>CM054376.1:8890407-13690407 GCA_028858755.1 Ara ararauna | reverse complement strand
CATTTAGCTTGACTGGTGCAATGACCTAACTCCTTGTGTGTCAGACTGTTCCTGTTTGCGTATGAAGCAGGGTTTTTGTGCCGCTGGATCAGAGCGTGGAGCCCTTATGGCTTTTCCAATACCATAGAACCAGGAGCAAATAAGCTGACATGGGCTTACACAGGGGAACAGACCTGTTCTGCTTTGGTCCCAAAGGTGTCCTTGGTTTTGTTTGCATTACACAGTCCAATATTTATATATGGTATCACTGAGGCTAACGAAAGGTTGTCATAGGGCAGCATTTATGTCAGAAATTGTGACATTTACTTGTTGACGGGATAGTATAATGTCAGCATGTCATGGTGCAAATGTCCTGATTTTGTGATGTGACAAATTGTCCTGAAGGATAGACTTTTTGAGAGGCCTTAATGGATGTTGGAAAAATGAATAGGTTTAGACTGATTTTATTTGTGTCATATTTGGGAACAATCAGAAGTTTAGAAAGCAAAGCTTGCAGCAGTTTGTAACACTGTTCATTCTTGAAGGGTCTTTGCTAATGTCACAAACTTTAATCATTATATACATGATGCTTCCTCAGCAGGCAAATTTGTTGACTCATCATGCTTCAAGGCTGCTCAGGAGACGACAATTCGTCAGTAGCTACTGTGTTTCATTGGACCATTCTCCATTTGTAGCAGACTGGATTTTCCTATTTTAACACAAAATAGAAGGAGAATTTGGAAAATTTCCAGTCTGTCAAAGCTTAAGTGCAATAGGAAGTAAGATAATTTGGTTTGTATTTGTTCTGACCTTCATTCAAACCTTGTTAGAGACAATTGTAAAGCATACTGAGCAGTGCTGCTTACACCTTATCTACAAGGCAAATTTGGCTGGAATGGTTGAGCTTTGTTAACACAACAACCCAACCAGGAGTATATTTGGTATTGCAGTGTATTCCTGGGCAGATCCCTGTATGCCTGAGACATACTGTAAGAAATTGAAGGAGAGGATGTTCAGTAATTTAGAGAAGACATTTAAATAAAATGAATACATGTAACTTGCCCTGAAATTGGAGCCTCTGAGAATGTTGATTGGGTTTCTTGAATACGAAGGGAATATTTTGGCAAGAACTGAAGGCTGCAGCTTTATCTGTGGAAACAGTGGATTTCTGCTTCTGTAGACATAGACTGAATGGAAAATGTATTTGACCTGAAATAGCCAAAGGGATATTCCATACCACAGAATGTCATCCTCAGTATATAAACTGGGGGAGAATTGGCTGGAAGGGGCTAATCGCTGCTTAGGGGTGGGATGGACATCAGTCAGCGGATGGTGAGCAATTGTGCTGCTCATCACTGCTGTTTATTTGGGGCAGGGTTTATCCGTTTATCTCTTTCCATTATTATTATTATTATTATTATTATTATTATTATTATTATTATTATTACTACTACTATTATAATTCTATTTTAATTTTATTTCAATTATTAAGCTGTTTTTATCTCAACCCGTAGGTTTTTACATTTTTCCAGTTTTCCTCCCCATCCCACTTCAGAGGGGGTGGTGAGTGAGAAGCTGAGTGGTACTTAGTTGCCAACTGGGGTTAAACCACAACACCGAGCACAGAAGAATTAAATCATAGATGTGCTCTTCAGGGGAGGTTTCTGTATTTAATGATGAAATTTGGTCTTAGATAGGCCTAGCCATACTTCAGGGTGGTGGTGACATTCAGGCTTATTCTGACAAACATGGGTCAGAACGCAACGCGTAATAGCACTAGTGGGCAGTATCCTGCCCTCTCTTCCTGAACAGCTGTGTGCTTCTTCTAAGCTGCGCTTCAGATAAGTGATTTTGTATGGAACTTCTTGCCACTGGATTTGGAAGGTCTGATGAAATTTGTGCTTTCTGTGTCTGTAAGTTCTCAGCTTTGTGCTCGCACAGAAATGCAGTTTTGTGTATGTGAAAGTATGTATGCGGGCGGTTTCAGGCACTTACTCTGCTTGTAGAATTTGTAGATTTAATGCAGAAGTTTGAGTTGCTGTTCTTTGAAAACACAGATAGATATAAATAGAATATAGTGTGTTCTCTCAGAATATTTTCTAAGTGAGGCCAGGACAGGCAGTCCTGGACAACTGTTCCCCAGGAGCCAGGGGAAGCCAGTCCACTTAGGTCAGGTTTAACTATGGCACTACAGTCAGAGAACTGTGCTCCTCCAGACTCTTCTTGCTAGACTTGGCCAATATTGAGCTAATGCTCTGTGATTACACCAGGCTGTAACTTGCTGCTAAGGAACAGAAACTAGATAAAGAAAACCCATGGTGTTTGGTGGAAATGAATAGTATTGAACAAACTTTGAACAGGTTTCTAATCAAGATATTTTGACATGAGGTACTTTCTTGAAACCATTTGGTCTGTAACTGATCCAAAGCAAGTCTTTCTCCTGAGAATATTCCTGAAGTAGGAACAGGGTAAGCCTCCGTTTCCATAGTTTCCTATGTCAGTTTGTCAGTTCAGACTTAAGGTGAATTGTGATTTCTCTGCAGAGAACAGTCAGTGGTTGCAATGCGACATGGTTCCTGCAGAAATGGGAAGCGAGGCGGGTCCTGTTGTTTTTGCATCTCTTGGGCTTAAAGAGAACCACTTTTGGTTTGCAGGGCTGCCAGAGGCTTTCTGTTCAACCTTATCAGGTAACTTGAATCTTTCTATATCTAAATGTCACATCCGGAAGTCTTGTTCCACCTCTTTGGTTATAAGGGTTCAAAGATCATGAAGTGTGTGGATACTTTGAAAATTTGTGTGATCATGTTACCATAGGTAAACAGAAGGGGAAAGAGAGGTAAGCTACACAGGAAAGTTATTTTTCTGATGTTAGTCTGATATAAGAGAACCTCATTTTACAGTCCCTTGTCCAGAGCTTTCATGTGGCTGCATGATACTGCTCTTTGAAGGGTGTCCTGTAAAAACAGTAGAGAGTAATGACTTTTCATTTACATATATTGATACTTGCATTAGTGACATATACTTCTTAGCAAGCCACTTTTTATTTTGATACATTTTATTTTCTGTCATAACAACAACTAATTAGAAAATCATTGGGAAATTTCACCTTCCTTAAAGAATGTTTGGGATTTTAAAAGTTCATTTTCTCAACCATATATTTTTTAAATGTAATTTGATAAGAGTTATAAATTTCTTAGAATCATTGCATACATAGTAATTTGAAATGTGTCTGGCATTAGTTCTGTAAAAACAGTCTGGATGTTCTCTGATCTGGATCTACAAAGCCATAAAATATATATGGCACTGTATTAAGTTTTATTATGCTCATTACTTCAATGTTGTACCTGTTGAGTAGAGAATCACTGAAGCAGATGAAGAGTGTTGCTCTTTGAGCAGCAGAAATATTAGGAGTGCTTTAGATGGCCCCTTCTAGATAGGAGTTTCACTGCAGGGTTCAGCAAAGAAATAATTAGTATTTAAACTGTTTGTGAAGGAGTCTGACTGTTCCTCTAGAGCACAAGAATTACAAATCAGTGGAGTGCTGCAGAATTTTTCTTTGGGCTAAAAGAATTTCCATATGAGGTCTATAGGATATAGTAAGAGATATCCGTGGTCTAGCAAAGTGAGCTTAAAACTCAATATAGTAGGAAGCTGTTTCACATGACTGTCATTGTAATTTGGGGCAACACTCTTTGTTGCTGCTACAGTTGTTAGAGCTGTATTAGCAACATAATCTGTGTGTCTATAAAATTAACGGTGCCTTCATATTTAGTTACTTTCAGGGTCAACTGCTAAGCTACTTAGACAACAGATTTACCCTACCTGCTTTGTAATCACTGTAATTGGTACTCTGGAAGGCTGGGGATCTCCATCTGTGTTGTCCAACGTCAGCCAGCAATGAGCTCCAGAAGGTTAAATATTTAGGTAGTGCTAGCTAACCTTCTGCTTATAGTTATAGCCCTAATAAACCTCAATATTTGTCTTGATATCGTTCTATTTTTGAAAGGTGTTTTTATTTATGATCTGTAGGAAATGTGTTTATTTAACGGGCATTGCATTAGCATGGTCATAATGTGTTTAGTATCAAAGGATAACCTGCTTTGAAATGTACTGCAGAGTGGTAGAAGTGCCACTATCTACTTGGGAAGGTCTAGGAGAAAGTCATGTTAATGTTCTAATTTTAGAATATGTCATCATAGCGTTCCACTTCCATTGCTGAAGCGCCAGTTGTTTGGTCTCAGTTGATATGTACAGGATATGAAACAGCCACAAGAAAACATGGATGTTTGCGGTGGGTGTGTAATCCCCAGCTCAGCTTTGGATTGGATGTCAACAATTTCTGAGTGTAAGAAGTCGTATGCATGCCCCATTTATGTGAGCAGCCCTGGTCCACCTGTCTGTTGTATGGAATCAGATGCTTTGCAGTATGCTGATTTTGGGTACTCCCAGGTTATAGCCCTCTTGAAACAAACCCTCCAAACACAAGGTTGTTTTGAAGTTCGCTCATTTCACTGTACTGCAGCTCTGCAACCATTCCACTGGCACAGCTGAAAGGGCATTAGATGCAGCAAGGGGATGAGAACAAGTGGCAGAGCAGCAGAGAAACAGAAACTTTGGGAACATATTGAAGGAATCAGTGTATTATGACACAGATTCCTTAACATGTAGTTTCCTACCTGTTTCTCTGGGTAGCAGTGCTGTCTTAAGCAGCCAGAGTGTATTTCCAGGCCCATACAAATCCTCTCAGTTGGTATCAGTGTAGTTATTTGTGGAGAACTGAACTGGAGAATTGATTGTGATAAGAAGAACCTGGACAGCTGCATTAGACTGTTTTCTTTAATGTCTGATTTAAATCTCCCTTGCTTCAGTTTACTTCTTACCTATCCACTAGGGACACGGGGAGAAGTTTATTCCCTGTCTGTTTTCATCAAGCTTTAATATATCTGAAAGCGTTTATTATGGTTCTCCAGTGTCTTGCGTTCTTTAGATTTAAAAACCTCAGCTTCATCATCCTTTGTTGTTCACTTGGTGCTGCTTTTCTAGACCTCTCATCATTTTTACTGCATTATTCCAAGCTCTCTCCAATTAATCCACATCAGTCCTGTGATGCTGTGGCATGGGCACAACTGAGATCTGCAGGCTGGAACAGAAGTTTCCTTTCTAAGACTCACAGTCTGCATGTCTTGCAGCCTTTTTATCCATTACCTTAGGGTGCCATACTGCTATGAAGAAGGCAGACATTACTGTCTTGTGATTCATTAACACTCCCAGCTCTTCTTTTGCTGAGTGTACTTTGCCTGTTCTGATTAGGTGCACTTTAATATTTATGCACATTGACTGCCGTTGTTCTTGCTGAATGGCACCCAGCCATTTCTGATCATTTTTCTAATTTGTGAAGATCAGTTTGAGCTCTCATCCTGTACCTCAGTCTGTGTGTTTCAGCTTGGTGTCATCTTCGGACTTAATAAGCATAGCCACTTCACACAGATGTTAAATAATACCAGACTAAGGACATGTTCCCTTGCAAACCCACTTGATAGAGTGGGTATCTGTTGGCTCTTTGCTGTCTCTAGGGCCTGTTACTCTGCTGCATGAGGGAGTTAGATAATTTTGATAGTATCTGCTTTTGGGAATTTCAAGTTGGACTTCACTCATTGTTTGCACACAGTTTATTTAGTGATAGCTTCGAGAATTTTTCTGGGAATTGATGCTACACTGATTTCTTGCTGCTTTCCAGACTCCTCCTACACCTTCTCCATTTTCTATAAAAGTAAGCCCAATGTCTCCTTTTCCGGTCATAGGGAATGCAGCCCAATTTCCGTTAGTTCTTTAAGGAGTGAAACAATCTCAGAAGTTGTGGCAGTGTTTGAGAACCTGAGGATGATGTGAATCTCTACCTTATCTATGAGTATGCTTCTGTTGCCTTGCTCTTTGTCAAAATACCACCTGAATTCTTTCACCTTTCTGTATCTCCAGGCACCTGTTTCTTTTCAATGCATTTCACGTTGCCATCACAGCTCTTTGTGCAGGCTTGTGTAAAGTAGCTGAGTGGACTGATTTGGGTATGAGTAGCCCTGTGGTAATTCTCCACAATGTCCTTCCTTTTCATGCTTCGCATGACATCCTCCCACCCCATCCTTTAACAGTCACCCCCACGCTGGGAGAATCACACATGGAGAAGTCTTTATCCAGAAGCAACTAACAGGAAATTTTGGGAGATGCTGCATTCCATTTCCAAAATATGTCTTCTGGGTAGCTTTTGTTCACTGTCTTCATAAACCCCAGGAGTTGAATTCTTTTTTCTAGCTGATTAAAGTAATGTGCAAAGACCAGAATCTGTGAGAAAAATATTAATTTCTCTATTTCTGTGGCTATTATTTCACCAGATAAACTCTGCTTTGAATTAATGCATCTGCATAGTGCTGTTAGGTTTTGCATGCCATTGCTTGGATGTTCTTCCACACTGGCATATGGGCGTGCAGCATATGTCCTCCCACTCTGCCTCCCACCTCTGCTTCACTGCACTTTTACTGCTGGGCAGTCTCCTGGTCTTCCATAATTTGCTTTTTTTCCTTTTATCTTCTTTGTATTCCCCTGACACTTCTGGCATTTTCTTTCGCTCTCCCTCTGCATCCTTAATTCTTCAACCTGCATGGTTACATTTCTGGATTATAGACATTGATAGGTAAATGTTGTGTGAGCAAAATACACAGCTGGTAAAAACAAGTTCTGTTCAAATACAGAAGGATCAGAAGCTCTATGTGCATGCATATAGACATGCTTACGTCTCACTTGAAACACCTTGCAGGTTAACCTCATTTATTTTGGCCCCGCAAAATCATTGAAATGTTTACAGATAATGACCTCTATTGCCTTGGCTGTATGTTTACTTTTCCTTATCGGTTTGCTCATGTGGCCCATATGAAATCTTTGTTTCCGGAATAGTACCTTCAATGTTCCTTAGTGTGATTCTGATTTTGATCTTGGAATAAGGCATATAAGTGCTCTGGCAAAGCAGGTAATAATATTCAGCAGATGCTAATGCATTAAATATAGGGGTTCAGAAACAGGCTTCTCACTTCTATTATTTTTACTGCACAGCTTTTAGAGTGTCTCTGTGTCTTCCTAAGCAGGTATCTGGAATTTATTGAGAGGAGTAAATTCCTTCTGGGTGTTTACAGGAAGAAGTGACAAGTGTAATTTGATGGCATTGACAATTACATGTTTCCCTTCCTGCTGGTGCATCCAAAACAACTTCTGAGCGCAATATGAAATTAAGTTACGACCAAGCACAGCCACTGTGAGTTACAGTGAAACCAAGAGTTTGGTTAAACCCTCAGAGCTGCAGAATTTCTTACAGGGACATTCAGACAGCAGGAGAAAGATAGCAGAATGTTAATGAGCTTTATGTCTACAAGAATTAAACTGTTTTTTCAGATAAATAAAAGTGCATGGCTGGCTGAACAGAGCAAGGAAGAGACTTTGCTGGTGCTCATACTAAGCCATAGCTACAGACAGTGTGATGAAGCTGTTGAGGAAAGCTTTTGAAGAGTAACCAGGGGCACAAGAGGATACTAGTGAGCTAAGTGTGTCTGCTGTGCACACAGGAACACTGTGGTAATTACACACAACATTAGATGACTTAATTGTGTAGTTCATGTTGATTATTAGGTGATTGTGGTTCTAGTGTAACAGCAGAAAGCCTCACTGTCTTGCATGGTTTACACTGCAAGTTGAGTAGGTTTCACAGACAGCTTATGGTATCTATGAAGGTAGAAGACTGAAAATGGGCAGGGCTTGCCACTAAGCATGAGGAAACTGAAATGCTGAAGATTTGTAACTGTATATTTCTACAGATGTCAGTGAAGCTTTATCAGCAGTTGTGTTCACTGTGCTGGGGACCCTGTGTTGTCAAAAAGCACTGAGAGCTGTAATATGAGGATTACCACTGGTAGGATCCAAAGACTTCACTGAGGGCTATGCAAAGACAGTGCCCTTTAGGAAAGTGCAGACGGAAGGCTTAGCGTGCCAGAAAAGAGAGGTCTTGTGTCTCTAAAAGACCCTGAAATTCTTGGCGTTATGCAGTTTTACTGCATATTAAAGAAGGCTCAGAATGTGACATTGTTGCTGCTTGGACTGTTTTTTAACAGTCAGTAGATTTTTGGATCTCATGGTGCTCTTGCTGTAGGAAGAAACAAAGGTGAAGTTTCTAGGTATCTGTCAAGGGCTCTGAAAATAATTTGGGCGAATGTTGGGGAAAAAAGAACAGAGGAGGTACTGTGCCAGTGGGAGTTGCCATTGTGATTTTAAGTCTGCCACCTCTCTGAGTTGAGCTCTGAGGCAGTGTGGAATCATGTTGAAAGTGTGAGTATATTTAGAGATGTGGGAGTTTTGTGATGAGGAAAAGTGATGCTGTGTTGTGGCCATCAGGCTCAGTTTTTCTCTTTGGCTTTACTAGCTCCAGATTTGATTTTTGAACAAGTGCTGTAACCAGTCTCTTCCTTCACCTGGATAATCTACTTTATATTTTCTTTTTGATCCTTTTTGTCTATTCAGATCAAACTTCAAGGAAAAGGCAGTTCCTTGCCATGCATTTCTGCAGCACAGAGGGAAAAGGAATCCCAACTTGGGCAGGGTTTTGAAGTTCTACAATGTGGAGAGAGGATTTCACCAAAAGCAGAATTGATACAAATTATTTTGCCTACTGAGCTGTAGCAGATCTTTAGGAAAAGTTTACAGAGAGAGCATTGGCTCCACTTGTCTAATAATCTATGCTTCAGTAGTCTGTGTTCTCACATATGTTCTGCTTCAGGCTAGATAATTAGTGTTGCCAATGGTTATCTCTTTCTGTGTAATAACTCATATCTGTCCTGGACTAGAGGATGCTAAGCTTTTGTTCCATGTAAGGGTTGCTGTGCGCTCATGCCACTGTATATACACTACTTAAACAGTAACAATCTCTCTCTGGACTTCCTCGCTCTTGCTTTTCCATGCCAGTGAGCATCTTTCAGGGTTTTTGAGAGCGTGAGTGGGTGATACACTTCACTGGGGAATGAGGCTGGTTAAGAGGAGGCCATGCTACAGTATATGTTTAACTTGGGCTGACAGGACTTCCTATCACCTACAGAGCATATTTTAAACCTCCAGGGTGAGAAAAAATGCCTGTGCCTTTGCTTTCTGAGTTAGAGACATGTCACACAGGGCAATGCAGCATATAGAGCTTAATAGGAGTGTTTAGCCATTGGTCCATATCTGCACGCAGCAGATCAGCCTGTGGAGCTGCAGAGAGCTTGTTTGAAGACGGTGGTGATCTCTGTGCCTGCACAGCAGCAGTGGCTTGGGCACAGATATGGCTCCACGCTCCCAGTTTTGTTGAGAGAAATGGTTAATATCACAGCATCCAGTTGTGACTGATGAAAGAGTATAGAGAACAACAGGAGCCTGTTATTATAATTTCTAATTGTAAATACTCTTTCTGTTTGTCTTTGTTCTGAATCTGAGTCAATAAGGAACAAGCAGTGAGGAACGAGCAAAAGTTATGAGGAAGACGTACGGTGTGACTGGGCCCCAAAATGTTTACAAGATCACACTTTGATTTTTAAACCATTGCTTAAGCAGATAGTTTATTGATAGAAGGACATTTCTTGAGTTTGAAAGTGATTTACGATTTATACAGTAATTGAAATGGCAGTTACTTTATCACACTTAAGTTTATTGATTCCATTAGTACATTGACCTCCTTTCTGCTGAACCACCAGTTTGAATGGCTGTGCTGTGTGGGATAAATTAAAAGGAAAAGATGCCATTTCCCTAACTATGCAGGACCTAATTTTCCACAATAAATAAAGAAACGAAAGCAAACAGATCAGTGGAACATGAAAAATCACAGGAGAAATGATGTTTTGAATCTCTTTACATTTAATGGATATTTCAGAGTAACTGTGTTTAGCAAAGGGTGCCTTTTCTGCAAGTCAGTGATGGATGCTGAGTTTGCTTATGCTGTTAAAGTAGCCAGCATCCATATTCCAGCAGATTGAATAAGCAGAAATCCAGAAGAATATGAAAACTGTCATATGAATGGGAGAACAAGGCCAGCTGGAAAGTGATTTCTGTATGATTCCACTTCATATGTTCTACATGTTCCATAACAGTTTCCGCAATTTTATTGCTCTCCCCAAAAGATCGCTTATTGTTGGGTGATGCTAAAAGCTGCAAAATGAAAATGTGGAGCATTGGCATGTAATGGGAGCAGAAAGGCAGAAATCACAGAAAGACAGGAATCTCTCTTTGCTTATGTTCTGCTGAGGAAGCAGCTCCCTCCTCCTCTGGCCTCTTTAGAGCAAGCTGCTTTCTGCAGTCTCGCTCAGTCTTATCTCACCTTGGGGAAGATAGTGGCTTTCTGCACGAAAACAGTGCCTGTAAGAGGGGAGCTGTTGCCTTGCCAGGAGCAAGTGATCCTCCATCTCTGTCCACCCTCCCTGTGAGCTCCTGGCATCATTCAGCTTACAACACTTCCCCTGGACGTGTGGCGTGCAAGCTAGCGGCCTGCCATGGCACTGAGCGCTCATCGAGTCCAAGCAGGGCACTAAGGAGTGAATGTTTTGGCTTTTGCTGCATGTCCCTTAGATTGGATAGGTTTTCTGCTTTTTTCCCCTTAATCACTGGTGAAAGTCAGCCAGACTGAAAGGACATGTTTTGCCCTTTGTAGCTGGGAAACAGAACAAAACAAAGTAAAGATTTGACCCTTGGGATAATTGAAATGAGAATAACCCACCATTCTGTGCCTGGTGGAAGGATAGTTAATATTTTTACCATCGGTAGTATATGCTGGGCTAACGGATGTAAAGCTTCAAAAGCACCTGTAGGATATTCTGATCATTTAATCATGCAGCTCTGAAAAATAAAGGGCTTTGATTACAACCAAGGCTCCATATAATGTTATCAAGCTAATATTCAAGGTCTCTTAGTAGTACTTGGGGTACTGGTGGAAGAGGTGTTTAACAAAGTCATCCTAGGAGCACCATATTTTTAACAGCCTGATTTGTGCCTGGATTACCACAAAGTGAGTTCTGACACAATTCCAGGAGCACCTTTTCATGTGATTTGGCCCAGGCATGCTGTGCTTTCACTCGAGTCAGCCTGGAAAAGCTGAACGGGAGAAAGAGAAATTGGGAACTGTCATGCTCTTTCCAAAAGGTTTTTAAAGCAGATTTGTTTTCATCCTATTGCAAAATGGAAACTTTTGAATGCAGAGCCTGATTTAGAGACCAAAGGGACCGCATAGTCTCACATTTATTAAACTGGGATGTGAGTTGGGCCATATGGCACAGAAGCGGAACAGGGGTATTGTGGAGGGTTTTCTGCAGGGATCCAACTCTCTTGCTGTGACTACAGTGGAGTTATTACCATTTTATGGTGCAGACATGCTCAGATGCTGTACTGAGAAGTGCAGTATAGTAATCTGAACTGGCCTGAGTTAATTTATTCTGTATGACAACAACCTCTCTGGCCATATTACGAGGTTGGCCTCTTGTCATCTTTTTTGATTGTGGTACTCTAAATTTAGACCATCTGTGTGGAGTTGTATTAGTGTTGTTGCTCAGAAGTTTACAAGCTTTCTAACAGCCAAGTGGAAAGGGCATTTCTCATTATTGTACCGATGGCTGAGACATTAAATGCTTGTTGTTGTGTTCACAAATGAGCGTACAGATTTTTGGCAGAGCCAAGAAGTCAGATTCACTCATGCAGATTAAGGTTTTACAGTATGTCCAAGGGGGTTGTATAAAGCCAGGTTGAACCACTGGGTCTTCCATGCGAAACAAGGAGTAGGTTTTAGATAAATGATAGAATTGGCATAACATTTGATCAGCCTTTTTTTTTCCCCATCAGGTTGATTAAGGAAGAAAACAAGATCTAATTTAATTTCCTTTCCTCCTCCCTGTAAAAATCTGTTTCACTGGCAAATTGGAGTGATGAGAATTTCTGAAAATTTTATCAAGCAAATACTTTCCATCTGACAAGGCTGAAACTCCAAAGTTGCCAGGAAACCAGAAAGCTGGTGTGACGTTAATTAGAGGAGATGGTCTGGCTCTTGCTGTTGCCATCTAACTCCATTTTTCTATCCTTGCATCATTTCACAGAGAAAGCCCAATAACTATTTTAGGTTCAGTAGCCAGCTGATTGTCTTGTATTTTCTATTGCATAGAATGAATAAAAATATTTGCAGAAGTATCATGAAGTATTTGGCTGTGCTAGCAATGACAATACAATAAACTTTTTAGGTTTGATGTGCTCTGAGCTTAAATGAGAAAAGGGGGAATAGTGACCGAAAGAGTGGAGGGGAGCATAAAACTGGAAGAAATACCTTCCACAAGCTCACTGTTATTACTTTATTAGAATGATGATTAGGAACCAGTGTGAATACTCTGAATACAGAAAAGGTTATTCTTCCCACCTCCTGATTTAAGGAGATGCATAAGGATTAAATTAAATATGCCTGTAATTTACTGTATAGTGTGCATTCAGCATACTTGCTGTTTGACAAGTAGCCAGCTCTGTTCAGTGCCAGCTAATTCCTAATCAAGTAATAGATGAGGCTGGAAGGAGGCTGCTCAGCATCCTCTGGTTGAGCTTTTGACAGGCTTAAGGGGGGCAGATGCAGAATAAGCAAGAGGAAGCAAGATGCTACAGGAGCATGGATGTTGGGAGGGTGGAGCATTCTTCAGTTGCTTGTTGTGGGTATTATTTATACATTTTCGTTACAGGAGCATTGGTTAAATGCATAATTGGTTAAGTGCATAAATGGTGATTAAAGCAGTGGATTTAGTGTCTGTACATATGGTGTTGATAGTTGTCTCAAATGAAGTGATCCACTGTTTCCCTGGCTCAGGACTGTAGACAGACATTTTAGAAGTGGTGGCTTTGGATTCATCCAAGTTGTCTTTGTTGCTAGCCTGGATTTTAGTTACTTTTTCAGTCATTTAGCAGTCACTGTGGTGACTTCCCACCTTTGTGGGGCTTGTACACACCTGCTATCAAAAAGGCCCCGAGAAACAAATTAAGTTGCATTTAAGCTGAAGCTTCTTTAGCTGTGGAATCACAGGGAGTGATTATATTCATTGATCCACAGTGTGGATCTATTAGGACTGCATCTTCTAAAAGGAGAATTAAACCACATATTAGAGAAGAGTTCAACCATTCTGTGGAAAAACTGCAGAACAGTCTAAGTTTAGAATGTGCCATTAAGTGTATAATTTTTTTTCCTGAAATGTATGTATGTGTATATATATATATGGAATTTCTTGAGAATTTTGGTTAGAAGCTTGACGTAAATGCGATCCTTTAAGTCACAGTAATAGCGATCCTTTGTGTTTGATGATGGATGTCATAGTTTTAGATCAGTAGAAGCCAGATAAAGTGACTGGTCTCTGGGATCTTGAGCTGCTTTTGCTTTGAATCTGTAAAATGGGAATAATGATGGTTCCTTATGTTTGTATAGTTATCCTAAGAATGAATTCTTTAACATCCAGTTGCTGGTGATGGGAGACATACAAGTTAAATGGTGGGAGCATTGGTGTTGCGTATGGTCCCATATATACTATATCCAGTTGGATTCCATGGAATGCACAGTGATATTTTTGAGGTTTTCTAAAGTTTGTACTTATGGATTACACTGAGATGAGGACAGAAGTGAAATCTGAAGTTCTTGTTCTTCTTCAAGACTCAAGTTAACATGACTCTTCTTTTGGAACCTGAGACAATTGTTCTTTCCAACCCCATTCCAAGTTAAAACAAAAGGGCAATGTTTTCCATTGTCTCCCAGTAGGCATTGGACATGCATTGGATATGTGCCTATGCCTTGATAATGTTATAAAATGCATGTAAGGGCAACAGCTCTGGTTTGTGTTAGGGAGCTGGGTCCTGCAGTGTGCCGGACACTCATGCCAGTTCTCAGTGCCCTTGCCATGGCTCAGAGTGTTCAACATGCCCCTTAGGACAATGTAACTAAGCTGAAATACATTGAAGTGCTCAATATTTATATTTTCATTATACTGGTTTTTCTTTCCCTCCCTCTTCTTTGTTAACTGTTCTGTTTGTCTGGCTTTGGGCTCTGAATATTCTCATGTCCATAACTGATTCTAGGTTGTTAACAAAGCTTTCCATTACTTGTCTACTTTGTATTCCCTAATGGGAAGCCTTCTGTGTGGGAGCAGAAAACATCAATCTGTGAAGATCAGGTGGGCCAAGAAGACTTTTTGCAGCCAAATTAACTTTTAATGCTGCATTGATTCAGTGTCTAGCAGTTTATATGTCAGAGTGTGCGAGACCCTTTGTCCCAGCCCTAGTGCATTTCCCCTTAGCAATCACTGTTTGTGCATCTTTTTTTGATGTTTTGATTTAGGACCTAGAAATGCACCGGTGCTGCTTCATTAAGTTTTATTTAGCAAGAGTGGATTGTGTTGGTGATCAGTGAACGCTGATGTTTCAGTGAAACTACATACATCCCTGGTGTGCTGTCACGTGCATGCTGCTGCTCTTTCTTCTGCTGACACACTCTAAGCACAGGCAGTTTTAAGGAAGTACCATACATAAATTAGCTTTCATGTTTAGTGTGGAATAACGTAAAGCACTCTCTCCTGGAGGAGCAGATTTGATGATGTGGAGGGCAGACTTTGGGATGCTGGTGCTGTTTCTTAGTGTGTCACCACAGTGTCTAAGCTTTCCAGGCAGGGAGCTGAACATCTTTGTTCTATGTGCTCTGTACACATAATATGGTTTCAGAAACACTTTACAAACTTGTGTGAATAAAATTAATCTTCTGAAATATATGCTTAAGTATTGAGATGAACTTTGCTGTTTTTTTTCCTTCAGAAGTGATATTCTGCTTTTCACCCTTACAAAGACCAACTTTCTCTTATGGAAATAAATTAAGATAGCAAAACAAAGAGTTTTTAAACTGATTAATTATAATAATATATTTACAGCTGTTGTTGTAAATATGTAAGATTTTTGGATACCCATTTTGAGGTGATTTCTTTTAAAGGATCATTTGAAAGGACTGAGAACACAGTACTTTTGAACCTTAGCTCTAGTTAAAGTTGCCTAAAATGGAGATAGTTGTGAGTCAGTTCCCCAATCACTTTTAAAAATCTACTTCTATCTGATGTTGAGAAGCCTAATTTGATGTCCTTGTTCAGTAACACAGATGCCTTTTGCTTTTCATAGCTTCATTTAATCTCTCTGAACAGGGGGCTAAAAGAATTACACCTCATTGGGGTTAATACTTTTGAAAGACTCTGAATACTTTTCAAATTACACCACTAAAGTATTAATTTATTTATTATTGCGGCCCCTGGTGGAGACATAGTTTGCCTTTCTGTGTCTGGATCTTTCTAAAATAAGCGCAGTGATTTTATTTGGTATTAATCTATGTTTTTCCTGTGGGGAATGCAAATACGTGGATGAAGGTAGAAAATTCTGATGAGCTCCCCCTTTGCAGGTTTTGTAGCATAAGAGTTTCCTCTGCCTCATTGCTGTCCCCTTAAGATGAAATTTTAAGCTGTTTCTCTCCCTTGTTTTGAAGCTTCAAAGTAAAATATCCCTATTAACATCACATTTGTGTTCTGCATTATCTCTGGTGCTGCTGTGCAGCTGAGAGGTGCAGGCGTTTCAAGCCAGAGTGAGTTTGTGACTTGTATTCATATTCAAATTTTGGTATCATCTATCTATGAAATTATTCATCAGATTCTTGTGTGAATGCTTTTAATGGTTTAATGCGTTCAGCTGATAACAAACTGCATGCTCAAACGTAATGTTGCTCTTTTTAGACTTGATTAGACTCTGTACTTGATTGTGATTTAATGGCTGTTCACAAGCTTGTTCGCTCTTGCTGTTGCATATTAAGTACCAAAGAATCCAGCCAGGTCTGCCAAAGTCTTTCAAGGGACCACGATTCCTTAAGAGAGATTAAAAGCCCTAAGTAGGCTACTGTTTTGATTCAGGACTTGGATTGTATTTGACTGCTCTTGATCACCAAAGATTTTGTCCATACATCCCTCTGGAAGTGTTTAAGTGCGCAAAGACATGTCTCAGTGCTGGATTTTACTCTCCTAAAATGCTATCTTAACAATCAGACACAATCCTTTTTAAAGCAATTAGCACAAGCAATAGTAGTCAAAACAGTTCCAAATATAAGTTGTATTCACTTTCTCCTTTTCATATCCTCAATGCCTGAGCTATTGTGCCAGGAAAAGCAGTGTATGACTAGAATTCAGCTATTTCTCATCTGCTTTGTGCATCATCTCTAACATCTTGTGTTTGTGTATTGTGGGTACTTGCATGGCCCCAGTTACCATAACCTCTGCTTTTTAGCATGTTATTTTTCACTGTGCCCTTACAGAAGTACCAACAGACCTAACTCCCAAACAGAAAGATGCAGGAATTTCCATGATCTAAACTCCTACGCTACTGCCATTAGCAGTTGCTTTTCCTGTAAGTATCTAGTCTTTGCTTAAACTAGGAGATGATTAATAAAAGTATGACAGTGACACACTAGTTAGGAGACTGTTTTAAGCTTGGCTTGAAGTTTCACCATAGTGAACAGCACAGGAAGGGATAAAATGTCCTCAGCAGTTTTCTGGACAAAGGGTCAGATGAAAGAAGATGCTCACTTGACAGTGGGCATGTGGTCCCACAGAAGTATGTTGATGTCTTCTAGTGATGTCCTCCTCACCTTTGGCTAATGTGTCTTTCATAAGCCCTTGTGAACTCATGTTCTGTAAGCATAAGTTGGCATTTAAAGTGTAGGTTGAAGACACCTGATGCTCAGGTGATGAGAATTTTAAACAAGAGCTGATTTCCATAGCTTTCATTAGTCTTTTACAAAGAAATAAATGGTCTAAGGATTTTCCAGTGCTCTTTTATACCAGCAAGTTTGTATTGACTTCCCTGGAGTTATTTCTGGTTTACTCCTACTAGCTGAGAGGAGTTTAGTTGCCAGTTCCTCTCCTTCCTTTCTCATGTCTGGCTGTGATTAATGTATCTGCCACAAGATTATTGCAAGATGATGGTTTCATTTTAGTTGAAATACGTGCCTCTCTAGATCAGCCAGGTAGGGTACACGAAGGCATCTGAAATTGCACTAAGTACTTATTTTAATTCCAGTTGTAATACCTGAAACTCTGCTGGCTCCATCTCTGAATGGTGTGAGCTACAGTTAGCTCACACCTGGTTGCACACCTGTGCCTGATAAACATACCAAGCTCACTAGCCTTTAATTAAGCACATTTGGAGATTAAATGCAGAAATTTGTACGTGCAGGAATGATTTTGCTGGAATAAGCAATGTAGTGAATCACAGTTGCAAGGGAAAAGCCATAGGGAAGATGCAATTCTGACCCCTGGTGAGGAGGTGCAATTGGCTTGTTTTGAATGTAGTCTTAAAAGGAGTGAGGTACTTGTACCCCACTTTAAAGCACTTGCAAAAATTAAAACCTCCAACATGCTGTTCCCATCCAAGTGGCTTTTTTGTGCTTGTATTCAGCCCCATGCCTTCATCACTCCCTGCTAAAAGTCCTTCATTTTTCCATGGGGAAATAATCACCAGCTGAAGTGGATCAAGAATTACTTTTACGTGGATCATACTCAGCAACAAGTTTAATTACAGCTGAAGTGGCAGATATTCCCCTTGTGACACATCCTCCCTTTATTGGCATCAGAAGAAACCTTTAGCAGTGGAGCAACCCTTGATTTCCAGGAGAGTGTTTTGCTTTGCTGCTGCTCTGACCAGGTAACTCTTATGTTAGCCCAGCTGCCCCTTTCATCTTCCTTTCAGGAGAGAAGCAATATATACCTTGTGATTTAATTCATACCCAGCACAAGGACTGGCATTTTAAAATCAGCAAAATATTCTGCAAGCTTAAATTGCATGATAATATTTTATTAAAGCAGTGACTCTGGATTTTGTTCAGATATGAGGTAGACATTTTTATTACTTATTAATCAAATCCCAGCTATATCAGGAACATGATTTAATTCCTACTCAATAATCCTCTAAATGCAAATATTGGAACTCTTTAAAACAAGCTAAATATTTTTTCACTTGAGCTTGATGAAGCTGATTAAGAAATACCTGCAATAAGTTGTTTTAGTTCTAGTGTAGACTGTTTGTTTAATGAAATAAATTACCACCTCGGGGAAGTGTAGAGGGAAACACTGGAATATACTAAGGGGGAGAATTTCAGAAGCACTTTGCATTGGCTTAGCTGTGAATTTTACCCTTCACTTCAAACCCTTACCCTTCAAAGAAGAAGGTGAGAGAAAACACCCAGTGTCCATCTTGGATAAACAGTGCACGGAGAATGCAGAAGCATTTTTTTCTCTGTGTTCTCTATAGAATCTTTGTTCAGCATTGCTATGAAATCCTCAATGTCTTGCTAAATTCAAAAATCTTCTGCCAAAGGCAAGGACAGGTTGACTAAGTGAGCTGAAAAACAGCTGTTCTGCTCACTGGCAGTACTTTATTGTCTGTGTCTTGTTAGCTTTTTGTTGGATTTGGCTCAGTTCCTTGAGAAGCAATCCCATGTCTTGATGAAATAAACCTCATGTTACCACCTTAAAATAATATGAAAAGTACTTGATTCTTATTATTACATTCCTCCCATCTTCTTCTCTCTTTAAGCTGTGTTGTTTGGCAGTTTTTACATTGGCCCCTTTTGGTACTGAACCCAATACCTGCCGTATTTTTCATTGCCTCATCCCTAAAAGCTAAAGCATATCACAGTACTTGCCAGAGCAATTTGAGCAAAATATCTTCAATTAATATCCATATACTTATGTGGAATGGGCGGTGTTAAAAGACTCTTTGGCCAAACTAAGCATCGTGCCATTGTTTTTCTCCACAGATCTCTCCTCCTTCACATGCTGAATCTCTTTTAAATCCTAACATGAGTCTGTGAGTCCTTCAGAGGGTGGGGGATTCGGATAGTTTGCTAGGGGGCTGAGTCCCACCCCACCTTCTGGAGCCTGGGAAATAACAGACCGTGCTGGGGAAACAATGTGGATCCAATTTGAAGTCCGAGAAGCAAGGACGTTCTGGGACGTATCAGAAATGCATAGCTTTTAACCCCCTTTCTCATGCCTGGCTCTTGCTGATGTCCTCGAGAGCACGGTGATCAAACATGGCACACAATGCTCACTACTTCAGCTGAGGATGGTGGTGTAGGGGTGGGGAGTTACAGCCTTAAAGTTGAATTTTCCCTGGTTTTGTGATAGACGGGGCGTAACTCTGTGTCGGTGCTGGTTAACTCCTGTGTGTTATGCATGCTGAGAGGGAATATACCAGGGCTCCCAGATGCCCCATGTGGCTCCGGCCTCCCATATAGCAGGGCATGGCTGGCAAGCAGCGGTGTTTTGCAAGCTTATGTTCCAGCAGCTATTCACAGCCAACAATTCTGCAGAGCACCCACGCTGCAGATTTATTAGTTCTGGTTGTAGATAAAATACAGTGTGAAAAATATACTGAACAGTAACTGTGTGTTCTTTTCTGTTGGGTGCATCTCCTAGTGTCAGTTATGCACTGTAGGAGCATAGAGTGAGTAAACTGCTCACTAGAGGAAGTAAACTTCTTCTGGAAGTTCTTTGCTGGAGAAACAGGATTTAATTGCCTTTGAGAAGTGGATATATTCATTTCAAGACCCTGCTTGTTAACCTTCCATTCAGAAAGAAAGAATTTTCCATGCATGATCCTTTTCATGGAGATCGAAGAGCTCTCTCCACATCTGTTTTATCTAACTCCTAGTTCTGTGCTATAAGCTCACAGATAACTGTGCATTTGCACACTGAGAAGGCTTTGGTTAGGCAGAGGCACTATGAGTGAGTTCATCTGGTTTCATATCCAGTCCTTAACCTTGACTGTCTTTGTAGCCTTAAATAAATCACTTTGGCCAACATTTTTTGAATGTTGATGTCTGAAGTTAAACATCCAGATTTGTAGTTAAGCATCTATGTGGGACTGCTCTGATTTTTATAGACGCCGACTCCCATGGTGTCTTTATGTGCTATATTGTGTGGGGGTTTGCAGCATTACTGAAAACTAAATGTGAATTTAGGAGCATAACAGAAGACAGCCAAGTTTGAGAATGTCAGCCTTGACCTGCACAGGCTGCATTTTTTGCTTTTCTGTTAAGCTAATCTATAAGGCTTACCTGGCTAAAGAAGATGACAGGAGAAGATGGACAGTGAGTGCTGATTATGGAAGTGTTTTGATCAGTCAGTACCTGATATTTTCTGGTTTATGATTAAAGGCAGGTGTTGTTACCATACAAGGAGGGAGATTTCTTCAGACTCGCTGGCCAAACATAGTGCAGTTGTCATGTGCAAATGTAGCAATCTAATACATTTCTGAGTATCGACACTGTGCTGTTAAGCACAGCCTGGTTTGATTGACCCTCCACCAAAACAGATTAACTGCAGTTCCTTAATGAGCAGCAAGATATAACTTCTTGGAGACATGTGCAATATCATACTGATAAGGGCTCCTTTGTGGTAGCCTGGATTCATAAGCACACTGGCTCCATGGGCTGGGGCAGAACGTTTGAGCATTTTATTAAAGAGAAGAAAAAACTTCCACTGTTGTGGTGAAGTTTTGGGGTTACATTCCAGTCTCAGTTTCGTCACTTTTCTCTGCTATAGAGAACAGAGGAGCTTACAGATACATTAGGGGCTAACGTCCTTTTCATCACATGGGGACCAAAGCATAGAGCTCTCCTTTTAAATTCCTCTGGTCCAGGCTTACAGTGGCAAGGACACATTAATCTTGCTTCGTAAAACAAAGAGTGAGTTCCATGACATACTTGAAAGGTCTATATTTGAGTATAATGAGTACAGTTACAGCTTTCAGGTTGTTACAGAGTTAAGCTCCAGAGCGTGCGTGTTAAAAAAGAAGTTCCTAGTGAATAGAATGCTGTTTGCAGGCAGGAGTGTCTTCAGTTCTTGTATCCCTCTCCCTTCCGTTTTGTGCGTGCTGTGAAAACTCTGCCACTTTTGGGGACAGACCAAAGTCTGCTGCAACTTTGTGGAACGTGTATCAAAGCCTGCTCTTGTCTTGCTGAATTCAATGGGAATTTTGTCTTTAAATGTAGTGTCAGCCCTGCTGGATTCCTTCTGTTATAATTTAATCTTTAGGGAGTTTATGTCCAGAAGTACTGTCTCTTGCTTCTAGCGCGTTACACATGAGCTGACTGCTTACCACTCTTGGAAAGTGGGGTTCTTTGCTGTAGAAGATTCCGGTTTAAACAGATAGACATAATTGCTCAGAAACAGTTTTTCCCTTGGCTCCTGATGAGACTGTCTGAAGTCAGGCTTGGTTTGGTTTGGTGTGCTTTGATGCAGAGGTGTGACAGTGCTTTTCATGTAATTGGGTTAACACTGGAAGTGGTGTCTGTTTTGATTAACATGCTGCAGGTTTTCTTTAACAGGTAGGGAACCAGTACAGGCACAGAATCATTTTGACTGCTAGAAAAATGCTCTTCAAGCAAACGGGTTTATCAGATACTTGATCAATCTTTCAAAATGCAGCTGTTGAGCAGAACCACCACGGGCAGTTGTGTTTTCTGTGGCTTTAAATAATGTATCAGAAAGGATGGTGACTTTAAAGGAACACACTGTCTGTGGTGTTCTTTTTGCTCCAAAGCCATGAAGCTGCTTTGCTCCAGTTTGGATTCAGGCATCTTCTGCAGCAAAGGGCTGTGTGCGGTACACAACTGCTGGAATTGTTTCTTTTTTTAACTAAGAGATTGGCAGCCACTTGGATGAGTCACAATCATGAGCCTAATTTTAGCTGCTATGTGTGTATTGGGAGAATCTACCAGGGACGGTTGCATCTCAAGGGTTGAGAGAGGTGAAGTGAATTTAGTTTTGGGGCTTCTTAGAAATCAGCTTTTGTGTTTGAATTCTGTTTCTTCTCTTGTGGTTTTGTACAGTCATATTATATGACCTTTCTGTTGGAATTCACCTAGTTTCTTCACCTTCAAAGAGTTTATCAGAAGGAGACAATCTAGTGTGACAGCATCAATACTTTGATTGATGCTTGTTTGGCATGTGTTTGACTTGTGTTCGTATTTTGATCATAATGAAGTCCAGAGTTTAAGCTGTCTGGTGTGTCCCAGTTCATTTATTAATTTATCCATACACAGCCTCAGTAGGTTTCCTCTAGCTGACCAGGGAAATAGTATCCTGGAAGGTGTGGTAGTTTGCAGTTTGAGGGGAGCTCAGAGCACACAGTCAGAACCCTCCTATCCTTCTGGCTGCATAATCTGGCTGCCAGCACTCATGCGCTGCTACTGTCATTATAATGCAGTAAAGGTATTCTGTTGAGTACTGCATTTTGCTCTGTTGGTCAACCTCCATCAAAGTAGCACAACCTCTGGCAGGAACTGGTTCCTACTTCTGGTAGCCCATTAGGAAAACAATGTGAGCAGTAGTGCCTGCCTTTGGATACTGTGTATGTGAGGAAGAAAAAGTGTGTGCTTTTTATGGCCTCTTGCTGTTCTCTAATGGATTATTCCCATTTCCTGTGAGGCAAGGGTGTCAGACTGGATTGTGCAAGGGGATGGAGGCCAAGTTGTCATTTACTGTCTGTGTTCAGAAAATAGCCATTAGTAGTAGTATCCAAGTCCTTCCTCTTCTTTGTGTTCTGCTTAGCCTCTGTGTGTGCCTAGGTAGTAAACTACCATATGTTGTTTATAGAGAATGCGGAGGCAGTGTATCATTTTCCACTTAATCAGGATGTTCCTAATCGGGAAATTACTCAGAGAACTAATAAAGCCAAATGTACTCAATAACTACTGTTTAAAAGACACAATAATTTTGCTTAGCGGGAACATCCTCAGGTGATTTACAGGTACCTGGGCCATGTCTCATTTTTAAACTGAACGTGGTCTGGTTTATCCTAGGAGAGTTCTTACTTTTGTCTGAGTTATGATGCAGGGAACGTTTGTACAAACAACTTCTCTCACTCTCTTATCGATATTGAAGCTCTGTCTTTTCTGGACCACATAGGCAGAGTCTCCTCCTAGTCGTTGCTGTGGCTGTGGGCAAGCCCTGCTTCTGCTCCAGACAGAGCCACTTCTTTCATTATCCCAAGGAGTCTCGAGGCTGTGGTCTGGTGGTAGTGATGGTTATGCATCAGCAAAGCTTATGCTGAGTGCAAACACCTTCTGGCCCTGGACACATGTTCCTGATTTGTGCTGCTTCTTGTGTTGTCTTGGCAAACTATTTGTTCAGCTGTGCAGCAGCTAAATCTGGATACTGATCTGGCTGAATAATAACCTAGAGAAAGCGGGGGGGGGAAGACAAGAAGAGAGGCGTCTCATCCAAATAGTTTCTGTAGCCTAGTTCATGATGTGGCTACACAAACAGCTGTAAGGGAGTGGTGGGAATAAGTGGGTGAGGCTGGGGATAAGGGAGGCTATTGAAGCCAGTACTGCTGCCAAAAAGTCACTTGCCAAACTACTTCTCAGCTCCTCTGTTTTCTTGAACATTTCCTCTCATCTGCTCTGTCACAGTAAACTCTGGACGTTACCACTTTTGTGTAATGACATAACAGCTGGACTGGTTCAGACAAAGACTTCATCTAGCCCAATATTCTGTCTCCAGCAGTGGCCGTAATAAGCAGACCCAGGGGGTAAGAAGGGGACAGACATATCTGATACTTTCATAAAAGTTCTGTCAGCCTCAAACAGTGTTTAGCTCAGGGGATTTGTTGAACCTGACATAGGTCATTTGCACAGTAACTCTCAGTGGATCTTTTAAGTACTTGTCCAATTCAAGTACTCCCCTGAAGGCCACATAAAATCATATTCATGACATCTTTTGCAAGGAGTCTCACAGTTTTCCTACTCGGGATAACCAAGAAGTCCATAGGTAAGACAGACTCTAGTACCGACATGAATAGGCCTGAGATCACACTCCCAGGAGGTTGACAGTTTTGGGAGCAGCCTGGGGCTATCACGCCGCTGCTTAACAAGTGTGCCCTCCAAATGAGGGTAGCTTCAGCTACTAGAGCTCATCATGGTTTTCAGGCTGTGTCTAGGGATGTGCTAGGATGCATGTCTAGGATGTGCTGGCATGAGCCAAATGTGTGGGTGCCCTCAACAGCTTCCAGCACAGGCCAATGAGTTCCAATGCTCAGAGGTGTTCTCTGGTGCTCTTTAATTTAAAGGAGGAGGTGCAGCCATGATGTGAAACACATGTGGACTAGTGTCATTAGGATATTCCTAGGTCAGCATTCTTAGCCTCTGAGGGTTTCAGAAGGAGGGTGATTTCCTGGAGGAGATGATAATGCTTACTCAGTGTGCTTAAATGGATAATTCCATTGAGTCAGGTGAATCTGCTGAGACAAGGCTGTGTGGTCTAGGGCTTATTTTAAATGTTCAGTGATGTGTTTGATGGAGATTATAATTGTTGAGAGAACACATGTACCCATTTATTGGGATGAGGGAAAAGTCTCCATCGCTTTTTATCTGATGTTCATCATGTTTCTCACAGTAATCTGTGCTTGGGCCTGCGAGGTAGTCTTGGTCAGTGCAGTGCTGTCTGAGCCACCTGAGTTGCTTTGTCAAGGCTGAGAAAGTTGGGGCTGTTCAGCCTGGAGAAGAGAAGGCTGCGGGGAGACCTCATAGCAGCCTTCCAGTATCTGAAGGGGGCCTATAGGGATGCTGTGGAGGGACTCTTCATGAGGAACTGTAGTGATAGGACAAAGGGTAATGGGTTCAAACTTAAACAGGGGAAGTTTAGATTGGATATGAGGAAGAAATTCTTTAGTGTAAGGGTGGTGAGGCACTGGACTGGGTTGCCCAGGGAAGTTGTGAATGCTCCATCGCTAGCGGTGTTCAAGGCTGGATTGGACATAGCCTTGGGTGGCATGGTTTAGTGGGAGGTGTCCCTGTCTATGGCAGGGGGTTTGGAAGTAGATGATCTTAAGGTCCTTTCCAACCCTAACTATTCTATGATTCTATGATTCTATGAAGGTGGAATACGTGGACAGAGAATAGAATTACCTAGTATTTATTTGCACATTAAAATCTTATTATGAATAGGCTGTATGCTCCTTTTTCCTGCTCCCTTGGGATGTGATTCCTCCTTTGTAAGATACTAACAATTTATGTAAATTATGGTGATTGCCAAACTAATCAAACCAAGGACAAAAGCAATCACAGGCACTCATCCAGCATCCAGCTTCCTAACTCCAGCCCCCACATTAACTTCTACTTCATTAAAATATATATGACCCAATTCAAGAGCTAATTTGGATGAAGCCATTAGGCTTCTATCGTCATCACTGGTAGAAGTCTGAGGTTCATTTTCACACACGAGTGAGCAGTTGCAGCTTTAAGATGCATGAAGGTGATTGCTGTGTGTGTGCATATGAAAAGGAGAGGGAGGTGGCAGGCAGTGGACATACTCTTACCATTTCTGTAACAGCATCGTTTTATAAGGTCTTATTTGTGCTCCACCTGTGGAACGCTGGTCAGGAGATAAAAATATACGAGTTAAACATATGAGAGGAATATTGAGGCTCAGAGAAGGGAGAGTGGCAGGATGCTCATATTGGATCACTCTTTTAAATGCCTTAACTTCAAAAGAAGCCCTTAACAGCCAGTTTGCAAAAAGATCTACACTTCTGAGTCTCAAGACATGTTTTAATCCAGCAAATCCAAGTGATTTATCTCAGTAATTTCCCAGTCTTGGGAAGGACGCCATGACTAGATTGTGTCAGTAATCCCTACTGACATGTGTGGCTGGCAGGGATTTCTTCCTTGGAGGCACTATCTGGAGTATCTCTGGCCTGATGGATGAGTCATTAGAATCTCAGTTTTGTTTGTGCATTTGATCAGAGATCATCAGGTAGCCGTCAGTGTGATTGACTAACTCTATGCCAAGTGTCAGGCAAAGGGAGCCGAAGTGAAGTAACACAAGTGACAAGAATAAGCAACAACCTGTCTTTACAAATGAGTTGTTCTCTTGGCAGCTTGACAAATTGTACAGTGTAACTGAAAGTTGTAGTTAATGTGTTACATTATTTCAAAGTATTCTGTTATGAATTGCTAACATTTAAATTCTGCCAGATAGAATGCTTAATGATACCAGTACAAATACAATAAAATTGACAGAAAACCGCTGAGACAGTGCAAGTGTGCTGAGATTTATTTCCAAATAAACTTGCAAAGCCCTGTTTCAGCATTTTTAAAAATAATTTGACGTTTTTGTTTTCTGCAAAATAGAATGTAATAGGAGAGTTTTCGATATAAATGGACAAGAAGGAGAAAGGGTGGGATTGGGAACAATTTGTTTGCCCAGAGAAAACCTCCTCCAAACTTTGGCTCAGCAGATTTATTTGCGTGCCATACCAACTGATTGATCTAATATGTCTGTCTTGAAACAGTAATGTTTTTCCCATCCTACGAAAACCTGATTTCATTTTTCTTTCAATGTGATCAAAATTACTTTGGTTTTGTGATATTAGGAACACATTTTAATAGGACATTTAAATAAGGAGTATCTCCATGAACTCTGGTTTTGTTGCACAATTATACGCCAGGAATGTGGGAAGAATTTTCTTCCAATCTTTTGTTTTTCCTGGCTGGTTAATGCCTTGGGAGGGCTCAGAGCTTTTGTGATTGTCAGGGTTTGTCCATGTTTTTAGTAATTACTCTCATTCTATAAGAATATGTGAATCATGGTTTATTGAGCAGGGGCTGTGTTCATTTATGATGACCATATTTTAAGGTCTTGTAATTTGTTTCTCACAGTCTGGCCAGTCAGTGTCTTGTACATGACTAGCTAAGGATATAGCCTGTAAGAAGCTTTACTTGAAAAATTAAAGTGTTAGTTTAAACAATTGCAGTTTTACCGGTATGTGTCCCTGTGGGGATATCCTTGTTCTACAGTGATCTTCCCCCCGGCTCTTTCTTCCTAGACAGACAAATCAAATTTGTGACTAAATTGAAATATTACCCTCTGATTCCAGAGTGAGTGTCCCCACTTGAAGAGCTGTTTGCAAGCAATCAAGTGGCTGCATTTTAAGAACTTGCTGTGAAGGTGCTTTATATGTCCTTGTTTTATTTTGCATTGCAAAGGACTAGGAGTGTACATTGTCAGCTACTATGCTTGACCGAGAGTGCTAAGTCAGTCGCATGCCATCATTAAAAATGTCCACTGTCCATTAAATTGCTAATATTCTGTCTTGGGCTAAGATTGGATGTTTGCAGCTGGTTACAGTACCAGGTGCTTTAGGTTTCCTGTCCTGCTTGTTAGTGTGGCACAGTGTGAAGACACACCGTTTCTCTTGGCAGGTTCAGACTGTAGTTTAAGCACCAGTTGTGTGGCAGTACATCTCCTGTTTGTCTTCATCACTGCTCATGCTGTGGTGAAGTTTTGTCCAGGAGTCTGTGTGGGAACGACAGCAGACAGCAGGAACAGATTTCCATAGCTATCACTTCTTTTACAAGAACTGGCAAATAGTAAAGGTATGGTTTTGCACATGGCATTCTTCAAGTTTTAGTCTCATCCCTCCAGATGATAACTGCATGGTTGTTGGTAAGAAGCATAGATGGCAGTTGTCATCATTATGTTGAGGCTTGGGGATAAGCTGCTTGCTAGTTGCTCTGCTGAAAACAAGGCAGAATCTTCTCAGTGTCACTCTGATGGGGCTGGTACTCTTCCTGCTGAAGTGAAGGCTCTCCCTCATGTTTTGATCTGATTTAAGCACCATTTTCATCAAAGACCTGTGGCTGTCCTAGTGTAGCTGATGTAACAAGTTTCCTTTTCAAAATGGGTTGATACTGGAGTTCACGTAGGGGCTGGAGTTATTATGGCCTAACGGAGATGAGAAGGAGCAGGAACTATTTAAATAGATTACCAGTAAGTTATTAAGAATATAGGCACTGCTTACTCTGAAGATATTTGTCTGTTCTGCAATAGATGAATTTGCAATGACATTTTAGTGCTTGTGGCAACTAGCACCATGGGAACTTTTCCTTTCAGATACAGCCTTTGTATCTCAGCTTCTAAAAAGCTGTGGTACTCACAAAAGCTAGTGTGTATGTGTGTGTGTGTGTGTGTGTGTGTGTGCTGGAAGCAGTAGAGCTGTGCTCCCTTCAGCACACCCCACCACAGTGCAGTTCCTGCACAGCCAGTGAGTGGCTGCATTGCCTGATGTGGGACTACCTGCTCTGCAGCTGGGGATGTGATTTCAGAGAGGAGAGGAAGGGAAGGGAGAGCTCTGAAATGATTCCCTCTCCTGTAACCTCCAGCCAGCCAATTCCTGTACAGGATCCTCCACTGATGAGAAGCTGGTTTTCTTTGGGAGGACATATACCCACTGGCTTCATTCCAGAAAGTGTTAGACATGACAGTACTTTTGAGATCTCTCATAGAGAGCTGTAGGTGGAATCTCTTGGCAAGAGTTTAAAAAGGAAAAAAAGACAATTGCACTAACTTAATTTCTCCTCCCCAATTTAAAAGAACTTGCATGTTGGCATTTCTCTTCTAATTTCAGGATGAAAACTAATCCAGAGGTGATGATGATGATAATGGGTGATGGCTTTACTTTTGTTATGTAGTGAGTGTTGTATTAGCCTTTGGTTCTGTGATTTATGGTTAAAAATAAAACCGCTGACAGTCCTGAGAATACAGGGGCGGCTTGGCTAGCATACATATTGAAATAAAATATAAATAGATGAAGAAATATTGCATTCTTTGTTAGTATTTTTCTTTCAGGCTAATTTTTCTAAGGCAGATAATAAAATTCTGTTATCTGAATTCAAACAACTGTATTTAAAATATTTTATTATGTTGTTGGCTCCCTTTTTTACTAGATACGCCCAGACTTTTGAAATGCAAAGATCATCTCAAAGAATCCCACCATTGCCTTAGTTTGCAATTTAGCTCCTTGAAATACTGGCTGTGTATATTTTGCATTTAAGAAATTAATTTGTTAAGGAAGCAAGTAATGGAGTATCCAATTACTATGGCTCAGGCACCAAACATCCTAGTATGTAGGATGAAGCATCAATAAAAGTCTATTTCATCAGCATTTCTTAGTGGTGAACTAGCTGCTTGGAAGCAAACAAAAGCATACACATTCTAATCCCTCTCTGTAAATGTTTTCAGATGATGTGACTGAAACACAAATGTCCTGTGCAATAGATTTGTGTATAATCGGGGAATTTGTTGCGTGGAAAAAAGTTATATACATGTTTGTTTGTATTATATGCATCTGAGTGAGATTTATGGATCCCATGAGTAAGAAACACATTATAAAGTCTACACGCAGGAAAATTTTGTGTATCTTAACATTAAAGTTGTGCTGAGCACTGGCAACAGTCCAGAATCAAAGCTGTCATGGTTTGTATGTGTCTGCCTGTTCCCTTCTGAAAGATCCTTTAAATCTTTGCTTGAGAGCAGGCTCTTGCAAATACTTTATAGAGGATGCTGCCAAACTCTTCTCCTAGCGATCATATTAGAGGCCATGCAAAACAAAACAAGCATTTTCACTGGGAATTTAAGTGCAGAGTGACTGCAGAACAATTTTCCTACTTTTTTTGGGTGGGTGTGTGTGTCAAAAATGTTCCTGTTGCAGTTGGGGAAAGGATCATGTCTTACTGTGTACTGCAGAAGAATGACAACATACATGTATTTTTGGATGAGGGCAATAAAATATAATGACCCTGTCACATTAACATAATCTTTCTTAATATTTCTTCATTTGATTCTAAATATACATGCATCAGACAATTGTTTGCCATTGTAACTGTCTACAGAATGTTTGTGCTGGGCATATTGTTTGCATATTTGTTTAATAAACTTCAATTTGGATTCTCCAGGATGAGTTCAGCACTCTTCTAGATTACTGTCAGACCTTTGATCTTTGACAAATGCTGAATGTGGTCTGTGTAGTGTACTGAGATTAAGAAGATGACATTGCTGTTATTCTGGTGTCTTCAGTGGAGTTCCTTTCCATTTACACCTCAAGAACTTAGATCAGAGTCAGGTCATTGGTGTTTGGAGACCTGTTTTTAGTTTTTTCTTTACTAGAATCCATCTAATGATATTCAGCTGCTTGGAAATTTTCAGGGGAGCCAAAGTAATTATTGCTGGGTGGTTTGGGAGCTTTTCCTATCTTTGAACAGTTTTATTTTGAAAATAAAGTTGCGCAAGCTAATTTTAAGGATTTTGCACAACTCTGCTTATGACCAAGGGTTTATATTACTGGTATATTCTTTTCCAGCCTGAGATCTCCCAGCTAGTCCTGGGAGATGATTAACAGAAGAAGAATCTTTATCCCTCTGTCTATGAACTTGTAAAAACTGCTACCACCACGACTCTACACAGATGAAGAGAGCAGGGCAAGTTAAACTCAAGGCGGATTCATGCCCCTGTCCAGCCAAACCCTTCAGTATGTATTGGACTACAGACACAGGTGTATTCCAGTTCTAGTCAACAAGTCACTTACTTATGCGCATGACTAAGTCTCACTGCATCACCATGAAGGGTGGGCATTGTGCTTTGCTGACTTGGAGTCTAACATAAGTGCAAGAGTGTCGTGTATGTGATGTTGGTGCCGCAGTAGTTGGATGTAAAGCCAAAGACTAAGGGTGAATCATCAATATCACCACAGCAACAGATTTCTTAGTACTCAAAACCTTTGTCTCTCCCGAGACAGAATCTCTTGTTACACGGTCGTTGAAGAGTGATAAGGAGGTTTTTATTGGAATGAACCACTCAGGGAGGCTTGCATGTGTTGAAGTTTCAACCAACAGCTCTGCTTTGCTTTGCACAGGAGATCTCAATTTGGACTTCAAGTCCTGTGGTTACCTCTCAGATGCTACCCTGGAGCTCTCATGCAGTTGCAGAAAGCTGCAGCAATCCCTGCGCAGATGGACGTGTGAGGAGAGGGGCACCGAGTACCCTGCTGCTCTCTGGCGCCCACCTGCAGTCCAGAAAGGATAAGACTTTGTTAAGCCCACAAACATTTTTGTATCAGTGGCAGCTACATCTAAAGCAGCATGTAGGTCCATCCATGAGATGAAATGATTTGCTGTACCAGTTTCTCAACTGGTGAGATTCAGTAGCTGAATTCATTACAACAATGTAAACCAGGAAGGGGAGGACTCATCTTCCTGTATGTGTTCCCCATTCAGAGAGATGCTCACTGAAGCAGACATCTGGAGTAGTTTTTATTTTTGAAATAACAGCATAATTTGATTATTTTGAGAGAATGCAAATGTTCAGAATGAGCCATATTTTGCCTGTTTTGGGATTTGGATGATTGTACCAAAAACTGAGGCTGGTATCCCTTCCAATCTCCAGCAGGGTGATGAACTTCTTAGAATGAATTTGGTGTTGTCCTGTTCTCCTCACAAGCATGGGTACAAATGTTGCTTTGAGGACTCTAAAAGCAAAAGATGCTGTTTGATTCTTTGCATAGCGATCTGTAGTCAGTCAGAGATTCCTTTTGGGATATAGTTTGTCAAACACCTGTCAGTCATGAAATATTCTCTGCTTTGTTGAATTCTCAAAAAAGGCATAGGATTCTGCTTTCAACTTGGGGCTTTAAAGTGATTGAATAACCATGATAAGTCAAATGTTATATGAGGCTTTTTGGCTGCTGTATGCTTTTTGTGACATGGATGAAGGCACTTGAAACTGAACTCAGATCAAGGGTCAGAAGAGGGCTTATGATGAGATGACCATCATGGGAGTCCTTTTTTTCCCCCTATTGTGTATATTTTGGTAATAGAGCTCTGGATGGTGACAGAGCAGAGATTCATTACTTCTTGTGAGCAGGAAGGCATTGCAGGCATAGCAAGGTTGGGTGCCCATATGAAGAGTTGGCTAATGTTCTTTCATATGTTGTGATAATTATTCTCTGAGTTTTCTTCCTATTCCTGAAAAACAGCAGGAGGAGGAGAATATTAAAAGCTACAGTGAGAAGAGAGTGCAGTGACTATTCCTCAGTTGTTGGCTCTTGCAGTGTATGACTCATGTTGTTTTCTACCTCAACAAGTTTATCTGGAGGTAGTAAAGACATTTCTAAATAAATGTTGAATGGGGGAGAGAGAAGACAAATGCCTGGCCAGCTCATCTCTCTCTTTGCTTGATGACAGTCTTTGTCCTGGCAGTTATCTTGTGGATCTAACTAGGCTCGTTTCCCAAAATTTATATCCATCTATAATTGGAAGTTATGTGGCAGAGTAATTCCAGTCCTGATTCTGTGCTCTCTCTCTTGAATTAAATCACTTGAGACAGTTTGAGGTGAATAGGGGCAGTGCTATCTAGAAGTTGTAATCTTCTACATCCTGCAGGAAATAAGTGCTCTTTCCTGAATGTCCCCATCGAGAATAAGAAGCTCCCTTCCTGGATGCATATAGTTCAGTTTGATGGTTTATGTTTACATTAGTGTCTGTTAAACTAAGATTTTGTGCCAGAACAGTGCCTGCTAGTGCTGAGAAGCCTTTCCAAATGCTCTGCCCAGCTCTCCCATGCATATACTGTTTTTAATATGATACAGTCTTTGGAGTTCACTGGCTTAACAGGCTTCAGCTGGCTTTGGCCTGGCAGTACTTCTACGGTATAAATGTTAAGCACATGTCAGCTCGGCATTTTAGTTCTGGGAATGAGATTTTATGCAACTTTCAAATTCTTAGGGCTTGCTTACTGACTATACCTGACATTTTGAAGTGCTGGATGTGTTACACAATGTGTTTGCCTTCCACAACTGAATATCTGTAAGATTTGCTATCATGTGTGCTTTTTTAACCAGTGAAAAAAAGAGAGAACGCTTTCCTCTGTGTTAATGGGTGTGAAATAAAAGGTGGAAAAAGCTGTATGGCACAAATCTGTTAACACAGAAATGCATGGGAGAATTAGAGAACGTGTAAGAGGACACTTTCCCTGGGTAATATAGCCTGTAGCTTATTGCTCTGCAAAGCAGACAATGTGTTAGCTGTGCAGCTCAAGAGACACACTTCCTTTGTAGTTTCTGATCATCTGAACCAGTCAAGACCCCTATGATTTCTTCATCTTGAAGAAATAATGACTTTTTTTGTCTTGAATTAGCCATTACATTTGTAGCTCAGCAATATTTAAATACTGCATAAACTCTCAGAGCTTTTATTACTTTTTTGATGTACACAGTATAGTCGTTTTTTGAAGCAGAGTTGTCCTTTCCAGTCACAATATAAGGGTTGCTGAATAGTTCACTTTTAATTCATGTAATGTACATTTCTAGGTATATTCCTGGAGATGAGGCAAGTGTAATACAAAATTATGGTTTTCTTTTCAGTCCACATGATAAATTTTTTCTTCATGATATGGATACAACCTAAGATTTATCAGTTTCAATTTCTCAGGTCAATGATGGCCTTCTCTCCAGATGTAATATATTGAGCTGAACAGACAGCAGCCTTTTAACATTTCTGTCTTCTAAATTGCTATTTATGTGGAGAAGATGAGTCAGTGGATTGTGCTGGATTCACATTTTTCCAGGTCTTTAGAATGGAAGACACTAGAGGAAAATAAACTTATGAGTGTCTTCTGGCAGAGGTGGGTTATTCTCTGCCTACACTAATATACCTTAAGATATTCCTTGCTGTCCACAAGCTAATAAATTGTCCCATGTGCTATCAGGGGAGCATGAAATATGACCTTGAGAATTTGATATTCTTTTATATTTAGGGCTAGATAAGACATGGCTTCTTTATTTACTGTGAGGATTCAGAGGTAGTCTCATATTTAATGGCATCTATTGATTTACTAGGTTTTTTATTCTACCCTGAGGGGCTGGAAAGAGGAGTGCTTTTGCTCATGCATGAAGTAACAGCAAACAAAATTCTCAAATCCCAGGAACATCTGCAAGTACATCCCTAAATCAGCATAATCTAATTGGTGGTCTTTGGGCTAGTTGTACAGCTTGCTTTCTGTTTCCCCAAGAGGAGTTGAAGGAAATGGGGATTAGCTCTTCCTGTGCATGGAAATGCACTCAGATGTGTCACTCCTGAATCAGCTTGGTCTATGAGAAGACTCACAAATCTGGGATGCGTAGCCCTTCTTATATATGAAGTTTTATTACTGTCTTAAATAACCATGTGACCTGATCGATATCAGTGCATCTCTAGCCTCTGATAACTTCCATTGAGCTTCATGGTGTTCATCATTTGGAAGCAAGTTACTTACATAAATGTTTTCCAGCTTTAGGATGAAGCTTCCAGTGTTTTAGCCTTTGTGCCAATGACTTGATTATAGGTGTCAGTACAGTTTTCTGCAGTAGCCTTTTATCTACATCACCTCTTTGTCCACTCTTGCCTTTACTCCCTACTTCTATGATTCTCTATCCCTCTTGTTTACAATCCCCTGAGCAGTTACGGTTGCTGTTCTTGCACTCATCGCGTCAGCCTTAGTGAATGTTGATGAATGAACATGTAACCACGATTCCTCTCCATCTCAGTATTTTACTCTGTATTCAAAGCTGCTTGAAGAGCAGGGATGATCTGAACATACATGTGTAGGTGCAGCTAGAAGCATGTATCACTGTTTTCAGAGTTCCAGTAGCTCCACTCTATTGTGCCTCTACCTCTGCTTAGAGGCTGAGGCCATTATCTTGAACTAATGTTAATTTTTAAGCTTCAAAATAAAGCGGGGTCTTTGTTACATGGTTTTGCTTCTTACCACATAGATGGCTTGTGAGAGTGACAGTACTTTTGATACCGTGGGGATTTCTGGTTGCAAGGACACCTTTCCATAGACAACCTAGGTGGTTCAGTCTTTTAATGAAGAGAGCCCAGGTTTTTAATATGTAAATCTGCTAACACAGCATTTGTGTTATACAAGTAACAGTGCAAACCTGGCCTGATGCACTGAAGTAGTAGGTTTTGTGTGTTCTTTGTATGTGATAATGCTAAATATTTTCTACTTCCTTATCTTTTTATACTTCCAGTATGCAAAATGACAAGGCAAACAGAAAAAAATAAATTTATATGAAATGTTAATTGTTTGAACAAATAATTCAGAGGACTCTTTCATTCTCATTACAAAAAGGAGAGGAGTATTTCAAATACTTTGTCAAACAGTTGAATTTCTTTCACAGAGCACTGACAGTTTTCTCTAGCTTGACTTGTTGAAAGGATCTGCTTTGTGATGCACCTGAACTCTATAAGCCTTACTGGGGATTTGGTCCATTCATGGAAGACACTTCTAATTTATTAGCCTAGTGTATTCTTAGAAAGAAAACTTCAAGATGCCTATGAAGGATTTAGTATGTATTGAATGAGTACATGATTTGTGTACTGCAGAAAGAGAGGAACTGATTTATCTTGTGATCTCTTGCCTATACAAAAGCTTGCAGTATGTTAACAAGGTTGGGATATCGTTGCTAGAACACATTGGAGGAAAGCCAAGCTCTGCTCGTATTTGGCTTCAATTCTAGTAAGTAATTTTTGATTATTTCTATTAAATTATTTGGTTTCTGTAATTCCTTAATGCCTTGATAACGCAGAGGCTTGTGCAGCACACCTGCAATGTCAGCTTCACATAATAGCTACTACTGGGAAGAGCATAAGAGAAAAGAGTAGAATGTAAACTTGCTGGTTTCACCAGGTGGTTACACCAGGAGTTTTACGATGTGCTTGTTCTCTAATACATTCCTGTGTTATGCACTTTGCCAACACCCTCAAATAAAAATAATAACATTTTTGAAGAATAAATGATCAATTTTTACCAAAACAGCTCTTCAGGACATGTCATGTTGCTTGATTTCATGCTGGGAGTGCTGGCTGCACTTGAGGCAAGCCTGCAGCTCTTCTCCACACCATTTCAGGTCTGTGGCTGAAATCCATTTGGGATTTGGTACCATCCAAATGAAAACGGGTATGGCTAAAGATGGAGCAAGATTTAAAATACCGGTTTCAGAGCATGAACACGAGTTCTCTATTTTGTTTTTCTTCAGTATCATTGTAGTCTTTCAGTGGTGCCTGTTCATTCAAAGTAACCCTTTTCTTCTAAAAGGGACGGAATTATGCATTTACTGTAATGCTTCTGCTGGGTTTGCTGACCCGCTGGTGTATCTTTAAGGGTTGTGGTTGGGAATGCAGCTTCTTCTGTCTTGGGCAGAGAAGAAAGAAATTGCACTTCTTAGTGGAGATACTGCATAGCTGTTGGCAGTGGAAATCTTCAAAGGGGGGAATTGTCTAGTGAGTCATAGATATTAATGCAGATGCTGATTTCTTTTTCTGGCTGTCTCTACCAATTATCTGATAGGGAACTACCCAACCAGAAGGCCAGGCTGCTGGTTTCTAAGCTTAAGATACTTTGCGTTGTTGGGATCCATATATAAAGCTGCAATCAATAGGATGATAAGTTTTCTGCAAGCAGGGGGCACAGTGTATGTAATAATCACTTTGTATATATGTAGCTTGTTGAAGTCATTAGAAAAATGATGGCACCAGCCTTTTTATTGCAGCAGTTGGTTTAGTTAGGCTTTGGCTTGCAATATTATCTCAGGGAGAGCAGATAAAGCAGCTGTTAGGGTAGGTTCCCTTGTTCTCATTTGCAAAGAGCTTGCACCTGTACTTGTTTATTTTCCAGTGAGTGAGGGAAAGGCTGAGAGCATAAAACCACTAAGTGGCCAGAGATGATACCAGTCCATTTCAGTTTTCATGGTTCATGGTTTTTTACTATGCTTTAAGCAGTTAATCTGAGCCACTGATGGAAGCACACATAAAGCATGTGCCTCCCATGCTATAGTGGATGCTGCTGTTTGCATTCATCTTTCCCAGGTGATATGTTGGTCCTGGTCCTGCAGCCTTCTTCCATGTTGAACAGCCCTTCCTGGCTCAGCAGGACCTTCTCTGGAAGTCCAACTTTGTGTGTGGGAGAACCTGCAGAGTCAGGTTGTGATGTCTGTTTTAACTTCTCAGGTGCACGGATTTCTCCTGCTTATTGATCAAAGGCAGCAGGAATAAACATACACATGCCAGGATAAAGACAGACACCATGCAACTCTTCTTTTCATTGGGCATGTATGATTTGAAGGGTAGATTCTCAAGTTTATTTGAGTTTTGGGTGTTTGGTTTTGTTTTTTTTTTTTTTTCATTTTAATTAACTTCTTAAATCCTCTCTGGGCTTTGAAATGCACAGTTTCATTTTCAAAGGCACTGGATGTTGGATCTCCTGATGTGAGACGTCGAGTACTTTCAAAGATTTATATAGGTAGAGATTTAGAAATCCAGCTTAGTTTCGAACAACGTATGAAGTTCAAGATGTTTTTTAAGCTTTATTTGTAAAGAAGTAAGAATATCAGTGTGTGTTTGCATCATTATTTCCTTGCATTCACAAGCATATAAATGAAACATTCTTTTTTCTGCTTGTGGGTGATGATTTTTATCAATGCTTCACCTAGAAAAAGTTTTCCCCAATTCGTAGTTTGTGTTTGGAGTTAAAAACCAGGTTTTGGCAAATTTCTTTTGACAAGGGCTTTAATATTTGGCATCCAGCCATTGAAAATACACAGTCCTTGCTGCTTTGCTCAAAGCTGCATTGTTCCTCGAGAGCAGAGCTATTGTGCGAGATCATGGAGAATGAGTGGATTGTAGAGGAAGCTTGGTTAAAGGCTTTGCAAATTTAAGGCAAGGCTTTAAAATATTTCTGAAATTCAGAAGAAGCGTTCATGTGCTGGTGGGATGTGTTTGAGTAGGCTGCTGTTTGCCAAGTCCTATAGCCCTGTTTGCCATAGTCCTATACCTTATGCTAAATGTGGACAGATAGAGATGGATCAGATCTGTACAGGAACAATAGTGCACTATCAAATTTGCTTCAATAAAAACATCCTGCTTTTGGCATTATTAATTAAAACTAGGAGGCTTCCCTTAACAGTTATGACATTCAGAGGAAGAAGAGTGATCTTAAAAATAGCTTGGACCTAACTCATGTAAAGACTTTTCATAGCTCAGCATCAACATCTTGAGCTGTATTAGGGTTAACAGGGCAGTCATATGGTCTGAAAAATTATGTTATGCTCCTTGTAGATAGCTGCTTTCTCCCTTGCTTGCAACTCTTCAATGATCCACAGTTGCTCTGTGTAAAATCAATACAGTAATCCAGTCTGGAGGTCCTAAGGTGTAGTAGCAGTGGCAATTACGCTGTGACAATAGACTGCTAAAATGTGTTGTATGGCCTCATTACAATGAACAACTTTAAATATACTGCCAGTTTTCTGAGGTTCCTCTGATCAGGGCTGAGCTGGAGTGGAGAACTTAAATCATGACAGCTGCTCTATCTGAGTAGTCCAAGCAAATTGGTCTTAATGGTGGCAGCTAGAGTGGTAATGAAAATCTGTTACACCTATTGCTTGGTGTAGCAGGGCTTTGGATGCCACAAAAGTTTGTCTTCAGATGAGACAGGGGATTAGGATTAGTTTAAGGCAGACAGAGCAGATGGTTAAAGAAAATTAGCCACTCTGTTTCAGGGGAACAACAAAGATTTCAGATGACTTTGTGCTGCCTTTGTTGCTTTTTTTATTGTTGGCTTTTGCAAAGATTGCTTTGGATTTGTGCATATCAATAAAGAAATTTGTAGTTTATGCAAACAAGGAGTCTAGTTTGCACATCTACCAGAGATAAAGAAGATATTTAAGCTGTTAATGAAATGAAAACATAATGATAGAAATAAGCCCATATAGATACGTTATTGTTTGTGATCTTCTGCCAGAGACAGCCCCTGGAGTTGTAGTGTTTTGCTGTTTTTAACATAGAGATGTGGCCACTGAGACAGCTGGTCAGGGCTGGAAGGTACTTAAATCAGAAAGCAGAATTGCCTGTTGAGGCTTGCAGTTGTACGGGACTCTGCCTTCATCGATCAGATCAAGATGGATGGCTGGAAGACTGGATCTCCTGCCTCTCTGAGCCACACTGGAGGGTGAAGGATGCATGCAGAGGAATTGTGCTCTGGCTTGGCCATACCACTGTAGCTGTAGCCTCAGGGTTGCTGTGGCCATCCTAAGCCCTGTGTCTTTTGGCTGAAGCTAAACTGCCTCATACTAGAAGAATTGGAGATAAAGGAATGTGTGTTCTAGTCTGAAGTAAAAGAGGGTTTCTAGCTGTCAGTGCAGTGTGTGTAGCAGGCCTTTTTTCTGCTCTAAGTTAGCTTCAGGTTCATATGGGAATTAAAAAGGTCAATCTCTTGCAAAGTAACCGAGAAGGTGATGGTAAGTTGCTCAAACAGACATCCCTCTGTTTCTCTAAAGCATAATCTATCAATCATTTCCCAGCCTCTTTCTTTGCTGTCATGAGATGATAGCAAATTAATTGTAGGTCTGTACATCAAACTTCTAAGTGCATCTGTGTTCTCTGCAAAAATAGGTTTCAGATGGCTTGGAAATTGTAATTTTAGTGAGCTCTCTCCTTCACACATAACACTTTGTGTCTTTATAAAGTCATGACCAAGAATTTAACTTAGTTCTAAAAACTGTTTTTTAAAAATGAACAATTTGTCAACAGAGAAGGATGGCTTTTAAGTGGGCTTCTCTACTAAAAATGCAACCACCCCCCTAATATCCCAGGCCTCTTTGTCGCCCAGGTTTCTCTAGCAAACTGTCTTTGTCAATGGGAAGAAAGTTTCTATGGAATTGATTTCCTTGACAGTGTAGCAGGGGTGTCAAAATAGGTCTAAATACACTATTGCTTGCCATTTTTGAAAGGGCAACAAGCTACTGTAAGTTTGTGTGTCTCACTGCAGCGAAAAGGGATATTGTACTTGCTGTAGGATTGACCTACAGAGCCACATTATTCACAGCAAAGTGAGCCTTAGAAATCCCATTCTTTATTGCTTAAACTGATTAGAAGACCTGCACCTTTTGCAGGGTTTCTTGTAAATCCAGTTCTGTAAAGATAAGTATCTAGGTCAGATGCTAGAGGTACTGTCACCTGTTGTTTCAAAGCTATAGTATGTTTGAAAACTCAAATAAAGTGGGATTGATATAAGTAATACAGTCAGTTTCTAAAACACTCATTGAATTTAACCTGTAAAACTTGACTTCCAGCAGGTTAACTGAGGACTGGCAGCTGGTACCTCCATCTCAATGTAGGCTGACATGAAAATTCTCAGAAAAGGCAAAGAAAAAGTTTGGTGTTCTCTTTGCCCTATTCACATGCTTTCTGAGCTATTCTCATTTAGTTCACTTCCTTCATGACATTACAATATCGAGCTTAGTGCTCTGTCATTCAGCAGTGCAGGGCACCTGACTGTGTGGCCTCCTCCTGCTGCTAATGAGGATGTTGATTACTGTGCTGGTGAGATTGTGGCTGCTGGTGCAATTCCTGCATTGGGTGCATCAAGCAGAGCAGGAGCTGTGGGTAGCAAGGGAGGGAGAGAAGTGGTGAGGCCAGAAATGATGTGAACTCCATCCACTGATTTCTATGTGCAGCAGCTTTGCCGGGGTTGTGCAGAAACAGGACTCCAAACATGTGCCTGTTAGAACAGAAAACCTGTCCCCCTGCAAGAAGCACCTTTGCACTGAAGGAGGGAAATTTTGGGACCGTATGTACTTTGCTGGTGGTGATACCTTTTTTTTTTTGCTGTCATGAAGTGATACGTGTTGCTTTGGAAGCCAGTTTAATGAATTAGCTCTCTGTAGGACTCTCCAGAAGACGCATCCTGCTGGTATCGAAGCACATGCACTCTACCTCTTGTTTAGATGTTTCTTCTCTGACTTCAAGAAAAGAGTGTGTAGGCAGAGACCTTGTGGGATTTCAACAAGCAACCTGTTAATACAGGTGCCTAAATGCCTTTAAATTCTGCCCTGGGGCTTCTCTACTCCAGGTATTCCTTCAGTAAAATGAAAAGATAATCAGGATTAATTCACTAATTGGAAATGTGCAGCAATTGAGCACTGTGTGAAGGACAAAAAGTAATTTTCAAGAATCCAAGAAATGTGAAATTCTCATAATGCCTTTATAAGACCAGTGTGAAATAACGTGAGTCTGACCCAGTAGAGGTTGTAAAGGAAGAAGTTCCACAAACTCTAAGGAAACAGTGTCCTCTTAATGGCAAAACTCTGAAGTCTTTCTTTGCAGAAAGCAGACTGACAGCATTTGTAGGTTAAATGAAATGAATTAGCAAACAAGTAATTATATTTGCATGTAACCTTGTTAAGATAATATCCTGTCCATCTTAAAGCTGTCATATGAGACGTATTTAATCTTTGTGACGCATGGAGTGGTATATCATGTTTGACAGCTACTAAAGGAAGAAGGACGAGAGCCAGTAATTGGAATGCTGCTGTTGGATAATAATGATGAGCACTTCTCGTCTTCAAAGGGCTTTCAGCTTCTCTAGTTAATCCACATATCTGCTGAGTGGGGAAGGTAAGTTTCATCCCTATTTTACAGATGGGGAAACCAAGATAGAAGAAAAATCACCAGATTATAACATGAAATGCCTAGTAGTGCTGTGTAAAAACAAAACTAATTTGATTTGCGCACTCGTAATGAAGTAAATGTATTGTTTACATTTAGATTACATACATTACATCAATCATCCTGGTGTTTGACCATTCAAATATAAAGTCAGTCTCATGCACTACCAATATAGCAGGTGTTCTCTTGGAATCATGTTACTATTGAGTTCAATAATCTTTACAAGTAACATGTGTGGAGTTTCTGAACGTTTGCCTTGAAAGTGAAGATCAGATCCAGGTATAGAACCTGTTTTGTAATTAGTGGAGACTCAAAAAACTAGGAAAACCATCACCCATTTCGCTGGCAAAACTCTCGCTGGAGTGTGCAGCTTCCTGAACAGTTTTACTTGCTGGATTTGCATGTTCAGTCAGTTTGAAGTTACTTGGTTATTAAAATGGTAAAACTAAATCAGGTGCTAAAGTGGACGTCTTCTTCTCCTGAAGTGATTGCTTTGGTGTAAACTGATAGGTGGCTTAAAAATAACATTTTCTTTTGGTTTTAAGTCTCTAATTTACTGGAAGGTGTTTTAAAAATTAGGTTGCTTGCTACTGTTCGTACTTTTTACTAGACTTTCTTTTATATAAACAGCAAAAGGTGGGTCAGTTATTACACATACTATTCACCCCTGTGTGATTCTGTTGGCCCAATAGCTAGTATCATATACATTACATATTTTAATCAAAAGTTCTTATTTAATGAAAAAGTAAATACTAAATTATTTTCTCCTCATTTTCAGTGTAGAAAGGCTTCCCCAATGTCACCAAATTTTAATGTACAGATGAGCTATAAACTGAGCCCTACCATAGTCCCCCATTGGAACCCAATGGCTGAACTTTATGTAGCTGGTGAACAGACATGAAAATATTGACTGATGATGTTTCTAATTGCTATCTATCTGGAGAATGCTTCATATGTACAAAAAAATGCAAGAAAAAGTTGGAACGTTTAACAACCTCATTAATAAACCCAGAAATACTCCTTTTTTCTTTTCACTGCTAGTCTTCCCCTTCACTTCTTTTTACCTTGCAGCAGTAATTTTGTGAGTAGACCCCCCTTCTCCTTTTGTTCCCTTTTGTATTTTATGGGGAAATTCCTACATGTATTTGTTAGTTCCCCAGTAAAAGAAAATGTTTTCACTTAGTCTTTACCTGAGTTCTATTGGCTGAAATGACACCACCGTTAAAAATCAATGTGCAGAGAGCCAGGTCATTACTGAGGGTTTCACTTGAACAGTTCATAGAGACAGCAAGCTCAGGAAAACAGCCTAAGTAAACTGCATTGTGATTGATTTCAAGTACATCTGATGGCATGTAATTGTCTACCCATTCATTTCTTTTCATTCTCCTCTCTACATGCTTCCTCTTTTGGGATCACATATTTAGTAGCAATAATCACAAGCAGCAAGAATAAAAAAGGATATACATAGAAATGAACCCCTGTCAGTTTTGATTGCAAGCATAAATAGCAGTGACTTTATATTTTATTTATGTTTTACCATATTCCATGATAGTATCAGCAGAATCTTTGGGAAAGCCCTGGCTCCACTTTATATTAACTTAATAAAAATGCACACTCTGGTTTATATCAATGGTTTTGCTGTTAGTGGCATCGAGAGTAGATTTTCAAGTGCGTCAACATCATCACCAATATCTTCTCGCTCTTAATTTGTTTTAAAATGTGGCAACAGAATCAATACTGGGAGGGGTTACGAACCCAACACTTCTGGGTGGGTTTTTTCCCCCTTCTTTTCTCTTTTTTTTTTTTTTTCTTTCTTCTTATTTTTTTGATTGTCATTTATGGCGCTCACCAATTCAGACAATCTAACTGGCCTTTTTGAACAGAGCATTCATTGTGGAATGTGGCGTGATATCTACTTGATGTACATCCAGACTATTAAATTGATATAAATAAACTTCCTTCAGTAGGAGTCCAAATTAAAATACATTTAGATTTCACTCATATCCTTAAGCTTGTAAATTTACATCAGCACAAACTCTGCTGGAAACTCTTAATATGAGAAGAAATTGTTCTCTGGTTATCTGCCCCAGCCCATAAATCTGTTTTATGAAATCATAACTCTGCTTAAAATATTATAAAATTATTTAGCAGATTTAATTATTGCATAGATCTATTAAATATCTATTAAATAGGTTTAATAGTATTTTTTGTTTCATTCACAAACAAGTATCTTAAGGCTAGCGAAGCAATTGTTTTTGGGATGTTGGGGGTTATTTAATTATATAATCATACTGTTATCTTACCTATACCTATACTACTATAGTTAGGTATCACATGCCTTTGAATTGCTATCACTGTGCTGAAAGGAGATGTTGTCCTGAATGTGGACCTTTTTTAGTTTAGAGTATGGTCCTTGCTGGAAACTACTTTCATACCACTGAGGAGATCATCTGAGCACTGTGATTTCTTGTCAGTGTTTGTTCTAACATTGTATGTTATTTCTGAGTTTTGTTTAGTCTTAAATTCCTTTCTCAAATAATGCCTTTGTCAGTATGTCGTGTGGTTCTATATTTGCACCTTTGCAATGTTTTAAGTATTGAATTTACTAGTGAAAAACTCTGTTGGTTTTGTTTGTTTCTTGTCTTTTCTTGTTCTGCTGTTTCTTCTTTTTTTTTAATGCCAAGCCCATAAACTCAATTTGAAATGTGAGAATTAAGTTATAGAATCATAGAATAGTTAGGGTTGGAAAGGACCTTAAGATCATCTAGTTCCAACCCCCCTGCCAGGGGCAGGGACACCTCCCACTAAACCATGCCACCCAAGGCTATGTCCAATCCAGCCTTGAACACCGCCAGCGATGGAGCATTCACGACTTCCTTGGGCAACCCATTCCAATGCCTCACCACCCTTACAGTAAAGAATTTCTTCCTCATAGCCAATCTAAACTTCCCCTGTTTAAGTTTGAACCCGTTACCCCTTGTCCTATCACTACAGTCCCTCATCAAGAGTCCTTCCCCAGCATCCCTATAGGCCCCCTTCAGATACTGGAAGGCTGCTATGAGGTCTCCACGCAGCCTTCTCTTCTCCAGGCTGAGCAGCCCAAACTTCCTCATCCTATCTTCATACGGGAGCTGCTCCAGTCCCCTGATCATCCTCGTGGCCGTCCTCTGGACTTGTTCCAATAGTTCAATGCCTTTTTATGTTGAGGACACCAGAACTGCGCACAGTACTCTAAGTGAGGTCTCAGAAGAGCAGAGTACAAGGGCAGGATCACCTCCCTTGACCTGCTGCTCACACTCCTTTTGATGCAGCCCAGGGTACAGTTGGCTTTCTGGGTTCCTCCTTTGTCTGTGTGCACGTGTGTGTGCTTAAATCTCTCTCCAATAAGAGATAAGCTTCTGCAGGAGGAAGGTTCATTGACTGTCATCAGAAAAAAAATTCCGTGTTTTTCAGATTCTGCCTTCAGTGACCTCACCCACTGAAGGTGATGGGCCTGAGCAGTGCGAAGAGGTTATGAGGGATTAAAGCAGTAATATTTCGTTTTGTTCAGGTATGTCTGCAAGGAGCAGATGCCATGGAAAAGGAGGTGTTTTACTTTGAAGCTCTTCAGAACAGAGCAGTACTTTCACATATCTAAAAAGTCATGTCTGCTGTCGTTTTTATAGGAAGCTCATTATGCTTTTTCTAGCTGTTCAAACAGTTTCTCCTTTTACCCTCAGTTTTAGATGTTCTTAATACCTCGCTTCTTTCCCTTTTACTTTTCACATAGTTAATTGTCAACTACATTCATGTTTCCTTCTCCTTCCTTCAGCTCAACCCTCATAGGTTTAGTTTGCTGTGTTATTTCATTGTAGGTGAGTCACTCCAGCTCTGATCATGTTTTGTTACCCTCTCTTAGAGCTCTCCACCTTATCTACATATTTCAAATAATACTATGCCGTGAAGTGCTGGTTAGCCAACGAGGTCTGGGTTAATGCAGCCTGTTGGCAAGTGGTTTAAATGTTTTCAGTTGTGTTAATATGTTGATACAGGTAAATTTGTTCGGTGCGTATTGGGAGTGCTATTCTGCCATTCCGGATGAATTCTTGCATCCATTTCACAAGGGTGTAGGAGGACTTTATGGTAGAGAAGGCCCTGTCCACATTGACACCTTCACAGTTAATGAAACTTTATGGGAAACAACAATGAATCGGTTTCTGATGAGAATCATAATGGCATTAATTAATTAATTAATTGTATTAATTTTTTAATACAAACTGACATTGTCGGTCTTTTCATTGTCTCAAAGTCTTTTCATCAATTAAGGAAGATAGCACAAGGCAGAACTCATCTCTGGTTTAAAATAAAGGAAACAATTTGAGTCTGATGTGTGGACCTGAGATCAGTATCTACATTCTTGTATTCTCTTTCCTTGTGTTTCAGGGAAGTTCAGAGGTATTGGTACAGTCCATGAAACTGTACAGCAAAAAAACCTGTGGAATTTGACTCTGAATCCAAGATACAGTTCAAAACTCAATTCAATCCCTGTATTTGGTGAGCTTGCAGCCTCTTCTTCCTTTATTTTATTCATGTTTACTAAGGTATTTCTACAAGAAAGTCTCCTGACATTAACCTTTTTTTTTAGCTGTCACTATGTCAGAAATAAGCCTTCTGGCAGTAGAGAAGACGCTTTGAGGTGTGGTTCTCAAAGTCAAGATTTGGGGCCATGATAAACCCCTTGTAGTTACATATCCATAATCAAATAGCCAGTTAAATTCCTGGGAGAAAGGCTCTTACAATAAATGTAACAGCTGATACTGCACTGTGTGTGACTAACCCATAGCTCTGTTCCAATTGCATGTTAAAGCACAGGAACACACCCTTCTGGCTTTATCTGCTTCCAGGCACAAAATTACATCTTGTTCCTGATTAATAATATTCTTTTAAAAAATAGTGCAAGCATGAAGACAAAGCCTGGACTTATAATGATATTCTGGAGCATTAGAGATGCTACAAGCTTCTGATTCTGTTGTGAAAAGAGTGAGCAAATGGACAATATCAAGAAGGCAGTGAGGTCTTCCTGATTACTCTCATGGGCACTTTGTTTTGGTGCATATGAGTCTGTACCACTGTGCACTGCATTTTAACTGCTGTCCAACATAATATATTCGTTTCTAATTACACTGCTCTTCAAACCAGTGTAGATCTCTGGGCTGTTTTTAGAGGTGATGGCTATTAAGCCATCACATACGTTAACGCAGAATATCAATCACAACAGTTGTTTGTTGCTGAAAACACAGAATCTGTGCTGTTCATAGAAAGGTTCCCTTGTTCCCTTGACTGCCTTGTGTCTATGAAATTTGAGAGACAGACTCAATTTCTTTTTCCTCCACAGATATTCTGTGCAGCTGTGGGCAAGTCTTCAGGCTCATAAAAGGACTTGGGTCCTAGGACTTGTTACTTGTGCAGTGTCTTTCCACTCTCTCCTATGTTTTTATTTATTTTTTAATTGTAAGATACCAAAGGAGTCCCTTACATGGATAGTAGAATTGTTGAGAAATGTCTCTGCCCCAGTCTTTTTAATGACCTGGTGGTCAGAGGATCTTTTACCAAAGCGAGAGTTGCAAGTTTCACTGTAGGGCCAATATCTACTGGATGAATGTTCTCTCCTTTGTATTAATTCACAGAACTGTGAATAACTGTGAGAATAGTGAATGACAGTAAAAAAAAGCTGAGTATAATGTATGTAAGTGCATAACTGAATGCAGAATCAACTCCTCTCTCAGGGAGCTTTGCATTTTGCTTGTTGCTTTCAGTGGTTTAAAGGTACCAAATAAAACTTGTTCTGTACAACTTCTAGTGAAAAGAGGACAGAAACTGGTTTGCATGGGAGCCCTAGCCATTGGGATGGAGTGCTCTCCTCAGAGTCCTTGGGAAAATGCTTTTGGGAAATGTGCATATTGATAGAGCCAAAAAGAAAGCATAGAGAGGCCGTGACAACAGCAGTAATGTTGGAAACAAACAGAAAGATGTTCTTGAAAGGTAATGCAGGAGGACTGAAGTGCAAGATACAGGGGCAACCTGTCAGAAGAATTGTTCTCTTGCTGCCACAGTGGTTGTATGTACTAGACAGAGGGATGAAAGACTAAAACTGAGTCACCTGTGGGGAAGACACAAAGGCACAAATCTGTCAGAGACATCAGAATTGATGTTTCTGAATTTAGCCTCTTACACTTGTCAGCTCAGAACGCTGCAGATCTGTCAGGAAGGTTGGACAGGCTGGGACTAGGTGGACAGATCTTTGTAGGGTAAATATGTGTGGCTCTTACACTTAGGAAACGACTACTATGAAAACTGCCTTCAAAAAAGGGGCATCCCTACTACAAAGCCACTATGCTTGTCACCAGTTTCAAAGGCTCTGCTCAAAACACCCAGATTTCCTCTTCAGTTTCTTTTTGGGTGCTTTGTTTTTCCCCTTTTCTCTGCCAGAGATGTTTATGTTTCATTGCTCTGTGTTCTTGTAGGCTGTTTGGACTCTGTAAAGGACCTGTAGCAGAAAAGCATCTAATAATGTGAGGTGCTCAGTTCTTGTTAGTGCAGTTGCCATCTGTGTGAAGGGAATTCTGCATGGGTGGCTGTAGGTGTGAATTGAAAAAAATGAGGTGGCAGTGAAGAAATCGAAGATGTTGTGAATGTGAACAGCGAAATCGGATTGTTGAACATTCCTTGTCCTGCAGCATAAAATAATTATTGATGAAAGTTTTACTGTGTAGAAAATCTGTTTTGAGCTGTGTGCACATGGGCTTTTCCTTTCGGTGTGCAGATTGAAATGATGTGGAGAAACGCAGACCCTTTTAGAAAGGAGCTGTTGATGATAATGGCACTAGCCTGGAATTTGTTTCTATTTTCTGTGAGTTTGGCAGAAAAGGCTAGAAGAGCACTGAGAATCCTTTGCTCTTCTCATGATGGAGAGGACTGATCTTTTGCACTGTGCTTGGGTTCCTTCGACTCTGCAGAATAGATTATCTGTTGCTTTTTCAGGAAGAAGTTACAATAATTGTATTGATTGTCTTTCATTTGACTCTTGACTGAGAGGAATAAAAAGCTTCAGGATTATTGATTTAGTTTTGCACTCAAGTATTTTACTTTTGTTTTCAATTCCCATAGGATCTAATCCCAAGGCCATTTAAGCAGTTGTGTAAGGCTTTAATGCAGTAGAGATAATGCAGTTTTGGTCTGCAGGAACCTAAACCAGCATGCAGCTCATGTGTCTGTCTCCTTGCTCAGGCATTTATAACTATATCATCTGAGAATAAACCTAATATGAATTAAGAGAACTTAAATGGATTTGTTTATTCTGCCTTTTCAGGAACTATTTTTTATGCACCTGAATGACTTCTAGATAGATCCTTGCTCTGTCTGTCCCTGTCGGTGACCAGCAGCAGAGGGGCAGGAACTGAGGGCTAGAGATTTTCAAGTGCCAAGCACATCTCGATTTTGTTGCTACTGAAATGTTGTATCTGTCATAATAGAAATGATAAGTGCACTGCCTTTGGAACATCCATGGGTAGGAGTTGGGCAATGTTGTCATAGTCAGCACTTAAATTTTAGTGTTTATGTGTTATTTTCTTCTCCTTCCACCCTGTTGTGCATCCCTAAAGAAAGAACAGCTTTGACAATACCAATCCAATTCTGTAGAAAAGGCTGCTGAACCCCATGCTAACTACAGAGATGATGCCTGGCTCAGAGGCTGGAACTGAGAATCCTTTTTTCAGCCTGTCAGTGCTTCATTGTTTGTGGAAAAATAGGATTTTATGTCTGATTCCTGAATTCCTTTACTTGGAAAAATAAACCTGTCAATGTAAACAAAATTTGGTTGGGCAGAAATATTTAGGCACAGAACAAACCTGTAGTGCAAGATGAGCACAGAAACATGCCATTAAATATAACAAGTCAAACTTATTTCATAAATCAGGGTCTGTTGAGCCCTTACGGATCAAAGACCCCACACAGAATTAACACAACGTCTGTATCTGGCGGCTTATGCACTGTGCCTGTATGTGTAATGCTGGTGTGTGTAAGAGGAAAGGAGCAGACGCATGAATTGATTGTTTATATAACACAGTTCATGTGTTTGATGTCCTGCTATTAAAATCACACAGTCTTGTAATAAGGTGAATTTGGCTGAGACTTGTTGGCAACATTTTTTTCCACCTCTTTCCAGCATCTTTGCAGGTGTTACATTGGTGCTATATCCCTCTGCCACCTCATTTTCTTGATGTTGCAGGTAAGGCATATTAAAAACTAGGAAATGCTTTGGAACAAAAAGGCATTTGCATTTAAAATTGTTTTATTATATTAAATTTAGCTTCCACTGCACTCTGAAGTAGCCTTATGCACACCAGAATTTTCTGAAGGCAATTAAATATACATATGTCCAGGTCAGGTTTGTTCTCGTGGACAAAGTTTTTTCTAGGATGGTTGGTAGGTAGTAGTGTTTGTAAGATATCAAAGTAGTCCCTTACACAGGCAGTAGAAGTGCTGGGAAATGTCTCCAGTTCTCTCATTTCACTTTTGACTTTCTGGATGACCTTGGCAAACCTTTTCTGTGTCTTGTCCTCATTTTTAAGATAAAGATAAGAAGGCAGAGATCCTTTACACAATGCTTCCACATCTCTCCGTGACAAATGCTGTGCTGTTCCCAAGGTTTTATTGTCATCCAAGTGGGGTCATTAGTATACTCTTTCCTTGAGAACGTTAAGCTCTCCCCAACCTGTTCTCCTTTTTTTGCCTCCAAAAAAATTAAGTACATGTATGTTATATCCAGGAACCTCCTAGTACTTTAAAAAGATCGGGGATAACATTTTCTCTGTTTTACAGATGTAGCAGTGGAGGATCTCTAAAAAGCAAGATCCTCCTTGGAGATTATACATCATCTTGCTTAGTGGTCCAGGTTCCTGTATCCCAGCAGCTTTAATCGCTGCACAACTTTGCTGCGCTTTGTAAGGGAGAGAGGGATGAAAAAGCCATCTGCTGCTTGTGGTTGCTAGGGAGTTGCATGCTGCCCTCAGGTTAGGCTTATCCACTTTCTTTCACGTTTGTACTTGTTTGGACCGCTGCTCTGTACTGAGCTAAAGTTGATTTGGCTCTTGTGTTTTTTCCTCCCCCTCCCAGTAGGATAGCAACTGGACAATGCAAGGTGGGCTGCATGAATTTAAACGTAAAACTCCTTAATGCATACATGCAGAAAGGGAGAGTAAATGTTGATTTTGTAAAGGTTTACTCTACTACTTGCTTGTTGTCTGGGGCTTGCAGCACAGATGAGGAAAAAACCTGCTTTACTGAAGAATCCTCACACCCGAGACACTGGCAGAATACTGAGGTTTATATAAATCTGCTCATTATGGCTCTGTGGGGAATTTCCAAGTGTATTAGCATTTTTAGGTCCTCTTATCAGCACTTCAAAGATAAAGTGGTAAGAGATGAACTCTTCTCCCTTAGCGTGCTGGGTTTTACATACACTGTGCACCCAAAATAAGTAGGGAAGTCTGAAAGGGGTTTTATAAGTAGATGTTAAAAAATGTGCTGAATTATTTTCCTATGGTTTTTAATTATAGTTTGTCAGACAGATTCTCATAATCACAAGCCAGATAATCACTGGTGGTTTATTTAAAGAAAGAAGAAAAGACAAAAAGGCAGGCTGGGTAGTGTTTCCATGAGGTACTGCTGATGGGGGCTCTGTGTGGCTCCTTCGTGTTTATCTCCCTGCTCACTGTCGTCATGGAAGCTCAGAGCTGGCTGGGAGATCCCGCTCTGCACGGGCCTGGATTACTGACCCTAACGCAGGGAAAATTGAATGTATTAAGCGGCAGCCACATTTTCAACCCTAAGGACTTCACAAGGAATTTGAAACAAAAGGCCAGAGCCCTCTGAGGAGATTTTCATCGCAGGGGGGGCCTCATTTTTAAAAAACAAATTAGCATCACCATAGAGAGGCAGCTCCCAATAACCAAAACCAGGATACAAAATGAAGGATTTTTTTCCTTCTCCTGGGTGCTGCTTTCCATCTTTTTTTTTTCCCAATCAAAGGAGCGCTCTTGTCTTAAACGTAGCTGAGGTGAGCTAAGCTCTGACCTCAATGCAGTTGGTTGCACTCACATTGGAAGTGGGAAAACTAGTGACATCAGAATGTCTTGCCAGTCCCTGGGTGAAAGATAAAAGAGCCTTATTCTTTTATAGGCTGTTAACAACAACGGTCTCGTGATTTATGTGTATATAAATTCACGAAAGGTCCATGAAAGGAGAAATCTACAGAAGTTAATCTGTCAGGGACAGATAGGGTTTTCTCCCCCCTTCTCCTTTTCCTCCTGGTAGCAAATAAACTATTTCACAGACTTCTGATAAAACATAGAATTTTGTAAAGACCTGTGAAAGAAAGCTCATGAGGTACAGCATCTTGGCTTGCATGTACTTGCATGTGGAAAATGTGGAGGTCATATCCCTCAGAATAAGGGATCACAGGATCACAGAATCATTAGGGTTGGAAGGGACCTCCGGACATTATCTGGTCTAGCCCCCTGCAGGAGCTGTAGGGAGAGGGTTAAAAGGTTTCCATTTAGAAATGCAGAGGGTGTAATAGGCAGAGGTAAGGCATGGACTTAACTCCAGTTTGCTGCTTTGTCCAGAAGATTTGTGTTGCAGCAACTGGGCGTTGGGTTGTACAGTGAGGTTAATGGTAGATGTGTGTCTGTGTGTGAGAGGTGGAGGGCATGGAGCAAGCCTGGGAAGCTTGTTTGGCCATTCTGCCCTCTGGGGTTACAGCAGGATAGCTCCTGCCAAGGAAGTCTGTGGGGACTGTGTGCTGAATTAATGCAAAATGCATTTCACCTTCCTTTTCCTACCATAGATGCTGTCTCCTGAGTTCAGCGTACATCTTTCGAGCTCTTCTAAGGAGCTGTTTCAGCCTCGTTGCAAATGGTAGCGGATTTATAAGTTAACAAGCTTATACTGATGAGTGTTTTCTCCTTAAGCCTGACTGTCCAAATGTAATAATACTCTGCAGATTTTTCCCTGAAGGGTGCCTGTCACTTTGGAGGATACACACTAAGCCTGAAACAACACAAAGAATTAGCAGATTTTAATGATAGCTGTTGTCGTGTGAGATTTTGTAAATGAAGCATGCATTTTTGGTGCAACCAAACCAGGAGCAGACCCAGCAGCACTGCCACTGCTTTTGACTTTGCTGTGGAAAACTATTAAAGACATCTACAGTTATTTTTTTTATATGCAGACTGTTTTTAAGTATTAAATAATTAGTCCTCCAACAAATTTATACTCAAAGCTGAATTTGTCCCAAGGCCTCTCCTACCTCTCAGATTGTTTCTATCATCCCAATGTAATTAATGCAGAGTTCTATGTTGATTTGGGTTTGATGGTATAGTACCTGATAAATTGGAGTATAGGAATGAAATAGGTAACTACTTAATTTACTTTGAAGGATTATGTGCTACAGCATCCTTCAGTATATTTGTGTGTAAGTGGGGGCATGTGTCTGTACAATTAACAATACTGACAGTATTGTTTCCCCACCGAAACTTTCGTTTTGGACACTGTACAACAGCATAATAGGAATCTTTTACTGTAGAGGTGGTGGCAAAGTACCCTTTTTCTGCTGTGTACACTGAGCACTTAAAGGTCATGCTTGTCGAGAGCAGCAGCTTTGTTTTCCAACACAAGTGAGATGTTTTGTCTTGGTTTATTCATTTTACTCTGAGGAGTGAGTTGTGGCACTTGTGATGTGACTTTGTACTGTTTTAGTTTGGTAAGTATTGGGTGACATACTCTTCAGCCAGCAGGGACTGAGGCAGAGAGGTGCAAAACACCCTGATGTGGTTGTGATAAAGAATGATGCTGAATCACTCTCTGCCCTGAAGAAATCTCCTCCAGCAACACAGTTAAGATTAAATTACAGTAACTTCTCAACTGTTCATTTTTTTTTTTAGCATCTACAAGCCTAAGCATAGGGTAATGGTGGGGAGTGGGATAGCGAAAGCACTGCACGGGGGAAGGTAATAATGGTAAATCATGACAGGAGAGAAAATGAAACAGGTTTTTTTTTTCTCCAGTGCCAAAGCTATAAGGGAACATGGGTGAAAAACCCCAACCCAAACAAAAACCCCCCAAACCCCCACAAAAATCTACACTATGATTAGCATGACAAAAAAGCAGAGATGCTGGCATTCCTGTGTGTGAATCGGAAGACAGTGGTGACAAATGGACACGCGACAGCCCCCAGACATTTGCAGCTGATTAGGAGCACCACAGACGAGCAGCTGTCATGCCAGTGAAATATTGTGGAATTGAAATGAACTTACAGCTGGTTGGGGTGCCGCCCCTCGTACTACGCTTTTATCACTGCTGCTCCAGGCTTCTGCTCTTTACCTAGTCAATGCCGTGTCTCTATCTTCCTGCATGCATCCCATTTAATTAGATTCCTTTTAAATCAAAACGGGGCTCGGTTTCTGCAAGCCTGTGTTTTATACGGTGGCGAGGCATGGAGCAGACGGGAACTGCTCTCCTCAAGCAGAGCTGAGACTGGGTAGGTTATCACTGGTACAAGTGCGATGCTAATCAGGTAATAGCTAGGAAAGTTTGGAGACCACTAGCTTTTAAAAGCTGCTGGTAACCCTTTGATTTCTGCTCTTTGCTTCTCTTGCCCTTCTTTTTCATGCCCTTTTTCCTCTAGTTCTGTACAGAAAGCTTGTTAATATTTTGTTCAGCCAGCGGCTAACAGGATAAGGATGCAAATAAGGGAAATAGTTCTCCTGAAGTAGCTGTATCCTTAAAAATATATCCATATACACTTAAAATGCTGAGCCTTTGTATAACATGTGTAAAATATATTTGCAGATCATTTAGCTCAAGCCGTGGTGTGAAAGGTAATTCTAGTTGACTGCTGGGAAATAGGGGGTTTAGCCTCTCATTTTCTGCTTTCAGTGCTGAGCTATTCATGGAATCTGCAACTTCATTTTTTTTCCTCTGTTTTTGGAATTATAATGGAATAATGGTATTATTTTCCATTATTCTCTAGAATCAGCTGCTTCTAAATCCAAAGGAATAGTCTGGATTTAAAATATTGCCTCCAGGAGCAGAAAGTCTGTTTTCCTGTAGGATGGATGTTTTGCTCTCGAGTCTATTAATTATGGCCTTTTCTTTCAACGGGAATAATTGTGTTATTAATAGTCTTTTCATGAACAGAAGAAAGGCCTCTTTGGAAGGAGAATGCTCTTGCTTCACAAAAGGTTTCTGATAGCCTTAAGGTGGATTTATCTGGTGAAGCCTTGGCTAACCTTCATATTAAACAGACAGAAGCAGTTTAGGGAATTCGGGGATGTGAAGCAAATTAGAAAATAAATTAAAAGCATTATAGCTCAATAGTAGAAATTAATGCAGCTGCCATAAACTTCATCCTGAGAGAGTTGTCAATATCTGCCAAGCTCGTGCTATGGGGAAGAAAATTAATGTGTATTTTAACATTTGTGTTTTGCCCCACAAGAAGCAATTTGAAAGAGTCCTCTGTAGCTTTGATGGCTTTCCTTATCTTAACTCCTTCCACACCAGTGCCCTGGGTGTCCTCTGGGATTGCAGAGCAGAGGGGATAACAGCTCATCCCAGGCGAAGCATGTTGTGAGTAAAAGCTGTGCAGAACAGATGCTGATGACAACACTGATGTCCAGGCTCCCTGTGCAGCTGCTCCTCCAGGCTCCTGGCTGTGCAGGTTGTGTCAGGCTTGCTCCGGCAATTACTCTGTCTTGCAGATGAATAGTTTGGGGATAGAGGCATCAGCTGAGTCTGTGCCCAAAGAACAACAGTCTCTTCTGTTCTGTTATGGTTTCGTTAGCGTTGGTGGGAGAAGAGCACTATCTTCCCTCCCCCTCTAACATCCTAACCCTCTGCAGTGCCATTCCCTCTGCAGCAGCTATTTATGTCTGCTCTTGTCAATGGAGATTTTAGTATTGCCTCTTTGTTCCCTGACACCTGGGTGGAGGCTCTAGCAAGAAAACAGAGAAGGCAGTGGTGCATCTCTTTTTACTTATGGACCAGAGAAGGGAGTGCTGCTCATCCTGAACCATCATGAGGCAAAACTCCTGAAGCAGGAAAGAGTAAGATAGAAGGAATTTTATTATCAGCATGGACAGAGTCATTCAGGGTGGTTACGTGAGACCTGAAGATAATGGAAAAAAAACATGTTAAATTGCTGATTGAAAAGAAGACTCTGTATGGCATTTGTGGTCTCTGGTACTCTACATAAATAGGAATTGACAAGTGGTGTTGCTGTTGTTATATGTTATATTTTGCTCGCACTGGGCACTCTTAGTCAGATCTGGTCCATGGTTCTTTGACAACTGTGCAAACACATAGTAAATGAGAAATTATGTTCCAGGGAGTTTGTGGTCAATGTAAGATGTTTCAAAGTGTATGAAGGGGTGGAAAGTGGTGAGGGCAAAGAGGAATTAGAGATGTGTGCATGTCTGCAGGGGTATGATATCGTAGGCATCGCAGAAACATGGTGGGATGGCTCCTATGACTGGAGTGTTGGAATGGAAGGTTACAGGCTCTTTAGGAAAGACAGGCGTGGCAGACAGGGAGGGGGAGTTGCTATTTATATTAGGGATAGGCTGGAGAGTATGGAACTCTGCTTGGGAACAGGTGAGCAGTCGACAGAGAGTTTGTGGGTCAGGGTTAAAGGGAGAGCAGCAATGGGAGACATTATTGTGGGGATCTGTTACAGACTGCCTGACCAAGAGGACTCAGTGGATGAAGCGCTCTATAGACAGATAGGAACAGCCTCACGCTCGCAGGCCCTTGTTCTCATGGAGGACTTCAACCACCCTGATACCTGTTGGAGGGATGGTACGGCCCGGCACAAGCAATCCAGGAGGTTCCTCGATTGTGTGGAAGACAGCTTCCTTCTGCAAGTAATAGAGGAGCCGACAAGGAGAGGTGCCATGCTTGACCTCGTACTCACCAATGGGGAAGGGCTGGTTGGAAATGTGACACTCAGGGCAGCCTTGATTGCAGCGATCATGAGATGGTCAAATCTGAGATCCTCAGGGCAGTGAGAAGAGCGTGTAGCAAGCTCACTGCCCTGGACTTCAAGAGAGCAGACTTTGGCCTCTTCAGGAACCTGCTCAGTAAGGTTCCATGGGATATAGCCCTAGAGGGCAGGGGGGACCAAGACTGTTGGTTGATATTCAAGGATCACCTGCTGCAAGCTCAGGAACGATACATCCCTACTAGAAGGAGGTGCTGCAGGAGGGACAGGAGACATCCTTGGATGGATAAGGAGCTGCTGAGGAAAATCCGAAGGAAGAAAGAAGCTTCTAAAAGGTGGAAGCAAGGACAGGTGGCCTGGGAAGAATGCAGGGATGTTGTCCGGGAAGCTAGGGACCAGGTTAGGAAAGCTAAGGCCCACTTAAAATTAAACTTGGCTAGGGATGCTAAGGATAACAGGAAGGGATTCTATAGGTACATGGCGAATAAAGACAGGCTAGGGACAACGTGGGCCCTCTACAGAACCTGTCGGGAGAACTGTCTGCCCTGGATTTGGAGAAGGCTGAGGTTCTTAACAACTTCTTTGCCTCAGTCTTCACCTGCAAAGGCTCTGACCACACCACCTAAGTCTTGGAAGGCAGACGCAGAGACTGTGAGAATGAAGACCCTGGGCTGACTGTAGGAGAGGATCTGGTTCGAGACCATCTTAAGAACCTGAACATACACAAGTCCATGGGACCTGATGAAATCCATCCGCGGGTCCTGAAGGAGCTGGCAAATGAAGTTGCTAAGCCACTGTCCATCATATTTGCAAAATCATGGCAGTCAGGTGAAGTTCCCAATGACTGCAAAAAGGGGAATATAACCCCTATTTTCAAGAAGGGGAAAATGGATGAGCTGGGGAATTACAGACCAGTCAGCCTCACCTCTGTGCCTGGCAAAATCTTGGAGCGGATTCTCCTGGAAGGCATGCTGAGGCACATGAAAAACAATAAGGTGCTTGGTGACAGCCAGCATGGCTTCACTAAGGGGAAATCCTGCCTGACTAATCTGGTGGCCTTCTATGATGGGGCTACGGAACTGATGGACAGGGGTAGAGCAGTTGATGTCATCTACCTGGACTTGTGCAAAGCATTTGACACTGTCTCACATGACATCCTTGTCTCTAAGTTGGAGAGACATCAATTTGATAGGTGGACCACTTGGTGGATAAAGAACTGGCTGGATGGCCTCACGCAAAGAGTTGTGCTCAATGGCTCAATGTCCAGCTGGAGACCAGTAACGAGTGGTGTCCCTCAGGGATCGGTGTTGGGACCGGTCTTGTTCAACATCTTTGTCGGTGACATGGACAGTGGGATTGAGTGTGCCCTCAGCAAGTTTGCCAGTGACACCAAGCTGTGTGGTTCGGTTGATATGCTGGAGGGAAGGAATGCCATCCAGAGGGACCTTGAGATGGCTGTGAGGTGGGCTGATGCCAACCGGATGATGTTTAACAATGCCAAGTGCAAGGTCCTACACTTGGGTTGGAGCAATCCCAGGCACAGCTCCAGGTTGGGCAGAGAAGAGATTCAGAGCAGCCCTGTGGAGAAGGACTTGGGGGTGTTGGTCGATGAGAAAATGAACATGAGCCGGCTTCAGTGTGCGCTTGCAGCCCAGAAAGCCAACCGTATCCTGGGCTGCATCAAAAGGAGCGTGACCAGCAGGTCGAGGGAGGTGATCCTGCCCCTCTACTCTGCTCTCCTGAGACCTCACTTGGAGTATTGTGTACAGTTCTGGTGTCCTCAGCATAAAAAGGACATGGAACTGTTGGAAGAAGTCCAGAGGAGGGCCACGAGGATGATCAGGGGACTGGAGCACCTCCCGTATGAAGACAGGCTGAGAAAGTTGGGGCTGTTGAGCCTGGAGAAGAGAAGGCTGTGTGGAGACCTCATAGCAGCCTTCCAGTATCTGAAGGGGGCCTATAGGGATGCTGGGGAGGGACTCTTGATGAGGGACTGTAGTGATAGGACAAGGGGTAACGGGTTCAAACTTAAACAGGGGAAGTTTAGATTGGCTATGAGGAAGAAATTCTTTACTGTAAGGGTGGTGAGGCACTGGAATGGGTTGCCCAGGGAAGTTGTGAATGCTCCATCGCTGGCGGTGTTCAAGGCTGGATTGGACATAGCCTTGGGTGGCATGGTTTAGTGGGAGGTGTCCCTGCCTCTGGCAGGTGGGTTGGAACTAGATGGTCTTGAGGTCCTTTCCAACCCTAACTATTCTATGATTCTATGATTCTGTGATATGGCCTGTGGCTGCCTAGGTCAGACCTTCGAAGGGGAAGCAGAGATGTTAACCTCAAACAGAAATAGGTTATAGAGAGGAATCTTTCAGCTGGTCCTGAGACAGCATTCATAGGGCTAGATGTGTCAGAGAGTTTGAGGCAACAGCAGGCAAATGGCTATTTGTGGTTGCCATTACTAGTATGCTGGAGCACACTGGAGTGAGAGAAGTAGTGGAAACACAGGCTGTGCAAATTCTGCAGGGGACAAGGAAAGTCTCCTGGAATGAAGGCCACTGGAGAGACTGCGACATTAAGAATGGTGTGTCTGGGCTTTACTATGTTTGTCATGGAGAAGAGCTGGGTGTTGTGAAAATGACAATGTGCCTGCTGGGTGCATACCGTGCATCCATGAGGAGGAGGATGCCATCTGTGGCAGAATGTGGCAGCAGAAGAGCTGGAAAAAAATGGTAAGTTTAGCTTGTTTGCTGGTATCTATCCTAGAAAGCGCATTCCATGGTTGTAGATAGCATAGGGGATACTTTTCTAAATTTTAGCTTGCTGGCTCCTTTCAGGGCTTTTTGTGTCTCTTAATTTTTAATAAAAAGAACTCTTTGCAGTCTTTAATACATGCTACTACTCTTTAAACATGAATTCTAATCCTAACACTGTGAAATAGATTATAGCATGCTTCTGGCAGAACATGACTTGCCTCCAGAGTAAACAAGGAAACTCAGAATCTTGAAAACCTGACCTTTGCTTAATTTCTTCTTACTTGTTCTCAGTATGTTTCTCCTGTAGTCTTCTCTTCATTTAAACCATAAGGGAGTATGAATGTTAGCTTTGTCTTTCTGCCTTCTATAAGGTACTCGGTGAACTTTGGATGCCTTATTTTCTGTGTGAGGCAAAGAGTTTGGGCAAGGGAGATGAGGAATTGCATGTGTGTGGAGATAGATGGAACCGAGCATTTGAAACAAAGTTGGACTGAAAAATTCTTATCAACTGAGAGCTCACTTAGGGATAATAACTCTGCATCTCGTATGTAGCCTAAACTTCTTGCAGCCTACGCTACAAAACGGGGCAATTTATTTGAGCTCCAAACATTATGGGTGGGGTAAGGCGGCCTAACATCTGACAGCGGGTGCTAATGTCTTTATTCTCCTGCACCTGAGACCCTGACATTTGCCTTCTAGTGCTGCTGAAAATGAAGGTCAATTAATAGGAGCAGAGTTCTCATTTTTGATCCTGTATTTAATTCCCTGAAGCTATTACTGCCTTGAGGGAGTGGGGGAAAAGTGAAGAAGATAATTAGACTTGACCTTGCACTATGGACTTGTGCAAACTGTTGGATTAGCAATGAACGCTGTCAAAGCTTGGTTTGAATGCGGTGGGGAGACAAAACGCACTGTAAAGCATGTTGCTGAATGTGCAAGAGAGTAAAAGTTGTAATGGAAAGGACAAGAGGAAAGCAGAAAACAAATACTGAGGCCAACTCTGTCAGTGTGTTGCTGTCAGGAGTTAATGTCTTTTTCTTTTTTGTCAAAACATCAGTGATAATCCGACAAAATGGTGCTTACTGCAGAGAACCATGAAGTTGGGCCTTCACAGCCTAAATGATTAAAAAGAAAAAGCAGGAAAAACTAGCAATTACACTAAGGGAACATGTTATAACAGAACTTGTGATGACAAGCAGCAGCAGCCGTTCATCAAGTAGATGGAGCAGAGCAACTGATTCTGATCAACTTTGCTTTTTCTTTCTGAGTTCTCACTGCACATTTGCTCACATTATCCTACTATTACCATTTCCAGCTTCCAGTTTGGTGTGGATTACAATGGCTTGAATAAGTCTTTTTTGGAAACCATCTGGCCTTGACATCAAAGAACAGCTGTAGATAGCGCTGGCTTTTAATGTAGCTAAAGTTCGTGTCTCTGTGTAAAATAAAATGGAGCAGTCCCACATTGATGCTGATGTGGTGACACTGAGCCTTGGGGAATTCGATTTTTCATTTTCGATTTCTTTGTCTTCAGCGTTTCCCCCCATTAAGGGTTCTGGGCCAAATCCTGTTCACCCTGCTCGTGTGAGAATAGTTTTTGCTGTCATTAGGATTCTTCACTTGCATCTTCAGACTGTATAGTCTGTGTCCTAAATTTAGGCATTGTTCAGCAAGTAGGGGTGAAAGGAAAAGAAGGTGATATGAAACCGAATGTAATTCAGAAGTTTACTATCAGTTGAAATTTGCTAAATGCTTCTTTTTGTATAACTCTTTTTGAGGCTGAAGATCCACAATCGAAAGCAGTTCAGCAAAATGAAACATGCCAGAAAATATTTCAAAGGGTGAAACTAAAGGGCTGGATTCTGCTCTTGTTTGTAGTGATGTTAATCTGGAGTGATGTGGACATGTTCCAGATTTACGTAGCTGTTGCAAACAACTGTACCCAACGTAGGAAATGGAACTGATTGTTATTTTTAAGACCAAGGAGGGAGAATTTGAAAGTTTGACATCGTTTATGAAAACGTATTAATTTTCTGAATTCCTAGGACTTAGCAGTAGCATTACAGCTCAGCTGGAGCTGTAACGTGAAGTTAGAACATTTCAGAGGCAGCATTACCAGTCAGGCTGCTTCCAAGAATGAGCATGTGGTTGTTGCTTTCCCGTGTGTGTGTCCACAGAAAGGAGAGCAGTGCCAGGACCCATTCGTTTCCTTCCGTTCCTACCCCAGGGGCTTTGGAGCAATGAGTGATGATGATCTGGCCCAGCCCCACTGTGCAGAGCAGGAAAAGATTGGTTGTCTAAATAACTGCTTCTGGCTTCTGAGAATGCAAATAGAACCTGGGAATGACCTGGCTTACTGATCATCCCTTTCTACTTCAATTCCTGTAAGTAAAAGTACCTGCGGTCCCTGTGTACTCTGAAGCGGGCAGAATTGTATTATCTGTGTTACTGCTTTAGTAATGGTCTGCACTGTCATAACAGAGCAAATGTGGAGTGAGCAGTGAGGGAGGAAAGTAATCCCCTGTTTATACCAGGTCATCTTCCGTAGCCCTCTCTGAGAGGAACAAAGAGGAAGTGATGGCAAGGGAAGAGGGTGCTACAGAAACATGTTTCAATTACTTTATGAAGGAGTAACTGTAAATGTTCCTCTTTAAAATTTGCTAAGCTTCATTGATTTAACACTGCACTCAACATGGGAATTTTCCTCCTGAGCAGATGGGTTACATTACACCTGACCTCTTCCCTGCTTTTTCTTTTATTTTTCAAGAGTGACTTCTTAATAATGATTTGCAAAACAAAATGAGATTCACTTTTGCAAGTGCTCTCTCTACTTCCCTGTATTCTTTGGCTACTGAAGTAATTGCTTGTAGGAGTTAAATGTGTTAATGTTGTGAAAAAGCCTACCTGTAAGTATAGTATATCTAAACTCTTGTCCTTATCCTGAGCAGATTTATTTTGAAGATAAAGTACCCTTGCATACAGTTGCACATTTAACAAAGTGCCTTGACCTACAAATATTCCAGTGAACATTAAATTAAATAGATACTGGGCTGGATGGGTTGTAATATTTTGTGCTTCCTCCATGGAGTTTCTGACAGTTAATCCAAGCCCTGCTTCCCTTGGGCTGCCAAGGTAATGAGGAGCAGGAAAAGAGGAAAAGAAAAAAGAAAAAAATCCCCAGCAAACTGCAGGGCAAAAGATTAGTACAGGAATGAAATGCTAAAAGGATAGGTTAAAATCACTGCCCAGCTACACTGCAGGCTTATACTTGGATTATCTAATGAAAGCGCAATGGAGGGTAGATGTGGTGTATTTAAGTGTGGTGTAAATGTAAATTTATGATTATCATCCTACATCTGAAGAGGCAACAGTGCTTTAAATATATTTAAAATGATATGCAAGATGTATTTTGTAGTTGACATGCCATAACTACTGGGCCAGTTGAGGAGCTGGGATTGACTTTCTGTAACCTCGGAGCGAGGGAGTGCGGTGTCTGGCTCTGCCAACAGTAGAGCTGGGAACGGATACTCCCTACATGCACTGTTCATCAGGGTAAAATTACAGATGGCATACAATGTTCTGGTCAATTAGGGCTGAAAACAACCTTCTGACTGCGGAAGATTTTCTTCACTCTTTTCTGTTTCGATTGTTCTGGCTTGTATCGGGAATGTGGGTTGCCTGAAGGGGGGCTTTCTCTGGCCTCCTTGTGACATTTCTCTGAATGTCTGTGCCCTGTGGTTAGACAGCAGTCAGCAAATTGTATTAAAGATGGATTCATGAGCTTAACTTGATCCTAAGGAGCCAGATTTCATATTTGTCTGCCTCTTTCAAAAAGAAACAGGTTGTGATTCTGAATTACCTTCTGGAGGCTTCGTTTCTCTTCTGGAGACTTTACTGTTTGTGGGTGTGTTCAGAGTTGAGTTGTCTTCTAGTCCTGTAATTTGCTTTGTGGTTGTCTGCCCAGGAATCTTGCTTCAATGTGAGGGAAGGACAGTTACCTGCTCTAGGTATTCTCGGCTCTTTTGCTATTTAACCAGTGACTTTCCACAGTTGGGCTTTCTGGCAATTGAGTCTAATTTTTCTTTGCTCTATAGTTCTTCAGGGGACTCCAATTCAGCACAGGTATTATTGCTTTACCAGTTCCTGTAAATCAGCTGAGCTATGGTGACTTTCACTAAGTGCTTGTTCATGAGTCTCAGCCCTCAAGTATGCCCTAATTGCTTCATAGAGATCTTTGGTCTGATCTCAGTGATTTAACTGACTGCACTGGCTTGCTATCGGCTCTCTTTGTTTTTCAATGATGGATTGGTACTCAAAGGCCAGAAATATGCTTGAAGTTTTAAATGGTTTAAATCAGTTGCTAGTCCTGGAGCAAGCTTGGGGTTTTTGTTCATCTTAAGATTCAGTTTACTGTCTTTTTTATTTTCTTTCTTTCCACTTTTTTTTTTTTTTTTTTAAACCAGAATGTATATTACTTGATAATTTGATCAACCCTGCAGCAACGAAGGCCAGCCAGTGCCTCATTGCCTGTTGTGCCCTCTGGTTTGAATAGTAACAGCACATTTTCATGCTGAGTTTAGATGAATTGGCTCCTGCCTGTGTGTGCTGGGTAATGTCCTTTCATATTCTTGGCATTGGTAATGAATAGGATTTTGAACATAGCTTGCAGATGTTAAGGCTTATTGTAGGAAAAACCCTCACAAAAACTTTAAGCTTCTAATATGTGCCTAGAAGCCAAAAAGGGTATCAGAATTATGGTACTAATTCAGTTGCTACTGGTTGCTTGCTAGATCTCTAATTGCCCGTACAAGCACTTCAGTGCGTTTGGTGGTAGGTGACTTAACTTTATGGTTCCCAGATTTTTTTTTCACCCTGTCCTTTTGTCTATGCATAAAAGAACTTTGTCAATCTGCTTGCTTTTAGACCTGCATTAGTTTTTTAAATCCCAGATACCTTCTTGAACATTAGGGGTGTTCTTGCATCTTAATTAAGATCAAAGTTTGACCTGTTTTTATTCTCCGGAAGTAGCAAAATAGCTCTGTTACTGATACCATGGATTAGTGTAGGAAGCCTAAAAAACCTCCACCAAGAAATCAGAAAAACCTGATCAAACCAAATCAGAAACCTGAGAAAAAAACCAAAACCCAAACCCCAAAACCATACTAAAATGTCTGTTGCCTGAAGATAATTAAAGTATTTGTCACCTTATGATTTATTACATATTAGGAAAACCAGAAACTGAAAACAAATTTGCACTGTCAAAGTATCACTTCTTACTTTAACAGAGCGTATTTCTGAATAGCGACACCAATTATAAACAACTAACAAATCACAAATCTCCTTTTTTGAGGAATTACTGCAATTTGCAGATGCTGTTTGATTTTACAGCAGAGAGTAATGCTATTGAAAAGCCGGATTTAACACAGACGGTTAAGAGGGAATCTGTGTGTTGGGGTTTTTTGGCTTTCTTTTTTCCTTTTTTTTCCAAGAGAGGGATGTTTATTTCAGCTGTGGGTTTAATCCTTCCTTCAAAGAGAGCTGGGGGATAAAGTAAATGCCGGAGAAGCACTACTGTACTTCTGCTCTTTGTTGCTGCAGTGCTAAACAAGTTTCTGTTAATATGGTGGTGCAGGTGAAAATGCTGGGACTTCATTAACAGTCCTGCTGATGAAGTGTGAGCCAGAATAAAATGCAGTTCCTCCTCTGTTTGCCGAGTTAGATTTGCAGGACGAGCAGAAGCAGAAAGCAGTATGCCCTTCTCGTGGTGTTCCGCTGAACAGATTTCACTGAGACTCTATGTGGGCAGTAGAGAAAAAGAAAAATAGCAATAAAAATGTGAAATCTTTATGCAGTCACATTTCTGAGTTAAACCAAACATCTGAGACCTTCAAAGTGAGACTTTGCAGGCAAATTACAATGGGTCATCTGTGCTGTAGCCAAAATATACTGAGAAAAATGCCTTGAGAATGACACATTAACAAGGAAAAGGTAAGGAAATGAACACATCGTTTTACCTTGTAGCATGTGTAACCCGGCACAGTGCCAGAGAAGGGGGTCAGGCTCTGACACAGGCCTGTGTGGTTGTACCGCTGCCTGGTTTGCTACCTCCTTAACTCCTGCAAGGGTAAGATGGATGGTCTTGTGGCCAACAACCTCTTGTAGGTCTTACAAGAAAATCTGAATGAATAATAATGATTTTTCCAATTTCCTGGCTAAAATAAGTTTAAAAAATTGGAGACCAAATAAAATATTTTAAACCAGGTTAAAACCACTGTTTGGGTTTTTTTTCCTGCCAATTGGTCCCTACTCTCATGTGGGAGTAAATTTGGTGATGTGTGGGTGCTGCTGCAGTGAGATGGTATGAGCAGACAGGGAATGACAAGAGAGCCCTATCTGATTAAAAAGTAGCCAGCTCACTGAAGAATTACAGTAGGTTATAAAGAAAAACCTGGTTTTGTTCTGCCTTTCACAATCTCTCTGGTAGAGCTCTTTTCTAAACGTTGTTTTACATAAAACAATTTAACTCATATTAAAAAGAATGCCCTAACATGTTTTTTAAGAGAGATGAACAAATAAAACCTTTCCCAAGAAAGAGAAATATGTCTAACATTTCACTGTTCTTAAGAATCACAACACACAAGAAAGTGAAAAACAGAATATCAGAGTCAGATGAAGGTGGTAACTACAGAAGTTCTTTAAAAGATGGTGTTTTTTATCTCTTGGTAATACAATCAATATATTCTCTAAAAGCTTTAAGGCAATAAGAGTTCCTTTAAATAGTGGAGTAGCTTTGAAATTCCCTTTCATACCTGGGTAGAGCAACATTAAATCAAGAGACAGCATCATCAAACTTTCCTTGACTGATGAAAGAAAAGGGGTGGTTGTCTGGGTGGTTGTCTGAGCCCAATCCTTTTTTTTCTCTTCCAAGAGGTCTTGCTAGTTGCAAGTCGTGTGAGACAAAAATCAGATTCTGCATCCATATTACCTTCCTAGAAAGACCTTTGCAGATCTGACCAACACTTTCCCTTTTCCCTAGGAGTCACCAAAATCTTTACTGTTCTTCACACAGTTGTATATACTGGAGGCTTTGCTTATTTCCCAGGCCAGACTTCATGATTCGTAAAACTTAGGTCGTGAGCGCTGGTGGTTATGAAAGATCCATGGTGTGTATGTTCTAGGTTGTTAACTTGGCTATCTGGGCAGAATTCCAGCTTGGGTAATTATGTGCTGTCTTACTGACTTCTGTCAGCTTCTGCTGCTGGGTAAGGTATTGTATTCAAGTCTTCTCCTACATGAGTGTGTGATATTAGTTGCTCAGCCTACTGGGCCTGTCATTCTAGGAGCTGATTGCTGATTTACCCTTTGAAATATCACTGATGATTTTATCTGTCTGTCTTGTTGCCCCATAAAAACATCCAGTTCTGAGAGAACATGTCCTCAACACTTACTGGAAGTGAAGTCCTTTCAGTATTTCTCGTTAAATTAAGCATGTGAAATCATCAGGTATATTGCAAAAATGAAGCTTTCAGCAGAAGTTCAACAATTCCTGGGTAGGTTTTGTTCAGTGGGAAATTTCAATGCATTGATAAAAAAAACAAGACTCCTTTTTGACAAAACACCTCCTCCTCACCACCAGTAATGCTGAATTTGCCAGAGAATACATGTATCTTTCTGTCAGAGAAGAATCGGGGAACTGCAGTACATACTAAGTCCTTATTGGAAAGGAGTCAGTTAGTAGGAGAGAATTCTCAGTGCTATTATTTTAATCTATTTATGTATTTATAAATATTGACATTATGCTCCACTGTGTTGTTTGAGTGTTCGTGGAGAGCTTTTGAATATCTAAATCATTAATATTGTAACAGGTTCTAGTTTTAGGAAAATTGTACTGCTTTTTATTCCATCAAATGCTTTGTGAGAACTGTATTTTGTTATCCGCATGCTCTGCTGTGGATTACTGCTGAGTACCCAATTCCTGAAAACACTGGAGGTGTAGTTCTAACACCATCTTAAGCTGCTCAGAACAGAGGACTAAAATCTGGTCGTTTGTATTGAAAAAATTGAGTTTTATTAGAGAAAGGCACTTCAATAATGCATATGAAAGGGACGACCATGATGAAGTTAATATAGGAGAGATTTTATATCTTATAACATCATCTGCAGCAAGCTGTGTTGTCACCAAAACTGTGCTGCTATTGTGGAAATAACCTCCTTGGGCATAATTTCTGTAGTTTCTTGAGGAACAAGGGTGGAATTTAAGAATGAAAATTTCCAAAACCATAGGATAGATATTAGTGGGATTAGATACATAAATCTCATGCCTCTGAGAAGAGGGTACCTACAGACAGCTTCACCATCTGTGCATCTGATGCTGGTATTGTTGACTGCTTACACAGACTTTGCTTTCTGGTGTTGGGAAGAGTCACAGCAGTTAATGTCATGGATTCTGAGATGCCAAATAAACAGATTACTTCCTGGCTTTCAGCTGCATTTTTACCTTTTAAAGTGAAAAAAGAGAAGATACAGTATGTCATCAGATCTCATTAGGAAGCCTCTGTGCTATTGAGGTGGGACTAGCAACAGTTCAGCGTCATTCTTCATCGTTTGCTGCTATAAAGAACATAAAAATTACATTAGATGTTAGTATAAACTTCTTCACTGTGACAACCATTGGTGGTTAAGCATTACAACAGATGCCCAGACAAATTGTGGGATCCCCACTTTTTGGCCAGGTACAACCCTCAGCAGCCTGCTCTAACTTGGAAGTTGACCCTGCTTTCAGCAGGGAATTGGACCTGATGACTTCCAGAGATCCTTTCCCTTATATTCCGTCATTCTTCAGAATACATCTGGCTATTTGGAGATGGATTTATCACTTGTTATTCCACTGACTTCACTGATCTAAAAGATCTGTCCGCATGCCATTACAGCAGGTGGAGATGTTAATTTTTACTTCAGTTGGAATTAGTACATGTTCTAAGTCTCTGTAGTCCTGTTCCAGTGCCCATTAAATCAGACCTTTTATGACTCTCATTCATTTCTCTGATTTCTCTGCTCCCTTTATGTATGTGACATCTATATGTGTGTAGGAAGCAGTTCCACGCTATCACTGTAGGAAAAAAATCCACTATTTCTTACCCTGAAAGTTTATCTATTTTTTTTAATTTGTATTCCTTCTCATTGCCTTCCCTCTGCTGTTTGATATGAGTTTGTCAGACCGTTTATGTGAAGCAGAAACAGTAAAAAAACTCACCTTGAATAAAAGAGCTTAGTACGTAACACCGGATTGGGAACTGTCAACCATGACAGAAGATGAAAGTGTCACAGTTTAAATAAGCATCCTGGGCAGTGTTTTTCTACCTCATCCTTGATGCTAATGTTGTGATAGTAAAAGACATTCTGCATGCAGAAGTTACAGCCTCTTCCAAGAGCAGGTCTGGTGTGCAGTGGATTATTTCTCAAAACTTGCTGACTAGCAGCAAGCCCTTGGCTGGCTTAACAGCATCCTTCAACCCAGCTGAGGAGCTTGCCCGGCGGTCTCATTACTCCTGAGAGGAGCCAGATTTGAGCTAGTGACCTGGAGGTGAAAAGCTCTGTATTCCATTAGCTATTCTCTGGGGGATGTTCTGTCTTTCCAATTTTAACTGTTTAAGGATTGCTGCGTTTTCTCTGATGGCTGCGTTTGGCAGAAGTGAACCATTGATAAAAATTAAATCGGACCCATTCCCCCAAGGTTTCCTCCCTCACCCTCTCTACTTATAGCTTAACAGTTTGGATAGTGAAGAAATCAGTTATTTACTATTATTTTACAGCAGCTGAGCAGCAAAATGTCACAACATCTCTCTAATATAGTCTTTAGCTCCAAATTGTGCAAGACCCTGCTTTAAAATGGCTGGAAATATGCACGACTGCAGCAAGCAGAAAAATTGTAGCTAACAGCCTTGCAATCAAGTCAAGATGACTATATATAAATATTTCCTAATATTTGCACCTCTTCTATTTTGAGAGCAGCATTTTTTCTACTTGTAGGCTGGATTCTTCTTGTTGGTTTTATTAGCATGAGGAGGAAAATTTGGCTGCTGAGGTCTGTCCTTTGCGGTTCCCACAGTTTTACAGTTGCTAGCTGTGTAACCGTTTTTATTGCTGGCAGGTGCTGCTGAGGTTTGTTAGCACAGGGTTGAGTGGGACTAACCTCTGAACTGTCTGTAACAGCTAGAAATCTTATCAATTAACAAACAAGTGGAGTAATTCTCTTTATCTCAGCACTTTCTACTCTGCGACAGTGGTTATGGTTTCAGTGCATCGATAAAGGCAGCCCAGAAGCTGCTGTTCAAAGCAAACACACAGGCAGTACCAGCAGCAAGCTGGCACATGGAAGCACAGGTCTCCTCAGGGTGCATCTTCTTGAACCTGCTGGGTGCTGGAGCCTGCTCTGTCTTGCCTGGTGGGAAGGGGGTGCATTGTGTTTGTAGCCACTTCACAGACTCTTTAGAGCACCTAGCCAGTGACATGACCTCCCTGGGTGATGGAGATTGGAGCATCTCTGAGTCTATACAAGAGATAGTTTGTTTCAATAAAAATAATGTTGGCTGTAATAAGCATATAGTGGACTTTCCCATGAGCCTAATTCTTTTTCCCCAGAGGGTATATAGTATAGGAAATTAGTTTTATTCCTGGCATTTCTGCCTTGAATGATGAGTGAGAATGGGTGATTCTACTTGAAAGAGCATACGACAAAAAATGAGCACTGATACTGATATATACATTTTTAACAAACCAGCTGAATTAATTCTGTTCAGGTGCTCCTGAGTATGGCCATATTCAGCAGCCTGTTAGAATGAATCCAAGCAAGACATCTCTTGCTGTGTATGGAGAATTGATTTGAGCGGGTAGTGTGGGATGTCGGAGTCTGCCACTAGAGCCGTGATACCACCAGTGGAGCTGGATGGCATTCCTTGTGAAGCCTGACAGGGTGCCTCGGTGCAGTATAGCTCTGCCAGCTGTCTCTCTTCCATGGAGTGTAGCACAGTCCATTTAGATTCAATTTTGTTTTTCTTCTTTGATGAGTATTTAATAACCATTTCCAAATCTCTGCACAGTTGGAAAGTGACATTGTCAAGAACAGGTGCAGTCAGATGAAATTATGTGGTAATGCTTGCTTGTAACAGCGCTGGGAAGAAGTAAAGCAGAAAAGTTTTATTTCCTTCAGGGCAGAGCTAGCTAAATGGAATTGAGATATCCGGAGATAAAATAATTACCCTCTTGGTTTTGGCTCACTTGCCATCATGAGAGAAATGGGATGGCATTTTCAGCTAGGAATAAGAAGTCATATGTTCTCACCCCAACCTTGATACCAGCTTACTGCGCAACATTGAAAAAGTCACATGGACAGATGTTGAGTTTACTTGTTCTACAACCAGGTGCTTCACCTAGGTTCTTAAGGCAAACCCACAACTCTGCTTTTGATTCTGAACACTCAACATTTCCAGCACTTGCTATTTGGGTTATTAACTGTATATCGATACAGGCATTTGGGGCTGAACATTTTAGCTTTATCTTTCTGGTAGGAACTCTGTGGGCTGCAAGGAAAATTAGTGGAACCTAGAGGTGTGCAACATCTTCAGAAATAATTTCTTTGGTTTCTTAGTTTCTACCTGGTTAAATTGGAGGCAGTAATTCTTCTCTCAGTGTGTTGTTTTGAGGCTTTTAATCAATTAGAGCTCGGTACTACAGGATATCGGACACTGTGTGCTCTGATGGATATTAACGGAAGAACAGGCAGAGCACCTAGTGCAAGAAGTGATCTTAGTATTTGCAATTGCTTTGAGATCTTTTCTGTGAGATGCTATGCAAGTGCTAAGGCTTATTAACATCTATCTTAATGCTAGCAATCCACTGCACTGTCAGTGGGGACTAGCTGTTTGTGGCAGTGTTCTTTTATTCATGATATGTTTTACTGCTTTTTCTCTGATCTTTTCCACTGACTGTTTCATCTAAACGTTTTGATGAACTGCGAGTGCTCAAAAGCCTCCATTCTTGCAACTCTCCACTATCCTTTTCTTTGTTTTCTTTTTCTGATACTCCACCTTTTAGCATTGCTTTGTCAGTGCAGCAAAGCAGCAGGCGCAGCAATCTCTGTCCTTCAGAGCAGAAGGATAACAGGGATATTAGGTGTTGTAAAAGTATACAGCGAATGAACAGTTCCCATTAGAAAATCGGTTTGTTGACTAAGGGAAAGTTGCTGGGGAGGAAGGGAAGAAAAAGGCTTACTTAAAGTTGTTGTTCCCTGTTAAGTCCTTGTTAGTGTGAACAACTGATGTCTGTGGAAACTCTCTAACCTCCTTGCCTTAACCAAGAACCTCTTCTTCATTGCTTCAGCTCCCTTTTTGCTAATAGGTGGGTTAACTCAGTAGATGGCAGTCTCTTTCCTCCGAGTCAGTGCAGAGAAGGCAGCGAGCAGAGCTGCAAGGTGGTTCTGCAGATGCCCTCTTTGGGGAAAGATACGAAACCCACACCCTAGTGAACTGGGGTCAGGCAGGACTGCTGCCCAGATTTCATGAACATAGGTGTGTTCCACCCCAATGGCTGTAGCTCTCATAATTACATCTCATCTTTCCAAGTTAACAGTACTATCTTTATTACACCATAAAGTTTGGAAACAATACAGACATGAGGTCCAGGCCTTGTCTCACTAAAGACAGCGTTGCACTAGAGCTGCTCTTCATTCATGTATGGAAGCGGAAGGGGGGGGTTGATCCTAACCTTGTCTTTAGCAAGGTGCTTGTCCAAAAATGTGAGAAAAGGCCCATGAAGATAAGTAATGTGGGTAAAACCTTAGTGACAAATGACATATGAGGAGGTGTGCTACTCCTGAGTGCAGCTTCTCACACAGAGACAGCTATCCTTATGGAATAAAAGCTCCTCTTCTGTTTCATTCACATTGTGGTAATTGCAGCAAAAACCTGCACTGTGTTTAGTATAACACCAAACATAATTTACTTTGCTACTAATTAAATGCTTAACATTTTATTAAAGTATTTTGCAAAGAAATGAAATCTGGTACACATTGCTTGATTTCTTGTTATAATATTGAAAAGTTTCAGTCCTAAATTAATGAATTAGACTTAAAAAGTCATTCCTGAGATTTAAAAAGAATCTCAAATGTATTTTGAAGTTGGCTTATTTTTGGCTTCTGAATGAGGTTCTGTATGGTTTGACTTATTCCAAGAGAAATTAGGGGTGCTTTTAAACACTGCTTTGGGTCGTCTTCATATTACCTTGAGGAAGCAAGTCAGTTTTAGCCCCAGACACCATCGTACCATGGGAGAAACTCAGTGCTGGAATTTCCAGTTGGTGGTCAAATCATACAATCCTAGAATGGCTTGGGTTTGAAGGGACCTTAAACATCATGTAGTTTCAAACTCCCTGCCATGGGCGGGGACACCTTCCACTCGACCAGGTTGCTCAAAACCCTGTCCAACTTGGCCTTGAACACTGCCAGGGATGGGGCAGCCACAGCTTCTCTGAGCAGCATGTGCCAGTGCCTCAACACCCTCACAGGGAAGAACTTCCTTCTATCTTATCTAAATCTACTCTCTTTGATCTTAAACCATCCCCTCTTGTCCTGTCACTACCTGCCCTCGTAAAAAGTCCCTCTTTTGATGCAGCCCAGGATACAGTTGGCTTTCTGGGCTGCAAGCACGCATTGCTGGGTCACGTTGACCTTGTCAATCAACTCCCCCAAGTCTTTCTTCTCAGGGCTGTTTTCAGTAGTAGTAAGTAATAAATAAATGAATAATAGGCTAGATTTGAAGATAAAAACTGTGTGGTTTTTCTTTCCTTTTTTTTCTTTTTTTTTTTTTTCTTAATTCTCATTAGTGAGTACAGCATCAATGTGTCTGTGAGACAGTGAATCCATTACTAATCGGACAGCTGCCTGTTACACCGGCTGGAGTTTGTCTAGACCTCTAGCTTTCAGTCTTATGCAATGTGTGCTGCAGTAGTCAGGCTTGCAGGTCATATACATAGGGATGATCCTTGTCTCTTTTCCATTAGTATAGAAGAACACACAGGCCTGAATGGATTAGTTAAGAGTTCATTCTAAAATGTCCTTGCTTATAATTTTTGCCCTCTGAGCTTAAAAAAAATGAAATAATAATAACATAAAATTAGCTGTTCATAGCTCCAATTTTTGAGTCTCTGGATTCATTTTGGCTAAGTATTTTGCACTCTGGATTTTGGCATACTGTACGCTGCCACAGTATTACCTGCTTCGAATTCTTCTGTCTCCTATCTATCAGTGCATCATTTTATGCTCCACTAAGTGGTGGGAGTAGCAAAACCATGTTTGTTACTCCTGTAGCTGTTGTGTGAAATATGAATGAAACATCTCATGTCTGAAAGAGTCATTGAGTCAACTGAGTCCAGCTGGTACGGCTGTATTCTGCCCAGAGTCCAGTTGCTTCCTTCAGTTGCTATGCTTATTCTCAGCTCAGTACTTTTTCAAGCAAATGTTTAATCTGTGATTCAAGATTTTTTGTTTATTCACTTTTCCCCTACATCTCAACTTTACGGTTGAGATCCTTGCTAAGACATTAACTGTGTCACAAAGTCATTTGATTTTATCCTTGAAGCACAGCTAAGTTAATGTTATATATGTGTATACCTGCAAATGAGGGAAAGAGAGGAATTTGTTATGTATTACAAGAAGTTAATGAATGTTTTAAAGAACTCTTTTTTTCCCCCCACTGTCTTTACTGAAATAACTTCCATCAAAAGTATTCTCCACCAGGTCTAGTGTTCCATCCCCATCAAAGGTATTTGTATTATTCTTTCTTTTGGCAGAAAGAATTGTTCCTTGGGAAGTCATCATTGTCAGTACTGAGCAGATCAGATGGCAATGGATTCTAAAATAGCAGGTTAATATCCCTGTCTGACAGGATTAAATGCTTAACAGTGATTCTTGCTTTTACAGCTATCAGCGTAAGAGATGCCATATGTAATGATAAAGATGTGACATTGTTCAGGTTGCCTTTTGGAGAATGATTAAATGACATGCTTAAATCCTTTGTGGCCTCACAGGTTTGATTGTACTGAGTGATACAGTGGAACAGAGCAGCTAAAGCTTATGTGAGGAACAACAGCTAAGCATGTATCTGAAACTAAGTTTATGCTTAAAAGTTGCAGGAGGAAGGAACAGCATGCAGTGTTTTCATTTGCAACTAAGAAACTGAAATGCTGTAAATCTGTTTCTGGTGTAAGCTTTCACACAGTCCTCATGAAGGCACTCATCCCTTTGGGCTGAAAAAGACTGGAGGAAAACACATTCAGTAAAACCTGAACCTGCATTATCTGTTTAGACTTCAGGGTAAGATTCTGTTTGTGAGTATACGTATCTGAATAGAGTTGTCTACATGTGAAGTAGGAGTCTAAGCTTCTATTACAGAGTCAGTAGAGATCTCATTGTAAGGATCAACAGCTATTAAGCTTCTAAAGCAATGCAGTCTAGGGCTGTTCAGCTAACCAAATTTAAGTGCCTATTTTAGGATAAGCAGAGCAGCTGACATGGACTCTGTTGGCTGTAATGGTGCTCAGGTGAGATTTACATGTGAATGCCTGTGTGTGTCACCTACATGTGTCAATCTGTGAGCTGGCTCCAAGTCTCTCTCTATGCAGTTTACAGTGACACAAACTGGACCATTGCAACACATCAGATGAGAAAGGTTTGCTTGTTGGTAGTGCTTTCAGGGTTGGGTAAACCCAGAGTTGAAGGTAGGTTGTTTTCTCTGTACAGACTTGTGTGGGCTTTAATGTTGTACACCTGAGGCATTGAAAGAACGGTTGAGTTGTAGGTTTTTTAGGCTATCATAGGCATGTAAGTACTGAAACAAAGGTTGATGTCTAAATATCTTGAGGATTCAGGCCTTGGCACTGTGCACTGGTCACTGACATTGTATTTAAAAACAGTATTTGGAGTGGTATTTTGGTCCACTTACAGAATCCTAGAATCATAGAATAGTTAGGGTTGGAAAGGACCTCAAGACCATCTAGTTCCAACCCACCTGCCAGGGGCAGAGACACCTCCCACTAAACCATGTCACCCAAGGCTCTGTCCAACCCGGCCTTGAACACTGCCAGCGATGGAGCATCCACAGCTTCCTTGGGCAACCCATTCCAGTGCCTCACCACCCTTACAGTAAAAAATTTCTTCCTCATATCCAATCTAAACTTCCCCTGTTTAAGTTTGAACCCATTACCCCTTGTCCTCTCACTACAGTCCCTAATGAAGAGTCCTTCTCCAGTGTCCTTATAGACCTCCTTCAGATATTAGAAGGCTGCTATGAGGTCTCCATGCAGCCTTCTCTTCTCCAGGCTCAACAGCCCCAACTTCCTCATCCTGTCTTCATACGGGAGGTGCTCCAGTCCCCTGATCATCCTCGTGGCCCTCCTCTGGGAACCGTTCCAACAGTTCCATGTCCTTTTTATGTTGAGGACACCAGAACTGCACACAATACTCCAAGTGAGGTCTCAGAAGAGCAGAGTACAAGGGCAGGATCACCTCCCTTGACCTGCTGCTCACACTCCTTTTGATGCAGCCCAGGATACGGTTGGCTTTCTGGGCTGCAAGCGCACACTGCTGGCTCATGTTAAGTTTCTATTGCTAGCATGGAATTAAATAGTCATGCTATATGATATTCATACTAGGAGCTAGATGATCTTAAGGTTCTTTCCGACCCTAACTATTCTATGATTCTATGACATAGAAGACAATGCTGGGAGAGATCTCAAGTACTAAAATGGCCATCATCTCTCTAAAGTCAAATCAGCTGAACCAGTATATTTGGAGAAGTCCTTAGGAGGGTGGATCATAGTTGGTAAGTGCTTGGTGGCTGCATCTACCATTGTCCTACTGTTTGATAGTGCTGTTGATCTGGGTTCTGTTACAGGTTTTTTAGGAACTTCATGTTTGAGTTTTTCTCCAGTATGGCGGTAGGAAGAGTGCTTACTCTGGAGTTTCCAGCTGTTTGGCTGTTAATCTATAATCCCTTAATCTTTTTTGAGCATCATGTATTATTTTGCATATAGAAATGACATCATTAAGTAACAATATTAGGGACATGAGAATTCTTAGGCTAGATTTTAATATAAGATTATGTGTTTCTTTTAAATGGAGAAGTTGTAGCTGTCTGGCCCTCTGCCATGAAGAGCAAAACCTGTGATACCTTTTAGCCTTAGGAGATCCCTGTAATAGGAAATGAACTCTTATATAATCAGGAATCTAACACTTCACAGTAGGATAAAGTACAAACCTGTAGGTTTGTATTATGTGGAGTTTCCAGGCTTGTAGGACGTGAGCAGGTTTGGGTCAGCCCTGATTCCAAAAAACTGACTTGAAGTTCAGAACTCTGGAAAGCTGCTGGTGTTTTCTTTGCTTAATAAAGCAAACTGTAAGTCAAACATTTAATCACAGCATTCTGGTAACAGGGGGCCTGTTTTAATGCAGCTCTTTTATTGGCCTCTTTGTAGTTCAGAAATAATAAGGGCGATCCTGGCGGATAAGGTGTTTTCAATGCAAGTCTCCTGTGGAACCTTTCTTTTCAGACCCAGGCCTTGTATAACTATATGAATCACCGTCGTGAGAGCTGTTCTGATCTATGGTGGTTTTTCCAGTAGGGAAATAACCTGCTGAGTTTATTAATGTTTGTCTAATTTACATCATTAGGGTCATTTTTTAAATAGCCCTGTCTGTTTGCTTTATTGCCGGCACGTGTTGGGAGGAGGGATGCCAGAGTGCAAGCACTACTCATTTGTGAGTGGAGTGGAAAGCTGAGCCTTGTGTCCTCCCAGGCACTATCTGAGCAGAGAAAATCTTCGAGGCTTCAAGCTCTGAAGGCCTGCACACCATCATAGATGTATGTGTTTTAGCATGGTTTGTCTAGGCCTTCAAAAGACCTTTGTAGCAGCAGAACAGCATGGCAGGGAGATGGGAAGATGGGAGGATGGGATAATGTGGCTTGCGTGCTCAGCAGAGATATGACACAGCACCCGTCTCAAGACTTTAGATGGGAGCCTGTTCCATCCCTCTTCTTACAGGTGTTGCACATATCAATTCGTGAGGGGGATTTTTGCAGCAGTCTGAGTGCTGGTCATTTGACAGTGCCTGTGGAATTCAGTGAGGTCTTCCTTGTCCTGCTTGGAGTGGAGAGAAAGCCCAGTAGTGGTGCTGGGGGATGCTGTGTTATTTCTGAAAGGCTTGTCCAGCTTCTCTGAAGCACCTTCTCCTTTGAGGGACAGAAGATGTTTTTCTGTGTCATTGCAGGAGACTGTATCCCATCGATCGCTACCATTCCTAGCAGTAATACAGGTGAGACTATTTAGTTGAAAAGGCTGAGGTACAGGTCAGACTGAAATTCTGGTGGGGTCTTTTTTTCCTTTGTTCATTCTCAAGGGGGAATAAATGAAAGGAAAAGGTAATGCTACAACTGAAATCTAGCAGATCAAATTGTGATCTTTTTTTTCCTGTGAAAATCTGGACTCTCTCTTTGGTTTACTAGCTACACTGGATTTACTACAGTGAGACAAGAATTTGATCAAACTGCTGTAGTTTTTGTGAGCTGTTTTTAATTGACGTCTGTCTCTCTGTCTGTTATATGCATGTTTAAGCAATATGTGGAAAGTTGCCTGCGTTTTACTGAAATTGTGTTTCGTTGTTGTACTGACAGAACAAATTCAGTCCTGCAGTTTCTATTACTAAATCTTTTTACCTGAGAGGGTCTGAGCTATAGCATCTGTTGAGCTTGCCAGCAAGGAGCAGTGAGGTGCTGTGTCCTGTAGTGCATCCAGCCAGGCAGGTAGACCAGAGGCAGAGATCAGGACAAATCTGGTTCACTATTGTTTCTGAGTTTATATTAAGTTTCTGAGTTAAACTTGACTCGTTCACTAGTACAGCATTATATACAGATTCCTTGGGGAAGTATGGTTAAATGACCGATTCTTCTTGTGTAAATATATTGCAGTATTTAAGGTTTTGAGGTTATTTGGATTTTGGATAAAAAGGAGCTCTGAAACAGCTGTTTAATCTGGTACACTGGCTGTACTTAGTTCTATATTAGACTGTGAGGAAGAAGTTACAGGCAACATATTTTCTTCTTTTTCCTGGGCAGGGAATTTTTTGCCTTCTCTTTGTGTGGACAGCTGCTCAGCTGCAGGTAAAAAACATTATAGCTTATGGGGCTGCCAGCTGGAGCCAATTAAAATCTAATGGACCAAAGTTGGCACTAAAATATCCTATTTTGCCCTAGCAGTGTGGAGGTTTTGTTCTGCTGCTTATACATGATTTAAAAGGTTTACAGTGTTGTTAAGAAACAAATCTAGTTCCTATTTTGCAAACCAAAGACATGTCTGAATTTAAAATCTGACACAAAAATGTTACAATTTGGGTCCTTTAATGAAGTCATGGTTCTACTGAGTGTGGAGAGTTGTGATGGAGGGACTTTCGCTGTCTGATAGTGTTCTTCCCTAAATATATGGGATGGAAGCAGAGTATGACTTGCTTTAGTCATACCTAGGAAAAAATGGAGGTCTTGAGAGAGGATCTGTCTGTTAGTCCTGACTGCCTCAAGCAAAAGAAAGCTAGGACAAGACTAGGAGCTTGAGTTACAGTATTGGAGTGAAAATCATTATTATTGAGAGTAACATGGACAAAGAGATGTGGATGGGATGTGCTGGAGGAACAGAAAAGAGAGTAAGAGCTCAGCAAAAAGAATTGATTTTTGGAAAAAGAATTCAGTTCATCTGAACTGGAAGAAGATGTTATTTGTTCTTGAGCGGTATGATTCAGGCTTGACTCTTACTGCAAACCTAAGGGCTTAAAAGGCAGGGTTGGTTTTTTTTTTGTCCTTTCCAAAAAGAATTATTTTCAAAGATTGAATTAAGATTTTTTTTTTACTGAGTTTTGAAAGCAGGGAAATTTATTTTTCTTTTATCCAAAACATACAATTTCACCAACACTGCATGAAATGTGGCTCGTGTAGGCAATCTTTCCATCTAGAAAGCCTATTTCTTTATATAGTTTTATGGAGTATTGTGTGCAGTTCTGGTGTCCTCAACATAAAAATGACATGGAACTGTTGGAACAAGTCCAGAGGAGGGCCATGAGGATGATCAGGGGACTGGAGCACCTCCTGTATGAAGATAGGATGAGGAAGTTGGGGCTGTTGAGCCTGGAGAAGAGAAGGCTGCATGGAGACCTCATAGCAGCCTTCCAGTATCTGAAGAGGGCCTATAGGGATGCTGGGGAGGGACTCTTGATGAGGGACTGTAGTGATAGGACAAGGGGTAATGGGTTCAAACTTAAACAGGGTAAGTTTAGATTGGATATGAGGAAGAAATTCTTTACTGTAAGGGTGGTGAGGCACTGGACTGGGTTGCCCAGGGAAGTTGTGAATGCTTCATCCCTGGTGGTGTTCAAGGCGGGGTTGGACAGAGTGTGAGGTGTCCCTGCCCCTGGCAGAGGGGTTGGAACTAGATGGTCTTGAGGTCCTTTCCAACCCTAACTATTCTGTGATTCTATGTTTATATTATACTGTAATACTTTTTTATACTTCATGTATTCAGTGAGAATATTTGATCAGTCAGCAACCAAGGTTTGTATGATAAACAGGAACTCAATTGCTTGTGATTGTTTCTCTACGTTCTTAAAGGTTCTTCAGAACACAAAAGATACCCTGAGAACAGGTACAAAAGTAATCCTGTAGATGAATGAAAAAGGAAGGAGATGATGCTTTAAGGCATGAGCTTGGAGCATAATGTCCCATGGTTTCCACAAACATGCTGTGCATTTGAAAGACTGGTGTGAGGAGTGGTCATATCAAAGTGGTCATTGAATAAGTGGTCACAAATTTAGGCCTTATTTCTCTGTTTGCTGTTCATGGGGTAGATATAAGCTGCTTTTAAACATTCTGCCATTTATTCAAAGGGTCATGTACTCAAAGACTGGTCAACATGGCTGATTTTAATTCTGAACTGATTAGTTTTCACTCAGAAATGGGCTATTTCATGCATGTGTTCATGCTGTGGGTGGTCAAGTTGCTGTAGAAGGAAGTAAAGAGGACTGGGAACAGAATGAAAGAACATGAGAAATAGTTGAGTTTAGAGATACCAGTATGCAAGAGATTATACAACAGAACTGTGTATTTGGATGAGGTGCTTCAGACTGTTAGAGGAGGGTCACAAAATCTAGGGTGCATTACTGTGATAATGGTAACCACAGACAGTTGATGTGTTTTGCTTTGACTTGTCATGGTGTTTCAGTGGTTCCTGGGTGACCAGTCTTCTTGTAGATGAAGTACTTTCCACTGCTGTTGGGGTGTAGGTATTTACTTGCTGTCTTGACTAAATGCCAATCTCAGATCATCTTGAGGCACATTTACAGTTAGACCGCTTGGAGAACTGTCCTAAGAGCAATGAGACTGGGGCCTGGCCTAATTTAGTCCTAATTTTGTACACACCCTGCACCCACCCACCTCATCCTTGTCCCCAGTTTTTCTTTTCTAAAGCCTTTGGGAACAATTTCTATTTGTTTTTGTGAAAAAAAGTTAATGGAATTAGAAGTAGTTTCGTAACTCTTTACACAGTTAAAACTATGTAATTTTGCACCTTATGATATACTCAGTACCCCTCACTACTGAAACCAAGGGTTCAAACAGAACTGAAGATCATACAGCTGTAGGGTGGTCCTTGGGCACAGGACTGAGATACGCTCTCAGGAAACCATTGGAAATCCTGCAGAGGTGGAGTTGTTATGCTTGTATCACTGCCAGAGCACTTCCCTCTCTGAGCTTGTCGATATGTCACTTATAGTGGGCATTAAATTTTATATTTGGAGGGACACAGAACTTCATAATATTAATAAAAGCTTCATAATGTTAGAGAGAAAGATATAACCTAATTGGAGAATGAATGTAGACTTTTTTGGCTTCTCTTCAGGCAGGAGATTTATTAGAAGACCTGTAGTACTCTAATTCCTAATCCATCTCCTCTCCCCCAGCTTGCAGTAAGTTACTCAATTTGCCTCCCTCTCTAAGGAGTGCTCTTGAAATGGGATCTTTCTGTGTACTCTGTTTTTTAGAGAACATTGTGGAGGAAAAGGAAAAAGAAGCCAATCCAAACCAGAATATGGATGATTCATAGTAAGAGCTGTTGAGGCTGTAAAAAAAAACTCATAGGAATTCTGATGGTTTGGCATATCTCCTTCCACATCGATAAATTTGTCACTGGTGAAAGTGTTTATTCCTTCGCAGTTGTATGATTTATGCTGGACCTTTTGTACTGCATATGTGGACCTATAGCTCATCCTCAAACAGTAGAAGATGAACCCTGACTAATAGATCCCAGTGACTATCCTGCAATTTATGCAGGATTAGTATTTTAAAAGGGTAGTGTGCATGATTTAAGCAGGATTTGAGTCTATAGCCATGGTTTGTCCTTTGCTGTCAGCAAAGCCATCCTAAGTTCATTTCTTTAAAGAAGCTTCAGGCCAAATGTCAGAAAAAATTAAATCAAGCAGTGATGTAGTTCCGTAGGGAAAATGTATTTCAATTGTGAGGTATTCATGGATATAATATGTCATCCTGTAGCCTGTGACTGTTGGGTGTACTTGCAGGCAATGTGGCTTGGTAATTGCTATTTGTTAAGAAATTTGGCTGTGATAAAAGATGACCTGCCAGGGAGAGAGACAGTTTTGTTAATTTTATTTATGAGACTTTCATCAAAATTGGAAGGATATGTGTGTGTGTGGTGGCAAATCCTCCATGGTACGGCATCTTCTATTAAAGAACGTTGGTTTTGTCTTCCAGCGAGGAGATAGCACAATCACTTAGAGCTTTGTCTTCTGCCATCTGAGAAACGAGTTGAACACAAGCCACTTATTTTGCTCAGCCACCAACATTTTGCTACCCAATTCGCCCTTCCTGAGGGCAAGTGTAAGCAAATTCTCTGTCTTTCCAGCAGATGTAGGACAAAGCTAGGCTTGTCGGATCAGCCTGGATCCAAACCTGGAAAGAATTAACTTTACCCTCTGTAGTTTTGTTTTCATAGAGAATTTCTTTTTCTTTTTTTTTTCCCTGGCATATTCTAAATAAAACAAACCAGACCTTTACAGTTGAGGTTATTCTTTAGTGTGGATACCTGACCCAGGAGCAAGATTGTGTAGGTCATAATTAGAGGTCTGGCAAACTGAGATGGAGCCATAAACTGCCTTTCCATGAGACATTTCCCTGCCCATGCTATTCTGTTAGCTTATTCTCCAAGCCTTTCTGGGGGGATGGGGGCTTGCAGTGTTTTTCCTCATTGTCTTTAATTACAAATGGGTTAACTTTGTGCTTTCGGTGGCTGTAAGTACTGATGTGTAGCATTCAAATGTCCACATCATTCTTAGCCCCTTTATTTGATTACTGTGAAGCATTACATGTGGAGTGCACACATAATTTAGGAAGGGAATTTTTTCAGGTGCAAATGGACATTTAAATCAGAAGAAGCTGATGCACATTTGATAGCAGCATCCTTCCAGAATGAAAAGATTTATCACCTATTGAATGGTTAAGGAACAATAATAGACCTGCTCCCTCAGCTGGCCAAAATCATTGTATTGCTTTGGGCTTTAGCAACCCTCTGACATTAATGACCTAACCCAGTATTGTTCCTATATCTGAGGAAGAGAGCAGTGAAGCCACATTTCATGGATCTATTTTTAGGACATGAGAAATAGAAAGGGCCAGATTCTCCTTCAGCCTGTGCCACTTTAAGTCCGGAAGAGATAAATTAAAAGCCTAAAGTAATTTTAAGCAGAGCACTTGTGTTATTCCACAGTAGCACTTCCCTGGCCGGAAGCTTAAAACCAGTGACAGAAAAAGATTGAATCATAAGAATTTCTGAATAGTTTCATTGTATGCCAGCACAATGCATGAGATGTTCTGGGTAAGGAAATAGGTTGCATGGAGTTTTGAATAGGAAAAAAGCCCTCTTGTAGTTAACCCTTTAGAGTCTGCAGGCAAGGGGCAGCAGTAGGTAGGAAAATTAAGGATGTGCTGTTGCTAGACAGGCCCTTGAATGTCTTGCAAGCCAGTCGTTGTGAGGAACACTTTCTTATTCATAGTCTATCTGCAAAATAGTTCTTTTCACATCAGATTTGGCTTTGTTTATCTTATTTTTTGCTGTTGAATTAAAAGATTCATCTAAGGGAAGACAAAGTTTTTGTTGTATCCTTTAGCATTCATACTTCTTGTATGTCTTAGGAGAATCATGAATACCTTGGAGTCTGTTGGAACTAAAGTATCTTGGGAGACAGTTAACCGTTGCCTCTACTCTGAAAAGGAGGTAGGTTGACAGGTCAGAGTGCATCTTTTCCATAATAGTGCGCAAAAGATTTTAATCAGGCTGCCCGTGTGACCATAAAGAGATGATCTCTTTTCTGGGGAGTCAGGGCTGGTCTTTCCAAATGTCGTTAATGGTGGCTTTCCTTTGTTATGTTGCTGGAATATTTCGCTTTCAGTAGTTTTAGTAGTTTTTCCCCAGGTCTGCATCATACTGTGTCACCCACAGACATCAATTTAAACTATTTAGATTTCAAATGAAGATGTTACATAAACCCTAGAGTTACTAAGAGCATGGAAGCGTATGTTGATTAATTTCTTATATAAATGCTTTATATGTTTCTTATATAAATGCTTTTCTAAACAGCTGTACTGTCTATTTAGACCGGTACCTAGTGTTCACAGGTCTTGGGGCAGTAGGCACTCACTTCCATCTTTTCTTCCACAGGCTTTTCTTTATTTTGTTTCCTACCAGTTTTTCTGTCATCTTTGTTATTGCTGCCTGCAGTATTTTAATCTTTTGGTTTGTATCCTTTCCATATATTTCTGTCTTCCTTCATTGGAACCAATAATTACTCAGTTTTTCCTAGATAGTTAACTTCCTCATCTTTTTTCTTAGTCCCCTGATTTATTTCCTATGTTCTCTCTCTCTCTTTTTATTTATTGAGAGGTTCTTTCCTCTATCTCAGTTAAATTTTATGCAGATATAATGGGGAAATATATTTTTGCTATCCTGGTTATATTGGACATGAGATGGTGCTTTTAGTAGGTGTTACCTCCTGTGCAGTTGTTCAGCAATACCTGCAGGTATTTAATTCCTTTTTAGAGACTCGTTCATTCCCTATTGGCCCTGGCCGAGGCTCTGAGAGATGGGAGCTCTCACTGAAGCTAGTAAGAAAAGGTTTAGAGACAAAGAAAAGCATGATCTGCAATTGGTAAGTGAAGCAATTTGCTGAAGCAAGTTGAAGACAGTAGTTGGTTGTGATTTCTACTCATTCTTTGACAAAGCAATTTATGCTGGTGTTGTCAAATGTTCTAGGTAGACTGGCCTTCTTGGAGTCACTGGGATCTTCCATGCATGTGCTGTCTGCTTCTGACCTGAATTTGCTTGTGGGAGGTGGGGAGAGCAGAGCCCAGACCCAGCTTATGCTACAGATGGCAGCAGGAGCTCCCCTCATATCAGTGAGACCTAGCTACCCAGGCCTGCAGCTTCTTATTTCCTTGCATGTATCCTTTGAGAAGTGCAGTTTAAGTTTTTAGACTCATTTATGTAGTTTGGTGCATAATGATAAATACATTTTTTTTTTACAGAAGCCATTTGTAGCCCAGTGGTTATGTTGCACTTTTATTTCTGAAGACTTCAGAGATTCTTTCCGGGCCATATGACTCACAACTTTGAAGTCACTGAGCAAAGGGTCAAGCCCTTCTTCACTCAATAGATGCTTTCAGCTCCAAGTGCTACTAGTACATTCAGGGCTAAAAATCTTCTCTATTGAAACAGCTGTAGCTTCAAAATGTCGGGAAGCTGCATTAACGCTTCATTTCCTGCAGTGAATCATTTTGCTTATGAAAGTAAAAGAGTTGGGGACATTTAGGGGGAAAAAAAAGAGAAATAGAAAGAAATAAACCCTCTCTGGAATTGATCTTTTTTTCCCTTCCTCTTCTCTCCCTCTCCCCCTTGGATAACTTTATCCCATCACAGCAATAAAATGCAATGATATGGAATAATGATGTGTTCCTAAGCTTTTCCAATTGATCTACTGTTGTGAAAATACATTCAGTAAATTCACCTGAATGACTTTGGACAGCAAAACACAAGGGCATTATGAATAAAAGAAACACTTATTTGCCTGATATAATAGAGTGTTGTGACCACGGGAACATCGTTGTCAACCTCTATTCTAGATTAGAGTAGGTTTGTTGTCAGAAAAGCGGATGTGTGGTTCAGAAGGTGACTGCAAAATTGACTTGTGGGGCTTCATGTTTATTCCCTCCCTCTGCTTTCAGGCCTTAAAATTTAATTTTGGGTTGGAAAATGAAGCGCTCTTCCTGTTACTGTTAGCAGGAAGGTGATTTTGTTCTGAGAGAAACCAAATGGTGATTTTGCCAGGCAAGCAAACAGCAAAAATAAAGCTCAGCTCTCTTCTCCTGATTGGCTTTCTGTTATACTCATATTTAAAATAGAATTTAGGTGTAAGAGATGCTGAGATTTAAGGGAGCAGATACTTGGAAAGAAGAGTGTGCCATTATTAATGATTTGCTTCTATTAGTAGCTACATTTTGAAGCAGCACTGCCTTCCCCAGGCTGTATTAGCACTGTGAACAATGAAAAGAGAAAAATGCAGTGTCATAGACAAAAAGTGTAGTCATTAGTATTCCACTATTTTCCTGCAAGTGTTCATCTTCTGCATTTGTCAGCCATACTTTAAAATACGAGGTAAAAATTGTTTAAATGTTTGCCAAATGGGGATATAGGAGTTAGAAAATGCAATAATGAGAAGTTATTTCAATCCATGAGATAATATATGTGCTATGTAAGACACAGTTTGATGTTGTTAAGACATTATTGCAGAATTAACGTATTTCAAAAGGACGCTGTGGAACAGCCAACAAATATGATATATTGCAAATAAGGTCATATTGTTATACTGCTGGAAGTAATAAATTTTTACAGCTCATGATTGTTTTTCTGTATACATTTATCCTTCAGTGGCATTTGGATTTTTTTCCTTGTGTCTTTAAACAACAGAAGAACTTCCTGTAAAGCTCAAAAACAATGAAAAAGAAGGAAAATCTAAGAAAAGAGAGGAGGCAAAAGAACATTGCAGAGGGTGGGTAGCAGAGGGGAAATTTTGATTCCTTCAAAAGTATATTTCTATATATTTTAATTTCAAGAGTATGAAATGGGAGATACGGAGTTGCCTGACCTACGAGAAAAGGAAACTTTTTATGCTTTCAGTTTTTACACTATTGAAAACTTGGAAATTTCAGCAGAAAGCTTTGAATTTTGTGGGTTTCTAATGAAGTGTTTGAATTTCAATTTAGCCGCCTCCCTCTTTTTGATTTCACTACTGAGAAATGAGAGGATGTGGAAAGATTTGGCAAAAGGAGGAAAAAAACCTCCTTAAATAACTGTGGAGTTAAAAAAAGGAGACCCAAATTTTTGTCTAAGTAGTAAAACAAAATTTCAAAACCTCTCTTCCTTCCATATTTTTAATTACAGAGAAGTCCATTTTTGTCTGCAAACACCTACTTTGAAAAAAGATTGACTAGCTCTGTTTGTTAAATCATTATGGTAGAAGTGAGAACATCGAGCATGTTTCTGAATGGTGTGACAGCTATAATTACCCACACAGGGAATAATTTTTGAGTAGAGGAATCTTCAATCCAGGTGTAAAAGATATGGCAAGATCAAGTGGCTGGAAACCAAAGCTAGATGAATTAAAGCAGAAGGTAAAAGCACAGGTTCGTAACAGGGGTGTGTGTGTGGGTGTTTTCCATAGGAATGTCTCATTGGGGAGTGCTGCTCTGTCTCCATCACTTGATGTCTCACATTGTAGCTTTATGAAAGATATACTGGAAGGAACTGAGAGATTCCTGGGGCTTATATGCTCCATTCTGTCAGAGGTGAAGTCAGATGAGAGATCACAGCAGTCCTTCTGGTCTTAAAGTCAGAATCTGTGGAACATATTTTCAGGCGGCTTTGTGAGTCTGTCCTCTGTGGCTGTAAGATTCATCCTACATGCTGAGCCGGAGGAACCAGGAGTGTTGCAGAGAAAGGATTATCTGGCTGTTTCAAGGAGATAGTTCAGAAGACCTGCATAATCCAATACAGCATGTGGTACAGTCAGGGCTGCCATGTCATCTGTGAACCGGTTGACAGCTGCCTGTGTTGGCTTGTCAATGCATACAGCTGGGACGCCCTCATGGCCCCTCTGCATGTGCTTCTCTCCTATCTGTTCTCGTTCCCACCTCATACCCAGAAGCTGGTAAACACACAACAGTGTCTTGATTTCCCCTCTGCCATGTGAAGAATGTACTGCTCGTGTTGCTGCAACCCACTTCTTGAGGAAACCTTCATTTGGGAAAAGGAATTTTTGAGCCCAGCAGTACCTGTTCTCTTCTGTAGCTTTTACCAAAGATGCTAATTGCAAAGCCAGGGAGAAGAATAAAAAGGTTATTTGTGAGGTGGGCAGCAATTTACTGATGAGTAAATCTGTTCTGCTGAGATCCGAGGTCAATGCTGGAGGATGTACATTTATTTTCACCTGGTTTTAATGTTGTGTGGGGTTAGATGTGGTGTCACCAACACTTTTGTCCTTAAAGAAATGTATTGTGTGGGTCACATCCTGTGATTTCAGGCGAAGAATAGGTGGAAGAGTCACACTTAGCTGCCATCATTAGTTACTGAGTTGTTAGCAGCATAAAAAGGAAGATATTGAGCAGAGGGAGAAATTCTCTGAGTAAAAGAGGTTATTACATGTGAACAGGAAGGTTTTATTTTAATCGTATGAAGATGACTGAAGAGTTGAAAAAGTTATGTAAGATATTCAGGGCCCATATTCACAGCAGCTGAAGGAGTGCAAGTGGGAGAAGAATTTTGCACAATTTTGCTTAGTTCTCTATCACTTCAAATGCAGTGACAAGAACCAGGATAGTAATACAGGTTTGTGAACTAGGATATGCAGTTCCTGCTCATTAAATAACACGGCTTCACAGTTGTGCAGTGGGTAAAGGAGAAGCAATTTTAGCTTCACATTGCAAAGGGGGGAGATTGAGACAACTGAAATTTATGTGTGTTTTCCTCAGTATAATATTTGACCAAGAGAGGAGCCTGTCTTGTGCTCAGGTCAGCTGCAGGTGGCTCCGACTCCGGTTTGCCTGAACTTGTGCCTGTGTGGTGGAGCAGCCAGGGTAATGTTCTGTCTGCCAGGGTCCAAGCCTTCCCAAAGGCAGGGGAAGGGACGTTGGGTAGAGTGAAGGTGGTGACTTTATGCCAGCTCAAGACTTGCTTTTGGGGGGAGACAGGAGACCTCATAGTGGATTTTTGCTATCCCAGTGATCAGATTAAATCGCATGTGTCAAGAGAATGTATTAGTTAAACCTTGATACATCAGAGGGTTTGTGCAAGATTAATCAGCATTAATACTGTGCCATTGGGAGTTAAATTATTTTCCCAGAGTCTCTGAAAGGAATGGAATCAGAGCCAGGATTTGAACCCAGAGTTTGAGGTCCGGTCCTGCGGTTGGACAGTGAGGCTCGGTTCTCTTGTCGTGAGGTATGGAGCAGCTAGGTAGAAACATCTATTCTTTGTAATATATGTATATTCAGAATATCTGCACAATTAAATTGTAGCACTGATCCTTGAGCAGTTGCATTTGAGACCTTTCTAGACTAGAAGATTCAGACCTTAGTAGATTTTATGTTTCTTAAATTGATTTTATAATTGTGTTTTCACTCTTTCATATTTTCCCCCTGAAATACTAATATTTGAAATACTTCCTCCACCTGTCTCTGTCTGTATTCAAATGGCTTGTGAGGTAAATTTAATCTCTCTGTTGCATCATTAGATTCAGCAGCTTGTCAGCATTTCCATCCTGAGCCGTGTTGTGGAGGTCTTTGTGTCTCATCTGTGTACTAGTGAAATTTGGGCTTAAATGACTAAGATGTGAGTGGTTTTCCCCCTTGTTGCTTATGGGTAATTAAAATAAATTGGTATGGAATGCATTTTTAAGTTTGAGGAAGACTTAATGTTTAGGCAGGGAATTGCTTAGAAGGTTGGTTTTTGCTGCTTACACTTAGATAAAGCCTGCCTCATTAGTGCAGTTTGCAGTTATTGTTAATTAGTCCATGCAAGACAAAGTAAGGAGATTCCCTAATTTTCTTCTAAATTTCAACTACTTTGAACTGGTGTCATTCCAATAATAATAATTATAATATAACAATAGAATTGCTGTAGATTTACCCTTAATGACATGCTACACTAGCATGACATCCTGAATAATGCTCTCCAAGTCATAGGTGTTCGTTGCTTAACTGCGATCTTTAGTTGCACTTAGTATCTTGGGTCAAACAAGGGTATAGCTCATCCCCTATGTGTACTTCGGGCACCTACATTTTATTCCAGGTATTTACTGCTGTAAGCACTCTGTGTCTGGAGGGAGCAGATTTGCATAGCTGTGTGTCCTCTTACATGCAATTAATTTAGGCTATTCACTGCATCAACACATAGTGAGGCAAAGTGTTGGCCCAAGGATTGTGGCAGTGTGTGGTCTGGTAGCTAGCTCAAGATACCCTGACTTGGAGTAATTTCCAACTTCTGCTATGATTGACCGTATTTGTGCCATCTCATTCCTCTTTTCAAATCTAGGTATGCCCAGTGTATGTGTTAAGGAAATTAAATTACCTGTTGAAGTCGCAGTTCAGCAGCCCTGCCTTGTGTACATACTTCCATCCGTGCCTAAAGAACAAGATACGTGATTACTCAGTGCGAGATTAATTCTCCAGGAATAAGTAGGACAGATGTAAAGGTTATGAAGACAAACAAGCAAATGTGGTCACTTAAGATGTTTTGAAATAAATTGTTGCCTACAATAAGTACCTCTGGGAGACATCTGTGGTGTGCTAAGGTGGGCAGTTTTGGCACATTGGTGCAGATTGCATGATATCTGTTGCTAAGACTGGCATGCAGGACCATTAGAAATTAAAAGTAGATGTAAAACTTTATATGGTTCCATTCACTGTGCAGAAAGTAGAGACCTAAAGGGAACTCTACTATTTCCCAGAGGAGTTTTAAATGAAAATAACATTAATGAGGATTAAAACCCCACACATTTGCTGTATAAGAAGATGGAGCCAGCTTGTAACATTTGTGCCATTCTGCTGAAGTCACTGTCTCCATTTCACCACTGCCTGTGCATCATGCAGTGGGTTATTCCAGTGTGGCTGCTGGAAGCAAAGAGTTACAAAATCTTCTTAACCTGATAACAGTGTTAACTCTGCTGGCTGACGATGCCCAGCTTAGAATCCCTTTTTGGTGGCTCTAGCTGTTGAGTTTATAGCAGTATATACTCTCGTAAGTGCTTCCAGCAATTCACTGGGAGTGGAATTTTGCACAATTTTTCTTGGTTCTCTAGCACTTCAAGTGCAGTGACAAGAACTGCAATTTGCTGGGAGTTTCACTGAGAAGTGACGTGTGTTACACCAGTGCTGTATGTAGGACAGTCTGGGGCACCTCTAGGTATTAGAAGCTGGACGATCAAGGCTCATAAAACACCTCTGAAGAATCCTGCAGGCTAGAGAGGTTGATTGTCAGCAGTCACATTCTGAAGCTGCATTTCTTTACTCACTTTGTGCTTCCTTATAGGATCATAGAATGTTTTGGGACCCTAAAGCTCATCAGTTCCAACACCTTTGCCATGGGTAGTGACACGTTCCACTAGACCAGCAAATCGCTAGACTGAGCAAATCAGAGCCCTTTCCAGCCTGGACACGAACACTTTGTGTTTTAATTGGTGTCTTAATAACACAGGTAGGCACCAAAAGGTTTTCCAAAAGTGCATTTGCAAAATCTCCCATATTCAGTGTTGGATGAAATGCCGACTCCTCTGAAATCATCAGGCCAACATTTGAGTCCAGGTGTTTCTAGTTCTTATGCTTTCCTTTGCTCTTGGAAGGATTAGGGATAGTTACTGGCTTCTGTACAGGAGCTGAAGATGAGCTCTCCCTTTCCACTCCAGTTGCATGGGATGCTTTTTCAGGAATTGTCCTGATCTTGTCAGAACCATTTACTGTATACACTTTTTGGTCTTACTCGAGCATAAATAATACTACTTTTCAGTCATCAGTTAGATTCACGTAGCGTAATTCAATATTTGGAGAACTGGAAAAACTCCAAAGCGCTTCTGGCTTTTCAAGAATTTCAAGCTTTCAAAATTAACTTTTGGCAGAAGTCTAGGATGAAGGGTGTGAGTAGGAAAATAACAATTCTGTGGTGGAATAGGAATCTCAAACCAAGAGATTCTCTAGTTTGTTTTAGCCTAAGGCAGAAGGGAGTGGTATTTCTGAGTTCTGTTGGGTTGCACAGGGAAGTGGAACTGGGCTCAGTGCAGCATTGGGGTGACAGGCATCCTTGTCAAAATCTTCATTGAACACTTGAGAGGTTTTGAAGAGCTCAGAGACCAACGCAGATGTGGACTCAGTAAAAGACTTGCCCATGTGGCAGTAAGGGGAAGATTTTGCTTTATTTCTATGCACTTCTGAGTTGTTCTACTTCATTTGTTGATATCAGTATGAGGTTACATTTATTTTGCATTTGATATGATGGAGCAACTCTTCTCAGCTTTTTAGGAATTTATTCAGCTTTCTCTAGGTATCTTGTTTCAAAATGTATGCTTTCTTTTGGAGACAGATGCTGGGAGTTGGCTTCCTAAAGGAAGAAGTAGCAGGAGGTGGGGGAGTTTATTAAATGCAAGGATTTGCCTTCACTCTGGAGAGAAAGATCAATAATACCTTTGAATATTGCATTGCTATAAATGATTGGACACATCATTGGTGGCTGAAGCATGCTAAAGCCAGGTGGTCACTTCACATGGAAGATCAATATATAAATGCAAGGCAGACAAGAATGACATGAATAACTGGCTTTTTTGAACACGTGGCTGCTTCTTGCCTAGTGCAATATATTGGTGGCTTTTATGGACTGATGGATGAGCATAATTTTATGTGTGGGAGCTTGAGCTAGAATGATGAAATTGACTTTAAGTTTAGCTCTACTAGATCAAGTACCAACTGCAGTTGGGCTGGTATACTTCTAGCTCATCAGTGGTGAGAGATAGGAGGATAGTGAAAATTCAGTGTTTTCCATTCTTTTCGACCTCCTCCATTAGATCTGTTTTGTGTTAACTGCTCTGGGAGTGCCAGCCTTGCCATTTTTTCATCCCACCCTTCACATTCTTCTCTTCTTTCTCATCTATTTTATTAATTAATCTATTTTCTGTTTATTAATTCTCCTTTCATTGCTTTTGGGAATTTGATTAAAGTGGTATGGAGTCTGACTTGGTGAATATGCAGACAAAATATGAGCATGGGGCTGACATTTCTTCTTCTGTTGGTGAGCCCAGTTCCCGAGCCTTTGTATGCATCAGAAATCCAAACTCAGACCTGAATTAGCAAAAAGCTCCTGACTCTGAAGTGGGCTGACTTACAACCACAGGACAGAAATCTTCCTAGTTTCCTATCAGCTACAGCTTTGAAATGTAACTAAGTTGGTATTGATTTTGTGTGTGTGAATGTGTGCATACCTACATATTTCCTTTCCCACCAACCAGTATTTTACAATTCTCTTTTCTGTAATTTTTCTTTCCCCCTATTTTGGCCAAGGCCTTTCTGCCATTTCCAACGCATACAGGATGCTATGGAATAAAAATCCACGTAGAGGTAAGCACCTTAAGCTAGCAGCCTGCTCTTTCCCTGTTGTGTGGGCAGATGCGCAGACCATTTGAAGGCAGTCTAGTTTGAGGAGAAAGCCAGCTTCAGAGGAAAGACAGCGTTTGAGAAATAAAGCTCACACTTTCAAGGACTGGGGCAGAGGTTGGATGCCATCTGGATTTTTCTGCTAGTTATACTTTCTAAAATTTCAAATTTGAGGTCAAAACCATGTTCCAGCTACTTCAAAGTCATTCTGCCTGCAGAAGTTTCACAGCTTGGTCTGAAGTTACTGCTATGAAGGAAGCTATTGTTGTTGGCTTTGAGATCTTGTGGGGTGTTCTAGCCAAAATGCTCTTGTTCATTAGAAGTTGAAGTGAGGAGTTAAAAGCAAGCCATGGGAAAGAGAGTGTAATGCTTTTAAAAACTCTAGGCATTTCATGTTTCCTGAATTTTTAAAATCAGTGCATTTTGTTGTGTTTTCCCAGTGTTTAAAAATGCCATGCAGCATTCAGAAGAACCCATTTTACTATTTTTCTAATTAGGTGTGCTTATATTAGTTTATATTAGATGCTGGTCGCATTTGCCTGTTCCACCATTGTCTGATATAGAAATGAACCAAGAAACCATTGTGATTGAATAGGTTTGCAGCCTAAATATGCAAGTATTAGTAGTAGGTGAAAAAAATATTCCATATCACCCTTTAGTAAATATGGGGTATAGGCAGTGATTTGGACTTAGGTATTCTTCATCTGCTTAAGGCCTGGATCCCCTGGAGCAGAGCCCAGATTAGCAAATATGAATGTTTTGTATGACTGGGACTACTGCTGAACAGGTCAGAATTATTCAGAAATCATGCAGAAGGCAGCCTCCCCAAATACTTGCAATGTGAAGTTCATCATCAGTATTCTAGCCCCTGTTTTACTGGAAGGAGAACTGACAGAGAAGTGAATCAGGCTTTCCAAGCCAGACATCCCCAAGAGGGATTATAAGACTAATGTAAGTATTCTCTTGCTTTCACAGTAGTTCGCTGCTCAACTTTCACCACTGAGAGATGAACAGAATCACAGTCTTCAGTATTAAATGCCAGTGCTTAGTTAGAAGGCAGGTATGTGAAAGACTGCAAGCTGCTCTATGCTTATATATGATCAAGCAGCAATAAAATTCCACCACTAAGTAAAAAATGAATACATCTGTTAGTGTTGAATTTTTCCAGATTCAGACTGTGAAAACATTGGCATTTCGGTCCTGCATAGCCTTAGAACTAAACCACATAGTGTGGTAATCTGATAACATTATATTTTTAATTATAATTTCTTTTTCTATTTATTTAGTTTGTATTTGTTCCTATCTGGATGCAAAACTCAATAATTTCTTTTGCTGTTAGCTTTGTTAACATTTTAATTGATCTCGAAGTCAGATTTTTATACAACAGTTTCTGCTTGCTAACGTTTCATTCAGTTGGTTTTAAGGCAAATAAAATCAACCTTTTTAAGAGTGGTTTTCTTTCTTAGTTATCTTTGACTGTGTACCTGGAATTGTCTGAATACTGCTTTTTGCACTAAACATTTAGTTCATTTCCTTCCTTTTTACAAAACCACTTTCTGTAGCAGGATTGTCATTTATTTCAACTACAAAAATGTTGTGTAGCATTATCAAAGTAACCACCTGGAGTGCTATAAGTAATGCACACACGTGGAACAGAACTCTGCTCTTTATTACAGATTTTCAAATGCAAAGTAGCTGCATGTCAATTTGAAATAACTGTTGACTTCAGCAGAGTTGCTTAAGATTTATACTTGTGTAATTGAGAGTAAAATGCAGCTTCATGTATACCTCTTCTAATAGTGCAGCAGTATTGTGTGAGAAGTAAATCTAAGCTTTATTATTGTCTAATAAATTATCTGGTAAGCACTATAATTAAACTACAAACCAGTTCATTAGACACAGGCAGTATCACTAGATTAGTTCTAATATAAGATAGGTAGTTGCAGAATGTGAGTGGCTGATTGTGAATATTATTGCTGTGACAGCAACAGTTAATTCAAATAATGGTGGAACTTTAATAGATGAGGTTGTGTAACAGAATTAGTAAAAGCAGATTTGCTGAATAATTGGTTCTTTCTTGCTACAGTAAGTCATTGATTTCTATTCTCTTCCTTCTCCTTCCTCCTACAGGTGTAATAATCAATCTGATCATACGTGTATCATGCCTTGAGGCTTCAACCACAGCTGTAGCAGAAGTTGAGTGCCTACTGGTATAGAGCAGAAGAAATGCAAAACCAAATCCATCACCAAGCTGTCAGGCGGGTGGTTTAGGAGGTGTGGGTTGTGGAATAAAGCAAGGGAATGTGCTCAGCTGGGAGCAGCAACCAACCACACTGTGGTGCAGCCAGAGCTGGGGTAGTGGGGGGTTCTGCCACAGGCCTGCTGAACTGCTCAACCTGCTCCTGATTTTTGTCTTAAACAGAAGTTGCAGCCTAATGTAGTGCTTTCCAGGTGTAAATTGCTACAATGTTTTCACATCTATAATGCCATAATTTCTCAGCACATGCTTTCAGAGTGTATATCATGATCTAGTACATAAGCCTATTTAATGTATTCTTTTAATAGCACCAGACTCTGGGGTTGTACTGCCAAATTCAAATTGATAGCCCTTGTTGTAATAGCCATTTTAAGGAGAAATGAAAGATGTGAATCAAACCACTGGTTAAAGTGTGGCTTGATAGGCAGGTGTCCAAAGATCAGATGTAGCTCCAGACTCTGAATTAGGATAAATCAATTTTCTTGTACAGTAACATTTCTCAGAAAGTTTAGAGTTGAAGCTATATTTAGTACCTTAAGGGCCCTTGCTTTGATTTTGGTTATGCATGCTGAAAGCTTTGATTGGACCTGTATGTTAACTTGTCATCACTTCAAGGAAGTGTTACATAGATTCATCAATACTCATTTTCCTGTGCCTTGACTGCCTGATGTGTTCTGCAGCAGATGGAGGGGATAACAGCTCCCTGCTGCTGATGTTACTGCAGTCCTATGCTCCTCTCACAGATTCTGTTTTTTGAATGCCGTGTAACTGTATTTAGGAGTTCAGTCACTTGGGACATCTACTTTGCAAACTCCGGCAGTGCTGAAACAAGGCTTCTGAATAATTCTTAAAAATGACATTATTCGTAGGTCTCTATACACTGGAGTGGCAGGTACAGACTGTGCAGATACAAAGAGAACTGTTTCTTTTCTACATGCTGTGTGTCATATCCTCACCATTGTTGTATCTTCTGGATTCAGAAATGATTCCACCTGGATTCTGGAATTCCTCTAATATTTGGCTAACCTTTTGAGTTCTGATTTCATAGAATAATGAAATATAGACCCAAACTGTGGTCTGTATTAAGTGTCCACGCACCTTGAGGAGAGTGAAAGAAATTTTTTAGATTATGTGCATGTTTTGGTTCCTTTGTTACCAGCATGCTATTTTGTATAGGATTCTTGAGAGTTGAGAAAGTCAAGCTTTTTAATTTGCACTCTGGAGGATTCTTGCAGATGCTTTTTGAACAGTTTTACACTCCAGGAAGTCCAGACTGATCTTCTGCCAAAATCCAGGAGCTATTCTCTATTTTTTTCTGATAAAGCAGGCAGTCTTTGCTTGGTATCCGGAAACCAGGATCTAGATGAGCATAATGATATATGTGCTGCTCTATTACAATCTATACTGATTGGATAGCATTTAAAATAATTTCCAAATGGTAAACTCAGTGGAAGTTCATCATTTTAGTCCTTGTCTTACAGAGGCACAAGTTTAGGTCCAACAGATTGACAGCTCGGAACCTTGTTTAGATATATAAAATTTGAGTATTTTATAAATCTGTAACTTTGTGCCTTGATTCTGAAAAAGAATTAGGCATATGGTAGTTTGATTGTGTGCAGACTTCTGTTATTCTTCCTTTAAATCTGAGTAAAGTTTTAAAATGACAATGGTTTTTGTTTTATAATTGTTTGTAATATACCTAATGCAATCTGATATATACGCTTTTGCAGCATTTGGATGCTACTAGGTGAATTCAGCTTTGACTCTGGACATTTGTGTTGCTAAAGCATCAATTGCTGTTTACACGGGTGCTAAATAACATTTGCTTTTCTAGCTGTTCCCTTATGGACCTTTTCTTACTGTTGCTGACTACAGCATACAGTTGAGAAGAGCTGTTGGGTGCCCCTGGCGTGGTGCTTTGATAGTTTACATGGAGATGTTAGAGAATTCTTGGCTCCAAATTGTCTTCATGTTTCCAGTTCTGCAGCTGATAAAAGCTCTTCTAGAAAAGAGCAAATGTTCATTTTTCTTGTGAAAGTCATGAACTTGCCTACGCTTTATCTGGGTTTAGACTTTTTCTTCTGAAATGGCAACAAATGTAGATTTATGGACAATTGGCTCTGGCACCTGAAAAGAGGTTGTAGCAAGGTAGGCAACTGTCTCCCTAGTAACAAGAGACAGAACAAGAGGAGATAGCCTCAAGCTGCACCAGGGGAGGTTTAGCTTGGATATCAGGAAAAATTTCTTCACCAAAATGGTGGTCAAGCATTGGAACAGGCTGCCCAGGGCAGTGGTGGAGTCACCACCCCTAGAGTGTCAAAAAGACATGTAGATGAGGCCCTTGGTGACATGGTTTAGTGGTGGTCTTGGGAGTGCTGGGTTAATGATTGGACCTGATCTCAAAGGTCTCTTCCAATGTAAATGATGCTATGATCCTATGAAATTGTGGAATAGCATGCTACATCCAAACCTTAAACTGAATAAGTAATTGTCATGGGTTCAGCAGCAGCAGTCATTTTTCTCCTTCTTGGTAGCTGGTGCAGTGCTGTGTTTTTTATTTTGGGCCTGGGAACAGCGCTGATAACACCAGTGTTTCGGTTACTGCTTAGTGATGTTTTGGTCTGACCAAGGACGTTCTGAGTTTCATGCTCTGCCAGGGAGGAGGGGAAGCCGGGAGGAAGCAGAGAGAGGACACCTGACCCAAACTGACCAAAGAGGTATTCCATACCACAGCACGTCATGCCCAGGATGTAGAGCGGAGAGCAGAGACCCGGAAGGGTGGGGGTGCACTGTGTGGTCGGGCTTGGTATTGGGTGGTGAGAAATTGTATTCTTTCCTTGTATTTGCCTTGTCATTATTATTATTGGTGGTAGCAGTAGTGATTTGTGTTATACTTTAGTTACTAAACTGTTCTTATCTCAACCGGTGGGAGTTGCATTCTTTTCTATTCTCCTTCCCATCCTTCCGGGAGTGGGGGGCAAGAAAGAGAGGGGAGTGAGTGAGAGAGAGTCTGCGTGAGTTAAGCTTAAACCTCGACAGTAATATTCAGTTCCTGCAGGATTTTTAAATATAATTCACCATTTCCTGGCTTGATTAGCCAGGATTTATCTCTTATGTTAGTAGAATGAAGGTTCCCCTGGACAGATGTATATAAAATGATTTAACAAATAACGTGGATAGTTGCTGTTTGACTCTTTGATAACTATTATGGTTGTTAATCCTTAAAGATCCAAGAAGCTATGTGAAACTAATTGGGTATTTTAGAGCTCTGCTATGTTTATCTAACAGTTTAAGTACTTCTAAATTTAGTTTGAAATTTACTTGTATTTAAGACTTGGTAAAAAGAAACTGATGTAATTAAATGAATGCATATTCTTCCATGCACAACTGTATGTTGTTTTAAAACCAGTTACATCGATTTAACTTGCATTTGAATGTTTACTTATGGAAATTAAACCTACCTGAGTCAGATTTATTTTTTAAGGGTAACTGCATGGGGCCCAATAATACAGAAATTACATAGCTTGTGATATGGACACAGTGGAGTATGGAATGACTCTAATTGGAAGGTAAAGCAAATTGATTTAAACTGCATGTAGTGATGCTTAATTCAAGTACACACGCAGTAGGGTTGGTAAGTGGTAACTTCTTAAGTGATTGTAACTCCATGACTCTCGGTGAAGTGCCCATATCTTCAGGAGAAACTTTAGGGCTCAGACTTGTAATCTGTTTATTACAGCTTAATAAATTACCATGCATCATCTGAGGCACAGCGGTGAAAGCCCAGAAACATAATCTACCTTAAATCTCTGTAAGAGGTTTGAGCTACATAGGATTACCTGGCTGTGGGCTAAGAGTGTACATAAGGATAACAGATTTGTGGTAACATGAATTTGAGGTGATAATGAATAGTGCGTAGGGATAAGTGTTTCCGTGTTTCACCTTGTGCATTAAAAAAAGTGGATTGCAGCCACCAGCTTGTAAATAAAGAATCTGTAGTAGAGTTCATCCTGTGGTATTCTCCAAAGCCCATAAATCTATCCATAGGTATTTATTTGAATTTTCTTTGCAAGTTCCATTAAACCTGTGTTTAGAAGCTTAAATTATATACCTTGATGTTTTTCAAATATGTTGAACTTTCACATCACTGGAAGCTGCTACAGGTTGAGCACTTTTTGAAAACAAGCCATATGTTTAGGATCTTAATAAGATGTGTGAGCCTAGTTTTAGCACCCTCAGGATATGGTCCAAAGTCTATTACATTAATAAGATAGCTTCCATCTATCTTAAAGGTATTACTGCAATCTGTAATTGATTCTCAGCTGTTACTGCATATTTAAAAATATCTTTTTTTTTAAGACTATTGCAATGGAAGGGCTCCTGGATAGGTATTCATAGAGATCGCTCACCTCTGTGTAGCTGTACAAAGGTTAGGAAGAATTGTTCAGGGACAGAAGTCTGTACAGTACAGGTCAGCAGGTGAAAATGCAGACTGTGTAATTGGTAGCTTTTCTGTTATTTACAGATGTAACATCTCCTCTGAATTATTCAAAAAGATGGTAAATGGTAAACCCCCATATTCTGACTTGGGCTCCTCTCTGCAAGCTGACACAGTGCTGCCAAGTCACCTTCTGGTTCCCAGCAGTATCAAAAAGTAGTCTAAAGTATGTTTGTTTTACAATGGTGCTTAAGTTGTAAAAGGAAAAGAAATCGGGACATCAGGACTGCAGACATCCTCCCATTGACCTTAGTCCAGTCCTTTTAGTTAACACAGCCCAAGCTGGTGTAAAGAATTGTTATTTTCTCAGTTGGCTGGATGGTACGAAGTAGGAATTAAGACCATGGTATAATTCTTCCTGAGTGTGCATTTATCTTGCCTTACAAAACCATGGACCCTGATGGTGCCACACCAGCTTTGGGAGCCAAACCAAGCTCTCTTCTGTTGAAGACTCTTTAGGTGAGCTCAGGGGTCATGGTTGGTGATGCTGGACCTGGTCTGTTGTCACCCTGAGGATGGCAGTCTTCACGCTTGTCACTCTGTCATCTCTCTCCATCTGAGTCTCTGGTGTCCTTTCTATCTGAGTGTATGGGGAAACAAGTAAGTAGAAATCTGGAGCAGTCTTTTGGGATTTCAGCAATTTAGGGCAATGCTCAGGTTTTCTGTTTCTTTGATTAAGCTTCTTTCCAAATCTAAGTACTTTGTGTTTAAAATTAAGATACATAAAATCAAGACAAAGTAGTATGCTGGAATTATGTTTTCTTAGAAAATGAACCAAGATAGGATCTTTCCAGTCATGAATAGAATATTTTTTTATTAATGCATTTAAATAGTCAAACTTGGAAGTGTTGAGACAATGAGATAACATTTGATGTGCATTTCAATTCATTGCTGTCACTGTGTTCATAGACTTGTAATAATGCCTTTGTGCCATGCTAGTTCAAAGGGATAGCTCTGCCATGGAATGTGCTGGGTGAACATGTGCAGTTGGGAAGTGTCTTGGAGTGAGTCAGAATTGTGTATTTAATATTGAAAGACTTCTGTAATACCCTAGTCATCTGTAAATACTAAGACTGAAACAGAAGCTAATGAACGTCACTTCTTTGTCTTATGAACAGCAGTTTAGGTAATAACTATAGCCTGGGTAAAGAGGTTTTGTTTATTTTTCTTTCCAGGTTTCACTTACTTCCAATAATTACTGAGCTGAAATACCAGGCTGACCAAGCTTCATTGTAATTTTTCCAGAGATGAATATCATTTCAGGGAAAAAAAAAAATCCACGTAAACAATAGAACACGTTTCTTTTTCTGAAGCTAAAAAATAAGGAAGAGATGGTAGAAGATTAAAGAACTAAGAGATTTTAATCTACCCTTTACTCAGATTTTTCTTCTTTTCACTTATAAATTGATTTTAACTTGAGGAGCCTCCATACGTATTTCGTGTCCAGCTCACGTATTCTCTAGTTCTGTTTTAGAACACAGAAATGCGTTTGCATTGTCTTTTTGGTGTCATCTATTTCCCTACTTTTCTGGGGGAAACTGCTCATTGGCACTGTACAGTGCTGCTGTTCCAATGTTATCCAGGCATGAAAAGCCTTTGAACCCTTTTATAGCTGTGGTCGAGTCTGACTTTTTGTGGTAATTCTTTTCCATGTTTTCTTATTCAGAAAGGATGACAAATGTCTCTTTCCTAGAAGCTGAGATCTGAAACTGTGTAGCTTTTGTAGCTGTCCTTCATTATTCTGCTAGGAAGAAGAGGCCAGGTCGCTTAAAGATGATAAAGACTGATATATCACAGACGGGGTCAGAAGCAGAATTGCTTCATTCTCCTAGAATTATGTTAACTCTTGAGCTGGATTTTGCTCCAACTTCTATTCTGTATGGCACTATTTTATCTGACTTTCACAGAAAGTGTCTGCTGTCAAGCTGAATACACATCACCTTAGTCACTGATTATATAAATGTTTTTTCCCACCTATCATCACTTTGTGAACAGCTATCTTACATTTCCCTTCTTCAGAGTTTCAGTTTTCTTTTTGGTTTACTTTACTTTCTGAGTTGCATAAAAAGTCTTCCCTGTAGCCAAAATAGGAATTATAAAGTTGCATTGCATGAACTTTCCCACAGTGCATCACGTACCCATTGGTGTTAGCAAATTCAGTTATGTGAAGTACATGGCATGGAGTCGGTTCTAAAACCTGTGCTGATGGGAGGTTTGTCAGTAGCTCCTTCTCAAATCCTGAGTAGAGAGAGCAGTTAGCAAGGTCAGGGTCAGGTAGTGACTGTGGATAGTGACCTATATTACTGCTTAGTCCTTGCATGCTGAGTCTTTTGAAGCCAATGACTTGAAAAGGTATGTCCTAAAATGTCCATGTGCAAGATCAGATTGAACCATATTCTGCTCTGATACAGAAAGACTGACATTGTTGCAGCTTTCTCTACCAGTTCCATGCCTGCTGAGGTATTGTTGGTCTTTATTGTTGTTAATGTGCCATGTTTAATAAAAGTGACTACTTCTGTTCTACTTTAATACTTTGACCCAGATCTGACAATCTCAGAATTGTCTATCACGTTAGAGTTTCTCATCTCATTCTGTTGGCAGGTTCTGCACCTTTTTTCCAGGCAGAGATGTGCTGTGGTCTGATGTAAGTGTACAGCCACTTCCCAGATAGTGTCTCTATACCGTAAATATATTTATTAATTCCAGAAGTTCCTTTCCAGATTTAGTGACTCTCTTAACCAATTTGTACTGGCACCATCTTTTTTATCCATTTCCTTCTGAAAAGGTTCATAAACTACCAGTGTAGTTGTCAATGAATTGACAGCAAATGCATAGAAAGGTGAGTCCAAGTCTGGAAGGTCCTGATAGTGGCACAGTGTTCTTGTTATGAAGATTTAGTTGTTGAAATCCAGTAAATGAAACTGAAGCTTTCAAACTGAATGTGGCTGCTACCTAGAACAGTTTAATCCTTTTCTTTCTCTAATATGGTAGTGAAAGAGAATAGAAAGCTCATTTGTCACGTTCATGTCTGCGGTTCATAATGAACCATAGTACCCCAAATTCTGGGATTCCATCTGATGTGATAATTTCCATGACTTATGATCATCTTTATATCAGAAATTCTGTCTCGGGGATATGGAAATTGTTGTTAATCATTGTATATGTAGGATGGAGTTTTCAAAACTGTATAGTATAGTCTGCCTCCCACTGGGGCATCAAGGGGAGTTTTACCTCTGGCTTCAGTGAGAATAGAATTATGTGCCTATTTTACATGCTTTTACTAATCCAGTTCCCTAATTGTTTTAGATTTAGATACATTTATCCCTGGCAAATGTACTTTACTTAATAAACATCCTTCTGCACTTGATTCTTGACTGTATCCCATGACCATTATGACCTTCCTAATAAGGAATTATAAAGTTGTAAGTGATTTCGTCTGACCTAACTTTCCACTTTTACCATTTGATAACATTTCTGCCTTACTTGAGCAAAGACTTAAAACATCTCAAGTCTTAAATGAAATTCAGTGTGAAGAGTTCCTGAATATCCCATTATACAAAGAATACACAGAGGGAATAGTTATGGTACCATGAGGCTTCGTACGAGAGTAATTGAATGGAAGATAGTATCTTAATGGTAAGATTTATGCTGTATAAAAGACTATACTGAGTATCGCCTTGCATTGAATAAACCAGTAGGTGAGATCACCAGTTAGGTAGTCACAGAATGACTGAACATATCTGTCTCTCTCCTTGTTATTCTCCCCTTCATTTTTTGCCATTCTTTTCCTCTAGGTCTTCCTATTCAAATTCACCATGCAGAACAGCTGCCTCTGGCCAGCTCCTGCTGAGCCTTGCTGATGGGAGAGCGTGGATTCTTGTTGCTTTTCTGTGGCAGGTTGTGGGTGGATGTTGGACATAATGAACCCAGACAAATAAAAAATAACTTAAGAAATGTTCCAAAACCAAAACAGAGCCTTGAGCCCTTTTGGGAAGGATGAGATGGTGTTCTGGGAAACTGCAATTGCTGTGTATTCCATCTCTGTGGGCATCGGAGGGCAATGGTTATTAGAGCAGGACCTAGAGCATCACACCTGCAGTCCAGTCTCTGTGGGATCAGTAATTACATGTTAATTAACAAGTCTGGAATGAGTGAGAGTTTTGCATGTCAGCAGATAATCTGTATAGTGACTAATAAGCTGCAGAATGTTTTCAATTAGCAGGCTTGAAAAGGAAATCCCAGTGAGTGTTTTGCTTGGTTGGGAAAGGAGTGGATGAATGCACTCTGTTGTTAGGACCCTCAGCATAGGAAAGTGGCAGATTTAAAAACTTGTAAATTGTAAAGATTAAGATCTGTGAAACACAAATGCTCAAGTTACTTGCTACTGCTGTGCACTGATGGAATCATACAGAGTAAACCTCAGTGAAATGAAATTTTTCACTTGATTAAGTAAGAGCAAACATGGAAAAATTCCACTCTTGCATAGGTTCATTGAGGCATTTTCGTAGTCTAAAATGTACTTTTAATACAAGTTTTTTAATGGCCTGAAGTAGGGACAGCTCCAGAATCTGTACACTTGGGATCGAAACAAATGTTGCAGTGTTTCTTTGACACAGATTCTGGGAATCATTGACTATCCTCCGCCTCTTACGGGCTTTTCGCTGTGGTCTCCAGGTGGTAGATTCCCTCCGTTATATGTTTACATAGTAATGTAAGGAGAAAAGTTATTTCCCAGTGACCTGGATTGTCTATTTTGCCTTGACTTTGTTTCTGTTCTCTCCATATTTGCACTCATGACCAACACTTGGAGAGCTCATTTCCAGAGGTGTTTGAGCAATTTTATAATCTTCTTTTCCTGCCAGGATGGTATTGCAAATGCAGGCAATCTGGGACTCTATTTTTTAAATAGCTACAAGTAAGGAGAGCTCATACAAAGGAAGAATGATTAAAACTTGTTTGGAATGTTACAATTTGTAAAAATGGACTATAAAAGCTTTCTGTTAGATTGGCCAACTTTAGAGCTTCAAGATATATGGTGTATAATTTTGAACAACTTTCAGGCACTGCCGATGGATCAGAACTGGTTAAATTAACCTAAAAACATGGATTTCAAGTTAATTCTTGATAAGTGAGTTGTATTCAAAACTACAGTCAGACAGAAGACATACACTGTGATGGCCTTGGTGTATTTAGTAGTATTGTTATGGAAATATGCTCAAAATATGAGTGGTGTTTAGACTTGTGAATATCCAGAACTAACTGGTTCTGGCTCAGTGTTGTGCAGGTACTTTTAATGTTTTCTCCTAGTGAGAATGCTTTTTGGTAAAGAAAGTCTGACAAGACCTGCTTTGTCAAATTCTCATCTGTTGTGGCTCATCTTCAGCTCCCACCAAGCAGGATCTGAGTCACTCAGAGCCCGCCCTGCCTGGGCTGAGGTACAGCAGCAGAAGTCCAAACTCCACTCTTGAGCTATTGCCACATCGTGTATCTCGGATAAATGAATATTTTGCAGCAAGTGAAAGTTTTTTATGATCTTGGAACAAGTGCAGCTTGGATATGAGTAATGTCAATAGTTGTAGCTTTTCTTCTTAATAATCATCAGTCTTCAGGTTGGCAGTAACCTGTTGGCTTGTCAGAACACAGAATTCCTTATTTTCATCCTGGGTGATACCTTGTATCCCATGGAAATCACTGAACTTCTGCTTGTAATGTTCAAGGCTTGAGTTGCCCTTTATGGACCTGTCAACCTCAAAGGCACTGCTTCCTTCATCCCACCCCATTCCTCAGGCTGCTGCTGCTGCCACGCTTAGGGAGTAAGGCAAAGGCACATGGAAAGGTACTAGGTCATTTCCACCTGGTGAGAGATAGCAGAGTTAGGCTGGTCACTTGTTAAGTCCAGATACTGCAAGAAGTTCTTCCCAGTTTCTCTTCTGTTTTCCTGCAGATCCCTTCCTGTCTGCTAGACTAAACTGATGCTGGATATAAGAGGTCTTGATCCCATCTAAGGCATCATCTCTTTCATGGAGTTAAATTTTTATTACCTTGTAATTAATTTGTTAAGTTCTCTGTAGTATGTGTTAGGAAACTGAACTGCGTGTACAGATTTGGCCAAGCTTCACCTAGAGCATGCAGGCAGGTGTTCTGCCATGGCAGATAATCTGTGACCCTTGACTTCAAGCCTTTTTAATTATCATGGGGCTTATTAGTGCTAACCTTCATCAACTGCATACTGGCAGGTTGTTTTTAATTAAATTAATCTAGTTCAAGATCTTCCCCTCCTCCAGCAGCTTCTGAGGGATACCTGGGCTTGTAATCACTCATAACAGTTTGCAGGATTTTTAGCCTTCTCCTGCCATGTTAAAGATGGGATTGGTTGAAGCCTAAGAAATGTTATATGTTTTTCATTCTGAAGACACCGTGCATCTAGAATTATGTCCTCATAGGTAATTGAAGTTGCAGCTGTTGTGTCAGGCACCTCTTTTGTACACTGTCACGCAATAAAGGCACCATGGAAGACGACTAGCATCTCAAATAAACAGTTGATGTTTCTAACACATGCAGACCATTATGTGTATGAACACGAAGATTTTTAAATACACTAGAGTGACTGTAAAACGGTTGACATCAGTGGTTTCTGTCGATAGAAAATGTCATTGTGGTCATCTTGTGTTAATCCTTCTGGTTTTCTCCCAGTCTGACAGCTGTCCTTAGCTTATTGTGAGGATGTTTGTAAGGTGATGACAAGTCATATTATTCGTCCCTTACATGGCTTGTTCCAGATTCAATTAGTCTAATGTCATGATTTTAAAAGTGGTTTTCCCCCTACTTTTGGGTACGTGTAGAAATGATCTGATGACTTGTGATTCCTCTTAGAAAGTACTGGATGCATTCCTGCCTCCCCTGCAGTTTCACAGGTTATGCTAAACAAAATGCTAAAATAAAGATGCCTTTGAAGCAATAGCGGCAGTTGCCAGCACATTGTGTTTGACACTGCTGTACCACTGAATGAATGGACAGGATTTTTAAGTTACTAAGAAACAAAACCACATGGAAGTGGAGCATAAAGGACTTAGACTTTCAGATGACATATAACTTCTCTGTACCTGCTTGTGTCTTGTTTGCCATCACCCATGTGACTTCAATTTTCTAGAAATCTCTCTCACAAATGTCTTAAAAATGCTGTGAGACACTTGGACATCAAAGAACTGTAAAGATTAGCAGATACTCTTCTAATTCTTGGAGCATTCATACCACTGACTGAACTGCGGTCACCACCATAGCTTTAAAAACCGGCTCTCAAGCTGTGCAATCTCAAAATAGAAGTAGTTTAAAAAAGCTGACACTTTTCCCAAGGTCTGTAAAACCAGCTAATCCCAGACAAAAGCTGGTGTCCTTAATTCATCTCTCTAATTTCTGCGTTGTTAATGCCTCTTGTCCTGGCTGTCAGTGTGGCTCCACAATGAATCTGCCTGTATGCTGTTTGCAGCGGCTGGTTGGAATGGTGTGGGATTCCTGAGCTGAGGTGGCTGGCCAGATCCCACCCTGCTGTCTGCTGCATGAGAGTGCATTACCCCAGCCAGGCTGGAGTGGCATGCTGAACCTGCTGGGTTTATAACTAGGCATCATGAGTCAGACACTTTACTGTTAAAAGTGCAGAGTTTCAGCTATTTAATTATTTCTTAGCCATAAGAATCTGCAGATTCGTGAGCCATCTCTTTTGAGGAATGCACTGATTTCATCAGATAAATGTTTAAAGTGGGGCTGAGACAGCAACCAACCACAGCAGAAAATATTTTTTCCTCTGAGATAAAATGCTTTTTAAATATGTATATATTTAAGAGGTTATCTTCTCTGTCTAATTCTGGGCACCCCTTCTGTCAGCAGCAGACAGAATTATAAAGAGGAAACCCTCAGTGGATGCCTTTATTTTCTTGTGAAATGTGTCAGGTGATAAGCAAAATGTAACTGGGTGTTTATTTTACTTTTCATGTGTCCTGCAAACTGTGGAAGGCAGCAAGAGATAGATAGAGCAGCAACAGCCTGATAAGCATGGCTTTTCCTTTTTTGCCAGCTTTCTGTTTATACCGCTTTTGAGCGAATGCTGGGATAGAGACCAAATGTCTTTACTCATCTGGGAGATTTCAGAGCTGCTGGGAATAAACTGGTGCAGAAAGCAACTCCTTGATTACAAGATCTGTAGGTAAATGTTACCCTTGCGATAATTGGCATTTTCCCTCCATCTCCTCCACAGCACATTCTGTTCTAGCAGTGCCTAACAAACAATAATAGCAAAACTAAGGCATATATTTTACACTGGTTATTTTCTGTCTTCTTACTGAAAAGGACGCATAATGGAATGAATCTGGCTTCCCATCTGTTGCTAGGTGCAATTCAAAGTGGCAGTTTTGACCTATAAAGATTTGGCTGGTTTGCGTCATGCTTACCCTAGAGACAGCCTCTCCCCTTTAATTTCTCTGTGTCTCCATTTTCCATCTGTGAAAAATCAGGATAACAGTATTTTTCTACTTCACAGAGATTTTACAAGGACACATTTATTAACAAACACAAAGCATAGGCTCTGTGTTAGGCATCACACAAATGTCTGTCTAAAAACTTGCTGCTACCTTCAGAAGCCAAGTCAGTTGACCTTCATTACGTGATAGAAGGTGTCGTTCTAGACTGTTATGGATTGCCAGCTCTTAATATTGCCATTTTTAAGCACATGAGTAGCATGATACTTGTGAGTCATCCAGCTGAATTTGGTGTTTTCCATTAAATAGACTGGGACACCCTGGGGCTATAAAGTTAGAAACATTTTTAGATGTTGCAGTTTTGAGTCTCAAAATAAGATATAGTGGGACCACAAACCTTTGGATTGGAGGAGGTGTGTGTGAGATACTTATTTACCTGAGAACAATTTCCTCAGTGCACATATATCTAGAGTTGTGGTTGCCTGTTGTATTGGAAGTGAAGTAGTTCTACAGTTAACTTCATAAATCAATAGTTCTCTGATGCATTTTTGCAGTCACATGCAGGTCAGGTTTAAGCAGTTCAACATGCCTATTTGAGAGAAGACGTCTCCAGGGCATGTGGGCTGATCAAAGCAATATTTTAGACCCGTACTAAATTACAGACTCAGTCCTGCAAGAGTTCAGGGAATGGGTAGGGGTATTTTAAGGAGTCTTGGCTTTATGGCAGCAAACCTTCAGTCCAGACTTATGGCATTTCGTACCTGTTCTTTTTCCAATGTGATTGTTGGAATGACAGAATTCAAGCTCAGCAGTGGTAGTAGTTTTACAACTGAACGGTGGACAGAGCAGCAGCGTTTCTTGCAGATTACAAGACATGGTCCTTCAAGCCAGATGGATTAACTTCCTCATTGGAGTGGCTTTTATCTTGGAAAAAGAGGGGTCTGTGCCCACTAGACTTCTATAACCCTTGATAAGATATGTGAGTCCTATTTCCCTGCTGTGCTAAGCATGGATAGCACATACACTATCATAATGCTATCATTAGTGGGGATTTTGGTGGCTGTTCCTGAGCTTGCAGAGGCAGCAAGATGCAGGCTGTGCCACAAAGACAGGTGGGAAACTGTTGGAAGATCTATTAAAAATCGTTGTGATATTTCATATTTTCCATGTTTTAAAAACTCTGTTGCATTATGTAGGTATGCATGCACACGCTTTGCAGAAGATGCAGTCTTCTGCTGAGAGCTCCATCAGGCAAAAACCCACCAGAGCTACCACTCTGCATGAATATCTCCCCTTAATTTTGTTTTTGTGGTTTTGATGAATGTAGGATTTTATCCTTTTCAGGTCCAGCTACCCTTTAGGAATCTTGTCGAGAGATTTTTTAAACAAATAAATAAAATTAAACTGCAGCAGAGTTTTGGTTTTTTTTTTTTCAGCATGATAACAAACTGCAAATGAGTGGCAAATTAAACTTTAGTTTAAAGTGTATTCATTTTAGTTAACCAAAACCCACCAGCCCCTTCAGTGAACATCAGTAATGTGGAAGCTGCTGTCGTGAGGTTTGGCAGTGACACAGCTTTTGAGAACTGGAAATATAAAGATAGAGACAAGGCCTCATCCTGCAAGGGTTTACTCATTTGAACAGCTCTTCTCATTTCCTTAGGGCATGTTTGCCTTTAGCACTGCGCTCGAGTGGAAGGGCTCTTAATTTTGCTCAAAGAATGGGGTCAGGAGAGGGTGACTTCTCCCTCTGTGTGGGGGAGCAGGCAGGTTGAGCCGCACTGAGCCTCCTTGCAGTCCTCCTGCTTAGCCCAAGGAACAGCGCTTCGGCTTGACCATGTGAGCTCTCTCATGGCACCTCGTTAGCATGGGATGATGGTTTTATTGGGGGAACAAGTCATAAAAAAGCTTCCTTTAGTTAAAATGAGCAGTTTCATTTGTGTGCGATGACAGCCTGATACTGAGGATTGAATTTTTGCATTAAAGCTATTTCTGTGTGTGTGCAGACAAGAGAAGGGAGCTGTGGACACACATGCCTAGAAAGCAGCTGCTGCAGGGGGTGATATCAAAAGAAAGAAAGCCTGCTGTGGTTTTTTTCTCTTTTACTTTTTAAACTGCTGATGTTTTCGCTTTCTGTCAGCTCAGTGGGCATCTCTTCAAGGAGCAAAACCCTTGTGTGGTAGTCCTGTCCCTGAATCCCACTTAATAAGTGATTATTTGCAGCTATGCATGAGCGAAGTACCAAGGATGAAGGTATCAAATGTGGTTTTTTTACTGCTAGTTGTAAAGCAATTTGTGCATTGCACAGTTCTGTATCTTGCCATCATGGAAACACAGTCCACAGAAAGTTTCCATCTTACCTGCTCCAGTGGAAAAAGCTTAGCTGGGAGTGTGGGAAAATGTATCTACACCCCCTTCACATCCTTCCCCTCCAATCTAATACCAGTGCTTAAAAATCAGTGTTCACCTTTCATGTGAGCATCCCAAAGTGCTTTTCAACTGGGGAAACTGGAGCACAGAGTAATGACATAGTACTCGTGGCTCCTATTACAATGTACTTATTTCATTTTTCTTTTGTATGTTGTTACATAGGAAGGCCAAGCTTGTTTTTCGTTGGGAGTTCATACCATCGTAGTGCCCCCACCCTGCCCAGGTCCTGAGGCCTCCAGATGCTACTGTAATGTAAATAATACGTAGCAGCAGGTTACCTGGTGAGGCAGGGGCAGAGGGAGCAGAATCCAGGCTCCAGGGCATGTTTTTGTAGCCATTAGAGCAGAATGCCTCCCTAGTTTTGGTTTTCATTATTGACATTATATTGATGTTTAGGAAAATGCCGCAGAGAAGCAGCCATGCATTTGCTGAAAACAGAGGCAGCATAACAGTTGTTAGATTTACAAGTGTAGTGCATGCACAGCTCACCCAAAAAAGTACATGATTATCTACAGTCAGTCATGAGCTAATATGTCTGTCACTGGCTAACCAGACATGCACCACGAAGAACATTATCTTCAATACTAAAATGACAAACCTCTACCTGACAAGTCAGCATAAATTAATACACGTGAGAAGAGGGGTGACTCAACCTCATATTAATTGCAGTTTGTTTTTTCGTGATGACAGCCAGTAGAGGGCACTGGTACAGAGTATATAGTACAGAGCTATGCATTCGCTTTCTAGGAGCCCAAAGAAACCCACACAACTTGGCGTGACTCACTGCCGCAAGTATGTTGCATTTCTCACCACAGTGCTTTTTCCACCAATAGTTGAGGTCTGCTTGAGCTACCAGCAAGTGGATTTAGTTCTTCAGCACATCTTATAGGCCTCATGCTTTAGGTCAGGTCAGCTAACTCCATTGACAACCAGAACCATAATTCTTGTGATAGAGGATTTTCTGCTGCAGTAGCAAATATTTGCAGATGCATTGAGCTGTCCATGCATCCATAACTGGGATATCCATATGTAGTATCCGTATTTACAGATTAAGTGGGAAAGGGGGAAAAGTGTTACATATCTTGTACATTTTAGCCACCTTGATTGGAGATGGACCTAACTGGAGATACTACATTTCTGTCTTCATTGATTAAGGTTTTAGGTGCAGCTATTCTGTGACATCCCTACTTGCCTAGATGGTGTGATGTACATCTAACATACAGACATACTATCTGCAAGGGAGGAACTAATTTAAAAGGGGTATTTGGTGTTGTGGACAGGTCGGTAAATGAATTGGTCTGCTATAGGGACCCAAATTTTCATAGGAGACAAGCATGGCCCTGATGCCTTGGACTGTTCTCAGCTATGTATATATATATAATACATATTTTTGTGTGATGACTCTGTTTATGCTCCATTTGTAAAATAACTAGCACAGTAGTGTCCAGGTTGTCATCAGAGCCCCTAGGCATTGTCATGTCATGAATAGCAGAAATGCCATTTTCACCTATAAAGCCCACCTCATCATGTTCTTCTAGGAAATATCTATCTTTTAAGCAGTATTCATTGTTAAGCCTCATAAAGACTGCAAGAGGAACATTGACTTGCCACTGAGAATATTGAATCTTAAAGCAAATAGATCAGTTATGGTCATTTTTGGGTGTTTTGGTGCCTTTGTGTTCTTCAGGTTAAAGTGCTATTTATTGTTAGTGTTGTTGAACTGATTTTAATCCTAGCTAATGTCTTACAGCCATTGAATGGAACATATTGAGTAGAAAAATAAATTCAGTCTTACAGAATGATGCTATAAGAGCAGTTTAAAAAGGTCAAAGATGGAATTTATTTTCTCTGTGTTACTGGAACTCCTGTGTTTGACTGCTTAGAAACTTGATATGGCTTTAGAGCAAGTGAATAAATCAGAGAAAATCTGAAGTTTTGTACTGGCAGTTCCTGAATACCTCACTGAATAGCTTCTCCTTGGGGGTACATCACTGAAAGGTAAAAGGTGTTGAATGTCTTCAGCTATTTGTGGATGTAGAACAGATTGGAGCAGGATAGAATAGCATTTGTCTACAAATTAGTCACCACAAATGGTTTTCAGTCAATGCACAATTTCTGCACATACTAGAATAACAAAGAATGGGGGTGGTTGTATCAGAGGTCATAAGAAAAAACATGAAGTGTGTTATACGTTCACATCTGTCAATCCTGCTCTTTATGGAGTGGATTGAAAATAGCTGAAGAGCTCATGATGCTGGTCCCAAATGACTCTACGCATGACCTTGGAAGTCTCTGAGGATGGTATTTGATTCTGAACACACATTATTTTTTCTCTTCAGCCATCAATTTGGCATTGCACACCGTGATTAAGCTGTTACCCAGTTTTTGTGAAATGCACAGAATCTTCCTGACAAGATAAAGCCCTAAGTAAAAATCTCAGTGTTTCACAGCAAATACTTGTTGCACAAAGCAAAGTTCATACTACATTTTCTGATGGTGATGTTCTGGGGCATGTATGTTTAATACACTATCAGTGCCTGTAATCAATATGAGGATAATAGGAAGTCTAAAGACATGAAAATATTTCATGAAACCTACTAATGAAAGTTAGGGTTTTTTAGATTGCTCCCTGGAACAGTAAGATCTGTTGAGAAGTTATATGCGATTCCTGTAACTTGATCAGGGCATGTGAAACTACTCTTACAGGAGAAGGAAAAAGGCTTCTGAGTTGATAGAGTACAATTTGTTAAAAGGATAATTGGTGATTACATTAATTTCTTGATAAATGCTTTCAACTGTGCCAAAATAGCAATTAACTTGTGGTTAAAACAAAATGCCGATGACTGCTGATGACCGGTGGTAAGTATTTTTATTGGTTTGGTGACTTTAAAGACTGTAGGTTTAGTATAATCTGACTGGGACTTCCATTGACTTCGGTGGAATAGGTCCAGAAAGTGTTTCCCTATTTTATTGGGAAAATACTTTGACTTTTTCTGTAGTGTTTATGATGTTAAAGTTACTAAAAATACTTGTACTTTCCTGTTTATCTTGTTCTGTTTTTTTCTCTCAAATAAATGGAGTTTTAGTTTTATCTGATCTCTTGAATAGAAAGAGATAACTTATTTTAAATATGGAATTATTCATGGAATCTTAAAGTTTCAGAAATACTTAATTTACACAAGTTTTTAGAAAGCGCTTGTTCTTTATTTCTTAAATACTGTGTCTTCATTTCAGATTTATGGTACCCATCCCTTTTGGAAATGAGAAATGTGGACAAGGAAGACAGGGATATTATTCCAAATATTCATTTATTTTTTACACTGAAGGATGTGAAAGATTGATTTGGCGTTAAATTTCCTACAGTTGGTTTAGAGCATATATTAATCTATGGTGGGTGCATGTGTGTGTAAACCCTCACTATTTGGAAACAAAATAAACCTTCTTATAATCTGTAAGAGTTTTTTTAAAAAGACCAAATTCTTTTCATTGTTATTCAGCAGAAAGGGCTGTGTTTGCAACAGGACAACAGCAATTCTTGTAGATCACCAGATGTGCAGGAACGCCTTTGTTTCACTTTGAGATGGTGACTGTTTTTAAATGGCTTTTCTATTTCACGCTATTTTGATATCCAGTAAGTAATTTAAAAGAGTCTAGATTAAGATGAATGCCCTTAATAAATGTGTTTTAAATAGGATTGAAATACTAATTCATTTTTTCTGCATAGCTCCAGGTTGTCCATAAAGTCATATTTTTTCTTAGATTCAAATTCCTCCCTATGTAAAGTCACAGGGGTCAGCAGAGTTAATCCGTGCGAGTGTGTTTGTCCAGTGTCATTTTTGGTAACTTAATTTATGCTTAATTGTTCAACATAATTACAAGGAGTGCTTTAGTGATAGTGTATGAGAAATAGTCTCAATGAACCATTGCTAACACGATCGCTTCCCAAATGAAGCGCTGCATCACAGTCTGCTAGGTCTGGCATCAGGTTTTTTTTGCTAACTAAATAAAAGGTGATGTGAGTAGATTTGGTGCTGAGCTCAGCCTGCAATAAAGAGTAACTTTTGCCATACCACGCTGAGATTTCTTGCTTCTGGTATCATTTCTCTTTGCCAAGTATAATGGGATTCTGTATAAGCCATCTCCACAGCAGAAAGAGTAGCCTGTCAAATAGGCTGGTGTATTCTTGCTTGGTATCTGTGGACTACAAATGGACTATAATAATATCACAGCACTGGGTACTGTTGTTATAATTGCATTGGAGAGTCTGCTGCTTAAGGGTAACATTTTCATAGTGTGTGTGTTGTAGGGGGTTGTATGATTTAACTTAGGCACCAGCATCTCTTAAAGAAGACTAGGCTGGCTTAAACTGTTAGTGGAACTCAGAACACTAAAGAGAATGACACCACCAGCAGACCTGGATCTTTATAAAAACTAACCTTCATGTTATCGTTAAAAATAAAACAAAAGCTTGACACCAAATCCTAATGAATGAGATCTTTGCATTAATTCAGAGAATGTGACATGATTTTGTTGGTCTTTTCCGATGCTTAGAGTAACTTTCCACTGCAGCTGTGAAAGGATGAGTGCAGTTACTGGTGTAATACTCCTTTTCTGAGGTGCCAAATACCATTCAGTTCCTTGATCACGGCCATTGTTGGCCCTGTGCTGTCCAGTGAAAACAATATTAAAAAAAATACAAATATTTAATGTAAATGGTAGTATCTATTTATAAAAATAACAGGAATAACTCATTCCTGCTCCATAGGTTATCTGGAAAACCAGGATATTGTGTATGTTATAATGTGTCTATTAGGATGTAAACTTGCAGTAGATTTGTATTCTCTTGTCTTCAGCTGGTTACCATATTTTCATTCACTTCTCTATACTGCGTGCAGATTCCTGAGCTTCCTTTCAAGCTATTTTGTTCGATATTTGATCTAGTTAGTCTTATGTAAATATGAGCAATCTAGGGTAAGTTTCTGGTATATTTTCATTTACCAAGGTCTGGAATAAAACTGTGCTCAGCTGAATTATTCTGGATTTGTGTGGTAAAGATCACAGTCTGGTCCCTACTAGTAAACATGAATTGTAGTCTTCCACTTGATTCATGCACATTGTTCTCATTATCCTTAATGGATGTTGGACACATATATTAGGAGAATAGACGCTATTAGGAACTGTCTGAGAAGTGAAATGAAAATGATAATCACTTTGTCTTGGATGACGTATTGTATTTATTCTATGGGATTTTAAAGGATATTTTAGTATTTAAATTATCTGGTACATTAGAGAATAGTTTAGATGGGCTTTGACTGATTGACAGTATGGGATATATTTTAGAGAATTATTATACACATTGGGACCTCAGTTTTGCTGTGAATTCTATTATTTTTTGAGATGTAAATTGCCATCTCTCCCAGGAGGCAGAAATAGTGTGCTGCTTATTCGGTTATTACCAATAATTAAAATGATGTGTGAAATTAGGCTCAGGTAATACCATGAAACAGGACAAACCTACTTGCGTAGGGGAGTTCAGAGTTCTTGACCAAGCTGCAATTCTTTGTAGTAAAATAAACTGGGTACCTTGTGGTTCATATCCTAGAAATCACCCTTTCTGCATAAGAAGGCCAAGTAGTTTGGCAGAGAGACAAGGCAGTAGAGCCGTTCACTGAGATTGAGGGTGGATGCTCTCCAAATGGGAATTAAACTAATTGAAGAACAGATGAGTGGACTGGAGCTATTGCCTTACGTTATTCTTAGCTGCCACAGAAGACTGTAATTTTGAATCCTGTCGATCCTTCAATTTTACTCCCTTGCCATTCCGATCAGACAAGGCTATGACTGAAGCAGTAACTACCTGCCCAAGGGCTTTGAGGGAGAATTTGCTGCCAGCTGAATAGTGCAGAGATTTTCAGGTTACGTCTCACTTTTCAGATCACTGGGCTTTGTGGTAGGGCTGTAGGAAGGAATAAGGTTAAAAGAAAAATCATTGTGTCTCCTTGTTGTTTGGACTTCATGGCTTCCTACCAGCAGCCCCATTGTAGTTAAGGTGGTATTTTTGTCCCCTGGAGAATTAAAATCAAGACAAAAGTAAAGTGATGCTTGTTACAGCTGATGGGAAACAAATTGAGTGCAGTGGAGTGGGTGATCTTTATTGAGGACTAGGTGGCAATGTCACATATCACTCTCTGTGCAGAACCTGGTATGTGTAAAGATCCTTTTTCCTTCCTAACCGGAGCAGGGGAGGGTTGTCACACTAGATGAATGGAGTGAGTGTGAGAGGCTTGGGGAGCTCTTTTGTGCCTGTAATTGAGGAGAATCAGAAATAAACTATTGATCTCCAAGGGACCGCAAAGAAAGTTTTGTCTGTCAGTCAGCTGACAGCTGTGTTCAGAGAGAAAAAGACTTAAGTGTGAGTAGTGTCATAGAATCATAGAATATTTAGGGTTGGAAAGGACCTTAACATCATCTAGTCCTAACCCACCTGCCGTGGGCAGGAGCACCTCACACTGACCATGTCACCCAAGACTCCATCCAGCCTGGCCTTGAACACTGCCAGGGATGAAGCATCAGAGCAGAGTAAGTTGTTTCTGAATAGAGGTGGGGGTGTTTGTGCATGTGCATCCTTAAATGCCCTAAGCACAACGTGTTGGCTGGAAGTACTGAGCTGGGATTTGGAATAGCCTAAAGTTCCTAAATTCCAAAAGGGAGAAATATAAATCTACTGCAGAAGAAAGACTTAAATTAGTTTCTGTTGTACTAAATTGTCTGTAGATGCTTTATGTATAGTGTTGTAAAAATGGAAATGGTCTGCAATATAATCATGTCACTTCTTACTTAGGTCACCCTATGCTTTGAGACCACTTATTATCCAAACAGTGGAAGGAGCATCAGGAATGGATTTCTAGCATTGTTTTTTGAATTTCTTTCCCTTTTTGTCATGGGCCTTACAGGTATGATCTTATCTCAAAGTCTTGTATTTAACTATAATTACAAATCATTTACATGTTCTTTAATCCCGTTAGGTGACAATATGTAGTCATAATTTAGGATGCGACAATTCAGCTGTGATAGGAACCTGCAGTCTCTGGGGCCTCAGATTATAAATCTCAGTGTTTGGGGAGTGTAAGCCAAAGTTAGCAATGTGGCATTCAAATTCTGTGGAATTAGGGACTATCCAACTAGGGATCTTTCTAGGTAAAACTCTGAACATAACTATAAACCAAACACAGACAGGGAGAATGCAAAACTTGCAGTACTGCATCCATACAACAGTGATAGTCTCTATTGCCAGGCAGTGATGTAAATTTATTTAACATCACAAATAACTTTATGTGTATTTGGCAGTAAGAGGTAACTGCCAAATAAATATAAATTTCAACATTACTGAGCCTTATCATATGCAAACTGAAAAAAGAACAGTATTCTCTCCAAAGCATTATTTATAACATTAGCTGTTGTATTGATTGGATATCCTCTCAGCCAGTGTTTTTATTGACTCTATGTTCTCAGCTGTTCATCACAGTACTTATTCCTTTCCTTGTTCCTTTTCTTTTTCATACTTTGAGGCAAAAATGACATTTCATCTCCATAACAATAAGACTTGATGATTTTTGCTCAAGAAAAAGATAAAACCCCTGAGAAGTTCCCCAGTCCTTTGCATTCTTGATTTGTATTTTTTCGTATAACTTTCCCCAGCCTCCTGTGCCTGCATCTTGACGACCACTTCCTTGGCAAATCAAAAAGTCTTCCTGCTGTCAGAGAAACTCCTAATTTGTGGCTTCTGTTGTTTGGAACAATTTCTTCACAGCTCTCCACCTCATCAACTCACCTTATTGACTGTCCCTTGTCCTTCACCATATAAGAACCTATCTTTCTCCCTTGTCACTGTCCGTGTCTTTATTTCATTGTCATTCTGCTCTGTCTTGGTATTATAGTCATTAATTGTATAATTTCAATGTATAAAACAGTAAGGGCTCTGTTTGGGAAAAGAAAAACAACAATGTAAGATGAAGCTTGTGTAATATTTGCTTTATTCTGTTAATTCCCAAGGCTGCTTCTCTCCCTGCAAAAATGAGGCTCTGTATCTGGAAACGTTCCCTATCAGCCCCCAGTTCCGTTGTGTGAAACTCCATCTTGAGGTTGGCTTATCTGTGTTGATTCTGAATATGTAGAAGGGGAAGGTGGACAGCCTTGTTTTTCTACTATTTCTGTTAGACCAAATGCGGATCATTCCTTCTCCAAGGAAAAACCAAGCAAGTATCATGCAGCCATTTGCTGTGCAATACTTGTACACATGTAAGGAGAAACCGACACAGGAAAATATCTTGATCAGGAAATATTAATGCATTTTTCTAGGGCTGAAACTTTAATACAGTGCATTACTGGTATCTCTTGCACCAGAACAGTGCTGATGAATTTTTTTTTGCCTTAGTTTGATTGAAGTCTTTGGGAATAATTTCAGAACCAAATGTAAGCAGAATGAATTCAAGTGTTTCTTGTGATTATTCCCCCTCTCCACAGTAGAAAATAGTGATGTGCAGGCTGTATCACCATGTGCATGGTTGCTTTACATCCCCCATGGACAGATGTCCATGTCCATCAGCAGCATATCCACAGCAAGGTCTCTGTGACAAAGTGGAGGGGAGGTTGGCAGCTACGGCAGCTCTGCCAATAACCTGGGTGAGGAGCAAAAAGTGGTTTTGCTTAAAGAGCCAATACAGAGTTGAAGGGAAATTTGAACTGCAATGACCTCTGTTAACAATGAACCCAGGTCCCTTTGAACCACATTGTCACTGTGAGCAAATTTTTTTTGCTGTCATACAGCAGTATAGCTGTAGTGCCAAAACTTTCCCTATGCACATGTGGCCAAAGAGGCCAGTGTCAGCCCCAGCCCTCCTTGAGCTTGCTGTGCCTGTTAGTGCTCTCACCTGTCCTATGTGCTCTGTAAACAAGAACATTACTTTTCTGTCACATGAAATGGCTTCGTTATTAAGGGATTGTGCTGTCCTGCGGGCAGGCTGCATTTCAGACAGCATCTTGGCACAGAGGAACTGCTGTCTGGTCTCAGGGAATGATGTTGTCCTCTGCTTTTGAGTGTATCATATGTTTTTCTCAAATGAATTTCTTAGTCTGAAAGCGATGCCATGGTGTGTGGATCAATACTGTTCCTCTGTGGCATGGTGTACAGAATGCCAAATGTGTTTGGCAATGTGTTGTTATAAGGCAACTTAGCAGAGCCAAGAAGCCTGCAACCACCACTTTCATTAAGGGTAATTATCCTTGCGCAGCTGGGATAGGAGCAGGAGCCTGAATGGTAATTAGCTGCAATTGATAGGAGTCGCATTTTCAGGTTCCTGCACCATTTTTCTCTCCGTTTAAAGAACAGTCTGAGGGAATTGTGATAAATCCTGAGCCCTTGCTGTTGGAGAAGAGCTAGCTGCCTACTGATCAGCTCAAATGAGGATGTTCTTTGCATGACCGTGTCGTCTTGCTGCAGTGAGAAATCATCCTGCACTTGGATGGTTTGGTCTTTGTGTCAACATTAACATTTTCCTGTCTGTTTTCTCAACAGATGTATTGCTTTATTGTTGAGTTTTATGTTGTAATAAAGTGAAAACCGCTGCAGGTCTGTTTTAATTCAGTAGTGTTATACAGGTAGAGAGATGTGTATGCATGTCACCAGTGACAAGAATTACCAGACCTGTAGAACCAGGCAGATGCAACCTCAGTCACAGATAAGATTGATGTGTTTCTATCCATCATCAACATCTTCAAAAATGTATATTTTCAGTAGAAGTTCGGTGCTAGATTTATATGGGAGGTAATTTCTTAGTTTTTAAACATTTTTTTCCCCACAACCTTCTTTGGTATCATGTTATGGTGTCAGTAAATAGCATTGGAAAAGCTTGACGAGTATGTCCTTGCTGCATCATCTTTTCATGAATTGAGGGAATTTGTAAAGAGAAGAGAGAATTAGAAAAGCTCTTCCCACACAGCACAAATCTGCTAGACACTTGATCACCCCCACTCTGTCCTTGGATAATAACAGTTCTCCTTACCTACTACTAATGCTTATCTTCAAAACTGTTTTCAAGTATGAGTTAATGAACTCTTGGAGCTCTATTTAACCATTAAAAAGAGGTGCATGATGGAAAACTGAAGTAAAGATGTTAGGTAGCACATACTTTTCCTATATTGTATTTCTGTGTAAGAAACACTTCTTCTTGTTAGTTTGGAAGTCAAAATAAAGATGGAAGACTTGCTTCAGTGCTTTGTAAAGGACCCCTGAGGAATTGTGTCAGTAAGAACCAAGAGCATATACCATTTCTGTGTTAGATGCTGGGTCTTGGAAGGGTTTGTCCTGGATGTACACTTCAGTTGTGTTTTCTGGTTGCCTGATTGTATTTTCCATGACTGGCATTTGTAGTGTACTATGTAGAAAAATTATTGACTTCTTTTCACATTGTGTGTGATAATGAGGGATAACAATCTCTGTAAAGCAGGTGTAAGTTTCATAATATTAGATTTGACTGTGTATCGTCAGAAATGCCCTTTTCCCTTCTACTTCAGACTTCTTTTCAGTCAGTTAAGGTTTTCCTGTTTTCTGTTGAAAATCTAAAATATTGGGGTCATTCCCTCCTCCAGTTCTAGCAGAATTTCAACATACGCTATTAATGATAGTATTGAGAATCACTGTTGCATTGCATTGGTGGGAGTGGAGAGGACTCCAGCAGAGACTGAAGTATTTGAGGAGACAGGCACAGATCAGATTTTTGCTGTATGCCTTGAGGTGAGTTCTTCAACTTTCTGAACACCTTTTTGGAAGCTTGTGCCAATCTCTGTAGAGGAGGCCATGCTGATCTATCTGCTAGTCAGTAGCAGAAGATTTCCTCACCTGGTACATTTCTTTCTTTGATACTTTTCCTCTGCAAACCACAAAGTCCAGGAGTTCATGCTGCTTCTTTGTACAGAGAAGAAGGTTGTATGAAGTCTTGGTTATAGTGAAGTCTAACAGAGGAGAATAGAGATGTCCTGAGCTTAAAATAATGATCCATTTATAAATAACATAATCTATCCAAATACCTGCTTTGCAGCAACTCTTCTCCCTCCCCTCATCCTATTTTTTGGCTAATTTTCCTATCCAGCAGGTATTTGCTTGTAGGTTGTATGAAGTTACAACTTAATAATTGAAATTCCCCCATTTGTTGGCTACATATAGACCCCCTGGTGCCTTGATAAGTGCTCTGTTACCTGGGAATGTTCTTAATTATGTTCTGTAAGACTTTGTTCAAGTCAAAAGTCATTTATTCAGGGTTTGGGCCCAGCAGGTAAACATTTTCAAATTAATTTAGGTTGCTAAACAGAAACCACTTAGATCTCTTAAATGCTGATAACTTGCACTTCCTACTGAATTAAGTAGGAAAAGAGATTATTTACAGCATTTTGAAATTTGACGTGATTGCTGATTAAATGACAGGGTAAGCTTTTACTAGTCTCTCAATCTGGAATATGTGCAATATTATTTGGCTAGAGAGAGAAGTCTATTAAGTGTCTGGTTTGCATATTTAGAAGGGACATTGTGCATATGCTAATGAAAACACTCACCTATAAATTACTAGCGACCACATCTGATCATAAATGACTAAACATGAAGATTTGTTGTCCTCTCTTACCTGTTTTACATAAAGTAAAACAACAAAGCTGTCTTAAGAATCTCTATTATTCCTTTGTGCATGCAGATATGTGCTATAGCAAATGCTCGAACAATTGTAGATACTGAAGGTATTTATAGGTGAATGATTTTTATCCTTTTATATAAGGGCATAACTTTGTTTATATGGACCTTTATTTACTTTATTTTCCACCCTCCTCTTTCATTGAAAGCCACAGAATCTTTCTAATTTCTTTGCTGTCATTATCATAAGCAGCTTTGTCCTTGTCCTTACTAATGAATGATAGCCATTAGAAACCCAGAGCTGGCAAAATCTATACAGGACTATATACAGCACGAATGGCTTGGCTCCCAGGGCTGCAGTGCTGATGGACTCAGAGCTTTACAACAGCAGACTTGTATCTTGACCAAAATTGGATGCTCATATATAATAGGGGAAAGTGTTCCCCTGCCACCCCATATCCAGTTGTAAATCTGGCAGTAAATAAAGCTAACATACAAGCAAACTAAAAAATCTCTGAACAGATATAAATGTCCTTTAGTGAGAAGAGCATGCCCATGTCCTGCTGACTGATTAATAAGATGGTTGTGAGTTGGACATGAGCACAGCCTCAGTTTCTGATGAAGATTGCATCAATTATGATGATACCTGAATTTCTAGAATCTTAATTTCAACAGGGTCTGTTGGCAGAAGCATATCTTGTATTAAAAGTAGTCATGGTGGTTTATGTCGCTAACTTCAACCTTGGCATTGGGGTTTTTTTTGTAGCTGGAACTGGGGACTTCTGTTTATTGTATCTTGAATTATGTGCAGTTTTGTTCTATAGTCACTCCCACTGTTGATAACTTGTCCACCTTTGGGAAATGTTAGCTGTTTTAATCTGAGCTAATGGTGGTGAATATCAGTACTTTTTAGTGCAATACTTAGGTTTCCATCTGTGACTTTGTTAGTATAGAACTTGAGACTTCAGCGCAGTGATCTTACTCATAGAAAACATTGAGCTTGCAGAAAAACTGTCAACAACAGAATTTGATTTTATAAATATATAAACTATACTTGTTAAGATTTCTTTGGGAAGATGTCACTTCAACATTCATCTGCATCCATCTGTTGTAAAACAGATGATTTTTTTTACCTAGGTTGAGCCAAGATGTTACTGTCGAATGTCATGCTACTTATTCTGTTAGGGTTTATGAATTAAAATCTATTTGACTGAATTTACAAGTAAAATCCAGATTTTCATCAGTGTATCTGGCTCAAAATGCTCTACACGTAGGGGAGGGACTGGAGACATCACACCCTGTGGAAGTGTACAAGAAATGCAACCTCTGACAGACATCTTCTGCAAGCCTGAGGCATCTGTCAGCAAAGCTGTATGTGGATGGACTACTTAGTCACCAGAAGGTGGGTGGCACTGAAAATAGGTTTGTGAGACTGACTATGTATATTCAGATTATACAGGTTGTGGGGGTATTTGTGGGAACTGAGGAACCTCTGTTGCAAGAACGCATAAATAATGGAGATTTGGGCTACATTAGATAGAAAAGCAAGTAAGTGCTTAGAAAAAGGGTACTGGGTGCTTAAGGGGTAGGTGGTACAGATGGATTTGGAAAAGCATAAGGCTCCTAAGTCAGCACAATAGATCCTCAGCCTGATGGTGGTGCTTCCATGTCCCTGCGGCCTTTGCTAGTAAGCACTAGGCAGCTCATCTGAAGTTCCGGTTGCTTCCAAATAGCCAGCCATGATGTAGCTGGTTTCCAGATGGTTTCCTCTGTTGTTTTCCTCCTAAAGAATTCCCACTCTTTCTCCCCACTTGCTAGGATGTGAGGGTATGCCTCTGCATTTTGTAAGCCATCTAGATCAAAAGGGATAGAGTTGACAAGAGTTACGGTAGCTTCCTCTTCAGCCTGTTCATCCTATTTGTGTGCTGATCTCCACATGCCTTCCTCTTCTGCATGTCTTTGTAGTCATTTCAATGGGACAATGTTTCCTGTAGTAATCATACATTGATATCAAAGGGTTTATTGGAAGTCAAGAAGCATCAATTGTATCAGCAGTAATTAACATTCTTTAAATCCTTGATCCTCATCCATAACAATAGAACATCAAAGACCCTGAAAATAAAGGAGCAATAACATCTAATGGTGCAGAGACTGTCATATATCTACATTTGTTTTGTAAGAGTTTGAAAGCAAAACTAGAAGTTCTATTATTTTTATTACTTACAGGAATCCAACTACTTTAGTCTACCATCCATACAGAGGAGGTGTATATTTGTCCGCTAGTATGAGGAAGAGCAAAGAGATCATGGTTAGGCAGTAAAAAGGCTTTCTAAAGACTCACGCAAGTTGAGGATCTGGATTTATTCTGCCAGTACTTCAGAACTGACACCACACTGCTGTGTAGTGAAGAATGACAGAGTGTTACCATCCTTTCCTCCCTGCATCCCTGTGGGATGGTTTATCTTCCACTTCCTTTCAGAGAAACCAGAAATGGTTTTTGATGTATGGATTCCTCCATGTTTTTAATTACCAAGAATAATCTAGCTAGCATACTAATGCATATGTGAAAGCTTTATGGCAGAAAAATAGAAAAAGGGAAAAAAAAAAGAATATATTCCATTCTCACCCCCCCTAGTTATTTACATTTCAGTTACAGGGCAACTACTTGCTGATAAGGCATGCTTTTGTTTCTTTTCTCTAACACTACTTTCATATTCAGGAGTGGTGTCCTTAAGCCACATGGCACTGTTACCTTATTTACCTGTGAGCAGAAAGGATCATTCCCATTCGTGTTGCCTCCTGAATAGTTAAACCACCGTGGGCCATCTATTTAGGGAGGCCCAAAATAATCTATGAGGCAGGGGGGCAGACAGTTCAGTACTGGTGGGTGTCTAGAAAATGTGGCAAAAGTCCTTCTGTTAACATCTTGTTGGTGTCATTCAGACTCAAAGCCTGGAATAAAGCTTTATCAAATCCCATATCAAGCTTCTTACACTGGAGGCAGTTCTAGTGCTGACCCTGGTTATTGGACAGGCACACTTCATAGAGTAGTTCAAATTCCTCTTCATTTATTGTGTGAAGGTTAGTGGACCAGGCTGAAGTATTATGTTTCACTGCTGTATCCATAATTGTTTTAACCCATTTATTCTTAACGCAGCTGTTCCACTGTGGGCTTGGAGAAGATAGCCTTTCAAACCAGCACACATGAACTGATAGGGCCTCAGAAAAGGTAATTTTCTTAAAAAATACCAAAAACAACAACAAGACGCACCGGATAGCTACATTGGAATAGCTACAGATCCAGGGTTCTGCACTAAGTGTCTGCATGTAACTCTGCCCAGCAAAAAATGCCTGATGTATTATGGAAACTTCCCTGTACTGTTCTGGGTGATCTTATTGAGAGCGCAGTCCTGCAAAACCTGCAGACAGAAGCAGATTGTTAACTAGATCAGTAGTCTGAACTGCTATTGAACTATGTGAGGCTCAGCAGCCTTAGTTTCCTTTGGTAGATATATTGATGAGCCAACACTAATTTCTCAAGCTGTTTATGCTTCATGTTGTCAGAAGACCAACCTAATGCTTTTTCATTCCCTTCAGATGGCAGAGAGAATTCTAACCTGCATTTTTCTTCGCAAGTTAGGATGACACTGAAAAACCTGGATTCAGCTAGTTTCAGCTGCTGGGCTAGTTGTTTCAGACCCATTCTCTCCCCCTCCCAGCTGCACCTACTAATCACTTGCACTAGTTTCCCTTACCCAACCTTTATTTTTGTCCACCTGGCATCAAAATTTGGTAGAAACAGCAGTCTCAGCTAGAGCTTTTTAGCTTAAAAACTGTCTTCCAGGTTCATTGTAACAATATCCTTAGGGACTTGACTTGATTACACTACATGGAACTTGTTGGAACCACTAAAGAGAGTGATTGATCACTTAGTAAGCATGCTTAAAGGTTTGAGAATGAAAGACGACTCCTTTGGAGGGGCATCTGGTAGGACCATCTTAAGCACAAGTAAGTTTTTTGTTTTCTGTTAATATGCTGTGAATTCTTATGATGCTGTCATCAAAGGGTGAACTTTCTTTTTTGGTACAGCAGTACTAGAAATAGTGGGTATTAAATGTCTATATGTATATATACAGTGAGCAGATCCTTCTCATTCTCCTGTGAGTAAATTCCTCTATTGCAGAGGCTGGTGATGAGTTATGACTAATTTTTGATTTGTGGAAAGTAAAAATCTCTATTTATTTCCAATTCAGAAGTTTCACCCCATGTATGGACTTACTCCAGGGCCTCGTGTCAGACTACACTGTAGTTTTGCAGCTGTCAGTGCCTCCCCGTGTCTGGCAACAGGCATCTGGGCAACTCCTCATGTAGGCTGCTCTGTTAATTGCTTCTGGTTGTCCTTCTGCACCAGCTACTTCTCAGTTGTGTTTCTGATGTGTTTTGTCTGCAGTTCAATCTCCAGTGTTCTTTGACTTCACATTAATGTCAGCTGGTTGGGGACTTGCCTTATAAATGATCTTTCTCATCTCATCTTCAGGTTACCAGTGACTAGTTTGCCACATGGACCTTTTCCAGTTTTTTAATCCACTCTCCTAGCAGTCATTTCTTCAACTGTTACTTCTGGTGTGAAGCAGCTGTCCTGAGGCTAACAATGAGAGCCGGTGTCTTTAAGAAAGCCCCAGCTTCAGCATCTACTTTATAAGTCTGCGTATCGCTTGTCTGTAGGTTTGTGCAGTGTGTTTGTGTTGCTCAGCCGTGCATTAGGAAGCCCCCTTGCTAATTGCAAGCTGACTTTTCACAGGCAATCTCTTACGTTTTACATCTGGGTGCAGAACTCTGGCTGGGATGCCCTTGCCAGGTCTGGCACAGCTGGCTTTGCTTCACTTAAGCAGTCTCTTAAGACAACTGGCATGAGGAAAACTGCATGAAAGTGTTTGGAGTGCATACAAATAGGCATTCAGAATTACTCCTCCTGTCTGCCTTCTGGCTTGCTATCCCTTTCAGTTTCAGAAAGCTGGTCTTTTCTGCCTCCTCCCGTGCTTGGAGGTGCTGTAAGCTTGCACAGCTATCTCTAAGACCCACTGAGAAACTGCAAGCAAGAGATTTTGGTATCACTGCTGAAAATTCTGAAAAATACAATGCAGCTTTTTCTTTAGCATTTTCATATATAGAAAGTGATCACTCCAAAATTCAGGTGCAGGCATGCTTGGTTTGATCAACATGATGAGTAAATTTAATCTCATGTGGAAATGCTTTTGTTGTCTGAATTTTCTGGCAGTACTTAGTAGTTTGGAAGATCAGAACTTTTGAACACAAAACCTCACCATTTCAGCAGATATAAGTAGGATGCTACTATGTGTTATTTACTGTGGTAGGTAACTACTGTCTTGTTACCCACCTGAATGCTAAGATACAGTTCTGCTGGGATTTTTTGGCTGGGTAGGCATGGTTTCACTTGGCAAATGCATCTGGCTTGCTGGTTTAGATCACCCAGAAGTGACACAGCAGGTTATACTGGTGATCACAGCCAATGTAATATGGAAAAAGTGAAGAATTTCAGAATGTAAAAGGAGTAAGAGGGAAGAAGAGTATTTTTTATAAAAGGTTACTCTTTACCCAAAGTGATCTGTCTGTGCTGTATTGCGGAAGTGGAAAAGGCAAGGGGCCAAGTGTGGCTGGGGCTCAATAGTGTAATTCTGAGGTAGAATAACAATATTTCCCATTATAAAAAGAGATCACAACCAAGTTGCATTGTTGTTATACTAGACACGTAGAACCATTTAATGCTGAAACACTTTGCTTTAGAAACCTAGATTTAGCAATGAGTGAAAGTGTTCAAGGCCAGGTTGGATAGAGCCTTGAGCTCTATCTGGTCTAGTATGAGGAGTCCTTGCCCATGGCAAGGGGAGTGGCACAAGATGATCTTAAGGTGCTTTCCAACCTAAACCATTCTATGCAATAGATAAGCCAGGAAAAGAGAAGACAGAAATCCAGGTATTGGGGGTAATTGCATCATTAGCAGTAATCCCAATTGCCCAGCCATTAGGACAGAGCACTTGTCAGGCAGATGAGATGCATAAAGCAGTTTTGTAACAAGAGGTTTTTTTATGCTCCTAAAAACAAGATTGCCAAGGGTGGAGGATAGCCTGGATAAACTACACCATATGCTCGTGGGTTGTACTGAACCCCACAGCAGAAAACCTGAAAGCTGGACAGGTTTCTGTTCCTCTGCAAAGGCAGAGTAGTAGGTGTTTGGAGGGCAGGCTGATGGAGGTAACAAAATCACTGCAGTGTTCTACCAGGTGCCATCTCTAATGTGGCTCAAAGCCAAGCCTGAATGAGCTTCCTGGCCCTGTATCACCATGCATAACCGTGGTTCCTGCTGCTTAAGGACCCAGCTTGTCTGCGCAGCCTGCCAGCTTCTCCTCACTGCCACAGTGGGCAGAGGCTGGCAAACAGAGGTTTCCCACCACGCTGGAGAGGAGCATGTCATCACTGTCTGCCATCACCCTGGTGAGTGGTTTAGGGAGGGTGGGCATGTGCTCCCAGCAGGCACTGAAGGCAGGCACTGACTATGAGAGAGGCTGGAGGTTCCTCTCCTGCACAGCCAAATGCAATTCAGTCTATGCTTCTCAGAAGCTGAAATATGACCCAGCTCTTCTGAAACAATTTAGCTTTGAAAAGCTGTACATCCTACCCACAGTCATTCAGCTTTAGATAGGGGGAGGTCTCCTTGGGTCAGGATGCACTGAGGGTGCACATGGCCTTGGACTTGGCTTAGTTTTCCTGGCTTTGAGGGCAATGCTGTGCATAGTTCATAATATACAGAGGAAAAAAAAACCCAAATGTGAGCATGGTTTCACCACTGCATGTCTCAGTGAAATTCCTTTTCTCCTAAGCTTAGAAGCTAGCTCCATGTTGGAGGGTTAGCACTGAGGAAAAGAGGCAGCGGGAATAAGCAGAGGCACAAACCAAACTCCCATGACTTAGAAGATCTCTCTTGACGTAGTTTGCCAACATCTTCACAGGGGAGCTTGCCTCATGTTGAGAAAAGCCCCTTGTTGTCCATACTCATTTACAGTTTGTTTGAAAATTTCTCTTTAAATTGATAAATTTTTAGCGCACGCAGAGGCTGGCAACTTGAATCCATCACAAGGTAGGGGAGCACAGGACAGTGGTCTGAAGAGCCTGCTGCCTTACAGAGCTGAAGGAGTTGTTGAGGTTTTTGTTTTCTCACTCATCACGTGCTATAAATCTTAATTATACATTTATTCATTGAAAAAAGACACTTTTGTTAGTATTGCATTGCCTGGAGCTGTTACATACTCTGACAGAGTCATTAGATAGTTAAGACATTGGTAAAACGTGTGTAGAATTTGAAAGGTGTTTTTCACATGTAAGGCTTTATATATGTATATACACATATGTTTATATTTATGTATATATATATACAGACACTAATGAAGGAGAGGAAAACCAATCAAGCAAAAAAAACCAACCCCAAACCTGGAAAAAATCAAAGCCAACCAAAAAAAAAGAAAATTCCACTAAGGAATATAAACCAATTTCTATGTAACTGTGAAGAGACTGGCTAAAGATTCAAGGAGAATCAGAATTAAGGCTGCAAATCTATGTTGAAAATCAGCCCTGATTTTTATTTCTTTGTGTATTTTTACAGTAATGAGAATGGAGGCTGGAGTTTTCAGCCCGTTACCTCTGAATCCAGTTCTAAGTCCAACACTTAATATTGAAGGAGGAGGAAGAACAAACCAGATTCTTCTAAATCAGTTTTTCTTTTAATAACGCAGTGTACTATTTCTGAAGAGGAGAGGGTCTTAAAAAAGCTGTTCTTCCCAGGTAACAGTAACTCCAGCCTGGCATGCTAAGATACAAGCATGAATGCCGTCTCTTAATAGCAACAAGCATTCATAAGAAGTACATAGCATGTAGGTAGAGGAGTGATGTGAAAGCAGACGTTAAAGTATTCTGCAAACCAAAGGTGGTCAAAAGTCAGGATATTAAACCTGCTTAGAAATCAGTAAGCATCTTACTGAATCTCTACATATATGTATATTTTTTAATCAATATATTATATGCAATCAGTGTAAATATAAGCATATAATCAGTGTATATTATATTCCTATGAGTTTTTACTTTCTGGCCTCTGAACAGCTGGAGTTTACTTGCTTAAGTCTTTTGTACTTTTCTTTGAGATAAGTTCTATCTGGTTGTGTCATAATATTTATAAAATGAATGATTTTCTGTAATAGGTGTTTAATTGCAGTGAAATCCTAGAAGTGAAAAATAGTAGTTATAAACTATTGATGCAGAATTCTTTTCCATTTGGTAAGGTCCCTTAAAGCTTTTCTCTGATTTGCATTTTATTGATGGAGAACGGCCATATTTACAAGAACTTAGGTGAAATGGGAAGCAGAGATGAGGAAAGTTGCCTTTATTTTACTTTTTGAAGTAAAGAGAGCTCATTGTTCCTCACACTGCTTGGCTGAACAGCGTTTCCCGCAGATGCGATGAGACCTCCTCCTGTTTTATTTTATCTTAGATGCTGAGTGCGCATCAGCCGGAGTCAAGGTTATTGGCAACCACTGCCTTTGAGATGGAAAATACATCTCATGATCTAGAACTCAGTGAAAATGCTCCCTGGATTTCTCTCGAGAGCACTAATCCCTATTTTTAATTGAGAAGCAAAGCTTTAAAAAGGAATATTTTGTAAGGCCTCATGTTCTGTGAAGTAGAAGAGCAATTTGCACAAAAGCAGCTTTGTATTCCTGTGGTAGTGAAGGAAATGCTTGAAATGGGCATAAAGGCTGAACAGAGATGCATTTCAAGTGTGCTGAACAGCTTTTTGGAAAATGTTGCTGACTTGCTGTGGTGTTGGTTTGTTTGTGTGTGGGTTTTCTTTATTTTTAAATGTACATATTCCTCAAGAAAGAATAGGCTGTATTTGAAGAAGTAAAAGAAATCTACTAGGTGCCTCACTAGGAGGCCTATTACCAGTTGCTGGCTTCTTCGCATTTTTATTTAGAGCCTTAGAGCTTTCATATTCTGAGCGTATCTGGAGACATTACCGTGCGGTTCAGGGTCATTGCAGGGTGTCTGGAGTTTAAATTTGCTCTGTGCTCCAGCATTTTTAAAATACTTTTTTAACAATGTTAATATGTTTCATTGGGAGAGAGCTGTCAGAACATCACTGTTTCTGTTGAAGCTAGCATGCCTGCATGATGCTGTAAACCAACTGATACCCACAGTTCTCTTCCATTACTAAGTTGTCTTGGGTAATTTTCTTCCCTTTGCCCTCCATCCTCCTCCAGCATCACATGCTTCATAGCCCCTGTAGATGTGCGGGGCTGCTGTAAGCTGGATGCAGGCAGGCTGTGCTGAGACCACAGACATGCTCTGATGGCTTTTTTTATGTAGAAGACGCATGTCTCTGGAGGATTTTTGTGGACAAAGAAGTTCAGTTGCTGGAAACTGGAGGATAGTCATGCCAAGGACAAACCAAAGTCGTTTTTTCATCTTGCAGCATAGAGCTTTTTATTTGCAGAGGAAAATGCTATATTGTGGTTTGGCTTCTTCAAATTGGATCTGGATCTGCAGATTGGAAGGGTTGACTTGAATGTCTTCAGAGTCTGTGCTGTCAATAAGTATCCTAAGGCTGGCCTTCTTTTTCATAATTCCCCTTTAAATGCAGAATTATTAAGTTTGGAGCTTGCACTTTCTGCCAGCCTTGGGTGGTGAACTTTCAGCTAAGAAATTCTGAATGCAGGCTGTTGCACGAACACAAAAGCCTGAGCTAATTTTTTCTCATATACTTAAAAAAAAGGATGAAAGGTTTTCTTACAGCATCTCTAATGAGTTATTTGGATTCTACATCTCCCTCTGCACCTCACAACAGAGAGTAAGCAGTCAAGTCAGAACTGATTTTACCTTAATAGGAAATATCTATGTTTCCAGTAGAAAAAAGAATCTTGAATGTACTTAAATTCCTTAGCAGCTCTAAGTAATTCAAGGCATAGCACATCCCCTGTAGATCTGATAGCTGGACCTGATAAAAACACAATTAAATTTAATAAAGTGTAGATTTGAATCACAGTTTGGCCTGAATGTAACCCTAAAGTAAGCGTCTTGTATTAATATTTACAATAGATATCAGTCACTGCAATTAGTAATAACACTAATGAGACAGAAGCAAAATAGTAACCATATTAAAATTCTCATTTCAGTAATGTAATGTGACAGACATTTGACGTGGAAATGGGTGCACACTGATTAAATTTGAAAAATCGTGCTTTTGAGTCTTATTCTTAAACATCCTTATAGTTTGATTTGACGCTATGTTTCACAGTCACCTATAGTGGAAATGCAGAGTTCCATTAAAATAAATGGTGGTCATCCTTGGAAGTATTCAGGGCCAGGCTGGGATGCGGATTTGAGCAACCTGGTCTATTGGATGGTGTCCCTACCCATGGCAGGGGGGTTGGAACTAGATGGTCTTTGAGGCCCTTTCCAACCCAAACCACCCGATGATTCTGTGATCAGGAGAAAACAAGCTGGAAGATCGGGTCTTGTAGCAGACTCCTGCGGGAGCAAGTTTGGTTATCATTTCTCTCTGGGGTTGTCTAGCAATTCAAGTTTTATTTTGCATAACCTAAAGTAATTAGGAATACCATAAAACGGGTAACGGGTTCAAACTTAAACAGGGGAAGTTTAGACTGGATATGAGGAAGAAATTCTTTACTGTAAGGGTGGTGAGGCACTGGAATGGATTACCCAGGGAAGTTGTGAATGCTCCATCGCTGGCGGTGTTCAAGGCTGGATTGGACATAGCCTTGGGTGGCATGGTTTAGTGGGAGGTGTCCCTGCCCCTGGCAGGGGGGTTGGAACTCGATGATCTAAAGGTCCTTTCCAGCCCTAACTATTCTATGATTCTATGATTCTATCCGGTGTAGTATTAATGGCATCAGGTGTGGTAAATATGTGGTGATAAAAATACTGAGTTTTCAGGTACTTTCCCTACTTTTCTAATCAAAACAACACTATAAAATGGAAGTGCTTGATTTTGTATTGCTGTTATGATCTTTCTCCTCACTCAGACAGTAAAACAGTACAAATGCTTCTCTTCATATCTTAGCCAAGGAATGCACGTTTGAAAATGGATTCTTAGTAGTTTCTATAGCATTTATTCTCCTGCCAGCAACCCTCTGTTCTGATCCTAATTATTTTCAAGCTGCAATCATGTAAACCATAATGATGATGAAAGATATGTGGTGCTCTAAGTAAGTATCGTAAACAAGACTAGAAAATGATTTTCAGTGCTGTCTTGTGCTTTGCAAGCTTAACGGCATGACCTGTTTCATGACTGCAGCATTTGCAAAAACAGTCTCACAGTTTCGTTTCCATCTTTTCATCTTGGGCAGTCTCTCCATCTTTTTCTTCTCAGTTTCAGACTTTCTTCCTTTCTACAAAACATAACACAGATGTCTCATGTGAATGCATCATGCAGAACCTTCCTGACTGTAGTGGAAGTGTCTGTCCTGTTTGGGTTTTTTTGTTTGTTTTCATTTCAAGCTATAGTAAATCATAGGGGTTGCATACAAAGAAATGAATCAGCTTCTGTCTGTCAGTTGTAAACCTGTCACTTCTGTTATTAAACATATTTTCTGTAGTGGCAGATGCTGCCGTTGCTGCTGCAGCCAGCTCCTGTTGGCTGGCTACGTTTGGTAAGTGTGAAGAAGTGCAGTTTGCAAAATTCTAGGTAAAATGGGGTTTCTGAGCCACTGCCTTTGATTCTTTGCTACTTTGCTATCAAGAATCTCCATTACTCCTTGGCTTCAGAGATATTTCCCCTCCAGCTCCCTATTCAAGTGTTCACTGTCTTGGAGAATTTTCCCTTTTTTTTTTTTTCTCTCTTTTCTGCTTTCCCTGTAATAATACACTCTTTGGCTGTTCAGACTTTGAGAAGGCCTGGTGAACACTGCTTTTTTGTCTCACCATTGGGCACAATATTTGATCTTGAGGTAGCCCTCTTACAGGGGTGTTGTGTTTTGTTCAGGCCATTAGCATGCTGAAATAATTGCTTATAGAATGAGAAAGAAACCTGTTCTTGGTTTTTGAGAGTTTCTGCCTCATGCTTGCAATCGGATCTGTACAGGTAGAGATGTTTTCCTCCTAGAGAATGAATGATGTGCCTTAATTCTGTGTGGATGTACAGGTTTGTTGGTTTCCCTGGGTCTATGAAGACAGTTGGTGAGAGCTGCTGTCATCTGGGTGCCTATTTCATGGCCAGTATGGGAAGGTTAGCTTGCCTTTTTAGCTGGAGAGGAGGCATCCAGAAAAGCACAGTTTTTGACTAAGCAAAGATGGGGTAATCCAAAGATATTTCTGTACATGTAAAATGAATTTCCTCTTCCCTGCTCTTCATTGCACCTCAGTTCATGGGTAAGGCACACTGGCTTTAGGGTCCTGCGATATTGTGAAATGTGCTGTATATATACTTTATATGGGATTATCTAGATTTACAAGTTCTTTGGGGAAGGGATCTTTTGGGCTTAGTGTTTGTGAAGCATCTAGTACAGTGGGTTCAATTAGAGACCTAATGTGCAGTATCATCATGAAAACTAATGGCTTTTCAAAGTTCAGGGAACAGCTTAAGTAAAAACAAACTAAAACCTTTCTCTTTACCTGTCTTGTACCAAACTTTAGTTTGCTGTCTTGTCTGAAAATCTTTGCATTTAAATAGCTCTAGATAAAAGCAGAATATACAGAGCAATTATAGAGGAGATGCAGGGCTCCATACTACTTGGCTAGACTAACAATTCTGTCTGTCTGCGCTATCACTCCTGTCTATTTTCACATGCTTTCAGATTGCTTTTATCCTTCCCCATCAATTTGAAAATAGGTTATTTCCTTTTTTTGTCATAACACTTCTGAACTCCCAACTTCTTGTTAGAGTCCCATCATTGTTCTCTTGGGTTTAGGACAATATTCCTTACCCTTGATTGGACTTTCATCGCTAACTGGGAATTTGACTGACAGGAGAAAACTGCAATTGTTTTCTTGCCTTTCTTGCCAGTGGCTTGGAAGAGAAATTTCCAACCCATTGCACAGTGCTAATACCTGTATGTACCTCATACTGGGGTTCCATATAAATTTGGTCTTATTACTGCAAGCTTTTGTTTCCTGATAGCTCTTGCAAGTCTTTCCTTCACTGGAGATATTTTGGTACTTTAAAACTTATTTACATCTGGAAATCATGCTTGCAGATTTACGAAAGTAGGATGGTAATCTTAATCAGATGACTGATTAAAAGTGGTCTTTTTGTATTCCAGTTGAAGAATTCACCATCTGTGATCTTTAATTAGACTTTACACTAATTAGATATAACAAAGTGTCATGGGTTCAGCAGCAGCAGTCATTTTTCTCCTCCTTGGTAGCTGGTGTAGCGCCGTGTTTTTTGATTTTAGGCCTGGGAACAGCGCTGATAACACCAGTGTTTCGGTTACTGCTTAGTGATGTTTTTGGTCTGGCCAAGGACTTTCTGAGTTTCATGCTCTGCCAGGGAGGAGGGGAGCCGGGAGGAAGCAGAGACAGGACACCTGACCCAAACTGACCAAAGAGGTTATTCCATACCACAGCACGTCATGCCCAAGATGGAGGATGGAGAGGAGAGACCCAGAAGGGTGGGGGTGCACTGCGTGGTCGGGCTTGGTTTTAGGTGGTGAGAAATTGTATTCTTTCCTTGTATTTGCCTTGTCATTATTATTATTGGTGGCAGCAGTAGTGATTTGTATTATACTTTAGTTGCTAAACTGTTCTTATCTCAACCGGTGGGAGTTGCATTCTTTTCTATTCTCCTTCCCATCCCTCCGGGAGTGGGGGGCAAGAAAGAGGGGGGAGTGATTGAGAGAGAGTCTGCGTGAGTTAGGCTTAAACCACGACACAAAGCTGCATAGTGCCGAGTTTGAAGAACAATTTATTAGAAATATGATATAGTATATGGCTGATTTGTTTTTATTGTTTAAATGAAAATAAAATGTTCTTCATGTTTCCTGGGCATCCATAGTTTCCTACTCCTGTAGGTTTAAAGAATTCCCTTTTGGTCGTTAATGGCGTTATGTTGGTTGCTATAGTGATACCGATTTCCTGTCTCAAATTATTGTACTTCAGAGGTACATGAGGCCTTTTCATCTTCTGTATTTCTTCCTTTCCCATTTCTGTCTTTTATTTTACAGATGCACTTACTCAAGGACTGAATTCCTATATTATTGGTCTTTTTTTCCACTATGTGGTAGAAACTAGAATTAATATATACCTTCCCGTCACAGGACTAATGAAGATTCCTGCTGCTTTATTCATACTCTCGCTCAACATTTCTCTGTATTGAAGCCTTAAAAACCTTATATTTAGTTTTGTTATGGGTCACTAAGCTAGTGAAGCACAGGCTGTTCACCTTGTCCAAATCAAGAGCAGCTGCACCCAACCAAGTGGAATTCGCACATGGATGAAAAGCAGCTTGTCGGTCATGATAGATGTTACGTTGAGTGAGACGCTACTGAAATTCAGTGTAATTCAAGGTGAGACGAAGCTCCATAATATAATTTAATGGGGACTGAACCCTAGCTGAGACTGTCTGCTGTTTTGGTCATACATGTAGTAGAAAGAAACTATAGAGCAGTATTAGCTGATCATTGTTCCCTTTGTTTCTTCCAAAGTTTATGTGGTAGTTGAATTTTCTATAAGAATCAAGCTCTTTATGGGGGGTTGGCACTGCTGGCCATTGCTGTATTGCTTCTCATCCTCTTTACATCCCTTTGAGAGCTGCTTTGCTGAGAGATGGGTGTGCACTTGGCATGTTAGTCTTTTGATGCAATATTCCTGTTGATTATATGATCTGCATTTGAGACTTCCTGCAGCATGGCATTGCTAGTGTAACCTTGATCATCAGCATTTATAGAATTTGGTATGTTGTGTGCAGTGGGTAAACTTAAGCAACCTCAGTTCAAAGGTCTCTATTGCTAAATGCCTTTCTGCTCAGGAATCACTCATACAGATGAAAGATGCTATTTTGGGTCCAGATCACATCCTAAAAACTCTGTGGAATCAGGCGGACTGCTAGAGTTTCTAAGCAGCAGGAAAAAAATCATTACTGAATAAGGTTAAAAAGAAAAGAATCCAGGTGGGATTACTGGATTTTCGAATGGGCAAAACATGTTGGGGAAGGTGGATATAGAAAACATTCAGGAAAGTCAGGGAAAGTAAGAGATCTGTGTGGCTGGAAGCAAGTGGTATGTTTTTATTTTAGCATGCTAAAACTGAAGGAGAAATGAGAAACAAAGAAGACAGATGTGTGTGATTCCCAAGATGAATTTATATCCCATGGAATTATACAAACATCATGCCAGCCTACTAAATTGCTGTATAACTGAGAAGGAATGCACAATATGCTCTTCTTTATTAATGTGTTTCTCATCTCTATATATGTTGTTCTACCCCATTTTCTTTATAATTTAGGTACTCTTCTGATTTTTGTCCCTTGAGTGCCAGTCTAATGTGGTGGATTTATGCTGTTTGTTCAGCAAGATTCCTACTTTCCTGAATTCTGTCCCATGTGCATTTAGTGTAATCTTCGTTTGCACTTCTACTTGCTGCCTGCTGGTTTAGCTTTTTTTCTCAGGCCGTTAGTTCAGTTCTATTTTCTTGTGGGGACAAAAAACTTATTTCTGAGGAGGAAGTAATTAAGTCTTCTACGGAAAAATAAACTTGTCCAAGATATTTCAGATGTAGTTTATTGTCATTCCCTTGAAATCCGTATGTGATGCTATAGATTGGTGATAGAAAAAAACTGGTCTTCTCATGCTACTTTTCCAGACAATAGAAGTTTCTGTGGCTAAACCATTTGGGAGCAGGTGGATCCCAAAGCAGTATCTGCACCACACCAGTCGCAACTATTTGCTTTGGCTGCCAGAAACTTACCCTGTAGTGTTGTCTGGTTTATTATTTGTATTGCCTTTCTCGGGTAGCTGCTGCTTGCTTCACTGTCTGCTTTTAGCTGCCTGTATGTGGGCATAAAACCCATGTGAGGATCACTCTATTGTGGTTGTAAAAGCAGAAAAGAGATGTATTTTCATCTCTCAAAAGATCTTTAGATCTTTTCAGAGAGAAGTGAACTGTGATTGTAGAGGGTGAAAAGGGTCTTGTGCTTTTTAACTCCTCTATGATGACACAAGGGATAACTGTATTTCTTTCTAATTTTTCTGTTCTTTTTATTGATGCTGTGAATTCAAGGCTTGTCTTGCTCAGGGGAATCCACAGGATTTATCTTTTATCTGTTTTGTTATTTATTTGACTTCATCCCTGTGATTGGTTTAGAACTATTTTTGTTAGCTTTTTAACTCTAATTGAATTGTGGTGCTACCTCTCCACCTCAACTGCAAGAGTATGCTGTAACCCCTTCTCAGAACCTGGAAGAATATTGTAGAACAAGCCAGGAAGAGCAGGTCAGCCAGGGTCTGAAAAACATTAAACTTGTAATTTTTTTCTTGCTTTTTAAATTTGAGGTGAGAACAGCAGACTTAGATTAAAAGTGATGTAAAATAAGTATTTCCCTAGTTACAGGCAAGGTAGTAAGTCAGATCCAAGGTCAAGCCAGGAGACTCAACTAATGATCCAGGAACATCAGGGAACGGGAGTGGGAACAGGCACACCTATGACATAGCTCAGGCAGAATCATGTGCTGGAGCTGAAATGAAGATAGCGAGCTGCGGACAAGAGGGTGCATGGGTTGGGGCCTGAGGTGAAGCTGCCAAGGGCAAATAAGGCCTATTGGTGCTCTGAGGACCCTGATAAATTTAACTTTCTTAAAGTGTTTACTGGGAGAATCTTATAGCCAAAGTTACTGTGGCAGGTTAGAAGTGCCCGATAGAGCTGAAAGGTGGATAATATTGACTGTTGAGAATGAGTGAATACTTGCTTTCCAATGGAGCAATTATAAGGCGATAATATCATTGCAGCAGTGGGCTGGATGAAGCCTATGGAGACCTACAATTCCAGTTCATACCCTCCTCTTACCAAAACTTCTTATACAGTAGAGGAGCTTTGTAAGGGAAAAGACAGTTATATTTCTTAGGACAGCTAAAAGAGATGATAATTGCAACTGAATAACTCTGAAAATAATCAATGGACTTGTATCACGCTTGCTACGAAAGCCTGGCTTTCCAAAATGTTTTTGTGCTTCTGATCTTGGAAAGGAACTGCAGGTGATACTCAGGTCAATTCCATATCAAAATACCCAATTTCAGATAGAAATCAAATACTGCTGCTAGTAAAGAACTTAAATAGCTGAAGTTATAATTTCTGTAAAATATATGGATGCAAAAGGAGATGACAATGAAGAACTGAGGTCAAAAAATCAGGTCCTTCGATTCTATCTGACTAATCGTAAAAGTACTTGGTTTCCCAAGTCATTTGTCTGTCTAATAGAAGACTCTTGTGGTAGGGGGGTATCTCTTACCCAATGTACTTGGCCTTCTGCCAGCAGATGAGAGCTCCAGACTGATACTAATGAAAGAAATATTAATGCACCGTAGCATGTCAGTTATCTTGAAAAGGTCTCCAGCAACCATTTATCACTTAAATTTCACATCTTGTAGCTGGGGACCAAATTGTGTTATGTGTTAGAATAGTTCTGCCAAATTTGATCCATCATTAACTTTCATTTGTTGATAATTTGAACATGAATTTTTATTTAAGTTATGCATCTTTGCCAACTTGATGGAAAAGTCCTGAATTGCCATGTTGTCATTGATGGTGAGTGATGCTGTTTCACAGCTGATGCTCGACTGTATTCTGAAATGGCTTAACGGCATCTAATCCCCAGGAAAAAAATCCTGAGATCATGGAATTTATTTGTTGCATTTATGGGGGAAAGAAGACTTTTATGGCTTAAATTGGATCTTAAATTACTGAATCATGCAAAGAAATCATGCGCAGTTGTTTTTTTTTTTTTTTCCTTCTTTAACCTCATTGGTGTGGTGGCTTTCATTGCTAGGGTTACCAAGCTTTCAAGCAAAACAGGATAGTTATGAAGTGGAAAGGTAACACCAGAGTAAATTCTGCTCATCTGCTAGGTGGGTTTGAGTGGGTCGGGTGACATACCTGAGGTGTGAGAAGGCAAATGAATCCATTGTAGAGGATGTGAAGCAGACACAAATCTCCACGCTAAGGAACATTGACATCAGTTGCCTGAGACTTCAGATAAAGGCAACATCCCACAGGGGTTTCACCAGGGAGGCTCAGTACAGAAGCATTCCCCACCATAATATTGCGGGAAATCCTTTGGCTAAAGGAGTTTGTTAGACTTATGCAGTATGGGATGGCTACTCCTTTTTACTACTACTACATGTTACCCTGTAGTAATCTATGGAAATATGTATCTTTCTGTGTAAGATTGAACTGTTGCAAAGCTCGTCAACTTCTTTTTCCTTTACAAGGCATACTTTGCTTAAAAGCAAACACACAACAGCTTAGACTTGTGGGTTATTTTTTGTGGTGATATGTCTTTTAAAGTTCTCAAGTAAAATTCTAGGTGACACGCAGAACTCTGGTCAGAAGGAACTTGGAGAAGGCTCATACATAGTAGATTTTAATCACAGAATGCTCCATCGCTGGCGGTGTTCAAAGCTGGGTTGGACATAGCTTTGAGTGGCATAGTTTAGTGGGAGGTGTCCCTGCCCCTGGCAGGGGGGTTGGAACTAGATGATCTTAAAGTCCTTTCCAACCCTAACTAGTCTATGATTCTATACTTCTGTAATGTGCTCAGATACTGTTTTCAGGAGTGTGGTGTAAGATGCCTGTGTTGAACAAACAGAATGGAAATCAAATAAAATGTACTTCAGCAACCAGTGAATAATTTAACAAGCTCAGGTGACACCTTCAGATGATACGAACTAAAACCAGAGTGAAAGAGATGAGAGGGTTAAACACTGATTGTAGCTGTATGAAGTGCCTTGGAAAAGGAAGCAGAGCCTTGGTATTGGGAATAAACTAACTTGTTTTCTTTCTGGAAAAACTATGACTGATCAGTATTCTTACTTACGTTTAAATCGACGTTGAAGATGAATTCTTCATGCGAAGCTCGGGATTGTTGTATATGTTCTGTTTGTGCCTGTGTTTGATTTAATATAGTCTTCTGAGAATCTGTAGCAGTATAAAGGCCGTAGGTAGCCTTTCTCATCACTTGGTGTAGGGATTAGGCCCTTGCATCATAAGTCAAGAGGTCATGGTTGTCATCATTTCTCCATTATCCATGGTACTGAGAGGTTGGTGTAGGCTTTGGGTAATATAGCTCATCCAGGATATGCTTGGGATGTAATTTAAAGACCTTCGAATCACTGTTCTGAGCTCCCCAGGTTTTTGGAAAGGCTAATTAGCTCTGATTGTGAACATAAAATACCTCTGTTCTGTTCTAGTCAAAACCTGCGCAAGAAGCAGCAAAACTGAGTTGTTTACCTGAACTAATAAAACTTAGTGTGCTCTGCAGAGACCTACATCCATAACTCTGTACTGTTAATTGGCAACTTCAATAATTTGACCAAGTCTGAACATAATTAACGGAGTTGCCAGAATTTTGCACCTCTGTCATGTTTCCCAGCCTTATGAATTGTCCCAGCCAATTCACTATGAATTGTTCTGATCCCCACTGCAGCAAGCCTTGTGCAAAGGGGCGGTTTTTTGTCCTGAATATGTGAAGCCCTGGTGTCTGTCAGAGGTTGTTGTACTGGATATAGGGTGGAGACAGTTCTGTTTCTCAACCATTACGCTAAATGAAGACCTGACTTTGTGTGGTCTTATCGTGGTATCTCTTTAGGGAACCGTGGTACTTCATGAGGGATTTCTTTCCTGTTTCCCTTAGCTTTTAAAGCAGAGGGGCAGTGATGTTACAGCAGGCTGGGTTTGAAAGAGTGCTGCTGAGGTGCAGGCTCAGCATGGGGCTGTCACAAATGTATAAATGTCAAGCTGTCTATGCTACCTGGTGTTAATATCCCTGGAGAGGTAATACATCTGTTCTTTTAAAAGCACCATGATTCATTAGTGGTACATGAAGAAAATCACCTAAGTAATATCTCAATTTGCTTGTTTTGGGCAAGTTGAGTACAGCTCTGATAATGGACATATGAATGTCTCTTTCTATCTGACAGCAGTATAAAGATCTCCAATACATGTATCTTAGTAAATAGTAAGAAAAGCTTTCAAATTTTCTTACTAGTTTGTTATTTTCTAGGTAGTGTTTAAATGATTCTAAACCCCATCTTGGAAGTTTTGTTTGTATTTCATGTGGGTTTTTTGTACATCATTTTGGATCTCTTGGTATTTACAGTTTATTGCTTCTTAATGTTAGCATACCATCTACTTAATCACCTCCTCTCATCTACTAATACATTTAGAGTTGTGCTACATGTTCAGGTTTGTCGGAAAAACAAATGCGTGGGTCATGGAAAAAAACCCAAACCAACTCTGGAAAAAAACCAAACTATTTCTTCCCCCCTTTTGCAAGAATTAAAGAAATATAAATGTTAGACAGTGTGTGTGTATTGCAGGACTCTGTAATATGTATAGCCTGAGGCACTATTTTGGTATCGTGTAGAGAATGAAGATGCTCCTTTACTTCACCTATGTTGGAAACAGGATTTGAGTCTGGCAGTCACTGTTGAAGGAAGAACTTTGGGATTTTTTTTCTAAGGATGAGGCATGTATTTCATTTAAAGTAACTAGCAAAGGTTTTGATGAAGCTTATAAACTTAATAGCAAAAAACTACGTGATCTTAACATAAAAAACTCCATAGTAGGTGTATGACCATTCATTAACAACCCACTTAGCTCATCACTGGATTAAGTGATGTGACTCAGTCCCCTTCATTCTTGCTGCACCATGGAAACCAGCTGGATACAGAAACCCTTTCTGGAGGACAAGTCATGGTCAGTCACCTTAGCAGTGAGGCATAGGGGAATTGTGGAAGTTATTTTGCTCAAAAGATTCTGTAAAAGGAGTAATTTACATTTCAGTTGTTACAAACTTTTTGCTTATTGATGACATAACAAATTTTTCAAGAGAAGTGGTCCTTGGGGAAAACAAGAGTAACAATAGACATAGTTATAACAAACTGTTGCTTTTTCTGTATGCAGTGTGGAGGTTCTACCTTCTCCCCTTACACATATTCACAGTTCACCTAGGTTAGTTAATCAGTTCAGAGTGTTGCCATTCTTGCCTTGGGGGGTTTAAGAAAAGAGAAAATTAAATGGCAGGAATCTTTGTTACCACTTAACAACAGTGGACTGAATATGCTAGTGGGGTCCCAGACTGATAGTGTGTCTCTGTGTTTTCCACTGAACAGCAGATAACCTGAATGGGGTCTGAAATACATGGCTGGAAGGTGTAAGGCCACATGGTCCTGACTGGTATGGTCAGAATTACACCTTTACAACTCTGGTCAATTGAGGATGGCTGGGGAGCGAGTCTACCCATACTCGTGCCTCCTCAGTGCGAGCACATCCCTCTGAGGCTGTTGTTGCTCTGTCCTTGTGCCTGCTTTAGGTAAGAGAAATTTGCTGGAGCTGCACAGCAGGGAACAGCCTCTGACTGCCTTTGGATGCCTGTGACAAAGTCATCTCGGTGCACACCCCTGGGGGATGCTTCCTGCAGGCTCTGGGCACAGCCCTCTGTGCTCTCTTCCCCTTAGTCCAGAGGCTGTGTGATCCCTCAGCAAAGGATCGTGTTGACCAGCATGCTGTTTCTCTGTCCCCTCTGGGAGCTTGTTGCTTTTCACAGGTCAGTGTGAGTCAGAAATGAGAACCTGGCTCTGTGATTGTTAATCCCAGATCAGGGGCTCCTTCATCATCCAGCAACCCAAGTGTGATCTGGAGCAGTGCTGTCAAATTAGCCAGGCAGTGCAGCATGAAATCCGTGCTGGCTCCGTGCCTGATGCTGGAAGACAGATGTTACCTGATCCATAGGGGTGATTGGAATGGTGCAGGCAGATAATACCTGAGACAACTTAAAGCTTGACAATGGAAAATTAACTTTTCAGCATTTGCTCGTTGGATTTGAACTGTTAGGGTGACTTAATACTGGAGCAGTGCTTTGATGGGGTTTTTTTAGGAGCCTGAGGGGTAGCTCTGCTGTAGTGTCAAACTGCAGCCTAACTCTGCTTCAGCAGCTGTTTATGTAAAGCCAGTGGTGAAACTTTGGAAGAAAACGAGTGGATAAATTTCCTTGACTGCTTTTGAAACCTTACCATGAGAGAGGTCTGTAGGCAGTGGGTGCTGTAGCTCTTCCTGACCAGCAATCAGGCTCCACTCATCTCAATTAGTGGGCAGTCTGAGCCTGGCTACCAATGTGCTGTCTGGATGCAGTGCCATTAAATGAATCCAACTGCAGATGAATCACTACTTGGCATATTGCTGAATACTTTGTTTTCTTAGCTTTAATTTTTTAGGCAATTTTACTGTAATTTTGAGTTTCTTCCCATTTCTTTTTCTTTCCCACAGCAGGAGAAGGGGATTACAGCAAAATAAATTTTTTCTTCACATTATCAGCAACATGATTTGCCATTTTCAGGGCAATGGTTGTAGTCTAGCAATGTGTTAGATATGTTTGTAAAAGAAAGGAATGCTTGGAAATACAGCTTTCCACCAAAAGAATAATTAGCTGAAGTGCATAATGTACTGAGTTTTGTGAGGGAAATCTAGTTGTAAATTGGTGCAAATTATTTGCACAATTTTAAGAGCTGTTTAATACTTTATAGCTATTTAACACTCTCCCTTCCAAATCATGACCAGCTGCAATGAAGCATCATTTCAATAGATAATTTCACAGTCTGCAGAAGAAGGGGCTCAAAAGTAACCTGAGGTAGATGTCACAAAATCACAGGATTGTTAGGGTTGGTCCATAGCAGGAACTCGCTGGTGCAGATAACCGGTGTAAATTTGAAGACTCATGCTTTACAAAATTAGCTCATTTTCTAAGCTGAAACTACAGCAACTCTCAGAACATTGTCTTAAGGATATAAATTGGTCTTGAAGGATGAGTAGAGGAAGGGCCGCTTTTCAGCGTACAATGTGCTACTTCAAAGTTACAAACATTAAGGGGAGACTTCTTGCTTGAACGTATATGGCATTACCCTCTTGAAGACAGGTTGTTTTTCTAATGTGACTTGCTGTATGTTGTGATTACCAGATGTTACAGCTGTAGATCATATCATATTATTTGAGATTCTTTTAAAATATAATCTGTAGGTATGCTAAATGGCCTGTGGACAGATGACTTTAAGAAGTTGGTGTAGTTTTCTTGGTTTTTTGGGTGTTTTATTTTAAGCAACCAGTACTTTCTTTTTAAAATTAAATGATCAGAAAAGAAGCTGCAACTTTAACAAGGTATAGGGGGTTTGATATATTCGTGTAGAATCTAATGGGACTGACTCTGATGCATCACAATGGACTATATAAGTGGTCACATTCATGTAACGGGATATTAATGTAACACTGGCTGAGTCTGGAGCGAAGGAAAGAAAAAAGAATCAAACCAGCCAATTTTGGTTTGTGGGAGGAATTTTATATTGAGTGCAGCTGTCAGTCTTATCATTCACACTGAGACATTCTTAAAAGCAGGAAATAATCAGTGTAATGAACATATATTATGGGGGTGAGGATTAGATGCTGAAATAAAGTGTTTGTCTTAATTTTTTTGCGGGTTTTTTTTGTGTTTGTTTGATTTTGTTCTGTTGAAAGAAGCCCATGACACCCCTGATATTTACATAAGCATGACAGAAACAACCTCACAGCATATCAAATTACACTTAGAAATATTGGATGCTTGGGTGCTTCCAAGGTGCTACAGGCACGTAGAAGGTCATTAAAAAAAAATGCTCGTGTTTGTTGTAAAAGAAACCTTAGTTGAGCATCAATTAAATGGCACTCTTCTTTATTACATCAAAACTCAGTCACATTTGAAGGATTCTCTCCTGCTGTAGGAACATCAGGATTTAAAAATAGACTAATAAAACCCCTTTGTTGCAATGCATTTTTTTCTTTAATTTGAAACTGCAGCTGATCAGTGACGTTTGTTAGCCCACATTTTGAATGGAATAAAAGTTGGTTGGGAAGGATTTGCTGCTGTCTAGGTCAGCAACACAGTTGTCCTTTAGAAAATGAGTTGAGCCCTAATTCAATGAATACTTGATATGTGCCTGGGTGCTTTGCTGAATCATGGTTTCTGTGCTGGAAGTACAGGCTTGGCTCCTCCTAATTGACTTCCTTTTGGGATGTCAAATTATTGGCTGGATGGAATTCCGATTCTGGGAATCCTGCACACTTAGACTGAGCTTTTTTTGTTGAGGGAATATTTTGTGCAGTAAGGGAACTATGTGAACTTGCCTTTCCCTTCTGTGGCACAACTAATATATTTGTTAAATAGAAGCTTGTGTTTCTGTGCTTCCTAAAGGTCAGATTTCTGTCCCCTTTGAGCACTCTGCACAGGGTGGTAGGGAAGGGTCGTTTTAGAGTTTATGATGAATATTTGAGAAAGTCGCTATTCAGGGTTGGAAAATGTTGCTCACAGAGCTGAACAAATCCATGCTTGTTGCAGGGAGTGTGGCCACTTGCAGCTGCATTGCTTTATTTCACTTTGTTTTTTTCCAAAGCTACGGGTCCTTTTGCTCTGAACAGTTCTGAGGTCTTCTCTGTGTGTTTGTGTCAGTTTAACAATACAGACACTTTGTCAGTGCGTTTTGGTTTGCTTTTGTTGTTTGTTTGATTTAGTTTTTTTTGATGAGCAACTTTAAGACAGTGATTCATGACATTTTTGGCCATTAGCCTCCATTGTGGTTTTCACAATACACCATTATTTTCTTTCTCTTTCCTGTTGGGCTACTAGCCCAGATTCCTTCCACTTCAGTAGCAGGATGGATTTAACAGAAATCTGTCTGGGCTCAAAAAGAAAAGTGACTCATCTCCCCTTGCTCATCTACACATGTACGTCTTAATAATAAGAAGCTTCTTTAATAACTTCGTTATGAATGTGGGGGTATAGATTCAGTCTTGTCTTTGCAGTCTGTTAAACGTTTCACGTCGGTGAATTTGTTCAAAAGAGTTAATGTTATTTTGGAGCCAAGTGAGCGCTTGGGGTAGATCCTGCTCACTCTTCCTGCCATACAGCCCTGCTGCCCATTCTGGCTGCTCCACCTCATTGCGGTAAGAGTTGTGAAAGACATGCTTTGCAGCTACAGCCGTGGTTGCTCTGGGAAACCAGGCACTCTGGCTAAAAACAGTCTTCTCTAAGTTAGCAGCTTTGCCTGTGAATATACAGGCATGAGAAGCTGATTTGGGTAATAAGAGATTCCCATGGTGGACTGGGAACCAGGGCTATCTATGAAGAGGCAGACAGGAGGAAGACAGAGATGAGATGACAAAGAAGTGATTTTAATCTAAGCATTGCTACTCTGTGGAGTGCTTGATGTTGCATCCTTTAATTTTGCTAACCACTGTGCATTTCCTTAAGTTCTTAGTTGAGGCCAGAATTTATCTCACTAAATGCATGTCTGCAAGAAAGCATTTGTCTCAAAACCCGTAATGTTTTAGCAGACCAAGGGCCATGTTGGAAAACAAAGACTTAATGTATCTTTACTCTACTCATGGGGCGATAAGGTGAAAGAGACTTCCTTAAGAGGCTGAAAATTTACCATGAGAGGAACTTGATCTGAATTTTGTGTGTTCAGGATATGAGCCTCCGCACCAATTCCCATGTTCTCCTTATTCCGTTTGACCTGGCTTCTATCCCCTCACTCCGCGGAGCTTTCTGTAACCCCACTTATTTCCACTTGTGCAGCTGAATTGAACATATTCTGCTTCTGGGGGTAATTCCTGTGCTGTGGGGTGAGGCTCTACTCATCAGTGTTTTATTTGCTGGTGGAATTGGCTCATTTTGTCAGCTATGGAAGATTTTGAGCTAGATCATCTGTGGTACAAGGAGGAGAATAAAGATGAGGGTTGGGAAATGCCATAGATAAAGGCTTAAGTGGTCAGAATTTAAATCTTAAATTGCCAATTGCATGGCTGGCTAGAAAAAGGAAACGTGGGAAGAAGGAGGCAGTAAACATGATGATTAAGTGGATCTTACTCAGAGTAAATTATAGCATTCCTGAATGAGAGTCTTCTCTTTAACAGAGAAATCATTAAATGTTAAACTCACACTATTATTTGTGTTTCACTGCATTTCACTGGGTAGACTTGCATGCGCAGAAATATCCATTCTAATTAGTATTGAAAAGAAGTCTCATGTACAGAGCGCTGCCTGGTAGGTATTTTTGTACTCTCTCTCTCAGTGAACTCATATGATGATGATTTCCTCTAATTTTTAATTAACATGTCTAAGTTAGAGTTGGGGAGAATGATCAGTGTTTCATTAACTGCCTCACACTTGGAGATCTATGCAAACCTGATTTATAGGGTTGCTACAGGGTACTTTGTCAAAATGAGCCATCCTGCCACTACCTTTCTCCCTTTGCTTTCCAGTTATGTGAATTTGAGTGAAAGGCAAGAATATTTCTTGTTCCTTCTCTGGGGAAAATTATTGGCTCAACTCTCAGCATTGTGTTTAAAAATATACTTGCTAGTCTATAACAGATACCCCTAAACTCATCATGCTGAATATGAAATATTACTAAAGCCTATCATTGATACTGATTTATTTAACCAAGTATACAAATGGATTATAGTATCTTACTGGAAAAAGTGGTTGAGATATGTGAGTGCAGGATGGTCTAGTGGTAAAGGTGATGTACTTATAAGGCTCTCCCACCTCTGCCCCTAACCTGCTCAATGGCTGAGACCAAATCACTGGGTACAATATTGGTGTACTAAAGAAAGTCACTTACTAATGAGTATGTCTAATAACAGTTTCTTCCTCCCTCAAAGTAACTGTTCATACTGAATGTTTTTCAAGGAGTTTAGGTTAAGTTGTAGTTATTGTAGCTATAGGGTTTCTTTTGCCATACTGTGATAATGAGAAAGGAAATGAAAAGAGCAAAGGTAAAAAAAGAGCTGAAACCAAGCAATGTACTCGGTATTCTGCCCACAAATTGTCATGAAACTGAGTTGGTTATTGTGAAGTCTAAGTAGAAATGCTATCCCTGAAGTTGCTTTATCTAAGGAAAACCAAGACTTTTCAGTCTGCTTATCATAGTAGGGAGAGCTAACTGCAATAGCAGTAATAGAGTTGCTACATTATAAATTATCCAAATATGTTTTTATGAAGCCATTATTAAAAGGAGAATAAAAATTGTGTTTTCTTTATAAAGTGCTGAAAATGGTTATGGTATTAAAAATATACTTGGTTTCCTCTAAACTTTTGGGCTTAGAAATTTGATCAAGAAATCTTTTGTCTTAAAACATGATATTCACATGAGATATTAAGGCACATGAGATTAATTTAAAAGCAGTTAATGTGATACAGAATTACAGAATAATTGAGGTTGGAAGGGACATCTGGAGGTCATCTGGCCTGCCTTCCTGCTCAAAGTAGGGCTTGTGTCAAAAGTGAGATGAAGTTGTTAAGGTTGTTAAGTTGTTAAATGTGCCTGGTCCCGGCACATTTTGAGATCTCCAAAGATAGAGATACCTCAGTCTTGTTGGGCAAGTTGTTCTAGTACTTTCAGGGTGAAAGTGTTTGTCTTTTATATCCCACTGGCATTTACCTTACAGCTTATGTTTTCTTGTTCCCAGGTGCTGGGAAGAGTCTGTCTGTCTTCTGTTTATGTAGTGGAAGATGCTGCCTTAGTTGTCACTAGACAAATGGAATTCCCTTACTTTTCCTTATCTGTCATGTTTTTCAGCTCTGTAACCATGATTCTCTACTGGGCTCACTCCAGTCTCTCCATCTTTGTTGCAGGTGGGTTCCCAAAAATGGGTGTAGTATTCTAGATTTTGTATGTAGTTGCTAGCGAGTTGCTGAATGATAGATATCAATGGTAGCATCCCTACAGCTACCTGGCTATAAGGAGACTTAATTTATTTGCCGAGCTTGCAATGAGAAATTAAATGCAACCTGGAAGGATGAGTTACACAAATCTTTGCCTTTGCACCTTGTATTCCAGTTCTGAGGGGAAAAAAACAGATGGGAGAAAAACCCAGTTTGAAGAAGGGAGGAGGGTAGAGAGTGCTCAGTTGTAATGGTGGTATTAAGTACAAATTCTAAAGCTTCATTTTCATGGAGAGGTGATGAAGGAGCAAGTTATGGAGAGATGAGTGAGAGTATGTCTTTTGATTGGAGCAAGCAAATTGCAGGCCCTTAAAGTTGTCTGAAACACTGGGGCCACTTTAATGCTAAGCATGATGTAATGCAATGAACAGTTTCCTCTTTTAACTGTCTGCAGCTCTGTAATTAGGAATGTAACCCATTGCGTTATGAGAATAAAACTTATTTTTCCTGATAGGCTTTTTAGTGTTGGGTAAATATGACAGTCAGAACACATGGTGTTTTCTTAAAAGCTGTGAATTCAAATGATGGCTTGAAAAAAGGATCTTGAGTGTTTACAATCCGAGGGAGGTCTGCCAGCTATGGAAGTTGGAGCATGTTTTCCACCAGTTAGAATAGCCCGTTTGGGGCAAATGACAGGAAAAATAAAGAAATTTCCCTTGGGGAAGCAGTGGGGACTTAATTCACAATTTTATGAAACTCATCACCTTAGTTCCTAGGCTTTAATTCTGAGTCCAGCGCTATTTCCCTGTTTCTATTCCTGTCACTATTTCCCTGTTTTCAATCACTCAGGTGAATTTTGCTGTTAAGTTGGTAAAGAGCATAAAAATTGCTAAAATAATGAAGGTTGTTGCAGGGATAATCTGAAATGGGTGATTGGATGACAGAGTTCCAGCAAAATTTATTTTAGTACAGCCAGATAAAAAGCTGTAGATCAGGAAGTAAAAAAATGCATAAAAGACGCAGGGTGCGAAGATGCTTTGGGAAGTAGCAACGCAGAAGCCAGTGTAAGGGTATTGAGGTGTAGCTTGCTCAACATATACTTAAATTGAACTGGTATGGCAAAGAGGACTCCTGAGGTTTGTTCTCAGTGCTGAAATTCCCATCTGTATTTATGAACAGAACTTGGAAGGTCGCTCTCTCTTTCATACCCCTCCCTTTCCCCTCCTTTTTTTTTTCCTCCCTCCTTGTCTCTGGCTGCAGACTTTATCTTGACAAACTTGTTCTTTCTTCTCCAGAAAATCAGTCAGATCCTACTGGCAATTAGCCCAGGGAAGCAGAGACTAGTTAGAGGTGTAGGTAGAGGTCTACGAAGCCTAAGGCTAAACAAGAGGAGACAGATTAGAAACAGCTCTTTGGAGTCTGAGAGATGAATAATGTCTGGGCTTGAAAAGTTGTTAGATTCTTGGGGAGAACCTGGTGGCGTGGATGAAAAAATGCTGATTATTTTTCTATGTATCTGCATTCCTTTAATCCCCCCTCCGCATGCCCTAATTTTATGAGGTGTGTTTGCCAAGTGACCTTTCCCTTTTAGGGAAAGAACAAAATGTTTAACACGGCTCTCCAACAGCAGCACTGTGCTGGCTTATCCCAGAATCTCTATTCATGGAAATCTGTGATGAGGTTCCTGTAAACTGTCTGTGGGCTGTCCATAAAGGTTATATCAAGCACAAGTTGTAAAATTAACTTCTCTTTGCCTCTGTAGCTGCCGTTGTTCAGATCTTGGTGCCACCCCTCAGAAGTGTCCTCAGTTCTAGAGCACATGCCCTGAAGATAAGGGGTGAGGGGCAGGGAAAAGACCCACGAAAATAATCCAGATGCTGGAAAATAAGCTTTATGAGGTGTGTTGGGGGGGGGGGGGAGGGCTAGTCATTAATCTTACTGAAGAGAAGAGGTCAAGAGGTAATGCAATTGCTGTGTGTAAGTATTTCTATATGGAGAGCATTTGTCAGCAGGGGTCTTTTAACCTGCTATACAAGGACAAGGGAAGATCCCATAGCTAAACATTGAAGGTAGACAAGCTGACTAGTAAGGACCAGGTGGTCCCTCCTAGATTCAGACTTTGCATCTGAGATGCTTTCATTTATTCCGTTCTTCCGAGGGCCATTTGAGTGTCTGTAATGGCCTGAAATATCAAGCAGGATGCTAGTTACCTGACACCTCAAAACATCAATCCGCAGGAGGTCAGGAGAGATCCCTTTTCCTCCTGGGCACATGCTTGGCTCTAGTTGCAGCCCTATCTGCCCAAGTGCGCACCCATCACCCACCCCCCTAACCCCCCAGTAATTGTATGTTCCTTCAGGGAACTGAGGAGAGCCACAGCCTGGGATGAGATGCTGCCTGGGATAATGGATGCAGAGAGCCTAGATCTTTGGCTTATCACTTCTTGTCGTGGTTTAAGTCCAGTCAGCCATGCAGTTTTGCTCTCTCACTCACTTCCCCCTCTTTCTTCCCCCTGCTCCCGGAGGGATGGGAAGGAGAATCAAAAAGAATGCAACTCCCACAGGTTGAGATAAGAACAGTTTAGTAACTAAAGTATAACATCCAAATGCCATCAGCAACCGAGGGCTGCTGTGGGCAAACTCAGTGTCGTGGTTTAAGCCGTAAATCATGCTGTCGCTCTCTCACTCACTCCCCTCTCTTTCTTCCCCCTGCTCCCGGGTAGATGGGGAGGAGAATCAAAGGAATGCAACTCCCACAGGTTGAGATAGGAACAGTTTAGTAACTGAAGTATAACACAGGACCACTACTGCTACCACCAATAATAATAATGACAAGGCAAATACAAGGGAAGAATACAATAGCTCACCCCTTCTAATACAAAGCCCGACTACTCACTTCCCCCTCCTTCTTCCCCCCCACTCCGGGGGGGGGGGGGGGGGAAATTGGGAGAAGAATCAAAAGAATGCAACTCCCACTGGTTGAGATAAGAACAGTCCAGTAGCTAAGGTATAACACAAACCACCACTGCCACCACCACCCACAACAATGACCAGGGAAATACAAGGAAAGAAGATACAATTGCTCACCACTCGATGACCAAGCTGTGAACTGAACTCTTCTGGGTTCCTGCCCCCAGTTTTACATCCTAGGCATGACGTGCTGTGGCATGAAATAGCTCTTTGGTCAGTTTGGGTCAGGTGTCCTGTCTCTGCCCCCTCCCAGCTTCCCCCCCCTCCCTGGCGGAGCATGAGACTCAGAAAGTCCTTGGTCAGGCCAAAACATTCTAAGCCACAACTATAAAAATCGGTGTTATCAGCGCTGTTCCCAGACCAAAAATTGAAAACACAGCACTGCACCAGCTACTACGAAGGAGAAAAAATGGCTGCTGCTGCTGAACCCATAACACTTCTTTATAAGGACAGCTTTCAGGAAATATGGTTGTGTTTTGCGCTTTGAGGGCTGTTTCCACTGTTGAGAATTGTTGCTTCCTCATTGCTCCATCAAAAGACCATCTTCTCCTTATACCTGTGTCACAGGCAGTCGTGACTGGGAATTTTCCCCCTATCCCCAGTATAAGAGCAAAATATCAAATTAGTAATTTGGAATAAATCACAACATCATGCCTGTCTGATGCATAATCTTCGGGAACAATCAGGATCTTACACAGAACACAAACAATGTTAGGGTGAGTTAGACTAGAGGTACATATTGGGACCTAGGACCTACGTTTTAGTGAATGGAAAAGCTGGACTACAAAATGCCTTAGGAGCTCTCCAAGATGCCTAAATACAAAAATAATTCACTTCATAGAAGAAAGGAGCCACTGCTGGTTTAATTTTGTTTGATCAATTTTGTTTTTACTTTAGGGAAGAATAACTTTGTCTGCCACCTTAGTAAACATTTACCTCATAGCCTTTATCCACTTGGATTCAATATGAATTTAGGCAGAAAACATTTAGCTTTTGTGATCATTGTCTGACATTACCTGCTCTGAGGTCTGTTATACTTTACTGTATTGAACATTATTGGAATTAAGGTAGTAGTTGCAGTTCCTCTAAGAAATACGAAATACCAATTTCCGTGGCTTTGAAGCTCAGTTCTAAGCATTCTGGATAGGAGACATTTAGCTGCAGGCGGTTGTTTAATTTTTATTTCTGGTGTTTTCCTTTGGAGTAAAAAAACCCCCAAACATCATCATCTTCTGAAACTATAAAGCAAACAGGTTGTTTTAGAGGTTGACTGATTTCCCCCTCCCCTTTTCGTTTTTGTCCATGCCTCTACCCCTCTTCTAGTTCAGTTGGACAGACCCTTTTCTCTAGTCTGTCAGTGTGAAATAACTGAGGATCACTGCAAAGCTAAATGGTAATTAATCGTTAGAGACAGATGCAGAGGGATGTATCTATAATGCATTGTTTTGTGGGGAGAGGAGTAAGTTCCTTTGGGTTGGGTTTGTTTTGTTTTTTCTTAAGAAATACTTAGCAGCTAGTCTTGATTTTAGACAGATCCAAACTTGAGACTAAGCTGCTTCTTAGTCATAATAGCCCTCCTGGGTATGTCAAGTTAGGTATTCAGTCTGCGGATCTCACCAGCCTTGTTCACATTAGCTGGTCCTGCACAGCCACGACTGTTAGTACACTTTGCTCTGAGAAAATAAAAGTAAAAAGGAAGGGCAGCCCTAGGTACCAAAACAGGACTTGCCTGAGCTGTGATCAAAGACCCTGCATGTTTTCCTAAGCTACTTCTCTTAAGGCACTGGGGAGTAAATATTTCTTGGGGACTGACAGTTCTCCAAATAGCTTAACCTGCTGAGAAAATGGACACTGCTTGAGTTGGATAGGAACCAAGGAACTGAACTGATGTGTTTAAGCATCTGTTTTCTACTTCCTGGTTGATGCGTTTCTCTAGTAGTAGCATACTTAATGCCTTTTTATTTATGGGGAATTCACATTATTTCCAGTATCTGATGGTTGTTATTTTTTTGCTGTCATCCTCTATGTCCTTTACATCCATACTATGGACCTCTTACTTATTTTGTTCAAAATATTTTTTATTATCTTGTGCTTTAGTGCACTTGATTAAAAGTGGTATGTGTTACATCTCCTCCCTGAGAAATGCACTTCAGGCTGCTTGTGTCCTGTCTTGGGGAAGGGAGAGGGAAGCTACAAAAAATATCACTTCAGGTAAATTGCTGTTTATTTGTTGCCACAGAGATTTAAGGTCCACCTTCTCTGTGTTAGGGAGTATGGAGGGGACTTGATTCCTTTCCCTGCTGCTAGAGAATCAATGCCCTTGAAATTGCGCAGGTTTCTGAGCTGGGTGGTTTGTGATAGAAGTCGGAGATCTCTGGATTGAGTTAAAAACTCTCAGCGCTGAACTTCAACACTTTCCTCATATAGCAATAATAATGATGCTGTATTAATTAACTAATAATTTAATGCTAGCTTATTTTAAGTCTCTGAAAGAAAGCCTGAGCCATCTTGATCTGATATTTTTTTTCCTATATTGTGCACCAGAGTTTTCATTGGGATACCATTCACCCGTTTGACTGTTGCAAGTCAGATTTTAGTTGAAATAAACTTCTGTTTCTTTATTTTGACACTCTTCCTGAAGAAATGTCACTCTTTTTCCCGCTGGGAGAAAGAGAGTGTATTGGAGTATTGGCAGGGAAAATAGATCTTCCCTGCCTCCCCTTCCTCCCCCCATAAACCTTGATCAGCTTTTGACATGCTTCTGTCTTCAGGAGATGGCTGAGTAATCTTGAATGGATGTTTTATTCATTTTACTGTGCCTACAAAACGAACTTCTACAAGGCTATTTCTTGGGCTGGATTGAAAGCATCTTTTCCCCTTCTACTTGCTGCTGAAAACTGCAGGCCTACTGCCCAATCTAAGATAATGGGATTGGGAGAGGTTGGAATATTATTTCTGAGCTGATGAAAAGATTTCCACTCCTCCCCAGAGTGGGGGAATTCAAGGGGTTGAATGTTGTTTTAGCTGTATGGGTGATATATTTTTCCTGTGGCCTTTAATGTTGTAAAATTCTTGCAAAATACAGTGTTTCTAAAAAGCCCTCAAATATATGCATGTGGTCATGGGTTGACATAACAGGTCTGAGGTAAGTTCCAGTAGTTGACTTTCTCCTTTACATTGGGAGTGAACTTTTACTTTAAGAAATGTCTATTCAGAGAGATCTTCAGAAGTGCAACTTCCCACTACAGGATAAAAAGTATTAAGTATAACCCTAGCTGTTCTCTTTGAGTAGTCTCATGTCTCTTATAACCTGGCATTTAACATCATACATTTGTACAACTGTGTGCATTTTGTGGAAAACATAGTGCGGTTGTTTCTCCTGTGCATGGAATATATGAGACTTTTGCAATTACTGGTTATATCAAAATCCAATCCTTCCCTTCAGGAAAGAAATTTCTAGATCTGATTTACTTTTAATATGTTTAGAATGGGCTTAATCCAGATTCCCATTAGTTTAAATAGACTTTGGATCAGACTCAAAATAAATGCATGGGTATGGAAGGATGAGGAGGGAGCAAGAAAAATATCCGTTTGCTAATAACATGGAACTGAAAAATTGCCATTGGTTTGGGCTGTAGCCTCTCCGCCCTGGTTATTAGTGCCTTTCTGTCATGGCATCAGTTAAGCCCTAAACTCAAGAGAAACAATTTGCAAAAATTAAAGGTTCAGATTTTTTTTTCTTTTTTTTTTTTTTTTTTGATAAGGTGATTTCCATAAGAAAAAGACTCTTTAGTTGTAAACAGAGAAGCTATGCTGTAAGTTCCAGAAACAGAATATAAATAGAGACAGGCATTTACAGTACAAATATAGAACAAACTCATTAGAAGAAAACGCTGGAAAATAAATAGCAGCTCCAGAGAGACGCTCAGTATAATGGATGACAGTAAATGTTCTGTACAGTGTACAGAAGTTTTAACTATTTAATAGTATTAAGTTCCGTAATAAAGGACCTTGACATGAAGTGCATCGGTCATACATGCCACCTTGAAGATATTAAACTATTTGGAGTTTTCAGTGGTTACAAAAGTAGCCTGCTGCACCTTCTGAGATTAAATGTAGTTGCATAAGTTTCTTCTAACTCTTTCCTCTAATTTCCATTTATTCCTTGGCAGATGGGCAGGTAAGGGAAAAAATAATTTTTCCCATGTCAAAAATGTTGACTCTTTGGCAGAGTTTATATTATGTGTCATACAAGGCATCTGTGGTATAAAAGCACATAACTGTACTTAAGACCTAGCTCTGAGAAGTGCTGGTGCATTGCTCTAAGTCATGGGTACCAGTGTTAGGGTAAGTGGTCTTGAACAGATGCAAGACATGAGTCTGGGAACATCATGGTTTGGAAAATAAGATCCTTAAGCTTAGTGGCACACAGAATTTATATCATATACGTTTGTCCTGCTTCTCTGTTTGTCCTCTTCTTATATGTTGTTTTTTGCTGTCTGGACTTCTTCCACCATTTATTTGAGCATGGATTCATCCAGTCATTCTAAGAGGGTCAAGCTTGAAGGTTAGGTCATCCAGCATGATAAATCAATAGGAGGAAAGAAAAACAAACTTCTGAATGACTATTCACATAGAGATAGGCAAAACTTATCTCCAGAGGTATCTGTCTCTAGAGGCTAGTACATCCTAAGTTAGGTGGGATAAATCAGAGGGATACATCTCTGCCTCCATTTCCCAACTGTAAAATACGTGGTACTACTATGTTATGTTAAGGGGATGTGAGAAACCTGAAATTACTGCGTTTCAGAAAACAGCCATGGAATGTGGTGTAAGCATTAGAGTTCAGAAGTGCTGTAGGCATGAATTCAAAATATTTTCCTTCCAAGTCTTCTGCTGATTAACTGTTGTTACCTGTACTTGTATCCATGAAGATAGAAAAGTAACATGAAGACAGAAATTCTTAATATATATCTAAAACAATCTGGGATCCCAGGGGGAGAGACCAAGCATGAAAAATATCAGTCTTCGAGGGGGAGAATTTCACATTAAGACTTTGTTACTAGAATTGCTTTGCAGCCCTAGCCACAGCCTGCTAAATGCTGACATACAGAAACTGTCTCCAAAGAATCTGTTGAATGCTCAAGTCTTTGCTGGAGTAAAATAAAGAAATACAGATCTATTTTATCAGGATCTACAATCTTTTCCTGCTTGTATCTACTTGTTCTGGAGGTCATTTAAAACGTATTAAAGTTTTAATATTGGAATGTGAGGCTAATTTAAAACCTGATTCTAAGGTGACCCATTTTGTTAATATTCTCCATACTGGTTAAAATAAAGCTTAGTGTCCTGAGTGACAGGATGGCATTAGGTAGGGATCCAAAATGACATGGCATTGCCTGCTGAAATAGCTGTTTCTTTTCACAGGTAATGCTGTATAATTCCACTTAGCTTTACTGGCCCTGTGGATCTTAAATTAATGAACGCATAGGGCAGAGACTGGGTGAGGAAGTACAGAAAGCTGGCGAAAAGTCAGTGCTCACAGATTGGAAACCTCCTGGTTTGGCTTTGGACTGAACGTGGAGAGCTCTCCAGCACTCCCCTGACCCTTTCCAATGTTTTCTTTGACATATTTGGCCCCTGACCAATTTTTCTGACTGCTCCCAAGCCCTTTCTAATAGTCTCCTAACCCAGTTGGATGTTCCCTCAGCTCTTTTACGCTCTTTCCATTGGCACAGATATGAAGTTCTGCTGCTTCAGGGATAATGTTGAAGATAAATGTGCTTTCATCCTTCTTCCTCTCAGAGGGGGTCATTGCCAGTATTTTACAGTAGCTGAATTCTGTTAATGTCATTTGAGGTGTTCCAAATCTATTCTAAATGTGGCCACAGGGAGCAGGCAGGCTTGGCATCTGAGAAGGAATGGTCCCTTGTCAGACCATACGAGGGGCAGTGTGTGAGTACTTCTGCTGAAATTAATTATTTTAGCAAAATAAGTAGAGATTAAATGGTTAAAATGAAAGGCAGATGTAGAGAGGCCAACTTCCACTCAGTAAAAGGATGATGAGGAGGTGGCATTTGGCCTACTCTGTGCCTGCATGAAGCTACAGAGCAAATGGTCCTTGTTTGGAGAGGCACCTTGGCCCACCCCATTAGGAGGGTGATTGTGTTGCAGGAATAAAGGACCTTTTGTTGACTGTGATGTGTTATTCCTGGGCAATCTCCTGAATATTTTTCTCCTTCTCCCCTGCCCCTTTCTGGTTTTGTGGTGTTGTTTTTGTTTTGTCTTTGGAATAAGGGGTGTTAAAGTACCCCTGAGCATGTTAATGCTGTTCGATACAACATTCTCTATTGCAAAAGGTGTGAAACAAGTTTTGCATCTGCATCTGCCTCTGCTATGTCTCTCGTCTTCTAACTAAAATCTTAATCAGCGTTGCTCTGTTGCTATAGTACAGCTGCCTTTGTCTTCAGCATGTTTGCCCTGGCAGTATGCCTTTCAGGAAGGAGTGTGCTTTTGTCCCCTTCGGTAGATCATGTGGCCATGTTTATCTTATTTACAAAGAATGAAATCAGGTCCTACAATATTCAGGAAATATAAAGTCCAGTTCTTAGTCACGACAACAAGGATATTAAACACTGGCATTCTTTGGATGATATTGATGCAGCTTTAAAGTCCTTGCTCCCATGTACAGTCTTATAAAGCCTCCTTATGATATGCAATTAGGTCTTATTTGGACATCGTGAACCATTCTTAGAAATAATTAAATGCAATTTTGAGGTCAGTGTAGGTTGATGCAGCCTCTGATAAATATGATGTTATCTGGTACAATGATATTTAATCCTGCGGTTCTGGTGAAGACGGAGCAGCTGTGAAGGAGAGTATCCAGTATGAGCATATCTGCCAAGAGCCCTGCGTCAGATGAGCAGTCTTCCCAGCTTGTGGTATTCTCTACAGATGTTTCCATGTGTCTTGCATAATAATTTCTTTTTTGAAATGAAGAACATAATTATTTTAATATGGCTATGTCAAAAATAATACTCAAAAAAGCTCTGACTTTGGAAAAGGATTTAGTGATGCAGATTGGAAGCTTGCTTTGAATTTCTGTACTATTGGGCAGTAACGCTTCATGATAGACTGGTAATATTTCACAAACAGCATTTTAAATTTTATCTTTCTTCTCTGGTAGTAAATAGCTATGTAACTGATGACCAAGGTGATCTGCCTGTACATGGTATTGGATTCCTGAAATATCCAGAAGAGAGTAAAGACGTTTTACATGTCTTCTATGGATGACAGCTCAGTTTCCTCTTGAATTTTCATCAGAATTGGAAAGAATATTCAGACAATAGATTTGCTTCTGCAAGAATGATTGTTAGTTCAATTTAGAATACATTATTGAAGGAGATAAGTACTGCTAGTCTGTATTTCAGAAAAAATTACAATTAGGAGCCAAGCCAGAGTAGGAAAACAAATATTCTTGCTTCATGCTTTAGAAATTTATTCTCTTGGCATGTTTGCCGATGTGATTTTAAGAGCTTGTCAAATGCTATGTTAAACATTTAAACCTAAAAAATATTCCAGTTATGTGGAAAAGGCAGTGGAAGAGAACTGAAGATTTTTTGTGTCAGAGGTGACATTGGTTTGGGCTCTTTGAAAAAGAACAGGAAGTTTAATAGAACAAGTGGTTAAAATGCTAGACGCTGATTCCTAAGCTGCAGATTTAAACTGGAGTTTTGGGTCTGGTGTTTCTGCAGCCTTCAACTGAGTTTCTGTTTGCTTGGGCGAGCTTTGCATTTGCAGGGCACCCAAAAATTTCAGAGGTATATCTAATGATTATAGAAATAGACCATGAATATATTGGGGTAACTGCATTCTACACCAGCTGACCAATTTTTCATATGCTTTCATTTTTTGAGGACTGACCATTAAAAGTTACAAACAATAGTCTCTGTCATGCTGTACCACCTAGAAGCCCGTGCTTACCCAAGCAGCCAACTGCTACAAACTAAAGTAAAAGCCTAACTGCCCAAATTGCAAATTCCTGAAGACTGGAAAATATATTTGGGAAACATCTTCACTTATATGCTTCCCCCATTATTATATTTCTGTCTTTTTTGTTTGCCAGTGTGATTGCCAGTGACTGATCTTTGATAAAAACCAGTGTGGCTACTTCAGCCATACGGCATGTGCTCTGTCTTTCTCTGTTAAATACAATTTAAATGAGTCAGTGGGTTTGAATTTATAAGGTAGGGATGAACAGCCAAAACCACATATATATATATATATATAGCATATGCAGTGTCATCACAGAAATGCAATATTCTTAGGAGCTTGCATTGAAAATCTGACATCAGTTCATGATGTGAAAACTTTTTCTGAACTTGGATTATAGACTCTTGAAGGCAGTAGATTGTCTTTTTGTTCTGTATTTGTACAGTGCTAGTTGAATATAATCCTGTTCTGTGCTAGATAGTGGATTAACTGTACTGGATGTCTTAAAGTTACTCTTCTGTGTAAATGTTTGCAGGGTCAATGTGAAAAGTACTCCATGCAAGATGGTTTTGAATCCGGAAACAATCACAGCTGCCGCTTTCAAGGCTACGCACTTACTCAATTCCTGTGGATAGAAATACCTCTTAGAGAATAGGAATTGAGCTATTATTGTGTCTTACCTTGAATTATGAACAAATTTGCTGCACAGAATTATTACTAATGCTTAAGACAAGTGCATTGGTCTGGTCAGTGACTTCATGCGCAGTAAGTTCTCTCTTCTCCCAATACAATTTAGTTGGAAGAGCTATAAATCAAATTCTTTAAGTCTTTCATGTTAAGTCATGGGTTGCTTTTATGAACTTTATTGCCAGAGAGGAGTAGAAGCTTATGCAGTGAATTCCTAATAGCTTTAGTAATGGTCTAAATGTCTCCTTTTTCACTTTTCATCATCATGCTGCAGCAGAGTAAACCTAAATACTCTTTTTTTTTTTTTCCACTTAGAGTTCTCCCAGTGTAATCAAATTATTACAAAGTCGTTAATAGTATTATGGCAGTTAGTCTATATAATAGACTTGTGGTAATATAGCTTAATATTAACAGTCTCTTGGTTTTACTTTTCTAGTAAGAGCCTTTGTTTTAAATAATGAATGTAAAAACTAATGTTGACCTTAGCATGATGATTGAAGAGCCTGCTGCTGCAAAAGGGGAAATGGTTTAAGGGACTGGAGCAGTAGGTGGTTGCCTGTAATTTGCCAGGGAGTTTTTTGATTATTAGTCGTCAAGAAAGCTTTGGAAGTATGGGGAGCAGTGGTGATGAATTAATAGGCTGTGCTTAGAACATCTTGATCTCCCTTGAAATAGTTACAGTTTACAATGAAATAGTTATAGTTTAATAAGCTGAAAAGGTGACATAGGTTGTGTTCTTGGACAAAACAGCTTATGCTCCGATCACAGACAGTATCAAGTACCTCTTCAAGTGACTCTCATAAACACTTCTCTTGATTTCAGTGGGTTCATTCACATGAATTAAATTAAACAGATGCTGAAAAGTTTGCAGAAACTTGAGCCTGTCTGAGCAGCGTATTTTCCTGGTAGCTCTGGCTACCCAGAAGTATTTACAGCATGCTCTTACTTTCTAATAAGCTTGTGAAAACACAGCAACTTGCATTAGAGCTTGCAGTTATACATTTGAAAGTATGAGTCTTTTGCTATTAAACTTCTGAATAGATTAAAAAAAATTACTTCAAATCACAAATGGAAGGGATCAAATAAAGCTTAATCTGTAAGAATCTCCATGTAGATAGCAGATGAGAGATCTCTTCTAAGAATGTCTGTGAAAGAAAACATCATGGAGAGAGCATGGAGGAAAAAGAGGGGATTTTTTTCCAGAAGTCAGTATTTGGGGGAAAAAAAAAAAAAAAAGGATTATAGCAAAATCTTCACAAGAAAAGAAAAAAACCCCAAAGATAGGATATAAACACCACAGAAAGTGATTGATTTAGAATTCGTTCCTTTTTCCTTTCTCGCCCCTTAGCTGACGTGGTGATGAAAAGGGAAGATTAAAATGGGCTTCTTTAAAGCCAAATTTTTATGAGGAAATGATTAAAAGCACATTGTGTCTCTTAAAGTGAAGTTTTGCTCTTCTTTGTCCCAGCCTTGCTGCAAAACAATTTCAGAAGAAAGCAAGAGAAAAGGAGACGGGAAGAACGTAGATCATTGTAACTTATAATAATTCATGAATAATAGCTGTGAAATTTTCCATTCGTTTTCTATGTCCAGCGTTCACTTGAAAACCCAGTGTACTCGTGAGGACAGGTCTACATCCAGAGTGGATTTTTGGGTCAGAAACTGCTATGAGTCTTTTGTTTGGAGAACTGTTTTGAACTATAACTGCCCTAACAGTTGAGAATCCATCCAGGCAGGAACTGAACTATGGAAGCAGGGGAATGGCATGGGAGAATTAAAATTCTCTTTGTGTACCACCACTTTCCCCACTGCCTCCCAAAAAAGAAAGGTACACAAACCAGAATTTTGCAGTTGTTACCTCCACTGAAAACTTCCAATGCACATTGTATATGACTTTTTGGAATCCTAAGGGATTTATCTTCTATACCTTTGCCTGTCTGGAGAATTGCTGGCTAGCTCTGGCTTTATAGGGAGATCAAGGGGTTTAGTAATGAAGCAAGTACTACAGCACTGATTTTGTAACTAAAGCTTTTCCCTTTTTGATTTTAAATCTGTGTGGTGTGACATGGTTGGTGTATGCCTGCCATGTAGTAGCAAAATAAAACAATTTATTGGAATGAAAAGGGTGAAAATACTGTCTCTTGAATTCTGTGCAAGGGACCTGGCAGAGAACTGGAGTAGGATTCTCTGTTTATTCTACTGTTCCTGAAGGTGCAGTGGTCTATCACCTTGCTGCAAAGGGGCGGAAGGTGCTGAGATCAGAGCAGGTGGTAGAAAGGTAATCAGAAATCTGTGAGGTGCAATAAAGACTGTTCCTAAGAGAAGTCTGTGATTCTCAAATACAGAGCAAGGGATACGTACCAGACATCCATGCCTTTATTTTCAATCAAAATATAGAATCATAGAATGGTTAGGGTTGGAAAGGACCTTAAGATCATCTAGTTCCAACCTCCCTGCCATGGACAGGGACACCTCACACTAGACCATGTTACCCAAGGCTCTGTCCAACCTGGCCCTGAAGACTGCCAGGGATGGAGCATTTACCACTTCCTTGGTAGAGAACCTGTTGGAAACCTGTTCCAGTACCTCACCGCCCTCACAGTAAAGATGTATGTATTTTCACTTGTATTTACTTAAAAAACCCCAAACAACCAAAATTCTGTGAAGTAATGCCTAGGGACTTTTGTTTCACGGTAATGAAAGCAGAAAGGACACAGTTCTTAAGTATATTTGTCCAGAAGCACCATCAAGTGTTCACTGATCCCTAGCATACAACGACTGACTGTTCCCACCTCCACTGACACACTCTGGGGACTAACTCAAAGAACTGTGGGTGAATTTTAGTTGAAAAAGTTAAAAATGGTTTCACAAGTCTCCTCATAAAACAGGAATTTACATGGACAGGGAGATCTCTCGGTAACCCTATAAATCCATCTTTAAATAAAGAATCTGGTAAACCTTATTCTCCTCCAATTCCTGTGTTTATTCTAGCTATAAAATAAATCTAGCTTTTCTTGTGTAATTACTTTGGCTGTCCATGTCTGATGGTAGTGTGAGCTGGTTAAGAATCATTGTTACTATGATTATTGTTCTGTTGCTGTTGTGGTTCAAGGCTCTCCCCATCTACAGGCCACCCAAGCGCTTTCACTAGGACAGTCATGTGTAGGGACCTTTGGCTTCAGTCCAGCCTGTAAAATGCTTGTAATTATGGAGTCCCATTGAAATGAAATCAGTGAAACATGGCACTGCTCTTAGAAATGATGCACACAATCCAGAGATCCTGCAGACCGTTACTTCTTTATTATGTATTTATTATCCTGTTCTTTGGATCTGTTTATTAATTGAGAAAAACCCTGCTGTTGATAGCAGAATCACCTGAAAAGATGCCCACAATCCAAAGGGCAGGACTGTAAAATCTGTTCAATAGCTGACCTACATTTTTTGGATACTGGGATGAAATCCGCTGGCACGGTTGAAATAGTGGTCAGCCCCCAGGCAGCCTCGTGCTTCTTAAGTTGACACAGGATTCTGGTAACAGTGTTTAAGAATTAAAAGATGGCTCATTATTATGGGCTGTTTTTTGTGGGTTTTTTTTTTTTTTTGTTTTCCCTACCAAGTAATTCTCCCTACTTGTGAAATGCAAAAGAGAGAATTTTAATTTTTAAATGAATTTACCAGCTGAATTGGAAAATACTGTCATGTGTTTTTTCAGAGCTGTGACACAGATTAAGGCACCAATCCTGCAGTATACATAAGACATCTTACTGCTTATGGCTCGCCCCAGTGCAATCTGCAATTACCTGAAAGCCCTTGATTTGAAGCATGTGGAACAATAGCAGTGAGGAGGTGATCCTACCCCTCTATTCTGCTCTTGTGAGGCCCCGCTTTGAGCACTGTGTGAAATTCTGGTGTTCTCAACATAAGAAGGACATTGGAGCTGTTGGAACAAGTCCAGAGGAGGGCCACGAGGATGATCATGGGCTGGAGCACCTCCCGTATGAAGACAGGCTGAGAAAGTTGCGGCTGTTCAGCCTGGAGAAGAGAAGGCTGTGTGGAGACCTCATAGCAGCTTTCCAGTATCTGAAGGGGGACTACAAGCATGCTGGGGAGGGACTCTTCATTAGGGACTGTAGTGGTAGGACAGGGGGCAGTGGGTTCAAACTTAAATGGGAAGTTCAGGTTAGATATAAGAAAGAAGTTCTTTACAATGAGGGTGGTGAGGCACTGGAAAAGGTTACCCAGGGAAGTGGTAAGTACTCCATTGCTGGTGGTGTTCAAGGCCAGGCTGGACAGTGCCCTGGGCAACATGATGTAGTTTGAAGTGTCCCTGCCCATGGCAGTGGGGTTGGAACTGGATGATCTTAAGGTCCTTTCCAGCTCAAACCATTCTGTGATGCTTAGATGAACTGTGGGTAGCAAGCAGCACCGGGAGCCCTCGCCTGCTTCCTGAAAGTCTGTCTTAAGAGGTGCTGAAGTACAGAATGATTTATCTGGAAGGCGCTTTGTTGCTGTTTCCAAAGGGGTTAAGTTCAAGGCAGGTGGATTGAGAGTAACCAAATATGTGGTTTTGTGTGTGCTAGTAACCAGTTTAATTCAGGAATGTAACACCAGGCTTACCCTGTGGCAGGGTTGTTCCAACACACATTGCTGAAAATCATCTGAATTTTAAACGCAAAATATAAAGGGATGAAAAAAGTTGGCTCACTAAGGTTAGGATTCAGTCTCCAGTTCTGCATGAATATAAGGAAACAAAGTGTAATCTCTTACATCTTTCACTGTTTTCTTTAAAAAAACCCAAACCTCCCAGGTCAGTTTTTGTGGCTTAGGAGGAATTGCAATTGTTCAGAAAAGCACGGTCTGAAACTTTTTCCTTAATAATTGGAGCCAGTAGATGCTCCCAGTAGTGAAGTTTCTTTCTTTTTCTCCTTAATTGCAAGCACCAGCAGAAAGCTGTAGTTAAGACACAGACAATAGAATAAATAGCTGACCTGACAGAGCTGCTTGGGCTGTAGCCAGGAATCTCATCAGTGGATGCTCTTTCCTTTGGGAAATGGTTCTTTCTCTTGGCTTAGTAAGTCTTGTAGTAACCTATTTAAAAATAAAAGATTTTTTCTTTTTTCTTGTTTTATTTTAAACCAAATCTTTATTTTTATAAATTATCAAATTCTAACAGAATGGTCTGGTAGATTGGAACTCTTTTAAGAATAGGAGAAAATACTACTATTTGTGAATTATAGATTGGTTCTGCTTTTAGTTATACCAATATGCATCCCAGAATATGTGTTCTGAATTTATTAGATTTAGATAACCCTGAGTGAGACTGGTATTATAACTTGGTTCTGTAAAATGTTGGGTTATTTCCAAAGTGCCATGTATATAATACCCATGGTCTGGAATTCTCTTCTCTCCCAAGCTCCAGCATACAGAGACTCAGCATAAATTTATCATCAGCATATTAATTATCTGAATAATCAAAGTGAATGCCTACAGTTGCTATTTGCTGGAGACTTCATCTGGTGGTCAGGGGCAGAGGAAATGCCAGCTAAATAACAGCTTGCTCCAAACTGTTAGAGTCTGATGTTGACCCCACATTAAAGAAAGCCAACAGCTGTGCAGGGGACCAGAATCTCTTCCTTTTCTACCCCTATGGGGTTGCTATGGGAATGTGGGTATAAGAACCATTAATATGGACTGGCAGCAAGTGAAGGAAATCTGTTTTAAATGATCCAAATATAAACCGTGGTGTTTAGCTTGGCATACCAGTCATGGACTGGTGCTGTATGCTGTTTGACCAGTGAATTTGTCAGATGTAGAGCAAATGGAAAGTGTCTCTTCTTCACTCTTCTTAGTGACTGAAGATGTTTTATTGATAAAATTTCTTTATATATGTTGTTGGCTGTAGGTGACATAGATGAGTAATTTACAGAGTGCAGAGCTGGTTCTTGAAGGAAAAAGAAAAGTGGTACTTCTAGGAACAAAAAATGACAGATACGAAAGTTGCGTTTCTGATCTGGGAGGGAAGACCAGAGCTCATTTTTTTTGCCTGAATTTGTTATCTGGATAATCAAAGTTAATCACTGTTTTTTTTTTAACACTTTGGATTAAAAAAACCTGTCTGTAGCTGTTCAGGAGGGTTGCCTCCTAAATTTGACCTAGCAACCAGATTGGTCCTGCTGAGAAAGTTATACAAATTGCTTGGGGGCTGTCATGTGGTGGTGGGATTTATGTGGCTATTCCAACTCCACCACTCATGTGAAACGGGCAGTCTTTCACAAAGTCACCAGGTTTGCAGAAAACTTCAAGTGCTGAAATCACTCTTCTCGGAGAAAGGAAAGACCCCCAGTCTCTTTAGACTGATAAGAGGTGAAAAATAAAGTGAAATACAAATCAGATTTTTTTGAGACTCACTTCTGGGTTCACCAGAATAACACTGCCCACGATCTACTTCTGTTTCTTATATCAGTTTGCATATATAAATATATTTGTTCTCATTTTCTTTTAGGTGATCCTGATCCTTACCAAGTATTATCATACTGACATGGGGAAGGTGCTGGAGAGCTCTTTGTGGAGGTAAGTTCTCTGCTTTTCCTGTAGCCTTCTACACTTTCTGTTCTCAGAACAGATCCATATCTTTTTTCCTTTCCACACTGCTGCTGAGTTGAGTTGGTAGCTGATTGATTTTAATAGAACAAGATTACTCATATTGTCATTAGCTCTTACTCCTTCTCTTCCTTAAATACGATTCCTGAAGTTCAATAACAGTTTGAAGTGGGTTTTAACAGTAGAGACAAACAGTGCTGGACAGTAGAAGGTAACTTGCTGATCCCACTTTGCAAGATGCCATTCTTTTTCTTTTCCTTAGAAATTTTGCATCAAAGTTACATTAAAAATTTAGGAATACTTAATGTGTTGGGATGTGTCTGTTGGGAGATCTTGGTGCCTTTGAGTACTGTACTGAGGTTAGTAAATAATCCTGATTTGGAAGCGGTCACGATTCTCTGGATGAAATATAATACCAGTGCAAGTTAGATTGTGTTTCACAAGAACTGGGAATGTGTAGTAATCCAAATAAATTTCTAAATTGATTCTCATTTCCTTAGCTTTCATAAATTAGGAGATCAGTATGCCTGTTCCCTGTGTGCAGAAATTGCACGCTCAGGTGTGTATCAGCACAAACCCAGGGCTAGGGTAAGCCTATATTATAATAGTCATAGTGGTTACCTGCTCATGTGTTAATTTTGTTGTGCTAAGTAGACTTTTCTGCTCTGATTTTCTGTGTATGTGTATAAGTCTTCCACCACAAAGTTTTGCTAGACCCATCATGGTGGCTTCAAAAGTGACAGTATTTCATTGTTACTGAGAAGCACAATATCTCCCCAGTATTTGCTATGGTTGTTTTGCTGGGTTATCTGTAGCAGTAGAAACTTTCTGTCTGGGTATCTTAATAGCTGTTATGAATGACAGGAGACTTACTTAAGAAGTCTTATGTGAAATTCTTATGTAGCCCATAAGCTTCAGGTCTAGAAACAAACGAGTTATCTAATACCTTGTGGCTTAGGTACTTGTAAGCTTAATACTTCTCAAGAGCTTGTATGGGGACTCAACCTTCATCTGTGTGTAAGGAGCTTTACAGAAACAATCCAAGCAAAGGAATAGGCAGGGGAATAGGGAGTAAAAGTCTGAGATCAGGACATGCTGCATGCCAGCCTTGTTACTTGTTGTGAAGGAGGCTGCATGGTTTTAACCTTGTAGGATCTTTCATACGGACAGTTTACTTTGCAATACCTTGTTGTTATACTGGTGGCTGAGTAGTACAGTCTGTCCAGGGGCAGTGGTCCATGCAGCACAAGGGTATTTTCAAGTAAAAGAGAAAGTTTTATTTATAAAAAAATGGTGTTCAAAGAAAGTAAGAACAAATGGAGACTGCTTACTGTTGACTCAGGATTAGCCTTTTCAGGGCTATGATGGTTCATTTGTAATTATCCTTTAAACTTAGAAGATGCAGAATTAATTGCACATTTGTTCTGTTTTAATTTTTGGTCCAACATCTTGTGTAAAGAAGACAACCAAATGGCAATTTGGATACTCCCATAATTGCGTAAGCTCACATTACTTTCCTGTTATATGCCCCTGGCCTATGCAACATATGCAATATGTTTCAAGTTTTGCTATCCACATTTCAGTGTAATCTATCATAGAAGTCTTTAAACTTATTCAGTCGGACTGTTCAAAACAAACTCTTTGCTCTTTTGAAATAAACATAAGCCAGGCTTCAGATAATGTTGCTTTCTTTTGAAAACATAAACACTTCAAACAAGGTCATTCAGACCTTGCTGACAGCTGGTGTAAAGAAGAACTGGTGTGAACTGCATTCAAATAAAATTGATGCTAGCATGCATCATAGGGAAATCAGGCCCTTTTACTTACAAGTAATAGATGTACCAGATGCTCTGGTTGTTTATGAAACTAGGATGGAAAAGCTGAAACAGAGTAAGTGCTAAAGAGTAGCACTTAGGGCAGGGGTAGTAGCTGATCCATGCCTAGATATGCTCTGCTCTTGGCTCACCTCCCTTCCTCCTCCTTTGCCCACTGTGGGGTAAAAGTGGCACTTGTGGTTGTCAGACGGGGGGAGTTACAAAGCACCGGGATCTGGAAAAGCACACATGAGACCAACTAATGCTAAAATATCAATGTTTCCTCTCTCTGTTGAGATGTAGCTCATTATTTATACTAAATCAAATAAAAATAAATACTGAGTGGAGCTGGCTGAGAGCGCAAGGAGCTTCTGTGGTTTTTCTCTGGGTAAAACACATGGGTGTGAATTGGTAAAGCTCCCTGTTTGCTGATGGAGCCAGGATGTTGTACTCACATCGGCAGCCTGCCCAGAATGCACAGTGTGGATAGTTTTAAACTTTGTTATTTGATTCTCTTTTGCATTCCTCTCATTTGCACCAGAACAAATACACAGTAAAAGAGATATCAAAAATGGTATAGTCTTTTTTGTCAGTGGACAAAAGCCATTAATCTTTGTGAGGTTTCTGTGCGCTAGTGGGAATCCTGTCCAGTTACTTCCTGAATCAGCCCAAAGTTTTGTTTCTTTTTTTTCTGGTGTTTTTTTTTTTTTTAATATATTTTTTTTTCCATTTTTGTTTCTTTTTTTTTTTCTCCCTCTTCCTGTCTTGCCTGCCTAGATCATACCAGGCACTTAATATGCTCTAAAGTGAAAACAAACCTGTTCTAGAAACTGATCAATCCCCACCAGGTTCATTTGTTAATGTTTTTCTTCCCCTACTTTTATCTTGCCAGTCAGTAAACATTATCCTACCTTGGCATTTATTGGTTATTTTGTTTCTAGTAGCTGCATCTTTTTCTTTCTCTGAAACTCTTAATCTCTCTTTCGCCCAATGCTCAGAAGAATTTTAGCTTTTATTTCCTTGCTTTGTGGAACAGAGAATGAGAAGGGAAGGGTGACTTTAGTGGTCTGGTGATGCTTATTTGTTCTTGGTGACCCTGGAGTTAGACTTTTGAGACTAATGCGAATGGTGGGGTAAAACCCCAGTTGGAGGTACATGGCTGGGGGACTGTATGCCAAGAAGATAGATATTTGGTTTCCATTTTTCCTCATAATTTTCTGTGCCTCTGCAGAGCAGTGTTAATTTGTGTAGGTAATTTATGCTGGCCCACACAAGGCAGGTTACAGGACTGGGAGGCTGAAATTTTAATTACCTTGGAATTCTTTCACTGTTGAATAAACAGGGAAAATAGTGCTGGATAATGCAAGTTTGAACTTTTTACTAGTAGCAGCCATGGCTGGTTACACTGAACAGGTGGAGGCATAAATCTTGGTGGAAGCATGTAGTTGGAAAACACCAGGGTGTTTCTGATACTTTGCTAATTTGCTTATTAAGTAGTTGTTAAGGTTCGCGTAAATTATATAGTTATTTGACTTAAAAAAAGGTAGGGTAATAAACAGATAACATTGGTTGCCTCTTGAATATAAATTAACTTATTGAGAAGGAACAGAGGATTGGTTGCAGGTTTATTTTTAGAGGTTTTTAAACCCAGTACGTCTTGGGAATTCAGTTTGGTTGTTCTGTTAGGCCTCATTGGCGTAATGAAGAAAGATAGTGTGACCAAAACTTAACCTAAAATGTGGGTACTAAGATTATCATCACATATTTGTACATATAGTGAAAATACTTTGCATACTAACACTGCTCCTGTCAGAATCCCCACGCATCTTTATCCAGCACACTTACAGTATGAAGGACCCGAATCAGACCATGTAGGATAACAGATACTTCAGTAGGTGTTTTCATATACTTTATGGACCAGTTTGTGCATAAATATAGAGGTGCGCATATTGTACAACCTCAGGTGCCTTTTGCATACTTGCATGCCTGCAGCTTTAGAAGTATGCACTCGAATCTTAACTATTGTAACTTTGAATTGGTAGCCACTGAGAAATTAATGCTAGTACTTAACCTGTGCAACTGAGTTAATCATAATAACATCTCTTGGAGATAATTATTATTATTACATTTTATACATGGGACAACCAAGTTGGTAACTGATTGCTGAAGGTTCTGCAATGACTCAGCATTATATGGCTGTGGAATTGGCTTAGAGTCCTGTTTCTGGTACAAATGCAGTCTTCCCCTTCTTAGCTTAATCTAAGCAATGAATAATAGATGTTGATGATGATTGCTAATAAAGTTTTGATTGCATATTATCAAACTGTAATGATATGGTAGCGCTAAAGCGACTTGCTGTGTAATTGCCATTGTTCCCAATGGCATCACCATGTTGTTATTGCTTCACCACAGCAAAACAAATGGCATTATTTGATGTTAACTGCACTGTTAACTCCTCTTAGCATTGTATGCTGAACCCTAGGAACTCCTGTCATCAGAGATGTTGGGATGTTTTGTCACGTGTTGTCAATAATGAATTGCTAAATGAAGAAACAGACTTCCCTGCTTGCTTAAATATGGTTGGATATCCTATCTGAACTTCCTGGGACCCTTTACTCCAAATGCAGCCTGAGGAAGGAGTGAAGTTGCACTGCTGTGTGAGGAGGTTATGAGTCCAGGCCAGTGGCTGGGCTGCAGGAGGTAGCCATTGGGTCAGCCTCACGAACAGCATAAGAACTGGCAAACTTCAGGGAGTCAGGAAAATCCTGCCTTTGGCACAGCTGTTTCTACCTGCACCCACAGAAAGCCACAAATTCAGGGCAAGACCCATTTGTACAAGCCCACTGGCCATCAGTAGTGATCGGTGCGCAGTGACTGCATGGTGCTCTGGGCATTTAGTGAAGGTGTATGCCTAGACTAAGGTTAAAATCCAGGCTACAAAGAGCAGGAGATTCTTTTAAGGTAGTGAACAACATATACAACATATACAGTGAACAACATACCACTCAGGAAAGTAAAATTCCCACAGTGTGAGAAAACAAGTGTGGGCATTTGTTTTCAAACTGTTTGGACTTGTAGGTGAAACTCATTTCACTGTTTCCTGGAATTATTTTAAAAAGCAAAATAAAGAACCCCAGTAAACAGTCTGGTGTCCCAGTGAAATTTTTTCTTGATGTGGAGTGCTGCTTACTAAGTGAGCGACTGTATTCTGCAACAACTTGCACTTCCAGATGGTCTCATATTGTGGTTCTGCTTTGAAAAGTGACTTTGCAGAAATGGCCCCAAGGGATGGAGTTACTGAGTCCATGATTTCCATATCAAATTTGCTCTCTTTCTAAATAAAAACAATAAAGAAATGACTTTCTAATTATTAGCCCAGCAAACTCAGCTTGGGATCTAATGTCTAGCTGTGCTTTCTCTGGCTAATGTATCATCCTGAGTAATGCAGGTTCTGCAATCAAAATAGACTCCCCTCAATTATACCTGTGTAGCTCTTTTGTCTTCCTATTAAATCCTTATTTACACCTATTCCACTGTGAAAAGGTTTTAGGCAGTATTATTGAAAAGGCACTCTTACAATTAGAGCTTTATTTCTCTTACTGAACAACAGATTTTTATGCTCTCTTTGATCATATTTCCATATTCACCTAATAGTATTACAAAGACCTTAATTATCTTTGCTGCAGTTGCTAGTACTCTACAGTGCATCATTATGAGTTGATTTGTGCAGGAAAGTCTATTTAAAATTTATTTTGGACATTTAAAATGAGCTGTAAAACCATAGTTAGGCTGAAATCCACTATACTCACTTTCTATCAACAATGTTTAATATGGGTGTCAGGTAAGAAAAATATGTAAAGGACAAAGGAAATGAAAGAAACATGTCTTCACAAGCCTTGGAATGTGAAAGATACTTAAGAGTTGATATTGAGGTGTTTAATAGGCAGTGGTATTGGTTTAGGGACTCAAAGGGTGCCGATGTTGCAGTGTTCTCCTGTAGCATATGCTGTAGTGGACACACAATCCACCGTAGCCTTTCCTAAGACCCATCACATTGGCAATAGCCTTGCTGTTGCCTTGATGCTGCACTTATCTTTTCACATGTTATGGCTGTAGCTTTTGGCTGTTCAGTAAAGGAATGGACTTCAGTCATGGATGTTGGAAACCTTCTCTGAATAGTGTCCTGCAGAGCTCTCTGAAGGAGATGTCTTTTAGATGGCTCTCCAGGGTATGGGACTTGGCTGAAGGAGGTCCTTTTATGTCTGTATTACCATAATAGCATTTTAAAAATATTTCCGTGTCTAGTATGGGTGAGGGTCTGAACTCAAAATAAATGCCACAAGCAAGTAAAAGCTATGAAAGAACTCTATCCAAAAATCTTTACTGAATATCTGTTGCTTACATATGAGAGCTGCGTCCATAACTACGTTTCCAAGTCTTCAGCAACTAGAGTGGGGATAGTAATTTTGAATGTTTGTGTGTTTCTGCACTAGTTTGTGAATACACAAAGAATATATGACATATGGATTAAGATCCAGTTGGAAAGCTGTGATTTATATAGTTGGGAAGGCTCTTGCTTGCATTATGTTTATGTTTATTGGAGCTGGTTGCAGCATGGCTAAGAACATCTTGGAGCATGGGAGTTCTGCTACTTTGCAGGCTATTTCTTTTTTCCTTTTTTTAATCCTTCTGGAAAATGAATTAAATTATTGTGGGATATATTTCATAATGTGAGTCAATTTACTAAGAAAGAATATGCATTAATTTTAAATGGTTTAAGAATCCTGTCCTATTGTCTGAGTAACTTGAACCTGAGTCATAGAATTTCTGATTGCTTTACCTGGAATTGGTGCCATAAACATTTTTTTATAGGCACAGAGTGTGTGGGAATTATACCATGGTTTCTTGTTATAAGTATTCCTTTTGGCTGGGACTGATGGTTATAGAATGAGAAATCCATCCTACCCAAAACCCATCCAGGTCAGTAGCAGTAGGAAGTTCAGGAAAACTGCTTCACTGGCGCTTTCTCAAATCTGTCATGGTATCTTATGGCAGAAGCATCCCTACAAGAAATGATCATCTTTGTTGCTAGCCTCAGCAGACAGGTTTAAGGTGAGGAGTAGAGAAACAGTGTCCTTCTATGCATTAGTTGTCTGTGAGGTTTATAATTTTTGGAGGAGGGGGGAGGGAGGTTGCTTTTTGCCCTTCCTCTGAGCTTAAGTAAGGGAAGCTTGCCTTGGCGCTGCCCGTGATCCACTTCTATATGATCAGAGAATTGCAATCTCAGAGCTTTTATTGTGGCATGATTCCTCTGCACTAAATTCATATAAAAACAGTTGAGCCATCAGTTTTTGGCTAATCAGAAGTACTTTGCTGCATTGTCATCCATTAACTCCCACTGTCAGCAGACCAGCACAGCAGGGAGGTGCAGGCCCCATAACCTAGAGGCAGATAGAATGACACCATATATGCATTAAGCAATGTTTCTTTTGCCGCTCTGCAAAATGGAATAAATAAGAAACCACAATCAAAGCAGTTAGTTGCATTGCTCATCACATTTTTATGATGATGAATGAGGTATAAAAACCTGAATAGAACATATTTTTAAAACCTGAAATGGGTGAAGTCATGGCTTAGGGTAGCATATTGTAAAGTAGATGTGACACTGCACTCAGCAAATAGCGATGTTGCTGGTTCTACCTTCAGCCTGCTGTGTGACCTTGCTTGAAGAACCTAATGTTCTTGTGCTTTCCTCCACTTGGTCTTTGCCCAATTGGTTTCTTTGGAATATAAGCAGTTTGGGGAGCTCACTGTATAAGCGCAGTGGGACCCTCTGGTCAGTGCTGGGGTTGTAATGATGCATTAATACAGATAATAACAAGGAGCTATAACGTTTAGGGATGCTTAATATTTGTCTGCTGAAGTTTTTGGCTTGAGCCTGGGAAACACAGGAAACCATCTGAGAGTGCGGACATACCATGAGACTTATCCGGAAACACATACTCGTAGTTTCACAACAAGGCACTTTGTCATTAGCTGCCTTTCTCAGCTGCTGTTTTGAAAACGCTGTTTTGCAGCCCCCTGTTGCTTCTTTTAGTGTTGGGCACCTTGTGTCACTGATGTGGTATGTGTCGTGAGAGCAGCTTTGCTTTCTTTACTATGTGCGGTTTGCTCTAGCGCATCCCCTGTGAGTGGATTGCAAATTAATTTGGTAGTTGGGACTGAATGAATGAACAGCTGCATAGTTAATTATGCAGAATGGTATAGAAAAATGTGGTGTTAATGTTTTATACTCTCATTATCCCTGCAGTGTGGAATATATTTTTCAGTGTGAAAATAACAAAGGCAATGCTTCCCACATAAGTTATTTGTTATGAACTTTGTATTGTTAGGCAGCTTTCTCTGCTTTAATTTGGTAGGGGTTGGGACAATTAAGAACTCCATACAGGCCAGTTCTTAAAATGTAAAAATAATCTTATGTGCTGAAGAATTTGGGAGAGTAGGTAGTTTACAAGAATTAAACCAATTTAACAGTGTGATTTAAGTGTCTTGATACTTTTTGGTGTTCTCAGATACAAAAGGTTAGTTGAGAGGTTTTCCTTCTTCTCCCTGAAACCTCTCATTGAACAAATGACTGATAATTAGTCAAATGAACCTCTGTTCCAGTTACCTTTGGATTTTTTTTTTCTTTGCTTGATTTGTTTTCATATGATATTTGGGTTTTTTTTCCCTTCCTACTTCTACTCCTTCTCTTTTCCCTTTGGCATCACTTCCTCCTATTGCATATAGAGCAGGGATAGCAGCTTACTTTGCTTCAACAAATAGCCTTTCTTGAGTAACCTTCAAAAAAGATAGTTCAGTTCCTCACCAGTTTTCTCTCCTGGCCTTTTCTTGCAAGCTGTTACCCTAGGTCTTAGGGTAACAGCTTAGGCAGCCTGACTTCTCTGGGCCAGATTGGAGGAGCTTCTTTTTGGATGAGGTGTTAAGTGCCTACCAAAAGTCTTTGCATTTTTACCTATCATGTCAGCTTCAAGGCTGGCTTTTGAAGCTCTTCCAGAGCAAATGTCCTTCTGATGACAGTACTTTTCCCTTTGACAGACTAGGTATTTCCATGAAGTTCGAGTGCATATTTTCTACCATAGCATAGAAATTGTAATTTCAACTTGGGGGGTTGATGGGGATACCTGTTATCACCCATTTGTTGGAAAATACCTGTCTATGTTAAATTTTATTTATTTTCTTTTTTTCAAACCTGATATGCACTTCCTTTGCCAAATCATATAGTTTTTCTTGAAGAGGATGTATGCATTTCAAATTATTCCCCTTTGTTAAAAAGAAATTGCAGTTTCAGTGAAATACAGCCACCTCTGGGCAAAAGCCAGGGAAGCAAGTAAAGCAGATACACAGTAAAGTGTGCTTTCTTAATACCAAAAAGACTAACAGTTCAGCTCAAAAGCATCTGCATCAGTCAACCTTTTGATATCCAGGCTTTCAAGCTTTGCTTTCTGGCAGGAAGAGGATGTATGCTCGTGCTTTCTGTATGATTCAGATAGTTTTCAGTAATGCTGATCTGTCGTTATGATTGCTGGTTGTTCTGAACCCTTCAATGTGAAATGTTAACACATGGGAGACAAAATGATTTTAAAATTTTCTCTCTTCCAGGAATTTAGACTTATCACTGTTTTATCTTAATTCTTACCATATGCTGTCCATGCCTTAATTCTCTAATGTCTCTTAGGGATTGAATTTAAAAATAAAGTTGTGCTGTTCTGAAGTACACTGGCCAGAGTTTGAGTTTTCTCTCCTTTTACACAACCCTTCAGCAGTGTCTGTGCTAAATTGTGGTCTCTCAAGTTTCAGTAGGTTTTAATTTGATTTTTCTTCAGCCTGACATAAAACTAGGAAAATAGTCATGTTTGACTTTGTAGCTTTATTTAAAAATAACTGGAAACAAAATATGCATGTGATGGAGTTCTGAATGTGTGATGATTTCAGATGCATAATACAGAAACGCTCAGTACTATTTTGGTGCAATTTTCGGCTTAGTTCAGACTGCTTTGTGCTATTGGGAAGGATGCACCAGTAAAATGTTGCTCCTCTGTGCTGTGCGAGGACAGCACTTTCTGGCAATGTGAATAAACCCAGAGTGAAAACTCTCATGCCTCAGCTTTTGATATGGCCTCAGGTAAAGGTTTGAATCTGTCAGTGTTCCAGAGTGGAAAGCATCCAAGAAGCACATTTAAATAAAATTAAAGAAGGGAAGAAAGTTAATTATTTAAAGATCAGAAAAGTATGTTACATATATGCTGCATAAAGCACCATGACCTGTCACGTCATTACCAGAGTCAGGTCACAGTTAGAGAAGACCTTGACTCCTTGCTTACATGTACTTCTGATACAACATCTCTCAATATCAATTAGACACTGGAACAAGTCGTGCAGAGAAGTTGTGGTTACCCCATCCCTGGAAGTGTTCGAGGCCAGGTTGGATGGGGCTTTGAAAACCTGGTCTAGTGGAAGGTGTCCCTGCCTGTGACAGGGGTTGGAACTGGATGAGCTTTAAGGTCCATTCCAACTCAAACCATTTGATGATTGTATGATCTCTTAGTGTGTTCTGGATATGAAATGTAGGGTTGGATTTCCAAGAACTTCACAGTGGTAATAGGATTTAGCTTCTCAAAAGGCATGTTAACATTTGTAATGTACTTCAATAAGTAAATATGAGTAAATATTTATGTATCAAATTATATTTGATTTCCAGGTTATCTAGAAGTTTTGGTCTTGGTACTTCCAAATGCTTAAGTTTTTATATTTTTTTTGAGATTTCTTCTTGGGAATTGATACACATTGACATTAAAATAAACATTATTTCTTTAGTATGTTTGGTAGGACTGGGAATAGGACATAAATTTGCTGGTTCCTGGTTGATCACTTACATAACTGCTTTACTGGGAATGTTCTTCCATATTGCATACATTCTGGGAATGGTTTTGATTGCAAGGGAGCTCTGGTGGTCATCAAGTACAACCCCTGCTCAAAGCAAGGTTTGATGCAGGAGTTAATCAGGTCATGCATGGCCTTGTCCTGTTCAGTTCTGAAAATCATCTAGGTTGGACGTTGCACGGCTTCACTGGGCAACCTCTGCCCATGCTTTACCCCTCTCACTGCGAGGGGTTCTGTCAGCTGGAATTTCTCGTTCTTGCAGCTTGTGCTTGCCTTCTATTTCCTTTTCACTATACACTTTGTTACTGTCTTACTTGTAACCTTCCTTTAGATACTGGAAGACTGAAATAAAATTCTCCATTAGCCTTACTTCCCAGACTAGCCTAACCCAGCTCCCTAAGCCATTCCTTGTACATCATGTGCTCCAGTTCCCTCACCATCTTAGTGACCTTCTATTGGACTCACTCCAGATAGCTGATCTCTCTCTTCTATGAGGTGACACAAAGTTGTTTTATCCCATTTGTAGAAGTGGGATGATCTGTCCAATGGGCGTCCTTCTCTGTTGGCCTCCTCACATAAAATAGACTGTGCTTGGGTGAATGGCTTAGAATAGTTACTTTATTTATCTGAATTAAAAAATAAGAGTGGAAATCCTTAAATGCTGAAATAATTAACAGTGAAAATCCAGTTTCTTTCAAAATTACTTGGACACCCAAGTGTTTTTGTTGCCTCTTGAAAAAGAGGACATAGATCTTCTTTGTGCTGAACCTCTTGGCATAAGAACAGTGGGGATGCCACATTAACTTTTTGCCATCGCTTTTGTTATGCAGTATGAATTCTTGATAGGTTTTGATTTAGTTGCTGGTACATTATTTATGACATCCCTTGGCTGCAGCTGCTGTAATTTACGAACCAAAGCCAATCCTATTGTTTCTAGTTGTAAAATTGTAGTTTGTTGTAGAGCAGCTCCCAGGTGATTAGGCAGAATATGCTGTAATTGGTTGTAGCATGGGTGCTTCTAAATAAAGTGTTAATCAGACTGAATGACACATTTAAGTAATTTCTTTTGCAGATTTGTCTACCACAGGTAAACATTACTGCGGCCACAAATGTCAGGAATGAAAGGAGAATTGTGCCTTTTGAAATTATTTTAAATGATCCTTCGCTTAGGGAGTTGTGTGGTTGTTTTTTAAGTGAGAATATTGAAATATGCAAAGCACAGTTTTTGAGGGCAGGAATTCACGTTCTAATCCTGTGGTGTTGGTGAAGCTAAAGTCTTACTGTAAGAGTGTAGTTCATGCAGCAGTTTTCACTGCTATTGGATTTACAAAGTTTTGGACAATTTTGAGTCATCTTTATCTTGAGCTATACTTTTGCACATGTATATTCTTGATTGACAGGGTTTGAAGGGTCAAATATAGACGCCTGGAATTGCTGAAGTAAAAACTGCTGATTGCTTTATAAAGAGGTTATGAAGTGAGAAGAGCTTGTAGGGGTGAAATTTGTTGGATTTCTTGCTTAATGGTATCTTCCCATCAAAGCTGCATTCTTTTGTGGAATATGTGATGGATGCAAGTTAACTAGAAGCTAGGCAAAAGAAAAGGGATGAAATTCAGCATTAGCTCTGGAAATTAGAATGTACAGTTGCCACCCCAAAACCGGTGAGAAGCTAGTGGATTTGCCTCAATTCATGCAGCAGGCTCATGAAACAGTCTTTGCCACATGAACAGTCAGCTCTGGGGATGGGAAACAAAAGAGACTGAAATTGCATTTGTTCCATTGAAGGTTGTTCCCTTAAACATGTTATTTTGCCATAAGGGAGTCAAACTGCATTTGTTCCATTGAGGGTTGCTCCCTTGAACATGTTATTTTGCCATAGTGTTTTGTTAGGAGAGAAATTAAAGAATGAAGGGTCAAAGCTTTTCTCTTTTACGATTCTGTCCTGAGTCTGTATGTTCAGTTTGACTGGATAACGGGCAAGAGGCACTAGTCTTCTTTCTCACAGGTGGTGAAACAAAGTGAATTACCTTGTTACATATAACAAAGCTGATGTTGGGATGACACTAAGGTAGTGCCTAGACCAGACAGGAATTGTTCCAAGTTTTGTTTTGCTCTATGGAATGCTGCATATTCAGTATTTCATTTTCCTTTGCACTCTGTGAAATTCCTATGAGAAGTAGCAGCTGGTTTTGCTGCTCTGCTCACAGAAGGATTTCCCCTGCAGCAAGTCAGAGTAATTTCTCTAGCAGAAAACAGTCCCTCCAGAAGAAGTCAACTGTGTGGTGTCACCCTTGGGGACAAGCTAAACTGCATGGCCCTCTACCTTCTCTCCTTGAAAACAAACTATGTTTTAGGGTACAAATGCATGTATCCTACTGGGGGTAAGTCAATAAATTGGTTTAATTGATGTAAAGAGTGATCGAACTTTTGGAGGCAGTGGGGCTCTAATGATTCGCACAGGTTACAAGTCAGGTACTGGAACTAGCCCTGGACTTTACCTGCAGTTTGTACCAATTGTGGATTTTTTTAGAGCAAACATTTGTGGGGTATAGTGCTATTTATAATGGAGGTAGTAGGCATCTCATCCGCTTCTTTTTTCCCTCTGCTGGGTAGCCTCCAAGGAGGCATTCCTTGGATCACTGCAGTATCTGTTCCACAGATGAAGCCCTGCAGCAGAAAAAGGATTAAATTCAAGCTCAGCAGCAGGAATTTTCTCATCTTGACAGTTAGCACAGCAAATTTTTATTTCCCTCTCCCCCCATCACAAATCATTTTCATCTAAGCAGAAAGTGGGTGATTTTACTTGGGGTGGGAGGAAGACAATATCAAGTATGCAGGTTAGATTATTCTGGGTAAAAACTGTAGGCTTGAAAGGCCTTGGGCTTCATGCATCTGATGGTGATTGTGCTGGTTTGGACATTACAGTGTAGAGAGTTGGCTTATTAGAATGAAGTCTCCTCATCCATTTGCTCTCAGTTCCCTGACCTATTCTTTGCTCTGTCACAAGCAAGGATCTTTGACCTTCATCCCTTATCACTCATTTTGTCACTTAGTGTAATGGACAGAAGACTTTGGGGCACGCTGGAGGCAAAGTGACTCTTGAGTAGATTCTTGGCTCCTATTTCCTTCTGCATTTGATAGCAAATGGCAAGAGTCCCAGTGCTGAATGTAGTCCTTATCCCTCAACTAGGCTTAACTCAATCCTGCCTAGGCGGCTGAAGGGCAGCAAGACACCCTCTTTCAGAAAGGCCGTGGGTCAGAGATCTGATTGCTTCCAGCTCTCTGGGGCCACTGCTCAGAATTTGGACAGTGGCTTATGGTGCTTTCATATTTTACTTTAAAATCATCACGACTCACCTAGAGTCTTGTAAGACTTGCCAGCACCGTTATCACCTGCCTTAAGTAGGTCACTGTATTTGTTCACATGCTAAACAAATTAGTGAAATATTTCCATAAATGATAAACAACCTAATTTTCAGAGGGTGCGTGTTCAGGGCTTACTGATTACCAAGTTCTTCCTTCTGAGTACTCACAATGGGAACTACCCAAATTTTTTATCATCTTTGAAATTAAATAATGAGATGTCCATAAAAAAAAAATGACAAATAAAGAAAATGTACTATTGATCAAGTATTGTGTTTTAGTTACTGAGCACCTAGAACTCTTGGTATCTGGTAAGGATGACAACTTCATGCAATGGAACCAGAAGTATCACCAAGAAGAAATGTAGATATTGAACCGGTTTTGTTGATTTCTACTTTGTTTTTCCATATCTTTACCAAAATTCTGCTTAAGCTTTTTTCTTTGGAAATTACTTGGGAGTCTTTGAACTGATATATTCCTCTTCACTGATTCTTTTCTGTGTCATATTCTGGGAGTTCACTGTCTATTAAAATTGATGTTTCCTGATACTCATTCCATGTTAGAGGGGGTGGGGGTAAAGCACAATGCAGTACAAATAAGGTACAGGTTAAATATATTAAAAACTGGTTAATTCACATATATTTTAAATTTAATTGATGTTGAGTAATTGTAACTGCCTGGAATTTAGTAGTCATCAGTATCAGCCTCACTTCTAGTCAACATTTTAACCACTTATTTGGCAGTGAATACAAATTATTGCTCATTACAGTTATGAGTGACAAAAAAGAATTGACATTTATGAGGACTGGACTGTCAGAAGAGCTTTAAGTTGGCCCTTTAAAACCAAATTCAGCTTAATGGAATGCTGTTTATCTGGAAACAAGAAATGTGGGGTATGTGAAGTACAAAATATGCTGGCATATGGTGGAAAATTGTGATGCTAAAAAGGCTGAGGGGATCAGAGAGGTGACCTTCATCGTTGTGTCTTGGGTAATTATAAGCTTCATGTAAACTGTATTCATGAGTTGGGAGAAGAGCAGTATCTTGCTTTCTGTGCATTCCTCTGTGATAGTGGTAATGAAATATGCCAGGGCCTCTGTCCGTACATTCAGGTGTGTGTAGCAAAGTGGAAGAGAGTCACAAGAGCATTTGAAAGCTGGAGGAAATAGCCTGCTGTGAGAGATGTGCACAGTTCAGTCTTTTAGCTTATCAATGGGAAGTAAAGGGCTCTTTAATCTAATGGTTAAGTTTACAAGAGGGCTTGATATTTACTGTGTTCAACCCTAGGTGACCCCAGCTGTAGCCAGTAGGCAGCAGAGAAAGGCCAGCAGTGTCTATTCATTTGTTTTCTCTTTCTGATATCCCCCATCTTATCTGTTTTGACCCAAAATACCCCTCTGGCTCCTTGCTCCTTAGCTGAACAGATTTCTCTGTAAACTATTTTCTAGTGGTTTTCCCTAAAAAAGGAAGGGAGGCAGTAACTGCTCTGTTGGATGAACATGTTGGCATGTTCATTCCGCTGTTTTTGCAGGGATGACATAGAGGGAAGAAAGGGCAAAGAATAGTAAGAGGTAAGTAAGTCATCACTGTCCTTTACAAAAAGCTTTCTAACATCTTGACATGCCAAAAGTGCTTTTTTAAACAGCATTAACTTAGTTTATAAATTTCATCCTGCTTAAAAATTAACAGTACATGTTGGAAGAGTTGGTGATCTGTCTGATCTCTCACAGCAAAGTTGTTAAAATGATCAGAAGCCCCACCAGAGTCTATGCTGATTTATGTTCCCATAGGCAGCAGCTGCAGCAGAAGGACTAGGGAACTGATAGAAATGTAGGTGTGAAATACATTCTTAGCCTTCGATGCTGAAGATTCGTATCAGAGCTTTGGCCATTAGCACGATGATTGCTTTTATTTTCTTGTCTGTTTAGATTCATCAATATTGGGTTTTAAAACACTGAAATGTCTTTAGTCAATCATTTTAAAGACCACGTGGAGTGAGAAAATATCATTATGTTTGTGTAACAGAGAGACAGGAAGGAATCCAGACTCAATCGTGGGTGATGTTCACTGAAAGCCTGGGTAACTAAAGTGTCTTAGCCAAGCGTGGTGTGTACAGCCCGTTTCTATGTGCCTTCAGGTGCACCCAGGCTTTGGGATTTCCTTCTGACAGTAGAGGTAAGGTCATCATCCACATATTCTGTCACTTTGAATAGGAATGTTTTCCCAAGACAGCGTTAATTAAAAGGAAACAAGATATTTCAAATTGAAAGGTTATCAGCAAACACTGCATGAATGAAAACATTAAAAGGGCCAATCTCTCGCATGTCTTCTGTGTAACTGTTGCTTATAGAAACAACGCCAAGAAGGAGGTGAAACACCCCATGCCTTAAATTGGTAGCATTTAACACTTTGAAATATTTTAATTACCCACGTACTTGTTAGAAGGGCTTGGTGGCCTGGGTGAGAACAGATGACTTACATGATTCTGAAACACTATAAATTAGTAACTGCAGATTTTGTTGAGGTTTAAACAGAGATGTTATGAATTGATGTTAGCTTGGATGTGGGGCATTTGTCTGAGTGAAGGTTGTATGGCTTTGGTAGATTTTAATTGTCAATTTGAGTAGCATCCATGCTGGGTAAGCAGTCTTCTCTAATTTGAAAAATTATTCAAGTTTTGTTCTGAATTGCACAGTTGTATTTAGACAGATTAAAAGTTATTATAATTTTAATGGGCAGGAGGGGGGGAAGTAAATCAAGATGATTTCTCTGTTAGAGGACATGGCTCTGAAATCCCTTATTATAAATACACTCCAAAACACCTTGTGCATGCAGAGAAAGCTGTTTAGGAGGTTATTCTTTTAGGAAAATCTTCTTTTACACTTTTTCCTTCTATCAGATTAGGAGTGGGGGAAGGTGGAAATAGACTCACTGAGTATGGTGAGAGTCAGAGTGATGTAGTGCGAAGCAATATTAGTCTTCTCAACCACACATTTGTCATTTTCAGCCCTGTACTCTTTGAATTTGGGATAAGGAGACATTGGGTTCTTATGAGTCAGTTCTGAGCACCTTCTCTTTTAGGAGGAAGATAAGGAGGAAAAATAGATTCTTCAAATAACATAACCTCCATTTAAATCCTTTGGAAGTTATATTAAAAAGGAGAATCACTCCCTGGAAAGCTTTTGTCATGTGAGAATTGAATTTAACAGGCTAAGCTTTCTGTGATAATAATTGCACAGCTGAGGATGATGCAAATTTAATGGCTCTAATCAGATGAGGTGAAAGAAAGCAAACATTAGGTTTATGTTTTAATTTGTGATTTGCTCTGCTGTTGATTCTTCCATGCAAGAAGAAAGGTGGATTGTGTGTGTTCTTTCTCTTTTTTTTTTTTTTTCTTTTTTTAACCTAGAAAGTTTTGGAAAGTATTAATCAAATTGATGGCTCTTCACTAACATGAACTGATTCCAGCTTAAGATGATACATTTCACAACATTTAAGTTAGTTTATTGAACATTATAATCTAGAAAATGAGAATGACCATAGTAGGTGTCAAGAGAGTACTGAGCTGTACGGTCCTTGATCTCTGCCAGTAGCTCATATCAAATACTTACAAATAGTAAGAAAAGGACACAAGTCTGTAGTGGAGTTTTATAGAATCACATATTTCTTGTTTTTCCCTTGTGTCCTGTTTGAGGCTAAGTAGAGCAGTATTGAGCACAGTCTTAAAGGTAAGGGCACAATGAAAGGGCTAATAGAGGGCTATAATAGCTTTTTCCTGTTTTGTTCTCTGTAACCTTCTTAAAAAATTGTGAATGCATTTTTTGAATTGCTGTTGAATGGCAGACTGATGCTTTCATGGTTTCCTGTGTCATAGCACTCAGGTACCTTTCTAGAATGATAGTAGGTAGTGCAAAAGCCTTCAATTTGTATGTAATGTTAGAACATCCCTTTAAACTTATCGACTGTGGATTTCTTTTGCCATTTTAATGACCAGTCAGTATCATGATGTTCATCTACAACTTGTCATACTTACTATCTTACTTGATTATTTACTTGTCTTCATTTTACTCCTTTGGATGATGTAGATTGGTAGATTTCTGTCACTTTCTGCCCCTGTTTCTGTAATTATGGATACGATAAATAGTACTGACTGAAGTACCTTGTGGCACACCTTTGTCTTTTCTCAATAGCAAAAATGAATGAAACTTTATTTTTCCTGTTATTTAGAATTCCTTCAAATGAAGACTTGTCCTCTTGTCCTCTTATCCTCTAGCAGTATAGTTTTTTGAGCACATTTTGTGTGGGATCTTTCTGGAAGATTTTTAGAGTAGGCTATTTGGTTGAATTTTCGTTTTTGTGTATTCACTGAGTCTGTCAAGAATGAGGATGTTGATGAGTCATGCATTCTCTCTCAAAAGCCATGTTGACTCTCACTTGGTATCTTTTATTATTACTCTGTGTGTCAAATCATGGAATTAGACTAGCTTTTACTAATTCGCGTAGTGCTGACATCAGACTTTACTGCCCTGAAGTACCTTTCTAATTGCTCTTGGAGACCTTTCAGAAATTGGATTCCATATTTGCAATGTCCATTTCTCTAATACAAACACTCTGTGCAATTAATGGCTTAGTGATTTTATCCTGTTTCTTTAGAACATTCACATGAATACCATCTGGTTTGGGCAGATGCGTAGCGCTGATTTGTGTAAAATTACTTTCACTGACACTTCAATATGAGGCGTATCTTAATACAGCAACAGCAAAGAAGAGGTCTGACGTGAGAACCTTTCAAAGCAGCTCCAGGGTGAACAAAGATGCAAAACATCAGTTTGCTTTCTCTGCTGTGGCCTGAGCACTGGATGCTCTTTTCTCACCTTGCTTATGTGGTGGCTCTGTGGATTGCTTCACATCTTTTATTCGGTTGACGGAAGATTTATTATTCCAGTGTCAACTTTTTCAAGTTATGTTTCAAGGTTTTCTTATTTTGGCCTATTGCATTATAGCGTTATCCTTCTGAGGATTTTTTTTCACCCTGTTATTTTCAGCTGGACAAAAATCCAGCTTGTTAAAGTTGTCTTTCATTCGTCAAGTAATGTTTCATTTTAATCATGCCCTTTTTTCCTGTGGTTCACTTTTAGGTAGCAGGCACTTCCACTGAAATTCTGTTTCATGCCTTTAAAAGGGCATTTCTGATATTTTACCTATATCATTATTTCTTTTAGCTTTCTTTTTTTTTTAACCAAGCTTCCTCATTTTTATGCAAGAATCCTGTTTAACTCACTCCCATTGTGGATATTTTGGCTTCCTTATTTATGCACAGATGTTGACTCTATATCCTCACTGATCACGGTTCCAGAGTGACTCACTGACAGCCCTGCTGAGACCTGGTGAAGAGTTGCTTCCCCTCGGAGTTAGTTTCCTGGCTGGCCGCTCATGAAGCAGGGTTTGAAAATTTGCTCTTGGCATCATGCCCTGATACAACATTTAAGCAATCTACGTGGGGTCGTTGAAATCTCCAATTACTGCTGTGCTTCCTGATGGTGTAGTCGTTGAGTTCACAGAGCAAATCGGAATCTCTACTCCCATCCAGGCCGGCCACCACGGCGATGGTATTCTAAATATTGCGAACTGCACTCCCAGCCCTCTGTGGGACTGAAATTTCAGTCCACAGGGATCACATGTTACTTCATACAGTTAACTTATTTACTGGATTTAGCTTTAAGCATCTCCTGATGGGTAGTACCCCTGCTAGCTGCTCCGTCTTTTTCTGTGTTTCACCTCTGCCAGCCCATGCCCCAGTATTTAAGCAATCTACTACTTTTTTAGATATTTAACATTTTTATAAAAGGAAATTTACTTACTTCATCTTCTGGTCTGATTTTCTGGTTGTTTTTTTTTTCATGCTTGCTTAAATGGGAGTTTCTTTTATCTAACTGCTTTTAATTTGCTATTTCAGATTTGCTGCCATAGGATCATAGAATGCTTTGGGTTGGGAAGGACCTTAAGATCACCTAGTTCCAAACCCCCTGCCATGGGCAGGAACACCAAACACTAAACCATGTCTCCCAAGCCTCTGTCCACTCTGACCATCTCTCCATCTCTCCTATTCTTTGCTTAAGAATATAGTGTTTGACTCTCTTCTCAGAAAGATGTATTGTGCCAAACTGTATGTCCTTCTGCACCTTTCAGCATTCTTTTCTTAATTTGCTTTCTCATCGTGTGGCTTTCAGCATTATTGACTTCAAATCTACTAGTAAGTAGAAAGATGAGAAGAAGAAATCTGTGGTTTTTTTTCTGTAAAAAGAAAAAAAAAAAGAAGTGATGCTAAATATTATCAAAAACATTGGAGATGTCAAAATTGTGGCAGCCCTACATTTATTTTTAGGGAAGAGAGTCTTTAACTCAAAAGCTTTCCTGCCTTTCCGTCTCACTCCAGCAGCTTCCCTGGAAAAATTCTCACCAAGAGCAAGGAAGCCTTTGTAAAATCCTTGGCCATGTGTTTTGTGTACATTTGTCATCTGGCCTCCTCCTTTTCTCTTTATTCCCTTTTCTTTTTCTTTTTAGTTATACATATCTGGTATAACACCAAGTTGAAACTAACCAGAATTCAGTCTTTGACTTCTCTGGTGAATAAAAACAAAGGTGGTGCACATGAATAAAACAGACTTTACACGTTTGCAGCAGCTTCCCACACTCCTTCCATCTAGCAGCCAACACTTTCTGTTGGCTTTTCAATTAAAGCTCTATGTATAGGGGTGGGTTTGCATCATTTAAAATAAAACTGCTGTTTAATGCTTCACAGACATTACCTCTAAACCATTAATAGTCTTTAATTTTTATGGTTAGCAGCAGCTTAGTCATCTGGATTGTAGTTTATCTCACTGCCACTTGTGCCTGTAGTAGATCCTGCCTGTCTATGATTAGAGCAGTGATGTTTCGTAGTCCTTTCCTCATTGTCTGTGCCTCTCGCTTCTGCCTTTCCCTGTATAGGGAGACATCTCTTACATTCCTTCAACCAAGAAGAGATTTCACACCATTTTCTCCCACCCATTTTTTTTATGGTGTTTTAAAATATAAGCAGTAATATTAATAAAAGATCAGCATTTCTAAGAATAAATAAATTTCTTGATAGTTTCTAATAGGGTAATCATAGATCAAGTTTTCTAGAAATTTCTGAAGGATTCCATGCATTGCCAAACTTAAGATGTTTTTAAGAAAAGGGATTTTATTTGGTTTTGCAGTAGTAAAACTCTGTCCATGACCTTCCTGTACAGCGGAAGGTCGTTTTCTTGCCGAGGAGTCCATTGCAAGAACAAGTTTTTGTATCCGACCTGTCAGGAAGAGAAAAGGAGGAAGCCTTGTCCCCTCATCCTTGCTTATCTTTTATCAGATGTACTCTATGTCTGAGGAAGAGGAGAATATAGTAGGAAGTGAAAACTCTAGGGAGGGCAAAAGGGGAAAAAGAGGTGGGAAGAATTCCTAGGAAACTATTCCATATTTTCTCTTTTTTGTTGCAGAAAATACTAATGTACAAAATAAAAATAAATGCTGTATGCCAGCTAAACCATGTATTAAGGCTTATATCATCATTAGATTTTTAGCTTGTGTATGTCACCTCAAGTGTGTGTATTTAGGGGCATATGGTTGCACTAAGAGGCTTTGTGCAAGTGTGAAGTGCTTTATAAGCAAGGACTTACTGTCCTTCCTTTGAGGTTTTGCAGTGATCCTTATCATCAGGACCAAAACTAGGTCTAAGCACCAAAGAGTGTTTTTAATTGGCTTCTACTGCCAGTGTCAGAGGCTTAGGATGGGACTTCAGGGTGTACCAGGTATTTACAGAAAATGTGATTTTCTGACATGAAGTGGAAATCCATTATGTCATTAGCAAATCCATTCTGTTATTAGTGGTGGAGCTGTAATCACTTCAAGCTGTGATCTTGTTGGACCCCATCACCAAGCGAGCACAGCTAGACCAGACTTTCCTACTGCTATAGCAAACATGGAGATATGTGGTAACAGTAATAGGGAGAAAAGGTGGCCACCAAGTAACTGATACTGCCCCTCTGAGTGACGAAAATTGTTGCCAGTGCCCTCTCTTTGGTGAGGTGCTAAATAATTATCTTTTGATATTAGCAAGCCAGTCTTTATAAAAGGAGAGGACTTAGCCCTATTATCCTGGACAGACTTTGACTGCTACATGCACATTTTTGAGACTCTTTAGAGATGTTGATCACAGATAATGGTAATGTGATACTCTGTGTTTGTATGTGTACATTTCAGACATGTATACCACTTAGAAGAAATTCATTGTACTCTCAAACAGAAGAAATAGCATGTATTGGAGAGTTCTATACTCTTAACAAGAAAAGGCATGAATAGAAGCAATGGCTGCGAATTGAAGCAAGACAAACTCAAATTAGAAATCAGACACACATTTTTAATTAGAAGCATAATTACATGCTGAAACAAACCAATCAGAGTAAGTGATAGAATCCTCTAGTCAAGACTGAGTGTCTTTTAGAAAGGCGTGTGGTCAGAGAAGAGTTTCTGTCCTCTTGTTTAGCCATGCTTGAGCAAAAAGCTCTGGCCAGCTCCTACCCTGGCTGCTCCGTCAGCCTTAACGTCAGAAGCAGCAGCAGCATGCCAGCAGAGTAGGGGTATGGGGACTGCTGGAAGAACTGAACCATGCCAGCATCTGAGGAAATTGCAGTGATTGTCCTTGTATTCTAGCAAACTCTGACTCTGTGTGTATTGGGGAATGAAGGGAAATAACGTTTGAACAGACATTTTTAACTGGTTTTTCTGTTCCTTCTTGTAACACTCTGTGTTCTGCCTGACATTATATTGGCAGCCAGGGACTGCCAGCATCCCCGGGAGGGGGAGGAAGAATCCTGCCTGGAGACTACATGCGCTCAACAACTTCCAGCAGTTGTAGGATCTCAGCTATCCAAAGCTGCTGTTGCTGTCCATCTTGTTTGTTTCAAAATTGTGCTTTTGAATGCGTTTCTTTAAAGCTACAGGAAGACATCTTATAGCTCTTAGGACAATAGCGTGCAAGATTTTATGTGTATGGTACTGTGGGAGATTATGAAATGTATAGGAGCTCTTGGGGGTGGAGGGGTGTGCCTAGTTTTGTCTCAGTTATTTTTTCCTTCTTTTTTTCTTGTGGTATAGAGATTACACAGGAAGTAAAAATACCCTTCCAGCTGTTTTCCCAACTTTTAAATAGGTTTGCAAGCTTCCTATGAAGTCATCAGTCACCTGGTTACTTACACATAAATGTGTTCCTAAACATAACAGGTTTCAGATTTCTGGCTGGATTCCTCTTCGCCTGTGTCAGAAAAGCCCCACAAACTACAGACAGCTGGAGCTAAACAGAAATAATCACTCTCTGGAAGTGCCTTTACTGTGTATGGCAAATGGACCACAGTTAGTTAACTGCTTTTTAGGCTTGTCTGTGTCGTTTTTTGAGAAGTCTGTACAAAATATTAAGAACTTATAAATTTTAAATTGCCCTTTTTGCTACTTTTCTTAGAGTCAAAGAGTAATCTGGAGTTTGGGAACTTATTAGCAGGGGTTTGAATCCATTTGTTCTCCTCAGCAGAAACTATCCAGAACGTTTAGCAGTGCTACTAGGAACCAAGAGGAAAGCAAGGAAAATACAGATACTTAAGCTTCAATGACCAGAGTTGTAACTAACTCCATTTCCCTTTTCTCCACTTCACATGGTTTTTATTTTTTTTTTTAAAGGGGGAGTTCTCTAAATTCATCAAGTGACTTCGAGCTTCAGACATTCCTATTAACTTAAATGCCTAAATTAGGTAGGTAGTTGCCTGAGGTCATATGTATAGCTAACGGAGATGCGTAGAGGTCTCCAGAGGTTGATTGGGAACATAGGAGTGATGACCTGACCATGGCAATTGCCTTTTTTCTGTCCACTGATTTCTGCACGTTGAATGTTAAGTGGGATGGATCTGAATCATGAGTCCCATTAGGAAAGGGTCAGTAGGTACCAGCTCTCTAGTTCTTTTGTTTTGGAGATGATGATCTAAGGTACATTTAGAGGAAAGAAGGAAACAAAAGTAGAATATGAACAATTCTGGGGAAGTGGGATTGGTGAAGTTCAGCTTGGTGCTTTGTTGATCAAGAAACAGTAAAGAAGGTAGGAGGGATACAGTGGAGAAAGACTCAGTCATGGAGTGAGAAAATCGGTAGCAGATCAAATTAATCTCCTCAGAATATGATGCTCGTGTCTCATTCACTCCCATCACTTAGTCCATGCAGGACATTTCAGGAGTAAGGAAAGATTTCCTGATTGTATATTGTATGCTCAGAGGTCTTGCTAGGTAGGTGATGATAACCATGACTGTAGTCTTTTTGATGCAAACAGGGATGTTGCAGCCACTACCTGCCTTGTTCAGTGAGTTGCTAGATTTTTCCTTCCAGAAGAAGTATCCAAAAGACATGGATGCTGCAGTCCTCTCCAACAAATTCCTGGCTGTCTGGTATGAAAGACTTCCTTTTCTTATGAAAGAAACAGCTTAGTGTGCCATCTCCATCTGCTGGTTGAGCAGATTGGCAACAGGAGTACCTGAACTGATTTCAGAAAGAGAATTAACACATTAAGAAATATGAGCAGGAGAGTAGAAAGCATAATACACACTTTAACCTTGCTGAAAAATGTAATTTAATCAACAGTTATTAAAAATTACAGCTTTCTCTTGGATGATTTAAATAATCATTTATATTTTCATGGCGGGATATAATTACATATTGTTTGATTAATTGCATAATATATTACTGTGGAATAACTCTTGACTGATACAGGCATATTGGTATATTTATACTACTGAAAATATGGTAAAATAGGCATCTTTACTTGGACAAGGTGTCATGGTTTGTTTTAAAATTCAACCATGTGTAAAGCAATTCTATAAACTGTATATTTTCCAAACTCTGTACATTCAATTTCTGACAGTTTAATTATTTCATTGTTATGCTTAGGGTGTAAAATTACTTAATTGCTAATGAAAATGTTCAGCCCACCTGAAAAAATTTATTACCTAAGTACTTCTATTAAACACTTTCTGTTCTGTACAGAGCAGAGGAAGTTCTCATTTTTAAACTGGTTGTCATTGAAATATTCATTTACTGTTATTACACTTCATCATTTGAAATGTGCTTAGAGGAGGAACTTAGGAAATGTATTTTACTTTTCAGACTTTAGTACATAGAATGGTCTGAGTGGCATGCTGATAACCTTCAGGGCAAAGGGACTTCTGTGCCCGATTAATTGAGGTGCATGTTCAAGGCTTTCCTGGAGCAAACTAGAAACCTTAAAAAGGGTAGAGGTGAGCTCTACCAGCTGGCAAGCTTTCTTGGCAGGCTGACTTCACTTAAATATTGTATTAATGAAGTCATGATCTGTAACTTTGGAGTTCAAGCATTGAAAGGTGCATATTTACGTATTTTAAAATTTATCTGTATTTGTGTATTGCAAGCATGTTCCTGAAGTTTAGCGTTCGAATCTTCAGCATATCATTATATTGACGTAGTTTCTCTGCTGTTGTTTAAATCTATATTCAAAGCAAAAAAAAAAAAAAAAAAGATAAAGCTTCTATAAACACTATCCTTTCCTTATTTCCAGGTAATACAATTGATATTGATTGATTCCTTTATTCAGACGTGGTCTTTTTGTATGCCTGTGTGTATGTAACTACATAGAAAGGTAGAGGTGAATTTCTTACCTGCACATTTCAAGGAAAACCAAAATGATACAAGATTAATTACTGTCATCATCTTTGATGTCTCTCTTTAGGGTCACTGTTTTGCATCTGGATATCATGGTGACTTTTTGATGGAAAAGCAGTGTGGCTTCATCTTTGCTGAATCCATTAATTTAAAAACAGGGAGAGTCCAGCAGGTTTCAACTGTGGGCAACATATTTTAACCACACAATCAAGAGCAGAATTAATGTAATTAATTCTTTTGTGTTTTTCTTTTTTTAACTAGAGGACAAAATAATAAAAAAAAAAAAAACCAAACCAATGTAATATGAGTGCTTTAGTATTTTGGAAAATGTTGGAGTTATAGGCCAGACTGTTTCTAACTGTAAGTAAGGAGCAAACGAAGAAGTTATTTTAGTAAGTGTAAATTGAAAGTGAACATAAAGCAAAGGGAAAGGTTTCTCTTCTTCCAGAGTGGCAGGCAATGTGGTTAGTATTATCTAATTGCCACATCAACAGTTTGGACTACAAAAGCTTAATTCAATAAGGAAATCTTAAGTGTTTGGACTTAAATGCGCTGTTGCTTAATTTTCAGTGTATTATGTGTGAGTAGTTCTTCCAAAAGCAGCAAGATACAGGAAGGAATTGGGGCAAGTGTGATTGACTATTCATTCTTTAAAAGCCATCCTTAAATAAAGTCCTCTGTTCAGTCTTTTTCAGTTTGTAAACTCTCACAAGAATATATATCCTCTATCAAAAGGAATTGCCCTTTTCATGAAGTCTCATACCAGTGGTTGTCTGATACACCTCCTGTTACCCCATTTGAGTTTCTCTCCTGTGAGAGGAGACAGTTTTGCCTTCATGGCAAGTATCTCCTCTCAGTAAGCACACCTTTGATTGAGACCATTTCTATTTTAAAAAAACTCAGCTCAAACAGAGATTGAATAAACAGCAGCAGCTGTGAAACATTCGTCCTATTAGAATATGCAGTATGTGGTCTGGTACTGCAAGCAAGAAAGTAGAATACATAAGTGCACTTTAAAGAGTAATAACAGTCAACCTTTTGACAGAGCAGTTGATTGTATATTCCCTGATAACATACCACTACTAAGAACTTCAAAACCTATTATTCGTTGCTGTCTGTATTGCTAGGAAATATTTTAGCAATGATAAAGCCTGTGAATGTTGGGTCAGCAGGCCTATTAATGGTGCTTTGTGCTAGCTCACACTTCAGAGGCACTCACTGATATTCCTTCTTCAATCTTGCCTATGGAAAACTTAATTAAAAAATGAAAGCTTGTTTCACTGTTCCAAGATTTCAAATCCAAAGAGCAGAAAATTATACTAAAAGGGATCTGAAAGGATATGCTGGTATGTCTGCCACAGAAATGTCTGGTTTTGATGTCTTTTCCTGGAAAGTAAAATTCTTGTGATACTCCTCAGGCTTTTGAACTTTTACGCCATTCTTCAAGCCATAGTTTATTTGTGCAAATGACCCATATGTCTGTAGCAGGTCCTTTCTACAAGGGTGGTAGCATTGAAGGTTTTTTTTCTTTGTCTTCATTTTGTTTCAAGTGAAGATACAGAGTTCTGTGGATGTCCAAGAGAGGCTAACCACACATCATGTACCAGGTGCTTTTTGAAAACTCTGAAGGGGAAGATCTACCACAAGTCAGAATTGCAGCTGCAGTTGACCACTCATGGGATATCTGGTGTCATCTTGGCTGAGCAAGCCAGAGGCAGGATTCCTACCTTTGAAATAGTTCCTAGAATGAAGCCTCAGCTCTGAGAATAAGAAGTCACCAGAGGATAACTGTGTTACATGGCTAAGTTGTGGAGCTGATGTAAATTGAGAGCTGACGAGGAAGGAAAGAAACCTTCCCAAAGGTCCTTTATGCTGCTGAATTTCTTCCTCTGTTCAGTGCCAGAACTGCACGTACAGTGCTCAAGTTTCTCTTCTTATTACTGTCTTTCCTTGGAAGAAGTATGTTTGAAATTTATTGTTATTACATCTTTAGCCTGGGGATATTGGGAACCTGGACCTCCTACCAGATGAGACTCTTACGTCCATGTGCTACAGAGTGTAGTGGGGGCTGCAGGTGTCAGGATGAAGCTGAGCTAAAGGCCTCTCCAAGGACATCTCCAAACTACCCTTCATCCAGTGGTGGTGGTTTGGTGGTGGTTTAAGGAGAGGTGGCATGACACAGAGGTAGTGCAAGTCTCCTGACATCAAATGAATGTGAATTCTCTTTGTAGGGAGTGGAAATGGATTTGTCTGTGTGTGGCCTAGTCTCTGAGACTTCATTAACCACAGTTTAAAACTCACAGGAAGGGTTGAATGAGCTGTAGAAAGAAGATCATAGAATCACAGGCATGTCGGCTGGAAGTGACTTTTGGAGATTATGTAGTGCAGCCTCCTGAGATCTTTGCATTGGTGTCGTGGTTTAAGCCCCTCACGCAGTTTGCTCACTCACTCCCCCCTCTTTCTTCCCCGGTCCCTGGAGGATGGGGAGGAGAATCGAAAGAATGTAACTCCCACGGATTGAGACAAGAACAGTTTAGTAACTAAGGTATAACACAAGACCACTACTGCTACCACCAATAATAATAATGACAAGGGAAATACAAGGAAAGAGAATGCAACTGCTCACCACCCAATACCAAGCCCGACCCAGCAGCGAACACCCAATTCCGGGTCTCTGCTGTCGGTTTTACGTCCTGGGCATGACGTGCTGTGGTATGGAATACCTCTTTGGTCAGTTTGGGTCAGGTGTCCTGTCTCTGCTTCCTCTCGGCTTCCCCTCCTTCCTGGCACAGCATGAGGCTCAGAAAGTCCTTGGTCAGACGAAAACATTCTAAGCACTAGCTGAAAACACTGGTGTTATCAGTGCTGTTCCCAGGCCGAAAGTCAAAAACACAGTGCTGCACCAGCTACTAAGGAGAAAAATGACTGCTGCTGCTGAACCCAGGACAATTGGGCAATTTCACTATCAGCAGCTGTGTAAACTGAGGTGAGGGATTACTATCGACATGTCTATGGGGCTGGGTATTTAGCTTATACATTGCATATGTTTTACTATTTTCTTATTTTAGTACTGTTTCTTTTCCTTGTAATAAAGGTACATTATAAAAGGCTTACGAGAGGGACCAAGCCACTGAGGTGTACTGTTATAAGTAAAAACTCTTGGATGTTTGCATCCTTCCACCTTTTTTGCTTGTAAAACTGCTTTGAACAAGGATTTCAGGACATGGCTTGAGCCGTTTGACTTTGAATGAAACTGGATTTTGGGAGGGTTGGTTTTTTTCTGGAAGAGACAATGGCGATATTTCTCCAACATGTTAGGTGAAGACAGATTGGTTTTAGGCTGTCCATATAAGCAGTAGAAGTGGATATATGAAGAGATAAGGGAATTAATAAGGAAGTGGAAATCAGGCTTGCATACTCACAAGGCAGTCCAGGATTTATTATGTATCAGATACATTTATCCCTAAAAGTTATTTTGAAGATGGGTAATAAATGAGAACTCTCTTGCCTGTTTCTGAAATATCTTATGGCATCTGAAAGATGAATATTTAACACCTATTGATTTTGAAATACAAAACAGTCGAGGGAGTTTACCTTCTGCTGAACTGGTTCAGTGAAAGTCATGGTGGCAACAGTTTCTCACCTCAAGGCCCTTTGGAAGGACTACCTCTAGCAGAGGCAGGGTGCAGCCTTCATTGCTGTTGCCTGTTGAAGCAACTAGAGACAAATGGTGGGCTATGTCTTTGGAGATATGAGTTTGCCTCCATCAGCTCTGATGAGTTTACTTTAATTTCTGTTATCTAAGGATTTGTCTGGAAGTGGTGTAAGGTGTGCCCCTGTTTCTGTATCTACTGGAGTTAGGGACTAGGGCTGATTACTTCCAGGATATAAAAGTGAGATAAAAGCGCATGGTGGAGGATGCAAGCTGTTAATCTTCTGCTTCGTAATGTAGTTCAAGATTTTTCTTGGTTATTGGAGGGATCTCCACATTGACAGGAGCACTCAGCTGAGTGCTCTGGCGTGTTGCCATTTACTTTCATTTGTGTCTATTCTGCAAAGTAATACTAATTTTTCAAATAAATGTTTTAAAGCTACAGGATGTTCCCACGCTGACCAAAACCCAGGGGGTTGTCTGTTTCCTGTTTCCTCATACATCAGGAAACACTATTTCTACCCTTTCTTTCCGTACTGTTTTTTCCAACAGTACCTATTGTCTCCAGCCATGCATGACCTAGGTACACAGCACTGCCAGCTAGTAACCCAGGAACTCGGCATTGCAAGTGAAATATTTTCCACCATTTATTTGGCTATACAGTGCTGGATGGAAGGAAAAATGTTATTTTGCTTTAGGAAGTGGTGAACCTTTTATACTCCATATATTAACTTGCTGTGCATTCAGAGCTTGGTATATTCTGGCTGGTGAATATCCTTTCTTACTGCTAAAATACATGGACTTGACACTGTGTCCTTAAAGAAGTAGTGTTTAAGGGCTTAGGGAATGTTCAGAATGTGGGCTTGAGCCCAGAGATCTGTCTCCTCTATTGTTATATTTGAGAACCTGTAAAAATTCGGGGGTTTCAGCTTGGTCTCAGTGATTCTTCTGTTTCTTAGGCTTATTGAAATGAGTCAAAACTTTTCTGGTTTTATCTTTTTTTTTTTTTTTCCTTTGTTTCTTTTATTTTCTTCTCTTGTTTCTTTTATTTATGAATACTGCTTTTGCTGTCAGGGCACAAGAGTTTCTTTAAGGAAATTTATTACTGAAATAAGGGAAGAAAATGAAATTGTGCAGGCGGCTGGTTAAGACTTATGGACAAAGAACATACGGACAATAATTACTTTTAAAGCCTCTCTGGAAAATAGAAAATCTCTTGCTATTAACTCAACTGCCTTTAAAACTAAAGAAGGCGTGTGCAAAGCCTGCACAATTTTTTCGTGTGTGTCCATGTGTAATTCTCTGTAGATTTTTCATTTCAAGTCTACATTTGTAATATTCTCCATTTCTTTCCTCTTATTCCTTTAAAAGACTTTCACTGCCTGTTTAGACACAGAGAATCCAGAACTCCATTACTGAGTTTATTTTTTCATTTGATTATTGTGTTTTATTATACTATTGCATGAGCATTTTAGTTAGCTAAATATATGTGTTGATCTGATTGATTTACAGTGGAGCATGTATCTTACTATAGACATTTCTTCCTTTGCAATGACACTTCTGGTAGCTTGCAGTCTGTTTGTACTTTTGTTGGTAATACTTCCCAGAGGTGGGATTTAAGGAAGGAAATGGAGCAAATCTAGATTCAGACTTTTCTTTTGGATCTCCTCTCCAGAGGATCAGAACAAATCCCTGAATTTAATGATGCACTCAGATGTAATGAAAATTTGGATATTAATCATCACTGGAACCTATGTTCTGTGCTCATTAAATAGCAAATTTGGTGAGTGCTTCCAGTTCCCTTATGAGATACTAGAGCAGCAGGTAGGCACAAAGCAGTCAGGTCATAATTCAAATTGTATTTGCAGTAGAGCAGTGCGTATTGTTTTCAATGAAAACTCAGATTCCACTTTTACTGCTGTAACTTTAACATCATAAATGTACAAAACTGTTTTATCATATGCAGTACAGGATTCTTATCACTCTTGTAAGTGAAAGTCTGGACTATTTGGAAAGACCAGTTGTTTCAGTTGACATGTGAATTAGACTGAGAAACAGATTTCAGGAGTGAATTCAAGTGGCATTAGAAATAAGTGACTGCTGAAATCTTTCCTGATGTGCTGGTGAAGTACAGCTTTTTTTAATTAATTATATTTGTGTACAAATGCAGAGCATGCCCTAAATCTCTGGGGTCATACAGGACTCTAGCAGTGTTTTTAATCCAATGCATTCATAAGTTGGAAACAAACTTGAGTTAATCCATTTTGAATTCTTTTTGCTTGTCTTTGGGTACTTTTGCCTTTAGGACCTGTATTTTGAATGCTTTTTCTACTTTCATAAACCACAGAAATTTTTGTAATGCTTTAAAAAAAGAAAAAAAGGCAAAAAAAAAAAAACAAAAAACCCAACCAACCAACCCAACCCTGAACAGCTGGGATAGTGTAGTGATTATGTATCTAAGAGGTCCTTTAAAGATAAAAAGTACCGTAAGATTTCACAGTATGAAACAGAAGATAATTCCTACAGCTAGACCCGTGTCTTGCCTATTCCTAGGACAGGGTTCCTGTCTCTCTCCATAATGCCCCACACCTGGTGCAACCAAGGTTCATTGGGTTACGGAGTAGCTGTTTCCTACTCTGATGGGTTCTTATGCAGCAGGACCATAGGAAGATATTTGTAATTCAGCTACAACTCATTTTGCACATTGCTTTACCTGCTGCCATCCTCCTTCCTGACACCAAATAGCTCTGACCTTGTAATGTGTCCTGGTGTGGGACTATCACAAGCAAGGAGACAGGATGGACTTGCAAGTTTTAAACAGTGAGGGCTACGTATAGATTGCGTCACTGAGCATGTCTGCAGAAGTTGAGTATAAGTGTGATGTTTCTTCCGCCATGCAAGAAGTCTAGCTTTTTATATTCTGCATGGGCATGTGCTGTTCCCCTTGAGTTATTGTTCGGTTCACATTATAGGAAGCAAATGACTGATTGAAAAATGATTCAAGGTCCATGTGTTGCATCAGAGAGGAAAAAAAAAAAAAAAACCCAGATAAAACCTGAGTGTTTTTTGGATAATCAGCATAGGGCACTTAGGAGCAAAGCAGGTACCACAGTGAGTTTAAATTGTTTCTTCTCAAACCACGTTAAAATTGGAAAAGCAATATCTATGCTAACCTGTAAGAATGAAACTGAAGCTCTGTACATCTGAAATTATTTCTGGAGGTAAAATTGTGTTTTTAGAATACAAGTATGAATTCACAGATGCATATATTTTTAAGCATGCAATCCTCCCCCTAGATTAGAAGCAAGCAATTGGATTCATACTGTTGGAGTCCCTGTAAACTTTTCATATCACATGGGTAGGGTTTTGCGCAAGTGGATCTGGGTTGAAATCTTGTTTACCTTTGTTCACCTGGCAGGTTTGATGCTCTAGGTGCAGGATGCTGCAGTTCCCTGCAGCAGCTGTTGAGTTGCATGTACATAAGGCTTGCAATACCAAGGCTTGAATTCAGTACAGATGTAAAAGGCAGTATTTTTTGATGCTTCCCATACATATTGTAATATGTTATATGTTTAAGTTTGTGTTTATAAAGATAGATATTCTAAATGCTTAAAAAATGCAAATCAGATTAGAATATGCTATTTTTAATACATATTCTTTACTGGCCAATGTTATTTTGAAAAAGACTTTATATATTTTATATATTGTATATATAATTTTTTTCTCTTCATTAAACAAAAATTAAGTTGAAAGTTAGTTTTTAAAGACAAATTACCATGTTTGTACTCAATTGTGTCTTAGAACATCATGTATTAACGACCATAAACATAGAGTTTATTAAAAATAAAGCCTCTGAAGTTTTTAACTTCTCATTTTTACTGATCTTATGCAGTGGTACTTGAATATTCTTACTTCCAAATGGTGAATGGGAAGCGGTGGAATCAAGTAGTGTTAATTCATCAGCAGAGCTTTCTAATTGTTCCCATCTTTTGATTTAAAGAAGAAATGTTTGTTTTGGAAATATTTGTTGTGGTTTTGTTTGTTGTAGGTGCTAAGCAGCTCTCCTTCCAAGGCTGGTCTGAGTTTGCAAAACTATCCATGCATTTTTATACTAATGAACTTAATCTCAGATTTTCTATAATCATTCTTAACAAAGTCCAAATGGCAGTAGGCTATTGAAGATATCCTTCTAAATCCTCTTGTGCAGTTTCATGCTGATCTATATAATTTATAAAAATGCCTATCTGTAATTACTTGCTTAGTTTGCATTCTTTCCTAAATGCCATCTTCTTGTTTACTTGGTTTGTGTGCAGGAGAGGCCCTGGGAAGACAGTGGCCTTATTTGTCCTAATGTTATAATAGCACATTTTAGTTCACTTGTGTACCTCATCAAATGTACGTTCCATGCTGTAAAAGGAAAAATCAAACCTTATTTTTCTTGTATTTAGCATGAGTTGCTTTAGTTGAGTCTAGGTCTTAAAAACAGGTCTTTTGCCCTATAAACCCATTAGTCTGTAATTTACTAACTATGAAAGCCTGTTATTTGCTTGTCCTTCCCATCCTGTGCTGACTGACTGGTTTGAATTTCAGGAGTAAATGAATTTGTGAGCAATGGTTTGTTCCATTCTGGCTTTAAGGCTTAATGAGACTGTAATGTATCCAGGCTGAGGTTTCTGTTTGATCTCATAATAGTAGGAAACAGACAAGTAGATTGCATTAATCATTAATGATTGCTAATGTTTGTTTCTCCCTGTTCTGACAATCACTGTCTTCATGCTTGGGTTGGAGTTGGGCACATGGCAAAACAAAGGTTATCTTCTCTTACTTATGTAATGTCACAAACAAAAAAATACATAGCTGGTTATGGAGAAGGCTGGCCATCTTTCATGTCTACCTCTGTAGGAGTGGAAGACGGAAGGGTCAGTACTGTGTAGAATAGTAGGATGCTTATGTTGGGAACCTCCTCCTCCTGTGAGCTACTCCGCAGGCATGGCAGAGTGATGCCAGTGCAGGAAGTGGGATGCTTTCAGTCATGCCCTGTGGGAATTAATAGGCTAGAGCATTGTGTTGGAACTGGTGGCACATTAGTCCTCTGAAAGGTCACCTATAGTGTAGTGACTCTGGTGCTCCTTGAATTCATTCTGGAGACTCAGTCTTTTTGTTCTTTCATAGGTGTTGGAGTGAATTATCTGTCCTGCCAGAACAGACTGAAATGAGTATACTTCCTGTAGGAAAATCACAAAATTAAATTAAACTTTAAAGAAACCACAGAATCCCTTTTAAATATTTACCGTAAAGCTTGATTGCCCTACCACCCCTACCCCCAACTTGGGCTGATGTGGGACAGACTCAGAACTGGGGAATGGAAATCAGGGGTGGGAGGGCAGCCCTCAACTGGAAATTGGGTTTTTGGATGGTGGCCAATCATGGGAGAAAGCCAAACTGGAAAGCATGCAGGGGTGTTAAAGTCTCTGAGCCCACAGACCTGTGGCTCACTAATCCAAGCTAGGAAAAACTGCTGATCTGAAAAGGTAATACAAAATGTATTGTAAGACTTATGAATGATGAAGTAATATATGCAGTGAAATGGGAAGCAATCTTGGACTTTTCCAAAACATTCGGATGTTCTGGGGTGTTTTTTGTTGTTTGATTTTTTGTCTTTTTGGGTTTTTTTTTGCAAGTTAAATAGGACTTTAATAATCTGCAGTATATGTGAGCTGCAGATTCCCACCATGTGTTTGCTGCTTAAGTGTAAGGATGTATGGTTTGTGCAGCAACTTTGATTGTTTTTCAAGTGTCTGTGTGATTTAGCTTCTTGCTTTCCTCTCCCCCCTCCCTGTCCCATGGGTGAAGGCTGTCAGCTCATGGTAGGAGAGAGCATTGGAATTGTTGCAGACCATGTCATGGTGATCTGGAGATGGACATAGATCCCATCAAAAACAGTCCCTGGGAGTCTAAAAGTTTCCAGTGTAACTTGACTGCTCAGCTTGCTTTCCAGGGACCCTGTCAGCAACACTTAAGTGTGATGCTGATAAGTACTATAAAATGTCATGGGTGTTGTCTAGAGCCAAATCCTGATGGTGTTGCATTAGATCTGATCATGGGAATATACAGTCTCTAAGAAACAGTTCTGATTATTAAAAATAATCTTCTCTTGCAGCAACATTTGGCTGGCAGCTATATAGACACTTCCCAGTAACAACACAGACGGCTTTATTTGCTTTTGAAGGTTTTGCTGCCTGAGTTCATGCTCCTTCCCTGCCTTCCTCCGCCCGATCAAGGCACCGTGGGTTTCTGCAAGAAACCTTATGCTTTTTGGTGTCTCGGTGACAAAACAGATAAGGAAGTCAAGTGTCTTTTCCTGGCATACAAACATTTACTGAGTAGAAGAAACAGTGTGTAGGGAGTATCCAAACATTTACAGAGGGAAGAATGGCTATGGCAGCTGTACTGTATTTTATAGCTGTGATAAAGATAAAATCATTCTGGTGCTTTTTTGAACCTAAGGAAATGATTTAGTAGAGAGGGAAAAAAAAAAGTCATTATCTGGTGTATATGAAGAAACCCACATGCACGTGACATTTAAATTCTAGTGCAACAGTTTTGGCAAGTTTAAAAGCTGGGAGTGTTTTCCTTTTGACGCGACATTCCATGGGGACACGCAGAGCAGGGCCTTGCAGTCCAGGCAGGCTCTTGGGGATCCTTATGCTTGGTAATGCCTTGTGTTTTAAAGGGAATTCAAGATTAGATGATCTAGTTTTCAAGAATGAGTATTTAGCAATAGGCTAGCTCCTTTCTTTGGAACTTTGTCCGTGTTTGAAACACTGGGATAACATCACAGTTCGGAGTATGTTATTCACATCTCACTGGCATAGTGAAAATATTATAAGATGCTAGACGGGTGATGTGATATTGTGGGCAGATGACAGGGACTATGACTAAGGCTTATGGAGATCCAGTCATAATGGAAACCTTCAGTAACGGAGGCTGTATATTTGTCTAGTGCAAATGCAGTGAAGAGTTATCTCCCTGGAACTCAGAGCATTAGCATCCTGTTGAGTAGGCAGAAGGTTCTGGAAGCCACTAAATGAAGGCGTTCGTTACTTGTTATATATGCTAGTCTTTGCTAGTAATGATGGTTTATTAGTCTTAGAAACAAGGCACACATTTTCCATGTTGTTTCTTTTGAAAGATTTCTCTGCATGTGATGACTAATGTTTCCTAGCAGTTTGGTGTTTTCTTTTTTTCTTTATTGCTTTTAAAGACACTAAAGGTTGCTAAATAGCCTACAAAAACCAGTATGCTAAGTTAAGGAACGTATCACAGGATTGTGCCTAGTCCTGAATAAGGAAGACTAATAAGATGAGAAAAAAATGCAGTCTGATTTTTCCTTGTGTTCTGGGAGATAAAATAGGTGAATAATCTTCTAGTTCAAGCATAAATCCTGGGTGTTTAGCTCTGCTCTAAAGTTCGTACATGGTGCTGTCAGAGGCTATTTAAGGAGCTTTATCTATTCATCTGCAGAGGATCTCCATGACCAATTTTGTGCCTTTAGGAAGCACGAGACATCAAGGTCAGTTGTGGCTCTGGGAGAGTGATTCCCTGATTCCCTCGCGTCACTGACAGCCAAAGTGGTGCACAGACACTGCATTTGTCAAATCCCATGCAAGGTGCTCACTTTTGTGCAATCATGGAATTTTGGATTCTATTCTCTGTTTATAATTGTCATAGTCTCAGTACAATTATGGTCTCCACCAGGGCCACTTGGAAAACATTATCTGTCTTTCATGTTGTATTTTGACATGCTGAAACTCAATGCAAAAAGCGTGGAAGTTCCAGATTTGCTATGAAGGTGTAAGCTGTGCCGCACAGGATTTTAGGCCCGAAGGAACCACCAGCAGATTTAGTTCCAATTTTCTTTAGAGGAAATCATAGAAAAAAAAGAATTTTTGTTATACCCAAATACTTTGTTGTTCAGATTAAAGCTTTTTTTTTTGTCTCCTGGAGATTAAATTCTTGGTGCCAGAGGGCAGGAGAGATCACAAAACCTCCAATACTTGATACCCTTGGAATGATGGGGAATTTATTTAGGTATGATTGCATGAGTCCATCAGAAAATAAAGAGTTCATAGCACCATTTTTCTAGTTTTGCCTTTTGCTTGTGCCTAATCTGTCATGTGTGGAATAAACTAAATAGAGTTCTTTCCTCTTTTGTCTTTGAAGTAAGTCTAGATAGCTGCATGGGAGGGAGAAGGTGTTGTTTCTGACCTCAGTGGGTGATTTTGGAAGCCCTAAAATATGAGCTATCAATAAAATTATTTTCTTAATAGAGAATTGAAGTAATTCTGACTCTTTTAGGAGAAAGACAAGATACTCTCAGTCTCCTGTGACCTGTCAAGGAAGAGAGAAGAGCAGGCAGAGGTTTTGGAGTCTTTTTACCTTTATAGTCTCTCTGCCCCAGAAAGTCAAAACGTGATCTTTCCTGTCTAGTTCAGCAAAGCATGTTAAATACAGAGAATTTCTTCAAGATACTGCAGGGGGAAAACCAGAAAAATAATAAGAGAAATACATTCTAGAAGAAGAGCGTAATTTACTTCTAAGGACTTCAAGCAATGCAGAGTCCCCTGGTAAAATATTTCAATTTGATTTTCCCAGCTGCAAAAGTAATCAAAAGCTTCTTTCAAGGGTTAACTTGCTAATGAGATCCAGTGACTGGAAGTTAGTTATGCCATTGTCTGCATGATTAACTATTTCCATCCTGTTATCAGATAGCTTTTATGTGTGAAAATACCTGTGCATGGTGATGAAGTCAGCCCATGTCATTCTCTTTGATGAGCTGAATGTGTTGTGCTTCCTAAGTCTCACATCATAAATCATGTTTTCTAAGCTTGAGTAATATTTGTGACCCTCCTCTGAATGTTTTCCAATATTTCCATGTGTTTCTTAAATTGTGGACACTATGCTGGCATTCTGTCAGAGGTCTCACAAACAATATATAAAAAAGGTGAGATTTCTATTTGCCTAACTTTGATTTGTTTTTCACCCCTACCCTCAAGAATATCATAAATTCTTCTCACTAAAAGCTTCAAGACATTTCTCATCCTTCTCTTTCCTCCAGCTTCTCTTTTGATTTTTTTTTTTATCTCACACTAAAGCTCTTGTCAAGGTTCCCAAAGTGGGTGGCTGTAATGGCAGTGACCAACTGATAGACTTCAGGCATCCAGCTCTGGAAGTAGATATTTCTTTTTCTGTAATTCTGTAGGAAAGATAGGCTCTTATTTTAACATCTTTGACAGGCATCTAAACTAAATTCCTTCAGTAGGCAAGTCAAGTCAGTCTTCAAGTTCCCATTAGGCTCAGAAAAACTCCATTCTTAATTCCCCTTGTGTTGCCTTGCATTTGGTTCTATTAAAATTAATTCTGTTAGATTCTCCTTGTACGCAGTGACTCATTGCTTCTCAGACACCACATTTTCTTCCCTATGAAGCTGTCTTATCTACAGCTGTTACCACAGATCTTATATTTTTGATAAAAATAACTTCAGATGAAGAATGAATCCCTTATGGCTCCTCTAAATGAGGAGTTGTCGGTATCAAGAACAATTTGAGACCTGTGAGTATACTGCAATTGAATCCAACTGAAGTACACTCTGTTAATTCCACATCATCATTTTTTAATTGAGATGTCATGTTGTACTAAGTCAAATGCCATGGAGAAATCAAGTGCACTATAGCATACAATTGCCTTTGTCAACCAGACCTGTTATCTCTTCACAAAAAGACAATAGGTTTGTTTTACAAGACCAACCTTCCATTAAACTAACTGATTGACATTAATTAGATTTTTAGCCTCTAATTCTTTGTTGATGAATTTCCAAATTAATCACTCCTTTCACTGAATGCTGAATAACCATTCCAGAGGTCTGTGGCCTGTTTCTTTTATCCTTGTTTAAATATTGGATCTCCTTTGGCAGTCCTTTATTTCTTTGGAATTTCCTCAGTTTTCAAAAGTTTGTTTAAAAAATTAATATTAGCAATTCAGGGAAGCTCCTCAGCATGTCCTTTTAACACTCAGGGGAATGTGTTATTCAGGCTACTGATTTGAACATTGTTTATTTTTAGCAGATGTTGCCTAACATTCTCCTTTATCGCATATGGCAAACCTTCTATTCTGTCCACAACTTTACATGAGGTGAATGCATCCTCCTGCTTCATTCTGAATACAGAACAGAAGAAAAAAATCTGAGCATTTCTGTGTACTTTACATCATCCTTTAAAGTTTTATCATGCACCTCTTGCAGATCTCCTGACTTTTCCCACTATTATATTATCTTTTATACACTGTCATTCACTTACCTTCCTTCAGCCTTATGCATCCACATGCTCTCTTTTTTTCCCTACGTGTGTCTTGTATGTTCTAGTTTCTGTTTTAATGGCTGATTCCATGTCTCATTTTAAGCATGATACTTTCTTGGCTTTTTTTGTGTGTATCTGGATAATGATGACTTTTTGGAAATTTAGAAGTTTTTCCGTGTAAAAACACCCTAGCATTTTGGTAAAACTTACAACTTACATTTATTTTGTTCATTTTCAGTTTTTGTGCCAACTGTTGCTTTAAATTTTGGAAAAATGGTCCTCCAGAGTTTTCAGATTTCCTGTAAAATACATGCTTGTGCTTTTAGGTAGAATTTGGTTTTCCTTAGGGACGTGTTTTGCACAAGGTAAGCGCAGTGAAGTCACAATGCAGTGTGATGTTGAGCATATTTTTTTAAAGGGTTTCATGTTCAGGTATCTGAAACAGATTGTGGGTGATGAACCTGGAGTTCTGGGGTTCTGACGTGTTGCTTTTGTTGGTGGATGAAGGCAAATATTTGTCTTTGCTAGAACTTCCTTTACTTTTCTTGGCAGAGCTGATCCAATCAGCTGGTGCAGAGCTCGTGGACAGCTGTGCCTCTGTGCCAGTGTGGAGGTTCTGTGCCATCATCAAGCTCCAGCAGCTGGTCTCTGCAAATACAACATCCTTTTAACAGTACTCTGTGGTATTTATGTGTTATTACAATGAAAACTGTTCATTCAGACCCTCTGGTTCCTTAAGCTGTTAAAGCAATGTGGTAGATCTCCTGCCTGCTCTCCCTTCTATGTAAAAACTGAAATGGTATTAATAATGCTTCCTATTCTTCCCATGTTTGAGAAGGTGTGTTTTTGTGGTTTTGGGTCTATTAAGATGTATTGACTTCCTATGGCATCTTCCATGTGCCACTATGTCTCCCACTTCAGCCCTCAGCAATGTTTAGTCTATTTGGCAGAGAAGAGCCCTGTAGCCCCACAGGTTTAGTTTACATTTAGGAAATGCTATAGAGGGAAATCAAATACCCTGAAGCGGTTGATGCCTGGTGTGAACCCAAGCATGGCACGGCACCCTGCAGCAGAGATTGTTCGTGATGAGGCTTCAGTCATTCTTTCTGTCTTCTTCATTGTTCAGTCAGTGAGACTGTTGTGGTAAAGATGACTTTATTATGAATACAATTATAAATTTTCTTTATGGTTTGTTTGACCCTTTTTAATCACTGACTTCCCTTCTCTGAGCTGCTGGCTGCTGACAGATGGACTTTGTTTTCTCGCTGTCACTGAATGTTTGGAGACTGAATAACCTTGTACTTCAATTATATCTTCAATGCTTGTGTCTCTAATAGAAAATTGATTGATCAACTAATTGATAAAATCTGGCTAGAAATTCACTGAAGTGTGCTTGTGGGCATGAAAGAGGTGAGGAATAAATGGGAAACCTATTTATTGTAATTAATTCCACAAATAACAATTTTAGGAAACAACGCCTGCCTTGATGGTTCGGAAACCTACAGATGTACTGGCAAAATAGCTTTATATAATGTTTCTTATTTTAGTAAGAGGGAGTTTCTGACTTGCTGGAAGGACTTGCTTTACAGTGTTTTTGCTATGCAAGGTAGAAGAAGAAAATGCTGAGTCCTGGCAGCTTGAATGTAAAGTGTACTCACCAGCGGTGATGCTCTTCCAGGCCCAAGGACAGAAAATCTGTGCTATTTCATTTCTTGGCTCAGTGCATATATTCGAAGTAAGGCTGAGCGTCAAGGTCAGTGGTAAAATTCAGGGCCTGAGACATGGGAGTGAAATGGAAAGGAGCTGCAAGACATCAGCTGCGTAATTCTAAGGCTTACTGATGTTTATCTCCTCCTTTGTCTGTTGGAGTTCAGGAGAAGCTTTTGCCCTTGCTTCCTGCTTCCTCCCCAGGAATGACAAAAGGTTGTTTTGGACTGTAAAAGCTTTGGAGTTGGAGCGTGTATGTGCATTATGGATAATTTAATAATTTGCTACAACTCTTTGTGCAACACATGATATGGTGCAGTTGATTCCCTGGGTTAAACAATAAACAGAAAAACCCCCAAACCAACAACAACAAACCTCCACCAAACCAATCAAGCTCCTCTTTCTGCAGTGATTTAGTTTAGTTGTTAAAAGTAAACCAACCACTCTTTGCTTGTCTTATTTTAAAGCCTGAACTGTAACAACAGTCTTTAAGAGGTTTATTTCACTGAGATGCCAAACTATGAAAAAGAAATCAAATGATAGCAGTGTGAAATGCAGCTCTTTCAAGTTTGTTAATTATTTCATTGCCTAGTTTAGGCAGTGGGATAATTAACTAAATAATATGCTTGATTTCCAAACTCGGGCGGCTTCCTCAGGTATGCAAACCTCCTAGTATTTCCTCTCCATCTGTCAAATTTTCTGCTTTCCCTATAGCTTTTCCTGACAGGATTTAAAATGTCCTCATGCATTTTCAGTGCAAAAAATTTTCTTTGTATTGACATTTAAAACTTCACCCAAGTCAATCAAATGTAGACCAAAATTAAATAGGGGAGTAGATGCAGACCTGATCATTTAATATTTAGTTCACTTTAACATTTTATTTTTCTGTGTGCTGCAAGATTTCCCCCTCCATAGCAGTAACTGCTGGACTCTTATCTTTGAATTGCGGCATTTTCCCCACAGTATGTGTGCTTGCATATAACAAGGTTATTTCCCGTGGGCTGGGCTGGGCAGCAATGGACACTCACTAGCTTGCGCTGTGGTTCACTTCTAGCCTCAAACAGGGTTATTATTATCTCACTTTGTCATCTTTAGCAGGTGTACTTTATGGATCAGGTATAAAAGATGTATCTTTGGAGGGGGTACAGGGCATTTTCTTCCTAAAACTCTTTGATTCTTACTGTCCTTTATATGAATAGAACAGAGCTACTGCTGTTACTGCAAGTGCTGCCTTGAGTGGCAAAGCAGCTTATTCAATACAGCTGCTTCCTATCTGAAAATGTCTTCATGGCCCTACTGGCTGCTTTGTGCATGCCTGGCTATTGGGAAACCAGGAGCAATGTTGTGAAGATTTGGCTAAACTTAATGTGAAAAACAGAGGGAAGCTTTTTGAAATTAAAGAAAGAATATATTTCTGCCAAACTATCTTGGATTTTCTAAAAGAAGTATTACAATATTTTATAGCTCTATTACAAGTATGAAATAGGATTAGATTTAATACGGAGAGGCTGTGATCTCTTCAAAGAGTTTGTCTCATTATGCTTCTGTGTACCTTGAGCTATATATTGTCAAGTGAGTATAATGTGTCACAGAAGTTACGAGTTCAGTTCAGGATGACTTAGCTCAAATTGCTGCAAACAAAACAGGTCTGGTTCAAGGCTCTTATAAGCTCCTCAAGTCTGAATGTTCTAGCAAAAGATATTTATATCTCATTCCTTTGAAGGCCAGGGTAGTTTGTTCTGCAAGAACAGCTTAAGACTTCTTTTCTCATTTTCTATTTATTTGATAATGTGTTTGCTTGTGTTTTGGGTTTTTTTTTTCTTCTTTAGGTTTTTCTCATTTCTGCACACACATGATACTGTTAAAGAAACAAGTTCCACACTCATGACTTCTGTTGCATAGAGGTGAAAAAGAACATACACAAACATCAAGAAGCTTGAAACTAAAACTTGGATATTCAATTCTAATTTGACCCAGGTTGTATCTGCAGTAAAACAATGTGTCACTTTGTAGCATTGACTACTTATCATATAATAAAATGGATAGTGCTGTTAAAAGTTAAGATTGTCAGATACATCATATGTTTATTGCAGGCTTTGAGTGCAATATAAATTTTCATTCACAGGCGAGAGAAAACTTAGTCTGTGAAGTTTTTACGTTCTTTCAAGTTACATTCTTCAGAATTAGGGCTTTTGAAATAACATTAAATTCTTACAACTCAAAACCTAACTGATACGAATATTTAATACAGAAAATTATATTTAATGTTTGGAACACATTAGTAATTGCTGATTATTTTAACATGAAATTGTGAAGTGATGTTCAGGTTAACCTTGGAGAGTTGGTACGGTGTGAAGGAGACAGGTGAAAGCCAGTACTGCGGGGGATATTGGAGCCTCTGGCAAGCTGTATAGCAGCCCAAAGCTCCAGGTGGCCTCTGTAGGCACCACACGTCCTCTGGTGCGTGATGCCATGCTGTAACAGAAGCCCTGCACAGAGACCGCAAGTTCCCCATGCTGGGGCAGGGCAGTCACAATCCCAAACTAATTTTGGGCAGGCTGGCAGTTACTGTTATCGCCTTCAGAAATCTGCTGGTAAAACCAATAAAATCCGTTGTGACTCACTTCAGCTACATGTGGAGACTGAGCAAACAGAAGAAAATGCCTTTTGCAAGTGCCTCCTGGGAAAGGAGCTGTAGGAGGGAAGAGAGTGAGCAGGGTTGCAGGGTGTGCTAATGCAAGGGATGCTCAGGCACACAGACTTAGTGGGAAGCCTTATCCTAAAACATTGTGGTTTCGTAGTGTGTAGATCAGGGTCCAGCCTATCTATGATTTCCTGGAAAAATCATAGGACGGTTTGGATTGGAAGGGACCTTTAAAGGCATCTAGAACCAATCCCATGCAATGAGCAGGAACATCTTCAAATAAGGCTTTTTTTTTTGTTTAAAAACTCAGTCTTGTTGGAGTTTCTTACTTTGGTTCATTTGTCCAAGATCTTTGCTTTACCGAGTGCAGACAGGAGCCCCTGCCCTGAGCTCTGAGCTGCAAATGCCCTGAGAAGTAAACTGCTCCACCTTTAACTCCTGGTGCAGGAACTGTAGTCCAAATACAGCATCCAAAAGCATGATGTTTCTGTGGGAACTTCACCTCACTTTGTACTAATGACACAAGAAAATAAGAGGATATTCGGAAGTCAGAAAGGTTCCTTTGTTTGAAAGCCTTAAGTAAGAAAGCAGTAATGATGGAAAATGATGAAATGCCCAAAGCAAAACCTTGTCAAAAGTATGTCTTCCACCACTCAGCATTTTCTTCATTATTCAGGCATTGTTGTGTGGCATTATTTACATATGTTTATGTAAATATATTTACTGCTTAAAGCTGACACATTTTCTCTGCATTTCCTAATCCTGCCTTACCTTCTTCCTCTCTTTTCCATTAGTAAAAATAAATTCATCTTCCTGGAATTCAGACCTTAAGGGATGAAAATAGTATCATACCCTTGCCTGTTATCATTATTTGTATCCATATATGGGTGTAGATATAGATTTTTATTATGAGTAAATCTTTCTGATGTTCCAGAATCCTTGCTGAGAGCTCTTTGTTAAAAAGGAAATAAAAGGAAATGTGAAAACAGAAAGACAAAAGTTGGGCTTTGTCCTTTGATATCTTAGAAATAGGAGGTCTGTCTGGAAAATTACTGCCTTCTGAGGCCTCCCTCTGCTTCAGCTAATCTTTTAAAATTGATGCTGATGCTCACTTTTGCTCAAATCTGGGAATAACCTGTTCTAATGATGACCTGAAATCTAGTTCTGTTTTCTCTGCTTTTTTCTCTCTGCTTCGTCCCCTTCATACAAAGCCTGCTTGTAATGGGGAAAAAAATGGTCACCGTGGTATTCGCAGCTAGTTTTGAAAAGCAGGAAACTATGTAAAAAAGATCATTTTGAGCAAACTTACTCTGTTCCTCCATTTTTCTGTTAGTGCCATGTCAACAACTTACATGCAAGCTGCCTGTCTAGCTGAGGGGGTCATCCATTAATTCTTCTGATCTCAGGTTTGTAGGTTAGACATAAATGAAAACCTAGTGAATGCACACATATTCTTTGTAATAGAAGGTGAATTGGACACAGCTAAAGCACAAATTTGTGTACCTGAGTTCTGATTACAGCCCTGTCAATTTTGATATGAAAAGGTGTCTTAAGTTCTTCTTAGCAGTTTTTCTGGATTACACTTTGTTCCTCATAACAGAATTATTATTCTCATGTGTCGTGGTTTAAGTCCAGTCAGCCACGCAGTTTTGCTCACCCACTCCCCCCTCTATCTTGCCCCCCACTCCCAGAGGGATGGGAAGGAGAACCGAAAAGAATGCAACTCCCACAGGTTGAGATAAGAACAGTTTAGTAACTAAAGTATAACACAAATCACTACTGCTACCACCAATAATAATAATGACAAGGCAAATACAAGGAAAGAATACAATTTCTCACCACCTAAAACCAAACCCGACCACGCAGTGCACCCCCCACCCTTCTGGGTCTCTCCTCTTCGTCCTCCATCTTGGGCATGACGTGCTGTGGTATGGAATAACCTCTTTGGTCAGTTTGGGTCAGGTGTCCTGTCTCTGCTTCCTCCTGACTCCCCTCCTCCCTGGCAGAGCATGAAACTCAGAAAGTCCTTGGCCAGACCAAAACATCACTAAGCAGTAACCGAAACACTGGTGTTATCAGCGCTGTTCCCAGGCCCAAAATCAAAAACACAGTGCTGCACCAGCTACCAAGGAGGAGAAAAATGACTGCTGCTGCTGAACCCATGACATTATCCACCCCTTATTCCATACCATTCACGTTATGCCCAGATTCCACATTGTCAATATACCATCACATGTATATGTATATGCATACACACACACAGAGAGAGGGAGAGAGATCATCCCTTAGTGCATAGACCAATCCCTACAAAGCTGCTGAGTCCATTCAGTCCATGATATCAGGCTCCATCTCTTGTAACAGCCTTTCAGAGCAGGAGAGGCTGTGTGCAGTGTTCACACTCGTGAATAACCTGGGCCACAGTGTCCATTGCTAAGTCCACCCCTCGATCATAAGTCCATCTGTATGTTGTATCTCTGCCCTGATGGCCTGAGGTGTCATGGGCTCACCAGGCTCAAAATAATTCATCCACCCCTCCAGCAGTTTCTGCAGCTTGTCGGTGGGGACTCCATACAGCTGCCTTCCATCTGTGATGCTTCCAAAGCACGGGAGGGGCCCAGTGGACAAGACACTCGCCCATACTGTCCCACACACCCTGCCACTCATGGCTGACAAGGCTTGGGGAAACTCTCTTGGTCATACTGCATTGCAGACTAACCCCAGACAAGGCCCACACCCCACTTTGCTTAACCCTCGGGACCAGACAAAATGGTTGTGGGTAAAACACACTGTGTATGCATGCCACCATGCTGATCCCCATCACAATCAGCAGGCAGGTCTCAAGGGTACCCAAAGGCCATTCAAACCCTTCAGAGCTCTCAAATGAGGCTGCTGTGCTTGTCACTGGGGCTGGTGTAGCTGCTGTGCTTGCCGGCTCTCTCGCCACCAGCTGCTCTTTGTCTGAGTCCAGATCTTCCTCCTCTGCCTTGCTGGGAAGTGCTGCGGGGTCTTCTGCGTTCTCCTGCGGCTCGCGGGGCTCTGCGGGCGGCTGCTGGGGAATGCTCTCGGCCGCGGCGGGGCTGGGCTCGGCTACGGGGCTCGGCTCCTCCACCGTCGTCTCCTCCTGCCGCTCGGTAGCCTCCCCCTCCCGCGGCTCGGCAGCCGCCGGGCTGGGCTCAGTCGGGGGGCTCACCCCTTTTGCTACCTCCTTCCTCTGCTCGGCAGCCGTCGGGCTGGGCTCGGTGGGGGGGCTCGGCTCCTGCTCCCCGGGTCCGCTCCCCCGGGCCGTTTCGGCAGCCGGCGGCTCCCGAGGCAGCCCCCCCTCGGCTCTCCACAGCCTCGCCAGGACGGTGAAGAGCAGCCGAACTGCCAGGTACACATTCGCCCCCCACGGCTTCTCGAGCCCGCCCGTATCACAAGCCATTCCAATAAAGTACAATAAAACAAGAACCTTAAACCAAAACCCATATCTGAAACATGCTAAGATAAGAAATACCGGCTGTAAGTAAGGTACAACAGGCTGAAACCATGAACGCAAGAGAACCAAAAGCAACAACTTTAAGAGCCAACAAATCAGCATTGTGACGAGTGGCTATTAATCCTATCGTTATCTCAACCCTTCGCGCCCCACGTTGGGCGCCAAAAAGAACTGTCGTGGTTTAAGTCCAGTCAGCCACGCAGTTTTGCTCACCCACTAAAAGAACTGTCGTGGTTTAAGTCCAGTCAGCCACGCAGTTTTGCTCACCCACTCCCCCCTCTATCTTGCCCCCCACTCCCGGAGGGATGGGAAGGAGAACCGAAAAGAATGCAACTCCCACAGGTTGAGATAAGAACAGTTTAGTAACTAAAGTATAACACAAATCACTACTGCTACCACCAATAATAATAATGACAAGGCAAATACAAGGAAAGAATACAATTTCTCACCACCTAAAACCAAACCCGACCACGCAGTGCACCCCCCACCCTTCTGGGTCTCTCCTCTCCGTCCTCCATCTTGGGCATGACGTGCTGTGGTATGGAATAACCTCTTTGGTCAGTTTGGGTCAGGTGTCCTGTCTCTGCTTCCTCCTGACTCCCCTCCTCCCTGGCAGAGCATGAAACTCAGAAAGTCCTTGGCCAGACCAAAACATCACTAAGCAGTAACCGAAACACTGGTGTTATCAGCGCTGTTCCCAGGCCCAAAATCAAAAACACAGTGCTGCACCAGCTACCAAGGAGGAGAAAAATGACTGCTGCTGCTGAACCCATGACATCATGATATTGTCCCTTAATGGTCTGGATACCTAAATAGGATTATATAGCAGAAATTGAGATGGGTATACTGTTGTACCAACAGTGTGCAAGGGAATTAGAATCCTTGGATTGTGCCCAATTTCGTAGGAAGCTCATTTTACCACACTAAGGCAACACAGTTGTAAGTGATTTATGAAATGTAAATCCTTGTAAAAAAATGGAAGGTGTTCAGCACAAGGGATTTTGAAGCTCAGTGTCCTCTCACTTACAACCGACAGTAAATGCTTGGGAAACAGTATGAAAACAAACAGGTTATACGTTCAGAGACACCTCCTGCCTCTGCCAGCAATCAGCGTTTCAGACTTGCTGAACCAGAGGTTGCATCAGGATTGCTGCAATCACTGCAACTATTGATGGATCTCCTTTGCTGGTACAGTATACAGGAAGAAAACCCACGAAAGAACCAGTATGGTCAAAGTCTGTCCTGTGCACTTCCGGGATTACTCACAGGCAGAGGAATCTGCTGCCTCTGCTATGAGCACATCTTTAGGAAAGCTGTCAACTATTTTCTATAACCTACTGCGTTGTTATTAATCTTTCATGCATATGAATTTTGCTGTACTACCTCTATGAAACCTCATGTTCCAAATCACATTTTTCAAGATGATTTATCTTTTCTTTCAAGAGAAAGGTTTGGCTTGTGCATTGTGTGTTCCAACCACTTCATTCCCAACTGTCAATGATTTCCTTTGATTTTGGACAAGACTGTTTATCCATTTGTGGAAGCAGAGGTAATAATATATTTCTGTGGAGATGAGTTTAAAGTTTTTTAATATTTGAATATGTTGCACTACTAGGTCCACACTATAACTTAATATATTATTCATGAACTGGACAGTGGATAAAGCTTAGAGTACAGCGAAATCATGCAATACTGCTTGGGAGCCAGCTTAAATTTACCTAGTGGTGAAAATTCAGCACACAGCTGAATACCTCTATACTGTCTGGCATTTCAGAAATATACATCTGAAATACATTGACCTTTTTATTTAAACAACACTTCATTGTGGATTTTTTTGAAGTAAAAGTAAGTAGAAGTTCTTTAGTTCATATATGTACTCACAAAGAACTTGACTCCTATGGAATGATGGTTAAATATGGTCTAAATTTTCCTATGAGGTGTTAAAATCCTTTTCTTTCAGGCTTAGCTGCTGTTCTTAAAATGTAAAAAGTTCCACCAGCTTGCAGTGTCTGTATTTGCCTGTTCACCCAATGTAGCATGCCAAAGTCAGTTTGTTGGTTCCAGCTCTTTTAGAAACTGTTGAAAGAGCTAAGCTGTATTTTTGCCTTGTAACATGGCAGAGAAATAGTGTTTTATTGCATTTATTTCCAAGTTGAAGTATGATGCAAGAGGCTGGTTCTCATCATGTTTTCTTCTGGTCTAAAGTGCATGCTAAAATGGGTGTGTGCTTGCGATGCACAGAGAAAATTATTCCCATTAACTGACATAAATGGCTACTTGCATGTGGGTGATGCTGAGCAAATGCTTCTAAAACTAATTACTGAAATGTAATAATAAGCATGCTGTAAGGTTCCTGTAGGAATCCATTCTCACTGATCTGAAATATGGAAAGGATGTTATCTCCTTACAGCTGCTGCTGCTTCCACCTCCTGCCTCATGGGGTGATTCTTTTTTACGATGGCAACATTTTTTAGAAGACTGGGAAAATATAGTACATTACGTCAGCAAGAAAGATTACTCACTTGTCTGGCTATTTCTATATGGCAGTTGATCCTCTGTTGTGGTGTAAATGAACTAAAAAAAAAACCTCAACAGTAATAATCAGCAATTACTAGTACTCTTAGAGTAACCAGTTAAAATTGTATTGTTTCTCCTTGCATTATTCTAAATGATGCATCATTCTATCCCATTCTTTCCTGTCCTGTTCAATCCTGGTTGGGTTCTTTTTGTTTGTTTTTCTGTGATACTACATTACTTAAATTGTAGCACTGAGTTTAAATGCAGCAAACAATGTAGTTGGAAATAGTGCAGCGCTACGCTGTTCCGGTTTCTCTGTGGTACCTCAACTGAACTGTACTGAACTGAACAGCCTCTGTTTTCAAGTTCTCCATGAAAAAAAATGAAAAATACTCTAATTGTTGACCTTCAGAGTGAAAAAGCCAGTGCAATAACTTACAATGTCTTCTACTATATATACTGTGCTATTGATTTGTGGGGCCAGAAGCATAGATAATAACGAACTGATGGGCTTTAACAACAATTTATTGTAATAGCTGGTCATGATTGTTTGATGGCACCTCTCCTCCTTTTCCTTCCCTCCTGTGAGACTGTCTCATCTATATTTTTGCTGCATATCCCTAAGTCCACTGGTTTATCTCATCTGCTTACTAGTGTCTGTTTAATGCCAAGTGCCTGAAGTTTTAATCCCTCATTAGATAATCAAAGAATTTTGTATGCATCAGGACAAGCCATAGGTTTTCATTGTAGCGTATTTGCAGTTCTTCTCTGGATCAAGTTCAATAGGAAAAGAAAGTATTTACTGAATACTCATTTTAAAAGTTGTTTGTATCTTCAAAGTAGTACAAATTCTGTTTTGCTAAGAAAAGAAGAGCTGGTGTGGACTGACTTGTATGTGTACTAAACAGGAGAGGTTTTTGCATCTTTGCTTCTGGTCTAGGCAGGTTAAGAGCTCTGCAGGGACAATTTCATAAATGCTTTACAAATCTTCAGTAAATCAGGCGGTAAGCTACATCAAAGTAACATTTGATCATTTTATCTAGAAAAAGCATGGCTTGCTGCAGAATTTCATGGTGATTGAATTAAATGATGTTTTTTATGCTGGCTACTATAATCTCTGGTTGTGCAGATGGAAGAAGCCATTATCTGATATTCAGCTTATGGAGACGTAGAGTGGATAGCTCCAACTTGGACAGGCAAGTGCTGAAGGTAATTTTGGGGGAAGAAAAAATAACGCAGCTATTGATCAGTGAATACTTACTTTTCATGCATTTAATCATTCTCATAACGCACATGGTATTAAGTGGATCTGGCAGGTTTTATTTTATATATATAATGTTTAAGGAAGAGATTGTCTAATTCAAGTGGCCGGAACTCCCACCAACAGGATGTATGAATGTGTGTGTCTGCTAAGAACTAAAACCTAGAAAACACACACACTGTGACAGGGAATGACTGCAGCTGCTGTAGGTGACTAAGTCACAGTAGAGAACTGCTGTAACTGTGTGTTTTCATGATTTCTATTAGTTCCTGAGTCTTTCCAACACTGATCAATATAAGTTTTAAGGGTGGGTTGTTTTATTTTCCACTGTGGACAAATGTTTCTTTGGACGTGGAAGCAAGGCAATGGAGTTTCCTCCATATCAATATGAAAAAAAGCCCAGAAATTATTCTTGTCATTCGCTGTCCTCTATGAGAAAAGATAAGACAAAAAGTTTCTATAGACATGAGAGGTTAGAGTAGACGTGTAAAGTAATTTCAAAGGTTAGTGATTTACGTACAGTTCCCCAGATGTTGATTACCGAACATCAGAGTGCAATGATAGGTCAAAGCAGAATTTAATTCAGATACTAAAGAATGCGTTTGGCTGTGAATTGTCAAATTGCTGACTGTGTTTATTCCAGCATTGCACACTAGGTTTGTCTGCAGCTCTGCAGTGAAAAAAAATGAAGCCAGTATGCCTTATTCAGGTATGACCATTCATTACTTCTGATGCAGGTGGTTGAGGTCAGGCTCTGGAACCTGTAATGACCACTGTGCTAGTGGACATGGGTAATAAAGATTTCCTTCCAGAGGTGAAATATGTTCCATCACCCACAAGGGCTCTAATGAAATCTCGCCAGCACTATATGGATTCTGTTTCTAGTGCTTTGTGTAGTATAATTATGAATCATGTGCCTGTATCTCTTGTTTGGTTTCATTATATCACTCCAGACACAGAGATAGTCTGATATAACTTCTGTATGAGTTATTTTGCAGTAATTTTATTTGCTTTTGAGTTGTGCAATGTATTGGTTAAAGCACCTTCAGATCTGTATTTTCCATACATTACTGAAAGAGAAGATAATATTTAGTGCAACTGCGCTACCTGCTAAATCCTTTAATGGAAGATGTGAAGTAGTTATGCGGAGAGTTCCAATAATGGTTGCAAAGTACTTATGTTCTGATTCCTCTTTTCTAAGACTTTACAGAGGCTGTAATTGTGCTTGGTCTCTACCTGAGAGTGACAGTTTTGTTGATGTGAGGTGGGGAATCTATCTTATTTTGTTTTTAAACTCAAGCCAAAATTATTTCGTCATTGTGCATGTGAAGAAGAAATAAAACAATTGTCCCATTATAAAGAATTAGAAAAATTTGAAAATCCTAAATAAGAATGAGTGAAAGCTAAAAATATGGATTAAAAAATCCTTCCCTTGGAAGAATAGTGGCGTATTTTAATTTGGTTCAGCAGTGAGAAAATGTTCTGTTTTTTATTGTCTAATGCATCTCTTTCTACCATCGTATGTCAATGTTCCTAGTGACATCTTTCTCATCTACACATGCTTGAGTATCATTCTCCATGAATCATTGCTGTTGCCTGTTTTGTGATGTACTTCTAGTCATACTGTTATGCATTTAGAGGGTGTTCTCAGACCAAGGGATAAAAACCCTGTGATTCTAGCTTGATATGTTTCCTAGAATTTTTAATTGAGCTTTACAATTTTTCTTAAATGTGGTGGGTTTTTACAGTTCACTAAGCGCAACCCCCGATCTCCTTAATAATTTATCTAATGGACAAAATTCATACCAAAAAATGTCACAAAGAGCATCAAAACAAAAGCATGATTTGCATTGGCCCAGTATGTGTTTTCCTAATACAGAGCTTTGATTTTCTTTAGCATTAGTGGGGATCTGGGACATTTTTAGCTTTGATTGTGTGATTTGAGTTGGTTTGAGGGCAGTCAGTTATTGACTAATTGTTTGAGACAATTTAGATTTAAATCAACTTAGGAAGCCAAGTGATCAGAAATCACAGCTGCCTGGTTTCTTAAAGAAGGCTGTTCACAAAGCTCTTTTAAAAATGTCATTTAAATCTTCATGATATTATGCTTGTTAGTTCTCAGAATAATAATAATTTCCATTTGTAATACTAGTGTGCAATTGTTACACTATAACACTGCTCTGGATAGTATTTACTCAGTGTTTCTAATTGGAAGAGTTTAAAGCATTTCACAAAGCATTAATAATCCTTGCAATTGCCCTCTTACAGGGAGTATTCATAGCCCCAGTTTCCATATAAAAGAAGACAGAGACATTGAGTCATTCGCCCTGTGTTATAGAACAAGCCAGTGGCAGAGTGAAAATGGAACCTATGGGTCCTGATCTCTGAGAAGTGAAATAAATCTTGTAACACAGGCAAATGTTTTTCACTGCGTGGGAATTCCTTTATATGAACAGGGGGAATAAGATAAGTCACAGAGGTTTTATGACTGAGTGCTTATGGAATTATGTACTAATTTTCTTGAACTCTTTCTGATAGCTCTTTTTTTCTCAGTTCTTTTTGAAAGCATAGGAATAAAAATTGCTAATAGGGCTATTTAAGAATGTTTTTTCTTCTCTATTGTTTTTTCACTATGGTATTACAAAAAATAAAAGTATGTGCCGTGCTTTTGTGAGCATTTGAATTGTAAATTAGCATTTAACTGTTCAGCTGCAATGATATCAAGCACTACCAACCAGAGCTGACATAAGTGGTATGGAAATATAGAACAATGTAATTTCTGCATCTTTGAGGAGATTCAAATCATTAGCTTGTGGAGAATAAAGTATATTTGAACAGATATCAGCCATATGAGAATAGACACTTTTAATTGAGTCAAGTGCTTAGTCTTGAATATAAAAATGCTTTATTTACATAATCAAAGTTATGCTACTGTAGGTTTTTTTTGTATGTGGTAATTTTTCTGTATTTAGAACTATAAAAATGTGGAGGTTCAAATTCATGTTATGATTTTAATAATTCATGTTGTGCTGTAAATAAAATGTATAGTTTGTTTAAATATCGGTTTCTCAAGAAGTATAGCAACATAAAAATTGAGTTTCATATCACAAAAAAAAAAAAAACACACCAAAAAATTCTGTGTTAAATGGGAATAGCTATCACAAAGAGATTGTGTCTGAAGTTTCCTTTCTTCATCTAGCAGAGAGCATTTTATTCTCAATTTCTACTGAGCAAAGAGAGATGATTCCAATTCTTTCCATGGTCTGTGCTTTATTGAAATAATATTGATGGCATTTTAGAATATCAGAAATGTGCAATGCAACTGCACTTATGATCTTCTGCCTGTGGTATTGAAGAAAAGGTGTCTGGTGCTGTATTGGTTTCTAGCATAGGGCTTGCACAAGTTCATTGCGTTACATTGCTGTAGAGGTACAGCAGGAAGCAAAGGCTATTTCATAGCCCCTATAGAGAAAATAGCCTAAGAGGGTGCTCTGCTCATCGGATCCTCAGACCTGTGTTAACACAAATCATTTTTCTGCTGTTAGTGATTTTTGAAAACTGCTGTAACTTCTCACTACTGTGGTTCTTTGTAAAAGGGAAAAATACTGAATTTTATAAAATAAGTATAAAAATAAAACCATGCACAGCCATGGCCTCTATCTCTTTCTGTGGGGTTGGGTACGTCACTGAAAAGAAAATCTCTGTGAAATGCACTTTAACTGCTTCTGTGCTGACTTTCACTTATGAGAAAGGAGTTGTTGGTATTCAAATTTTCAAAATCATCATTCAGACTGCAGTGCTGCATGAAACGTTATAGATTTGAATATGTTATGAGTAAAGCTGTCAGATGTACTTCAGAAGAAATAATTAATTCTAGTTGCAAGGCACGTTGATGTTATGACAAAATCCAAATGTTAGGTTGAATATACCTGATCTAGTGACCACTAATCTTTGTAAGCTTCTCATTTTGAGACTGTTGTGGCCCATGTTTTAATAGCAGCCATTCTTCCATAGTCAAAAGAACAAAACATCAACAACAACAAAATTTCCTTTTAGAGATATACCTTGGAAGAAAAGTCAAATATTTAAAAGGAACAGATTCAAGATTATGAATAAGTATACGAAGTGATGAGAGAAGGTGCAATTACACTTTCAAGTAACCAAATCACTTTCTCTTGCTGCTACAAGAAAATCTGTATGTTGATCTTCCAGCAGCTCATGATTACGAGGTGACAAATGATGCAGCTAATCCAGTTTCTAACATCTGAGTAACAAATGCTTTAGAAAAAGTGTGGAATGTGTTAAGAGGTTTCTTTGGTATATAAGCTGGTTGAAACTCCGAAGAACTGGGCTCAATAAGGTTTCCAAAATGTGTGGAAAAGCTTGCCAAACTGTAGAAATTGATAGTTCTCCAAATATCATGCCATGATCTAAATCTCATAGTCTTTCTGTGCTTGATTTCTTTGACTATATGGCAGGGAAATCCATGGATTGATTGCTTGAGAAAGATTGTTTTGATCAGGTTTGATTTGATACATTCTTTGTTTCATTCACTGTACGTTTGTCATAGTGCTGCATTAAAAGTGTCAGATCAACCCTCTGTAGCATGTGCTTTGGTTATACACCCCGCTTGCCATGTCTCCTTGAATTTTATCTTTCTAAAATAATCTTTCAGTCTTTTAAGTCACTCTTTTTGAGGGAGTACTTAGAACCATAGAATCATAGAATAGTTAGGGTTGAAAAGGACCTTAAGGTCATCTAGTTCCAACCCTCCTGCCAGGTGCAGGGGCACCTCCCACTAAACCATGCCACCCAAGGCTACTTCTGTCACTCTAAAACTAATCTTATACCCCCCTCCTCAAACCCTATTCAGCTCTTTAATAAATGGATTTAGCCATTTGGATTAAGCATAAAGCAGACTAAATCTGCAGCTAGAAATGGATTTAAACTTGTACTTTAATGTTTTACTGAACCTTGGCCTAAATGAATACACTGGTTCAGTTGGAACTGTTTCTTAATTAGTATTCAGACACTGGTGAATGAATATTAATTTCTTATTAGCTATTTTTGGATTAGGTTAATAAAATTACTGAGAATTTCATAAAGCACTATATTTGGTATTTTCACTGTTGTGCACTGCCATCTAAATACTTGAGGGTTTTTTTCAGATCTTATAGAATCATAGAATCATAGAATAGTTAGGGTTGGAAAGGTTCTTAAGATCATCTAGTTCCAACCCCCTTGCCAGGGGCAGGGGCACCTCCCACTAAACCATGCCACCCAAGGCTATGTCCAATCCAACCTTGAACACCGCCAGTGATGGAGCATTCACAACTTCCCTGGGCAACCCAGTCCAGTGCCTCACCACCCTTACAGTAAAGAATTTCTTCCTCATATCCAATCTAAACTTCCCCTGTTTAAGTTTGAACCCATTACCCCTTGTCCTCTCACTACAGTTCCTCATGAAGAGTCCCTCCCCAGCATCCCTATAGGCCCCCTTCAGATACTGGAAGGATGCTATGAGGTCTCCATGCAGCCTTCTCTTCTCCAGGCTCAACAGCCCCAACTTCCTCATCCTCTCTTCATACAGGAGGTGCTCCAGTCCCCTGATCATCCTCATGGCCCTCCTCTGGACTTGTTCCAACAGTTCCATGTCCTTTTTATGTTGAGGACACCAGAACTGCACACAATACTCCAAGTGAGGTCTCACAAGAGCAGAGTAGAGGGGCAGGATCTCCTCCTTCAACCTGCTGGTCACGCTCCTTTTGATGCAGCCCAGGATACGGGTGGCTTTCTGGGGTGCGAGCGCACACTGCCAGCTCATGTTGATTTTCTCATCGACCAGCACCCCCAAGTCCTTCTCTGCAGGGCTGCTCTGTATCTCTTCTCTGCCCAACCTGTAGCTGTGCCTGGGATTGCTCCCACCCAGGTGTAGGACCTTGCACTTGGTGTGGTTAAACTTCATCAGGTTGGCATCAGCCCACCTCACATATTCTTTTTCTCCTTGATGGTAACACCATATTTTAGAACCAAAGCTGTGGTTAGGATTGGACCCAAATCATAAAGTGCTAAATTTCGGCATGTAAAGAGTTCACAAGATAAATCCTTTGCTTATCAAAGGCTATAAAAGACACCTTGACTGACCTTTACCTATAATGTCATAATCATGACTGTATAGCATAGAACACCATATAGGATTTCAGGTGAAATAGTTGATGTTAAAACAGTTTAGGTCTTTGGAACAAATCTGTTCCCTTTGATTCCAACAAGCCACATGCTGTAACAGCTTTATTAATCTTCCAATGTACGTAAGGCATACCGCAGTTAAGATCTGTGTGAGGGATAGGTATACATACACAAGCAGTTAAATGGTTGTATGAATTAGGTGAAAAAAAATTTTATACGGTGGATTTGTTAGGATTACCTTCTTTCAAGGTCTGAGCTGCCTGTGCAGTGGGAAATGTAATACAGTTTGGCTGATGAGTCTCATTCTCTCTCCCTCTCCCTCCGCTTTTTTCTTCAGTTCTCAGCCCGAAACCTGAAGCTTTCCCAAATCCATGTCCAATCCCCAGGGATAAATTCCTGGGAGTTGGTTAGCTTGTCTAGTGAAACGTGGCTGTTCTGGGGCATCAACATCTGTGGCCATGACCTTCCTGTGAACCCTCTAACAAGTCTATTGCCATTTTTCTGCGTTTCATTCAGTATTTGTGGCAGAGATTCACTAACTCCATTCGTTGGGCTATGCTACCCTTGAAACATTGCTTTTGCAATGTCCTTTTCACCTCATCCACTGTTTTTTTCCCTTTTCTTTTCTTCAGTATCTGGACAGTATCAAACTGATATCTGCAAACTGATTAGAAGCTTTTGAAGTCCAGACATTTGTAATATTGCTCAGCTTTAATGATGATAATAAGTATGTTACTGAGAGATACTAAAGACAACTGGAGCCGTAATAATGTCAGGCCTGAAAAAATGATTATTCTATCAGTAGAACATTTAATTTCCAAAAATTAAATTATGCAGCATTTCCAGATTTGTAATAAAATAATTAGTGTATACACTTTCTCATTATCAACTGGTTTGCTCCAGTTTCTTTATATGAAAGGGGCTTTGTCGTTTAGTGAGGATTCATAGTCAAGTTTTACACATTTTATTGTCTCAACTTCAGCTCCAAGAATTACATGTCTACTTGGGAAATGAATTCACAGTACCACAGAGGCTGGCAACCTTCCAGATTTTAATTGCTTACCAGTGAGGTTCAGGGCAGGCTGTTCTTCCTCTGGTGGGAAAGTGAAAAAGAAACAAACCTCAGTTGTGCTAAAGAAAATGAAAATCACCTTCTTGAAAAGAGTAGTCAGTGATACGTGAAACAAAGAAGAACTTCATCGCAGTTATCATCACATAGTTGGGTAACTAAGTGAAGCTGGAGCTGTCATTGTAATTAGCCAAGTCTCATGGCTTTTTGTAACTAACTTTAGGCAAACAGAGGTAGCTGATGGGGGAAAAAGGGGATTTAAGATCAAAATAAGTGGGAAAAGTTGAGAGGAAGGATGGGCTGAAAAGCAAACCATAGCAAACCTGAGAAGCAGCCCCGAACATCTTAGCTGCAGTGTAAAGGTACTATGCAAGGAAGTCAAGTGTTGAGATCTTTTTACTGAGAGCCAAGTAATATGGATTTCAATCTCTGACTCTCCAACCGACTCCTGTCTGGACCTCATTGTGCCTTGTTTCTGGTGTGCTGTCTGCAAAGAGGGGATATTTTTCCATCTTTTGGGTAAATATCTCTTTCTCTTTTAAAGTATTTTCTATTGTATAACCTCATATCATTGCTTTCATGGCTCCATCTTGTAGTGTGCAACTATCATAATACCAAAAAGGTAGTGAAAATAACAGAGAGTAAAGGACTAGTGAAGGATAAATATCTGAAGTGAAGTAGTAACTGTAAGTGTAGGAAGTTCCTTGGAATTTATTGCCATCAAGCTGTCTAGAAAACGTTACTTATTTGATACAGCTTCAAAAGGGAGTATTGGTGCTTCGAGGAGGAGGACAACAACATTGCGTTTCACCTGCTGACACTACTGCTGCAGCAGCTACAGAAGACTGGGAGAGGGATTAAAAGGAAATTAGGACAGTGTTGAACAGGCTCAAGTTGGCTCTTGTAGAAAGAGTGATTTCACAAAGTGAAGTATTTAATAGGTGATAATGAATTTTGTATTTGCTACAAAAATGGGTAGAGAACTGTAGTGGAGCTCTGTTAGGAAGGATCTTTATTGCAGTGTGCGTGAATAGATGGAAAATAACATGCTTGAATTTGGATATGAGCAGCTTGGGAGATTGTGGGGGAGGTGAAATGAAGTAACCAGCAGCTGTAGGAAAGCTTGGCAGCTGGAAGGGTGGCTGCATTGGGGCGGGGATCTCTGTTCCCGGACTTGTCCAGGAGCATGGACAACCTGACAGCTGGTTATTTTCCAGTGAAACTCAGTCTCACTTCATTGTCTATCCAGAACTTTCCTTTCATACCTTTTAATTGTCTTATATTAAGATTTGAGCAACTGAGGTATTTTTCATTATTCTTTGAGATGCCAAGCTGGTAAAAGACAGGAAAGAATTCAGTATAGTTTAGCTGAGGGAAAAAAATTTTCCATGCAGTGCAACAGCAGTAAAATATATTCACCAAACAAGAGAAACCATACTGCTTATGTGACTTAAGATCTCTTTGTCAACACTTATGTGCTCTATAGGTGCTGTTTAATCTCAAGGTTCTAATAATTTGTGCTAAAAAGAGCTCTAGTTACATTTATCAGATCCGAAACTGTTTATAAGCCCTGCTATTCATTCACTAATGTTCACACTCACCAATGTTCATGCTCGTTAAATGTAACACTCATTAAAAATATATAATCCATATTCATCACTTCAGTTATCCATCACAAAATCAGATTAATAGATCACCATACAATTTTACATTCTTTTTACAGCTGAATGGAAATGATCCATTATTTAACCACTGAGCATTGCCCATCTGCACTCTTTCATTTTTTTTCACCAGTTATCACCCATTAATGAGTGACAAAAAGAGTAATGCTGATAAATGTATTAGGAGATCTTCAAGATGTTGTTGCCAAGAACCCTTGTAGTGCTTGGTCAGCCTTATGAGTCACTGCCCTGTGCTTTTGGCTTCTTGGGCATCGTTGCATGGGGTAGTCCTGTTTTGGCAGTGCCTGAAAAGGATGCAATCTCTGTGACTGGAGTAATGGATTCCTTTATTATGTCTGATGACTTTTCATATTTCTCATTTTAATCCATTTTTAAAAGTGCCTTGATAGCTTCTTTCCCATTAGAGGAGGTCTGGTTTAATCAAAATACTTCGTTAAAGAGATCTTTTTTGTAAATTTTTCATTCTTTTTGCCAATACTGCCATATAAATACCATTGTCATGTATTTTAAAATTCTATGTATCTGGGATAGGCAGGATATTGTATGTGTTTCTATTTCAGTTTATGGTTTCTGGGCAGACTAACAAGGCAAAAGACAATATGATATCATACTTACCTTCATTATTTATCGCAACAGTAGCTAACGACAAGAATATCTTTCACTGATATTTTTCATCTGGGTTTAGCTCAAGCAAAACCTTCACTCTAAGGAGTTTCTCCCTCAGGATTTCCCTGTTTGTCTCTGTTATTAATTCTAATTGTTTTTTCCTTGAACATCTCCAGAAGAGGTGGTTGCTGAAAAACAGTGTGTAGCCTGCCACCTCTGTCCCCCAGACCTGTCACCATGAGGCTTGGGAATAGTGTCCAAAACAGCCACTGCCAGTGCTAAATGATGCAGTTGTAGGAGAAACTCTTGGCAATCTGTTCACCGCTTCACAGTCAGTAGTGAACTAGCAGATACACAGGGTGCCTCAATTCCCAGGCGGTTCATGCCACTCAGTGCACAGGGATGAGCAATACTAACCAGACTTAGGAGTTTCACAGGAAGTGCTAAGGGAGAGCTGTGAAAAAGGGGTGGGGAAGAGGTAAGTGTGGTTCTGATCATTGCAAAACAAAGGTTGCTTTCCAGCATCTGTGTAGGCTTGTACAGCTCGTGATTAATTTTCTCTGTAGTGTCTTTTTTTCTCTGTGTGCATGCAATTCCTTTGGTGAAAGACTGACATTTTGTATACATAATATATTCTTTTGACAATGCTATTTAGTAAATAAAACATGTTCCCTTTTATACTTTTTGTCCTCTTTAATGCTTCATTTTGGCCCCGCACTTCATTCTATTTTACTTACCAAAGAACTGCTTGTCAAGGCTACTGTCAGTGGGGATGCTGAGCAGGTGATGTGCTGGGGGGGACAGCAGGGACATCTTTTGCTTATGGGCTTCTCTCACACAGCCAGTGCCCCAGGGGTGCTCCCAGAAACAGTGTGGTGCCCTCCTGAACCTGCTTCTCACCAGCTGATGGTCTCAGCTGGCTGTGTATGGAGGCAGGTCTTGAGTTGTCTGAACCTCCTCTTTTCCTCCCATTTTCCTTTTTCTGTCTACCTTGTTTCCCACATCTGCCCTCTGCCTTCCATCCCAAGCTGCCTCCCAAGAGTGGTTGTTAAGAGGAGTGGGTGCAAACTGGACTTGCCAGCTGTGAAAGGTTTTCACATAACCTTGTAGGAGGCTGAAAGGTGAGAATTGTTTTTCTTGTTCCTCAGTAAACGCTTGAACAAAACAGCTTTGACCACGAACTAAACCTTCAGAAGTGATACTAGAAGTAAATGTGAGAATTTTCCACAGTGTGGAAAATGTATCTGCATTGTGTGTTTTAATTACAGGAAAGGAAACAAAGAAACCCATGAAGTCTGCTGGTTTTTTACTTGATAATAGTAGCTTTGTGAATTGCTGTGACAGAAGTGTTGCCATGCTGTGAAATCATCAGATACCCCCCATGCTTCCCCTATATCTGTAAGGCAAAACAAACTCCACTTGCGTATTTATGTAAAGCTTACTCAACCACTGTCACAAACCTCTTCACAAACCAAGAGTTGATCTGAGTTATTAGTCACATAAAAATGAGGTGCTTTAATAACAGAAAAATAAAGAAACCAACGGTAGATCCTACATCAGTATTTTAAGCATTAAGCAAACATAATTCATGCACATCCTTTCCTAATCATACATTTAGCAGCATATTTTGCTATGTATGTCCTGTGATGCAGTGAATGAGGTTAGTTCGCATGTTGTGCAATAACATTTGATTTCATCTGCATGTTTCCAGCTCAGGAGAAAGTGATCAGATAACCTTTATGGCTAGGATGTGAGCTTTGTCCTACAGATAAACCAGAATGAGCCAATTTGTACTGACCTTTCAAAGTGTTTGGACAAGCTCTTATATTATGAACATTTTCTTCTAATGTTCAGTGGTTTGCTAAGATTACTATTTGCATTTCCTATTGTTGTCTTCCTGCCTGCTCAGCCTTCATATTTCCTTCCCAAATATGTTTTTTCTCTATATCTTTCTGTCTTTTTCTATGTCTTTTTTTTGCCCGTCCTTTCTAATTTGAATTTCTTTGTTTTCCTTCAGTATTAAATAGCCTTACCTGCGTCATTACCCTGACTTTGTGAAGCTTTTCAGGAGCAGTCCTCCTCTGAGGTCCCCTAATGTCAGAAATGAGATGTAACAAAAGAAGAAAAAGGCTAACGTAATGATAGATGCATCTTTCTGAGTTTCAGTATTTAGCCTGGGTTGTTTTATTGGTGCTGTATGCTTTGTTCATACAGCAGAGACACTTCCTTGAAGAACTTGAAGGCTGAAAACTACCATTGCAGAAAGCAATCCGTTAAAGAGGTTATCGTGTACAACCACAGTATGTTGGACAAAAAAAAGCCCCCAGTAGAAAAAAAAATTGTGGGTTTTTTTATAGTGTAAATGGCAGTAGTGGGTCTTCAGGTGGGATGTGAGCTATGAGAAATCAGTAGAGAAATCATTTATTTAACAGAGCTTCTTGTATTTAAGAGGCACAGGAAGAGGGGGAGTGAAGTCACGTTGACGGTGGAGAAGTGAGGCAGGGGATCAACTTCATACGAGATCAGGACAGTTCCCTGGACTTTTTGCTCCAAGTTCAATGGAGCTTCAAACTGCAACGCAGAATTTTGGATGACAGTCTGGCTTTTCAAAAGATGAAGGGGTTTATATCCTCCTTAAATATTTAAAGAACACAGGGAGCACTTTAAAAAGACTGAGCATCGAACTAGGCAATTAAAAGAGATAAGATTCCGCTGAGGCCTTGTTTTTAAAGATGTACTGAAGAGGTAGAAAAGCAGGCTAGTCCAAATACGTAGTCCACAGAAGACAGCAGATAGTAATTGCTTAAGCAAATGTGTGTTGTGAAAAAAGAGAGCAATGCAAAAAGGTCAGTTCCCTGTTTGCCAGCGAGAACCTGAGTACGTTTGTGCATGTTTGCGTTAGAAATGCTCGCACTTGTGTGGCAGTGCGTAATACCTCTCTGGACTGCTGAAATTAGGTGACTTCCAGCATCATTCTAGTTGGATAAAATTATTTCATCCAGCCTCTGCCCATCCTGTCATTGAGAACTGATCCTGAGATTTATTGTGCTTTATGGGTTTGTGAAAACACTGATTTTTTTATGGCTGAAACTCTCTCAAAGGGAGCTAATCATAAGATTTATCAATTAACAGCACCCCTCCCATCCCTCCTGCTACCACAAGGATTTTTGTCCTGAATTTTATCTTTGATATAGCGAGTGGTACCTGTGATGGGCTTCAGAAAAACATAAATGGGAAAGACATAGTTCATTCACTAGTGCATATTCACAATTGAAAGAATCCTAGGAAAATAATTGGCTTCAGAAGACTTTTGATTTGTGATTAATTATTCACAGCACAATTTCTCTAGCCCGTCTTGGTCTTAAACTTTAATCTCTTCAATTTGTCTGGTCTTCGTTGGTTTTATTTGTAAGTTCATTAAAATTAATCTTTCTGAAAAAGGAATCTGACTTTGAATATTATCTTGCTTCTGGGATGAATGTGGACATTTTGCTTTTTTACATGCATATGTATTTGGGGGAACTGAATATGAAAGGATAGTTATGTGGATTAGATGAACATACAATCAGTTATCTCTAAGTGCAATATGTTACACAGCTTCCCTTTTAGAAGACAGTGAAGCATCTGTGTGGACACATTCCACATAGCAGTGCTGCCTTCACTTTGCTGTGCATTTTTGTCTGAAGAAGATAAGATCTTTACTATGAATGGCTTCAAATTATTTGTAATTGGATTGCAAGTACAAAGCTGGGGTATGCTTTAGGTTTTATGTTTGGTTTCTAAGTCCTCTTAATGTCCTGTGTGTTTGCTGCTGGAGTTGCACAGACATTTTAATGATCAAAAATTCCTCTGGCACAGAACGGGGGTTTCTCTCTTCTTCTCCAGCTATGAGCCACTCATACTTGCATAGTCCCCTATGTGGGTGCTTGTGTTCGTGCAGCTGCCAGGTGAGTAGGGCAGCACTTGGGGCTGCCCAATAGCTCTGGGAAGGGGAACAGTGTGCAGCCAGGTTGGTTTTTTTTTTTGCAGCAGCTTCTTGCTCTAGCTCACTTCTCTCTACAGGAGTTTTGGTGTAAAGGTGGAAGCATTGGTCTGTGGCAGGGAAGCTGGGCTATGGACAGCCTGTGTATCAACTTTCGAGAGCATCACAGAATGGTTTGGGTTGCAAAGCACCTTAAGGTCATCTAGTTCCAGCCCCTCTGCCATGGGCAGAGACACCTCACACTAGACCATATCACCTTGTCCAACCTGGCCTTGAACACTGCCAGGGATGGAGCATTTACCACTTCTTTGGTCAACATGTTCTAGTGCCAAGAAGTACTTTATCTAGAGAAGCACTGCAGTTTGTCAAAGGAAGCTGAAAGGATGGCTAACATGGGATGCTTCGGATGGTATTAGTGTTAATGAATTTAGCTACTAATCAAGATTGATACATGGTTTGTTAAAGTGGTCCTTTAGTATGTTGATTGACAGATAAAAAGTGAAATACTGCTTTGGTAATTTTAATATTCTTACATTTCCTCTGGTCTATTTGACTGGAGAGTGGCGTAGGATCCCCTCTGATTTGTGACTCTGTTTTATAACTGTTTGCCTGAGTTTCATGTGCCTTCTTTTCATCTCTTTAGAAGTATCTCTGTATCCCTCAGCAGATACATTCTTGTTCAGGTAAGAGTGTTTCATCTAAGACTTTTTCAAAATTATAATGATGCGCTGCTAGTTCATATTCCAGGAGGAATAAGTATCACCTTGTTTTAGTTACTATGAAATTATTACTTTGGTTTTGTCCTCTGTATAGGTTTTAAACATTCTTTATGGCTCAGCTGAATATAGTTGAATTTGCTTAGCCCTTTTTTGTGAACAAAATAATAAGCCTGAATTAATATTTCTTCATTAGCTGTTCTAGCCTTTGCTGATAAAAGTCACTTTGAAAATTAATCCATCCAAGGTTACTATAGTGCTAGAGATACTCATTAGGTATTTCCGTGCTTAAGACTGTTCCAGGTGTTCCCCCAGGTTTTAGTGCTGTTATTTGGAATGCCTGACAGCAGATGGGGCATTAGGCCTCAAGACAGCAGATCTGCAGTTTTGCAGCTGGCCATTATGGACTGAAAGCAGGGACAATAGAATGGAAGTGTGTAACCAGCATGAAGGGACATATGGTATGCTGCTGGTCATGCTGTTTAGGCACTCTGCAGCCAGCTCAGTTGACAATTGGTTTACTTTCTTCTTGTGTTTCAAATCTGTACTTGGCATGAAGGAAGAAGAGAAAATGCAATGCTTTGAGGGTCCTGTGATAATGAGCCTCGCAGCAGAGCACCCTGCTTTAACCCATTGCACATCTTAGTGGAGCATTTCAGAATTGCACAAAGGCTGGCTTTTGGTCTTTGGGACCTGAAATCTGAAAGGATGGGTGAAAGCTTCACTGCTCTGGGGTGATGGAACCTCCCATGCAGGTAAGGTGATGTTTTGCAGATGAAAGGAAGAAGTTGGAACGGTGAAAGCTTCCAGTGGTTGGCTGGGTATGGATAGGGGACAAGTGAGGAGTCACAAGGTGATATGGGTGGTATAAGATGAAACACAGTGCTGTTCTGTGTGGTCAGCTTGCTTGTTCCTCTGTTCTGGGGGTTTTAAAGGTGGTTCACAGACACAGAGTGGCCAAGCCTGAGGTGAATTCATACCAGTAGACTTCCTTTTGGGTAAGACTTAAGGGATCCTGCAGAGATTCTGCAGAGAAGCATCTGATATCCAACACAAAGGTGCCAGCCAGTACCAAATGGCTCTACTGCAAGCAAGCAGCACATACCAGTGTGTATTATGGAGGGACAGCATGATTTAAAATACAAAAAAGAAAGTGGGTGTTTACGTGTGGTCATGTGTTTATCTATCTCATCTGGGGTTTGGGTGATCTTATAGGGTTTTCTCTCATGAGATACCACCTAATAAGAATCTGAAATAGTCATTTTGCCTGTTGGGGATAAGTGCCATATATATCTGAGCTGAGAGACCTCTTCCCAGGAAAGCCATTCCTTAATTTTTGCTGCTAAATAACACTTGTACCTTTACATGCAGATCATAGCACATACTTTCCTCTTCTTCGTGATGTTTAATATTAGAGTTTATAGCACTGAGGGCTGGGGAAAAAAAACAAACCTTAAACCCTCTTGAATTAGCCTATTATCTATCTCAGTATTAATACCTTGGAAATACAGACACCAGCACAAGCATGCAGGATCCCAGATTAATCCTAGCATCTTTTGAATTTTGGAGCTTGATTTGATAAGTTGCAGTACCTGGTGATTACCTAAATACTGACTGTATCTGCAACAGTGACAGTTTATTTTTAGTATTCTGCTCTAATGGGAGTAGAATTCAACTTTCCAGAGGCCTGCCTTGACTCTCAAATTTTTTTTGCTTCCAGAAGCTTGTTGAACTTGAGATTAAAAAGAGAGACATGATATTATCAGGCAATTATATTTTTTTGCCACAAAACGTGGTTATCAGCTCAGCGATTTACATATTATCAATGTAGAGATAAGTAAATATTTATCTTCAACTGTACTTTCTTTTCCAGTCGCCTTCATGGACAAAACTTTTAGCTGGTATATTCAGATTTTCACAAATTTAAGGACTTGCTAGTGGCAGTGCTTTAATTTTTGTATTGCTTGCTGGGAGGTATTTCAAACTGGAGATTGCTTTAGAAATCGACAGTATCCTATGTCTAGAGCGTTAAACCTGCTTTGTGTGTGAATACGTAGGCAGCATTTTCTTATAATGACATATTTGAAAAAAGAAAAAAAAAAGAATACTGGAAGTCCTTGACTATCCATGCATTAATATTCCCTGCAGAAATTCTGCCACTTTGGCCTTCAGGTAGTGGGTGGTAGAAGAATGATCATTGTTACTCTCATAGTCAATGGCTTTGTCTTGGTTCTCTGTTTCTCTCTCCACAAACATATTGCATGTGAATCAGTATTTGCCACGTGTCCTAACTGATCTAGCCAATATCATCTGTTTTTTCTTTTTTTTCCAAATGGGGTGAAATTGGGCAGTCAAATGGAAACTTAAGGTCCTTTCCAACCCTAACTATCCTATGAAACTCCTATTCACAGTTTGCAATGAAAACCCTAATGAAATGGTCCATTAATCATTTAGTTTGCCCTTCATTCCCACTGTAATGAAGACTGAGGGGCAACATTAGCCTATCTGAAAGGTTTAAGCATTTGAGATTGATCTTGAATGGGATAAGGCCATCAGTGATATGATACAGGATTAGTAAAGGCATAGATAAATAACTCGTGTCCTATACTTGTGTTAACATGATGATCAGTCATATGCAGTACTTCTAGGTACTGTATTTAAATTTCATTATTGGAATATTTCTCACTGCTGGGAGTTTTGTCTGTTTGCTGAGAAACTTGGGAAGGCTGCTTGTTTGGGCTATCTTGGATTTTATTGTACTATTTATAATGCTATGAAAGTTAATGCAAAGTAAGGCAGGAATTATTTTTTTAATACCTGTAAAATAAAAATACTGCTGCTTTGTGTAGAGTGTCATCAGTCAGTGTTGGCAGCATTCTTTGGATCCCAGATCCAAATCACACTTAGAGAGCTGGATATCAATTTTCTCAACATCTCAACATGATGTCATGTGTTTGGTGTCAGGCATTGAGCTATATCCATGGCTTGAAGTGTGAATTCTGCAGACATGATATATGGAAAGTGGAGAGGAATTTAGGGTACAGTGTAATTTATGTTTTTCTTTTGCAATACTTCTTTCAAAACCTTTATAATTAGGATGGAACACCTATGGAAGCAAACATTGATATTCAAAGGGCTTTCCATTATAAGTGTCTCCATTAAGTAAATAGATGCAAGCGTCATAGCAAAGCAATTTGTTTTTTAGCTGTATAAAACAGCAGTGATTTGTGCTTATTGAATTTTAAAACAGCGCAAAAAAGTTAGAGCGGAACTTAGGAAATCGCTATGCAGTTCTTGTTCACTGTTACAAAAAGTTGAGTGATGCATGCAAATAGCACTAATTAATTTTTCAGTAGGAAGCCAACACTTCATGCATACTGATCCTTCCAACACTGGCATGAAATTGGTTGCACTGTTGCTGTACTGGGAGGAAGAGGCGTTGCTTCAGGGAATTATAATGTGTGTAGAAAGGTGTTATGCAATCAGCACTTCTTGGATCTGCAGTCTCATTGTCTGAAAACATTAAAAATGGGAAAACGTATCATTCTGGTTTGACCTGTTACTTACTTGGAAAAATGTATGACATTCAAGTGTAATTTTCTGATTTCTTTACTTCAGGTAAATTACGCTATGATCAGCCTGTAACAAGTGGAAAGATTACTGTGGTGCTTGAGTCAGGGTCGACAGCAAGCTCTAGGCAACAACAGTCTTTAAATGAGCTGAACTTGTTGCTTGTCAGTAAAGCAGGTTTAATGTGACATTTTTTTTGATAAAAATAAGACTGTGGTTTGGTAGAATTCTGTTTAAAGACCTATAGAGTTCTTTTGTTCCTGTTAATGAACAAAGTCTGAGAATAGGGTTTTTTTTCTGTTATCAGGCTGCAGTATTCAAGATAATAAACCTTTAAAAACCCTAAGAGGTAGTTAAAGGCTGCGGCTCTTAATGCCACTTCTCTGCATTTAACATTTTTTCAAATGCAGTGCCAAGCAGAGAGGCATGGGAAATTCAGCAGGAAGCTGAATTGATCATTCTGATGATAGGGAAAATAACTTTTCTGAAATGTTTTTACAACAGAAAAATGGGTTAAAATAATAAATGAGTCATGATAGCTGAAACTTCAGGTCTTTGAGCCTCTGCTTATCCTCTGTGGGCATGACCCACTAAGTACTTTTCACCTATGGATGCCGAAGCATTCAAAGTTACTACCGCTGGATAGAGCATAAAAATGTTGGTGCAGGGCTTCCCACAGTCACTGTCACTTTGTACTTCCCTTTGATATGGCTTTACATACTCTTCCGAGGACAGAAGTACAATCTGCAGAGTTAGCAGTTGATGAGGCTCCCATCTTACACCACAGAAAATCTTTCTGTAGCTTTTGTATGGAAATAACTTCAAACTAATTTAGACTGGGCATGTTTGTGGCTTTATAAGTTGACCAAATTATGTTTAGGCCTATGAAAAATGTCTTTAGCTTGGCTGCAGCCTCTGGGATGATTTGTTCAGACCTGGAACAGTTAGAAAGTCTCTTTCTTCCCCTGCCTGTGTCAGAGTGCTTACTCTGCAAGCTTCTACTGTAATCTCATGTTTCCCAAGAACAGGGTGACTTGTTATTGATACATACCACAACAGACAGTTGGCTCAAAGACTTGATGATGTTGACCGTTCTGTTGTTTCACAGAATCATAAAATTTGGGGAGTTGTGAAATAATTGCTATCAATTTCACTGAATGCAAGCTCAGCTGTTAGAAATGTAGGATACGATACAAATTTCAGTGTCGATGTTTTCAGCACCCTGCAGGAAAAGAGTGATTTCTAGCTCCCTCCAAGTCTTTCTTTATATTTTCTTTAGAAAATTCTCTGTTGCTTAGTTGGCTAATATGGAATAGTTTGGAATATTTCAGAATTGTCTTTTGTAATTCTCTCTAGCAGTAGCAATTCATCCTGGCAGGCAAAGGGCTCTATTGGTTTTCACCAACCTCATGTATCAGGACCATTCTTAAGTACTGATGTACATGGCCGCTATGAAGCTCTGGGAGCAGCTTGGAATTTCATTTCAGAATTCTGGCGCTCTAATGCATAGCCAGGGCCTTTTTAATAGTGCAAGACTTTCCCCAACTGGGAAATTTGAGCCAAACTCAGAGTAAGTGTTTCTAATGATTTTTCAGCCATACTTACTTGTAACAAAACACCTAGCACCGAACTGAACAGACTTACTGCATAATATTACATTTCTTGATCTGCTCTTCTGAGGTTTGGGTGCATTAAATGATTAAATGACTCATTCTTTGTATTAGTCAGAATGTAAACTGCTCTATGGTGGTAGGGTAGAGTTTCTCCTGATGTAAACAGAGTTTAGGGGGAAGAACAAGATTCAAGTCCTGTTCTTTGAAGAGAGAGCAGAAAGTTGTTGCTTTTTAGTTAGACAGTGCTAATATTGGAATGATACAAACTCAGAGTAGCACAATTTCTATCTGAAAGAGGAAAAGGAAAGCAATTTGGCCTACCTAAACAAAAATTTATTGTCAGATGGTAAGGATGGGTAAGGTAACACTGTTGAAAGTGATATTTTACTGTTAATGCTAAATCATTAATAGAAGTATTGAACTTACTATAAAAAGTAATCTCAAGATTTCAAATGTGTTTTATAAACACAGTTCTATTTGCATCCCAAAGCTTTTGATGAAAGTAATTATTATAGTCAAGTAAAAGGGGGTTAGGGGATACAGTTTTTAAGAGAGGATGGTTTTGTCACCTCTCACTAGATCCCAGGCCCACTAGGAAAAGTGTGCAGAACAAAAGATTTCTTATGAAAGAAGCAAATCTGAGCCTGATGGTTTGATCCTCTCTCTGATTGAGTTATATTACTTTCTAGTTTTATCCAACAGTATATTTTCTCTTACTGTGTTTTAACTGCCCCGTATGAGATCCTTATAGGGCCTGATGCCCTGTTCTGCATGTGGTAAAGACAGGTCTTTGTGTAGAATTAATCCATGTAATGCCTTGTGTGGCCAGGTTTCCCCCTCCTTTCACAGCGTCTCCATTTCCTGAGTATGACACTGATGCAGACTGTCTGATCTGTTCCTGTTAGACTTTTGTCACTTGGATTCTTCTCCCCAGTCTCATGTGGCAGATGATTACTAAAGCTATTTTTCTTATTTTTCATTATAACCTAGGCTTTGTAGCTTGCATTTCTCTGTAGAGTACAGTAGGATCTCTGAAATGCCGATCTCACCTTGTCTCTGTATTTCTCATTCATGAACAATTTTATCACTGCTTCTATTTCTGTTAACTGTAAGTTTATACTATCAGTATTTTTTTAACGGATTTAGCTACCTTCTGAGTCTGCCGCCAGCTTTAATATTGACCACTTTTAGATTCAAGCTATTATTCTTTTCACTCCCTTCTACTATTGAAAATAATCCCTAACCAGAAGGGGTTGTTCTTAGAAGGTTTACTCTCACCTTTTCTGCCAGGTATAAACAAAGCTTTCCCTCTCCTCTGGGCTTTATCTTTACAACCCTTTCATCGTTTTGCTTGCCTGCTTTAGTTCTCTCTAATTTATTGATGTCCTTTTTGTAATAAGTGCCCAAAATGACATGCAGTACTTTAAAGCACAGGTGGTAAATAATTTATTTTCTATGAATAATTCAGCCCATATTCTGTTAATGAACTGGTCCTGCCTCCACAGGCGCATCCATTGTTTATAAGTGTGTGCTAAATTGTACAAACAAATTTCACGTGATGTCATATTGAATAGTTCAGCTTTTTTGTTTTGGTGGTATATAACTATTAAAAGTCTTGTCTTACCACAGTCTTCCTAAGTTAAATTGGTGCAGAGGGCTTACGTCTTAAGAGGATTTTAACGTGCTCAGGTATTAGTAGTTTTACGAGTTCAGCTCAGTAGCGAATTTTTATGAATAGAATCTATGCTGTTAGTCCATCACAAATGTGAGATGAGATTTTTTACCTCCCTTTCAGATAAACAGGCTTAATCTAAGACCTTGGGTACAGCTTTTACTGCTCACTTGTTTTCAGCACATACATCTGTATTCTTGGTTGGATGTCTAAACTTCATTTACCCTGAATGTGTTCCTAAGCAACTTAAGCTAAATGGAAATAAATATGTGGCTTAAGCTGAAATAAGAGCAGATACAAACACCTTGCAGAGGTGCAATGCACTGTTGCATTCCAGTCCTGTCCGTGTACCAGGATTGCAAGAGTGAAATTTGTCAGTGCAAGAAAATAGGATTATAGAGACATTCAGTGAAAAGAAGCCAAGGCAGGCCTGCTAAAACAGGCAAATATTGGAATTATCACCAGAATCCTTTATCTGTTTCAATAATCATAATCTGAATCCTGTTTCAAGAATTAAAGCAGAAGCAGCATCAATAAGCAGTCTTTTCACAGATACTATCAAATGTAAAATTTGGAGTGGTTTCATTCATGATTATATCTTTAAAAAATGACAAAATTTAAAAAAAATAATGTAGAGATGTAGCTGGGACCTTATCATTTGTCAGTGAGTTGGTGAAGGATAACAGCGCATTGCGTGTTCTGTTATTAATCTGCTTGCCACAGTCTGTGGGACTGGAGACATTGAGTTTTGACAGGGACACTGAATCTTGTAACAAGCTCTTACAAGAATATTCTAAGGAAGGTATCGCTTATAATTATTTAACAAGCAATTTGTTATTTTGATTTCATTTTAGATGGCTTAATTGCCTAGACCGTAACATGTAGGGTCAAGGCCATCTTCCTCTTCTGTGCTTTGCTGTCTGCCTCCGGTTGTGGGGTACAAATAGTGGTACAAGGTAGCGCTGAAATTCTGTGTTAGTCCCATAGATATTTTTTCTTTTAATTCAGCCACTCAAAAAAAAGAATCAACATTTTAAACTATAGATTTTAAAGTCTTGCAGCATGTAATGTGTCTGAAACTATATTCTAAAGGGAAAACTCAACGGACTTTGGTCCTGAATCTTAGATTTTAATTAGGCAAATCAGTTGTAAAGCCTGTGTCCGCAATCTGAATCATTCTGGTCTTGGTTACTAACTCTGATTTTAGGCTTTCTCAATTAAGGAGGCCATTTTAGAATGCATTTCAAAAATAATAGAAAAATTCTATCCCATCCCTCACGATTATAGGAGATGTTATTTCTTTGACCGATGGGCTGAATTTGACTTCTAGTAAAAAAATAAATTGCAGCCATAACTATGAAATCTCTGTTTCCAATTCCCATAAGTGTTCATCTATTGTATCTTAAGGACAATATCTGAAAAAGGATTTAGTACGGATGACTATAATTCAGAATTAATAAAATATATGGAGTTATATGGAGTTATTTGATTGGCTAGTGTACAACTTATTACTTCTTCAGAATTCATTTAAAACACATTGCTTCAAAATAGCCATATGTATATCACATTTAATTATATTTTTTTATGATAGGAATAAAGTAAGTGCAAAACATTTCAGTGGAATTGATAGCCAGCAAAGGTTAAATGTCCCAAGAAATACCTTGTGTCTCAATTGCTGTGCCTGAAAGAGATGTGGATAGTTTAAAAGCTTGAAAAAGTGTTGCCAAGTACACAAAAGTCTGCTTTGAGGCATAAAGATGAGAAACCGTATCAAAAGGAAGATATGGGATGGAGTATAGAGAAATACTCACGTTTGGACCAAGAGGTATTAAATAACAGAGAGCTGAACAAATAGTTCCTGAGAAACTTTGAGTCAGTGTAATGAAAACCAAGCACATTACACTGAATTTTAGTACAAAAGCATAGCTTAGCTTTATCATGATCTGACAAGTAGAGAAAACAAAACACTTCAAAGATTTGCTTTAGTGTATCTATGGTGGCATGCAGCTCCCAGCACAGTAGAATTCACATTATTTGAAATTCTTTGTGTTAGATGATGATAAAAATACTTGCTGTTAATGCATAGGTTTGTGAGCAAGATTATTTGGTGAACTGGTATAAGTAGGTGACAGAAGGCAATGTTATTTTCTACTTTTTGCACATTAGGCCCTATTTTGTACTCCCTATAGGGTGTTACTTTTTCAGTGTCATTTGGAGAATCTTGTAATAACAGTTAAAAATGAACTTTCAAATGTGAAATGGCAATAATGCATTATTTGTCCCCTGATTAAAGATAATATTTAGTTAATACCCCATGATTATCTTTTAAAGACCTGTGGGTATGCGGATTATTTTCAAAATAAAGTCTTTGAAATATTGTACTGGTTATGCTATGTAATCATAAATTGAGGGTAAGAAATAGTAGCATCATCTGTAGGAAACAACATATATCATTTTATTATTTCTAAAATATAATATATTCTAAAAGTAAAGCAACTTGAATCCTCCAGATTAGAGGGATGTTGACAACTCAGTTCAGGAAAATGCACAGAGGACCTTAAGTGTGATCTCCTCAGCTTTCAGCATTTATAAAACCAAAATCAGAATGGCAGCAAATCTTATTTGGGCCTTCCAGGACTGTGTGCCCTGAGGTCACAATAGGCCTTGGCTGCCCTGACCACCCTCCCCTGGGGCTTCTCCCATTCCCTGCTTTTGGGCCCAGGGGCCACATTTCAGCTCAGCCTGGGAGCACCCGCTGACTTGTTGGCTGGACCTCCAACCTGCCTCATCACCATGACGTTGCCTTGTGATCTGGATTCTTGGTTGGACCTGACCACCATCCCAGGCTGTTCAGCTCATTTCACTTGACATGGCAGGATGGAAACCTGGTCATTAAGGCTCTTGTTCTGCTGACGTTATCCTTTAGGGAGCAGCCACTCCATGCATAATTCCATGAATTTTACAACAGTAAGAATTACCTCTGAATTAATTCAAACACTGCAGTCCAGTGTTTGAATAGTTGCTTTAGGTTCATTCTGTTATAAATCCTAGTGAGGAAGGAAATGAGACAAAATACAGAAACTATACACTTTGTTGCCTGCTTCTGCAAAACAGTTTAAAAGGAATGTCCTATCTGAAAATGGAAGTCTGAAAAAACACTTTTCCTTATACTGGTGGTTAACTTCCTGCTGGGAAAAATGCCATGCGTCCTGTTGGTTTCTGAAACACAAATCTGATGTCAGAGATATCAGCTTGTCCATAGAGAGAGTATACATGGGGCTGAAGAGTTTCAGAAGAGCACAGTCAAAGACTTCTTTGGCATCATCAAAACTGCAGTAAGTACAAAATTGTATCTGTTACATAAATACAGTGCCAGGGATGGTTGAACTTCTTTCTTTAGAAGGTGTTTTGCCTCTGTCATTTTTCTGCTATTTTGCGGTGTGTTTCTGTAACCTATTGGGTCATTGGCTTTGATTTTGTTTCTGGAAAAAAAACCCCAACAACTAAACAGCCAAACGCAAAACCCAGACAAACTCAAAAGAGTTTTCTGTTATGAAAGAAAAGCAGATGATTAAGCAGTTTTGCAAAGAAAGACTGTACATTGATCATGCCAATTTAGGGTGATTTATAGCAGAAGATACAACATTTCTAATCCAGTTAAATGCTGATGAATAGCCTAATCCATGGAGATTCTGAGAAGTGAATATGTAACGCCAATATATTGAGCTTCAGGCATCTTCAGTGTGCTGCTTGTTTTCACTCTTTATTCTTGTATTCTTGTTAAAACAAGAATGGGAAATTTGGCATCCAGGATGCTGGCATAGGATGTTGGAGAGCTTTTCAGAGAGATGCAGCAACTCTTCTTTGGTGGATGTAGCTGCTTGAAAAATGTTGTCGCAGCATAACTGAATCAGTTTCTTCTCTGAGTGCCTCCTTGTTTCCTTGTGTGTTGTTACTGCCCTAGTAATAACAATTGCAGTTATTTTTCTAATGGAATTGGTTTACAGCTTTGACCATTCTTGTCATGAGATAGGCACACAAACACCTCCTTCAGCATAGCGCTGCATGCCGTGCAAGGGCAGAAATAACTGGCTGGGACTGAGGAGGTGATTACTTAAGGTGCTGTAGGCAGTATTGCTGGTGAATGTGTAATTACAGCCTAACTCCCATCGACTTTCAGGCCCTGTCACTTGTGCTTATGGAAATCTGAATCATTGTGTAATGCCCAGCAATAATTCCTGTTGTAGGCTTCCAGCATATTTAATCTGACTACTTGGCATTTTCAGATTGAAATACCTGACCTCTTTTTAGTTTATCTGTCTTTATATGACCCCTGAGTTGACAATGGCTTATTTCCTCTACCATGTGAAGACTGAGATGCAGCTGTAATTACTGGTTTGCTCAGACATTTTGGAGGATCTGAGCTACTGTAAATAATTGCATTAAGTCAGAACTTCTCCTGATAGCGAAAGCACGTGCATCACTTATCACAGCCTGCTCTCATTTCTCCACCTTGGAAGAACTGAGTTTCTGCAGATTCCCACTGCTTAACAATCCTCAGCCTTCTTTCAGTTCCTCTGCCCCCGCTCCAGAGGGGCCATGATCCATAGTGTAAGAGTGTAAGACCATATTTGTATTCATAAATTGAACGTATGAAGTGTGTAACTTGAAGTGAAATTGAGAAGAGGAATATGAATTTTGGAAGAGGGGAAAAAAGCCTTTCAGATTTACTTAAACTCATTTTGAGCTTCATCATTATAAGAGAATACCTAGAATAATATCTTTTATTAGCTTGAAGACCATATTGCTTGCACCTTATATTTAGTCATCCTGTTGCTTTCTCTGAGGCTATTTGAGAGAGTAAGAAGTGAATCAGTGTAATGCTGTTCAAATCTTGCTGTATGTAATGCTCAAAATTGTATTTTCAAGGTGTTTTTCATCTGACTGGGGCTGCCTTATGAACGCTTTTTTTTTTCAATTAGAAAAGACCATTTAACATGGTTTTCTGAATCAGCTATGGAAGCTTGCCATGTTTCTGTGACTGACCCATTAGCAGGCTTGAGACTGCAGTCTGAGACCCCATGAGAGTGTGAAAATAACTTTCCATGGTGTGTTCTGAAGCTCAAGGTGGGATTGATTATAGTAAAGATAATAATATTCTTGCTTTGTGATCTGAGAAGGTTAAGCAATATCTCAGTTCTCCGAGCCAAAGACAAAATGCATTTATAGTCTTTAAATTAGTTTGGAGCTTGTTTGTTAATATATAGTGAGCTTCTCCCTCACTTGCTGTCTGCCCAAGGTGATGTTCAGCTCATTATCAGCCACTAACCAGTAGCTCTTGGCTTATGCTAGTTCATTGTCTTTGTATTTTGAGGTGGATATTACTCTTGTTCTTTTATGAATGTTTTTTTTTTTTTTAATTGTAAAAATCAGATGGAATAAACATTCTAGAGATTTTTGTGCTTTGAGGGATTCAGCCAGGTTTTCATTATTTTGTGCTTTTACATTACACTTTACACCAATAAAATGCATCATCTGTCAAAGCTTACCCTTCATCCTCTTTTCTTTTAAATATACAGTCATACTTTAGAACATTGTATGTAGAGTTTCTTATGAAGCTAATAGAACTGAGATGGCTCCCTTTTGGCTTGTGCAGCAGATGGTAATGGAAATCTTCACACTTTAGTCTTGAGCTTTAGCTGGGGTTTTCAGCAATAGCATGCATGGAGCGGGCCAGCATGTACTGCCCACTGGGTTAAACGAACACCATAAAACTAGATAAGAATCTTTCAAAGACTTCAATCAGGTCTAAATAAACATTAAAGAGTTTGAAAGGGACGTAGTCCCAAAATGTGTTTAATATTTATGAGCCACAGATTTTCACATGGGCCAGAAAGAGGTTCGAATTAATGAAATGGCAGGGGTTCAGCTGGTGGTGGTGAGACATACATTGACTGCATGTAAGCAAACAAAAGCTAAGACTGATGCACTGTTTAGTGGCCACATAGTGTCCTTCCAGGATTACTTAGGATATTGATAGAAATGTTTCATCCCTCCAGTATATTTGCCCCAATTGGAAGTACATTTATTTGTGATCTAGTAATTAGCTCTGCTGAAGCTGGCACATATATTTTCCCATTTTGAAGGGGACATAATGTGTGTGCAAAGTAAACAATTTGTTACATTGTAGAAGAGACGTAGATGAGTTCTTTAACTTTCATTTCTATGAGAAATATTTTATGGGGCTTGCAGCAGAAAGCCAGTCTCAACTGCTACTGTGGAGTGATAGTTGCTCTGTAATAAACTTATAATGCTGTCACAGGGTGAAATATATAGATGTGGGCACACAGTTGTGTTATAAATTTTTGATCCTGTGTGTTTTCAGACTCACAGCTTGAATTATGGGCTTCTTTTGGTTTCCTTTACAAATTATATGAGGGTAAGCTGATTCCCCGTTGTACACAAAACAAAAAACATCTTTGGAGGAGAAAAGACAGACATTGAATATTGAGCACAAAAAGGTTTATAACAAAAAGTAAAAGGAAGATAAGCAGGAAAAAGGAAAAATTAAGATACAGAGCTTTAAATAGTCACTCCATCAAGCATGGAAATAGACTTGTTCTTCTCCGGCATGCCTGCTCAGTCTCTACTGTTTCAGGCTGCTGAATCCTCTAGTCTGTCATACTTCCCAGGTCTTTGGCTTGTCTGTTGGTTTTTTTTTTTCTTTTGATGTTCACAGCAAAGAAGTCTTCTCCAGAGGACTGTAGTAATAAGTGAATAGAAACCAGGACATCCATCTTAGTTATAATTATGACCTTACAACTTTTCAAGAGTATTGGAGGGATTTCTTGCTCAAAAATTCCCTAGAAACTGCTCATTCATAGTAACGATGTTCCAAATGAACCTGGCAATGAAATGTTCATAACCCAAGGTCAGTGAATGATCTACACTAGTTACCTGTGGGGAAAAAAGTATTCTCTAATGTAGATGCTGCTGGTATCTTAATAATTTATCTGTAAACATGGCATTGATGCTCAGAGTCCTTCATGAATTGTCATTTAACTTAGACACATGGAGGGGGGGAGTCTTCCATCTGCATCATATTCTTGTTTTCATATTAGTCATGGTTAACACTGTCGCCCATTATTGGAGGCTGACTAAGCTGTGCAATACTGAAGGATGCTGCATCCCTTTTGTAAAACTCCCCTCCTCTTCAGGAGCTTGGCATCTTTACAGTGCCTGGGGTAGCAAAAAAATTTGCTTTAGATGTATGTGATACTGCTTCCACAGTAGGAAGCATTTGTACATGCAGATTGCATCCTTCTTGCTGTGCCGAAGCAGCTTTGAGGCCAGACTTAAGACCAAATTCATCACCTATATACTTCATTTTCTCAAGCCTTCAAGGTTGCCTCTGAGGTAACCCAGGGGTGTTTTCTGGGAACTGCTATCTCAGCATACACTCAAGCATATATTTATTTGTATGCAGCCTGTCAGTCTCCTGTGGCTCTGACACACGTGGAACAGACATTCCTGCAGTACTTCTTATATGGTCACCGGGTTTATGTTCCAAAAATGTAGATGCATTTCTGCAGTAGCAGGAATTCAGACTGTCCACACACTAAATGTGGAAGGATGATGCGAGCCTAAGTATAGGCATGGCCAGAGCATCTCTAGTGGGACCAGAATCTTTCATGAAATAGAAATGATAATAATAAAAATGGAATTGGTGGTGCGAGGCTATGTGCCATCCAGGCCTTGGAGTATAGAGGAAATACAAACAACTTCAAGCTAGGCTATTGCTGCTGCTTCTTTAATTTTTTTTTTTCATTTTCAATATATCTCCTGTGGATTTCCACATCCAACATCTCTCTACCTCTGTAGAGCCACCCGAGGTGTATTGTGTTCAGTAGTTTTGCTCTGTATTCTTTTGTGTAGCTTTCCTTGCTGCTTGTATTATTTGAGCTACTTCTGGTCAAATGTATCAGTCCAGGTAAAGGAATTATTTAATGCCTCAAACCTTAAAATAGTAATAAAAAAGGAGTATTGGAGAGGGAAATCAATCTTTTGCCTTAATCATATCTGTTAACTCTTCTCCAAACCATCCGTTGTTTGTAGGCAGAGCCCTACCCCTACATCGGAGCTCCTGCTAACAAGGAAAAAAAAATAAAAAAATCCTCTAAATTAAAAACAAATTATAAAAATCAAACACAACAAACCCCTTTTTTACTGATAAAATTGCCTTCAAATACGTGGCACGTGCCTGCCTAAACAGTACAACATAAATAGTAGCACAAGAGTGAGATAGGAAAGTGTTTCAGTGGCAGTATCTTTCACTGAAGCAATCAAAAGTCACATTACCTTCCTTACAATCATTATGATAGCAATAGGGCTGGTTAGTCTGGCAGCTGTCCCTAAGTGTGCAAAATGATATACAGGCACAAAGAAGAAAACTGTGTGTGAAGAAAACACATATCTTAATTGAGCTGGGACTGAAAGTGAAGGAGGTTTTATGAGAACGCCTTTTATTATCTCTCTCTGCATCACGTACAAGAAGTGACCTGGAGCACTTTGTGTTAGAAGTATTTTCCACTGTTAGCATAAGCATAGCAAACAGCATAGCACAGCAGCCAAGATGCTAATGTGCATTGGTAGTGTATGAAAATGCTGTAACAGGAAGTTTTATTTATATATACTGCTGTCAGTCTGGTGGGAATCAAAACTAATAATGTCTGAACTGTTTAGTTGTTTTCTGGATAAATGAAAATTGTCAAATGTAGGAACCTGATAGTATATAGATTACTTTTTTAGATTGAAACATTTAAAATTGATCTTATATTGTGTTCTAGAAGATGCTTTGCCACTGAAGACACTTGCTCTGTTCTCTGAAGAATTGCCATGCTAAATGAGGCTCTATTTACTGAAGTGTTACAATTTTTCTACTAGAAAACGGGGTGTTCCTTTTCTAGCTACTTGGAAGCTTATTCTCTAAGGAAGGGTCCATTACTCAGGCTAGTTGTCCCAATTCCAGCACCATTTTCTTAATCCAAAAACAAGTCTTGAATTTGCAGGACATAAAAAAAAAGAGGAGGATTGATGCAACTCAAGCTGGACAAGAAGAAATTAAAGCTTGGCTGCTTTGAAAAATGGATGCCTCCCAGCAGGAGCTTAGAGAAGAATTGCATGTAAGAATAGAAAGTGGGGACAGGTTGCTGGGAAACGGATTAATGAGCTGGAAGATAAATTGAGAGGAAAAATTAAACAGCAGATAGACCCTGCCTTTAATGTCACAAAGACTGATGTCCAGTTCCCTGTAAGTGAAGAAGCTGTGAGTAAAACTGCCATCTTAAATCCTCATGCTCCTGGTTTCCAGACCTGAACGTATTCTGTAATCACATCTGGTGGTGAGGCAGGTTGGGGTATGTTGTGCTGCATGGGTGTCCTGCCTGCTCATGGTGATTTCAAGGCCTGCCATAGTGCATGGATGGTGTCGCTCATAGCATCATGTGGGAGAAAGGCAGAATTGGGCCCTAAAATGAGATTACCAGTAGTGCGCTCTTTTAAATCATATTTGGATACATGTACCTTACTTCTCACGAGCAGATGGGAAATTGTAATGTTTCCTGATATGTTTTTAAGGGGACAAAAAATACTTTCTTAATTGATTTCAAAGTTTATCTGTAAAAATGAACTGCCATCACCTTTGAAAACAGACTATTAAAATGCTATGCATGATGTACATGCATTGGTACAGAATCAAGTTGTCATCATTTTATGATTTACACATTTGGGACTAAGGCTAATTCAGCATTAGATCACTAGGGAAATGTTTGACTGTCACAGAAGTCCTTTTGTTTGTCAGAGTAGTGGTGCTGGCACATCATTATGAATGAGCCAATGATGAAACTTGAAAGCAAGAACATAATTTTGGATATGCATGGGAGATCTACTGCAGATTTTCAGACAAAAGGAGAACATGTCCATTTGGAGAGACAACAGTGGAAAAAGTAGATTATGGAAATGGGTCATGCTCTTCAACATTATGTATATAATGCCTGAGGGACTATCCTGGAAGTGTTTAAGAGCTGGAAATGTAATGACATGGTTATGGATGAAGCAGCTCTGCTCATCTATTGGAGAAGAAATCACATATATCACTTTTCAAGAGCAAGAGAAGACAGCCACAACAAGAACTGAAGTGAATTAAGAGTTACATACTGCATACAGCTCTGCTGTGCTGAGTCCTTTTGTACACATTTCCCAAAATTCAAGTTGTAGGTTGGTTTTGGTTTTGTTTTGCAAAATCTTGCATGCTGTGATTATACTTTCAGTTCACCTGATGCAAATTTAGTCAGTCTGCTCTGTTCAGTAGAGTTACTTGCCATTTCTAATAAGTCAACTGAAGCAGCATCTGGCCTCTATGGATATTATACATTTGAATGCAGAAGGCGGCAATTGTGTGAAATGATGCTCTTGTCAGAGCATAAGAACAAGAATGTTAACAGGAAGGAGGTCATCCTTCTAAATTTATAAAATTGCATTAGATTAAGTCTTCTAAATTCTGCTCTTTAACCCAAGCAAAAGCTAGCATGGGCCTGAATTTTATAGGCTAGATAAATGGGAAGATGAACAAAGCAACCCAGCTGAAAACAGGCTGACATGACTGCGTAGAGAATGGTATTACTGGGGTTTTTTTTGCCTAAGTCTGATCACGTTGATCTCAGTGGTTCTGCATTAAGGCTACAAGGGGCTAGAGATTGAAATACTATGAGAAGCTTGGGCAAAAGCTAGATGGCAGGTGAGCTAAATCTGAAACTATTTAGACCATATGGATCTAGGAAGCAAAGAAAAAGGAAAGAGAGGGAAGCAACACCTGAAGTGTAGCATTTTTAGCCAATATGGAATATTTTACTGATCTATTTGCTCATCTTCGACGTGAGAAAATGGGAGAAAAAATGGGTAATTACTTTTTTTTAAGCATATAAATGTGACTTGAGTAATTCTGTTCTTTGTGCCATTTTCCTCTTGTCAAAATAAGCAGATGAGCCCTTTTTGTCCTGCTGGTTGATACACTGTACGAACTGCAGCCAGAGTCGGGAGATGCTAAAAAGCTTGGCTTGGAAAATGCAGTTAACTGCTTTGTTGCTCCAGCTCCTCTCGTCTCTTTTTGTATCAGAATCAAAAGATCGGGGACAGCATCAGCTTTCACTGGGTGCTCTGAGATTCCTACTTTCTCTTACTGTCTGCTAAGTTAGCAACAGTCATGTGCCTGGTGAAGCACCTAGTTAATCTTTAATTCTGTAGTGAATAAATTCTCCTGCCTTTAGCACTAATGTGAAATAATGGGTCTGACCTTTAATTTCAGACCCCGGTCTTGTGGGATGAAGTAAAGCATGATGGTTTTTTTCACAGTTCTGGAGGTTCCCTGTTTAATTGTGACAAGTGTACGATAGGATCTCACGTCTCATTATCATTGGGCAGTTTTAGGAATTTTTATTAGAAGTATTTAGAACAATAACAAGAGATGCCATTTGTAGAAGCGTGTGTATAGCATCCTGATGAAGCTTTTCAACAGGCTCCCCGTGAAACATCTCAAGGCCTATTATTAGGAAGACACCTTTCTCAAGTCAGGTAATTGCACCACTTTTTCTCACTCTTATTGTATGTAAAAGTCCCAAGAACCACTACTATCCCTCAACTGTTCCCCCCCCCCACTCACTATAGTCCTTTGATTAATATGATATTCACCTTGAATCAGGTGTAAAAAAAGAAGTTAAGCTGAATATAAATTTGCAGGCATAATTCATAGTTCTGAATTCTCAGATCCCTCATGAAAATGAAATTCCCCATTGCAGACATTGGAAATGTATTAGGAATAATTTCACTTGAAGATTATGACGGAAGTACCATTGTATCTGAAAATACATACCTGAGGAATATATCTCCTTTCCTCTTCTACTTTGAGTAGAAGTTTGCTATAGAAGATGGTGGCAATTGCAAAAGCCCCGTTGCTTTCAGTGAGGGCAAAATTTCACGTTAGTGGAATCTTATTGAAGACAACAGAGACAGTTGACATAAAATATTTTCTTTTTTTTCTGGTTTAAATGTTTGTTAGAATTTTCCAGCGTTTCAACTTTAAGAAAAGATGGGAGAAGTGAAAGAAGAAAAAAATACAGTGAAGGTTTTCTTCCCTGCAAACCAGTTTTAGTATCTGTAATCCATGAGAATGGATAGAGGCGTACAGTCCTCATTCATAATCCCCTGAAATGGCCCATTCCGAATTTAGAAAGAAACTTTAATATTTCCCATTTATTTCACTGTATGCCAACAAGCAGTAAGTTTCCATCAGTTGGTGTATTGCTGAGACGTTGATAATTTGCTAATTTATTTCCAATTAAACATGTTCTCACTTATGGATGTTTGCATTTGTTTGACTGCCAAGAATGTGATGAGATGCAATTTCTTCCTAAAATGCCTTGAAGTCTATAACATATCTGTCATCTTCAGAAGCCAGTGAGGAGATTCCTTCTTAATTTCAATAGGAATTGATGCAAAAATTATTTGGCTTTAATACTTATTTCTGTTTTCTTTTTATCAGAATATATTGTGGGTTGTGCATTCCCCCCCCCCCCCCCCCCCCCCCATACTTCTCTCTCATTACATGTTATCTGGAAAGAGAAACTTTAAGCATTGTGTAGTTGGGAGACAGAAACTCTGCTTTTCAGCTCTTAATAAGAAGTATTTCTTTCTGTCTGAGGAGACTCATCACCTATGAAGACATTTCAACTTTGTCATGGCCCACAGTTGCAATTAATATTGTTCATTCTATTTTTTATTTCTTTTCAAGAAAATAAAGTTAAGCAACTGAGAATACAAATGCAGAATGTTAGGGGAGGGTTGGGGTGAGCATTTAGAATTTTGGGTCCTTCTTAAAATCTATAAAAGATTACTGACCTCTGCCCTTTATAGTTTCTGAATGGAAAAATATCTGTGCTCTAGGGGAGTCTGCTTGTCCTAATATAATCAACACACAAGTTTAGAGTCACCACACTCAAATCACAAGTGAATCTATAAAAATCATACCTATCTTTTAAACAATGAAAGTATAAATTACATTTGTTCTGGAGAGAAGGGAGAAGAAGTCCATGAAATGTGTGTGGTCAAAAGTCTGTGCAACAGATAAAAGCTCTTAATTTATATAGCGGTCATGATTTTAGGGGATAAATGTTTATAATCCCAGATGGGAAAAGGTCTTAAAAAATAATTTTACAGTCATGGGATTGCTGCTCAGAGAAGAATTATCTTCTTCTGGACATTCCTTGACTTAAAATTCAGTTAAATATGTGTATGCACACTAGTAATAATTTAACACTTTCCTTCTGTTGTGTCTTACAGTGATGAAGAAGGGCTTTAATTCTTCTGTATTTTTCACCTCCATTTGTTTCTCCAGATGTTTGTAGTAGATGCCATGAAATGATAAAAAGATTAAGGTTTTAAGCAATCTCATGATGGAAGTTTTCCTAGCAATAAAAATTCTAATTACACATTTTCAAGACTACCTTTATTTCATTTTCAGTGCCCTCCTTGTAAGGTCTTTTAAGGCATAGATTTGGGGTTTTTTACCCATTTTAGAGATCAAACAAATGTTCAGTTTTGTGGTTATTTGTCTTTCAGTATTTTCACTGACTGCAATGTCCTTACAAATATTGGAATACTTCTTCTATCTTTTTGTTGCATATTTTTAGTTGTGGAGCATATTTATTTAAATTTATTCTGTATTTTGGGTTAATTATAACAGTATTTTAAGTAATCCACCTTTTACTAAAACATCTAAGGCCCATTTTTTTTAACTACATCCCTTTGAGGACCTGGTCATGATTCACTGCTAGGTCCATAGAGCTCACACAATATAGTGTGATGGAGATGAAATGAGAGTTAAGCTTCTTACTCTGCAATTCATACAGTTGCTTTAATGAGCAAAATGCTCTCAGTGTAACCGAAGCAGGCAGCTCACAAATAGCTGAGAATTGTAATTGTAAAATTATCCACTCCTTCAGAGTTGATCTTCTTTGCAAGTGCTGTTGAGAAAAAAAGTGCCTGTGAATTCACTCTGGAGAGCTTGTGAATGCATACCTCATTCCTAAGGCTCACTGTCAAGATCCAAGCAGCAGCCCCCACCAGATTTTCAGGATGGGAAATTATCTCATGGGTTGTAGTGGTGTAGGAGAGCATTTCAGGCACAGGAAGTTTCTAAATATAAAAGTGGTTGAAGTTATTCAAGTCCATGTTTTGGTATTTTTACTCCAGCTATGTATTTAAAATAAGTAAGAGTAAGTTGGCAACATTTGCCAAAACTTGCTTGTTGTGTAAGGGTGTTGCCATCAGATACTCTATGATCTAATCTAAATGTTGATGATGTAGATGTCCATGTTCGTTGTCTGGATTTCTGATTTATGTGTGTTTGTATAAAGATTGTCTGTGTGCTATTAACATAATCCTAAAGCAGCTTTCCAAAATGGAGCCTTCCTATGCCTTTTTTCCCTTGCTGGTGATAAAGTGAGCCCAGGTGACTGGCTCAGATGTTGTCATTTACATTGTAAAGGCATAATGTTTGGCAAGATGAGTCCAACCGTTGCCATGGCAAAGCCAGAAACCCCCAAACCTTACTTGATCACTGATTTTAATATTCAAGCTCACTTCTCAGCAGAGAAGGCTGTAGAAAGGCCACAGAATATAAATTACAAATTAATTTATTGCACTTGTGTGGAAATGGGCTGTATCTCATAACATGTTTTACAGAGGAGTAACTTTGAGTTCAGTTATTAAGACCCTAAACCAGTGGGGAATCATATCCGCACAAGAAGTCATTTAAGCAGCTATGATGTGAGAATCACTGACCACAGTATGACGCTAGTAAGAGCTTAGACCCATATTCACAAGGGCCATTACCTGCAACAAATTAGGCAAAGTTGTCAAAACTAGACTAACAGGAAGACTTGAACAGTTAGAATCTCCTTTTGGAATTGCCAGTCTTACCTGGTCATTGCAGAGGTGGGATTCAACTGCATGAAATTCAGCAGCAGCTGGAGTTTCTAAAGTAAGAATGATGTTGAGGGTAACACCCAGATACAGAAGTTCTGTCTGACCTTTATGAAATAAATTACTGATAGATTTTCCTTGTTTTACTGCAGCCAGTTACTCATGTAATATCAGTTACTATACTCCATACCTAGACTCCATCTTACTTTTTCTTAAAACTGATAAAGTCCTAACCTGAGGCATCTGAAGTCAGCCAACACAAAATTTTCATCCCATTTTTTAAAAGTCAAGTGAAGCCGCTGTTCTATCATACACGTGATGCATTTCCACATTTATAAATAAACTTCAGCCAGGTTTTTGTTTTGGGAAGGATGGCTTTTTCTAATCTAAGTTAGCTGTTCAATGTCTTTTTCTACCCTTAGGATTTTAATCACAAGGGCGTATTATCATTTTAGGCTTCCATTCTGAAAGACACAGGATATATCTTTGCTGTAATTAGGAAAACAGGGCTTTGGGCTGGGATTTACATGCAGCCCCTGGGTGACTGTCAAAACCAATCCATAGCTTTTGTAACCTCTTTCCTCTGGGAAAGGGAAAAATGTTTAAAGCACTCCTGCTCAACTCTTCTGTTAGTCACTTCAGTTTCTCTGGCCTTAATGCTTACCAGTAATCCCAAAAGAGAAGGGCTAGACCCAGACAGAGTATGATAATAGTCTGACCTTGATATAGCACTAAAATATCAGAAAACGTGTTTTAGAAAACTATATTAGAAATATGAATGATTTCTTAATTTGTGGTGATATTTTTTTTCCTCCCAATTTTTAGCTCAGATTATTCTGAGGCATATACTGGTTGTTTTCTTGAGCTTCCTTTTATAAATGGAGAACTTGTGTACTCTCATTAGCAGTAAACTGGGGTAGGACTTGGTATTTGTTTCATTTGGCCTCAGGTTTGCTTTTCTTTCGAATACCTCTCCTTTTAGAAAGTTTATAAATATCCTGACCAGTTTCAGTAAAACTGCAATATCACTAGCAAGGGCAGTGGCCATTTCCTCCTTCCCTAGTAAATCTGAAGTTTAACAGCCTCTAAGCAGCCATGCTCTTCAAAATATGTCATCTTTTTTTACCCAGGATGTCCTAATTTTGCTCAGGGAGGAATATAAGAACTTCTGCCCTGCTCAGGGCAGGGGTCCTGCCAACCCAGTTTCCTTTCTCTGGGAAAGATCAGTATCTTATGGAGAAGTATAAAAAATGAGGCATTGAAAAGAAGCTTTAAAGTACATTAATATGTTGAACTTATTCTAGTCATTGATCCAAACAATCTAATTCTCACCAAATAGCACTCTGATATATGAGTCTTTTTCAGGGTTTTAGCAGCCTTACACAGTGATTAGCCCTGTTTATATGCTAAAGCATAATAGGTACTATCTAATTTTGTCTCTAGACTCATAAATTGCTGTATTAAATGTAATGTTTTGATAAAAATGCAAATGTAACACCTACATTCTATTCATAGTAAAAAGTTTTTAACTTATTAGGCCCATGTACAATAAATCTTTACTGTGTTTGCTACACACAGGAAATATTCTCCAGCTGTTGAAAACAAGTGTAAATAGTGTAGGAGAAAGCAGAAGCTGACATAGATTAAGTGACCTTTCTTATAAAAGGAACAATAATTGTAAATTAAAGTTTCAATTACCCAACATACCTATGGATCAATACCTGCAGATGAATCTCCTGTTGTGGCAATAAATACCTAGGGAAAGGTCCTATCTACAAAAGGAGTTTCTTTTTAAGTCCTCTTCCCCAGTCTCTGGGATTTTGTTTGCATTTTTTCAACTGTGATTTCTTGCACGGAATTGTTTGTGTTCCCAAAACTAAAACTTCCTTTCCTTATCTTTGTATCTGTTGATATGCCCTTGGCTTGCCTCCATTCTTCATCCCTCCTCCTTGCCCTTGCCATTGCTTGCTCTGTTTTCCCCCAGATCTCTTTGCTAGCAAGACTCATGTAAAGAGTTTAAATTCTGCTCTCTGCTGCTGTTTATGTTTCTGATTTTCTCACTTTCCATTTCCACAGCATGCTCTTCATAGAAAATAATTTCTCTTTGTTAGGTTTTTCCAGTCCCAACTTTGATCTCATATTTACACCTTGAAGATTTTCCCTATTCAGTAGGGAAATAAGCTGTCTTCATTCATACCCTTTCTGAGAATGGATTTCCTTTGTATGATTGATACAATAAGCCTTGCAAATGATTTTAGGTATTCTTAACATGATTTACAGTTTTATAAAGTTTTCTTCAGCTCTGTAATGTCTTATGTGTCTGTCTTGTATGTGATTATAGCTGCCTTGGGGCAGCATTCGTGTCTTTATTTCTTTTCCATGCAGTTCTGAGCAAGTTACCATCACTAAATGAGTCATTATTGACTAATAGCCTGGGCATTTCACTTCTGTGTTTTCTCATTATGATCCTCTGTGAAAGGTGATTCCCTTTTTTCACTACCTAAGAACTGTCTTACAGCTTCTTTTAGTCTCAGCCCAATGGAAGCAAACAAAGTATCTTGTCAGCAGGAGCATTTTAGATAAAACATACTGTTGGCATGACTCCTGAATCTTGATTTAGGAGATCTTAGAACAGATATTCTGAATGGTTTCTAAATGAAATGCAGGGAATGATACGCTGTGTTTGCTTCAGAGAATGACTGACATGCAATCTAGAATTTCTTCACAGTTGTATAGTTATTAGTTTTGATTTTAATGTGGAATTTAAGCCACCACTATCAATTTGATTAATGGGGTAATACAACTTGTGACATTAAAATAAGTTTAATGTTGATAAAGATAGCATTTTCTTAGGAAGCTGAAAATATATTTCAGTAACTGCTGAAGAGTTATGAAGTCTGGTATCTTGAAAACATTAGCATGATTCTTAAAGTTACAACTTTAAATAATACTTGTCATCTGAATATTTGTGCAGTTCTCTGTTCTGTAATACTTCATGCTGAAATCTTAATCTCTGCAGGGGCAAAGAACTTTGTTACATAAACTAATTGGTCATGAAGAAAGGAAAAGGGCATAAAATTGACACAAGAATAAGCAGAAATGCCACTCTTCTTGAAATCCATTGGTTAGAGTAGTTCTGAAAAACATTTAATCTGCAATATGAAAAAGCATGATGGCCTTTTTATTTTAACATTTCATTTTCTTTTCGTGAACAATGTGATATTTTTGACTATTGTGGTAGAACAAAGTATTGTCCATTTATAAGCAAACACTCCATGTTCTATATACGTAAAGAATGGAGTTACAGAGGGAGACAGCTATACTCCATATGAAGTGTAGTTTAATATTCCAAAAGTTGATGTTCTTTCAATTGTAGAGGTGAAATGGGGAAAAAGAAAGAAGATTTAGGAGGAAATTAGTGTGTATAGTATTATATTATATATATAGTATTATATTATATATAAAGTATTATATATATAGTATTATATATATTATAGTGTGTATTAGTGTGTGATAGATGAAAGTAGGGCATGTAACAGGAGGAATGGTAGAACTGAGCCCCTCAATGTCTGTTTGGTTTATAAATCCATCTTTGTAGAGATAGTGATGATAGTACCAAAAGAGAGACCTCAGTGATACAGTCTCTATGTGGTCCTTTTTTGCAATATCCTCTTAAGTATTCCAGCAGTGTTCTTTAAAAATACAGCCTTTCTTCTTTCCTAGGCAGATCAGTGTGGCCATCATTACACTGTGATCACCCAAAGTAGCATATTTTCACAGATGGAGAAAAGCAGTATTGGTGGAAAGGCTGAGAAGATCACCAAGCTAGATGCTTATCTCAAGACAAACAAATATGGTCATATGCAATTAATTTAATATTCTTTTGTTTTCATAGTAGAGTAGAGCTATACTCTGAGAAAAGTAGTTTTGTTAGCTGTGAAAACAGTGTTGATTCCCATGGGCTGTATTGAGAAGTTGATTCCTGTTAGTTAATGTTTCTAATGATGCGTTAACATAAAGTGATTCTCCATGGTAGAGGGAGTCCTCTATGCTACACTGTGTAGGTATCTACAAATATTATGTCTTTGTGAAACTCTGACTTTTTATTCTCATCAGGCAAAAGGAGTTTTGATTGGGAAACCCCAAAATTTTGCCACCATTTACAGCTGCAAAGCTGAAGACAGAGAAACTAAACGATTTTAAGGCCACAGAACTAATCTCTGAGAGAACTAGGACCTTCTGAGCCCAGAACTTAACTCCATAGCAGGAGTGTTACTGCTGCCACGCTTGCAGCACTCCACTTGCAGAAAACTAATCTTGTCCATGAGGCATGCTATAGGGATATTAAGATTCATATCACAAAATACTGTAACTTTTAGGAAATAATATCATGCTCAGTATTGTCGTCTTGCCTCCCATGGAGCCAGATGATCTTTAAGGTCCCTTCCATCCCAAACCATTCTGTAATTCTGTTCTGTGATTAACCTAAACTTGTCTTTAATAGCCCTTACAGATGTGGTTTTAATTACCCTTGGTTTAGGGAAGATTGGTTTGTTGGTTTAGTGCTTATGTAAATTCTTTTTGGAAAATAAGGAGCCTCAAATGGCAAAAAATTGGGCGTTTTATTGTCAGTTTTCTCCAAATAAATTGACAGTTTCAGAGACTTAAATACTTACAGCCTTACTCTCAGTTAAGACTGTGAGCAGGCACAAAGGGATTCATGACCATGTTTGAATAATAAGATATTGCACAGAATAAATGAAAATAGTAAATTCCAGGCCTGTGCTGTTAGTGAAGTGTCAATACTCCAGAGGCATATAAAATTGTGGCTGAAAAAAGGTTTTGAAAGGAAAGCAGAATATAGACAACTATGAATGAAGCTTTAAAGGTACAGAGAAGATGACTTGAGAGTAGATTGAAAGTACAGCTTGCCTCTCTTCCCTTCTCCCCCCTGATATTTTGCTCACAAGCTTTTAGAAAACAGCAGTGACAAGTTAATGCTTTACACCAATTAACATTTTCTCTATGGTAGACTTCAAGGTTTCTGCATTCTTGAGGAAATTGAAATTGCATTGTAATGGTGATGTTTAAATTCTGTCATCTTCTTATGCTTGTGACAAATGAGAACCCATTTGCTTCCGTATTTTCACTTATTTCATTCAGTGGTGGTCACAATATTGACTGTCAGCTCCCACACCTGGTAGGCAAAAGGGCTTTTGTTTGATTGAATCTGGACTGGTACTATCACGCCCTAAATCAAAACCATATTCCAAGGTTGAAGCACACGTTGCATTCATTTCACTGAATTTTTATGTCCTCTTTTGAAATTCAAATTCCCGTGGGGTGGGTTTCCATCTTCTTGGTCCTGTGCAAACATTTCTCTGAGACTGTTGGATCATATCTACCTCCAGACAAAGTCCATTCTTCAGAGAAGCTGTTGATGCGCTGGCTCGGGATTGACTGATGCCATCTGTATGTTGATTTTCACATGCTCTATGCGCTTATGCCCTGAAATATGAAATTTTTCTTTATTATATAGATAAAATCAGAGCAGAGATATGTGGAATTGTATTACTTTTCTTGGTGTATAGTATTCAAGTGTAATGAATCTTTATTTTTGCTTTTTAATCACTAGCTACTGGTATGGCAAACTCAAAAATGAAGTTGAGCACCAATATGTTTTGATGTAGCAGTGCATCAGGCTTTACTATTGTATCTTTATATCTAAATGATTTCTTCTTCCTATTTCTATACTTGGTGTTCTACATTTTTATGTGCCTGTGCAGCAGTTTTATGGTTGAGATATTTTTTTCTAAAGCAAATGATGAATGTGACTTTACTCAAGAATTTTAATGCAACAGATGCATTCACTTACAGTAGAACCTCAAAGACTCTTTGACAGCAAAATGAAAATATATTAGTTTGTCAGTAAAGGAATTTTGAATTTCTTTCTAACTTAGATAAATGCAACAAAGTATATTTTTGACATCTCATAAGTTGATTCCAATAGAGTTGTACATTGTTAAATATGATAAAACATAACATTAGGCCTTGACTGGAAAATACAGTACAGAACAAACTGGAATTGATTTGTTCTGAGGTTTGGTTTTTTTCTTCTGCAGCCGCATTTTGTATGTGATCAGCATGATTTTGTGTGAGTTAACTGAAAATCTGACAGAGATTACGGAAGTATGATTTTTTTTTTTCTGTGAAGTGCAGATGCAGCTATGAGATAAATTACTCTGATTAGCTGGTGGTCATACTAAGCCTGCTACAACCCCATTGCCTGAGCCAGCAGGCAGACACCAAGACACAGTATGATTCTATGAGTCTATACTAGGTCTCAAATTCATTATTAAAAACAATTGTATAAGATCTTGTTTGTGAGAAACCTGACTTGGTAGCTACACAAATTTGGGATTCCCAGTGCAGTGTCACAGTGTAACTTTTTATATGTTGTAATTGATCTTCATCAGTATCAGCAATATATTTGACATTGATGTTATTTCTTAGATGTTTACATCTGGATCAGCTTCTTGTAGGTACAGCTTTTGACAGACAGCTGGCTAGCTTGCATTTACTGCGGTGTCATTTTATCAGATTTCTTCCAGAAACAACTGGGAACATGAAAGTAACAACAGATCCTGGAGGGTCATTCTTTAAATGGTTCTTGCAGAAAACTCAAGGGAAAAAGAATAGTAAAGTGAATTAATTGCATGTACTGTGCGGCAAGCCCTTCTAATGGTCATTAGTTGTCTCTTCATCAAAATTTTAACACTATCCCCCAGAACCAGGGAATTTGAGCATTGATTTTGCTGGTATGTTAACCCAGATGGTAATTATAGTTGGTAATAATAATTGTGAAATTTTGTCTGACAGTCAAGAAATAGTAAGAATAACAGATGAAGCACTTTCAGCAGGAATAAAGAATAGTGAGAATGCTATGTCTGCCCCAGAGCTGCATTTATTTATATACTTCATTTTTGAACATATGAATTTCATTAGATTTATTTTACCTTTACTTATTCCTATGTTCTTGAAATGATTTTATATCTCTGCAGATGCTTTGGGTTTCCATCCTTCTATAGCTGTATCCAGTGCTCTGTATACAAAGCAGATTCAGCAGCAGGCTCTAAGACAAATTAGGGTTCTCTGGGGCTTCTTGCAAAAGATGTGCAGTGTTTATTTTGAAAGTGGTATGTTTAAACACTTCATGCCAGTTTCTGTTAGTAAATACAGAGAGCTACAGTTTAAACTATCCTATGTGAACATCTGAACACATCGACAATATCTGGCTATTATGTTTTGCATTTTAGCCTTTTGCTGAAACCAAGCTGAGAATAGGCCCAGTTCCAGACAATACTGCTTGTCCTGTTGAAAATATTCTGTTGATCATATGATGATTGGAATTCCCTAGGTTCTTTTTTGGTTTTAAATCAGAAAAGACTATCTTTTATTCCTTTGTCATCCCTAATTAGTAATTGCTGGTAGTGTTGTCCCCTAAACATCTTTTCCCCATTCCATTAAGTATAGTTAGAGGAGAGGTTGGTGCGTACTCTTTCCCAGGTTGCACATACCACGGGGGATGATTGACTACACAATTTTCTGAAGAGCTGGCAGACTGGTTAGTGATTGTCTCCTGAGAACTGGCTTTGTGCAGGGGCAGCTAGGAGCAGTCAAAGTTTAGGACTTCAGGAGTACATTGCACAAAAGTGTCTGCGCTTTTTGAGTAGTGGTAGTGGACACCTGGCTTCAAATGAATGCTGTGTAGTCTGTCACCAGCTTGGGTCAAAGACAGGTTGTAAACTCCACTTCAATCCTGACCAGATGAAGACCTCACCTCTTCCCCACACCCCATATCTGGAGGCCTTTGGTAGGGCTTCATCATGCAGTTTATAAGCCCTCCCCTTGTGATTCATAAGCCAAATGTCACAAAGCTGATACTTAACCCAGGTCCTGCTGGGGTTCAGTCCACATACATTCACATGCTCTTGTTTCTAGGAAGATTTTCATTTGCTCACTTCCATGATACTGTGCCTGTGGCAATATAATGCAAACACCCAAGCCAAACTGGCTTCCAACAGACAGGTGTATTTATTACAGGAACAAGTCAAACCTCCCACAGTGTCTGATGATTTGGGGCTTTGCCCTTCTTGGGAATGTGCCAGCCCCTTTCCTTGCTTTAGGTGATAATTGGCTCATTTAAAGGATCTACTAAAATGATAGACTAGGGACTCTTTAAAGGTGATAAAAACATTATTGGTGCTGGTAGTTATTCTCTTTTGTGATAGTTTCCTTTACAACCTTGAGAGATGTGGAACAGGGCATAAGAAGGTTTTTTTTTGTGTGGGTGCCTTTATGTTACGTATTCACTTTCATTAAAAGGTACAGGGGACATTACAAAACATGGTACTAAGATATTAGTTGACAGTATTCAGTCTTTCCAGTGCAGACAAGATTGAATGCTGCTTTAAGTATGTCATTGAATCTTCCCAAGATGTCATAATGTTCAACTTGTCTCATTCTTCATGTGTAAAATCAGAAAATGTGCAGAATTACTGGAATGCTCATTGCTGAAACATAAAGTGTCATTCAGGAGCAAGAATAAAATGTGGAACAGTCTAAACTACATAGAATTACTAAACTTATTTTTACTTCTGTGCAGTGAACCCACAATCTCGTTAACAATGTGTGCAGGAGCATGGATTCAGCTCCTTGTAATAAGCTTTAATCATTGTATTGCTTTGCTTTATCATTTCTGTATGTATATGCTTCTAGAAATAAGAAAAGTAAATTCAAAATGACTCAGTCAATAAATTGGCTAAAAAAAGGCAGAAATTGTCAAAAAATTGGCAGAACGACGAGGTGGACAACGTTGTAAGAGTGACCATTTTATTGCAAAAGAGGTAATGAGCAGGAAATGAGGCAGCAAAGTGATAAGGTGGAAAAGAGTAGCTGTGGAAAGAATGATGCAAAAAGAAGTTATGCTCTTGGGCAAGAAATTACATGATGATCTATGAAATTAGTGAGAAAAGATGTGATGAAGTGAAATTGGATTTAATGAGGTAAAAGGAAGGTGATTAGGGACAGAAGAAAAATAGAATTTAGTGATGAGAAAATCATATTAAATTATCCAATGAATCTTCTTGCCACTCAGATTTCCCTTCTTTCTCTTCTCCACAGGATATTTTCCAGTGTAGCTGTGTCAATATCTAACCATACAGGAAAGCAATTTTCCATATGAAGCATTTCACTCTCTCTCTATAGGATCAGGAAAACAATACAAGCGTACTCCTGGCATGGAGTCATAACCTTCAGGCTTGTAGTGTACATAGCGTGTTAGTGCTTTGCAAAGGCTGTGTGTGTAAGAGTCTGAGGTAACTTTTAAGGGCTTTTCTGTTTAGGATGTTTTCTTGGGGGGATTATATCCATTCATTATATCTGATACTATATATGAAATAACTGTCTTTCCATTTTTCCAGTAATCTCCATTGCATAAGTTAAATCTCTGGACTTTGTATCATTCAATTGATTTTAGCATCGTTCAGTTCTATATTACACCATTTTAAAATCCAAGCAAAATAGATAGGAACAGAAATGTAGTGTACACAGCAGATGGCTTTACATTAGGAAATGATCAGTTTATCTGGATTACAATCAGAAGGTAAAGTTCACAGTACTTGTGTTGTCTCTTTGGTTTCTTTTATTGATTAACAGGAAAATTCAACACTTCATGCTTTAAGAAAACCACTCCTAAGGCTCCAAACATCAGCAGCCACTATTGCATTCTCAGTGTGTGACCTTTCTGCTTTGACGTCATGTTTGGGAAAAATTTGCCTATCGGTTAAAATTCGTTATCTTTGGAAAGTAGGATGGAAATGCCAGCAAAATTACATATTTTCCACAAAAAGTGGTTTAACAAAACATGTCTGGAAAGAATTCAAGGATAATTCACACTTTTGTGTGAAACAGGCCTCTCTTCAAGTCAGTAAGCTAGTAGAGATATATGGGTGTGATGTGTGTCTGGGGGGTGTTGTCCAAAAAAGCAGTAAGAACTTAACGCAGAGTAGTTAAACTGTAATTTGATTTGCATATACAAAGTTTTCCTGTGAAGTTACAGTAGAACTGATGCATCAGCTAAAGCATCAGTCCTAAAATGGTGCATTTTACAGAGTGGAAGGCAGCTAAATTGACCAGCGTTTCTGGAGGTCTCCTGATCTTTTAGCGACAACTAATGAACCAGTTTTTAAGGTTTTTCTGTATTTTTCCTGTGGCAATTGTTTTAGACCTTCTAAAAGGCATTTCGAAGACTTTTTTTCAGGGAAAAAAAAAAGATATCCAGGAGCTAAACTTAATGCAGTTGTCAGAAAAGAAATATGTTGGTTTAGTCAAATCATAAAACTTCTTGGAGCACACTGTTATGCTTATCCTACAAACTGGGAATACTGAGCAGAAATAAATGTGTAGTAACCAAGTCTTACTCCTCTGTGTCCTTCATGGAAAAACATTTTGAGTGCTTTAGTTCTGCAAGTCTATTTGTTCAGCTTGAAGTTCATTTCAAAACTGTTCTGGTCAATTTGATAAGCCTTATGTTGCTCAGTGAAGTTCTTAGTTTTCAGTGCCATAAAGTTGCAAGGAAGTTCCCTTAAGCAGTAGTCCCTATGTCACGGAAGGTGCTGAAATCAAAACTGAACAAGCTGCTTTCATTTCCTATGGAATCTGGCTGATAACCCTGTCTCTCTATTAATTAATGTTACTCACCCATTGTCATGCTGAAGATGCAATTGGCAGCATTTTAGATATAATAGAGACTTAAAACTAAGTTAGTTAACTTACTTAACTTAGTTAAGAGATTTAATATTCAAATAAAGCCTGTGTTAATAGGATTTTGGAAATCTGCGTCTATGAGTATGAAGTAAGGACATTCCTAATGGCTGTGAAAAAAGAAAAAAATGATGAAGTAATGATTTGAAGAGAGAAATAAATGTATATTTTTAGCTCTGTGCTGTATCTGTTTCTTAAATACTTGGTATTAACAGTAAAAACTGCATATTAATCCTAAACCCTCTCTTTACTGGGAAGTTGATGCACACAGAGGCTGCTAGGCCAGCTGTTTCTCCAGCCCTATGAGTAGTCTGTGTTTGTAGTGATGGACCAAACACCCATTCTTCTACCTACCAGTTATTCTTGCATTAGGTTTTGGGCACATTCCTGCTGTATGTGTGTACCAAAGACTGAAATGATATGTAAAGAGCAATTTGAGAAGAAGACAGCAAGAAATTTTTAAGGAATATAAAGTAAAACACGATAGCTTTTGAAAGCTAAAGGAAGCTTGAAGTGGCGAGAAGAAAGTATTCTAAATTTATAATGAAAATTAATTATGCATTCATTGCATTTGAAGAGGTCAGACATGATGAATCTAAATAGTACATGAGAATGAAGGCCATCTTTTATATTAAAGGCATTACCACAGGGTGATATGAGGAAAGGCAGAGAAATAAAGGAAGCAAAGGGTGAAAATTGCAATACTGAGGCAGTAAGTAACAAGAACATTAAATTGAACAGATTTTTTTGTAACTAAATTGATTCATGGTTTTCAGGCAATTCAAAATAATGATAATTTATTAGCCATAAAATTATACTGGAAAAATGTTTAAGGCTGCTTAGAAAGTTAATAAAAGAAGGAATTTCAAAGTGGGTTCTCACCAGCTCACAGCAACCTTTACAACTTCTGTACAGTGGATTATTTTTTTCTTAAAACTTTGTTCCGTTCTTACTTACAGTTGCTATTTGTGCTTCTTGCTTTAATGGGGAAAATACTGGTTTATTTTTTTCTGTCTTTTACTGTCTCCTGTTGCATCTGTCCTGCTTTCACTATCCCATTTCATTTGTGAATATAGTATATGAACAATCGATTAAACACAAGCCTGTGTAAATGCCATCTGGGATAATTAGCTGTAGGGCTAAAGCAGAGTGTGTGCTCCACTTTCTGGGTTACTGGAGCAGAGAGTTATTCGTAGCAGGGATGAACTATACTGAATAACAGCAGTAGAAATACAGCATAAGCTCTCTGCTTAACACTGTTTTAATATATGTATTCTGGGGTGTATGAAGGTATTGCAATATTCAGCTACCTTTCTGTTTAGAAACTCAGACACTTTGGACTTGGGGATCCTATAGCTTTCATGTGGAGTCAAGCAATACTTATATTGGTATCTAGACAGTGCAGTCAGACCCACTAATTTATTTTGACTCAAGGTATTGCTACGAAGCTTGACAAATAGTGCATGTATAGTAGTATGACTAGGAAATCAGAAACTTACATGGACTTTCTCAACAAAGGCATACCTTTAAGGAATTTCCAGGTGAAGTTAGTCCTTCCAGAATTTCATTTCTATAGCCATGAGGTAAGCATTGTCAATAGCAAGCAAAATCAAAACTGAGTGGTTAAAAAGGTAGAACAGCAAATAGTAAATTGTCACCTCAGGGTTTTACAAAGCAGGACATTAGAGAAATAAGGAGTATTTTCCCCCTGGAGGGTGGTTTGTTGTGCCAAGTTTTCCATGGGGTTCAAGGTTACCAGAATAGGATAGTGTACCAGATAATTCCCATATAGCAGCTGTTATGATTCACTGGTTTTAATATTTGAGGCAAGCTTCTAAGCCCTTGTATGTAACCTAATATCATTGTGAGACCTCACTTGGAGTATTGTGTGCAGTTCTGGTGTCATCAACATAAAAAAGACATGGAACTGTTGGCACAAGTCCAAAGGAGGGCCACGAGGATGATCAGGGGACTGGAGCACCTCCTGTATAAAGATAGGCTGAGAAAGTTGGGGCTGTTGAGCCTGGAGAAGAGAAGGCTGTGTGGAGACCTCATAGCAGCTTTCCAGTATCTGAAGGGGGCCTATAGGGATGCTGGGGAGGGACTCTTGATGAGGGACTGTAGTGAGAGGACAAGGGATAACGGGTTCAAACTTAAACGGCGGAAGTTTAGATTGGATATGAAGAGGGAATTCTTTACTGTGAGAGTGGTGAGGCGCTGGAATGGGTTGCCCAGGGAAGCTGTGAATGCTCCATCGCTGGCAGTGTTCAGGGCTGGGTTGGACATAGCCTTGGGTGGCATGGTTTAGTGTGAGGTGTCCCTGACTATGGCAGGGGGATTGGAACTCAATGATCTTAAGGTCCTTTCCAACCCTAACTATTCTATGATTGGTTTTATTTTTTTTTATCAAAGATATATTCTTCCTTTATTTGCAGTCTATACTGAAAGTGGCACTATAATTCCTATAGCCACAATTAGATAACCACAGTTAGGTTGAATCAATGCCAATTATTCTGAAGAATATTATGCTGTAATTGTGGAGTATGGCTCTCTTTGTCCTGACAAAATTACCACTGGAATCCCAGTCTAAAGTCCATCTACTTAATGTAATAAGTTATTCACCAATTAAATATTTAACACATGTATTCTGTCCTCATATTTCTAAATCCTAAGTCTTCAGCGTGATTATCTATTGATTATCTGTTGATGACTAGTTACTGTACTGTGTTTTGTGAAAATCCTAGCAAGTGTAACAGCCAAGAACAGTGCTGTTGGGCTTTTAGTGCATGGAATTTTTGAAAACCTGGTAAGGAGTGTCAGGTTTTTATGTTTTATTTCCTTTTCCCTTTTATTTTTCTATTCTTCGCCCTCATTATTATTATTATCATTATTATTCACCCTCATAATTATTATTATGAGGGTAGAAAATGTGCATGATATGTATCTTTATCCACAAAGTGCTTGGTGTTAATTACTTCTCAAGCTTTGCACTGCATTTTGAACTGACAAATGGTTGGGCTGGCACAGTTCGACTAAATTCATCAGTGGTGAAACCACTCATCAGCTTGTCATTTTTTTATTTGAGGACTTTACAGTCCACTCCTTTAACACTAAAAAACTGATTTACATTGATTTACCATTAGGAAGTTTTCCTTTGCAAGGCAGTTCTGCACAACTGTGTGTTGGGCTGCTAGCATCTATGGTTCCTTATTTGCTGTTGGCTTTACGGAGCCCTGGTGTAGGTCTTGGGGGGTTCCTTTTGGTGAAGTCTGAGAACCTTGAATGTGATTATGCATTAGCTTTAAATCAGCTTCGTTTTTCAAGCAATTAGTGCAGTATGTAAAATGAGATTATCTACAGGGAGCTGTACTGAAGATAGGCTTCCCTTGTCAAACAAACAAGTCAAGCCCAAGGTTACAAAGCACACCATTGCTCTTTGACTTGCTTATGTTAGTGCCTTTGCAATATCAGCCAGGTCTGTCAGCTTTTCTTTTGCCTCATGAGCAAAGTTCTGGGCACTGGGTAACCAAATGAAAATAATACTCTCCCTTTTCCATGAAACTGATAAGTGGGTATTAGGTAGTTTTTGGAAAAGCAGTTGTAGATGTCCAAGAGAAAAAATAATAACATGGTCTAGTCTGCTATCAGCAGACTAGATTAGGGAGAGTTTTGTTTTTTGGGGAGGCAATACATAATATAGGACAAGCATTTCCTATTTTCCACTTACCGTTTTAATGCTCTCCAAGGGCATAATTCGATTCCAGTCATTACTTAAATCTTGCCTTAAGTTTGACTTGAAGGTTAAAATCCTATCCTTTTTCAACTTCTTTGGGGTTTTAAACAGTTTTGGTGGCAGTGATTCTACCACTTCCCTGGGCAGCCTGTTCCAATACCTGATCATCCTTTGAGTGAAGAAATTTTTCCTGATATCCAATCAAAACCGCCCATGGTGCAGCTTGAGGCTGTGTTAATGTTTTCAGAAAAAGCCAATACCTGTTTGTAACAAGCACAATCATATTTCCTGTCCTGACGAGTACTTAGGATTTCCTTGATTTCCAATTTTATACACCTCACCCTGTGAACATACGCCTTCCACTGCTGCAACCCTCTCCATTCCTTATACAAAACCAGTATGAACAGTTGTGACTTGTCTTACAGTTTTTGGAATGAGTATATCTGTGTTTTCTTCTATGGCAGGGGATTTGCATCCAGTAGTTGCCATACTTCTATCCCATCACTTACATTCTTCCATGAGAAGTAGGAAATAATGTAATGCAACCAAATAATCTGCTCCCACTGACAGTAGAACTTCAGAAATGAAAATGATTTTTTCCTTAACTAACCTGCATAGCCTTTCTCAAGGAAATGTGAGGGCACTTGTGCTATGAACTGGACTCACCTCTTTGTTGAACCAATGTTAAGGGTTCTGTGGTTGCATTTCTGGGGCAGTTCCAATGAAATTCTGGGAGCTATCCAGCTATCCAGCATTGTAAAACAGAGCTGAATTTGACTCATTAACATATTTTTCTTCAGATGTAAGATTTGATATCACTGATGTGCTACTGTAGTGTGCTGCTTTTGCAATTGCATTTGTTCCTTTGAAGTTGTGTATATGACAGTGACGTACTGGCTAGGTAGGTCAGACCCACAGTGGTGTATGAGAGTCAGGTGGAGACTATTGTGGGCTGTGAGAGTGCCTGTGACCCAAAAAGCAGCTCAGAAGTGCGTTTACTCTCTGTGCTGATGACATACTGACTTTGTTTTTTCAAGAGCTCAGTTACTCATTTTCCCACCCTATTATATTCCTTGGACAAGTTCCATGTAGTTCGTGATGAGCAGAAAACTGAGGTCATACCATTAACATTTTTTTGGCATTAATAGCTAGATGTATTTTTTTTTCCCTTTTGACAGAACAAGACTTTGAAATAAATAAATTTTAAAAACCTGAAGGCAATTGCAGTACCTTGTAGTTCAGTGCCTTGGTTTCCAAAAACTAGTGGTGCCTAACAGTACCTGTCAGCAACTGCTCAGTCATTCCGAAAATCAAGGCATCTGCTTAGGTACACGAGTGTAAATGCCACTGACTGACTTAAGGGTCCTATGTTGTTTGTACTTTCCCCCCCACACACAGTTTCTTTAAGGCTTGGAGGATCTTTGCCCTGACACTGAAGTTAACCACCAATGACAACAGACTGACATCTTGAGCATCTAAGTATAAACCACCAAAAAAGCAAAGGAATCTCAGATTCTGGACATTTAATACCTGGGCTGTTCATCTTTGCCCATCTGTGAAGTTGCTGCATTGACCCAGAGATCTGTGGGATTAGTTGAAAGGCTGAAAGGGTGTCACAGTTTTTAAAAGGCCCTAAATGCTTTGTGCAACCACTCCTGATTTTCAGTAAGATGTATTCCCTTTCTGAACATTTATACTGAAACTCCTGAAGGAGCGGATGGTGGAGGATCCACTCAGTGGCTGACTTCCAGGCTACCCTGGACTTCATGATTTTTGATTTCAATTCTGTTTCAGCTGTGACAGTTTATGACTTTGTTGACAAAGTAGTTAGTTTAAGTATGTATCAGATTTGAAGTCTACATTGTTATTTAGAGTTTTAAGACACAAAGTAGATAGATAGTGAGCATAGTAACAAACATAATTGCTAGTAGTTGGAAAAACTTCCCCAAATAAGTTGAGGTTAGGTTTTTGGAATAGGATTTTTTTTTTTTAATTCTCATGTGCTTGGAGAGATATTGGCCTATTAATGCATATAGATATCTCAAAGGTGGGTGCCAAGGGGATGATGCCAGGCTCTTTTCAGTGTTGCCCCATGACAGGATGAGAAGCAGTGGCCATAAACTAAAACATAAGAAGCTTCACCTCAACACAGGAAGAACTTCTTTGTGTTGAGGGTGGCAGAGCACTGGAACAGGCTGACCAGGGAGGCTGTGGAGTCTCCCTCTCTGGAGACATCCAAAACCCGCCTGAGCACGTTCCTGTATAACTGCTGTAGATGGTGGTGGGGGGGGGTGGACTAGATGATCTCCAGAGGTCCCTTCCAACCGTAATGACTCTTGATTAGGCAGGTGTTCTAGAGTTCACATTGTTCTATATTGTATTGTGTATATATAAAATATCCCTATAAAGATAATTGTATTATTAAAATGGCTATTATCTAATGAAGGAAGTGTTTTGGGAATTTTGAGATTAAGTCAATATTCAGAAGGTTGGGTCTTTATATCACAGCTTTGTGCTCTGCCTTGCATTTGCCTTGTGGAATCCTCTTCCTCAGCAGTCCTTTCCTTCCTGTCATTGTCCTCAGTGACTCTATTCCAATCTGGCTTTTTCCTGTGGACTCCTCTTGCTCCCCCAATCACTTGTAAAGGCTTGAGTTAGGAAGGAGACTGTTGTGTATTTGAGTGATTACAGCTCTCATTTCAGATGTGCAAAGCAGACATTGCACTTCCAAGTCGTAGATTATTTTTCCACTCATTCATCCGTATCATGCATGGTCTATACCAGGACCTGCTCTGTTTCATTGATTTTTCTCTCATCATTCCTTAAAACCAGAAAAGCGTTGCTTCAGCCACTGTCTGCTCCTGTGATTCGGGGAATACAGAACCAGGAAGAGTTCACAGGACTTGTCTCTGGACACCTGTATTTAATGACGTTTTTCTGTGGATTTTGGAAGAACCTGTAGTTCAAATTATTATAATTCAGTCTTTACAAACGCTCTTGTGAACATTTCATAGCCATGCCCAAGCAGTTCTCCATGTTTTGTGCAGACAAGGAAAGATGATTTCAAAGGAAACATTCTGTGCCTTTCTTGATGACATCCTGCTGCTTCCCGACCATTCTTTTGTTAGCCTTTTTTTCCTTTTTTCCCTTCCTTCATATATTAATTCCTTCTCTTCCTCCTTCAGAGACAGATGGTGAGCTGGTGATACTAATGAGCTCCCTGCTGCCCAGGGAAGGCAGACTGAAATGCTTTGTGTTCTGAGAACTAACAGTCTGAGCACCCTCACTAAGGATGTAACACATGAGATGAAAGGTTTGATGCAGGAATACTGTAGCAGACTTTTTTTTTCACATGCACCTATGAACTGTGTTTCCCCAAGAGAACAACTTCCCAAAATGGCCTACCTAATAGTCCGATCTTACTGTGTTTATTGGGGTATTACTGTGAATGGTACAATGATCCCTCTCTTTTATGGAGATGGAGAGAGCATTAGGTTGTGGACACATGGCAATTGAATGCCCTGCTTCTCTGGCGTTAGCACACTCAGAAATAAAAACAAAGAGCACCTGCTGTTCCTCAGAATGTGCCTTTGAACATTATAAAAACTTTCTTGGCAGAAAGCCACTCTTTTCCGGGCTGAATTTAAAAAGAATGCAATTAATTATAGGAGCCGCAGACCTCTAAGGTAACAAAATGCAATTATCTAGGGATTCATGATGGATTCAGTTATGCCTTGTTTAAAATGTAACAGGATTGTCAAAACTGACTTGTACTAAGGATGCAATTAAAGAATGATCCAGTTGGCCTGGAAGTCTAATGGCTGCAGTCGTGTGGCCAGTTCAAGGCTGCCTACAAAGTTCTCAAGCGGTGGTAGTTATGTGGATTCAGCATGATCCTGTGGAGTTTTTCAAATGAATTGGTAATGATTCTGAGAACTTCTGTAATGGATTCATTAAATGTTCTCTCTCCAGCAGAGATCACAGAGAGAGATGTATCCCTTTCTCTGCACTCAGCAGAAAGACTACAGACACAAGATTTCTAATTGACGGAATGTGAGACATTCACTTTTTGTGTTTAAAACCAAATAAATACCAGTATCTGAGTACTGGTCTTTTAATATGAGTTCTCTTTCTCAAGAAACAGCATTTTGCCACTAGAATTGAGAACATTAAAAACTCCAGAATTTGCTTTCAATTGCTACATAGAGATATATCACGTAAATTTGAGGGATGGATAGCAAATCTAAATCTAACTTGACCAACTGTTATAGTTGATAAAGAGATATTGGTCTCTTATCAAAGCAGGCGCTTTGATATCTGTGATGAGGAATAGTACCCAGTCCACGTTTAAGTTAATTACTGTATACTAGCAAGTAACAGATGTGCTGCAGATGGCTTGGGTGATTAAAATAAAAAAGCTCACAAATAAAGATTTTACAGGTTTGGAAGCTAACAATAAATAAATGGGTTAAAAAGCACTATATCAAAACTCAATTTAGTAATTGAACTAAAACTCTATTTGTTTCCTTATTATCAGTCAGTTGCTGTGAATAGGTTTAAAACAAGATAATGAGTTACAGACTTAAACAGAGATGTTTTTCCCGTTTGAATTTGCTAGTACTATGCCAACATTTACTCTGGGAAAATGTGTGTGTACTCTCTTCTTGATTCTGTGCTTTCACCAGTTTTCAGTAAGAACATAAAATAAGGGTCAGTCTGAAAGTGGCTGACAGTCTCTTTAGAATGCATATTTACATTTACTGAAATGAAAGCTTTTTACAGGAATGTACTGATTTCACCAAGAATGCTTTTACAAGTGTTTCGAGTTTATGACTGGAAATTCTGCCCTGGAAAGAGATGTATAGGCAGCTGAACACTTATCTCAGAAAAAACAAGGTGTAGAATCAAGTTGAACCAGAGGTTCCCACCGGACTAGTGGGTATCTTCACCATAAGGTGTTTTGCTCTTCTGGAATGTTGCTCCGTCTATGTTTTTGTTGTTTTGGTTTGGGGTTTTTTTTTTAGAAATACCTTGACAAGTCTTAATTCATCCTTATTTTCATCCTTATTCAAACCATGGCAATTTATGGAGTCTCAAGACTTTCATATGACAAGAAAATGGTTTCCTGCATAGCTGTGAAAGGCGTCATTGTAAGGTGAGAAAGATTGTGAAATGTTAGTAAAGGAAATTATACAATCTGAGTAAGTTAAGCATGTATGGGTGGGTTGGTCCAATTTTCAAATTAATAATAAAAATTTAGACCACCTTGCTGTGAGATGTGATCAAGGAGAACCACTTAGGTATGTGACACAACACTGAATTGGCCTAAAGGAATTTAGTATATTCAGTAGCATGTATAGAGGACCCATCAAACTGTAGTACTCTGCACTGGATTAAAAAAAAAGAAAACTAATCTTGTAGAAATTGTTCGTAAGTAATTTTTGTTGCTTTGTTGTTTCTTTTTCTCATGCGATTGCAAGTGATACTTTATCAGCAAAATAGTGTATGAATATTTTAGTTTAAGAGGGTATTTTTAATATTAGGTGAAATAACTACTTTTCAAAAGCGATGACTAAATACAGGTGATCTTCTGATTTCTGGATTTTGCTACAGCTGTTTTGCAACTGCTTATTAAGGGGGCATCAAAAACAAGTAAGAAAAGAATACTCAGCCTCTCCTATTGGTGGTTATAGTTTGCTGTGTACAAGCAGAATATCAGATAACCCTACTCACTGCACAGAACCATGGAACTTTCTCCCCATATTTTAAGGCATTCTGCTTTTTATTCTAGTAAACTTATGCACTATATAGTAATTTACACCATATTTATGTTTAAGTAGCTCTGATAGTAGAATCACAGAACACTTTGCTTATGTTTTTTTTCTTCTTTCCACTGTAAAAACAAACTTCCTGCTATGTTCTCCTGACCTTTCTCTTTCACTCCTGCAATACTCCATAGTCATCTCTATGTGCTTCTTGGAAGGACAAGAGGCAGTAAGTAGTTGCTGTTGCCAATGGGGAGTTGTGTGGCTGCTATTGAGCCAGCGGCTGCTGCCTGCCAGACCCCCTCCTGGCCTCTTCCATTTGCTTTTCCCTCAGTGTAGATGCTAATTGGGTCTGTGGCCTTTATCCAGCTATTGCTATTCATAAAACTTATAGGAGTTCAGGATTTTTGAGGGCTCTTTTTCTCTAAAATCTTTTCCAAAATCTATTTGGGATAGGGAAAGGAATTGAATGAGAAAACAAATGATTCTCTAAGTCTCATTTCCTTAGGGACTCAGATTAAAGATGTGTGTCTAAGACTTGTCTCGCACAGTATCAATCAAGCAGAATGCATGCACCCTATGGTGTACAGATATAGTGGAGAGGATTAATTGCAGAGGTGATCAAGAATTTAAAACTGTGCCTCTATTGCCATGTGATAGTTCTGGGATTGTATTGTTTCAGAAATGGATTTTTCATTTGTTCAGTCATTTGTTCATATGTTCTAGGTAGTTGTTACCTGTTTCAAACTGTTTTCCCTCAGGTCATAGCCAGAGGTGATATAAATATGTGCACGTACATATATATATATATATATATATATATATATATATATATATATATGTCTGATATTTTTTTGGCAGAAAAGTGTTGCACTGTGTGGTGTTCTGTGATATGAGAAGGCGCAGGGGTAAGATGTACCACAGAAATATTTCCTTGCATATTTCCTCACTTATTAAATTTGGTTTCTGTTAATGCTTTCTATTAGTGTGGATTTCTGGATACGGTGGAACATTTTTCAGACAAGTTTTAGGTTTTCATCATCACAGACACCCTCTTAAAGAGCTATAGACAGGAATGGGAAAAGAACATTGCCTTTTCCTGAATTTCCATTATGAAGCACCTTCTTAGAAATTGCTTTTAAATTTCTGTTATGTTATATGAAGAAATCCTTCCTTTCCCTTTGGTCATGGGGCAAATGCCCAGATGAACAGAAAGTTGTAAGCTGAAGAAGTATTCAGGATTGTTTAAGCTTTGTAGTTTGAGCATGTGCTGGTGGCACTGTGTAAACCTGGGAAACTCTTTCCAAGCAAAGATAAAGAGAGAGAAGATGCCTTTCCAGTGCTGAATAAATCACTGTCGTGGTTTAAGCCTCTCTAACCACGCAGCTCGTTCTCTCCTTCACTTTCCCCTTTTTTCTTCCCCCCGCTCCCAGAGGGATGGGAAGGAGAATCGAAAAGAATGCAACTCCCACAGGTTGAGATAAGAACAGTTTAGTAACTAAAGTATAACACAAATCACTACTGCTACCACCAATAATAATAATGACAAGAGAAATACAAGGAAAGAATACAATTCTCACCACCTAAAACCAAGCCCGACCACGCAGTGCACCCCCCACCCTTCTGGGTCTCTCCTCTCCATCCTCCATCCTGGGCATGACGTGCTGTGGTATGGAATAACCTCTTTGGTGAGTTTGGGTCAGGTGTCCTGTCTCTGCTTCCTCCTGACTCCCCTCCTCCCTGGCAGAGCATGAAACTCAGAAAGTCCTTGGCCAGACCAAAACATCACTAAGCAGTAACCGAAACACTGGTGTTATCAGCGCTGTTCCCAGGCCCAAAATCAAAAACACAGCACTACACCAGCTACCAAGAAGGAGAAAAAAATGACTGCTGCTGCTGAACCCATGACAATCACCTTTGCTTTAAACATGGAAAACCTTTGGTATTTTGGATTTAATGAAGCCTAAATATGTCAACATTGGAAGCTCTTTGCTTTTGTTAAACAGTTGTCAGGCTATACTGGCTGGCATTGTTGTATGTGTTCTGTCAAAATCCTTTGCAACTCATCGTTTCCCAAGCTATATTAATTCAGGTCTTCAGGCCTGCCTTTGTATTAGGTTGTTCTGTTTAGTTTTAGGATGAACTATATCGGTTCTCTATTTTTTCCCAAATATCTTGCTATTTCTTTTGTTATGCATCCTACAAGCATTGATATAAACAAGTTATTTGTGAATAATTGTTTTGAATAACGCTAGCACAAGAAAAGTGATAGAATTGAAATATCAACTATGAAAGTTTAGCTCATGTAGATATTCTAATGCAACCTGATCGTAGTCAGAGTTGTCTTCTGAATGTCCAAGACTACAGTTCTTCTGGCCAGAAGCACAAGGCTTTCATGCGTGTGAAGCTGGGTTGCCTCTACAGTCCCAAACCTGAAATCGCTTGAGCTTGCTCTGCAAGGGTTTGTAGTTGTTACAAGTGTCAGCTCTATAATCTGCTATCAGATTTCTCCACCAAAAATATAGTCATGAGGCGTGCTCAGGTTGGTGTCTAGAAAACATATTTTCTTCACAGTTGCTGCAGGTTTTAATTTCTCTTTTCTGTGGATAGCATGCAAAGGACTGCAATAAATCACCTCCTTTGCTGTTGCATGCCACATCTCGCTTGTAAGTACAATGCCAGAATTATAATATGAGTTGTTAATATTCTAATGCTGAAATACTGAAGTTGATGGAAACTTGGCATGTAGGATGATGGGATTATCAGTATGAGTTCAGTAAAAGGCATGCATGTTTTATGGGTTTACTTACACATTTTCCATGAAGTAATTTTGGAGTATCCAGTTCTTTATTTTTGTCCAAAGGTTTTGATGGCATCCTGAAAAAAAAAACCCAACATCTAGGGGTTGATAATCAAATGAAGCTACTAGAGAGGAGGCAGAAAGGTGGTCTGAATTCTTTCTGAGAAAGTCATTGCTGTTTCACTGGGAAAAAAAGAGAAAAGAATGGGATTCTCTAAAGACTGTGTGTCCAGGGTCAAACAATTTTTATTAGTGATCTGGTTGATGGTGTAGGCAGCATATATATTAGAATTGTAGGTGTCATGGAGTCAGAAGGGGTTTGTAAGCATGGTGGAAGGCAAAATTGGAATTCAAAACGATCTTGGCAAACTGAAGAAATAAGTAGAAAAAGGGAGGAGATCAATTAGCAAATATAAGGGTGAACTATTGTGGTTCAACAGGAACTGACAGCTTTACAGCCGTTGATCAAGTGGAAATTTTACAGAAATAAAATTTAAGAATTAAAGTGGAAAAGAAACTGAATTTTAGTCCTGTTTTTGTGATGCAGAAAAGCCAAACCTCACACTGGAATACATATGTATCTGAGTTTACATGTGAAAGACACAAAATAGTCTATCTGGTCAATTCAAGTTAGTTGGGGCGTCATGTAGGAGTTAGCATCAGAGATGAAGGAGGGTCTAGCACGTGACCTGTGGCAAAGACCGGATGAATGTGGGTTAATTATTTTAGAGAAGAGCAGTCAATGGGTGGTGTGTTAACAGTCTTCAAATATATTTTAAATTGTCAGTAAGAGGATACAGTCTCCACATGCATAGTGCTAGATGGTGAATAACAGGCTTACATGTTAGCAAAGAAAAAACAAGTTAGAAATTAGGGAAAACTTTATAAAAGGATAGGCCATTTGTATTATTTGCCTGAGGAGGTCGTAAAATCTTCATTACTGGAGATTAATAAATATATGAAAAAACATCTGTTAGGGATGACAGAAGGATGCCTTGGCTTTGGTGGAAATGAATCAGGCTTCCTCTGAAGAAACTTGCAGCCTGCAACCTATGTGGTTTGTTTGTTGTGATTCTAATGGCAAATTGATATCAGAAAATAAATTGTAGGGTTTAGGGCTAATTACTGCTTTATGTACTTAAAGCCTGAAAATTTTCACATGTACAAGTAATATTGCCTATATTTAAGTGATTAAGAGGGTTTTGTAAATTGGGCAGATCAATACTAGTGTGCCGATTGATAATTATTTAATGCATCTACAACGTGTTAAAATCATGTGTTATTACCCCTTCAGTATGTGGTAAATTGTATCTTCCTTCTGGAGAACTTCCTTTTATTACCATGCATAAAATCACTTTAATCTACTCTGACATCTTGATGCAGATAAAATATATTGTGAGTATTATGGCTTTTTTTCAAGTGTCAGATTTATTCTGATTACTGTTGTGACCTCCTAAATGTGGTGACTTGGAAAAAACAGTAAAAATGTGAGTAGGCTCCATAGGCACATTAGCCTGTGAGGCTTTAGAGTTTGCTTCTAACCTCAGTAGAAGTTTGTACAATAAAGCAAAATTTGCCTCTGTGGCTTTGATCTCATTCATACTGATGTTCTGGTCTACGTGGCATGATACTTCTGTGTAAAGTAGTATAAATTCAGATGGGAAATAAATGTGAAGGAATATGAGAGGAATAACCTATGGAAGGATCTGATGGGAATTTGGGAGGTGCAAAGTATTCAGTTTCTTTTGTCACTGATTACCTTACCCAGGGTGGAGATGGGCACGGGAGAGCAGGCAGGGTGTGCCCTGTGGTGTTTGAGGTGATTGGGACACCTGAATTAATCCTCTGTCGGGGTGAGCAGTTCACCAGTAATCCAGGGTTCCGCAGCCATTCTGCCTGTGCCCAGGACCTTGCATTTTTCATAGCGAAAGCAAGTTTTTGATCCTGTGAGGTGCTTCCTTCATGGCGGTTTACAAGTGTATTGGAAAAGTGTGCTTAGATCTGCAGTAATAGAAGAATTGAGGATTGCAACACCTTAACTGAGAAAACAGTTATTTTTACGGTAGTTCCATGCAGGAGATAAATATTTATAGATACTGTGACAGGAAATTCTAATCCTGACTGCTAATTGTGATTTATGCTCAGATCAAGAAGCTTCTTTTAGATATTTCATGCTTTGCGTTTCTGCCCTAATGAATTTTGATTCCTTTTGTTACCTTAAATACCCTTCATCTTTTAGACTTGAAAGAATAGATAATTTCCACCAGGCATGTTTGTTCCAAGTTGCTGCATTACATCATCTTCTTATCCCAGCAAACACAGTAAACAGTTATTTCTGTCAGCTCTCCTGAATCCCCGGGCAAAGCTGTAAATTAATGTGATATTGCACATATGTCAGCTCCATTATGAAGGTAGAACACTGATATCTGATTGCTGAGCTTAACATTCACTCTCATTTTAAAAAATGAAAAGCTATCAATGGCTTTAGTAGTAACAGTAACCCACTGCAGTTACTGGAGGCTGTGAGCATCATGCACAGTAATACTTGCAGGACCAGCTTTGGAGCTTGGTTTATGTGACTGTCATGTTGTGTACAACCATTACCACTTGAGAACATTTTTAGACAAATATGAACACTCTCCAAATGCATTTGAAGAAGAGGAGCCAAGAAGTGTTTGTGGTACTGACTGATGACATTTGTAATTTTCTGTAGAGAAATCAAATTATGAAAGCTGAAACATTCAAAAATATATTAGAACAAGTAATTCCAAAGTTAAGATTGAATTCAGGATGTTTCCAAGTGGCAAAACATTGTCAGAAAGGCACAAGTGTGGACCAGATGAAGCAGCACGTGTTCTGTGGTTAAGTTTTTTGGGACATGTATGGTGACAGTTTTGTATCTCCAATAAATGCAGCACACATCATAGAATCATAGAATAGTTAGGGTTGGAAAGGACCTTAAGATCATCTAGTTCCAGCCCCCCTGCCATGGGCAGGGACATCTACACTGACATGTCTTACAGTTCTGCTCAGTCATACTATTGCATATACTTCAGTCACTTTTCTCTTCAGAGAGAAGTGTGTTTGGGGAGTACTTGGGCAAAAGGACATGCATTATTTAGTGCATATGCAGTGCATGAGCATTACTTGAGAGGTCTCGTTGAAGAGCAGAAAGCTCTGTTGCAAGTGATTGATCAGTTGAACTAAGAAACCTTTTGAACTGCTCCCCCTGCACGCTTCTGTTGAGTTGGACTCAAGTTGTTGGGGAGAAGAAATGATGATTTTTGATTTTGGAAATAACTTTCTCTTTGAACAGAAATGTTCTCAATTTAAGTGATTCTTAACCACTTGGATAAGCAGATTTCAGAATGAAATAGTGTATTTGTGAGAGTCTATACTGAATGACAATAGGAAACTAACATTTACATTTTGAAGCACTCTTTAGAGCATGAATTGTTAAAAAATTCCATATCAGCAGGGTTATTGGTAGCTGGTGGAAAAGTGGAAGGATAATGCTGGAATGTTTACTTGGTTCTGGATGAGCCTAATGGCTTTCCTCTGGAGCACACAGTGACCAGGAGATCTGACTTCTGTGATAAAACTCTGACTGAGAAGGGCTGCTGTCAGTAGATCTTGTCTCCTGCAAAGTCTGCCTTATGTGTAGACAGACTTAGGATTCACAGTGTGGCAGTTAAATAGAATCAGCCATGCAAGTAGTTGTTACCACATACTTTATGGCATCTAGTGCCAATTCTGGTTTTCAGACCACTGTTTTTCTAAACTGAATTTTCCCCAGGAGCAAACCAGGAGTTGGTAATCTACTTCTGTCTGCAGGTGCTTATTCTGCAATTAGGAGTTGGCATAATTTTCTTCTGTGGATGATGTGATTTGGTGGACAATATTCCCTGCAGCACAGAGCCTGTTAACAAAACTATCGTCAAGAATGGTAGTGTTCCTCTCACACTGAGGATTAAGTGACAAACCAAATGATACCACTGCAGAAACAGTGAGGGTGGAACCCAGAGGAGTGACTGTGGCTGTTATTTTTCCATTAGAAGTCTTCCCTATATTTGTGTGTGAGGTTGCTCTTCAGTTTGGTTTCAGACAGGAAGCGTATGGCAATAGGCTGGGGAGCTGCAGTTTTGCTGGGGCACAGAACGCCCGAGGAAGCCACACAAGTAATTGCATCTCTTGTTCTGCTTGAGTCAAACAACAGAATATTGCAAGTTTTCTGTGGATATTAGCTTATGATTGAGAATTAATTTATTCCAGTCCTGTCTAGACATGTCCTGTGTTCATTTTCTACAAATAGACTTCAGCAGGATTTGCTGCATCAATACATTTTAGGTATACATTACAGAATGCTTGAGGATGGCAATTGGAATTTACAATCACAAATTCTTAGGACAGAAGTCTGGTTCTACAAGTTGCAAGTTGATCAGGCAAAAATGAGCTTAACAAGTTATCTTATGCCATGACAGAGCTCAGGTTTTTTATAGGTAACAAGCTACAGGTCAAGAATTACTTTACAAATAATCTGAGAAAACTACAGTTGATTTTTCAGATAATTTACAAACAGATGAGTGGTTTGTATAAATATAATAAGGCAATGTTCTGTGATATTGTACTGAGATGAATTTAGTGCTCATATACATGGAAAACATAGGGCTTGATTCCAAATGTTTTACATAGATGCCTTTTTACTAAGGACATAGAGGATGGACTGTTCTCTGCCTCAGCATTTCTTCCTTTCCTGTATACATCTTTGCAGAATGTTTACCATTTTCAGGGAATCCAATTTGTCTCACCATTCTCAAGCTTCACCTATCTCTTTTACAATGGAAACGAAGGTGGTGAGGGTGGAAAGTGAATTCAGAGAGGATAGGCTAGATCCAGAGTAAGTACATGGAGATGATGCAGTTAAATAAGCAGACTGCTGTAGGTTTAGATGAACAATTTTCCAGCCATCTGTCCTATTTTTCTCCCCAGAATTGATGGCAGAGTATCAAAACTGTTGAATAGTTAGTGATAGCTATTAGAAGTTAATAGAAGCTGTAAGCGCTATATAGTAGTTCTCAAACAGTAAACATGGACCACTAGTGGTCTGCAAGTTCATGGACAGGTGCTTCATAGTTGAGCTGTGGAATGACATTGCAGGTATGATGTTTTCAATCAGAAGCATAAATTATAGTGATATTTGAAATATTCTGACAGAGGTCCACATATCCAAAACTTTTTGGATCCAGTTGCCTGCAGGCAGCATATCTGATATTTAAGGCATTTCTTTTCCCTGAGATGAGACAGTAAATTGACACCAAGAACTGATAATACTAAAAAGGAACATAATAGAAAATTCCAAAGCAAAACCAAATAGGCCTTCTCATCTGCGTGCCAAGGATGCCTGACTTTGCTCTCAGTACTATTATTGATGCTCTGACTGCAGTTTAGATAAAATCTGTGCCTCACATGTCCAGCCGTCAAAATAAGGAACAATGCATTCCACTCTCCTTGCTGATGCTACTACACACAGTCTTGTGTCATCACTGCTGAAAGATAAGAATGAAATGGGAAGAAACAGTAGCAAAAAACAATGTTGTTCTGATGGGGAAGGCAAAGAAAATAGGTACTAGAGAAAGATTGTACGTGTAATTGGTGCTGTAATAATTATTTGAAATGTGATTACTAAAGGTCAGCCATCTCCAAAGGCAAATTTTGCTCTGCTGCTTGTGGGCTTGTAAGCCTGGGAGGGAAGTTGGGAAGGAGGCTTACAAGAAGCAGGAGGCTTGCATGAAGTAACAAGTAAGGATGGGGTAGGCAGCAGTGGATAGCAGATCATGCGTCGCAGGATCTTAGATCTTCCAATGATGAAATCACATACATCTCTAGTTATCATATAGCTGACAGTATTGCTTATTCACTGCAGCTTGGAGGCACGGATGATCCTGCTCCATTCCTGCTTCGTTATACCTCTGCCTTTGCGTATCTGTTGCCAGAGGAATTGGGAAACAGCAGAACTAATTTCCTATCACATTCTTCCGTGACATTTGACACATTCACTAACAAAGACAACTAATTTTTTCCCCCAAATCTATACCAAAGATTTGAAGACACAACTGCAAAACATAAAATTGAAACCTGAAAATCTACGTACAGTATGCATAAACAAAGCTGTGTTTGCTTTTAAGATACTGCACTGAAAATATGGCATAAGTGTTCTTTCCTCTTGACAGTGTAAAGTGTGTGAAGATGTGAGAGTCTGAATGTGGTGTTATTTATTATTATTGTTGTTGTTGTTATTTAGTAAAGCCACAGAGCTGAAATGATAAGTAACTAAAACCTCATAATAATAAGTAGGCATGACTCATGGGTTGCTCATAAAGTATTTGTTCCATTAATCCAGCTCTATCATGTGGTTTGAAAGTAATTACATTTTGAATATCGGTGTGAATAACTTAATGGTTTGGAATCACTTGAAATCTCTTATCAATCCATCAGCTAATACCCCTTACTTACAATTTGCATTCTTAACAGAATAATTGACTCAAAGTTTCTTCATATTTTACTTCATTTTTATAACCATTTGCACCTTCCTTTGATCATATGGTGATAGCCTTTACTTTTACATCCTTTGGATTCTTAGAGGCATCAGGTATGAACATCATTCTGCTTTATTGAGGCAAAACCAGAAGTTTCTCTGATCTCTTGTAATGTTAGAGGACATTTGAGGAATATAAAGCTCAGTTGTGTTGAATATACATTTATTTATCTATGTAAAATATGCAAAATCTGAGCATCTGAGACAGGTACTAAACCTATAACAGAAAAAAGAAAATAAAATTAGAAACTTTAAGTGCTAATCAAAATGCTGTCCACAGCTAGCTGCTGAAGAGGCCATACGCGGCCAATGCAAATACAGGTGTGACGTGACTGTTCATTGTTATGCTAGATTAGTCAGTTCCTGAAGACACAGCACTAACATTGGAGGACAATTTCTCTGGGATTTGATGGGTCATCTGATTATCATATTTTGTATTATTCTTGCTAATCTCATGCTGTAGAATAGATGAATTTGTAAGCAGGTAAATAAGGGGAGTGCAACTATATTGGAAGGAGCTGGAACAAAGGATCACTTTTCCTCCTGAGACAGTTATGCAGCAAAGCAAAGGGTCTTTAGCAAACACAAGAGAAAAGTGTTGCCATGTGTAATTTTCTGTGTAATGTTGCTAATGAGGGAAGGAAAGTATTACCACAGAAAAAGATTTCCTTCCTGCATGCCCCTCCTTTATTTGAGAGTATATTGGGTATTTTTGTTGTTCTCACATAATGTGGTCTTCAAAAAAATTGTGAGTGTTCTTCAGTTAGAAAAAAAAAAACAAAACCAAAACCACACCAAAGAATAAAAAGTGGCTTAATAATTGTTTTCCTTGTCTTTAATCATAAGGTGGAATAATGAAACTTGTCTCTCCTTCTTAAAGTACATTACAGATGACCCTTCTGTCCAAATTCATTTACTGTTATTAGATCTTTTCAAACCTGAGAAGTGCTGACATTCTGTCATTAATACTCTTGTAAATTCTGAAGTAAACAGATTTCAAAGGCATTTGACTGTTAGTGTGACGACAAGGTCAAAGAGTTGAATGACAAGTCCTCCTAGTACAATAAGACTACCCATCAATCAGTTTTACTAGCAACTTCTTAATAAAGAAAAGAGGTCAGAACATGACAAAATAGTATCTTGTAAAATATATGTGCATGACGTACGTTTTGGTATCCTTGAACTAGCAGTTAATATGATGATGATTAACTATTACATATGGTCTGGAAATATGGTAGCCTCCTGTAGACGAACCTCTTCTGCAGTTTAAAACTTGTGAAATTAGCACTGGGTATTTAAATTTGGAGAAAATATAAAATGCCAGGCTATGAAAGACGTTAATGTGAAAGGACTTCAGATACATTCAACAGTCAAGATATTATATGTGTGATTTAGACATATTGTGAGGCTTTACACTTGGTCACTATCTCATAATGATAAAAAAAACCCAAAAGTCAGTTCACATCTGGCGATCAAGTCCGAATGCAAGATAAATTTACATGCAAATTTATTATATGAAGCTGAGAGAAGGAGGGCAGACTGTAGTCTGCTGTGTTCCATGGGGTTAACCATAAATGGGGCAATAGGCATTGCATTGAGTGACTATTTCTAACCACCCTTGTTTTGCTTTCTCCAGTGATAGCAGCAGTCTTAATTTCTTTGAAAAGGACTGCCTTGGAGTGGATGTGATTTGGAAGTAAGAACAGCAAGTATATCTTACACTGGCATGTTGGGTTTGATTTTATTGGTACAAGATCAAGCTGGTTTCTGAGCTGTGTATACAAGGTACTTAATAAAATATGCCTAGTGGGACTAGTAGCTAACATTTGGGATCTGTACATTTATTTGCAGAGTAGGGGTGTTGTACTGAACTTTGACTATGAACCTGAGTCTTGACCGCATGTACCAAAAGGTTTGCCAAAACTTTCATGGTTAAATTCCCCCAAGGTGGTGGTTTTGAGTGGAATCAGCAACAGCAGGAAAGGGGGAAAAAAGCCAAAAAAGCTTTCCTTGGGCAAAACCACTTCTTTCCCCCAACCCCCCACCCCCATGTAAGCTTGACTGCTTTGGGCAGTTGAATAAAACTTGGTTATATGACTGCAGAAAGAAATGTAGTTATAATGCTTCTGTGCCATCTTTCAAACTGCAAATACAGAATTGGGGATATAACTGTAATTTCAGACTTCATATCCAAAGCTTGTGCAGGCCCTATGCTGTAGGTCCTTTGCTTATCGGTAAATGTGTATCTTTTGTTGGCTAAACCAATACTGCTGCACAGTTGGGTACTTCTTTGTCAAGAGCAGATTCCAGGCAGAGTTCTGATTCCACTGAACTTAAAATAAAATGACAGAGCTTTTGGTTTTAGTATTTGCTTTTATGTTTATATTGGTGGACTTGGCAATCCTGGGGTAATGGTTGGACTTGATGATCTTAAAGGTCTTTTTCTATATTGATTCTATGATTCTACTCACTCCCATCAGGTATTTGTATACATTAATAAGATTTCTACTGAGCTTTCTCTTCTTCTCCATGCTGACCAGTCCCAGCTCTCAGCATTGTCCTATGTGGTAGATGCTCCAGCCTATGATCATCTTTTTGCTGGCCTTACTGCAATATGCAAATGCCTGTCTTGTACTGAGGGGCCACAGTACTGCACGTGTGTCTCACCGGTGCTGAGTGGTAAGGATCACCTCCCTTGGCCTGCTGGCAATGCTCTTCCTGAGGTAGCATGAGACTGTTGGCCACCTTTGCTGCAAGGGCATGTTGCTGGCTTATGTTCAACTTGATGTCCATGAGGATGCCCCAGGGCCTTTTCTGCAAAGCTACTATCCAACCAGTTGGCCTCCAGTACATACTGATGCATGGGGTTATTCTTCTCCAGATGTAGAACTTTGCACTTTCCCTTACTGAGCTTCATGTGATTCCTGTTTGCCCATATCTCTACCCAATGATGTAGTCACTGATGTATCAGACACTCCTCACAGGTTTGTATAGTCTATAAATTTGCTATCATCATCCCATGGATCTCTTTCCCGTCATCTTGGAAACTCTGCAGTCTGCTGACCTCCACCTGCCACTCTTTGCTTGGTGACCTAGCAAGGATGGAGCCTTTCTCCTACTGTCCCAGCCTCAGGGAGAGATCCTGGACACCCCAGCAGCCCCTGACCTGCAGAGCTACATCCTCTGCTGGCAGCTCCATCTGAGCTTGAATGGCAGACACTAGGAGAAACATGTAAAACTGTTCACTCCTGCAAAACAGAACTCCTTTTCAGATGCAGGGTAATTTTTAAAATCTTCTTAGTCTCCTCTACTACCAGACAAGAATGTGATTGGAGTTTTTGGCTTCTGGAGTGCTTTGTGTTACTTTGAATGTAGAGAGCTATTCTTATTCTGTGGGGGTTGTTTTCACTTTCATTTGAAATTGCATGCAACAATTTATAGTGGACCAAGCTTCCATTAAGAGCAGTTAGTCATCATCAAGTGAACGAGTGTATTAATGTGTCACCATGGTATATATCAACCCTCTCTCCTATAAAGCACAGTGTCAGCTGTGAACACGCTATTCGTGTGACTTTCTTTTTACAAAATCAATCTAGCATGGCATGTATTCGGGCTTCTACCAAGTACCATCTCCTTACTCCTTTATTTTTACAACATTCGTTACCATGAAGTGGAAGCACCATAGATCCATGTGAAAATGTTAATAGCCATAAAACCGCCTGCTTCCTGTACTTACTACTATGAAGTGTGATCTTTTCTGTGTGGAAACTCCTATGTAAATGTGAGTATTTGTCTTAGGATTCTGTTTCCCAGCAAACTGTGACATGGTGCAAAATGCACTGCACTTGCCGTGGCTGGCCCTCATAATCTGTCAGCTTAATTTATGGGAACACTTCAAGGCACCTTCTGCTGCTAATGGTCTCTGAGCCCTGCAGAAAAGACTGGTTCTGCCTCCTAATTTTAAGAGCCATGATGGTGGCACTGTTTGTCTCTTTTCTGGATGTATTTTGGATTTATGTCTGGCCAAGGGTTTGGAAGAGCTGCTGTAAAAGCAGAAACATCTGCTGAGGCTTTATGTGCTGCTGGTTTGCCAAGTTCAACAGCAGGCCAAGCTACAGCTGATGGGCTCAGCCCTCCCCAGGTGTCACTGCAGTTACAGGAGAATGACTGCAAGGGAAATTTGGCTGCTGAAAGCTCTAAACAAAATAAATTAAATAAGAAAAAAAAAAAGCTTCAGCAATTGTGGAAGGCTGTTAGAAGATTAGGGCTGGGGTCATTAGCAAGTAACAGGAACAAATCCTACTCAAGTAGTTGTGAGCATCTGAATTCCTGCAGCTCACTCAGTCCCTCCCATTCTTATCTGCAGGCTATCCACTGTGTTCTGCAAACTGCCAATTCAGGTGGCACAGGCATAAGGTGATTTTTAAAGGCTGTTAGAAAAACCTGATCTTGTTTAATTGTCTGAATGTTTCCATGACTTCAGATGCATCATGCATCCTGGGCTAGCATCAGGATTGTGACCAGTCTGTCGAAGGAGGTGATCCTGACTCTCTCCTCTGCTCTTGTGAGGCCTCACTTGTAGTATTATGTACAGTTCTGGTGTCAAAAATGACATGGAACTGTTGGAACAAGTCCAAAGGAGGGCCACGAGGATGATCAGGGGACTGGAGCACCTCTCCTATGAAGATAGGATAAGAAAGTTGGGGCTGTTGAGCCTGGAGAAGAGAAGGCTGCATGGAGACCTCATAGCAGCCTTCCAATATCTGAAGGGGGCCTATAGGGATGCTGGGGAGGGACTCTTCATGAGGGACTGTAGTGAGAGGACAAGGGGTAATGGGTTCAAACTTAAACAGGGTAAGTTTAGATTGGATATGAGGAAGAAATTCTTTACTGTGAGGGTGGTGAGGCACTGGAATGGGTTGCCCAGGGAAGTCGTGAATGCTCCATCACTGGCGGTTTTCAAGACTGGGTTGGACATAGGCTTGGGTGGCATGGTTTAGTGTGAGGTGTCCCTGCCCCTGGCAGGGGGGTTGGAACTAGATGATCTTAAGGTCCTTTCCAACCCTAACTATTCTATGATTCTATGATTCTGTGTTAACCTCATTCATATGCAGACATGGTGTGGCCCATGGGCAGGTGTTGTTTCAGAAAGTTGTTTCAGAAATGGACAGTGAATTCAAAAAGATGCATTAAAATTTCTCATAAAGGTTTTGTTCCTGATGCAATTGTAATAACTTGAAATAATCACTTATCTGATACTGGGGACATGGGAACTGAGGAACTTGTGCTGCATCTGAAGGCTGCCCAGCCTCCATCCGCAATGTGTGCTAGCGGTTTAGGACAAGCATGCCAGAAAATCCACAACAGACAAACGTTGGGCAGTTGGTGGGTTTCTAATACACTCAGTATAAGGCTTGATACCTTCCCAAGTCTGTCTTTCTGTACTACTTACAGGTTAGGATAGTTTTGTTCTTTATACAAATGTCCAGTTACTCCTTTAGTTCTGTCGAGCGTTTGGCTTCAGGTGCAGCGTACCACATCAAATTACTGACATAACATTGACTTCATTTAACTTTTTATAAAGTGTTGCAACCTAGCCATATAATTCACTTCCCCTCCCACCTCCCCCAGAGTAATCATAAAGCTGAGGTCAGCACTTCAGCAGCACAAGCAAAAATGTCTACAAGTGGAGTTAAAGAAGAGTTCCGCTTACTGAAGAGTAAGTAGCTGACTATTAGAGTTGGCAAAGCCCATTACTAGAGGAATATATAATTGCATGTGAACATGTACAGACAATTATTATCAGTTCTTCTTAAATTTCATAAATGTTCTTGTTGCAGCCAGATCTATCCAGCGTTTACAAGAAAACTTGCTGTTCTGCTCAGAAAGCACAAAGCCAAGTTCTCTCTTCTCATACATTCCCAACATCCTTCTTGCCTTCCAAGGAGCTGCCTGGCTGAGAATGAAGTTGTTTCACAAATATTTCAGCTGTGTATAGTGGTTAAATAGAAAGCCTGGGCTGTGGGAAATACCTAGCATTTTTCCATGGTGGAGAATTTTTATGTTCCTTGCAAACCTTAAGAAAATGTTCTTAAACCATCCTTTTCCCCCAAGGAACACGAGTATGTGAGATATTTTCTTTCTGAAATCACTCATTTTCAATCACAGCGTCCATAAAAGAGGAATTGTACTGGAAGTGATTTAAAAATGTTTCCACTTTTAGCAATATTTGGAAAATATTCGGAAAATTGCATTTTAGCACCAAAAGCTTTCTTTTTTTTCTCTTTTTCTTTTCCCTAAAATTTTCAACCAACACACCTTTTTTTCAAAGAAAGTTGTTTATTCAAATTGGTGGAAGGAAATTTTTACGCTGTGTAAGAGGTGAAGTATTCATTTCTTTTGTAGGTGGTAATTAAATAGTTAATTTTTTTCCAACACAGTCCTTTCAGAAATAATAAATGTGAACTTGTGAAGGAAAGCCTTTTTATTAAAAAATATACACCTAATGGTAAAATCCTTCCTGTACTCTGCTCCAGCTAGCATTTTTATGGTACACCTCCCCCCCACAAATTAATATTAATCATTTTTGTAGCACTGTGTGAGCTGTCTCTCAGTAGCAACTCCCTCAAATGCTCCATGATATATACTTTATTCCTTACAGTGCTGGACTTGCAGCTGCTGAGCCTAAATCTGCACATCTGTTTCTTAGGATAAATGGTTGCACAGTAATGGTTAGGTCCGCCATACTTTGAATTCAATGAAGAAAGTGTGCTAAGAAATTGATCTTTCTCTGTTTCCTGCAATTTCATTCTCATTTCCTATTCCCTCATTTAGGTACCTACAACTGTTTGTGGGACTGAGTGGTAAACAGGATTACTGAAATTATCCAGCTTAAAAGCAAGTTTTCAAAACCATTTATTTGCACGTGGATCATTTCAGTTGCTTTGTTTTTAACAGGAGCAAATGGCTGGGTAGAAGGATGTTGGGGAATTTTTAAGGTGCCCCCATGCCCAGCTGTGTCCTGCAGCTGCACCTCAAGGGCAGCCTGCTGCTCTGCCTGCCCCAGCCCTGCCTGGTTTGCAAAGCTAAGAAGAAAGAAATAACAGAGAGCTTTTACTTTTCACAAAAGTAAGACATAACCCTGCCTTCCTGGCAGTGTCTTGTCTGCTTTGTCGCTGTGACACTGCTTGTTTCATGGTTGAATGGACTCATCACAGATATCTGTGTCCTGCAAGTGTGGCTACAGGCTGTAGCTTCCAAGATGTGTCATCAGCGAGGGCTCTCTGTTGGTGATGGAATTAATGCACCAAGGGAGTAGATTCAGAACAGGTGTCTTACCTAAACTGACACTTTCTGGTAGAAAAGGTGATGGCTGCAGCTAATAGAAGCTCATGTGATGTTTTGCAGGCCTGTAAAATATGAAGGCTAATTATTGGAGCTGTGCAGCAAAGTAATGAAGAGCATGAAAATGTAACTGATAAGCAGGGTGATTATAGGCTAATGAGCAGGAAGTTTGTGGTGTATTGAAGGACTAATGAAGGGCTGCAAAAGATAACTATAGTGGTGTACAGTGAGGCTATGCAGAGTAGGAATGTTTAAATACAGCACTGAAAAGATATAGTGTATATACTAAAGATGCAGTGCAGCCAATTATTGGAGTTTATGTATGTGTATATTGTGTAGACTAAGTAATTAACCTAAACCAGTGCATGATAAGTTCATGACAGAAGATACCAGTAAGGGAAAACAAGATAACAGAAGGTATGTATTACATGGCTTGAATTTCTGTGCTGTATAGCAATCCCATCTGTATTCAGAGCTCTGCTTATCTCCTTCCATGCTCCCTCATCAGAAAACATGAATGGTTCCTGTACCAAGCTTTGTGTCTGGACAGCTTCGAGACAGGGTAATTCCTCAGAAATGCAGGTCTCAAAAAACTTTGCAAAGGTAATTGCAACAACAGGATAGAAGGTTGTAGCCTGGCATGCCAGCAAAGGGCCACAGTCAGCCCAGGTACCTTGTAGCATTAGGGAAGCCAGTTGTCAAACCCTCAGGGGAGAAGCCAATGTGTAGCATTGTTTAGCATTTCTCTTCCTTGATTTTTAAGTAGGTTGAAAAGTACGGTTATGTCCTGCTCTTCACTGGGAGGTTAGTTCCTGAGTAAGGATCTGACTCCCTAAAGTCACCTAGCACAGTAATCCTTGCTTTTATTTTCAGCTACAGAGGACTGGTTTCCTATCTCAGTGCAGCCAGTTGAGCTGGATATACTTAATGTGTCGACTTATGGTTATACTTAATCCAGTTATAGAGTTTGTGATGTTTTGATCCATGTCAATATGAATGTGGCTGTTCAGTGTTTTGGTTACTGTTGGTTTTTTTTTCTGTGGATTTTTTTTAAGTCAGTATTTTACAATCAAACATGTATCCACAAGTCACTAAAAAGCCACTACAAATGTCTGCCTGTCCTTTATTGTGCTCCCATGGTGTGCCTGCGTCTGTAGGGCTCTTCATGTTCAAATAATACCCGTAAAAAGGGGAAGGAATGTATCTAAGTGTATAGATGCAGAGTTGCACCGTGTTCTCTACTTATCAGAGTATTACAGAGCAGGTCACTTCAGCTAAAAAGGCTGTTGTGATAATCCACAGTTCTTAAAAATATCTCTGTTATCAGCATATGTGATGCATATATGCTACCAGTAATGGATTGGTTAGTAAAAACAGGATGCACTCATCTTCATAATGCTTTTGGAAAAAAACCTCTGCCTAAACGTGAAGTTTCTAAACTGTTTATTTGTTAGCTCTTGCCTACACCATTGGTTCTTCAGTGTAAAACTGGATTAAGGAAGAAATATTCCTGTATTCCTGGTTTTGAGAGGAAAAATATGTAACTTCAAAAGGCTTAACTTTTCCGGAAAGCAGAGAGAGGGAGGTATTTTCACAAAATACTCCAGCAGAGCTCATATGTGATGAGCAATCTGTTAATTGGCTTGCTAGGAGTCATACTCTTCTATAGCCTTTGAAGAAACTTTCATCTGCATGAATTCCTCAATACATGAGTCAGGTATTGGAACCGAATGCTACAGCATGTTTCTACTCTGAAGAAAGGCTTTGGGATTTTGGAGGTTTTTTGTTGCTGTCTAAAAAGATTTTATGAGGCTAACCAAAGTGTCTGCAATTTCCACGTTGTACATGTAAGAGCCCTTGAAGTCTTCTGTGCTGTTTAAGTAAAAAAAGATCCATTAGTGTGTCACTTCTTTCATGATATTCCTCTGGTTACTTCCCTTTCAGTAGGTTTATCCTGACATTTGTTGTGGGAACTTCTCATGTATGTGTTTTAAGTACTCTGTTAGCCAGTTCTTCATTTCTCTTCTGTCCTGTAGATACCTATTTATCTTACAGACATTTAAGGTATAGGTGCCATTGTCTCTCTTCAAGTGAGGGACCAGAACACAAAGGAAATGGTGTTACACGGTCTGTGATAGAGCAATACTGTGGATTAATTTCTCTTGCACTTTAAAGTTCATGGTGTAAATACTGGATTGTTCTTCTGACCAAAAGGAGTGAATGTGACAAGATGACATTTACAATTCAGTCTAGAGAAAATGAAATGGGAAGAAGTCCAGTGAGTGTTATGCACATGTCCACCCTTCCTTGATTCTGTTCTGTGCATCTCAATCAAATATTTTTTAAAAAACTTATCAATAATATAATCCACCAGATCTTTCTATATTTTTTTTATTCCCTCCTCCCTTCCCCAGAGGCTTTCATTTTGTTCCACTAGTTAAATAATCCACAAGTAATTTGAAATCTCTTCACTGTTGTCTTCTATGGTTGTTAGCTAATAAGGCTTGAACCCTATGGCTCATTTGGCTAGAATGGATCTTGAGTTAATCTTCAGGAAGAAAAGGTAGAGGAAATCTGATGAGCATGTGTGTTCCAACCATTCTCTTTCCATTGTGTCTCTTCAATTTATTAAAAAAAAGAAAATGAGAACAGGGAAGGAAGCATTTGCAGTTCACATTTTCTTTGAGTATTAAATTTGACTTGGGGATGCAATTTTTGTATCTCTAAAAAATTTAATTAACATCTTGCTATATACATTTTGATGTTTCTTATATATATTTTTTAGTATATACTTGTAAGCATAACCTGGAAAAACAACTAACAGTGCGCAGTATTGAATCATAGGTGTGATTCATGAGTGGAAAGCTGCATAGTGGCAGTGAAGTTTAGACAGACAAACATTTGGTTCATGTCTCTTTTGATATCTGTTAAATTTCTTCTTCTTTCTCAATATTTCTGATGGAAAATGTCCAGACTCAGCTTTTAGGTACAGTTCCAAATTATGTTAGGCACAGATTTATTTTAGCTCACATATGAAAAAGTTAGATTTTTAAGGGCAAGACCTAAATTTCTTCAGAATTTAGGGGCTTTGGAAGTTCTGTTTCATCAGGATGCATTCTGTACTGCTTGGAAGTTTTCCCAACTGTCATTTGAACTCACAGTATTAAAACAAGCCAAAAAGACGTAATTTCATCTGTACTATAATATCATTGTCTGATTTTGATAATTGTTACTGGAATATACCTTGTTACAGAAACAAGTGATTTTTTTCCTTAAAAGAAGAATGGCAGGTATTTCAGCAGATGTACACCCTTTCAAAGAAGCTATTACCCAGCTGCAACCCTGTCAGACACAGTTTATGTGATGTCTGCATCAGTACATGAGTAATGTCGTTCCAGCATTGGTAATGGCCCATCACCTGCATACTGGAAGGTGTGTCTCCTTTGAGACCTTCACTGAGTTTTGCTCTGCTAGGAAACATCCATACAATCTGTAGCCTGTAGTGCACAGGTGGATGAGCAGTAGCAGGAAGCACCCTGTAGATGGCTTGCTATATCACCTGCAATATCTCACAGAAATCCAAAATCCTTAATAACTGCATCCAGATCACTCAGAACTGCAGGTCAGGCCCGTCTTTAAGAAATCAGACTTTACACATCTTGCTCTGATTTATGGAGTTCTGCTGTTGTGCAAATAAACCATGTTATAAAAGGATGTTTCACTCTTCTTATCAGGTACACGTATATCCTCTTTTGATTATACATTGGAATATCTTTTCATTAATTTTTTGGGAGGAAAGAGAATGTATTTATCCTGATAAACACAGGTGGTTAATTTGAGGTTTGGTTTGGATTTTCTTACCCTCTTAATACTTTTGGCACAGCAGAAAACAATCTTTTATGACTGGAAGAGCACAACTTCTCTCTTGAGTGTGCTACAAAACACATTTTGTGCTTTCTAATAAATTCTTTAAATAGGCATGCACTGAGATCCTGTACATCTTCCCCAGCCTTGTCTGTAGCCCAGTAATGCAATTACAGGGAATTCTGTTCTAGCTGTGTGCTACAAAATGTTAATTCTTTATATATGGAGAATCAGGAAGTTGGAATGTGTATCTGAAGTAAAAAAACTGTGACCTGTTTTCTCTGGATTAGAGCAGATTTGGAAAACCAATTATTTTGGACAGTTCTTCCCTCTAATGATGTCCTTGAACTATGTCCTTTTGTATGTAAATATCTCAAAGAGTAGCTGACATTCCTGAGCTCCCTCACAGCTGGGTTACAGTAAAAAAGATTTGGGAGTCTGAATAAATTACTTTTATTCAGACTTAAAGCAGATCTTCTGCGTATTCAAGTCTTCCTGCTCAGGTATGGTGTACCTTTATGGTTATGCATTGGCCTATTGTCTAAGGTTGGAATAGGATTTCTTTTTTTTCCTGTTAATGTGGCTAATTTGTACCAGGAAATAAAAGATTTTTAGCTATAAAGTTTTTCTACCTTTGTCTGAAAATACTGTTGTTACCTTAGTATATTCCATTTGTTACAACTTCTGTTCTTTTCTTGTAGCACTTTTTCAAAGTCACAAGAATTAGAAGAGGAAGTTTAAAACTGGGGAACTTTTTATCTTTGAAATGGCTTATCGTCTTTGTGCTTCCTGCCTGTACTCTTTTCATACCTTTATACAGTGGCTGCCACAGTCCCTCTCGCAGCGTTACTCTCCAGTGGTCCCATTGTATTAATCCTGGAACTGCCTCTTCAGATAAATTGGATCATCTTTAAGGTTCAGAGAATTATTTCAGGATGTTATTCCTGGGCAAGCAGCTGACCTGATATTCTTTCCTCAAAGAGAATGCGTAAGGTTCTCTTTCCATCATACGTACTTGTTCTGCATGATTTCAGTATATCTGGCTGAAGACAGTATCCTAGTCTTTGCTTTAATATCTTTTCTGTCAAACACCTCCAGCAAATTAGGTTTAGTGCTGTCCATCATATTCCCCTGAGAATTTCAATTAGCTCACTGCTGAATACCCAGTGTAATTGTTATGTATTTGATTTCTACAGATTCGTTTCTCTAAACTGAATTGTTATGATTCCATTAACTTTTGCAATGCATTGCTGTATATCTGCAGGTGAGGCAACATTATAGGGGAGGGTGGCGAGGATGGATCAGATCCATTCAGGTATCACTATAAAATAGATAAACTCTCAACTTTAGGCTATGAATGTGGTCTGTGTGTCACAGCCTTATGCCCAGTAATTTTTTGATGTTCTATGAGCTTCTGCAATGACTTCCTTGGGTGAGAAGTATGAGACAGCAGAGCCCACTGGGGAGCAATGTGCATGGTAGAATGGGGCTATAGGACATAAATCACTGCATAGACAGTCCTCAGTGTCACATGGGGCGTGACAGAGGTCTCATGCTAGCTCTCTTGGACATGAGAGTTGCTGCATGTTCCGAATTGTTTGAATAATGCAGAGGTACTGGGCAGATTACCTTCAGCTCTGTTTGTTAAAGGGGATTGTTATTCAAGTGAAAAAAGGGGAGTATAGAGTGGAAGTCTTCCCACCAACCATCTGTCCTAGGGATGGCTTCTTGGTGAAGAAGGGACAGGTGCCTTAGATGTATCTGAGTCCCCTTCCAAATGCAAAAGGAAAAGCTGTAAATATGGGGAGACCATATGGTCCAATTTGATCCTATATAGAACAAATGAGGCTTCATCCAAAGTGATTTAATTTTGGATGTGACTTGCTTTGAGTTTCACTGACTAGCATTTTCCTATACTAACATTTTACTTATGTGGGTTTTCTTATACTAGACATTGCCAATCCAGGTGCATAGCATTGATGCCATTTTTCACTGTAGGTTTTTCAGGAATATGGAACGACTTCTGCAGAGTGCCCACACTTGAAATATTCATAGATTTATGTGCATGATATACTGAGGACCACGTGCTGACTTTGTTTTTGTTCTGTCAAAATTTAGTGATTATCTGAAAAAGAGCTGGAGGAATGGATGGGTACCTTTATCAAGTATGAGTTCTGGTAGAGGTCCATTGTGAGTCCTGGAGATCTCAGGCGAAATTGCTCTCTTATGCAATACCAGGCTCTGAAGTCAGCTCTTCTTTTTCTGCATAGCTGAGGAGGTGCTGTTTGTACTTGTTGATAAGCCTTTGCTCTGCCTGGCTTTTTTTTACCACCTTGTGGGTGGTGATGGAAAGGTTTATGTATTGGGCTTCTGTTGCTCCATGGTGCAGTGTCAGGATGAAAACTAGTACCACACAGAAATGCCATATGCGAACAGAACTAGACCTGTTGATTCAATCCTAGAAAATACTCTTATTAAGTGGCAGTTTTCTTTCAATAGCTAGTGAGCACTGAAAAGAGCAAAAGCATGGTAGAGAAGCATTGAAAACAGATAGTGCTATGAAGTGGGTTTTTCTTGCTGAGTTTAAATGCTGAAGCCTTTAGAAGAAAACACTTACAAATGTTTGATTTCTTTCAGGTCCTCAGATTTTGGGACGTTATACACAAAGTTGAATCTACAGCCTGGGATTGCCACTGTTATTGACAATTTCTACATTTGTCCCACCAACAAAAAAAAGGTATGTGGCAAAAGAAATTACATTTTGTAGTGCAGCTGAGATTCTGCATTTATGTGTTTTACAGGTTTTCAAACTATAGGGATGTGGTTTTCACAGAGTTGCAGATTATTTTAGGTGCATTTGTGATGTATTGAACTGGGATATTTATTCTTCCTGAATAATATAGAAGGGAAAAATACCTGGATGGACTCTGAAAACTTCTGAGGCCATTGAATCCTGGCAATTGAGCTTCTGTGGAGTTTTCCATAGAAATGCAAAAAGAACTCCTGTAGGTTTTCACACATCCATGCAAGTTGTGGGACTAGCATTGAAACTCTTCATCCTTTATGTACAAAGTCCTTTGCCTTTTTGTTCCTTAATATGAAGGTAGGGATTGGGCAGGCTGTCATTGAGAATGATGTTTATTCTGTGTAAAACCTTGATTAAAAAATCAAAACCCCCTTTCTTCGAAACTCTTTCTTGAAAAATGTTCCTGCATCATTACCAAACTAAAAAGCTTTTTACAAAGCCCAGGAAGATTAAGTGGTCTTTATCAGTGAGAGTGAAATCGACCCACTGAGTGTATTTACAATGGATGTTATATTAGAAGCAACAGGAAGAGCGATTATGAAACAAAAAAACAACAAACCTGTGTCTGCAAAGTGCTTGTGGTTTAAACAGTAAGAATTGTAAAATACATTGTGAATAACACAGGCACAGTAGGTTATTTATGAAATAAGAATTTTCTCTTGATAAGGGCTTTTTAACTCCAGTATAATACAGAAGCATTGATTTCATGCAGAGGCCACTGATTGGAAGGACAATGTTAGTTGTGTTTATCTGTCTGTTCTGCTTAATCAAAACTCAGTGGAACTCGGTGAGGCTGCCTGGATGATTAAGTGCGTGTTTTATTTCTCTTGCTATTGTCTCTGGAGTTTTTGTGCCCGAGCTATGCTGTGCCTGAGCTTAGTAATATATTTTTGATCTGCTGCAAAGTCAGAAATGATATTTTTGTTTCTTGAAGTGGAACTACCACAAAGCACAAAGTTTTTGCAGATTGCGTATCTCAGAGATAGCATCTCCTGGTGATTTCAAGTCCAAAATAATAAACCCCAAAATCTTTACTCATCTCGGTTTCTGGAATAAAGGCTAAAAGTATGAGATGGATGAGAGCCCTGTGAAGGTTTTTTCCCAGCTCACTCAGCTACTATATAAAAACCTGCACAAGCACTGTGGGTTAGTGGCAATGTGGTTATGCCAGTTGTCTGACAAAGTATTCGTAAGATCACTGCTGAATTTTAAGCCTGCAGGAGACATCAGTGTTCACAAAAAGTCTCAGGTTAACTCTTAGAAAAATCTATATTCTGCTCAAGATAAGGTCTTAGAGTTACAGACCCTACTTAGTAAGCTAATATCACATAAAAATCTATCCCTAACAGAAAGTCACTTTGAGTCAGTAATTACACTGTTTTTATGCTAAGATTTGCTCTTACAAAGATGTTGTTCAATAGCATACAAACAACAAAAGCAGCAAAGCAGAAAGGATTTCTAGGGTCTGTAAATAATGCCAGAGGGAGATATGTTCATACACGCATAGATGGTATAAAAATGGTGAAAGCATCGTGGTTAAATGCTGTAGGCAACAGCTTCACACTGGTCTTGGAGGTCTAGCATTGATTAGTGCAGGCATCCTATAGTGTACCATGTAGGAGAAATAATCTGATATGTATCCTCTGTTTTCTAAACGAGCATTATTATTGCAATTTGGAAGTTATGTGCATGATTCATGTAGTATGGGATTACGTTTTCCGTAGTGTCAATCTGAAGTCAGCTGAACAAAGTAAATTCTTTCTACAGAAGTGAAAAGCTAGGAGAATTCAGCTTCACTAAGCTAAATTATCAACAAAATAATTAACATTTTTATAGGGCATATATGCTGTTAGATATAGAAATTACATATTTGCTTTAATTCTGTTTGTATAATGTTTCTGGGAAGGAGCTGAATGAGCACACTGGGTTTTTTCCCACATTCAGAGCATATTTTAATTTTAGTTGGTGTTAGTGCAACTTATGAATCCATCCTTCTGTTTATATGCTTCTGGAAAAGAGGCAGCTAAGCAGTATATATTCAGGCTTTTCATATTAGAGAAAACAAATGCTGATTGTTCATACACTGACTTATTAGTTAAATGGGTTGAACACTTACATTTCCCAGCTGTCGCAATAACCAATAGCTACACGTTTTTCCAAACTAAAAGGCAAGGTGACAAATGTGTATTCTTGCTCGACAAACCATGCAGGACACTTAAGATAGTAATAAGGATATAGCCTCTCCTGTACAATATTTTAACTGCTGATACCTGAAAATAGTATAAGTTACATGATTGCAAAAGGGTATTTGCTGCAGCTATAAAAGCATTTTCTGAGATGCATCTGGTTTGAGCATTGTTTGTAAGCACTTATAGGTAAATGCAGTCCTACAGCATTTTGACATTTGTCTTTCAGAGAGAAACAGTTAGTAGTGGAAGTTGTCAAAATATAGTATGACTACATTTACTTGCAAGGAGTAATTCTGCTCAAGTGTCTGTTTCCTTAGATACCAGAACATTTGCAAATATAAAGAGCAGAATTATCTTACACTTTTATTAGTAGAATTTGTCAACTATGGAATATTCCTTTCAATATTGTGAGTAGTTTCTTCAGGAAGGTTTCACTGTGCAATTGCAGAATATGAGTCTGTATGTTGAGATGCATCATCTCCCAAGCATGATGCATTCTTTCCTTATAAGCAGTGTCACCATTCAGTTTTATTCTAGTCATGTACCATCAGAGCCCTGATGTAACCTAACTGCATCATTTTGCTCAAGACTTCTGTCAAGGACTGCTCTGTTCATCTTCAGGTTTTCCAAACACTTACAGAAGTATGCCCAGTAATAGAAATTTTTTTTCCACCCTTGGTTTGCTAGTGTATGGATTGCTGTGAAAGACAGTCCTATGCAGAATTCCCAGATTTTATTCACACACAGCTGATGAGCAGTTGCCTAGTTGGCAGCCAGGGAGCTTTTAAATCAAGCAGAACTCAGTAGGTTTAAACAGTCAGATCTTTCACTTGAGCTGTTAGCTAGAAGTCACCATCTACTGCAGAGGTTCATGTAGCACCACTGAAAACAAGTCATACAAGGGGAAGATTTGATGGACGTTATTTGATGGGATGTGAATATGTCTGTGGAAAAAGTTTGAGAAACAGAGTGGAACACTTGAAAATTAAAATCATGGATGGAGCGATCACTATGAGTGATTACCCTATTAGAACAGTGTTTGAGCTGTTTACTGGTTAAACGGAGGCTAGGAGCTAGAGCTGCCCCTGTTTGAATAAGTCCTGCTATGTTTGAGAAACCAGGGCTTTTTCGCAGTTTGTTTATAAACAGGTCTGTATTTGAAAGTGTAACTTTTATGTGGTTTTTATATTCTAACTCCTTGTAATAAGTCAAAGACAGTAGCACTGTTACTGCTTTGTTTAAGTATACCCTCTCTCTTAAACAATAGCATATGAATGCATTTTTCTATCTAGTTGGAGAAGAGTTCTCTATACTGTATGGAGTAAGGTTTGGTTTGGTTTTCATTAAAAGCTTGCAGGCACTTTCTTTGCATTTCTCCATCCTGGTCTTCTATGTACGGAGCTAGACAGGAATTTCCAGCCCTTGTGGATTAGACACACTGTGTGTGTTTGAATACTTTTTGCATACGTGTCTACCAGAACATTGAAGAATATAGTTTGAAGCTGCCTCTAAACCTTTTGTTTCAGTTCTGCTCCCTTTGACCTGTAAATTTTTAATAGCTAGCACCTGGAGTAGACTGTGGTCAAAGGTTGCACCTCACTTAAAAAGAGAAAAATAAAAACCAACACAAAAATCCCAAAGCCACAAACCTGGGTAACAATGCAAGCGAACAGTACACTGCCATGGCTAGTGTATAGGTTTGCCATGGTACGTAGGATAATTACCTGTCAAGGTAGAGGGTGTGTGGGCTAAAAGGGTGCACACTTGAACAGACAGTCTGTATTATTATTCTCTCCTATAATTTATTTGATACTTAATGTAGAGATCTCAGTTGAAGTTTTTGAGATTGACCTTACACTGTGATTTTGTAGCCTAATGTGCAACTTTCACATTCTTTTGCGTACAATTATTATAAGGAAAAATAGTCCTGTCTTTACTGCAGCTTATTATAGATTCTTTTGTTCTGTTTTTATGAATTTCCTGTCTAAAACTCATTAATCATAAAAGCAAACCAACAACTACCAAAAAGCCATAATGTTAAATTAAGTTTACTGTAGTGAAGCCAAATATAAAAAGAGTGGTTGGTGGGAGTACAACTTTAAAAAGATTTATGTGAAAGTGGAAAAGACCTGTGAGCAAGTGTTAAGAGACCATTGTGCATGTAATTCTGCACTTGAGAGACATCCATTTCCCTCCCAGTAATTCTGGGCAGAAAAGGAATCCAACCATCGTATTTTCAGCAAGGTTTTATTTCCTATTATGATGAGCAGGGGGTCATTGCTTGGAGAAATAGAAGTAGTCAATCAAGATCATAAAGTAGAAAGCAGGTCTGAAGCTACCCTCAGCACCTGCGGCAATGTGTGCTGCTGAGTGGGTGGGTGGTCAGAGAGGAGCCGTAAACAGGAAAGCATAATGTTCCATGCCTAGAGGGGTTTTAAGATCTGGAATTTTTATTTGGTATGTCTGCAAATAAGGACAATTTTGCAAAATTTAGACCAGGCTATCATTTCAAAGCTCTTTATTTTAAAATGTAGATTCTTAGGCCCAAACTTAAATCTCAGCTGGACACCAGAGAAATATCTAAGGGAGGTGGTGGTAGGTTTACAGTGTAGGGCACTATGCAAGTTCATGTTTCCCTTGTCCAGCCTGGCCGGGGGGTCACTGACCCAAAAGTACTTCTTAATTCCTTCTCTGCATGAGATAACAACTGGAACACGCATGTACATACCTCCTAAAATAACTGATCAGCATAATAATTTTCTGTGGCATGTCTCTAGATCTGAGTGAGACTTGGGCTTTTCTCAGTCATGGCAGAGATTTTCTTGTATCCTAGCTGGAGCTACAACTGTCTTCTAATCAATAGCTAAGAAGATCATAGAACCATAGAATCAGCTAGGTTGGAAAACACCTTTAAGATCATCAAGTCCAACCATTACCCCAGGACTGAGAAGTCCGTGCATATCTATTTTAATGCTGTGCATTCCCATGACAATATCACCCTGGAAGATTCTTGCAGAATTAAATATAAAAAGGAGGCAAATTATAATATATAGGATAGTTTTCAGAAGAGATGATGTCTATATGAAGGGTGAGTAGAAAATTACTGATTCAGGGTTGCATGAAATCTGTGACAGATAAAACCAGAAAGGAAAAGGTGGTTATAGTAGTGGTGCTGAAACTTTGCGAAAGGAAAGAGGAGAAAAGAGAAGCTAGTTGTAAAGAGGAAATGATAGAGGGGATTATTAATAAGGATCTTACAGTATTTTATAACTATTTAATTGTTTTCCCAGTATGCTAGGATGAAATGGGTACAGCTAAGTCTATAGAACAGAGTCAGGTTTTTGCTAAATTTGCAATGATTTTTATCTGTGATTAATTTAGATTATTTCTATCTTCTATTGCAATTATCCTGTGTATTGGGATTACTTCTGTCTATTTATTTACTGAACATCACAACATGCCCAGAGGCATATATCAAGGTTCCCATGTTACAGAAGGAGGAAACTGGTGATTTGGAGAAATCTCCAGGAACTCGCCAACAGTTTTAAGTTGACAAGCAGGTATTCTTTATTGCAATGCCGGGAGACATGGGGGATCACTCCTCCAAGCGTGTCCCTCCCAAGCATCAACCAGGCTGTGATTATATTGTTGTTAAACATACATATTCATTAGATTACATACATTGCATCATACTTTTAGAGAATGTTGCCCAGGGAAGTTGTGAATGCTCCATTGCTGGTGGTGTTGGAGTCTGGGTTGGACAGAACCTTGGGTGGCATGGTTTACTGGGAGGTGTCCCTACCCATGGCAGGGGGTTTGGAACTAGATGATGTTAAGGTCCTTTCCAACCCTAACTATTCTATGATTCTATGATTCTAACTTAAGGTTATTTCCAACCCTAATTATTCTATGATTCTGTGATTCTATCTTAAGATCCTTTCCAACCCTAACTATTCTATGATTCTATGTACACAAAAATGTGGTAGTGGGCTTTCGCACCCCTGGTGGTTATTTCTTCATCACTTTATTTTAGGATTGTTGTCATATCAGTAACCACCAGGCAGTTCTGGCAAAGCTTATCTTAGTAATTTCCTTTTCTCTATAGTTGATAACAAAGCCTAACATTCTTGAGGTTACTTATTTACAACCCTGTTCTTCAATCAACCCCATTCTTCAATCCACCCTGTTCTTCAGTCAACATCATTCTTCATTGGGAACTCTTTCATCATAACTAACTGCAGCAACAGCTAACCAAGAGGAACATATTAAGGATGTCATATGAAAACTTAAAATAGTTTTTGAAAAGAGATGAGTAATAGCATTTAGGAGGTCTGCAAGGACAGTGTACAGTAGGCATATTCCCCAGACCACCCAAAAATAATGGCGTAATGTGTTTGAAACATATTCATCATGCTTGCTGATGGATCTTCTGCATGTCCTGGAGACCTGCGCGTTTCCTCCTCATTTCCCCAGTAATGGAATGGCATCACGAGTCTCAGCTTCCATGCTTCATGCTCTGCTAGCATTCCCCAATCTACTGATGTGTCAAATACTGCTCCTCTTCGCTGCAGCTGTTCAACTTCACTCCGCTTGTACTGACCACACAAACTCCTCTGGCTCTCTCAGGAGCAGAGATGCAGCAGGATTTTTTCCCCCAGGGTTGGCATGGAAGCACCATGAAAATGAGCAAGGTTTGAACTGCTACCGCGGCCATTTTGCAGGGCTGATGTTGTGCTCACCCCACTGAGAATCCCTGTGGCTACTGCCCCCCTACACTGGCAGGAATAAAACTGCTGCTTAAACTGCTCAGCTGTTGCAGGCTTGCTGTCATGGCATGAATACTTGCACAGGACTCCTAAACTACTGTGAAAGTTAAGTATTTCAGTGATTTTGTTTATTCCACTCTCTCTGTGGCATTTACTAGAGGGGATGAATTGAACTGTTTGCTTACATATCTCTAATTCTGAAATTGGGGCTCTATTCTCAATAGCCTCTCAGCATACTGCAGCAGCAGACTTCTACTGAAAAGGCAGGACCTGTGTGACAAATACTTCTTAATCATATCCTTGTGTGGCCTGTACCCATTTATTTGAATATAGTCATCAAAAATTTATGCAAACATAAAACAGGGTCTTTATTATTTTTCCCCACACTATGTGGTTCTGTCAGGCAGAGAAAGGTTCTTACTCCTAGAAACTGAAATCTCTTGTGTTTAAGCCATTTCCGAAGCCTCCTTTATGGTGGCCTCTTTCAGACTTGTGCTAGAGACATATTTTTTCCATCTGTGGGAGTAACACACTAGGTTGCTGTCCTCCCTTCATAGCAGAAGATTGCTGTCCAAGGAATGGTGGATTATTCATAACTCCTGATTTGTTTTTTTGAGGAGGCATGTTCTGTAGACTTGTTTCTTTTGTGTGCAGCTGGTATTTCTCTCTTCCTCCTCTTTTTCATAACGATTTTTTGCAACATTTCACCACCTCTTCCTGTTCTTCTGTCTCTTAATTTCTTTCCAATGTTTTCTTGTTTTCCTGCTTTTCTTTCTTCCATTTCTGAGCATTACTCCTTTTTACACCTCACAAGTAGATCCTGGACCAAAGTAAACCTTTTTCTTCCATAGTTATAAATACTACAAAAATATTATTTAGAAGAACATAGCTTGTGGTCTGTGTTTGTATTAAAACATCACTAGTTTCTTGAGATAATAATAAATCTGCTGACACATCCCTAAGAAGAACTCATAAAATTAATCTCTTCAATAGCAGGAGTAGGATGATTCCATCAGGGAGCTGTTAGCCAGGAGAACTAACTTCAGTTTCTATGACCTTGAGCAAGCCTGACCCTCCCTGAAGCCTGACTTCCCGTTGCCTTGCACCTTGTAATATCCTTTGCCTTATGCAGAAACACTGTGACGTGACATGATTTGACAGTCTGCCTTCTATTCCCACGTTTGATAGGACAAGGGGTAATGGATTAAAACTTAAACAGGAGAAGTTTAGGTTAGATGTGAGGAAGAAGTTCATTACTGTGAGGGCAGTGAGGCACTAGAACAGGTTTCCAACAGGTTCCCTACCAAGGAAGTGGTAAATGCTCCATCCCTGGCAGTCTTCAGGGCCAGGTTGGATAGAGCCTTGGGTAACATGGTCTAATGTGAGGTGTCCCTGTCCATGGCAGGGAGGTTGGAACTAGATGATCTTAAGGTCCTTTCCAGCCCTAACCATTCTATGGTTCTATAAATGAGGAAATTAAGCTACTTGCTCCAAATGGAAGAGGATTGATTTCTGCTGCAGTTGCTGGATCTACAACTTACTGGTTTACAAACTTATTCTGTCCTCTAAATAATATTATCACTCTGGACATTGAAATGGCTTTCGGCTTTGACTTTAAAATGCTCTCATTCTTTGCTAAAAGACACTAAGTCTATGCAAGGAGATCTGGTGGAAAGCTCTGTCAAGAAAAGTGCCTGAGGTAGCACTGAGGGATTGTGGAGTGTTTGTCTTGCAAAGCTTGGTGCCAAAAGTGGGTGGCTGCTAGTTTCGTAAAAAGTTGTGCTTTTGGTGTAACTATGACTACAAGAATCAGACTGGGATCCCTGGGAATAAGCAAACGTCTTGTGTCAACCTAGGGTATTAAATGCACTGGAGTCATTCTTCTTTAGTGCTAACATATGTCCTGTTTGTTTCACTCAGCCATACCTGTGAACTAATTTTTTTTTACACATTGTATCACTTTATAGGATTTTCTGTGTTGAATTGCTTTTACAGGCTGTGATGCAGTGCAGGCAGGCATATGTTAGTGGGGGTTTGGCTAAAGGTTCCAGTTGGTCTATGAGCATAATAGCATCTCACACTTCGCTCTTCCTGTGGGCTCCAGCAAAGGCAATGGTTCTTTTGCTTGCTTCAGCTGATGGTTTGAAAAATGCTTTTCTGTTCTGCCAGGTGCTGTAACACAGGAGCAGGAGATTTGGGCCTTTACATCTTTGCTACACAGAGCTTGGGGATACAGGGTTTCTGCTGGGCTTTGGGATTGCGAAATCCTAAGGCTCCTCTGAAACTCTCCCACCCTGTGGATTATTGCAAGGACCAGTCATAACTTTTCACTTGACTTAAGCAAAGTCTGTAAAACTGTCCCTTCTGGAATCGAATGCCTTTCAGGAGGTAGCAGTGTTCCATTCTACTATGGCTTGGTATACTGTAAGACCATATTAAAACCACTTGTGAGTTGTACTCTGGCATAAGATCTGAAAATTTTATATGCACATAGATGATTTGGTGTCTCCTGTTAATAGCTTTGGGGAGTCTGAAGAGATTGTAAGATTTCCCCTCTACAGATGCGGAAACAGAAAGATGTAAATGACTTGCCTGGGAAAGAAATGAGGGAAATGTAATAATATGCCAGATGTTAGGTCAGCCTCTCAGCTTGAAGGAAAAAAATTACACTTTTGCCAATCAACAAGTGTTCAAGGCCAAGTCGGACAGAGCCTTGGGTGACATGGTCTAGGGTGAGGCGTTCCTGCCTATGGCAGGGGGCTTGGAACTAGATGATCTTAAGATCCTTTCTAACCCAAGTCATTCTGTGATTCTATGAATTCAACTTCCTAAAAATGAAAAGGAAGCGTTCATTAGCTCTTACGTGATGTTGCCTGCAGTGCTTTTTCAGACTGAAGGCGCTTGCTTCCTAAAGAGTAATTGCTCTAAGAATATTCTTGCTGCATGACTGCTTGTTGTTTCTGGTAACTTTTTCAGGAGTGTAGTGTGTGCAAATGTTAAAAGTAATTTGAGTAGTCAGAAAAAACATTATGATTTAGCCAAAGAGTAGCACAAAAGGCAATGTGGAACTCATATGCTTGAGAAAACATCAGATAAAAAAAAAGGCCTAGTTTTCTTTAGTAAAAATAGGGGACATAGTGACACCTTCAGAAATAGTTTTACACACAGGGAAGTGGTGGATTCCCCAACACTGGACACTTTCAGAATTCAGCTGGACAGGGTGCTGGGACATGTAGTCTAGGCTGTGCTTTGCCTAGATGACAAGATCATCCTCGATGTCTCTTCCAACCTGGTGTTCTGTAATTCTATGATTCTAAATCAAATGAATTTTTACCAGTTCAAGGGAGACTATGGCCTTGTGAAAGGTCTATCAATACTATATGTATTTTCAGTAGTCAAAGATATGAAAGTTTTTTTTAAGAAAAAAACAAAAGAAACCCAAAACCACAGAATGGTTAATATCTTCAGAATGAAGGACCGAAATTTGGGAAGTATTTTCAATGTTAAGATCATAATTAGCTTTAAGTAAGGACCAAGTAGATTTTTGCCCTTTTTTGAGTTATTGTTTTGGAAGATTAAATAGGTGAACACACAGAATTGGATAAAATATTTAGCAATACCTCTTCCAAGACTAAAGATGTGACTTCTGAGCCAAATTTCTTAATAACTTTATTGAAAGCTAATCTGGTATGATAACAAAAGACATTTTAAAGCTTTCCTGCGGTGTTAAAGTCAATTTGAACTTCAACTTTAAAAAGTTATACTCAGAAACAAAGAATGGAGCTGAATTTAGATCTAGGACCTTAATGTTAGGTTCTCTGTTGGCTTTATGTTTCTGCACAATTCATAGAATTCACATTTTATTAACACTTATCTCCTATAAACCAGTCACCATGCAAAATACGGCAGGATTAGGATAAGGTCAGAAATATTTATTAATATCTTGAAAATTTCTGAAAAAAATATATCCTGACTTACAGCTGAAAATAAAAACCCTTGGAAAAGAGTTGATGGAGCCAAGATAAGGAAAATGAGATGAGATTAAATGAAAAATTTTGTTTAAATTGTGACCTTCTTAAATGTAGTTATTTGAAAAGCATGTTAAGGTTTACTTAGAAAAATACTAAATATTCCATATTAAACTTAATATCTGAATTGGGAAAGTTGTCAAAATTGTGTGGTGGAAAATGTTGCCTTTGTCACTTGGACACTTTCTGAGCAAAATGTATTTTTTGTGAAAGTGCCCTGGCATTTTAATAGCCAGTAAAGTGCCAAGATCTTATACATTTCCTTTCTGATAGCTGATATATTTTTCACTTACATGATATTTGTAGCTCTTATTTTATCCCAAACCTATAATCTAGTCTGCTTTACTTATATATTTTTCTGTCCATGGGATTTTTTGAATTGTAAATGGGGGATTATCCACTTCCCCTTTTAAGCTATGATGTTAAGAGGCAAATTCAATATGCTCACACTGCAGATGACACTGCTGGTTTTTTTTTTTTCCTTTTCACCTGTATTCAGTAATCCATGATTTGGGTAATTGTTGGTTATTTATCTTTTTCTGAATGTTTTTATAGTGCACTGGGTTTTGTTTGTGGTGGGTTTTTAGCCTCTCTCTTGTCTGCTCTCTTTGACTGGAGAAATTACTGCTGTTTGTCAGTGGCTGAGGTTGGACGCTTCGCTGTTCCTAAATACTACTGTGTCACTTGCCACTGCATTTAAGCCATGCTCACAAACATAAGCTAAATATCACACAGGCAAAAATGAGAGGCTTTCTCTTTAAACATCCATGCTAGCAAGTAAGTTTATTTAAAAGTCACCAAATGATGTAGTGGCAGAACCCAAAAGTTTCCCTCTCTGCATTCTCTGCAGGTTATTTTATAAGCTTCAGCTAACAGAATTATCCCCAGAGACACTGATTGTAGACTGGCAGTGACATCTACTGTGGCAGGGGCTACAGGCTTTTACCAGAAATCTCAGAAAAAGCCAGTTTTAGTAGATCTTAGAAAGGTGAAGAATAGCAGAAGAAAGCACAATAAATTTTCATTACACTTCTTAATTCAGTAAATATATGTTGATGACTGCACAGCAAGATATTATTGTGCTTTTTCCCTGAGGGTTTGAGTTTCCAGCTTATTTTGATTTCTTAAAGTACCACAAAAATCAGGAGGAAACCTCCAATTTAGGCTTGCCCAGCTCTCTTGTATTTTATTATATTATATGGTAATCAGCGGTACTCCAGCTTCATCTACGGCTGCTCTTTAACAGTGTGCAGTGGTGCAATCTGGCCTTTCATGTGTTTTGAGTATTGATTTTCCAGATAGATAGAACTGCAATAATAACCTGGGGAGGTCTGGCATTGCTGTGACCTGGTTTGCTTTTATTCTTTATGGCTCTAGGCAAAGCAGTCAGTTCCCGGGAGCAGTGGGCTGCTGGCAACAGCACGGCTCTCCCCACTTTGCTTGGGTGAAAGCCCTGGTGTAACTGGCTCTCCTTCCAGCTTTCCTTTTGAGCTGTTTTCCATTCCAATTCTCATTTTCCCCTCCTACACTTCCAGTTGCAGATCAGCCTGGAGGGCACTTTTTCCGGCATTCAGCTCAGCCTGTGTTACTGAGCAGCCTTCCACTGGCATAGCTAGCAGTTGCAGCATTGGAAGCTGGGGCAGTTGCTCATCGGATGAAAAATTGCAATTTTGGTCACAAATCATCTCAAAATGGTGCTCTGTTTTCGTAATGTATTGTTTCCTTCAGACAAAGAAATGCACTGGCATCTCGATGTAAATTTGTTTCTTCCCTTTTTAAAGCTCTAGGGTGTGAATCCCATTCACACTGGGGTACCACAGAATCATATGATCATAGAATCATTTAGGTTGGAAAAGCCCTTTAAGATCATTGAGTCCAACCATTAAACCAGCCCTGCCAAGTCGGACATGACACCATGTCACTAAGTGCCACATCTGCACATCTTTTAAATACCCCAGGGTTGGTGACTCCACCACTTTCCTGGGCAGCCTGTTCCTATACTTGACAATCCTTTCCATGAAGAATTTTTTCCTAATATCCAACCTAAACCTCTCCTGAAATGACACGAGGTCATTTCCTTGTGTCCTATTGCTTGTTATTTGGGAGAAGAGACAGACAGACACCTTGCTACAACCTCCTTTCAGGTAGTTGTCGAGAGTGATAAGGTCCCCCTGAGCCTACTTTTCTTCAGGTTCTGATTCCCTGGGATCAGTGATAAAGCTATTAGTGATCTGGATGAGGGAATCAAGTGCACCGTGGTGATAGGTGGCTTCTAAATATCAAAGACAAAAAAATGTGATGATGGTTGCTGTAGTGGTTTTAATCCTGTCGTGATCCTCTTTATATGAGACTAGTTCTACATGAAGAACCTGTGATCCAGACTAACTGCTCTCCATGCAGAAGGAATGACAGTACTGGGAGGAGTGATACTTCATGGGACTGAGCTGGTGACTGATGTCAGTACTCAAGATTTCTCAGGCTATGTGACCAGATGTGTTTGTAGTCTTGGATACGTTTACTCGATCTAAAAAAAACATCCTTGTAAATGGGGTTCTCTCATGTGAATGATGCTGCTTGCCAACTATTTCAGAATACAGTATACTCTCAGTATTTGTTCATTACATGTAAAGGTGGGTATGCAATATTTATAGTCTTTCTATAAGGATTACTGTTGGGAATAGCAGAGTTACAACCAATTATAAAAGCCAACTCAGTTACTATACCTTGGTTGGAACAACCTAGCTCTACATTGTAAGTATATTACACAGTAAACAAAAGGCAGTTGATGCCTATTTGAAGAGACCTCACTCGTTTCAAAAGTCTCAGGAGACAGAATAAGTTATTTGTGTGGCTGAATCACTGAACAAAACAGAAGCCATTTATTATCTGAAGTAAGAGGACAGCATATGTTTCACTGCAGCGTGGCTGGCAGCCCAGAGCCTTGAAAAATATGTTCTTGTCTTCAGGGGAGCATAGGCATCAACTTTGTGCATCTCAACAGGTGTTAGAACAACATCTAATGAGTAAAGTTGCAATCAAATGAACCTTTCTAGAGAAGAGCAAGCAACTTATTCAAGTTTTTGGCAGATGCCATTACACTTTTGCGTTTTTTAATCAGAGAAAATCCACTGTGATTTCTCACAAGTTTTCTTGAGCTTTACAATAAAGAAAGATGTGCTGAGCTGTTCTCTGTCTCTCACCCAACCATCTTGACATTTTAACCTTAGAAGTGAAAATAAAAGTTAAAATACAGTTTGTATTTTAGCTTCTATTCTCTTACCTATTAAAAATTACTGAGCTTGTCACCTAAGATTTACTGAGTTAGTCACCAAAGGGGAGACCTGTGGAACCTGATTTTATTCTGGAAAAATTAAATTGTCAATTTTTATTCTTACCATTTTGAACTCTTGAGTGTGAAGAACACTTGACTGCCAAACAAATATACTGAAGAGTCAATTCTGCAGATGCACATAGTCCTAAATTTGTCATGTTTGTGTTCAGATATGCCATGCCATCTGTCTTTATGATTATAAGTGGAATTTATAATCCCAACCCGGGGAACTACAGAGCAGTCAGTCTCACCTCTGTGCCTGGCAAAATCTTGGAGCGGATTCTCCTGGAAGGCATGCTGAGGCACATGAAAAACAGCAAGGTGCTTGGTGACAGCCAGCATGGCTTCACTAAGGGGAAATCCTGCCTGACCAATCTGGTGGCCTTCTATGATGGGGCTACGGAACTGATGAACAAGGGTAGAGCAGTTGATGTCATCTACATGGACTTGTGCAAAGTGTTCAACACTGTCCCACACCACATCCTTGTCTCTAAGTTGGAGAGACATCAATTTGATAGGTGGACCACTCGGTGGATAAAGAACTGGCTGGATGGCTGCACACAAAGAATTGTGCTCAATGGCTCCATGTCCAGCTGGAGACCAGTAACGAGTGGTGTCCCTCAGGGATGGGTGTTGGGACAGGTCTTGTTCAACATCTTTGTCGGTGACATGGAGAGTGGGATTGAGTGCACCCTCAGCAAGTTTGCCGGTGACACCAAGCTGTGTGGTTCGGTTGATACGCTGGAGGGAAGGAATGGCATCCAGAGGGACCTTGACACGCTTGTGAGGTGGGCTGATGCCAACCTAATGGAGTTTAACTATGACAAGTGCAAGGTCCTCCACCTGGGTGTGAGCAATCCCAGGCACAGCTGCAGGTTGGGCAGAGAAGGGCTTCTGAGCAGCCTTGCAGAGAAGGACTTGGGGGTGTTGGTCAATGAGAAAATGAACATGAGCTGGCAGTGTGCACTTGCAGCCCAGAAAGCCAACCATATCCTGGGCTGCACCAAAAGGAGCGTGACCAGCAGGTTGAAGGAAGGTGATCCTGCCCCTCTACTCTGCTCTCCGGAGACCTCACTTGGAGTATTGTGTGCAGTTCTGGTGTCCTCCACATAAAAAGGCATGGAACTGTTGGAACAAGTGCAGAGGAAGGCCACGAGGATGATCAGGGGACTGGAGCGCCTCCTGTATGAAGATAGGCTGAGAAAGTTGGGGCTGTTGAGCCTGGAGAAGAGAAGGCTGCATGGAGACCTCACAGCAGCCTTCCAGTATCTGAAGGGGGCCTATAGGGATGCTGGGGAGGGACTCTTCATGAGGGACTGTAGTGATAGGACAAGGGGTAACAGGTTCAAACTTAAACATGGGAAGTTTAGATTGGCTATGAGGAAGAAATTCTTTAGTGTAAGGGTGGTGAGGCACTGGACTGGGTTGCCCAGGGAAGTTGTGAATGCTCCATCGCTGGCGGTGTTCAAGGCTGGATTAGACAGAGCCTTGGGTGGCATGGTTTAGTGGGAGATGTCCCTGACTATGGCAGGGGGATTGGAACTAGATGATCTTGAGGTCCTTTCCAACCCTAACTGTTCTATTATTCTATGGTTCTATGGAACCTATTACATGTAACCTTTTGGGTTGTTTAGAGTTTGTAATTTGTAATAGAATATATCAGAGATGCCCACATTTTTGGCAACCTCACACTAGTAAAGAAGAAAATTTCGTAATCATTAAAGACTTTTTATGCCCAGCAGATTGAAACACTGTGGAAAATAGTCAATCCTTATACAAGATTAGGATGAAAGGGGTGTGAAATGGTTTTCAAAGTCCTTATGTTTCTAGAAAGTTGAGCAATTTCATCACCAGTGCTAGGCAAGGGTGAGGGACTTCATTTGCTGCTGCTGCTGCTGCTGCAAGCAGCCCAGTCAAATGAGGTAGCAGTTAAGTGTGTGGAAGGGTTATGTGTTTTGGTTGGATCTGTAATTCTATTGTGCTACCTGAGCAGAAGGTGTGTGGTAAAGGAGCCCAAAGCACTGATGCTTCTCTGGAAGTACAGAGGAAGAGAAACCTTATTCTGTCCATATTCGGCTGGCAGAGGCTGGAAGCAGAAGTTGGTTCCACGACACTTAACTATGGATAATTCACTGGAAGAGCCCCATACTGGGACTATGGCACAGTAATTAATGGAGAAATCCATGACCATGTTGATTTCAAAGGCTCAGACTGTTCTGGTCTTCTAGAGTAATTAACAGCTTTATTGATTAAACATGTCCACCTAGTACTATTGTGAACCAATCAGTTCTTACCATGGTGCCATGCAGTACTCTTGCATGTCTGCTTAGAATAAGTGCAGCAGCAGGTAAAAAGATAGATAACTCAGAGACCTGATCCTCTTTACATTTTGCATGATCTCAATCAAAACTGTTCTACTTAGTTTCCTACCCTACCTTTTACATTGATTTAGCAGTACTGGTGCTTTTGGCTGAACAGGGTCCAGGCAAACGAGTAGAGATGGCTTAGGTGAGGCCTCATTTCTGATAATTTTTCACCCCTGAATTCCTTTTTCCTCAGAGACATTATATTTATAATGGAAATTAAGGATTTAAGGAAATCCTTTCATGTCTTATCTTCTTGCCATATTGAGGAATTATCACCAAGAATGGAAACATGGACCTTTTCCTCATTCAGAAATACTATGGAAAATTAATCAGCACAGATTATTTCAGTCCATGTTGGACAAAACTACTTAGTTGTGCCATGCACATTACAACATGGAGAAATGGTTACTTTAGGATGGCTGATAATTGTCTTGATGAATGATCTCCTGTTTTGTTAGTATACCTCATGCTGTTGCATGAGTGTTGCAGTTATTAAAGTAATGGAGTTGTTCATACATATGACATTGCATTCTGTTGACATCTTTATACCAATACTTGGTCACGTCCTCAGAAGCAGTGATTTGATTGGTTCATGGGTGACAGTGATTAGTAGGTAAGAAGACATAGATAAATGTGTTAAATATTTTAGATATTTTTAATTTTCCTTTTTGACTCTTCCATGGCTGTGAGCAACATGAAAGAGCGTCACAGGCAGTGTGTTGCTCCCAGTGCTGCTTTATGAGTTAATCTAATGAGATTGGTAATTAGCTGAATTGTAAACTAGGTGGGTTTATTCTTCAAGATGTAAGTGAAGGAGCATTTATCAAACTATTGGACAGAATTTCTGCTATGTTTACTTGTGTCACTTCATTCACATGTCACCACCATTCTTTAAGCCTAAACCTTTTGTCTGCCACTAGAACTTGAGTGTTGAAATTGTTCCTTAATTGTTCTATGCACTGTGAGTATCTTTATTGTCAGATTATATCCTTATAACACAGAATATAGCTAGAAATGTATGATATGTAATATAAATATGGCAAGAAGTATCACTAGAACTCATCCTTGATTAAGAATTTATTTTTCTCTCCTTTTAACAAGGATTGATGGGATCACAGGCCATTTCATTTAGGAGGCTGTATGTGAGAGCTTTGTTGGTTTTTAATTTTCCTCCATTGATTTTCAGCATCCAGAGAGCACTTGCTCTCTAATGGCTCTCTCTGTTGGTGTTTGTTTGCAAAGTGAAGTAAAAGATAAATGGCTTTCAGGGTAATACCTCTCCAAGGGCTTCCACTTGAGAGTTGGTGGCTGTTAGCAGAGCTGCAGTGTATTTAGGAAAGTTCTGTGCTCAAAGAAAAGCATTCCTGAGCCTCTAAGTGTGGTAAAATTGTTTTAGATTTGGTGTGACAACGTTATCTTGCTGATAAAGAAGTCTTCAGGAGGAATAGCCCAATTTGTTCACATTTTTCTGTGAAAGTGAAATGCTCTGCACTTTCTTAATAGGGATTCAAATGTTTTCCTTGCATATGTTTTTCCCCAGCAAACAATTGATTTTTCAGTAAAAGAAGGGAAGAAGGGCCGCTGGTATTTGGGCAGTTATGAACAAGTACTGATATTAAAATGCAGTTGGTTTTTGGCTGTGCTTATGTTGAAAGTCTTGGCTTGTCTGTTGGAAAACAGTATTTTGAAATTACTGTAAATTTAATTTTCAAAATCTTGGCTTGCATAGAAATATTAAGTTCATCTATAGTGTAAAGTTGTTTTCCATTTGGATATTTCAAGCCTGCTTGTGCCTTGTTGCTGTGATACATTATTTGTTGTGTAACAGTGTTCAGTCTTAGAACCACTGCTAATGAAAGGGTCCTGCTTAGCACACCTTACCCATTGCCTTCTCAGACCAGGTGTCACTATTTAGAAAAGACATATCCTCACTCTAGGCTAGATTTAGAAAGCTACGAAAAGAGGTGTGTGAGGCTCTTGGAGCTCTGGGGAGGTGATCCTGTGGATCGTGAGCCTCATCTCCCACAGGTGCTGAGCAACATCTCTTTCCATCGCCTCCTCTGGAAGTGATTGCTGTTTTTTGCCTCAGAAAGTCGTATTTGTATGAAGATGACCTTAAACAGCATGGACACACATAGTGCAGTGTGTATTTTCATATGTTCTAGTTGTAAATTTGGGCTAATACAAATTTTTAAGAGAGTTCAGTTATTAAACAGGCACTGCTTATAAAGCATCAATTTCTTTATTAGGTTTTCAGGTTTTCAAGTGTCATGTAAAATCAGTGAGAATTTTGCTTAAGGAACGTGTGATACATTTTTCTGTTGCTGCCTGCTTCTCGTGCCACTTACATTGAACTTAATTTAAGCAGCTTCAGCAAAGGTCTGGAGTAAGATTTGCATTCACATGTCTGGATCACGACTGAAAGAGCTTAACAAACTGCTCCGTTAGCATACAGGTCTGAGAAATTGCTGCCTGAAATGAGGAAAATCTGTAAATCCTGGACCTCTTTCTCTGTTCTGCTGCCGCGTCATTGTGTGTGTCCAAGATGGGAATTGAGGACACTTTTCTTAATGGTCCCCTCATCCTGAATTCCAGGTTGGTTTCTGTATTATGCTTTGGCAGAAGTTTAAACTGTTCATGTTTGGCATTTAGCACATGGATGATGCTGTTGACTTCATTTCAATGCATAAGGTTAAACATTTGCACAATTGCATTTGGGAGCTGGGGAATAAAATGTAATGCACAAAACCTGGTCTTTACGAGAGGAGCAGGACAGTAACCTCTCCATATCTTAATTTATAAATGAGGAGAGTTGCTTTTTTTCCAAGCAAATGAAGTGACTGTTTTATAGCAAAATGCTGTTTATCTGAAGCCTTCCCTTAGCTCTTTCTTTAATGTCATCATTGCTGATGGCTCTATGTGCCACAGGGCACACAAAAATCTGTTGCTGGAAGCTTGTTTCAAGTTTCTGGGGCTTTTCCTTCTCAGTAACCAGTCTTATTACATCCGATGTGCTTTTGGTTTGTTTCTTCAGTGCAGCTTTCAGGGTGACCTCTGCTGAGATAAAAGGACTAAAAACACTGTGGATTTTCTTGAAGCAACATCTTTAGCAGTGATGGGCAGTTCATTGTTCTGAAAGCAGCAGCACGCTGCAGAACAGAACCCAAACCAGAACAGAACAGATCTGGCAGAGCTCTTGCTTTTCTCAATCCCTCCTTTATTTCTTGTGAATCGTGGCAATATTGAATCTTAAAACAGAGTAGTATGTATAGTTTAGGCAATGACTCTAGTAAAGGTTGACCCTGGACGGTGCATGTGAGGCTGACTGCTCTGCTTCCGCTGTAGGTGCTCTGCAGGGATCCAGCAGGTTTTGGTGAGAGGGGAGGGTGTTGTGTATTGAGCTTTGCATAGCTGTGAATGGCTAACGTGAAAGTCAGGGAGCAGAGAAATAAAACCTCCATCTCTTGTGGAAGTGATAAATAGGAGTCTCTGTTGTGAGGGTGACTGTTTACTTTCACTGCAATAGAAGGTAGGAGATTTTGTAAGCAATATTACAGCATTTCACAATTCATAAATCAGTCCATGTTCTTCGAAATGGGGATGGGCAGGGGACGCCTGTGTCTTTATATCAGCAATGGATGCCCTGGAGTATTTAATGTGAAACAGGTAAGGCTAATATTGGGGAATAGTCCTGGAATAAAGCTCAAATGAATGAAACAGTGAATATTTTTCATAATAGTTCTTTTTAATAAGATGCCTAACAAGGGAGTTGAAGGAGGGCACTGGAGTGGTTTCAAGCTGAAAATTAAACATTTTTATGGAAATAGACTCATTAAAACTGTCTGTTACAGAAGTGCAACTGTTTTTCTATGAACGTGATATTTGTTCAGTAATTGAAATATGATTCTTAAAAGTATACTGTCAGTTTTCTTTTTTGGTTATGTAATTCATAAACGTCATTTTTAAGTAGACTATGTACTGTGCCCCAGAAAGCCTGGAACACACCTCCCTGCTTTTTACTGGTCTGGTAATGTAACCAACCTGCAAAATAAAGTTAATTTTATTGCTGCATTTTATTTTACTGCATTTCAGACAACTGTTTCACCAGATTGGGTAAATTACTGATGTTAATCAGTAAGTAGAGATGTGGTTCTGCACCGCAGTTTGTATTGTCTACTGCTGTTCTGCACCACAGCATATACTGTCTAATATTGAGCCAGACTTCAGTTGCTTTAAGATCTTCACATTATTTAAAATACCTTCAATGAAGTAGTAACTTTTTTAACAATATATTTCAAAAACAGTTTTCTTAGAAAGCACTTCTTTCCCTTAGAAACTTTTCTTAAACTTAAATAATAGACCTTGCTGTTCCCTTTGCACGCAGGTTTGGGGAAGCCACTTGAATGCTTTTTGTAGTTATACTGTCATCTTTTCAACCCTCCTATTAATACTTAAATTCTAGGGAGGACTTAGTTTTTACTTCCACCATTCTGAATGACAGGCGTGGCTTAAGGAAGTCTATACCATTTATTCCAGCTTCAATGCTCAATATTACGGTGCAGCATGGGGCAGCTGCTCCCTCTGGGCTGGGGAGCTGGGAGTCAAGAGGGATCCTGTGACCGGTGGGTCAGGGAGGGAGATTGCCAGGCACATCCATGGTGATGAGGCCATGATCAAGTGGGTCAGCCCTTTCTGTGGCCTCCCCATAAGGCATCTGGGAGCCTCTTCCTGCCTTCCACCACAGATATTTTCACCCTGAGTTACCTGTTCTGTTAATCCCATCGGTTAGCCCCCAGGCTGGTCTGCTTGAGGGGGAGGCTGGAGTGGAGACCTCCTGAAGTCTGCTGGCCTTATGGGGTTATTGAATGCTGCACGCATTCAGAATTCAGTTCCATGGTTCTTCCAGTCAGAGGTTATGATTTACTTAATGTGTTTGTATTTTACATGTCCAGTTGTTTAACTTAAATTCAAAACTGCTTAAGACTCTCTTTTGGATATGACAGGGCCATTTATGTATACAATCTGGTTATGTTTTGTAGGGTTAAAGACACCATGAGAAAGGAAAATGCTATGAAGCATGCAGTATAATCCTTGAAATAGTTCCTCTGAGTCTTGAAGTTAACAATTTCTCAGAGCTCACTGCACAAAAATGTGTTGGTTCAATCTTCCACTTAGCCACAGACCCCATTTTAAACATTTATTTTGCATTTATTTGATATCTTTCTCTTTTGTAGATATCTAAACAAAACTTTTCAAAGTTGTAGTATGCGCTTCCTCTTCTTCTCCTGACAGGACAAAAGATTGCTGCTGTTGTGCCCCCCAGAGCCTGACTGAGACAAGAATCCGTGCCCTGTTAGCATCCCAAATTCTCTGGGGACGGAAAGCTGTGCTTTTGTAAGCAAGATGACCCAAGTTCACTTAGTTTAGTTGCAATACGTTTGTTGATACTGGTTCTTTTGTCACTTGGCTGACTTGTCACTTAACAACCTTCCTGTTTTGAAGTCTAGCGTCAGACTGGAGACCATCTGAAGCCGAAAGGCACTGGTGATCTATCGTGTAGGAGTTAAGGGTGTCTGAAGCTGTGGTTTGCAATTCAGCGAATTCTTATCAGTTCATGTGGCAGATGCCATTAGTTATGGTTTGCCTTTAAGCAAAAGGGTCGCAAGTGCCTTTGTACCAAGTTCATTGGCAAAAGAGGAAGACATAGCAGGCACATGGAGTATTCAACCCCTTCCAGAGCAGTCCACTCTCCTATAGATTTATTTCTTTTTCTGAACCTTGAATACTTTGCTGTTTATTGATTTTTTTCCCCCCACCTTTTCCATATAATTGCACCTCTTCCATCTAATTTTGTTGAGATTGTGGCTATCTGGTTAAACTGGTTTGTACTTTTCACTTCAAGTTTTCATTCAAAGATATCAAAGCACACTACAAATTAGTCTATCCGATGGCAAAACTTCATGTGAGGTGCCTGAATGCAATTTTGCATGTAAAAAGAGACAGGAATGGGTAGACAGTGTCCAGGTGGGTCACACCCTAAGTGTGACAGCATCAGGGATTGCTTGCAGAGTGCCGATTGCATGCCCATTAATAGACCATGTTCTCAACCTTTAGTTTCTTAGGCGTGTATCTTTCCTGTTGGTGCATGACTTGCTGGCTCTTTAGCTGTTCACACAGGGTATTGGAGGTCAACTTGTATAGGACTTTTTGCCCCCCCTTTTTTTTCCTTATAGTCTCTTTAAAGCAGGAGAGCTGTGAGAATCTCCAGTGCACCTATAGGTAAAGTACATCTGTACAGCACATTTGGTGACCCCTTTGAACTCTCCCTTTAAACAGTAGAGCACCTACTGATGGACTTTGCATTGGCATTTTCATCAGGTTTCTGAAGAGGCAGCATTGCTGACTCTATTGATAAACCTCAGTTAGATTTACTGATGACACAATTCTCTTTTCCTGAGACAAACAGCAAGTTCGTAACTGCTCAGTATACTATAGTTTCTAGCAGCTATAACCAACCACACCTGTCAGTTTGCATGTGTCACCAGACAGGATTCAGATCACTTCAGGTCTCTTTCTCCCCACACTGTTGTGGACTGGTGGACTTTCTTCAGCAGACAAGGAGAAATATGCTTTTTACTATCTGAGCCTCTCACTGCACCCTTCAGAACAATGACCATAATGGGAAACAAATGTGTTGAGATTTTGAAAGGGTAGGTTGTGGCAGCTGAGTGTGCTGCCTCAGAAAAGAGGTGGACTGTCTCAATATACCCTACTAATCCTACAAATTAATAATAAATGGTGTTATAATACATCCAACTGACCTACTATCACTGACTAATTTCATTTCTGAATACAAATATAAATTTTGTTGTTTCCAAGACTGCTAAAGCTGTGAGATGCATTATGTGTTGTTACCTCCACAGCGGTATACCTGCTCTTTTCTTGTACATTGGCAGACACATCAGTCTGAAGTTTTGGGAGCCTTAAGTCTCCAGTACACATAAAAACTCTGGGTTTACAGTAGGTGTTGAGCCTCTTGTGCAAACTAAATGCCAGTCAAGAAAATCTGGTAGTTAATCAAGGCTGTCTGGATCTCTTCAAACCAGAATGTTACATGTTAATTGGCAAGTCTCTCAAAACATTTTTGAGAGCAGTTTACTTGACTGCTTCAATAAAGCAGTTATTCTCCTGTTTGAAAATGCTGGTCATGTATGACCTGGAAAATAGGTGCTAAATAACACAAAACAGTTAGATGAGAATTTCCATTCCCGCAATCACATTTTCCCTAGAATTGCTATAGCCTGTTAGTAATCAATTTACTGCTGTAAGAATCCTGCAATTACTGAACTAAGGTGTATTTAGTGAGGATCTTCCTAAGTAGCTCTGTAAGAGGTATGTCCTTCTTTAATTTGTCTGCCTGCTAGGGAATTACAGCTGTTGCCTCCCTGTTTCCTTTCTGCTGAAGCACAGATTCTCTGTTGATATGTACAAAGCTTCATTGATAACAGCACTTGATTTTGAGCCCTCGCTTTGCTATGTCCTCTCCTGCACTTTGGTTGTTACTGCTGCAAGAAACTCTTCTCATCAGCTTGTATAATTTGTTTTGGTAAATGTAATAGCTTGACCACCCCTCTTGCTGGGTGTACAAACCTGATATCCCTGGAAAATCTGTGGGAAGAGGAGGGAAGGGTTCAATGATGTAGAACAGCTGGAATTGCCTTCTCTTTGGGATTGGGGAGGGGGGTGTGTGTGTTAATACATAATTTTGATACTCCTTGGGCTTGATTCTGCCCTGTCCTGAAACCTGCTTAGTGACCTCCAAAACTGTGAGGAGAAGCTTCAAACATACAAGTACTCCATCAACTCTGTGACAATACAAAATGGAGGCAGCAGAGAAAACAAGGCTGGTTTTACACAGCAAAGAGAAAGGATTTGAGGATCCTAATACAAGAATTAACAAATGTTCTCAAGGGTAGAAACAGCCCAAGTTTCCTAATGAGTATTTTACTGGATTTCAGGCAACTGTTTCACCAAAACTATCATCTTTGCTTTCTTTGAAACAGACTGACCTGCTGCTGAACTGTGCTTAGGCATAGTTTTAACAGAATTATACCAGCTGTTAATAGAGATTAACAAAAAAACCATGAGCTGGATTCGCAGCTGGTATAAATTGATGCAATTGGATTGCATTCAGGGGAGGTCCACTCATTATATGAACTTGAGGGGCTGGTGTTTGGGAATTTTCTGAGGCTGATGTGTCTCATGTGACTGCTGTTCTCTCCATGTGCTGTGCTGTTTTGCTTACTGTGAGATGGTGCAAATATCCAAGTTTAGAGATTCCTTTCTTGGATTTTGAAGAGTCTCCTGAATTTGACCTTCTGCCACTTCTAATGCTTCCAAGCTCTTGAAGAGCACAGCATGAAGACTGTTTGCCTGGCTGGAAGTGTACCAGCCAGTCACAGGTACGGAGCCTCCCTGAGTCAAGCGTAAATACGTATGATATGTTATTTCACTTAATAGTCTAAAAGTACTTAAAATGAGGTTCCATTTTCAAGAGGAAATTGTATTGCAATGTGTTGAATATGTTTACACATGAACAGTATCTACATTGTGGTTTTAGCCACTGGTTTGCAGGTAGGTGGAAATAAGGGTAAAAAATAGGTGGATTCATCTTTGCTAGGTTGCCTGCTCCGTAGGAAAACTCTAACTAAAGCTGTCTTCTTTAGACAGATTCACTCCCTTTAGATATCTGTTGGTTGGGTTTTTTTTTTTTTTATTATAAGTAAATGTTTTAATGAATTACTTAATCTCTTTAAGTAGTTATCTTGTAGTGCTTTTAAATTTCAGAATTCCTAGGAGATGAGTACTACCTGAAAAAAAAAATGCTAAGCTGCTCTTGTCAAAACCTACATTTTTCAGTATCTGTCTATCATAGTACAATGTCTGTGATAATTGCAGGTTTTCCCCTTGTTCCTTTAGCACAGTGAAGTAATAGCTCTATGATGTAGGTGCTGTTTGTTAGCCCTTGCTTATTCCTGTATATAGAAATAAAAGTCTTCTGAAGAAATAAAGGTAAAAAAATCTATGCTGAGGGCAAACATCTTTAGTTTTACGGATGTGTAAACAAACATTTTTTTTTTGGATGACTACTGCATGCCATTTCCTGTTACAGCTGGAGTGAAGGGCAGCCAAATGTTTAATGAGGTGTCTCAGGCCACGGATACTAGTTTCAGAGACAGCATTAAGATTCGGACAAAAATTAGTACCCTTCCTTGGACTCATAACATTCATGGGGGGAAAAAAAAGAAGCCAAACCAAAGAAACAAACGCAAGAATTCCCCCCCCACACACACACACATTGAAATACTATATTTTTCTTTAAAGATTTGGTTTTTGTGTGTGTACCTCCTTTAAAACTATGATTGCCTAAGTTACTTCTCTCTCCCAATATAAAGCATTCCTTATAACCAAAGAGAGCTATTCCTTATGTGTAAGATAAGAGTGTATGCATTTCTAGCCTATTTTAATAAGGTTTAGCAGGTGAACGACTGAGCAGAATTACTTTCAGGTGGCTAGGTACTCTTTGGTGTAACAGCAGCAGGTGAACTGCTGGCCTCTAGTGGTAAATGGGGAATAATCTGAGAGTTTTGCTCTCTCTTGCTCAGAGACAATGTATTCTGATGTTACTTCATGTAAGTTACACCATAATTTGAAGTATGACTGAGACCGCGACAGTGATTTAGTTTCACTTACATGAATTATTTTCAGTATGGTTCAGATAATCTTAAAATGGAATACCCTTCACTTTTACTGTTGTAAATAAAGCTCAAGCTGTTTTTGAGCACTGCAGGAATGAAATTTTTTGTAGTGAGAGCCAAGGGCAGAGTTATTTTAAGGGAATATACAACCAGTATTTTATAATTTCTCTGAAGAGGGAAAGCCTATCTGGCTGCTAGTGACAGAGAAAAAGATGTGATTATAAAACACATAATTCTCTGAAGAGAATTATTTTTTTCTTTTCCAAGTGATTCTATAAAGGAATATGTTTTTTGTGGGCCATATGGGCAGCTTTCTCTTTCTACCCTTAATAAGTAAAATAATATGAAGGCCAGCTTGGTGGCCTATAAGTAAGCGCTGTGTTGCACGGCTGATCTCTGCCCTACTGCGACTGCAGAAGCTGCAGAGGGGACGAGCTGCAACATTCCCTTTTTTATCACATCACTGAGCTGTGGACCAGTCCAGTCAGAGTTGCAGTGGTGCTCATGTGAGGTATCCTAATGAAATTTAGTAGTTGTCACATGGAAATGGTAACCGAAACATGCTGAATCTGTCTCGCAGTCTCCAGGACAAATGTTCATTCTAGCAACACCTTAGAGGGATTCAAAGAAGAGATGAAAACTCAAACCTTTCAGGACAGTTGAGAGGAGAAGCAGCTCCTTCATTAATCCCTGAAGCAATTAGTGTGAAAAGTGAGACATTTAGCGTTATTAATTTGTGTATTGTCAGCTATTTTTACATTGCTTTAATTTTATGTGATAAATATATCTGAGGTAAAATTAATACTAGATACAGTTACTTTCAGCTTAGTTTGGTCCTTTTTTTAAAGGACAGAAATAACGACACTGAATTCTGATCAGAGAAAATGGTGGAATTCAGAGGCTGAACCAGAGAATCTGTGCCAGGGTAAAATCAGAATGGAATTTTGTTCCCTCGCTCTGATTGGTGAGTTACACTTTGGCTTTGAGGTTGAGCTAGTATTTTCTGGTTAGCCAAGACTAGCTGCCATTTTTGCAAGGATATTGCCTTGTAAGACCTCATTCATCCCTTTTTCTTCCCACTTCTCAGTCACTGAAGCGACAGAAAGGATCTGCTTATGCTTATATGCACCCCAATAACAGTATTTGCCAAATGTTTCCTGGCAGGACATTTTGTGGTAACTAAAAGTTTCTCTTTGTTTATCCATTTACTCCTTTTTTTTTGTTTGTCTTTTTAGAGATATGTTAAGTTATCTGCTGGGTTTCTGAAAGTGTTCTATCCAGCGAAAGACAGCATTGCAGGTGGAGAAGTCTCAGTGATGCAATTTACTTTTCCATATAAAAGATAACTTGCAGAGCAGATGGTTCAGCTGTAGAGCCCAGCTTCTCCCTGCTTGCCCAGGTGTGGGCTGGACAATGGGACCTGACGGAAGAAAATGGCAAAAGCAGCTTAAAAAAGCTAAAACCTGCAAGAGGCTTGAACAGCCCGGTGTCATTTACCCAGCATGATTCATGTGAAGTTTCTGTTACTGTAGAAATCTAAATGTTTAAGGTTTGCTTCCAAAGCCATCAGTATTTCAGCAGCTCCGGAGTCTTTTGGAGCCTTTTCTCAGGGTGTCCCCACCTTGGAAGAATATGTGGCTTTACTGTAGCTGCTGGAGATCAGGCTTTGAGTTTTGTTCTTAGTTCTGTTCCTCTCATTCACAGGGAGCAGTGGCTTGGAAGAATAGACTGATGCCCCTCCTGGCATTCATAATACGATTTCCTTCCATTTACAGGGCCTTAACATTACTTACTCAGCTGTGCAGGGGCTGATGTCAGTGAATAGCTGGCTGAGTCATTTTTTAGTGATTTGACATGTTGAGAATAAGCCTGAAGCTGTCACATGAGTAACGTCTACATAGGCTTTTTCTAGCTGCAGCCATTCTTAATTTCTGTGCTATATTAAAGCTAAGCTAATAATAGTACTTTGGGTGATACTTTGATGGGAATCTTTGTTAATACATTTGAAGAAGAGAACTTAAGAGGTTGGTTAATTCAGTGCTAGCAATGTTAGAGGCAATGATGCTAAACTGGAGATTGAATGAATAGGTGGAACGGCTAGCTGTTTTCCTAAAGTAGAGAAAATAACTGTGTGTAGGACTTTGCAGCCCATTAACTGGGGAATAGGCACAATAGCTGCATTGTTATAGCTGGAGCTACTTCTTTTCTTACTTAAGAGAGGAACCTTAGTCTTTCAAGCAGAAACTGGTTGTTAAAAGTAAGACTAATTTTAAGAATATGGCTACAGTTATTCAGTCCCTTTGTCACACCTTAGTCCTTCCCACACTGAACCTTTTTTTCGGAAGCAGCCTGTCATTTAAATCAAGTTAGTTAGAAAGAAGGAGACTGCTTGTTGAGCTGTCAGCAGATGATGTACAAAAAGGACAGCCAAAATAAGGTAAGACCATCTTCAAGCTGATTTGCTGATTTGAGAGAAGAGTGGTGGCAATGAGAGCTGCATCTGGGATTAGCAGGCGATGCTGGTGAGTCATACTGGAGACCTTCATAAGGCTGCTCTTGTAGCAGAATTATGTGTCAAATGCATCTGCGTAGGAAGAACCAGTTCGCTTTTGGGTGGACCCCAGTTGTTGGAATCGGTGGAGCTGTCATGACAATTGTCACTGCAAGACTGTAACCCTCTAGATATTATCGATTTTTCTATTAAAATTAAGTTCAGTAGATGTTAACTGGTCATCAAATCAAAACATAAAATCTGTGTATGGAATCATAGAATGGTTAGAGTTGGAAGGGGCCTTAAAGATCATATATATGAAGAAGAAATTCTTTACTGTAAGGTAAAGGTGAGGCACTGGAATGGGCTGCCCAGGGAAGTTGTGAATGCTCCATCGCTGGCAGTGTTCAAGGCTGGATTGGACATAGCCTTGGGTGGCATGGTTTAGTGGGAGGAGACCCTGCCTATGGCAGAGGGGTTGGAACTAGATGATCTTAAAGTCCTTTCCAACCCTAACTATTCTATGATTCTATGATAGATGCTTTCTTAAAATTAATGGTTTTATGTTTGTATCAGCAAACTGATAATAAATATTGTATAGTATATGTTGACTTCTGTAACTATGTTTGTTTTTTCTTATATGTGTTACGAGTTGCAGGGCAGTATCTTAAGTGTATCCTTCCAGGGTTATTTTGTTTACTTTCTTGCTTTTTCTTACTCTTTGGTGTCACTCTATGGTGTAATTATACTGTGCTTGATAAATTCTACTCCTTATATAAAATAGTGTAGATAAGCTTGAAATATATTTTGAAAGGAAATACTTGACTGAATTCTGTGTATTGGGTTTTATTTTCTTTGGTCATACTGAATAAGGCTATAAAGGAAGAATTATATGTTACATGGTATTGTTTAGTATTAGTAATAGTGGCAGAAAACAGCTTTATATATTTGAGTTATATTTCCTTGGCTGAGTCTGCAAAAACATCAAGGGCAGCACAAAGAAACAAGCCAGGGTAAAAATAGGAGACACAAATGCTGAAAAAGATTGTGAAAAATGAAAATACATTAGTGCAAAGAAACTGAAATTGGGGAAGCTTTTTGTTGCCTTCTCCGTGATTCCCCACATTGAAGGGGTAAGCTAGTGTGTGAAGTCCTATGGCAGGAAAGCTGATGCACATTACATCACATGACTACCACTATCAGCTTTTCTGTGGCACTTCCTATACAAGCATTTTGGTACAATTCTGGTACAATTTAATATAGAGAATCTATCACATAGACCTAAATAATCTTAACCAAGACAGGTTAAGAGGTTCATCTGGGGCTGTCCAGTGATGGGAGGCAGATGCAGAACCTGTCCTGTGGGAGTATTCTGTCTCCCCCATATATTTCATGGTGGCAGCCTGTAGTGGAAACAACAGCACCTGTGCCTCTGCGTTACCTGTACTCTTTTGATTGCAGATTGGGCAATGCAGAGTCTCAAAATGTGTCCTGTAAGTTACCTTCACAGGCGTATTGTGGAGACTGCCAATGCATGTTACCCTGGGAAGATATTGTCTGTAATCTATGTACAAGATACAAAGGGAACAGAACCAGATCTTCAGCCTGCTTTACAGTGGCAAATTTTGTCCACATATCCAGATTGGCTCCTGTTTTGGATCTGAGGAAGGTGGTGAGGTCAATGCCCTGTATTCTCTGTATCCCCCTTTGCTGCAATTGTACAGTTCGCTCACCATATATACAAGCAGATAAGCTCCTCTCTCGTATTCCTTTTTTGATTTCTGTGCATGTTTTGCTTTTTGCCCCACTTCGTACATAGATCAAGTGGTAAACCTTGAAAGCAAACGTGCAAGGATAAACAGATTGTCCACTCTCTGTATCCCTTACAGACAACACAGACTTTGAAATGTTTTTTTTATTTCTTTCAGCTAGAAATGTCAAAATAATCAGCGACTGGAAAGCTACTGCTTTGTATTAAGGGAAAATGTTGACAGAATTTTCACTAGCATCAAGGCTTATAATGAGCAACTGTTAAGGAAGAGAGGACCAGCACAAGTCATTGTATAGCTCGTTGGGATTCCCCTGTCAGCTATAGTTCTTTTCAGAGAAGCAGAAGAATGTTTTTATGGTAATTAGAAATGCAAGATATACTGAGGACTGAGACTTTCTTTTTACACTTGGAATGTGAAGCTTCCAATCATCCTGAACATTTGAAAAAACATTTCTGCAGCTGTGTTGAGAGCAGCTTTGTAGGTGTGATGAGGTTCCATTAATGAGTCAATGGCAGATCGTTGTCCTAACCTTTTCCTGGCCTCCTTGTCATTCACAGGTGAAGTGCAGATGTCTTCAGATGATGTAACTGAATGAGAAACCTTTTCTTGAGATTTCTAAACTCATATAGTCTTTAACCTAGCATAGTTATTCTTGCAAGAGCAAGAAGGAGCAAAATGGAACAGGGGTATTTTTATCAGTTAGTGTTGAAACTAAGGGAGATAGTCCCACTTCGTTGTGGGATTTGAGCATGTAAAGTCTATTAAAACCAATGGTGCTAATGCTTTTAAATTCTTCTAATACCCAAATACTGCTGATCTAGAATTTACTGAAATAACTTTTGTTTTTATGAAAAAATAGAGCAATCACAAGCTTTATTAAAGGGGCATTATCACTCACTGCTCTATATACTATTCAGCTGTCATGCTTTGTGCTTTCTCTACTGATTCCACTGTCACTATCCCAATATAAAGGCTGTTCAATCTACATCTGTACGCAATGTGAAATGTTTTGGTTTTTCCCAATGCACAGACCCTTACAGCTCTGAGCAAGAATTGGTTCAATACTGGGACAAAGTCAGAAAAGAATGCCAGAGACCAAATTCAGGTTCTGTAAAGACTAAAAAATTTGGTAGGTGAACTAACTTAAAGACATCCTTGTTTCCTTAAGAAAAAAATTGTCCTAGGCATTTGTATTGTTGATGTTTTGGTGGTTTTGTTGTTGTTGTTAGTAGAGAAGAAGATTCTTGTGTCACAACTAGTGCTGATAAAATTTTAAGCAACACACAGAAATAAATATAATGTGAAGGGGCTGTACTAAAAAAAAACGAGCATTACTTTCTCTGTACTCTGGCTCATTAAACTTCCTCTGGTTTCCAAATGATGCTTCCTACTGACTTTCGTGATTATATGATGATTTTAAAGAATCTTAACAAAACTTGAAGATTGGATTTGCTTATACAAATCCAGAATATTTATTTTTTTTATTAAAGCTTTGATTTTTTTTTTTTTTGTGATTACATTATTGCTAAGGTTACCATTTTTAATTAATATATTTTCATTGGAGCCTCACCTGTAGAAATTAGATTTAAACCTCATAGCAGTAAGAAGGACTGAGTTGCTTGTTCCTGAATGCTTTGGTTGTACATCCTTATCTCTCAGAAGGTGACATGATCTGGCTGTCCCTCAGGTTTCGAACAAAATGAGATCCTTTAGATTCATTTTGTGTTCCAGCTTAACAAATAATATTTGGTTATGTACTTAATAAAAAAGGTTGCTGATGGATGCTCTCGCTCTACTTTCAGTTGTTATCTGTGTTCATTGATCCATGAGAGTGGTTTAATTACACCAAAAACTAATGTCGATGGATGTAGAAAGAAATAAATCTTTTAAATCTGTATAGCGTAGTTCACTAAAATAACCATCTACTGCCCTTCCTAAGACTACCTTTAAGAAAGATTTAAATGGAGGTATAATGTGCTGTGTGTCTGCTTCCTTCAGCACTCTCATTTAACCTATCATTACTTCTAAAATTACATGCTGGAACAATGAATTGATTTCTAGAGGAGAGCTTTGTAGACTTCAGGTGATCAGTCTTTGTGTGGTATCTCATGTTTATATTTGGTTTATTTGCCATGGATTTATTTTAGCCACAATTAAAATAGCAAGAATTAGCTATGAAAGGGTAGGAAGTGGGGTTAAGTTTTACTCAGATGACATACCGAAAGGTTACTGACTGAGCTTAGCTCTCTCTTATAGCTATCAGAGTGGCAACATTTTGGTTGAGTGGGAACTGTAGGCTTCATTCTGTTTTGCTGCAAGGAAGTGCATTCTGGAGGTTTTTCTTGAACATAACATATTATTAAACCATCAGAATCACCAGCTGTGTTTTCTGAATTGTGGGACTCAAGACACTTGTGTGCATGTGAGGCAAAAGTGTAATTGATGTTTAGGCCAGTACCTTGAATGGTCTCTGAAAATATGGTAGTTGTGTGATCTGATTGTTGTAATCTCATTTCTTGGTTTAAAAAGTGAGATTTTTGGCTGCATTTCCTGGCATTCTGCTGAATTACTGGGTGAAAATACAGTAATTTAGATCAACTCACATTTCTTTAACTCCGTTTGTAACTGAATTTCTCAAAGGGTGGGATAAAGCCTTTAATTACAGAGTAGCTATGGAATTAGTATCCATAGGACAATGCAGGTACCATTTATAGCTCAGCTACATCACCTTTATGGCAATCATGCTTAATGTCAACTAATGAGCGTGGTGTTCACAAGAGAGTAGATATTGGCAGGATAACACAGCTGTTGCTGCAACTGTAAAAGGTCATTGGATTTTTAAGCTTTCAGTTAGGGATCAGCTACTTGAATGAGCAGGAACCAGGACTGATACTTCAGCTGTTATCATTGTAAAGTCACTTAAATATATATGTACAACCACTGAAAATCTGACAGCTTCCACCTTCATGGCAATTGGGAAAGCAGACCTGACCTTGGTGGCTCTTAGTGTCTCTGCATTAAGTGCAAGGCAAACACTACTTGAAATGTTTCATGTTTGTTGCCATCCCGTACACTCATCGACTTCTGAAATCAACTCACACGTTCAGCTGTCCCTTCATTTAAACAAACCCCTACACCTCTCTGTTAAACATTTATCAGGCCATTTTAGAGGTGATTTTGTCCCACTCTCTAAATGTTAAGGTGTTCAGTTTTGAACCTGAGACTGAAGTGATCTCCCTAGAGTCAGGTAGGAGCTGGGTTGTGGAGATGGAAATTAGAACTTGGGTCTCCTTGTGCTGGTTTGATGTCTTGTCCCTTCAGTTGTGCTGTCTGCACCAGTGGTGAGTGTCCATTGTTTCCAGTTTGCTTCTGTATTTGGTTTTATAGTCACAGTAATAAGCATTGCTCATCTTGTTTCCTGCTAGACCATTTATTGTATTAAAATCTGTGCTATGTTACCCTTAAGCTGAACTCAGGGGTTGGTATACAACAATCCAGTGTTTATGGCTCATTTAACTTTGCAGTTTTTAAACACAGTTATTGATACTCCTCTGTCATTTATTTGTAATCGCTTCAAGGACTCAGTCATCCTGACTGAGTTGGACAGAGAAGTAGCTTGCAAAATATGAAAAAAAGATGAATGCTGGAAAAGCTGGCTGTTCCCCTGCATCCTTGATTTAGGAAAAGCAGAAGTTCTCCAACTGTTCTGTTGGGTTTTTTTTAAGAATGGCATTTTAATTCAGCTACTTGTAAAAGGAAAAACTAGAATTATTGCTGCCCTAGTTCTGTAGTATTGTACACAGTAGGGTGGATTCAGAAGTGATGTGAATTTTGTTATTAATTGCATAGTAGTAAGCCAGGAGAGATGAGGGTCTCGCTTCCTTCAACTTCAGCAATCCAAAAAATTAGGAGCTTAGTTACATTTTAGTTGTCAAAATGAATGAAAAACCAATGGTATCTCAACATGATGTGCCGTAGAAGTGGAGCGAGAGAGTTGAAATATATTATTGAGCAACCTCATCTAGTGGAAGGTGTCCCTGTCCATGGCAGGAGGTTGGAAATATATGAGCTTTAAGATCCCTTCCAACCTAAGCCATTCCATGATTCTGTGAATGTGGGAAGTACAGAGGTGACCAGCTTTGTGTAGAGACTGAGGAGATCTTCACTGCGTAGCAGGATTTTAGAAATAACTGGTGAAGAAGATTTAGAAATTGTCATTTCATTGTCATTATTGATGACTTCTTTGTGTGTGCTTTCTGTTAAAACCGTAAGCGTCTAATCCTCTGTTAAGTTTGCTCTTTTAAATCAATACTACCAAAGGAGGTTTTTGCTTACAGTGTTCATTTTGTGTCTGACAAATGAAAACTAGCAATGAGAAGTTCCCGATTTCCATCCGCATTTCTACTGTGTATCATAAACTGGCTTGAAATGATAGATGGATGCTATTGATTGCTCAGTCATTCATGTCCTGGGTATAAATTGCTGTTATTATTACTCTTAAAAATGTTAGGTCGGCATTTGTGTGTCTGTTTCTGTTGGTACTTCTCCTTGCATCAAGAGGCAAGTTGAACACCTCCCAAAGCAGTAAAATACAACTTCTGAACCTGGATAACTGTGATACAGATTGCAAATTGGTGTAATGAGGGTGCAGCAGTACAGAAAAAATGGCAAACTAGAAGAGTCCCTGTATTTGGCATGATCATCGCATGCCTGGAGAGCAGCAAAATGAAATGGGGATATGTGTTATAGCTTTTAGTTAATAACTGATCTCCCTATAATTGCAGTCTTTTGTCTTTGGAAAAGCTCTGTTCTTTCTCAATTGTGTGTGCACTGTTAATCTTCAAGACCAAATAACCTGGGTTAAAAAAGCCACCAAAACAAAACAAGACACAAACCCCACGTATGTACATGCATGGCAGATTAGACTTAAGCTCCATCTCTGCTGAAGTGACTTTTGGTAATTTGAAGTGATTTGGTTGGGATTTTCTTGGAAAACTTAATAGAAAATACTCAGCTAGAAGATATGACACTGTTTAAATAGTCTTCATCATCTTTGACCATTTCATCTAGATTACAAGGGCATAAAAGTGTTTGCTGCATGTTCCCCTCAGAAGGGTTTTAATGAAGTACAATCTGTTTCTTTTTTCAAGATATTGAGGCTTTTCTGCAGATATGGCAAATAGTGGACAATAACAGGTTTGTGTCTACTGTTACTCTAATAGAGATGTTAAAAATGAATAGACAGGTGGTCTCTTGACAAAGGTAATTCTGTAGATCCAGACCACTTGCAAGTCATTCTGAGCTAGGTAAGAATCTGCAGTGGGTATTATTTTAATAGAGTATAGTGGTATGTTGCCTGAGAAAGGTGGTAGTTCTAACTAGAAACTATGGCCAATAAGGTATGATTGAAGTAATTAAATTCCTTTAGAATTAATCTTCTATTAAAGTCTCAGTGTGATTAATAAAGAAAGGAATTTCTTCATAAAGGTTATATGTTAATAATATTAACACATAATTTTGATATATTTGTAGAACATGAGTGCCTTCTGGAGTTGCATACAATTATATGCTTTCTGAAATACGTCATCAGTGGGCTGCTTTGGTGTAGTACGCATCAGATTTGGCAGCAGGTGTGGCTATCATGTCCTTTCTGAAGCAAGTTAATTGTCAGTTGTTCAATTTAACACATAGGTATTTTCCACAGAAGGTGAAATATCAGTGGTACCTGCTTGATGGAGATATTTAGATTCCATGGCTCTTTTAGTAAATGTGGAATATTTTTTCTGCCATTAAGACTGTAATCTGCTGAAATCTGTAATTGTTAGGCACATTCTTAGCTGTCAGCTGTCACTCTGTTGCAGAAGCTGGAGCTTTTCATTGGCACTGTATGTGACTTTGAAGCCTTCTGGGGTGAGCAGAACTGCTGTGTTAAAGTATTGCTAATGAAAATGTAAATGCCAAAAGACACATTATCCAGGGAAATTCAGATCTGCAGAATGTGCATATCTACGTGGTGAACCTTTGTGGGGAGCAGCAGCAGTAGAGATCTGGGTATTGGGATGAGCAACATTGGCTTTTGACTCTTCAAAGTGTCACAGATGGCAGGGTGGCAAATTAATAGTTCTCTGAGAAAACAGTTGTGTGCGCTACTGGGCTTTTGACAGATGGGTATCTGCAGTAAGGCCTGCAAGCTAGAGTTTCCGCTGCTGCTGTTGACTTATGAATTCAGGAGAGTTAGCATTGGATCAATAGGGATTTCGGAAAGCTTCAAAGCTTATACTGGGAGGTGAGTGAGTGATATCCTTGGACATTCAAGAGGTTACTTGGTAATGCATCAAGCAAAGATATGAATTTCTACCACAGCAGTGATATGAAAGAATGAACTGTGTAGCCTGAAAAATGTTAATTTTTCTCTCTTCAATAAATGTGCCTGTGACTAAGATTCTGTTAATTCAGTTTGATAACCGGATCAGCGATTTCTGTGGTGAAATCTGACTACTGGTAGTGCTGACAACAAAAACACCGGTCTGTTGTTCCTCCTGAAAGCCAAAAGGCTAATCCCTTTGGTTCTGTTTTCCATGTGGTGGCCAAGCCCACCACTGATGCCTGTCTGCATATGTGGGAGCAGTACCCCATGGATCTGCCACGTGTCTATCCTGTGATGCATGTGTTGAACCACCTGAGCTCCTGGAGGGGGGGGGAAGGAGTAAAGGCTTTAAGGTAAAGATAGATGCCACAAATTGGTACTGACTGGTTATGAAAGAAATTGGAAGGGATCTAAATCTAAAAACTTGATAAAAAAAACTAGAGAGAGAAGGACAAGGGATAGGTTTTTGCTGTATGCATGGGTGCACACCAGCTCATCTTATAGTCAGATTTTGGCAGAATACCTGGCATAGGGGAACCCTGATTGAATCTGGACCACTATAAAAATCTGCACCAAAATACAAATGTATTAATTATAATCTTAAAAGCAGGAGCTGCAGATGACCTTAACATATTTGGAGAAAAATTTAAAGAATCACTGTAGATGAATTTGCATGTTCAGAAATGATTGAACTTTCAAGTAACTCAGTTTCCAGACACTTGTAACTTTTCTTATTGCACTGGATCAATCAGCAGAATGTCTAATGCTACGGAGGAAATGCTTCACACTGACAGGCTAAGGGAGAGAGGAGAAACTTAAAATTCTTTGAGTAAGAAGCAAGACAAGTCATTGCTGATAGTACTTTAGGAATTGTTAAGAACAGTCTGTCAGGTGCATTGGTGAGAGCATCTTCTGGGCAATACTGATAGACAAGGCTAATAAAGCCAGGGATGAAGAACATGAAAGAAAGTGTTTGGCAGGAAGCCAGAGGCAAAAAGTTCATCTCGGTACTTAGAAGTGAGTAAAATTGCAATTGAAAGGAAGTGGGGGAAAAACAAGGCTAGATATGTAAGAACCACCAGAGCACTGATGTTGTTAGCACAGGAAGCGTAGGGTTGCATATTGCACAGGGACTGAGCAGAGTCTCATCTGTATTTCATAGTGTCTGAGACCAGGAAGGGGAGAATGAAACTATGCAAAGTTCAGACTGGCTATTAAATTATGTTGAATAATGTTGAACCTAGCCCAAGCTATTCTCTCAAGCCAGTTCTGCCCCAAAGCACTTCACACTGCAAGGAAACAGGGGGCTTAGGCATGGCCAGTGCCTGAAGCCTCAGCAGTGGCAGAAGATTCTGCTTGCTCCAAATCTGCACTGCACACCTTGGCTGAACAGTTCTCAGTCGTCATAGTCCAGGGTGAGATTCCTCCCCAATCCTGAATTTCCTATGAACATAGAGGAGACAAACTCATGAAGTTAAAAAATGGTTTATTTTGACTGTCACAGCATCATGTCTTTTTATTTCTGCTCTCAGCCATTGTATCCTAAAATATGCCATCAAAACTGAGCCTTTCTCTTTCATCACATCTTTTCCCTAAGTACTGATAGTTTGCTCTTGCTGAACAGACTGAGCTCTGGAGACCTTACATAGAAAGGCTTGAGTTTTTGCCCTTACAGCATTTCTGTGACATTTTGGTTTTTCTTACAGTTATGTGGCATTATTGCATTTTACATTTGAGCAAATTTATTTGCTAACTATACCCTGCCTTACCTACCTAATACTCGATCTTTTTTTTTTGGTTGCCTACAAACAGAACCAGTGAACAATCTACATAAGAATCTATGTGATCAGTGATTGTAACTAGTTATTGTGAGATAAAGAACTGTGAATGCTGTTGCAAATAGCAAACTCGGCAGCTTGCTATTTCTTGCGTTCTGCACAAAACAAGTGATTGTGAATGTGAGGTTGGCTTTTTCCAAGACTTTCTGCTGGCTTAGTTCTGCTCCTGTTGGAGACCGTAGTAAACTTCTCTTCATAGCCAGTGGTAGCAAAGTTAGGCAGGCAATGAGAGCTTTAGGAAATCCCACCCTACAATTAACAACCAGAAATGATTTCTTAGCAAATGGTAGCAAATGGTTGTCTCTGGTTTCTTTTTTTAAAGCTGAGCCACCCACTGGGAGTTTGATTCTATAGGACTCTGAAGATGATGGGGGTGAGAGGGAAATTCAATCTAAAAGTAACTTAGAGGAGCCCTTTTATGCCTCAAAAAATGCACGGCTGTAGAGCGGTCATTTCTGGACCTCCAGAAGTGAGGAATATGTTGGATGCTTTGGAAAGAGACTATGTGCACATAAAGATGTTCGTGTGCGCTTTGGATGTATACGCATATGTCAATTTTTGCCCTCCTTGGGATGAATTAGAAATGTTTATTCAAGAATCTGGATTAGTCTCTTCCGCAGCATCCTTATTACATTTATTTCTTTTTTAATAAGTATTATCCAAAGTACTGCAGTTCTTTAAGACCGTTGTTAGCTAAGTTGTTGGGAATCTTTTAGTTACAGTTTATAAAACAGTGAGACTGAATACAAGCCAGTGAATGGTTGTCATCGCTATAGAAAAAGCTGAATTTTCAGAAGGAAACCAAGGTGCTGCTTTGTAAGTAAGGCAATAGACACAGGGCTATGTCGAGCTCGGCACTTAGACCAGAGTTAGTCCTGATCATCTCCACTACATTTACCAAATCCATGCTAACTTCATGGTGTTCATGTGTTTATGTGAGAGCAACCTGCGGTGTCCTGTTGCCTGCTTTACTCATGGATGGATTAACAAAGTTCATCGCTCAAGTTGCTGCTGACTTATGATTCCCAGTAGTGCATCTCCCCCTGGCTGCAGCTTCATTAGAGGCTGATGAAAATGTCACTTGGAAATGAGGTAGCCACGTTCCATGAAGAGTTAATATTCTCCCATTTGTTTTAAAATGTTTTTTTTGCATTTATTTTACTTTAAGCCTCCAGTAACACACATCAAGCCTGATTATATGAAGGATTTGCAGTCAGATGCTACTTGGAGAGAAGGATGTAAACGTTGCTGCTTGCTTCATAAAGAAGCATATTAATCTCACTCTGCCAGGCCTTTGTAAACCTTTGTGGTGGATAAATGATATTACAATTCTTCAAGCATGTAGGGAAGGGAAAGCTGGTTACTTCATTTGTGCTGTCAACTATCATTGGCAACGTAAAGTCTGTATTCCTACAGCTGCTGACAGTTTGTAGAAGTCATGAATAAAAATATGCATTTTTAGTCAAATTCTGCTGCCTAACCCCAGTACGCTGTTAGCATGATATCCCATTTCTGTGTGGAATATAATAGATTTGATTGAATAATTCTATTTTTATCTTAGTATTTCATCTTTCTTCCTGTACTTTCAAGGCTGTAAATAAATTCATATGATCATTTAGGCATAATCTTACAATAAAAATCTGTTAATTCCCAGTTAAGATGCAAGAATTCATTTGTAATTTTACTCGAGTTTTAAGTCTATACTTATGTGTATTCATTGTTATGCGATGTAGTATTTTTGTCACTGTATTACAAAACCTTATAATTGTACTCTAAGACTGTAATTTCAAGAAGCATTCTTTGTGGCAGTCAGTGCTGACTGGTCCTATAAAAGGTAGATTATGAAATGCATTCCATTCTTGTTTTCTGGAAGTCATAAACAGAATCATAAATACACCACAATATTACAAATTCTAATTCACATTTCTGCGTGATAATGAAAAACATGGGTGGTTATTTGTTCCCTGTAATTTCCTGGCTGTATTTCCTGTAAATGCCAGCTCTACCATTTTTCTATATATTTTCATTTTCTTAGCTGAAGGAAAATGTCATTTCCCAGTAGACAGAGTCCTCTGTCAATAGAGTGAAAACAGAAATGTAAAATGTCAGCAACTGTTTTCTTTTCAAGAAGGCCATCTTGTTTGTGCGCTTACATGCGGTGAGCAGGGAAAAGGAGTTGCGTTTTTTCCCCAGTATTGCCAATAACAGTGATATTTCAAGCAGCATTTTTAATTTGTTCTTCTCCAGGGGCCGACTAGTATAAAATAGCGATAATGAATTATTAACAGTTTTTAACAGAGATGCTGCCAGTTCACAGTGGGCCTGTAATCCATGGCTGGGTCCTGTCCTCTGTGAAGAAATATTTGTTCTTTGCAATCAGTGGAATTTCAGCTGGGGTCAGCTGACTTTCTAGAAACAGCTGTAGCAGGTTGAGATGGTATCATCCTTGAATTGTTCATCCTTTGCATCAGAGGTTGGGCTGGAAGACAGTAGAGGTAGCAGAACGAATCATCCAAGCGCTGTTCAGCACCTGTCTTTGTTTAATCAGGTCTCACACAATAATCCAAGTCAAGCCATCTCAGTCTGTGCTGAAGAGGAGGAGGGATGTTTGTGAAATCAACTCCTCGATCAACAGTAGAAGCAGTGGTCTCCAGCTGAAGAGTGAACTAAGAGCCTATACAAGGGAGAGGCTTACACTTGTAGAAACGTGGTCATCAGAATTGACAGGCTTTAGTTTTACTTGGTTTACTTAAATCTTGGAGAAAAAGTTGGAGAGGGTGAGATTTGTACTTTGGGGTTCAGATTAATTAAAAAAAACCCTACTTAACTATTTTTGATTTTTCTTTCTAATCTTACAGTTTAGTCTTTCCCTGTAAAGGACTGTAATTTTGAGAGTGCATTTCCTTCCATCTATAATGGGAACAGTCCTGTGCTTTGTCTTGTCAGTCACAATAGAAGGACCACATGCCATTCCATACCTGCAGATTAAGTATGATCCTTGGTTGTCTACAATTAGGTGGGATTAATTTAGTATTAAAAGTTCAAACACACAAATTATTGTGCTAACATTGCGTCTGTCATTTAAGTTATCTTTAGCAATATCTCGCTGCATATTAAGTTGTAGTGCATTAATTTGCATTTATTATGGTCTAAGACTATGCACACTGATGGTTGCTATGTGTCAGGTGACTTGGTAGCTGAATAAACTATAATAACTGGCTTTGGAATCTAATCCCAAGGTGAATGTGTGCATGAAGAGTATTGTTGTTATTGAACTTTCTTATTAGAGCATCTGTGTGCTAAGAAACAAAGGATTACATTAATAGATGTGATCTACAGTAGATATAAGTGATCTGCTTGGTTTAATATCCTGTCTCTAAGAAAAATTTGTTTTGGTAAAACATCAGTATCTCACAGCAAGAAATTAAGGGGAAAGACTTAATGTTTCATATCCTTTATTTTTTTAAATACACCACCAGTCAGTTTTGTTGAAGGACACTTTTCTGTCATGAGACAGAGTACTAAAGCTCAATCTCAATATAACTCATTATTCTTGATACATTAATTATGCATATTCTTGTTTATTTCCCTTCTGGGATAAACACTATCAGCGTTTTCAAATCCTACTTCAAAGGAAGAATTTCTGTTTACAAAGAATTCCTAAAAAATATGGGTAATCTTAGAACTTTGTTCCAGACAAACTCTTTGGTAAATGTAACATTAGTACTATAACAAAGCGTTGTAGAAAAAGATGGAAGTCAGAATATAATGTCCTTTCTGTTCATTGACCTGATGCTGCTACCCTTAGACTGAAGATAGCTGGAGTTAGTGTGAGAAAATCTGTCTTATTATGCTTTGGAGGATAGGGAAAGGACAGTGTATTTCCCATAAAATATGCAGTTTGTGTATTTGGGATTCTGAATGGAGATGCTGGACTGCCCAGTTCCTCAGCAGTGTGTTAGAAACGAATAACAAAGGGAAGCATAACTCAGGCAATGCAGTCACTGGAAGAACAAAGATAATATGCATATTTATGAGAATAAATAAGGACAGCATTTGGACTGCTTCTTTTTGCTGTCTCAGTCGCTTCTTCCAATTACAGCATCCTTTTTTATCTGTCTTCATCTTTCTCTTAATTAATACTGGTGAAGTCATCCTCGTCCATGTTGTCTAGGCATCTTTATTTTTATACTCAAACATTTTAATCTTTAAAAAATCACATTGCCTGATGATTGCAACATGCTCTGAGACGGTACAAAACCCCCTAGTTCTGTCTGCCTTAGGCTACATTTGGTGTATTGAGGACCTGTAAAATAGGTATGAATCAAATTACTTGACTTAGAACCCAAACCTGTGTAAGGAGAGGTGCGAGCTATGTGAGGATAAGGGTGTATATATGTATCAGCTATTTGAACATAAAAGTGGCTTCTCTGTAAAAACCACAGACTTTTTTTTTTTCAAATCTCAGAACTTTAATATTTCAATTAGAAGTCTTCCATGCCAGTGGTGGTCTTTTTAGATGATTTCTTTTTATACTCAAGCACTGGCACTCAATTTATTATTGCAGATGAGAAAAAGCATTCGAATGCATGTCAGGAAATTCTTCAAATCACAAGATTTGTTTAGATTGCTGTTGCACAGTCACAATGATATTCTGAAAGGACCAAGACATTAGAGTAATATTAAATTAAGCTTTACAGCTTAACATAGTCTCGCAGCATGATAGATGACTTGTGTTACAATAAAAATAAAGTCATTGGAATTAATTATGGGGTATAAAAATAAACTTGCTGAGTCCTTGCAAACTGTGGCCTAACAATTATTACATCCTGAATAATTCCTAGGTTTATGTACATCTCAAAACTTGGCTTTCAATTTGGGAGATAGATCTGAGCTGTCTGACTTCTTGATGAAATATGTTTTATATAAAAATTAATAAAGTTTAATAGGAGCAGTTGTTTCTATCAGTCAGCATTCATTTAAAAAATTGCTTCTGATTGTCATATTCCATGTAATGAAGTCTTAGTAAGAACCTGGCAACTGTTATGAAAAGAGGTCAGAAAGAGGAAACTCATGACCGTGGCAAGTCAAAAGTTGTTGGTATATTTGTCTGTATGCTGCTTTTTATTGTTTGTCAAGGAGTCAGAAGATGCGACAAGGGGAATATCTTTCATAACCAGTGTCTGTGTTGCAGGACCATGGCTGTGTGCAGCAGGGACTGCACATACATTGAGGAGTCTACAGAATAAAGAAGACAGAAAAGGACCAAATCTTTGCTGTGTCTTTGAGTGTTCATTCCCACTGTAATCTGCAATGGATTGCTGTTGTCACTGTAGAGTAACAGTTGAGGTTACTTGAATTTTGTGTTAGGTGAGGCAAATTCAGGTGAAATGGGTGCAAATTAGACATGTTCAAATTTGTGTTCTGTAAATATAATTCAACTTTTAATATGCATTTTTGCAGACTTCATCATGGTTATATTTGTTAGTAGTATCTTGCTGCAAGAAAATAATTCTTGAAGATCAACTAGAAGACTTTTTCTTCTGTCAGTGAAAATAACAACACAATCAAAGTTAGTTTGATGGGAAAAAGCAAAATTGGCATCCTCCATTTTATTTATAAAAGCTGAATAAATGCCAATTTTGCATATTCTCTTATTAGCTTAAATTTAGCAAGGATTACTACATCTTGCTTTCCTTGCTCACTGATATATTAGATGAAACACCTATTTTGTTCCTTGTACACAATTGTACAGTTAAATTACTCCGTAGTCATTATGAAGCCATCCTTTATTCAGCTTGCCTTATGGAAGCAGTCAGCTTCTATATTGACTCACATACTTGGGCCCAGGAGTTACGGTGGTGGAGCTAATGTTTGGCTACAATTAAGCTAAAGGGATCAGTGTTCCATTTCTGCCATCTAAAGATACGAGCAATAATTGCTATAAAGATCCCAAGGATAACACTAGAGCTTCTCGTGGGTAGTATCTCCTCTTAGTGTTGGAGAAATCATTGCAACTTCAAATGTTTCCCAGGAGGTGTCTGAGATTTTTAACAGTCCTACTAGCAATTACCCAGTTACTTAATGTTTTAAAAGACACTGAAGCTGTATGGAAATGCTCAAGAAATTAAATAAAATTGGTAGTAGGAGATTTTGGAATGGTGTTTATTCTATAATAAAGTATGTGTTTGATATACTTCAGCATGATAGTAGTTAAGATATTTAACAATGTAATTCTTAGTAATATTTAATCTATTCATAATTAATATTAATTAGTTCTTAGTAATATTTACTCTATTTTTGTTTTACTTCTTTTCTAATACTTCTCTTTTGTTAACTAGCAGCTGCAGTAATTGAAACTTGGTGAATAATTTTTGTAATTCTCATACAGGGAAAAAATAGAGAACTTTTTTAAAAGAAATTAAAAAGGCGACAGCCATCAGTTAAGCTTGGAGACCTTTCCCCTTTCTATTCTTTTTCAGTTCCTCTTTGATTGCATTGCTGTATGCTTCTGATGGTTAAGCTGATGCTTTTGAAGCTGCTCCTCCTCCTGAACTTTGTCGTCAAGCTATTCATGATTGCAGTAGCTGTTTGTTGTATTTGAGTGTGTTTTACTGAGCATGTTTTGCTATTTGTTGTACTCCAGAAGTAATTGCAGGCATGGTTCCCAAATCATCATTTGGCAGCAAGTGCACCAGCCTCGCAGTGTCCAAACCAAGTTTTCTGACCACCTCTTTGCTGGTGCAGACCTTTGAGTTAGAAAAGAGCTGTGTCTGTTGTGAGAAGTATTTGAGTGAAGGCTGCCTTTTAGAACTAGAAACTTGAATGGTCAGTGTGCTGCCTAGTGTTTTCACATATCTAAAGGTGTTACAATCTGGGCTGTAAATCTGACCATTGTACATCACGATTATGTCATATAAGTACAGCTGGAAGAACAGTCATCTGGCTTTAAACCAAACAGCTCAACTCTTTCAGACAGAAGCAGACATATAACATTTTCAGATAATTCATCCATCTAGATTTTGATCTACTGTGAAAAGAAATGCCAGAATTTATGGACTTGGCCACACTGCTGACAGATTCCTCAGGATGCTTTGAAGAAATCTGACAGCCCCAATTTAAGTTTATTAATGTGATAAAATGTTTTTTAAAGGGAATAAACATTTTATATGGGGAGCTGTAGTCTTGCCAGGGAAAAGTGTTTGGCTTTACAAAAACATAAAGCAAGCAAACTGCCCTCCATAAAATAGCATGGTGTTACAGTAACATCGTTAGAGAAATTTATACAGTTAAATCTGCTGAAGAAAGTAAAGGATTCCATAGGCCATTGGACTTCTGGGACAAAATCCTGAAATATTCTAACACAAGAAAGGTGAAGTAGTGTGCCTTTAAAAAAAAACCAAACCACCAAACCCCAAACCCCACAAAACCCAAAACCAAACAAAAGCCCCAGACCAAACCCTCCCCCCCAAACAAAACAACTTCAGTTCCCCCCCCCCTTTTTTTTTTTAGTTAGCCTAAATTAAGCATGATATATTGCCTTAAATAGGCTTCTTTGTGGAAATACCTTTGCAAAGGTCAAATCCAGTTTGATGTTTTTAAATAATGCTTCTTGGTTGATATGAAACTGCATTTAATCTTTCAAAAAGCTAAGATGTAAAGCTAAGCTATGCAGTTCAGGATTGTCTCTAGTTGTGTATCTGAGTAATTGGTTTAATGTCTGTCTTCAATCATTTTGAATATATGAAACCAGAGTGAGAGCACAGTTGGTGTCATTACTTTATCCAAACATACAGAGCAAGTAGCAGTTCGGGAGAGTCTGTGGATGTTGTAGGGTCCCCTATGTGACTTGAGAGCAAGGAATAAGAAAACTCTCTCCCTTCCCGTTCAGATTGGACTGATTTCTTTAATGCTTTTAGTGTAGCATGGATGAGATAGATTTTTAACTTGAGCTTGTGAAAGAGCTTAATTGTTCTTCTGGGTAACTACTTGTTTTCTGCTCTACTGCAATACATAATGTTCTTTTTTTGCAGTAAAATAGCCTCTTAGAGTGAGAACACCTAATAACAATTACTCTGATTTAAAATTGTAACTCTCAAAAAGAAGGTAAGCATCATGTTGTTCCCTGCTTCACAGATGTACAGTGAAGATAATCAATTGGTTTGATGGTGTTTATTGTGTTAAGTATAAACTTCAAGAAGAATGGAAGAAACTTGTATTGCCTGAAGTGACTGAAGAGGTCCTCCCACCATAACCCTTGTACACAAGGGACATCCAAGAGGATGAAGCTGAAGTGCCAGTAGACAGAAGGTTAAAATAAATTGTCAGGAACTGATGGCAATCAGCCAGGAGGCAAAAGGAATTTAGGGATGAAATAGCTCTGACTTGTACCTGTTGCTGAAATCTGATGTGCCACCAGAGGACTAGAAGGTGTCAAATATACCTCAGAACTAGAGGGGTTTTTGAGGAACCAAACAGTATTTGAACGAGAAAGATTTGTTTTATAGTCTAATTGGATTTACTAATGGTCCTACTTCTACAGCTGCTTTGTTTCAGTATTGGCACAGGAATCTGTGGATGCTAATTTGCATTTAACAAAACATTTGCAGTGTTTTAAAAAGTGATTAAGAAATTCATGGAAGAAAAGTACATCTACACTGTTAAACACAACTGTTAAACTGAACTATCAGTTGGTGAAAGATGATAGTGTAGGAAATCTGTAGGGCAAAAACTGTTGGACAAAAATTTACTTTCCTATAGTACTTCTTTCTTGGAAGTCTATTCCTCTCCAGTCTTGGAAAAAATACATTAATGTGAACCCTCTGTCAGCACCAGCTTGGCTAACCTTATGAATATTTGAAGAGTACAAAACTATGAAACCCTCTACGTAGCAGCTGCATCTTCCACTGGCCCGTGCCCCTATGGCTATATTTTTAATATGAAATAATAAATGCACCCACAACATTTACATTAAATATTATAGTTGTTCTCTGAATAGATTATTCTTGAATCGTAGAATAGTAAGGGTTGGAAAGGACCTTAAGATAATCTAGTTCCAGCTCCCCTGCCATGAGCAGGGACACCTCACACTAAACCATGCCACCCAAGGCTCTGTCCAACCCGGCCTTGAACACTGCCAGCGATGGAGCATTCACAACTTCCCTGGGCAAGCCAGTCCAGTGTCTCGCCACCCTTACAGTAAAGAACTTCCTCCTTATATCCAATCTAAACTTCCCATGTTTAAGTTTGAACCTGTTACCCCTTGTCCTCTCACCACAGTCCCTCATGAAGAGTCCCTCCCCAGCATATCTGTAGGCCCCCTTCAGATACTGGAAGGCTGCTATGAGGTCTCCATGTAGCCTTCTCTTCTCCAGGCTCAACAGCCCCAACTTTCTCAGCTTATCTTTATCCAGGAGGTGCTCCAGCCACTGATCATCCTTGTGGCCCTCCTCTGGACTTGTTCCAACAGTTCCATGTCCTTTTTATGTTGGGGACACCAGAACTGCACACAATACTCCGAGTGAGGTCTCAGGAGAGCAGAGTAGAGGGGCAGGATCCCCTCCCTCGACCTGCTGGTCACGCTCCTTTTGATGCAGCCCAAGGTACGGTTGGCTTTCTGGGGTGCGAGCGCACACTGAAGCCGGCTCATGTTCATTTTCTCATTGACCAACACCCCAAAGTCCTTCTTTGCAGGGCTGCTCAGAAGCCCTTCTCTGCCCAACCTGTAGCTGTGCCTGGGATTGCTCCAACCCAGCTGTAGGACCTTGCACTTGTCATGGTTAAACTTCATCAAGTTGGCATCAGCCCACCTCACAAGTGTGTCAAGGTCCCTCTCAATGGCATTCCTTCCCTCCAGCATATCAACCGAACCACACAGCTTGGTGTCATTGGCAAACTTGCTGAGGACACACTCAATCTCCCTGTCCGTGTCACTGACGAAAATGTTGAACAAGACCTGTCCCAACACCGATCCCTGAGGGACACCACTTGTTGCTGGTCTCCAGCTGGACATGGAGCCATTGAGCACAAGTCTTTGTGTGCGGCCATCTAGCCAGTTCTTTATCCACCGAGTGGTCCGCCTATCAAATTGATGTCTCTCCAACTTAGAGACGAGGATGTCATGTGAGACAGTGCCGAACGCTTTGCACAAGTCCAGGTAGATGACATCAACTGCTCTGTCCCTGTCCATGAGTTCCGTAGCCCCATCGTAGAAGGCCACCAGATTGGTCAGGCAGGATTTCCCCTTAGTGAAGCCATGCTGGCTGTCACCAAGCACCTTGTTGTTTTTCATGTGCCTCAGCATGCCTTCCAGGAGAATCCGCTCCAAGATTTTGCCAGGCACAGAGGTGAGGCTGACTGCTCTGTAATTCCCTGGGTCATCCATGTTTACTCTGCTAGAGTACGAGAGATGTATCACACGGTATATGATTCTGTTCAGAAGGAGATGTACCAGAATATGCCTGAATCATCTTGAAAGGATTCAACATACTCTTTCTCAATTCTGAATGGAATTCCCTTATAGTTTTATCATGTCATCTTTTCTATTTATTGTCTTTGTTAAGCGATGGATTCAATGGTTGAACATGATTGTGGGTGCTAAACTTTCTCATTACTTTCTAAATCTTCTCATTTCTTTCTGCAGACAGGTATGGGCGCAGTCTTTTGTGTGAATATGACACACATCTTTCCCCAGTTACTATTTACTGTGTTGCTTCTTACAGCATATTCATCATCTTTCTCTTAAGCCCAGCTTAAAATTTATCATCTAAATACAATTTTGATGGAATTGAAGTGCAAGAGAATAATCCTGAGAATGCCACTAGGTGAGTTACAATCACTGGAAGTCCAGCTCTTCATTTGTAGAGTTATTAATGTGCCTAGGTCTTTACTGCTGTGCTAGCCCAAAGGTGCCTCAGTCTCAGCTTAATGTCTCGGCACCTACCTGGTGCCCAAGGCAGTGCGTGGTTCACACAGCTGGCATTTCACTGCTTAATTACCCCAAAAAAATAACCTACTAGGTATATTCAGCACATGTCTAACCTATACTGCAAGTGTTGCAAAGCTATGGCTACTACAGTTGGTATGAGTGGTGGTTATACCTGTAGGTAAGGAATAAGAGTATCTGTCCGTGGAGTAGAAATCCCGGATCTTAGGACCGAGTTAGAAGGAATCTAAGCTAGAACTTGCACTTTTCAGAGGTGTCCCTAAATTTCCATTCTCCTAGGAGAGTTTCTGGTTTATACCTAGTGATCAGTGAATATAAAATGTACTTTTGAAAGCTGGGGCCAAATCCAGGACTTAGCCTTCACAGGTAGTTCCCCAAAGAGGGGACCTAGAGACAGGGTCCTGCTACTCCTCCTTTGTGCCTCTATAAATCTCCTCTTCTTGTTTACACAGTGGCCAAGTATTTATGTGTGCCCTTGTACAATTCGGCTGAAAGCCGATAGGTGGCATGCTCTATAACCTTATGAGTACCTTACCATATAGTACAGTAAATAACAATTCTTTCATTCTTTCCTCCAATTTAAAAAGAAAAGTGTGTGCCACTTCAGTCTATATAAAATGAAACATTTAAGTTACAGGTAGCCTGATAATCTTGGTTTTCTGTCAGTATCAAGCTGGAAGATTTTGCTCAGTGTACAATCTCTAGGGGTGGTATTTTTCACCATTTTCTCTCACTTACTTTAGTTGCACTCTTGATCCGCTGCCCTTTTTAGTATACTAACAGTAGCTGAATTCTAGTCTAGATGCCTTAAGTTTCTACATTCGGAATAGAAAGTGTGTTAAAAAAATAATAATAAAAAAAAAATTCAAAAATCAACCCAAGGGAAGCCTAAATGTCAAGACACAATATTCATGTGTTTACGGTTTTTTACCCCTAGAATCAATATGTCTCTGTATGATAGAGCGTCATCGAGTGTCTTTGCAACATGCTTCTGCTTACAGAGCTGGCTCAGGAAACCCTGTCAGGGCACTTGGTTAGACAAACTTTTATGATTCTAAAAAAAGCAGGGTTGTTAATTCTGCTTTGGCAAATAGGTATCTGGATGCCACTTGTGGACACAACCAAAGGACCATCTTGATACCTATGCTGGAATTCAACATGTGTTTTCATTCTCTTCTGCCTTTCTAAAGTATTTCTAAGGTATTTCCATGAGGCAACTAACTTTAGCTGTGGAAGTTTTAGAAGTAATTAAATTGAAAATGCCATACAGTATGAACACAATTTGAAGACCTGGTTCAGTATTTTGTTTTAAATGGATTTATAATTGCATATGGGGATTCTTTGCTTCCACAGCCCTGAATGGGACAGGAGAAGAATGACAGCATGTGTGGGAGTATTGATATTCTATAACTAGACTATTAAATAATAGCAAAAAATGCATCACTTGGTAGATACAGCTAAGGACAATATCACATTCATTTGTCACTGTGGAATGAAAAGAAATTTTGAACTAATACCTCAGCTTTTGATATAGATTTTATAGTCTTTTTTTCCTTTTTTTGCTTTTATAATTGGATTAGAATTGTTGCACTGGTAACCTTTTTAGTAACTGCTCATTCATGTATTGTCATGTGTATGTGTTTTATTAGTAGCAGCCTTGTTGTGCTAGGGCTTGTGCTACAAACAGATGAGTATCTGGCTCTCTGAAAATGTCTCTCAATGACTGCAAATTCCAAGAAAACGTATAATTTATTACAATATTGATTTTCATTTTCCCCTTACTTTAATTTAGCAACATCTCTTCAGGTTGACAGCGCTGGGTATTAAAATCCTCTGTTCAGGTGAAGTATAATTCAGTCTCCCTGTACAATGCTTAAATCACATCAGCCCTTCTGCAATGTGTTTTATGACTGTCTTGTGGAGTTGTGGGACATTGTGTTGCCTATAATAGTTGTATTCAGTGAAAAATACAGAACTTTGCTTAATAAAACTAACTTTAAACTTGTGTTGAATTAGTATCATAATTACATAAGAGGTTGAAAACAGTGGTTATGGTATTGTGAGGTACTAGTTCATATTTTATAAACGGAGTTTCACTTTTAAATGACAAAAATGAAAAAAAAAAGAATCATTAAGGTAGGTGATTATATTCACACTTTTTATCTTCTCTTTCTTTACTTTAAATATTTGGGAAGAAAGAAAATGTCTTAAACCTTTTTTTCATTTCAAAGTCTCCCTTATTTAATATTTAGAAATTTGTAATCAGGGATTGAGAATTAATAGCATCATATAGATAGATAACATATTGGAACTGGAGAGCAGAAACATCATGTTTTATCTGGAAATATGATCACAGAGAAGCACTGTGTATTCTGTGTAGATACAGCATGTGAGTTGATAAATAGGTAATTCTCATAAGTGAATACAAACCTTTTATCCAAAATGCATGCCTGGTATGAGAGTAATGTTGATCCAAACATGGCCTTTGTGTTCTCAAAGTAATTTGTTTAACATTTATACACAAGATGTACTATTTTGACTTCTTTTTATTGGTGTGCAGAAAACCATATAATTGTTCTGTATTATCCTGAGTGATGAAGTTTAATGCATTTTAGTCCAGGTAACACTGCTGGGAGTTTCATGTGAGAAGGGATATAATAACACCTTCTTCATGCAGAGAAATAGGTGGTTTCCAAACACAACATATTAAGGCCTAATCCTGTGCTTGACTCATGAGGTGTGTCTCAAGTTGGGACTATTTGTATAGGTGAGGATAATTTTCAATTCGCTTTTTCCATAGATACTCTAACTCCTGGTGTTTGTATGTGTGATTCCAACAATATGAAGGTGCTCACTTAACTATTTATGTTTTTATTTTAAATAAAACATGCTTCCCAACTATATATTTTCTGCATGTTTTCCTGAAAATACCTAAGCTCAGCAGGGGAAACCAGATCCATGTGAACAGCCCTGTTAACATTAAGGTTTATGGCTAATTATGCTGCAGCCATACAGTGGCAAAGGCTTATGTTCTCAAGGGATTTCTTCATGGATAGGTAGTTCTGATTTTCCCCCTTCCATTCCATCCTCTGCCTTTTCCAGTGTTTTGTTGTTTGGGGCTTTTTTGTTTGGTTGGTTTGGGTTTTTTTGTCTGCATTTAAGCTCTGAATATATGTTCCCTTTAATATAAATGGTAACTTGACACATGAGTAATAATTTTTAATTCAGTGGGGACTTTCTGTGGATTTAGGACTTCATATCACCCTCATTCTCTGGGGCATGGATTACTTGTCATCTGTGATAGTGGAGAACATACTGTCAACACTGAATAAACAGTAAGTAGTAAAATGTTAGGCTTAGATTTATCAGTGTGTGGAAAAGTACAGGGGTTTCTTGGTTTTGTTTTTAGTTTTTAAAAAAGACACACTGCTTTCGCCCTCATGCTTAAGTAACTCAAGACTGGCCAGATGATCTTATGTTATCCTTTCTGAAGTATTATCTTTTGGAGCCAATAATAAGCAGGAGAAGGATCATCCCAGACATCTATTTTTTGAGGAGGTATACATGACAGGAAAGACCCAGTTAGAAGTGAAAAATGCTATTTCAACTTGACGTTTAACAGCCATCCCCAGATGATGCTCTGTGAGTAGCTCTGTGGTTTTCACTTTGGAAAGTCTTGTTTTAACCTAATGTCTGCTTGGCATGTGAAGGCTCTCTGCAGTTCACATTCTCATCATGGCTGATGCATTTCTAATAATACAGGCTTTGCATAGAAATATATTGGCAGAAGTTGTGTTGGTGATGATAACGATCTCTGTGGTGATGAGTTGGATTATGGTTCTTAAGTGGGGAGAGCAGAGGTCGTTAACCTCTGGATGAGGTATGACTGCATTTATCCTTTTTGGTTGCTCATTTTCACCATGAATTGCAAGCATCATTCTGTTAGTGTATTTAAGGTGTGCATCTCTCCCACAAGGCTCTGTCCATGCTACACACAAACCAGGATGACCTTTTACTGAACCAGACTCAGACTATCTCAAGAATAATCACAGTCTTTATGCCCTAAAAATGCCTTTTTTAAAGCAAATTGGGTAGGCGAAGAAACAGATCTTTTCCGGATTGTTATGTGTTGTCTTTCATACTCTCCCCTCCTTAATGCAGTACGTGTAATTGGGTTTAAGTCAGTGATGTGAACTTACAGCTGCTGCTTTGGACCTTGCTGATGCAAACTAGCTTTTATTTCATACAGCATGTGGTGACAGTGGGAATGAGAACCACCATGATGGCCTGACCTCTCTTCCCCTCTCCTTCCTGGTGGCATTCCTAAATTACATACAGAAGCAGACTTGGTAACATTGGTTGAACAACTTAAGCAAATAATTTTGGTCATTTATGGGATTTTTTTTTTAAATCTTTCTTTTAAATTTGTTTTCAACTTAAAGAAAATTGCAGCAGGAGGGAGATGCAGATGCTGCCTGCTACAAAAGGAGGCTGAAAGGGAGTCTGAGCACACTAAATGGGGATAAGGAGGAAAATAAGCTGCAAGTCCATTTTGAAAGCTTTTGAAGCTATAATCCATGTCTATCATAGGCTTTTGTGGTGTTTAGAAACCCATGTCAGGGCAGCTTTTTCAGCCTCGTATACTGATGATGGCATAAGGTTAAATTAAAAAAAGAAAGTGGTGTGAAGTTGTAGTAACTCTAGTAGCAGAAAAATGTTGAAGCCACAGGGGTGAACAACAGCTGACATATCAAAGTGTGAAGTACGTTTTATCTTGGTTCTGAGTCCTTTTGTAAGATATTAATGGTTTATTTGAAATGCAAATGAGAAAAGATGAAATTTTATTGCAAAACCATATTCCACATCAAACTTTGATGTCTGATTATACAGAAAGAGCTTCTAAAATTTTTCTGTAGTTTTTCAAATCAGCTCAACATATTCTTAAAGGGCCTGCATTTATGGTAAAATATTTGGTACACAAAGAGCAGTTGCTGCTTTAAGTGCAGTTTCCTATTCTCCAAAGCATCAAGCAAGAGAATCGTTAAGTCTCCTTTATTTAGGTTTAGTGGAAGGAGAGGGCTGGAGGTGAGTAAAGGCATTGTGGTAATTTTTGCAGAGGCTATTTTATACAGCCCTTTTGTACCACCTGGCTGGGAATCAATACTACTTTATTGAAAAACAAACAAGCAAAATGAAAACCCAGGACAGCTCCTGAGTGCAGCCGCCTGCATTGCCTTTGGGAAATGAAATCTTCCTTAAACTTTCAGCATTTGCAAAGAAGGGCAGCAATGCCTTTGAGTTTAACATTAAATTTTACTTCTTTTTAGGACTTTTCATTATTATTTTTTTTTCCTACTTGGAAAGATTTTACTTTTTTGTTTAATTTTGTTATTTGGTGCTCTGTTCTCACTCCCTTCCCTCTTTCTCTGCTTCCATGCCCAACTCCCTTCTTTACAAAAACATAAATGGAAACCAAATTGTCATTGCAAAGCAGTAAAGTATACTTAAATGACATAACCTTAGAGAAACTCTTGATTTTGCACTTTGTCTTTTCTGTGTGCTTTCCTGCACTCAGAAAGCATTACTGACTCAACAAAGTAGCGGAGAATTCAACTCTTAATTCAGGCTGGAAACTGTCAGGCTGAAATGGAAGCTTTTCTCTAAGGAAAGAAAAAAAAATCTTTCAACAAGTTATCAGAAAAATATGACAAAGCTGTGATAATTTGTGAATGGCATAGCATTGATTTTAAAATGTTGTCATAAAAGTAAACATTTTTGGCCCATTCTGCTAATCCTCTTTTTGTTAACTTATTGGGTAGGATTCCTCAGGTCTAAGGTGTAACTGTCACAATCTCAGTTAATTGGTGCACTTTTAGGATGCAGTTCAATTCTCAGAGTGAATGTCTAAATTTGTTCCTTAAAAATGCATCTCTCTCTTTATTGCCTAGAGAAGATTGGATAAGGTCTAGGTATTTATGTAGATGTCTAAATGTAGAAATTAGGTTTATGCTCTAACTTGACAGCATCTAGTCAAAAATAGAACTTGGCATCAGTTTAGGCAGCTGAATTCAGGCTTCTATGTATTGTGCAACAGCTGCCAAAGAATAGACAAATATTCAGAAGTTAAAAGAATTGAAATACTGAGAACACAATCGTTATGATTTTATTAAAAAAAAAAACAAGAAAAGGTGGTTTTGTGCCCTCATCTGGGTTATTTGTTCCAATTGCTGCATCAGAAAGACACGTTGGAGAAATAGAGTGGTTGAAAATGAGAATGACGGGGGTATGAGGAAAATGTTCTTGTATGAAATGAGATTGAAAAGACTTGGAATACTTAGGGAGACATGAGTAAGAGGGAAACAATAAAACTAGCCAAAGTAATGATTACAGTAAAGAAAAGTGGGATGGGAATTTGTATTTTATTTTTAAGGCTTGAATAGAAGAACAAGGAAACACTGATTGAAACTGGAAGGAGGAAATTGAAAACTGATGGAAGAAAATACTTTAGTCACACGTTGTGTAATTAACCCATGGCAGTCATATCCCTAAGATGGCATCGTTGCTAGTGTTTTGCAGCCTCGGAAACAGGGACTAGAAATATATATATGGAAACAAGCAAAACATCTACAATGATGATAATATGCAAGATTCCCCCCCCCAAAAAAAAAGGATATGTGTATGCTTTCAAAGCAATTTCAATGCTCCTAGAACAGTATCACTTCGAGATGATTTCAGATTTCACCACTTCTGAGCAAAGTAAATGGCTTTGAGGAATTTTTTTCAATAGTTAATTTGCTTATGCAAAATAAGTGTACTGTTTGAAGCAATCAGATTGGATATTGCTTGGTTATCATTTGCTCTCATTTATTCAACTTTATGCAAAATCCATTGTGGCCTTCTGTCAGAATGAAGGCATGTTTTTGTTTGTGATATATTAAGGGCAAAATAGCAGTAATATTTCAAAAAGAGTGGGCTAAATCAGTTTCAGTATATTGTCAGGCTGGGAGATGAGCTCAAAGGAATCTCAAAGCAATTCAAGCAGGTTGCAGCCTTTAAATGCTAATTGGGTTTGTCTGCAGTGTTATTGATAGAGCCTCTAAGGAAGAGAATGAGAATTCATTATTCTTTATATGAATAACCGAAGGAAGAGGAAGTGAATTAAAGGGAGATGCACTTTTTCTTCCTAAAGTCTAGATTTGTCAAACCTATTTCACTCATTTCAATCTTCTGTCTAGTTGTCAATGTAATGTTTAGTTTTTATTATGTTTGAAGATCATTTAATATTTGTTGCAAATATTTGGTCTCTTTTCTTAAGCAGCTAGCAAAAATGTGATATCTTGTTGTGATTGCTCCTCTTGTTGGATGAAATGTAGCAATGCAGTCCATTTTGATGTCCGGTTTGGTCTATTCCACAAGGATTAGATGATGTCCTGTTCCTCTGAGTTAACAGCAACTGAATTTTCTGAAAGCCTAAAGATTGTTTTAAGCAGGAGTTGCCATCAAGGTGCTCTTCGAACCCTCTTTTAAGTCCCTCTGTGCCTTTTTTTGGCCAAGAAGATCGGGAATTTATGTCCTTGTCTTATTGCCCCCTCCTCTTGGTGACATTGCAGTGTGATATACAGTTTCCTAATTCTCACCTCAAGATGAGACAGGGTTTGTGATGTACGGGATTGGTGTGAGAAGGCAACACAGAAGCTTCCCACAGTCATTTTGTGGTTCCCCATGGAAACAGTAGGGGGAGACCACTTCCAGAAGGGTATGACAAAGATGTATGAGATAGCACGCTGATTAGAGGTGGTGGGAAGCAACAAAAAAGGAGATGCTTGGGGTTTTTTGCTTCTTCATCTGGAATGATATTCTGGCTATGTGCACTTCTCTCCCCTTTCTCAGTGTAGCTTGCTGTGGTTCAGCCCTTGGTGGTGTTGCTAACTGAAAATTCCCATGGAGCTGCTGCTGCTTCTACTGTGAGTCTGTGAGTGTTGAATTGGGTTAGAGTGTGATTTGGAATGAGCAAGAAGAAGTTTAAAACTGGGAGCAAGGGCTGTATTCATTAGAGCATACCAGCTGCTCTGTTTTGATGTGAAGGGTATGAAAACATCATCAAATGGGGAGATTAAACTAGGTTTACAGCTGCTTTCTTTTACTTTCAAAGGGACTACAGTACTCTACTGGTGAATCCCTGTAATTTTGAGACTGGTTTGAAAAGGGAAGTCCATTCATCTTTTAGATTTATTTTGTTAAACTCTGGGAAAATGGATGTTGAGAGGACTATTATGTTTCACAGAATTGCAGTAAAAACTGGAGAGCATCTGCAAAGATTGTGCTGGATACTGTGTGTTCATACCATGGTTAGCTATGCCCCGAACTTTTTGCTACAATACACACCACACTGTACCCCTCCCACCCTACTACTCCATCCCCCAATTTCAGTGATGATTTTTCTATTCCCTTCTTTTTGCTTTAAATCTGTTTTATGAAAAGAGCTTGCAAACTTGTCAGAATCTCACGGATGAAGTGTGTTGGGTTTTTTTAGCATTCCTTTTTATTGTGGCATTGGGCTAAGGGGTATAATTATACTCTCTTATACCGAACCAAAAAGCCTTTCCATGTGGCTGGACAAAAGTTAGTGCCCTTCTTCACAGCACTCTGGACCAGAGCCCATATGTATTTCTTGGCGTTCTCTCTTTAATCTTAAATTTAAACCAGAAGAAAAACAAGAAAAGCTGTAGTAGTACAGAATTTGTTGCTTCAGTGATTGTTTTCCTCCATATCACATGCCTTCCCAGCTGCTTTTATAGCATCTCTCCAGCCATTCTGGCTATACTTCCTTCTTACATGTCTTCATTCTGTTGATACAAGTATCAACCCCATGCCAGGGAAAAATGGTCCAGCACAATAGGTCTTTATCTTTGTGCATCATGGACCTGTCTTTGAGGCCTTACATTAAATCTCTTAAATCGTTTTGAGGGGTGGGTGCATGGCAAATAAGGCCCAGATTTGCAAGGGTCCTGAAGAGGTCTTGTTTCCTAAAACTTCAAGGCTTCCATGGGATGTGATGCTGGCTGTCTCCCCCCAGAATCAGTCATTTTGTACCCAGGACTTAATGCAGATGTGTTAGTGGGAGTTTTTACTTGAAGTTTCTTAACCCTCGTGCTGCCAGATGCATCAATTCTAAAGTAACAAAAATAATTTCCTCTGAACAATTCATTTCTCTCTGCAAAATAAATCTAATATACTTCTGTATGTTATGCTCTATGAGTAAGTACTATAACTATAGCATTACTAAGTGAAGAGTGATAATAGTGAAAGTAAACAAAATGCAAAAATTGTAGCTATTTCTGCATTCAGGTCCTAAATGATGGAGATTTGAATATAATCACTATACAAGACATATATTTACTTGGTAGCTGCTAAATGAAGGAAGAGTAGATGTGTATTTAAACTGAACTTGGTTGGAATTCTGCAGGTACTGAACATAGCTAGAACAGTGGGATTGAGTGTGCCCTCGCAAGTTTGCCAATGACACCAAGCAGTGTGGTTCGGTTGATACACTGCAGGGAAGGAATGCCATCCAGAGGGACCTTGACACACTTGTGAGGTGGGCTGATGCCAACCTGATGAAGTTTAACCATGACAAGTGCAAGATCCTACAGCTGGGTTGGAGCAATCCCAGGCACAGCTACAGGTTGGGCAGAGAAGAGATTCAGAGCAGCCCTGTGGAGAAGGACTTGGGAGTGTTGGTCGATGAAAAAACGAATATGAGCCAGCTTCAGTGTGCGTTTGCAGCCCAGAAAGCCAACCGTATCCTGGGCTGCATCAAAAGGAGCGTGACCAGCAGGTTGAGGGAGGTGATCCTGCCCCTCCACTCTGCTTTTGTGAGACCTCACTTGGAGTATTGTGTGCAGTTCTGGTGTCCTCCACATAAAAAGGACATGAAACTGTTGGAATAAGTGCAGAGGAAGGCCACGAGGATGATCAGGGGACTGGAGTGCCTCCCGTATGAAGATAGGCTGAGAAAGTTGGGGCTGTTGGGCCTGGAGAAGAGAAGGCTGCGTGGAGACCTCATAGCAGCCTTCCAATATCTGAAGGGGGCCTATAGGGATGTTTGGGAGAGACTCTTCATGAGGGACTGTAGTGAGAGGACAAGAGGTAACGGGTTCAAACTTAAACAGGGGAAGTTTAGATTGGCTATGAGGAAGAAATTCTTTACTGTAAGGGTGATGAGGCACTGGAATGGGTTGCCCAGGGAAGTTGTGAATGCTCCATCGCTGGCGGTGTTCAAGGCCGGGTTGGACAGAGCCTTGGGTGACATGGTTTAGTGGGAGGTGTCCCTGCCCCTGGCAAGGGGGTTGGATCTAGATGATCTTAAGGTCCTTTCCAACCCTAACTATTCTATGATTCTATGATTCTATGTTTCATTGCAGCTCTTTGTATTACAGTACTTGAGGGGAAAATGTTTATGTAAAGGAGGGGGAGAGGGTTTGTAGGATTGTAACTGTGTGAAATGCGAACTCTGAAACTAATGAGGATACTTGGCCAAGTTTTGTACTATAAAAATGATAGTATAAAGTTTTATACTCTAATTTGGTATAGGTCTGTATTAATCATAGTAAATCTATTCTGCCTAGCAGGTAACTAGAAGTAGGCTAAGAGAAGCATGGTTATCTTAAATTTTAGTGCTCCTCTGTGTGTCATAGTGACTGGCAGATCAGAGAACATTTCCACCTGGTCTGTTGAGCCACTGAAGCTCAACAGTCTGTCTTCTCTAAATGATGCTTATCACTAATTGCTGTCGAACTGAACCCTGGCATTGAGTTTTCCAGAGGGTTTTCTGGACCACTTTATTATGAAAGCTGTTTGATACTATCTATATGCCGGCATCATGATTATGATTAAGCATTCTTTTGGTTCCAGTTCAACTATGATCAGATTTGCAGAGCACATGAAGTGATCACATTCAATGTGGAGAAAACCAAGAAAAAATGTCAGTGTGACTTCAGAAGTGATGAAAGTGGGAGCAATAAAAACACATGGCTCGTGCAGAATGAAGGTTGATTTCCAAATAGCTGGATTTAATTATGTTTTTGTCACTGTTTTAAAATTTAAATGATGTTGATGTAAATTTGATGAGAAAGCAGAATATTGCTATATCTTCTTAGTGCCTGGCATGCTACAATGAACAGAAGTCTGGTTTAAAGTGAGTTTAAAGTAAAAAGAAACATATTCCTTTGTCGTTGTTGTCACCAATGGAGTACCAGTACCTATAGCCTTAAACTTATAATAATTTCATTTAAAAAAGTATTAAAAAATAATTTGGCTTGGGAATGGAAACGTCATAAAAAATTTGCTTTCTTTTAATGGCCAAATCTTGAGAATCAGCAGAAATATTCATAGATATGTTGATAGTGGCGCTGATGAAAACTTCAAGATTATTGTTTACTCTCTTTGAAACAGAGACCAAAGCTTTCCTTTACCAGCTTTGCCTTTGTCATGGGTTCAGCAGCAGCAGTCCTTTTTCTCCTTCGTAGTAGCTGGTGCAGTGCTGTGTTTTCGACTTTCAGCCCGGGAACAGCGCTGATAACACCAGTGTTTTCAGTTACTGCTTGGTAATGTTTTGGTCTGACCAAGGACTTTCTGAGTCTCATGCTCTGCCAGGGAGGAGGGGAAGCCGGGAGGAAGCAGAAACAGGATACCTGACCCGAACTGACCAAGGAGGTATTCCACACCACAGCACGTCATGCCCAGGATGTAAAACAGAGAACAGAGACCCGGAAGGGTGGGGTGCACTGCTTGGTCGGGCTGGGTATAGGTGGTGAGCGATTGTATTCTTTTCTTGTATTTGCCTTATTATTATTATTGGTGGTAGCAGTAGTAGTTACTAAACTGTTCTTATCTCAACCTGTGGGAGTTGCATTCTTTTCGATTCTCCTTCCTTATCCCCCCGGGACTGGGGGAAGAAAGAGGGGGGAGTGAGAGAGCAACTGCGTGAGTTAATAGAGGCTTAAACCACGACAGCCTTTAAGGGAGATTATTCTTTTTTTCTGTTGCTTTCCAAAGGAGACACCACAAACTGGCAACATTAGCAGAGAGGTTCATTAAATGAATATGATAGTGTTTCAAGGCATTAAAAATTAGCCATACATGCGCAAAGTGACTATCTGCTCTCCATTATGAACCATATCCTGCAATTAATTGGATGGCCTTTGAGAATATTTCCAGCCATCTGGATATCTACTGAAATGGTGGAAGAGCTTTATCCCTTCAGGGTAGGGTGAAAAAAAAAAGGCAAGCTTGAGTTTAATATCAATTAGTGCTCTAACATCTGTTACTAGAACTAACAGTCCATAAACATCAGAGTTTTCAACATCAGACGTTAAAGGTTGGAACGTAACTGGCTTAGCATTAGTAGTATAAATATTATGCATCTAGCTAGAGCTGATTTTCTAGTGTTTTTGTATAGTCAATGGCCAGAGGCATCTATGGAGAATGATTTGTTCTGTCCTAAAATAGAGGTCCAAGATGACCAGCAGAAGTTGCTTTATCAAGATGCCTACCTCTCTACCATGACATTAGAGAGAAATTAGGTCCTTTTCTCTTTAGATTGCTATGGTGAAGTCAGACTAATTTCAATCTAAGTATCAAAGTGCATCTTATTTAAGGAAAAAGAATAACAAAAAGAATAGTGTGGGGTGGTGATATATATCTCATAGCAGGTATAAGTCAAATGGCATACTGGGAATGTTGTAAATCAGCATGGCTTTGGAATTATTGCTGTGTAAGGAAAGGGTAGGGGAAAAGGCTGTTCGGAAGTAGTTAAATAAGATATGCTGTTATAACTGTAATACTATACTATTATGTTTGTTTGTTTGTTTTCACTTTTCCCTCTTAGGTCTGAACCCCAAACAGAGGCACACAGTAGGTATTGTCTTGGCTGTTTAGGTCCAGCCAGTTTTTAGACTGAATTTTTTACAGCTACTCAGGCATAGGTGCTGATGATACTGTGCTTTAAGGGTAATTACCATTTTCTCACCTTAATAGAACTTTTTCTAAGGAAAATTAGAGCACTCTTATCTCTATGCTTCTTTCTCAGTGATTTAGCGTATATTCAGTGTATTTGAATTGTTTATTAACCAGATGGTACCTATATTAAAAGGAAAAGGTAATCTACCATGCAGCGTGACCCAATACTTGCTTAAAAATGAACTAAATTTGTTCCAAACCATAGCAGATAACATGGGCTTGTCTCTTGGGCTTTCCACTGAAAATTTCATGCAGAGCTTATAAATGTCATCTCTGTGTCCGTATGCGGTTTGTACACATGCTGTTTTGTATAATGAGGTGTCTTGTCAGTCTTGGACAAAGTTGGGGTAGTGTTGTAGGGACAAACCAGAGTTCCTCTCTCTTTATTTTTATATATAGATATATTTAATAATTCAATAGAGATTCTGTAATTAGATCTGGCTCCCTTCTGCATAGATCTGTTGATCTGGTTAGGATTTCATGCATAGAACTGGAGACTCTGGTTAAGACTTATAAAGAGATTCAGGGACCAAAGGAAGCAGACTTCTTGCAGAATTTGCATAAATGCTTAAACAACTTGGTGATTAAAAACCAAAGTTTAGCTAAACCATTGCGGGCACTGCTGTAGCCCATTCTAAATGCATATTTATATCTGAGTGCTTTCAATATATTCATAAATCTGACTACAGGAGCTAAAGCTGCCAATAAATGCAATAAATGTGGGGGTTTTTTAGTTATTCTCATTTACAATCCATGGCTACATGCAGATCACTGTAAATGCTCAGGAAAGTATGAGTGCTAGGGGAGGACCTAAAACTTGGTTCTCTCCACATGCTCACTTGTATAAAGACTATGAATGGTGCCATAAGACTTTAAAACTTTATGCCACACAAGCCACAGGAAAAGACATGGTCCTTACTTGTTGAAATATTAAAAAAAATGCAAATTAAGTTTAATTACCATAGATTTTGTGTGGTGACAGTAGTAGTAGTAACATAGTAGTAACATAATACAGACTCAAGACACCCTTTTGTCATCTGTTTGCCATTAAAAAACGTCTGTAGCTTCTGTGCCTGTTTTGCTGTTAAACCTGCCTAGAAAAGTAACACTGAACTTTTTGTTCTTTTGTGTTAGTGCCCACTGTTACACCTAGTGTTTGAGATATTTTCTTTCATCTTTTCTTCTCTCTCTTACAGAGCAGGTAAATACTATGATGTTCAAGATAAAACCGTCATGATGGAGAGGGTTCAAATTTGGTGAAGAGAGTTCACTCATTTTCCATAATGATGTAATATGCATTGGTAGCTGTGATTTTTGAAACTGCTGTATGTGTATACTGGAAAGGCTGAATTTCACCATGATCTTATGAATGTCAAGTATTATAAAACAATGTTTTTCTTTCTGGTGAAGTTCTCATGTCAGCATGCTATTGTAGTGTTAAAAGCACATGTTAAAAGCACATGTTTTTTCTGTAGAAATAGATGGGTATTTTTTTATTCACAGAGGTGTTCAATAATTTATATGCTACTTTGCATCCCATTGTACAACTACTCACTGAGCAGGTTAAGAAGGCTGTTGGGTTTTGTGTAAAAAATTCTGTTCAGTATTTAATTTCTTTTACCTCAAGCCTTTGTCCTTACCATTGCTGCTTCTCTTGTGTGGTGCACATGCCTTTCTGACGATCAGCTTCTGTCCTCCACTATTCATTCTGTATTCTGTCTACAGAATTTGCATTCCTGTAAAAACATCCTAACCTTCCACGGCTCACTCTTTCTTTTATATTTTATTAGAGTCATGTACTGCAGAATATTGGCAAATTTGCACCCACTACAATGGAGGGAGGTAGAAGTAAAATTCCTGTTCTCCACTTAACATATTGGCAGATATTCCCTCTTGACCCATCTGCTGAATAGTTGGACATTCAGCCCTCTATTATTTCTTTAGAAACAGTTTTTCTTTGCTGCTTGTAGCTTTAGGCAAAATTCTTTTACCCTGTTTGCACAAATGTCCAGCATGGAATAGTTCCATTGTAGTCAAAAAGGTCACTGATTCATATATTTCTATATTATTTATTTTCTTTTCTGCAATGTGACAAATTGACTCTCAAGAATTCACAGTGAGGAAGTTAAATGTCTAGGTTCTGCTGACCTCAGAATTAATGAAGTAAAGACCATCGATTTTACTCTGGATAGTGCTGTGACAATTAGCAAATTACTTTGTTATATGTATAATTTGAGGACAGTGAGAAGATCCGAAAGGCATCTAGAAAAATTGAAGTTGGTTATTTCTTTCTCAAATCAGGGTCTGTAGTGACACTCATTGCAATCAGTGCATGAGCCTTTTCTCCCAACTGCAGTATATTCCAAGGAGGGAGAGGAAGTAATTCTACTGCATTGATATTTTGCTGGGTTGAAATTTTAATAAATGTGAATTAATTTTGGTTAAACTATGAAAATCAGGAAGGTTCTATTTGTGGATAATTTGATTCTAAAATGTATGCACTTGCTACTGATAATTTCCTTTTAAATGTGTTAAACACACACGAGGCACTTTGCTGTATCTCAGAGCGGGTAGAGATAATTTCAGTAAGGAGCCATTGATATTCTGTCTTGTTTCACTCATAACCAATTGAAAAGGTTGGCAGCAACGTCACTTGTATTAGCACATGGTTTTGCTTTGTTTTTCCATTTATTGAGGAAACAAATAGTTCTCTTTTTGATCTAAAACTTATAAATTGTTGACAGGTCCTCACTGTTCTTCTGACAGTCAGAAGACTTGTTAGACTGGTGTTACCTGTTAGAATCTTTGTCCAGTGTGATGGTTTGATTTTTTCTTTTAATGTAATTTTCTTCCCAAAACATTTGCAAAGGAAGATCAGGTAGCTGGAATTGGTAAATTGGGAGCAGACATCTCAGCAGTCATTGGATGGTCAAAGTTGAGCTAAAGGTAATTGAAAGTGAAGCCAGGAATGCTGTTGTTTGCAGGGAGCTGAAAGAGGGAAGCAAAGAGGAGAAGAAAATTGTTTAGATGAGTATCAGTGGGAGAAGACTGCATTTGCAAAGGTCAGGAAAAAGGAATCTGCAGTAATAATTTGACAATGTAATACGTTGAAGAAGACTGAATAATATGAAACAAAAGTAATATCTTTAGATTTCATACAAGTGCCTGCAAAATGTCAATGCATGATTAAGAGGTACCTGCTTGGAAAGCTGTGTCTGAACCAGGGTAAAACAGTGCCATCTCCTAATCCAGAAGCTCTGAAGTTGCTGAACTTGGCTAAGTTTTGCTTAATAAAACATAGATTTTATGAAATAAGCCAAACTGTTCATTCAGAAATAGTTTAGTTGATTTAAGCATGTGTACAGGTGAGATTTATGACAAATTGACATCAATTTAAAATTGATTCGACTTAAACCATTTTAATTTCTCATGAAGACTGAATTTCAGATGGGTCAACTACTGGAACAAGAGATTAGGGCAAAGTTTTTCCACAAAGAGAATTTCCAGATAGTTGGCAGTTATGAAAACCAAACTTCTTGCTGATGGTGAAATCAAATGTAGGAACTTTGTTCTCTTTTTGTCTTTTCTCCTTAGTGACTTGCCCAGAGTCAATGGCAGAGCTGGAAATAAACTGAAGAATTATTATTTCCAGTCTCCGGCCCTAACCACAAGACAATCTTTTTCCTCATTTCCCTTTTAATGGACTACACTTGCATATAGCATTCCACACCAGTCAAAAGAGAAAAATCATTGGCTTTAGTTAGACAAGAGTACTAAAGATCACCTCAGAGTTCATGGATGAAAACAGCTATAAAAATGCTCAGTTTTATTTTTATTATTTATTGTTTGCAAACATGGAAATTCATTAAAAGTTTACAGATAAAGGAAGCCAAGCACAGGACTTAAGTTTCCAAATATTTATTTTCTGTTCCAAAAAGCAATATGCATTATTTAAAATATTTATTGGTGTTGCCAACAATTTTCTCATACATATTCTTGGAAAAATATATTAAAATACATAATAACTCATTATGAAAAATTATCTTAAATTATCCTGTTTTCATTCGTAGCTTCTCTTCTTCACCTAGTAATTGTTACATGATTCTCCATATAACAGTCTGTATAACGGGACTTCTTAGTGTAATCAATACCTGTAGTCCTGAGTAATCTGTCAAGGGTTTTCTTTCATTGCCAGATCATTTTCACTAGTCTGAATGCTAGCTCAGTTCTCCACCCTGAGGTCAGTTCCCCAATTTTTAAGTTGATTTGTCTTCCTGTCATTGCCAATCAGTGTGAGTGAGTGGTGGGAATGAGTTGTATTATCAAGTACCATTCAACATGAACAACCCATAAAAATTAATGGCTCTATTTTTCTTTTGGGGATTCCATTAATTTAAATGTGAACCATATTTGACAGCAAACGTTTACACCGTGAATTGAAATAACCAAGATAGAGATGAAAAGCTAAGCTAACAGGTTATGAAACTTCATATAGCCCAACTGCACAAGTTCAGCAAGGTCATCACAGCATGCTCAGCAATGGGTAAGACAGAAGATGAAGACTCTCTCCTTGGAGACATACTTACAAATTAAAAGATATCTGCCTATCTAGGAGAACCTGGCAGTGGTTGTAGCGCTGCACCAACAGCATGGGGCAGCTAAACACCAGGCAGGAAACACTGTTTGTTTTGCATATCAACTGCCAGGCCTGTGAAGGAGCTTTAGAAATGAGCATGTGCTATGCAGCTCACCATGGAGAGAAGAGATTAACCTTCAGCATGTGTGCAATAATTAGGCTTGAGGGCAACACTTTGTCATGTTCAGGAATCGCCAATTGCTTGCACTAGGGGAGGACCTATCCCCATGCATTCAGGGTGCTAGAGGAGTGCTATATCTATGTAGTTGCAGAACAAAGAGGCAGTGCTGTAAAATACTCATTGATGCTTCCAAAGGCTACAAGGCTCTGCAGCAGCCAGTGTATATTTTTACATTCAGAATCTCTTGTATCTTTTGTTTGTGGAATGAGCTTCTCTGAGTGAGCCCAGGGTGGTGAAATCAGGAATCAGGGCTGATTATACGTTAGATGCTAGATGCTGATATTGCTGAGAAAGGGTGAATAAATTGGCATGAGCAAGTAGTGCAGCAGTGCCATTGCAGAAATGAGACAGGTACTTTTGAATACTGTGCTAGGTGAAGTAAATTCGTACGCAGAGGCATAGCACATGCACTGACTAGTATGTCTGGTTTTGCTACTTATGCTAAACTTGAGAAATGTGATAAAAATTACAGTGTCATGAGAAACTGCAGACAAGTAAAAGTGTATTGGTGTGCCTGGAACTATGTGGAGCTGCTTGTTGTTCATCGTGTCCACCCCGTGCTTTTCCAATTTAAAGGACTTCGTCTTCTCTTAGTTTGTTTATTTACTACCAAAAGATTGAGTGTATAATCAACCTCAGTTGGCCAGGAAACAGCAATTTTAAAGCTTCTGCTTCTTGGTCATTTATGTGACTCATATACTTTAGTTTTGTTTATTCTTTAACGCTAAATCCCAGTAGAGTGAGGAAAAAAGCAAGCAAGCAAGCCTCAGAACCAAACACAAACCACAGTCAACAAGTAGCGGAATCCAATAGCAAATTTCAGGCTTCACTTGACTACAAATTAATTCTGCATTCTAACTATGCTCCGGTTCATTAACATTCCAGTTTCTTTTGTGTTTTCTGAGCACTGCATTTAACTCTAACACATCCCAGTTTATTCCTGCATAACCTAATTCCACTGAAACATTCCAGTGGCAGGCACCAGGATTGGGGGTTTTTGCATTAAAAATGAGGATAAAGTAAGTGTGAGTACATCAGTAAAAATAGCTTCTTCCTTTTTTTTATTTGCAAGCCAATTTGGATCTTTCGGAACTCTCTTAAAAACCGTTAATGTTGTTATGGTACTCTAGATGCTGTAGGGAGACTTAACCTATTAAATAGACTCAAGGAGGGGAGGAACCTTCCATGATAGCAACAATACAAGGCTTGTTCGGCAAGATTCCTTTCACCCTCTCCACCCCTTAGATATAATTTGTAACTTGTAATCTGAAAATAACGAAGAATTGTTTTTAAGGTGATGATAGAGTACAGTAAAAATTACTGAATATGAAATTGTTGTGTTCTCTTTTTAATATGAAGTACAAATGATGCTTTGGGTTTGCAGGCTGATCAACCGGAGTAAAATCTCTTAATCTCCAGGTGCATGAGGTTTTATGCATTCCTCTAAAGTATAAGACCACAGCAGGAAACAGATGAGGATGATCAGTGGCACTTTAGTGTAACAATTTCCAGCAATTCCCAGAAAAATATGCATTTAGGACTTGCAGCCGTGAAATGAGTACACTTATTTAACGCGTTTCTGTTTTTTTCCTTGGATGAATGATATTCTAAAAATGAAATGTTTGGCAGGCTACAATACAAAGTGTGGGACATTTTTTTTTTTTGCTTTGCTATCCTTGAATAAAAGGTGAGGGATGCAGTGTAATTCTTTCACTATGTTCTGCTTCATGCACCTCAGTCACAAATACATAATGGAAATGTGGTGTGACTCGTGTTGCCTTTGCAAGCTGCTCCATAGTCAAATATCAGGGGACTCAACCTGACTCCAGAGCCCTGCTCCTGGGATTGTTGCTGTATGTCATATGGTGGCTGGGTAATGTACAGCACACAAACTATGTGGGGAGTATAACCTAGTTTCTCCCACTTTCCACTGAGTACCTTGAGTATAAGGCCATAGAAGCTGCTCGCTCTGCCTGCAAATACCTTCACGTCTCTGATGTGCAGCCATGAAATGAATGTTCACTGGGCTCTTCTGTAGCCTGGTGGCCAGGCATTCTGCCTTACATTCCTCCCACTGAATTCTAGACACTTAACTGAAATGTTAAAAGGATCTTACCTCAGTGATGAATGGAAAGACAGAAGCAGTTCTCCAACGTATTTACAGGTGAATTGCCTATTGAAAGTATAAAAACACACACATACACACGCACACATACATGCCTTCTTGACTCAGATCCACAGCAAATTCTCTTGAAGTTTAGGGAAGCACCCTGAATTAGATGGAGGAAGACTCACCTCTCCAAGACGCATGACAGTGGGTTTGAGGAAGACGCAGAATCCACTCTTCCATTCCCTGTCATATATGCTAACGTACATGGCATTGTGTAAGCATTTATTGTCACTCGCCATTGAATGTGACTTATAAATATGAGCCCTACCTGCAGTTGTGGCACCTGGATCTCAAGTCAAGGCAGACACTAAGCCCTTATTCAAGTACATTTGCTTCAGAGCATGGCAGGAATTTAGAGACAACCCTGCTGTCTAGCTGTGGGTTTTCTCTTGCTAATTTTGGGGATTTCTAGGTCATTCTTTGCAAATGCTTACTGCTGGTGATTTTTTTTTTTTATTTATAATATTTTTTTTAGGAGATGGAGTGTTTGGTTAAAAGCAAAGCAAGTGCATGTGTATGTTACTGCCTCTCTCTGTGAGCTGGCTTACATAGCAGCAACAATCGCAGTCACAGACTTAGCTATACTGCACAGGTTTCTGACACATGCCAGTCCTCTTCAGGTCTTCTACCTGACTCTCCTGCTCTGCAACGTGAGGGGCAATACTCTTTACGTTCCTCCTTCCCATTCTGGATGACATGAGCGTGAGCAGGGCTGATTCCACCCATAAGAGATTACTAATAATTTCTGGCAGCTTGACATTAGTAAACCTAACACAGCGTCAAATCCTGGTGCCATGGAAAGGAAATGCATCTTCTTAAAGCTCTTAGCCTGAAAGACACAATTCAGTTGCAATAGAGATATTTCTGCTAGAAATATAATCTTCTTTGCCCAATTTTACACTGAAGACAGTCACCTAGCTGCTTTTATTTGGAGTTCTAAGTCGGTAGTAAACTGTATGACTTAAGCACATTACATATCAACGCAATACCTAAGTCATGGTCAACTGAAAACAAGCCAGATCTTTGCATACCTGAAAAAATTACTCAAGTGAACAGAAAGATCATGTTTGCATGATCTTTTTTCCCCTTACTGTAAGCATTGAAGAGTAAGTGAAATGCCAATTGTTAATTTGCATTTATGCCATTTAATATTGTTAAAACTTGCTGGTTTTGTGAGCAATCTAATAGCACAGGTTCTGCAGCATGCTTTTTTTCTTTATCTGAAAAAATTATGTAATAATATCAGAAGAAGTTACAGTAGCATTTTGGCAAGTGCAGTATGAAGTGTCTTGCTGTAAACTGAAGTAGATCATGTGTTAAACATTCTTTGTCAAGCATGGAGGTAGATGGCTTAATGATTAAGGAGGTCCTAAAGTAGGAAACGAAAAACTGTTTGTTGCTTCTTGTGATGTCGCTAGTTTAGAATCTTTTTTTAGAAATTTCTAAGGATGTTTTTAAAGGTATTTTGGGTGATTTGATGTTTTATTTTTAAATATTGGTGAAGAAATGATCCTCATGGTATTTTGTAGTAACACAATTCCAACAGCATCTTTTTAGTACAGCTCTTTTACAGATCTTGTAAATAAAGCAACGTGAGCATTGTCTCTTTCAAGAAAGATAAGGGGCTACAACTGATGCAAAACTTATCACCTGAGCTACTACTTGTGCTAATTACACCTCTGTTCAAAGCCATGGTGCGTTAACAGCTGTTTGGTCTGCGGTGGGGCAGAAAATACACATAAAATACAATCTTGCATGTGTGCTGGAAGAGTAGTTTCAAAGACTGTCCTGGGTAAAAATCATAATAATTTAAAACTTGATAAAATCAATCCATTAAAAAGTTCAACATATAATGGCTGGAGCATGCTGAAACCAACCTCACTGAAAATTGGGTAGGTTTTTGAGTGCTAAGTTCTTATTATGCTTAAATAAGTGAACTATTTGAATAATGACTCAAATATTTCACTTATTTAAGCATAATAAAAATTATCTTTTTCTCCAACTCCTCAAATGTCACAACTGTATTTCTAAGAAGAAAATAGTCAGGGATTAGGAAGCCTAGGTATTTTAGGTTGCATGAAAATTGAATCAACTAAGCATTTAGAAGTGTTCTTCATTTTATATTGATAGCTGATATATTCATTCTACGCAGGACTTCAGCAATTCAGTAAGATTTATTACATACTTCAGTTCCTGGAAAAATACTGGAAGAAGTCACTAAATATACCTGTAAGCACCTAGAAAAAATAGAGGAGATGAGGGATGGTAAACATACATTTGCCAAGAACAAAATGTGTCAAACCAGTTTAATTTTCATCTCTTGTAGAATAACAGGCCTTGTGGGTAATGGACAGGCAGTAGGTGTCATATATTTTGACTTCAGCAGAAGAAATTACTGTAGGTGTATAGAAAAAGGTTGAAAAAGCTATAATAGGGGGTATTATTAATATTTCACTGTCAAAAAGAAGTGTGTGTTTAGAATGTGCTCATTAAATCTGTAGGTGACACCAACCTGAGAAGTACTGTAAGCTGGAAAATAGTGAAGAAGATCAGGAAAAAAGTTTTTATCAGATTACATAGGAGGAAGTACCTGGAAAATGTAATCATCTTGCAATAGGTAGGGAATGTCTCAGTTTTGCTAAAGTTTACAATAAATTGTGGCTGAATAAAAAGTAAGGCAGATCATTGCATTTGCTGTTTTTCTTGGTGATCACAATTGAGAAAAGATTTGATTTTCAGTGTTCATTTTAGGTGTGATATCTCTGTCTAATGATCTGGGTAATAGTCCATGCAAATGAAAAGGGACGTAATACCTGTTTGAGAAAAGTGAATATTTTATATATAAAACTTTAAAGCTATTTTACATCACAACTGCCTGAAACTTCAATTTCCGCGTTGCTACTGATAGCTTTGCTCTACCCAGCCATAAGTTTTTGTTGTATTAACTGATATTTTATCAGTTAAATGGGCAAAAGACAACTTATTTAATTATTTGACAATACCAGAATAGAAGTTATGTAATAAAGCAATTTTCACCTCTGTGCAACAGTGAGAAAGCAAATATTCTTGGTAAAGTAGTTCTGCATCGTATTTGAATATTGTTGCTAAAATGACGTTAACCGCTTTGTTAGTTTGTTTTCAGATCTTTTATTGTTTCTGATGCAAGTATATTAACATCTGCATATGCGTCCTAATATACTGTCTGTTCATATATTTCTGTATGTATGTTAATTATACCTGAGAGCCTTTCATTTTGCTAAAGTTTATCCTTAAGCCCTCTTTTAGGAAACTACTATTATTTTAAGAAAATCATTTACTTACATTCACAAAAGGAATATGGAAGGACTGGAATTCAAATCCCAATTCCCTTGATAATGTTGTGTTAACCTCATTATGGAAATTATATGAAGTGTAGGAGCACAATGGGGTTAGGTAAAGGATTGCTGAACACTTTCTTTTCATCGTATCAAAAATACTGGGTCTTGAGTGATCAAGGCTCGCAAAATAATGCTTCCAAAATTTGTTTAACTTCAAGATAACTGTGGAGAATATTTTTTTAATATAAAACTGCTGTTACCATATTAGCATTTCATTTGCTGTGTTTCACAAGACATCTGCAACATTAATCCCATTAATGTGTTTTACCATCTTTTTCTTAGTAAGATTGTTTTTTCTTCACTGAAATCATTATATTTTCTTTAATAAGATGAACATTTAATGTTCTTTTGGCAGGAATTAATTTTTAATAAACCATTAATAACTCGGGTCTCTATGGATTTCTTTCCCTTAAAAGTCAAGCCTCTTCCAGCAAGGAGTTTTTGATAGATCCTGGCATTTGAATTTATTGTAGTATTTCCAACATCATTCATAATAAGAAGAAATGAAAAAATATAGTTAGACTGTGGATGATTTTCTTTCACCCTTTGATACATTTATGAGACAGTGTAAAATTTCTATTGCTAGAGAAGCTAATTCTTTCAAGCTGTGGTGAAGCCTACCTTTTACTGCATGTTCTGTTTTCCTAGCAGAAATTAGCAAAATTGCAAATTATATCCATTTATCTACCTGTCAGAATGTTTATGTCATACTCAAGCACTGATTCACTCTTTAGTGGGTTGATGAGCTACTGTGATAGTTTTTGCATTGGTGCTTCAAAGATCTGAGTTGCAGAACTCATAAGGAAACAGGAGTTCTACTTAGAACTTGAAAACCTACTGTGGTAAACTACAGACCTAGACTTCTGTCTCTTCTGTTAGAGTTCCAAGGGAGATAGCATAAATATATTGGTGATTGATTTGATATTGTCAGTGATCACTCTTCAAATAATAAGCATGCCCTGAATTTACATGCAAGTTCCATGAAAAAGGTGTACGTTCCAGCTCTTATGGGTGGGTGGATGCTCAGTGAAAATGCTGTATTTGGGTTTCTCTTTGCAGCATTGATTGTAGAGTTGAGAAAAAGTGGTCAAACTTTTGGGCTGTGCCACTCAAAACAGAGTAACAAACTTCAAAGAGAATGTTATGTCAGGATTTAGTAACACTGATATCAGATATATCATTTGGGAGTAGGTGGTTTGGTACTTGTGGGATGGAGTAGAAAAGGCTGAGTTGTTCTCTCCAAGGAGAAAGAAATCAAGACTATAGAAAGATAAAATGACTTTCTAAAAGGAATGGACTTCTATGCTAATTGCTGTGTGTAAATTTAGGATATCTGACAGTGTGTTTTATCTGTTCACAGGTACTAAATTATTCCAGAGACTTTTTGTTGGCCTCCAGTGGGTTATTGCACTTAAGTCAGTGACTTTTCCGATTCAGTGAAATTGGAGTTCTAGCTGTGTAACCTCTGCATGTAGCCTGTTATTTCATGAACAGTGTTCCTGTGAATGGAGAATATAAGGTCCTTGAGTGGTAGGCTTCTCTTGGATCATCTTGTGGAGCTGGAGTCCTGTTTCAATATAAAGCAGGTCTTGTAGGTGTTTACTTCAAACTTACAGAAAAAAATGAGTTTGCTTTGATTTCTAGATTCTCTTACAGTTTGGAAAGAGACAAGGGGTTACAAAACCCCTTGGTTGGGATCTACCCTGAAGGATCTACCATTGGTTCTAATTATACCTAATTGATTTCAGTGACTTTTGAGGGGGAGCTAAGGCCTTGCTCCTGCGTAACACCTACTAATTATCTCAAGTCTAGCTGTGCTACCAGTTCCATTGAGTTAAATGGGGCTACTTCCATCTTTCCAGTTGGAGTACTGAGTGTGCTGTGTGGGATCAGGCTGTACATAAACTGGAGGTCTTTCTTGTTTTCCCTTCTCCCAAATTACTGTGTGTTATTAATGAAATGGTGCTGAATGGGTAACCTGACACAGCCTCAGCTTTTTAAAGGAACTGCAGCAAAGCAGAGGAAAGAACATGTCTATGTTGCAATATAGGCATTTCTGTATTCTGCAACACAGATGTGGTCATTTCTTCTTCCCCGGCATTATGGAGACAATGTTTTGCTTAGGTTTGGGCCTTTTCTGTGCTCAGAAGTGTTGCTCTGTGTGTGTGTAATCCAAAGAAAGACATGCATTCCTGTGCCTTTACTCACTTTAGTTGGGTGTTGAAAGTGTTCTCATTCTGAGACATTAATTTAACGGGAAACTTAGTTGTCTTTAAAATGTAGCCGAAGGTTTTTAGAATAGACTTCCAAGAGGAGTGTATGAAACAGCCTGAAGAGCTTATAACTGGTCTGGATTTATAAACTCTGTTGCTGTATATATCTTGTGGTTACTTCCAAAAAGCTTGTCAGCTTCTTACTTCAAAGGTGCTTACAGTTTCAACTGTGGTACACTTTCAGTAAGCCTGCAAACATGCAAATACAATCCAAGATAACCTTTTAATAACATTAAATGCTGATAGATCACATTGAGTGACAGAGGAGGCCATGCAGCGCTAAACTAAAGTCTGGAGAAGATTCTTACTGCTTTATTTGTATTCCTTGTCATAGCTGCTAAATTGCAATGTTGTTAGGGGAACACCCACTGGCATGCGCATGTAATATAGTTCTGCGACCATAGGGATCATGCTTTTTGCAAGCATCTTTTCTAAGCAATTACTGATGAAGTGTACTTTATAATATAGCCATTTTTATTATTTTCTAACTTAGTTACAGGACATTTCAGTGTTTATGTTGCTCGCTTCCCTTGCTCTGTCCATTCTGAAGTAAGGAATCATGAATAGTTTCCACATGCTTTTGTTTTGATAGGTGCAATTTTCTGGTTTTGGCTGTGGGGTTTTTTAAGATATAAATCAATCCAGCATAGAGGATGACTCTGATGTTCAGAAAATTGCTGTGTTATGTTAAACGTGGGGGGAGTTGTCACTGTTATAATGCAGATTAAAAAGTTCCATCGGCTGACACCATTAAAAGATGTTTTTTCTTGAGGGAGAGTAGTTGTGGGTTTTTTGGTCATTCAACTATTTCTCAGGCTATGCTTATAGAATGTGATCACTGCTTTCTGTATGGGTGCATTGAGCTAGGTATTTTTATGGATTAGTAAATTAATACAGTCTTTATTCTTGCAGTTTAAGGAGTGAGTAAACATTCTTGCAGTGATGTTTTTAGGCACAGTGTTTCCTAGGACAGTGATTTCAGTTTTGCTGACAAAAATGAGTATAATAGGGGTGAAAGAGAAAATGCTGTTCTAAAGTGATTTGCTAAGTATTAGTGTTAACTTTAACAATATATATGAATGCAATTGATATTTTAAAATATTGACAACTATAAAAATATAGGCAGACTGCATAACATGTGAAACCGTATTAGGTACCTACCTTATAGGAAGAACTCTTCAACTTTCAGGGCGTTTAAGTGTATGGTCTCCATAAATGTTAAGTTAAGGAACTGTCATGAGTCATGGTAAGAACCAGTACAAGGATTGCTGAAAAGTACTTAAGCAGGCTACCATACATTGCACTACTTGCTCTTGTTGCATTTGCCCAGTACAATAACCACATGCGTGGATTTCTTGCCTAGTCTGAAATTACGCTGCGGTGGTTCCTGCAGCAGCCTGCTCAATGGAAATGGGGTCAGATGCAGAAAGGCTGAGGATGAGAGCTGAGCTCTAGCACTAGCAGTCAGTCGCCTTGTCTCTAGCATAAAAGCCGTACTGCTGGGTGCACTGTAGGAAGACTAAGGAAATAAAGCTATGTGTCCCAAATGAAATATCGAGCATGTTGGGCATGAGGAGTTGATGAAGTATATGTTGACTTGTCAGCTCCTTTGCACAATCTAATAGGAAAGAAGTGAGGAAAATAAGTCTTAAATAAGGCAGTGGTCTTCTAACAGTAGTTTGAAGGAATCTTCTGAAGGTACTCATGTCTTATGTGAATGGAATGTTTGATAGAAGGTAAAAGAGACTGATTCAGTGCTGTCATCAGCATGATGTCACTGTGACTCTCCACTTCTGCTGCAGCTGCAGCTGTCCTGTTGCGCAGTGTAGGTCACGAGAAGCAAAAGAGAAAAAAATGAGGAGGAAAGAAAGCACAGGAATTATATGAATCCTTGTGACTCAGGTTCTATATTAAGAAAAGACTGTTTACTATAAAATACATGAGTGGTCTTGCAGGCAGGGATGCAAGGCTTCATAATCCCTGTTCCCCCCTGCTCCATCCTCCCCAGAGGTGTCATAGTGACAGCCACTTTGACAGGAGGCATGGATTTGGATCCTTTTAGGTAGAGAAAGTCATTGGACTTCAGTCTTCTACTGTGTAACAACTGGATTTTTTGCTGGTGGCAAATGTTACTAGTACTTTGAAAAGACCTATCAGACTGAGGCTCAGTGGCATAGGACAAGAAATGATCTTGTCTTTTGAAACTGGCTGGTCTTCAGTGCCACGATACTTTTCCAGAAGAACCTGAGTGGAACAGCAGACATCTGTAAAACAAGGGAAGGAGGAAGAATCGTGGCCAGGTTGTCAGCTTTAACTCACAGTTTTAAAAGCATTGGAACAAATAAATAAATTCTTTGTAAGCAACTGGAAGATTGGAATGATGCGTACTAACTGCAATCAAGAAATCACAGTTAATCATGAGAAAAATGTGTCATATGAATTTAATTCTCTGTTCTGACAGTTTAACAGTTCTGAGAGAAGCCCTAGATGTCTGTATGCATACACAGCAGAGAAATCTGTGAGAATGGACAGATACATCAAATGGGACTTTTCAGGAGCCTGGCGTCAGACCAGTTATTATTCTGTATTTTCATTAAATACTTAAAGGATAGAGACTGTTTATTCAGTCTTCAAGTGACAACAACATTAAGAAACATACAAGGATGTTTGGGAGGTAAGGTCTGAATTCGCTGAATATAAAATCATTCTAGTCATTCTGTTACTGAAACGGTATGGGTAAAATAAAATAAGCCTTGCTGGATTGCTGTGTAGAAAGGACAGATTTATACTTCTGTATTTAGATAGGAATAATTAACTGTACAAGCACAGGATAGATAATGACTCTTTAGGCATCAGCAGTACAAGAAGAGATGTGGGTTAATAGTCAATTTTAAGTTGAACTTAGGTAAACAATGCCTTGTCAATGATGTCAGACACCATCTGGAGTGTGTGACAGGAACATCATGTTAAACAGCAGAAGGAATTCTTTAGTCCTTCCTGAACCTCCTAAAGTCAAAAATATTATGAACCAATTCAGGGGAGCCCAAAGAAAAAAAATAAAAGTCCTGAGGAGTCTGTTAGGAAAGAAAAAAAAAAAAAAAAAAAAAGATGACTGCTGAGAAAAGGTTGAAAGAACTGGATTTTTATGGATACAGAAAAGGTAAGATTAAAGTGTCATGGTAACAGCTTTCAAATATATAAAAGGCTGTTGTAAAGAGGTAGAGAATACGTTCCCAGTCTTTCACAGAGGCATCAGTGAGAAACAGTCCTGAATTGCAGCAAGGAAGGTTTGGGTTATACATCAGAAAAGAGCTTCTAACAACAGGGATGGTGAAGCTTTGAAGCAGGTAGCCTGGAGAGAATGTGAGGTTTCCATTATTTCAAGCTTCAAGAACAAGTATCTGTGCTTGGTAGTGGGGTAATACAGCAGGAGCACAGGGAGCTCACTGACCTGGGGTAATAGGTGTATGTGAATCTGGTGCATCAAGTAACATCTATTAGTTTTATATTGGATTCTTGGAAACAACAGGTTTGTAATTGAATATTTGTCGCATGATACTGGTACATGAAAATACTAGGATGTAATGCAGTTAAATGTGCATTGAACCTGAGAAGACAAGCATAACTTATTTGCCTGGTGTCTCATTCTTTTGTGGAAAGACATTTCTACCTGCTAGTCTTTCAAAAGTGAAGTAGAGAACAAATCTGAACTGCTTTTCTTATATTTCTTCCTAAAATGCTTGTTCAGCAGTTGACAGCTCAGAGCACGACACTTCCACTGGAGAGCTGTAGTTGTGTCCTAACCCCATCCTAACATCACCCCTGGGCCCAATGCTTCTTGGCCAGTGCTTGTTATTGCTTTTGATTTTGCAGAACCTGACAGCAAAGGTCCTGCAAATTCCAGCCTTGTTATAGTCTTGTTTCTATGTCTGTATGTTCTTTAGTGAGAACCAAGCTTTCCCCCTTCCCTCTCCTTGCTTGTATAATCCTGGCTGGGATCGTATTAAATGGTCTTCTTAAACATCAGGTCCAAAGCCACTTCTCTGCTTGGTCCTGCTTTTGTTGGGAAAATAGATCCCTTCTGGTTTTGTTTTTAAACAGCAAAGGGCTTCACTTTAGGTCACACTGCTTATCTGAAAGGCACTGCAGAGATAAAAAGAAAAATGCTGTATTTATCTTGCAGTAACAGCAACATCCAGCAAATAATGCAGCTGACTCCCTTGGCTCCTGTGCCTGAGACACAAACCAACCAGCCATAGAAAGCAGTTCATGTTGCTACAGACTCTCAATTTAAGCACCGCCTATTAAGGAATATCTACATGGCCAATTTTTTCTTGTCTTCCTCCCTCAGGATGAAAAACGACCTAGCTGGTTTTCAGTCACAAAGGTTCCCAGTCCTGACAGAAGTAAAAGCTGTCATCTCTCTTCTCCTTAAGTGGGAAAAGGACATTCATCAGCTCTTAGCATTGGGTGCCAATCGATAACTTCTATGTTGTTAAAGCCATTCAAAATGGTAGTTTCAGCATATTTGTAAAACAGCTTGATGCAGTGAATAAAAACAAAAGCATTGCAGTAGGAAAACCTCACTAATTTCAGTGTTAGAATATTCACTATTAGCCTACTTAAATAGTATAGATCTAAACCATAAGGGTTTTTTTCTTCTAATCCAAAACAGGCTTAATTTTAAAACCCAGAATGAATTTCTCACATTTCTTATCTTCTAAATACTTAGTTGCCTCAAAATTCAATTTGTCACTAGCTTAGCTAGTGCTGTATGCATCGTAAGCTGTGACAGAATTGCTAGTACAACCTGGACTGTTCAGAAGTAGCTCAAAGACAAGAAGGAGGCGGATGGGTGCTGCTTCACTGAATTTCTGATTGTGAACTGATCCATAATATGTAGCTGAGCCTCTACTGTAGTATCCTCCAGTGGTGACATTTCAAGGGACAGGAATTAGTCTAGGATAAATACATCAAGTCTTTTGGCAAATAGAAACTTTCTTTTCTCAAGGAAGGTGAGAGAAGTAGTAGAAAATGTTTGTTCTGTCAGTAATATTGGGTCTTTCACCAAAATTAGCCTGTGGGGTTTTTTGGTTTTGTTTTGTTTTCCAAATATATGACAAGCTTCAATTCCTTGCTAAGACTGTTCTTTTGAGAATTCTTGAGCATCTGTGACTCTATTTTTTCTAAATTTCAAAATAAACTTTACTTTAAAAGATAGGGCTTCTCATCATTATGCAAAATTCTGTTTAATCTCAGAATTAATAGCTCTTGTTCACTGGATAAGGAAATCATATCACTTACTGTAAAGCACATGTGAAAAAAAAAAGTAAAGTTGGATTGTATGTAATCTGAGAGACAGATCCGAGGTTTCTTTTCCACCCACAGAACTGAGATAGGAATATTTACTTCCCATACAGCAGATAAGTGCTTTAACCTATGTGTATTGGATGGTCTGTCTTGATGAGGCTTTAACTTTGGAAAGATCTTAGGTAGTCAGATATGTACTGAAAGTTTCATGCCCAGCACTAGCTCAGGATTATAGGTACTCTTGGTAGTGATCACAGAATGCTTGAGGGTGGAGGTCATCTGGTACAACCCCACTGCACGAGACTCTTGCCCAGGAGTGTGTCCAGACAGTTTTTGGGCATCTCCAATGATGGCGACTCCACAACCTCCTTGGGCAGCCTGTGCCAGTACTTGGTCACCCTCACAGTAAGTGTTTCCTGATGTTCAGAGGGAGCATCCCATGTTTCAGTTTGTTCCTGCTGCTTCTGATCTTCTAACTGGGCTCCACTGAAAAGAGCCTGGCTCTCTCTTCTTTGCATTCTCCCTTCAGGTATTCACAGACACTAAGAAGTTCCCCCACCCTGAGCCTTCCCTTATCCAGGCTAAAGAGTTTCATTTATAACATCATGCAAAATGTAATTATTTCATAAAAACTCATTAATCTTTCTGTTTATGTGTCAGATTATTTACTGACCTGAAAGCAGTTGTACCTATAAAAATCCACTGAAAGCAGACTAGTAAAGTCAGGGTTGAGTACTTATGTGTTTGAATAATTTAATATATGAAGCTGTATTTCTGGTGATAACAAGCTTCTGAGCAATTCAGCTTGACTTTGAGATCCCAGATTGAGTTAGGAGTGGAGGACTAGTAAATAGTTGTGAAAATCTCTGAAAGAGAATACCTTCTGTTCTGAATTTTTGCAGTCATATTTATAATGCAAATTTTACTTAATCTATGCACTTCAGGATAAGCAGGAATGTTCTTTTCTTGTTCAGACAGATTTATCCTGTGCTACAGGGAAATCCCTATGTCTTATCTCAGGTTTTCTTCTGTGGCATCAAGGTATTATCAATCATATTACAGTGACATCAGATGTTCTCCTCTGGAGAATAAATACACTTGCAGTAGCAGATCTCATTCAGTGTAATGTTTTCAAAATGAAGCCTTGAGATATCCTTTTCTTAATAAGAGCTTGAATTCTTGGATCTCATTGTTGCATATGTTTAGAGGAAGTTATGTTAAAATTCAATTGTGTGAGAAAAAATTGCCAGTTGGTTAAAAATTCACTTGTATATGTAACATCTCTAATATTGCATCTTTTTTGGTTCTGACTTTAAAGATTAAAGGTGACTTATGGGGGTGTTAGAAGTGGATTGCATGGAAAGTTTTGAAGAAAACCCTGGTCTACTAGTCAAAGAAGACACAAAGCTGTAATTCTTTCATTAATGAAGTCCACCACTGTGAGATTTGACACGAGTCCCCATTGTATTCTGTACATACAGGATGGATTTCTGATAAATGTATGTGCTGCTCTCTTCTGACATGGTTATTTTAGAGGATATATGACATCTCTATCCATTCTTGCTGTCAGTGTTCTTAGGATGTTCTCAGAGTAAATAACAGAAGATCTTCTTAAAGTTTTATTGAATAGATTAAATTGTAAAGAGGAGCTTGGTGGCTCATTACTATAGAAGAAATAAAATAGCTTTTTAATTGGCAGTAGCATTGAGAAATATGTATGCATATGTATGCATGAGAATTTTATAGCTACCCTAAATGTAGTGTTTCCTCTCTTCAATACTTTTAAATAAAGATGCAGAATTCATTTTTGAGTGCTTGATACATGGCAGTTAAACATAAAAAATAACTAAATGTAGTGTCAGATTCTTCATAAGAACATTAAGGAAATTTTTCTGCACACTGGATGAAAACTGGCTAATGCTTTATCATGACTTTGCCTTACATGAGCAATGTTACTGGTGGGAAAATACAACCTATTCAACTTGAAAATATTTTTACTGAGACTTCAGTCTGTTTAAAGAAATGACTAGATAAGTAAAGAAGGCGGTGTTCTGAGACCTGGGTATCTTAAATGGTCCTTTTGCGTCACGTACTGAGCAAAAAAAGCGAGTGCAGTCTTGTGCTTACGGCTTATCTTAATGTTTCTTTTGTCATACAGACTAGTAGGTATTTTATTTCTTCTCTCTTAACCACTCTTTGCTACTGGCCTAAGGTACATCTTCAGTTAAGGAGGAGTGCGTTGGAGAGAAGTCAAATGAGCTTCAATTCCTTATGAATATGAGAGTATCATGGCTTGTATGACATCACATCTGCAAAGTATATGCAGGAATTTGGATGCTATGTGATTTGTTTTTTGGGGGATCTGGGTGCAGGTTGGGCATAGCCTTGGGTGACATTGTCTGGGATGAGACATCCTTGCCCGTGGCAGGGGGGTTGGAACTAGATGATCTTAAGGTCCTTTCCAACCCTAACTATTCTATGGCTTTATGATTCACCATGCCGGGGAGTGATATTTTGCACTTGGTAGTTGATGTATTTTCTGTTGAGCATACGGTAAGGGAAGGTTGCAGATAAGGGGGAAGGCATTGGGAATTGCAGGAGGATTCAGAACCTGAGCGTAGTCAAATCATTTGTCAAAGAAATAAGAATGGGTTTGGCAACTGGGTGGCAGGTGTGTAACAGCTGCTGCTGTGAGGCTGTAGGAGCTGCAGAGAGCAGGAAAGGTGCTAGGTACATAACATGTATGCTTTGAATGTTCTCAGTTGAAAGTGCAGAAGGTAATGCAGCACTTCTTCAGTCGTGGCAGGTTAATAATAAATCTTCCTGGTGCATTTTTCAAGTGGATTTTTTGTTTTATTATCAGTCTCTCTTAAGTGTCCCCTGTCATTCACAGTCTCTGCAGCTGCAGTTACCCATCTTGATAATGGCTTCTCAGGCTTTTAAGTAATACCAGAGTACTAAAACCTTATCAGCATCTAAAGCCAGCAATTAAATTAACAGGCAGTACCCCAATATTTCCTCCTACTGTAAACCAAAGCAATTTTTTTCTTTAGCATCCAGGAAAAATTTGCATATCTCTATTTTATTTGGCTCAGAAAGCAGGATAAGAGGGACACCTATATTGAATGCCTGCCAGTTTTTTAAACTGTAGAGGTCATTGTCTCAAATGAGTAAAAATCAGTAGTAACCCCAAGTGCTATTCGATAGACTGAGGAGTTCGATGGCAGTTTTCAGTTACCTGTGGTTCACCTTGCAGTGCATGTGTTCATACTGAGCTGGAATCTTTTGCAGCATTATAAAAAAGTCCATATTGTCACATGTTAGGTGACTGTTTTGTTGCTTGGAAGCTGTGTATTTTGGGGAATTTTGAATATGTATGTGTTTTTAAATTGTTTTCAAGAAGTATAATCTTTTATCAAAACAAATACCAAGATATGACATGACCATGATTTATGAGTATGGTAACAGGAGATAGTTTTCAAGAAACACTAAGCCAAGCAATTTAAACTTCATACTGCATCAGATTTTAATGGGTTGTGACTTTTACCTTTAAAGGTTCCTGGCTTGAAACTAGTGACTTACTCTACAATATAAAATATGCTGTAAAAAAAATACTAGTTGAACCTGAGAATAATAAGTGATATTGTATAGTCTACTGCACTGATTTCAGGCTAGGAGTTTTGATGATCCCTTCCCTTAGAAATCTCTGAATCAGTGATTCCCAAGTAATAAAAAAGCTCTGGCAAAACTAAGCTAACAATGACCTCTCAAATTCTTATTAAAAATAAATTGGCAAAGTTAGACCAAAAAATGAAACTAGGCTTCATTAGAGAAAGACAACTTTTCTCCAGTAGATTTGGAAAAAACAGTGGACTAGAAAATCATAAACTTTTCATGCGATCTTGGCAGTTACATCTGCCTTGTTCTACATTCCTACATCCCAAACTGAATAAGCAGCTGGCACATGATGTTTGTTACAGTAAGTAGAGCCGTCTGTGTCACTGTTAATGGGCTCTGTCCTGAACTTTGTGTCCAGTTCTTTAGAACTGACTGAATGGATTTTTTCAGTTTTAGATTTTCCAAATCTAATGGTGAATTTCAGTTGTTTCCTATCAGACTTGACCAACTCTGACTTAAAATGGTGGCTGCAAATTTGTCCAAATAGTCTCTTTTTAGAATTATTTTCTTCAGTCTCTTTTCTGAGCTAATGCTAAGTAATAAGTCTTGATCCCATGTTAGCATGGTTATCATTCATCTCTAGATTTTGTACCTGATCTGTTCTTCAGGGTTAATTTTATTTATGCATTTATTTTCCTTATTCATTCAGATGTTTATGGGGGTAATATTGCTTGAGTTGCAGCTGACAGAATAGGCCTGTCAGTCCATCAAGTTTGGGATCACTTTATGCCATTCATTGGTGTTTTTTTGTATTGATCACCCTAAACAGGTAGATTTCTCCTGCAAACTGGTTTAATAATGTTGTAATTTATTAGATGCCTCCTGATTTGTGAATGGCATTGAACACCAGTCTTTCTTGTCATCCCCATCTATTGCTTTTCACACCGTTGAGAGGATCTTTTGGATTTGTAAAGGTTAGGGAAAGTAATATTAAATGAATGGTAGGAGCAGAATATCCTGGGAGATAACAGATGTAGAGGAAATTTCATAAGAAAATTCTTATGTCTAACAGAAAAAGCTATCTAAGAGTTGGAATGAAGTGATGGTAATGCAGTAAAGACATCAAGAGCAGAGAGTTCTCCATTCTCATGCTGTTCATTAAAAAAACAAGTGTGTCAGAGCTCTCCTTTTTTGGAGGAAGATAGCTGTTGACCACTAGAATTCAACAAGTTACGAGGTCTAACTCAGAACTTTCTGGGTCTAGAAGGGAGTTATAGGGTGAGGAATGTAAGACCCAAAACAGTTTGTGAGGAAGATGTAACTGCTGCAGCTCTTGTGTTGCTTTTTAAGAGAATTGTATAAATTAATAAATCTTAGGACTGAAGGCCCATTAAACTTTATTACACAAAAAAGATCACACATGTGATGAGCTTGTTTGGACTGCATAGGTAAAATAGTTTGCTTACAAGATGTTTTGAATGTTATTAAAATATAAGATTATCAAGTCAGAAATTCTGATTTAGGAAGTCTGTAACACCTAAAATGCAGAAGTACTTTGGATAACATACATAACGATTATAAAATGTCTGCTATAGTGTTGTGCTTTAGATGCAGCTGGTAATTCAGAATCACGCAATCATTCACTCACTCCCACCCATCCCACCCACCAAGGGTGGGATGGGGAGGAGAATTGAAAGAATGTAAACCCCACGGGTTGAGATAACAACAGTTTAATAATTAAAATAAAGTAAAATATAGCAATAATAGAAAGAATAAAACCAATAATAATAATAGGAAACAACAAGAGAAGAACTGAAAGCTCAGAAAGCACGAGTGATGGATAATACAATTGCTTGCCACCTGCTGACCAATGCCCAGCCCAAAGCAGTGATTGGCAGCTCCCAGCCAACTCCCCCTAGTTTATATACTAGACATGACATGCTGTGATATGGAATACTCCTTTGGCTAATTTGGGTCAGTTGCCCTGTCTCTGCTCCGTCATGGCTTCTTGTGCCCCTCCTCACTGGCAGAGCATGAGAGACTGAAAAGTCCTCAATCAGGGTAAGTGCTACTGAGCAACAACTAAAACATCGGTGTGTTACCAGCATTGTTCTCAGACTGAAGCCAAAACACAGCAGTGCACCAGCTACTAGGAAGAATAAAGAACTGTTACAGCTGAAACCAGGATATACGGCATGAGATAATGTTAATAGTAATAAGTAATCTTCAGCAAGAGACATTTCCTGCTTATTGCAGGTATTTGTTTAAGTTATAAAATAACTTATTTTATGTTTAAATATAATTCTCTTATAGAGGCTTCTGTAACTCAGAACATCTGTAATTTCACTAGGAAAAAAAAAGAAAGACCAGTGATAACTGAACAAGAAAGTTCTCATAAAAGTGATTTCCTGTACTGTAGGCTGTTGAATCTGGAAATTGTCTTATTTTGGGACAAAATCCAGCACCAAGCTACACATCTGTACAAAGACATTTTCTTGTGTGTTTTGTTTATTTGCTTTTTAAATTCATGCTGAATCAAGTGCTGCTCCCTCTCGGTCCCTGACACCTTTTTGATGTTTGTTTTTTCACCTTGACCCTTTGCAGAGCACAGTATTGGCTCCCATTTAGAACAAGGGAATGCAGTGATTTTATCCATAAGCTTTCTTTTCTACTGCTTATCATTCTCAACAAGGGTGAGGAGTTTGTTGCTATCTAATTGCAGTTGGTTTTGGAAATGAGCTCCATCATTTTTACACAGCAGGAGAACCCAGAATTCCTACATGTCATGAATTTTCTTGGTAAATTAAGGCAAAAGGATTAATTGTTAAGGTGTGTTGCGCGTGTACTTCTCAGTGAGGTGCTCTAAAATACAGTTCAGAAATACTCCCTTTGCAACTCTGTTGTGCTTCAAGGGGAATTATTTGTACAGGAACCACTGTAAATCAGTTTGCTAAAGTATGTCATCCATGATTCCCAAATTCCTAGTTCTTAGCTAGGCACAAGGTTTTATTCATCATGACTCACTTGGGAGGTTTATAATAATCATAGAATTATCTCCCTTTCCTCCCCACCTGTCCTGTCTGACCCTTTTCTTCTGCTAATCAGTGACTGAGATGTTTTTATTTCCATGTATTTTGTCATTATGGTGACTCCTGTGGAGATAGGCCTGAGTTCAGTTAATTCATTTCAGCTCAGAGCTCCAGACAAGTGCAGAGGAAGACAGCAGGGAGTGATAGAAGTTGGCATTTGGAGGAATAGAGGTTAAGCCATAAATTTTTAAAACCGAAGTGATGAAGAAGTGGGGACATGCAGGGAAAAAGATGGCAGCAAAAATATTTCCAGAAATAGGACATGTTTTGAAGTCATGGATGGGAAAGAGTGGGGCATGTTATGATGTCCTAAATCCCTGCTTCACCTTTAAAGAGAGATTGCATGTGTGGCTTCAACAAGGGCAGTATTAACTGAGTAAATTCTTTATTAGATTGATTTCTCTTTCATATGCTAAAATCTATTACTACAATATTATATGTATTTCACTGGTAAGCTTATGAATTTGTTACATCAAAACTGCAATCTTGAAGGATTTTTACTTGTGCTCAACTTTTTAGTGCACCATAGTTTGCACTAATTGAAATCCTCACAGTGATGTCTAGGCTCAGAATGTAAGTTTAAAGAAATACAGTGATTTAGCAAGCTGGCAGTGCTACCTCCTCTGTATTGCACTTACATTTTCTTGCGGTTTACAGCACACATAATGTATAAAATTGAAATCCCAGGAATGTGCTCAGCCCGCAGTAGTATGGTGTTGGAAGGTGAGCTCAGCTGACATGTCACCTTCAATTTGCTGCAAGACATGAGATTTTTTTTTTCCCTCAGGCCTTTTGTTGGTTTTGTGGTTTTTGTGGGTTTTTATTTGTTTGTAGGTTCTTCTTGGTTTGTTTTTTGGGTTTTTTTTTTGTTTAATTTGTTTTGGTTTGCTTTTTGTTTTCTTTTTTTTTTTTTTTTTAAGATAAATTGGATGAATCACAAGGAAAAGTTGTCTCAGGTCACCCAGTAAAGTTCATGGTTCAGTGCCTAATTTTCCCTAGGCTTTTTATCCTCTGATTTAAATACCTGATTGCATGGTCTCATTAAAAATGAACTGGAAGTAAGAGCATATAGAAATCCTTTCAAAAACAACTGCTGCAATTTGGAAAGTTAGGCCAGCCAAATGGTAAGCTTTCATACTAAATAGAGATGCTATGGCTTTCAGTTGATTCACACATAAATAGTATATTTACATTGCTATAGAATGTTTTATGTTATGAATAAGTTCTTGAATCTACAGTCAGATTTTTTTTACCTTCCTTTTCATTAAAAGTGTATTAGAATCCAGTAGGATCTAATGATCTCAGGATGTAAAACACACCGAATTTGGCAAATTAATGAATCTACAAATTCAGTTTTTTCGAGAAAGAAAAGATAATGCAATTCCAAATGTATTTTAATTCTCTATTTGACAAATGTAGATTAATATTGAATTAAAGGCTTCCTAGAATACTAACAAATGTTATTTGATAAATTTCAGTAAAGCTTGAGATTCATATGGTAATGTACAGTAAATTGCAAATCTCATTATGTCAGTCTTTAGAAATCCTTTCTGAGAAGAAAGTAGATGGTGATTATAATGCAAATTGTGGTGCAGACTAAATATTAGCTAGTAAGGTGCTATTCTGTTTAGATTTTATGATTCTTATTTTCCCAGATGAACCTGCATCATTCCTTTTAAAAATAAAGAGTGTTATGGAATTTCCATGCCTATTGTACATCAGGTTAAAGTGCTGCTTTTTGAGTTAGTTTGGGGTTTTTTTTTCCTTGTAATTTGTGAGGTTGCTTAAAATGACTTCATTTAGCAGTGGAGATACAGAAGAGTACTTTCCTCTGAAATTTTTAGTTTCTGCAGTGATTGCTTAGTTTGGAGAAGTGGAAGAAAAGGTGATTTGAACTGGTATGACATGGCTTTCTTGGGTTCCTTGGCACCTCTTGTGGCCTTAATTTCTTTGGATTGGTCTTGACTTTCCTATTGAGCTGTCATCCTGTCTCTCTCCAACATGATGATGCTCACGACAGCTTTGACACTTTTTTGGTGATGACACAGTTGTCAGAAGTGTAACTTTTCCTCGGAGTATGCAGTACATAATAAAAATGTCTTTATGTCCAGGCGGGACTCCCATGGCAACAGCAGCGTATTCACTGAAAGGTTAATTACAGTCATGTCGATAAATGAAGAGCTCCAGGAGCTGTGTGGTGACTAATCCCATCTACCTGTGGCTGCCACTGAGGTGGTGCTTGGTGTGGGAGAGTGTATCGTGTCCTGGATTTTGTAATTATGCAGCCCATGAAGCAACACTTTTTACAACATTCACGGCACAGCAAATTTTATCAGTGTTGTTTTGATAGATTCAGATGAAGGGCATAGTCCAGGGGATGCCCCATTGATGTCTGGTTCAGTAGGGGGAGGACAGCCAGTGCCTCTGAAGCACTTAATGGGGTATTTCGCTTGGCCAGCTTGGGAACCTGGCAGCACTTCTAGCTGGCTATTTTGTGAAGATTTTCTCTGGCTTCATTAATGCAGAAATGTAATGTCAAAATTCATAGCTATTCTTGAAAACAGACGAATAGAAGGTATCAGTTTGGAGTTTATGAGCAGTTTGTTATCCCTTCCTTCTTTTTTGACCCCAAGAGTCTGTAAGGAACTGGTACACAAAGGGAAAATTTTAGACCAAATCCTTGAAGACTTACTAGAATCCACTTTTTGGTATCTGACAACAGATATGAGAAAGTGTAATGTCTGTATCAGCCCTACAAAAGTATCAATGCATGATGAATATGTTGAGAGAAAATACCTCTGAAACACCATGGAGGGAAATCCATGGCTGTCATCTTTAAGCTGTGACTAAACTTTTCAAGATCAGAAGGGACTGTCAGGTGAGATTTGATAAATGCATCTTATATTTCAGTTAGTTACTGTGTCCAGTTTCACTTAGTGAGTATCATAGAATATCTCAAGTTGAAAGGGATCCCTAAGGTCATTGAGTCCACCTCCCTGTTCCTCACAGGACTACCTGTATTCTCGATACTCATCATCATGGCTTGGCTTCGTGAACAAAGATTTGAGAAGGGCTTTACCCACACTTACTACAAGGGCGCTGATGGCTAAAAAGACCAATGCAGGCTAGACAAGTCCAGTTGCAAAAAGGACAACAGAAGGTCTCCTTAGGTGGTATAGGCAAGGCATGGTTCTTTCTGCATTGTCTTTTCTCCTCAAGACTGACTCTGTGTGTGTTCTCAAAAGAGACAGCAGTGTTATGTATGATGTGTCTCCAAATCTCCCAATTGGAGGCCAGGTTGGACCACTGATGGTAGTCAATATGGCCAAGGCTAAGATATTGTTTCAGGGAGTCCTTATGTCTCCTCTTTGGGGCACTTCTCTTGGGGCAGCTGGTAGCAAGTTCACCGTAGAACACAATCTTAGGGAGGCGGTGATCCTCCATCCTGGAGACATGCCCTGCCCAGCACAGCCACATTTTCAGCAGCATGGCCTCAATACTGGTGACCTCTGCCTGTTCAAGGACAGTAATATTAGACACGTAGTCAGTCCAGTGGATGTTTAGGATTGTACAGAGACAGCGCTAATGAAAGTGTTCAAGGAGTCGCAGGTGATAGCGATAGATGACCCATGATTCAGACCCATGTAGAAGAGTAGACAGTACAGTGGCTCTATAGACACTAATCTTTGTACTTGTCTTCAGGTGTTTATTACACCAGACTCTTTTATGGAGTTTTCTGAAGGCTCTGTATGCTTTTGCTGTTCTATTATCTATCTCTTTATCAATCGTGGTGTCCAAGGAAATGATGCTTCAGAGATAGCTGAACTGCTGGACTAACTTAAGCTCTGACTCGCCAATGGTGAGGTGGGGATGATGGTAGTCTTCTTGTAGTGCAGGTTGGTAAAGAACTACTGTCTTCTTCAAGCTGACTTCCAGCACAAAAAGCTCAGCTGCCTCTGCAAAGCAACTTGTTAAATGCTGCAGAGCTGCTTCTGTGTGGGCAATGAAGGCGGCATCGTGAGCAAAAAGTAGCTTGCGAACAAGATGATTTAGGATCTTGTCATGGGCCTTCAGTCGCCTTAGGTTGAATAGGCTCCCATCGATACGATTTCAGATATAGATGCCGTTTTGTTCATCAAAGCCTGCCGTAGCCCTTTGGAGCATCATGCTGAAGAAGATTGTGAATAAAGTTGGTACAAGAATCCAGCCTTGTTTCACACCATTGGTTATTGGGAAGAGCTCAGAGAATGCATAACCGTATCTGACTTGGCCTCACTGATCCTCATGTAACAGAATAATCATTTGGAGAAACTTGGGGGGACATCCTAAATGTTCCAAGGTCTGCCACAGGCCTTTTCTGCTCCTAGTGTCAAAAGCTTTGGTAAGATCAACGAAAGTTACATAGAGTCCCTTGTTCTGTTCTCTACACTTCTCTTGCAACTGTCTGAGAGCAAATACCATGTCTGTGGTACTTCTGTTTGCTCTGAAACCACATTGACTTTCAGGTAGAAGTTCTTCTGCAATAGCAGGTACTAATCTGTTCAGTAGTATTCTTGTAAGAATTTTTCCAGCAATGGAGAGCAGAGTTATACCTTGGTAGTTTGAGCAGTCTGACTTTGCTCCTTTTTTCTTGTACAAGGTGATAATGATTACATCACGGAGATCCGGTGGTAGTTCTCCTTGTTCCACCAGCGCACAACTAGCTCATGAAATTTAGCATGGAGTGCTTGATCTCAATGCTTCCAGATTTTGGGTGGGATCTCATCAACCCCAGCTGCCTTTCCAGTTTTCACCTGCTGAATGGCCTTAAGAGTCTCTCCCATGATGGGGACTGTATCCAATTCAGTTTTCACTGGTTGGTGTGAGATCTGCTGGATTCCTGAGTCTTGGACTACACGGTTGGCACTGAAGAGAGTTTGAAAGTGTTCAGACCATCGATTCAGGATGGAGATTTTATCTGTGAGAAGTGTTTGGCCATCTTCACTAAGTAGAGGACTTTGAACCTGGTATGTGGGTCCATACACTGCTTTCAGAGCCTCATAGAATCCTCTGTGGTCACCCAAATCTGTGCATAGTTGAGTCTTTTCTGCTAGGTTAAGCCACCACTTTTTCTGGATGTCATGAAGTTTCTGTTGGAGTTTACTGCATGCAAGATGAAAGGCTGCCTTTCTTACATGACAGGATGGCTGAGGGAGATGTGCTTGGTGAGCAGATCTCTTCTTTGTCAACAATTCTTGGGCTACCTGATTGTTTTCATCAAACCAGTCTTTGTTTTCCTTTGAGGAGAGCCCTAAGGATACTTCGGAGGACTGCAGGATGCTATTTTTAATATGTTGCCAAAGCACTTCAGGGGAAGAGTCTATGGGATGGTCTTCAAGCCTAGTTTGAAGGTTTGCCTGGAAACTCTCTCTCACTGCAGCTGTTTGGAGGTTGTTAACTTTGAGCCTCCTCCTCGGAATGCCCCCCCCCTCTTAGGTTTGGGCTTAAAGTGGAGGTTAAGTTTGCAACGCACAAGGCAATGGTCTGTTTGACATTCTGCACTAGACATCACTCAGTTGTGACGGACATCACAAACATTTCTCTGGCGCACTAAGACATAGTCAATGAGGTGCCAGTGTTTAGATAGAGGATGCATCCAGGTTGTCTTCATGCTATCTTTCTGCTGGAAAAATAGTGTTGGTGATGCTAAGCTGCTACTCTGCACTAAACTAGCAAGAGGTGATCATTGTCGTTGCAGTTTCCAACACCATGCTTGCCTAGTACTCCTTTCCAAGCTTAAAAGTTCTTACCTACTCAGGCATTGAAGTCACCAAGGATTATGATCTTATCATCTGCAGGAACCTTTTGAGTGAGGGAGGGCAGATTGGTGTAAAATTTGTCTTTTTCTGCAGGGTCAGCTTGCGAAGTTGGGGTATATATGCTGAAGAGAACAACATATTGCTTGTTGTGCAGTGGGAGACGTAAGGAGATAATGCGATCAGAATGACCTGCCGGCAAATTTTTAAGTTTAGAGGCGATGGAGTTTTTAATCATGAAGCCAACTCTGGAGAGATGACTTTTGGTTTTGGATTTGCCTGACCAATAAAGTGTATACCTGGCACCATGCTCTTTAAGGCTTCCTTCCTCATGAAGGCAAGCTTCACTGAGAGCAGCAATGTCTATGTTAAGTCGCGACAGTTCGTGGGCAATTAGAGCAGAACAACGTTCAGGACCCCCACTATCTGCTGTATCAAGCATGGTTCTGATGTTCCAACATGTGAGTGTCAGTCTGGACACACCTTTGAAGGCAGGTGTATGCCTTTGTCTCTTTGTCTTTGGTTGGCCCCAAAAGAAGATGCCTGTTGGCCACAGCTAGCCAACCAGGTAGAGGGGGAGATGAGCTTTGGTTAGGCCACCTTTTCTAGGCCTCTCTCAGTATGGTGCAAGCAGTGCTGTCCTTGAAAAAGGCTGCTTGGTCATTCAGGATGTTGCCGAACAAGACTGTCATCTCCTGGATCAATCTTCAGCGACCTGAACAGCCTGCATGCAGGGTTGGATCTTCAGCTTCCAGTGCACCTTTTCACCTGCTGTTTCAGCCCTTGCCTGTTGCTACAGGGCTTTGCAAATGTGAGTGAACCCTTTGGGCCTGCGCAGTGGATTTTTTAGGTGAGGCACAGCATGAGCAGAACTGACCCCACCCTGTACAACTAAGGTTTATCTGCCGGGGCCTAATGAGCTTGGATGGTGACAGTGAAGTCCTCAGGTTGTAGGTTTGGTTAGAGTATCCTTCTCTTAGATGGATGGCCTTACAGGGCTAAACGAGCTCCATCTGCCTGGGTTTGAAATTAGAGTTGTCCTTCTCCTAGGATGGTTGCCCGAAGGCTAATGAGCCCATCCTGCCCTGGGACACGCTTTGTCTGACCCTTCAGTTGAGACATGTCTGGCTTGGGAGACCCTATCAGAGGCATATGCCACCACCAGCATAGCTCTCAACCTTACAAGGGCACGCAAGCTCTTTCCCCACGACAAAAGATAGCTCTCAACCTCACAAGGGCAGCAAAGCTCTCAACCTCACAAGGGCATGCAAGCTGTTTCCCCACGTCAAAAGATACCATATTTAAAGATACCTAGTGTCTTTGTTATACTGGTCACTATATTGAAGTTCTACAACTCCCTTTTGAAAGCTGTCATGGTTTAAGCTCAGCTTGTCACTCAGAAACCACGCAGCTGTTCTCTCATTCCCCCTCCTTCCTGCCCCTTGCTCCTGGAGGAATTGGGAGGAGAATCGAAAGAACGCAACTCCCACCGGTTGAGATAAGAACAGCCTAGTAACTAAGGTATAACACAAATCACTACTGCTACCACCAATAATAATAATGACAAGGGAAGAGAATACAACTGCTCACCACCCGCTGACCGATACCCAGCCCGAACGAGCAGTGATCTAACCCTTCTGGGTAACTGCCCCCAGTTTATATACTGGGCATGACGTGCTGTGGTATGGAATACCTCTTTGGTTAGTTTGGGTCAGGTGTCCTGTCTCTGCATCTTCCCGGCTTCCCCTCCTCCCTGGCAGAACATGAGACTCAGAAAGTCCTTGGTCAGAGTAAACACTACTGAGGAGCAACTAAAAACATCAGTGTTATCAGTGCTGTTCCCAGGCCGAAAGTCAGAAACACAACACTTCACCAGCTATGAAGAAGGAGAAAAATGACTGCTACTGCTGAACCCAGGACAAAAGCAAAGACTGAATCAGTAATTTTTTGCTTTCATAGTGTCAAATGTAGGAAAAATTCCTAGTAGTCTTACTGGAGCAAAACACAGTTTTATTTTGTTTTGTTTAGATTTGTCTGTAATAGGCAGCCTGGGAATATATTCAAGTGAGGCACTGGGGTGCTGTTCTGCCATTTAGTTCCAGCACAGATGATACTAGAAAGGAGCATATGTCACAGGATTTGTACACATTGCTGCCTACTTTTTATCAGGCAATGACTTTATTTTTTTTTTTTTTTTTTTTTTTTGCAGATGTGGAAGGAAAAGCAAATATAGTTGAGTCAACAAAATGTGTACTGAGCTTAGCCATGCTTTTATCCATTCTCTTTTTCTTTCTTTACCAAATTTGATTTTATGCCCTCCAGAATAGCCTCTATCCATCTTTAGGAAGTACATTACTGTTTCTTTCTGACACTGTGCAAGTGATAAATACTCACAAAATTTCACCTGACCTGCAGTTAGAAGTCAGGGACACTGGGTCAGAGAAATTTACTCAGCAAAGTAGAAAAAAACCTCATATAAGTTGATTGGAATTTTAGACTTTTGAAGAGTGTAATCACAATTTGGAAATGTATTTGCAAATTTCCTTGTGGAAGTAATCAAGAAGTGGAGAATGTTTTAATTGGATGCACAGAAACATTGATTTTATTTTTTTTTCCTCCTTCCTCATGCCCCTCAAGGAAATCTGGTTTATAGAGTCAGCCATTTAAATATATCTACAATGAAGTGAAATGGCTTGGTGCTTATTTCTTAGTCCAAACTTAGATCATTCCAGTGATGGATGCAGAATAGTTATATGCCCCGATTCTAGTGTGATTGAAGCCTTGTGAGATGTGACTGTGTGATTACGTAGCAGTATGTTGAAGGACATGACAGAGGTTACTTTTTAAACAATCTAAGTTCTCTCAACATTTTTTTTGTAGCCACTTAGTTTATATTGCAGCAGAACAGGTTAGGCCAAGTAGAGGGCCACAGAAATACACAGGAGCTGGATGGGCAGTTGTTATTATAAGTAACCGTTTCCGAAATAATCTACAGTAGTCACATTGCAGATAACCATGCTGGTTAATAATAATGTCATTCCCCAGTTTTAATTTCGTATCTGGAAAACAAATGTAAAAGCTGCATTGAAACAACATGGGGAAGGCACGCCAGGGGTTACTGCTTTGTGTGGATAATGTAGACACAGTGTTGAAGTAATGCTTTTGGACAGCTAAACAAGTATGTAAAAACTTGTGTATGGTCTGTTTAACGATCATTTTATTTCCAAAAACTTTCCAGATTTCCCTGGGGGACAGGATAAGGCCACCAGAAAGAAATGCACTATAGCTATATACTCTTATGATGACAGAGAGTGACTTCAAAGGCAAGGAACCTCATAGAATCATAGAATAGTAAGGGTTGGAAAGGACCTTAAGATCATCTAGTTTCAGCACCCCTGCAATGGGCAGGGACATCTCCCACTAAACCATGCCACCAAAGGCTCTGTGCAACCCAGCCCTGAACACCGCCAGCGATGGAGCATTCACAACTTCCCTGGGCAACCCATTCCAGTACCTCACCACCCTTACAGTAAAGAATTTCTTCCTCATATCCAATCTAAACTTCCCTTGTTTAAGTTTGAACCCTTTACCCCTTGTCCTGTCACTACAGTCCCTAATGAAGAGTCCCTCCCCAGCACCTCTATAGGCCCCCTTCAGATACTGGAAGGCTGGTATGAGATCTCCCCACAGCCTTCTCTTCTCCAGGCTGAACAGCCCCAACTTTCTCAGCCTGTCTTCATACGGGAGGCGCTTCAGTCCCCTGATCATCCTCGTGGCCCTCCTCTGGACTTGTTCCAACAGTTCCATGTCCTTTTTATGTTGGGGACACCAGAACTGCACACAATACTCCAAGTGAGGTCTCACAAAAGCAGAGTAGAGGGGCAGGATCACCTCCCTCAACCTGCTGGTCACGCTCCTTTTGATGCAGCCCAGGATACGGTTGGCTTTCTGGGCTGCAAGCGCACACTGCCGGCTCATGTTGATTTTCTCATCGGCCAACATCCCCAAGTCCTTCTCCACAGGTCTGCTCTGAATCTCTTCTCTGCCCAACCTGTAGCTGTGCCTGGGATTGCTCCCACCCAGGTGGAGGACCTTGCACTTGTCATGGTTAAACTTCATCAGGTTGGCATCAGCCCACCTCACAAGCGTGTCAAGGTCCCTCTGGATGCCATTCCTTCCCTCCAGTGTATCAACCGAACCACACAGCTTGGTGTCATCAGCAAACTTGCTGAGGGCACACTCAATCTCCCTGTCCATGTCACTGACAAAGATGTTGAACAAGACCGATCCCAACACCAGTCCCTGAGGGACACCACTCGTTACTGGTCTCCAGCCAGATATTGAGCCATTGAGCACAACTGTTTGCGTGAGGCCATCCAGCCAGTTCTTTATCCACCGAGTGGTCCACCTATCAAATTGGTGTCCCTCCAACTTAGAGACAAGGATGTCATGTGAGACAGGGTCAAACACTTTGCACAAGTCCAGGTAGATAACATCAACTTCTCTACCCCTGTCCATCAGTTCCGTAGCCCCATCATAGAAGGCCACCAGATTGGTCAGGCAGGATTTCCCCTTAGTGAAGCCATGCTGGCTGTCGCCAAGCACCTTGTTGTTTTTCATGTACCTTAGCATGCCTTCCATCATCAATAGGTTTTGACCCAAACCTCCACTTGCCCTCACTAAGGTTTAGTCTCCAGACTTGTATGTAAAGGCTAGAAAAGCACATGTGTTTACACAAAAGACATGAACATTGGCTGCTAAGTAAGTGGCTGGCCTGCTGCCATCTTTGGGTAATCTACTACAATAGCATAAGTTGGCAAGAAAACATGTTTATGTAAATGACCAATTTGTAGACAAGGAATGCTGAGTGGGATTTGTCTCGTCTGAGCATGCCTGACGTTAGAAGGCTGGAAGATTAGCCTTGTCAATAGTAATTAATCTCTCTTCCTTCAGCCCTTGCAGGGGAAGAATGATACCGCAAGCGCTTTGCTGCTCACTACCTGCTGCCATGTGATAATTGCTTTGGCTCAGTCATACCTTAATTAAAATGTTATTGATAATTTGTCTACAAAGACATGCTCACGTTTCTTAATGGAAGTGAAATCATAGAATCATGGAATTGTGTCATCACTTGCCTTAATCAGCTAAAACTTTAATGTGAAATAACTAAAATTTCCTTTGGTCTTTGCTTTACTGTGGAAATGTTGGTCAGTAAGTTTTCACACAGTTGATTTCCATACGCAGAACTAACTGGTGAAAACAAAGACTATAGGATAATATGCAGGGACATCAAGGGATGGCAAGCAAAAAAGATGAATGTATACATAGAAGTAACACTTTGCAAGTAAGATAACGTATCAATTGCTTAGCAACTATAGCTGAGAAAAGCTCAGCAATTTTATTTATTCTACATCTGTTTAAAGACTTTCACCTAATTTTGGACCCAAAGTGTAACGATAAGCAATTTTCAGTTAATATTCCAGTAAAACACCTCCATAGATCCAAAAACTCAAATCTGCACTGATTTGCACTGAAACACATATTTCAAGTGGTTTTAAGGAAAAAACACTGAGGTTGTCTCCACTCAGGAGTTACTTCAGGAAAAAAAGATTTCCTAAATACTATCATGTCTGTAACACATCATCTTCTCTTTGGAATTTATAATGTGCAGGGATACTTGAATAATGTGCTTCAGGTTCGTTTGGTTTAATGAAATAATAGCTATGTTTTATGCTCACAAATCAGGTAAATTTTATGTTATTTCACATTTGGTTGCCATGTTAGCCACTAGCACAGCCATTTGCATGTTTTTGAATCAGTAGCAAATGCATGTAGATGTCATAGATGCAAGCAGTAGTCACAGATGTGTTAGTAGATGCAAGCAAGTGCCTTTAAATCATCTAGGTGTATGTAATGAATCGACTTTTATGCATCAGATATGAGCTTACAATGCTGTTTTCATTAAATTGCCTAGTTAGCATTGCTGTTGGTAGCATAGATGTCAGTAAATATTATTGACATATTATGTGTGTGTGTGTATATATGAATATGTGCACATGTATGCATATGAATATCAAAATTATATGGGGTCGTAGAAGAAATCTGTTAAGATCTTGAATTGATCATATGTTTGGCCAAGAAATCTGGCTGCTTTGATCCCTGACAACTCTTAAGTCCTACTTCAGAGAACATCACCCTTAAGTATGTACCTGAAGGGAGGATACCTTGGCAAAAAGATCAGTGTGTGGAATGGTGCCAATGAAGAACAAGGGGTTTATATTAGCTGTTATTACTGTACACATTTGTTTTGATTACTGGGTGGAAAAATCCTTTGGAGAAAACCTGTCATTGACTATATGTAGTCTGCTTTTGGCTGAATCTTTCAACAAATATGTGATCAACTGTATTTCGATATTTTGTGGTAAACTGTGACTAGTTTGTGTCCAGTATTTCCTGGTCTTTCTTTGACTATGCATCCTGCTAGTGTATAGGATGTTGTCTCCACTTGCCTTTTCAGTGTTTTTTAGCATTACATTGTAACTGCTTTGTGAATTTCTGTATTGTGCTATTTTCATTCTGAGGCTGAAAAACAATTTATACTTTTAAACTACAAGGTAAGAGCAGTAGCTTGATTATGAGCTTGATGGAGCTAGTGAGTTTGGTTCTGTTAAAGGTTAAGTAAAATCTGACTGGGAAAGGTAATGGCGCTGCAAGACAGTGCAGTCTTAAATTTCTTCCAATATACGCACAGGAAGGAGTGATTCAGTTAGCTGCAGTTGTCAGTGCACAGCCTTGTGCATGTCATTTTGGGGGGAAGGTGGGAGGGGAAAGGACAAACTAGTGTGTTAACTTCAAATGACTTTTATTCAGAGAATATTAGCATTTTCAAAAGCAAAACAGTTGTGCCCAGGAAATATGTTGACTAGCCTGTGGACTGGGGCTTCATTTCTAAGCATTCTGTATTGATTTTAGAAATTTTTCTAATTGTTATAATTCTTAATTTGGAGAGTGATTTTCCTCTTTGGCCTTCATCCTCACATCAAAGTCTAAACATCCTGATTGCTTCCATGATTGAGGCAAATCTCTGTGGGAGATTTATTTCAGTATACATCTAGCAGATAGGGTGGTGATTTCTTTGCCGTATCAGTGGGTACGTAAAAGCAGGCATAAACTGAGTCTCATTAGTGCTGGATATAGGAAGGCCAGTTACTTCATTCTTTTTCCACCAATAATCAGCATAAAATGTTGCTCCATGCTCCAATATGCTTTTGTGATCTCTTTTTTCATAGCTGACATAACTCAAATACACTTTATGTTTAAATGGTACTCCATATTACCAGAGTGTCGTACAAATCCTTAGCAGTCCTTGTCATTACCCTTTCATTTTTGCGATGAGAAAGGTATCATCATCATCTTTACAGAAAAGTCTAGCAGACAGGAATGTGAAGAGGCTTCTTTATCCTGATTCACTGGCAGAGTGTCAGCCCCAGATAATGACAATGCCTGGAGTAGAGCGGGTGGTCACAAGGGTGCAATTCTGACTACTGAGCCTTGCTGCCTTGCTCGGAGGAGAGGTAAGAAAGGATTTAATAAGAACTGCTAGGTGGCTGGAGGCAGCTATGTTAGGAAGTGAGGCAGTATATATTGCAAGATGCATATAGCTGTTATATTTTCTTGCCAGGGAAGTGAAAGCATAAATATTCAGCCAGATTTCTATTTATTTTTGGCCAGTTAAGGGGACTATACAATCTGTTTGAAGCTTGACCTCTGTGAACAGAATAGCCATTTTTAGTTGCAAGACAGTTTCCCTCTCCTTTTCTGTTGCCTAAAGCAGGGATATGCATCAGATTTCTGTAATTCCTGAATGCACTAGGCCTTTTTTCCTGCTTTGAATCTACCCAGTAGGTGACCAGTTTCCAGTTAGATTTTTCAAAAGTGGTTTTGTTTCAGTTGTAGTGAGACCCACTTTTAAAGTAAGAGATCTGATTGCACATCAAACATTTATTTTGTGACTCCAGTGAAGTCCTGCTTGAGCACCTTTCTTCCAATTCACACTCGCCTTTAGACTGCTTTTGTGTTTCAGTGAATATTTTTGTCACTGGCATATGAATAAAGAACTGAAGACAAATGAAAAATGAAGATAAAGCACTATAAGTTGGGTTGAAAAGTAGATGCTTGTTTTTTCTCTTCCTGGTAGCTTAGCATAAATGCTTCCTATTTAGCCTATTACTTTGACGTCCTGTATTCTGAGTGTCTGACACATTTATGTCTCATCATAATTTGACCAACATAACCCGAAAGTATTAGCAAATTTCTTGTAGCTGCATAATATACTTCTCTGTGAAAGATAAACCTTTCAAGTATGTACCTTATTAAAAGAAAAAAGCTGAAGGGGAATATGAAGCTGTGCATGATGTTTTGGATTCCTGCAGATGAAAAGTCCCAAGGACTTTGTATAATGAAATTTTGTCATAAAAAAAATATCCAGCTGGATTCTTCCCAATTCCATATACCATGTAGCTGTAGTTGTCAGATAATACAGCATCCAACTAGTTCAGCCCTTGACAGGCTTGTATGTGTCTTGAAAAGTCAAATGATGAAATAAAGTACAATCTCTTACCATAGGAGGTTCCATAGGTTTGTAGTTTGAGGTCAAAACAGAATTGCAAAAAATTGTGACCATGGGTTTGTGCCATGATAACATCTCATGCTGTGGGTCAAGTTCATCCAATCTGCCAGGTTTCTGTTATAGTCTAATGAATAATTTGTTTCCTGACTGGCTGTGAGAATAAAATCTTAAATCAGGATCTGTAGGGGGGCACCAGAATATTTGCTTGAATATTTGTTCAGGTACTGATCATGTTTGTTTTTGCCCTCTGCTCAGGTCTGGCAGTTGCCCTTATCTATGTTTGTAATACAGTGTTTAACTTGGAGATGACATACAGAAGTTTTTCAATAACTCCTCTCCTATTATACTTGATATTCAGCATTGTATTCGTGGTCTAATAGGCACATTCTTTCCAGTGAATCAGAAATGCAGCTCTTCCAACACAAGAATTTTTACAGCAGTGTTTTCCTGCCTGAGTCACTGATCTATTGTACAACTGTCTACTGAAGAAATTTCATAATTTCCTGAAATATTCATCACTGAAAGATAAGGGAATGAAAAATCCTTACAGTAATAAAGAGTAGTGGAAGTATGTGCAGAAGAAAATGAACTTTTCTTTTGCTCTTCTTGCTAAGGTGTTTTATTTTCCTCTAAATATTTGTTTCCTTTAAAATCTGGTGGCCTCTAGTCTAGAATTTGTTTTACATAATTGATTTTTTGGCAGGGAAACCCTAAATGGCACATCTAATGTATACTGCAGGCATCTGTTCTTAGATAGTAAGTCCTGCTAGAACATTTTAAAGCCTTTCAACTACCAGATGGCTGTATGAGTTTAAAAAAAACTTCTTCATTTTGAACCTGGGCTCAGGTTATCTCAGTCCAATCATTTTTGTTTGTGAATTCTGAACAAAGCATTGGGGAAATACAGGAGTAAAATGCTACTCATTTTTATGATACATACTTATCGAAGTTTTCTTTTTATTATGTACTGACATTTAACGGAATGAGTCAGAGTGGCTCATTTAATGATGGGCTGGTTTCCTTAGCATTACATAACTTTTGGAGTTTGTGGCAATGTTTGATCACTTGGGAAATAAATACTGATCTTTCATATTGAACCTGAAGAACCTAACTCTTGCTTGGCACAAAGTGCTGTGTCTTACCCAAGTAGAATCAATATATCTCTTTGTGCCTTTTAAGATAAGGTCATGGTTTAACTGGGTTTTTAATTTAGAGACATGCTGTTTAGTTTAGGGATTCCTACCATTGGTTGTTTGAAAAACAAAACCAACACCAAAACAAAGGAAAAAATAGAAATGGCCTTTATATTAGGAATGAATTACTTTAAATATTATGTTCATTTAGAGTTTTAAAAACTTCATTAAGTAATCACAGTAGATACAGTGCTGAGTCACCCTGTTTGATTTTTCTATTGCTCATCTTAATTAACCATAACAAGGAGAATCTTTTTAAGTCTCTAAACGACTTACGGGGCATGCAGCAGTGGCACTGGTGTGCTTAGGTACCTTTGAAAACACTGTATCCTCTGTTCACTGTAGTCTGTGCAAATGATGAACTTTACAAATACATCGGGCAAAATGTGCTTCAATCAACTCAAGCACTCTGATGCATTCAGTAATGATTTTGATAAAATCTTTTTTGAGCATAAGCATTTAAAAATATTAAAAATGGGTTGGTGAAACCACAATGAATCCCTTGGTGGGATTCGGTGTGACACTGTCAGTTGTAAGCAGAACCAGAAGTAACAGGAATGTTTTAAACAGCCGGAGGAGTTGGAACATCCTTATAAAATCGAGAGAATGGAATTGACCTTGATTGAAGTTTGGGTTCCTATATGGTCTGAAGTTAAACTGAATCTTACGTTTTGCTTTGTTTATCTGTTACAAGAGAGCTTGATTTGAAGCTGAATCTTCCCATATCCTCCACTGGGTTTTGATTAGGTTTCAGATGAATCTCCCGTGGTTATTATGAAGGTTACTAAGTTGATGTTTGTGCACACATAGAAAATGTAAGGTAATCCCTACCCAGTGGATATGTTGAATTTAGATGCAGCTGAAGTCCAAGTATAGATGGAGAGAGAACGGAGGTGAACTGTTAAGGTAAGCTATTTATCTACACAACTGTGACTGTGTCATGTGATTCAGGAATATATACTGTTGTGTCTAATGATAATTGCAGAGCTATAGCCTCTTTAAGCTTCATTATCCAATAAATTTATCTTATCTGAAATAAGTCTTCAAAAAAATCTAATGAGTGGCAGCCTCTGAGAAGACAATCATTTCATGCTTTTTGTTGCTCTGAGTATGGTTTTACTGTTCTTTAAAAAAATAAGCTGTTTATTTGGAGAAAAAAAGGCTTTCTTTGAGTTACATAGGTATTGTTGTATTATGCTAAATGTCAGGGATTCAAGGGGAATGCCTCAATTTTGTGGCTTTGCTATTTGAGTCTAGACTAACTAGTGATGCTAGCTTGTGGATTTTGTCTTAAGCTATTCTAGATAGGCAGAAGATTTGATTATCCGCAAGCATGTCCAGAGACCAGCTGTTAGAGCATGGTGGCATCATGGAGTGAGATACTTTCAGGTTAGCTCTTGTAAAACTTTATTCCATAAGTAAAATAAATACAGCCATATTGCATTTGGGTTCCCAGTCATTATATACCACCTTTGAATCTGAAGGATATCCTTTGGGGGAGGAAGCCATAAAGGGAGGATGATGAAGGCAGTAAAGGCACGGACTTGAAGACTATTCAAAGGAAACCTGAGTTCTGTTCAGAATAGTGAAACCAGTTAGTAGGATTCTGTGCTTGTAAAGCATCCATATGAGCATGTTAAGAGAGGAAGAAAGCAACACTCTAGCTTACTAGTGAGTACCTTTAAAGATGGTTGGCTTCCTGCTCTCTCTGCTCCTTCCATGTAGAGGTTACCTTAAGAGACTGTAGCATCAGAATTAATTGTTTAAATAATAATTTAATGTGCTTTTGCTTGGAAGCGGAGATACTGTTAAACTTTGCACTAAGCCATGAAGCCCTTCCTTTTTGTTGAAGCTGTTTTTTCTTTCTCTTTTGGGTTTTTTTTTTTTTTTTTCGTTTTTTTAACAGAAAATTATTGGGAAAAGGGTGATCCCATGTTTTATATCCTGACATTTCTTTGTCTCACTTTTTCAGTGAAGCAGAATTGAGATCAAGGAATATAGTGGGCATTTTAGGTAAAAATCAGGGACAGCTGCAAGGTGTGTTTTACAGCCAAGGAGGACCACTTATCATCTGTGCTACTAATAGCCATGTGGTAGCCTCTGTCTCTATAAATTTCTTGCAGAAGAAGTTAGAGATAACCAAAGATGCTGAGAAACATTCTTTTAATCCTGCCTCCTACACCAAAATGCCTGAGAATTGAACAGAAGAGCTTCTGAAGTGCTGTAATAAATAAACATATCTGGCTGTGGATAAAATTGGCTGGACACATCTTCCTCCAGAGATGAAAAATGCAGCCCTGTATGATAGCCAGAGGGGCAAGTTAAGGGTGATCCAAGCTTCTTGCAGCCCCCAGGCGATATTAACAATCACATTTAATGCTTACATAGCACTTTTCCAATGTTTAACTGGATTAGTGCAGGTTTGTAACTTAAAGGCTTCTGGTGACTTAAAACAGAAGAATAGCTGAAATCCATTAAAATAAAAAATACCCACAAAAAGTGCAGTGTTCCCTGCATAAATCTCCAGCTCCACAACAAAGGCATGATGAAGAACAAATACAGCCAGGATGTAGAAACATCCTGCTCCTTATGGACCTACCCTAGAAGAGAAGCACTCATACGGGAAAATAGGGAGACATAAGTCCTCGCAAACTCAAGCATCACCATAAGTAGCTTGTTATGTACAGGGTATACATCAGGATATAGTCAGCAATCAAACAAAACCTAGAGATGGTGTCATATTGATAACAGTGGTAGATAAAGGTTTTTTTCCAGCATGATAGCAATAAATAAAACTCCAGTTCTTGCTAGCCAATATGTGATGTGGCCCTAGCATGTTTGTAAAAAGGGCAATAAGGAAAACATAAAACAAGTCTGAAATAAAGCCAGACTGTGTGAAAGAAGAAATATTTTTCTGTTTGTGAAGTTCGTAAGAGCAGCTAAAAATTTACTTTTACCTGAAGTGAAAGTGAAGAAGTTGGTAAAGAATTTTGATGGTACAAAGTACGAGCCCCCTCCCTGGGTTCTTTGCAAACTGATGGAGCTAAGAATTGGTTCATATACAAAACATTGGACAGCAACATCCCAGACAAACCTCTTGCTAATATCAAGTAGAGACTAGATATCAAGGTTTTGAAGAAAATTATACCCGACACCTTTTGTAACCCATTAGTGGCAATGCATTATTGCCAACAGATACAGTGGCAGATTCTAAATGTACATTTAGAATCTGTACATTAAAATGAACATATACCAAATCCATGGGATTGATGTGTATGTTGTCAAAGGGATGATCTAAGTATTTGTGATTGTCATTAAAGTTGCCTAGTGTTTCCTAATATGGGACCTACTTGTCATTTGCTTAGAAGTCCGACTGGCTTTAGTTTGGTAAAATTTAGACTGAATTTTTATGTTTCATATCTGTTATGGGAAAGGAACAAATCATCAAAGCCTCATTTGTAATGCATACCTAAGAAGCTGAACCAAGTTGTACAAGCAGTGTCAGTGTTAAGGTTTGGCAATTACCACTCCAGTATTTTTGGTCAATATCTCCAGGACAGGAGTGCTGGAATATTAAGAGCTGAGTAAACATGTCTGTGCTGGCCCATGTGAATTGAGCTCTTAATCAGTTATTTCTGTGCCTTGTTCACCAAACAAGTGAATCCTGAAGGCCTCTATCTGCTCAAGTGCGCTGCTGTACCTGAGACATTCCGTTCCTTGAGAAGGAAGTGCTAAATTCCGCTGTTCTCTTCTCATGTGCTGTATGTGCTTCACCCTCTCATGTGTACGTGGCAATAGAAGTATTATTTGTTTTTTCTTCCCTCTCCTTCTTCCAGCTCCTAAAACTGGAGACTTGAGTCTGATGTTATTTTAGGCTATTTTCTGAAGAATATATCCTTTCCTGAACATTTATCCTTTTGACACAGGACAATTATGTAGCAGTCGTGTTTCCTCTTTAATCTTTCCCATGGAGTACAAGTGAAAAGAAGTGTGGTTTTATTGTCAACAAATAACACATTGGAGCTCAATTTCAGTGACTTTACATACCATGTACGTTAGCATCTAACTCCAGAAGTAGCCCTACTGGATTCATTGGGTTTGCTCATAGAGTAAGAGGTCTCTCACTGTAAGTAAATGCAGGAAAGTGGTTCTCTAGCACTGTTAAAGCTACTAGGAATTCATAGGAACATGGAAAGAATAAATACTGAGGTAGTGTATCAAGATTTGGCTTCTCCTGGTAAGGGAAAACCGATATTCTGATGCTTATAGCTCAGCACACTGCAAGTACAGCAATCCACAGGCCATGTGAGCAGTTATGTGCATGGTTGACCAAACAAATATAATTGTGCTCGGTCAACCTGATGAATGGTGACACATGACGTGTTCCTTTCCAGCAAGACACGATGTGCGGTTTCATCATGCCGCATTGCATGGGCCAGTAATCAAATGCTTTTGTTATAGGAAATTGAGTAGTTCTGTTGTAAATATTAAGGAAAATAGACTGCAGCTATATTTCTGCTTCATGTTTTTGCATCCATTTTTCTGTCAGGTGAAATTTGTTTCATTTTATAAACCTCAAATTACTATCTGATTGAATATGCACTGTCATTTAAATACAATCTTAGCATTTTCTATTATTTGCACTTTGATTTCTTGGTTTGTTTTTTTTTTTCTTCAAAGTGTATGTGAAGCCAGAAGACTATATTTAGTTTTCAATAAATCTTCGGTGACATTATTTGTATTTTTGGAACATGTATGTGTAAAGGTTTAGAGGTCTCTGTAAACACAAAACTCTAACCTGTGTTCATAGCAATGATAAAAATTCAGTAGTTGCTCCTATAAACATCCAGTTACATCTCTGTATCTACTTACATGCATAATTATGCATGCAGCATTTTATAAGTTAAATAATTTGTAATTGTTGTTACTCTGCAACTGACAAAAGGGTGTTCATCTTAATGCTTCCAGAGTGTGCCTGGCAGTATGTCCATTAGTATAATATAGGTAGCAAGTTTATGATTGCAAGACTACTTCAGTCCCCAAATAGTTGGGAAAGCTAATAAATTATAGATAGTATAGGCGGCACCTTGGTAGCAAGAGTACCTAAGTCTGTCTATGCTGAACTTAACTGTTGAAAGCATACCTGCCTCTTGGGGACCTAGAGAACCATCTATTGCTTGGTTTTGGTTTGTTTGGGTGAGTTTTTTTTTCATGGAAAAGATGTAGAAAAGCAATATTTCCATGACATAGTCCATAACCAAGCTGAAAAGAAGACTGCTAGAATCCTCTTGTGTTTTCTTTATGACTAAAGGAATGTTGTTAAAAGGCTTAAAATAACCAGAGTTTTTCAAAGAATCTTTCTTACTGCAAAACTTTTGTCTGCAGCAAATCAACAAGCTCCAAGACTTGCATTTTGCTTAATTTTCTAAGCCAAGTAATTTGGCTCAAACATCACACAAAGATATTTTCAAAATGCTAAGAGAAACTCATAATTTTCAAGTTTAGAATCATACTACACCTTCAGGACACTACTATTCTTCTAATACTAATAGAAAAGGTTTCTTATGTATGTAGGGTATTGAGTTCAGTGTTAAAGTTCCTCATGTTGAAAATGTTCATAATGGTGGTATTGTGATTGAGCTGTGTACAGTCAGGTATCTTAGTTGATTCTCTGTATTATTGCTGGTTGTATCAGGATAATAGAGTTTGGATTTATTTTTCCTTCAGTAATTTTCCAGTCTGTTTATGACTATGCTGAAGCATTTTACATGTTATGCAGCCTTAATACCTTACTTCTGGATTATTATACAAACCCAATGTGAAGTTCATTATCTGCCAGGTTTTTGAGTTGGTGCTATTTTACACAGATATTAATGGGTATGGTCTTTGCAGGAAATTGATTTTACAGCAGAATTAGAAATTAGAAAGAGCAACAAAAATTATGCTAATTCCCAGTAACTTGGTAAAGGGTTTGCCAGAGTTAGACTTTTCATGGGGTTTTCTAGCAAGTGTTTATATTCAGTGGTTTATTCTCATAGCAGAGCTCACTGAGAAGAACTTGGTGTCTTCATTTTTGTTATTCACACAAGTCCTTTTTATCCTACTGTGAACCTGAAGGGACATCATCCTGCCCACTGCCTTTTCTTTTTTCCTTTTGCTATTCTAAAATGGTGTTAAACTTAAGGATGTGCTCAGTGGATTGCTGATTGATTTCAGGCCTTTGTGTAGCTTCTACATGTCAAACAATTAATTTTTCTCTGGAATTCTGATGGACAAAATAGGTTTAAAGGTTTTTAATCTATTTCAAAAACACACTTCAGCCAAACTTTACACTTCTATTCCATCCTCCTTTAATGAATACCTGCTGAGATGGAATCTTATTTTTATTTCTTTAATGTTTTGGTTTTTTTTTTCCTGTCACCTTGATTAAAAATGCCAAATGGCAACAAATACTTGTCTCAGACTGTATCTGCACAATATTTTTTAGTAATCATGTAATCTGTCTGATTACATAGGCTGATTATAAAAGCAGGTGTTCATATCAATTACATAAAACAGCTTCCCTTTTGGAAATAACTGTCATGAAGGGGCAAATTGTGCTCTTGTGCTAGTTTAATTCCAAAGTCACTCCATTAAAATTAATGGACAGTCTTTGGATTTCAACCAAGATAAGGTGTTTAGTGAGCAGTTCAGATGGCAAACTGACAGCCATATGTATCTGGTATCTTACTGTATAAATACTTTTTCCCTAGGTGTTCTTTTACAGCCAAAGAGAATGTTTTAGAGTGATTGTGCAGAGGTTATTACCAGAGATACAAATTAAAGAAAGGAGCTTTGTAAAGTGGAATTTTTGTTTGTTAGACTCAAAGAGTGGGAATTCAAGGTCTGATATGAACAAAGTATTTCACTTCGTTGATATCATTGATGGCACTGAAAATTTTCTTGGAATTAGGCCCCAGACAAAAAATACAGTGCATTTCAGGAGCACCATTTTTTTGCTACGGATACCTCTGCAGTTCCCTAATGTGGGTAATGGTCTTCCTTGACAGCTGCACACCTTTCTTCAGTTGAAATATGGTTCTATTAACACAGAGATGCATTGAGGTTCCTTGGATACTAATGGTATCCCAAAATCTCCTGATAAGACCTGAAGTATTCTTACCTCCCCCATAGGAGATTTGTTTGCTGTGATGCTGGATAGGATGGTGTTAGTATGTCTCTTACCAGTCCTTCTTGATCTTTGGGTTGTTCTACTTCATGAGATGAAATACATTTTTACATGCAATGAGCCCTAATCTAAGAAATAAAGTTGCACCAGTTTGCAGTTTTACTCTACATTACAGTGGTTTTTTTTAAGTAACAAGTATAGACAGTATAGTATTAAATAGAAAATTAGTAGAGATCTGGGGAAAAACCAGCAAGCCAGCAAAAATATGTCAGTGTAAGAGTGATATTAGGAATCTACAGTACTATCATGTTCAGTTTCAGCAGTATTCTCTCTTAAGAGACTGTTTTAGTAGCCTCTTCTAGCCTTAAGAGGTAGGAATCTGTGATTTTTATAGTTAGGAAAAAACAGCAATTGTTATGTGGTTTTATGTCAAGTACTTCTAAAAATTATTTGGTCTCAATGCATAACTGACTCAGCTGTTTACATATGGGTTGCAGTCTGCCTTTTCAATCAATTCCTTCAACAAATATAAGCATTATAATATATTTGAGCACTGTCTGGTGCTCAGAGTTAATAAGGGCAAGGCAAAGCATTTTGTGATTTTCTTGTAGGGCTTCATTGTCTTTTTTATATTACAGAAGGAGAGATAGAGGGTTCTATTCTTAAGGTTTTCAAGTTACTTGACTTTTTAATCATGCTCTGCATTTGAACAGGAACACTGCTTAATGCTATTTATTATATTGCAATCCAAGTTCATTACACTAAACCCAGCGCTTTCATGATTTGAGCACAGCTGAGTTGATTCTGTTGTCTAATCTGTAAATTCATAACCTGCTATACAGATGATAGCTTATCAAAACTTGATTAAGAGGTAGAGACTGGGGAGGCAGGATAGGAATCTCAAATGCTCCACCTTTTGAACGCTTCCTTGAAAACCCCAGCGGCAAATAGCTGATAGTAGTAGGTTGCTATCACAAAGGCTTGAACAGGCCAGTGGTGCACAACAGTGTCAGCTGTGTATCAGCAGTGGTACCTGCCTCTCAATTACATTTATCTCTGAAGTTTCATGGATACATACTACCTTCATATAACATACTAAACCAGAATATTCCATGCACAGAGCTCTTTAAAAAGTTGACTGTTTTGTATGATGGTGAGTTGGAAAGTTACAGATGGAGGATCTGTGAAGGCATGTGAAATTCAGAAGAGAAAAACACTTTAATAAATCCTAACTCTTGACTCTAATGGGTGATGATTTGACTATGTAACTTTAGGTAGGTTTGAGTTGGAATAGATGTCAAATATAATTCAGTTCACACAGCAGTGTGAAAAAAACTGTTACTTCTCTAGGAGAAACCTGACAGCCCAGCTTTCTTAAAGGGCTTTTCTGTCTTGCTCGTTTGTTCTCTCTTTTTAATGAAGGCTTTCACAATTGACATTTCCTTAACAAAAGGTAACACAGGTCATTCTATTAAACAGAATACTCTTCCATCAGCGATATCACAGCTGTAATATGAGATCAGAAACTATTATTTCTCTTTCATCTGATAAGAAAGGATGAGTTGTTACTCATAAGAATAGTTGATGTTATGATGTCTGCAGACTGCAGGTGCTTGATATTAATAGCACATGTTGAGAAAAGGTATTCAACTGCATTAAAAAGAAAAATAAACAAATCTATACGTATATGTGGTTCTTGAGTGAAACAACAAAGGGACTACATTAATACCCAGTTCTGCAACAGACTTCACACTTACAGAATCCTTGTGGGAATGGATCTGGGGGATGGTGGGAGAGGAGAGAAAGGATCAAAATTGCTTAATGCCTCTGATTAAGATCAGATTTTCAAGAGCTTAGAGTATTGAGTTCTGAGATAATTGGAAAATGTACTCATGGGGGCACAACAGGAGTTGCTGTATGCTCAGCATTTTTTAAAACCATGCCTTTGTTTGCATGTTTCAATAGAATATTTTCTGAAAGCTGGTCTTTTTCTCCATCAATTCACAACATGGAGAGTGATGATAATGTTTTTCCCTTGTACTTCAGTTTGTTTTCTTTTTTGCGTTACAAATGATGGTCAGAATTTGTCTCCTCTTATTTGTGGCCACGTTTCTGATCTGCTGTGATTGGTACAGAGCCATAAAAGTATTCAGGAGTCCTTCAGATCCATCTGTTGTATTTTAGCCTTCTGAGGCAGGTTCACTCTGCTTTTAATTGTTGGGGATTTCTGAGAAGACAGCAGTATGTGTGCCAGTCAAAGTTAGGAAGAACGGGAGTGTTGGATTTGCTTCTGATAAGGGAAGGACCAAACCAGGGTGGGCTGAAAAAAGAACTTTCCCTCCAAGGGCAATCAAAAAAGGTTCAAAAGCACAGAGAGAAAGGAAGAGCCAAAGCAGAAAGTTGTAGGAGCTAGAGATTGCTTTTGACAAGTGATTCAGGAAGCAGCTGTTTTGTCAATAATTCGGCCATGTTGAACCAAGCTACCTACGATGCCACTCCTTGTTGAATGTTGGGATATGAGTTAAGTCAGCCTTGTACTAAAAATAAAGCAATAAATGTGCCTGAATATCAGGGAGCTGGGTTGAACTACTAAGGGCCACTACGGAAACATAAAGAAGATTTGTCCTTGTAAGATGTAGCAACTTCTGTTCTGGATGAAATTAAATAAGTAAGACTGACAGATAATAAAGAGATGATGGAGGAGAAAAGCACCTGTATTGTTCTCAGGTGAGACTGAGATTCAGTTTATATTTGTTACAGAAAATGTGGCAAATGGAGATTGGTGAAAATTGAATTATTTATTGATAGAGTAGGAATTGTGAAGAAAAATCTTTCCTATTATTGACAATGGTTTTTTATACTTCTCTTGAGGTGATTAAGAAAATCATTTTGGTAGTCCAGTGTGAAGATAAATTTTGACATTTTCCAATCATTCCTTAATTATGGTTGTTTATGACTTTGGAGAAGCTGGCTGTATGGGGTGTGAGTAATGATGATATCCCCTGTGATTACTCAGAAAGCAGCAGGACATATAAGGTTTCCTGCAATTTTTATCTACATGAATTGTACAAAAGTCACTCTGAGATGCAGTATTTCTCAAGCAGCCACATACTGTTCTTAAAGGGTTCTTAAAATTACTCTAGGAAATATATTTTGTATGTAGATTAAACCAAAATAACTTAAATCTTAGAATTATGTATACTGCTATATTTCTCTGTTGTATTTTGCTGCCATGGTATGTATTTCCTCTTGCAGTGTAAATCTGTAGTACTGCTTTGAAGTAAGAACCATACTTGACTTCCCTTCATTTTAGCCATTTTTATTTTTACAAGATGACCATTTCAGGGTGGAAGGCTATGGGGGGTGGAAGACTATGGTACACAATTAGTGCTTTCCTAATTGCTATTCAGAATTGAATAGATTGAATTTAGGATGGCTACTGGGGAGTGAGGGAGACAAATATTCTGATTGTTCAGCAGGATTTGCAAATCACGCATTTATTTGCAATGGAACTCCATGGGTCTTGAACTCCTGCTTTATCATATTACTCCAAATCCCAATGGGGAAACTTGTCTTTGCAGAAGACAAAAGTTTCTTGTGGTTTGGTCTAAGGGAACACTAAGAACTGCCAGAAGCCTTTTTGTCTTCCATCTGCAAGGGACACTCTTGACCTTGTATTTTCCAGAGTGTGTATGTTTTAATAAAACTTCAGATTGAGACTCTGCACAAGTTCCTCCTTGAAAAATATTTTCAAGGATCTCTCTGTGATTAGGCTGTATCATTCCATTAATTCAGATAAACAGAAACAGAACTCAACATCCATAAACATCAGTAACTCTTAATGATGATGGAATGACCTTTCTTTTTGGAGGCAAAGAATGGTTTATACTGACTTATAGTCAGCGTGATTTTACATGATGTGGCTTTTGATTCCTTTTTTGAGTGAGTCAAGCATGGTTCATTCAGAATTTGTAATGTAATGGTGAATGCTGTGATTCTGCTTTTTGTTTAGTGTGGTGAGACTGCTAGTGGTAATTGCTAGGTCTAAAAATATGTACGTTACCTACCTTGTAGATCAGGGTGGAGGGATGGAGCACGAGTACAAGTGCAAGTGTTAACATTTCACATTGAATTGTGTACCCCTGGATAATATGAAAGTCACGGAATGCTGGTGTGCTATAGAGGATAAACCAGCTCCAAGGCCTGAATTCTTATACCTCTGAAAGCCAAGACATTCATCACAAGCTGTTTTACTTTAACAGGTGGTCACAGCAAACCTGATTCTGCAAACTCCTCTTGCATAAGAAAGGATTATTTACTTCACTAACACACTGCATATATTAAAGTGAAGAAGGACTCTATAAACCCCTAACTTCAACTGTTTGGGATTTTTTAAGGTCAAATAGATCTGGACTTCATCGCTTTAGCCACATTTTTTACACCAGAAAATGAAATTGAACCCAATTTTATTTCTCAGGGTAAATATTTGTGTATGTTAGACTGAGCTTCAGCAGATTTAATGGTCTTCATATTTGGCTCTGTCCTTTCTAGAGGGAACTATGAAGCTGAATGGGTGGAGGTTACATTTAAATTAAGGAAAATCTGCTTTTGAGACTTCTTTTGACAGCACAGATGATGTTTCTTTTTCTTTACTGTATTGTTTCTTTGCTTGTTCAGTGTCTACTATTTTGATCTACATTATGTCCATTACAACAACAGTTTTACATTAAATGGTCAAAATGCCAGCAAGGGAAATGAGAAGAAACCCACAAAATAAAACCTGTTTGGTTTTTATTTTGGAGAAGTGTAAGTAGAGATATGCTAAAGTGCTTACAACAGAGGATAGTTTAACATTAAGTTTAATAGTTTAACTCCATCATCATAGTCCTACAATGCATATAAGTATTACCTCCATGATAAAGCACAGGAAGTTGAGTTCAACAGCCCTCCAAGTCTTACAGTGAATTGCTGAGAAATCTCATGACTCTCTAATGTCTTGGTTTGCTGCCTGCCCATCACAGTCATGCTCTTGTTGGGATCTAGGAGTCATCTTCAGGTGGATCCTGTTTAAACTATCAATGTAGGAGTTTGTTGTAATATACTGGTCTATGGCGAGGGCAGGCATTTTTGTTGTTCTTTTTCTAGAGTGTAACTTTCAGCAGAAAGGTTGCAGAGATCCATGTCAAAATATAGCAAAGCTCGCATAACTTTGGGGTCTTGTGTTGAGGGGGGAGGCTTTGTGAGCCTCTAATTTTATTACAAATCTTATATTGAGAAAAAGCTGTGTGATTCTTGCAGCTGTGATCTGTGTTTGTGGAGTGCCATGTGCTTTGGGAAGACAGTTACCGTACCTTGTCAGCTTGCATTATGCTGCGGCATTCACAGCAAATTGTTTTGTTACCATCACTGTATTGTGAATGAATCTTTTGCAGGTACCTGAAGGGGGCCTATAGAGATGCTGGGGAGGGACTCTTCATGAGGAACTGTAGTGATAGGACAAGGGGTAAGGGGTTCAAACTTGAACAGGGGAAGTTTAGACTGGATATGAGGAAGAAATTCTTTACTGTAAGGGTGGTGAGGCACTGGAATGGGTTACCCAGGGAAGTTGTGAATGCTCCATCGCTGGCGGTGTTCAAGGCTGGATTGGACACAGCCTTGGGTGGCATGGTTTAGTGGGAGGTGTCCCTGCCCCTGGCAGGGGGGTTGGAACTAGATGATCTTAAGGTCCTTTCCAACCCTAACTATTCTGATTCTATGATTCTATGGGGGGTTTTCCCTTATATTTAACAAAGTGAATATAGATTAATAAAGATCACAGCTGATTATTTTGCCTAAAAATACAACAGCTGGATTTGGGAATAGGTACAAACAATACAACATTCATAAGTTCTGAAGATGGATATAGACAGAATACTGACATAAAACCAATTTTTTGTTATATGAGAATTTAGAGTATCAGAGGATCAGCCATTGCTATTGTGCTACATAATGGGAACTACAGACCATCAAATGCTTTCCCAAGGTGCCCAGATCTGATAAAGTTACAGAGCAGCAGAGAAATCACTTTAGCTTCAACTTTTGATGGAGATGCTTATATGAACATTTGAATTACCTGTAACCTATGCTGCTCATTCTCCTTCAGTGATAGTTTGTCAACTTGCAGTGTCACTTAGATGTGAGTAATGGGGAGAAGTCAAAAGATGTTCTTGGGGGTTTGAAGAACAAAATACATAAACTCCCAGCATAAGCATGGTGAATCTTGGACACTCATGAGAATACAAACTTTAAGTGCATATGAACATAATTTGTATCCCGTGAATAGTTCCAAAGCATTGCAGGCATGTGAAGACTGTGTCCATATTAATTTTATTGGTGAAAAACAACTTATTAATAGGTCATGATGTAGACATATGGATAGGCTGCAAAATTTAGCTTTTTCACTCCTTTCTGTGGATGTCTCAAAGTGAGGCAGACTTCATCCAATGGGGCTGTTTTATTGTAGAACTGGTTTTAGTTGGAAACCAAATCTGCGCCTCATTGAGCCATCCTGCACTATGTTGAGCCATATGGCCCCAGTTCACTGAACAGTGTTTCTCTCTTGTAGATGTAGGTTCCATATTCCATAAGCAGCTCTGGCCTAAATCTGAAATCTCAAATTCTCTCAAACCCCAAAGACTAAATATAGTAAACAAGAATTTTTTATATTAGAATACTGGCATCACGCTGCAGCTGTTCTGCCTGGTTGGGTTTCTGTAAATACTGGTGACTTGTGCCCTGAACAGGGGCTGCTGAACAGCAGAGGGACCTTAGAATACAAAGAGAGAGATAGATGGGAACCAGACGAACAGATCTTACCTGAGGCTTTGACAGGTTGGCTATGTTGTTGAGAGTTTGCAGGGATTTACCATTCACTTGAATTGATATGGGCCACTCCAAAACCATAGCTTCAACTTCTTGTTTCATCTTGTTTTAACTAGCTGTTGGCAAACTGATATTTCTTAGTCAGAGCTTGTTTTCCAGGTGACTAGCACAGCTTCTCAATGGCTTGCAGTGATTACTGTCAGTTAGCATGGTGCCACAACAGGTTACTTGGGCATGAACCTCCACTGTACTCTTTTAATCTCTTCCTCCTTTGCTGCAGTGATTATAACATCCTGAATCCCATCTAACTTTTCATTAATGCCCACTGCTGTGGTTGTTTGCAAAGTCACATTCATAGCTCCAGGCTGTTTTCTCTATATGATGGTGGAAATGAAGGCATTGTGTATCTCATTTGAATTAATTTGCTGTAAATATTTGATGTCTCTTTCAAAATTGCCAAGTTTTCATTTAGGGGTTAAAAAAAGTAGAACTGAGCTCAGAAAACAGCAGTTCTCAACACTCAGTGTGACCAGTCTGGTTTTTGCAGCTGTATTTATTTATTTTTATCATGGTTGCACCTACAGACAAAGGTATGATTGAGCTCAGCACTGCCCAGATGTGAAGCAGAGAGACTGTCTTGCCCTGGGCAGTTTTTAATCAGGCTGACAGAAAAGTGGATGTGCTGAAGCTGTCTGAAAACTTGGCTAGGACTATAGGCATGCTGACTGTAGTGGGATCCTTTTGCTGCATTGTTTATGTTTTGATACTGTTTCTTCATCCCCAATCATCACCTTGATTTATACAGCTAAAGCTCACAGAAATCTTGATTTAAGTTCCTTTGGTTCTGTATAAATATACAATGTTGTTTAGTTATCAAAGACAAATTATTTCGCAGACCACAGAGGTCTGTTTAGAGGCAATTTGGGAAGACTAACTATCCTCCGGAGCAATCTTTCTTCTTGAATGAGGTTTATTTTTTCTGTGAGTTTTGGGTATTTTGGGGAGCTTTTTGGTTTGGGTTTTTTGTTGGTTTGTTTGTGTTTTATTTTCTTGGCAAATGTAGCATCTTTGATGTCTTTTAAGTCCCATGGGCCCTTCCGTTTTCAATAGCAATCAATGAGTTATAGCTTATGCCTCTACTAACTTTTTCTTGTCTGCTTATTAGTTCTCTTAAAGAATGCTTAGGAGCAAGCTGATGAAGCGAGATAGATTTGACTGAGACACTGTTGGGCAAGAGAGTAAATGACCCACTTCCCTTCTTCCTCCTCCCTCCCCTTTTTTTTGTTCTTTTTCACCTTCCTTCCTTCCTTCCCTGCCTGTCACTGAACTGTTTAACTTGCAATAAATTATCAAGAACTGTTAGTAAATTAGTTTGCCACCTGGGATGGGCTGTTGATTATTGTGTGATTTCTGTTTACTTTTCTGGAATGGGCTGCAGTCTCAGGAGACTGCTTTTTTTAAGAAGCTCACTTGTAAAATTACAAAAGGCCATTTTTTCTGAATGTAGGTTAAACTGAGAGGTTTTAATTAAATTTAAATTATGTGAAAGAGGGTTTTCATATTTCCTACTCCTTCTTTTTTTCTATCTCATCCTTTATGGCTAACTCACACCACTCAGCCTCTACCCAGTTAGTTGTGTTTTTAGGAGCATTACCTCAAATACGATCGATATAAAAGATCATAAACCTTCTTACGCTTTTGATCAGTGGCTAGCCATGGCCCATGGCTGCAATGGATTAAAACATAAGGGGTGAAGGACAAGGTGTATTGGAAAGTTACACTGGGAAGGATTTTATAAACATAAGCAAGTGTGCTATGTTGTTTGCAGGACTAATGCTAACAGGGGACAAAAATGTAAATTAAACATTTCTAATTATAACTGGTGCTAGAAAATCAAGGGTGGAATCTCATCCTTCTAATGTAGGAATCTGTGATCCTGCCTCATCAAAATGTTAGGGTCTTGGGCTTTACTTAGGCATCCAGCTTTTTCCAACAAAATAGATAGAAACCTCTGAAAAAAAAAAAAAACAGAGGGCAATCCAGCCTTCCCAGCTTTGGTGCCTTCTCTTTGCTGTGGATTGTAAAGAGAGCAGCAGTTGTGGAGGACAGTGAGGTGGTGGTTGTAGCCACATAGCCTGCCCCTTAGCCCAACAGGTGATCTGAAAAGGAAGAACGGTGAGATAAGGTGAAGTTCTTATCTGTGAATAAGCACATATCCATTTGAAAGGAAATAAAAGACAGTAAAAGCATGCAACTTTCAAGCCAAAGAGCTATGTTCTGATGCAACATCTGGGCAGTATCCATCTGGGTCTGCCAAACGCTGAAACTGCAACTCCCAGAATGATACCTAATTACCAACTGAGATTAATTGTTTATATCCTACTTGTCTAACTCAGGTTATTAAAGACTGCCTGTTCAAATCTGAAGGCGTACAGGTCTGTGTTCTGTTTGCTGTGTGTGTGCATGCCAGTTGAAGAGTAGATTTAATCAAAAACATAACACATCTGTACAGCTGAGATTAGAAATTGGCTCTGGAGCAGTAAGGCATTCTTCCCTCATGGAAGTTGGCTTCAAGATACTGAGACTGCTGGAAGCATCAGTACAGTGTGGTCTTAATGTATAGTAAAGAGATAAAATGTATTATTATACCTGCCCATGGAAGGGGGGTGGAACTAGATGATCTTAAGGTCCTTTCCAACTCTAACTATTCTATGATTGTGTGATACTGCCATTGGAAGTGGACGGCACTTTAAACTGGAAGTTTGAAGTTACATTGCAATAGGTGGGGATTTTGGGATTTTGTTTGGTTTGGGTTTTTTTGTTTGCTTGTCGTTGTTTTGTTTTTCCCCATAACAGCAGCTGGTATTTATATGAATGCTGTTTTTATTAATACTTCTTAATACTTATTTTACTGACAATGTTGTGGGAGAAGTAAGGAGGTGTTGGTTTCTAAGGGGGAGGAGTTGCTTATTTGTTTACTCCTAATGTGTATTTTGTTGATGTGGGGCTGTTTCCAGTAGCCCCATATTTATTTCCAATATGCTTGACACAATCCACTTGTATCTGATACTTTCTGGTAATGAAATAAAAATGTGAATAGTATGGAGATTCTGAGGATAATGGCTGATGGGGGAAGGGGGAGCCTCCTTTCTTTGTTGAAATACAGATGTTCCTGCCAATATACCTTCTTCAATATTTTGTTCCCATTCTTGAATTTCTCTTTTTTTTCAGTTCCTCTGTTTCTCTTTTAAAACCACCTGTAAGCACATATTTTTATTCCCACCTAGTTGGTATTGATGTGAAATGTAGAGTAACTGTGATGTATGTAAAGTCTCACAAGACATTCGTGTTACAGCCGCAAGAACCACTGCAGAATCTTGTAAGTGCCAACACGGTGTTAAGACCAGTGTTTTGTTTGGATTCTGATTTAGATGAGGTCAGTCCCAGGGTCTGTAAAATGGTCAGTTTGCAAAGTTTCAGCTGACTGAGAACAGAATTGGTACTCCAGGACTAACCTTGGTCTGCTGGTTTTAGAGCTCTCTGTGACTGTAGTCATATAAGGGAAGAGAAACAATATCACTTGGATTTTCTTTTTCAGTATCAGCCATAATTCATGGCTGAATCTGAAGCAGCTCCTGAAATCTTCCTAGCTGCCTCCTGTGTCTGTAAACATCCGCAGTCGGGATCCGCGGTCTCTAAAAAATTTCTCATTTTCAGAAAATATTATACTAAAAAAAATAAAAATCCCCTGGATTAATTACAAACTTTTCATGAGGATTTGATTTTAGTGAAAGTGAGAGAAAGAGAATTAGTAGAAATGTTTGTGCATTCATTTCATTTCCTTCCCTATTCACTTCTCAACTTTTCATTAAAATGTACTGAAAAAGAGCCAAAATAACATTCTTGGGAACAAATATAGCAGCAATAACCCTTGCCCCTACGTTTTACCAGTTTAGCAAATGAGCAAAAGACCATTTTTTTCTATTTCTGCCTTAGTTTTGGTGACGTGCAGCCTTTTCTTTCTCTCATATATAAGAATATGTACAGAATTGCCTAAGCTTTAGTAATGACAGCATTCAACTAAGATACCAAGACTTGTAGTGACACGTGCGAGTTCTCTAACCGATCCACAAACTCAGCATCTCTGTCCTAGCATATATTTTTTTTATCTATGTTCATAAGGTGGAACAGTCCCAGATGGAATATCCTCTCCCCCTAATTCCCTCATGGGCTTTAGGAATCATGCTGGTAAATCTTCTGATGTAAGTTTTCAGCAATACATTTCAGTTATGGCAAAACAATGCTTTTCAATGCAAAAAGTGTTTTATGCATCATCTTTCAAAAGCTCCAGTCACCAATCCCAAGTACACCTGATGAAGACTAGCACAATGAGTGCCAGGTATGTGCATTTACTAAAAACCTACCTCAATATAAAATGGGTACTTCAGAACTGAAAAAATCTAAGCCCTGATGGAGAAAGGTTTATTATCTACAGTGCTGCTAGAATCAGGCACAGCAGTACTGTATGCTTCTGAATATAAAAGGTCTATTCTTCACTGAAGTTCTTTTTCTATTAATGAGATTTGCCTTAATGGGACCAAAAATTACTTTAAAAGACATTTCCTTTCTGCTTTTCAAGAGCTTTTTTTCCAATCCATTTGGACTGGATATCAAAGATAAGGGGGAATCTTTCAATAGCAAGAGTTTTTGTAATTAAGCTTTGTAGCCTACATAATGGAGATATGGCCAAAGTGAAAAATAATTACTGGCTTTTGAGCGCTACCTTCTGCTGCTCTGCCTCCCTTTCTTCCACACTTCAATTTTGCCTTCAAAACTACATAATCAGTTGTGCCTTATATATGAAAGACTTGCTCAACTCAGCTCTTTCCCCCACGTTTTTATTTTCCCTTGTGGTCTAGGGGAGAAGAGCTGTTCAATCTTTAACTATACCCAGGCCTCCATTAAAGAGAGTACCTACAGTTCTCAAAAGGGAGCAGGTGCTTCCTGAAGGGTAAGGACTGTCACAACAAACTTCGTAGTGAAAGCTACCCCTTTAGATATGGGAATGGAGAAATTCAAAATGCAGTATGAGACACATCTGAGAGACTTTGTAGATGATGCTAAGATGATTATGATGCTTATTGTTTTCCAGTCTTCAGGAACATCTCCTAATCCCTAGAGCCTTTCACAGCTCTCAATGATTTTAGCCAGCTGCTTCAACAACTTCGGATGTAGCCCATCTGATTGCATGAACCTCTGTGTTTTTGCGGTATATATATGCACCACCCCACACACCAAGTTTGGCAAATGACACTTATTCCTTATGATTTGTGACAGTTAAGTACACTGATCTCCATAAGAAGTGCTCTATAGAATTGGGAGTGAGAGGAATAAAGATGCTGAAGTTGATGCCTTAACTGGCATAAGGAGTATTATGGCTTGGCCTTTGGCTTTGAGAACACGAGGAACCTGTTGATTATTTGGGATTGGAAGGGACAATTTGTGCAAGGTGGGATTCCCCAGAGTAACTTTTTGAGATCTCCATTTTCTAGTATTCCCAGAAAATTCTTGTGGCCTTGTAATAGAACTGAGTTTCATAATGAAACACCAAAAGGCACACCTGTAATATTTTTAAGGCAGATGAGGGTTTTCCTGTTACACAAGATGACATCCTGATCAGTCCCATATGAGTGATACACTTAGCCACCACAACTGCCTTTTCTTCCTTCATATTTTGTCCTCATCTACTAGTTACCATCCATGTAATTTCTCTTTGAGTTTAGTGCAGTTTTTCTGTTGACAAATTAATGGCTGGAGACTAGGAACTGTTTGACCTCTTTCTTCGTTAAATTAGATCAACACGCATATGCAGTCATTTGTTGTGCATCCATTATCTTGTTTGGGAAGCATTGTTTTATATTTTTGCTTTATGATCTCTTCAGGCAGAATATATTTGAAGGTTTATTGGAGGTCTGCAAAATAACTTTATGAATTAAATTAGTCTGTGAATGACCAAGTTTAAAAGATCAGTATGTGCCTGTTCCTGTGTGGGAAATACTGATATTTGTGGAGATGTTGGTGAGAGAGTGAAATTCACTCATTTCTGCTGTGCAGTCCAAATCACTTTGTTTTCTCCAAGACCCACAAATGTCCTTATTTTATGGACAATATAAAACCTGATTAGGGAACAGAATTGGTTCTATGCTTCCCCATTTCTGTTCCCCACTCAAACTGCTGATCTAGAGCACACTGGGAAATACTGTCTGATTTAGTTCCTGGTATACTGGAGCGCATAGTTTTAGCTGAAACATTTGAATATGTAAATATATGAATATGATGATTATTCCACAAAACATCTGAACTTTTGTCGTGATTTAAGCCTCTCTAACTCACGCAGTCTCTCTCTCACTCACTCCCCCCTCTTTCTTCCCCCTGCTCCTGGAGGGATGGGAAGGAGAATCAAAAGAATGCAACTCCCTCAGGTTGAGATAAGAACAGTTTAGGAACTAAGGTATAACTCAAACGACTACTGCTACCACCAATAATAATAATGACAAGAAAAATACAAGGAAAGAATACAATCGCTCACCACCTATACCCAGGCCGACCAAGCAGTGCACCCCCCACCCTTCTGGGTCTCTGCTCTCTGTTTTCACATCCTGGGCATGACGTGCTGTGGCATGGAATACCTCTTTGGTCAGTTTGGGTCAGGTGTCCTGTCTCTGCTTCCTCCCGGCTTCCCCTCTTCCCTGGCAGAGCATGAGGCTCAGAAAGTCCTCGGTCAGACCAAAACATCACTAAGCAGTAACTGAAAACATTGGTGTTATCAGCGCTGTTCCCAAGCTGAAAGTCAAAAACACAGCGCTGCACGAGCTACCAAGAAGGAGAAAAATGACTGCTACTGCTGAACCCCTGACAACATTAAGTTTCGCTTTTTTTAGATTTATGAACTATAAAAGGCTATGTTAAGTGATCACTTTTGCTGAAGAATTAGCAATAACCAGGCTAACACTGGACCTTGCAGGAAGACCAAAGGGCTTTTCTGTTTACACTTTTAACAACAACAAAAAAAAAAGTAGTATCCAACACATAGTATTAGGATCCTTTATGTCAACCTTAGGTACCTAATAAAGCTTGTATTCCTCTCAATGTAAGTTCAGCCTGTGCCAAAAGATCCACTGGGTATACTAAATATACTCCTTATTAATTACTTGCTTATAAAAGTACCAACATATTTTTCAGAAGATAAGCAATGCATGTGTGTCTTGGCAAGGTAGGTGCAAATAGCAGTAGAAAAATTAGTTATTAAAGAAAGGACTGTCTATGAAGATGTTGAATATTGGTTTTCCTCTCCCTTGTTGTGACCTTTGGCATATTTATCCCTCTAGTTATATTGCAGGAATACCAAGTTTGCTTAATATGTGCTAGGGTTTCTTTAAATTCTTTGGCTGGCAGCACCACTTGCTGCTCTGAAATGATTTTGAACAGAGTATTCCTCATAAAAATTTGGATTGCAATACTAGTCAAGTGGCAACAGATTTTTGGTACCAGCAAGTCGTAAATGGATGAGAATTGTTCTCGTGGAGGAAGAGGTAATGACCAGTTTGCTTATCCTGCCTGACAGTTCTCTAAATAAGAAGACTGAAGAATTGACCTGTCATTGGTATCCCCTAGAATGCTGGCATAGTTAGCATCGTTGAGGTGTTTGGTTATACAGATCTGGCAGATTCAGCTATATACAGGTTGCCAACAAGTGTAACAGGGCAGGATTTTCAGGCTGGTCATCAACATCAGTCAGAATTTTTGTAGCTGGTTCTCTGCGGGCATTCGTTAATATGACATGTAACAACCCTTGAACTTGTTTCCACTGTAGTGGGTGCCCTGCAGAAAAGCCAAGTATTTCAAAACTATTTCCTTTTAAAATTAGATTGTATCTAGGCTTGCTTAGTTGCATTGTGAGCCAGTTGGTCTCCACTCAGTTGCCCTGTGAGTCAGCAACTCCATTCAGTTGCTCTGAGCGCATTTTTCTGGTGGGTGCTAACTCTGATGTTCATTCGCTCTTAGGCATGTCTCTTGTATTACCAGCTGCTCCAGTTGGTAACCAGCTCATTTTAAGTTCCTAACCTCTTAGTATCCACTCCACATCCTAAAGTGCCTAATATGTTGCTGGTACTAGATAAATAATATTACACCTCCAGTTGCAATACTCCAAATGATTCATGAGCTGACCACAACGCAGGTGAGACAAAACTGTAATACATGCTTCCCATTAACCCCACCAGGTTTGCTTCAGATGGCCTTTGATTGTGTCCTGAGAATATGCTATCAGTGTGATATTTCACAGGAGACATCCTTAACATTCCCACCTTCCCTTAGGGCAATTCTCATAGAGACTATTTGCTGTTTTGAAATGTGACAGCTTGAAAGGGGCTCTTCGGGAGAAAGTAAATATGAATTCTAGAGGAAGCTGTGAATGCTTACCATGAAAAGTGTAAAATACACTGTTCTGGAATGTGTGTACATTCATATATATATGTATTCCATCGATGTGCATTTATGTAATTTAGTTGCACAGAGAAGCTGATTTTCTAGCTCTTGTTAATTCTCAGTGATAAGTTAGTAGTCAGAGTCACTACTAACTAACATTTGTGATGAGTGATATTGGGTGCACCTTCCAGGGAAAAACTACAAGATTAAACTGCTATTTGGAAGGCATTTTATTTCACTCTCAGCTTGGAATTATCCTGGGTTGATTCTTAGATATTGTTTTTACCACTGTGCAAGTAAAGCAACTATATTTCACTCTGCAGCTTTGCCTTTCTTGAGTTATCAAGTCTTTCATCCCATCCAAGATAAAAATCATAACCCTTGGCAGTCCACTTTGTATGTTTTATGGATGCTGTCTGGGAAGCAACATCTCATTTACAATTGGGACCAGGAGCTAGAGTAATTTCTGTTTCAGCCAAGCATACCTAATAACACATAAATAATGTAAATTATGAAAACAGGAAAAATAGATGAGTTTGTTACTTAATCTGAAAAATGTTGAGGGTATGACTGCAGTACTGTTGAAGCTCTATGAATACTTCATAGAGATTGGCAGTACTGCCACAAAGAATATTTCTTTTCAAAACACATGATGGTATGCAAGTTTGTGGGATGGTATCACTAGGAGAGTGGTGCTGCCCTGTGCCCAGCAGCCTTGTCTCCAGTTTAGCTAAGACCCCTCGTCTAGGCATTAATGTAACATGTTCTTAATGGAAATTATATGACCTTAGTGGGGATGGGTCATAAGTTTGCATTATTAAGGTTTTGGCTGGAGTGAGTCCAGCACTCTTTAAGATTGAATCCCCACAGCCAAATCATCTGTGTCCACTGGAGGTGACTGAACAGGTGTAGGTGGCTTGGCCTCTTAGTGTATGACTTCTGTGTGCTTAAATGAAGAGTTTCTGTGCTTTGATTTCTTACTCAGCCTGGTTCCTTCCTTCAAGGTCAGCTTAGGGTGCTGAGGCATGTGAGGTGTCTTGATTTCTGACCATATGCAGGATTATAGAATTAAAAATTGGTGTGTCATATCTCTCTTACCACTTGCTGCAGAAACCTCCTGTGGCAAATCAGATGCTGTGAGTCTAGAAATTTCTTCATGATGGACATTCTTTTTTTTTCCTCTTTTTATTACTAGAGAAACAGAAAGGAAAATAAAAGCTAGAATTATAATTAGGACCAGTTGCTGAAGCTGAAAGAGACAGCACAATTGTAGTATGTTAGAAGATTGCCTTGTTTTAGAGAAAGTGCTGATTAAGATCAAATTTGTCTTGAGTTTACATTGTGATTGGACCTAAACTGAGGGGAGGAAGCTTATGTTTCAGACGCAGTGCAAATGATGCATGTTAATATCCTGTGTTTATTGCCACTTGGAATTACAGCATAGTTTTGAATTGCTGCCATATCTACAGTTAAGACTCCCAAGTAATCACTATGATCATTCCAAATCTTCATGGTAGAAGTGAAAGTAGTATGATACAAAGGGTACTGTAGCCTAACATGTCAGAGCCTTTTTATCCTTTGGGGTTCAGATTGTGATTCCACCCAGTAGAGGGAATGGTTAGACGTATACATTGGCCAATCATTCCTGAAAGAGAGATTAAATAAATGGATTTAATTATGTTATTTTCAGATTTATTTGGCTTTTTTATTGCCTCCTGCCTCTCTAGCTTTTTCTGAAATGAGGAAAAGCATGGCTTTTCTTTTTTTGGAATGCTTTAATTCATATGTTGGCAGGTGTAGTATTTTTCATTTTTATTAGAAATCTTTTTTGCTTTCCTCTCTGTTGATCTATAACATATCCTATAGTTACTCATTTTATTTGCTGTCCATGGGATAGTTTATCTCCTTGAAATATTCTTTTACCTTTGCTTGACTATTTGAAGTTGTAAATTTACATCTGATCTGAATGTATACATATATGTTACTGTGTTGTATTTAGCTGATGGTAGATTAAGAAGTGAGGTCAGGATAAACATCAAGATATAAAGTTACGGTTTACTAAGAAAATACAAGAAGAGTCTCAAAGGAAGGAGAAATACTCTGTAAAAAGTTGTTTAAAAGAAGCTTAAATAAAATTTAGATGTGATTAAAATCTGTTCTGGTTTTTGGATACGCAGTTGTTCGAGCAAGTAGTTGTTTATTTTGAGTTCAAACCCTCAGCAATCACTGTTAGCTGGCTCTCCAGATAGTATGTCCCAGTTGCATCCCTTCATCAGTTGCTAGCAGGAAGGTTTTGCTGTTTGTTCCACTTACAAAGTAAATAAAACTTGTTATGGAAAGCATTTAAAGTGGGTACAATATTTACTCTGGAATATTTTCCTCAATAAGTAGTGTTCGCCAGCAGGCAAGGCTGAGCACCCGGTGTGTTAGCTGTGGGTAGTAAATCTGTATGCTTGGCACATAATGATCAGTTTAAACTATTGAAATATAAATCAGGACGCTGAGTGAAATTCAAAAACATTTCATTAAATGAATTATGATGTGTGTGTGAATAAAAGTATAGTTAGGGACTTTGCATATATGCTTAGATGTCTACAGCCTTTAGGCTATTTTTTCCCAATACATTTAACTACAAAAGTCACATAATATTTTTTGAAGGACAGATTAGCAAATATCGCATTGTGTTTGCATTTCATTATAGTTAGCATTTTTCTTACCATTTCTGCAAGCTGCTCTTTGGTCCTCATTTGATGAAACTTAGACATGCCTATACTCAAGGCTCAGTAGCAATGGAAACTGCTTCCAAATTTATAATCCTCATTCCTTCATTATTTTGAAGCCAAAATTAGTTATTTTTGGAAGTGTAAGATTTACTGGGACAGAAAAAGAAAGCAGCACAATAGTGTTGTTGTCCAGAGATTAATGTTCTGTACAAGTGCAGTTCATTCCTTTTGTGGAGTACATGACGTACTGATTCGTTGTCTTAGTTGTATACATTCCTTAAAACATTAAAAGGAGAGAATGAAGAGATTGGTATTTACAGAAAGTGTTATTTGGACTAGAAGACTGTATCCAAAGCTATTAGGCTTTCTATATGGAATTACTGCCATACTGCTTCCAGTGATACAGCATGGAGTTACTTGTACACACTGCAAGCTAAGCATGGGTCTCAGGACCGGCTTTGTGTTTGCACTAAAATACGAGGACGTGCATGGACACAGGCATCATCAGGAATTGTGGAGCTTCCAGTGCACTCTTGCTTGTGGAGTTTAGTTTGGCATAGGACCTGGTCCTTCTTTCTGTGATCTGGTGAGGAACCAAGAGGAATGAGGACGCAGATAGTTTGTGCCCATTTATTTCTAAGATAAACTAGATATTTTGAGCCTGAGTTGCAGATGATAGTGTGGCAAGGAAAGTACAAATCGCCATGCTGGGCATAAATACTTCTTCAATCCTCCTTGCAATGCAAGCAAAAAGGCAGGGCAGTGCATACAAGCCACATTCAGTTTTATGTTGGTGCTGTGCCCTCTTGCAGAAAACCTGTCAAATTAGTGTGTTATAAGAATATTTGAACCCTCTATCTAGGCCACCAGCAGCATATGTGGAGCATGTATAGTAGTAAATTAAACAGATACTGTCTGAAGAGTTTACCAAGAGATGGGAAGCCATTGCATACAGTAGGAATAAAAGATGGCATTTGTGATAGTCTCATTTATAGAGGCTTTCCAATAAAAACACACTGTTTCTTACTCTTGGGCAATGTGTATCATTAAAACAATACAAGATCACAGCACAGTTATAGGCTATTGTCTTGTGCTTTCTTCTGACCTAGTCACACAGCTAACAGAAGCAGATTTGGCTTCACATAGGCTTTAGTGTGGGGTTGCAGCAGTGGGACATTGACCCTGGACTATGTGCAATTCTCTGTCTGGTTCAACAATGTGCTTCAGTATGTGCCCCATTTGAAGTATATGAAAGCTATGCAGAAATTAGTGCAACTGTGTATGTGCTTCAACTACAAGTGCACATGCTTAAGTAACCTGTCAAATTAGAGCATCTACAAATGTTGTACTTATAGGTTTTCCCCCCAAGAGCAATTGCACTAAAAGCTCAGTCCAGATGTCATATCTGTGTAATTCATTAGAAATTTCAAGCTTCTAACTTCAGCTTCGCTCTAAAAAAGTGTCTACATTAAAATTATACTGTTTTCTCTAATATATTTCATTCTCTGTATTCACGTTATTGTAATTCTGTTTGCATAACTCATTGCCATTTATCTCTGTAAGCAACTTACAGTCACTGTATCCTGGTGATCAGTATTCTGTGGTGTTTTCTGCATCATTTGCTGAATATTCTAAAAACATTTTGAATTCAGGGTTTTTTTTAATTGTTTTTGAAGTACAAGCCAAGTAGAGCCCAACTGGGCTTTGAAAATCCATGTTTTGTTTCTAGGTTACCAACTGGGTCTGTTTGATCTGGAAGGACAATAAAAAATAGATCTTCACATTGGCATTTTTAGAACCATCCTATAACGTGTTGGCCGGCTGCAAAATGTAAAGAAGTTGAAAAGAGTAAATTCTATTTAAAATATGTGGAGAGAATTTTTTTGTTGCTCAAAGCCTGACACAAAGTTCACACAAGAAGACCGCTCAAGCTATTACTGTGTTTGAGTTAAGGCACTATTTGGGCCTGAGAAGGGAATGCAAGCAATTGATGGGCATATTTTTCTGCATCAAAGTGAATTGTCTTTCTATGCAAAGTGTGTCAGCACAAGGAGAATGGTGAAGCAGTGGAGAGATGTTATGAACTAGTTCTTTTTCCTGGGTAATTCTTCTGATGTAACAGTAGCAGTGATTATTTTTGCATTTAGTATTTATAAAGGCAGCCTTACTAAAGTGAGTATTTATATGGGTATGTTTAAAAGAGTCATTACTAGTATTCTTTATTTGTTAGTCTGGAGACTAACATGGCTTCATGAACCTTGCACAAGGACCAAAATCTAAGGCAGTCATTTTGTGTAGAGATGGGGAGCGTGAGCAATTTGTTGTGATTTGCAAGAGAAGTTATAGAACTTAACATTCACAGGTTTGATGAGGGAAGAGTTATAGGATCTTGCAGTCCTTACCTCTTACATGCTTTTCAGTTTCTTGTCCACAGAATTTTGATGGGTAAGGCATGAATGAAATGTGATGTTTACACAAGAAAAATAAGAAAACAGCTTTTGAATGTATGTTGTCGTTCTTGTCTTTTAGATAATTCTTGTAAGTTCTTCCCATAATGACCGTGACCAAAGCCTTTTCATAAGCATGGATGAAGGAGCCAGTTTCCAGAAGCAACCCATTACTTTCTTTGTGGAAACTCTCCTTTTTCACCCGAAAGAAGAAGATAAAGTACTTGCTTACACCAAGGATGGCAAGGTGAGGCTTGAAGATACTGCATTTGTTTGAAATTTAGGAATTACATAGTTAAGGAAATGTAAAACAGTTTTGATATGCTGATTAGTGTTGGGTTTTATGAAATATCAGTTGCCCAGAAGGGAATCGTATCTTGGCTTTGAGGTTTATTTAGATATTGATTGTCTTCATGTCCAAATGTTTGGTTTTAGTGTAATTTCAATCCTAGTGTTTTCAGCTGATACAGATATTGGTAATACTTATCCTCCCGCTTAATATTGTTAAATAGTACTTCTGAAATGTGCTCCTTCCTAGAAAGTGACCATGAGCAATTTCCCTATAATTTACAGTGTAGTAGAAAGTTAATGAAGCTGAAATAGTGCCTCCAAAGGCCGTTCATGGAATGTAAAAGTAATATAAAATAAACTGCACAGTAGTACAGCAGAGGAGTATTTGGGGAATCAGTGAATCTGTAGAAATGTAAAATATTTCTCTCTCCTATGAGGCATTTCTGCTGCTTTCAGATTCAGGAGTTAGCATGTTTGTAAATTTTAGCCATCTTCCAGATTTCTTCTGGCAAAATTATAAAGTCATTTTCCTGGACCTGTTAGGCTAAGCACTGATGAGTGTGCGCACTCTGTGTGTAGTTCATCTTTTTTTCACAGTGCCAAAATTGCAGCTGTAAAGTCACTATGATTCTGGTCTTGATCATGGTCTTGACTCACCTCCATTGTTGCTCCTGTTTTAAACTGTAATTAGTAAACTGTAGCCCATTTTAATCCTTGTCAGACTTTACAGAATGTGCATATTTTGGTGGTGAGGTTAGTCAGAGACAGTTGGACATGCTGCAGCCAAATATTACACCATTTTCAGTGATGTTATATCAAGTCATCTTTTAGGATGTTTTCTGGGATATATAAGTTAATAGCTGTTCCCAAAGCAATTCATGTTTACAGAAATTTGCAAATAAAGATTAAACTAGAATAAAATATTTAACAAACCCAGCTCAGTCACAAATTACATTAAATATTTTACTTAGCAGTTTCAGCTTGAAATCCTAACACAATTCAAAATATGTTGGATGCGTGTTATGTAAACAAAATACTTCAGGGAAGCCTGAAGTTATGAAAAGCCTATATTATGGCAACCTTTTTTATTTCAGTTTGAATTTTTTTTCTAATGATATATATATCTCCTGAATTCTGTATCGTTACAGAATGGCAGAATCTTAAGAATGAGTCAAAAGAACTGTATTGAAGAAGCTGACCAGCCCATAACAAGTGGTTGGAAATATTTGCCAGAAAAGAGAAGGAGGCCAAAGCATGAAGTGAAACATTTGCTTTGGTTTTTTTATGACTTACACATATTAAAGAGATTTTCAGGCATTTTATGCTTTTATAGTCTTCCAAAAGGGTGATGCTGTTATTTGCCAAACTTAAAATGTGACTGGGCAAAAAAACCCTATAAAATATTCTGTAAAGAATAGATCTGCAGGAGTAGCAGGAAGGGTTAGGTAATCTGCTGGACACTACTCAGGCTTTCAATATGACACTAGAAGGGGTCAATCATAAAGACTTACTGGGCAAGTCTTACAGCTTTACATAAGATATGTAGGAATGAAGTATGCCTTTAACGATAACTGGTTCAGTAACCTGCTTACGTTTTGTGTAAGATCTAATGTAGCTGGCCTTAGAAGGGAGAAGAAGATGAAGGGATGTTGGCAAAGGAAGAGTTGAAAATCAGAACTGCAACTTTCCAGAAGAAAAGGTCACTGTACTAAGATCAATGGTCTTTGAGAGTGTTGATCTGAATTTGGCCTAGAGAGATTGTATAGTCCAGAGTTTTGTGTTAAGTAACTTTACCTTCACTGGAAGAGAGTAGTATCAGGATGTACCACAATCTAAAACTCAGGAGAAGCCATTACCTCCTGCTTCTCAAATGATTTCTTGCAGAGGCACTTTTGAGAATACAAGGAGAACAGGATCGCATCCTTCATAAATAGCAATCAGCAAGGCTTCTCTGTCTACTGAAGCCTCACAGCCTTTCTCACAACTTCTGATTTGATTTAAGGCTTATTTTATACTGCAAAATATGCATTTGGAACCCTAGATTTTGTTTAAATAAACCTCTAGCCTCTAGCTGACACTGTGAATGAATGCAAATCCAGTCAATATGGTTGGATTAATCCAATTGCTGCCTCAAATCTATACTCCCTTTTTCTGATTTCCTCAGTTATAATGAATAACAATCAGCCATTCACTAAGTCTATTTAAATGCCTCTATATTCTTTTTAAAACTCTACAAGGATGCAGTAGATTTTAATTGTTTATTTGGAAGCTGAAAGGATGACAAAATGGCAAAACAGAGAAAAGCATTTTCAGGTTTTTAAAATGACGCATTTATTACATTTGTCATAGTAAAGAAGTATAAGATCTAATATATTTGTTTGCTGAAGTCAGAGATGTTAGCTGTCTACTAATATAGCTGTTTTCACTTCATATCTAATTTCATTGAGTACTTTCATCATATGTATTTGTTAAAACCCCAAACACCTATGGGTATTTATTTTAATTACAGGAAGTTGAACGTGTGCATGTTGGTTACACGTTATTTTTTATTAATTTCAAATACTGCATCAGTTAAACATTTGTCTCAGTTTGAATATACCCTATTAGTCCTACTTCACTTTCTCTTACAGTAAGCTTGCATGGGCTTCTCTCTACACAAAAGCAAACTGTTCATTCATAAGCTCCCAGACTTCAGTCTTAAATGTGTGTGAGGGGAAGTAATTTGAGCTCTGCATCCCCGTCATTAAAGCATTTATCTCTGAGGTGGAAAACCTTTTGATCCCTGATCACTTCTGTCTATGCATTGACTGGGTGAATGCTAAAGTGAGCAGTCTGAGTCCTCATTAGTTTCTTACTCAAACTGTGATCTACCTGCTTTAACTGTGTGCGCGGTGGAGCAAAGCCCGATTGTTGTGAAGTGCAGAGTAACTGGGAAATACTGGTTTATCTCCAATTCAAATTTTAGTAAATTTACCCATCGAGTTTATGGGAAACTACCTCAGCCTTCATCTTTGCATCTTAATACTGCCGGTTTTCTGTAGTAATGGGGGGCGAGGAGGGGTAGTGTTTTGTCATTGAACCTGTCAGTTTTACTTGCCTTTTTTATTTTTTGCCCGTTAGAGATATTGAGAGAAAAACCATCATGTGAAAATTGGATCAAATAAGAAATGCATGCAAACAGCAGGGGGCTTTAAATCTGTCTTTTTTGAAGTTTGATAGATATTTCATATTTTAACTAAAGGAAACATATTATGAAGGCAAATGCTGAAGGACAAAGATTTTTAATAGCTGTTTTATATTCCTCTTTATTTTGTGGGAAAACGGCTTTCATCTGCATTCTGCATAGATATCCATCCATGTCATTAGCATTTGGTTAGAAGGAAGGTTGAGCTGGTGTATTCCTCCTCCTCCAGGCCATCTTCTGCATCACTGCTGAGTGACCATTTCTCAACAGGTCACAAATTGGTATCCATGAAGCCAGTACTTAAGTGTCTCTCTCCTCATCAAATCTCTTAAACGTTTCTCTAATATCTTTTGGTCCTATTTTAGCAGATTTTGAAATCCATTGACTTTCTAGTTTACGTGTGTTTGTTGGAATTAAGGCTTGAAGCGTGAAGGGAGCATTTGTGCTTGTTTGGTCAATGAATGGGGAGAAGGAGAAGGAAGATGTAACCTTTTGTGTAACCATGCTGAGGTAAAAAGAATCTCAAAATGAAGACTCAAATGTCAAAAAAATAACTAAGACTCAAGATGAACTGTGAATTGTTTTCATGGTAAACAAGAAGACATTGTCCCTGAGTTTTGTTCATTCTAGATTATATTTAAAACAAATATTCTGTATGAAAGCTTATTACTCTGAAAAATGTCATGGAGAGTTCCTGGTAATGTTTTGGTTTTTGGTCTTTCTTATTGGTGTGAAATCTGTCATTTTAATAGTGACATAGGACTTGTCTCTGAAGATGTACAACATTAACAGTTTCCTATCATCTTTAGTTTTTCTTTCTTTCTTTTGTAGGTTTATGCATCCATTGACTTGGGGAAAAAATGGATCCTTCTGCAGGAAAGAGTTTCAAAAGATCATATTTTTTGGTAAGAAGTCTTATTTTGCAAAGAAAAAATGAACAGCGAAGTATTTCATTCTAATCAAGAAAGATGCTTCCAGACATACTGATGGGGACAGTGTGAGCCTTGGCGTCTTTTGCAGATTATGTCAGCATTGCTGCATCCGCTATTGCAAATTCATACTCACGCCAGTGATCATGCCGAGTGTCAGCACATATAAGGGTTATAGGTCTGGATCTGTGGAGCCCAAGATTTAAAGAGGGCTATAATGTCCAATGAAATTACTTTTCATTTTACTGGTGGAATTGATCTTTAGAAAGGAGAGCAGTGTTTTTGCAGAGGAAAATCCATAACATTTTTTTAAGAGAGGTTGAATCAGACCTATTAACTGGAGTCATATATAAAATTACACTATTACGGAAATTGGTGAAAAATATGACTTTATCAACTACACATACATCAAATGATTTCACTTTCAGCTCAAACCTTTTTCAGTCTCTCAAAACGTTTAAGAAGTGGTTTAAGCAGGTTGACAAAATGTTTGAGGAGTAAGTCAGTGTCTTTTATATGAATTGAATTAATTTGAATAATTTGCAACTTTTTCAATACCAAAATTAACCTTTTGATAGTGTTTCAGTTAATTTTATATTTTAAAATTGTCAGTTTGCACACTCAACATTTATCTCATTTCTATAGAAAAACCAGAGAATTCACCCTTTCACTTTTTAGTTCAGTGTTTAAGTATGGACTGTGCAGAACTGTATCTTTACCAGTAATTTGTATTTTTTTATTACAGGATTAGTCGTAATATGCTAGACTCTTTCTTTCCCTAAATGACTTTTGATTTTAGTTCTAGAATGACTCTGATCCATGTCAGTTGCATAAAGTTTAATTATCCATGTGTCTATGAAGCCATATCTGGCTTTCAATAATTTTTTTTGTGGTGTGCTAGGGGTGTCACCAGTATTGAAATGGATATACCTGGTCTTGGCTGCAAGATTTACCATGTGTTCATGCTGTGAGCTTCCTTGTTCTTCAGGTAGTTGTTTTCCTCTTGAGTTGAAACAGATGCTCATCCTGGCCATACTCAGGCAAAACCAAAACCAACAAAACCCAAAACTGCTTAAACTGCTGATGAGCTTTTACAGTACCTACAGAAACTTTGGCCCCTGGCCTGAAATGGAACTGGGCAAGTCCAAAGGTGTGCTGGCACATGTGCTGCTGCTGACGCTGGGCAGGGGGGACGTTGTGACGGAGGGCAGGAACACATTGAGACATTAAACCCTGCTAGAAAGAGCTAGGAGCATAAGACCTAACCTGCCGTGGTGCCCTGTTGGTGTAATTGTTCTTGGACATATCAAGGGAGCTTTGTCACATACCCAAGGGCCTCTTTTTCAATCACCGACCTACTTATTGTCCATGCTTTTAGAAAACTAGCCTGCAATTGCTTTGTAGGAGCACCTATTTGATTTACTCCAGTTTGTTTCAAACTTTTCTGCTGAGATAACTTGTGTCAGCCTGACACTTTCTTCTTACTTACTTCCACAAAATACTGCCTCACTGAAGAAGTTATTTCTACACAGCAGCTAGAGTTTCACAGACGATGCAGTTTACAGGTCTCTTAACTGGCACATGGAAGAGTATAATCATTTAGAGGTAGTGCAGTAGGTCAGAAGTGTCTTGTCTGCCTTAAACCCGATTTTTCCTTACCAAGATTATACAGGGTGTAAATCAGGAGGGCGTGCAGCTCTCTGTTTTTAATCAATAAAAAAATTCATATGCATTAAGTCTGACAACCATCAAAGTCACTAGAACAATGGAAGTCTCTGTCTTGCAGACTTATTTAATGTTTTTTTCCTTATCTGAGTCTCTGTATATGTAGCACACTTAAATAATGAAAAACATAACACATCACTGAAATACGTGTCAATTTTTCTCCGACTCAGTCTGTCAGTGTTTTTTGTATTAAGAATTAAAGCCAGAAAGTGCATGTTTAATGTTAAGTCTATTTTGCTGTGTTTCAGTATTCCTTATATCATTCAGACACAATCAGGGAAGTGTCCTGGAGCTTTGATAGGAATAACTGCCATGTAATATTTCAAAGACATAGTTGTTCATAAAAATCACATCCCTCTCAGATAAGAATAATAAATTCTAAGAGTCTGTACGTTTATAACCTTTAGAAATCTTTGATATTTTCTATGTTTTTGTTTTCCCGTTTTCTGTATATAGACCATTCTGATTTCTGTCAAGAACTGTATCAGCCAGCAGCAGCAGTGATTTGCGAGATGTTTGGTGCCTCCTAATACCAGATGATCCTTCTCTTAGGCTTCCTTAGACATGAAGTTATATAAATATGCATAAATATTTCTTACTTCTTTCATATGGGGTACTGCAATATATGAAGAATCTGCTGTGAGTGGAGATGTGTCCAACCATGTGAGTTGGACATGGTCTTCCAGTGCAAGTTTGTCTGTCATTACATTAAACTTTCCACTACTTTAAGGACTTCATCACCCAAGTTATCCAAGTGCTAGGTAGAAACAAATACTTGTGTAGTTTTCAACAGCTATAAGAATATGGGCTTTGTCATACCTTGACTAATAGGACACTAAGTGCAGTATTATTTTCTTGACAATATATAGCATCTGATGTGTTAAAGATTAGTAAAATGAATTCAAACTAATTTTACATCTCTCTATAAATGAGGATATGTGTCTTGCTGATACTGACTGGTTTGCCAAGAATATTTTACTGGGCAGATCTTTAGCAGATGTTTATTATTTGATTTCAGTTGACTGAGGTTGGTAATACAGTCTAAGATTTTTACTTCAGCCTCGTAACTACAAATATCATCAGTCATAATATTTTCCTGTGCTTTGTAAAAACATTTTTTCGAGTGCCTCCAGCAGCAGCCAGATCTTCATGCATTTCCCAAAGAAGCATTATTTTTCCTCAATGAAAATGTAAATGCAATTAATTTAATGGAATGTCTTATGTATTTATAGTAAGAGAAGTTCAGTAGGGACTAAGTATTTTAAACTGTTTATGTTAAGATCTTACACTGTAGATTTATAAGCAATATATTAAAAACATCTTCTAGGCTTTATTTGTTTTTCAAGTGCTCTGGACCATCCCTTAAGTATCTTTGCAGATTTAATGTATGGAATGTGGTCTTTCATGGAAAGATTATTGGTATCCGTGAAAAGTGTATACTGCCATCTCTTGTTTTAGGAACACAGAATACTTTCTTCCCATCTATGTTATAGTGTGGCATTTTCTTCCCCCTTCTGAGCCATTTTCCCAATTTGTTTCATTTGTTCTTTTGGAAAGGAAAGATGACTAATCCTTCATAGCAGTTTGTCTTGTCTTACCATCTTAGAAGGCAAAACAGACTTCCTAGAGAGATGGTTGATGCTCCAAGTCTGTCAGTGTTTGGGGTGTATGGACAATGCCCTTAATAACATGCTGTAACTTTTGGTCAGCCCTGAAGTGGTCAGACAGTTGGACTAGAGGATCATTGTAGGTCCCTTCCAACTGAAACTATTCTATTCTATTCTAAAAAAACCACACAACACCAAAAAAGGAGCTGTAAGGCTGCAGATAGACTTAAATATGACTGCAAACCAGATATATTATAAAAGTTTGTTTAGTTTTATATGACTGATTTGTCATTCAAGTTGAAATGAAAAAAAATAGAAAAAAATACTGTTCAGAAAATATGGAAGTATGGAAAAGAAATAGCTCATTAAAAATCTTTTTGATATGTCAAAGAAAAATCAGGAAATATGGATTTCACTATAATTAAAATTAATAAAATTAATATGAAGTCACACTAATTTAAAATAATTTCTATCAATATTTAGAAAATAAATCTTTTATTTCTGTATAAATGCTAGCTAAGAAGATTCAAGTCCTTTTTTCTTTTTTTAACGTGGAAAGTTTTAATTTTGAGCAAATTCTTCTGCTTTAAACCTAAGAAACTTTCATTACCATGACTTTAATTACAGTTCTGCTGCTGCATACAAACTGTAATTGGCCATGCAGCATTGCCCTAATGTGAAGATTTCTGTTTAAGTGATATAGTACCCATCCTTCATGAGTACTTTTACCAGTTCTAGGTGTATTTATAGAAGGGAATGCAAAAAAGATAAGACACAGCACAGCCAAACTTTAAAAAACCAAATACCACATGGTATGTAATTGGTTTTCTATATCAATCCAATTTTTTCAAAAAGAGTGATGAATTACGTGATAATCCTTGAGACAAAGAAAGAGTAGTGCACTTTGGCATTCCTCTGGCTCTGCTGATATTCTTCTCAATCCCCAAGGCTTTTGTGCCATCTAAGTTCCTTCCGATTGCTCAAAATAGTAATAGGTAAGTGAAGAATAGATTGTGAATCAGCTGTCTACCCCAGCACAAATATATCCCAGGACAGTGAGTCATGAATCAGTAATTACCAGAGAATTAAGCCCAGCACATTTCCTTTATGATTCTGTCTAGAGCCTTAGAAATGCTTCATCCTTGACTTGCTAGGGTATGGAATCCTATACTATGGGTATCTGTTACTCTTATTTTTAGCTATAGGTTCTCAATTTCCATGAGAGGTGAGAACATAAAAATAAAAAATGACAAGTTTATTTGGGTAGAGCAGTTGTTCTCAGGGGACCAAAGTTCTGTTCTCATCATGAAATCTCATACGAGTAATCAATCACAACTGTACCCATGAATGTCAAGCATACTGGGTTCCTGGCTATTCAAGTGTCAGATGAAAGAGGAGGTTTCAGCAATGTTATGCCCTGAAGGAGAGAGAAATGCAAAGAGGATTTCATTGAGCCTTTAACATTGGATTTTTTGTGAAAGGTTCTTGTGTGGGAAGCCAAGAATCTGTGTGGGTGATCATTCTTACACTGGGATGGTATTTGTTCTGTTTCTATCTGTGTGGTGATGCATATGACTGTATTGGGTTTACGTGGCAAGGTTTGGTAGCAGCAGTGTTCAGGGCTTCTGTGAGAAGAGACTGTCAGAGCCAGTTCCAGTCCGCTCCAAGACCGAACCATCTCTGTCCAACGGTGAGCCCATGAGTGACGCTGGTGATGCCTCTATGCTAAAATATTTAAGAAAGGTGGAAAAGCTGTGCAACAGCTTCTGGGAGAGAGGAGTGAGAGTATGTGAGAAACAGCCCTGCAGACCCCCAGGTGACTGAAGAAAGAGGGCAGGAGGTACTCCAGGAATCAGAGCAGGTATTTGTCTGCAGCCTGTGCTGCAGCCCACCGTGAGGCAGGCTGTCTCCTGCAGCCCATGGAGGTCCACAGTGGAGTAGATATCCACCTGCAGCCCATGGAGAACCCCAAATCAGAGCAGGTAGATGTGCCCTGAAGGAGGCTCCGATCCTGTGGAAAGCCCATGCTGGAGCAGGCTTTCGCACAATGAGTGGTTTAGGGTCACTCAAAGACTGACCAGGAAAGAGATTAGCAAGAGCAGTTTTACTATGATTTATAAAGGCACAACTAAACAGAATTTGATGGCAAGGTTCACTCTATTACATATTACATAGATGAAGCATATAAAGACAAATTGAGGTAAAATCGAGCTAAAGATGATTGTATCAAAGACTGAAGGCACAAATGGTAAAGAACACCCTTCTGTTGAGTCACAAGGTTCAGAACAGACCCCCTTGCTTTCTAAACTGACAGAGCCTAGATGTAGCTGGATATAGTTTTAGTCTCAGATTTGGTCAGTTGTATTTATATGGAAGGTTACAAGTGTCATTTAGCAGCAGTTTGCAGTTTTAAGGTGGATCTTATTAAGTGTGTCGATAGAATTTACTACGATTGCTATAACAATCTATACATGCATACACACATACAAAGACACATAAGAGTATGCGTGTTAAAAATTCCTCTTGTATAAGTGAAATATTCATGTTTAATTTCTCAGTGGGTGAAAGTTGAATGTTGAGGAGTGGACTAATTCATGATGGAGAAATTTGTGAAGGACTGTCTTCGTGGGTGGACCCCATGCTGGGGCAGGGGAAGAACACAAGGAGGAAGGAGCGGCAGAGGCAATGTGTGATGAACTGGCTGCAACCCCAATTCCCAATTCTCCTGTGCTGCTGTGGGGGGAGGAGGTAAAGAAAGGAGTGAAGCTGAGCCTGGGGAAAAGGGAGGTGTGGGGGAAGGTGATGTTTTTAGTTTGTTTTTTGTTTCTCGCTATCTCACTGTGTTATTTATTGGCAGTAAATTAAATTGATCTTCCCCAAGTCTGTTTCACCTGTGATGGTAATTGGTGAGCAATCTTCTTGTGCTTATCTCAACCCAGGAGCTTTTCTTCATCTTATTTTCTCCCCTTGTCCTGTTAAGAGTGGGGAGTGATAGAGCGGCTTGCTGGGTACCTGGTGGCCAGCCAAAGTCAACCCACAGCAAAGACAAACACTCCAGCTCTGCTGTTTGGATAAAGGTGGCAGGAAAAAAAAAAAGCATTTAAGCACAGGGGGGAAATAAGTAGCAGCACATGCTGGCTGTGTATGGCACTGACTGAATCACTGAAGTCTTTCAAAGCAGATGCAAAGAGTGCAAGGCCTGAAACACAATCAGTCAGAAGCTTGTATGAATCAAATCATAGTTTTGTCTCCCTCAGTTACCAGGTTGTCAATACCATTTTAAACTACTCAGTGAAAACATTTGCGTGCTTTTGCCTTGCTTTCTAAGCAAGGCAGTGCTCTTCAGCCAGTTGGTAGAAATCAGCCAATATAAACTGGGAATTTGTTACCTTCTGTATAAACTTAATATTCAGAGATTATGAGAGGGGCAAATTGAGGAGACTGTCAAGTATTCAGATGACTTTTGATTGGAGGCTCCTGCACATCAGTCAGCAGGTTTCAGATGTCCTGTTTGAAGGTGTCTCTTCTTTATTATGCATCAAAGTGAACTACATCAAATATTTAACAAAGAAGGGATCCATTTGAATTAGAGAAAATACGTGTCCATGGTGGGCTCTACTTGATTAGTGTTTGCAGGCAACTGTTCCCCTAAAAGACGGGCTTGGGCTACTGAAAACAAAGAAAAAAGTTTCCTGTTTGAAGTAAAATCAAACCATTATTACCATATAAGGGACGGATGCTTATGATTCATATTTTGAGATGTGAAATGTTAGATGCCAGTGGTAATTTTTGTTCATGTATGTTATATAAATATAAAATTTCAGCAAAGTATTGGTTTTAATACTGCATGCAACTAGAGTAAGAAAGTTCTGGGGCAGTTTGTGAAGACACGTAGCTAAATAAAATTGAAAATATTATTGAAATAATGGAAAAGGTCTCATAAGTAGAATTTTAGCATAAAAATTCTAAATTACTAGAGTTTTAGTATGGTTATTTAAAAATATAAAAAGCCTAATGGTCATATCATAAGGTATACATATGTACTCAGACTGAGACAGATGCAGAGGGCTTGTTAGCCCCCTCCATTGCACCATTTTCATGCTGATGTAATGCTGGTAAGGAATTACCTGGTGAGCACTAATGCAGAGACATTGAGGTCATACAACAGACAATGTTACAGAAGAATCTCTCTTAATTCCAAAAAAGCATATGCTTAATAAAGGGCTGTAGTGTCCTTCAGGAGACAAAATTCAGGCCTGAATGGAAACAAAGATGCCTTGATTTCTTTTGCTTCTCAATGTGTTTTATTAGATGCAGCTTTATGACATAAATGAGGTTAGACATGCACAAACACGGCACTGGGGCTGAGGCACTTTCACCTCTATACCACCAAAAGGGGCTATTTTGCTGCTTTTCTTCCACAGGATTGAAGCGCAACTGCTGGCATGATCCGTTGATTTAAGTCAGAGAAAACTAATCCCTCCAAATAGTTCTAAGATTACATTCTGCAGGACTAGTTTTCCCAAAAGGCTCAACATGGTGTCAGACAAGCATCAGGGAGATAATAGAACTTGTGTTCACAGGAAAGGGAAGAAGCATATTCAGGCTGCCTATATTTACACTACCCTACAATCAAGTTGGGCTTTTCTAATTCTGAAGTGTTGTAACCATGCTGTTACGTGATCTGAAGTGCTGGTGTGTTTCTCTTGCTTTAACCAGCATGGTATATTTGTTCAAGAGATATTTCTTTTCCTAGATGAAGAATTCTCTGATCTTAAATTAAAGTTAGTCTGAATTTCATTAGAAATTTTAATGGTTGAGTGTAAAACACTAAAACAACCTAAACCAGAAGACCCTAAATTCAGTGGCCAGACCTTCTTTACCGAAGTAAAACAAAGAAAGAAAGAAATAGTCCCAGACTGCTGAGATATGAACATTTTCATTGCAAGCTACTGTGAGAAGTGGGGGAATTCTAACCAAGCCAACCAAAAACCCTGCTGAAATTAAATAAAAATAGATAGCTCCTGAGAAAGTTCTTATTATATTGGGGGAGGAAGTTGATGCTAAAATGTTAACAAAAAAGGAAAAAGCTGTTGGATTATCAGGGCTCGTTGAGTCTGTGCTTTCTAAAACAGAAGAAGTCCTATCCTAAAGCCAGCTGAGGAACAATCAGTTGTGCTCGTGAATGGATATATGGACACAATCCTCACACTGGTATAATGTGTTTATGTTGTGGTAGTAGTAAGTATGTAAATGAAAATGCATTAAAAAATTGTCTTACATTTCTCCCTCAACATGAAAAAAATAGATAATTGAGCCTTCCTTTCAAGTGGATCATTTACTGTATGTGTTTCTATATGTACATTTTTTGCTTATCATTTTAAGAAAACTATATTGCATGGGTAGAGGGACCTAGACTATGTTTTGCCTGCATAGTGCCATATGGCTTTTCCCTTGGTTCATGGTTTAAGCACAGGTGAAATAACAGTATTGCTTTAAGTGCTGTTTGCAGAGGAGTCCACTGAAATGAGTAAATTAGTTTATTCTTCAGGGATACAGCTTCAAGATCTCTGCATTTCTTATACGCTTTTCTAAAGATTTTCTTAATAGGCATAATAGATGGGGTTTTTTTATCAATAAAAATAGGACTATTCCTAAGTGCTCGTAAAGCTGTGTAAAGGGACTTTGGAAACTCTGCTCTATAGCTGATATTCAAAAGTAGACTATGAGGGTGTAACATCTTCAGTGGGCAAACAAGTTTCTCTTCTGTTACTAGAGTAGTAAAAAACACAAAGCATGTTTTTGAAATAATCTGCTTACTTAATTTTTCCCTTTCAGAATGGATAAACTCTGTATTTAAAGGGTGCATCTCAGCTGTTACACTTGTCTAAAGCTAGAGATCTACAGATCTTAATGATCATTTCTTTTGCAGCCTTATGGCTTACATCTTTGAATTGGAGAATTGCTATTGCTGTGACCTGGCAGGTTCAATTGGACAGATGAGGTGGTGAAAGAGAAGCAAGACTGGGGACGCAGAATGGGGTGGTTTAATCTGGCAGAACAAAGACAAGAAATGCTTGTCAAACTGTACCATGAAGCTGTTGTACTAAATGTTTATAGTCAATGGACACTGTGAGAGGTGATGCAGCTGGTTTGGGAACAGAGGACTTCCCTTTTGGAACGGTTCTTGTGGTTAATAAAAGGCAGTTTTAAAAGGGAGGGGTAGGAGAAATGTCTGAACTTCAGAGTCAGAGAGGTATTACTTTTTCCTGGCTGGGCTAAAAACACCCTTCATTGTGATTTATTCACATCTACTCAAATAAAAAACTAAAGGAGAAAAGTGGTCTGGGTTGGAAACTCTTTTTCTATGTCTATAACAGTGTTCATTAAAATAGATCAGTTACAGCCTCTTGCACTAAAAGATTACACTGGAAACAAGATTAGAGGCTACTTGTGCCAGCTGTCATGGTTAGGAGGAACATGGTAGACAAGAGATTGTTATCACTCTAAGCTGTTGAAAGAAATAGGAGAAAGTAAAGATATTGACAAATATCTCAAACTGTGCATATGAAATCATGTGTGATAAGTTACAGACATAAGAGGTTATTTCAGAAGTACCCAAAAAACTATCTTTGCATTATTGATGCTGATCACTATGTCAGGCTGAGGCTCAGAAAATTTCAACCTGAAGTTTCCGTTAGTTGGTGGCTCAGCTGCATGTGGCCCAGCACAGAAAGTAAAATATTCATCAAACGTAATTTTCTTCCCTCAAAATGCTGTGGTTGGTGTCTAGAAAAATATGTAGAGCACACATAGCAAAAAAGTTCACATCCCTTTTCTTTGCTCATATCCATTCTTATCAGATCTCAATGAATAGAACATTTTCTGTGACTTAATGTGTTGCCTGCAAAATCCTAGAATAATTTGTGTTTCAGAGATCAATTTCTTAGTGAATGCAAGATTTTTCTGTGCATTTACTAAAAAATTCCCACTACAAGTTTCCTTCACAATCTTGTGGCTTGGCAGGGTCTTGTCCCTCCTCCTCCCCTTCCTTCTTTGGACTTATCATTTATCTGATTAGGGAAAAAGGAGCCTATGTGATGATTTCTGGTTGTTTTGCAGTGGAAATCATCCAGTCTCTTCCCCCTGGCCTGTGTTCCCAAGGAGCCACCAATTACTGAGCCTGGGTTTCAACTCTCTTCATAAATCAATCCTATTAAAATCATTAAACAGTGATGTAATATCAATCCAAAGTATAGCTTTATTGCATTTGATTATCAATAATTGTATCAAAATGATAATTTTCTCTTAAGTATTTTAATGGGCTTTTTTAACATCTGTATCCAGCTGCACTTTATCAATCAGTGTGTCTCCTTTGCATATCTTCAGCTCACATCTGCTGTCTCAATGGACTCTTACCGTGCCTGTGAAGAGCGATGTGGTTCTGCTAGTGAGGCTGGATTCTGCTTTACTTAGTGACAGAACAGTTGTCAGCTCAAAACTTTCCCTACAGAATCTACCCAAACAATGATGATGGAAGGGCCAGAAAAAAAATGTAGCTGGGGCTGCCATCCCCAAGTAGGGATGGAAGAAGCCCTGTGGGTAGAAAACTCATCTTTTGGCTTTTATCTTATATCGTCTTGGCTTATATCATCTTTTGAGTATATTTGACATGGGAAATATGAGAAAATCAGCCTGTATTCCCATTACACCTTTTCTTTCTTTCTTTCCTTCCTTTCTTTCCTTTGTCTGTATCAGAGTGGATTCTTCTCTTGAATATACTAACCAAAGATATACCAATTTGTTATGAAAGCTGTATGTCAAGTGTAAGATATTTCTAATAAGAATGGAATCTCAGTCCTTTTTAGCACTAAATCTGCCTTGTAGTCTCAACTGTCAAATGTAATTGTAAAAAGATGCTCTTGCTCTTGCCAGTGCATGTATGTGTGTATCAGTATATGTATATATATCTCTCAATATGTTTCTCAATTTATGATTATGAAGTTTTGTTTCCAATTTTGTACCTATTTCTTTTCTCCAAGTGATCCTATTTGTATGTATATTTTAGTAAAAGAGATTCTGAAGAAATTTGAGAAAAACATAATGTCAAGTACAGAAAAAAGTAGTTTCCATCTAGATGTTAGTAATAGGACATTATAAATGAGGTTTATTTTAATTTCCTAGCTAGAATGTTAAAGCTGGTTAGTATGAAATCCTCTTTTCTTTCGTCCACATAATTACTATTCTGTACCTGGCTCTGCATAACTTGATTATATTATGTTCTCAGGGCTGTTACTGGAGTTGATGGAGACCCTGATTTAGTTCATATGGAAATCCAGGACCCCAGTGGAGGTATGCAAAGGAAAATGTTATTATCAATTGATACCCTAGTGTATAGTCATTTTTCTTTGGTTTACAGCATACTTTTTGGATTGCTTTTAAACCTAGTCAGAAGTGGAAGCGTGCAAGTCAGATTCATTCTCTGTTTATCTGTAGTCAACAAAGCTGTCCCGTTATATAAAAGTATAGTATAATTTCAGATTTACTTGTTTTCCACTCTAAGACAAATTGACGTTGAGATGCTATGCTCTGTTGAAAATGTCCATTAATAGTGCAATTTATTCTGGCAGTTAAACATTTTTGCCTGATTTGAAATAAAACTGGCAATGTGGTGTTAGTGCTGGGTAAGGGTCTTAATTAAAGTGAATTGTTGCCTGTGCCAGTCCGTGTGCCAGTCCGTCTGCACTAACCACCATTTTCCAGAATTTCTTCGTGTTACAGTATCCATTTATTTTCAAGAGGAAAATAAATGAAAAAGAGATTAACAGTCAGGATGTGCTGTACTAAAGAGTCACCATGTTTCCAAAAGCTTGTAGATTCTTGTGACCAACCATACTCTTGAAAGATTTGTTGAATCAGATCATCTGAGTTCTTGTGCACTCTTAAAAATGAGTTGTAAAGAATACACAGTTTGACTTTCCCTGATCCAGAAGCTTTTCTTCATTTCAGTCCTATTAAAAAAATCAAAGTTACCCTGTTAAAATTTGGATGACAAGGTTTCTAAATCTTTTAGTGCTGAGATTTCTGGGACATAGTGACTCCTACACAGCCCTGTCAGTTGCTCTGTTTAGAGACAGTGTAAGATACTTTAGGAGCTGGATGGAAATTATCTTTTCTATTGAACAGAAACAGCAGAAAAATTAAAATTCACATAACTATCTGTTGGCTGGGTTCTCAAGAAATGGATTTTGGGTGCTTGTGTTCAGTACAAGCTCTGATTTTAATAGAAAGAACTTCTTTGTGCTACCTATCTGATGAAGAACTGTGGTGCTTGTCATGTGTATTATGAAAAGCTGCAAGACTTTTTGATGGCCCATTGTTGTGCTTGCTCAATATCCTCATGATGATTTGAACATAAGCAGGAGAACTTGGATTGACTCTGGCTGCCTTTTAAACAGATACAGATTTTAAAACAAATATTTGTATCTAGTATACTGGATTAGCCTTTTCTAATTAAAAGTCATAAAATGTGGAATGCACTTCCTATCGCACTGCAAAAGTAATGAAGGATACAGGGATGCGTTATTCACTCCTTCACACTGTTTCTGGAGCATGGGGAGAATTGGTGATCTGGACGCAGGATTGTGTATATAACATTTTTCTCACTACACTTGGGAAAGTCACTCAAGTACTTTGTGCTCAGAAGCTTGTGACAGAAGGTTAGCTGTACAAGGGGCTTGCATCTAGGAGAAGGTCTCTGGGCCACAGCTGGTGTAAGGTGCGATTATTGCCTCTGCTTTCTCTGATAAGAGCATTGTGCATCAAAGAAGCAGTGATGCTGTTCTGACAGCCTGGGCAGAGAGGATATTCCTCACACATTGCTAGCTGAAGAGGAAGACAGAGGCCATAGCCTCCACTGATATAAATCAGTCCAGGTTTTTTCAACAGGGTATTAACTCTGAATATAGAAGTCTTGCCCCAACAGAGCAGTTCCAGTGGTCTGTTAACTTTTCTACAGAGCTTTGAAAATAGCCTTTAAAATTCTGCACACTGTCTATTAAACGGAGTGGGATTCTCTTCTCGCTCATCACAGTTTTATAACGTGGTTGATATATTGATTTCAGTTATGTTGTGTCAGGCTGCTATTTCTCCAAGTGAATAATACGACTCTGTGCATAGGTTAAGTGAGAAAAGAGGCTCCTATTATCCCCACCCATGAATGTCTCATTCATCTAACCCCTAATCTCTCTGGACCAGCAAAATTTGGATAATAATAGGCTGCCTCCCAGGAATGATCTGAAGTGTAAGCAGTTAATATATTCTCAGTACATTGGAGATTGAAAAACTCTTGTGTGAGGGTTTAATATAATAATTTTACAACTAAGTCACCTGGCAAAGGCAGCACTTCCCCTGCATGAATAACATTTTATACTGCTTGCTTCTTCATCCCTTGATAGCCCTGTCATATGCTTCTGTCTCTCTTCCCTCAGGTTATCGCTACATCACTTGCCAGATTCAGAATTGCTCTGATAAGACAATGACAGTCCAGTTTGCCGGTGGCACTGATCGGGATTCCCTAACTGTACAGGATGACTACATATTTCTTCAGGTACTGCCACTTCCCGGAGACACAGCCCATTTTCAAATTCAAAATTAAAATCTTATGCAACGCAGCTACAGTGTAATTTAATAGGGTGGAGAAACTTGCTCCAGGGTATAAATGATGATTGATAAATTTTTACATGGAACAAAGCATTCGCTTATCAGCCAAAAAATCCGAAGCCTCTTTAATTTGTACAGCCATTTGCCCATTTATCCAATTGATTTTATCACTGATTTAGCTTTAATGGTATGAAAATTTCCAAGTGGATGGTGTGGTTCAGAGTTACTTTTTGTAAATATGTTTGTGTTTTAGGCAAAACACAAGCCTTTTGTTCTTAAGCTTGCAACCTCTTCTGGGTCCTTTCCAGTACTTCCATTGTACACAGTTCTCTGAGAAAAGCATCCAGTGAAAGCCACTGAGAGAATAGCTTCTTCTTAAGGATTGATTTTGCTGGGAAAAAGCTTACATGGGTGTGCTTAGGAAGCAAAAAAGTGAAATGGCCATAGCTGGGGAGGTTAGAGCAACTTAGAATAGAATCATAGAATCATTCAGGTTGGAAAAGACCTTTAAGATCATTGAGTCCAACCATAAACCTGACGCTGCTAAGTCCGCCACTAAACCATGTCCGTGAACACCATGTCTGTGCCTCGTGATGGTCCAAATCACGCTGGGATTATTTCATTCCCACACTGCAGGATCTGCATGCAGAAAGCTGGGCTGGAACTCTGTCAGCCTTATGGCACCAGTACAGCTCAGGCACACTTGAAAATTTTAGCATATGTGTTTGGGACTCGTGATTTGAATCTGTCAGAGCTACAAACTTCTTGAAGAACAGTTATGTTCTCGCTGTTTTTAAGATCTGAAAAGGGAAGTTGCTTGTGCTTTCCTTAGTGGTTGGCTCTCATTTTTCCCTTACTTTGGTATGGATTTGCTTGTTGCAAGGCTCGTCTACTTACTGACTTTTGAGGGAAAGCAATGTCACGGCAAAGGATAGGTTTCCCCACCACCGCCATAGTGTACAGAGATTGACGTCTTTGTATGTTACCCCTCTTGTGGCTGTTTCTTCGAAAAGGATGTGTAAATTAATAGAAACACAAAATATCCATCTTCCTCTTTTTTGGCACAGAAGTTTCAAGGGCCCACATGGTTTAGAACATTTAGCACCACAAAGAAGCAGAAAAATGGACTTGGAAAATATTTTTTAAATGAAAGTAAGCATTTTTCAAGCCAGGTCTAGCACTTGTGGGACTTGTTTTGCTCAAAGGTATTTTTATGTGTGGCTCCCCCCCAGGCACACTGTAAAATCCATTTCACTGTGTGTAGATGGTGTGAAGTGCTTCTCACCATGTGAACTTCCCAACTGCTGTGCTCAGCAGAACACTGGCTGCTTCCTCTTCAAGCGTTTGTTTTGCCAGATGCCTTGTATAATTGCATCTCGAGCTGTTGTTATCCTATTCATGCCAGGCGTGGGCAGACACAAAATGGAAGTGCAACCTGGAAAGGTACACATAAAGTAATAGCCAGTCGCTACTAGCAGAAGGGTGCCATTGTTAACGTAGTCTCTGTAGATCTGAGACATGTCAAGGCCAGTAGACAAGATGTGCATGTATTCCACATAAAGGAGAAATATCTCTAGTCTTTTTCTTTCAGACTTATCTGCAGTATGTGACATAAATCTTGTTGCTAAATTGGTTTACAGTTAGCCATATCTATATTACTGGAGGATAGAAGATAACTCTAGGATCTTACAGTCACATCTGAAGTGCAGCCGCCCCTGAGGTGTGATGCCGGAGCCTACTTGCTTGTTCTAATGAAATCACGCAGCAGCTGCACATCTGACAAACAGTACGCTTTTGCAATCATGTGGCAATTTGTTTATCACTAGACTAAAATATTGCTATATAAGTTAGAATATTGCTTTATAAGTTAGAATCAGACTAGGGACTTCTCTTAATATCACAGCAATATCTGTCAGGAAGAAGATGGAACAGAATCATCTGTGCAAAAGAGAGCAGAGTTTGAGACTGTCTTATTGTCCCTGGCATTGCTCACATCCCCTGAGCTGTGCAGCTGTGAACTAGAGTGTTGCAGGTCTGCATTGCTAATCCTGGTCCAAATCTCAGACTTTTTTGATCTTAAAGGAAGATCTCATCCCCATTTCTTTAGTATGTCTATACCAATGAAGATCAGGAACTTTCTAATACTCATTTCCAGTTTGCACTGCCAGTCAGACAGCTTCAAAGGTGATTTCAGTAGGAGAATTAAAGTTTCAACACTGTTTTTAAGCACAGACCAGCCTTTAATGTCAGTGAAACTAGACACAGCTCACTGCTTCAACTCTGATTCTCTGCTGCCTTGAATCATCTTGAGTCATTTAAAATGAGTGACATTAAAAAAGAGCATAATGAGCAAAAAGGCTAAAGGAAAGATGGATAAGACTGCTATTTAACACTAATTAAATAAATGATGAGGTTTTTGGTTTAATCCATCATTTACCAAATCACATTTCTGAAGGGCATCACATTCTTTCTAGCACAAAAAAAGAAATTGATCTAAGGAAAGAGTGAAAATGATTGCAATATTAAATTCTTTGATATCTTTAAAATATTCCAGCAGGTAGACCTGCTCTCATGCATCAACTCTATTTTTGCCGAGTGAAGACAAGTTTACGTGCTTCAGGATAAGCTGTCTTCCAAATCAGGTTCCCTTTTTAACCACAGAAGTTGAAGAGAAAAGCAGTGAGATTGGAGAAGGATTTTAAATGGATTTCCTAAGTCAAAGAAAGAAGATGAGTCTGTGCTTCTATTCCACAATCTGATTTGTCAGGGACAACCAGAGAAAAAATTTGGACATTTCATTTCACTTCTTCCATTTTCTTTTTTGACCCATGCATTCCTGCCAATAGCCAATACCCAGCTGATCTGAGGGAAAAACAACATGAAAAAAAGTGAGATATTATTTACCAAAGGCTAAAACCTTTGCTAATCTCATCTGATGGTGCTCAAGAGGCTTAACTGGAAATGTGCCAATGGATGTACAACCACAGATTTTGACGTTACATTTCTTACTAAAAAAAACTAGTGAGGCTGTTGGTTGAGTATTTTCATCAGTGTTAATCAGAATAATCCTTTTGGTACTTTGGAACAATATTTGCAGTGGAAGCTTTTTATGAATAAGGAAAATGTCTTAACATGACCAATGTGTCTGCTATTATAAAGTGGAGAAAGGGGCTAATGGGTAAGAGTCATACAGCGGTGTTCCTTTTAATGCATGTTTCTGTTGCCTTTCTTTAGTGAAAATATTCATGAGCCCTCTAATATTTTACATGAAACCTAATTTGTCTTCAGTTGCACATGTGCAAGAAGTTGAAATACATGGTTTACCTCTCTAATTAAGCATATAATCATGTCTTCAGGGCATACCACTGACTTTCAAACTGACTGACCAATGAATTCAGAGTTGCATCATTATCTTCCATGTGACGTCAGTGTCTTCCACTGGCAAATGTTTTACCCTGTATAGAAAATATTAGTCAAACATAGTGAATGATTTACATGCTGTTAGTGTGATTTATTTAGCCTTTTGTTTTGTGCTTTGAATCATGTTGTTAGAATACCACTTGCCCTTGAGGTACCTGGTGTTTGTGGCCTGTGTGCCTCTTCCCTACCTCTTACCTGGAGGGTGCTGCTACCTGGACTTCTACGAAAGGGCAAAGATATGGGAGGCCAATGGGGGCAGATACATGAGTGAGGACTGGGTCAGTGAGATGCTGAAGTCTCAGATATCACCCAAGACAGCTGAAATGGCAAAAGAAGGATGTAAATCACTTTTTTCTTCCTAAAGAGGAGGAGAGCAAAAGATTTTCAGTCTGGGGTCTGTTTTGTCACAACTTTGATTTGTTTTCTTAGGAGTACATTGTGCAAATTAATACCGTGCAATAAAAATAATAGCCATATATTTCAGTTGCAGGTTAGAAAGTCTACAGGTTAGAGACTTTTCCCTTTAGGTTTAACATAAACTATCACAGAGTTCTACCTTTTCCTTTGTTATAGACAACATCAGCAAATCGGACCAAATATTATGTCTCTTATCGTCGAAATGGCTTTGTACAGATGAAGTTGCCAAAATATGCCTTGCCAAAAGTAAGTATACAAATTTTTCTTTCTATTAAAACGTTTGTCATCCTCTCCTTCTATCTAAACTAGTTTTGTTCTTTTCTTTTTTAAACTTCATTATTCTGAGATCACAGTTTCCCTTTGTAAGGATTTCTGAATCCTGACTGTGGTATATTCTAGCAATGTAGAAGCTCATAAACTATAGAGGGTAAGAGCATATGCTAAGCTTATTTGTCATCAGATACACAACAGTTTCTGACCTTTGCTTCCATGAAGTAGCACTACACACCCAATAGCAATGAAATGATTTTGAGTGAGTGATCTTTCAAGAATCAATTATAGTTTAATTCCACGTGGTGCTTTCTGGTATAAGCATGAATAGCAATATAAAGAGAATTTTACCAGTTGATGGTGCTCTGTTTCATTAAAGAATCCCAGTATGGGCTTTAATTACTTAACAAAATCACAAAGATTGTTGAGAGGTTCATGCAATTTAGCATATTTTTATACTGACAGGGTTTCTGTATTTGCATAATAAATTAGGATTAAAGCACAGACAGATATTTACAGATGGTCTAATTGATGCAATTGAATTTTTCTGTTGCACACTGTTTGTTTCCTAACTTTATTTGTAGTTATAAGGCTTCTGTAGTCCTGAACTAAAATTACTTGGAAGTTTTAAATACCCAGCTGGATAAACCCCTCAGTAACCTGGTTTGGCCTTGCAGCCCACCATGCTCCTGAGGTTCCTGCCTTTTCATGTGATACTGTGTGATTCTGTCACTTACTTAGCAGTGAACTAAGACATGTTATCTTTGCATGTCTTGAATTGCACAGTTTTAATTCATTGCTCATCTAATGAAGGGCAATGGTTATTGTTGATATTGTTCTAAAACAAAGAATGTGTTTCATAGGGTTTTTTTCATCTTTGTTTTTTTTGTTTTAGTTTGAGTCCAAATGGACCAACTGAAATCTGGTTTTAAATACAGAGCATATTAACAAAATCCTCAAATCAAATACTCATATATTAGTTGAATAAGAATCTGAAATTAGGGTATTCTAGTAGCACTATAAGTGTAGCTATATATTTATCTGTCTATTTTCACAAGAAATATATAGCTAACAAAAGGTAAATAAATCACCTCTTCTGCATAACTATTTCAATGTTTTTAAGTCCTTCACAATAGCCTTTATGCTTTCTTGGGAGCAATTTGTAATTGGGAAGACAGCAGGAAATATTCATTTTTAAATTTTAAAACATGCCGAACATGAACATTCCAAGAGACCACAGCCCATGTATGATCCATGCTGGAGTAATAGAAAACAAGTCAGGAGCAAGGGATAAAGCAAGGAATGAGCAAGGAGCAGCAGAAAGAATCCCATCCGCAGATGACCCCTGCACAGTACATTGCCTCACTGAAGGAGCTGGAAGGAAACAAATTAAGACAAGGTGAAAACAGGGAGTCAAGAGTAGCAGTGGGGGAGAAGAGGCATTTGATTAAGCTGAGCTTAGAGAAGGGGAGGAAGGATGCTTCCCTGAGTGGTTTTTATGCCTTTTTTTTTCATCAATACATAAATTAGTGATTTAAAGTGTGTGTTAATTGTCAATAACTTTAACCAGGTAACATTCCCCAAGCTTCGAATATTTTGCCCATGGCAAGTTTCCTGAAGAAGTGCCAGCACATTAGCATAGGTGTTGACTGTGCTTTGTGTGGGAAAATATTGCATGTTGGGAAACAGTAGGGCAGAAATTTTGTAGGATAGATCAGGGCATTTCTTCCTTCTGTTTCTGGATGGCCTGTGCAGGAGGAATCTGCACCGTTCCATTGCAGTTTCCTTCTCACACCCAGTAATCTGCTGCATTTGGCCAAGGCAGCACTGTCCTTTCTAATTCTGCTGTCACATAGAAGATGAATATGCTAACTCAGCCTTTTAAGGGTTGTCCAAAGTGTTATGATTATAGATGTTATAGAGGGTAGTTCACATTCCATGTGTGAGTGATTACTTCAAGCATTCGGGAAAGTAAGTTATTTTTAACGAGTTGGATGTGTATTATACCTCCTTAATGACACATGCCTCTGATTTAAAGTATCAATATCACAGCACACTGTATTAATAAAGGGCATGTTATTTGGGTTCATATCTAGCTGTCTGACAGATCAGAATGAATTGGTGGAAGTTGCCAGAACTCAAGAACTGTAAGACTGTTGTCTTTATAGACATCCACATTTGTAATAAGTGAGCTTGTGTCAGTTGTGAAGAAGAGCAGCAAATATTATGGGAGGGCTGGAGACAACTGCACACAGTGGGTGACCTAGATCTGTGTCTCAATGAGCTTTCCTTGGAAGGAAAATCAGTTTAAGAAGTCCTCCACAGTCATTTATTTCTGCAGTCCATGATGACCTATGTTGTGTTTGTGGGACTGCACTATAAATAAGACCAGTGTAGTGATCTCAATGAAAAATAGCCCTGAAAAAATGTGTAATTTGTTTTTCAGAAAGGCAGATTAAGAAGCATCTTTATTGCAGTGAGGAAGCCTCCTGAAGGGGACAAAATACTGAGTTGTAAAAGCGCTTTAGTAGAGAAAGACCCGCTATAGTTGGGAGCTGAATCCAAATTAAACTGAGCTCAAGTTCTTAATGATGTTGGTGATTATGTATTTGAAACAGTGCCAAGGAAAGTGACAGCTATTCTGGGTTTTGAAGTTTTCAAATCATAAGTGGGTGCTTTATTGAGAGATTTCTTCTATCCATATAGAAGTTATTCACTCTTTATGCATCTTATAAAAAATATGCGTCATATAAAATATGCAGAAATAATTGTTGGTAACTCCTCTGCTTGGAAAAATAGCAGAGAGCAAATTAAAGGATCTAATAATCGCTTTTAGCCTTAAAAGCCTACTAACAATGTTTAGTTTACTTGGCATATGCTCTTACTGAGTGCATTTCTGACATACTCAAAAAGCGTCAGGCATAACTTCCCAGTGTTTGTGTCATATGTAGTCTAGATTGTTTGCAATAGTGCTGCATGCTGAATTCTTTGTCTTCAAGAATATGTTTTTTGTTTATTTGTCTTTTTTTTTCCTCTAAGCAGATTAACTCCAGGCTTGACTGAATAAATAAATTAGAAGTTAATAGTTTCATTTTGGATAGAGTCAATAGCTAGCTGGGAACAGGATGAGTGTGTCATTTGGAAAGGGATGGTTTTCTGTTCTTCCTAGTTCAGGCAGTACCCAATGAGTGGAACAAAATAAACTGTATCTCTTTAGCATTTTGATGATGCCTTCAAGAAAAGTTTCTTTGGTATCTGCACACAATAGAGATGAAAATTTCACTCAGAGGGCCTGAAAGACAGATATCCATTAAAGCAGTGGTAAATGTAAGAGATTTTAACCTCTTCTGAAAAGATACCTTTGGTGCCTTCACATTACAGCTGAAATTTTAGACATTGAAGTAAACAAGAAGACAGCTCTGAAATTTTTCATCACATCATACTTTAGTGAGGAACATCTGAGTGCAGTAGAAATGCATCTTCTAATCCAGTTTGAACAGAAGGGAAAAGATTCATGTGAGCAAATTACTGATGAAACTTTACTGATGAAATTACTTTGCAAAGAAGCAGAAGATCAGCACATAAGGAGTACAATTAGAGCACACAACTGTGGAGTTGCTACTTTTATGGTGGTAGGAGATAAACAGAATAAAAGAATTCACGAAGATATTTCCTTTTTCTTAAGACTTAAGTTATTCATTAAAGCAAATAGCTTTTGAAAGAACTGAGTTTCAGGGTTTTTAAAATATTAGACACTGCCCAACCAGTGGATCTGATATAGGTTTTGTTTCATTTTATTCAAAAGAATTGAATGAGACTTCAAAAAATCTCTTTCTAAGTGGTCTCTGTAAAGTGCTGCCTGTCACTGACCAGAGTTTCTGAGCAATGATTGTGTACAAGGACAGAAGACTGTAGCTAAGTTAGAAGATACTACAGACTGGTCAGGGATGTGTCTGACATTAGAAGAGCTGTGCTGGCACACCAGCCTCTAGCCTGAAGGATCAGTGCTGGGCTTTTCAGATGCTATTCTTTTGCTGCACAGATGTGTTTCATGGTGATTGTACATATGGAGACAGAATAAACATTTTCAGACTGAGCAATTAGGAAACATTATTAATGTCTCATTTTCCTTTTGATATGAAAAGGTTGAAAATCTGCAAAAAAAAAGTATTAAGTTGCTTTATATTGTTTGTATTTTCATTTATGTTGTATTTTTCTAAATGTACCCCCAGTGAGGAACTTAAAAAGGAATAAATGTTTGTCTTTGGACATATCTTGAGGCCTCTTTACTTGTGAATCAAAAGCTACTAAAAGCGGCTTCCAGCTATGCTTTACATGTGCTAAGTTTCTAGGCTCCAGCTCCACAGCGCTACTTATCTCACTTTCTTGTGGCACATCGTACCTCCATATATGTACAGAGGGTAGAGTCATTGGTGACCATCTAATGAACAGAATTCAGGTAAATTTTGTTATATTTTAGCTTTTTTCTGTCCTGTTAAGAGCTAAAAGAGCTCTTAAGAGCTATATTTATTTTTGTTTTAGTAGCTTGTTCAATACTAACACTACATAGAATCACATGGCTGTCTCCTGAATTTGACTGGAGTCAAGTGCTGGCCGCTGTTGCAGGCTGGTAGCAAAGGTTGGTAGAAACATATTGAAGGCTGCCTGGATGCTCCTCAAAACAGAAGAAAACATTCAGAGTTGTTGTTTTAAAAAAAGGAATTGTTTTTTATACTACATTCCATTTCACCAAGACTGCTTATTCTGTGCTGCTCAAACTAGATTATAAATTAATTACTTGTAGGAAGGCAATATGAAATGAAAATCAAGCCAAGAACAGCAGGATTGCATTTGTGTGTTGAAATGGCTGGCTAGGCATGCAGAAGAGTTCCAGGAAGTTCCAGCATTTCCCCTTGGGCTGTTCTCAACCTGGAGCAAGGGTTCTGCTGCCCGTGCTTGGAGAGCAGGTCTGCTCAGCAGCACAGGCTGCAACCCTGTCCTCAGAGTCATCACACTTGTATTGCACGAAGGTTCCTGCGGCTGATTGCCCTCTCCTAGAGAAATGTGGTGTGGACAAGGACGACTACATTGTATTCTGGCCCTTATTCAGGATGTTGAGTCATGCTCTAATGTGATCAACAGGGAAACTGGGAACTAGTTCGTTCTGAGAGTTTAAGCGAAAAATTTGTTAACGAAGTTGCTGACCAAACCAAGGAATCTGTTACAAATCATAGTAGTTTTACTGTTGGAATTTGGAATAATTTAATTATTCTGAGTCTCCTTCCCACCTCTTGTAAATAAACTCCATTGATAATTACCTCCTTGTATGAACTGATACAGGACATTCATTGATTCTGCATTTGTTCATGCCAGTTACAAAATCTTAATGTCAGAGCTCTATTGTCTGTAACATCCTGCTGCAATTCAGCAAGTTTTGTTCTGAAAATATATGGTGTGGAAAAAGCTTCCTTCATCTATTTCTATCTCTGTATGCCTTTTCAATCTTGTGAAATAGTCAATAACATTAATTTTTGGGGGGTAACAAAGATAAAGAGAATACAGGGGGAAAATAAACAGAAATAAAAGATTCAAAAAAATCCTATTGCCTTAGAGATAAGTTAGTCTTTAATATATTTTTGGTAATAGGAATCTCCTATACATGCCTTTTCTCAGCTCCGTATATGCTTTTTATTTATCACTTTGTGCCCTCCTAAGGGGTTCAAAACAAGCCCACCTCTTCTTTACCTTAAGTTTAAAATGTGTCACTGTTTGAACCAGAGATTTTTTCCAAAGCAGTCTGTATCATTCAATAATAGATGTAACACATTCATAAGTAAGATATTTTGAGCAGTTTTATTCTTTCTCCTTAAATAGCCATCAACCTTTTGAAGCATATATTCGCTGCTCTGTCAAGCTCCCTCTCACTTTTTCAAGGATTCTTTAAATGGGTCCATTTGTTAGCAGCAGAAATGGCAGGAGAGACTCCTGCAGCCCTTTTGTCAGCAAAGTTCTCTTGAGGCTTTGGCCATGTGATGATTATGAAAGACTGAGGCAATGAGAGCTCATTTAGCAAGGCTCTTAGTCTCCCAGGAACTGGTTCTCTGTTTGGGTAGCCCCTTCACCATCTCTGCCATTTGCGCTTTTCATGCATCAAGTTGGTCCTCTGTGCCATGTAGAAGAGCAGTTTGCAGCTGTAGCAGGACTACTTATCCTTTCTTCTGAAAGTCCATTGGAATGGCTGTTGAACAAAGAATAAAGCAGAAGAAAATAGAAGTGCAGGTAGCAATGATATCTGATGCAGGAGAAATATTCCTTTCCTGGGCAGTGTCATGACAGTAGGCAGTGAACTTGAGCTGTAGCAGCTATATGGATCCCCATTTGTACAAATCGATCCAAGGTAGGTTCAAGGAATTGTTCTTTTCTTCACAGTGTAACTTGTAATTGATTTCTCTCCTTGCACTGTTTTACTCAGCTGGACAAGGAAGATTAGGAAGGTTATCTCTGGGATATGTGCCATCCGGTTACCTTGAATGTACTTAAGAGTTTACAGGGGTATAAATGTGATGCATTTAGAGGTCAAGGCTGAGACTTCACCGCCTTGAGTGGTTACATCTGTTGTGCTTATGATACATTTACTCAAAAGAAAGTGTTTTGGACAATACAGCTAGTAGCATTTCAGAACTGTACAAAAGCTTACAGCCTGAGAAGATGAGATAAAGTGAATGGATTATACTGGTATTTGGGAATCAGTCTATTGCTGATACAAATTGCCATTTGTGAGCTTGGGGGAGGAAAGAGGGAAGTGAGAATGGCAAGGGAATGGATGCTTGCGCAGCAAGACATGGAACAGAGAAGACATGGCAGACTGGACAGCGCAATGGTAAAGCAGTGAGATGAGAGAAGAGATGTCCATGGAGGAATGGGCATGTGACAGAAGAAACAACATGCTTGCTACAGCAAATCTGGAAAATTATGCTTTCTTGGGGCACCTGAAAATTCATGGACTCTGATTTGAGCATGGAAATGAAAGGAAAGCACAAGAGCTCAAGTACTGAATGTATGCAAAAAAAGCAGTCTGGAGTAGTGACAGTAAGGAATGTTCCAAATCCTGAAGATCTCTCACATCAGTAAAGAAGATCTTTATAAAGGAATTTGAATAGACCATGTGTGAATAGCATAATTACAGAAAAATTAGACGATCAGCAGGACTTTGAGTAGCCTGCAGACTGTGGAGAGAGAAAGCAGGAGGTCTAGCAAGAAGGCAATTGCAGTAGTCCAAGCATGAAATCACCAAAGAATAAATGTTTTCCTTACAAGATTTGCTGAAATTACGGCTTAAGGTAGTATCTGTGGCCATGAAATAGATAAAGCAATAAAACCTTGCATTCCTTCTGTGAAGATATTTCTTCTTTCTCAGGTGTCCTTACTATTTGACCCCCTTAGTGACAGTAAATTCGATGTGGCAATATTTGCTGACATCCCGTCTTCATGTGCTTGTCATCTGTTGAGCAGTAGGTAGCTGGGCTGAAGGATTGGACTTGGCACACTGAAGACATGGCTTCTGTATTTGTCAGTCAATGTCTTCTTCCTCTTTTTAAATTCACCGTTCCAGGATAAGAATAGTACAGGAGTGACAGGACTTTGCTCTGGCTAGACTTTCAGCAGTCTGTATCATCCAGGATTTTGAAAGTTAAATTTAAGAATCAGGCATGAAATTTGTAGTTTTCTTTACTTCGTCAATTAATTTTCCAAGAGGGTTATATTATGACAGGGCAGAGTGTTGTGCAGGATTATTGTAAGACTGGTTTGCTTCTTGAGGGAAAAGAAATCATTGTGAAAGGAAAATAGCAGTAAGGCTGAAATGGAAATCTGAAAATGTAAATTCTGAATGGAAGGAAGAAAGTTCAAGACCATGAAGGACAATTTCACTTGCTAAAACCAGGATCTGTCATGTTCTTGCCTCAGGAAAAAATTGGCAACCGGCAGTCTGCATGTACAAATCTCTTTCTTGGTAGCAGTCACTGCCAAGAGAAAACTAAACTTTATCTGCTGCAGCAAACTTCTGCAGTCCAACCCCTCTTTCCTTCACCTGATCTCTCGGGAATTAATCTCTCTGTCCTTCTGCACCACACATTTCGGCTCTCTGTGCTTTGTTTCCGCTGGCTCAGCAGCTCCTACCTCACCCTGAGGTATAAGAATGTCATGGTTTAAGCCAGTCAGCCACGTAGTTCGCTCACTCACTTCCCTCTCTTCCCCCCCGCTCCCGGGGGGATGGGGAGGAGAATTGTAAGAATGCAACTCCCACAGTTTGAGATAAGAATAGTCCAGTAACTAAGGTATAACACAAACCACTGCTGCTACCACCAGTAATAATGACAAGGGAAATACAAGAGAAGAGAATACCACTGCTCACCACCGGTACCAAGCTCAACCCAGCAGCAAACCCCCCACCCTTCCGGGTCTCTGCCCTCCGTTTTTACCTTCTGGGCATGACGTGCTGTGGTATGGAATACCTCTTTGGTTAGTTTGGGTCAGGTGTCCTGTCTCTGCTCCCTCTCGGCTTCCCTTCTTCCTGGCAGAGCATGAGACTCAGAAAATCCTTGATCAGACCAAACATTACTGAGCAGCAACTAAAAACACCAGTGTTATCAGTGCTGTTCCCAGGCCGAAAGTCAAAAACACAGCACTGCACCAGCTATGAAGAAGGAGAAAAATGTCTGCTACTGCTGAACCCAGGACAAAGAACCAAAACTGTTCCTATCCTGTCATCTCTCACCTCTGCCACCATTGATGCTTGGGGCAAGGAAAGTGCCATTCACTGGAGTTTTGCATTTTTTTATGGTACTGTATAAATGTTTTATTATAATAATGTAGCTGGTAATTTTGCTGAAAGCTCCTGGCATCGCATTAGAGTAGAGGTTTTATAGAGATTTTCATAGTAAAAGATAACTGTTTCTTTATTTCTTCTTTTGACTTTCTGCTTCATTTCCATCCTTACTTATTCGATAATCAGGGGAAGTTTTCTCATACTGCAAAAGAAGAGATGAATTCAACATTAGGTGCAGTGTAATGTGGGGCTACCCAGCCTCATATAGCCCTGGTTTAAGGCAGGAGACAAAGCATTCCATACACTTAAGAGGCTTTTCAAAAAACCTGTTGGGATCTGTTGCTGTGTTTTGCAGACATTTCTGTTAGACTTTCTGCTTCTAATTTTTGAGTACAAGGAAAGAGCAACTGCTCATGGGATGCTAAATAAATATCTACTTTAGTACATAGTTCAACATGAAAGTCTTTGAAAGCAGCATTGAGCTGTCATTGATAGGAGACTTCACTTAGGTTCTTTGAGATGTCACATGTATAAATGCTTTAAATTTAACTAAATGATTCATTACTTAATAGACAGCTTTTGTTCCTATTAAATTTTTTCATCATATTACTTTATTTCTATTGATGTCTTTTTTAAATCTAAGTGCCTCAATCACATCGTGCACGTCGCCTAAAATGTGACTACCATGCATTGTCAAGTATTCAGATATGCACTGTTACTCACATTTTCTTCAGTCTTAACTGGATTTTCATAGAATTTATTTCATTTCTGTCTTAGATATTTAAAAGTTCTTTTATTTTTTTCTTATAAAAAAAAGAAGGCTGTTTTTTCCAAACTCATTTTCTCTTGACATTTTGGCAGCTTTATTTAATACTCATTCCTTTGCCTGAGTTATTTTCTCCAGTAATAAGATGACAGAACTGGATATAGTGTCCCGGTTAAGCATCAAAATCATAAAGAGTTTACAAGTTTAATTCCCTGTGACTAAATGTGATTTCATATATAGTCCCAACATCTGCATTTATGCTGCCATATCATATTGCAAACTTATCTTCTTCTGTTTGCTAAGCTTAGTTCAGTGTTCTTACTTCCTAATTTATTTCTTCTGTTTCATATTAGTGTTAAATTGTTTTCCCCAGCTGTGGTTTTTTTTTTTGTCTGAGAAAGAAGTTTGGAGTGAAAAAAAAGTGAAAGCAAGCTGCTGCAATATCCATGCCTGAAACTTCTGAGAAATGAATGCAGAATGTTGATTCTCATGTTATTACTGTTGAATATTTAAGTGGATCTGTCTACATAGATAAATTAGCCTTATATACTATAGCATACATGAGCTGTGTGCAGGATATGTACTGCTTCCTATGTGTAACTGCTGTAAATTATATCTGATTCTCTGTTCTATGTTATGCTTCACCCTGGACAAAACAGTTCTGAATTCTCTAGGAACCTGAGGATTATTTTTTAGATTAGCTTTGTTTCTGTTGTGTCAGTCTTTCATTGACTCTCATCCAGATCTTGGAAAGCCATTTACTGTTTTTCCCTATCTTTTTTTTTTTTTCCTTTATTTCTAGAAATCATTCCTCATGAAAGTCAAAGCAAAAAAGCAGATCACAGCTTTTGCACATTCATCATTTTAGAATCATGAAACCGTAGAATAGTTAGGGTTGGAAAGGACCTTAAGATCATCTAGTTCCAACCCTCCTGTCATGGGCAGGGACACCTCACACTAAACCATGTCACCCAAGGCTCTGTCCAACCTGGCCTTGAACACCACCAGCGATGGAGCATTCACAACTTCCTTGGGCAACCCATTCCAGTGCCTCACCACCCTTACAGTAAAGAAATTCCTCCTTATATCCGATCTAAACTTCCCTTGTTTAAGTTTGAACCCATTACCCCTTGTCCTCTCACTACAGTCCCTAATGAAGAGTCTCTCCCCAGCATTCCTATAGGCCCCCTTCAGATATTGGAAGGCTGCTATGAGGTCTCCACACAGCCTTCTCTTCTCCAGGCTGAACAGCCCCAACTTTCTCAGCCTGTCTTTATACAGGAGGTGCTCCAGTCCCCTGATCATCCTCGTGGCCCTCCTCTGGACTTGTTCCAACAGTTCCATGTCCTTTTTATGTTGGGGACACCAGAACTGCACACAATACTCCAAGTGAGGTCTCGGGAGAGCAGAGTAGAGGGGCAGGATCACCTCCCTCGACCTGCTGGTCACACTCCTTTTGATGCAGCCCAAGATACGGTTGGCTTTCTGGGGTGCGAGTGCACACTGCCAGCTCATGTTCATTTTCTCATCGACCACCACCCCCAAGTCCTTCTCTGCAGGGCTGCTCTGAACCTCTTCTCTGCCCAACCTGTAGCTGTGCCTGGGATTACTCTGACCCAGCTGTAGGACCTTGCCCTTGTCATGGTTAAACTTCATCAGGTTGGCATCAGCCCACCTCACAAGCGTCTCAAGGTCCCTCTGGATGCCATTCCTTCCCTGCAGTGTATCAACCGAACCACACAGCTTGGTGTCATCGGCAAACTAAAAGTTATCTAAAATTTTGATCTTCCCTAAGCTGTTTTACGCTCTTCTACCCTATAGCCAAGAGGCAGTGACTGATCACCTCGAAATGGTGGGATATAGCATGTTGATTAGAATTGAGTTGAGAGATTACTGTTACTGAACTTTCAGATGCATATTTTGTCTCAACATATTAAACACTTCTGACCAGCTTATTGATTATAAAATAGAAATGATGGAAAAAATAATAATTCTGTGTCTTATTTTTTCTACAGGATTTGCAGATAATCAGTACAGATGAAAACCAGGTGTTTGTGGCTGTTCAGGAGTGGTACCAGACAGACACGTACAACCTGTACCAGTCTGACCCCCAAGGTGTTTACTACTCTATCCTGCTGGAGAACGTCCGGAGCACAAAGCAGCCAGAAGAGAATGTCCTGATAGATATTCTGGAGGTAGGTCTTTATTTTTTCCAAGGCATGTAGTCTGTGTGAAGTTTAAATTCTTTTTATTCTGGTTATGAGTATAATTAATTTTACATTAATGTATTTTAATAGTTATCTTTCATGTAAAAGGACTTATCAATAGCGCATTACTACTTACATGTTTCCCTCTTGCCCTGCTAATGTGCTGTGTGCTCTAGGAACTAGACACTTGGTAAGATGTTCCACAGATGTGCAAAACCATAGTTAACTGAGGGTCTTTTTTCAAGATATTGGAAAGTGAAGCTGGCAGCACAATTTATTACTGAAGCATGAAGTTACACAGCTGCCTACATAGAGCTTATTTTCCTCTAGGTGACTTAGTGATACACTTCCTGACTTAGGGCAGCGCATCTTTTAGCCAGTTGGGTCTTAAAAAGTGATCCTGTGAGCCCTGCGCTCCGTGTGTCAGCTCTGTCAAGTGGAGAGCTGACAAAATTAGATACTGGACAGAAAATCCACTTGCTTTCAGTAGGTATCTTGTGCCAACAGCATTTGGTATGAGACAAACTCTCCTGTAAACAAATTTATTTTGGATTTTAACATCAGAGTACTTGGCAAAGCAAAAGAGTGAAGAATATAGTGTTTTGGAAGAGTAGCACAAAGTGTTCTCAATTCCATCTGCTGATGATGACATTTAAATGTAATAAGGTGTACATTTATTTTTGTTCTGTTCTTTCTTGCAGCACATATGACTGGCCATTATCAGACTATTAAAATAATGGACCTTAGGTCTGACCCAGTTTGTCCACTGTTGCGCTCTAATCTGCCTGGTGTTAGTTAATTAACAAAATAAATAAAAATCTTAATAAGAGCACCAGATTTCTTCGGATACAAATCATATGCTTATAGAGGTTTAAAATGCCTGTAATTAGACTATTCTTGGTGAGGGATAATGATAGCATTTTTTTTCCCCCTTATCTCCTCTATCTTTGTTGAGCTTTTTCTTTCCAAATGGCTGTAGTAAAACAGAAAAGGTTTATCATTATCACCAATTATTTTCTGGACTCTACCATTTTTTAAATGAGGCTTCCTAATGAGGGAAGCTATATATTGTGTGCAGCCACATTCCCACAAGCTGATTTATTGAGAGCATTAGTTTGCATCTCTCTGCTACTGGTCACTCCTGTACAATATGAAGCTAAAAGGTAATCAGGTACAATCTCTACTCCCTATGTCACATGTAGCATGTAATTTTATGTAAGTTTGTACAGAGATGCCACCCCTGGCTGTCCTTTTGTCTGCAAAAGTCATTCACTTAATTCAGTTTCACTGATCATTTCAGAATTTCATAGTCTTACTGAGGGCATATTTGATAATGCACAAGAGAGAAAGAGATCCTAGATTATTGTGTGTGCTGGATTAATATGTAGGGTTACATTATAAAGAAAATGTGCACATGATAATTGAAAGACAACACGTGTGGAGCCATACAATTAACTTTATAGAGCTATGTTTGGAATGCACTTGCATTATAGAAGAACACTTATCTTTGTTTACAATAAGAAAGCCTACAGCTGTCTTTAGATAGCTTATACGAGAAACAGTGTTCATCTTCTTTACTAGAATGTGATCAAGTATTCATGTACAAGTAATGTATGGGTTATTTACACAGTGCCAAATAGCTAATAAATATAATACATATTGGAATTCTTGATGGATTTTTTTTGTCTAGTCTAGGCTTTCTCTGTGAGCATTTTAATGCCAGTATCCCCTCTTGGGAAGAGGAATCTTTACTGCAACACAGAGACAACAACAGTCCTCAACAGCTGACAATTTCTCTTCCCATCAGTGCATAAGTCTACTTAAAATTTGTGCTATTCATCTTTGTTATCTTCTGCTGACCTCACTTAATCTTTTACGTGTGCACCTGCTACAAAATCTTTTAGAGGTTTCTATCTGCATTAATTTTCTTTTACGTGCTTTATCTTTTTCATATTGTATTTCTTTTTATGTTGTGTGTGTGAAAGGGGAGTAATTCACATATACTTGTTCAAACAAGGAAAGAAAAAGAAAGAAGTGTTAAGTGGCTGTCCAAAAGGAGCATGTCCTTGAAATTGTGTCAAGTGATGCCACAGTGAGCCAGTCCCAAATTTGATGTAGGCATATTTACAAAATGGGCATACTTATGTAATTCTTCTAGGTTGGATCTTGCTGTGACTGTTCATATAGATAAGAGCTGCACAAGTCACTGTACACATTATTCATGTTTTATTTCCCAAACAGCAAATCATATACATTTACATTTTAAGCACAAACTTATATTATATAGCACTGTTTTTTGTATTTCAGTAACTGCTTCTGGTAAACACTGTTGGGCCATCTGAACTGTGCTTCTTGCTACCAATGACATAGAATATTGTTTGGCTGAAAAATAAATAATGAAACAGCACAGCAGTTGATGTGTCACAGATTACATAGTCATAGCAGAAAACCAGTTTAGAAAATAGGTTTGTAAGGTATGTAAGGTACAAAGTGATTTTCTAAGAGTACTAGGGAAGAGGTAACACCTGAACTGTTGTGGAAAATAGGTGTTCTGAGAAATAATACAACAGTCCAAAGAAAACCAAAAGAAAAATACTTTTGAATTTCCTCATGTTTATCTGTCTTGGGCAGCTACTGGACTGTTCATCCGAGTAACTGAACACTCCACAGGGTTGAAATGTCTTCATTTCCGTAGCAACTTATTATTAATGTCACTCTTTTTCTCTTCTTGGTAGAAAGATTCTAATCTCCCAATTTTAGATTAGGGAACTAAGTCAAGGAGGAGAAAGTACAGAAGCATTTGGGTGCCTCAACATCACAGCTAAATCCAGAAGGTAGATATGGCATGCAGCATTTACAGAAAGAGTCAGGCATGTATGTATGTCAGTGACAGGACAAATAACAGAAAATCCTACAGAGGCTGTGGTGTATTTTAAATCTGCCATTTTTTACACACCATAATTTTATATTACTTAGATTTTTAGGCTAATACACCACTCTGAACTTCTGAACTTGCTCTGAAGACAGATGCCTGAAACTTTTGTACTATTTCAAACATTTCATTCAAAATACAACTGCTGAAGTGCTGGTTGGCTTTTATCTTATAGAGGAGCAGTGAGAGAAGTTAACTGAGACATTGGAAGAAATTTTTTCATAACCTTTCTGTGTCAGATGGATTCAAACACTTATGTCCCATATTCTAGAGAGGAAAAGTTATCCTACTGCTTGGTTAGCTAGGAGTGGGAATGGAGAAAAATTTGAGCCTGACTCCCATTCAATGATTATATGAAATTATTAAATATTCATTAAACAAGAATGAGAGGAGAAAAAGAGAGGAAACAAAAGTATTCATGATGCAGCACTGTTTTTACCATCCACAAATGAAGAGGGAAACCTCAGTTGTAGTCCCTGATCTAATTGTTGCTTAAATATTTAATGTTGTGTTCACTGGAAGAAAGATGCACAGAAATTGAACCCCAAGTCTACGCTCCCATAAATGTTTGAACTGCCAAGCTCTTCAGTCATATTCATGGCTATGCCATCTCTGGAAGGTTCAATATGTAATAAAGCCCTGGCAAGATGAAAATTCTTTGAAAGTAAAGAAAACAGTTTCTCATTTCTTCCCTCCCCTGCTTTTTCTCACCTGCACTGCAAAGCAGTTGATTTTTATACTTTGTTTGATTTGAAGGTGATTCTGAGCTTCCAGCACCCTGGATAAGTAAGCCAACCACACATGCATGTGGTTTAAGGAAGAAAGTGCTCATGAGAGTGTGGGGTATTAAAATGTCTATGCAGAACTTAGTTATCTAAAATTGTATTTCTAAGTTCAAGGCTGTTACCATAACCAGCAGAACATTTTTGTTCTCTGTAGATTTGGGTCAGGTCCCTAGGAAAAAAGCATATATTTATAAACAATAGTTATCATATCTGTAGTGTGCTGGATAGGATGCCTTCTCTTCAACCTAAAGGCAAACTTCTGTAAATGAATGTCAAAGGGAGTTAATAACAGCGAGTTGGAAGAAAAGGAAATGGTAAGTATTTAAAATACAAAATAAAAAGTAAGTACAGGAATGAATCACATCAGCAAGTGTTTCTGATCATGCAAAGAGCTGGCTGTCGTGTGGATTTATTTGTAATGAATGCATCAGTTTGACTACATGTCAACACATTAGCAGGTTAGAGAGCTGTACTATGTTGGAAATGGTGTATGTGTTGATATACATTGTCAAGTGTTTCTCAAAAATTCAAGAAGCCTCATAAATAATTGCAAGGGAAACAAGAGCACTCTAAAGGAAAACTTCAGATTTAATACATGATCACAATACATGCCATTGGGTGGAATATTAACACAAAATAGCTATTATGGCTAGAACTAAGCATACTAAGGTGTGATTATTACAACTTTGACACTCTTTAGTTGTAATAGTTTTCTAATGGAGATTGTTTTGAGATAAAATAACTACGTTTGCCCAAGAGAAGAGAGACACTGTAGACTTTATTCTTTTCCCCCAGAGGTTAAACAAGTGAAGGGAAGCTAAATGTATAAACTACATGTAATTTGATAAGACTTCTGACACTGAATGAACTGTACATCCTTTTGAAATCCATATAGAAATAAAAATCAGTTAGTAATTTTCCTTCTCTTCCCCCTTTCTCACTTTCCTCTTATCCTTTTACCTTCCTTATTTTTTTTAAGGTATTATTCACTTTTCTAGTGGAGAGCCTACCTGCCTACCTGATGTACACAGTTCAGAGCCACAAAAGAGCAGTAATCAGGGATAATCCTTGTTGAAAAAAATGTGTATGTGCCAGTCATTAGCTTTCTCTTGTGTGCTTCAGGTCAGAGGTGTAAAAGGAGTCTTTTTGGCCAACCAGAAAATTGATGGGAAAGTTACAACTCTGATAACCTACAACAAAGGCCGTGACTGGGATTTTCTAAACCCTCCAGACATCGACATGAATGGCAAGCCGACAAACTGCAAACCTGTAAGTGGCTCTTTTTACCCTATCCTTTCTTTAAAGAGCACAAGGACTATTTGTATGGTAGGTTGTGCAGTAGTTCCAACAGTCTGAGAGCTTTATGCTGTTTACCAGCCAAACTACTAGGCAAATCTACTTGCACTGCATAAGCTGTGGTTTCACAAGTAATTAGTCCAGCCATATTGTAGAATGAGTAGTCAGAACTCACTGTTGCACTGCATTTCATATTTTAGATCACTTTGACACAAAGAGGACATTTTTTCTTGTGCATCAGCCACACAACCCAGTTCAGAATAATCATGACAACAGTCATTTATCCCTGGAGATAAGGGACAGATCATCTGGATATAAGAAGCTTACCAACACCTTTTCTCTTTTCATCTTTCTTTCATATTTTTGTTTCATCTTAAACCAAGGTAACCCTTTGGCTCCCTGTAAAAGGGAACTTGTGACAGTTGCTTGGAAATAAACACCACAGTTAACTGCATGAAAAAGTCTTCTTTTTGTAAGATGATTTTATTTCAGTTGTGCAGCTACCTATAACATTTTGTTATTTGTGAGGTTGTACTGAAAACCTTGTCTTTTTCTCGCTGATTCTCTGCTCCTGGAGACTCCAAGATCTGCATTGCTGGGTGAAATAAATGCTTTTAGTCCTGCCACTGCCAGAGCTCTGCTTTGATCCCTTTGCACGTAGCGGAAGTGGATGGCTGGAGCTGCTGGCTCCCTTTTGAAGAGTTCAAGACTGTGCTACATGGTTCAAGCCTGCAGGGCTTGATCCAGAATGCTCTGAGACAAATGGAAAAATTGCAGTGGCAGCAGCTTGCAGGCAGCGCTGGCAGCCCACTCCTGGTCAGATTGCTGTGAGCAATATGACCTTTGAGTGCCACTGCATAAAGAGCTAGAAGCAGTAAGTTGTATAACAGGGAGAGATGATGGGATGTGTCCAAAAGTCCTCATGCTATTTTTCATACCACTTTTTTTCTAAGAAAGAAAGAAAATTTCAGTACAAGCAGTTGGTTTTAATAATTTTATCAATTGCCTGGGACCAACAAACATGCAATACTTGTTGCTGTTGGTTAGCATTTTTAAGCAATTATTCTGTCAGAAGGGGTTTTTATACAATAACTTCATCCTGACTTCTTTGAGTTTGGAAATCTTTGTGTTGAAACAGTGGCACACTACGCAGACATCACCAGGGATTCTCATGAGAAAGCTAAGGCTGATAATTCAGATTGGGATTTGGCTCCATGGGAAACAGCTATTCTCTTTCTCTATGAATACACGTTTGCTGAAACTACTCTCTGAATGGGCTTTCATTACTGTAGGAGCATAATGGTTACACATTATTTTTAAACCTTGTTTTCTTCTCCCCCCACAAGCCTGACTGCTACCTTCACCTCCATCTCCGCTGGGCAGATAATCCCTATGTGTCAGGAACAGTGCACACGAAGGACACTGCACCGGGGCTCATAATGGGGGCAGGTAAATGCGAGACATTATTTTTAAAGATCTGAAATGTACCAGTGGTTCTTTGTAGATCTAGTATTTAGGTTTATGACAGTATCATGCTACAAACATTGCCAAAATAAGGCTTTCTCTGCAGAATAATCCTTTATGGGATCTTCCTGTATCTGAAGGGGAATTGTGAGGATGCCAGAGAGGGACTGACTGTTCATTAGGGAGTGCAGTGATAGGACAAGGGGTAACAGGTTCAAACTTAAACGTGAGATTTAGTTTGGATACAAGGAAAAAGTTCTTTACTATGAGGATGGTGAGGCACTGGAACAGGTTGCCTAAGGAAGCTGTGAATGCTCCATCCCTGGAAGCGTTCATGGCCAGGTTGGATGAGGCTTTGACCAACCTAGTCTAGTCGGAGGTGTCCCTGCCGGTTGCAGGGGGGTTGGAATTGCATGATCTTAAGGTCCTTACCAACCCAAACCATTCTATGACTCTGTCTCTTGATCAAACAATATAATAAAAGTTGATTGAAGTCTGAGAACTATGTCTTCTAGAACAGATCTGTAACAGTCACCTGGATACATTATGGTTCTCTACTGTGTAGTATCTCCTTCCCTGTTAGTGTGGTGGTGAGTAATGATGGTGGCTGAAGGACTTGGTCTGCATTGTGTTTTTCCTCTGGAAGCAGGGCCTCCAGCACCATGAATAGCCCAGCAAATCCAATAAAATGCTTTAATGGTGGTCAGGCCTTTGTTCTTTAAGCCTAGATACAGATAATTTGTCTTCTAATTTTTATTAATTCTTTTCTGGCTAAAGAGAGATGGCCTGAAAGAGGCAAATGTGTCTCTCTATTAGGAGCAATGCTGATTGTAGCTTCTCCATTATAACATACATATGGATGAAGCCATAGTACTGTAAAGTGGCATTTAATGAAAGAAATTCCACTTCAGTGTTGACTACTCATCAAGAAAAATATTCACATAACTCTCTTTTACTCTGTGCCCTTATGATTCATCTATTCATTTAATTTAATTTTCTGTTTCGTTTCAAAATTATTGAAATCTTCACTGTTCTAAAAGCCTTCTTAAAATTGCAGTATTTTATTCTTACGTGATGGATTATGTTTAGGTGAAATACATACAATGTACTACTCTTCTCATAAAAATATATCTGGTTTTAATCAATAATGGTTTCTGCCATGACTTACACGGGTCTCTTATAAATGGCTTACTAAATTGAAAATTTCCTGAGAATGTAAAGGTGAGCATATTTGATGTCTAAAGAGAATGACAGCTGCCATTACTTCACTGTAACTGAAGATTTCAAGCCTCCCCCTAGTTTACATGGACCTTGAAGTATTTTACTGGAGGCAGACCTCCCTAGTGAAAAGCTGCTATGTTTTTATTGACATGAATAAGACTAAGAATTTATACAATGCCCTTGTGGATACGTTTCGATTGGGTATTTAATTTATGAATTTCAGTATTAAAAAAAATAACTCCAATCTTGGGGTTGTTCTTGTTACATAAAATTGCTCCCTTTCTAATGTAGGTTCTTAATTTTAGCCTAATCATATTGTACCTGAATGTCTTCTAGTAGCAAATTAAGCAATGAGGTTTAATTAATTAGTCCATTACTTCTATTTCATTTTTCTCTCTCTTTGCATTATAATCTGATATCAGTGGTGAATTGATATTCATTGAGATGTTGGGTTATTTTCCCTTGATGTGGAATTTTGTGGAGGTTTTTTAATTGTACTGTTCTATGAGACTATATTAGGAATGGCAGGTTGGAGAAGAGTATTTTTCCCTTAATTCCTGCCTATAATGGGGTTAGATTTTATCACTGTGACATATTCTTACCATGCCAAGTATGTAAACTTGTTTACTGCTTTTCTTAACATAAACATGAGGGAGTCTTTCTGATGAAATCCAGATATCATTAAAAACTGAACTAATATTTTAAATCTGACTTGATTGTGGAGCATCCTATAATGTAATGGATATGATAGAAAGGCGCCCTCACTCCTAGCTGGCTAAAAAGCTGGCAGGGATGGCGTTAAAGTGGGAAAAGTTTGCCCAGGAGTGGTTCAGTATGTGCTTTCTCTGGTAGAAGGTCATATGGTTGCAAACACAGCCAAGGGACTTACTTTGGACTTGAAAATATTGAAGAGCAGCTGCATCTCCTTGCCAGCAGATGACCTGAATCAACTCCAATTTTGATTTACATTTACATTATCTGGATGCTCAGGTCATCTGGATTCAGTGCACATGTTCGGTCTTATCTGGCAAACCTGATATCCTTGTAAACTTACACTTCTTATCAGAAATACTTTACATACAATGAGCTTGAATTTCTTCTGGCCTGATCCTTGAAACTGATAATGCTATGCAAAACAACAGACATACTAGGCTGTTTACACAAGCAGAAATCAGATTATTTGGGCCACATCACATACTACTGGAATTTTACTGTTATATTTAGGGAGAGGACATCTTGAAATGACTGAAGATGACAAAGATCTGTGAATGTCATTTGATCACACTATGTCTAGAAACCATCAGTGCCTTGTGCGATGAAAAAGGGAAATATGCATTCTGAGGGTGAACTAGGTACATATTTGCCAACAGAGAGAGGGAAGTACACTCTGGCAAAATACTGTGTAGCAACTGTATTAATAGGAACATGTGCAATTCTGATCATCAATTTTCAGGACCAGTGAATAGGTGCTAAGAAGGACTGCTTGGCAGTTAATGGAAATAACAAATATTTACACGAGGAGCTCCATTAACTGAGAAAAGTAAAGGACAATACAGAATGTGATTTTTTTTTTCCTTGAAAGTGAAATCGTGGGATAGAAACAAGTGATGTAAACAAGTGGAAAAGAACTAGAAACTAGAAATCAGTTTCTAAACATAAGAGCCATGGAGTCCATCCTCTCAATGAAAGCACTGTGACTATCAATCAGAAAGCAGAAACCCCAACCACCCAAACAAACAACTCTTGGATGTGGGGTTTAGCTACTTTATAGTAAGCTTACACAGCACAGCTGCTTGTGGTAATGGAAAACCTGGCCTGTGACTTAAGGATAGTTTTGAGACTGTGCTTGAAAATCAGATCACAGAGACTATTGAGTATTGTTTTAATTTAAAAAATAGTTAAATGGCTCAGAGAATGAATGCCTAGAGAATATGAGAAAAATGCAATAATAGAATTTTAACATTGCATCTTTTAAAACTCATATTTACAAATAAAATTTCCACTCTATTAAAGTTTCATAAATAGTTCTGAGGAATGCATATTTTTAGCTTATGTATATATAAATTGTGCAGACAGAATATTAAATTTTATAGCTGCATATTAAAGTGCTCTTTTAAATAACTCTTTTGCTCCCTTTAAGAAATGTAATAGAATTTTGCATTTATATTTGATTTTTGTACATTTTAATCTTGGCAACAGCTTCTATTTCTCACAGCATCAGCTATGAAATGTGTGTCAATTGATGTGCAAATTTTTACTATAAACTTGTGAAGGACTTTTCTATGAAAAATGTTTAGAGAAGTGTAGATTTTTCAGGTGCTAGTTTACAATAATTGTCTGCTTAGCTTCCAATCCAGATGGCAAATCAAGCAAGCAGTAAATTCCACACATTCGCACAAACTGAGGGAGTGCTGGGAAAGTTCAGTTTCCTTTTTCTCATATCAGGCTGAAATACATTCTGATAAATTTCTATCATTTTTCACAAAAGTAGCATTCCAGGATGCCACTGTAAAAAGGGTGAGGGAATAGGGAGAAGATTTCCTAGTGCATTCTGGAGTGAAGATCCTTCAGTTCCCTTAGTTTTTTCTCATGTCAGCATGTTCCCCCATTCTGATGGTGTGAATCACATCTTCAGCTTGCCAGGCAAAAAATGTCTATCCTGGGACGTTTAAACACAAATTGGTTGCATGTTTGTTCTACACTGTGACTACAAGTTTACAAATCATGAAATTTTAGCTTATTGTGCATTGACTGAAGGGATGTTATGACTGCATTAATTACGAGTAATCTAGCCAAGGCAAATCTCTCTCTTTGGAGTAGGTTTCTGCCTGTATGCTAAATTTAAGTGGCTGGAAAAGATTTTCCATATTAGAAAGATTATCGAAGTGTTGCATACGGGGATTATTTCTTCTCACAGTAAGCATGTCTAAAATCATGTATAAAAACGTGGGTAAATGCAATGATAAGTAATGCTTAAAACATGTAAATTAATAATCAATTGTAAATTAATCTTCCATATTTGTGTGACCCAGTAAGAAGCAGCCAAAATGCCTGAGCAAAGACAATCTTTTAATTACTCTTGAGATCTGTATGTGTTTTTCACAGCTGCACCACCTTTCAAGAGAGCTTCGCTGACGACCAGTCATTACGAAATACATTGCTTTCTTTCCTATCCCTGTGCTACCAACTGCTAAGATGGGATGTGCAAAGTTACAGATAGCTTGGAAGAACTATGTTGAACAATAGTTAGTACCCCAGTATTCTAGTTTTTGGGACTGCTTCACTTGCAGGAATGGAACATGGGATTTTACGTGGGATTTTACCCAGTTACTTTGAAATTAGCCTTCATTCAGGACAAGTGAAAAAAGCAAAAGAGAATTTTATGTATCCTAGAGCAGAGCTGGAAAAGGTTTATAAGAATGCAAGCAACAGAGATGAGAAATGACTGCTTAATCAGAAAGTCCAAAATGCAGGCCAAAATGTTCCCTTTCATTTCTTAAATTGAAGAAAGAAGGTGTCAGAATGTAACAGCTGCAGAGTCAGATTGGCTCAGGCCAGGAATCTATCTAGCGGAGTATCTTGGCTGTGTTGGTGACAAAAGCCTTTAGGGGCAGTGTTTAAGAACAGTTCATTATTCTCCAGGTCATGCTTTGGGAGAAGGCACAGGTGAGGCTGTAGCAGCAGCAGGTTTACTTCTTATACCCTACACAGCTCAACTAAACTATCATACCTTGGCCTTCTACCCTCAGACACATCCATCATGACCAGGAGCATGCCACACACATCCTCAGTTTCATCACATGAAAACACCATTTTCATGGCCTGTAACATAACCTTCATGTTATATCAGGTAATTTGAACTGGGGATTTGGGGGGAGCCTCACAAAAATACATCTTATGGCCATGGCAGCACCCCCTGAGGAGAGCTGGGGCTGAATGCTATGTAGTGTGAACATGGTGGGGTCATGCCACCAGGACTCGGCTGCAGACAGTCCGTGGCCTTCCCTTATTTCATATACATGTGGTGTTTGCAAATGATGCCATCCTTTTATACCATACAAGGTATGAACCTCTAACAATGCCTTTAACAACAAAATAGCTAAAATTGGATGAGAAATGTAGAAAGCAAATTTGAAGCACACACAGCAATGAAGGGTCTTCTTTCCTGTTCCGGTCATTTAGCTACAAAAGATTATAAAATAACATAACACAAACTTGAGAAGCTTCTGTATTACAAACAAAACTACTTGAAACTAGATAGCGAAAGACTATGTCATGTGTTGGAGGAGTTTCAGGCCATTTAGATCAAAAAGTGATGCAAAAATTATATAATTTATAGTTCTGGCTAATACAGCATTGTTGTGGTTTAACCCCAGCCATCAACTAAGCATCACACAGCTGATCACTCACTCCTCCCCCTGCAGTGGGGTGAGGGGAAGGGTAAAAGTGAGAAAACTGTGGGCTGAAATAAGGACAGTTTAATAATTGAGATAAAGCAAAATAATAACACCCGTAATTAAAACAAAAATATCAGAGACAAATAAAACCCAGGAATGACAAGTGATGCAAATGAAACAATTGCTGAATACCAAGCAACTGGTGCCCATCCAGTCTCCCAGCAGTGCCCCTCCGCGCCTGTCAATTTCCTCCCCAGCTTTATATGCTGAGCATGATACCTTACGGTATGGGATACCCCTTTGGTTGGCTGGGGTCAGCTGTCCTGGCTGTGTCCTCTCCAAACCTCTTGTGCACCCCCAGCCTGCTCCCTGGGGAGGTGTGTGAGGAGCAGGAAAGGCCTTGGCTCTGTGTAAGCGCTGTTCAGCAGTAATGAAAACATCCCTGAATTATCCACACTCTTTCCAGCATAAACCCAAAACTTAGTTCCTATTAGCTACTATGAAGAAAATTAACTTTACCCCAGCCAGAACCAGCACAAGCCTTCAGTTGATTACCCCTTCCAGATGCAGTAACATTTTCAGGATGAATTTGAATTGCTTTCAGTGTATTAGGTTGCCTTTACTTCTTACAACAGATGTATTCTGAGATCTAACACAGACCCACTGAAGTGATAGAAAAGTTTCCATGTTGTAGTGACACACCTGAGGAGTTACAGCAGATCTTTACAGCTGTAATAAGGAGCACAGATTTTGGTGTGATTCACCAGGCAAAAAGCACAGTGATGCTTGTGGGTGTGCGGTACAGTCTGAACGCAGCACATGGTGGGAATGGTACTTACACACTGTAAGTGTTGGCTTCCAGGCTTGGGGTTGAGCATAATTTAGCTGTTTCTCACCTTCTGTATCAGTTGATAATGGTGTCAGTTGTGCACATGTGTTGGCTGTAACACTGACAAGTAGGGTTCATAATTCTCGGTTAGGGCATAGAAACTTTCAGGCTGTCTCAGCTCTACTTTGAATGCTCCTGTGACTTTGCAGTTGTTTGTTTGCAATGTTAATAATGTCAGGATTGTTTGCATTTCATTTGATGTGAATTCGAGCTGTTGTAAAAGGTTTTATGGTGTGCTATTACATGTGCGTTGTTTAGCTAGTTGGCTTAATCCAGTAACATGACACACTGCGAGGTAGCTAGAGCCTAAAACTACGTGCTTTATTTTAAATCTCAAAAAGAGCACAATGTCCCAAATCTTTGAAGTTATTTTTATTAGAACATAAAAAAAATAAAGTTTAAACAATATAACTCTTTAAATAGAGAAAACTCATAACTCTTGTGTGACACATGTTGAATAGAAAGGTTTGCAAATAAAACTGTGGTGAGTCTGTTAAGTTCTTTGAAGGCTTAGTTTTATTTTGGTTCTACTTTTTCAGAGTAACCGCTTTTACAAATATCCTTGGCTTAACAAACTTAGTCACACAGCCCTGTGTGTTCCTATGGAAATCTCAACCTGCCTGTCAGCTCTGAGGTTTGGCTATGTGGTTGCTTCCCACTGCAACTAACCTCTGTCCTTTGCAGGAGCCTCCCTGTCTCCTTTGGTGGTACAGATTTCCTTCTTGCTTTCTCACCTGCTTTTTCTTTCTTAATACACTGGTGCTGTTTTTCAGCAGGACCCTCATAGCAAACTGCAACTTGAAAGGTTTTAGTCTGTCATACAGAATGGGGTTTCTTATGTGCTTGAAGAGGTCTTCATAAAGTTTGCAAAACTATGTAATATAATAGGGTCTCCTTCAAAATCTGGTAATGGAAATTATAGCCTTTATTAAGGCACAGAACACTGTCAGCAATCAGAAGATCCTCCATGCACCACTTCTGGGCTTTCATCCTTCCCCTGGGGACGGACTACTGTCAAAAGCCAGAGAGCACTGAAGTACTTTTTCCCAAGGCAGTACACCAACCTTTGTGCCAAGTTTGTTATCACTTCTGTTTTTTGGAAAGAATGGCATTTCTCTGTAGTTATAACTGAGTCCACCAACTCCTTTTGCTGATTTATCAAGAAAATGCAATGAAGGTAAAACCAAAACTAAAAGTCATGTCAGTCTTGTTACAGAGCGGCAATTATAAACCTGTTGCTTGTATCTTTTAGTCATTACCATATCAGCCGGATATAAAAGGCTTTCTAATGAAGGACAAGTTGATGCTGTTTAGTTTAGAGACCAATTCTCCATTAGCTAAGACAATTTACCACTGCACTTTTAAAAGTGCAAATACATAGCAGTTCTCAAAATAAAGGCCTTTTCATGCAAGTAGATTTCAGTAAGCAGTGAAAAGATATAGAATAAACAGCATTTATCAAGGAGCAAGACTAACAATGCCTTCATGAAAGGTATCTGTATAAAGAAGGGTGTAGACTGAGAGCAGTACTTCAGATTCTAGCAAGCAAATAAATATTTCTGTCCTTAGCTAGTGCAAAAAAAAAGTTCTGTAACAGCAGAAACCTATACCAGTAAAGGTTATAGAGAGGGAAGTAAGAATAGCAAAATAATAGCTAAATTATTTGATAAATGAGAGAGCATTAAGTGTGCTGTAAAGATGAAGACCCAGTAAGGGGCAGTGGCATCTTCTGAAATGTTAGGTACAGCTGAAAGAAACAAACTGATTCCTGTTAGTTGCATCATTCAAAATAAATATCCTGATCCTGTCTAGGCTATATTTAGGGTTAAAAAATGTAGAGTTATACCATTAAACAGTAGAGCACATGCAATCTAGATTGTCCAAATAAAGCATATATTTTGGGCCATGTCACTGTCATTCTCATGAACCTTTCAGCACTAGTGAGTACACCTTGAACAAACAGATCTGTTTTGGTGGTTAAAACCAGCTATTTATATAACACAGCAGTGGAATTTCATACTGCTATCCTAATCTCAAGTGGTTTTCTTTCCTCATCTCTTCTGCTTAAGAGGATATGATAACTTTTATCTTATTTCTACTGTATAAACTCGCAAACCATATATTTAAGTCAAAATCCCCCGGAGGATATCACTGACAAAGACTATTGTGCTATGATTGCTTCTCCCCTAGAACACTGTAAACTGCCTGGTGGTTTAATCGTTCACTATTTAAAATACCACGTGTTAAAAGATGGAGATCTCATTTAGATCTCAATTTGGGATTGCACCTACTAAAATCAGCTTCCACAGGTTTGTTTTAACACTTCTGTTTGCTTTGCAGCAATCTGCTGCTCCTCAGTGCTTTTTGTCAAAATATTCAGTAGCTTCCTGTTAATATTTAGGTAAATCAAGTAATTCTGCTTTATATTCTTTTACATTTACATACTTGCTCAACTCCTCCCCAGCCCCTCTTTTCAGTGTTATTTCTCCAGATTGTAGATTTTTCTACCACTTCATAAAGTCTTGCAGATAAAATATTCTTTGTTTTAACAATTGAAGTTCAAGTTTAATAATTTTACAGAATGTGATTAAGGTTAAGGGATGGCTTCTGAGTTTATGGGCATTTCAGACACGCATCTTAAATGCACGTTCCTTCAACATAGTTTTTCATTGTGCAACAGCACAACTAAAATCTTTCTTTGGCCTTTGTGTTTCAGTATTAGAATTAAGCCTGTAAAAGAAGTTAAAAGTGTATCTGTATTTTTAAAAAGATGTATCTAGTGCTACCAGAAATGATGTAAGCTTCCTGATCACCTACGTTTAGTTCTTGCTCTGACCTGGAATCTTCTCACTCTGGCTGGTGTCAGGACTAGATCCAATCTCTCTTGCTCATGTGGATATAACACTTCTTCCCTCCTGTTTCATGACAGGCAACCTGGGCTCCCAGCTGGTTGAGTATAAAGAAGAAATGTACATAACATCTGACTGCGGAAACACGTGGCGTCAGGTAGGAAACAGAAACCATCAAAGACTCCTGGAAATAATTTTAATGTACCAAATGTGATGAATTTTATAATGCTTACTTAATGTTTATATACCCACTCTTTTGAAGAAGGTGACTATTATTACCCCCATTTTGCTTGGAAACTGGGAGAGATTAAGAAGATGATTTGCAAAGATTCAAATTGATTGGGCTGCAGGTTCTGCTGAAATTCAAATATTTTGGTATCTTTAAAGATCTAAGTATTTTGCCTAGAAAAAAGAAATAGAGTCTGTTTAGGTTTTTAATAATGTAAGTAATCTTCTATGTGAATAATGAAGTGGACTTGGGCTAGATCTTGCAGTACAAATATTCCAAGCTAAAAGACATGGTTTAGGTATAAAGTCTGAGAACTGGTGTTTACACTTAAACTTTGTTCTTCAATGAAACTGAGAAAATGAAAAAAGATAAAAATACCAACCCCCCAAAAAAAAAAAATCCAAAAACCTTTGAATATCTTTTAGTATGATTTAAACAATTCTGGAACTACAACTGCTAAAGTATGAAAAATAGAAGAGTCATGTAGTAGCTGTAATACCATTTGAATTCTGAATGTCCCTTGCTTCCAATGTCTAGTGTCAATTTAAGCTTTATGCCTTTATTATGTATTTTTTCCTCAATTGCTCTGGCTCAGTGTGGTGGATCAACCCTGGCTGGACGCTGGGTGCCCAGCAAAGCCGCTGTATCACTCCTCAATTGGACAGTGGGGAGGAAATACAGTGAAAGGCTCATGGGACAAGAAGGACAGGGTGAGATCATTCACCAGTTACTGTTATGGGCAAAACAAACTCAACTTGAGGAAATTAATTTATTACCAGTCAAATCAGAGTAGGATAATGAGAAATAAAATCAGATCTTAAAACACCTTCCTCCCACCTTCCCTTCTTCCTGGGCTCAACTTCATTCCTGGTTTTCTCTACCTCCTCCTGCCAGCGTGGGCTGTGGTCAGTTCATCCCACAATGTCTCTGCTGCTCCTTCCTCCTCAGGGAAAGATTCCTCACACTCTTCCCCTGCTCCACCATGGGGTCCCTCCCACAGCAGACAGTCCTTCATGAACCTCTCCAGCATGAGCCCTTCCCACAGGCTGCAGTTCTCCATGAACTGCTCCAATGGGTCCCTTCCATGGGATTCAGACCTTCAGGAACAAACAGCTCCAGTGTGTGTCCCCCAGAAGATCACAAATCCTGCAGCAAATCTGCTCCAGTGTGGGCTCCTCTCTCCCTGGGGAAACAGGTCCCACCAGGAGCCTGCTCCAGCATGGTCTTCCCACAGGGTCACAGCCTCCTTCAGACATCTCCCTTTTGTGGCATGGGGTACTCCATGGGCTGCAGATGGAAATCTGCTCTACCATGGACCTTCATGGGCTGCAGGGGCACAGCTGCCTCACCATAAGCTGCACCACAGGCTGCAGGGCAATCTCTGCTCCGGTACCTGCAGCACCTCCTTCCCTGCTTCTGCACTGACCTTGATGTTTGCAGGCTGTTTCTCACATGTTCTCACTTGTCTCTCTGGCTGCAGCTGCTCCTGTGCAGTGACTTTTCCCCTTCTTAAATACATTATCCCAGAGGTGCCACCACTGTCACTAATGGGCTTGGCTTTGGCCAGCGGTGAGTCTGTCTTGGAGCCGGCTGCATTGGCTTTATTGGACATAGGGGAAGCTTCTAGCAGCTTCTCACAGGAGCCACCCCTGCAGTGCAAATTCATGCAAATCCAGTACGTTCAGCAGTGCTTAATCACAGGGATATTTTCTGTCTTTTTGTTTATAGCAGTAATGTGCAGTATGATCTGGAGTCTACTTATAATGCATATCCAGGAGAAAAAAAACCCACCCTCAAAGTGTGTCAAAAAGTAATTTCATTTTAGTTAAAGCAGTGGTTTACTGTTAAGCTGAAATAAAATTAAGGTGTGTTCCTTTCTGAGAACAAGTGAGTGTGAAAATGTTCCCACTAGTGTTACTGAGCTTGGGAAGTCTGAGGTTAAAAGAGGAAAATGCAGACAGTTTCTTATGTTGCTAATGTAGGGTGCGATTAATACTGCACAGAAGGACTTTCTGAAAGAAATATGTTATTTTTGTCGTGATAATGTCCTTTGTGGCTTAAAAGATAAAACAGGGGTGAAAAATAAAGATAATAGAGTGAAAGGGATCAAATTCATAGTCTTGCTGCTTTTTATTTGTGAGAAGCTCAGGCAAATGGTAGCTGATGAAACTTGACCTTAAGATGACTATTCATGCTGTAAAACCATAAACTGATCCCTCATTATGACAGTCAAAATGAAAAACACCATTGCTAGCTTTATTTTAATTAAAACTCCTATGAAGCCTTTTAAAGGGCTTATTCAATCTTAATATGTGTGATCAGAATGAAAATGTAGATTTTTGTGTATATTTTATAGCCTCACTGTTCATGATCAAACAGTTCTTCCAGAGGACAGCAGTACATTTCCTTTCTCTGTTGGAGTTCATGCAACAAAAGACAACGTTGACAATATAGGAGTTATTTAGACAGCAAGTTACAGGTCTTGTGAGCTGGCAAAAGCAGAGCAAAGCTCATGTTTTAGCACAAGTCTTTGGGTCATGGACTTGGAAAGTGCAGTTGTCATTAGTGAGTGCCTGTCACCTTTCTCACTTGCCACGCATGATGTTGCAGAGCTGTCTACAGGCTAGAAGAGGAGCAGTCTGTGCTTGCATAGAGTGACAGAGCAATGCAGAAAAGTAAATATAAAAGACTTTGGAGGAAAGGCAATTCAAGGAATTAGTTAAAAGCTTGCCTGGAATAATAGCAGCATTGGTTCATAGGAATATAGGACTGGAAGGAAGGCTAAAGATCATATGATTCAATCATGTTCTCTGAGAACACCTAAAACATACTAGGAACATCTCTAACAGAGATTTTCCAGACCTATTTGTTAATCCTTCACTGCAGTAGATTCTGCAGGCTGGCTATATGGTGTTTCACCATTCTGCATAGTTTTTTTCTGAATATTAGCATAAGATGACTGTGCTCTTTGCTGTTCTTGCAGCTTCACCAGTTCTGAGTTGATTTCTTCTTGTCTTTAGAACAGAGCGGTTTCCTGTCACCTTTGAATAACTTTTCAGATGTTGAAAGGTGATTATCATGTCTACCTAGAGTATAGGAATTTCTCCTTGGAAAAGGAGCAAACTCAAATCCCCTGATTTTTCCTAATGGTTAAAATGTCTAAAAGTGCTTTTCCTTTTTGTTGCTCATTGACTGGACTGTCTCATGTGATGTCCCTCTCCTGAAGCGTGGTAAAACTGGATGTAGAATTGCAAATTTTATCGGTGCTAACCAGAATGAAATGATTGCCCTTGGTGTGTTGGTGTTATTGGCATCACATTTCAGATATTTCTTCTGTGCACTACCATCACATTATTGACTAAAATTGTGATTCATTACTGGGACTGGTCCCTGCGTTCCTGAATTTGTAATATATTCTCAATTCAACAATGATCTACTGATCATTTCCCTTCTTTAATTTCATATGGTAAGGTCATATGAGAGTTCAGGAAGGCTTAACTAGGGTAGGATATACAGACAGTGCTTACTGTCTGTAGAAATAAAAAAATGCCCAAGAGAGAGTTTTGTGAAATTTAATAAATAATGGTGATACATGGAAAAGTGTGGGAAAATAATAGAAGATTGGCAAGGAGGATCGTAAATGTGCTCAAGTGACTTGCAGCTGGGGTGTCAAAAAACATATATATCATACTAATTGTAGTTTGGCCTTGTGTGGTGGGCAAGTAGAACATCTGTGTTTAGATAATGTAGGCCCGTGGTAGACTAAGAGGCACCCTATCAAACATGCTTGAGATTCCTGTGTTGCTGTGGGAAAGATCAAAGCACAGTGGTAAATTACACCTGCATGACTTCCTGAAAGTCAGGTGAAAATAGTAGATACAGTGATCCTCTAGCATGGGCTGAGCAATGCAGTGCCTGCGTCCCTGTTTGTGTGCTTCTGTCCGGGTGCTGCTTCAGGGTTTGCCCCAGTTGGCAAGGTTACAAAGGCAGGTTCACTCTTTGCTTCTCATCTGTTTTGTGGTTACTGCCTGTGCTGGCTCACACAAAATGTGAAAACAAGGATTGTGATTATAAGTAGCCATAATCCAACTTGGGCTAGCTCCAGTTCTTCTGCCCTTCTGTTACATGATGCCTCAGGCACTTGTTAATATTTCTTGGAACCATCTCTCCACTTTAAGGAAAACTGAATTTTTTGCCTGTGTTTTGTACAACATTGCACTGTAAATAGCAGCAGTTTAGGAGCTAAATGACAAGTAGTTTAAATGTCCATGCAGAAGCAGTGAGAAGGGAATCTCACCTTTACACTATCATGAGGTATGTGGGCTTAGAATCATTTAGGTTGGAAAAGACATTTTAAGATCATGAAGTCCAACCTTTAACCTAGCAATGCCAAGTGAACCGCAAAGAAGTAGCTTATGAAATAGCTTCACTCATGGGACAGATATGTCTCTTTTGAAGATTTCTCTGTCTACTACATCAGGAAAACAATATCATAAAATGCATTAATGAACATAATATTGAGTTAAATAGGTAAATAAATCTTGTATCTGGGAAAAATGGGCTACCTTTGAAGGCAATTTCAGACCGTACGTGTTTTAAACCTTTTCTTTTTCCCTATGGGGCCTGTTTTTTTCAGTCTTGATTTTTAAAATATTTATGCTACTTTGCCAAATGCTAAGGATGACCTTGTGTTATCCTTAATGAAACACACTTCCTTTGAGTGTGTTTCATTTATTCTTAGAAAAAACATTTCTGTTCACAGTTATGGTTGCCATTGCTATTTCAACAGCATGTGTTACAACGCTGGGCTTGAAATAGGGTAAAAAAGGAAAGAGAAAGGTCTGGCTTTCAAAAGAAATGGATTAAATAAAAGGAGAAAATCATCAAGAAAAACCCTTTCATATGTGATCTGCCTCCAGAGTAGCTAGTGTAGCAACAGAATGATCAATTAAGCTAATAAGGTTACACAGAAACTCTTGTATGTCTAGGAACTGAATCTAGATCTCTGGTGCTTTAGTCCTGTGCTTTGTTTGTTAGAATATTATTTCTCTATGTCAAATCTTTTTATATCAAAGCAATTTGGAAATATTTGTTCAAGCAAGAATACTTATTTTTCTGCAGATATCATAAGAGATGGTTGGCAACATCTTTACGCACAACAGGAAAGGCTATAGTCCCAGCCTATGGGGAGGTCCGACTGTTTAATTCTGTGTAAAAAAACTACTTCCAGATTTTAATTTAGAATTGGATGTCACTTGATGAGAGGAGCAAGTGACTTTGGGAATTTTTGGTTACTTTTAAAGCTTCTGTATCTCAGAGTAAAATTGTGTAGTGTATATTTCTCTAGCATCATTTAAATGTGTTTTCATCGATTTAGTGGAATTCTCCTAATTGCTCCCAACAGATATTCTGGCCTGAAATAGCTGCTGAAGCTATTAGTACAGACACAGGAAAAAAACGCTTAGAGGAGAGGGAGGAGAGAGAGAGAAAAGAAGTTGACATCATGATTATAAAGCACATACCATGCTTGAAAAATCACAGAAATAACCCCATAGAAATATGTTATAAAAATCTAGTTCTGTAGTGGCTGGCTGTTAGTAAGGACCATAATAAATTTATTACCTGACTTTAGTTAAGGGGAGAGACATTTATCAGAATTCGTGACTGACCGTGAGAAAGCATATCTCATATTCCTGCATTTGAACTTCAGCTCTGACACGGGGATCATGTCTGCCTAAATCCTTTGCAAACTGTCGTGGTTTTGTTTCCAGAAAGTAGAGATATATATTTACTTTTGTGCATTAAATGGTTAATTATTTTCAGTGTACTGAAGATGAAAAGTTGCTTTCATAAGGAATTTTGTACATTTTGGTTATAAAATGTTTGAAATGTTTGCAAGAAGAGCAAGATATAAAGATGGCATTAATGCGCCTGTAGTGTGTCAGCTGTGCTTTATAGCTTGCTAAAGCTGGGGCACTAAAATGGTGCATGCAGAAGTGCTACAGTGCTTTTCTGGGAAAAACTAATTTCGTTGAAGTGATGCAAATACCAGCTTCCTTTATCTTCAGTATGATGGCGAGGCATTTGGAGACTTCGTGTCCCAACATATTCTGTTTCATTTTGATTTGATCAAAAGTTCAAACAGAGTTTAGAGGAGGATCAAAACTCTACTTGCTTATCTGACTCCAGCTGATCTCATCCTTTTGAAGTGCATCTAAAATTAATGTCTGTCCTTTACTGAATTCTCTTCTGAAATATGCAGCTGTGTGGAACAAGTAGATAGGACTGTAAATGCTTCATATCAGGGTTTTGCCTGTAAAATAGCAACATTGAAAAACTGATCAGACACTTGAAGCCCTAGGATTCCCATAAAATACACTCTTATTAGATGAGAGGAATATTGAATTCTCAACTCAAATTAAATGCTTACTATTTTGAAGTAATTGTGAATGTGCTGTAAGATACTTCCCCCTCCCTCCAGTTCAGTCTTTTAAATGCAGCATTTAGTATTGCTTAAAAAAAGAAGCATTTAGTACTGTTAGTATTTTTTCATTCACAAGGCAGAGGAAAGCTAACATTTGTGGTTTTCACCTTTGCTTTGTCAAGGCATGTATGAGTCTATGTGTTCATCTATTAACTGTTAAGTGTGTGTATCACCTGCTGTTACGTTAAATGAACTTTCACAGATTAATAAGTAAGCCCTGTCTTAAAACAGATCTCACATGTTAAAAAAAGGAAGATATCTACCTGTTCACTTCTTTCAGTACTGCTGATGACCAACAGAAGTGACTGAAAATAATTTAGGAAATTTGAATCCTTTATACTATTAAATTAATATTACATGTATTTTGGCTCAGAACTCAGAGCAGCCTCTGTGTGAGATCACATAAAGTTTCAATTTAAACAAATCACTGACACTGGACATGCAAAAAATATTCTTGCACCAATTATTTGAAGTTCCATAAAGTCTGGAGAACATGGGAGAAAGTAGTGGACAGCCGTACTTTTCCTAATTTTTTTCTTAGAATTAGACTACAAAGCATTTTATTCTGCAAGATACATAGAATATGGCAAATACCAAAGTAAGGTGATAGGTCACTTGGTGATGTATAATAGGAAGGAATGCAGAATGCATACTGTGAGAAATACATGCTTGGGCTAAAATCACTTTAGACAGTTTAATCTGACTGTGATTTGAACCTGAACGTTTTCTGATTCACCTGCTTACCTTTTTCTTTTACAGCTGGGAGAAACATAAGAGTTAAACTGACTTTTATGTCCTTTTCAGTTTGAAGTGCGGCCATTATAAAACATATAAGTCTTAATCCTAGTTTGCTCATGCATTTTATTCCTGCTGTTCTGTACATTTTCTTAGCTGTTGTGGTTTTTTTTTTTTTTTTTGACATGTAGGTCTTTGAAGAAGAGCACCACATCTTGTACCTGGACCATGGTGGAGTTATTGTGGCCATCAAAGACACCTCTATCCCTCTGAAAATACTGAAGTAATCCTACAGTCAATTAGAGTAGAGCTATTGTGTATTCTAGACCTCAGGCAAAGTTCATATTTTAAGATGAGCATTTCAATGTTATCATGTATGAAACGCAGGTGGGGTCGGCTTAAATTAATGTTCATTAAGTCAACAAAATATAAGTATATATTTTCTTAAAGATTAATTTGTGGTGCTGCAGGTGCATTAATCATAATAAATTTTTCTTGCATCAGTGTAGGTTTTTTTGCTTAAAAGGTTCTCTTGGAACTCTGTAGTACAAGCCATGTTCAGCATGATTGTTACCTGCTGCTGCTTTGCACCAGCAATGTAGGGCAATGCTGCTCAACCTGTGATACATATGTGGCTTAGATATTCAGTCAGGATAGTTCATTCGTACTGTAATAAAGCTCTGTCCCATCCAGGGGCCACATTAGTGAAGACTTGAAGAATAGCCTTGAGTTGCTTTGTCAAGAGGAGTATAATGTAGTCTTTGGGAGCCAGGGGGAAAGGACTTACGTGTACTTATGTGCTGAGTAAAACATTATGCAAGAAGCCTGGATCATTGAGATATTTGTGCATAAACTAAATGTGGTATGCATAGCTCCTGTCATATAGTGATAGTACAGCCAATAGCTTTCTTAGCTTGTTTGGTAGGAAGGATTTGCTGCAAAGCATTTTTTATAAAATACCAAGTTTTAAACTGCATGATAGTGAAGCAAAACATGGTAAACTTATGTAGTGGTGTATGAAACTATCATCTTTGGCATAAAACCCCTAAGATATCTTCATCATTTCTGACTAGGTTAATTTTTGTGTAATTATCTTTTCACTATTAGGACTTAAGCTATGCACTTGGTTAGCTAGAATAAAGCCATCATTAACTATCCAAAAGATGTGGAGGAGACGTACAGAAGAAAAGAGGCTTTGATTCATTAATTCTGGGTGCACAGAGAATTTGCAGTATGTTTGCTGATTCATCAGCATCTTTTGCAAATTTTGAAGTGGATGGTAGCAGGTGTGAGGGGCCATCATCTTGGTGCCTGCAGTTACACATGTTTTAGCAACTGGGCTGTTTTGCCTCTCATGTTTCACTGTTCTCTGCTTCACAGGTCTCTAGCTCAGAGACTACTAAAAAGAATGAAGTGTAAATTAACTTCTTGCACCTACAAGGTAGCAAGATAGTTTGTTGACAGACCTCAGGTTTTATCCACCTGAGAATTTCTGTTGTGGCAAATTTATTATACACCTTCTAGTAAAGATGTGAGCACCTGGATATATTTCTGAGAAAAGATCACATTAATATGATATACTGCCTAGGCATATTGTGTTTTGGTGACCGTAAATCCTGGGCTTTAGTAATGAGGGGATTTTTTCGTTTGAATAAATGAATTCTGTTATGTATAGTAATAGTTGTAAATGCAAACCATTTCTGCTTCTTTACAGGTTCAGCATAGATGAAGGCCAGACTTGGAGTACACATAACTTTACTAGCACATCAGTCTTTGTAGATGGATTACTTAGTGAACCTGGAGATGAGACACTGGTCATGACGTAAGTTTCTGGTTTCATCTCCTCTTTTCAGGGTGCTCTCTGCTTACGCACTTGAGCATATTTTAAGCTGCGAGTGTTTGAGATAGTGCTTGAGTCACTGGCTTTTGTTTCTTACTGACACACAGACTCTTACACTGATGTCCATTTTTTTTCTCTCCTCTACAGATTCTCAGGCAGACTTCAAATACGTTAAATACCTGTTGTCTTCATGGTTTACACAACTATATTGTTGTCTTAGTAATTAGCATTGTAGTACTTTGCGTAACCAAACACTGGTAAAAACTACATGTTTTTATTCTGCGCAGTGACTGTGGGAAACGCTGTGAATAGAGTTATAAATAGCCAAATTTTGCAACTGAAGCCCCTGATTATCTATCTTTTTCCAAAGGGCCAGGGGCATCTGGATCTGGGCTGCAAGTTTTGCTTCATCTGTAGGACAAATGCTAATATTTTAGAGGTGTCTAAGTGCACAGCACACCTGTCTAGTTAGTGAAGAAGTCAAAAAATGTTGCTGGCAGCAGGAAAGGGATGTGCACTCAGAGATGTGCAGGTTGTTATGCGTGCTCCTATCAGAACAGCGTGTGCTATTCTTTGTGTTGGAGCAGTCCTTTATGTTGGAGCTCTGTGTGTTTATGACATGCTTTGTCTTCTAAGAGCTACAAATAGAGCTGCCTTTGATAAGTACCAGTAGCATTTTCCTCAGGAAAAAAAATAAAAATAATCCAGCTTGGAGATGTGTAAAGGATACTCAGCAAAACAGAAATCCTGCTGATGTAATTGAAAGCAACACACCAAATTTATACTGCGCAGAGGTGAATTTGGTCAGTTCATTCTTTCTTTTTCTTTCTTTCTTTCTTTCTTTCTCTTTCTTTCTTTCTTTCTTTTCTTTCTTTCTTTTCCTTCCTTCCTTCCTTCCTTCCTTCCTTCCTTCCTTCCTTCCTTCCTTCCTTCCTTCCCTCCTTCCCTCCTTCCTTCCTTCCCTCCTTCCTTCCTTTCCTCCTTCCTTCCTTTCATTCTCTTTCTTTCTTTTCCTTTCTTTCTTTCTTTCTTTCTTTCTTTCTTTCTTTCTTTCTTTCTTTCTTTCTTTCTTTTTCTTTCTTTCTTTCTTTCTTTCTTTCTTTCTTTCTTTCTTTCTTTCTTTCTTTCTTTCTTTCTTTCTTTCTTTCTCTTTCTTTTCTTTTCTTTCTTTCTTCCTTTCCTTTCCTTTCCTTTCCTTTCCTTTCCTTTCCTTTCCTTTCCTTTCCTTTCCTTTCCTTTCCTTTCCTTTCCTTTCCTTTCCTTTCCTTTCCTTTCCTTTCCTTTCCTTTCCTTTCCTTTCCTTTCCTTTCCTTTCCCTTCCCTTCCCTTCCCTTCCCTTCCCTTCCCTTCCCTTCCCTTCCCTTCCCTTCCCTTCCCTTCCCTTCCCTTCCTTTCCTTTCCTTTCCTTTCCTTTCCTTTCCTTTCCTTTCTCTACTGTCCCATTTATCCTCCATTATTCATGTATACATATACTGAGAAGAAGAGTATTATCCCACCATGCTCTCCTTCTCTCAAGTATAGGTTTGTTATGGTATAATATACATTATGCAGAGAAACAAACCTCTGAATGAAGGATTTCCATTTATTTCAATGGAAGTAGAAGAAGCAAAAGCTTATCCTAAACTGTATTTACTGGCAGATAAAATTCATACTGGTGTAATGAATATATGCTCTGGGTTGTTTTTTTTAAATAATTAAGTATCATGAAAAGCAGTGATTTTGTGAAGATGTATTTAAATAACCAGGTGAATGGGCTAAAAAGCTCTTGTAAAATGTGATTCCTTTTTGAAATCATCCATCTGAAATATGTAAAATTGTACCTAAATTTTTAACATGAGCCTAGATTGACAAAGAAAGTATCCTGTGTCTTCTGTGTTTCTAAGTGCACTCTGACTGCAGCATCTCATTGACAGCCTTGTAGGAACTTCCTTTGCATTTAGTTCTATTGAATAGAGAGGATGTCATACACTTAGTATCACAGACTGGTCCTGAAAGACTTGCAGCATTCCTACTGGACTTTAAAGATAATGAGAGGAATAAACCTGCACTGTTTCCTTGTTGCATTAGGTCAGCTCCCTTGTCTCTCCTACTGCCTTTGATTGTGTTTTACCTCCAGGGTGATGTTGTCTGCCTAATGGTGCTCTGTCTGACTTTACATCAAGACCTTTTGTCATTCTGTTTGGCTTAGGTCATTTCCTCACAAAACTTCACACTTGTACTGAGTTGCTGTGCATGACTTAATCTGCAGTGATTTGCTGCTTTTCAGAAATGTCATCCATGATACACTCCTGAGGAAAAAAAAAAATCAACTATGTCATGTTTTCCATTTTATTAGGTATAAAGTGTTATTTCTTCTGGGTAGAAGATGGTAAGATGAACTTGTGTATTGTAATGGAAATGGTGTCTTTCACCCAAATCCATTACAAAAGACCTAGTCTGACATTTCTCACTTGTACAGGAATTTAGTTTTCTCCCTTTTGTGTGGAGTTTGCTTGAATAAGGACTTTGAATAAAGAGTCCAATCTTAACATCTGCATAAATTAGGAGAGAGCATAATCCTGAAGTGGGAAGGTAATAACTTGCCAAGTCTACAGCGAAATTGTGGGACACTATTGCATTTCAGGCTTCTAGAATAAACTCACAAAAGAGTCAGAGAATATATTACTTGTACAGAAAGAGGCTGTGCCCATAGGGTAAAATCCTGGTTAAACTGACATAATCTTAGGGATTTCCTTCAAGGTATTTAATTTGTATTAAAAAAAAAAAAAAAAAAAGACCTGCAAAAAGATTATCTGGAAAGATGTTAAGGAACCTAGTAACAACGTGTGTAAGAGGGACTTCTCATTCCCAGCGTGGTGACTGGAACGTTGACCTGACTTGTAAGGCACTTCTGTTTGAATTCCTGCTCTGGCATCCTAATGAAGTGGTCTGGTAGCTTTGCTGAAGAAACAGGGGAATATGAACCTGGTTCCCTCAAGTTCTCATTTCAGAAAGTTTTGTGTTTTCTCCAGAAAGGAGAAAAACAAATGTTGACTTGTCAGAAGTTCTCATAAAACAAGGTTGTCACCTGCCAGTCAACATCAATCTAAATCATTCATCCAAATCCCCTGCAGTATTCAATATATGTACACTCAAATGCCAAGGGAAATATATTTTATTCTGCTGTGCTCTGCAATAGACCTAGTTAAGATTTTTAGGAGTTTTAAGTGGTAAAATACTCAAAATTTTAAGAAACTCATTCTGTGTAAAAATCAATTTCTAAATAGACCTAGTTAAGAGTTTTAGAAAAGATAAGCAATAAAGTATTCATAAAGTTTAGGAAGCTCAGTCTGTGTAAAAGTACATTTCTAAATGAAGAGCTCAAATCTGCCATTTATTGCTAAATGAATAAGTAAGATTTGCTAAGAAATCTTCTCAACTGATATATATTCATCAATTCATATATATTTGCTCATATTATTCATATATATTCATGTATATTTTATGGTCTAGCAGGCCTTGTTTATTCTAAATTCTTTACAAATGAAAGTTACTGCAACCTAGTGTTATACTTAACAATATGTTATGTTTGAGAGAAACTACTTAATAATGCTGTATGGAGTAATGGCCTAACTCAGTGGAAAAAGGAGGAATTTTTCTGTGTCTGAAATATTGATGTTCCTCTTCAGAGGAAGTAGTTCATATAATGAAAGTTTCAAACCTGTTAAAATGACTTCTAAACCACGTTTCAGCTTCTCGAAGTGTTTCCCAAACTGGGTTATTTAGGTTGCAGGGTAAACCCAGTAGGTACGATAACCATGGTACTGCAGGCCATGGCCCCTTTTAAAAGGCCAGAAAGAGGTTGCATAAAAGGACTGCTTTTCTTTATGTCAAGTAGAATCAAAATCTTCCTTATGGACAATTTTATTTTTTTCCAGAGGGATTTTTTTCTAAGGTCTCATAGAGTAACAACTTAAGATGCTGCTGGGAACTTTATGACATCTGAACTACAGAATTCCTGCATGTGCATTTTGCTGTCTTGAAAGTCTGTTTTTCCTGTGACTTTCCTAGGTGATAATGGAAGCAAGGAAATAGTCTTAAACTTAGTCAGAACAGGTGGATATGATATTAACAGGTGTTAGGGAGAACCATCTGGATTTTTGCAGCTGTAAATTCTGGTAGGAATGTCAACCTCACCTTTAACAACATCAGTAAAAGTCAACATTACATGTATTTGTGGGGCTTATTGTAGTGCCACATGTGGCAGCACACTACCTTTCCTGTTTGAGTAATCTTACTAGGTGGAGGTACTTCTCAGTGTTATGAATTCTTCACTTTGATCTTTTTCATACTGCAACCCTTAAGAAGTGTGGATAGATGGTAGATAAAACCTCACCATGTAAGAAAGTATCTGATTTCCCAAGGCAAATTCTAGGTTTTATTTGCAGCTAGTTAATCTCTTGTTTGAGAAGCATTGCTCAGTTATCAAATGATTGTTCTACTCTGCATAATGAGGAACATACCTGTTTGGCAATAGATGGAGGAAACTTATAGAAAGTCAGGAAGAGAATGGTGATAAAAGCATTAAAAAGCAAACTGGTTACTCTACTTCAATCTAATCTACATATCTGCTAATCCAGACATACAGATGTGTTTGTTGGCAAGTTATAATGCTTTTACTGCCATCTCTGTAGACACAGATGTTAGCAGAGCAAGTCAATGCCAACCCATGGTCTTGGAGCCAAGACCATGGGACTGCCCCATCTCTCCCTCTGCTCAGAAGAAGTTCAGAGGGTAAAGCTTTGTTTATTTCTTTTCTTTCTATAGTTTTCAAAGCATATTGAGAAGCATGGGAACATGGTGCTTTCATTGTCTTGCTAAGGCCCATATTAAGGGCAGACCTGGAAATATATTTGACTATGAGGAACTGAAAGGTTAGGAATCCATGTCCTTTAAGAATCTTTTATCACTTTGTCCCTGCTTAAAGGAGAAGGACAGAAAAAGGGTGACATGTGACTTTTTCATTCAGATGGAGTTTTTGTGTAATTTTGAGCCCCTGGCTCTGGGTGCCTGCAGCTGTGATGCTCTAAAATCGCTTTCAGGGAGACAGTTCCATTTTAGCTTCTAGTTCTAATAAATGGTGACGATGAGGTAGACATTAGAAACTCGAACCAACGCTAAAATAGTTTAAACATTTTACTTAGGTTTGGGTGGGGTCTTTTGCTATACTTTCTATACTCAAAATGAAGGAGCTACCGTTTAAGTGAGCACAGGCTATTTACTCTGGCTTTGCCAGGTGACGTCTGAATGAAGAATTTCCTACCTGTGACAAACGAGACCTGATTTTTAAATGTGTGAGTTGGGGGTTGGGAGGGAAGTATTAGCTGAGGAAATAACTGTAACATTTTGTTATTATCCCAAATTAACTTGATTTGAAGTATGATGTAGCAGAGAGCTGAATGAAGCAAAGCTATCCTCTACAATGCCATATGTTTCTCTTTAATCTATTTTGTTCACTGTCCAATTTGTATTTACTTCTGCATAAGGCATCAGGCTAGGCATTAAATCTGCAATTTTTTCCTAACAGCTTACATGTTAAAACTTTTTTCTTGGATAGGAGTTTACCAAATAGATGGAAAAAGATGTTGGAGTTAATTAACAAACATTATGGAGCCACTGAGCTTCTGGATAAAATGGGAACAGGCTCATCCTGGTCCTCCCCAGCACTTCTAAGAACTTAAGCATTCATTTCCGTTCTCTTTCCTCTGAAAAAGAGCTGAAACCAAGATGTTTGGGCATAAAGGAATGAATGGCAATTATTATTGGGGGTGGAGGGGTAGGAAACATTAAAAAAAAGTATTTTGGTTCAGTTTCAACTAAATTATTTCCTCCCCTTATTTTTCGCTTTGGCAGCCAAACAAAAAAAAAAAATCAAAACAAAATAAAAACCCAACCCCCCTACTCTTCTCTTAAGTGCATTAAGTATATGCATGTGTTTGTAGTGTAAGGCACTTAAATCATAAGTGTCTCTGCATATTTGAACATGATCTGTTGTGTACACAAGCACTTTTAATGTGCAGTTGCTTTATGTAGGCAGGTGTCCGCTTTTGCACATGGAAGCATTTATCATTTCTGGAGTTGCAATTTAGGAAGGCCACTGAGAATGTGACCTCTGTTACGTTCTTTTGGGGAATTAGAAAAATATGCTGAATTATAATCTTGGTTTATAACAGACTGCAGCTTGGATCTTATGTTACTTTCATCCATTTTACTAGTATGAGCTCTTTGACTTATCTAGTTGTTACTGGTTTTACAATGGTGTAAAGGAAGCAAAGACAACTGTTAGAAGGAAAGCATGGCTGTAAAGATTAATCTGTCATTTTCATTTTGAAAATGGTAAGCTTTAAATAGCACTGTAGGACATAGTCATGGCTAGCCTGCTCTTCCAACCCATATCCCCTTGGAAACTCTGTCATTACTAATGTTACTTTCTCTGTGACTTAAAGAGAAAGCTACCTGTTGGCAGTGATTGCCCTGAAGATAAAGTACATCTTTCCATGCCACAACCTCATCACTTTACTCCCTCAGCTTGGTAATTTCTTTACAGATTTTGGCATGGGGAGGTCATAATGTCTTGCTGTATGTTCAAAGGCACTGTAATAATATGAACTCCAAGAGGCAAAACAAAAAGATTGTGACGTTTACTTTTTCAGTTATATTGTCATCGTTTGTGCAAAGGTCTAAGTGAAGCAAAGGACTTGGATCTTTGAATTCACCATAAATTGGAAAGAAACTTCTAATACACTACTCTCATGTAGAAGGCAACTGAGAATGTTGCCACTGGTTTTATGTAAATGGCCTCTGATATCTAGTGAACTGTAAGGTAGATTAAATATTTGATGTGCCAGTGCAGCTCTGTTATAAAAGTTATCAGGGAGGTGTGACAGTTAAAAAAAAAATTAACAATGCATTAAGTTCACTGAAAATTATATTTCCTAATAATATGATTTATTACAGGAAAGTAAGACTTATATGGGGAGCAAGATCTAAATACCACTTTTTATCGTAGCTCTGTGACTACTTTCATTTAAACAAATACTTTCCCAGAGATAGACGGAGAGCTGTTAAAATAATTAACTAGTAGCATCTCTGAGAGTTTGGTTTCCTTTCCTATCTAGGTCACATACTCACTGTTGAATGTTGAGGTTTAGATCCATAAAGAATTTAATGTACCCGCCTTTTTGCACATAGAATCATAGAATAGTTAGGGTTGGAAAGGACCTTAAGATCATCTAGTTCCACCCCCCCTGCCATGGGCAGAGACGCCTCACACTAAACCATGTCGCCCAAGGCACTGTCCAACCTGGCCTTGAATACTTGGACATCTTTGCTTATGTGCTGCCTAGAGGAATTTAACGATGTTATCTAACACAGAGCCATTGAGATTGCCCATACACCTGTACGTAGACTCCTCAACTGAGGACGTTTGAAGGCTCTCCCAAAAAACTAGAGGTCCTCTTCCACCCTCAACTGACATGTCAATTTAGCAGAGTGCATCAATAGAGCAGTCAGCTTGCTGTTTCAAACATCATCGTTGTTGACAAAGTCATATAGAGGAGAGCAAAAGCCAACACAGCACTTGGGAGATTAAAGCAGCATGTCTAGAATGAGAGTCATCTGATTTCAAACAGAAGTAGCTGTGCATCATGCAGTTGTCATTGCTAGTCTTCAGTACAACTGCAAAACTTGGGCAATCTAAGGTGCTGCATTAAACATCAATAAATTGCACATATGCTGTCTTTGTGACCTTGGTGCGATAGTACAGCAGGATCACCCCTGCCACTCTGCTGTCTTTGAGTGTTCTCAGATACTCATCAATAAAGCAAAACTGTTGCAGGTTCAGCTGTGCTGCTCTGAGGATCCAGACACAGGCTGCTTAAGTCATTCTCTTTGTCCAGAGATAATATAGCTAATGGCTCAGAGGTAAAGCACCATAATACTATAGTTCAAGCTGTATCTTAATTTATATGGGATGAGATCCATGATAATGGAACACTGTAGCTAAAATCCATCTGCTGTGGCAAAGAATGTTTTGATGCTGTGAAAACCTATGGACAAAGTCCTGAAGGACACAGCAGAAAAGCAACAGATGAAGGCAAATGTAGAGGTTATAAGAAGTCATGGCTGTGACATCTGAAGGGAGCAGTGTGTTGTCAAAATAATTTCTCCTGAATGAAGTCATGGAAGCTGCATAGGTACATGGTGAGTCTCTGGGAGCCTCCAGCATCAGTACCAGCATAGCTGAAGTCAGGTTGTTTGCAAATGATACAAGCAGCAGATGACACAGCTACTACTGTGCATCTGAACTAGGAGCAGCTATTGAATAATGCACTTTTTTATTGAATAGAAGTGTGAATTTAGTGGAAAAGATTATCATTGCATATAATTTCTGTTAAATTAGCTCCCTCTGATTATGAGCTTTATCAGGAACAGAAATAACTAGCAATCTTCCAGCAAATAGTTTAAATGAGTTAGCTTAAGAACTACATGTAACTGTCTTATCTATCAACTGATGCAGTCAAATTAAAAAATTATGTACTCATAAATGAACTAGGAACAAATGTACAAAGTTCGTATGGCAACTGAGACACTGAAGTTAAAATTATGGATCACAAATTCTTGCAAATAAAACTAAATTAATTTTCAAGGTAATTGGAATTTCTTTCAAAAACTATATATCACAGTGTCATCTTTCATAGTTTCAAGAGAATTTATTTGATGGCTTTCTAATGAATTATAATTAATCAGAGGATGGTTTTAGTAGCTTATGAATTACTATCATCTTGATATTTAACTTCTAATCATCAGTTACACTTGCTGCACCATTCCAGTTTTTTCCATTCATATGATTTTATTGGACATATATATTTTGCACCTGAGCAATTAGATTGTGATTGCTGTTATGCATTGCTTTATTGCAGCTGATATTTTTGTCTAATCCATTGACTCCTACTAAATACATGCATATCTTTTTTACTTTGGAAAAATACTTCTTTTTTGTTCTAATGAGATTTGGCGATACATTTAAATGGGCCCTTCTGGTGCACGTACAAACCCCTTTCATGTTACTGCAGCAACAGCATTAATAATCATTAAGTCTTTTTGTCAAGCAGTTTGCTAAGCTGGATTCCTTAGAAAATTTACCCCAGGAATTACAAATCTGTATGACTGCATTTTTCGTGGAGTTTGTGGCTGTGCTGGTACACTTCCTTGAATCTCAGGATTGTTACTTAAGGCAAAGAACGATGGAATCAGTGGCGCAGTTACTGTGCTCTGTCAGAACATGGTTTTCAGTCTGTAGACTCAGAACAGCCCTAATGGAAATGAGTAATTTTTTTTTTAAGAGGCTGGACCAAGAGGCAGAAAAGTTATTTCTGTCTCACTAAAAATCCACAGAGGAGAGGCTTATAGTTCTTCCACTGAAGTAGTGCTTTTGCTGTATGCACATATAGTTGGAATGTAGCTTCTGTATTACTTTAGGAGAATTTGCATAATCTCTAGAGTAATTCATATATGTTTTGTAACTTTATATAGGATGTGGGACTGGGCAATATAATCTCAAAAATCTGGCTCTAGTCCAGTTTTTTTCAGTAATTTCTTGCTCTAATGAGGGAGAATAAACAACCTCAATATCTTGTATCATTACCATCACAGAATCACAAAATGGTTGAGGTTGGAAGGGTTCTCTGGAGGTCATTACTGCAGCCAGCAGAACTAGGGAAGTAATAATCCCTATGTACTTGGCACTAGTGAGGCCACATCTCAAATACTGTGTTCAGTTTTGGGCCCCTCACTACAAAAGAGATACTGCATTGCTGGAACTGAGGTTGTTTAGTCTGGAGAAGAGAAGGCTCAGGCAAGACCATATTGCTCTCTACAGATAACTGAGAGGAGGATTGAGCAAGGAGGTGGCTGATCTCCCAAGTAACAAGTGAAAGGACAAGAGGAAACAGCCTCAACCTGCACCAGTGGAGGTTTAGGTTGGACATTCAGAAAAATTTCTTCTCTGAAAGGGTAGTCAGGCATTAGAACAGGTTGTGACATGGTTTAGCGGTAGACTTGGCAGTTCTGGGGTAACAGACTTGATGATCTTAAAGGTCTTTTCCAACGTAGTTGATTCTGTGATTCTATGACCTTTTCTAACCCACCTGCTCAGGCAGAGCCAGCAACAGCCAGCCACCCAGGACCTTTTCCATATGGCTTTTGAGTATCTCCAAGGTTGGAGACTCCACAATCTCTCTGGGCAGCCTGTGCCAGTGCTCAGTCACCCTCACAGTAAAAACGTGTTTTCCTGATGTTCAGAGGGAACCTCCCATGTTTCAGTTTGTTCCTGTTGCCTCTCAGCCCCAGCTCTCTCAGCTTTTCATCATAGGAGAGGTGCTCCAGGCCCTTCATTACCATCAAGGCTCTTTTTGTTGTACTCCTTCCAGTCTGTCCATGGCTTTCGTACTGAGAAGCCCAGACCTGGACACAGCACTCAAGTGTGACCTCGCCAGTGCTGAAGAAAAGGAATTAGAGAATTGCTCAGCTGTAACTTTTTAAGTTCATTGATCTTTGCCCTTCCTGGGTTTTGCCCTTCATCCAGGTCTCTTTGAAGACAACTCTTCAACCTATAGCAAGACCCTCTGTAGACATTTTGTTGTACTTCTCATCTTTATCTTTCCCAGAGAAAAATGCAATTCTTTCAGACTTTCTTCATTAGTTATATTCTCTAAGCAGCTTATAAGTCATCCTTGCCCCTCTTCAAATTCATTTTTAGTGGATGTGTAAATGTGCATATAACATGCATATATCTCTCCCAAATTTTAGGTGTTTGTTATTTTACCACATGGGTGTTAATAAAAATATTGAATGTGGACCCGTCATATCTTTGTGATACTTACCTCAAAATATTTCTGTGTTTGATAACTCCTTTTTGAAAATGTATTCTAATTGCATATGTACTCCCATTCCTCATTACAGTGATTTTATCTGCACTGATGCTTTCCTTTTTATGTTGCGACAATGTCAGCTAGAACTGTGTTATAGTTTTAACAAAGGTTAAAACGTGCTACATTTTCTCTATCTGCTAAGGCAGTTACCCTGTAAAAGAAGTAAATTACACTAGTTTGACATGATTTGGTTTTGAGAAATCCATGGTGGCTGTTATAATTTTAATTATCTCCAAGTTGCTTATAAGTGGGTAGCTTAATAATTTGTTTGGTATCTTTATGGATACCAAAATTAATTCTTTAATTCTCTGTTTTGCTAGTTTGTATGTATGGTTATATACACACACACATATATGTGTTTCTGCTCCCTCCATATACATGTGTGTGCATGCACGCATGTATATATACATGTAAAATGTTTCCCTTTTCATACTCGTAAAATGTTTCCCTTTTCATACTCATCTGGAATCACCCTCTATGAGGTCTCAAAGATAATTATCAATAGTTCAGTGATTATTCTGTTCTGTATTGAACTCAAGCATCCATCTCCTTTCCTCTCCTTTTCTGACTTATCTGCCTGAAATAACTAGCACAAATGAAGAAAATGTCTTTTATTTATAGAAAATACCTTTTTGAGGCAGGAGTGAAGATTTGACAGGACTTGGCTCCTTGCTTGAATGTATTTGTTGATAAATGAGTTAATAAAAGAAATGTAACCAGTTCGTAAAGATTTGTGGTGTCTAAAGAATGATTTTTAAGGTGGATAGGTGTATAAGCACCTAATGAAGTCTGCCTTATTTTCATACCTTATATGGAAGAAAAAATATTGTAAAAGAAAAAAACCTCAGGTATTTAGCATACAAAAGACACTTCATGCCTGTCAGCAAAGCCAGTCATATTTTCATTGTGGAAAAAGCATGAGACCACCTAAGTAGTCACTTTATTGAATATGTAAACTACAAATGATTAAGATTATATGGTGACAGCAGCTCTCAGGATACAGCTGAACCAGAAAAAGGGAACCAGACCTGTAGGCCTCAGTGAGAGAAGTGGGACCACACACCTATGTGCACATATAGCCATATTGTTTAATTTTTGTGTATTGTTTCTACTTCTAAGGCATGGGTACATTTAGAAGGAAAGTAGATGCTCCAGGTCCTTTAATCTCAGAGCCTTACAAGAAAAGAGGAAGACATGCAAACTAAATGCACATTTCTGTTTACTTAAGTGCACTTCTGATGGTGAAGTTTCCTGTGAGCATGGATTGTTCAGTCACTATAATGTGAGCAGTATGGGCGATAATCTGTAGATATTTACGTCTCTGTGCTATAACTGATAAGCAAAGACACAAGAAAATGGGGAAATTACTGTACATCTTTAGTCTCTACAACTATTTTTCAGCCTGTTTGGTAGATTTCAGAGCTCTACATCCATCTACCAGGATGGATGCTTAGTATGATGACGTTGCCTCTGTGCTGCAGAGAATCCACTATTTCCTAACTTCTGATGTACCCTAGTTCCACATTGAACCTGGTATTCAGGACATGAGAAAAGACTGTGCACAGCAGAATGCTTTTAGCAAAACCATACCATTCCTGCTGTGTCTGGATTTGGACAAAACTGAGGGCAAAACAAAAGGAATGAATTAGTTTAGAGAATGCTACTAAATCTTGAAACATGAACTCTGTGCAGTATGAACTGCACAGAAATTGTTGGCTTCAGAATCAAGCTTAAATTCTTTGGCAAGTAAATCATATCACGTAAGCCTGATACAAACCACAAATACATTTGACTTTTGCCCAAATAGACTCTTTATCCTTTCTAATTTGTTGCTGGATGTCATACTTGACTGTTTTGTTTTGGAAAGAATTATTCTGACTTTGAAAATTTTGGCTGCTTTGAAAGTGCAGTTTCATTTTTAAAGCAATGAGAGTTCCTTTCTTTCCACCCCGCTTCCCTTAAAGAAATTTACAGTTTGTGACTGGTTTTTGTAATACATTGGACTAGCTGAAATGAAGGGAAGACTCAAGAGTTCCTCAGAACAATTGTAAATGCAGTGTATTCCTTAGAAATTAGTAGAATTTCATGATACTGCTGTGAGTTTAAACAACAGCAGATTGCCATCTGAAATCTGTAGAAGCTAAAAACAAAGCAAAACCTCCACAAACAAAAAAAACAAATAACTGAAGAAGTTGCACTATAGTCACACAGAATGAGTGACAGAGCTGAAAACCGAATCCAGTGATCCTTGGTTCTGCTTCCTGATCTGATCTCCCTTGTCAAAATCTGAGAGTTCTGTATATTTCATATTACAATATAATAGACAAAATGTTGGGTTCCAAATTAGAAATGGTAGTATATTTCCAATTAAATTACTGGATAATTTGCTGGGGAAAAAAACCCAACTTAAATCTCTGAGCTATATTTTTTTCATTGTAAAGTTTTCTGGACAATTAGCATGTGTTTTCTAACTAAGACTTTGTACATGAAGAGGAATGAAAGTGGAAGAAAAAATGTGAGGGACTTTTAAGTAGGGAACCAGGACTGTAGAAAGGAAAAGATAGAACTGAAAATTTGAATCTCAGATGTATGGTATTTATTTGCAGCAAGATTTTACTTTTGATCTTTCTGTTCAGAGTCTTTGGACATATAAGCTACCGTTCAGACTGGGAACTGGTAAAGGTGGACTTCAGACCATCCTTCCCTAGGGAGTGCACTGATGATGATTATGAGTCTTGGGAGCTCACAAATCTACAGGTATTCACAGCCTTATGTTAACTGCCACAACTTTTCCATAGCATTTATATTCATATAGAACTGTGTGCTAGGAAAATGTTTTCAAATAACATTTGGATGCTACATCCCCAGCTTTGATCTCTATATGTTGGTATTTGCTGATTTTACACAAGCTAAAAATGGGAGAGGATTTTATGTTCCCTTCAGTTGTGTGATCTGTGTCCTGGGAAAGGCAGAAATGTATCTGGTGGTCTGTCATAATAATAGGTGGTCCTGCTGGGTTGAGAAGCATATACCATAAACTAAAGCGTGTAATACTGATTGAAGCATTTTCAACATGTATTTGTGTGTTCTGCCAACTTTCTGACCACATACTGTACTCATACATAAATTACCATGAGTAAAGTCCATTCCACAAATAATTTAAGTTATCAATGGACCAATCAGGTAATGGAGTCCAGTTTTGAGCAGTACCATTTCTGCAGTAATGGATTAAGTCTGTGCTAATCCTGATGTTCTGGCCAAATGCGATTTTGAGAAGCTACATTCTTTATATGATGTATTGACTAAATGGGGTTTGGTTTTTGTTTTGTTTTGGTTTTTGGGCTTTTTTGTTTTTTGGGGTTTTTTCTTTTTTTCATTAAATGAAATATGTCATATAATTCATAATATATTCATCATAATTCTGATTATTATGTTTTGCTTCTTCCAGTACATTTGTTTTCTCTCTCTGTGCAGGGTTGGCTTTTTTTGGCTTATGACCATGCTTCTCCAGCTCTCATTTGCTAGTTCTCATGCCTAATTTTACACTACTTGTTTGGGAATGCTGTGTATTTACAAGGAATGTGATGCAGATCTGAGCCTAAAAAGAAACAGTATCTTGGGATATTGGCATTGGATTGTCTTTCAGAAATTAGAAACTACTAAAATGACTTTGACAGAGTACATGCAGCTGCCTGGTTACCAGTGGAGTGTATGCAGATAGTCTTCATTCTACCTGTGTCCGCATGGTTGGTGCTTGTTGACTGCTGACACGAGACATAATGATTTAGTTAGAACTTCAGCCATCTGCATCCACGCTGTATTTTTAAATGGCCAGTTGTAGAGTTGTGCCTAGGTTGTGCGCATGTGAAACTTGGGGTTGAATTGAACTTGAATTTTCAGGAACATCTTTGGATTTGTGCCCTGAAATATAGTGTATTTTACAACTGTGTAATGGCCCGTTACTGTACAGCCATGGATAAGAGAGTTTTCTATACCTGTACATTTGAATATTAGAGAGTTTGTACAAGTTTATAGTCTTGGTAGCAAGATCAGACTTTCTTAGAACAATTTAAGGTCGCATCTGTGTGGTGTAGGTTACAGCGTGCAATAAGTCTGGTGCTTTGATGTTCAGGGTGATCGTTGCATCATGGGCCAGCAGAGGAGCTTTCGAAAGAGGAAGATTACATCATGGTGCATTAAAGGGAGAAGTTTCACATCAGCTCTCAGGTCCAAAGTTTGTGAATGTGTCAACTCTGATTTTCTATGGTGAGTCTGTCTGTGGACCTTTTGATTTACTGCTATTAAATAGTTACTTAGAGTTTGAGATGGATTTATTTTCTTCCTTTTTCCTCTCTCCCCACATACCCATGTATAAACAAATAGGCAGTCTGTTCTTTGAATAACATGCTGCTTTTGCATTTGCCTTTGTTTAAAAACACTGCTGTGTTTTAAGTATTTGCTTTACCTGACTGAACAAATCCTGATGTTTTTCTCTATTGATCAAGGCTTGAAAAATGACCATTGGATTGATTTGTAAGAGAGGCAAACCCTTTCTATTTGCAAATGAAGAAAAAAAAAAAAAAAACCCAACCAAAAAACCCAACCCAGAATGAATATATTGGTCTGAGTGGCAAAGAAAACCTTTTAAAAATCTAGGCTACCAAAAGAGTTAATTTTGCAGAACTGACAAAGTAATTGCAGCCAGTTTTTCTCCAAGTGTACGCAACTCCTGTTGACATTAGGCTTAAAACAGAACTGGCTTCACCAACTTGCATGTTCAGCTGGTAGAATAATATTAAAAAAATGGTTTTACTCTTAAAAAAGTAGTCTCATCCACCCCAAGTGAGACTGTTGAATGAAGTGGGGTTGAAGTAACACTCTTGGTGTTGTCGTTTTCAGTGATTATGGGTTTGAGCGCTCTGCACCTCTGAAGTCAGAGTCCAGCAAATGTTTTGCTGACTTTTGGTTTAACCCAGAAGCACCTCCTGAAGACTGTGTACTGGGGCAGGCATACACCAGCAGCACTGGGTAAGCTGATTTTGTGTTTTACTGGCTTGCAGAGCCTTCCAGACAGGATGAGAACATTCCAACCAAGGGCCACAAAAGTAGTTTGAAGGAAATGTAAATAAGGCAAACTGGGAAATGCAGAAGTTCTGACTTTAGAACATGTGCAGAAGCTGCCTGCAAACTAATGAAATACTACTTGACGTGTTCACAGCAGTTCAAAAACTAATCCATTTGAGAAGAGGGGGAGCTGTCTTCTTATTATTTTTTCCTATAATTTTTTGTGATGTGATGAAGCCATTGTTAGGAATGTCCATTCAGAGCCTTTTCTTTTAGCCCTTTGCTTGGGTTCAAACCAATTTTAATTTTGAATTCAATTAATTACTCTAAGGAGCCAGTATCATCTCACAGAACTTTCCACTTCACTTCTATAGGGGTAAGGAGTTCTGTGGAGAATAGATTCTTTTCCTGACCATATGGGCCACTCAGAATCAAAGGAAAGCTTCAGTAACTGTAAACAATACAGCATAGAATATATGGTACAATGTAGTCTGACGTCTGTGCTGAGAATAACTTGCAGCTGGCATCTATTCTGGCTTATCATAACATCATCTCTGTCGGTTGTGGAGATGAGAACCAAACGATGAAATGTCAAATCTGGCAATAGAATCACAATCTCTGTGTATATTTGCCTTACCGAGGAAAATGATGCCTTTTGGGTTGTGGCTGACAGCTGTGGTATACAGAATAGGAATTCAAAAGAGTGAAATCTGACTCCAATTTTTAAAGGATGTTTAAGAATAACATACCTGAGTGAAAATGATCTGTAAATAATTACTGTACACATCTGATATTCCATTATTATTTCTTTATAAGTGTTAGGTTTTTCACTCTTTTGTACTGCTATGTTAAATAAATGGTTTAAGCATTTTAAGAAATGCATAGACTTGAGACCAGCAGTTAAACAATTGGCTCTGGGTTAATGCAGAAGCTATTTAGTCTAATTTCTTCCTATTCTTTGGTGGTTGAACCAAGACCTCTATAGCACTGAGGACTGCTGAACACTAGGAAAGGGTATGGCAGAGGGGACAGCAGACGATCTAGCTCCTGAAGAGCTGTTCAGTCATCTTTCTAAATTTGAAAAGGCAGACTCTTCCAGTGCATACAAGTGAAATCATTATTGTGCTCCACACCCTCTTTCTTCAACAGGTTTCACTCAGTAAAGGCAATATCCCTTATCAAAGTATTTGCATCATGAATTTGTTTAGATCATCTGTAATCTTGTCTGTGATCCCAAGGAATATTCATTTGCTACCATCACACTCATATTCAGTGCCTCTGATGGTATTCTCCTCACCTCTGATTCACTGTGCCCACTGTATACTGTTTCTGCAGATACAGGAAAGTTATTTCTAACGTGTGTGAAGGTGGCGTAGACCTGCAGCAGGACTTAGCACAGCATATGTGTCCATTAATTGCTCCCAAAGGACTTCAGATCAGCATCAGGGAAGAAAGTCTGGCCATTAAGCCTGGGGAAGACATCACCTTCATTGTCAGACAAGAGCAGGTAGGAATGAACACTGGCTTTATGAAAGTTTCATCACTACTTTTAGGGTTCATTTTCTTCCTCCCTACTTTGCTGCTGAATAAAGATTAATTTGTGCTTGAGACAAAGATGAGTAACTCTCTAAATATTGAAACTTCTGGTTTTGAGTGAATCAGACAATGCAGTAAGCTCAGTAAGCCACCACGTTCTGTCCACAGAATGGGATTTGTCTCCTCAGCGGCGGAGTCAGTAATTATTCCTTAAAGGCAACAGCTTCTTGCAAAATCAAACGAACTAAATTACCAAAGTCTCCTTAGACTGAAAATTTCAACTGCTCTATCAGAGAAGAACAGAAATGCAGACAACATTTAATATTCTGATTTAAGTGGTTTTGAGAATCTGCTTTTCAGAAAGCAATGAGGCAAAGCTTTACAGAAATCAGCAAAGAGCACAGCGAAAGGATGTTTATTATATATTAGCTGTGTTCCCAGAGATATGGATTTTTTTTTCTGTTTATAGAGAGTCAATGCCCTAAGGCCCTGACCAACAGCAGTGAGTAACTTTTGGATGAATTGTTTGCTGTGGGTGTATTTCCTAACCCTTGTTTTTTATCATTAGGCTATAACTGCTGTGCTCAGGTTACCACAGTGTTGTACTTCCTGGCTAACCCCACTGATTTGCAAGAACTTGAACAAAGTTCACACATTTTGGCAAACCTGTGCAATATAAATCGGGCACTTGGGATTAATTTCTATAATGGAATCAAGAAGGTTATGTGCAAAACACTGGGCTTCTTAACACTTCACAGGCTCTCTGTCCCAATGCTTGCAGTGCCCCAACAGTTTGTGTGGCAAGTTATGCTGCCTTCTCTTTTTAGGATTTGTTTGGAAATGTTTATTGTAAGAATAGAGCATTTGGTTGCAATTTGGACTCCTAATGATTTTGACTGGCAGTTTGACTTTTTTTTCCTACTGGAGCTTTCATGAATCTCTGTGGCAATACTGAAAGCATTTAAAACTATTCAAAAATCTTCAGAAGTGAGGGATCTGGAAGGGAATCCCGTGCTGTGTTTTCTGAGGAAGTCTTTGCTCAATACGTGGGAGTGGAAGGCAGATTTAGAAGAAATATAGCAGTTTGCTGCCCCCTATGGCTAAGAATAATATTTATACTAAAATGTCCTGACGCTTGTTTATGATTTAATCTATACAACGTCTAAAGAGAATTCGTAACATTTACTGAGTTTAAGAAACAGCTCTACTAGGATAAACCAAAACATACCACTTTCTCTGCTGAACAAACTTGATTTACTTGTTTATGTGAATGCATGTTACTAGGTGCAGGACATCGGGAAGTAAAGAAAACAGGCTTTGGTATGTTTTGGCAGTTTACAAGTGACCTTAGAAATAATAATAATGTATAGTTATAATTATTTTTTCCTAAATTCTGTTGGCTGAATGTATAAATAAACAATGTCATTACAGTCGTCTATTTTGCATGGAAGAGGAAGCCCCAGTTCCTTTTAAATTTAACTGTTTTCCCTCTGTTTTGTTATCTGTCCACTGCTCACTGTCTTTTCTGGTCAGGGAAACAGAAAGTGCCTTGGCGTTTTGAAGACAGCACTCTCATCTCAACACTAGGGAAGCTGTTAGAATAAAACACTAAGAGAAGCTTGCATCCATTGGCTTTCAACAGTGGTTTCTGTCTCACCTAGAAAAAATATGCATGTGTACTTGTTAGCATAAGAAAGAGTGAACAAGAATTGTTTTCAAGCTAGTATCGCCTAAACAGATTCCACTTGCTGGCACATTGCTGGCAAGAAGACATCTCTTTTGCGTTAAAATTTAATGACATTATCTCCTTTGCTAAATTCTAGTCATCTGTTGTCAAAAGAAAAATGTTATTTGGAAAAAAAAATACAGTGAAGAAGCTTTTAAGTTCCTTTATGTGTGTTGAAAGATGGTGTTTAGGTATTTGATAACCCTATAGGTTCCTTATTATGGGTATTCTTTTACACTATAAGCAGTACTCTTTCATCTGATAAAATATAGAAGAAAATCAACCAAACTGCAAAATAATAGAAAGAGGAAATAATAGTATGTTTTCCTTCCCTTTGTAATGCCAGGGTATGTAAATTCCAGGTTTTGTTGCCTCCTTTGATTTTACATTAGTGCTGCCTTTTGGAATTACATTTTGATATAAAACTATTTTAGAGAGTGGCTTATGGGGAAGCGATTTTTTAATACTTTGAAGGGTGTCAGCCCTCTGCTCTGATGGCCGTTCAGGTCACCTGGTTAACGTATGGGTATATATATTCCTTTCCTAGAGGCAATGAAGGGTTTTAAACCAACACTGGGTTTTCACAATACAGAGTATTTTCTAACAAGCCTGGCCCTGCAACCTGTTTTAATTGTATGACTGCGATGGCTGTGTGCTGCGGCAAGCAGGGAGGAACATTTTTCTGAAGACTACTGGGGATGCAGGGCAGCTCGCTGAGGCAGTGCTGCCAGGAATGTTGAGAAAGTGTTGCTGCTAGCAGTTGAAATGAATTTTCGTTTGACTCCGTCCGCATCACCAGTCAACATAGCAAAAGCCTGGCTTCTCTCCTGAGCAGCCACACCATGACATGAGTGATGGGCATATGTTTGTCCTCTGACAGTAGTATCAGTCTTGTAGTATTTTAGGCCTGAGTTTAGGAAGACAGTGTGATTTAAAGGAGCATTTAGCAGAAGTGCAATGAAATAAATTCTGTGAGATGTGTGACATGATGGAATTAGTTGGCTGGACTTTTAAACTGTCATGGTTTAAGCCCAGCCGTAACTCAGGAAACCACGTGGTCTCTCTCTCACTCCCCCCCCTTCCTTCCCCCTGGTCCTGGAGGAATGGGGAGGAGAATCAAAAGAATGTAACTCCCACCGACTGAGATAAGAACAGTCCAGTAACTAAGGTATAACACAAACCACTGCTGCTACCACCAAGAATAATAATGATAAGGGAAGTAACAAGAGAAGAGAATACAACTGCTCACCACCCGCCGACCGATACCCAGCCCGACTGAGCAGTGATCTAACCCTTCCGGGTAACTGCCCCCAGTATATATACCGGGCATGATGTGCTGTGGTATGGAATACCTCTTTGGTTAGTTTGGGTCAGGTGTCCTGTCTCTGCTTCCTCCCGGCTTCCTGTCCTCCCTGGCAGAACATGAGACTCAGAAAGACCTTGGTCCGACTAAACATTACTGAGCAGCAACTGAAACCATCAGTGTTATCAGCCCTGTTCCCAGGCTGAAAGTCAAAACCCCAACACTGCACCAGCTACTAAGGAGAAAAATGACTGCTACTGCTGAACCCAGGACAGCATCTGTGCCTTATTCCATACCATTCACCTCATGCTCAGATCCCACATTTTCAATATACAATCACTCTTATGTCATATATATACATATATACATCCACAGAGAGAGAGATTCCTTAGTGCATGGACCAATCCCTATAAAGCTGCTGAGTCCATCCGGTCCATGATGTCGGGCTCCATCTCTTGTAACAGTCTTTCAGAGCAGAAGAGGCTATGTGCAGTGTTGGATCGTTGCCTGCTGATGCTGATTGTTCCTTTACTGCAGAACTCATCTGGTTCATCAAAGTTCATTCTTTATTGAGATGATGGTCAAGGGAAGACAGGGCCAGTCGCTGGTGACCTGAAGACATCTAGTTGGTGGACTGTAAAGTGCTCCATAGCAGGCAACAGCATACAATTGAGTTCATTGGCTGTTTTCCCCTAAAATCAAATCCCCTTGAGGTATACATCAGACTTTCCCATCTTCCCGCATTACCCACCAAGTATATCTGGGTCCCTGAGCGAAAGCAATCCCACGAGTGGGTTTGCCTTTACCTGAAGCTGGAATAACCCAGACTGTCTTCCCCAGAAATTCTTTATGTGCACCACAGGATCTTTGTCCCCCTCTACAGTATGTAAAATTTCTGACTGAGCTGGGCCAGCCCTGATGGCAGATCCTCTGTTGTTGACCAACCAGGAGGCCTTTGGTAAGTGTGTATTCCAAAGCTTGAAAGTCCCACCACCCATTGCTCTCAGTGTAGTTTTTAGCAGCCCACTATACCATTTGATTTTCCCATAGGCTGGTGCATGGTAGGGGATGTGATATACCCACTCAGTGCCATGCTCTTTGGCCCAAGTGTCTATCAGGCTGTTCTGGAAATGAGTCCCACTGTCTGACTCAATTCTCTCTGGGGTGCTGTGTCACCACAAAATCTGTTTCTCGAGGCCTAGGATAGTGTTCCGGGAAGTGGCATGGGGCACAGCGTGTGTTTCCAGCCATCCGGTGGTTGCTTCCACCATGGTAAGCACATGGCGCTTGCCTTGGCAGGTTGGTGGGAGGGTGATATAATTAATCTGCCAGGCCTCCCCATATTTGTACTTCAGCCATCATCCTCCATACCAAAGAGTTTTAACCATTTAGCTTGCTTAATTGCAGCACATGTTTCACACTCATGAATAACCTGGGCAATAGTATCCATTGTTGGTGGAGACATTGCTGTTGTCTTGCTGATCGCATCTGTGGGGATCTGGCAATGTCCATCTTGCCATTTTATTCCCAAAAATTGAATCTCCTGTGCAGGTTTCTTGATCTTACTCCATTTTATGGCAAAACCAGCTTCCAGCAGGATTTGGATTATTTTCCTCCCTTTCTCAAAGACTTCCACTGTATCGCCCCACACAATAATGTCATCAATGTATTGCAGGTGTTCTGGAGCTTGGCCTTGTTCCAGCGGAGTCTGGGTCAGTCCATGGCAGATGGTAGGGCTGTGTTTCCACCCCTGGGGCAGTCGGTTCCAAGTGTACTGGATGACCCTCCAAGTAAAAGCGAACTGTGGCCTGCACTCTGCTGCCAAAGGAATTGAGAAAAATGCATTGGCAATATCGATCGTGGCATACCACTTGGCTGCCTTTGACTCCAGTTCATACTGAAGTTCTAGCATGTCCGGTACAGCAGCACTCAAGGGTGGTGTGACTTCGTTCAGGCCACAGTAGTCTACCATTAGTCTCCACTCTCCATCAGACTTTCACACTGGCCATATTGGGCTATTAAAGGGTGAACGGGTCCTACTGATCACTCCTTGATTCTCCAGTCTATGGATCAGCTTATGGACGGGAATCAGGGAGTCTCGGTTGGTGCAATATTGCTGCCAGTACACTGTTGTGGTCGCGATTGGCACTTGTTGTTCATCGACCTCCAGCAACCCCGCAACCGAAGGATCCTCTAAGAGACCAGGCAAGGTGGGCAGCTTCTCAATTTCCTCTGTCTCCAAAGCAGCAATACCAAAAGCCCATTGGTACCCTTTTGGGTCTTTGAAGTACCCTCTTCTGAGGTAGTCTATGCCAAGGATGCATGGAGCCTCTGGACCGGTCACAATAGGGTGCTTTTGCCACTTCCTCCCAGTCAGGCTGATTTCAGCCTCCCGTACAGTCAACTCTTGGGATCCTCCTGTCATTCCAGAAATATAAATGGGTTCCACCCCTCGACAGCTTGATGGCATCAGGGTACACTGTGCACCGGTATCTACTAGAGCCTTATACTTCTGTGGGACTGATGTGCCAGGCCATATGATCCACACAATCCAGTAAATCCGATTGTCCCCTACCTCCAACTGGCTGGAGGCAGGGCCCCTCTAATAGTCATCACAACATTGGACACTTAAGTCTTGTAGAAAGGGATTCTTCTCCTTTATCACAGGAGCTGGAGTCAAATCAGCTCTTCCACTCCATCTGGGAACCTGCTCACCAGAGACTGAAGCCGCAGCTTTGATGGGATGATCATCCTTGACCCTTGTTCTCCTCTTCAATTTGTGCACCAGTTCCTCCAGAGCTGAGGTAGGTTTTCCATCCCACTTCATCATGGCTTCTCCGTGATCCCACAGGTAAAACCGTAGGGTGGCCCATGGCGTATACCTTCTTTATATTCTCTCTTGAGCAGTAGGACACCTTTTGTTAATAGCTGAAACATGTGTTGGTACACGTGAGGAGCTGGATAGATCAGATAGATCGTCTCTCAATTGTTTGAACTCCTGGGACAGTTTTTCCACAGCTGAAATGATGGAAGGGGTGAGATTGTCTTTGGACTCTTGGAGTTTATGGATCATTTCATCCGCTGTTAGCAGTACTATGTCATTCCAGGTTACTGTTGCTAATGAATGGGCATATGTTGACGGTGCATTCCATGTAAATTTCCGCCCCATGAGTTGTGTACATTTGACTTCATCTGGATCTATGGGTACATCCCCGGCATTTGACTTGATGTGATAGATCATCTCTACAGTGGCTGATTCCCTCAGAGACTGGATGCCTTCCTCTAGAGGAGTCCACTTGGCCGAACGACTCATAGCATCGTCCTTGTATAGAAACCTTTCTTTCACAGCTGCCAAGAGCTGCTTCCAAAGGCTGAGGGACTGTTTCTCTCTTGCAATTGCTTTATCAGTTCCCCCTTCTCTAGCAAGTGATCCCAGCTGCTTTGCTTCCCTACCTTCTAATTCATGACCATTGGCCCCACTGTCCCACCATCGGAGCAACCAGGTGACGATGTGCTCCCCTGGTTGACAGGTAAAATCTTTTCGCATATTCCGTAGCTCAGTTGAGGTCCGAGGTCGAGAAGTCATCTCTTCTTCTTGTTCTTCGTCATGTGATGATGACTCCTGATCACTGTCCTAGGTAGTAAGTGCATTACCATTGCTTCTTCATCTTGTTCTTTCATCTTTCTTGTTTTTGTTTTGTTTTTCCCCTTGTGTACAGGGGCAACCAATATTGGTACTAATTGGTCTCCTGGTTTAGCTGCAGTGACTATCACTGTGGTTGGAGTGGCTGCACTATCTGTTGTCGGGGTTTGGGTAGCTGCTGTACTTGTCGCTGGGGTTGGTGTAGCTGCTGTGCTTGGAGCTGGAATAGCTGCGCTGTCTGTTGGGGTCAAAGTTTGAGTAGCTACTATACTTGTTGCTGAGGCTGGTGTAGCTGCTGTGCTTGGAGCTGGAGTAGCTGCGCTGTCTGTTCCTTTGCCATCAGATCCAGGGACATTTTTGTCTTTTGAAGGTGCTGGATAGTGTTGAACAGGGCCCTGTAAGCATAGGCTAAGCCCCAGCACGTTGCCATGATTTGTCCGTCCCTGGTATGACCAGAATGACAACACACTTCCTTTAAGTGCTTTACTAATTTTTCTGGATTTTGCACTTGTTCAGTGGTGAAGTTCCAAAGCACTGGAGGGGCCCACTGGCCTAGATACTTGCCCATACTATCCCACACACCCTGCCCCTCATGGCTGTCCAGCCTCGGAGAAAATCTCTTGGTCCTCCTATATCGTCATCTAACCCTAGACAAGGCCCAAACCTGACTCTGCTTAACTCTTGAGACCAGACGAAATGGTCGTGGGTAAAACACACTCTGTATGTCTGCCAACATGGTGATCCCCATCACAATCAGCAAACAGGTCTCGAGGGTACCTAAAGGCCATTCAAAACCTTCAGAACTCTCAAATGATGCTGTAAACAGTCCAGCTGGGGGGCTAAGAGTGTAAAAGAATGTCTCCTTCATGGGTTGACCACCCGAGGAAAAGAAAAAAGATGTGTAATTGCTCAGCAGTTCTCTTATATACCTCCCAAAGTATAGAGGTGGTGACTACGCTGGGAACGCAAGCCAGATCAGTTTCATGATCAATGATTCTATTGTATTACAAGTCATTACCATAATGTACAATGAAACAAGAACCTTAGCCCAAGGCCCCCAGCCGATAAACTCTAACATAGCAAATACAGGCTGTAAGTAAGGTATGACATGCTGAAACTGTGAGATCAAAAGCAACAACTTTGAGAGCCAATAAATCAGCATTGTAGCGAGGAACTATTAGTCCGAAACAATGAATGCTTATCATGAATACGATTAGACACACTCTGGTCAGATCTGTCATTATCTCAACCCTTCGTGCCCCATGTTGTGTGCCAAAAAGAACTGGGGTAACTGCCCCCAGTATATATACTGGGCATGATGTGCTGTGGTATGGAATACCTCTTTGGTAAGTTTGGGTCAGGTGTCCTGTCTCTGCTTCCTCCTGGCTTCCCCTCCTCCCTGGCAGAACATGAGACTCAGAAAGTCATTGGTCAGACTAAACATTACTGAGCAGCAACTGAAACCATCAGTGTTATCAGCCCTGTTCCCAGGCTGAAAGTCAAAACCACAGCACTGCTCCAGCTACTAAGAAGGAGAAAAATGACTGCTACTGCTGAACCCAGGACATAAATCCTTTCCCAAACTCAGCTCAATAATCTGCTTCTTTAAGCATGCATATGGCTTTCTAAACATGCAGGTAGCTCTGTACAGTGTAGTACAACTCTGTGCAAAGATCCCAGCATGGATCTTGAAGACCATGTGGTTGAGATGCCAATGGTCTGCTTAGAAGGTGCTGTGAAGAATGTCTGAAGTAATTAATTTTATTTTATAATTTCATAGGCTAGAAGTTCACTGTATGAGTGGTTATTTACTACAATAACTATATTTAGCTGTTTGCAGTCAAATGATCATCACTCTAGATCCTGGGGCTGCCCTGCACCATCATGTTAGTTAGTGTCCAGCTGCATTGAGACGAGAGGGATGGCTTCTGTGTCATATAACTAAATTAATGGCTTGGGATGTCTTTCTTATTTTAAGGTAACACCTTACTGTGAAAATTTGCTATTTTTTCTACTAACGCACACATGACCTGTTGCACTAAAATCTTTGCCATGGGTATAGCGATTTTACTGCAACTATTGCAATTGAGTCAAAATATCTGACTGGGGCTAGAAATGCTATTGTGGTTCAGGAAATGGTTATAATCATGTGTCTTGTCTATTTTGGTTCTGGCCATTTAAAGTATTTTTGATATATTTTCCTTTTAGGGTGATTTATTGAATACCAAATACCAGGTAGATCTTGGAGATGGCTTTAAGGCGATATATGTGAACCTTACGATGACTGGAGAACCCATCCGTCACCACTATGAGAACCCTGGAATTTACCGTGTCTCGGTGACGGCTGAGAATGTGGCTGGGCATGATGAGGCTGTGGTGTTCGTCCAAGTCAACTGTAAATCAGCTCTTTGGTTTTCTTACTTTTGCTGCAGTGTAAAAATCTCATGACAACTATGAAGTAGTAAAGAAGATCTCTAGTCACAGGAAAAATGCATATTCTTTTTCAATAACTTCATGTAGTCTAGCAGTACTGTGTATTGCAGAGGCTTGCAAGCCTAATATTTTAGGGGGTCAGAGTTAGTTTTGTTTGGACCTGGGAGAAGGATGATATATTAATCTTTTAACTAGCACGCACGCCTGAGTTCAGATCTTCAGTCTGATCCATCTTCCTGACTCAAGACCCTGTTGGCTCTCTTAACAGCTAAAATTTAACACTTCAAGCTATGCCTTTTTAGGAGCTTTGAGTGTGAAGCAAGTGAACGGACATGTTGAGAAATGTATGAGTTCCTGTATGGTTTAAAAACCAAAGTAATCAAAATCTCAGTGTTTTTAAAAGTCAGGCTACTCATTAAAGTACTAAAACCTATGTTTTAGGTAGTTAATTCTCACAAAGTTTTAAAGTGGTACTTGGATATAACTTTGTGTTGACAAGCAATATTACTGGACATAGACTTCTCTCCCTCTCCTTAATTAAGACTTTAAAAACCTCATCAAACAGATTTAAAAGAAAAGAGTGGCATGGCACAGGGAATACCATGCACCATGCAAGCTTAATGTACCTCAGTCATCTCATAATTGATATGAAGAAGGAAAGTTATAACTAGAACTGAATTTTCCTCTTTCTTTGAGATTTAAGAGAGCTATTGCTTTGCCTCTTTTCAGATGTGTCAAAAATTCCGAAACAGGTAACATCAAAAGAAACGATACTCATCTTGCATTCTCCAGGTGTTTGTTTGCCTCTGTTGTGATTAGTGTGTCTTCCATCCTAATCCCAAAGCAGTGGAAATCGCTAGAGCAACATACAAGGTTGTGCACATAGCTGTGTGCTTTATGTCAGCCTGTCTAGTGGCTGCTGATGTTTATGAAGTTTGCTAATCGGAGTTCTTGAGTTCAGAGTTTCCAGTTCTGCTTTGATTAGCAGATGGAGCCCATCCCATTAGTGCTAATGGCCAATCTCCTATTAAAATCAAATGGAAATGATCAGAATTGAGTTCTCCACCTCAGTTATCTGTTTCTTTTTCTGTTTGTATTTTAAATAATTTTACAAGTCCAGAGAATTCAGACTAATTATTTAGGACCAATACTTTTTAGAAGCTTCTAGGTACTGAGAAGTAGATTAAGCACACCAACAGTAGATCTGTACAAGCAATGAACGGCAAAAAACTTTGTGTAACATCCTTTTCTTTGAGGAGAAGAACTCACCAGAGTATGATGAGTAAGCCCTGATGGAAAGCAGAACCACTGCTTTCTCAGAATGTGCTTCTGCTGTAGCCTACATCAGGATAAACAGAAAAAGTAAAAGATGTTAATTGTGTTTTATACTGTGGATTTTGCAAATTACAGAAGCAAGAGGTATTTTTGTGTGACTGGTGTGTTAAGAGGACTGGTGCTGAAGTGCAAAGGCAGCTGAGCACTGAAGCAGATGTGGTCCGTTCCTGAGCTTGTCTGTGGATGCGGCTCATGGTCTAGAAGACTCAGGGAAGCATGTCACCCAGCCTGCTTGAATAAATGGTTTCAGTGTGATTTGCTCTTTTAATTTTTTAGATAAATTACAAGATTTGAGGAAATTAGCTAGCACAAATTAAACTGCAATTTCTGCATTCTTGAGAAACTCGTAGTCATTCAGGGACACTTTTCACTGTGGAATATAATGAAAGCAGAAATGTCCATGGAGTCCTGCTTTTACTCTGTCTCTAGCTGATAAATTCTGAGGGAATTTTTTTTCAGGGACAAATGGCATAGGGAATAGTTTTTACTCCTGACAAGTTCTATTGCTATGGGAATGCCCTGTAATGCAGGACATCATCCAAATCACACAATTTACAACTTGTTAATGAACTGTAAAAGAAATGAGAGCAAGTCTGATAGTATAAATGTTAGGAGGTTACCCAAAATAAAGAGAAATGAAGAAGATTTAGGCCTACATTTTTTTCATGATACCATAATCTCTACAGTGTGAATAATCAGGAAGCTTTGAAAAAAACACTGAAATTGCAGCTTTGTTAAACAGAAATCATGGTAGTCAACTTCATTCCTAATCGTACACAATTAAGAGTGCTACAAAGCTTGTTCAAATGCATTATGAAATTATGTGACTGAGACAAGCAGAACTCACAATAATTATTTTTAGCTCTGTAATATATAGGAATGGCAAATTTGAAATAGCAGTCTTCATTCAAGTACCAAACAACTTTCCTTCTAAAAATTTTGGAAAAGAAAGTAATCTTCAGGAGGAAAACCATATCTCACAGTGATCAGTTTCCTCTGAGAAAATGTTAATTTATGGCAAAATTAAAAGTGATGCAGTTCCCTCCAGACTTCTTTGATTTACCTCATCAGAAGGAAAATCTATTTCTAGGAGGAACAAATTCCTACAATTTCTGAGTTTTCCCTTGAAGCTCTAGTAATAGGAGGGGCATCTTAACTCCACTTTTGTAAAGAGTTTATTGGAGAAATCATTTGTTTAAGCAGCAAACATGCCTTGAGTTCACAGAGGTGGTCAAAGTGACATTGGAGAAAATGCGAAATGAAAGTAGAGCCTAACCTCTGGATGAAGCAGCACACAGGCTGTTCAAGTGAGGTGGAAAAAGAGGGTGTGCACAGCTCAGACAAGTTGCTCTCTGGGACATTCAGTCAGTTTATTAAGATGAATTTACTAAAAGAATTTATAAAAAATTAGAAGTGAATGGGCAATGGTTCAGTTCATGAAAGAAAGAGCAAGAGCAAGACTTTGGACCAGTGTTGATTTCTTTTAAGTTTGCACTGGGATTAAAGACTTTGTGTGAGTTAAAACATATTTAGAATGGAACAAAAATGGATGGTTTAGTATTTATTCTGTGTAATAAATGCATGTTGGGTCATACAACCGTTTGATATCATGGATAGATGTTGCAGCTGAAGTTAAGATATTTTAGTTACCACAATATGCTATTATAAAGCTTTTACCCTCAGATGTTCTGAAAAAGATATACTGGAAAACCTCCAAGGGAAAGATTTTCTTTCAATAAAATTATTGTACTATGAAACAAAATACAACATTAAGCAGCAGTTAAAATTATTGTAATGATGCATTTCTTTCATACAAGTAGTAATGTTTACAGCCTTCATCAGCTAAAGTTCAGAAAGAAATAAGCTTACTCTATGGCACATTTTGGAGTAGAGGTTATCTATTTTGATTTCCAAAAAAATGTTCCCCTGATGCACACATCTATTTTAAAGTATGCGTTAATGAGAGGTTTTGTGTTCTGTGAACCTAACAACTGATATTTTATAATGGAAATGAGCAGTCAGCAACATTCCTTTTTAGTTTCTTGCTTTTTCCATAGCAGTTTCAGGTTTATTAGATTTCTATTCATTTGATCGTTTATTACTTAATGGAAAAAAAAAAAAGCTGAGATTGCTTTTTCCCACTTTATAACTGGGACTAAACCAGTGGATCAGAGAGGTACATTTTAGTGATCTGTCTCATTGCTTTAGGGGCTGTTTTGTGGGTTGGTTTGTTGGGGAGGAGGGTGGGAATGTTGTGTTGAAATGAGGTCCTTCCAATTATGCCTGTAGCTTTCAACACAGATGTAAAAGTGGGAGGGAAGGGAAAGTAATTTCAGGACCTTATGGTGTGCAGCTGAGAGGCTTTGGGGAAAAGAGTCATTAATAAATTGATGGATTCTTGTTCAGTGATATTTTGGGAACTTTGTTCAGCTCCACTGCAGGCTTTAAATTTAGAAGTGGTTCCAGTCATTGGGAGAGACCAGGAGGTGAACCTGACAGCCATCATACTGCCTAAGAACCCTAATTTGACAGTCTTCTACTGGTGGATAGGAAACAATCTACAGGTACATGAATGGTTTTGACTGAGGTGATTTTCAGTCTCTTTCTAATAAAGGTTGAGTGACAACTTTTAATAGAAGTACTGCCATGTTGCATGTCTTCTTTTAGAACATCTTTCATTCCTAATAGCCAGTTATGTCTGGTGGCAAGCAGTATCTAACTTCACTTGGTTAATCGGATGCATTTAAGATGTTAATTTCCCTTTATCTCTACTTAACTGGAAATGGTAATTTCTCTTCTAGAATTAGTTTGAATTTCTAAATTACTTTCTTTTTGGGGGGAACAACAATTTATTCTGTTTCATTACCCATGGAAAAAATATTGTGGAGGAGGGTGCATTTGTGTTTGTAGCATTGGTGAATGATGAGACTTGGATTTATGCATTTTCATGTTGATGAGTACTGTATATTCACTGTATAGATAAATATTTTCTGAGAGTTTAAAATAAACTGGCATCTCAAAAATTACAAAGATCTAAGAGGATATGAAAACGGTGAGAGCACTCAAACAATCTAGTGATATTCATTTGGGGACAGAAAATCTAGATAAACATATCTTAGAGCAATAAATATCCTGGTATTTCTATTGGAAATATTTCTTGCCTGGCTGGGCTGGCTGGGTTAATTTCTTTCTAGATAGTTCTTTCAATAACAGATCTGTATCTGTTCATAATACTGACTTTGCTATAGCTCGAACAGCCACAGCAGATCAATGTGAAGGGTTTTTGTAATTCATATGGATGGTGGTCAGGGAACAGAACGTCTCAGCTCCTCGTTGGAGATTATGGTGGACTGGTGCAGTTTCATGTCTCTAAGTTGACAGAATTAATCCTTTTAACTCTGACATACTCTACATTTTTTGAGGCAAATGACTTGTTACATATGATCTTACAGAGATCATTGAACCTGCCTCAAAATTACAGTGGAATCTGAATGAATTATTCTAAATGAAATGTTTGCCCCGTCCAGCAGCTATTCTGTTTATAAAAGATCCCTTTAGGGAAAGAAACATTCTATATTGAAAACTGTGATTGAACAATTCGATAAAATATTGATTGATTGTCTAATTGATGTGACATTTTTAATGACAGTCTCTTAGGACACTGTTCCCATGGTTTTTGCTGAAATTCTATTTTAAACTTTTCTTTGTATTTTTAAAGCCTCTTCTTACATTGGAGAGTTTTCTGGTGACAAAGTTTGCTGAGACAGGTGACATCAGAGTAACAGTGCAAGCTTCCTGTGGGAGCTCCATGCTTCAGGACTCAAAAGTTGTCCATGTTTTTGGTGAGACTTTATTCTTAATTTTGTTGGGTTTTTTTGTTTGTTTCATGTGTACTTGTTTCTTATACCCCTTAAACCAGCCCTGACACAACTGAACCTGTTGTAAAATTATATCTAATGCCACATATAATTCTTAAAATTAGAGGGATGAACTGTCAATAGGTAACTCCATGAAGTTGAAGAGCGTGATTGTATGGAAGGGTTTAATCTGAAACATTTTACTTTCTTTGCTAATTTCAGATGTTACTGTGGTTCCTATATGCTATATGTAGCAACAGCGCTTAGAAATTTTTTTAAGTTTTCAGATAAAGTAGTTTAAATACCTCTGGAAAAAAAAAAGAAAATTTAGTTCTGTATATGCTTTCAGCATTGAAAACAATGTGAAATAATTGCCTTTTATCACTGTTGCTTTAGTGTTTGAGAGTTTTGATCAAGTATAGCTCTGCTGTAATTACTGAATAACCCTTCCACTTTTGTTTCACATTGTGCCCTGGTGTTTGTTGTGTCGTATAATGTGGTGACAGGGTATAATACACTGTGAAGAATGTAGTGCCAACAAATTATTTACATTTGTATTTGTGCTGTCACATGTGGGAATTGTGATAAGTGAAAAAACTTCTTTCTAATGCAAGCTAAAAGCCTTCAGATATAAAATACACAACATGATACATCTCTATTGTCTGAAGAAGATTCTGTTCTTTTTGCTTTTAGTGCATTTATTAGTTTAAAATAATGATAAAAGACTCCTGCTAAATGGAGCTTTTGTGAACCTTTTCCTTCCCTAAGATAAATGGATTTAACATTTACACTACCCCTTGTAAGTCCATCCACTTTTTTAGAAATCTTTAGAAGACTTAGTGTGACTAGATCAATGACTTTGGCTTTCCAACACTCCTTCTGCTCTTAATGTTGGCCAATCTTGACAGTAAGAGCAAGAAAGTACTGGCCATGAGGGAAATAAAGAAGTCTTTGGAAAAGAAAACCACGTTAAAGTACAATTCTGGTGGAAGTGTTAGGGAGGCCAGGTTTGCCTCATGCATTCCAGAGGATCTCTTTCTCTGCTTTGCATTAAGTTCCCCAGGTGTTCATCCAAGGAACCTATATGAAGAAATGGAGAATTTTAGAGTCTGTTCACTGAGGAACAGCTCATTTTTAGTATTTCAGATATTTTTGGAAATTTCCAGAGAAATATTGGTTTTATTATTTCTAAGAGGGCCATCGTTAGCCTTTGTTGCATCATTTCTATTCTTATGTTCATAGCTAGCTTATGGAGTATGTAAAGTATTCATTTTACATGAAAAAAATGCAACATGGAATATGTTACAAGGGACATGTAACAGGCAAAAACCATATGCTAATGATTCAGTGAGAATAAGATCCACTGGCACATTTCCATTACAAATAAATGAAACCAACCATGTCTCTGTGGTGTATTGTCTGTCCTAAGGAAAAAATACTCGGAACTTTATGACCCCAGATCACATACGTAAATTTCTTTGGGTTGGGTTTTTTTTTTTTTCTTCCTGCTTTTTTGTCTTAAGGCACAAATTTGATGATGTTGACCAAACTACAGAAAGAAATTGAGTGCCTGACAGGAGTGTAGGTTTGCTCCATGAAAGAGTATATAAACACAGATCAGTAGGGTTCCTAGATACAGCATCGCTGCCCAGCAAATGATGCCAAATTATATATTTCATCTTTTATTTCTACAAAACTGTTTTTGCAGCCTGGTTTGTTGTTTGTTCAAAAATGTTACTTTTTGGTCTTTTTCTAGATAATTTTCATGTTCTTGCTCTGAAGTTTACTAAGCACCTGGACATGTACAACCCCGACATACCGGAGTGGAGGGAAGACATAGGACGGGTAGTAACACGACTTCTTGCAAAGGTGCTCTTTCAGATTGCTCATAAAATGTTCCCTCACCAGTTGTAAAGCTTGAAGGTTAAGTTAATGCCTTCTCATTTGGAAAAAAGGACGCAGAGCAGAATAATAAAATGAACCTCATGAGCCACATTTCAAACAAGTTTGAGCCTATCGTTACTTTTATGTGCAGGCTGTAGATGTTGATGTTGTAACATAGACAGTCTATGTCTAACACAGCCTAATTGGCAATTATTGCTAAATATTGCTCTTTGGGATTAGACATAAACATATTGGTAAATACTGCTGACTCCAAAACAAGAAGAATATCTTAAATGTGATTTATTTAGAAGTTAAGCAAAGGAAGAGAAAAGAGAAGTCTCCATGAGGACATTAGTACAGTCTTCCAGTACCTAATGAGAGCCTACAGGAAAGCTGAGGATGACTCTTTACAAGGGCATGTAGGGATAGGACAGGATAAACGGCTTTAAACTAGAATAAGGTAGATTTAGGGACATTAGGAAGAAATTCGTCACTATGAGAGTGGACTCTGGAACAGGTTGCCCAGAGAAGTTGTGGGTGCCCTGTCCCTGCAAGTGTTCAAGGCCAGATTGAATGGGGCTTTGAGCAACCTGGTCTCATGGAAGGTGTCCCTGCCCATGACAGGGGATTGGAACTAGGTGATCTTTAAAGTTCCTTCCAACCCAAACCATTCTAGGATTCTGTGATTCTATGATTCTGCATAATATAAAAGACATAGTCTTTATGTAAAAACAAAGCAGAATGAAAGACTTAACAGTGCCAGTTGTGTAACTTTGAAAATTACACATAATATATAGGCACACTATTTGTAAAGCTGTTTTTTTTTTTTTTTTTTGAGTTCACAAAAGGAATGTGAATTGGCAGCAGCTGAATCTTGTAGGTTAAATCAAGTACAAAGGCATGCAGCAGTACTGTGAGATAAGTAAATGAAAACTATGAGCTCCAGAGCTGTGCTGTTCAGGAACACACACTGCCAGTAGCTGGGCATGCCCACATGGGCTTTTGTGAGGGTAATAGCACTGAGGGGCAGATTGACAGTGTTCTTAAAGTATTTGCTTTTAAAATCACTTGCCTTTTCCTGGATTTGCAGTAGTGCAAATCAGGCTTTGGAATTTTGGCTTTTATACCATTTTGTGCCTATTTTTTTTTTTAGGGTTCATGTCAAATGTCAAATTAAATTAATTTCCCACTTTTATCAACATAAACCCATTCTATAACCAGTGTCAGTCAAATAAATATTTTGCTCCCTTATACAACAGCCCTTGCATTTTAATAATTACTGAATCATTTTCAAAATAATATGAAAGATTTAATGGAATTTCAGAATCTGTTTGATAAAGGCCATAGAAAGTGCCCAGGGTGTTGTCATGAGAATCGTGTGGCTGTATTATGCAGCACATGGAGGATTTTGAGACTAAAAGCAAAATTTGCACAAACTACATTGAAAAGAGATGCACTTGACTTTCAGTGTGGGATGCAGGTAGTCATTGCAATTCAAGAACTCAATCTAGGTGCTCTTAGTGTTACCCTGGAAGATTTTTCTCTGTCCATTAAACACAGATGGAAAAGTAGCCTCCCTAAGCTAAAGTTAGCAGTAATGAATATGCCCTTCTAAGTCTACTATGTGTCTGAGTGGCCCACAGAGGTCCTAAATCAGTTAGGATTTTTTTTTCCCTGTTACCCTAGAAATGCACAGCCATTGCACAGTTTTGCTAGCACTGCATACCACTTGATTTGGCTTTCTTTGTATGATGCCACTAAATCACTTTAATGCAATAACAATGCTTAGCTCTTCCAGTCTTCAAAGAGCAGCTCACATTTCACTTGATTTGTGTCTGGCTTTTTTCATGTTTTAGCTTCTGGTAGAATATCCTCTAAATATTAAGGATCTGAATACCAAAGACTAAAATTACTCATGTATTTTCTCTAAAATATAAAGCACACTGTCCTATAATTTGCCATATGCCTTTGTCTTTACAGGAAACAAATATACCCGAAGAAACACTCATGACAGTTGTGAAACCTGGTCTGCCTACAACTGCTGACTTGCATGTGCTACTACCAGCAAACCAACCAAAAAGGAAGAGAAGTGTAGCTAGTGATAAGGTAACCAGAGCAATGTATGTCTGGCTAGGACAGTCTTCATCCTCTTTTGCAGTCACTATACTCTCATTGTCTTTATGTAATAATTAAAAGGTGTTCCCTACCTATGTAAAGATCTCAATTCCACCTGACAAGTTACATGTAAAATCTAGAAACTGCAATGTCTGCTTTGTTTGACAGTATCTAGACCAGCATAATCTAGTGTATTTCAGAAGACTAAGTAATACTCATCTGTTTTTTGAACAGAAAAAGCAGTGGTGACATGTCAGTCTGTGAAGATCCAGTAGAGCAAAGAGTGTATTTTAGAACACTGACACTTCTAACGAGGGACAAAGCATCTCTGCACTCTTTTCATAAGCAAATTAGATTTCAGGTCAAACAGAAAAAGAACCTTGATAGTTGACCTGTAAAGAGCATTGAGAAGGTAGTTTCTGTCTTTATGAGCAAAATTCCTTTTCAGTTGGCAAGAAATAAATATAGGGAACACAGGAATGAAAATAAGATATTAGTTTCTGCCTTATTATTTTGGAACTATGTTTCTTCCACAGGAACATTTGGCACTAATAATCTGTAGTAATTGTCCTTTTGCTGTGATAGAGAAGGAGCAGATCTCAACCCTCTGCCTGTATCTAGCAGTTCAAGTCACGCCAAAGAATAACAAAAAAGAAAATAATAATAATAATAAAAGAATTCCAAGAATAACAATGTAAGGTATCAATTTTGAAGGGCATTTTACAACTTCTTCAGACAAGGTCACGGTATCCAAAGAGCTGGAGAAGTTAATATGAAGCTCTTTATGTGAAAACAAAGCCAGTAGATTATGTTTGGAATTTATGGGGTATGGTTTGGAAAGTCCAAAGGAGTATGTTGAAGTTGTCAAAGTACTTGAACAGGTGTCTTACTTTAAAATGCACAGAATAGAGTGTGAATGCAGTTTCTGAAGGCAATTCTTTATTCTGAGCATATATGGAATGGATGTCTTTATTAATTTGAGGGAACTGATAGTGATAGATTTTTAGGTTCTTCAATCATGTTATTTCAGTACAAAGTGTGATGCATATTAGTATCCTTTATATCTCAACTGTTATATTAGCTTAAAGAATATGCTGCCTTAAGGCTTTTTTCATGTTTGTTTATGAAACAGCCTGCGAGTTATTCCAAAACATAAAGAAGAACAGTCACATGTTGCAAATTATTTGGAAAAACTTTCATTTCAGTGGGTCTATGGGGAAATTACATTAGTTTACCAAGGAACAGTTTCTGTAATAAGTAGTCCTGCTTTAGCCAGCTGCCTAAATTTCTATTTTTATATTGTAGCTAAGGGGCACTACTTTACCTTGGCTATTGATTTATGCATGTAAAATTGTTGATTTAGAATTGAATGGCACAAATTTTGATAAAATATATATTGTGACTCCACTGTGACTCAAGAATTATCCTGAAAATGCACCCTATGTAAATAAACTTACAAGCAGTAACTGGCTAAGTGAACAGGAAAATACTCATGGTGTCCCTTGTTTAAAGATTCATTGCATTCTCCCAGAAGAGAATCTTGAAGCCTTCATCATGTTTAACTGGAAGGATGTGCTTTGTCATGCTGCTAGTGCCAGTTCTCAAAGTCAGTGTTGTGGCAATATTGTGAGGGCTCACCAATGCAGAACGTTTTTTGCATATTTGGAGGTGTCCATGAAATCCTTACCATAGACGTATTTCCCAAATGTCTTCCCTAAAAGAAGACCTATTTGTTCTTGACTGAAAACGTTTTAGATTTGGGATATTACTCGATTTCAGAAAATCTGGGTCAGGCAGTGAGCACTTGGTGGTTTCTAGTGGTATTTTACAGAATGTTGTGATGTGGTGCCAGTGATTAAATTAGTGGTCTAGAACAGGAGTCATAACTGATAAAAGCAGCCAGCAATAACAAAGATAGTAAGTTGGAAGTGCAATAGTAGGAGCCCTTTGGATAATTCTGACAAAAGCCCTTTTTCTTTCAAATTTATGCATGTAGAAATAAAAGCTGACTGTGATTTAACCTGGTTTTAAGAACACAGCAATTTCATTCTAATCATTGACTCTGGAGGAAGACTCGGTTGCTTAATTTATGCACATCTATTACATGTCTAATGTCAGGTGGGATGAGTCCAGTTAAAAGAGTCAATTAAAATGCATTTAAACTGTAGTCTTGAAAGCAGTGGCTCTGAGGAAGATTTGGGGCTCTGTCTAGATACGCTACTACATGAAAATTCCCAGCGAGTTGCTTTGGTAAAAAGGGCAACTCAAACCCCAGATGCGTAAGACAGTAGGTAACAGTTTGAATACTGTCATTATTTTTGCATTGTTATACCACAATGTAGGAGCCACTTTGTTCACATGTTCAAATATTATAATTGGAAAGGATGTAGAAAAAAAAGATAGAATATTCAAATGCTGGTATAAGAACCTTAACTTAGTCTAGAGAAGATCTCCACACAATAGGTTGTTTTTTGTAAATGTTGGAGAGGTGGCAGCATTGTGTTCAATAAATGCCTCGGGGCAGAATTAAAAAACCCAAAACCACAAGTACTGAAGCAATCATCAATCTAACAGTGAAACAAATAAGCTTGGTGCTTCACATCAGATTCAAATTTTCAACCTGTGGAAATGTAGTTTGAATATGCTTGGTAGGGAGAGAAATAACTGACAAGTGTTAGTCAATTAAGCAAAAAACAGAGCAAATGTTTGGTTCCTCAAACACCTGCCAGGAAAATATGGGGTATCCGAAGTTATGGGCCTTGGTAATTTCACTTACTCTCTCAAAGTCACATCACCGTAACGTAGTTGACTTGCATGGTATATCATGAACATGAGAACCTGAAGTGACATCAAGTAACTATTTCAGTGGTACCAGCGTCACTTTAAAAGATGCTAATCAATATATTATTATCATTGTATTATTATATGTTTATCCTATCTATTCTTTTTTCAGACTTTGGGCAAAAAGATAAATACTTAGGAGCTATCTTGAGTAATTTTCTTGTAAAATAACTGAGGCCATGATCCCATCACCCTTATGTTGAGTCATTCTCCCACAAAAAATGTAATAAAGTGAGTGGAATGGCTTCATAAGTTAGCTATTCCTGAATATGAGTGAGGATATCTGAACTTTTGTGTAGTCTATGACCATAACAAGAGAGACCACAGGGATTTCTATTATATGCAAAGGCTTGTCAAACATGACACTGTAATTGATAATATCATAAAAGAAGTTACTCATGAAGGTTTGATGGCTATAAAGCATATTTCTAATTTGGCATCCTGTGTGAAGTCATGTCCTAAATTATAAGGTATAAAGTATAAAACTAGCTTTGATCTTTCAGAAAATTACCCATGGTGAAGACACAAGCAAGTAGAAGGGAATATTCAGATAATTTTTCATCTGGGGTTAGGATATGATAGTACATTTAATGGTTCTGCTCCATAAAAATGTGAGAGACCATATTTTACTATCTATCCACTAAAGAAAAATAGGAGGAATCCTGATTTTTTCCACATGGGTGGATGTATATATTTCTACAGGGTATTGTTAGAAATTAGGTATAAATGGAATCCATACCTTTATAGGTAAGGAAGTGAGGAAAATTATGACATGTAGTTCATTATCAAATAGCAGTTACTTTTCAAAGCAAGAAATAAAAGTGACATTACAGGTTTTCTTCTGATAGGTTAGAAGAATGGAGAGTTTTTAACATGAATTATGCATTGTGTGAGTTATGACCAGGTAAACCAAATAGTGTGTGCAAATGATGTGCTGTCTGTCACATACTGGGTAAATGTAAAGGCTTTGGTGTAAGCAGAAAGATAGATTTAGCTATAAATCAGCTTTTACGGCTTATGGAGTTTGGCATTATTTTTAAACACTGAATTTCTTTAAGATTTCCGCTCATTGTTGACAAATGCTTTTTGAATTTCTTGCCATTTAATGAACCAGGGGTTTTCCTTTTTAGAACATCGAGTGACTCAGAGTGGAACATAGTGCAAGATGTCTGACATTCTCTCTGTTGTATTTTCAGAGAATAGCGGCTATAAAGCAGGCCTTGAATGCACACAACATCAGTTTCTTTCTGAGGGGAGGATACTGGGTCTTAGTGACTTTAGCTGACTCCAGTTCAGGTAAATATATACACAAAGCTCCCAACAGAACAACTTTTGGATGCCTGTTTGAGTTCTAATAAGTTAAGGAGAAAATCTTCATACCAGTATATATGTCTACATACATATATACTTATTTCGTACTTGTTACATATAGATGCACACATAAATATATATATGTATATACATGTAAATATATATATGTAATATATAAAGTCCCATAATTTTTGTTTGTGTATCATCTTCCATAATATATCCTTCTTTATTATTTCAGCATGTTGTGGGAGAACAGCTTAGTTTACCACAATCAATTTATGTAAATACGGGTGTGATATTTTATTTCTCAGCTCCCTCTAGAAGACAAAGCTCTTTTATCTCATCACTAATGTGGAATTATGCTACTGTCTTGCTGTAGTACCTCATCTGGTTTAAAGGGCTAACATTCCTTAGCCAGCATAAAAAGCTGGGATTGAAAGAAGCCCATGTTTGTTTCAGCCTTTACCAGTGTGGGACCTTGATGAATTAATTTTGTTCAAAGCCTTAGTTTTTCCTTCTGTGACATTAATACAGCCCTGCTTTTGTAGCACGTATGCTTCAGTGTATGTGATCATTTCCTATGATAACTTTAGATTCTGAGAAAAAGACCCACTGAGTACGCAAATAATTAAATCTTCAAAAGTTCTGTTTGTTGTGTTTTGTTTTGGCTTTGTTTTTGCTTGTATTTGTTTTTAATTGGTCCTCTGTCCTTCAGTCACAAGTCACCAATTAAATTTGTGTTGTTGCCTTCTTGAAGAGGCTACAGATGTAGTAAAAAGGAGTTACACAAATAGCAACGAATGTTTTTGCACTGGCAATTAAATAGAAAAGAAAGCCCAAGAATGTGAGTGATCTGAGAGAAGACGTGCTAAGCTGTTGTTTTATTTTTCAGACTCTCAGAGGATTGGAGGAGGCAGTGGCTACTGGGCTATTGTGATTCTCTTTGTTATCTGTCTAGTTGCAGTTGGGGCTTTCATCCTCTACAAGTTCAAAAGGCAAGTAAACCTTAATTAACAACATACATGCTTTAAGAATTAGGTTTATCCACAGATCAGCAAAACAGAGTTTGTTTGTTATTTGAAAAGGAGGTTTCTTGAAGAATTGCAAAAAGTCCACTGCTTTGAAAATCATGGTTTTCCGAACTTTTCAGGTATCAAGGTCCTGTACTGATGCTTGCTTTCACTTACTGTGTTCCAAGATAAATAGCAGCAATATAGGAACTGTGTAGAGTTTGTTCAGCTTGTCTAAATAATATCATCAAGAAACAGAGCTGAGCTAAAATATTATTCCTGATTAATTCGTACCTCATTACTCCTAGCAGTTATGAATAAACTAAAGCTTTTGGGACAAGGAATGCATCTGCAATGCTGATTTGCTTTGAAAGGTAGTTTTATCAAAACGTGTAGTGCTCTGGAGTTTCTCTTTGCACACATTACATTTTAATTGCTGGGGCAATGCCATATAGAATGACTGACAGAAATAGATTAGCATTAATTTGACACTAAAGTTTGTTGAGGGGAGAAATAATTCTGGGGATAGACTTTATGTAAGACATATTCTCAAAATTGGCAAGGGATGCCATGCCAGCCTTTGACAGTCCAATATATCTCTAGTCTGCAACTGATTTTAATCAGAGCTACAAGGGTGCTAGGCCATTTAAAGGATTTTGTTCTTGTTCATGAGTCTGTGTTATCATTGGCTATGCTCTTGGTATTTTTGTATCTCTGGGGCACTTAGAAATTCTTGAGTTTAAGCATACTGGAAGCAAGTCTTCGTCATCATCAAATCCTGATGTCCTTACTCAGTGAGGATTCCTGTTGATCTGTCTCATTTTTTAAAGATTATTTTTCGTGAGAAATAAACTAAGTTGTAGAAATGGGTGCAGCACTGAGTTTGTGATAGCAGTAAGAGTAGGTAGCATTTAAATAAGAGCTTGTTTAGATAAAGAGTTACTAAGTCAATATAGAGCCCCCCTTTTTTCTAAGGATCTCTTCATTTTCCACTGCAGCATCTAAGTTTCTTATTGCTCGTAGTGGCTGATTTCTTTAAAGGACAAAGCGCAAGACTGTCAAACTGTCTACAGCTGAATAAAATTCCATTTTACTATTCTAGGTGCCTGCAGCAAGGAAAAGCATAAAAATGGTTGATGTGGTGTAATTATATTATTTCAGTAGCAATAGATGGAGGATTTGCTGTTTGCAGTGTGCGATCATAAAACTTGCTTGTGATATCTTTCAAAAGCTGTATGATTTATATCTTTTATTAGCTCTTAAATGAGAGCAATTAAATTACAGACACAATTACTGCATGGAAAAAGAAGTATGAAATATTCAAGAAAGGAGGAACAAAATTATGTTCCTTGAGTTCTTTCTAAAATGCTCAATGAACCATTGCTTTATAAATAGAGCTTTTACTAAGGAGAAAACTATAGTACAATTTGCAAATTGCGAGCTTTAATGTCTCTCACACTTCTATATATGATTTGTGAAAATCATTTGCATTTAAATTTTGTGGGGCTTCAATTTAGATGCGAGTGAGGAGAATCATGAGAGATATTCAAATGTTTATCAGTAGCCTGAAAACTGCAGTTGGCATTGATGAATGACCATGCAGTAGTGTTCAATTTTAGTCCATTTCATATCTGTTTCTGAGATATTTGACAGAATTATTTTCAAATATTCCTGCTCATCTTTTCCAAGATGACATTTTTTTTTTTTTTGGTTCCATCCTTTATTTGCAATTTGATCTTCAAAGAATATTGAGTGCCTGATTGGTGCTACGCTTGAAAAATCAATTTTCCCCCATGTGCTCCCTGTGAACTCCTCTCCCACCCAAGTCTTTAATCCCTTCAAAAAAGTCTTTCCTGTGTTTGTAAAGATGGATGTCGAATTGCTGGATCCCCATGGAGTGCTTACTTGTGAGTAGAGTTCCTTTAAAGTCAGTACAGTGAGTATGTAAGTTTACAAACTCGTCCATGGGGACTGAGGCTATGAAATTGAGTGTCCTTTATAGATACAAAGGTTGCAAGTTGTAATGCACAAAGGCAGCTTGTCAGTATTATATGCCTGTATATTAAAAATTAATTTGCTGAAAGAATGCCATCGGCAACAAAAATTTTTCCATTTTAGAATATAATTTCAGCAGAACAACATTTACTGGGCTCTGTGGTAACTCAGACAACACACGTAAATATAAAAATGAGTTATTTCCACTTACAGGCATGTATAAGGTGTTGAAATGTTAATAATGTCCATAATTTTTATGTATGATTCACAAAATTAAGTAGGAGATGGAAGATATTTGCTGGTGCTTTCCTTTTACGTACATAAGTCAGATACTCCCTTCAGAAAAGGATTAGAGCTTTCTTTTTTTCCTTCAAGTCAGAGAAATCTTTATTATTTTTAGTTTTATCACTGCACTGATTGGGTCTGCAGGACTTGTAGGTGGCATTGGGGCACAGACGAAGCAGGTGGTTTGCAAAAGATTATATGGACATGCCTTGGACTATTCTCTCTCTATTTCTCTCTCTTTTCTGGCCTAAAAGACAGTTCTTCAGATTGTTTGATACCTGGAAAGATGCAAGATGGAAAGACTGGGTTGCAGTTAAGATGGTGACTGCATTGGCAGAGAGGTTGCAGCTTCCTACGTGAGAGCATTTAATCTTTTTGCAGTGAGTCGAGGCACAGGTCATGACTGGTGGTGAAAAGTAAGGAGAAAATAACAAACTTCTGTATAGACTATAGTACAGCTTCAATAGAAAAAGAAGAAAACTGCTCAAACTGCCTAATGGTTCTGGAGTGCCAGGGATTGGTTCCTGTCCCCAAGCAAGAGGCTTAATTTGCCCTAATTTATCACGCAGAATTGCGAGATGAAAGACAGTGTTGACGAGATATCAGGGACTAATCTAATAATTCTTTTTTTATGAATCTTTCAGGGCAATCAGGACATCTCTGATGAAACTTGCTGCTCCTGTTTAATTTCTCATTTTCTGAAAACTGCAACACCCAGCATTAAAAAATGGTGTCCCTCACAAGAAGTAAATCTCCCAAAATTAGTTTTTGGGGAAGCAGTAATCTAAAAATAACAACCCTGCATAAAATTATATGTCAGATGCCTTGTATGCAGAAAACAAAGAGAGTATTTTATCTAATTAAGTAGGGAGGATAGCGGGAAAACAAAGAGAGTATTTTATCTAATTAAGTAGGGAGGGTAGGGGGAAAACAAAGGCAGATTTATATAGAGGTGGTGGAATTTGGGCTGATTAGTTATATGCGTATTAAAAACCAACACTGTCTCATCACTCCTGAAGGAATTCCCATTTTAAAGAAAAGATTAAAATTGTGTCATTTCTTACTAATCAAAACTTAAATTTTAGGGTCTGCTGGATAAGCAGAGCTGTCATGGCTGTCTAGTAATGATTAGGTGACTGTAAATTACATTGGTTCTGATATGCCCAAATCCCAAATAATTAACCACTGGCTAGGAAGATTGCTGTCCTGTTTTCTTACGTGCAGTAAAATAGTGAACATTTATAATTTCATCTCCCTGCTCCTACTTCATCTAATGGTTTGTTTGTGCGTCCAGCCACTCATCACCAGGAACATATGCTTGAAAAACTAGTGCTGGAGTCCTGGGAGCTCATGGAGTGATCCCTGGCAATCCAGAGAATGATTGCTTCAGACAAAAGCAAAATTAGAAAGCCAGAAAGTCTTGAGACACGCAGGGTTACGACCCTCTATGATCAGAGTAGGTAAACAATTCAGATTAGGGCTATTTTTATGTAGTAAATGAGAAGTAAATGTTAAATGACAAATGCTGATGGTTTTAAAGACTAATTCTGGTTGTATCCCACAAATGAACAAAGATTAGTTTAGATACATTTGGGAGGGTGTGTGGGGGAATTTTCAGCATGAAAGCAAGGAGAGGTAATACCCCAACTGCTAAATCTGACTGTGGCTATGGCACAGGATGCAGTGCCAACAATGAACATGAATGGCTGGCAAGCCAAGAATAATATGCTTTTTCTTTCCTCTTATTTTTTGAGGATGGAAATCACCAGTCTGGTGCCTCAAGCAAACAATATGTTACAGTACTCACTAGTATGCTTCAGTTGTTTAAGCATCCAGGTAAAATGGACTAGAGCTGTTTCTTTTGACCAGAACAATACGAAGCAGCTGGAAAATATATTTGAGAAATCAGGTCTGTTTTTTAAAGCAGATCTGGGGCTTTCATATATTGTTCTATACCATACCATCTTTACTAAATTAGGTTCAGGAAAAACACACTTCTTCTATTCCCTTTGAAAAAATGTTTATATTTTTTGTGGGTTTCAAGTTGCCATCCAGAAAAGATTTCTTCATCCTTTCACAGCAAGCTTTCTATGGTGTGCGGTGCTGGGCAACAGTATAGAGAAGGCAAATAACACTGTCTGCAGTAGGCAAAGTGGAGGAAAGGAAAAATACATTTTAGCCACATCAAAGCTGCCATGTAATCATCATGGATCTGAAATCCTTTTCTTATTTTTTATATCTGCATAGCAACAGGATATTAGGGTAGCCAAACCAGAAGAAATACTTGGCTTTTCTGCTTAGGTATTTTACCTGGTTAATAGTAGCAAATTGGGTTCTCTAAAAGACTATGGAAATCTTCAACCTTTAATTTGTATGCAGACTACTGCCAGTGTACTTCAAGCTACATATGTTGTTTTCACAAATCACCATGGATCTACTTCAGCCAAATTTATATTATTCTGTGTGTATTCTTTTTTCCTCCACTACTGTCAAGTGCCACTTTTGGTAAATGAACCCTTCCCTGGTCATTTCCACAATCTGGAGCAGAACTGTGTTATCTTTCTGCCTCATTGACTTACTGTCTTGTTTTCAGTGTCTGAAAAGCTATCTTTTTACCCACCTTGCTTATACTACTTTTATATTCTATGAGAGCAAGTTTAGTCCCAGTCCATGTCATTTAGTTATTAAGAAAACAGGCACTAATTTAATGATCCATAATATTTCATAAAAACTTCCTCAAAAATCAAAGTAATAGCATGCAGAAAAGATTTCTGAAATGAAAGAGGCAAGTAAATCAGAAGTGCCTTAAAGCAAGAAGTAAGTCATCTGAACACTAATCCAAGTGTAATAATGCCAGCACCACAATAAAGTACTCTATTTAATGGATTATTATTGTTGTTAGTTTTATTTAAATTCCAAGAGAATGCTACATTATTCCATGTCCTTTGCCATGTGAATATGTTCCTATTTCCTTTTTATACTGAGCAGAATCTTAATCAAGCCTCTGGAAAATGAATGAAGTTGCATAAAGGCCGATAAATATTGGCTCCACAAGGAAGGAACTGAAAGTCGAATAAACTAGAGAGTTTAAATGAGTGGGATTCAATATCTCATCCCCCTCCTGCTGTTCCTTACTGCTGAACATTTTTAAGTGCAAATAGTTTCAGGTATGAACTCATTAGAATTTGTGAATATCAGGAAGAAAAGAAAAAAAACTGTCTGGAATATCTTCTAAGAGGTGTAAGACCTGGAGAGCTTGGTGAAAGCCATGTGCTGTGATGTTCAGTAGTAGTTCTGTGCAGAATTAAGTCTCCAGTTCATATTTTTATGGTCCTCAAAGCAGGCATGAATATTTCTTCTTCTTCATGATTGAAATAAAGTGCTACAGAGAAAACAAAAAGATCTAAAAATGTAAACCATAGAGTGCTGCTCAGCAGAGGTAATTGTCTCCAGTGATGGATGTGAAGCACATGCATTTTGCAGCTGAAGAGTAAACCCCCAAAAGAATCTATTGCATAATCTTTTTCTCTGTACTTATAAATGTGCTTTCAATTTTTGTACTGGTGATATAACTCTCTTGGGTCAGATTTCATGTCTTGTCATGTTTTCACAGTAGTCTTTTATGTAGACCCAAGTATTTCAGCTCTGCCTACTTCAAACAGTTACATTGCACTCGATAGAAATTGCTTCCTTAAGAAGAGAAAAGCACATCAGGGTACACAAGAGTTTCTCTCTGTGTAATTAGAGATAGCAGCTTCTTTCCTACCTATTAGAGCAGTGAGAGGCAACTGAAAAATTTCCAGTGTCAGGCCCATCTTTAGCAAGGATTCGGTATCCACATCGTGATTCATTCCACAGTGCAGTTGTCCCTTATAAGCAGAGCATCTAGCACATGTGTTAGAAACACCTCTTGAAAAGGCTTGGACTATCATTTTATTCAATCTGGTTGAGTCTCTTGGCTGTAAAACTGAACCATATGAAACACGTAGAGATCTCTACAGTGCATAAAAGTTCACATGCGTACAGTATAGGCACAAGAGCTTTACAAGACCTGTGATACTCTCCTTCTTCCCATCCATGGTCTGTGTTACAATCTAAGATGCTTTCTTCTGTATCTGTGAGGAACAAAGAAAAGTGTGGAAGAGTCACTGATTATCTCAACTTTATTGTCTTCCTTGGCGGATCTATACTTAGCAGGATTGGGCTCACAAAGTTTTGGTGAGTGAGAAATAAGAGCTTATGCCTCTTCTCCTTTTACCTGTAACTCATACAGAAGTGCTCTTAACAATATTTTTAGCATTTATTTGTGAACTTGTGAGGTTTCTTCCTTTAGGAACCCCTTAATGTGTTTAGTAGTATGTGTTGTGACTGTGCGGTCTCTAAATAGTAAATCTTACCAGACTCATGAGTTGAAGCCTCAGGATTTACGCTAAAGGACACACCTTATTGAGCTGGTTTCAGACAGTCTCTTCAGCCTGGGCAGACAACAGTTAGACTAGCAGCTCTGTTCCCTTTACTGCAAAGGTCTGGTACGCCTTATGGGTTCAAGATGGATAACATATTTATTGTGTCAAAAATATTTTGATGATGCCACTGATGCTTCTATAGTCTGTCAGAAGTTTTGAGAAGTTTCACTAATTATTGCAGAAACATATGTGCTAATTCTGCAGATGTGTTGCAAAGGCGTTCCTCTGGGTTTTATTTGCCTTAGGCATTCAGCGGTGGACTGAAAGTGAGCAATTTGACAGGTTTGATGCAGGTCTGATTGAGAGGGATATTGTTTTCCACATGACCAGTTTCATTAGCAAACACATTAAAACAGTCTGGAGTTACTGGCCCTAGACAAAAAAATCAAAATTAATTACCTAATGTATTTGTTTTGGTAACAAGGAATGTCCTTCCCCTTTTCATCGTGGCTTTTTTCATCCAGTTAATAGGGGGAGAGTGGCACAGGGCTTGGCTTTATGTGTATGTTTGTGTTCGAGGAAACTGTTGAAGTGATCATAATAGCACAGCATTGTGGTGTTAGACCTTGTTCACATCCTTGTCCTTTGTATGTGGTTAGTACTTTATTTACTCTGAGCTCACAGAGATGCAGAAATATATATAAATATAATTTTGTGTGTGTTTGTACTTACATACCTATATAGATCTCTGTGTGTACACATATAGGTATACAGGATGCAATTAATCCCTGGGATAGTTCAGAATAAAGGGAGGAGATCTACTTCAGTTGTCTTTTGTTGCTTAGCAATTTTGATTTATTCTAAGTATTCTGATGCAATGGAAGGTGCTGTTCAAACTAGTATGCTGCAGTAACTTTTATCTCAAACTAAAATGATGCCACCTAGTAAAGAACCTTTCTTCTGAAATGACATTTAAAGACAGGTCATCTTCAAAAGCCTAGAGAAAACAGAGCAACCTGTGCATTTTTCCAGCTGTCAAACTGCTGCCAGAATATGGAGCAGGAGATGGTTGTTTTTAGAGACATGCCTACAAATTAGTGGCACTTTTTGTATTTTCTCACTGTTTAAAGGAGCTCAGCAGAAACCACAGCTTAACCTCAGCAGTTCAACCATGTTTTCTCTTTTCTTCTCATTGTCTACCCCTTGCAATAATCTGAGTTTAAGCACAGATTTTGACAGCCATGATCTGCTGTCATGCTGATCAAACTGTCAAGCTGCTTCTTGCAGTGTACAGCCTGCAACTCCCTCATCAGAAGTGTCTGCTTGGTGCCTAGGAGAGGATGTCCTTATGTGCTTAGGCAGACTGAATGTGAATGCAGCTACAGCAAAGGGTATGGCTCTCAAGAAATGTTTAAACCATAAATTCTGTTGCACAGTTAGGAGTCCCTGATTATTCCATTTGATTTTACAAAGTCTAATTTATTAAGTTAATCTAGTTATTAAGTCTTTATCAATCCTAAGACTTAAGGCACTGTATCTCAGACATGGTACTAGTTGCTCATGAGTGCTGATAGAGCCATTTAATCACGTGGTTTTTGATTTTCTAGATTCAAATCAGAATGAATGAATTAATTAAATGCTGTCTGCTATAGAGAGTTTTGTCTAATTCATCAGTTTCCAGTAGTCCTGGGCCAGACTTTACACTCTGTCTCCTTCAGTGCTGCCTGCTTAACTTCTCTACCCTCCCCAGTCTTCTTATGTGTCCTTACTGGTGCTGGTTTGCCTCCTTTCCCCTTGGTCCTGGCCTCCTGGTTCTTCACTCTCTGCTCCCTTTCGATTCCGTCTCCTGGATTTCTCCTGCTTCCTCTCCTCAACCCTGATGGAGCATGAGAATGCTGTTCGATGTGTCCACAGTTCAGCATCAGCTCACCTCACCAGGGAGATGTGGTGATGATTTTGACCTAGCTTGATGTTTGTGAAGACACCTGGAACCAGGAATAAATACCTGTTTCTTATTTTTATTGCTTGAGTTCTTAAAATAGATTTTCTTTCGGTTTAGTAATTTTTTTACATTCTTGGTCATTGTTAGTCAGAAATTGATACTTAATTATTATGTTAGTGTGAACATTGTGATAAGACAGTTGAAACTGACTGAGAATAAGGAGTTAGTAAGTTTAGGTTGTGAGCACAAAATTCTGGAGCACCTTTGGTCTGCTGAAGCTCTGCTCTGATACCAGCATGTGTGCAACACAAGGGAACTCTATCACAAGACTTTTTCTCCTTGTCTGATATAGGAAACTTCCAGGCAGAAATGTCTATGCCCAGATGCACAATGAAAAAGAGCAGGAAATGACAAGCCCTGTTAATCATAGTGAGGACACCCAGAACATCATCCAGGGTGAGGAGTTTATTGATGATGATCTGGACTCGCAAACACTAGGTAACGCAAGAGGTAACTTCATTTTTAGTTTATAAATTTTCATAAGTAATTGATTTTTAATTGATATTTGTTTTCATTTTAGCTTTTTTTTTTTCATTTTCTGCTCAGTCTCGGGAAGAAGCAAATAGTACACCACTAACAAAGGATTATCCGAGTTATCTTCTTCTGGCTTACTTGTGATACAGGCTTATGTATGGATGACATGCTGTATAGAGGATGAGTACACAGATAATACAGTCTATGTTAGGAGACTTACTTAGACATTTTTAGAGAGAAATTCCATTTGGTAGAACAGTATATAATAGGTAACAATAATCCCCTGAATTAGTGGAAAATGTAATCTAGGCTAGAAGGATTTGTAGAGTCAAGGTTTCCGTTATTTCAAATGGATTGTATCTAGATCTGTTGCTTTATTTGCCATTCTACTAAGGCGGCATTTAAAGTTTTCATTATTAGAAATGTTACATTTATTCCTGTATAAAAAGTATCATAAGTCTTCCCTATGTAGCTAATTTAAGTAACTTTCCAGTATTTATGGGGTGGTCATAAGGAACCCATGAGGGATATCTCTCAGTGCAAATTACTCCAGTGTCAGGTGGAAGTACATATCCTGGCACCCTGTGGTTATTTTTAATGTAACATGGAGTGCTGATCTATAAAGTTCATTTCTTGTAAAATTTACCATTGTGTTCAGATTGCTTTCAGATCACAGTCTGAAAAGTGTAGGACAATGGAAAAAGCTCCTCAGTTCCATTTCTACACATTTTGTGAAAATAAATCATATAACTCAAAGCCTTTGGGATTTGTAGCAGTAGATTCATGGCGTAACAAGCAACTGTGATGTCTTCATGAACCCATGGAAAAAGATGTGGTTTAGCTGCACCAGAGGTAGCCTGGGGAAGGACAGAACTTTGACAGAAAAGAGATTTCTTTATCTTGTGTTTCTCGTTTATATTTCTTGTCGATATGTTTATTTTCATTTGCTGAACTGTGTGCTGCTTCTGGGTTCTTGGAGGTGTCAGCTTTGAGCGTGTGGAAAGAATCCAGCCTCTTTCTTTGCTTTGTGCATTTATATCTTTTCTTTGACAACCATTGTGTATGAGTATCACTGTTTTCATTCAGATTTTACAAGATGACCTTGATTGCACTCCTGACGTTACTGGAATTAGTTCCGAAAACAACCCTGGAAAAGCAGAGTCTGTGTTAAAATTGTTTGATCGACTCATCTCCAAGGTCTTTAGAGGAGAAGGTTGAATGCTAAAAAATTCCTTGCAGACATGCCTATTAAAGTGGAGCATTCAAACACCTCTAGTAATGTATAGAAGCATAACTACTTTTAATGGTAGAAAATCCCTTATGGCCTATTTGTATAGGGCAGCTTGGGATGCTAGAATAAAGAAATGCTGCCCTGATTTGTAATGCATTCAGAAATAATCTCTATTTGCCCTGCACTCCTTACTCAGAGAGAGAGAGAAAAAATCTTCTGTCTGGGCAGAGCATTATTGGGGTTAAAGAGTGCAAGATCATGATGTTTTGCTGGGAAACTTAATGCAGCAAATGCAACTCTCAAGGTTATTTCTGCTTCTGCCAGGTTGTCAGCACCAGCAGCATTTCCAATAGAATGTAAAGAGCTCATTTCTGTGGATGATAATCATCCGTATATTGTCAGCTACTGTACAGCTTTTAGACACAAGACTTTAATACATGAAACTATCCTTCTGCTTGCTGTACTGCTTTGCTAGTTGCAATACTTTCCACTAGCTTCGGTTTTGCTCAGTACTGCCAAGAAAATATTCCTGTTAATGATACTTTTCTATTTTATCTGGCCAGAGAATAAAACATGTTGTAATCTCTGCTTTATTAAATTCTGGTTTACGACATTATTTGCAGAAGGATCCTATATTATGGAGATCCCTTCTAGCTGTGGTGAGCTTTCTCCCTCCCTCTTGGGAGATGTCGGTAGCAGCCTCTGCTCCATGCACAGCAGGGAGTTACAGGCCTGGGTTTCTGTTTGTTCTCATAACTTTTGAATTTCCACAGTACAGTATTCCCAGACTCACCCATCCACTTTTTTTGTTTTCTATATATTTTATGTTGCCTACTTTATCGCAACCCCCACCTTGGGACTCCTCAACACCATTACCTTGCAGTGACTCCTTCTGGGAGAAGTGGCAACTTGAACAGCTACAGAGTTCCCTTATTGCTGATGCCGGTCAGTGTCCAGTCCCAGGTCAGTGGCATGTTGAATGGACGCCTCAGGTTCCATTCTCCTCCCTCACCTGCACCCCTCGAGACAACTACACCTTTTTAAGCCACAAAGAGAACCAACTTATGCAGTTACTGGGATAGAAACCCTAGGAATTCACCACAAACACACCACCATGAGCAAAAGCTTTGCGTGAAAGTATGCTGTAGGTACATGGAGCTGTTGCACCAACCTTCACCTGACCTGTTGTTTGATAAAGCCACTCTCTTCATGCAATTGACTTGTCCCTGCAATAAAAGAGGGATTTAATGTGAAGTGCCTGAAATACACTAACGCTGGCCTTTTGTTTCTATATTTTTGTAGGCAATCACTCAGGCGTGGTTTTGAGCATCAACTCCCGAGAGATGCACAGTTACCTGGTTAGCTGATATTTACAGCTGAACACAAAAATCAAAAGACTCTACTCTGTATCATTTTATTTTTCCCTGGTGATGTCACAAAATTGCAAATATGGCTGTAAATGCTGGTGGAGAGGAGGTTTCTTATCAGTCCCGTGGAAAAAAAAGTCCATCATCGGTTACCGAGGGAGAAGGATAACACGTCTTGTAGTTCACTCTATGGCCTGGGAACTCATTATAACTGAAACTCAAAATAGGGTAGGAAATTTGTAGCCCTAGGCACCTTCAATGCCACCTTAGTTCTTTTCTGTTTATGCTTTAGTTCTTTATGTTTATTTTTAGAAGGATTGACTGTAACTTTCTAATTATGTTTTTAATTGAGGTATTCAGCTGAAGGGTTGAGACTTTTCAGCCTAAACAGGTGATTTTTACACAAGTGACTAGACCAGAACAGGTGGTTGGTTGATCACAATGATGTTTTTTTAGGAGGCCAAGTGTTTCTGTACTGGGGGAGAGTGAGTGAGGAGACAAGTGCACTCCTAGTTGATACACGCTCTTAACTTAAATGTGTCAGACAATCTAATGAATTTAGGCTTAGGCCCTTCTGTGGATTAGAGGAAGTAAAGTGTTACTTATAATACAGGATAATGCTCTTGTAAGTGTAGCAAATCATGACAAACCATCAGCACCAGTATCTCTCTCAGTCCCACCCCGTATGAAAGAAAAACACCAGCTTGATGCTATTTCCAGACCAGGTGCCTTCACTTGCGGACAGTCACTTCAGTTGCTCTCTTGTCTCCTGAGCGAGCACCTCTAAGATGATGGCAGCTGCCGGATGAGTTATTCTATACAACCCCGTGCTGGTGGCCTGTCTCTTTTTACATTCCCAGAGAGCATAAATACCTCTTTTAAGGCACTTTCTTTGTAGGGTTATTTTTTATAGATTTCCTATAAGGGCAGAGGTGCCGGTTAGGTCAGAGCTCTCCTCCAGGCAGGACTGGGTAGCTCACTGCCATCCCCTTCCCACTCGCATCCTTCTGTGGGGTTTTTGCTGGCTGTTTGCCCTTGCAGGCAGGGGTGGGCAAACTCTGACCTGATCTTTTCCACTCAGGTTGGTTTGACAATCCAGGACATGGGGAGGACAGGCTGATTTAGGGATTCGTATTTCCTTTCCATCGCCACAGGGTGTCACTCAGTCCGTACCACTGCTGGCCCTGATTTCTGCAGGAAGGGAAGTGGGACTTCTGAAGGAACTTCCCACAGAAAAGGTTGTATGTAAGGTCAGAGTTTCCTAATCCCCATTTTGTGAATTGGACCAGACTTTCCTAGTACAAACCTCTGCATCCCTAAGGAATGGCAATGCAGTAAATCCACACCCTGCTGTTTTTTTCCGTACGGTTTATAGAGCCATGTTGGAAACAGACTGTGGTGTGATGAGTTTAAACAACTGGTGTCCTATGTGTCACAGATACCTGGGATTAGGATGTTTCTCTCAGAAACCTATATAATCTCTTCACTTTTTGCCTTCAGTAGAGAATAAATAGCTCTTAACTTACTGAATGTCATACTGATGCTAGTGACAGGCTCACACACCACCTTACTTAAGGAAGATACAGATAGGTAACTACATCTTTCTGAATAAACAAACAGAAAATAACAAAATGCTGTTAAACCAGAAAAGAACTGTCTTAAAATTATCATATGCATTGGAATCATTCTTCTATGTAACTGTGAGTATCCTAGACCATATTGTCATCAAATGCAACGAACTGGGAAGTAATAAATCAGTGTAGTACTGCAGGGTCTCACAAACCCCACGGATGTATGTGTAAAGCACAAGAAAATCTAGATTATAAACTTACTGTAAGGAACTACTCGAAAAGTTTAAGTGAAGATTCAGAAAAGTGCAAACTGCTCAGGAAATTAGTTTCTAAAATTTCTGCCTATTTAGTTGTAGAGCGCCATGCAAACTGACTTACGGAGAAGCAGTGCTCTAGCTGACTGTTGTGTGCCAGGCTGTGTAGAAATGCAAGGTGTTACATGTACCTGAGTTTCCTGAAGAGACATGCAAATGCAAAATGCGCTGTGCGTTGGAAACTCTTGGGATCGTTTCACCAGAGGCTTTTCCTCCTCACCAGCTCTTCATGCTTTCTCTAGTGGAAATGAGCTAGAGCAGAGAATAAAATCATATTGCAAACAGCTAGCTTGTTCCTGTGAAACAAATCTGAAGTGGGTTATTAGTATGGGGCAGGTGAGTGGCAGACGAGCCTCATGGACAAGGGATGGAAGTTCTAGCTTGGGGTTGTTCTCCTGGTCTGTCTCACTAGCAAAGGACACTGCTGGAACTAGGTCACACATCTAGTTTATGCTTTAACAGCTACTTTTATACATCTAATACAGGGTGATTTGTGTCTCTGGTAATAGGAGTCTTTTGGAACACGGCTGAATATTTAGCTGCTTGGTACTCTAATTAACACTTAGCACAATATAGTGCCTGTAATAATGTTTTTTGATGCTTATTAATTTGATTCATGCAGCACTCCTGTGAGGTTGGTTTGTCATATCTTAAAACCACTGTTTTCTAAAGAGATGTCAGTATTGCCATAACTGTGTTAACAATACCCAGCAGATAATAAAGGAAGCCTTTGATTCTCTGGCAAGAATTACTTTAAAATGCATTATTTAAAGCTGAGAAAATATCATTACCATTTTCCCACTCATGGTGTCTTGGTTTATCTTTAAATTAAAAGTCTCACTAGTGCTAGGTTTCGAATCTCTTGAACTGAATCCATCTTAGCAAAAGCTAATAATCCTTTGTATGTATCTAAAATCCTGATACGTGTATACAGAAATACAGAATTGTTTCCATGCACAAATGCTAGTCACACATGCATGCACACACATGCAGTATTTGTACATATTCCAGTTAAATTTATTAGTGAAGAAGGGTGACTTGATGTCTAAGAAACAGAAGATGGCTGTGGGATACCTGGATTTTGTACCGAGACGTTGGGCAAGTTACTTAACTTGTATGTGCCTCAGTTTCCCCACCTGTAAAATGGGGCTTATAGTAATTATCTACCTCACAGGGGTATTGTGAGGCTAAATTAATTACTGTTTGTTCAAGTTTGCCAGTGTAAAAGAGTTTTGTGAGCATAAATTATTAATAGTTTTACTTTCTTCATTTTACTTGCATTTGCCGCTGTTATTAAAGGTAGTCTACTGAAACCAGCTGCAATTATGTATAAATGTAAAAAATGCATAATCAGAAAAAAGGTACATCACTTAAAGAGGTAATTTTATTTAAAAACTGTTATTGGAACATGTCACATGGTAGCATTGCAACATTGGCTGTGATTTTGCTGTTACCCTCTAGTATCTTACTTTTCCACAATGTTATTTGGTCAAAAGCCTTATAATGATGTACTGTGAGATTTAACACTGATGTTGAACTACAGTGAAACCAACAGAACTGGTAGTGTATTGGCTTCATTTACATCATCTGGTCTTAAACTCTGTTGTATTAGTAATTTCAAAAACACCCTGTACTTTTCAGAGTGCTCCAAGCAGTACTGATGTGCAGCATTCTAATAGAGCTATCAAGATTTATAGCTGTTATTCTTGCTCTCCATTCTGACATTGAATGTTTTAGGTAGCTTTGGGTCCATCCACATAAAGTGCTCAGAAATGCTCAGAACACATTTAGGAGAAAGGCACACATAGTGTAAAGTAATTTCTCAGAAATAAAGCAATATAAACCATGCATGTTTTTATACCCTATAGAAGAGGGTGGTGAAAATAACTGTGAAGAAATAGAAGGTACTAGCCTGAGGCAAGATGTTATCTCCAATTTACATCCAATTTCTTTGAACTCTTTTAGGATATTCTCATTAAATTAAATCCTTCTTGATGAGTTCTCTGCTTTCAATGACCAGCTTAAAGAGGAGTAAAGTGTTTATTCATATAAAGTAGATGGTTTGTTAAATTACTGTCTTCTAGACAGACAGACAAATCAGTGCTTTGCTGTTAGTAGTTCCTAGTGCAAAGCAGATTTCATCTGACAAGATTATGACGGTTAGCTGTGGTTTAGGTCCAATGAGACATCCCTTTCATGGGAATACTCTACTCCTGTATGCTGTCTTTTTAATAGAGGTTGGTAGCGTGAAACTGCCTTGGTTTCCATCCTCCTTCCACGAGTAAACAAAGAAATGTGTGTGTGTGTTATTATTCTTAAGAAATCAAATATATGCATTTGTTTGCAGTAACTTTTTGATGATGAACCAGTGGTTCTGATAAGTGTTGAATTTCTAGTGTTATTTCATGTCAAATACAATGTTGCTAAGTTGATAAAATCAATGACAATTTCAGTCATGGATTTTTCATATGTTTCCTATAAAACAATGTTTTGTAATTTGTCATTAATGAGACTTTGGGGGGAAAAGGAGACTAAAATTTTTATTTCATTGCATATTTCACTGACAGTCGAAGTTGTTATGGCGTTTTGATTGATACCGCTGTATTGTTTCCATCTTAATTTTTATTTCAGAGTTTTAGATGTGCACATTTCTATCAAAATCCTGGCTTTCCACTGGAAAGAGATTTATATACATTTAACTTTATAAATATTGATTTTTAAATGCAAAATTCTGTTGTGTTTTCCAAGTCCATCCGAAAAAGCTGCTTCCTGGCTCCTGTTCTCTGTTCTAGTCCCAATTGCACTTTGCTTCTACAACTTGCTTCACGAGACTGGCATGCGGCCTAATCTTACTAGTCTAAGAAAGTCTAACTTCCATTAAAATAGCATTTAATTGCCTACAAGTAGTTACAGGATCTTCTTAGACCATTTTCCTAATGTTAAGTCTGTATTTTCATGTTCTTTATTTCCTTTCAGTATAAGCCCTCTGAACGCCATTAAATGTGTGTTTATTCCTGTTAAGGATATATATGTAATGTTTTTCACGTTTCTCAGACCCCTGGTTAGCTTTTGCAACTAAAAGCATTTCCCCACAGTCTTTGGGAAATGTCAAGCTGGGCACTTTTAATTTTTTGATCTTCTAAAATATGTCAAGATCTTTAATCTTTCAAGTGTGTTGCTTAGAGCATTATATGTACTGTCAGGGAAATAAGGACCTGTAATGGTACTTCAGGATGGTGTGAAGGCTAAAGAGTTGCATTCCTCTGTGCATTTTTTCCCCCCAAAATCAATGCCTACAGCAACTTAGTTTCATGATTTTTAATATGTGAGATTTCATTTCTTTAAGTCTTCAGTCCCAGCCTTTTTCCTCCTGTTAAATGGAGGATCAAATTACATCAATATGAATTGTGGAGCCATGTATGACCAAGTGAGGGATTTTCATTGTTTTCATCTCTCTTTTTTTTTTTTCTTTTTCCTTATGTGAAGCTTGTCAGAATTACCGTTTTCAGCTAGTTTGTGTGCTGGCAGCCGAGGTGATCTTCTGGAAGACAGTATATACGACAAAAAACACTGGAGGGCTTAGAAATACCTACTCTGTAGAGCAGTGATATAGCTATACGAACAAAATCTTTATCAAAGAGCTGTTATGGTTTGTATTAAAATACTTTTTAAAATGCTATCTGTAAAAATGCAAGTTCTTATTTACATACTCTTTGTCTCTCTCCTTGCAGATTGATTTTCTTTTAGGAGTGACATTTACTAACCCTGAAAAACAGTGGATTCTTAACCTTACACAAGTAATTCTGTTTAAAGTTATTTCCTTGCAACACTTGAATTCGTTCCACAAACTTGAGCTGTGTTGATTGGACTTAATTTCTGAGTTTCTGTAGTATTTGCATCTTTGCTCCTATTTGTTGTGATTCAGTGGACTTACAGCCCTGTTGGGCTGCAATAACACAAGCAGCAGCACATGGTGCTACATGCATAATATACCTTTGTTGGTAGGCTTTCCAAACAACTTTCTTAGCATGTCTTATATTTCTATGTTATTTGATGCTAGCTTTAGCCAGCTTTTGAACTTATATTTAGTTCTTACTGACAGTGTCTGCTCTTGCAGATCAAAGGGCAAGAATTAGCTTATTCTTTTTTTTTTTTAAGAAAAAGTAGGAATTCACACCATTTGCTTATTAATTAAGGCAGTTTAAAAAGAAAATATTTCTGAAATGGTGAAAAATATGGTTTTTAATGAGAACGGCTTATAGGAAAACAGCAGACTTGTATCCACATGGGTTTTGGACATTCCGGTTACGGATTATGAATAGGCAGGACTATGCAGAAGGAGGAGTGTACACCCCAAATATCAGTAACATGCACATAGGCAGCTTACAAATGATAAAAGTAGTCTAAAGGAGAATATTTTGATACTCCACTTTTATGTTCTAGATTCACAGAAGGACATTTAAATAGTTAAGATTACAGAATATCATCGCAAACATAGGAAGATGCCCAGTTCACTACCTCCATTTCCTTGTAAATGCACTCCTCTTTGGGGTTAATCTTTGGAGATGCTGAATGCTTCAGGGATGTAACCTGCATTGTTTAATGCTTCCAACTTTTTGCTAAGTAATTGGAGACTCAATACAGAAAAAAATGTCTGAATTTCCATTCTCATCTGTTTTTCTTTGTTTCTTTCCCTTCCCCTTTTTTGTCCTTTTGTTCTTTTTCATTATTGCAGCCGTTTGTTGCTTTGCCTTGCCTTCTTCCTCCTCCTGATCACAGTTCTGCACAGTCCATATTTTTCTTCCTTGCTTTTTGTTTTGCTTTATATTCCGTTTCTGTGGGGTTTTTGGCTATGCACCCTACTGTATCCCAAGTGATAACAAGCAGAATCACGATCTCATCCCCATCCTGTCTCTGCTCTGAGCTCTGCTGTATTATCTGAGTCAATGTAGTTCCCTTGTGCTTTGTCTCCCTGCAGTCCATCCTTCCTGTTTCTTTACCACTTTTGATTCTTCTAATCTGTAACTCTTAATTTTTGCTCTCATTGTCTCTAAGTCTTTCTGGAATTCTTCCCTTTTGCCTTTCCAGGACTTCTCTCAGCTGCTTGTTCCAGACAGCACATAGTTCTAGTTGGTGATGTGGATGAGTCTCGTACACCCAGAAAGAATACAAAACTAGCATTCCTCTTTCACCCATGTATATATTGAGTTTGCTATCAGTCTGTAGTGGAAAATGCATATTTAATTGACAGACTGCTATAGACATTATCTCCCAAATGCCTCTTCCTGCCTTATTTTAGATTATGGGATGAGACATGGTATTTGCATGTGTTTCCTGGAGTACAGCAAGGGCTAGGAGTTACAGAACTTGCAGCAAAGTTTCCATTGCTAATAGAGGAGGAGGACCAGGGATCATTCCTCTTGGGAGCAATTTGAGTTGTCAGGTTTGTGGGACAGGTCTGTCTGTATACAACTTTCCTAGAAGTAGAGGTGAATGGCTTGCTTTCAAAGTGCCATAAAATACAAGTTTAAGCAGTCACCAGATAGGTTTGGCAGAATCTTCTTGTTGGAATAGCTTGAAGAAGTTGATGGAAATAAAGTAATTGAAAAGCTCAGTGGTATCTTTGAAGGGTATAAGCCTGTGTTGTGGAGGGAGTGTATGAGGGAGATGTAGTAGGGAAGGAAGCACAAGACTGAACAGGGCAAGGGAAAGCTGTGGGAGAATCAGTGTTACCATTGTGTATGATCTGCCAAGAGTTGTTGATTCTGTTTTACTTAAGCCTTGGAGCTTACTTTAATTCATAATGACAACTATTTTAATTTTGTTGGTTGCATACCATGACTTTAAACCATGAATCTGAACTAATGCAGCAGCAGGAACATGTGAAATTATCAGCATTTCTATCTACAATTTCAGAGGGGTCTGACTCACAGCAACATCCCACTTGAGGTGCATGGAAAAGAGGTTGCTTCCCAGGAGCCAGGGTGCATGTATGTGCACTCCAGAGGTAGCTGCATTGAAGGTTTACCTCTAAGCTGATTGTAGGGCATTTGCTAAATATTTTTCCCTTAGCACAGCACTAAGCTAGGAGGCAAGGGAGAAGAATTATTTCATAGCATCTGAGTCTTGAATTTATATTGCTTAAACATAATTTGCTAGAATCCCTCTGTGAGCTGTAATTTTGCGATGTTTAGAGAGAATGAGTGGAGTTGGTACAGTACTCCTGAGGGTAAACACCAGCCACTGGGGTTCACTGAACATGTGACGAGAAATTTTAATTTTAGGAACAGAGTTCCTCCATTTCACATGCACGTGAGGCATTTGAGTACAGCTCTGTTTATTTGTCACTGACGAGCTGTGATTTATTTTCCCATGGGAGTTAAGTCATGGGCTGCTCTTGCTGCAGTACAGAAGGCTCTGGAGGAAAAATGTAATCAAATGGAGAAGTATACTTGAATTCTCTGCTCTTGATCCCTGTTTCTTCTGAACTGCTTTTCTCTGATTGTGGCTCTGCCAGTTGGGTTGATGTTAAAAGGGGATTAATTAATTTTTATCCTTTTCTGTGTGGCTGAGAAAAAGATACAAGATAAAAATTACAAAGAAATAGCAGATTGGAAGATGTGGGGAGCTTGATCAGCTGGCAGGGCACTGTAGGAAGCTTCCACTTTGGTTCTTTACTTACCAGTTATATATATGAATATGTACAGCTACTGTGACTTACCTTTTCATTAACTATAGATGTGCTTCTTTGCAAAAGGGAGGTGGTTCTAAAGAGTATCACCCTAGTACATTGCAAGTGTGGTTTTAGGAAGCATAAACTAATGTCCATCTTCACCTACATGAATTTATCATAGCACCTTTGCTCTGTATGAAGCTGCACTAGGAATATCAGTTCACTCTGGATTAAGTATTGGAGGAAGATTTTGAAAGATCATAACAGTTGGAGTGGGAGAATTTACCATTTTAAGAGCAAAAGATTAATGCTGGTATATTTACAGTGCATCTGTGCCTGTTTCAGCACACGTGAGTCCAAAACCTCTCATTTCAGACTCAGACAGATAAATGATACAGATTTTTCTGGCATTACACATGTGAACAAAAGGAGAAAAAAATGGTAAGCAAACCAAGCCCAAATCATATTTTTTGGCTAATTAGAGTTACAGTTCTTGGTAAAGATATGAAAGCAAATAAAGTAAGAACTAGACTTGACATAATTCTTGTGAAGATTTACAAAGTATTTCTTGCTTCGCTGTTGTTCATGTAAAGCTTTATTTATTTGGTATTGCAGGGCTAAATTCTACCCTAAATCATGACCATGCAGTTCCACAGACCGTGTGGGTTCAGCTTTGTGTTATGGAAGAAAGGTGCTCACCCACAGTGAATTTGAGATGCAGCTGCAGGCTAAAATCAGTCTTCATCTTGCTGCATCTGTACTCACACAGGTGACCAGCTGATTTTCACCTGTAACTCTTATTCCCATGGTTAGCATGAGAGTGCTTTGGAAAGGTATCAGCTAAATACAACCAACGTAGAACTTAGTTTTTTAGATGCTTTTAACTGCTTTTCCAGGAAATCATCAGTAAAAGCTTAACCCTGTGTTTCTAACCATATTTCTGACAAAGGGGCCCTTCCAGTTCCTGTAAAGGCTCTTAGTAGTCATCAGTATGCCATAGTCTATCCCTTCAACACACGTGACTACACAGTCCTCTCCTTCTGCCTTTGCACATTCTAGTATTTGTGAAAACAGAACATGCCTTTTCCTTATTTTGTTTCAGGAGACCTTGACTTTGAGTAGGCTTCTTTGTATACGGTATCAGAGCTCAAGGGAAGAATGAAATGAATCCACAACTGGTCATTGTCATAAATGGGGAAAAATGCTATTTGTATATTTTTGTAAATATGTAACATTTAATGGCAGTTTTGTAGTGATGTGCTGGTTTTGAGAAAAAAGCAAAACAAATAAAACCCAAGAAATATATGTTTGAATATGCTTAATGTAACACTTAACTGTGATTCAATTGCACAATTAATAGCTAAATCAAAAGTCTTGTGCAATATGTAGTGCACACACATAACCAAGTATCTGTTAGTGATCCACAACCAAATCTTTGGCAACTTTCAACAATGGTGATGAACTGTGCAGTACAGATTATCACGGTTTCTTTCAGCTTCTCAACATGTAGCAGGCAAACTACTGTATACATACCTGTGTACTCCACTGCATCCAAAGGTATGCAATTGTCCTGAGAACCTGCACTACAGGTTTTTCTTTAATAAAATTTGGTTCTAAACTGTTGGTTGCTTTGTTTTTCTTGTGAAGCATTTCACGGCATTTGTGGAGGTAAAATGGTTGAACCAGACCCCAGTTTGTGTGTGTTTTGATTTGTTAGTAATAAGTGGCATACTACTGAATTTCAGCAGCTCTGAACTCAACGGCTGGAGCAAAGCTTCATCCTCCTCCGCTTCAGCCGCTCCACTTCATCATCCCGTAGCGCAGCGGGAGTTGCTGCAGTATAATTGGTGGAGGGTGACACCCTGTGGTGAGACTGAAGTCATGCAACTAGTGTTGAAAAACAGTTGTTCTGGAACCCCGCTGAATCAAAGTCTGAATATTTCTGTCTGGCTAAACAATCAAAGAATTAAGCAGGTTTCAGCCTTGATCTGCCTGTAATAGAGCCATAATCAGAACAAAGCTGTGCATGTTCATCTTCCCTTTCCGTATCGTTATTCCAGTGTCTTCCATTTTCATTGGCTTTGCACACTACTTGCTCCTTATTTATTCTTTTTTTCTTTATTAACTGCATTGTCTTTCCTCTCTTCCTGAAGAGTTGCCTATGTTGTACGTAAACCTCATTCTCCCTGAAAAACGGAGTGGTCTGCATATCAAAACTTATCCTTAAGCTAGGCTTTATGCAAGGATCAGGCCCTGGCTCTCAAAATGCTCTCTCACTGATCCTGGCACATCTTAGCAAAGGTCACTGAATCGCTAAAGTCAGAATATGTTGTGCATCCCTGCAATTTGGGCATTCTTCCCTGATTCAAAGTTTTCAAGTGAGCTGCTACAGGCTTAGCTCAGATTTAGGGTTAAACACAGTTTATGGTTTGCTGACAGGTAGGGACTACCCTGGAGCTTGGTCTCCCAGGAAAAGCCTAACAGAAGAGAACTTAGTCGTTCTTTTCACAGCCTAATGGCCACAACAGGGAGATGAAGAGATGTTGCTAAGCATTGTGGTTGTGGATGCGCCATGTGAAGTCTTATTAAACCTCATATTGTGACAAAGCAGCAACATAAATTTGAGCTGGAACTAGATGATCTTAAGGTCCTTTCCAATCCTAACTGTTCTATCATTCTATGAGTAAAGTGTTATCTGTCAACATAAACTATTATCTGCCAATTATTATCTGCCAAATTAGCTATAGAAACTTTATAGACTACAATGAAGTTTTAATGGGACGATGAATGGAATATTTATTCATAGATTGGGTATATTTTGAGGATCAGGTGGACAATTAGAAGGAAAAATATCCAAAATATAAGTTTAAAATTCATTTTCTCAGTCTGCTCTAGTTCTCATGGTCCCTGCTGAAAGACTTAGCAGCCAGAGGAACCCCACAGTATGTGCTTATGATCCTACCCTGTGGCATTCCATGCGAAATTGTGAGGCTGGGTTCAGAAATGGAAGCTTGAGGCTTTCCCTCCTTGTGTAACTCAGCTAGAAAACATTATGATGGTTGTCATTTTAGGTTCTCTAATCCTATATTGTGGCTAACTGGGACATTAAACTGCAGTTTATCACTAGAAAAAGCAGCCTGTTGAATCTCGAGTGACTACGTTCCATTTTCCAAATTTAGTGCTCTGATATAAATAAAAGCAAATTAAAAGAAACCCTGAATTCTCTTACTTTCAATGATGTTCCCATGGCTCTTTCACAGGAAAGCTCATGTATTTTAGGGCAGGAGTGAGAACAGACATGGATGAGCTGTTCCCATTAATGTGGTACCAAATAAAACTTGCCAATTCTTAACTTGAAGGGTTACTTTATTTCAGAAACCAATTTCCATGGAAAAAAAGAATACGATAATCACTTCACTTGTTTCCTTTGCTGTCCTCATCAAAGCATATTAATTGCTACCCTATTTTGAAGCCTAACTGGTTTCAACATCATCATAAATTATGTCTCTATAATAAAACTTCTGAGTCATAAACACCAGCCAGTATTTTTTCCTGTTTTCCATTAAGGCACAGATTTCTTTTCCATTTTTTCTTTTTGTGATTTATGCCTTGAATGATGCTTTGCTTTCATGTGAATCCAGCTGCTATGGTGAAAATGTTACTGTATTCTGACCTTCATGGTTTCAAAAGCTGAAGCAAAATGCTACAAATGCTGCTCAGTGTATTTTTGATGTGATAAAGGGATCTGTTCTCGTCATTACAGCATCACACCAAAAGCTGACCTCCAAAAAAATCAGAAGCAGTGGTTCATGCTAAAATAACAGGTTAAAAAAGTAATAATACCAAGGAATTATTCAAGTGACAGCAATTATCAGCCTACTTAAAAATTAATAATGAAAACAGGAATGAAGTTTTTCACTTAAGGTCACTGCAGGACTATGTAGCTTTAATTCTACTGAGCTATAATTTCACAAAATCTAATAGGAAAATTATTTCATTGTCATCAGGAGAGATTATTGGAGAGGAGTATCTTTGATGTAATTTAATTATTTCAGTTATCTAATGCATTGTAAAGGAACGATACTGCATTAACTTGATCTTAGGACAGACACTTTAAAATCACATTGAAAAGAATGTGATACGTTATAGGAGAGAATGCTTTTATAACTGCTGCTGGAAAAGTTAAATCTATGAAAGAAAACAGTTTCATTCATTTATCAATAGCAATACGGCAGGGGAATGGGAGAAGCACATGAGGACAGTTACTTACCCGGTATGTGCTTTCAGCCTCCATCCACCCCAGAGCAGATCTTTCTGCTTCAGGGATAGGAGCTTGGTGCTTGATAGCCTTCAGTAATTATTTTCTGCCATGAATTTTGTTCATTATTTATGGACCTGTGGAAGCTTTTAACTTCTGTAAATTTCTGTGGCAGCAAGTTCTGTAGCTGAATTGGCCAGTGAGTGAAAGTACCTCTGTGTAGTTGTTTCAAATCTGCCTCATTAACTTTGTTATCCTCAGAGTTTGTACTGCTAGTGACAGGGGCTATTTCTTTCTCCATTCTACTACTGATTTTCATAATGTTTTAACATATTCCCTTCCTTCCTCAAGACTTTTTTCTTACACTGATGAGACCTTATCTTTGTTTTTCCCTTGAATTTCATTGTAATATCAATAACATTTTTCTGGTATGGGAGCACTGGATTTCTTTCTTGCCCTTGTACCTTTACCCACATGAGTTCATCTATTTATGACAGTCAGTGCCCAGACTTGGGTAATAGTCTGTAGGTCCTAAAGCAGATGACGGAGGGTTTTCATTTTTCTGTGGGTGGTTTGTTTTTTTTACCACGTTTGAGTAAGTTGTGCAAGTCAGACAGGGACTAGAGCTATTTGCTGTATTTTAGGCCACAGAATATTTGCCAGGATTTTTTTGTTGTGTTTTTTTTTTGTGTTTTGAAGGGTTTTTCCACCCTAATTATTGTTACTATGCAGTACACCGACCTAATACGCCATGATCATCTTGGCTGCAGTGCTGTTTTGGCACTCGTTGTCTAGATTGGGGTTTTGAGAAGTTTGGGTTTTGTTGTTTTTTTTTTTTTTTTTTTTCTTCTTTTCTTACTACAGGCAACTCTTTTTTAATTTCTTTACATTGAATTTCTTCTGATGTTTTAATTAGTGTTGAAGTTGTGAAAGATATTTCTGCAAATCATTGTAGTTGGGTTTTAGTGTTACTCTCCTGACTAAATTCGCAAAAACAATTTTTTCTGGTTTTTCCAATTATTTCTGAATCCTGTGGTATGCACAAGGCTCAAACTCCAGCCCTGTGGGATCCCAAGGCTGGCTGGATAGGCCAAAGCCACTGGAAACAGAGTATTGACGCCCTGGTTTTTTGTTTGTTTACCAACCCGTTATTTATTCTATTGGGCCTTTTGCTTTTCTCCAGTAGCTTTTTAAGCTTCTTTAGTGACAGACCACATCAAAAGCATGTTGAAGAAATCTAAGCAGAATATGTTCTTTTCCTGGATGCTCACTAACCACCTCACAGACCTCATAGGACTTTGTGAGCAGTGACACCCCAGTATAAAACATATTGATTCTACCCCAGTACAGTGATTTCTCAGCCTTTTCACTAATTCTTTAATTTATTATAACATCTATCAATTTGCCTATTACAGCTGTAAGAGTCCTCGTTCCCTCTCTTTTCTCCCGTCTTCGTTAAAAAAATAGTGTCACATTTGCCACTATTCATTCTCCAGCCGAGAGCCCTTCTTTGTACAGCCGTGTGCTTAAGTACAGGGGTCTCATGGTGCTCAACCTATCCATAGACTCAGGAAGAATATATAAAAGGAACTTCTTAGCATTAAAAGGAACTTAGCATTAAAGCACTGCAGCACTTACAGTGTGAACGCCTGCCTCCAGGAAAAAAACACAACAGAGTATGTTAGGTGTTGCTCGAATCTCTCATATCGAATTCCTTTGGGATGCAACCTGGTAGACCAAATATTAAATGTAGCTTACACAAAACCTCCTAAGATCCTCTTTAAGGCTTTTTTTAGACCATGAGCCTAAGTAACTGAAGGTATTAGTCTTCCAATTTTTGCGTATATATTATGTACTATAATAATAAATGGTATTATATAGTAGAACTATTCTAAATGTATATTTTTATACAAAATGTCCTATATATATCTTTTCTACAGACACAGATAAATGCTAATAATTTCCTTTGCTTTTAAAGGCTTTTTAATTGACAAAAGGCAGTGAAGGGTTATAAACTTTAAGTGGACAAAAGCTGTGTCTACTTCAGAGACAATTCCTATTATACTAACATGACAAATGCTGACTACCTCTTTCTCCTGAGGTCAAGGAGGCTGTGAGTAAAGGAAACCAATTAGATTACTTTATAATACTGCTTCTTTGAGTCTGGTAAAACTAAATGTATTTTCTACTTACTTAAGCATGACATTTAGTAATAATTTTAGTGTAATGGGAGCAAGAGCTAAATCTAAGAAAAGCAGCAAGGAGTAATTATGACTTATCACTTTTCAATTTCATCTGTCAGTCATCTATAAGGAATTGCTATATTCACTGTGAAGTAGCTTAGTGATTAGCTCGGCTTGATTTTTATCCACTTTCATTTCTTAGGGGTAACTGTGAATGTTTTACATTTTACAGTATTGATGTCATTGACATCTATGCAGACTGATACAGTAACACTAGCTCAGTGGTAACTTCTGCAATGAGCTCTAAATACATTGAATTTCCATTTGCCGTTGCTCGGTGAGCCCTTAGACTCCTTCAAGCAGCAGAAGGTCATTGCACAGTTAAATGGGGACAGAACTGATACCAAAAACATACTAATTATGACCTGTTCAAGTATTTTTCACCTGACTGGCATGGAAGAATGGTACTTGGTTGAGGGTGATTATTGCAGGTGTCCCACTAAGGTGCCACCTGCTTATTGCACTGACAAATACGAAGAAATAACAATGCAAGTACTTCTTTTTTTGACAGGTAACTTTATTAATAATGGTCTTGGATCTGTCGCACCTATCAGTCAGGCGCCAGTCTTTTTTCACACTCTGCAAGACTTTCTGAAGGATAAACTAGAAAGACATAAAGTTAGTTGAAGCTATTAAGACACACATTGAAGGTGGGTCTATTTTGGACTTTTTTTTTCTTTTTCGTTTTTAAACAGAAGTTTCCATAAATGTGTGCCAAAAAACTTAAATACATTGAGAAATACAGTAGAAAGACTATATTTACAGTCAATTCTAATGGGCACTGCCAACATATCCAATAACAAAAATAAAACAAAAACTTTTTTTCACGTTTCTTTCATGCTTTTTTTTTCACAGAGATTTTTTTTTCTTTTTTAAATATGATTTTGTTTTTTAAAAAATACAATAAGGAAATAATTACATTCTTAATATGAGAACATTATCTTACAACATACAGCCTGGGCCAATGAATTCAAAAGTGTCTTTTTAAACAAAACTCGATATTAAAGTAAGTATTCTTCATTTGAAAAATCAAATTGCCACGATCATCTCAATAAAAACAAAACATATTTGACCCCCCCCCAACGTTATGATTTGTTTTCTTCTAAAAAAAGCATCACCCATAATAAAACCCCAAACAATTTTAAAAAAGCACCTGGTACAGTTAACAGGAGTTTGTTGAGGAAGCACAAGTGTAACATTTCCTTAAAAGACATAGAAATGGTTTAAAATAGAAGAGTTTTCCTTTAAAACAGAAGTCATGCTGCTCTATTTGATGCCTTTGCCTGGTGATCATGAAATCTAAAACTGGTGAAAATACAAACTCTGTTGCTTTCTATAAAAAAATTGTGCAGCAACAGTGCTCTTCAAGAAAACAGAGTACATTTCACAGCACCGAATGTGGTATATAGAGAGGTTATTATTTCCGGAGGTTTTTTTGTTTTCCTCCTTTGAACTCTTTGGCTGTTACATAGACATGTCACTAATGCCAATTGCGATGGTACCAGTGCACTTGCACATTAGAGACATACAATTACAGTACTTGGCAGGTTGGGGGCCGTGGTGGCCAAGGGCACTATAAGTGCTGACAGCAACCAGCCTCTATGGTAGAGCAGAAGGCTCTGGCACTGGGGCTGGGATTGTAAGCATGGCCCACCACAACATGATTTTTGTTTGCACACTTCTGTCTCAGGAATGGATTAAACCTGTCCTTGCCAAGGATTTTTTCTTTCCATAGGATATAGGGGGTGGAAGATAGAATAACAATATTCAGTAAAGAAGACAAGTGATTTGACTTTTGACTACTCTGCATTACTTGATGCTGGACCACTTCTTAATGGCAACTGTTACATCATTGCAAAAACTGACTAGAAGCCTAATTTGCATCATAAATATGTACAGATATAAATTAAATATTTATTGAAATATACAAATAAATAACTTAATTTGAAATAAAAAGCCTAAATGAACTTACTTTTGCTTCAAATTTATTTCTGCTAATATTTATGGGAACTTGATACTGTTTAGTCCATAGTCATACAGCACAGAATGTGCCCTCTACTTATAGAGTTAGTAAGCAAGCAGATGACCTAAAATAATATAAAAAGATCCTGTTTTCAGTGAAAACCACACTGACACTTTGCTTCCCTAGTGTATCTGCATTCCTGTGGCACTTTATACGAAGCATAGTCCCAAGAGGCAGAAAGTCTTTTCTCATATTGGAACCCATTTCTACTCTGCTAATGTCAATGGATCCCTGGCACTAATTGCATTTGGGACCTGCACACAGCCCTGCATCCTAGCAGCTATCAGGTCTTTCTGATAGTTCTTTGCTTTCAAATGCCACCAGCTCCTGTGGGAAGTCCTCTGGCATCCAGCTCAGCTGGGAATCTCAGTGTACCCTTCAGGAGTTACACACACCTATTCCTCAAGGTAAGAGACAAACTGTAGGCTGGGCCATAGATCCTTGATAACTACTGTCTTGCCAACTTGCTTCTGTTGTTTTAATTGCAAGTCTTAACTACTGATCAAGACTCCAGCCCAAACAGCTGCAAGTATCTCAAAATATGAGTAATATTTTAATTTTTTTAATTAAAGTGATTTTCCAGTCCTCAAAGTCGAAGAGGGAAAAATCTTGAGAATCTGATTGAAGGCTCTCCAAAGGCTTAAAAAAAACCCACAGAGGAAAAATTAAGAGAACACAACTCATTATATGTTTTTTTTCCCTCTTTCTCTCCTGATTTTTAAAGCCAATCTTGAGATTTTGAAGGACTTTAGTTGGCAATTTACTGCATTTAAGTTCTCAGGAGTGACATGGATGGAGACAAAGAAGAACAGATTTTCATCATTTTACAGACTAAAACACAAGATGCTGCTTCCGAGTAAACAGAAGTAAACACCCATCTGAGAAAAATCCCCAATTATTTGTAAAATCATATATAAAAGAGTCTGGAAATTACCGTTTTTCAGTCCATTTTCCTCAAAAATAATAGCTGAGGTCTGAAAAAATGATGGAAACTAAGTACAGCAGTGTTCTATAACTCAAGTTTAACAATTCTGTATTATAAAAAAACAAAACAAGACTGACTGCATAAGCTATTCCGAGTTGCTATTATCTGTTGAGGATTAATTTCAATTACTCTTCCTCTTTTTCAAAAAGTGTAGAAAAGAAGCAGTATCTAAAAATACGTGTTTGCCTTTTAAAAAAAATCAGGAACAAGTCATAGTTCAACAACATGAGCTTTGAAAATGACTGGTACTTCAGAATGCTAATAAAGAGAATGTACTAAAAGGTTTTTTCCAAAGAATGGCAGCTTTTTATCTCCCTATGACAAAAGCATCTGTCTAAGAAGTATCCATGAAATGATTCACAGCTGAGTTGTGTCATCCCATGGTCTCACACCAGCATAGAGGACAGTGGCACTGAAGCGCTCCTGTGTTCCTGACCAAGCAAGCCATGCCATTTCTGTGAACACATTCTTCAGTTTTCTTCTGCCACGCAAACAGCAAACTGCAAAGCGACTGCCAGTGAGCAAGACTTTGCTCAGCCACCTCCATGGCAGACCTCAAAAGTCAGTTTTAACCTATGAGAATTATGATTTCACGTCAATCATAATGCACCGGTCTTCAGTGGCGTTCAGTTAACATTGCCAGTCAGTGCTGTTTTAGCAAAGAGAACTTTCAAATGTGACTTTACGCTCCTTTTAAATTACTGTGGTTGGTTTGGTTCTTTTGGTTTTCGTTTTTTCTTTACAGTGACATTGGAAATAAAGAGTTACAGCTAATAAAAAGGGCACACATAGTTACACAGTAATACAGTAGAGGGAATACAGGCAAATTAGCGCCAAGCTACCATCAACTTAACAGAATTATAAAACCTCTTATGTTGTATCACTTGATACGGCCTTTCAGATGAGTCTTTTGCAGCCTGTGTCTTGATCCATAATAGGTAAGGCCTTTACAGGAAGTGAGTGGTTTTGCTTTGTTTATGTTCCATTTTTCATCTCCCATTCCTGGAAAGAGGGGGGGGAAAAAAGATACGTAAAATGTTAGAGAAATCAGGATATTTTACTGATGTCATCAGATCGGCTAGGCCAAAGCCGGCTGAGGTCAGTAACAGTTTTTCCATTAATTCTGCTGGACCCAGCCTTCTGCCCACAAATTAGGGAATGCTAACAAGTATGTCCTGGTGGTGTCTGTGCGCAGCTTCCACCCCTCTGCAGCTATATTCAGCAACCTTTTTCTAGTGCAGTGCAAATAAGTCATGTTTGTTTTGTGCAAAGGGTGCTTATGGAGCAAATTTGCACACTGCAGTTGGTGTGAAGCACTCAGCTGGAGCTGGGTAAGGGAGAGGCTGATTTTGCATCTAGGACTTTCTAACTTATTTGCATGTGACAGCAGGAAGCACTTGATTTAGTGGTTAATGCTCCATCCCTGGCAGTGTTCAAGGCCAGGTTGAACAGGGCCTTGGGCGACATGGTCTAGTGTGAGGCATCCCTGCCCATGACAGGGGAGTTGGAACTGGGTGATCTTAAGGTCTTTTCCAACCCAAACCATTCTATGATTCTATGGTATCTGTCACAGCTGACAAGTGATTGCTTTACTACTTTTCAATTTTTTATTATTAAACTCATGGCAGACATACACTTCTGTGGCTAAAAAGGACAACTTACTGAGGCAGAGAGACTTACAGGCAGGGTAAAGAAAAAACAAGTTAGTTTACATTGCATTTGTTTCCTGTATCCCTAATCTAAGTTGAGGTATTGCTTGTCAAGTTAAAGAAATCACTTTGCCTTTCTGTGCCTCAGTTTCCACACATGTTAGCTGAGGACAATGACACCTACCATCCACAGCAAAGCACATAATCTACAACGCTTTCAGCCATGGCTCATCCATTTATTGCCATTTCTTCTGCTTCGCAAGCAAAGATTATGAGATCATTATAGCTAAACACCCAGTTAAATCAAACTTGAGTGATACCTAAAGTACTTCCTAACAGTATTTAGGAGCTGAAGCAGGATGAGCTCAGCTTAGGACATCCACGCTGTACCTACTCCTTGGATCACACCCTTACAGCTATCAGGAACTAATGAAGATACAACAGAGTTGGCCTCCATCTAAAGTAATCCCCATGGACCAACCACCCAGCTGCTTCTAGCCAGGCACTAGGGTCTACAAATTCCCACCCAGCTACTCTGCAGGCAGCCTGCTGACTTGGCTCGAAACCCAAATTCCAGAATTTAACACTCATTCCATAACATTTAAGAGCTCTGACTGAAAACCATTACTTATGCATGTAAATATCTGTTTCAGCTGTTGAAAGCAGTAACAGCATTAGTTTGGCTCAACAGCTGCATAACCATGACACCTCGTCAACCATTGTAAAGCAGCAGTACAGTTGGTGGCTGCTTTAGCAATAGAAGAATAAAATACCTTGGGTTTAAGCAGGTAGACAATAATTTATTTAAGTTTTAGTCTTGCAGGTTTGGGAGTTATATTTCTTCATTTAAATAGTGGTTTTATTAAAATACAATATATTTAATATATTCCATTTTACACTTCCGATTATGGTAAAGCTAACCTTAAAACACAGTATTGGTAAAACCTAGATTGCTTTAAAAAGACTATTAATGTATATTCCCTATGTACACACTACCAAAGCTATAAAGGAAGTCCTTGGCTAAGCAACTGGGAGGAGAATTTTCTTAAGCATTAAATAAGACTTGAAAGCAGTAGCTTCTTTTGCAGGTGCAGAAGGATATTTTTCTTTGTTTCCATTTCTCCAGCAGGTTCATGCCAATAAAAGAATGTTTAAGTCAACACTGAAGGCCTGACTGGAAGCTGGGAAATTGGGAGAGCTCCTTTTCTTTTCCAGTCCCTTAACATAAGCAAAAAGTAAGCTGCTGACATTCACCAGTCCACCAGTTTTGAAAACAAATCAGAAATAATCATTGCAGTTTCCTTACTACACATAACAATTTGGGTTTAGTAATTCATTTGAAATGTGAAATGTTTAAATAATTGTTTTTCTTGTATAGCAAGGATATTTGGACTAGTTTACTTCTCTAGGAATGCTAATGCCTAATATAGTTTTCCACATTTTAATACAGTCTCCATTTCCAGCCAAGTAGTGATTAAAAAAATTGCAATTAAAATGCTTTCTGACTTCTTAAAAATGTGTTATTACTCTCTAAAAATAAAAGCACAAGTTACAAACAGAAAAGTTATAAAATAAAAAAAGTATGCATATATATGTATATGTACAGTAGATGTATGTCCTAAATGTCCACTTGCTTCTCTATTTCCTTCTTATGTCAGTGCATCAGAGAGGAGAGAGATTTTGATGGAACAGCTCCCTAACCCACTGTCTCAAGTGCCTCTACCCTAGCAGAAGAGCAGCGCAGTGCCATGGGCTCATTAGCACGGTGGTGATGTGAGGGTGACTGCGAACACAAGGCTGGCTGGTGATAGACTCAGCGCCTTTGTGCAAGGAAAGAGCAAGAAGGGAGGCACTCAGTGCATTCAAATCCATACTAGGGGGGAAAAAAAAAAGTAAAATCTGACATTTTGAATGCTTATACAACTCCCTCATAACACTGGGAGATTTGCCAGTTGCTGAAGATGCAAGCGCAAGCACAGACGTGAAATCCGTTTCACTCCCACATATTGCACTGACATCCAAGCGTGGAGAGCCAAGTTCTGATCTGGGATACTCACGTGTGACGCCCTTAGCCACATCTATAAAGCCTGGCTCACTCGTAACTGCAAAAGGCCAAAAGAATTGAGAGCCAAATTCCACCCTCGTACATGTAGTTACCTCCCCCCCAGTAGTGGGGTGTGCTGCAGATGCATACCTGATGGCAGACTTTGGCTGCAGCTCCTTGCAAATGGGCTGAGTACAGCTTGTGCTGCACTATCTAATTCAGCAAAATTTCACTCAATATTTAGTGCATGAGGTTTCAGGAAAAAGCAGTTAAAGCTAAATTGGATACTTTGAGTTGTTTTTCCCAGGATGGGAATTATGCTTAGTAACTCCATATCCTTCTTAATTAGCCTAATCCAAGAGTAATCCAAGATTACTCTACAAAGAGCTTGACCAAACTATCACGCCATCCAAAGCACAACAATATCAAACAGCACAGCAGGGTTTTTCCTGTATGGTATATACTGAGATAAAAAATGTACTACAGCTGGAAAGTATTCTTTACACCAAGAATGTTTAGGTTTTTATAGTGCCCTGGTTTCTCCCACTGTACAGATTAAATGGTTGGCTTTAATATGCCTGTCCAGTGGATAGCACAAATCCACATTCATTTTGTAAGAATTGTGCTCTGCTAGACCACATTCCTTGTGCTAACATGGAAATGTAAGACAAAGTATATCATTAGAGATAGTATCTTTATGAGACAAATTAGGTTATAATTGGAATAAGCTTTAGAGCACATGAATCCTTCTTCAGGTTTGAAAATCCAGCAGCAAACTGCCAGGTTAAATAGAACTGAAACCTATTATGTTGAGTGTGACTGTTCTTAGTTGAATTTAAATGAATCTGGCTAGCTGGCAGATAAAGCAGGTGATGCCCATGAAAAGGATGGAGGAAGGTCTCACATAACATATAGCAGGAGAAGTAATTCATGGCCTGGGCAATGTAGAGAGGTTACACAGGCTGAGGGGAGAGGAAGCAGAGACATTAGGATGTGCCAGAAAACCAAATCATCTGTTGAGATGATGTTTTTTCATTATCCACTACATTTAGCTGCCCTCTCTCCTTTTCCCCACAAGCAAATACAATTTTTTAAAGGAGTAAGAAAAAAGACAAAAAAAGAAAAGTAGACATAAATGTTCTCACCTTCGCTTTTCGAAGGACATGGCCTCGACATGGAGAATTATTTGAGGAGGGAGGTCGCTTTAGAGCTGCTGCGCTGTTCACAGGTATTGAGCATTCAGTATCACTGGTATCACAGCTGGAGATTGGGGAGTTTTCCAAAGTTCGGTGCTTGAAAATTGGAGACTAATGAAGAGTGAAAAGCCTACAATGAGTTTCCTTCAAGTAGTATAGGGCAATATTTTCAATCTACACTTAGGACTGTAGGATGTTTTTAAAAGATACCATATTCATAATAAAGATGGATAATAAAAAAGACATTAGTACAAAAGAAAACAAAACAAAGTGTGTATTTTGTGATGAAAATGAAACTTTGTTTTCTGTGATCAAACAACATTGGGTTATCTGGAGGAATGGACACATGCTTCTCTGATCCTTCTGATGGCTGCATCTGACACAGATCTGTAGCATAAGCCAGGACTACCATGTTCCATTATGAACATGTGAGATGCAGCCCTTGCAAACGGTGACAATGATTAACAGCACAAGCAGTCTCCATCACTGCACAATGACTTGGTACATTTAAACCTTATTGGACTGGAGCAACATATCAGTTCATGCACTTTTACAATCACTGAGGACAGTGAGGTGTCAGCTTTTGCATGTTATGCTAACATACACTGTGTATGATTCCCATGTCTATCTGCTGTAGAAAGTACACCAGATTTAGGTAAAGAATGCAAATAACACAGAAAGGCATTTAGTTAGTTCTGCTCTTATTTCCTGGGCTAAATAAACCCTTTGAGAACACAAAGTTCCCACTCATTACACTGGAACTGAAAAAACAGAGTACTCCAGGACCATGGTACTGGGATTTGAGCTTTTAATACCTTTGCATACCTGTGGGCTTGATGTTCCTGACTTGGGCTCAATAGCCAAGCCCAGTGTGATGCCACCAGCCAAGGCTTTTTTAAGGCTCTCCTTCACCTCAGTCAGTTCTAGCTCCAGGTTTACACGTTCAGCCTCCTTCTGTTTACACTCCTCTTCCAACTTCTTCAACTTGTCTTCAAGAATCACTTGGGTCTTCCTGCCTGTCACCCACAGAAATGTTATTTCAATAAGAAGCTTAAATTGACAACTGCAGAAATTGTTTTCTTTAAAAACATAAGGAACAAGGTCTCTAAATGTCAGAGACATCACAAAAAAGCTACCTACTTCACAACCACCACTTTTTTGATATAAAACATTTAACAACTGAAATAAGATACTTTCTTTCAGGTGCCTTAGCTACATTTATGGTCTCGTTTCAAATCGGTATTTTTTCTGTTACTTTTCCATGTCATGACAATATAGTTAGCCAGTCACAATAAAATTATTCCCATGTTCTGCTTGTCTGAAATCCACATCAGTGTAATTTCATAAGTGTGTATGTACATATATACACACATATATAAAAATATGTATATAAAATAAGTATATACATCTATAGATACACAGTATAATCACATACATACACATTATATATTTATGCAATATTTACATTACATTTAGAAAGCAAATATAGACATCACATAGTATTGCTTAACATCAAAACCAAACCTCCTGTAGTGGCTTATCTTCAGCACACAATGCAAAGCTGTTTGGACAATTAAGCCTATCCAGGGCAGAGTCGAGCACAAAATAGAACCTCATACCAGCATTGACTTCAATGGCAGCACGTAGATCTTTTCTTTCTTTTCGGAGCTGGGCCAGCCTATTCCGGAGTGCCTCTTTCCTCTTTAGCAGCTCCTCCTCTTTACTTTGTAACCTCTTTGCATCTGCCTCCACACGATTCTTGCCATATTTGTACTGCTCTGAATCTGTATATATTAGATTGTAGTTATTTATAGTCCAAATTAACAGAAAAACTCTAAACTATTCCCTGAGACTGAACACCACACAAAGCATGTCATGGCTTGAGAAGCCAGTTAGCCATCCCTCTTCCACTGGCTTTTTCTCAAGGGCCATGATTCCAGCTGAGTTCTGCAGCATAGCAACAGAAACGATAAAGAATAGATAGTTCTTTCTCTTTTATATGGGTGAGATGAGAAATACCAATTACCTTATAGAACATTGGTTTTGAAAATTGGCCTTGCCTTTCTCTGTAGTTCACAGGAAGGAAAGGAGGCTCCTTTTTAGCTCTGAACCCTTGATTTTTAATTGGAAGGGGTCAGAGGAAAAAACACGCACTTGTCCTTTTGCCTGGTTTGCATTCCTACTTCAAGTGCTTAAAGCACGTCTTTTTTCACCAGATATAAAAGAATACAAACATGTTCTCACTTTTTTGATACTTGAGAGTTTTCTTTTTCTTTTTGTAATTTGCCATATAAATGCTTTCATTTCATGGCTCACATGTATTTGTAGTCTAGCTTATATCACTGCCCCTCTATTCCTCTGCTCCAGTTGCAGACTCAAAGAAAATAGGTCAGCTAACAGATCACTTTGTCTGTCTGCATATCTGAAGGCAAACTCAAGGACATTAAACCATTCCTGACAAAAAGCTTTAGTCGGTCTTTGGTAACCGAGATGCCTTTACTCCCACAACTATCTTTTCGAGTGCCAATTGACCTGCATGGTTAGAAAGACACATACTTTTTTTCCTAACACTTAACCCAAATTTCTCTTGTTGCCATTAAATCCATGAATTCTTAAAAATTCATCACCGGATTAGAAAACCACATTCATCGCTTCTCTAGAAGAAGCCATGCTTTTGACTCTATATTTAAAAAATATGATTACAGCACTTTTTTGGCCTTGTCTTCTTTACACAAAGCAATCTCTGTTGGGAATGTCCTAGAAGCAATCAACCTACCCAAAAGAACCATCTTTCTGAACATGCCACTCATCAACTGTAATCTCCTCTCTGAGAGAATGCTTTTCAGCTGTGTGATTGTCTTTGTTGTTTTGTTGTACTGTTTTGTTTTTCATAAGTGATAGGAGTAGGTCCATTTTTGAGCAACATAATGTTCTCATGTCTCCGTCAGCTCCTCATCCTCCTCATCCAACGGGAATACAGAATTACTCTTTGCCCCAAATGAAGAATCATTACCCTTTTTTGTTTTCTTGCTGCCCTCATGACTTTGCAGCCATGGGTCCACAATTCATATTATCATACTTGACATGACAGTCTTTTATCTTGGGGCATGGCTGGAGTAGTAATGAGTCACCAATGCGTACAATATCTCCTTTCAAAGTCTTGGTGGGCAGCTTCTGCTCAGCCTCTCAGCCACAGAAGAACCACAGTGGTTCTTTATCTTGTTTGCTAAGACAACAGCTATTTTGGGTATTCTCATGACCCCACTCACAAGTGAGGCAGCGGTGAGGAATGATACTTACTGGATGCAGTGCGCTTCACACATGACACCGATTCAGATTTCTTTGGCTGGCTATTTAAACTTCTCCCTTTTCCGGTGATCCCATTAGCCGTAGCAGGAGGCTTCTTGCCTTTAAACTGTTTGAAAACAAAAGTATAAATGGGCTCCAGCTATTCCTGTGCCACTGGCATTACAATCACCCTTGCATCAAGGGCAAAGCTTGACAAAAAGACACCTGCTCAGAGGGCTTTAATAGAGCACATGGATTGGGCTGGAGATGGCGCTTCCTCCAGAGATGTAGTCTCTATAAGCTGCCTGCTCAGCAGGAGCCACACCAGCAATCACAGGAAAACAAGGGGATGAACTCCCCATCACTGGTGGCATCACAGTCTCCAAGTTATTTAAAACTCTTACATTTACTGTATTAAGAAAGCCATTGTGAGCCTGAAAAGGTGTATCTTTGAATAATTTTATACAGTAAAGTTTCTTGAAACACAAGTTTCTCAGAGTTAATTTCATACAGAAAAAACACAATGGGGTTTGCCACACAAAAATTCACCATTATTTCTTATTTACTCTATGACCTCAACATACTTGTGCTACATGTTTAGGGGTTTTTTTTAAACAATATAATTATTACACATTTTTAAATGTTAGGAGTTAACACATCAATTTCCTCTTATACAACCTCTACTTACTAATTTCAAGGGTTTATTACTTAAAAAAACCCTTCACATAATGGTCAGACGTGCTCTAAAGGTTACTAGAAACAGCACATTTCATGCCAAAGGGGAGTCCATTTAGAGGACTCCCCTACAATTACTGAACCCTGGGAAGAGCCACATTTTCTGTGGCCACCCTCAGAAAGCAGCATAGACATAGGCTTAGGTTTTTTTCACGGGCAGAAAATGACAGGCAGTAATTTAAATACAGTATATACACACTATATATAATATCATTTAGTGCATATATCTATAATATATGTAATGATACATATGTACATTCACTATATATATAACATAGTATATACAATATACAGATAAGTAAAATTCTAGGAAGGCAAATTTGCTGTCACAGCCAGGTCATACTTCACTTTTCTTTTTCTCATGACTCCCTAAGGCAACAGAAGGCGCCTAGATATGCATCCAGGCTGGGTTTGGAAGGTCACATCTATTTTTTTGTTACTATCCACAATCTGTAAATCATCAAGAACTTGTGAGGAAAGCCTTTCCCAGGCACCAGTACTTCCACAACAGATTTTACCACTTAGCAAACCTAAGTTGCATTTGCAGTGTGCTCGTGCCTAAGCTCCAAATGCTTCAGTTTTGTCCCTAACACTAAGGGACAAAAATAGCCTAGGGCCCTTAAGGTAACAACCAGATAAACAGAACAGCCAAAAAATAAAAAGCTTTGTGAAATATTAAACAGTACAGTACCTGTGAGCTAGATCCCCTCCCCACAGCAGAGGTATTAGTGACAGACTGAGCAGAAGACAGATTGGATAAGACAGGGTATTTGTAGTGGTTAGAGGAGAGTTTGTCAGTAGACGATAACCTATTGGGTTTTCTGTCAGCTGGCGGATAGCGCGCAAAGATTTTTGGAGACGGCAAGTTATCGTACAGGCCTGCGTTATCATAAAGCATTTCTTCTCCAATGTTCCTGCTACGAGAAGAAGGAAAGCCATCTTCTGGTTCCCACTGCAACACACATACTTTGGCAGTTAGTAAGCAATACACCATGCAGAACTTCCTAAGTGAAATAAAAACATTAGTAATTCCTTTGACCATAGCAAGTGCTTGGTGTTTAGCATGCATATGTTCATTGCTTACACTTGAGTCAAACTATTTAGAAAGAAGAGGAGGACACAATGTGGAAAGGAAGTGCTGCATTACACAGCTCATCAGTTCTGTGCATCTTCCATAGTATGAGCAAACTGGCATTATCCTATCACCCTTTGGGTAGGGGGGTTGGAACTAGATGATCTTAACATCCTTTTCAACCCTAACCATTCTCTGATTCTCTGAGTTGTTTGCAGCACCTTTAGTTGTTAGCTCTAGGACTGAGAAGGCACAAGCTGACTGTGTTAACAGAGGGATACTTACAGACTACACAGGTGAATCTGTGGGATTACATCTGGTACATGAGTTGTTAAAAGTAACATGGCCTAATAGTTAGCAGAAGCCAATAGGGTTTTGCTGGTGGTTTTTTTTATGTTTCTTCAGGCTATATGTCTTTCTAGTGAATACCAGCTGCTGGTACACTAGCATTACATTTTATTTGCTGGAGAATTATTATTCTGAGCTAACCAGCAAAAATAACTACATGCCATTCCTTCTTTTTTTTATTTTCAGAAAAATGGAAAGCTCAACTCAGTCATTCATTCAATTAATCTTAAAAGAAACCAATTCAGTTGCCAAATATCCTTCCTTAATCCATCTTGGCTGTGGCAGTACACTACTCATACAAAGGCATGAGCACATCCACACATCAAAGAACTACACATACAGACTACTCACCACACATGTGGTTGTGTGTTGTTCCCAAGAGGGGCTTTGTACCATCTTTCTGGCATTACTAAGGCAGAGGACTGAACTTGCAGTCCACTTCACACTTTAAAAGTCTGAATTTCTCTTCAGTTTAGCCTTAGTGGAGGCCTTTATTAAGCAGCCCAAATCAAGAGCTGACACAGGTTGTAGTTCCCCCGTAAATCTTCCTGAGGACCACATATTGCTATGGGTTAACATCCACTATGTGTTAAACCCTATTACACATCTGCCTACGATCAGCTCTGCAATTTATGAAGATGGAAGTGACCACTGTGGTCTTCCTTTGGGGTGGGCAGTACCTGCTGCCATGAGGAATGCAGGCTCAGGGGCTGAGAAGTATTTGGATTTTGTTCAACAGACACCAAAATATGCCTTGTGAAACTAAGTAAGTCCTTCACTTTGCCAGGTCCAGTGTGATCTAAAAAATACCCCCTCAAGTGAGTATTATATTCAAGGACTTGGCAACAAGTTGTCAACAGGCAACTGCTTTCTCACATTGGCTCACGTGCAGGTTAATGTAAACAATATGTCCCACACCCCTCATAGTCTGTAGGTGTGAGAAGTTTGCAGCCCCAAATCAGAAAAAATAGGAGTTCATTTGGAAACTGCCCAGTGGGGCTTTTTAGATAATATAATTTTCAGATGTCCATGAGCTCAACACATGCAAAACATTTGTTCTGTGCAAATTCAATTCTTACCGATCCATTTATGCAGGGAACATCATCATAATGAAGTGCCATTCCACTCGGACAGGCGTAGCCATTGGCAGTGCTTCCCCGATACGGATTTGTAGATATAACCCTTCTGTTCATGAAACTGAAAAAAGAAAAAAAGAAAATATAATAAAACCCAGTACTTAAACCTAATTCTAAATGATGATTCAGTGGTATGTTCCTTGTATCTGATTATGTAGCCTGGAAGCACATATTTTCTCACTTTCTGCAGCATAGTTTTCCTTCTTTTGCTACTCACATGTCACTGATAGCAGACAGTATTACAACATATGTTACTCTACTCCATTCTTACAGTGGGGATACGACTGTGAAAGCCAAGAGGGCAGCAGCTGTAACTGCTCAGTGGCATATTTACATGGGAACCTGCTGTTATAAACCAGCTTGCCAGTGTCCCATAAAAGTTCCCTTGTTGTCTGCACTGGGGAGAAGCAGGTGTTTCTGGTTGCATGCATGCTCAGGGGGATGAGAACTTAGGAACTGAGAGAAACAAGAACCAAATCCAGAAAAAAAAAACCAAGGAAAAAAAAAAGTGGAATTCTGATGAATTCTAAGCTAACACATCTAAAAAACTTGCTGAATAATTACTTTCTTAAGATCTGGGATTTTTTCTTTTCCAGATCAAAACTTTTGGCTGGATAGTATGTTCATAACGGCACTATGCTTCCCAACTCTGTCTGGGTAATTGCTCATGCAAATACACTATATGCTCATTCTTGCTCTGGTTCACATGTTGTATCTGAGTCCTCTAGAAACTGCAAAAACAGATTTTTTGTTTTATTTTTTTATTTTATTTTATCTTTTTTTATTTATTTATTTTAATTTTCCCTCCCCTCTCCCCAAAATCAACCCTGTAGCTTGTTTTACTGGAGTCTTGCAGAACACATGCAAGATATCATGGACTACATTGCACTTGCCAAGATCAAACAATGCAGAAAATGGCATAATCACACCCAATAGCGGTAACAACCCCAAGGGTGAGTTTTCCCTTGTAGCAACCGATGAAATCAATGAGATATAGAGTGAGATTCCAAATAATTCCTATAGCTTCAGGTGTACGTCAATGGGAAAACAAAGCTTTCCATCCTAAACAATGGAACTATTCAGACCCTGTGCTGACATTCATAAAATATGATAAAGCACTACTAAGGTAGAGAGGGTCTTCTGTAGCACTGGCCAGGGCTCAAGAATGCTGTGGTTTCAACAGTTGCTTTCTTTTGGCTAGTCTATTGAATTTCTCATTCAGAGGGAGACAGACCTCATCCAAATGTAGCTCACCTGAGCTGCAGGAGACCTGGGCTCACAGGAGGGACAAACATGCCCAGTTCGGTGTGAGCCTTTCAGGGCAGTGCAGAGATGGAACAACCATTAGACCATTAGAAGCTTTTCTTACTTCAACCAACCAACCAAAACCCAAAGATAAATTCCATGATTAAATAATGCTTTTAACATTATCATATTTCACACTTCATTAGATATTATTAAAAGGCTGCATTTGTTTACTGTTCCTCTTAACTAAGAACATTACTCAAGTGTTTCTGGTTAGTCTGAAGGAATGCATTTGGGGTTGCTATTGTACTTCTTTCTATTTAAGTAGCTTAAACGAGAGTGATGCATAATAACTAGGTCTGAAAACTGGGGTATTCATTAATGACATCTGATACATCTATAGTAACTTCACCACCAAAGGAAACTAATATTTATCTTAGTATCTGCAAACACTTCACAAGCATTATTTCACTAAGCCTCATTAATCCTGTTTACAGATGCATTCGAGCTAGTTAATTGTATTGTGAAACGGCTAGATGGGAAAGAAACTAGAAAAAAACCTGCTTAGAAGCATTTTTCCTTCAGCCTTTCCTAGCTACCTAACCATTTAGATGAAGAAAATTGATGGCGCTATTAATGAAGAGTTGATCATTTTGCAAAGTATGAGTCTCAGGAAAGAAATAACCAATAAATTGAAGTGAATGTGTGATAATCAAAGCTTTAATGGTAACTGCAGTTAATTTGGAATACTGATATTCATTCTATAAAGGGCAACAATAGTATTTTACTAACACTTCAGTATCATTGTAATTTCTCCTCATTTTCTAGGAGTAGTTGAAAATCAGCAGCTACTCCAGTTGCTTATCAACAAGCCCTTACAGCCTTTTAAAGACACCCAATGAATTTTAACTAATTCTCAATAGGAGAATTCTGCTATTTTGCAAGTTGTTTGACATTCCTTTCGAACATGTGGTCTAGTTGCTTATGTTTTTTCACTTGGCTCCAATTAATATCACATTTGTTCAGGAAAGGAAAGCCACGCAGTATTAAGGGGAAAAGGTTTCCATTCTATTTCTTTCTTAAATGTGGTTATTGCTAGATGCTGACTGAAGCAAAACTACATGTCACCACGGATAAACTTTTTGAGCCTTATTAACTTCAAAAGAAATATTCACATGAGCCTGTAAGCTAAGTGCATTTTGATTCTATCAAAATTATCTGTTTTTCACAAAACTGGGCTTGTGGTAACACCGAATCACTTTGATTTCTATCAGAAGTCATTCAAACCAGATCCTGAATGAATAGAGCTGTACATTTTCCCTCCTTAAAGCTCTCTTAATACCTTGCCAACAGAAGGAGAATCTTCTTTTGGAAAACACATACTGGATGTGATTCTGTAATGTATCAGACACATTACAAATTTGTGCTTGGGGTTTCATTTTGCAGTGAGATGAGGGGTGACACCTTTGTCATCTCAGGCCACCCACTTTCTGACCATGGGAAACCACAGGGAACATTTGTATGAGGGCATTCCAACTGTCCCAGCTATTCCTTCACTCCAGTTTCTAAATAACCTCATTTATCCGAGGAAAAATGACAGTCTCTTCCACCAAAGGCTGCTTTAATGCTAACCTGATTTGAATATGTAAATCGCTATATATGCTAAGTGTGCATTACTTTCCTGAGTATGGAATCAGTAATAGGGAATTCATGGCACTGATTTGCAATTTAAAGAGTTTCCGTGCTGTGCCCTAGACGCCTTCCCAGTTTCCACCTCCAAAATTAAACCGCAGAATTCAATTGGACTGGGGTGAGCTTGATGAAGTTTTTAATTAATCATAAATAACTCAAAAAGGAAACACTGAGAATATGGCATTCCAAGACTTAAATTTGTCATACGTTTTTAGCATACAGCGTATATTGGCCCATATATGCTGTATATGTTGGCTATATGTACAGCAAATACAGCCAATAGATAAACAAGAACTATGTAGCTGCATATTTCACTATATTTGTTCTCTTCCAGGGATACTTCTAAGTCTTCAGGCAAAGTAAAAGATTAAAATGTAGCATTTGATGAGGAAACTCGCTGCAAAAAGCGGTAAGAATGTGAGTAAAGTTGGAGCGTCTGTATCTTTTACAGAACTTTTACAGGATGCCAACACCATAATCATAAACACATCTAACATGATGTGATGCTGAAACACTTCACAAGTTCAATATCCGGCAATGGGGGAGGTGGATTTTGATAAGCTGTGTTGGCACCAGAGTTAACATGCAGATATAAATTCTTCAGAGCACTGGAAATGCCTCTCACCAGAAGGTTTGTTTCGCAGCCTGAATGACGCTTGCAGTCATTTCCACGTCAATGTAGTCATAGTGCAGAGCTCCAGGGTCTGTTGATGACCCCGTTTCTGCCAGCAAAATTCCTATCCATCTGCCCATGTCTTCAGAAGAGGATGCCTGTGAGGAGAGGGTAAGAATATAGGTCAGGTCTTTACCCTGCCACCAAGCTAAGGATTATTGCAAAAAGGTTCATTCTTCTTTTCTTTGCTGACAAACTGCTACCACATTGTACAAGAGGCTCTGGTTTCTCTGCTGAACTCCTAAAAACATCAGGATTTCTTATTAAATCTCCTTTGCTAGGAGGAGTGCATATTTAGTAAGCTATGTGCTCATCAGTTATGATGCAATACAAAGTGGGCAATCTCCAAAAAAGAAGAAAAATAATTGCTTAAGGCTAGTGGATTTAGATTCAAGTCATGCTTATTTTAGACTTAAGAAAATTGAAAGCTATAACAATTATTTCCCTCTGCTAGGCTGGGGGCCTTTAGTTTGCACGAATTCTGGGAAGAAAATGTTAGTGCTAAGTAGAAATGAGGAGAGGGGCAGAAAGAACAAAATAGTGGATGAGATTTTAATGTAGTTTTTGAAAAATCCCACTAAATTTGTCTAGATGATAGAATTCATTTCCATAATGGCACAAGTAAAGACATGAACACTATTAAAATAATTTTAAATTTTTCATATTTTGCTTCAAGTCACCAATTGAAAAGTTAAACATTTACAAGATAAATAATGGAAAAAATTTCCTCTTCTTTTTAAATATTTCATTGCCTTTCACAGTTCTTTGAACTGCTTTCTATTTTTTTCAACTCCTCTGAACGGCTCACATGTAACAGGCCTAGTTGCGAGGTCTGAAGACTAATGTGACCGGCAGTCAGAAACCCAATGCTGTCAAAGTGTCCATACTGCTATTAAAAGCAAAAGGTTGCGTCCTCCTATAACTTCATTATAGAATCATAGACTCATACATTAGCTAACGGTTGGAAAGGACCTTGAGATCATTTAGTTCCAACTCCCCTGCCATGGGCAGGGACACCTCACACTAAACCATGTCATCCAAGACTCCATCCAAACTGGCCTTGACCACTGCCTGGGATGGAGCATTCACAACTTCTTTGGGCAGCCCATTCCAGTGCCTCACCACCCTCACAGTAAAGAACTTCTTCCTTATATCCAATCTAAACTTTCCTGTGTCTTTTCATTTCAGCTTTCAAAATATGACAGCTAAAGACCCTCAAAAAATCCTGACCCACCTACGAGATGGATTTATGACCTTCATAGCGCAGGGAGTGTGCTAGTGTGTACATATGCAGTGTGTCAAGAGACTCACCAGGTTGCTGGCACACTGTATTTCTTACTGCAGAATTACCTTAATACAGATACAGACTGAGCAAAAGGAGTTCACATAAGTAGCAGAAAAATGAGAGTTAGTAGCTCTAGAGTTCCCATCAACAGTGATCCATTATTTAATTATTGCTAAGTTATTTACCCAAAGTAATTATATCCCTGATGTAAAAGTGTGCCTAGACAAGGAGCAATGATATTTTAGTAGCAGGTCAAGGGAAGGTCAGTGTGAAGAAAAGCATTTTACTGAGAAGATTTCTGAACTGCATTTAATTTCAGTTCTCTCTTTGCTGACAACTCTTAATATTTCTCTTCTTTTTCCAGTATTTATTATACAACTCTGCAATAATATTATTCCAAAGGTACTTTTTTTTTTTTTTTTGGAATGGCCAAGTTGTAAGAAAGTGCTTCTCTAATGCAGTTTGTGGGTGTTCCTACAAGTCATAGCCATCAGCAATCACCACACCTCAAGCACAGCAACTTCCTGCCCATTTCGGAGCAGACGGAAGGTCAAAGGATGCTTCGAATCCAGGCCCAGGATGACTTCACAGCCACGGAGAGGGATAGAAACAATGTGTGTCTTCAGATCTGTCCTGTCCTTGTGGAAAATGAGTTTATTGTCTTTCACTCTGCACCAGCGCTCACGCCAACGGTTATTTGAGAGCACATTGAGATATCCTGCAATAAAATGAAACGTGAGATATTTTATTCCTGACTTTTCTTGAAAACAAAAAAAATATAACCAAGAAAAAACTTACTTGTCAGTGTAGTGCTAGCACTTAAACTACTTATTTCTTTTATAATAGAAAGTCCAGATGAGTTTTCGGAAGACAAGTAAATGACTCTGCCCCACTTTTTTTAATGAAGGCTTTCACTGTGCCAATAATCGAAGAAAAAGCACACAAAGATATGATCCTGTTCATGTGTCAATGGCTGTTCTGTGTCAGTTACACCAGCAGCTGGATGAGCAGGAGCATGCCAATCCCTAAGACTTTAGTAAGAATGGGAAAGGGAGAGTGATAAAATGGTACATATACAACTGATGTGCTCGCACAGAAGACCTACCTTCTCCATGGGTGGAGAAGTTATCAATGCATTTGATAACTATGGCTGACCAAAATTTGCTGGGAAAGCCTCAACTCATATTATAAAATTAGGTGATGAGCTACCTTCTGTAACATCTAAAATCAGTGTTTTAAAGACTTACAAAGCATTGGTGCTCTACGTTCTAATTTCTTTCAGAAAGACGTATGCACAAACATTTGGTTTGCAACACTTTTAAAGCAGAAATTAGAAGATTACTACCGATGCCAATAAAAACAAAATTCACATTGATTTACAATTCAGGAAGTCAGTGTATGTGAAATTTAGCTAAACTTGAAGACAAAAGTTTTAAAAAAAGATTAGTTTTCTTTCCAGGGTTAATACACGACTCTTAGAACAAATCAAAATTTCAGGAACAAATTGCCTTTAAAAAAACCCGCTTTTCCTACCATGGTCTATATCAGATACAGTGTCTAGGCATACAGTATCATTAAATGAGCAGTTCTTCCTTCTCTGTCCCATAGCAACAATCATTCCAGACTCAAACATTAATATCAGGACAATTTTCCTGCCTTATTTAGTTTGGGAATGACAAAGAAAAAACAAAACAAAACAAACTTCTGCTTCTACATTATAATAGTACATGAATTCAGCATGTTGCTGCTTCCAAACAGGCTATGAGGAGGGAAACAAATGATATCTTGAACAGGCCAGAATTTATGTAAAAAAATGTCTTCAGTCTCAGGTCTGATTTTCATTTAATGCTGTTGGATAGCTATCTCTTTGTTTTTCATTAAAACTATGACTTATCATTAATTTTTCTGCGTTTCCCTTCCAACATTATAGTTCCAATGTCAAAGCTTGATCCAACAGGATATAACAGATCAGAATTGCGCACATCTTGGAAGGTGCCATAAAAAAGGAGGATGTGCACAACCCTCTGATTTTGGCTCCTTGTGATGATCACACTCTTCAGCTCTTCTCCCCCCTCCTGTAACAAAACTCCATGCAGCTTTGCATTATACTATAATCCCTAGAAATGGAAAAACTTTCACATGCAAGCTAGCTGGCTTGTTTTGAAGTGAGAGTCCTTTTTTTTCAGACAGCACTTTTTTTTTCCCTCTGCTCCCAGCACACCACTTGGAAAAGCTCTTCCAGACCCTCCAACTTCAGTTGAACTAAGCAGTATCCCATGCTTTTCCTCCCACACATCCTTATGCAAACCTTCAACAGATGACATGACCAAAATGGCCTGTGTTCTCTGTTGAGGCATTACCATTTCAGCTTAGCCCAGGTGGTCAAGGGCCAGGATTCATAGGATCATAGAATCACAGAACAGTTAGGGTTGGAAAGGACTTTAAGATCATCTAGTTCCACCCCCCTGACATGGGCAGGGATGCCTCACACTAGACTATGTTGCCCAAGACTGTGTCCAACCACGCTGCCTGTTGTTGCTTCCATCTTCTATAAGCTTCTTTTTTCCCTTTAAGTTTTCTCAGCAGTTCCTTATTCATTCATGGAGGCCTCCTGGCCCATTTCCTTCTTGTCGGGACACAATGCTCCTGAGCTTGGAGCAGGTGATCCTTGAATATCAACCAGCAGTCCTGGGCTCCCCTGCCCTCTACAGCTTTATCCCATAGAACATGTTCCTTTATCCCATAGAGCAGGTTCCTGAAGAGGCCAAAGTCTGCTCTCCTGAAGCTCAGGGCAGTGAGCTTGCTGTGTGCCCTTCTCATCGCCCTGAGGATCTCAAACTCCACCATCTCATGATCACTGCAGCCAAGGCTGCCTTGGAGCATCACACTCCCCACCAGCCTCTCAGTGTTGGTGAGCATGAAGTCAAGCATGGTACCTCTCCTTGTCAGTTCCTCTATCACTTGCAAGATGTAGGGAAGAGCTTTGCCATGACTCCTAGTGCAGGTGGGGTTTAGTTTCCAATCCAGCTGGGTGTCACCTGCATCCCCACTGGGATTTTCCCTTTGTTCATGGGAGGTAGAGCCTTCTAAAACATAAAAAAGGAGTCGAAAAAAACTATGGAACAGCCTCCCAGAGGGCACTTAAATGAGCCACGTTTCTGGTGGTGAGAAACTCTTCAGCAAAGACTTCCTGCAATGACCAAAGCCTAGACTCTTACATATTTTCCTATAAAATCTGCGAGTGGTGTTGAGTAGAGCCAAATACAGGCAACAGTAATGGCTATATTTATATCCATATCCAAAATAATGACAGAAATACTAAGAATTAGATTATACAGCTGTGGTTAACATCTCACATAATACAGAATAATCAATGGAGTATGAGGGTCCGGAAGTCTGAGTTTTTATGGAAGCCAGATGCTTCGGACAATGCATCTGGCTGGACACAGCTTTTCCCAGCTGTTCTTTTGGTTGATAAATCACATCTGTACTTAGCTGATATATAGACATATAAACACACACTTATTTAATCAAAGATTGCTTATGTGAATAATTCCCAAAGTGTGGTTTGAAAGCCACCTGTGATCTACGAAGTTCTCACTGGTGGTCATGGATCTGCTTCTTTCATACTGGGCAAGCATCTGTCACACTTCATGTGCCCATTAGTTCTGCCAACTGCTGCCTAATCACAGATTTCTGGGTTTCCGAAAGTTTTCCTAGTCAGTTAAAGGGGAAAAGGCAAATCTAAATTCAGAATCTGGTGCAATTGCTTCACAGCTTGATTTCTATGAAGCCTCTTTTTGGAAGGGATTGGGAGAAGGTTGGGTACACCCTTATTCACATATGAAAGTGTTACCTAATACTGGAGTACCAAAAGGCAAACAGGAGAATGTAAACATGTTGCATTGTTTGAAAATACCAGAGCTGTGAGGACATAAACTAAGTGCTGTGCACAAAGTCCTGAATTCTGAGCAAACATTAATAGCTGAGATACAAAACATAAGTGTTTCTGCATGCCTTTTTATATACTTCCTAGGTGCTGCCAAGCATTACAGCTGTCATATGGAGTGATCACCATTAGGAATTAAAATACCTTCCTAGAAATCTGTTACTCCATTTAAGTTTTGCCCACAATTAAACAAAATCAAATCACTCTGGCTGAGGCCAGTTGGCTGCTGTCTTGATTGCTATCCCATAGAACCTCACCATGACCCATTATGAAAGACTTGACCCCTTCCCAAGAACTTTTTCTTCTAATTCCTAGCCTAAATTTATTTTATGGTCCAGCCTCTATCGATTTTGTATCAATTTCTTTGAAAACAAGTAATTTCTTTCTGCTTTTTGTCCACGCTTCTCTTGCCCCTAACCTTTGCAAAGAGCAATGATACTCCTGAGCTTGCGCTACTATTTCATTTTAAAAGTCCAGTACTTTTAGTCTCTTTTCAGATTATAAGCTCTTGATTACTCTACTCCTCCCCCAGAATAAGCACATCCTTCTGATGCTGGGGGAAGAATTACAGCAGTAAAAGCAATTTCAGAGGAATTTCTAGGCTAGAATTTTATAAAATTTTAGTCACAATGTGCATTTAAGACTCAAGGAAAAAAATCACTTACCACATGTTGGAACATCTTCTTCAGCTGAAGAGGTCTGTTCATCTGTTGAAGGCTTTTTCTTTCCTAAACCAATGATCTTTGTTATTTTTTTCCCTGTTACTTTTGTCACAGTGCCCTTGGCTTCTGTTTTTGAGCTTTTTTTCCTCTTCACTATTAAGAAAGCAAAAGTGTGAATTTTAGTGTGTTTAAATCAACCATCAAATAGTGAGAACCTGTATAAAAATAGTAGTTCATTCAAACAATCCTGTGCAAGATGAACATTTGGACAAAAGCTGCAGACTGCAGTGAGATAAACATTATATGCCCTCTCTAATGCAGATGTCTATAAATAACCTGTGTGCTATGAAAATCATGGCATTCAGAAGGATAAGAAAAATGAAAATCAAGCACAAACCAATTTAATTTAGTCTAATCAAACTGCAAGTCTCTTTCCACACTAGTCACCACCTAATTTATCAGTATGACTGAGGTACCTGCATATAAATTTAGCTCATATACACAAGAATAAAAATCCAGTCAATCTTTCATGGCTTCTAAACATTAACCTCAAAATACTTCAAGAATTATGTACACAACAGAGTATGCTTGCCTAGCAAAATACCACTGATATACAATTAAGTTAAGCTACCTTATCACAATGATAACAATGGACCTTTTAGAAAGATAAGACTTATAAATCAACTACTAACAATTAAATTAGTTGGATCAGTATAAGCATTCATACTTAAAAGTTGGCACTCTGTGTGATCATGAAGTCTTGGCAAGAAAAAGCTCTGACACTTCGCTAACGTCCAGCCTATGCTTCCATTAACTTGGTATTGTACTTCTTTTATTATGGCTCTGTGCACTGAGGACTATGGCTATCATTTTTAAAAGTCTCTACCTGACTAAAATCCTAACAAATTTAAAAGAAAAACCCCAACTTTGTAAGATTAAACAATTTAAAACCAAAGCAAATGAAAATAAAACAAACAACTTTTTCTTTGCAAAATGGAACAAATGAAATAAACCTTCAGAAATTGCATTTAGTGGCCTAATTGGGATTCCCTCAATGGAACAGAAGTCTCTCTGCTAACTGACAGAGTGCAAAAGTATCCATTAACTTGCCCTGATGCATGATTTTGATGAAAAATACATTTAGCATAGTTACTGATTGAGCTGCTGTAACTTTATCCCTGACATACCAATTCCCACTGCAGCACAGAACATTTAGTGCTTATGGACTTGTGTAAACTGAGGGAAAAAAAGGACACAATGTTTACATGAGAAATGACTGTATGAATTGAACTAGGAAGAAGAATGCACGGGAAACAGAGCAGCAGTTTAGGACTCACAATGGGATAATTTATCATATTTAGTTTAATCATTAGGAATCACTGCACGTTGTTTAGAAATGTTATTTGTACCTGTGACTGTACACACCTGTCACCTGCTGCATTCAGTGCTGGGGGGGAAAGGCAGCTTTTCAGGTGCAGATACCTGTTCACCAGCAAACTCCAATACAGCAATGCGTGTGTACAAGAAAGGTCTAATTCTCTACTCCTAAAAATGTTGCTAACAATTTACATTATGCTCTCTAAACATGCAACAACCTCCTGTGCTTAAGGGAGGAAGGTCACCCATCCCATCTGCTCATGTCACCTCCTGCCTAAGTGATGACCTGGATGCAGCACCAGCCTGCAGACAGGTTTCCATCCCACCAGCAGCAGCCAATGACCAATTGGGACTGTTGAGTGGGGAAGAGGTGAAAAGCATTGAAAAAAGCCAGAGACTGAGAAAAACTCATCTCTCTGAGACAGAAGTCCAAAGGAATCATGAGCATGATTCTCCTGAGCATGAACACACAGTGGAACAAGCCCAAATCAGTGGAGGTTTTTGCGCTTTCTGTCCTATATTCCTCTCACACTGCTGTTTTATTCTCCTGCAGAACTGAGAGGCAGCAGAAACAAGGCCTTCATGACTTAATCTTTTCGAGTCTGAAGAATATACTGGCAGCTGCCTGACTACCGCTGCTTTTTTTTTTCACAATAGCTTTTTCTTCTCATTTCCTTCCCCACCACAAAACAAGCAGCTGATTAAGAGCAGAGTAGAGGCTGGCCAGTGGGTGATGGCTGCAGATGATAGCTCTCCAGAGTCTCCCTTCCCACGTACTCCATTAAGCGTTTCCTATCTACTGTTTAAAAAGTAGTGTGACTTCATCCAGAACCCTTTAAGATGATACCAGGGTTATTTCAATCTTTCTGTAGTCATTAATGCACGGTATTTTTATTTCAACATGTTAAAGGTCACAGTTTTCTGAAAGAAATTATATTTTTAATTACCCTCCCTGAGACATCAAAGCGGGCTGGTTTTCCAGCAGCACATGATCCATCAGCATGCCTCCTGCAAGGCACCTGAGCCACTAGGCACTTTTGGACATCCTGGACAGCACAGCTTTTGGATCACAGATGTTTCTCAGCAGGTTTCAGATACTAAAATGGTACCTCGCTTTTTCAAAGCTTAGTAGAAGATTTTATAGGGTGGAATCTGACCATGTACCACACCTTCTAGAAACCACAAAGCCTGACATTGTTCCATACTGTTGGCTATGTCAGAGATCTGTATAGTCAGGAAGTGCTGGAAAATGACCCAGAGAGAAGATAAAAGGAGATCAGTCAATAGGCGAGACAGCACTGGCACCAAGGCCAGTATTGACATTATTCTCACTGCAGCTCACATTACCCTTCATCTTGACAGCTGCAGAAGAATGTCTTATCTAAATGATACCACTGCTACGTAGCAAGTTAACAAAGTCACAGGTTTTCTTCCGCTTTAAGGAGGAGGGAAGGGGATGGGGAAGACAGCATAGGGGTTGAGTGTTTTAGGTAGAACTCTGACAAAATTCCCCATGGTTTAGGATTTGCCATTGTTGGATTATAAGGACTACAAAACATGCATGGCTCCAAAGTAGCATATATAAAATTTTATACATACATACTCACAAATCCACTGATATTAAATGATTATATACATTTTAGTATTTTAATATAATCTTATAGAATTGTTTTATATATATTTGTGTATACACACATATATAAACTGTGTATCTATGTGTATACATCCTCATATACAAATGATTCTTTCCCTCTAGTACTCAACAACCGCTTTTTTGCTCAGAAGCTGCACACTCACTGCTTATGTTGCCACTGTACAGTTACAATTACAAAACGCAAATGCAAGTTGCCTCTAGTGGTCGCCCAAGCTCTGAAAAACTACTTTTGAACACACAAAAGGCCAAGCCAAAATTACTTCTGTTACTGCAAAATTTTAAGGAATCACTCTTGACATGATTTAGCTTTCAAGTTCAATTAAATCCTAATAAAAATATTCAAAAGCTTTACTGCCTATTTTTAAAAGACAAAAGCCAGGTATTTCACTCCCTATCACTCCCTGTACGGACATATTATTTACACCAAGCATCTCTGGATCCGAGACATACCTTGTTCTTTCCCATTGCACACAGCAGTGGTGCCATTTTCCACAGCACCCTCCCCATCCGAGCTTGGCCTCTCAAACGACAGCTTCTGCAGGAGCAAAGAAATACAGTGTTGGCACCTTCACCAAATGAAGTGTCATGAGTCAACTTAAAAGGATGCTTACTATGAAATAAAACACATTTCAAGCTCTTACCTACTTGGAAGACAAAAAGCAGGTAATAAAATCAGTTTTAGGAGCCTTAGAAAAACACACAAACAATAAAATAGATCTGTATTTCAAACTGTAGTCAAAATAGTGAACTAATCCTAATTCAGTACCTCTTATATATCTATAACAATTTTCTAGATACTAAATGTCGCTGTTTATTAATCTGCTAAGCAATGAAAGATTACATGGATCAGATAAGAATAATTTTTAAATTATATCTTTAAATAAAGCTTCCTATATACATCTACAACTTACCAGAAAATAGTGCATTCCTACAAGGTGCTTCAATATTCAGTATGTGCTAAAAAAAGGCTTTTGAAATAAAATTTTAGCAGTGATTATTCTGTAATGGTTGTGCATGAGATACGGAATGAAGCAGTACAGGGCTTACACCAGCACAGTTTTGGTAACCACATTACTCATGAGTGGTGAAGTCATGAAGAAGATGTACAGATTATGACAAAAAATAAACAAATGAGAAATTTTGCTGCACTTTTTTATGGCATGTGTTTGAGAAAACCACCATTTTATGACATTTTCAGTTACCTTTTTAATACTGAGCAGGTGTGCCAGCATGCTTTTGCATGTGAAATCAGGAGGATTGAGCTGTCATGGAGTGTGCTTTGCTCTTATTTTCCCAGGAGCATAGCAACATAACACTACTGACAGTGGAGTCCTTCCACTATAGGGGTAGAACTTGCCATCAGGAATTTGGTGACAAAACCTTTGTCAGTGGGAGTTTTAAGCACAGGATCTCCTCACATGGATACCTTAGCATAGCAGGGGCTTAAACTGGTGCTGGTAATGTACTGATCATTCACTGTAGAGCTGCTCTCCCTGCTAATTCTTGCTACCATATCCTGCTGAGTCAAGGCAGCAGAGACAACCACATAGCCAAATTTCTGTATTGAGGCACAAATGCTTGACAGGTTCTGCCAAAACAATGACCTCAGCATGCCTAGGGAGCTCTTCAAGTACTAAATTCCCCAAAATAAAACACTTCCCCTTAAAAGATTTCTATACTCTTCAGCTATTCTTCCTTGACAGTCACATCCCTGCTTGCTCTTTGCACTTGATGGAGAGTGTCTCTGCATCACAACACATGTACCAGACCCACTTGAGTCTTCACCCTTCTGAATAGCTAAAGTAAAGCCCTGCTTAAGTCTTCACCCTTCTGAATAGCTAAAGTAAAGCTGCTAATGGATATGAGCCAGTCTGCTGGTTGCTCATGATCAAATGAATAGATGTGGCAGAAGTCATAACTCTGTAGGATGTGTGGACATATCCAAACAAATACAATACAGAGACTAACAGTCTAAACCAGTAGCACAAGTCAGCCAGTAACTACATCCAGCGTCTAGCAGTGCCTCTTTAATAAGTAACCATAAGGAGTTTGTCATTTAAAAAGTTTGATAACTTTACCTTCTCCAGCTCCACCTTGTGTACTGGAGAACTAGACAATGGTCCATCGGAGTCTATAGCTCCCGTACAGTTGCTGCACACATCTTTTATAACCTTAGGAGACAAGGCAAAACTTGTTAATTATTCATAAGATACAAATCAGAGAATTTATATATGAATGTGAGAGAGATGGGAAAGAGAATCACACAGACATTTATCAGGCTGGTAGGTGTCAGGCAGGCTGCCACTAAACCAACTTCTCCATGCTGCCTCCCTTAGTTATTTCATGTTTCACCTGGAGGAGACACAATGTCTAGAGGTGGAAGGTTTCAGTTTCTAGATAAGCTAAGCTCCAAGGCTCTCCTGAGTAACAAACCAATAGTGCAGCTGATTTCCATGTGCTAGTTTGCAATATGAACTCAGCTGACACAACAAACTAATTTCATTGCAATGACAAAAAAGTGGTATTAAATCAAAGGTCACTTAAGTCAAAGGATAAGTTTTGCATAATATACTACCCAGCTGCTCTTTCTTTGCTACTGGAGAGCTAACAAAGTGCTGATCAGCTTAATACTGTGCAGTGGTATTTCACAGCATTTTTGTATTATACTTGACATAAAGGTATAAGTCAAATTGCAAATGTGTTTGCAGGAAATGGGAATGCCATTGTCTGCTTTTAAAAAATTAAAGAAAAATCCATAACCTGGAATTCACTGAGATACTTAACAGAATTTGAAGAACTTAAAAACCTGAAACTATCTAAATGGAAAACCACATGATGAGTAAAGACATTTGATGATTTCCCACGGACATAAGGTTTTTATCTCTTATGAGGCTGCCACCAGCCCATTATGAGTCTAGAACTGCTTATGTTGATGAGAACAGGTCCTGATTCTCCATTCAAATTCATGCCGAGGGGGTGCTCAGCTCTAAACCACTGATTACACCCATGCATTCATGCACGGACAGCAGAACCAAGTGAGTTAAGAAAGAAAAGCATCCTACTCTGCTGGAAGCATTACTGCTAGACAAAAAAACTCTCCCCTTTACATGTTCATGTATGTTTACATATCCAGCTCCTTCCTTTACACTGTTTACAGCAAGCTCAGCTGGCAGAGAGGAGGATCTGGCCTGAGAACTCCTACTTCCAGGAAAAGCAGCAATCCAGCTAATTGTTAAAATCCAGAATTCTTTCAAGGAGAGGAAAAGCAAAACAACAAACAATGTCTTTTTAGTTTTAAACTATATTATCTTGATGTGGAAACTACTAAAGAGCTAAAGATGGCACCAAACAGTCTTTACACAGTACAGAAGATCCCTTTAAGGGTGAAGCTAAACAAATCTAATGCTTATGGGCTTACAAAAACCCTATTGCTACAGCTCATGAGCACATTATAAATTAAAGGCATTATTTGTCATAAAGAAAGAAAGATCAGTAGCCCCATTTTACAGATGGAGAACTCGGGAACAAAAGAAAATTAAATCACTCACTCAATGTCACATAAAATCTGAGTAGAGCTGAGAGATGAACTTATACATTTATTTATGAACTAGCATCTTAAAACACTTCAGCATTCCTTCTTAACTGTCTGAACTTCCCTATATCTTGTCCCAGAAACAAAAGCACAGTATTTCATGGCACTTGTCATCCTTTGTAACAGAAAACTTACATATATCTGTTGCAGAGCATTTGTATCTCAGGGTTAAATGTAGCCCTAATTTCATTAAAATCACAAGAATTATTTGCATGTGTGCTGTTTTATTTTCAACTGCTGGTCCTCAATATGGTGTAAATACACTGCTGTTTTCTGCCTAGAGAAAAGTGACCATACAGTTTCTGGGAACATTTATTTCTGTCTCCTGCATGACCCTGATTCAATGGCTCATGTTTTCAGCATCTGCTCACACCACACAGTTAGTTAATTTTGGCAAAGGCAGATAGTAATGGGAGTTACAGACAGAACAGAGGGAAATGATTTGGCAGCACTAACTGAATAGTATGTGCAAAGTCATGCACTCAAGTAAATCCGGTTCTTATCATACCTCACATATTTAAGGAGAAGCTAAAGTGTTTAATAGGGTTGTAATTAAATTTTGATTAAACAAATGACACACTATTAAATGAAAGTTTGTGGGAAGATCTGCAGTAAATGCATATTCAAGGATCCAACACTTCATTTGGGTTCAAGGGGTTCACTGGCAGAGATTTGCTCATCACCTTCTATGCGCAATTATGTTCGACACACAGCATAAAACTCATACTTCTACAGCTCACCAGGATGAAATGCCTTTACTATATAATGGTTGCGTGGATGCACTCCCTATAATTACGTTTGCAGACAGCTGCCATTATAAATCTGGTTTTCACATGCTTATAGCTTTAACTCAAAATTTTAAGGATAAAACATTCCACCAGTGTTGCCAACCTGCATAATTTCAATCACAAGACTCAGAGTTCTTGTCAGTTTTTTCTATGTTCCATCTCCTGGAGTCATAGGAAAACAAAAGATCACTATTTTCATTAAAAAACAGTTGTGAGTGAGAGTGGGGAAAGGAGGTCAGCAAACTTATATCCATTGCAATGAAATGTGTGAAAATATGAGTAAGTGTATCCCAATGGCTCCAAGACTAGAAACCAAATGAAAAGAATACCCAAATGTGTTATTTTTAATAAAATGGTATAATCTTGAAGGCTGTACTGAGAATACTTTGGAATAGTGCATACTCCATTAATAGTTTTAGTTTTCTCACACTTAAGAAATGGGAAATCATTCCTTTTTTTTTCACCACAAATGCCTTTGTACATATACACAGAGAGAGAGTGATCTGCCAGGAAAATCAAACTGAGATCATAAACAGACTATGTACTCAAACATTTAAAATACATGAGCAAATGTAATCAGAAAACTGAAGACCTGTCATTTCTTTGGTAGCCTCAAAACTAAATACATTTAAAATAATCTTCTGTTATTCCAATGCAAAAATTTTAAATACCACAATTACCATTATAGTATTACAATTAGCAGATTTCAGAACTGATGCTTTCAAATGCAGACCTGGAAAAAACTTGTGCAGCATGAACTATATTATTATTTCTTATTTATAGAATCATAGAATCATTTAGGTTGGAAAAGACCTTTAAGATCATTGAGTCCAACCATTAACCAAGTGCTGTTAAGTCCACCACTAAACTGTGTCCCCAAGTGCCACATCTACAAGTTTTTTAAATACCTCCAGGGATGGTGACTCTATCATTTCCCTGGGCAGCTTGTTCCAGTGCTTGACAGCCCTTCTGGTGAAGAAGTTTTTCCTAACATCCAGTCTAAATCTTCCCTTGTGCAACTTGAGACCATTTCCATTTGTCCTATCATTTGTTACTTGACTAATCCCAACGTCACTACGATCTCCTTCCAGGTAGTTGTAGTCAGCAGTAAGGTTCCCCCTGAGCCTCCTTTACTCCAGGCTGAACAACCCCAGTAACCCCACTTGCTCCTCATAATACATGTGCTTTAGACCTTTATAGAAACGTGTCGAATCACCAGCTGGATCAGGTACACACCAGTGTATCACACTGAGTGCAGTAACATGAGGAATAGAGGGAAAATATTTGCAGGTAGAGAGCTGGAAAGATTCCCTGCCCTAAGCCATTGACAGTGACGGGTGAAGTCAGTGGAATTTCTGCCACGTGGTGTGTCTGGAATATTTCTCTCTTTAAAAACTATCTTACCACACAAGCACTAACATTTACTGTAAAACCTTCAGATCTGCACTCACCTACAAATTCCTAAAATTCTTGCATCTTATTTAAAGTGATACACCAGGACAGGAGGCAAAATACCTGCCCTCCACTTACTCTTTCTACATGCAAAGTCAGAAAAATCAGATAAGGTTTTTCAGCTACTTTCAAAGAGCCAAGCTTTAGATGAAAAGCACAAGGCTAGACAGTAAAACCAGAAAGCCTGCTGCTTGCCAGCCAGATTCTGCCACACAAAAACCCAGCAAATTCTGAGTAAAAGTACTGAATTTGTAGATGGGTCCTCGTGGTTGATCTCTTTGGGACCCGATAAAGAATAAGACTGAAAGTCATCCTGCATTTGAGGAGCTTGCAGACCTCTCTCCTGGTGGATACCATGGGATGAGTTCAAGCTACAGGCTGTGCTTACCACATGGATGTGATTACAGCATCTCATCTTGTGTTTTCATGAAACTCACAGGAACAGCTCAAACTTTTAATAAGATCAAGTTCAAAGGTGACTAGGAATTGCTAGAAATGGGACAGGCTGTATTCCCTGTCTCAAAAGGTTAACTCTAAAAACAGCAATATGGTAAAGCTGAAATCCGCTTATGCACAACATAGCATCGGGAAAGGGGTTTGGCCCCAGGTGTAATCCTTTATTTCTCATTCCTGAAACACTCCTTTTTCAGTGCTGGAGGAGTACTGACTTTCTGGGACTCCTCATCATTTTGGCATGACTAAATTCTCATTTTCTCTCTTTTGGACTCTTACAGATTACATTTCTTAGTGTCAATCTCCTCCTCCTTAAAAGAGCACCAAAACCCTCTTAGGATTTTGTACAGAAGAAATGCTCCAATGATTTTATATAGATAAATTAGAGGAAAAGCAGAAATTATCCACATCATAGCCTGTGCTTTAAGACTCAAACAGAAACCCCCTTATCTTCTGTACTGGAAAACATCATTCTCAATCATCCCCTAGACTGAAATGATTCATCTTTCTGTTTTATTGCCATTTGAGCAAAGTAGGGATGAGATTCTAGCAGCTGACTAGCAGACAGCAAGCCTATCTTTCCTGCTTGTATAACAACTTAAAAATATTTTTCTGACACATTCAACCAAGGCAACCCCTGTATTTATTCCAGTGTAATTACCATGAATATTGGTATGTAGGGCTGATGGACCAGACAGAGCTCAGGGAAGAAGGTGCTGGGGGGCTGCAGGGCCAGAGGTGCCCTGTGCAAGGGGAGCTGCATCCCTAGCCCAGTGTGGAGATGCAAAACCACACTTTAGGCTGTAAATCTGAGCTAAATATGATTTAAGTAATTCTCAATCCAAAGCTGCAAGTATGAGAGAGAAGGAACATTATCTAGTGGTGAAAGCATGGGACCAAGCCTCAGCACTCCTGAGTTTTGCTCCAAGACCTGCTATAGTTTATATTGTATATTATATAGCTTATATACATAATTTATCACTGAGAAAACAAGAAAATGGGATGTATATGATTCTGTTACTTGATTTTATTTGTTGCTCATTTATTTATTTATTTATTTATTTTAATTTACATATGCATCTGCCAGTCACACACAAACTGATTTGCAGCCAATTTGGGGTCCTCTGGTCTGGTCAAAGCACACTGGCAGCAGCACTGCAGGCTGGTCAAAGCTCTCACTCACAGCTTAGTCTATCAGATCTCCAGGTTTGGCCCTAAATAGGCCTGATGCAAACATAATGACCTTGCCATTATTTGAACCCAGTCATCTAAAACCATCTCTTTAAGACAGTAGGGGTGTAAGCCCTGGGAGGTTTAATTTAGTTGCAAAGCCTTCACTGCTGGTGATGTGAGAGAAAGAACCCAGAACCCAGCCTGCCTGCCTTGGGACACAGTATATATACTTACAAACTAACAAACGCTAAATGGAAATCACTTGTACCAAGCATGCATCCCCAAGCACAGTTTTTCCAGTCATTTTTTAAGGCATAATCATTCAGCACTTGACTCTATTCAGCTATAAAATAGAGATAATAACCTCTTTGGGGAACATTACTTAAGCCAAGAAAATAACGTTTGAAGTGTTTTGAGATCTCTAGCTGGAAATTCCCATAGAAAGTAAAAGCAGCCACACAATGTTTGCAGTTACAAGCTCAGTTCTGTGCCGATTTAAACTGGTAAAAGAAGAGCTCTGTCAGTAGTTTATACTTCAGAAAAACTCAGTGCACATCAAGGCTGGAGCTCAGAACTTACTTGATTCCCCTCACTGAGCTCAGGGCAGTGAAAACAAAAAGTGGTTTTCAAAGACTTTAACGAGAGACAGCATTCAGCGATTAGAGACGGAAACTGGGTGAGACAACAGGATTAACAGCTCTATAAGGAGTGTTGCAGGGTCTTTGCACACGTAGATACAGCCACAACCTTGATTTTCTTCTCTCTTCAAGACATAAAATCCCTCTTATTACAAGTCCAGAACTGAACACTGTCAAAATGATAGATGATTTAAGGTCCTTTCCAACCCTAACTATTCTATGATTCTATGATTTTATGAAGAAATGTATGCCTGAAAGAGTCACTGCTCAGTTACAGACCCTCCACTGAAGAGATTGCTGCAAAATGGCTGCACACTGTGAAATGAAGTTACCAGAAGGTGCCTAATGTCAGGGAAAAATGAAAATCAAGGCCAGTACTCCACAATGATAGATTACCTCTCATGAGTGAATACATTTTTGCTGAAGGCAATGGCAAGAAGAAGAGCAGGCCTTGTGACCAGACACCATGACCATGTCCTTCTACTGGTTTTCTACAAGAAGCTACTTCAGAACTTAATTCCCTTGGCATCCATACATTCTTAACAGCAGATTTATGTGGCCTAGTCTGAAGGTCCTGCACACAGAACACATTCATCTATACGAATGAAGCCACTAAACAAGCATCTTCTTGTAATGTCATGTTCTTAGTAGTCCTTTTTTTTTTAATGTAGCGTTTCCCAGGGATGCTGACAAATAGGTGTAGTGTCACCAGTCTGTTGGCTGTGCTGAGACAAACGGGCAGATTTAAGACCTTAGTTGACCACAAACGCACAAAAGCACACACAGATGCACATATACTCAAGCACGCATGGAAAAAGATCATTTTTGGGTCAGAGTGTGTAACTGCACGCATTTTTTTATGCACATTTTTGTGGGAACATTTTAGGACTCAAGTCTGGAAAATTCCACCACTTCATGTTGCCCACCATATTACAGCTCTAATGTATGATCTCAACTCTAGCCTGAATTTATACTACTTATTCTCCTTGCTCTGAAATCTTGACAGGCTCTTTGGTGACATCAGCTATCTTTTTTTTCATCAAGCATTTGTCATCTGGTAAAACTGAAACTCCCTTTGTGGTTTCCAGTCTAGACTTCAATTTACACTGAGGTTATCAGCTGGGTTTTTTTGGTGTCATCTTTACAAAAAAAGGTCTAAAATATTCTGCCTTTATTTCACCGTGTGTTCCAACTGATATTTTAAAATTCCTTGCTTACGTAAACGTATTTTATACTGATTACATCTCACTCGAAGAAAAGAATCATCTGGTTTAACTTTCATGGGAAAATCTGGCCTCCAAAGCCATTTTGAGCTTTAAAGGCTCAAAAGGAAAGCTTTAATTTGACAGAAGTGAATTAATGAGAACCCATTGATCTTAAGCAATAACCTGGCTCCAGTAGCATGTATTGGTGTAGAATCATAGAATCATAGAATAATAGAAAAGTTAGGGTTGGAAAGGACCTTAAGATCATCTAGTTCCAACCCCCCTGCCAGGAGCAGGGACACCTCACACTAAACCATGCCAACCAAGCCTATGTCCAATCCAGCCTTGAACACCGCCAGTGATGGAGCATTCACAACTTCCCTGGGCAACCCATTCCAGTGCCTCACCACCCTCACAGTAAAGAATTTCTTCCTCATATCCAATCTAAACTTCCCCTGTTTAAGTTTGAACCCGTTACCCCTTGTCCTATCGCTACAGTCCCTAATGAAGAGTCCCTCCCCAGCATCCCTATAGGCCCCCTTCAGATACTGGAAGGCTGCTACGAGGTCTCCACGCAGCCTTCTCTTCTCCAGGCTGAACAGCCCCAACTTTCTCATCCTATCTTCATACGGGAGGTGCTCCAGTCCCCTCATCATCCTCGTGGCCCTCCTCTGGACTTGTTCCAACAGTTCCATGTCCTTTTTATGTTGAGGACACCAGAACTGCACACAATACTCCAAGTGAGGTCTCACGAGAGCAGAGTAGAGGGGCAGGATCACCTCCCTTGACCTGCTGGTCACGTTCCTTTTGAGGCAGCCCAGCATACGGTTGGCTTTCTGGGCTGCAAGCGCACGCTGAGAGCTCATGTTCATTTTCTCATCGACCAACACCCCCAAGTCCTTCTCTGCAGGGCTGCTCTGAATCTCTTCTCTGCCCAACCTGTAGCTGTGCCTGGGATTGCTGGGTTAAACTTCATAAGGTTGGCATCAGCCCACCTCACAAGCATGTCTAGGTCCCTCTGGATGGCATCCCTTCCCTCTAATGTATCGACTAAACCACACAGCTTGTTGTCATCAGCAATCTTTGACAAAAAAGAACAGGAAGCCTAGTATTAACAATTGTGCTTGCAGAGACTTTTCTCATTGTCAGTCTCTGAATCTGCCCATGCTATTAACTGTGGAAATCTCACATAGGTGACAGAATGCTGAGTGGACCCTGGTCCTCTTGAGTGATAGCCAGGGAAAGCTCACATCACTTCTCCCAAGACAAAGCAGTGATCTCTTTCTCAGTATTATAGGGACTTCCTACACAAAGCCATACATGATTTTCGGAAGCTCATTTTATATGAGGCTCGAATGAGCAAAAAATAGCTATTTTCACAATAATAATAAAATACCCCTTAAATTTTGCTCCATTTTTAAATATACAAAACACAGTGCTTTTTTTTTCTGCAGAAAGCTATACTTCTTGAAAACACTGGAGCTGTTGCAAGACCTAACCATTTTTGGTTAGCTGCTGGATAGGCAAGTTGTACTGTACAGAACAGCAGGCTGCAGCAGTGCTGAGGGCTTGGAAGTTAGCATACAGTAGCACTGCCATGTACTTGAAAGGGTTTTTATTAACAGAGAGCCTTGCAGCAGGAAGGAGCTAAATAAAGTGCTGTCAGACTGTCTCCAAATGCTTTGCAGATAACATACTGTCCGGGAATGCTTTATGTACAATTAAAAAGACAACCATTTTTATGAAAGAAAGTCTGATAAATGCCAATGAATTCAGCATTACTAAACCCAAGTTTAGAACAACACAGGAAATGATGCAGTTACTATGATCTAATAACAGTGGAATTCCCTTAGAAAAGAATATGACTTATGACTCCTTTCATTCCAATCAGTGTTTTTGAAACTCTAGGTGAGTTAATGGGACACTTGGATTGTGCTAGATTTTAAAACATAAAACAAGATACTGATGTTGGAAGAAGCCTCGCCAATACATGGCTGTGGTTAGTTTCTATTAAAAAAGACAATAGAGAGTGCATTTTTAAGCTAAATTTGCAGTCAAAACCAAACACGCACACAAACTGCAACCCCCCAAAAGGTATATTCAGTATAGCAAAATAGGAAAATACAGATTAATTTTCTATTTAGTAAATTAGCCCACAACAGAAGTCATAACTCTTGAGCTGCACTTTATATCTCCTTCTTCTGCAGAAAAACTGTTTGCAATCAGGAAATTCCTATGTCTTTAATTCGATTGTATTTGGAAAAATACAATTTATTCTTAGAAAAATAAGTACCATATAAGGTTAGATCAGAACACAGCATGCAGAATGCCTGATGTGTCTTATGCATTCAGACATGCATTTAAAAGGCTGGATTTCAAAGTTTTAAAAACAAGCTACTGAAACTGCAGCGATGATTTCCCACATTACTTTACTGACCTCCACATTTCAGACTGGCAAAGTCCAACATAAATACTAGTATTCTGGATAGGATCTAAAACTGCAGCCCTTGCGCTGGGATTTTCCACATTTGCAGACAGTGAACAGAAAGGAGTGACAGATTACAAAATCCCATTTCTCAGAAGACTGCATTCCCAGAACAAACCATAACAGATGATACGCTGCAAAACGAGGATTAGAAAATTTGAGGTGACTTCAGGAAGTTGAAGGATTTTTCTCCATCAGGAAGAATTCCAACAGGTATCTCCTCAGACATCCTGCTTCTTAAAAAGATGGCTGTGATGTTGTTACCCCTATTTTGCAGGGTAGATAATGACAGCTGTGCAAAACACCACTTCATAAAGCAACCTGGGTTCCAGTGTCCTCTATACCTTAGGGAATTTCAATCTTCAGCTCACTACGAATAGCTTTCTCAAAAATGAGCTGAGGATGAAGATGGAAGGGAATTGCCTCTTCTCTCAGTTCCAGATTATTGTGTAATTAGCAGTGAAAACCATACAAAGCAGCAGCACTTGTGTAATCCTGAGCTGCTGATTGCCTAAAGAGGTGCTTCGAGGCCTGATCCTGCAGTCCCAAATTACATGGGATTTAAATGGTCTGGATTTGACTGAAAATTGATGTCTTATCTCAGTTTTTAACAGCAATTGAACAGATAATGGAAGCACTTCGTGGGTGGAAAAGCTCCTGATCAGAAACCCCACCCTTACCTTTAGCCACTGTTCTGCCTGCTCTTTGCTCTGCACTGCAAGAACCAGGGCATCTGCTCCTTGGTGAGAGATTTTCAGTTCATGCTTCTTCTTTTTGCTGTCTTTGGGAATGTATGTGATACTGCAGTCATTCAGGAGCAGCTCCATCTGGGGCTGCTGGTCCTTGGAACTTTTGTAACACTAAAAAGCGGTGAGGAAAGTTCAAAAGTTAGATATCACCTTTCTGAACCTTGGGGAAAAGGTTTTATTATATAGAAATGTTATTTTTAATATTTTTCATGCACCCCTTTACCACATACCACAGAGTTCAGTCAATGCCAATTTCGCATTTCTCCTTCTCATCCCCTCTGTAAAGCAAAATTACTTCCAGACTGACATTAATAGACATCTTTTATTTCAGGACAGGTACAACACATGGAGAGCATTAAACTTCCCCGCGTTAATCTTATGATTCAAGCTTGACCTTGATCAGGTAGGAAAAGAGTGATTTAGGGTATCTGTTCACACACAGCAGCAGAATAAACTTGTACGGTTAACGACTTTAAACCCCAGATGTTTACCCTGCCCTCCAGCAACAGCCCTACTTATCTAGGCAAACTGCATCAGTTCCTACAGCTGCAGTTGCAAAACACCGGCACATGCTTTACTCTGCTCTTCTGTTTCTTAAGAAAAGTCAAAAAAAAAATTGTTGCAGTGTAGAAAGGGGGCAAAGCCCCAGTTTTTCAGCCAATACAGTTTAATAGTCACTGCACAAAACTGCACAAATCTCCATGTTAGTTTACTTTGTAAGCGCCTGGCTAAAACTCTATGACTTATATGACTTTTTCCCTCTTTAGTAAGTGCTGCAAATGCCATTTCATGCTGGATCTCTGATGACCTGCTCTGTATCTGAAGTAGTGATCTAAAGATCATAGAATCATAGAATAGTTAGGGTTGGAAAGGACCTTAAGATCATCTAGTTCCAACCCCCCTGCCAGGGGCAGGGACACCTCCCACTAAACCATGCCAACCAAGCCTATGTCCAATCCAGCCTTGAACACCACCAGCGATGAAGCATTCACAACTTCCCTGGGTAACCCATTCCAGTGCCTCACCACCCTTACAGTAAAGAATTTCTTCCTCATATCCAGTCTAAACTTCCCCTGTTTAAGTTTAGCCTATAGACCCAGTCCCTATTCCTACCTTCCAACACATCAGTACAGCGGTGGTTCTTAAAGCTGTCATAGTGCCAGATTACAGAAAACATTTAACTGTGCATATGAATGTCCACTTATTTTATGCACTTATGTAAACTGGGCTTTCACTCATTCAAAGGAGCATAAAGGCTATAAAGGTATCTGATAATATAGAATGTATCTGCTAACAAAGAAGACTAATTAGTACATGCATACATAGAATAGTCAAGTATAAATGTGAACAGAGAAACGCACATGAACTTTTGCAGTTCTTCAGCAGTATTCACATCATGATGCAACTGTCAGGAAGACAGTAGCTGTTAAAAGTGTGTTATAAACACTACAACTTAGGCTGAGCAAATACAGCCACTCTAAACCAGCCTCTGCAAATCACTCTTAATCCGCCTTTCTTCTCCAAAGCCCATTGACTCAAAGTTTCTCCAGCATGGTCACAGATTTTAAGTGTGTAACATTAAAAAAATATTAAGTTTTCAAGCTATGAAATCTTGAAAACATGCAATATTAGCGTCTTTACAAAAAAATAAACATCACACAATTTTCTTTATATTAATTTAAACATTTATAATTATACATTAGTAAGCCTGAAGTATTCTGATATTAAAGGTCTTTAAGTGAAAAATGATTCCCTCCAAAAAGTTATTTCTAATGTCTAATTCTAATTAAAATATTTTGGGGTTATGATGACAGCTGCATTTACAACACAAGCAATTACTAATCCCTAAGAACATATATTTGTTTTACTTGCATATCTCATATGTTAAATGTCTAAGGCCTCCTTCAAACAATAAACCTATCTTGTGTAACTTGGTCGTTAGACTCCTATTGTGATTTTTATTTTCTTAATCCCCATTACACAATTACTGAAAGACAATCCCTGTAAGGAAAAAAAAAACTTTTCAGACCACACATGTGGCTAAAGGAAATGAAAAGAGAAAAAAAAACCATATTTCTATACAGAACAACAAACATAATTGTAGAAGAAATATTGTATGACTTCAGGGAAAAATCTGTTTCTTTCCCTCTTTCTTTCTTTTCTTCAAGCTGATATCAGGTGGTCTTAAAATCTGATCTTGATATATGGTGATAAAAATGTGGACTAAGGATAAAGACATTATAACAATATAATAGCTGAATCAGAATCAACATTCTTTTTGACATTTAAATAAAGGAGCATACAAAAATTAAATCCTTACTAACCACTGAAATCTCGCAAATTCATTCCAACTATATCTGCAGAAACTTCTTACCTCTATTTCATATGCTGTTACTTCCTACAGTGCCATAAGCACAAATGAACTTGGAAAGTGAACACAGTTAAGCTACATTGTATCAGTGTAGAATAATGAGGTTCTACAGAAAATATTCTATCACCAGCTTTTAACATTTGCGAGATTGCGGTAATTACTGCTTACTTAATTAGTTACAACTATTGGAAACACCAGATAGGAAGGCAGGGACTGCCTAAGAACCCAACTTATTTATTACTGTAAGCACTAGTTCACTTACAGTGACAGAAATACCTCTTTCACACAATTAGGCTCTCTTTTCAGAAAATAAAAAGATGTCTATGAGCAGATAATTTACTAACTTATGGAATATTTTACTGGTGCCTCCAATCAGAAAGAAACAACAGATTTGCTTAAGGAACAAACACATTCACTTGTTTCTTTTCTTTCTATACTGCAGCTGTGCATCATGTGAATACTGCATCTGTAATTACTGCAGAACAGATGGCAAAGGTTTAGTTTAAAGTGTATACATTACCATGGCATATGCTGCCAAGTGAATTCTCAGTCTAACAAGGGACTTTTCTCTCCAGCAGTCTGATCTAACAGTTCATACACAAAGCTCCCTATGAGATTTTTTGTCCTCAGGGAACGAAAGATTGGATTTACAGTTTCAGCATTTTCTTTTTCCAAATGAAATATGTTAGAAGATAATAGGCCAGACTTTCTTTCCAATATCAGGGAACTGCCTGGGTTTAAGTGCACTAAAAATCAAAGTTCTAAGTGGCATAATGCTGCACTTATAATTTCAGTGCTTCTTCGGTAAATCATGACCAAACTCCTTGGTAAGGTTACTGTAGACTTGGCCACTCTTTGAAGAATATATTCCAAAACAGAGTCCTGTAAAAATAAATACATCATCTAAAAGGTATAAAGAAAATACAGCTACATAAAAATAAAAATTACCAGTAGTTTGTTTTCTTTGATAACACACAGTAGTTTGGTCCATTGGCCAAATCGTTTCTTTCTAAGGAGGAAGGCACAGATTTTGGCATCTTTCACCAGGTCCATAGAGGCTTCCTCAGAAGGCCACTGATGTCTCATTTTCTTCCCCTTTCCATCCTCCTCCTCTTCATCATAGGATTCATAAGAGCTGCTCATAGCATCTGAGTCATAATCTTTAAGAAAAGTGTAAAAGTGTCAAGTTAAAACATTTAGCCATGAAGTGTACTGAAATAACTCAAAATCTCAACAGGCTTCCTTTTAAGTTAAGGCTTTTGAAAGTCAGCCATGAATAAATTACTGTTTCAATGCTAAGTGGTATTGATACATTAAGTTAATTGAGTAAGAGGTGAAGTTCCACTATGAAACTTTATAGAAGACCCATATTGACACCTTGGGCATTTTAATGGAAAGAGTAGTTGAGAATACATAGCTAGAATTTTAGGGAGTGTTTTATTATCTTCCAAATATTATTTGGCAGATACCTTCATCTTTAGTAATTCTTTTACAGAGAAACCTCTACGTCTTGCCCTATTGCATAATGCAAATTGTAGGCACAGAAATATCAATATTAGTACAGCATATCAAGAAACAAACACTGAATATGGCAAAGGTCACAAAAGTACTTTTATGGGGCACTATCTACCTACCATAACATTTCACATAACTCTCCAATACAGTACCTGCACTGATACAATTAACATTGAATGAACAGTGCTGTTCCCTGAACTACAGATTCTGCTGGAGTCAAAAGTATTCTGCAAAAAAACATTTGTTATGTTCTTAGCCTGAACAGTTTAATCCTCTCCAGGTTTGATGATGGAATGGCAAGATTCCTTTTTAATTAAACAATCTGTGTTCAGGCCTTATATTTTCAACAGTGCAGTCAGCTCCAGCAGTCCCCTCAATTACAAAACTATTACTATTACCAAAGATCCCTCTCTTCCTCCATCCATACTTATTTGTTTATTTGGGTGCATAAATATATATATATACACAAAAGCCCTTCAGATATTAACACCTGAAGGCATGCCTGTTACCCACTGCATGTGCTCTTAGGGGGGAAAATTGATTATAATATTTTTAACAGCTGAAATTTCATCTAAACATTTCAAGCAGACTTCGATATATTTTTAGGCCAGAAGGCGGAAGAAAAATCTCTCATTTGCTTTACCTAGGTATTTAGGACACAGTTGGGATGTAGGAAGGAGACCTGGGACAACTGGGAAAAGAGAGTGGATTGCTGGAAAGCTCATTCTACATGAGTTCCTGCCTTTGTGCATACCCAGACTTCACATCTCTGAATCAAGACTAGAAATTCCGATCCGATTTGTGTTTCCATAGGAGTGCACAAAACAGTGTAACTCCATTCCAAAGTGAAATGAAAGTAAAATCTGAAGTTCTGGAATAATATGTTTCATTATTATTTATTTATTTTAATTAATTACCAATTAATGGTCAATTCTGCTACAGAGCATTTGGTTTGGGGCAGCTCCATATGGGCAGGTGATAAAAGCCTCAGATGATTATCCATGGGAAAACACTACAATTTTTCACTTCCTTTACAAAAATCAAGAGGAAGATGGAAAAATTTAGGGTAGATGCTTAAAATGAAAGATTTGGAAATATTTATTCCGGAGTATTTATTTTTGCATATTTGCTTAAAAGAATGTGTCAGATCTGGTAGAACTTGCTGCTTCATCCATCTCTTCGTCCTTCCTCTCCATGAAGCAGAAAAAAAGCCTAAAAAAACTCCCATCAAAACCACAACCAAAACAAAACATTCTCCCACCAGATCTGTTTTTGGAGTGGCTAACCACAAACTTTCACACAGAAACGTCAGGAAATGCTTGAGAGATCACTGACCAGTCTCAAACACATAGTAGCATGCCAGCCTTTTTGAAACAGAGGCAGAACAATTCATGTGGTATATGAAGATGGAAGGTCTAGTCGTTAAATCAGCATCTTCAAGGTCTTCTCCCAGAGGCATGGACTAAGGGACAAGCTGCCATAACCTGAAGTTGCTGTCTCTCTGGGAACTTCATCTTTAACAACTGCCTTTTCCTTTTCAGGTACTGAGGTGCCCATAACCTCCTCATCCCTTCTTCAAATTCAGCAGTGATCTTTGCTGCAGCTATGCCACTGTCACAGTGTTCACTTTGATGTTTGCGCCATTTCTGCAGTACTCTCTTACCTCATTTGTGATTTCGTTCTAGTTTTGGCAATAATATTCAGAAACTTACCTTTTTTTTGAGGTAAGTAGCATAAGACATCACTAGGCATATATTGACATATAGAAATACTATTCTGGCAGCATTTTTCTGTTTAATTACTAATGAGATTTTTCCTCCAAAATTGAGAAATCAGCTTTTCAAAGTAAGAGTGTTTGGGTGTTAATTTTAATCAGACAGACTTCAAACATGACAGTACAGGAGGAAAACTCCTCAAATACAGTCTCCCTGAGAGTGGAGCTGAGTTGTTTTTCTACACTCTGAGTACACTCTGAAGAAGGGATAGTTGCATGAGAGTCAAAGACTTCTCAGTCAGAGGATGGTCTATCTAATATGCCTTCCCCATCTCCATTTTTAAGCGCATCAATCAACAGGATGCAAAAACTTAAATCTGTTTTAACACACTGTTTTCCATTCCTCTTTATGACATGATTTAACTTCTTCATATTGCAGAGAATAAGGTTTCACCTTGGATAAAATTCTTAGTCATCTCTTGGCCAGTATTGAAAAGTTGCTTCCTTCACACCATCCAACACTCTCACATTCTTTTCAGCAAAGTTACTGGGTTAAATCATTGTTTTTTCCTCACAGCACTAAATTTATTATTTTTGTTCTTACCACAAGTTTTACCAGTTTCTAAAAAAGTTAATTGTAGAAAATGCTGATTGAGACTTACAAGTAGAGATTGAAATTCTGCATGTTAAATATTTTACAGGTACTTCCTGTATGGCTCAGAAGCAGTCCAAGTGCAGATTACATGTTAGCCATATGTTGTATGATCAGCAGAGGGACTCTGCTGGCACAGCAGTTGCAGGTTCATCCAAATCTCTGTTTACAGGAGGATGAGAGCCAACTGGAATTTCAGAGGCTCCCATCCTCACAGTTTCATGGTATCTCTGGAGAAATGTTGCCATATCCTGCCCCTTAACTACTCCTTGTTTCTCTTCTTGGGTTTGTGAGACTCTTGGCCAGAAGAAGAGTTTGCTGTGCGACTCACACCAGGAAGGATGACCACCTTGGAATACTCATATCATTCTGGCTGAAACTATGCTGCCCTTTGCCACATCCCGCTTCTATTCTTTGTTTTTCCAAACTACTGTATCACATCCAAAACCAGGCTTTCAGGCTCTGAGACACAAACCAGCATCCGCAGAAAAAGTGAAAAATGTCTCTCCAAACTAAAGAGGTTTTATTAAGAATACGGAAGCCTCAAAGGATGCACTGATACAACAGGTTCCAATGCTGCTAATCTACTTTTTTTTTTTTTTTTGATCTGTGTCTTCTGATTATTCTAGCTTCTTTTGGAATTCACTTTTCACCCTTATCTTGCCCAAAATTTTTCACAGGTAAGGGGTGAAAATGTTAAAAGTGGACTTTCACATTATTTGCAATAGCGTATTCCAAAGTCTGCAACAATTTAGGAATATTGTACAGATCAGTAGCTTTTAATAAAGAATTATCAGACAAGGCATATATAGTCTTGTTTCCATCTACATGCAACTGTTTGTTTACAGACAGATTACAGGGACAAGGTGAAGTTACAGATGCTTCATTTTCACAATCTACATTCAGCAAATTTCTTCAGTTCCTGTCTACCTTTACAGGTAGGACGCATGGCATATAAGCCCCCCTGCTACTAATGACATTACAAAAGTATTCTATAAGAATATTTACGTAAGATAATGACATCTATCCCAACAGTTTAGCAGTTTATTTTTGCACTTCTTTGTAATGGTCTTCTTCATCTCAAACAGACTGAACAGCTAAGGTTACATCTTTGGTTAGTATACCATTTTAATAGCTTATTTTAATCACCACACAAGTGGATTCGGTGGAAGTTTTGCTTGACTGGGGATATATTACTAATGGCATATTGAATTTAAAAGCCACTTTATTATTGATGAAAAGTGGAATACTTTTAACACAAATTAAAAGAGATGCTATGGAGGTCAGGACATAATGAACCAGAGCAAAATCATAGCTAGTGAAAAGTGCAGTGAGCTATACTAACAGAACTTTTAATGTCTGTATATATATACTTAAATTATGGAATTCTTAAAGAACTTTAAGGCCGATATCTTAAATATTTTTACGGATTTGGATGGCTAAGTATAATAAATCAGTTTCATATTTTGTCTTTTTTTTTTTTTTTTCTCCTTAGGCCATCCTTTAGCAGTGCTATTAATATTTGTACTATTAACATTTTTATTCCTGAGCATGGCTCTTGTTTAATGAAAAAACACAAATCAGCAGTTCGCTGGATTATAGGGTGTAGAAGGACCACCCTGCAGCATTTCAAGGGAGGAAATGAAGAGAGGAGTGATTCTGCTGCTCTGCTAATGATCCTTCATACAGTATATGAAACTCCTCCTTACCTTGAATTTCTTAGGTAAATTAAGAGCTGCCAGATAACCTCAGTTTTGTGCAGTGTACAAATGGCTAATTAGTGTTCTAAGGTGACTCCTATGCATGTTTTAAGAGCAGAGATATTTTATTCAATTGCTCAAATAATAAAAATGGCCATAAAATGGGGGAAGATATGCCTTTAATCTCTGGGCCACAGAAAATAATGATTAATGATAAATCAGCCATACATGAGTAATAAATGACCCCAGCCAAGAGAAAAACAGCAAAACCAAAAATCTTTGCAATGTTTTGGTACATAATGTCCCGTTGGCTGACCCTGTATCAATGCTCACAGCAGTTACTTCAGCGTTCCACCCGCATGCTCTCAGTATAGCTCCACTTTTAGTCTTTGGATAAGTATTGGACATGAAGTAGAGTGTGTGTTGCAGGAGGATGTTCTGGTGGTCAGTTAGGAGGCAGCCTCCTGCCTTTTACACTAAATAAGTAGACACAAAAATACTGTCATATGCATCAAACACAGCTTGTGGGAATCAGTATGACTGATTAATCCCTTGCCACAATTTTCTACCAGAAATGCTGCAAATGACATCTTTTTGATAATTCCTTTTTTCTTCTTATTTGTCTACTTTAGCAAGCAATTCAGTGCAATAAAGGTATATGAGTAGATCTGCAGATCAGCACCAGTTTCTGAGACCTCTACGTTTACAGTATCGCCACTCAGAGGCGTTTACTCTGGATGATGCTTAACTCTGGACCCCTGATCCAACGCCCCTACTTCATTCATGGTTCAAAGCTATGGATTTGGACCCTCTGTCTCCAAGAGCAGCTAAAACATGTTTATGGGCACCTAACTTGAGTTACAGGTTTAGTTTCCTCTAAAGGAGTCTGATTGGTCCACACCAGCACAGTTCTGCAAACCAAATCAGTGCATGGCCAGGGAGGATAACCAGAACCATCCCCAAATGGTCAAAGCCACACTTGTGATACATCACCACCGCACTAATAGAGATGTGGCTGCTGAGAAATAGAAAAGTTGAAGGACACTGGAATTAGCAATTGCTCAGAAACTGGAATCTGGAAATATATTACTCACTGGAAGTGATGTACTCAGGAGCCTTCCCAGGACTAAGTGGCACTGCCTCTTCGTAATAGCCTTCAGGAAGGGAAGATGTTGGTAATGGTGGAGGCCCACTATCTGGTGGCTAAATGAAGAAACGAAAAGAAAAAGTGATTACAGACCAACAAACTGTTAAATTAAACATGATCAGCACATCTGCTCATGATAAGTGCTAATATTACCAGTGTTATAAACCCAAAGGTTGCTCTTGTGACTGTTTCTTATGCTGTCTCTGAAGGCAAGGTTCTGAAGGGGTGAAGTAGATGTCCTTTGAATAAAGTGTGTTTTGCAGGGTAACATCTTTTAGAAGGTAAACAAGCCTAAACTTCAATTTCCTCATAAGTTGTTATAATAAAATAATACCAAGTAAAGAATAAGATTTGAAGCAATGAAGTGACTTAATTATGCTGTGACGATACATTTTAAAATGTAGTATTATTGTCAAACTATTATAAAGATATAGTTCTCTATTAAAGAACTAGAAATCTAAAGGATTTATGTAGGAAAAAGATTTCTGTGCATAGAGCATTTTACAGTGTTAAGGCTTATGTATAAGTATTTTACACGTAAAATTATTTATATTACAGCAGCAAATAACAGTTTGGTTGGACACTTTATTAAAGTTAAATAGCCTGGGCTGGCAGAGATCAAGGACAGATAATTTAGACCATATTTTTGTGATCATTTTGGTTTTCAATGGCAAATCAATTCTTAATATAGACATTAATTTTAAAAATGCTATTTCTACATAATGAAAACTGAGCTAGAACCAATGAAAAGTTTGGAACATCAAGAAACTATTATGTGATAAAATAAATATTTCAGATACCAGGTCAAATTCTAAAATGTTTATTTTCTAAATATAAACCTGTTTTAAATTTAAAACTGACTGACTGCTGGTATGTTGATATAGTAACAAAGTAATTTTAGTACTCCCTGACTTCTTCCATATGACTTTGCTGTTCTATTTCCTTAACAAGTACCAAAACAACTGTATTTTATAGAACTCATTTATATTTGCCACAGGATTTAGTTCCGTATTTTCATATTACAGAAAATACTGAAGTCTTTTTCCAGCATAAGTGGTTTATTGTATGATTACAAAAATAAAACTCATAAGCAGAGTTTCATTTCTGCAGTAACATTTTTTTCAATACCTCTTTCTCTTTTTTTCTTGTAATGAAAGAGATGTAACGGTGCTCGGCTGCATTGGACTTATCCAGTCTAAAGTTGGGAAATGAACAGAGATACTGAAGTAAGAAACTAGTTGGGGTGAGCTTTGCTCATGATCAGATATAGATACTTCTGGACTGCAATTCAGGTGGCTGAACAGTCTAGCAGAGGCTTAGATCCTTCTTCCACATAATATAGATGAAGCCATAGTGACTATACTCCTCTTTTTCTATAGACCTAAAGTTACTAAGGAGGAACTTTAGCTTTAGTAAAACATGGCATTAGCTGTAACAGAATTAATTCTGTGGGCACCTGCAGGGCTGAATTCACCTTTGCATATTTCAAAGCCAGACATCTCCAAACTCCATTACTGATTACAAACCCAAGAAAGACCCTAATTCTTAACAACATCAGCAAGACAAGTTTCACCTTTAGGGTGCTCGGTAGTTAAACGCATATCCAGTAGTTATTCCACTTTTCAGGTCAGTGCTGGTGTATTCCCAATGTGCAGGAAGGCAAGGAGCTAGTGTCTAAACCTGCACTTCAGATCATCCAGCACTGGGCTGCCTCAAAAGGAACGTGACCAGCAGGTCGAGGGAGGTGATCCTGCCCCTCCACTCTGCTCTCCTGAGACCTCACTTGGAGTATTGTGTGCAGTTCTGGTGTCCTCAACATCAAAAGGACATGGAACTGTTGGAACAAGTCCAGAGGAGGGCCACGAGGATGATCAGGGGACTGGAGCACCTCCCGTATGAAGATAGGCTGAGAAAGTTGGGGCTGTTGAGCCTGGAGAAGAGAAGGCTGCATGGAGACCTCGTAGCAGCCTTCCAGTATCTGAAGGGGGCCTATAGGGATGCTGGGGAGGGACTCTTCATTAGGGACTGTAGCGATAGGACAAGGGGGAATGGGTTCAAACTTAAACAGGGGAATTTTAGATTGGATATGAGGAAGAAATTCTTTAGTATAAGGGTGGTGAGGCACTGGAATGGGTTGCCCAGGGAAGCTGTGAATGCTCCATCGCTGGCAGTGTTCAAGGCTGGATTGGACATAGGCTTGGTTGGCATGGTTTAGTGGGAGGTGTCCCTGCCCCTGGCAGGGGGGTTGGAACTAGATGATCTTAAGGTCCTTTCCAACCCTAACTATTCTATGATTCTATGATTCTATGACTTCCCTTTGTGTACCAAGTAAAATCAGAAACTTCCTCATGAACAATGAACCGAATCATGACTGAATACAGACATTCTTGGTCAGACTGAAAATTACTCTAATATTACTTCTATATCAAATGATATAGCCAACTTCATATGTCACAGTCAATTACAGATACGAGTTGACAATTACTGTTATCTGCAACATGAACCAAATGAGTTTTCCTCACAGACCAGTTTTACCAGAGGACTTACCTGTCAAAGAATGGAAATAATGAAAAAAACATGACTTTTAGTGTAGTGTCCCTGTAATTCTGCTGAAAAAAAGTCCTCACATTGCAAATCTGCACAACACCCCAAAATAAATGAATCTTTCAAGGATAGCTGCTGCTGTGAAACAGGTGTAAGGAACATAAAAAATACTGCTATTGAAAAATTGTCAGCAAGTATTAATTTTACCCTACACTCCTGCACACATCAGCTCTGTGTATCCTGAACTGTTATACATAATATGGGGACTGCCTCCAAAGAGTTTGTATTTTCTCCCTTCACGCAGGTGGGCAGAGCCTTGCTCAAGTGAGTTGGGGTCAAGGATGGTTCCTGGGGCAGTGCTGATTCATACCACTCCTTTCATTAAACAGACATATTAATATCTTGGTCTAGCCTTAGACTATTTTCCAGTCAGGTGTATATACAATATATGAAATTCCTATCATTATTAAACGTAACTCACCCAGGAAATACCCATCCCAAGAGTCATTCCAATTTTGACTTGACAGCACTGGGGTTTCAAAGCAGTCTTTTATCCAGAAACAAATAAAAGTTCCAATAAAGATTGGGAGTAGGAGGGGGAAAATCCTTGTTTTTAGACAAAATGTTATTCAGAAAGAAAGAAAAAAAGGAAATGAAACACAAATGGTGCTTGTCTGAATTCGACCCTGCTGGAGCACCAGTTACTTCATACAGCTGGGGCGGGCTGGACTGTGCAGCCAACATCAACACAGATGGAATCCATTGCTGAATTAACTGGGCCCTCCTCTCTGAAATGCATTTTGCAGTGCTTGCCATAACAAAGTTGAAAACAATTATTTTATATTTTAAAAAATTATTAGGAGAAACAGAAACATCAAACATTAAATACTTTCTGATTAAAGCAAGGTTGCTTTAATATTGAAAGAAAATCCAGCTGATTAAATACAGAATACAAATATCTCACTCAAAATCTCTACCATAAACAACTACATCTGTTGGGAGCTATGGAATATGTAAGAGTTTGAGCATCAAGAAATGTAAAAAGTACATCTGAGCATTCTGGTATTACTTATTAATATTTACAGTGCTATTTTTTTTTTACTATTGCTCTTTGTATTGTTTAATTCATTCAACTTGGCAATTTTTTAGTGGAAGAATTTCGATGAAGTTATGAATTATGAACTGAAATAATTCTTTATTCAATGACTTTTCATTAGTTTGCCTGAAAAATAAAAAGGACATGAAACCCACAAAACTATCTACATATTCTATAAAAGGATTAAATCTCAAAAAAACCCAGAACATGTAATTTGAGTGGTATCAGGAGGAAAGACCTGGCAACCTGCAAAGAGGCATTAGCACAAATGCTAAGACTGATTTTGTGCATGGGATGCCCAAAGCCAGTTTACAGGAGGGATTGTTGTGAGAAACACACAAACATAAGAAGCAATATTTACTTGGATAATAATACTAATTATTCTACTGGACACTACGAAACAGATTCAGTGGAAATATTAATTTTATGGCATATTACTGTCTTCCTCTCCACTTGCCCCTCTGTGTTCCACAAATAAACTGTTTCTTTCTTTCTCTTAGGAGATAAAATTACTTTAATTCCCCCCTCTGTCCAAGGATATCTAGCAAGATAGGCAGCAACTTTTTTGGGGGGGATAGTCTAGCTGATATCTGCCGACTATATGGAAGTATACAGTGTGGAAAGCAGTATGAAAGACAGAGGAAAATAAATGTCATCGTATAGGGGCCTAAGGATATAAAATCACTTTACACCCCAGTGAAGACTTACACTATGTAGGAAATAGAAAGAAACACCTCCCTTTATTCAATGATTTAGGACGTGGAGATTTCCAGTGCAAAGCAGTGACTTTAGCAGAGACTGTCAGTAAGCTTGTGCTGCAGGAAAAGGCTGCCAGCAATTCAAGGGCCACGCTCACATGTGTGTTATTAGATCAACCACCAGTTCGGATCCAGCCGGACTATGAAGCCAGCTGCTACGTAAGCCCTCAACACTGAAAGGAGCAACATGAGACTGGAAAAGTGGTCACACACGGGTGATGCATAATAAAGCTATTCAGAAGCCAGCAGGCAAATGTGGGCTGTCAAGAAGAAACCTTGACACATGCACATGCCATTTCCTTCAGAGAAACTTAGACCTAACCTCTGTACAACCCCACTGCATCCTCAGCCTGGAGGGGAAAGAGTGCTCAAACACTTATGATCCTTCTCCCCGCATGTAACAAAAAATGGATGTCCAGAAAGCAAGATTAAAAATAAAATCTGAGCATCAATACAATTGGCAAAATTACTGACTGCAGATTTCAACTAGGCTTTGTCATACTGCTGTAAAAGCTGGAAATTGGGCATTAGAGCTTGCCATGGACTTGGTATGAAAGTAATTAGATAAACTTAGAATTGCTCAGGCAATAAATGGAAGTCACCATTTATTGCCAGCAGTTGAGGACCTGAATGGAACTTTGATTTATTCAAGACAAAAGCGCTGACTATATGGGGTGTTAAGACCATATTGAACTGTGCAGGAGAGAAATACTAGCCTGAGGGTAGACAAGCAGAAGCTGAGAAGAATTCTTCACTTGACCTCAGCTCTTTATTCTAAGGTTATTAATTTCTCAGCTTGTCAGCCAAACTCTACAAAACCAGGCACCAAATAATGTTAAAGAAGTTGAAGAACTTCTCTTTTCCTCTTCTGAGTATATCTGACAGAAGACAGCAAACCAGCCAGCCAGACACCAAACTCAGCTTTTTTAATCAGATTAACCCTGTCAGTCCCACCATGAGGTGGGTAACACAGCTGCATGAGAGGCTGTTGGTACAGTCCCACCCAACCACCGCTGACTGTACCCCTCCAATTACAGTACATGCCTCTGGGACACCAGCGCTACCAGGAAAAAAAACCCTAAAGGAATTGGCCAAGAAATCAGCAGCCAGAGTTAGACACGGTGGGAGGCCCAGCAGCCCACAACAATCCTACAAAGAGCTGGATGGGTAATCCATCAGCTCCTGCTGCAGTGCTGAGCAGATGAGGGCAAGGAGGAAATGCTAGTGGAAGGGGTTACAAGGTAGAGGATGATTGTAAGCACAAGCAAAGGTTTTCCTTGGCTTTTCCTGGACAATGACTTGAGCAAGTTTAAGAGTGAGATCAAAAGGAAGTACTTTGCATGCTGTCCTCCTGGGAGTGTTAGTAGATCTGATACAGCCTAAGAGTATGTTGGCTGACTCAGGGGTGAATGGCTAATTAAAGGTATCACTGGAAAAGTGCTTAGCATGTAGAGTACAGTGACCACAAACAGATCACATCCTCACAAAGAACAGCCTGATGATGGGAAAGAGATCTGAACAGACTCGCTTGAATTTAAAGAATGAGTCAGGGCATACTATGGTTGTACAGCTTGATCAGAAGATTGTCTAGAGATCATTTACAGAGTAACCTCACCAGGAACTAAGTTACCATTTCACAAACACAAACATTTCACAACACATCTGATTTCTGATTAGATAACTCGATAACCCCTTGACTTAAGCAACAGGAAGGTAAAGATGGCAGTGAAGAGGACCAAATGAAAATAGTAAGAAACTCACACAGTATATAGAAAAGCATTTCAATCCTACTCTAAACCTGACCAGAGCTCATCCATTTTAAAAACAAATTCTACTTAAAGGCAGTCAGGAACAGCTCATTCTGGCAGCTTAGACATGATGAAAGCTTTGAAATATAGTGATGTTCCATTGTTAAAAAGGCATACCATAAACGAACTGAGAAGGAAATTACTTTAATTAAAACGTTTCTTTGATACCATTTGCAAATGTGAAATAAATGATGAACAATAATGCACCAACCCCACCCAGGGGAAATGGGAATGGTGACTACACTGTCCTGCAAGACACAACCAACACAAAAAAGAGGCTGCAAACATTTCTTTATCCTTATTCCTTCACATGATGATTGAAAGTATTCCACACAGTGTTCCCAGGTGGCCAAGAAGGCCAATAGCATTCCGGTTTGTATCAGAAACAGTGTGTTCAACGGGAAGAGGAAAATGATCATCCCCCTGTATTTGGCACTGGTAAGGCCACACCTCAAATCTTGTGTTCAGTTCTGGGCCTCTCACTACAAGACAGATATTGAGGTGCTGGAGTGGGTCCAGAGAAGGGCAAACAAGGAGGTGAAGGGTCTGGAGCACAAGCGTGATGAGGAACAGCTGAGGGACTGGGGTTGTTTAGTCTGGAGAAGAGAAGGCTCAGGAGGGACCTTACTGCTCTCTACAAATGCCTGACAGGAGGTTGTAGTGAGGTGGGGGTGGGTCTCTTCTCCCGGGTAACAAGTGATAGGACAAGAGGAAATGGCCTCAAGTTGAGCCAGGGGAGATTTAGATTGGATGTTAGGAAAAACTTGTTCACCAAAAGTGTTAATCAAGCACTGGAACAGCCTGCCCAGGAAAGCAGTGGAGTCACCATTCCTGGAGTTTTATGAGGACGTGCAGATGGGGCGTTTAGGGACATAGTTTAGTGGCAGTGCTAGGTTAATGGTTGGACTCTATGAGCTTAAAGGTTTTTTCCAACCTAAGTGATTCTATAATCCTATGATTCTATGTCCTGAAGACTCTGCTGTTCTGGTCACTCATGATCAAACCTCAACATGAACCTTTCAGCAGGTGCGTGGGAGAAATAATGATGTATTTCACTAGAATTAAACCATAGATCAAAATGAAACTGCTAGAGCCTTTCTTATATGCAATGGACTGAAATGAAACCTGAGAGAAATATGATTGCAATTTCAAAAGATACCTGAGGTACAGGTAGGACGAAAGAAAAGGCTATTTTTAAACACAAGAACAAAGGCTGGCAACCAAGTTTGGGATGGTGTAACAGCCTTTCAAATTGAAATAGTGGGTTAAAGAAATCTACATTCTAGTAAATAGATTTTGGTACCTACAAGAAACCTACATTCTAGTAAATACATTTCTGAAAGGTTAATATTTTATAATTGCTTGCAGTAAAAGTGACTGCAGTGAGTAATCAAACAAGCCCCTTTAGTTGTTCCTTCATTACGGAAGAGCTTGTTGAGATCTGTTCAAGCTGAAACTATTGGCCAGCTCTGAATTAAACAGTTGAATTTTTGTTGAATTCGTTCCTGCGGCTTTTAAAAATGTCCTGCAAGAAAAAGACTCCAAGGCCAATACTATCCTAAGATTTTCTTTTAAGATGAACAGAGAGTAATAACAACTGCTTTTCAGTGTTATAAGGAAAACCAAGATGAAATAAAGATTTGTAAGTACCTGCCTAGCACATGACCCCTTGCTTTACTTATGCCACTGATCAATTTAGAAGAAGCTTAAAGACTGGCACTTTTTTGGTTGTTGTTCAAAGAATGATTAATGTAATTGCTCATATACTGCCTCAAAAATCCTTTTGATTTCCAGATGATTTTTTTCTTCTCCAAGGACACTCTCTTGTTTCAGCATTTTCTAATAAATATCTAAGAGTGTACCAGGCAGCCAGATAAAGGGAGGCTGTCAAATCACTTTTCCACAACAAGAAACCCATATATATGAAACACTCCTATAGACTGACTGTGTATTTTGCAGGACCTGTCTTTCTGATTTATATCCACAGGGGTTCTGGCACCTTGCTGGACACTTGTTGTGGTTAAATAATTATTAAATTGACAATATTCCAGGAAAAACAAAATGTATACTCAATTTTACTGTGAAAATCATGAAAAATAGGTAAGTGTGCTGTTTGTATTTGATTTTGTTGGACTGCAGAGTGCACTGAAATCACCAACTGTCAGATGTAATATGACAACCAAATGCTTGGAGGCTGGAAGTATTCTGTCATTGTCATGCTGGGGATAATTCATGCCAGTAATCCTCAGGCGCATCTGAGCAGCAGGACACACCGGATGTTATCCTACAGCTTCAGTGGAAAACATATTTCAAGGCAACTTGATGAGAGTGCAATGATGAGATCCCAGGTGTTAAAACACCAGCAGTACTTGGCTCTGTTATTTCTCCAAACTCATCCTCTACCACTACTACTTGCCTGTCAAGAGCAAGGAAATATCATAATAGTACCTGATGATGTAGAGATAGAGAAAACAAGCTAAAAGACACAAGCCCTCTCAGTAGAGTCAAGAGGGGAGAACCAATATGAGTATTTTAAACAAGTTGATCTCCTCCTTTGCTGCGGAGCTAGGCAAAGCTTCCCTAGCTGCTGACACTGTATGCATGCTAACAAGCACACCCTAAAGCACCCAGGCAAATGGCCTTTCAGTTCTGCAGCAGGACTCCCAAGTTGCCCTTTACACTCACATTCTTTATCTGCAGCTTTTACTTTGCCAGCCATCTGAAGCAGCTGTATGCAAAAGCTAAAGCAGGCGAGGATTTGTGCTTTCTAAGCCTGGTAGAAAGTCTGGTAGACCAGATGTAGGCAAGGGAATGTACACAGAAAAAGAGAATTACTAAGAGAATGTATGCATGTTGATTTACTTCATTCAACAGAATGTACGCATAGTGATTTACTTCATTCAAGTACAGTACATGTGAGGTCCAACTTTCTCCCTCAATTTTAAGACCTGGTCTAAAGCCCACTGAGTCCAGGAAAACTCTCCAGGCTTTAATATGTTTTAATAACTAGAGACTTCGTTTAAACTATTAACAGCATGTTTCTAAATCAAATTAAGTTTACACTCTTTGTTCATGGGCTGATGAATAACAAAACTGATACAGGATTTGGCCTGAGCAAATATGCAGGTCTATTTACAGATTTACAAAGGAAACCTTGCACCGCACCTGCCCACACATACTTCTGTCTCCTGGCACTATTTTAAGGGGTATTGAATTCCTTCCCACCCACACATCTTTACATAAGTAAAAGCTTAAGCATCAATTCAAACTAAACATTTTTGAATGCAGAATCCCTTGAGTGCCCTAAAGGGAAACAGTGGTGTAAATGAAACTTTAACTTGCTTCATACTCAATAACAGCACATAGTGCATTTAAAGTTATTGATTACCATTTCCAGTAAATTCTTAGGTTCCATCAGCCCACTGTCTTTCCAATGGAGGCTGAGACCACCATGTTATTCAGCAAGTGGAAAATGTTTCTGTCCTGAATGGCTGGGAAAAAGAGATACCATACAACATGCCTTCCAATTTGCCATGTGAAGAATGGCAACCAGGAGCAGAATTTCCTGTCCTTTAGTGGATCTAGAAGATTTCTTTTACTTGACTACAAAAGCACGGTCTATGAAAAGTGACTAGGAAAGGTAGTTCAGTATTTCTGTCACAGGAGCATTAATAGAAGGAAAAATTATATCTTGGCCACTGTCACTGATGCCCAGCCTGATGTAAAAAGGAAGACAATATGAAAGTCTCTGATCATACTAATAATTGAGGGGCTAACAAAGAGGCATCTAATAGAGAAAGGTTTCAAATAAACAGCTAATGATCAATTCCATTAGTTCAACATGACTTCAGGAGAAGTTTTTAACAGTCAGACTGTGGTTTGAGCTTGCCCCTGTGTTCAAAGGTCAAAAAGCTGATGGTTTTGTCCGTCCTTTCTGACTCCACCTGATCTTTAGCAGGACAGCAGCAGTCTGTCATATTTTTCACAAATTACAATGTGCTACCATCTTAAAATAGATCATAACCTGTATTTGGATACTGCAAGTTAAGGAGAGGCCTGGGGTATTTCGTGGCTGATTTCAAAGTGACACCAACAACAGAAAGAGAGATGGAAACCACTGCTGTCTGGCAGCAGCAAAGGAATTGCAGATAAACAGGCAAAAATCAGCTTCCACCTCTATGGAAAAAACAGGTCAGCTTGGTGACTTCATTGAGATGGAAGTGTCCACAGCATTACAGGCAGGTCAGAGGGATGGCCATGTTCAAGCTCCACTTTGCAGACTCAATATGGGAAGACCATGCTTCAGACCAACCAGCTCTGCATCAGCTTCCATGGTAATTCCCATTGGATCTCAGAGAAGTATTTTTGTTACTCAAAAATCCAAACTGAACTGCTGCAAAACCCAGTGTCAACCTCCTGGACCTAATTCATATTTCACACTATTTCACTCGCTGCAGCTGTATCAAATTTAAGAGAACTTACACATTAGTGTATGAGAAAGGAAAAGTAGGTCAGTTGTCTTTAGAAAAACAATTTGAATCTTCAGAGCCAATTTTATTAAACTAAACCTACATGAACATGAAGGAAGGAGAATCTCAACTGGTTTCAGTTTATGAAACCAGCACCTAAAGTCTATATTTCAAAGGCATGTGCATTTTGCATAATTTTCCTGCCTCTCATCAACCTATTCCCTTGTAATTTAAGCTATATGCATCTTGAATTAAAGACAAATAATCATTTTCAGGCACTGTTAACCATGAAATGAATTCTCCAGGTTTCACTGTGTATTAATTAGACCACTTTTGTATCCATTCAAATCTATGCATAATTATTTTAATGCATCCCTTTTATTTGAATTTTGCTACAGTATATATACCAGGTCTGGTTATGAATGTTTCTAGCACAGACATTCTCTTCCTATAATGATTTCAGCATATCAAAAATCTTGTTCAGGTCACAAACCAAAAGCTGGCAGTGCTGAGGGATAAACTATGATTAAAGTATCCTATATAACACATTTGTTGTTTTTTTTTTACTTTGTTCTGCAATACACAGCATTATTCACCACCAAATAAAGGTTATTACAAAAGTATTATGAAAGGCTGGCCAAGAGTTTGGTCTGATAAATTAGTTCTTACGCTTATTAGCTGCTACTGGCTTATATAAGATATATATATCTTAGATATCTCCTAGAACTGGGCAGAAATGGGATAACAGAGTAATACACTAAAACGAAGCAGAATGCCAGCCATTCAGTTCTGCCCCTGTAAGCTGCATCTGTATGTCCTGATTCAGCCAATGAATGTGAACCTCCATGGATTGTCTCTGTCACCATGCACAAAATTTCCCACAGATGAATAAAAATATGGATAATTTTCAGTATTAGGGCTAAGAGGTGTCCACCTTTCAACAGGTTAACCCATGATTTGCTTATGCTTCTCTAAGAAAAAGCTGAAAATCTTTTCTTCTAATCTTCTGTGAAGTCATTAATAGAGGAGTATTAAAATATGTTTATAGTTTATTCTATAACAAGACAGTTGCTCCCAACTGGAGGGATTGAGTTACAGATCTCAATCAGCATCTTTGCTATAAACATCTGCAAGAACATGCACTTCTACTTGTTCTGCAGGGAATTTCCTACCCAGAGACTGAGCATACAAGGGCACTAAAGACTTGGGTTTTTTTAAAAAAAGAAGTATTATTCCTTCATTTTGAAACACTGAGCCTTCATTTTCTGGCTATCAAGAGGGAGTCTTTTCATAACGCTTACTCCAGGAGAAGCTGATCATTAAAATCATAAGAAACTGACTGGGACCTGTGGCTTAGGCCAACCTCCACCACAAGGCAGGTCAGCCTTTGAAGTTAATCTTAAGTTGCTCAGACTTTTGCCAATTGAACTTTGAAAATTGCCAAAGATTGTGTTTCCACAGTCTTTGCAGGTGACCTGTTCCCAAGCTTATTTCACCATAGGGCATTTTTTGCCTTCTCTTCTGCAAGTTGAACCTGGTTCCCTCAACCAGAGTGGAAAGTGATAGGAATAAGAATTTCCCTGGACCTGCAGGCTCCTTCCCCTTGTAACAATTTGTTATTGCATATCACAAATATATTCTCTCCTACAAATATATTTATACATTTAGATTAACACTCACCAGCCACTGCTGAGGTATTTCTGGCAGAGGCATTTGAGGAGGCGCCGGCAAACTGTTGGTGACTTCTTGCTTCTGTACATGTTCTTTAATTTCTAAACCTGTAGAAGAGCAACAGACATCACTTTACACGTTGGTGGATGCAAACAGGACATTTTTTCCACATGTGGACACCATGTCTGCCTGTCACACACCAAAACCTGGCATGCAGTGCTGCTCATAGCCTACCTCCCAAGTGTGGTGACTGAGGCAGGACTGGAAGAATGCTGGGAATTCAGGAATTTAATCAAGCAGAACAAACACATACTTGCTCTATATGATAATAACATATATGCTATTTGATCAACAAATACCAGACATAGAAAAAATTTACAGGAAATCTGAACTGCCTATCCATCTGGAACTGAAAGATTTAAACTGCTAAAGTTCAAACACATTCCCAGGCATCTACAATATAGATAAAACCATTTATGGAGGTAATATACCACACTTGTGAACACCCCAATGGCACTGTACAGCGAATAACACAGCCAGCCTGTGGGCAGTATGTGGCTGGCTGCCTTTTACCAGAGGAGGCAAGCAACAGTTGTTCCCATGGCACATTTTGGATGGGCAAAGCCATCAAGCAAAAGTGAGTTCAAAACCACCTTTCATGCCAACAGAGTGGGGAAAAGGGCAGAGGAAGAGATCCTGCCTGCCTTCCTTCCTGACAGTGATGGTGACAGCTATATGGTCAAGCCCACAGTGCCCATGTTCCCTGGGCATGATCCTTTTGCCACAACCATCTCTGATCATGAAGCTGTGGTGCGAGTTTGCCCAAGTCCTGGGAGATGTAGCATGGTGTGACATGCCAACCTGGAGCACGCTGCTGCTGTCAGAAACACTGCCCTAACCAACTCACCATTAATTCATCCCTCATTTCTTAGAAATCATCCATAGCTTTCCAGGTGAATTTGAAAAGGGAACAGGAAGCTAACATAAAAGCTGTTTTGAGGGTCCTTTGTATCACTGTTACATCTCCCTCCCCGGGGAAAAGAGGAGTCACCCACTCATTCTGAGGTTTTGGCACACTAATTTAAATCACAGTTGAACTCACTTCATAGGAACATGATGTTGTTTATTTTTCTAAATATTAAAAGGGAGATTAAGATGCATCTCCCTAATGTTCTGGTAAAAGTTCAGTCAATGGATTGTTCCCTGCTTACCCCTAGACTGATTTTAGCTCCTAGTGTTTAGTTTAGGTTTTAAAATATATATTTACATAGTCAAATGGATGTCCTTTGGTCAAGATCATATAATTCTTGAAAATGTAATCAATGATTAAATGTTTCTTGTCATAATACACCAGTCCCACTGGCTGTGAAGTCATGGATTGAAAACCAACACTGATAAAATAAACTGCCTACAAGGGCTACAGATTCTCCTTTCTTCTCACAAATCAAAAGGGGGATTAGTCCTGGGAAACATTCCAATCTTTTTTTCCTTTTTTTCCCAGTATAACTTTCACTTGCTCCTCTTTAAGTAGGATGAATCCATATAATGATTGCTATCCATATCCAAGTCTCCCATGCTTTACATAGCAAGCAAAAGTCAAATATGAAGGAAACTAGTTTTCCCTCAATTTTAAACCATGTGCATTTAAACAAGAACCTGCTCTAACACTGATTTTCTTCTACCAAGTTATACAGCAAAGTGAGCGCTATAGATTTAAAGCATCAGGTCCCTTTAAGGAAAACAGGCAAAGTTGACAGTCATATTAAATGACTAAATCTAGCAACATTTCCTACTCCAAAATAAACTATTTGTGTCTTTGTTTTTAGAAGAAAGTCTAAGTTTCAGAAGGAAATGCCAAGTGTTTTCTTCAGACCTATAATCCATTGGGCATGCCAAGACTCAGGAAGAAAAATAAAGTTTATAATTTTGCCAACTATTCAGGGTAACCACTGATTTGGACATGGGGCATGTTGAGGCCAGGCATCTATGACCTGAAGAACACATCTGCCTGGCCTAGTTCTCTGTGCTCAAAAGATATTAAATGAAGAAAACAATGTGCGCTTGAGAAATGGAACAAAACAAGGCAAAAGATTTCTGAAGAATTCCCCAAGTAAGAAATTACTGACTTAAAAGTGTTTTACAAAAGAAAAAAAAAAAATCAGATCATTATAGTAGTTTCCACACCTTTACAAACAAAAACATAATTGTCCATTTCCAGATGTTATGAAGAGCCCAGTCAGCTCCCAGTTGCCCAGATCCTCCATTACCATTCCCCATGGTTTGCTCCAGCAATCAAAATATTCTGTTGGATTCACATAGTTGATTTTTGCAAATGCATATGAAGAGCCTGAACTCAGCATAGCCCTCAGGCCTCTTAAACTGTGCCAGTGACCCAAAAGTTCTTGTGGAGTTATGTGGGTGGAGTAAAACCATGTTTTGAAAAACAGACTCCGAATGACAGTTCAACTTAGTTACAGAGTACTGTGGGTTTATGCATCGTTTATTGCTTTTGATTTTAATGAAGAGACGAATAGTTTCAAAGGGATGGGAGTACCGAATGTTATAACTGATAAAAAAAGCAGCAGGGTCAACTCCAGTAAAGTACATGACTCCCTGGGTAGTTTCACACACACTTGAAGCCAGCACTGGAAGGCAGAGCTCTCAAGAAGGCATTTCCTCTCCTTCCCTGCCTTGTTCCTGTCCCTGCACTAACCTCTCCTTCATGCCAGCGTGAGCATGTGTGTAGCCTCAGGTTGAACCAGACCAGAGATGTGACACTGGTTAGAAGTAAACCAGCAAAAAAACAAAAAGGCAAATAATGCTTGTGCTAGCAGAAGGGAAGATGCAATACATGATGAGCAAGAATGAGAAGCCTGGGGAGAGAAACAGGATGCTTTTTTTATAGGCCATGCTGGCTTAAACACTGTTTAAATTGCAGTTCCATAAACTAGAGTTTATAGACATATAAAGCATAGTCTTATGACCTCTTGCTTAACTGAACTATGGGATTTCCTTGAATTAAATCTTGTTTGCACCAGAGCATATCTTTTCGCAAAATATTCCATTTTGATGAAATGCCAGCAATGGCATGCAGAGCTTACAAAGTTCTTCCATGAGTTCATAGCTTCAGTGCTCAAAACATGAGCTTTATTTCCACTTTGAAACAAATATTCAGCCATTGCACTTACTGTAATGTAAGTCTAATAGCTCATTCTCAGTCACCCTTTTTCTACATCAAGATTAATTATGATGCCTCATTTAGGTAATTTGAATGCATATTTCTGGAGCCTTTAAACACTTTAACAACTTTTCTCTGAAAAGTCTAATTTTCATCTCCTTGAATGTAGACACTAGAAGTAGTTTAAGTAAGTGTTCCAGTAACAACAGCACTGAGCTAAACCTTACCACTTAATAGATGGATCATCTACGGATCTTGCTAATGGATGGATCCTGTAATAGGATGTAGTGGATATTGTTACATATCCCTTAACAGGTTTTAAAAGCAGAATTGTAGGTTCTGAAAGACACAAAGCTATGGACCTTGGGTCTTTTTATCCTTGGCCACATCTGGAGTCATAAACTAAACATGCCTATGAAGGTGCTCTGGTATGGAGAAATTGCTATCCACAGGCTTAAAATCTTTTACCCCCCAAAACAAAGGTGGAGGGTGATGATTTTGAACTGTTTGATGGGAACAGGTCTTTGTCCATGCTAACTCACACATCATGCCTAGGAACTGATGGAGGAGAAAAGTTAGCTCAGGCCAAATCCATGCCAAGGACCACTCCATAATTTACCAGCACAAATAATTGAGTTCTAAGGTTCAGAAACATACCCAACACTGCTTAATTTACTACTGGAGTTGTAGCTCTAGTTGTAGAGCTGCAACACCATCCACAATGCAGAAGGAAAGGATATGACAACCCCTCCCTGCTTTTGCAAAGTTGGCCACAGAATGTCATTTGACTTCTTGGGGAAGCTTAATGTTTTTCTTAATAAATCTAGTTGAAAAGATTACAAGGAGAACATGAAGTGTCAGATCAGAATTACTATTTTGAACCCCTGTAAAATAAAGCTGTTTCTAAACACAGCAAATTGCAGGTTCTCATTTACAGATTTTGGTTTGAAGGGCTTTGTTATATTTTGATCAGCTTTTGGAGCATGAAGCCTCCTTCCACAATACGTGAAATCAGTACCTGCTTCCTTCTCTCAATAGTAAAGTAAAAATAGCTATGGGTCTTTAAGAATGCCGAAACAGAAAGCAGGACAATCATTATTTTCAAATTAATCTTCTTGGACTTGAATCCTGTGGCAAAGTGATTTCTTTATTGAAGGGGGAAACTCTACATCAAACGAGACCATAGTTTTTTAGAGCTTGTGAAGAAACAAATAATGAGAAATGCAGCTGCTCTCAATGTGGTGTTTTTCTTCAACACACTCTGGTATTTTTCAAACAGCTAAACACTGAGGGTTTACACTGATTTCTGTCAGTGTCAAATACAGGAGAGACAGAGGTCTTATAACCCTGATGCCACTTCCATATGGAAAAGCGGTGTAAGGAAATGTAAGAGTATTGCTAGAAAAAATACTCAGGAATGATCTTCACATAAGCTGTATAGAAAGGTACGCACTGAATCATTTATATAGCATTCAGCTCCATAATCTTCATGGGGACAAAAGTGATTGTTCAATCAAAATGGTTTTAGATGGGAAGAAAAGGGGAAAGTGTATATACCTCTAATTGCAAAATGCAAACCAAACATATTGGGAACCTTAGTATCAAGCCTTTTGATGGATTTGGGTCATTTGACAGAGATGAAGCATGCAGCGCCACACATCTACAGAACTGTACTGTGGCCAGCACACGCTGATATTAGTTTTCCATCAAAACTCATAAATAGTATTGTTGCCACAAATAAAATGAAGTAACTACTCTCAGCAGAAGTGAAAACATTCCATGTAGCACATAATTTGTGGCTAGATTCACCGTGTGCACCCAAGATACTTCCAGTATGCCTTGTGCTATATTTTACTGCTGATCATGAAGGAAAGTGTTCAGGAAAGTTACACTTTGGCTTCACCCTGTCTTTCTGTCTTGCTTCGATTTGTAGCTTGTCTTTAGCCCTTAAACCTATTTCATTTATTCTGTGCATTCTGCAAGCAAGAACACCCTCCCCTGACACTGACCTTTTGATGACTGTATCCTCAGGAGAATGTTAGTTATTACCGCCTTCTTCTCCCTGACAGTAGAAGTTAGATATTCATGGTCCAGAAGTTCAAGAAACAGGCGAAGCTCAACTATTAACTCTTCCATGGCTGAAAGACAAAGAAAGATAATTACTTATTCTAAAAAGCCACATTAGAAAAAGACAGAATTAATTCTCATTTATTCACATTCATAGCTATTTTCTAGTATTTCCTAAAAAATGCACAGTTCTCCCTGCTGGAAATGGACTATTCATTAGTAATCCCAAGTGCCCATTAGTGAGCACTAGCAGCATTAGTAGTAGTTACCTCAAAATTGGTGCAGAAAAGACAGTTCTTTTCACATACCACATCATCAAGCCAGCACTAGACAAAAGTGAGTGCAGGAATAGTGGGTATCTGCTTTTTCATCAGTGCCACTCGGGTTCCTCTCTCATGAACAAATAATTTGTAACTGCAGAACAGGTTTGGTAAAGCTTCAAGACACATAGGTATTTTCATAAATCTTCAGGGAAAGTCTCTCTTTCCCTCACCTTATTGTTCTGTTTGTTGTGGTAAAAAAGAGCAGGTATTCCTTTTTTTACAGTGATTTGTCTTTCATATAATTTCCAAAGACAAGCTCCCAACCCACCACGCAACTTCTTACTACTCCCCAGATTCCTGATGATACACTTCATATTTCATCCTATTATTATAGATCTTGAGAATTTCCAAGTCATTCCTAGAAAAAAGATACATTCCTTCTCTGTATTCTAAATGCTTTTCAAATTTCAATCAACAAACTTTATTGATATACAGCACATTTCTACTTTTTTCCTTCCCAATTAGGCAAATTCTTGCATTGTCTTAATAACTGCAGTAGCTCAGACCCTACATATAAACATATTTGTTACAGCCTAATCATATGATACCTATGCAGCAGGTTTATGAGAAGCCCATGGTATTGAACCTCATTTTCATGCTTCTGTTTTCTCATTATTCTGAGATTCTCTGGTCCCTTTTCTTAAGTGGGCTTGTTAGTTTTGTTTTCGTCTTGGATAGAACAGTTCACGTTTCCATGCTTTCTGTACCTGATGATATTATCCTCATGAAAAGATGAGGAGAAACATCCATTTAATTCAAAGCTGCACCTCGGATCAATGCTAGTGCTATCCTCATTCCAAAATGCCTCTACTTAATTTTTTCTCTACTTAATCATATTTGTTTTGATAACCTTTTCAAGGCCTAGCAGGGTGACCGCTGCTAAGCCCCTTCAGATCTCAACAAATTACATTCTTTGCTGCTTACTCCCTCACCAGCTCTTCCCTACTCCTAAAACATTTTCTGATACAGTTGTTTACCCAAGTGAACCTGGAATTCTCCCTTTCATTCCCAAAAACATGTCTGGATGTTTAAACAACCCTTGGTCAAGATGTATTTGTTTTATCCTATACTTGAAGACAGCACCATGTAAGGAAACCTGTAGATGTCAGCTACGCTCCTATGTGGGGATTTTGGCCCCTTCTTGTCTGCAGTGGACAAAGATTTTCCCATTTATTTGTGGATTGTACCTGCAAGTACACTCACGCTGCCCTGGGAAACCTGACATACTCCTAGCAGGGCAGAGAAGACATTCCACCTTGCAATACCAAGGCACGATAACATCTTAACAAAGAAATCCCTGAAGAAGTACATTTGGGCTTTCTGAAAGACACCGTTAATTTGTATGTATACATCCATCCTGCCTAAGATTTTTCTTGGTGAATATGTTATTCTATTCAACTGAGCAGTAGCACTGCCGCTGTATAAACTGACCACATTTTCAGGAAACATGTTTCTTAAAGATTTTTAAAATACATAGGCAGAAAGAGGGTATCCAAAATGACCACAAAACTGTCAACATCACTTCATAATGCAGCTCGTGAAACATAACCCATGGCTAAAGGTAATTTTTTTTTGCCATCGCACTTCTAGCTGTCTAAGCTGTCTGGAAGTCTGTTAGAAAACCAAAGTATTTCACAACAACCGTATTACTTCAGCGTTGTTCACGTTATGGAGCAACCACATATTTGGATATAACAGTTATGGAGCAACCAGCATACAGCTTTCTGAAGCAAAAAGGTACCGGTTCAGATTTGCAAAGTAAGTGGTGAGTGATCACAAGACTCAAGAAAGAAAAAAGAAGGAGGACTTATGACCAAAAAACCCCATTATACACAATTTTTTTAAAATGAAACCCTTTAGAAACTAGATGTATATTTCAGTAAGTGTCTAGTGGTCTCTTGGCTTTAAGTATGCTTTGAATATAAGATTTATTACTATTGTTATGAGTTTTATTTTAATTATGCAATTATTTATTATATTTATTGCAATATTTATTGTAATACATGCATCTCAAAAGCTATTACTAGCTAGAAAAAAAGCTATTATTACCATAGAATCTAGGCATTGTGAAATCTAATCAGTATACAGTACAAGAAATATTCATTTTTCAAGTAGTTCTACAGCCATATAAATTACTGTCAGTAACTGCACACATTACTGCACTGAAAGTTCTTCGCAATGGCATGTTTTCTGGGTTCTTTAAGGCAAGGGACTGTAAGTAGGCTGAAAGTGTGCTCTCCCTTCTCCTTTTAACCAAAGTATACCCTGTGCCACAATAGCTCCATTCACCTGATGAGAACCTTCACTTCTGGGAAGGAAGAGAGAAAAAGATGAAAGCATCAGATACCATTGAGGTGCACAGTGTACATAACTTTTCTGATATTAAAAATTATAAGATCCTTGTGCTCAGGAGTTTATAATCTAACATAATCTCATTGTAAAATGAGATGTGAAAACAGCAATAGGGAGTTAGTTAAAAGGTGAAGAGGCAAGGAAGCAAGAGAAGAGGAGATGATAGGAAACCACTGCTGGAGAGACTTCTAGGAGCTTGCAGCAACCCAGATCTCTCCTGAGGCTTCATCCCATAAATGAAGGCCCTCCTCTATGTCTTTGGAGGAAATCTGCATTGCAGTCTCTAGTGACCACATCCCATTGACCCAGGATGACTAATCCACCTAAGTTACTGGAACCAGTTTAACTGCCCCCAGCAGAGGATTTAAAAACAAGCCTCGGTTAGGACCGGTGATAGCAGTGAGACAATGCTTAAAACATCTCAAAACCATTGCCTTCATAACATATTCACTGTAACTGCATTTACACTTGGCCTGGTGTCCAGCACTGTGGTTCAAGTATCTGATAGTGCATCATAAAGAAATACAGAGCATGAGAAAACTTGCTCTTCCTGACATTGTAAGCTTACAGGTATATGACACTGATTTCAAGCAAGCAGTTGTAAATGCTAGTTTAAAACTTTAATATGATAACAGAATAAAATTGTCAACAGGTGGTATAAAATCCTAGTTATGGACACATAGACACTGCTCCTCTAATTTTGCCACCAGGATTAAACTGAGGTTGTATTTTCTTTTCCTGAGATAATTGCATCACAAACATCAAAGTGTGAAGGGAGGGAATTCTGAATTTAACTTTATGTATATGCAGCATCAAACATGCAAAAATGATGAAGAAAAACACTGTTCAGAGCTAGTGTGAAACATTCTTCAAGGTCAGGTTGGATGGAGTCTTGGGTGACATGGTTTACTGCCAGGTGTCCCTGCCTATCACAAAGGGGTTGGAACTAGATGATCTTGAGGTCTTTTCCAACCCTAACTATTCTATGATTCTTCCCACGTGGCTTAAAAGCACAGGTTGGAAGGGACCCTAAAGATCATCTCATTCCAATCCCCCTGCCACAGGCAGGGACACCTTCCACTAGACCAGGTTGCTCTAAGCCCTGTCCAACTTGGCCTTGAACACTGCCAGGGATGGAGCAGCCACAGCTTCCCTGGGCATCCTGTGCCAGCACCTCACCACCCTCACAGTAAAGAATTTCTTCCTAATATCTAATCTAAGTCTTCCCTCTTCCAGTTAAAGCCATTACACATTGTCTTTTCACTACACGCCCTAGTGAAATGTCACTCTCCATCTCTCTGGAAATACTGCCATAGAGTGTGTTCAAAGTATTTGAAAGAAGGAACTAAAACCTCTTTTTTTCTAAGACGGTAACAACTGAACTTGTACTTGGGGATAAAATAAGTTTGCCTGTTGTCAATCTTTAGCTTATTTTCTGGATTAAAGAATCTTCTTTTCTCCTTCCTAGAAATGTAATGATGTGCTCACAAAAAGTAATGTATCTGAATAATAGAAAATCCACATAATGCATATTTTCAGTAAGTAATCATTACATCTGAAATGGAGACTGAAAACGAGAGGGTGATGCAAGTCCCAAAGAAAAACACACTCCTCCAGTGAGAGATTACCCTTGGAAATCTGACATCACCACAAAATAAGAATAATAATCAGAAGGCTCTCAAAAAGGGACCAATTTATCTGACAGTTTTGGCTGTGCGAGATATGTACATCTGATTCGTGGAAATAAGGAGCAATATTAAGACAAGATGATGAGATATGACCTCCTTGTATAACCACAGATTAATGGTTAAAATGTATTGTACATAGTTCCTGTGTTTTGCAGGAGACTGGCTCAGACCAGTTTTGTTGCTGTCTGCACAGTGTTGTAAGGGGAGGGGTGTCTGGGCTTGTGAGCAGAGGAGGGGGGGTCGTTTTGGAAACAAGCCAAGAACAGAGAAGGTTCTAGAAGATGAAGAGAGCATGTGCGGGAGTTATTTGCATGGACCCACCTTCTCTTAGAATGGTTATGAATATGTATGAGTAAAGGAAATAGAAGTGGGAGGCGGGAACTGTGTGTGTGCATGTTGGTGGAGCACTGACTCCCCGCGCACCCAGCGCTGTTTGCTTACCTTTATTCGCTTAATAAATTGATATTTAAAAGTTATCAGTGATCTTTTATCACAGCTGTATTCTCGTTGCCAAAGGAATCACTTGTAAGTGGCAAGTGGTGAAAGGCAGGGTGGAGCCCGGGGATGGTAATCACAACAGTAAGCAGATTTTAGCTGGACCGAGGAGCAAAATCACATTCCACATTAAATGATGAGAAGTTCATTCCATGCTCAACAGGAATTATAGGCCCCTAATGGGCTGCTGCAATTGCCATGCACAAATAAAAAAACAATGATACATGCAGAAGGGTTTCCAAGACTGGCTCTCTAGAGTTTTAAAGTTTCTCAAATGACAGCACATAAAAACTATATATACAAGCCAGCAACAGAATACACCAAGGTAAAAATAATCAGAAGAAGGCAATTACATCACACTATAGTTTTTGTTCCAAACCAGAACTAAAACCAACTGGGACTGAAAGAGCATGATGATGCAATTATTCCAGATCTACATTTATAGGTACTAGCCTATAACCATTTTTTAAAGAATATAAAGTTTTCACTTCCAATTGATTTAAAAAAACCCATAGGAGCAATGCTATATCGCACACATGATTTCAAGGCTGCTTAAAGAAGAAAAGACAAGGATGAGCTTATTAAAAGAATGGTCAGATTGTTTTTTTGGTCACTCACAGCAATTGCAGTATCTCTTAACCTTGCCATATGACAAATGACCCGAAAGTGTTTTCCATTTGACTAATATATGCTGAAGAAGTTTTAAAGAAAAAGAAATACAAATCCAGGAAGGATCACAAGAGGTATTTTTATTAATTATTGCCTTGTCCATACAATAAGAACCCACACAAAGCAAATACTTTTCCATGCTTGCCTGTCAATTATAAATGCATGTAGAAAAATATGTCAGTATGCAAATCTATCATAGAAATATGAGTTAAAATTCATCCTCTAATTCTTAGATCTTCTTGGTCAGCTCTTTGCACATTGCTGAATCAAATTTCAATGGGCTTGTATCCTCTGTTTTCTGTTTCGCTTGTCATTTACAGATGTTAGAAGCCAGAACAGACCACATCAATGAGATCCACCAGAAGAAATCACCTAATGTGACTTTCTGTAGAATACAGGCCAGAGACTTGCATCTAGCTACTCCCCTATTAGTGGAGAGATTTGTGTTTACCTAAAGCACATCTTCCAGGAAAGCAAAAAATCTCTGTCAGCATTTTGAACCCTACCTTCATGGGGGAGGGATATCCCATTTAGCTTTCCGTAACAAATTTGATTTGAATATTGATGCAAATCATCAAGTTATATATGAAAATAGGGTATTGAGAATAGGGGTACTTGAATTCAACTACAACCCAATACAAGCATGCATACACACATACAAGCACTATATTTAGTAACCACTAAAATGTTTCCAAAGTTGATGTCTCAGCCTCAACCTTGCCTTTATGGTCATTCATTTAATATAACATTGCAATAAAATACATACCTAAGCCTACAGTAGAATTTATCCTCTGAAAATGTTCATGCTGCATTTTTGTACGGCATAAAGATGTCTTCCAACTCATAAATCACATGGGCCAATTTCAATGCATGCATGTTCTCACCTCTTAAAAATCTAAGCCTCCATATTCTTTTAGCAGTATTAGGACTTGCTTCAGAACAAACTTAAAGCTAGTGATGACTGCCTGGCTGAATGACTGAAAATAGCTCTGTTTTGAAATATGATTAAAGCCTATTAAGATCCAATGTGCAAAAACTTTTTGAAACATATAAACTCTCTCACCCTGCTAAAAAAGCCTCACTGGCATGTGGGTACACAAGCAACAGTGGAGAAACCAGACATATGACTTAGTTTTGAATCAAAACCAGAGTGTGAGCTGCATGTTTGTACCCATTTCTATTGAAATGGTGTCATCATCCCTAGTTTTGGATGTCGTCATTTGAATATTTTATTAAAAAGCTCATAACAGAATGCCACTGGGGAAACCATGTCTGTATTTCATAAAGATACAAATATCAGAGACACTACAAAGAATATACAGCCTCAAGGAGACAAAAGTCTTTATGAAGAAATACACAAAATCACTTTGACTCACTTCCACTCAATCCTACAATGCAGTTATGAAAGTCCAGTAATTAATGAATAAGTTCTTTTCATGACTATGTTATCACTATTCAGGAAAAAGATTTCACACAGAAATACATAAAATCTGAAACCAGACACTGATAGAGTTTTATATTTTTCAATATGTTACCAGGAACTAGATGAAACCTGTATCAAAATCCTATCCAAGAAACGAAAAGGCTTGCTGTGCTGTTTGAAGAACACAGCATGAGAAGACAAGATTTTTCACTAGAAGAGTTTTCTCTTGGTTGCACTGTCCCTTCTTTGCCCTAATAATAATAGTGTATGATGTATATATATATATATATATAATGTAAATAATAGTGTGATGAACTCTACCTGTTAAGTATGCTAAAAACCTGCTCCAGAAAGTAGAGTTTATCATCTTAGGGTTACATGGAATTACAAGAAAGAATGGTAAAATGTATGAAAAAGGAGTGAACCCTAAATAGTAGATGAAGCCTTGAAGCTAAAGAATTAGCATGGAGCAAGTAAAACACATACAAGGATTGTCATCAGTGTTTTAACATAAAAATAATGACATTTAAGCCTCTCTAAAAATCATAATAATCATCTTTTGTTTAAAATGTGGAGCTCCCCAGGCTGTCACAAACTCACTTTCCAGACGGCTTGGGGCAAGAGTGGCAAAACAGAGCTACTATAAACTCCGCCTGTCTCATACATATTTATACTCAACCTCAATGAGTGTCAAGGGATCATTTCGGCCACAACCGAAATGTATTCCTCTTTTTCTTTATTTCCTCTGCTTCAGTTTTCAAGGAATTGGCTTCTACAAAACCAGCTTTCTAAAAAACTATCAGAGCTCCAAATGCTGCTGTTGCAATACTTGGGTGATAAAACAAGAGGTGAGAAAACATTAAGGAATGTTTGAACAAGAAACAAGCTGACAAAAATCCTACTCAACCAGCTACAGACATACAATGAGTGACAGCAATGCAGGAGTGCAATCCATTAGCATAAGGTAGATGGATAAAGAGTTTATTTTCTAAAGGCCAGATGAGCTCCTAAGCACTGCCACAGACTTTGGAGAGGAATGCCTCCTGTTACCCAAGTTCACAAACTCATACAGAAAAAATGGAAGAAAGAAGAAAGAAAAAAGAAAGAAAAAGGAAATAAGAAAGAAAAAAAAGACAGGGGAAAAAAAGCTAGAAAGGAAAACATAAAAAAGAAAAAATAAAACCAAAAAAATTAAAGAGAAAAAAGATAAAAGCAAAAAGAACAAAAAAAGAACAAAAAAATAAAAATAAGATATAAGAAAGAAAATAGAAATAAAAGAAATAAAAGAAACAAAAGAACAAAGAAGAAAATACAAAGAGAAAAAAAAATAGAATTACAGCATTTATTTTGATTTAAGTTCCAGTCACCTACACTGAACTCATGTTAGCCAAAGAAAAAAAGGCAAAAAAAGCAAAATATGATAACTCACTACATAAACTTAGAGTGGACTTTACCAAGTTGCTTAAGGCTTTCTCTAGAAATATATTTTCCACATGAGGTTTCTTTTATTCCCAAAATAAATGTAACATACCTTGTAAAGCAAAGGAACATGGATTTCACTCCAACTGCATGCCCTGCAAGCGTCTCACCCTCCCGCCTCTGTGCACACTGTGGGCATTCAGGTTGGGTTTTCTTTTCAGGCTGCCACTACCCTACTAGGGTAGAAAATGGAAATTTCTTGCATTTAACCATCTCCAAATGTATCAGCTGACATCATCTTGTCAGGACAAGACATTCCAGGTCTTGCTTGCTGGCTCTTGCATTAGCTCAACTCCTCCATTACTCCAAACCACAAAAGATAAGCAGCTACTACAGAACTAATAAATGGGCTCTGATTCCACAAAAGAAAAACAGCTCCCTCATGATGCAAAAAGGAGACAGAAAATCTGTGGTAGGAGGTGAAAGTCTGCCCCAGGCTCCAAGTCCCAGGAGGAGATGAGGCTCAGTGAAGGCTGAGAAACACAGTAGATAACCTGTGGTCGTGAAAAGAAAGCAAAACATTGCACTACACCTTGTGAGTTTTCTGCTCGGGTCCTCAGCTGCATACAGATCCCTTTTTAGGTTAAGATCTCTTTCAAAATTATGAATAATTACATATCCAGAAATGCAAGGCAGTAAATTAATGAAGTTAAGGGAATGGAGAACTAGAATAGCAAAACAATGACAAAGAAATACAAATATGGCAATGGTAGGAACTGCACAATATAATTTGTCATGCTTTGCATTCAGCAATACAATTTTTATTACACATGCCAAACACCAAGCTTAAAAGTTGTTCAAGAAGTCTTGAATCTGATCATGTCAGCCATACATGCAGTACAATCCAAGAACAGATTGCTCTCTGTGAATGTCGTGCTCTAGGCTTCCAGTTTGCAGCTAATTTAAACCCAGAAATGAGATAATATTGTTTTGTTAAGAACAGATTCAGAAGTTCTTACGTTTTTATGTGATGATGGAACAAAATATGGTGGGTTTTTTTGTATCCTACAACACTTCTATGCCACAGTTCTCACTTCTGGGTCCACTTGGAGTATTGTGTACAGTTCTGGTGTCCTCAACATAAGCAGAGCATAGATCAGCTGGAGCATGTCCAGAGGAGGAACACGAGGATGACCAGGGAGCTCAAGCATTTCCCATACGAAGACAGGTTGAGAAAGTTGGGGCTGGGAAAATTCAGGAGAAAATTCTCCAGGAGAAAATTCAGCCTGGAGGAGAGAAGGCTATGTGGAGACCTCATAGCAGCCTTCCAGTGTCTGAAGGGGTCCTATAAGGATGCCAGAGAGGGACTGTAGTCATAGGACAAGGGAGAATGGGATCAAACTGAAACAGGGGAAGTTCAGGTTACATATAAGGAAGAAGTTCTTTACTGTGAGGTTGGTGAGGCACTAGAACAGGTTGCCCAAAGAAGAGGTAAATGTTCCATCCCTTGCAGTGTTCAAGGCCAGGCTGGATGGAGCCTTGAACAACCTGGTCTATTAGAAAGTGAACCTCTCCATGGCAGGGAAGTTTGAACTAGGTGATCTCAAGGTCCCTTCCAACCCAAACCATTACATGATTCTATGATTCTATTATGCAATGAGTAACTTCTACCATATATTGCTTATTCTCTGATGTTCTTCACAAGGAGAGAAGCATGTTCTGCTTTTTTATGTCAGGCTTTTGAAAATGACTTTAAATAGACATACACATTGATACAGATTAATGTTAACAAAGTAAGACCAAAGAAAAATACTTTACACTGATAGAAAGTAGTATGGTGAAAACAGAAATCTCTCTTCATGTGGCAAATAGATAATTCCCCACCTTACCAAGAAACTTCTGTCTGCTTTAGTGTCACCCATTATTCTTATTTTGGAGAATTTCATTATGTGAGAGGTAGATTGTAGAAAAAAAAAATACATCTTAAGGTAGCTTTGAAAATAAAGCCCCACATGTAAAGAAACATAAAAGTCAAAATCTTATTAAAGAAAAATAATTTCTTTGATAAAAATAGATTCAGCATGCACACACACAGTACCCATCACTTTGCAGAACTTCTTTGGTGTACCATTTACTTGGACCAGTCTCTGACACATAAGATCTGTAAATGCGACCATGAAATATATTCTCTATTGAAAACACAAATATATTCAGTTCAACAGTGGATTCAGCTAGTTGTGATACTGTAGGAATGTTGTAATTCTAAAATGGGGAATTTCAATTCCCTTTGCTCTTTTCAGTGGGCAATTTCAATTCCCTTTGGGCTCTCAAGTTAGCTCTCTCAATTACATCGATGTCTTTATTTTCTCCTCTTTCTGGCCCTCCTTCATGATTTCTATGTAGACAGGAAAATTAAATTAACTTTTAAATTTTTAGTTTCTGACAAAAGAAAAAATTCAAGCTCAGACACCCAGAGGCACATTATTCTTTTCAGCTCCTCACTCAGCACACCTCTACAGAATGCAAAACAAGACTGACCATAGGTTCCCTATGGAACCCTACTGTCCCAACTGGCACTATCAGTGCTGAGAGCCTGAATTAGGTCCAGATGCCTCTGGGCTTGGACAGAGACTGCTCCAAAGGAGGGCCACAGCAAACACACTAACTGGAGGTAACAGATCAGGCCAGGAGTGGAATTCACACTTGCTAATGAGGCTCCACTGAGCAAACTTCAAAGCCCCATTTTTGTCTCCATAAATGTGTTTATAATGTTAATACTTTCTCTCTAAAAGCAGACCAACTTAGCAAGTACCTTTTAGAAATCTATGAAAATTTAAGTCCCAGAAACTGTTTTATTTCCTTAAAATGGGAAAATTCGACATCAAAACAGTAATTTTTACATATTAGAAGAGGTGTTAAAGAATACTCTAGTAACTAGCTGGTTCCATAAGTCAACAGAAATTTTGCCAGTTGAGCTAAGGACTGTGCTGGAATTCTAAATGGTACTTTGTCACAAAATCTCATACTGCTGCCTTTAAAAATATGAAGAAACTTACTCATTTAAGGTTCATTGCGTTGATAAAACGTGGGCAGTATTATCGCAATGGGGACTAAATGGAGTATGCTATAGAGGAAGGATCACAAATGGTCTGTAACAATTTTCATGAACAGATTTAGACCGCACAGATCTGATGTAAGAAGTCACCATGTCACCCAATGACCCGTAGGAAATACACTGATTGCAAAGCCAAGTATTTTCAATTACCAGAGTACTGATGTATGGTGTGTTTTGCCTCCAGCAGTGATCAGGGAGAAAACAAGGTATCAAACCATTACATTTCCAAAGACTTAAGCATTTCATGGTACGAAGCAGAAACCATCAACTCCTCCTATAATCATCAGTAAGTGATACATCATTTTAACTACTGAGTATAGTGTGTTATACTACAGACAGAATCACTGAGATCACTGAAGTTAGTTCTTTATGGTAACCTTCAAAAGGCATAGTCAGATCCTGGAAACATTAAATATTGGGTACTGTACAAGCTTTCAAAGAAAACTCCACCTTTCTCATACTACTGACAGTTATTCAAGACTTATGGTGAGCTGGGCCTGCAGAAAGATGAAGCGCAAGGCTGGACACTGAAGTGGACTACAGCACTCTTAGTTCTGTTTGGAGGGATGCATCTTTAGAGTACATCCAGCAGGAACCTTTGCCTGAAAAAATGTAGATGCTGACAAATTTATTTAACTACTGTTTGTGGGTTGCTTTGGGTTTTTTTAATATATGATCTGCCTAAATACAGAAATTGGACTTAAAATTGAATTTCCACCATCAAACAAAATAAACATTAATCTATATCAAAATTCTAAGGATAAAGAGTAAAATAAATAAATAAGCAAATTCCCCTCACGACAAAATAGGAGAAAAAAAAACTTATTAAAATCTTTGGGTCCTTATATGGTGTAGTTCTCATGGTTTCAGTGATGCTCAACTAATTCATTGCAACCTAGAGTTTACAGCTAATACTTGTATGTTACAGAGATTTAATTTTAATTATGGATGTGCTTTGAATTTACCATGAGACTGGAAAAGACATGCTCAACATACAGTAATAAACTGCTGCCAACACCTTCTCCTCAGCTGCTCCAGCCACCTTTGTCTTCTATCTGATCACCCTCACATCTCTTTGGAATACACACTGTGCTAGACAGGCTTACCTACAAGATCTCTGGGAAAAATCACTTCAGTGGTTTTCCCTCCCCACTTTCTGCTTTCTGCACATTATCCAGTTTTTCTACATCTGGTTATGCTGCCCCATATGTTTGGAACAGCCTCCCTTCTCCCTGCCAAGCAACCTTCCTCTCTCCCATGAAATCCCTCTTTCTTTCAGCAGTCCCTTCAACAATAATCCTCACATTCCCCCTCGCCTCACAGTTGTGCCGTGTCTCGTCATGCAGCTGGTTTTTTTATCTACCTTTAGGCCAGACCTTGCAAACATTTTCCCATGGTAAAAAAAATGTCCCAATCCTTCTGATCAGTTTCACAACAACAGGATGAGTCCAGATTAAAAAAATAGCCCGTGTTTTAGTTATTAACATCTAAAAGGCAGTAATTTCACTCTTGTGCAACAGGAGCAAAGGAGACAAACAGTCGGACATCTATTCCTCCTGCCAGCCACAGGAGGATGCAGCACCGAGGACAGGAGAACAAGGCAGCTGCTGAAACGTAGCCTGGCATTAGCACAGGCAGCTGTCAGCCTGGCTGTGCTTGCTCCATGCTTCCCTTTCCCAGTTGGCCCTTTCCAACAGGGAGGTGATATTTACAATCATCATCATCATCATCATAGTTATTCCATACAAGAGTATTTCAAAGGATGCATTTCCAAAATGTTACCATTACCAGAAGTTCTCACCCTGAGTCTGCATGCATTTTTAAGGTCAATGAGCTAATTTAGAGTTTGTAAAATGTGCTGCCACAGAACTGAGCAGCACAAGCAAGCCAAGCTTCTCACTGCTACAGCACCTAAAAACTTCATACCTGGCTATGGGAGAGAATAAAATTCTTTTTATACATACCCTCGGGGTATTCTCCCCATTATTGCCTACTTGTGTCAGCTGATGGGTACCATAAAAAATGGCCCCTTGGACCCAGAACAAACCCCTCTATTCAAATTACACTTCTTAGCATACTTCAGCAAAATCACTTGGGCAAGAAAGCCACATTTTATATCTAGGAGGATAACTGTGACTCTGTATGTCCTCACCAAACTTCTATCATAGCTGAGGGAATATGTTGATGAACATGAGCTTCACCAAGGGTTGTGTGTGTCATAGATCTTTTGCCTTGTGTTACTGGGTAAGGCCCTGAATGGCTGCTTGAACAATATTTGCCAAAAGGTGATTCCCAGTTCTTCCTTTATTCCTGAGTAACAAAGAAGATGCACTGCCAAGTGTTCTCCAACTCAGGCAAAAACCCAGCACCCTGCCCCCCGGCCCCAAAAAAAAAAACACAGCAAGGATTTTGGTTTATAGCAAGTTTGCATACTTTCCTGGGTTTATTTGCTTTGTTTTTCACAGACTTATAACCTAACTGGGAAACCACAGACTGCTGCATCTGTTGGTCTCAGTTATTATCAAAAATGTGCTGACTCTATAGAAAAGTTATACCATTGCATCATAGCACAAAGAGCCCGTGTCATGCCTGCAGCCGTGTGCAAAGAAGCCCTGGGCAGCATCCCTCTGCAGCCTGGCTGGGGAAGGACCAGCTGGTGCAGCCAAGCAGCAATCACGCAGTGATGGGGCCCACCAGCTCAGCCCAGCATCCACCACAGCTATTACACAAAGGTAAAAGCTATGGATGGCAAACATTGGCATCCTTGCCTCGTCTCACCATCTGCTTCTGCTGCTGCTCACTTGAAAATTAATACGATGGTTGCTTGAATCAGAAGCTAATGCTACAGCTGTCTTGCTTAGCATTACAGATGATTAGACTACACATGCAACCCTTTTTGCAACTCAAATGGGGCGACAGTGGCCTGTAATTTGACAGGATCTGTCCTTCATCAAGAGAGACCAAAATATTTCATTTGCAGTTGTATACCCTAAAAATAAATTGAACTGAATCTTCCTCCGCCTCCTAGTCTGTGTTCCCTTATTTTCCCTTATTCTTCTTCCCCCATACACTTTCATCAGACCTAAAAAGTAAATCAGTAAAGTGTAAATCTCTTTCAGAGAACATAAAAAGCTCTTTCAAAAGCGAATGTACGGAAAACTCAGGACTGGTCTTCCTTGTATAAATTACATCTCCTAGCCCAGTTTCTAGGGGCTGTTCACCAATCACGGACATTAAGGAAACTATAATTGCATTTTATCTTCCCCATCATTTATTCACAATAGTTTCCTATTTGCATCTGATTTGCACTGTGTGAAGAAAAGCAGAAATGTGAGAAGAATCAAGTATGCACTGCCATAAAATCCTTGAGGTTAGCATACGCATACAAATCTTTGTTCTGTGGCCTTTAATCCAGAGAAAGTCTCAAAGAGGTGTTCCCTATATATATAAATTCAACATACCGGTTTTAGAGAAGGACTAATTTCACAGGCTGCAGGGGAAAAACTGAGATAAAACTCTTTTCTCTTGTTTCCCATGTAAGACATGCTGGAAACTGCTTGTAGGAATATTATCAAATTGAATATTTTTAAAAGCCTCTTGGTAAAAATTATTTTACCCTGCATGCACTTTTCATCATTCAAGTCAGAATTTATTTGCAGTAGGAAAGCAATCAGGAAAATCTGCTTTGATAGGTTTTATGGGGATTCTAGAGAAATGCATGTATCAAAGAAATATGCATTCTCTCCTATTCAAAGCAGTTAGAAAATGCAGTGAAGAAACTTTGAAGATGACAGTTTGCAACCATTCTTTTCATAGTGTGAGCACCGTGGTTATGGCAAAGAAGCTGCTAAAACTAAAAACAATGCAAGAAAGGATAAAAAGCTCCATCATGTCCTAGTCCTTTCCAGTATTGTCCCCACTATCTGCAGAGGGTCATGACACATACACACATTAGCAAGATGACCTCCTTCACCTCCTAGCAGCAAGAAAATGACAGACAATTAGCAAAAAGCAGAAAGTGCCACTGGAAAAACGGAAGCTATTTAAAAAGCCCTTGTTTTGGAGCATTTGAGAATGGCAGAAAGGTGCTTCAAAAAGGCCAGGCTGTCCTGTGAATAGGAAAGAGCATGAGAAGGAAAACAAGAGAGAGATGGGTCATTTGGCATCAATGAACCTTAACAGTATTACTAGAAGAAAAACAAAATGGTTTATCTCAGTTCAATATTTTTTTATAGGAAAGATTCAAACACGCAATTCCGGTAAAGAGTTCTCTTCTATGCTGCTTTAATCTGTCTTCCCATGATTACACCTTTTTGCCCCCAATTTTTCTTGGAAAACATATAAAGAAAGGCAAAATCAGCCTACGCATTCTTTTCATTCCAGATGGCAAACTGACGAAACCTAAAAGCCAAATCAAGACATTAATTATGATGAAGAAATGGATTCTAATAAAAAATTTTGCAATTTTTCAAGTGAGAGAAGCAGGAAAGCAAAGATCATCATGTGTCTTTTACAAAGTAATTTACATTCTCAAAGCACTATAGACTATTTCATTTTCCTATCACCTTTTTGGGTTACAAAGTAGCACAGATGGGAATCTGAGGCAGGGCTAGTACCACAAAGACCTTCATGAGGCATAACTCAGCACTGCCACCAAAAGGAGCAGCCATGCATACTTTTCCCAAGCCCAGGCTGTCATTCCTGCCTCTTCTATGGAATGGCACATCTGCTTGTGCAGCCACGGGATGGACTGGAGCCAGTGACTGATACAGGTTTTAGGTGCAATACCTAGTTATGCTAGAGTAACTTTGTGGTACAGCACCACCACATATCTACTTATACCTGAACTAATGCTCCATGGAGCTTCATGGGCTGTGGTCACCAACTCAGGCTTTTTATCCTACGATCATGCAATAGTGGGAGATAGCAATAGGAAAGAACCAGGAGGTCCTCTGTGTCCTATTTTCTGACAAGGAGAGATAGGACATATCAAGGGCTGGTGTCCCATCCACAGCGTGCAGTGGAGCAGTTCTACGCACATCCTAAAGCAGGAACACCTGCCTCTCCTGGGGACACCGGCAGAAGATGGGGAAAATTTCACATTCTGCACTCCTCTAAATCCACAAATTTTATGTCAACATTTTTGTCTTAAAACATCAAATTCACCCTATAGACCAAATATATCCATGTTGAATGTGTAACACTAAACATTTGAGACAAAATCTCAGATCCAAACAGCATTTCTCTAACAATTCCCATTAATGGTAAAGTTCTCCCAAAGCCAGTGGCTGTTGAGCTAGTCTAACCCTTAGCACATCTGAAAATCCAAATCAAGCTGTGGCTTTCTCAAGATAATGTGACTCATTTTATCCTTTTTTGACAGTGTTGTCTATTTTTGTCTTTGGCTTTTGTAATTAAAATGTGTATCTAAATCATGTGACCTGGAAGCAGTGAAAAGTCCTTAAGGACTTCTTGAAGAAGAGTTAAGTTTCCCTTAAACCTTTGAAAAGTCCAAAACCTGATATAGCAAATTATTAAGATATTTGTATCAGGGAATTAGAAAAAATGGTTCAAAGCATATAGAATTTACTATTACACTAGTAATTACTTTAGCAATATTAAAGTTTATTAGGAAATTTGCACCACTTTGCAGGTTTCCCTGTCATTGCAGGGCTGTCCTAGGGCCACTGCCCTGTGAATGTGGCAGAATGGAGCTGTCTCTGCTCATTCTGCAGCATGGCTTGACCAGATGTGCAAATGCTAATAAATAATAGTAATGATGATGATGATGGCAGAACCATGTAAGCATTCACCGTTTCCAGCCTCTCCTCAGTGTGTACCGCCAAAGCGCCTCAGATGGCTGGCAAGAAGTCAGAGGCTGACAGCCATCCTGGCAGTGCTCTCAGTCCCCGGGGCCCCTCACCTAATTAGCCTGACATGGAGCAGAAGGATGCTGTGCAGCTGCCAAACCGGGAGGTGCAGGCTCAGAGGGACACCCAGTTTCAGCATAAGATGCTCCACACTGAATCCAAATAGTGTGGCCTGGGAGGACAATCATGGGCCATGCTGGGCCCCCAGAGCTACGTTCCTGTCTTGCACTAGCCTGCAGGCAAATGGCTTACCTAGGTCCAGGAGCAGGGAGGAAGAGGATTGGATTTCAAGCCAAGCCAGAGATTATTTGCAGCATGGATTAATTAAAACTACTTGGATTTCACATTTTACCCTCCCATGATGAGAACGAAGAAATGCTTCAGAATGAAAAAAGCTCAACAAGGCAAATGCATCTCCCCCACCAATGCTACCAATTGATTGCTGCACGTGCCAGGGCACAGCCTAGCCATATGCAGCTAGTGCAATTCTGACACAATGACACTGACAAAAACTACTTCACAAGCTACATTGAAACTGCATCCCACTACATCAGCTTGGCCTGCAAGTCTGGAACAAGAAGAACATGAAGAAATAAAAGAAGAGGTGAAAATCTTAATCATATTCAAGCAAACCACATGCATAAGTCTGAAATGTTCATTATGAAATTCCAAGCAATGGTCTCAGTTCTGTGGCACAGAGAGACTATACTTTGAAATAATGTAAGAGCAAGGTTGGAAAGGGGGCTTGGAATAAGAGACAGCAGGTGTGATTATTATTTGGAAAATTCTTATACACTTATCCTTCAGAGCACTGCATGAATATTCATTAAGCCTCCCAGCTTAGAAGGTTTCAGATGGGAGTGCTGATATCTTCCCTTTATGGAAGACAAAGCAAGGCATAAAAGCTCAGCTTCAGACATCTACATGGAACTTGACTGTAGCATCTCCATAGCCTCCTAAAGTCTTCTAACAGTTACCCTTCTTTAAGGTAAAGAGAGCATTAACTAAGTGACTGTAGAGAAAAGCAATTGCCTAAGACCACTACAAAAAATAAATTACAAACCCAGAGACTAATTTAGAGCTCTAAAAATTCAGTACAGTACCCTGGTCCTTTGGGAACACTACTTATGTGTAGCAAGCTATGAGCTAGTAACATCACTGTTTGGAGCTCTGGTAGCAGCTCCCCATAGCATGCTCTGTGAGGGCACAGTTCAATGATCCATGAAGCTGATCAATGGAGCAGTGCTGTCAGCAAAGCTTCAAATTAAAAGCTGAAAGAAAAGGGTTCACTGAGCTCTTGACACAAATTTTAGGTTCAGCAGCAGCACCTCAAACCCACTGCTCTCACATTGTGGTGACATTGTTCAGAAAATATCCTAAGTTTGGAAAATAACATTTTGTCAGGGCATGTCTTGTAAGCCCCATATATTCTGATTTGCAGTTGAGGACTACAACAGCAAACACCTCCCTGAGTCTGAGATTGATACCTATGTAATATGCTGTGCCCCAATACTTTTGCTTCACAAAAAAATGGACTAAAAGGAAGATACTAGAAGACTCAGTAGATCTGCTCCTGGTTCTTCATGGACTCATGAAATGCACTGAAGCAACTGATATCTCCTCTCTGTCCTCCAGATTCCCCATCACTGGGGATAAAGATAATAATTTTAACCCCTGTTATTTTGAGCTAAATATAGATAGAAAGATACATATCATTACATCATGCCTTTTAAAACACACATGTGAAAGCAACATAAGAATTCGTGCATATGCTATCTAACAACTCAATGGTTTTGCAACCATACAAATCTGAAAGCATGACAAGAAGAAAAAGTGCTGCAAATGTAGCTAACCAGTGTAGGACCCAAAGGTCTGCCAGCAAGCAACCAAACATATCTGCCTTATTTGTTCAGTAATTTCTAACTTTCCCTGCATTAGAATAGAAAAAAAATTGCCCTTTATCCTCATTTTCAGTATGTTCCTTTGAATAAAGGTCACAGGAAGGGTCACTGGTACCCTGGCAGGGTTTAATCTTCTAGGTGGTCTAAAAAATGGTGAACTTTCTGCAAATGAACAAATAAATACATATCTTCAAGCCTTTCCCACTTAAAAGTAAACAATATGAAGCTAAGTAACATAAGAACTTTAAAGAGAGTAAAAACAAATCAAAGACTGAGGCAATATAGATGGCAGAAACCTGAAAATGTAAAGTCTGGGAAAGGAAAAACTGGATATAAAGTTTAGGAATGAGCTCTGAAAAGCTGTTCTCCACACCACACTTTCATACAGGGTGCCATAACTGTGGAAAACGTCACTGCCATCATTCATCCACCAGCTGATGCAGAAACCAAGAAATGCCCATTCCCACCATCTCTGCTGGGCTGTGGGGCTCCCCTATCAGTCCTTCCAGCTCTTCCGCAGCATGGCCCATGCGGAGGAGAGTGTGTTCGCCACTTCTTAGTGACACCCCAGCCGTTCCAGATGTGCTCCATAGCACCTCCCCAGGCTCTTTCTGTCACTGCCATCTTGATTCCATACTCCATCCCATGTGGTAAGAAGGAAAATTGAGTGAACACATCTACTTCATGTACCACAACGACCAACAGAATAGGAGATATATGAACAATAGGACAGAAAAACCACTAATTTTTATAATGCTACCTGCTGCTCACAGAACCCATTCATAAACAATTAAGATGCTTAAAAGATCAGGCAGACTTGCTTCAGAGGAAAACCAAAAACATAAACCAATTCTCTGGAATTATGTGTACAGAAAGAAAAGTGTAAAGATAGCGATATAAAATAGGACACTGTGATTCTATTTACTCCTCTGAGTAATTAAATAGTAAGAAGTTAGCAAAACTAAAAGGCAACAAACAGATAAAAGGAAATTCTAGGAAGTTGTCACATGAAAAGTATGAATATAAAATGTCAGCAAAGATGCAAAGAATAAATTTTTCGCTAATAATCTTGGATCACTGGGTAGGACAATAGACCAAACAAGGGTATCCATTTCTCAGGGGTTAAGATGAAACTTTCCAGAAGGGCAGGTTATGCCAAGATCACCAAGCAGATGGGGTGAGAAAGCCTCTTCTTATGCATTTGTTAGATGAGGTGGATCTGTGCACTCAGACAAGGGCAGATAGGAGGAAAGTGTTACATTTGCTTTGGGAGCATCTTAGCAATATTTGATTCCATCACTACTAATTGTCCCTATTTTTGCCCCTAGACTTGGAACATGTCCTGGCACCAGTGAATCAGCAGAGAAGACAAGGCAGGAGCTGAGTCTGAGGAATAGTCTGGGTCATAGTTTATTTGTTTATTATTTTGTGTTTCACTTACTTCTATGAAATTCTTTTCTAATTTGCCTGTTTTCCAATGGTGTCGCTTTTGTGTTTTATTATAGATTCTGCACCTCTTAACAAGCCTCTTTGCTGCCTTTTGGCTTTGAACAGCCTGCAGCCTTATCTGTCTTTGGAAATATTTATTCTCTTTGCAAAACCTTATTTACTGTTGGACATTGGTAGTGAAATTAGTCTCTTCAGAACACAACTGTGGATACAGTCCAAACCCCTGTAGAGTTTACAATCCAAACATTCACTCAGCAGAAAATCCTCATTAGCTCTGTTTCATCCCTGTCTCCTACCTCCTATTTATTTTGGCATTGTAAAAGAATATATACTGTGTTCTTGAAAACACAAGTCTCCTCTTTAGTAGGATTTAGGTACATTAAAGCAGGTAAAGTGTAATTTTCATGAATATTTTTGTATTAGCCTGGTGGGAATGCAGCTGTTGAGCTCTGCTCTTCACAAAAAAGGAGATGCTGAACTGCATGGGATAGCCACCAGCTCCACCTTGACAGCAAGACGGATAGAAGAAAAAAAGCCCCATCCCAGAAATACAAAGTTTCCCAGTTTGTAACACAACATTCTTGTTAACTGAGCAGTTCTGAGACCCTCCAGTGAAAGACAGTTGTATATAAGCACATACATATTAGACCATTGCCAAGGGTCCTTAGGAGCTTGAGAATCATGTGAATTCAGCCTTGTATTCCACTCTGGAGTCTTGGTGTACTAAAAGAAGGAGGCTGTGAAGAGTTACATGACCATTTTCTCAGTGGGAATCAATTGCTGTGATGAGGAGTAGGCGATCTTCTGCACATCCTCAACCATCCTTCTCTGTTCTCCTCAAAGCATGAGAAGCTGCTGCACCAAGAGGAATGATATGCAACATGCTAAGCATAAAAGGCAGGATCACATGGGGTGGCAAGAGGCCCCTTGGGAACCAAAAACCTGTACAGAAGTCTTTTATGAGGACAAAATGTAAGACTCCACCAATCTGAGGTACTGAGATAGAGTCAGAAGGCCCCCTCAGCCAGTGCTCCAGAGCCATTTGTTCATGCCTTCAAGGCACAAGAACGTTTTATTTCACCTCAGAATACTACAATATTAAACGTTAGAAAAAGTTGCTCTGGAAACTTACCATGTAGGTTACCAGCAAATATCCACTTTTTGGCAGCCTTGTGTATCTGGAAAGGTCTTTCATTTTGTTAAAAAAAAAACAAAACCCAAAAAATTAAAGAATTTTTTACTGAAGAAACACACACATTATTACTCACATCCAGAAGGAAGTGTGACTTTTCAGGAAAAACGAGCATTCTGCTCAGGCAGTTTCCAATAAGAGCCCAGAGGAATGAGTATGCTACAAGTCACATTCATTAGAAGTAACTTAAAATTGCCTGTCATAAGAAACTTCCTTTTTTCTTGTCTAAATTATTGTTCTGAAGCAGAAATCAATTTCAACTGCACTTCAAAACAGAGCAAATAAAAGATTTTGAAACTTGCACTACCTCCCTCATTGTAGTGTTTATAACAAACAGAAGTTATTTATTTCTGGATGGTAAAAAATGAACATTCTGCTATTATTTTTGGCTGTTTTGTGCATATTTAAACAGCAATGCATTTCATTCTTTTCAAATGCTTATTAATTTTTGGCATCACAATACCTCTAGGTAATTGTGTGTATAGAAAGATACTTTCTTTACATCACTATTTTATGTATATTTTTAAAAATTAATCTTATTGATTCACTTTGAAATTCCCCAAAAGTTCAAACTTTTCAGCACTTTCAAAAACCTGGTCCCTGATATCACTTAAAATATCATTATATATTAAGCTGTTTGGAAACCAGGGCCTTTCCACTTAATCATAAACACTACAGCTAAAGTCTGACTGAAGTAATCTGCCAAATGCTATGCAGGAGTTGGTGCCAGTTAGGAAGATAATCTAATTCTCTCTGCTCCCAGAGCTGGGCTTTATCCAGGGGACAATTTTTCTTTGGGTATTTTTTTATGCTAATTTGGGGCATTTTGCCTTTGGCTTGGAACATTTTCTAAGTAAAATAAAGATATTAATTTGGACATAGTATTAGTGCCAATACCATAACGTACTACTTTGATATGGTTGAATGTGAAAAAAAAAAGTTAGAAATCCCCATTATATCAAAGAGACAATTACAATAAAAGATATAGTCCTAAAAAGCCTTCTCTTTCTTTCAGGCATGTGGGAAATGTTGCTCTGAACAGATCTGCAGAACCTATAGCAAACCCAAAAGTTTAACTTGAATCATCTTCCTAGAGCACATCTAGCTAGAAAATCAATTCTTGGTCATTCATTCCCCAGTGTGATTGTGATCTGCAGGGAAAGGATGGATCTGCTCTGTCCCCAGCTTTCTTGTGTGGATTTCTGGCATTTCCCTACAGTGAGGACCAGAGAGAGCAGATGCAGAGAACCTTGATTCAGAGCATAGCGAAAGGATTCCTTTTCCTTGAGTAAGAGCCATCTCACCCTACAGCAGCATAACTGTAAGATCTGGTGCATCCATCATGGAGCCAACCAAGTCACTGGTAAAGCAATCCAGTCAGGTGCTGTAATCTTCAGGGCTGCTGACTTTAATTTTGCAATGACTCTGCAGCTACTCGATTTCCAGCTGGTTTTTGTTCTGCTTGCTGATGTTTTAAGTCAAGAATGCAATCTTTCAATAGTCAGGTTTAATCACAAACCTCACTTATACTTAAAAAGTGCTTTCCTCCTCTATTTGCTCAGTTGTACTGCCCTGAATTTCATTAGATAATTTATGACAGAGGGCAGTTAAATTTTGTGCCAGAAGCAGTTCAGGTCACTCTGATTTTAAGAGGATGCTTTCTTAACACAGAGATACAGGAAAATTAGAGGCTGTCTTCATGGAACTGATTTCTATTGTTTTATTAAATAGTTCCTGCTAGCAGTTTAATATTTGGCCACTGTCTCTTGCAAACGACAGGCCAGATTCTGGTACAGTATCTCTGAGACACAAAATAACTCTGCCAGGATCTGAGCCTCTCTCCTAGAGAAACCCCGAGCACTCTGTGCATATGTCTATAGACAAAGCCATGCCTTGAAACCACTCTTTGTGCTGCAGGGCCAGTGCTCGCTTCTTTTCTTGTGCTGAAGTAGCAAGGAATAGGAAAAACAAAAGGTTTCTAAAAGTAAAAAAACATAGTTTCAAATTAGAAATAAAATAAGACCCGGGATGTTTTGGAGGAGAACTGCTGGAGGGTGAATGGCAGATGGGGAACCTTCATCTTTACCCTCTGTTAAGGTTTGCTCCTACAAAATACTAACCAAAATATACCAGGCATATGTATAATTATCTGAGTTCATGAGACTAATCAATTGTTTCGGCGCATGATTGTTCAAGACTCAGTTACTCTTGGCTCCTTAAAGAGCTGGTACATAATGCAAGAAGACATCCTTTCATCCAAGTGCAGCAGGACACATACTGACATTCTTTCCTGTAATCATACCCCTCCCCACCCCCTTCCCCAGGAGAGCTAATGCACCAAAGATATCACCATGGTACTCACATCTCTAGCAAATCCATCACATTCACACTTTTCCCCCCACTAAGGAGCGGGAAGTGCTGGAGTGCCTGAGGCAATCAGATGCTGCCTGGAGCTGGAGCCAGACAAAACTCTCCATCCTTCCCTAACTAGTCCAGAACCAAACTGGACTGGGCTACATGGACACCCTATCACTCACACTCCAGAAAAAGGGTGAAGCTGGGGATCTGAAGCCTTTCTCTGCTGTTCCAGCACTGACCCTGCTTAGTCAAGGAAGGAGTCAATGCTTGACTCTATCACATCTCCTCTCGTCTTGGTGGTTGAAAACTGCTGCAAGACTCTCCCATGTGGTTCAGTCCTCCCATTGCATGCCAGACTATCCTCAGGCTTAATACACTCTTCCCAAATCACTGCTATTAGACTATATCTGTCGGTAAAAATTTCTCTGTAAATTGAATGAAAGACACATCCAGTTTGTAAATCAATTTCCCCTCTACCATCTATGTCTGTAAAAGATCCCATCCTGTTAATTTGTCTAAATTTCAAAAGCCATTTAATTCTATATTTTTGCAACTACAATGGCAAATGCACGTTTGGGTTTTTTTCAGTTCAATCTGTTTAAGTTCATTCAATTGAATGCCAGCGATGGGCTGTGCAGAGATCTTTCTGCAGAAGACTCAGGTCATCAGAAAGAACCTTTTCATGAAGAATCTCATGCCTCAGTAACATTGGCTAACAGCTATGGCATATTGGCAATAGTTGCATTATTTTCATCATGATAATACCCAAAAGATTGCAAAATGGGGTGAAAATAACAGAGGTTTTATTATACCCAAGAGGACAGTACCAATACTTGAAGGACTGGATGCTCAGATTGGCTTTTCAACATGTAATCTCATCTGCCTATGGTATTCATTTTAGTGTTAGTAGAGAGTTAATTCTATTCCACTGTGGATCAAGATTACATTTATCTCAAGGTTTCATTCAGACACAGGCACAAGAATTATAGTGAATGTTATTCTACTGTGTCTGAAATATAGCTCAGTTATGAAACCTGAAGTCTTTCTAAGAGCCTGGAAGGTATAGCATGATAATGTAATGGGAAATTCCAATGGGTGCTTCACTAACAGACCTCAAACATGATACTGAGACAATTTTTTTCTAGCTAAAAAACTTTTTGCATCCTAGGAAGTTGCATTATTTTATTTATGTATTGAATTACACCCACTAGAAATATATTTTCTGCATCAGCTGCAGAAAAAGCATTTTACTATAGATGGCTATAAATAACTGGATGAGACTTCCAGCTCATTTCACACTAGCTAGAAACAGCCTCAGCCATGTTAATGACTTTGAGGTTGGCTGGATTTCAATTAATAACCTAAAGATGAACAATCCTACATATCCAATTACTGAGTTCTTTCAAACGGACACTAACTAGATACTTATCTTTGTATCCAGAGAGAAAAAGAAAAACATTCTCAGACAGGCTGGCAGAAACCATTGATTTGGCACTGTCTGAACTGGATAATAGATTTACTGGTTTAAAGAATAGTCTAAAAGCTAGAATTGCTGTTAAGTCAAACACACATAAAATTGCAATCTATTTCATTTTTTTACTATAATCTTTCAAATGACATGCCTGACTCAATTTTCAAACCTTTAATGTCCGAAGAAAGCTTGGTGGCCAATCAGAAAAGATATCCAGTAAATGCAAGTTCTGATACAGGATACTAACTGTAACAGTTTCCAGTGGTGGCTGTGTGGTCCAACTTTCCTTTCTTGCTCTTGAGTAGCTACTGAAAAAGTTCAAGGACCATTGAGATTCTGATACAAGTAAGTAATTTATGAGTAAACTGCTTTAACAGAAGAAGCAGTATTTGGTAAATATGAATTGTAAGAATAATAAATCTGTAGAGATTGTTTATGATGTGAGTGCTAGTTAAAATAACTCCAGACTATACGGCACCAAAAAGAGAGTAATCAAAACTAAAAATACAACAAAAACAAAGAGATGATGATCTACCATTATGTTTTTTAAATGATAGGTTTTGAAGTAAATACAGCTTTCTTTAAACACAAAAGGTTTGTCTAAGACTGCTTGCTGTTCTATTTTGCTTAACTACTTTTCTTCCAGTTTATAGATGTCTGTTGCTATTACTGGAACTATTCCCTTCTTAAGGCTGCAGTGAGAATGTGCTTCCTATCCTGCAAATAAACATACTGTATATAGACATAGAAAAGTACAAAAAAAGGGATAAATTAATCATTTATCATCATAACTGGACTAAAGAAGTTAACAGTTTAAAACAGAATATGAATATGTGGCACAAACATTGACTTTCCCTTAAGTTCTGTTAATTCTAAAAACACACAGGAGAAATCACTCCTCCTTATTGCATACTTGTGTGTTCATGAACAACAAATGTACTATACATATGCATGTATACTACTGTATTTTAATCACTGTAGTACACAGGAAAACATACTACTCCCCAAAGACATCCTGTAGGTGTCCAACTAGCATGCATATCAGACAGATACCAGCTAAAAAGGGAATAAAAATCTCAGGGTTTTTTGTTGAGTCTCAAGGTCTAACAGAGCCAAAAAAGGACCGTTTTTCTGCTGGTAGCTGAGGAGTTACCCTCGGGGTGGGTACAAGACAAGAATTCAGTGCCATTCCAGCTCCAGTTAAGCTAATCTACAGATGCAATAACACTGACATGTTCCTGGTGGTTTTCTAGATTCATTCCTCTGTAAGTAAGGAGCTAGTGGCTTCAAGGATCAGATGGGGAAGGCTGGATATTCAGATTGCAACATTTTAGTCTCAGGCTCTTCACAGTCTTCCAGTACTGCCTATGCTGACATTATTTACTGTCTCTGAAAACACTAACACATTGGCACCTTCTTTTCACAAGCATTGCAACACATTGAAGTTCTCTGACTAAAGCCACAGAGTGGTCAGACTGCCAACATGCCCCTTTGAACTATCACATCAAACATTTAACACACCCTGCTTCTCAGAAAGGACACCAGAGCCAGCCTACTGATAATATAACTTCTACAGATAGGAAATTATCCAACAGCTCCTGTACGAACAGACTCTCAGGTACCACATTAGCTGGTACCATAGAGTAAATAAACTAACACACTGATTTTACACACATAACATTTTGTTAACATTGATGTATTTACTACTTGCTTTACCCTCGCCTATGAAAAAATCCAGCTATATTCCCAAAATCTTTAGCACAATACAGTGGCAGCAAGAAACCACTTTGTCACCCCTTTGCATTTGTTTAATCTTTCATTCCCCATCTCAGCAATTCTGAAAAAGTGCAGTATCAGTGACAGATTCTGCTTGTCAGGAATTGTCAATGCTTGCCACCAACAAACACATATACAAAACAAACCCCCAAAACCTAGGGAGTAAATGTAATAAAAAAACCATCATGTTATTTTTGCCAAAATCATGTAGGACACATTAAACTTTTGGACATGGTGGTACACATTGATATTGAAATACTTAAGTAATAGTAGTGAGAGTTTTTGGATGTTATTACGCTCTCACAATTTCCAGGGAGCACTATATACTTTCTTGACCCTTATATTAAATATACAAACTCAATCCTACACTCTCTCAGTTAGTTCCCTGAAAAACTAAGTTTGGGATTAGAAAACCAGTACACACTTATCAATACTTTTCTAATATTAGAAGAGACCGCATTTTTTTCAGTAACTAGTTAACAAAGATATTAACAAAACAGTGCAGTCTATCTCTGCCAAATCAAATCAAACCATGCATCTTCATGTAACTACAAGGAAAAGAAAGAAGGTTCCTCGTGGACTCCTCCAGCGTTACACTTACACAGCATCTATCATCTGAAAGGGAAAAACTGCAGGAATCTCCTAGAAAGTGACTAGCCTCTAAATATTCAAATAAAAATAAGAAAGAATCCTACTATCTGCAACTCAGAAAAATTTATTACTCTTACCTCATTATTACTAAGACATTATCATGGCTTTTGCAAAACATTCCAGTGGCCTTCCAAACTGGAAAACCTGCCAACTTCTTTGACTCAGTTGCCATAAAACGTTTGTAAATTGCTGGAACCAGATCCAAATTTTGTTTTATAAAAGTATAAAAAGGATATGAGTAAAACCGTGTGTTGATTCATTCTGAATGTAACATATGTTAAAGGGTTTCCGGGTCCTGTTACTCATTATGAGAAAATAGCTATCCAGATATGCAGATATATTATGGTGGCTCCACAGATTTAGTCTCATCCTATTGTTTTTGGTAGTTTTCCCTTTCATCTAATCATCTGCATCTGGATTTTCCCTAAGTAAATCCATGTCTTCTAAAACCAAGCAAACTAAACCAGTGCCATCAATAAAAGTGTGTACTTTCTCTAGTAATACTAACCACACGCTTTCCTCTTCATCAACAGAGCAAATTAGACCACAGAGAAAATGACCCTTTGGACTTCTCAAAAATTCAGCTATATTACTATGAAATTTGGAGTATTTTTATCCTTTGAGAAGATGATAATGTTGAAATTCTACCCAGGTTGTACAAACATCTAGAAAAGATACTCAAGGGGATCTTCTTATTCTTACTCAGAATGTTTGTGTGAAGCTCTCTGTGAGATTTACAGTTTAAACAAATCTGTTAGAGACTGCTCAGTAGTTAATACCTTCCATATAATCAACCAACCAATCATCATGAAACTCATACTTAAATATCTGATAAAACATGTCTTTTGCTACAAGAACATCTGCTTTACTGCTCAACGGACTAACCCGGCTCAGGTGTGGGATGCCTATCAAGTGCACATAAGATACCTCTCGCCTTTCCAGATGAGTTTTGCAAAAGCTTCTGGGAGCATATCTCCATAGCTTCACCATGTCCTTTCAGGCACATACAGGAAATTCTGGGAATGCACAGAGTAACAACTCATCCTGTTGGCCCCATCCACTGTGGGAAGTGGCAAGAATAGCAGCCCACATCTGTGACCTACTCAGCTATTACCTTACCTATACTGAAAGCAACACCAAGCTTCATTCAGAGGTTTTAAAGTGTGTATGGGAAGTGAACTAGACAGCTTCACACCTGGGCAAGTGTAGGAGTGAAGTCTGCAGAAGAAGAAGCAGCACCTAATCATGTCCATCAGTCCTTCCTTTAGCTTCACCACTACCAGAGCTCAGCTTAACGGCACGGAACACAAGGCTTAATATTACCATTTGGCACAGTTATTTTTTGTCTAAACTAAAGGCTGGGATTACAGACACATATATAAAGCAAGTCAAATTCTTATTTCAGCCTGTGATATTCAGGTAAAGTGCAACTGGGCTTTCTGAAATTCAGGAAGCGTCTTTTAGAGAGTTCAAGTTTGGGCAGTGCCGGGGGAGTGAAGAGGCTATTTTGACTTCATTTGTAAGGAAAAACATTTCCATGCTTTTAGTGTCAGTTTTCAAAAGCAAAGAAAGTTGTTGGGGTTGGTTCTGGTTATTCTTTTTTTTTTTTTTTTTTTTTTTTTGCCGCCTTCTTTTGGCTAATTATTTTTAACTTTCAAAGACTAAAGGGATCTATTGCTTTGGAGGATGGTGTGGAAGGAAGGTATTTTCAACAAACATCCCAAAATCCATTTAAAATAAACAGAAGTTCAGGTTGGATATAAGAAGAAGTTCTTTACTGTGAGGGTAGCAAGGCACTGGAACAGGGTGTCCAAAGAAGTGGTAAATGCTCCATCCCTGGCAGTGCTCAAGGCCAGGTTGGAAAGGGCCTTGGGCGACATGGTCTAGTGTGAGGTGTCCCTGCCCATGGCAAGGAGGTTGGAACTAGATGATCTTAAGGTCCTTTCCAATCTTAACTATTCTATGATGCTATGAAACAAAACCTGCATCTCTTCTGTGCCATCACTTAGAGGGGTTTTTGCCTGCATGCCGATTTTATTAAGATTTTTTTTTAGTTTCTTTTCAATTTGATTGTTCTGTAGAAAAAACATTCACTCTCAATAATCAACATAAAGCCAATATATTCTCTGATTTTTTTCCTCATTATATCCTTTCCACAGCACAGTTTGTTTTTAATGCTCACCACCCACACCAAGCTGGTTTTAGGCAGCAGTACAAGAAACTTCAAGATTTCACTTAATATTCAGTATTCCTCTCTCTAAGGAGTGGTGGTGTCATATGTCAGGTTTTGCTTTATGTTTCCTGTTGTCATGTGCCTCTGCATGTTTTTTAAGACGCAATTTAGGCAGAATCTATTTCTGTGGGGTTCAGAGTAGGAAAAAGATGCTTTTAGCAAAGACAAAGAGAATGACAATAGACAAAGATGCAAGAGCTGAAGAACCCAAAAGGGAAAAATATTAGCAAGCAGGGTGTGATCGCCACTCCAGAACATCATTTTCAGCCCAAAAATGTTTATAAAAAGTGGAATCTTAGTCATTATCTCTGTTTTTTTGTTTTTGTAGCTAAGTGATTATATTTAACACAGCTTGAAGCCAGTAATGTTTATACAAGTGTGTGGGTCTATCATGAAGAACTGAAGTCTGCCAAAAGTAATTGAACCATGAAAGTCACTGAAAGCTTTCATGTTACACCAGAGGGGGAAAACCATGGATATTAGTGTTCTACTGTAAGAAGATAGCTGAAAAGGACAGTTGGACATTTGCTGGTCATATTTCCATGCAAAAGGTATTTCTACGATACTTCAAAGAAATCCCTTTTTGTACTAAAGCCACTTCTAAAGCTGCAGCCACCAGAGGAAGCAGGATAAGACAACAGAGGCAGGAGGGAAGAAGGACAGACAGCAACACCAGAGTGAGATGTCTGCTCAGCCTCTCCAACATTTGTTCCTTTAAATGTTCAGTTGGAAATTTTCCTCCAAAAGAGTCAGGCTTTAATAATCACTGACTTGTGTTTCGTTGCGTGTACATTACTTTGAGCAGGCTGTCTTCTGCAAGTCATATCTCTCAGAGGCTGCATCTCGCAAGCGTGAGTGGTGAGCTGACTCAGTATAATTGTGTACTCTCATCCGGGAGTGAGAAGTGCCAGCTACCAAAAACTGAAAGAAGGCGACAGTAAGTGTGTCCCAGCCTGACAGCAGCTTCATGAGATAGTCATCTTTAATTTCTGCCCATTTCAGAGGCAAAAGGGAGGGACAGAAAGGGAAGGTATTACTGTCGAGATGACAAAGCAACTAATCCTGCAGCTGCTATCAAAGGTGAAGAGCCCATTTCAGTTTTACTAAGAACTGCAGAATTCAATTTCAACACAATAAAAGAAGAAAATAAAAAGGACAGAATAATTCTAAATATGAAATTATATGAAAAGCTTTTGATGAATATGAAACTGTGATGTGAGAAGACAGAACTAAGGATATGAAAGTGAAGCAATGGTATTTAGCAGTTAAAACATTCTCTAAGATGTCAAAACCATTTTGTATTACTGTATGACCATCATACTCTATTCAAGATGGGGAAACAGAAGCTGTCAGGTCACACTCTGAAGAGACCAGCCAAGAAATCCAATCTTACCCTCATGAAAAATGTTCTTTATTGTGTTCAAGTCGACTTTGTTAAGACATTATTAAGCCTGAGGAAAGTCATTACTAAAAAACAGGAGAGAACAGGTCTTTTGGGTAGGAGAAGGTTAGAAAAATATGGGAACAAACACAACCTAAAGAGTTCTTGTTCAGTCAAATAATATGGATGAAAGAAACATTGAGGAAGTGATGCTCATCATTCTCATCCAAGGTGATATCAGCTATACATACTTCATTCTTCATGGAAGTTATTTCAACCTTTGACTTCTTCCAGCAACTTCTAATCACTGTTAACATAAGAAATGAGTGTTTCTAACAAGCACTATCAGCCTCCTTTGTTGAGTTTTAAGCCCATTTTTCCTGGTTCTGTCCAGAGAAGACAAGGGGAACACATTCTCCATCTCTTTGTAACAGCCTTAAAATATTTGAAGACTATTTTCATGCCTCTCTTCAGTTTCCTCTCTGCTAAGCAACTGAAATCCCATCACTAATCTCTCACAGGTTGCATCTTCCAGCCTTCTGATTATTCCTGCTGCTTACTTCGGAAATCTCTCCAACAGTACATATTATCCCTCACGTGCAGCTCCCCACATGACACACTGCTTCAGCTGAGGCCTTCCTAAGGTTATCTGCGCCCAAGGGATTATTTTCCATCTCTTCCAAACAACAGTCCCAATAAAATGTTTACTTGTTTTTCTGGCAAAGGCATGACATCAGTCCCTCAGACTTGGCCAAGACCTGGCTGTGACATCTGCACATGTTGCAGTGCACACAGCTGTTATAGTCTTGCTACAGGTAAGGCAACAAAATTAAAGGTACCACTTACTTTTAACTTAAATTGTTTCTATTGCTTAAACACAGGGAGGGGAGGAGCAGTGATGACATATTATGGTGATACTGGCCTTCAGGGCCTAAATTAGCAGCACAAAAAGAAGTCTTCAGGGTTTCATCACCAAATTTATCATACCAAAGATGAAAACCAAGTGGGGAAAACTCACTCTAATTGCCTAGAATAATAAATCTTATTCTCATCTTGGCATGAGACACGATGTCAGAAGTGATGCAAACAACCCAGCTGGCAGCTGTTTGAAGAAACTGCTTTGCTCCAGGTTGAGATCCTTTCCCACATGCCAAGATCTTGAAGAAGACCTCCTCCACGTTGCAAAAATTAGTTTTATGAGAAGCAAAATGATGTAAATAGGAAGAACTGCAAAAGGATGTTACAAATGAGGTGCTTAGGAGCGCAGAGGAGCCTTCAGCCTGGACTTGCTACTTTTCTGCTTAAGCAATGTTTGAGTAACAGTGTCAGCGCATATGGGGGAAAGAACATGACATAATCTATCACCTCCTGATATTACTGCACACCATTTTAATCAGAAAAACAGCCTGTGTCTGTCTGAAGTATTAATATGTACGTAGCCCAATATGTACATAGCCCAACTGCCCTTATCCTTTCATGGTATTAAAGATTATGATGAAGAATCACTGCTTTCTTCATATGACAGATATGCAGTAGCTTGTAAAGAAGTGAACATATGACAAAGCCTAATTATGGAGTGGAGATAATAAGATATAGGCTCCTTTCTGTCTATCCTGAATTGTTACAAAGGTTCCAGCAGGAGAAAAAAGAGGCAGAATATTTACAGAATGAGGCACTATACAGGCCCTTTGAAAAAAGCTCATCTCAAAAGGATAACAGGAATCTCTTAGATTTTGGAGTTACATTGGCATGATTGCCAAGGCTATCACTCTCCTTCTGTCCCACACATGGAAGTGACTCCTGTCTTACTTCAGCTGATGAGCACTGTGGCTGAAAGAGTCACGTTAATGCAGAAGATCCCTATTTCTGGTTAGTATTTAAACATCACAGCAGGTTGGGAGCTAAATCACAAGTAGTTTAGCCATGCACAGGTAGTGTTAACTTCAGCTGGCCATGAAGGGTGCACCAGAGATCTTAACCTAGCAGGGCTTGAAAGGCTTACCAGTGAACAAGTCTGTGAAGAGCCTCAAGTAACATCTTTTCCTAAGACTCTCCTTTCTTGTTAGTTTATCATATGACATAATTTTCACAGGAAATTAGTGATTCTCATTAATGGTTAAGATCCAATCATGCTAAGTGCTGTTTAAGTAGGAAGAAATCAAGTTCTTAAGGAATCTGATGCTTGTCAAGGAGTAGCAGTTATTTAGACATTAACTGTGACACATTATCCAAATAAGATACCTAGGAAAGTCAGAAAAAGGTAATTTTGACATTGCTAAGAGTTTAAACACAAAAGGTATTCATCTACTTCTCTTTAGATTGTCATCAGTTAACACACTGTATGAGAGGATGACATGCACAACTGAACATAAAAATATCCCTTCTGTTGATGTTTTCTGAACTTCCCCCTCTCCCTTCCAAGATGCTCACAGGGTGCTTTCATCTTAATGTCTCTGATCCCTCCTTTTCATGCCTTTCTTTAGGCCAACATTAGCATTTTTGGGCCATGGGGTGAGCCAGAGGAGGGCACAGAGCCAGCTCACTGTGTGCCTGCAAGAGCTTCTACTGGTGCCCAGGCAGGGCAAGAGCAAGGAAGGGAGGATGAGCTGGATCATGTCTTTTAGTAGCAGCATACATTTACACTTAAAGCTATTGTGAAACAACAGTCTCTGCTGCATATACCACACAATGGTTAGCACTAGAAGGGACCACTGTGCAAGGTCTATGCCTATGTATATGCATATATGTGTGTGTGTGTGTATCTTCACACACACACACAAATATACATGAACATAAATGACTTTCCTCATGTTGCTGTGGGTAGAAACATGACAGCTATTGGGAGGCGAGTGGTGGCAGAAAACATCTCAATCTCCTGGATCCAGCACTTGGGGTATGGCAGGAAAGCTGCAACTCACCCTGAGCTCCTCGGAGGAGTCCTTATTCCTATGGGGTTTCATTTGTTTATGCGTGGGACTCAGTAGCTATGTGGAAGCAAAAATAAACATGCTTCTATTATGCAGTATACTCAGCTTCTTGGAGTACGCACGACTTAAACATAGATATTTTTGGCTGCATAGACTGTACTGTAGGAAAACACCTGCAGGTAAAAAACGGTATTCATTAAACACATATGCAAAATACTTCTGTGGATTATATGTGAAACACACTCAGACTCTGAACTGCTGAAATTACCAGAGGCAATGTCACCAATGGCCTAAATGTTATAATTATTTTCAAACGAAAGCAATAGCTGCAAATAGGCTCACATTCAGCTTTCTCCTCCCTGGGGCAGTGCATTCCTAGCAGGAGTGTTTTCCTGCATCTCTGTGGAAAGCAGTAGCTGCTCTGATAACAATGCAGCTCTGTGCTTTTAAAGACTACAAAGCAACCATGCAAAGAGCAGAAAAGTCATTCTGAATATTTCTACGAGAATTAAAGAGTTCACTAGTATTTTGTGGTTTACATTAGGGACATTGTTTATTTTCCCTTTTGAAATTTTGCTTAAGGTCAATAAATACAAAATCAGTAAAGGGTTGTTTTGTTGTTTGGAAGTTTTTACAGGAATAATGACCCAGTGGGCTACCACACCTACCCTTTACTTTTAATCCTTTTTACCTTGCGTTTTTTTTTCTGATAATTAAACAGAAGAGAATGATACTGGACAAGCAAATATTATAATGGAGGCATGTACACAGTTATGCACATCTTTACTTTCAAAGGGATCTACTTCATTTATTGGTGCATTTTAACTCTCAGGACATTGTTCTCCAGGTGAAACTGAGTATAATACAATTCCCACTACACACTTTTTTCCTAGAAGTATGGTTCAACCATATTATTCAACACTTACAGAAGCAATAATAGTAGAAAATGCCTACATAATCTGGCACTGTAAGATTAATTTAATGAAACTATTTCTGCTGACATGTAACGACCGAGAGAAGTCAGCAGTTTTTGAAGTACCTCCTGGCAAGGTTTTGGAATCCTCAAGCAGCATGGCAAATGAATGCAATATGGAAAGGTGGAAAGCTTTGGTGCTTCCTGCATATGATAAAATGGAAATATAGCTGAAATGATAGGAAGAAATCCCTCCTGAAAGCTTTCAAAATTCCCCTGCCATGGGTTACATATGATATTGTATTTCTAGTTGCTTATCTATGGACGTCTGTTACATAGTATAAATGTATGCAGACTACACACACATGCATACATATTCAAGACCAGCTGTTCATAACAGTTTAAATAACTATCTTTCCTATGACAAAGGTATTCCAATTCATAAACTTGGGGTTTCACTTATTCACAGCCAGGTCGGACAGAGCCTTGGGTGGCATGGTTTAGCATGAGGTGTCCCTGCCCACGGCAGGGGGGTTGGAACTTGATGATCTTAAGGTCCTTTCCAACCCTAACTATTCTATGATTCTATGATTTATGAAGCAGCAGTGAGGCAGTGCAGTGTTAAGGGTAGACATAGATTTGAGTGTCGTTTCACAGCATAGCTTCTCTCAGCCATCCTGCATTGACCCAAGAAAAGCACCTGAAGTATATATATTTTTATGTATGTACGCATGCACACATATGTATATACATATTCTATGGGACACTGGTAGTGGGATAGCAACAGAAAGGAGAGGAGTGATGGGCACCAGCTAATCATCTTTTAAGAAGGTGGGGCCAATTCTCCCCAGACATATTTATAGTCAGCAAGTGAGGCTGCTTGAAGACAGAAGTTTAGATGTTTCCACCCTTGTGAAACTGAAAGCCTGTGTTCTCTTGATGTAGGCTGCTTTTATCCCAGAACTACATCTGCAATACACTTTATTAGATTACTAGGTCAGACTTCCCAGGGAGATAATTAGTTGCAAGTAAGTTTTAAGACAAGAAATCCTATCCAAAGTAGTACTTGTTAATATTCTTATGAAGCAAAGGGATATAAGCACTTATGTACTATATGGCTGCAGGTATAATCCAGTGTCTTCCAAAGCAAAGCCAATAGTTAAAGGGAGGCACCTCCAGAAGATTGTTCCTTAAACTTCAATTTTTAATCCTTGCCCAGTCCTTTAAATTTTGTTGCATTAAGGTCTTTATAAGAGATATCAGCAGTTCTCTAGATAGTAAGATAAGGAGGGTTGTGTAAATATCTACAATAGATCTCTTCCTACCAACATGTGTAGCAACTTGTGGTGTTTTGCTAAGGATCTGGATAGTTTTTGGGAAAACACAGTAATAATCTACCAAGGCTTGATGCCTTCATTTAGCTCCATCTTGCCTTTCTGGTTAATATGGAATGTTAAAATAAACTCCAGCTGCTGAACATATCTTAAGCCCTTGTAAAGAACATGTAAATGCACGCTTGCCTAAACTAAACAGCAGCTATGTGGTGGTCTACATTTGAGTGTATGTGATGTGTTTATGAATGGCACTTTCTAATAAATGCTTTACCTCTCCAGCTCTTAATAATATTTAACTTATCTCTTTGTTTCAAGAAAAAATATTTAGGTAAAAAAATACAGCAATAATCATCATGTTTCAAACAATAATGAACCTTTGTGGGAGGTCACCTACAGTAGGTAATATAAGTGAGATGTAGCCAGATAGCAATTATTCATCCTGAAGCAGTGAAGAATTACATTCTTTATAAAAACACCTTCAATGGTTTTAAGTCTTTGAACTATTTTTAAGACTTAAACAGCAACTAAAGTCAGTCAAAGGCTGATACAGTAAACAAATGTCAACAGGAAAAAAAAAAATACAGAACATGGGTTATGTACACTGTCTGCCTTAGGGGTGAAGTTAGCCCCAGGATAAAGGAGCATCACTAGGTGCTCTGCATCTTCTATGTCTGCAGTTTTATTTGACCTTCTTGTGTGATAATACACAGCTTTAAGTCTCTGAATTTTCCCAATAGTTTCAATGTGAACAGATGCATGTGTAAGAACTTTGCTTGATTGGGTCTCATGGGCAAACCCCTATTTTTATGGGTGTTCTTTTCCCGCTGGAGTCGTTTGAGTGCTGTTTCATGTTTAGTTTCTAGCCACCTCTATGTAAATCTCCACAGCAAATGATATGGAAATTATTGCTCTACTAAGCTACCTGAGAATGATAAATATATATAATACATAATGTATTTAATATGTAATATAATATAGTATATAATAAAAAACAAAACAAATAAAAGTTTGATTAAATAACAACCTTTTAAGAGATCAGCCTGCAATACAATACTTTATATATGTATTTCTGCTAAAGAAAGCCATATTTCTCAATTATGTGTATTATGTATTATGTGTACACATCTTGTCCAAATCTCAAGTATACTTACCAAAAAATCAAGTTTTGGCAATAAATTCAAGCCACTAGTTCTCCCTGGACTTCCCTTCAAAATCTCAAATCCCTGACATTACTCAGATGTACGATTCATGCTTAAATGGATTAGTAGATTATTGGTTACACCCAGACACTTCCTGCTTCCCAGAAATGAGGGCCTCTAATGTGCACCTTTTCCAAGGACACAAGCAACAAAACTTTCCCAAATTCTCGCTGCAGTTTCCCATATGATAACTCCCAAACCTCTATACAGTCGGTTTCTTTTTCACTTTTCCTGTCTTCAGAACATGTTTTTCTGTGACTGACAGCACAATTTACTTTTTAATTTTCAACAGTGATAATAAAGCTAAACATTTATTGGCTTTAAACTTAAGAACCTCAGTCAAATCTCAGCAAATGCAAGATATCTTAATTAGTAAGGCACTGAGCACAGCAGTCTAAATAAAAATCTCACAGTTGAATGAACCAGTATTTGGTATATGAATGATCTTATAGGAGACCAATATGGCAAATTGCTCATAAAGCAGAGAACTAAAATTATACAGCAATGCCCAGAAATACACCACTAAGTATTTTATATCATAAAACTAATATTCCGAGAATCTGTCTCAGCCACCAATCCTGCATTTCCAGTCTCTTTTCAAGGATGTTTTCATTGAGTCCCATGAGCCTTCAAAGCATTGAAGTAGCCATGCAAAGACATCATGACAGATTTTTCTGTGAGCACCGAGTAAACCCAAATTAGGAGTACAAATAATCCACCTATATATACAAATCCAAAGAATGATCATCTTGTTTTAAGCCTTCTGAATAAACTGACTTCAGAAGAATTACCTACCTTATAGGGTTGAAAGTAGGGAGGCAGACCATTTGAGCTTTAGAGGTGACATTGCTTTGACTAAATGCCAATGCTTACAATGCAGTCATCTGTATCTCAGCTAGTTGCCCTAGGCTCAACACACAGACAAAGAAGAAATTTAGGCTCCCTAAAATAGACATCTAGAACAGATCGGCTTATTTACATCATAGAGAAGCAGATTTCTATCCCCTGATTGTAAAGAAAGTCTACTGGGAAGGAGTTCACTTGTAAACCTGCTCTCCTCTGTATGTGGCTTGAGTCTGGCAGGATGTATGCCACTCTAAGTGCCTATCAGCTTTCACATGCCTTTAATTTAAAAATCTGATCCCATGTTTACTAAAACAAAAGTGAAAAGGACCTTTCTCATTACAGTAAAGCTATTTAAATATAGTTAGAAAGTTGTTTAAATAGTCGTGTTACATTCACATATATATTTAATATTAATATTATTGCTTATCATTTCAATGTCATCCTTTATGTGTGCTTAGCCAGTTTTACTGAAAATAGAAGTAAAAGAAATATCTAGACCTACATTTTTTGAAGTACATATTAAGGGGCACCACTGGGAGCCACAGTGGAGCTCACACAGACTCCTGGGTTTCTGACTCACACAGCATGCACATGAGGCTGCTGCTACAAGAACCAGGGACAGACAGGATTTGTGAACATATGACACTTAGCTTCACGTTCCCATTTTTAAATACAGATGGTCCAAGTGAGTGCTTCCTTAGTGCCTTGCAAATATCAATAGTTGAGTCCTAATTTAGAAGAGAAGAGATTAAAACAAACTGTTTCTCCTCAATTCAAAGGCACATTTCTAAATGCTAATCTTCAAGATTAGTAAATGTAACATTACTTCATGAAAATGCATTCTCATTTCAATCTAACTTTGGCTTCCTCCCGTCACAGCCTCACCATGGATCTTTTTCTCCCAGTCTCAAAAATGCAGTGTGAGAAACACAACATAGGAAAAAAACCATTTGATGCTCGAATGAAAGATTTCATCCTACTGTCTTAAGAGAAGGGAGAAGGGAAAGAAAGCACTTCTAGCTCATAGCTGTTAGCCAGGTATCAAGAACAGCCAATGCGACAAGCCACCACGAACATAATGAAAATCATTTTAACAATGAGTATGCCTATTCCCTCAAGTCCCATGGATAAGGAGGGCAGGGGGTTGCCCTGCCCTCAGTACCTCTGCTTTTCCTAACCTATCAACACCAATTCAGTCATGTCAATTTAGCTCCAGCCCTTGAGGTACACTGAATAATGCAGTTAAATGCCCATCACTACTCTCCTATATCCCATTACTGCCGTTCTACACCTGATGTAGATAAGCATCAATGCATTTATTTCACAAATCATTTACTGTTTGAACTCTTTCTCTTCTTCAATCAGCGTTCAAGTTGGTTGCCCTCTACTTCACTTTGCCTTTGGTTGCACATGTCAAATTACATTCCATCTTTGAAGGACAGTGATTGAAAAGAAGCTGAAGTGAAATTCCCTCCATAATTTCTTACCACGGTCTTTCTATAAGAAAGCAGACCCAAACAAATTTTCATTGACAAGACTCTCTATTATGAGACTGAAAATCGCTATGCTGGAGCACCTTGGTCTCATTTCTTACAAGGGGGCACTTTCTCACCATTTGTCTTCCAAAGCAATTTGTCAGGATACTGACTCTATCATACAAAAATTCAATCAGATGCACGTACTCAATCAAATACAACCTAAGGCAAGACAAAAAAACCCACAAAAGGATGGCAGACAATTAGATAGAGGATAGGGTACCATTCAGCAATGAATGTATGCCAAGTCCAAAAAACCTCCAGTCTGGAGCAGGCTTTTGCTTAAGAACAAGCACAAATATAAATAATAATGAATATCATTATTTTGGGGGAGGATATTTAGAAGTGAACTGATTTCACTGTGGAGACAAACCAGTTTAATGTTTTCTAAGTCCAGCAGAAATACTGCCATCTTTGGATGATGCAGTTGCATTAAGATCATCCTACATTGTAAAGTGCCCTGTAAGAGTAGATGCTGATAGATGATCATTTGTAAAAGCAGCTATCAATCACAATCAATACACCACTTTAAATTTTCCCCTCAGAAGTTAATATTTTTAATCTAGAAACTGACCTAACAAGTATCTTAATAAAGATCCTATAATACCAATACAGCAAAAGAGTAGTGACACATTATTTATTATTTATCTTATGCAATACACAATTCTTGCTTTGAAAGACTCAAAAACTGGGTGCACATAGGAAAAATGTAGGAAAAAAAAGCCTCTGGGAAGATAAAGAAGCTACAGCAATACACAGTTACCCAAGTCAATCTCTTTGCTAGTCTCAATATATATTTTACAGTTGTTTAGTTAGCTTAATAATGCTATTTCTTAGCCTTCAAACTTGGAAAAGATAAGATGCAGCCTTCTGATCTTTAAATTAAAGAACATGCAACTTTATGCTGACAAAGCTTTTAATCATCCAGGACACACAGTCTACCACAGTCAAATTTGAATTCAGTAACTTAATTCCATGGTACGATCAGATAAAAAAGGAAAATAATAGTACCCTCAAAAGCCCAGGTTAGAGTAATTTTCATCACTAGTCACAAGCCAGCACACAAACTGAATGCAAAACAAGATAATGGCCGCAGACAATGAAAATTCTCATTCAAAGGACTCTCTGCTAGCGCTCCGTGATTTCCCAGCAGTCCTATTATTAGGGTCCCAAGTCCCTGATCTTTCTTTTATTAGTCAATGACAAAAATTCACTTGCTGCAGGCAGAGGAAGAGTCACTGTAGGCGTGGATGCTATTTCTTAAGCACAGGAAGAAAGAGGCATAACTCTAATTATAAAGCCAAATTAAAAATTAATATTATTAAATGCTTTATAAGGTTTATTACAATATAAATAATAATCCCACAGGAAAATGCACTTTACAGTGGAATCAGCAAACCCTGAACATTTATTTTTCCAGGTGGCTTTTATCATTCTGTTCTTAACAGTTTGAAATGGCATTTCCCCCCCTTGTACTTTGGACAACTTCCATGGGTGAATGTAGAGAGTCTGTTTCCTCCTTACAAAAATCTCATGGGGAAGAAATGCTCATTTTAATAAAGAAATTATGACAAAAGGAATTTAACATTTCCTAGGTAGGCTTACCTCAGAAAATGTCCAATAATCACAATTCTGGAGAATTACACCACTAATAACAATTTCTTCAATCCAAGGAAAAATCTTCTTCTGATGTCGTTTGTCTGCTTTCAGGTAGTTACACCCCAACAGACTTTTATTACAAGGTACAGGTGCTCAATATTATTTTATGCCTTTCTGAACTATGCAAAAATGTTCTTGATTATTGACTGTAGCAAAATCACCCTGTGAAGTGCCACGGTACACACACAGCCATGCTTGGTTCCACCACTCCCAGAGCTGATAAGAGCTCTCTAGAATTCTACACATACTTTTAACTGTTTCATTGCATTGCGTGCAGCTGAACTGAATAGGAGAAGGATCATTTTGGCATACAACTATAATGAAGTGAAGTGATAAGTGAACCAGGATGGCCATGATGGCCTATAGCTGACCCTAATGAATACAACCAAAAAAGGTGCACGTATGCATGGAAAGTCCCAGCACATGTCATATTAGTGGGATAATTTGCGCAGCTATTCTCCACTGGCTGATCAGGAGATAAGTGCAGCCTGTAATTTTAGTAGCAAATAGTATTGCATTACATGGCACTGCTCATGTAAGGAGTCCAGGGCAGTAAAACATGAAAGTGAGATGTTTGCTGTATAGATTGACAGAAGGGGCAGGTGAGCTAGCCCCTGTAAACTGCAGTTCAAAAGGGGTGTGACAAGTGTTCTTCAGGACACAACACCTACCATTACTCCAAAAATTTAGTTTCCAGGTAAAGTAGATAAATGCTTGTTTTATCCCAGAGTTCCTAAGTCACTTGAGTTGCAGGAGTTAAGATGAAAGTGTATAAACCAGGGGAGACTACAGCAAAAAAGGGAAAAGATGCCGTAGGGTTGTTGCACGCTTATCTCTCCCCTATGCACTTTATTAAAGCAAAGATTATGGCTTTGTACTGAAATCTTGGGACTTCTGAGGCACCAGCAGGGCTGATGAGAGAGGTGACCAGTGTACCAAAATTCTTACAACTTTATTATTTTTCAAGCATTCAGACAGACTAAGTCAGTTCTTTCCTTCCCTTTGCACCCTGAGGATCTGCCATTTCCAGTTCCTACTCCCTATCCCATCCCATGAAGTCATTAATTCTTTATGAGTTATGAGCATGTAAAGAGCTGCTCTAGGGTATTCCAAGTGCTCTGTAAGTCACTGATAACAACCTGCTATAAAGGCACACACTTCTTTGGTTATATATATAGCTCAAGCTATAACCTGAGCAAGAGTACATTCCTGATATGTTGTCTCTGGGCAACTTTGGTCCAGGTTCGCTCGGGTGACTGAACCACACAGGTGATACCTCCTGGCCAAGAACAGCTCTGCAGTCACACTTAGGAAAGCTGCGTACCTTTATTTCGTGCATCTTTACTTTCACATATTTACCTTTAGGTCTTGCTCTGGGGTTATCCAGATCCGAACTCACAGAGAAAAGCACTTAGAGCTCAGTAGGAAGCAGCCCTTCCCTATAGCGATGTACAAGGGAAAGGGCTGGACTCTCATAAATACCTCTTCACTCCCTGAAGGGAAAGAAGAACTTAACTAGTGTAAATGCAAAGAATGAGACTACTTCAAGCACACTCACACCAAGCTAAGGTTTGATCCCTATTTGGCAGAGTATTCTTTATTTGGTTGTTTTTCTTTAAAGCTGGCAGAATGACAACCCCAGAACAGCTGGGTTTTTGTAAGGACTGGTATGTCAGGAAACCTAGCCCAAATGACCCCAAGTTTCAAAGATGGATTTCACCCTTTGCTCACAAAAAGTACAATAAACTTTCGAGCAATCTGAGTTTGCACTTAGATCTTGGAGCCTGCAGATGTGCCGACCATAAACCAGAAAGGAATCCCAAAGTGCAAGTACAGCAAAGCTAGTCCTATACTGCTTAAAAAGATATTACTGTGGTAGGAAAAAGAGGTTGAAGGAGTTGAAAAGGGTTGAAGAAGTCTAAAAATCCCCTAACATCATACCTCTTCAAGACAACTTTTGCTTTCCTTGTAACTTAATCACTTTTTCAGCTGTTTCCTTTGGGAAGTCAGTCACATGAGCTTTTAACACACACCTGTACTTGCCCTTGGGCTGTAGAGAGAGCTACTGTTTACATGGAAGCCTTTAGTATAGCTTATTTTTAGCGCTCCAACTACTTGTAGAAGTTACATAGTAACTACTTACTTGTAGCAACTATAAGCAAGAGGACAGCAAAATGAGAGACCTGGGGAAGGTAAGGTCAAAGGGGTGACGGCACTCAGCAAGATTTTCCACATATGCAAAATCCAGACTCAGCTTTTTGTAAACAATAATAAAGGAGAAGATCCAAAAGGATGTGAAGGGAATTGCAGCACTGAGAGGCTGCGAGGCTCAGTCACTGCAGACAGACAGGAACAGCAGTCACCAAGAGACTAACTGGGACTTGAGACAGGTTAAAATTAATTGTTGTGCCTTTTTGGCTTACTGGATACACTTTGAACCGGACCAGCCCTGGGATCAGGCTTGGAATATGGTTGTCACAAGGGAAAGGTGCCTGGGTAGCTTCAGGTCACAGCAGTAGAGGTCAGTGAGAAGGCTCCTTTTTGGGGCAGAATGACTGATTTGGGGTCAGCACACTTACACACCTCCCAGGCTGACTCCTGTCCACAGGGGCTGCCGTTCAGCAGACCAGCATAAACACCCCAAGTGGTAAACTCACCAACATCAAATAAGACGATTCATTTATTCAAAGCTGAGGGCTCGCATAAACACTTCTCTGAGCTCCAGGGAAAGAAGTGCAGGAGACTGAGAAGCTGCAAAAAGTGAACCAAGGACAGCAGAAAGTCCCAGAGAAGACGAGAAGTTCACAAGCCACAGGAACAGACAAACTTTCCCAGAGAGCGAACAGCTCTTCCTCTCCCCAGAGGATGCTTGTTTTGTTTATCTGAAGTTCTTGGTGTGTGCTTTCAACTCTCTGCATGTTCAGGGGCTTGTTTTCTTTAATTTCTGAAGTGAGATCCTTTCAGGTTTTTATTTTGTTTGGGGTTTTTAAGGTCTCCAACTGTTTGAGGATTTTTCCTTTTAAATGAGACCTTACTTGTTAAGCATCCCTTTTTTTCAGCCTGACTCACTAACCCTGGAAATAGGACTGCTGGTGTAACCAGGTGGGGTCCCACCCATCTGCATGCAGCATTATTCATACTGGCCTTCATCCAGAATTTTCCCCAAGACTCTTCAGGGTGGATTTCATTCCTGTTAAGCTCAAAACAAAATGCCACGGCCTGACCTAGCCTCTGTCTCCTTTCAGCTCTCCCAGCTCTTCCTGAAGGACTCACCATGCACCCATCATCCCCTGTCCAAGGAGACTCACAGCTTTTCCTGGTCCTAATGGCAAACACATGGTGCAGATAAAGGGATCAACCATGAAGAGCTCTCTGTATTCACAGAAGCTTCTCAGCCTTAATATTTTTTACCCACTACAACAAGCAAATCTTTTCCAAAGGGTGTTCTTTGATAACGTGTGCTAAAATCAAAGTGGAAAATCAGTTTGGTCCTAACATTTTCAGGTATTTATTTTCTTCTGTCTGTATCTCCTACAGCCAGGGACACATCCAGTAAGTATTGCACTCTATTCCCTAGCATGGACTTGGCTTACAAGAATAAATCCCACTCTCCACAAGGCAAATTTCTTTCGGTTTGATCTGTGCTAAGCCCCAGTGGCAGAACAGCATCAAAGAGTGGCCCCTCTGTAGCTCAGCTCTTGGCCACTGCTGTCTCAGTGACACTCAGCAGTCCTGCTTCTTATCTAATGACTTTGCCTTTTACATTATCTTGTTTTCAACTCCTGCCATTTTATCATTTCCTCATTGTGGCCCACCCCGATTGCAGGGCTGAAATGATGTCCCTTCCTTCGGTCTATGCCAGCAGCAGACAGCCAGCTGGTTTGCTCCTTGCTCACGAAGCAGCAGCCCCCAAACAAAGACACAGGACTCAACTCCTGAGGCTGATTCCTGCTGGCAATTTCCGCTCTCTTCCTCATCCTCCTGATGTAGTGGGACTGTTTATGACTTTGGTCTCTCAAAACCCTTCTACCAAGCAGTTGCACTGCTGTGGTGCCTGGCTGGTGGAGCTTGTCATCCAGTTTCAGCCTCTCCTGGCCCCATCATCCCCTGCTCAGACAGAGATGCTGAGCTCAGACCCAGGGGCTGATGCCAGATCAACAGTGAGAACAGGCACCACTGGCACACAGCAGCTGACACCACCATCAAAATCATTCAAGGATGTCTGTCAAACCCTTCCCCTCAGCTGCCAAAATCCTCAAGGACAGCCCCAGTGTTTGAAGACGAATTACATGAAGCACTGTTTCGGGCAGGTTCCTTTTCTCTCGGGTTTGATGGTCTCTAGGGCAGGGGCTGAGAGCTGCAGCCACTGCCCTGCCTAATGCCAGTTAGCAGCTGGAGCCATAAAATCTGTCAAACTGACAGAGCACACACAGAGGAAAGCCACAAAAAGTCAGTCTTTCCATAGCCAGTTAGCCAATTCACATGATTTTTTTTCCTGACAGAGTAGATAACCACTCTGCTAAATGTATTTCACATTTTATGAGCATTCTCCTTGCACCTGCACATTTCTGACAGCATTTCAAGCTTCCCTGCCCAAATGTGGTACCAAAGAATCTTGGTACCACCAAGAACTGGCTGATTAAAACCCACTAGAATTATAGATCATAGCCTGCAGCTGGCCATCAACATTACCATTTTGAAGCTTGGGGCCTTAACATTTTACTTGATAGTGTAACAGTAAATACACACTTATTAACAAATAGCTATTTTTCTCAGAAAACCTGTGTGACAAAGGCAGCTTTAATATATATGATCTATACCTATACACGCTTTCTATGTACCTATCTGTATCTACATAGATATCTCTATATATCATATATACAAAAATGTATGCGCATGTTAGAATTACATATTAGCAATTCTGCCTGTCCCACTGCTTCTTGCTCTCCCATCTACCTGTTAGTTAGGACTTTGCCTGCAAGGGTCCCAGCTTCCTGCAAGGAAGCCAGGCATGAAGTGCCAACCTGTCACTATATTGAGCCTTGGAAAGTTGTACTTACAGCAGCTAAGAAAAAGTAAAAGCTATCAGAAAAGCTACTACAAAAAGAAAGCAAATGACTTCGAAAACAGCAGTGAACTTGGGGTAACAACGAAAAAAACCCATAAAAATCAAAGAACACAAAGTGTTTTAAATTTCAGTAAAACTCCAAAACCAGAAGGTCAGTAGGGAAAACCAACCAAACACAAAACAAACAAAACACAGGGTGCTAATAATGTTTTGAATGTTTTAAAATGCGATGCTGCAGCTGATGGGTTGACCTTGGACACTACATTATAAACTTGACTCCAAATGAGCTCTAGAATAGGCTGCGAAGGCACATACCTTCCTACAAAAATAGCAAACTGAGAAAGCTATGTTATTTCATATGAGAAACAGAGAAGTCTGAAAACACTTCTTTATTCCCTAACACTTATGTGTGCAGAAAACACCTAAATCAATCCAACTGCATCAACTCCTTAGTAAAAATAATGCTGAGTAGTAGAATGAAACTGGAGAGCATCAACTGCGAAAGGCTGAAGCTGCAACAGCTTGTGAATGATGTGCCAATGCCATTGAGACCAAGTGGAAATCTCTTCTACTGTTTTTCAATAGTCGTATTTTATTAATCAGCCCAACAGCACATGGTAAAATTGAAATCTGCCTACAAAGGTGGCACATATGGGAAAAGCTCACTCCTGGTTGCTTTATTTTAAACAAAACCTACAGTAGCTCCCATTGTTTGTTTGCTTTTTCCCCCAGACTAGACAGCATGTGGCTTATGAGCCACACTGATAGATGCAATAAAGCTCCTGCCAGATCTGATTGATGATGGCTCTAGGAAATGCTGTGAAGGTCACACTGTAATTCCCTCCTTGCAGCTGCTCTGGGTAAGAAATGGTACAGCAAAATAGAATCTGGATCTGCTAATTGCTAATAACAGGGAAAATCCCTCCTTACTTTGCCTTCTCTTCCAGTTTTGAACACGAATGTCATGAGCATGTGCAACTGATGAGAGACCAGATAAGTTTCAAATCGATACTTAAACATACTTGAACAGACAAAAAAAAGTCCACCCACAGCAGCTGGCCAAATATTGAGCCTTTCTATATTTGAAGACAGTGCACAGTAGTTTAGCATGAAAGAGACGTATTAAATAACTTCTACTATTTGATTCTCTGCAAAACCAAGATAACATGCCACTACACATTCTGTATGAACGACTGCTATCTGATAATGTGAATACATGGATTAATATTCCAAAGTTTGTTCATTTTAAATGAACCAAACATGCATGCTGGTTAAAAGTGGCCACCAGCTCAGGATAAATTCAGCAAGACAAAACATCAGTCAGTCAAGCAGGACACCAAAATCTTGTTTTCAATAAAAAAGTTGAGATGCCATTAGGACAGTGATAAGAGACTTTGGGGAATTCAAAAACATCATATAATGACAGTCCCCTAATGAATAATATATATTTACTGCTACTCATAGCAATTACCTCACATACACGAAGTGCTGTATTTCTTGGGGGTAAAATGCTGTTATCTTTGAGACACCAGCTACGTTACAGAATAAATTCGAAACCACTTGTGTACTCTTTTCTGGCACTTATTATTAATGTATGGAAATACTTTCATTCAGCATTTTGTACTCATAAAGATTTTGGCACAATAGGGCCATTACCAACATCTGTCCTAGAAAAAGACAACCTTTATATCACTCAGCTCAAAAATACATGACAGCAGTGAGATGCTGGCAGCAGAAATCCCCCAGATAGTTAAAAAATCTCAAAATCTCACCACCATGTCACCATGAAAGGAATAATGCACTGCTTTTTTTTTTCCCAAATGTTTGTTTCCTTCAATTTAGCAAAGAGATTTAAAGAAGACAGTCCTACGCAGTTTTGCTTATTTACTGCCAAACATATACCATCAACTTTCAAGATACCACTACATGTAAAGAAAAGATACAAAATAAAATCTATGCAAAAAGTCCTCTTAGAGGATTCTTTCCTAGATTTCTTGATGGACACTGGTAAAATACACAACAGGCAGGGGGGTTGGAACTTGCTGATCTTGGGGCCCTTTCCAACCCTAACTATTCTAGAATTCTATGATTCTATGTGAATAAGAGTAGCTTCAGCCTTTTCCCACCTTAAATTTTGAACATTATTCATATTTGTGCTTCCTGAGTTAAGATTGTACAAATGGGGACTGCTGTGCTTTCAGCTCCACTGGTGCACATACAAAAACAAATCTTACTTTCATAGAGACAGCTTCAAACAAGTCGAGTTCATGTCTGCTTTATGCTCTCCTTTTAAATTAAAAACGCTATACTTTTGCTCTCTGTGGGAGAGCTTAGCAGTTAATAATGCAGTACATGATCAATAGTGGAATTGCAACGCTCAGATACAGGATGTGTAGTAGTGTGTCTCTGTGTGTTAGAGAGGTCTATGGATAAGTAATAGCTGTCCTAAAAATGGTTCAAGAACTAAGAAGCAGCAGTTTAGGTTTTTCAGAAAGTGGCTGTAGAGTTATCACTTCCCTTTTTTATGCTCTGGGAGTCATGTTGTGTGTAAGTTCACTGCATTTGCTTTGTCTACCAGCATGCATTCTGGCTTTAGTGTGAGGTGTCCTTGCCCATTGCAGGGTGATTGGAACTAGATGATCTTAAGGTCCTTTCCAACCCTAAATATTCTATGATTCTATGATATTGATTCATCATTTTCACAGCATAGTGTATTCTGCCAGGGCTGCTCTAAAAGAGGGGATCACCATCAACTCATTAGGACACTGCTGTGTGTTAAGGGTGCTCAGCACCTCGAGAACTCAAACCTCACTATGCACAATACATCATGACTAACTTTCTGTTAAGGTGGCAGAGGGGTGATGGATAGCAGACAATTCTGGTTTTCTGCTGTTCAGGATTTCAGTTTTTACCATATTCTAGAAAATAGAGCTTATGTCCCAAAAAGTTTGTTATCTGCTAAAAGATATCCCCTTTTCCACAGACCCCAATTATGTTCCTGCAATACTATTAATCAGAATTATTAGCATCAGCATGTATTTCATGACCTGGAGAATCAAGAATTAACTTTTAATCAGAGAGTAAGGGAAACTAATCTAATTTATCTTACTAATTATTAATTATTAATTTATAATTTAATCTATACATAGTATTTTACAGTGCTGCTGCATATGCAACACAAATGCAAGACCTTCACATGTACATAGAGGGGTAGGTGTGGTCCAACAGTTGCTCATACCTGCTCATAGTTTTCCTACCTGCTCATAGTGTTGACAGACTATTCTTTGTATTGCTTTATACACACACTTCCCAAAAAGACATCTGGTGTGATATTAAAAACATAAGTTTGCTCTAAGGCCAGCTCAGGATGCTTCATAGTAGAAAAGCTCCTCCTCATAAACTTCAGTAGATAACCTTAATAGATGTAGAATAGGAGTACCTTCAAGACTGAGCTTTTTCAGTTCTGGTTCAGAGTTCACAGTAACTCTTAGTCCTTTGGTTGACTTCCATTTTTCTGGTATTATTTTTGTTGGATTTGACTATTAGAGTTCAACTGGAAGCCTAAGAACTTTTTGTATTAGCATATATTAACCTGGAATAATACCTACTGAGTAACACACTCACTTGCCCAGCCCAAACAGACAATTCCTGTCCCAGAGGAAACATGATCAATGAACTGATGAATCAGAGGAAAATCAGGGTCATACCAGTAGCTAGATGTCATTCACACTGAAAACAAGTTGAATTGCATAACTGGAAGGGATGCATAAATTCTTTGAAAAGCTGACACAGCAGGCTTTGGTGTGCCTAAAACCATAATAACATAGAGTGAACTGAACTGTATAAGAGTTTGGAAGCACAAGCCCTTGCATCCCACCCCCCCACTTCAGCAAGAGATCTCTCGCTAATGAATATAAAGCACTCCTGTTCCTCCTCCTCGCCCCATCCTCACAAAACAAAGAGCACAGCTTGGAACAATGCCGTTCACCAGGCAGGATCCTGGATATCATTCTCCCATTGATTGACGCATCAGATATGAAACTTCTGAAAATGGACAGAAATTAAATCAGTCAACTCCAGATTGCATAAACCAGTCCCGAACCACTGGCTCTTTGTCATGAGGCAACATCTTAAGGAAATCTACAGTGAGCAGCAGGGCAGGACAATTCCTGGTCTGACTTTACAGCAGGTTCTCTTTGTACCACTAAGGAATAGCACAATTAGTCGCATGTGTACCAAACACAGCCTGCCCCCACTGAGATTTCTTTTATTATTTTTGTGTCTCTGACAGCATCCTTTCAATTTTGAGAGCTTCAGGAGATGAAAACGAAAAACCTCACTAAGGCTGTAAGATTTTAAAACAGTGTGTTTAAGTGCCTTTGGATGTTACCCCTCCTTATTGACACTGCTTCAAGAAACACTGTAATTTCAACCCCTCAGGTCCTCCAAATCCCTTCCTCTAAAAATCTTCATGAGTCCCAGGAACAACACATAATACTTTGAATTTTGCTGACATATTTCCTGGGAAACACCAAACAGTGCCACATATCACCAAAGGCAGTGAGTATTGGCTCATTGTTCTGTGCACAGGCTTGTCACTGCTATCACTGCTATCGCTGGGTGTCCAGGCACACAAAGAAAACTGTAGATGCTTATTTTCAAACCATTTCAAATTGTTCTTAAACCCATCTGGTGCCCTATAGCCCCAGAGAGACAGGACAGATCTCCCTGTGGCACTAATGCAGAATTCGTACCCCTTTCACCCCACTTTCAAAGGATAATGGATTGCTCAAAAGAAAGTAATTGTGCAGCTCTTCCCATGGAAACCACCAGGAGGCATAAGGGATGATGGAAGGGCACCAAGTGCCCATATAGGAGAGCGCTGATGGATGGATCCATCTGGCTGCCAAGCTGTTTCCTTGCTCCTCGGCACCTACCCACCCTTCCTAGAGAAGGAGAGAAAAAAGAACTTCAAAATACTGCTATTTTCCTAGAAGAAAAACGTGTAACAGTTGGAGTAGACAGAGACAGAGCACCTGCAATTGTGAGATGCTAGTTATGGAAAACACCACTGAGGGCCAAAGCAAGCTGTTTTCCCATGGAACAAAACAAAGAACTGCACAAAGAACAGCAGAATCAGTTGGCTTAGAAAGCCCTGGACTGCTATACAATATTTAACTAGATCTTTCTGGCTTTGAGATGTATTGTTTTATAGCCAGATCTCAGCTGAAAAGATCAGTCACTGCAAAGGTATGATAAATAAAACAGGCACAGACACACCAACTGTTTGCATCAAGCTGATCATATAGAATCCAGAGAAGAGATTAGCTAAATACTTCTCTGCTCCTGACATCTGCCTTGTCTTGCCTTTCAGAAGCTGCATTCATTCATCTACACTGCCTTTCTGGGCAGGTGAACGCCTCGGTTTCCAAGAGATGCCTGCCTGAATCCATTCACCTCCTCCAACTCCAGAGCTTGCAGTTTATAAAGCAACATCTGCTTTCAGCTATTTATCAGGCTCTTTTGCCACCTATTATTTTCCTACCGGCTAAATCTTTGGCAAGTTTTCGCTATCCCACACACACAAGACAGAACGTGCACAGAACCAACAAAGTTAAAATCGAGTTTCCAAAAAAACCCTCAGTGGAAGAAATCAAAATACGTCGTTGTGAACTGAACCACTGGCTACCAATCGCAGGCTGCTTTTTAGTTTTAACCTCTCTGTTAAACAGGAAATAAAAAGGAGGGGATCAGACCGGGAAGCCAATGGGATAAATCTGGAAGGATGGTTCTTTTCGCCTTTGCCCTTACTGAATCCAGAGACTGTAACATGATGCAATCTCTCGGCTACGATGAAACGGGTTCAGATGGCAAAGACTGGAAAGAGACCACCTCTTCCCACCCTAAAAAACGCAGAGAATAATGAAACTCCCAGCTGTACAAAGCAGCAGCGCGGTTGCCAAGCTGGTGCCTTTCCCCGGGAAGGGATGTGAGTTTCGGGATGGCAAACAGAGGGTTTCATCCCTCTGGATCTCAGTCAGATTTCTGTTCTATCAAGTCCGGGCACGGGCCGCACCGTGCAGCGCTGCCAGAGCCCGGGGGAAGCCGAGGGGAGCTGCCTCCGCCTGATGCTTCTGCTCCCGTGCAGGTTTTCCATGTGCTGCTCCCGGCCAAGAAAACGAGCGAGGCTTTTTTGCTTTTTAGGCTTTTTTCCAGTAAGCCCACAGCTTTCGTAGCATGAGGCTGCCCGAAGCAGCAGCGGAAAAGGGCAGAAAAAGCCCTGTTCTGGATCCAGCCCTTCCCCTCCCTCTTTCTTCCCCCTCTTTACCCTTCTCGCTCACGGAGCTGGGAAGAGATGCTGTGGAACCGCGAGAGCCCTCCTACCTTTAAGGCTGTCCTGCCGCGGCTGCCGGCTCACAGCGGGCTCCGCGCAGCGCAGAGCCGCGGAGCGCAGCCACCACCGCGCCGCGCCGCGCCGGGGGCGGGAGGGGCGGGATCGGCACCTCCTCCCGCCCGGTCCCACCGCCCGGCGGGGCGGAGACAGGAGCCAGGCGGAGCCAGCGGAACAAAGGCGGGATGAAGGGGGTTCACGGCATCCCTTGGGGGTTGGGGTGTGGCAGACCCATGTTACAGGGCAGGAGCTGGGCAGATGCGTGCGGCATCCTCCGGGAACAGGCAGGTGAACCGAAGTACTCCCTGCGAGGCAAATGCTGGCAGTTCAGACATGAGTTCCTGCCCCCACGTAAAGCATCTTTGGTGGATGGAGGCTTTTTCCCGGAGCAAATGCTGAAATACAGTGATATCGTAACAGGAGCTTCAGTACAGTCCATTCTCTTTCCATTTACACCCAAGAGATGCTGTCACCCTGGCACTCAGCTGTGGAGGAATAAACCATAGTGTGGAACAGGAGCACACTGAGCATAGAATCATCTACTGTAGGATGTTTGTGATGTGCCACCTCTTATTAAAGCATGTTGCCATTTATCTCAAATCACAATTTAAGCCCTTCTGTTGAAATTGTGTAAACAGATCCAACATGCATGACCCAACTTGGATTTAAAACCAGGTTCCGTCATCTTTGGTTAGCTTGATACAAGACAGACCTAAATCGAGTGCAAGTTGAGACAGATTATGTTGATTAAGGTTCATATTGATTAAAAGTGTCCTCCAAGAGCATAAAGCAGACTTCAGTTTTCAACAAAGTTGCAGGTTAAACCAGTGCAAACTTGCACATGGACAAGGTGTGTAAACATGTTCCAAATTGGACAAGTTCATGCATTTATTTTCTTTTTTGTCCATAAAGAAATTAGAAAACTGAGGTCACAGAGGAATGTTGCTGAAGGAAGAACATTAATTAAGGCAATGATATTTCTTCACCTTCAGTCCAGCCGAGTGTTAAGAGCATCTTCTCTCTCACTTCAAGTCTAACAGCTGGATACACAAATGTTCTCTTGTGAGAAGTATCGGTGGAGCATTCTATATGCAGCCATTCCAATAGGGTGATACCCCAAGTAATAGGTTCAACTAGGGAAAATTTTAGCTATTCAGCATTTACTTTACATGGCCAGCCAGGATATGCATGAGATCTCTGTAGCCTAATCCAGGAATGCTGTATTCACAGCCCAACCTTGTCAGGACAAATTATTTAGCCTAAAATCTCATTTTCAGCTGTTCACTTTCTTGTATGCCTTTGGGTACGGACAGGGAAGGACTTGCCTACTGGATGAACTCTTCCGACAGCAGCAGCCTGCTCCTACCTGCCTTTTTTCATTCTGCTTGCTGGGAGCTGGCAGGAGTGGCGTTTGGAGTAGTCAGAAGTAGTGATTTTTCTGGCTATATTAAAGGGCTTAGTCGGCCTTGAAAAATTAAACCATACTCCTCCACAGTTCAATTGCTTTCAGCTATTGCTGTCTTAGAGCTACTTGATTTGTATCATGACCTGTAAAACTTGCTTGATAGATAGAGCAATCCAAAAGCTTGCTGTAAAAGCACAGCCCTTGGCTGCTCTGGCGCATGCAGGGTAATCCCTGCACATTACCACTGATCTGTATGCTTGCAGGATTTGGTGACTTCACTGCCTCTGGTTTGGTGAAGTTTAATTACACATTACACTAAGTAACACTTCAGTGTGTAGCCTCTGCTTGCCCTAAGACGCTGTATGGCAGCTCTGCAGTCTCTAAGCAGGGTGTTCGGCTCTAGCAACACTGCAGACTATTTCTCCTACAGAAATGTCCTGAAGATGTTAGGAAGCTGATCAGCAAAGAAACAAAGATGAGAAATGGTCATCACAAGACCAGCAAGAAAATAAGTGCTTTATGTCCTGTGCCACATGAGGAAGTGAGATAACAAGGGGTTTGTCCTTAGGCTGTTGGAGGGATTGGTAGGGAATTCTTGTATTCTGGTGGTAACTCTACTGAGAGTAAAGAAGGGGCCATCTATCACAGAGACAAATATCAGACAGCACAAAGAATTCCTCTTGAAGACAAATTCTGTCTAAAGCTGAAGAGCTCAAAAGAACCTTTTTCTTATATGAATTTTTAGTTTCCATAATGCTGCATTTTAAATGGCATCCCCTTCCCCCTCCAATTCTGTTTGTCTATATGCATTCTGTAAGTTGCTTCAGCTGCACAACAGACCTTAGTCATTCACTGTATTTCTTTCCCATGAGTCTTCAATGACACTATTTAAATACACATTCCATTTTATAGAATTAAAAGGAACAGCACATAACTCATCTCAAACACAGTATCATCAAAATAAACCAACTGTTTACTAAGGAATTTCTCGCATGGAAACTGAAGTCACAACATTAATGGGAAATCTGTGGTTCACAGTAACTGTATGTCATACTTTGCATCCAATAAACCTCTTAAACTAATCTTCTAACACAAAGTAGTAAAAGGTAAATTTGTGAAAGTGTCCCTGCTTGAAATACACATTCTCCATGCTTGAAAAAGTGCCTTCTGTCTTAAAGTTTAAGACCAAACATGTATGCAGTGTTCCAAATCCAATCTTTGTTCTCAGTAACTCACAGTACATTTCCACTCTATCAGAGGTAACTTCATTACTGTGGAAATAGTCTTCACAAGCATGACTTGATGTAGCTTAGTCATAGGGATGCCCTTATTTTCCTATAAATGTCTTAGCACTGGCTATCACAAAAAAAGAAAATAACCAGAGCAAAGAAAAGGAAAACAGTCGAGTAGTCCTAACAGTAAGGTATCCAAATGTAGTTGTTCACAAGACTGGGACTTTAACCATTAGATAATCTATTGTGTGTGGGAGGAGAAAAGTCATGACAATGACAGGCCATGTTTATTATCCTCAGGATGTGCTTAGAAGAGTTACTATGCATGTTTTAAGATTTTTTTTTCTCTTTGGAAAATCAGCGTTGAATGAAATCTGAGAAACACAGGCATGAGGAATAAAATCTCCAACCATTTGTTGTGATTTATGTCTTGTAAGGAACTCCAAGCAATTTGGATTTGGCTCACTTAAATAATGTAACAAGGCAGGAAAACAGTACTTTGAGCATTTAAAAGTATGGGTCAGTTTTTAAAGATAGATACACTCAATTCCACTTCAAATCTGCCTTGGACTGAGTCCATAAGCACACAACTCACTAGTTTAAGAGGCCTCAAAACCTCAGTGACATCCTGGTGAGAAAACCAAGTATAAGAAACACTATTGGATGATGTAAGTGACGATCAGTATTCTCTGAAAGTCCACTCAATGCTTTTCAGTAAGACCTTTCAAGATGCCTCTAAAGGATTAGGGAAGGATGGGGGAGAAGGAAAGAATGTTCAGTATCTTAAAGTGAAATCATACCTGTTAGGAAGATCCTGTATGTTCTTGTCATTCAGTACCAGAAAGGCTGTCAAAACAACCTGCCTCTTTGGAGGGTTTTGTGGGGTGTTGAGGGATTTTTGTTGTTTGAGCAGACACAAAAAAACCTACAATTGACAAAATGTTGACTTTATGTAGAGATCAGACACTGCCTTGTGCAGAAGATGTCAGCATGTCAGGCAGGGGAGATGAGGGCTCCCTGGAACCAGCCTTGCTGCGGCTGCCTCCTGCCGTCTCCAATCTCCTGCCTCCATCGTGTTGGCATGCGGGAAGAGATGGTCTCAGGGAATAGCGAAAAGCAGGCAAAAATATTGTGCAATCTGAGCTGTCAAGAGATGGAATGACACTACAGTAATTGCCACTCTCCAGTAAAACAAAATGATGGCAGGATTTCAAAAACAGAAGGCAAGTTATGGCTTTTTAGAACAAAATTCTTTTTCTGCGACTTTGAAACTGATTTTTCTGTAAGGCAATCATCAGCATTTCTACAGCTGTCTCAGACGCTTGAAGCATTTACAAATATAGTAATGGAATAAATAGAATAAATGTCTTTTATGCACAGCAAGAAGCTCTTGATGTGTTTTGCTTGGGGTTTTTTTCCTTTCCTTATCATATACTGTGATCCTGTTATGGCAGAATCTATTGCAATTAATACTGAAGTACTCAGTATCTTTCTCATTTTTTAAAAGAAGAGTATATTTTTGAATTATCTCTTCAATAAGTTGTTGGGTTTTTTTCTCTTGGGTCCCACATACATTCCAGGTTCACTGGGAGGAAGGTGGGGAATCATATTTGACATACACTTTTAAAATTTGTCCCAGGAATCTCACAGTGCTGAGTACATATGTGCCCCCAAAGCACTTCTACAGGTAAAACTTTTAGAGGAATGCCTTTCACCTTTCTGCAGAAAGCAAATTAGACAAAGTGTGTGTTAAAGAAACTTCAAGAAGAGGGATTATGCAGCTTTTACATAATGCACGTGCCGCTCCTTAGTCTCTATACAGATAGGTCTTCTCCTGGGTAACAAAACTATTTGCAACTATCTTATCATCACAGAGTTGTAAAACATCTTCAATTAGGTTCTTTATTTTACTGCTAATTGATTCTGAATGAGGGCGGAGGGAATACATACAAAAGGATATTACACACTTTACAGAATCACAATGTGCAGCTAAAAAGTAAGTACCATTCATATTCTTCTGTTTGAGGTAAATATAAGCAAACAATCCCTTGTTCAGATTTCACTTTTAGAAGAGATTCTATATAACTTGACCTTTGTGGTCTTGTGCAGGTAAAGCTGTCAGTGATTTCAGTGGGCTTAGCATTTAGTGCCTGACATTTTCAAAATGCTAACATCCTTTTATGAGTTGCATATTAAAACCCCAGCATCACTGAAAAGTAGTGGTACTACTGCATTGTACAAACTTTAACAGAACAAACAAAAAGCCTAGTCTTGCTACTTTTCTTACTTGTTCAGGTTGAACACACTGGGAGAAGATTTCCTGTAAATGTCACCTCCTTGCCCCTGTTTTCCTTGTGTCCATGCAAGACTGGGCCAAAAATGGAACCTCAGCCCTTCCTTGTCACTTCACACCACCACCCCCTTCCCTGTCTTGCATTGTTCAGCAAGGTATGAAACTCTATAGCCCTCTAAACCTTCCTTCTCCTTTACCATCAAGATCAGGGAATAGCCAGTTCTTAAACTTAATCATCTGCCAAAATAATGCCAGTGTAATTCTGTTGAAAATCTAAACTATTCGGATAAACCCACAGTGTTGTTTTACAATCTCATTACTCTCCAGTTGACTCACTGTGATATATGACTCTTATTTTACATGAGTAATTTTCTTATTCCTTCAAGAAAGCTTGGCCCCTTTGGCTTTTAATGATACTTTCAAAAGCAGCAAAGCCGTACTTTTTCTGCTCCAAAAATCCTTTTAATTTTTTTTTTCCATTTAAGCCATTTAATTATAAGGATTTTGAAAGAAAAAGACCTCATTTATGGTTGGGCATCTGCTACTTTAATGCTTACCTTCTGTACAGTGTTTGGAAATCAATGTCTGCTAGAGTAGTATCTTTGTAAGATTTGTTTTACAAGTATTAAGCCTCTTTATTTATTACTGACCTTCTTACAGTAGATTTTTCATCATTTTTTAGTAAGCAAGATAGGGCTCAAGAAAAATTTCATAAGTATTTCTAATTTCAGAATAATAGCAGTGTTGCCCAACTGACACTAGTACAGAAATACTAATTTTAGTCATCTCATGAATGAGCCTACTTCAGAGGTACAAAGGGAAGGAAAATTTAAAAACCATCCATAGACCCTGAAGGAAGGTGTCTGCTTTCAAATTCAGCGCCTCATAATAACCTACAGCAGCAGAGTCCTTCCACTGATGACAAGAGAACATTCTTCTGTAGAATCCTTTAATTTTAGCCCTTACTCAAAAAAAGCTCCCCCAAAATTTCAGCTCATATTCTGTACTTATATTCTCTTCTGTGTCATTTAAAGTGGAATAAAGTATTTCAGTAGTATTTGATTATTCCATCATTTTTATTGCACTATAACAATAACCAGTTATTACAGTGAAAAAAAGGATTTAGGAAAAAAATGCAATTTGAACAATCTGATGGTTATAAAGTGACTCATAAAGTCCTGCAGGCACTTCCATCTATCAAAGACTAGCTGGAAGATTAAAAATGTCTAGTATGAAACTGGCAAAAACTGGGGAGCCCAAAGTGTCTATGATGTTTTACATCCATAACTTGAGAGGATTGGTTTTTAAAGTCTGACTAGCAAAATAGTCAAGTGACATGAAGGTATTAACCTGGTTTCCCAACTGAATTATTCCAAGCCAGCGAACTGTAAGGAAATTCAGACAGACCATTAATAATCTCAGTTGTTTAATTTGCTGTCGAACATGGTATCTATTTAATTATCCATCAATAGAAAAAAATATAGATAGTAGTGTAAAAACTTATAATGAGTCTTATGTCAGAGGTCAGAAGCATGCACACTTCGGAGGAAAAAAAAACAGCAACTTGCACTAGTGAGACCAGCTCAAGCAGGGCTTCAACATAAGGTATATTTGTAGTGAAAAAGCCAAAGTCATTCTTACCTTTCTTCTTCCCCTGTAAAAAAGATGTTATAATATTTGACATAACGTGGTGAATATAAAGCAAATACTGTAATGCCTTTACTCTGTCAGACCACCTCCTGAATGCAAGGTAGAACAGGCTGAGAGGAGGTTGCAGAAGAATTAAGAGCAAAGAAAGGATTTAATCTTGAAAGAAATTGAAAACATTGCAGTTTTTAGTAGAGAGATAAGTTAAAGGATGTAATAAAGGAGTGCATCAAAGCAAGTGGAGAAAGCAGGTCAACAGCAGACCATCCACGACACAAATGTAACAAGATTCAAAAACAGAAATCAAGGATATCCAGACTTCTTCTAACAAATGGTAAATACATCATAGCTGAGACAGCAAACTTCTTCCTTAAAGCCTTGAATCATTATATATTTAGATACGTGGGACACATTGCTTTTGTCTGGGTTTGCTTTCCTACTGATCACTGTGGAGCTGCTGCTCCTGGACAGTCTGGCAAGGAAAGGCTACTGGCTGGTTCAAACTTCTGCATTTATTTGTTCAACCATTTAAAAAACCATATGGAATCCACCTACTCGGTTGGACTTGATCTTAAAGGTCTTTTCTAACTTAGTTTGTTCTATGTACTCTGTTCTCTGTACTACATCTGTGTGCATGATAGTCAAGATGTCAAACACAGAGTGGTAGGAAGATAACATGCAAAATTGTGACAAGAAGATCACTTGGAAAAACACAAAACTACTTCTCTTAGCTGTAACTCACAGAGATGGTGGTTGTGAGAGTAAATAATAACCAGCTGCACCAACCCAGCAAACTTCAAACTGCTGTGAGTGTTTCATTACCAGAGAAGTAAACTATTGAGATCTAATGTTTAAAATGAATGCAGTTTCACCAAGTACCACCTTTTCTGACATGGCTTTTCACAGAATAGAAAAAGTGAGAAGGAATACAAAGACTCAAGAAGCCTCAGCTGACACCTTCTGTGAGCTTTTGAGGATTTCGCTATATCTCAGATATGAACTGGATATGAAGAAAAAATGCAAGGCTCCAGTATAATTTTACAGGTACAAGAGGGTTGCTGTGATATTAAAAACAGTCACCTTTTTGTTTTCAGATACTGAAAATATATACTGAAAACCAGCAGCTATGTGTGTGACCTATCAAGTAATCACATTGGTCAAGGGACAGTCACCGGGAAATGTTAAATAGATGGTTCCTCATCAAAACGAGGAATGTAAGACAAAGCGTCCCTCTTGGTCTGAACTGTGTCTTTTTTGTTCATGTAAAACTAGCCTTCTCTCAGAGGGTTACTGGATGCCAGGTAGCTTTTCACAAGTATGTATTTTCTTGTTTCTTCAATTCCAAGTTTCAGAGCTCTCCTCTGAAAGAATAGCAGAAGGTCAGACAAAAATGTCCAGCCTTCTCAGACGGCTATAATGGTAATCTGGCATGCCTGGTTTCCTATCTGGAATCATTGGTCAGATATCCCTCAGCAACCACAAAAATCCATGTGTTCCTTTGTCTCAAAGACTATGATGATGAAATAAGTTGGCTCTTTCATTGCTGTGTTTGAGACATGCCTTCTTTAAAATACATGAGGTGAGAATTAGGTCATACATCAGGGTTGTCATGAATAGCTGAGACATATGACTCAGATCCAAATATGAAAATGAAATCGCTGACAAAATTCCCTTGCTTTTTGTATAAATATCACAACAGGTTACTTCAAGAGCTATAGCGATCGTTTTGGGCTGCACAGCCATGTCCATACTCACCAAAATGCTGAAAGACAGCATTTCATTGAAAACAAGACCATGGAACAGTATCTTAATAACTCTAAAGAGTATTATCTAAAAAACAGCTGATGATTTGTCGAGACTCTTGACTTGTTACTGCCAATGCAGGAGCGCATTATCAGATGGAATATTCTGGCAAAGATTTACCTCATTGCTCTGAATGCATTTTCCATTTCAGAGTGCTGTTTAAGATTAGCATATGGAACTCCAGAAATAAACCAGAATATTGATTATGCACATGTTAGTCTATTCACATTTAAGGAGACATTTTTACTCTGCTGAAAGAAGGCTGCAAGGCTAAAATTCCAATTTTTAGTTGTTAATTGGGAAACTATGATAAATTTTAGAAACAGAAAAGTTGCATTCTCTAGAATACTGTCTTCTGGCTTACAGAGTTTAGGTGATGTACAGAAAACACTTAGTAACAAAGTGAATTACAACACTACTCACTTCATGGCCTTTTTACAGTGGTATATTTGGCTGGTGCCAAATCCAGCAGACAATATCATACTGTAACTGAGAATTTAGGCTAGAAAGTATAACTAAATAGGTCAATACACCACATGACAATAGATGCTTTAAATATAGAGTGATATACCTATACATGCCATCTGAAAAACAGAACAGCTTATTGAGTTATGCCACCTCTGCACAGAGCAGACATCTACAGACCATTTAAAACTTTAAGGAAAATGAAATAAGAAGGACACACAAGAGTACTTGTTCATCTAACGTCAGCAAAGGTTTTGTGTATGGAAGCCAAAATTCCTTTTTGGTTTTGGCTGGTAGAAGGAACGTAAATTGATAAACTGGCTGTCTTCTAAAACATTTTTGCGTGTTTGGCATTGAATATCGGCCTGTTTGGTGACTAGTATAATGAACATAAAGAATTACAGTGTTAGGGAGTTTTGTGAGATCTGTGCAATTCAAAGTAGCATCCTGATGGCCTGAAAGTGATTTGGTAACACGGTCTAGGAGCTGCCAATGATTGTAAGACTGGTATTCCACCAACTTGGTAAAATCTGGTTTATTATTTTCACTTATAGACCATAGGCAAAGTATTAATTTAACCTAAGATTAGATAGCCTGCAATGTGTACTTCTGCAGTTGGACTGGCTTTCTTTATATTCAGTGGGCAGAAATAAAATAGGTGCAATTCATATAACTTGTTTTGAACACTAGGATGTGATTAAAGTGTTTTTTTTTCTCGTCACTGACCATAAAAGGGAGCACAGAATGGCAAACTCACTTGAAAGCAAGTACAGGTATATGATGGGGTACCACTCCTAGGTACATTTGTGCATTGTGATAAGAACTGATATTCATGAACATCTCCATGGGAGTATGTAAAACAAGAGTTGTATCTGATTTAGTTTAGGTAGGACAAGGACCTTCAGGATACACTTTTAAGGCTGTTGACATTCTAACAGACTAACTCAAAACAGCATAAATCGGTCAGAGTTCACACGTTCTCACTGTCCTCACTTGTCATCAGCCATACATCTGCATAATACAGTACAGCAGCATGGAGCTATTAATCATGTGTTGCTTAGTAATGCACATTTTCCTTCCAGCACAGGTTGAGTCCTACACCAGTACAATAGTTTCTGTGCTTACCATTTTCAAATCATTATTAAGATAATATATTAAACCTGATCTGTGCTAGTATATGGATTTCTTTGATCAACCTGCAATAGCTTTTCCTCATTGAGAAGACACCTGCAATCAATCTGATGTCCCAAGAAGGTTTAGATGAGAAGAGTGGTCTTTATCAATTTCCAACTTACTCATTCCCCATGCAATTGCTCTCCTGGATTTAGTTTTTCATAGTACCCATGGACCTCGCTGATCACGCTTTGGATTGGCTCATTTCACTGTGCTGCCAGTTTTCATATGTAGGCAAAAGAGTAAGCTATTCTAAGGTTGAAAAGCATTATAGATGTTGTCTACATGTAATCAGGAGTTCTGAATTAAACTGGCTAATGGTTCTGTACACTGAACATCACCAATGAAGCAGCTTCTGCTTGGTGAGATGTGACAATTGCTTAATGCATTGCTTAAATCATGACCAACTTCACAGTAACTTGACATTCAGAGGTACACTTAATGCTCTTCTCAGTGAGCATATCTAGCCCAAAATACATGTTATTTACATCAATATCATGGGAAGACCCTATCCAGAGCACCAGTACAATCTAAAAAATTATACACATTATGCACACATTCATAACAAAGTCATTCAGTTATTTCTTTGTTTTAATGAATTTTTAAACATTTGTATCATCAGACAAAACATTTAGATCATGAGAAAATATTCATTTCCAACAGCATGGACTTTCAAAGTTAGTTCGAAGAAGACATGTTCAATGCTATGATTTTTCCAAAGCTGAGTCAGTTGAAATAGTGTGTTGTAGTGCATATATTAACCAGTTACTTTAAGGAAATGCAAAAAGACATAGTGAAGTAGGAAGTGAGTACAAACATTCAAGGCAGTAAAAATGCAGAATACTGACACATGGCTGAAAAATGTTACTTTTTGTTATGCTCTTTTAGTATCACACGAAACTAGCAACTCACTTTAAAACATTCTGTCAGCAACCATACTTCTGACCATATGAAAGTATTATATTTAATACAGTCTTTCAGCTGGAAGAGATATTAAGGTCTAACGCTCATATCAAATGCTTAGATTTTGTTAGCTTTGCTTGTTATTTAAGATAGTTCCAAGGTACTGCATCAGTATCACATAGGTTTGTTTTCCTTTAAATTGATTTGCACAGAAACATGCAAATAGTAGTGCATTATGGTTTTATATATTTGATTATAATTGGATGTATTATTGATAGAGCACACCAAGCTTTTCTTGTTACATTTTATGCTGAACTGTTCCATTTCTACACCTAACAATTGCCATCTCAGTTCTCATGGCTTAGCATGTAAAGCCAGAAAGTGGAGAAAGGAAGAATGTCTTTAATTAGGACATATGTTAATGAAAATAATTAATTTATAGATAGATATATCTATCTACATATAATTAAGATTACATGGTATTTTTATCAGCATGAAATGTAAAAAAAAAACCTTCTCCAAACACTCCAAACTAGCAGGAAAATACAGTTAACTGGCACAATATACTCTTAAACCAGTTTTGTATAAGGCTTCAGTTTTCCAGATGAATGGGACTAAGTTTTTAAGTAGTTCTGTATATATTTTAGTCATTATAACTGTTTTATGTCACAATATATTCTTAATAAAATAAAAACTCTTGTGTTGTAATTAAAGATAGCTAGTTACCTTCTAGACAAATATGACCTTTCAAAGAGTAGGCTGTGTCTAAATATAAGAATTAAGGTGCTTCCATATTTTTGCTTTCATTCTTAAAAAGTACCATACATAAACAATTGCAATAGTTGCTTGAGGACATGCTGTTCTTTGGCTTTTACCATATTTTTAATAGCATGTAATCCCCTGTTATAGAAATTTATATTCATTACTTACTTGATTTTGTAAAAATTGTGTTGTAAAACTTAATGGACCAAAATGTTGGATGTATTTCCTTTGTCACAGCTACACTTTTTTTCTCTTCCATTCAGAATTTCTATTTGCATCAAGCAATAACTGCAAGCAACAATAATTTAAAGCTAGATTTTTTGCATGTTGTAAACTGGATAGGACCAGGAGTTACTGACAAAACCAGCTGGTCATGCAAGATTAGCAAATTCTCTGTATTCCAACGCATTGCCATCTAATCTGTCCTGTTTCCCTTGACACATACTAACACAATGAAGCTGGACAATGGTTCAACAGCAAGTGCATGTGATAGTTCTGGCAAGACTATTTTTGTTTTGAGTAAGCACATATTTTATCTGGGAGGGTCTAGAAAAGCAGGGCCTTTTTCTTCAGATCATTCCGCTTCCAAAGTGCCAGACGATCAAATTCCTCAATGCTCATTTTGAAGACTTCCTGGAACTCTTCAGGAGACAAATGCCTCTTGAAAATGAAAATACAAAAGGTACCATTAAGCTCATCTCTGTGCAGGAATATTTCTTCCCTAAGTTTTAAACACACCACAAAAAAATGCATAAGGATTTGCATTTAAATTCCCAAACTGGTTCTGGAAAAGACTGCATCAAAACCAAATACGCTCAGAGTAGCTAGGATTGGAAAAGACTGCATCAAAACCAAATACGCTCAGAATAGCTGGGAAATGAAATTATTCATGGCAGCAATGACTTCTGAAAAAAATATAATCTTTTCAATACAGTTCCAACTGAGCAGACCTATGGTTCTCAGGTGAAAAGATGTGTTTATACATGGTGCTTGATAACAGAGCACACTGAGACAAATCAAAGTTATTCCAGGACTTTAAAGAGAATTCTAACAATGCAATTTCTGAGTTGGATCTATTTTACCTTGATCTTTAATGACAGTGATAGACACCTCACTGGTCCACTAATAGCAGCCTTGTAACAAAGGAGAAAACACACTGCTAAATTCTTGAATACAAAAATGTGCTCAACCATAGGGATAGACTCATATCAGAAGTCCAAGCTGGATAAAGTTTTGTTGTTTTTTTCTTTTTAGATGCCAAGAACTATGCTTTTATTTGAGGTTTTCATGGTTTATGGATTTTAAAAAAAGAGAGATAGAGAAAAAGGAGAATACCAATAAAAAGAATTGGAAGGATGTAGGATAACAATTGCCTAACAATTATTTGTACACACAGAGGAAAAGCAGAAAAGATAAATGTGTGAATAAGAAATTAATATCGTACAAAATTCTTCGGATATTTGTGGACAAGCTCTTGCTCAAGCATTTCAGTAGTATCAGTTATGGCTCTCTTTCTGACGTGAGAGCACACATTGCCTAAAATGGCCAGATACAGTGCAGTGAGAGTTACAAATTGCAATTTTTAAACATAGACTCTCCTCTTCCAGAAAGATTTCCTTTGAACCTGGGACCAGCCCTGCAATCTAACCCTCTCCTCCCCTACTGAGCTTTTGCCTTGCAGCTTCCCAGGAGCAGTTCTCCTTCCTAGCACACCCAGGCAGGTCCAGACTGAGCACCTCAGCGCCTGTTGAAGTACCCCCCTGCATTCAAAAATTATGTCCTCCAAAGCTGCTAAGCACAAGAAATGCTTGGATATGCCTCACACAGCAGATCAGGCTCATCACACTTTAGACAACTGTGTTATTTCAAGAGAAGGATATTGGCCCTTTCCTTTAATCTTACTACTTCCTGGCTGCAGAACTTCCCAGAATGTGAGAAACCTGGATTCAATGTCCTCATCACTTGGAGAAGGTTCAAAATCACCATCTAGTCCACATCATTCATGTTATTCAGGTGCATGCTGGCAAGCCACCCAGAAGAGTCGTTTTAAATGAGATACGTTCCTTGCAAACGTGAATAAAGCTATGAGCACATGTTGAGTGCAAGATGCTGAAGTCGGGAACCCATTGCTAGCCAGGGGAAGGGGAGCCACTGCATAGACTATTTTTATCAGTAATTCAAATAGGTTGCCTATCATTTGAAGTGGATCCTAGCATCGACTGGAAGAGTGCTTGCTGCTATTACCCAAAACTATGTCAGGGAGCATGCTAATATGCCCTGGTAATCCCACAATGGTTTACCTGACCAGAATGAACACAGCCCCATTGGCCCTACTTACAAAGCTTTTTTTTTTTGGTAAATTTGAAAGCAAAATTTTACTGTCTACTTATTACCAATGAGTTTATCTTTGTAATGTAAATTACTCCAGGAAAACTAATTAAATTGTTTGTAAGAAGTTGTTACATTTAATTACCTTGAATAGTCATCTTGGGCTCTTGTGGTTCCTTAAAAAAGGACAGCCTTGGTCTTTTTTCCCTTGAGATTCCACATGTTCAGAACAATAGTGACTAAGAGTTTGGAACTGAGCCTTCATTTTTCATTTGACCAATGACAGCAACCCGCCATAAGCACTATGCATAGCATGGAACAAACACGCCATGCATATTTGGCAAAGGAGATCCTGTTTCGCATGGAAATGAGCAACATCTGACAATGTACTTTAGAAACAATATCTCACTGACAGAATTTAATTCTACTGGGTTTGGAAAGAAAAAGTAATTTCTTTCTGCATTGGTTCTTTTCCCCCTATATTTTCCTGGTAACCCAGTGGACAAATGTGAGCAAGCTTAACTTCAGCATGTCTGTAAAGTGTGGGATTGAAAAAGAAGTTTGGATGAGCAAAGCATGTCATATTTTGGTTTATCTTACTTTCTGGATTTTGGATAAGACTAGAGATGTGCTCTCACTCAGGAGAAAGCAGTGACAAACTGTAGTTCACACTCACAGAGAAAATCAGAAAACCTATACCCTGCAGGTAAATCCACTCTGCCAATCACCTAAAACCACAGGAAACGTAAAACTTCAAAATAAATATTTTCAATACTTTTTTTCTTGAGGCAACTTACACCATGTCTTGCTAGAAGCTGCTGTGGTCTCATTAGATCCCTTTCAATACAGAAAGTCAATGGAAGGAGAGTCAGAAAACCCTATGTCAGGCCTCGGACCTTTTCTTCAGGGTGCCAAACACTTGCTGTATCTTAACCTCCCAACAAAGCCTGGAAACAATCTCAGTACAAGCTCTGCAATTCCCCCTTTCCTCTCCAAGGCCATACTTTGCCATTTATCATTTTGCTTTGTCCTTGAGCATAGAGAGCTTTCAGTCCACACGCAGCTATCCAAGACAGTATGAATTAGAAGTGCCCTCTGCTCCTCTGCTTGTACCCAGATGACATCACCTTCATTCCTTGCATGCACTCATTTCCTAGTAACACTGAAGTTTTGTTTTACACTGGCACCATTTTTTTCCTCAAAGAAGTTCTTAGCTGGTGCCGCCTGGTCTAAAGCGGTTGAGATGTAGTATCAAGGATGTATTAGCAAAGATTGAGATGGGGAAGCACAAGCTCACTAATTTCCACCTCCTATTCCACTAGACAGTTTCTTTGCTTTTAATTCTCCTCCGCATACTGTCCCTCCTCAAGGACTAACAACCAGACTGCAATATTAGCAAAGTTTCTTACTCCATCAATGCATTATCCACATGGAAAATTAATTCTAGCGGAAAGGAACACTTCCCCTTCGGTCTGAACCCTCTTTGAGGACACCAGTCAGTGCTCAGTGTAGCATAATTCCCACTGCATCTCAGAAGCTTTAACCATCCCTTCCTTAAGCATAAGGGGCTCTAGCGTTGGGACTGACTCTAGAAGCAGCAATGATTACAGTGCTGTCTGCAAATTTTGGAATAAACCTTGATCCCAGAAAGATGTCATCAAACTGGCAAAGCTTCAGATAAAAGTAACAAAAGTAATCATTGGTTGCAGAGTTTGATTTATGAGGAAAGACTAAAAGGACCAAGTATGTATAAGCTTAGCCAAATGATGACTAAGGGAAAGTATGGTAAATGTCTACAAGTATTTGAAGGGTCCAAACACCATGGGAATAGGCCAGTGTGGGAAATTCATGTTCATACTTTTCTTCTTATGTGTGATGTTAAATTTTGTCTGCACTATTGTTAGGACCTTCCTAAACCTTATAGCTTAAGACCTAGAGTTCTTCCCAAACAAAGGCAGAGAAAATGACCACTAAGAACTCTTAGCTTGATTTATCTTTCTTCTCAGCTATTTGAATATTAATTTGTCTTAACTGAAGCGTTACCTTTCCTCATTAGTTAAACAAAAGAAGGGAAATTGAAAATCATGCATAGGGAATACGGAGGATATTCATTTTGAGGTATTAGGGAAGATGTGTGTATAAAGCTACTTTACAAGGCCAAGAACATTTTTATTTTAGGATTGGAACAACTTAAAATATCCAGCTATGTTAATAATGCATCATTGGGCCATTAAAGGAATGGCCAAACTTATTAGTAAAAGTAACATTCATTCCCTTTTTTTTCTAGTGTTGGCCTTGTTTACATAGGAAATCTGGGTGTTTTACAGTGTGCTAGTAACCGATTCTTAATTCCCTTTGTGACAATTTGGCTGTATTTAGGCAGCCTACCTCAATCTACTCCTCTGTGCTGCATCAGCAGCTAAGCTGGACGTGTTATAGACACTGAGGAGAGTGCCCAGGACTAGATTAAGGTCACCTTCTGCCCTCAGTCTGAACTGACTATTTAAGGATGCTCAGTTTGGAAGCTGCATTGTGATGTTAACATGATGCTATGTGAAAACCTTGCTAAAAGATAAGGTAAACAGTTTAAAGGTGGTTCTTCACTGAAAAGACTGCTATACCAGAGCTCACAGCATCATACCATTAGTGTTTTGGATATATTTAAGCATGAAATTGTCAAACTAGAAAGGACAACTGCATCATATTGTTCTGATAAAATTGTATTAATCTGAGGCTTGTAAAGTCAACAGTGCTCAGTCTTTTGTTCTGGATAGCATTTTGTGTCAGCTTGCATAGGAAATCAGAAGAACAGTGAAACTCAAGTTCACTAAAGCGCTGAGGATCCACCAGATGTGTCCACAGGTCACAGTAGATCTGCATGAAAGAGGGAAGCTCTGTTTCCAGAAGCACAATCTCTCAACTGCACTGACAGTGTTTTGGATTAGAGATATGGGATCACAACCCTGGGATCCCACTTTGGGAAGGCCTGCAGCTTGGGAATTGAATGACACTGCTTTAATTCCTCACCTGGATGTTACCTATAGAGCACAGCACTATGTAAGAAGAGTCACAACACCTTGCACTAATTACGTAGCTAGCTCTCCTAAAATATACAAACACATAACAGAAGAATTAAACTGCAAATGTTTCTTATTAAGATGTACAGAGTTAAGCAAGGGCTGAGCTAAACCTCTACTGCAACACAACCACTATAATGGGAAATCCTCACGCTCTATGAAACATGGTCAGTAAATGAGTAGTACAGATATGCACTCAGTTTGGGTCTCAGAACAAAAGTAATTAATTTACATTCAAATACTTGCTGCAGTGTTATCTCGGAAAGAAGTGATGTTTTTCAATGTAAATTAATGAAGCTTGCCTCTATCTTTCTGTGATCTGCTAAAAAGCCAGTAATCATCCTAAATAGTTATAACATTTATTTACTTCAGTGAGATTTCTTTTCCTTGAGTATAATTGTGATTTGAATGAAATTTAGAGATGTTAAAAACTAATACTTAGGAATATGGCATTACTATGAATAAGTCATGAGAAGGGAAAATTGCAATTAACTTACAGCTGCAGTAAGCTGTGACTAGGTCATCCTGCACAAGCATGTTTATTCTGTGTTAGTAATTGGATGGGAGTCCTCATGTGAAAACCTGCTGATGTAGGAAATTCAGCTGATACCATACTTCCTCATGAGTCAATATTGAACCACTGAACCAGCACAGTGGATGGCAGGAGGTGATGAGTTGAAGACAAAACAAATCGAAATCCTAATTCCTAGAGGTCATTTAAAACCTCAGGTTTGTTCCTCATTTGCTTTTTGTTACTCTATGTTCACAGGAAATAACAACTGAATATTACATTGCCTTTATTTGAATCCATAGTGAATCTTTCAGCTAGTCTCTCTCTAAAGCACTACTGTGCCCTCTGCTTTATAAATTGTAATTCTGAATAGTTGTCCACTTTCATTCATTTTTGTTCAGAGTACTTGTAAGACTTCTGATCTCCCATCTACCCTTCCCAGAGTCTTCAAAACGTAAAATACTCAAAGTAAACTGGGATTTACTGGGACAGGGTTATTCGCAGGTAAGCGAGCATTCATGTAAATAACCATATCTTAGCTCTTTAGGGTAATACAGAGGCTTTGCCATTGGGACAGTCATTTTGTGTATTAAGACTTAGGATGTCAGAGGTACCTCAACATTTGGAACAATGATAGCCTCCTCCCTTCTTCAGTTTTTCTACTCTTCCCTTGCCCTCCCTTCCCTTCTCCTGTGCCTCTCAAAATTAGCCCAAATATTACTTTTGGATGCCCAATCATAATTCCCTGGAAGATCATCTCTTCTATCTATTGCATTTTGAATCCTCAAAGTTTGCACTCTTCACCCTTCTTTTTGTTACACTGCTGGAGAGCAGCAGGTTTTTCAAAGGTTTCTTCTAAGCCTACTGCATGGCTAATTACAAAGGTGTAATTAACCACGTGCCACATTTTCCAGAAGAGTATTGAATGTTGCGTTCATCTGTGAAGTAATTAAAGTTCAAATTCAATAAATATTTCAAACTATTAAGTAATCATGTGATAGGGAGGGAAAGTTAAGTATTGGCATGAGTTGCCATCTAATGAACTTCAAAAGGTATCAAAAGATAACTAGAGCAGCTCCATTGACCAGAGGATGAAGCAGTAGGTGCTGCAGCTCTGGTCATGCTAGATCAGGGCACTCAGTCACAACACTGAACAGTTGGAGCATTTGTGCAACTAAGCCTTGGCAGGAGGTGTAGATCCCCCTTTCTCCTCTGCTTCCACATAGTAATGTGGGTCCCTAAAAGGCTCCCAGGAAAAGTAAAATTGTAAAATAACAGAATGGTTTGGGTTGCAAGGGACCTTAAGATCATCCAGTTCCAATCCCCCTGCCATGGGCAGGGATGCCTCACACTAGACCATGTCATCCAAGGCTCTGTCCAACCTGGCCTTGAACACTGCCAGTATTAAACTCCCCCTGTTTAAGTTTAAAATGTAGAGTAACAGAAGCAGAAGGAAAGGAGTCTGAAATCCTTCCTAGTGCTGATGTCACCTCAGATATCTACACAAGGCTCCTGGATGTGTGGCTATATCTCATTTAGTATTTAAGGGTATCATAAAACTTCACAGAGTAGCATTCCACTATGCGCTACTATCATGTGGTACTGAAAATCCAATGTCTTGTGAAATCACAAGGCACAAACAAAATACTCTGTAGTAGAATTGTACAAGCAATATTTTCCCTAGCTGAGCCATCCACAAATATGCAAGAAACTGATAAGATACAAGTATTTCTCTAAGGGGTATCAATATATTACCTACACAGCAGTAAACGCAGAACATCTCTGAGGACAACCTGTGCCATCAGTCTGCCATTCAACCAAATGAGCATTTTCATATTGACATTATGTAATTGCTTTCAGTGGACTGCTAATAAAAATGTTAAATAATTCAGAAAAGAATTCATAAATAAAAATATGAATTCCTAATGAATTATGAGAATATTAAGAGATTTTGAGTTTCAAAATTTTCATTAGATTTAGGCACAAAATACCTTACTCTTAAAGCAGATTTTCCAGTTTCCCTTAGCTTGGTCTTTAGTGCATCTGCAATATAAATGCTCCACATCCAATCTCCGTTTGCTTCCACAGCGTTTCCACCCTCATAGGTATTAGCTTTAATACATATCACATAATTTGTAATGCATATTTTCATTTTATAATGGCTCCTTTCATAAGAGCTTTGAAAATTGATTGATAGAGACATCCAGCATTGATCATAATACAAGCACATGCCTAGAATAAGAAACACCACACAAATGTTTTTCAAGTTAAACAGTGTGAAGGTCCACCGAAGTTCTTCACTCCTTCACTCCAGGTTACAAGCTTCATGATGAAGAGAGCCTGTGATCTCAAATCCAGCCCCAGACTACAAACTACACTCCTCTGTGTTAAAACGTAGAGCACGACAGCTGTTCCCCACCTGAGCTCCGGAGGAGGTGGGACACACAACATTACTTGTATGTATGAGATCTAGGAGCTGGGGCTGTTACAAATTCAGGCTCAATTACTGGAAACCAGTCCTAAAATGTTTGCAGCCCAAGTGGCTAGAACCCACTGTGATTGTTGAATAAACACTAGTGGAAAAAATGTCAACCCTCAAACAAATCCAGACAAGCAGTTTCAGAAGGAAAAGAATGTTTGAATTAATGTGAGTGCTCTGTTCAAACAAGACCGCACCCATGTTTAAATCTCTCGTTTCTGTTCACAAGAGAACAAGGTGGCAGATGAAGGTTTGCTACTTAACATTCCAGAATACCTTTTTCCTTAGCAATTGTTTCAATGTATCCTTGTTAAACAAAGAATGAACAGGCTCAAACAAAAGTGGAATAATTTACTTTCCGCTGCGTTTGATAGGCATGAATGAATAATGCTTTTAACTCTCTGACATTCAAAAGAAAAGGCTAAAGAAACGAAGATACATTAAGATAAGAAAAAAAAAATGAAAACACTAAAGGATGGTCTCCAAATGGAAGACTCTGACTACGTTGGCTTTCAAAACTACCAGCCTGTGACCACAAAAGAACTCTTATACTCTGTGATAAAAACAACTTCAGGAGGGGAAAGAAAACAAAAATCTGTGCAGCTGGGCATGAACCATCAATTTGGATGTGCAAGCACTGAGACATATTGCTCTGACTGAACAACAGGCAAAGAATACCCAAACTAAGATAAACGTATCAAGTGCTTGCTTTAAGGAGCTGAAGGCCTAAATCATAAAAGATATTCAAGTATTTAAAAGAGTTACCAAGATTTTTAAAGGTGTCCATAAGCCCAACTTCCTTAAGGAAAACAAAACAAAAACAAAACAACAGGCCATGTAGAGCATTGGGAACCAGCAGGTAAGGAATGTATTAAAGTGTGCCATACAATGGTGATGTCTTAGGTCCTGGAAACTGAGGGCTTAGGTTATCCAAAATAGGGAAGTTTGCTCCAGGGCACTTATATTTAAGCCCCTGCACAATGAAAGGATCCTTTTGACAAAATGTCCCAAGATTACGGTCTTTTTCAAATGTAACAAGAGCACCAAGTAATCCTATTTGGTAAATACGTTAAGGCCTTGTCTTCACAGAATATACCAACCTAAGCAAATTAGAGACTTACAGAGGTCTTTAAAGCAGGACCAACTTCAAAATAAGACTGCGTTCCTCAAGGCCTTGTCCAGCTAAGTTTTGCACGCCTCCAGGGATGGAGAATCCACAGCCTCTTGGGCAACTTGTTCCAGTGCACTACTCTGCCAGTAGGGAACTTTTCCCTCATATCTAACTGTAATTTCCCTTCCTGCAACTTCTTCGCCTTCCAGTGCCTAATTCTGAGAAGGCTATAACCCCTATACTACAAAGGTGGGCTGCTGAGTCATGTTCAGCTCTATCAGGACCATCAGGTACTTTTCTGCAGAGCTGTCCCCCACCTCGTGCTGATGAATGGCATTATTATGTCACCAGTGCAGGAATCTTCATCTGCTTCTGCTGAACTTCATGAAGTCCCTGTCAACCCATTCCTCCAGCCTTGGCCAGGTCCCTCTGAATGGAGACTCTGCTCACCTGAGCATCAACTGCTGTTCCCCCAAGTTTGTGCCTTCTGCAGATGCAGTGAGGGTGTAATTCCTCTTCTTCACCCAGACTGTATAATCCAAACTGCTTTGTTGCTCTGCAACATTATCTGAATTAACTTGTCCTTCACCATTTCCTATTGAAATAGCTCACGGGAATGCTGCTCCACTCATCTAACATTAGAATAAACAGCACTATGGTAGACAGAAACTTCTAAAAAGGTTCCTGTGCCAAATCTTTACCTAGTGTAAATTCTTTGCATTTCTAATCAGCTTTAATACTAAATTAAGACCTAGGCTATCATTTCAATATCCAGAGTACCAGTAATGCATTTAAAAATCATTTTAAAAGTCATTTATTGTAACTAGTTCTCAATGCTGCATGTATTAATTCACCGCCGGCATAAACATCTCCTGGGGGAGCATGAGGAACTGGGTACTTCTACCCCACTGCTGAGTTAGAATGAGCAAACAAAAACATGTTTCCATGCTTGGATATATGTGCTTTTGAAGAAAGAATTTCTACTATTTGAATGTATTTATTACCAGTTGAGCCTTCCTAATCTCTAGATACTTCTTGGGCTTAGAAAAAAATGCGTTTTTACAAGAAAATATTTTTTATAATCCTTAAAATAAATTTCTTACACAACAAGCATAATCTAAAAAATACTCTCAATGGGAGCAAAGTCAGGAAAACACTACCACCCATTACACCCCACCCTCCTGCAGTCCTTGACCATTAGCCAAGGCCTTCATTGCAGCCTCCCTTAATTTGACCCGAAGAGCTAATACCATTTACTTGAGTTCACTTTTCATGACAGAAACACTCAGTATAGGAGACTTCCCTTGGACATGGGAATCAGAGACAAACAACAGCGCCTTTTCCATGACATTTGTGCTAGTTCATTCAAAGTTCACAACAAACTCTGTTGCACAAACAGAAGCTTGCTTCAAGTCAACTTGAAAGAGTTAAAATCTAACTTATGCAGATTTAATCAACTTATTGCTCTTAAATAGACCAGAGAATCAGAAACATCATGTGTCGGTTATTTTAATCATACTGGACACTGTAAGACTGCTTTCAGGTTTGATAGTCGGTACAAAACATGACAGTTCTAGGTCTGTTTTCACTGACACCACCTGTACCCTCTTCACAGACATCACACCCAGGAGCTTGTTCTGATTTGAAACAGTGGGAGCAAATTGATCAGAATAAAGCTGGAATATTCAAACATAGGGGTTTTTTTGTTTTGTTTTAATTACCTAGACAAATCACTCTACAGTCTGGATATTGGCTTAGCAGTGCTATCACTTTTACCACTTCTGTAGGCACAATCCAGCCCTTTCACAAGTGACATGGCTGTGCAAGATGGAAACAGACCAGCTGGCAACCAATTCTGCTCAGAGAGAGCACTTGCCTGCTACAGATCTGTGAGCATCGAGTCATACTCTCCAGTGAATGTGAAAGGAGCTCTAGAAAAGGTGATATCTAAACTTAGTACCTGTTTCCGGTATTCCCGGTGTTGCCTCAAAAGCTTGAAGACACCAAGAAACGCCAGGTAGGTCCCCCTATTAACAGATGGGGTGTGTGTGTTTCTAACCCTGGTATGATCCTATGCAAAACTATAAACCCATGTCATCATGGGCTCCCTGAGTCCTGGGTCTTGCCCAAGCCTGCAATCTGCTGAATGCATAAGTCAGCAACTGAGTTACAATCTTTTTCTTCTTCTGCCACAAGAGAAAATAATGATAAACTGCTTTTCTATGCAAAGCTACTTATTTCCAGCAATTCTGTAATGCAGAAGGAAGGGATGAGGAGGAAGTAAGAAGCCAGGAGGGAAGAGAACAGTTTGTGTCTGTCACTCAGCTCTGCATATGTTCGAATGTGTAGATGAGCTGCTGCCTCTGTTTTTTCCAGTAGCTATAATTCTATTAAAACACTGCTAATTTAATTGTTTAAGAAACTACAAATCCCTAATAAATGTAGGATCATCTACAAAGTTGTCCTTCCTGCAGACACACATGTTTAACAGTGATCAGCGGGATCAGTGTGGTGCCCTTATTGCTTTTCTGGTGCAGGTTTGAAGCAGATCTTGTTTATTGTTCTTTTTTTTGCAAACCTCCGAGAGATCTTTGAAGTGGTTGGGCTTCTTGAGCCATCAGGCACCTGGTGAGAGGCAGCCTGAGCATCTCTGATGTTAAGCAAACAGTGATCCCAGCTGAGGACAGTGGATGAGTTACAGATCATGGCAGCCAGTACAGGCACAGTCCATCCAAAGCAAACTATATGTTGCCTTAAAAAAGCAATTTGGAGCTGCATTTTTGACTCAGACCAGTCTGATGTGTTTAAAAAAAACCTCTGTCCTTTAGTACACACACATACCCAAATATATGTAAAAAGGGTCCTTTATAGGATGTGTCCAGATGAGTATTCCTCCAACTCCCTGTTCCTTTTTCTGGACTTATGCTTTTTATTATTGCTATCATGACTTGCTATACCCCAGGCTTAAAACAGCACGCGTTTGAGGCTATTTTTTCGTCTCAATCAAATCAATACCACTTGCTAGGTAATCAAGTGACAAGCACACTGAAGTGGTTAAGAACATAACACCTTTTCTAAAATATACTACATGTATGAAAATTTGGTAAATTATCTTTTTAAAATGAGGAACTTTCTGCTACTTCAGAGTTTTTCTACTTTGCTTTCAGATTAAAGGTTCTTTCTTTTTTTCTTGTCACATTATCAAGTTAAAAATACAATAAATTTATTTAAATACGTATCTTCCCAAAAGTCCAGTAGTGTTATCACAAAATTTTCATTGAACTATCTCTTCTTCTTGATAGTTAATCACACAAAGGTATATTAGTTTAATAATTCAGGTGAGGCTTTATTCAGTCCTGTCATTACCCAGTCAAAAAAATCAACCTCATGAATTTTGCCTGAATATCAACTTCAGGATTTAGCTTTTGGAAACTAATCTTTCCTTTATGATAAATCGTGTCTGCATTTCTTCAGCTTATGCTACAACTCTTTGAGAGAGGTGGATGCTAAAGCAAATCTGTGGATTACACAGCCAAAGGAGAGGCTGAATAAGACAGTGCACCAGAAACATAGTGCCATGTATTTGCAAGCTCATAGAATCATAGAATAGTTAGGGTTGGAAAGGACCTTAAGATCATCTAGTTCCAATCCCCTTGCCAGGGGCAGGGACACCTCCCACTAAACCATGCCACCCAAGGCTCTGTCCAACCTGGCCTTGAACACCGCCAGCGATGGAGCATTCACAGCTTCCCTGGGCAACCCATTCCAGTGCCTCACCACCCTTACAGTAAAGAATTTCTTCCTCATATCCAATCTAAACTTCCCCTGTTCAAGTTTGAACCCGTTACCCCTTGTCCTATAAATGGAGTTTTTTTGTAATATTCATGTTATTTTAGGATGATATTTTATATGAATTAAAACCCCAAGTTTTCACCCATCCCATTCCAACTTTCAATATCTTGTATAATCATCTAAAACGAATGGAATCTTTGTGAAACACCATGTGATCAGATATTCACCAGGTTTTTGGCTATTCTTTTTTAGTTAAATTGCCTGCATACTAGTGTTTTGAAATAAAATGTAACACATAATGTTATTCCTCTCTTCTCTCTTCTTTCATTGCTATTACTTGGGCACAGGAGTACCTAAGACGGCAAACAGACTCTCAAAGGACGAAGACTCTCAAAGTCATCAAGCAAGTATCATTCCTACCTCCAGCCTGGTCCTGTCCACATCCTTAGGCAATTTCACACGAACTCGGTTTGTTACAATAAGTGTTTCATAAGGATAAATCTGTTAAAAAGACAAGAGCATATGAACTCCAGCCATATCCGATTCTGATGTGTGGAAATGACAGTGGAGGGAACTTACTAATTTAAATGGTACATTCCTGCATCCCGATTTGACAAGTATTTCACAAGGACAAAATTAACAAAAAAGAAAAGAAAAGAAAAGAAAAGAAAAGAAAAGAAAAGAAAAGAAAAGAAAAGAAAAGAAAAGAAAAGAAAAGAAAAAAAAATAAAATAAAATAAAAAAATAATAATAAAAAAATAAAATAAAATAAAATAAATAAAATAAAATAAAGTAAAATAAAATAAAATAAAATAAAATAAAATAAAATAAAATAAAATAAAATAAAAAAAGGAACACATGTAACCTTGCTAGGAAGTGCTGAATCTGATTGTTCTTCCAGTGGTGGAAAAGCCCTTCTTACCTTGTATTCTGCAAGAGAATGAGAACAGGTTCACAGTTTAGAATTTATAAGCTTCTTTTGAAGTCACTGCAATGAACATTTAGGTACATCAGCAACTTGCTATACTAATACATTTCTCCCTTCTCAATAGTTGTTGGATAACTGCATGCCTAGTAAGCATTTGATCCCCATGCTCTGAATGCCTATTGCTGAAGCAATAGTCCTTGTCCTTGAAATCAAAGGCTTATTACAGAAAATCCATCTCCCAATGCTATTGAGTTACACAGTATGTCTGGCAAAATTGGGAATTTCTATTTACACTAGACTTTTGTGGAGTGTTAAGTCAATCTGTCATCCAAAAGTCCTGCCTTTATTGCTCTTTAATGAAAATAGTTAAAATATTTGGATTATTAAAGACATGTCAGTTTGAGAACATATATGAAAACCATTAAGTAAATAAAATATTCCAAGATGCCGATGTACTGCACTTTGGCTGACTTAACTTTTCTTCATGATGATGAAGAAAAGATGATTTGGGGGTGTGGGGACAATGACTCCTAGATCTAAACTAGTACAAGAGTATGCTAATAAGATCAGTCTATGACTATATGTCATATGACTACCACAAGGTCATCTATTTATAATGATGATTAAATGCAATAAGGATAACGAATATTTTCATAGATGTTTTTATGGTCTGAAATGAAATCAGAGATAAGCCTATTTTTAAAAATCTGTACCTCTAACTATTCAAACATAGAGACAAAGAATTGTATCAACACAGAGGCATAAAGAGAAGAATTAAGAGTAAGATTTTTAATATGAGATTAAGTGTCTTGGAAACAAAATCCTACTCTTCCCCATTAGCATGTACATGTTCCTAAATGGCCCAGCTCTATTGAAAATTCCAACCCAGGTTCCATATTAAGTTCACAGTCCATTTAAACTGTAATAAAAGAAATTACTGCAAATAAATTCTGCTTTTTGAATCCTGTACATTGTAACCACACTGTAGCGCAAACTCGAAGCAGAGTGGACACATTTTTTTTTAATATGCCTTGAAGGGGGGAGTGATTGTCTCAGAATTCCTCCTCTCTTTGATACAAGACCACCACCACAGAGGCTGTTGCCACATATTGAGGATACTGGGATTGATTCAGCACGATTGCACCACTGGATGGTGCAAGACTTCAGTCAGGCCTTTATGTTTGGTTAGATAAAAGGAAGATTCTCTGTGATAAACGTGATATTGAGCTGGGCCTCTGTCTTGTTATTATTACAATCTCAGAATAGAATCCTTTATAGCAATATGTTAAAAAGCATCCTCAAAAGAAGAAAACAAGAAGTGGAAATGATATTGCAATGTACCTTTCATGCCCCAGCTTGCCTCCTGGTCCGTTTCATATTGGCCCATATTTTCAGGCTGAAAAAGAAAGAAAGAAGCAGTGTAGCAGCAAAACACACAACAAAACCACTCTGCACATTGTTGAAAGGAAAAAAGAAAACCAGCTGGTACCACACAAGCAAAATACTGGTCCTTGTGAAAGAGAAAGAATTAAGTCTCATTCAAACTCGACCTAATTGCTCCTGTAAATTAAGACTGGAATTGTCACATGCCTTTCCCTGTGATGCAGATGTCTTGCTGCCATCATCACAAACTGCTTATGCTGCACTGAAGCTTGTCTCGTTCTGCAGCCTGCCTCACACTGCTGATGCCACTAAGACCAGGGAGAACTGCATGTATGTGCTATAGCTTTGAGTGACCCACTGTCTTTTTTCTTGCTGGCTAATGCTATGGTGAAAAACAGTATAGGAGAGCAGAAAAGCACTATTATATGATTTTTTTTCCTTGAGTGTCATTTTTGCCTGTTAGAGTATCACCGGTGTGCACAGCTATGCTTGCAATAACCTGCAAGGCTCCTTATTGTTCGGTTTTGGTTTACTTTGTTATGCAGCACCAGGCTGTCTGATTAAAAAATAACAAACCACAAAAGCTGGTATGAACCTGCAATCCAAACAGAGGACATCCATTCTGAGAAAAATTTTGGCCTCAAGGATTTGACCACGCACAACCTTTTCAACTTTCCTGTTTTCGGCTCTGAGGTTGGATGTTTAGGCGGGACAAATGCTGCCATCTGCTGCCTTCATAATATATTGCATGGCATCAGACTACAACTGTGGCCAACTCCACTGCTGATGGAGTTTATTTACTTCAGCCTCATCTGTTAGAAGCCTTCTGATGGCTTCGGTGCCTCCCCAGGGCGGTGGCTGGGTGCAGATCGGTCCCTCACTCACTCCAGGTTACTGGGAGTTGTTATTCTGAAAAGTTAGTAAAACGCTGTTCATTCAGGTCAGGTTTACTCAGACCCCTCCAAATTCCTAAATCACGTTTGATCAAGTTGCAGTGCCACGGGTTCCTTAAGAGAGGAATTCATGCAATCATGCATTGAAGCAATGCAGGCACAATTAGCCTTGTAATATTAACTCAAAGGGATGGACATTTCAGCAGCTACTGAAAAATATGTTTAGCTACTCTCTGACAGTTGCTTTCTCATAGCTCTTTCCAATGACCTGAAGTTTGACTCTTGTAACTGGGGAACTTCAATCCTGCTCATGTACTTTTACAGCTTTCACATCTTCTTTTGGAGAAAGAAGGGAATTTGAAAGAGGCCCTGTTGATGCAATTTAGACACAAATCAATCTTCAAAACGTAAGCGCACATGCATCTATGTACAGATAGCTTATCACTATTAACCATATTGGGTTTGTACTTAAATATATATGTCATAAACTGAGAACCCATAATGCCAGACTGCATAGAGACTGCAGTGTCAAAGATGCTTTTTTCCTAAAGACATACAAAAACTATAAAAAAGGATTAGAAATAGAATGCCTAGTCTGATTGGATCACAATATTGTCATGTATTTTGCTTTCTAGATTGCTGTCTGCCATTTTCTTTATACTGCTCTCTCAGTGCCTTAAAATATGATAACTCTGTGTGGATATACATATATATATATACACACATGCATACTGGGAAAAATCAGAACAGATGGTTTAAGAAATGCAAGTGGGCTGCTCCATCTTTGCTCTAAGACAATTTCTTGCCTAATTATAGGCCTCGCCCTTTCTATCATTAATTCAAGCTATACTGTGATCTATTAGTATGTGCAGCCTGTATGTTTTGGACCTTTGGTTTGGGAAGAGAATCAAGCTTCCTTATGCTCATGATGGGCACAATTAAAAGGAGAAGCCTCAGTCTGTCCTACTCTTGCAGACAGACAAGGGTATGAATCTGTCAGACAGGGCTGGCAGTCAAAACACCTTTGAAGTGTAGATTTTCAACTAGTTACTAGGCTGCCTACTTATGATACACTACTGCCTGGAGAATGCATTTAAATGTATACCTACCTGATGTAAGCCATTCTTTCCATAGCCAGGTAGAGAAGCAGATTTAGCATATGGAAATCCTGTAAAAGATAAAACACACAGATATATTTTTTGCAAGTGTTTTACAGCCTACTAGGACACTGAATTCAAGAAAAACCAGAAACAGCAATGACAAGATCACAAAGTACATTCTATTAACAAGGTGAAATATTACTGAGTAATGCTCATCTTTTCTCCATATTTAACAAACATGAACATGTGTGACAATGTCTATAAATAACAGCATGCCAGGATGCACTCACCTTACTGGGCAGGACATGAAGAGAGTTGTGGGACTCATTTTATGGAAGCCTTATGCAGCTATGCGATGCAAAGAAGATCTGAGAGTTTGTGCAATGTCTGCCCTCTAATTTGGTATTAAACCATAACTTGAAAATAAGATTAAAGGTACCATCATTTTAAAGTTACATCACTTTTGACCATCATGTATGTGGTCTGGTTTTGTTTCTTTAAAAAGAAGGGTTGGTATCCTCCCATTTTAAAAGATCCACAAAATTATTTCTTTTTTGTTTTCTTTAAAACTTATTCCACTGCTTCAAGTAGAAAAAAGCATAAATGAAGATATGACAATGGATAAAGTGAATCAGTGAGAGTATAAACACTCTAGAGAATGCAAGTTTTAAGATAGACAAAATTGACAAAGTGGCGTTGCCATGAACAAACTGGATGTAATACGGTGATGAAACTGTGTGTGGTCACTACAAAACAACTGAAGAGCCATACTTTCAATACTGAGAATCTGAGAGTTTGGAAACACCTTTTGTCAGTGAAAAGACCAAAGTGTTTCATATTACTTGTAGCTAATAAAAATAATGCTGTATGTGACAAACTGAATCAGTTTAAATTAAACAGAAGATGAATAAACAAACGTGTGTGATAAACATTCTTGATTCCAGCAGAGGAAATTCTGATAAACTGACGTAAAGAGTTGCAGAAGTCACTCAGCTCAAAGAACTGAATGTACAACACTTCTTTCTGTCAAAAGTGCTACCAATCTGTGTCCAAAGGGGAATGCAGGAAAGGAATCCAGACCTCACTGGATTAATACATACCCTAAGGAGATTATTAGGAATAAGCGTACAGAAAGAAAAACAAAGATGGATCAGCAAAGAGCTCACAATGTGCTATGATAAAGTAAGAACTGCCAGAAGTCAAGTTAACTTAAGCACTGAAAATGATATTAAAACAAATAGCAAAAGGTTCTCCAGCTATCCAAATAAAAAGAGAACAAGGGAAGAAGAAATAGGATTACTGGGGGTTACACTATGGCAGTACACAGCAGAAGTGAAAGGTAACCTAGGTACAGCTTCAACCCTGAAAGAGTATTTCACCTTTGTTTTAAGGAAAAAAAGGTAGAGTACTGGGTAAGGGAGCAGGAGGGAGAGCTAACGAAGGAAGGGTACGCCAATGAATCACAGTTGTGATGGAAACATAATTCAAAGCACTTAATGTACTTATCTACCACCCCTTAATGTACTCACCTACCAACCCTAACTATTATATGTTTCTATGATTCTATGAGACAGGGAGCATTAAATTGCAAGTCTAATATCTGTTACCAGTGGAGAACTGCAACTATAGTTTTTATATTTAAGAGGGAAAAAGAGGTAATAAGGAGCTACTAGTTTGCTCCCAACAGAAAACTTAAGGACTCAATAAAAACATTGAAATAAACAGAAAATCAATTATATTGACATAGATTTTAATTGATTTGATGTAAGTTAAAGACATTGACAGAATTTGTAGCAGCTTTCTTTAAGAGAAATGACTTCTGCACATCATAAATTTTATCAGATCTCATCTGGTGTGATTTTATGACAGTGTTTGGTATTTGACTGCACATGGAGTGCAGCATCAACTAGAGAAGATGGAGTTTATCAGAGGAACTGTAGGGTCAGTGAAGATATTATGAAATTAAAGAAATGAATAGTGAGAACTCAGCTGAGCTGACAGAGAAGTGTCAGGATGGACTGTAGCTGAGCTGAAATTACCTCATGTTTTAACTAATAACCTGGACACCAAAAATGTAAGGGGCTATCAAACATTCCTGTCTATACAGAGCCACAAAGCACTGAGGCAGGAGGAGGATTGCGATATCATAAACAACTGGGATAACTTTGAACATTAATGTAATAGAAATGGCTAAGATTTAATAATTCATGGGAAAAGTCATGCACTTTGGGACTAACAAATACCCCAAACTTTTACAGTTTAAGCTGAGAGCTCATAATTTGGAAATGACAGTAAAGGATACAAGCTTAGATATCACAAGATGACCTTGAGTTGTTAATACAAGTGTTAAAAAAAAAAAAAGCAAAAGTTTGAAATGTCTGTCCTGATACATCACAGATATGGAAAAGACAGTATTTTCAGGAAGTGACAGTTGATCCTGAAGGAATCCTTTGTGCTGTTCTTGTTCATCTGTGTTCAAGTGGGCCAAATTAACTCCACCAGGCCAGTGGACTACAGGATAACTGGGGCAATGAAAGCTCATCACAGGAAAGGAAGTTTGATAAACTTTACTTATTTAAGCTAGTAAAATGAAAATGATCTGTAAAAGCAAGTGAATTTTTAGAAACATAATCAACCACCAGCCTCTCAGGGGGTTTCCATGTCTGATACAGGGACATAGCGATGACTACTGAATTAGATAGATCACTTGGCTATTCCAATCCGGAAACTAGGAAACTTATCATTGCCTGTTATATGAATGGCACTGACACCAGAGGAAAAGAGTATAACAGTGTGAGGTAGAATAAATGTATGTGCAACAGAATCCCTGCTCCTGCCTGGAAGAAGATGCTGGTGTTGAACATCAGTGCAGAGTTCAATTTCTTGGCCTCTTGTCTACACAGAAGATGGGTGAGAGAGTTTTGCTCTAAAATGCACCAAGGTAAAGCCCAGTTTGGAAGCAAACGGTCTCACTCCAGCAGGTTGCAGCTGAGGAGCTGCCTCCAAGCTGCCAGAGCTGAACCACTGCCGCATGCACAACAGACCTCGTGTGGCCGGCTGGAAGAAACCCAAGAGGCGAGTAAAGCTGAAATAGCCAAAAACAAGCTGGCAAGACCCACCCACTCCAGTGAGAACTGTATTTCACTTAGCTGCTGCTTCCCATGAACTTAGCTACAAAGCTAAACACTTTTTATTTTGCTTCTTTTTTTTTTTTTTAATATAAAGGAAAAATACAATCGTGGAAGCCAAAAACCACATACTGCTCATTATCACATCTAACCGTTACCGTAAATTTTCTGGAGTAACTAGCCAAGATAAAACAATCTTGCTCTCTAATTAGACAATATCTGAACATCATCTACTCCCTGTATGGATATGGCTCCTGCTTTTCCCAGTATGATATTGACTTTAATCTGGATATTCTGAGGTTGCCTCTCAGCACATCAGGGACACAGAACAACATAGGTTATACACCCTGCCTGCTTTCCTAAATATGTAACACTTAAAATAATGAATTATGGTAAATGTTTGATAATTAAATACCTACATATACAGAAACAAAACACATTTACACAGGCAGATGTAAGGAGATACAAGCTCCACTTTAGATGCCTGCTAATTATACATGCCTTGTACTGATGTGCTTTGTTGTTAGATGCATTCTTCTGGGCATACAGCTAATGTAATGTGGCCAAATATCTTCCAGAGCAGAATAAGCCTTCTCTGGTTTACTCAGAGGTTGGACAGATGAATACAGGGTTGTTTGTACACAGGGTTGTTTGCACACAGGGTTGTTTGCACAGTATGCTTGGACACATCACCAGGGATTCACAGTCTGATGCCTGCTATCCTTCTCCACTTTGTCTGTAACCACTTGGCATCAAAACTATATCCCAAAAGTTTATTTTCTCTGATATCCACTGGCTATGCCACAGAGATGGGGCTGAATGTTACAGTTCTCAACCATAAGTGCAAAAGGCGGAGAAGCTACTACTCTTCATGGCCAACAGGGCATGGGACAGACTAAAAATATTCAGAACTAAATAGGAAACACTGAGTAAAAAAGAGATGACATAGGATATCCATGAGTATTAAGACTGTCAGGTGGCTGAATAAAATTATAAAGGAAAAGAAAAAAATAGGAGCGCAAATATCAGGAAGATAAAACTTCTCCAATTTCATTTCTGCACTGCTGCTAATTGGGTAACAGGGTCAATTTTCAGGAGGGATAGAGAAATCCTGGCAAAAAGCAATGAAAAATGAATGATACAACTTATATGGCATCAACACAGAGGTAATATTGACGCTGACAGAGGCGTGAACCACCTTTTGTATTTCTAGTTTTTATAGGCCCACATTCGCAAGATACTAATAGTAATAAAAAAAAAAGAAAAACAAAACACAAACACCATAAAAAAAATGCTGGTGTAGAAGAGTGACGTTGACACGGTACATTGTTCCTGTGTAACACAGTTATTGGTTGCTACATAGTTCTCCCTGCTTAAAATGTATGCACAAGGACTATTATAGAAAGTATCAGATCAATAGAACTATAGAAAATAGGACTATAGAAAAGCATTAGATCAACTCCAGGAAACTCCCAAACACACCCAGCATGTGCATTACAATGAAAGGTTTAGGTGTCCAGATGTTGGGTGTGTGAGACGGTCAGACTTGGTTTCACCTGCATGGGAAATCCTACAGTACACCTTGTGCACATGCATGTGACGTCCGGTGAGGATTAAGGAATCAAATCCCTTCAAGTTAGCCAGCAAGATGGATGATCCAAAATAACTTTTCATCTTGTTAGAGCCTTGCAACAGACTTTGTGCCATCTGTTTTTCCTGTTCCTTTCATGGTTAAGCCATAATTTCCTTAATATAAGCTGATGGAGCCAGCTATCATATTACTAAAATGCCCACAAGACTGACATCCTAGTTCTGCTGCCAGACATGCCTGGCATTGGATGCATTCTTTTGGAAAACTACTTCCCGAACTTGTTTACCTCAGATGGCCTGCTACAGCCATGTGGTGTAATGGAGGAAGCAGGGAGAGGAACGGCCCAGATATCTGCCAAAATACATTTAACCTATTTTTTTGTTGTTTATGTAATCTAAAAGTAAAATTCAGATTTGATTCTGATGACCATTTCCTTCACCTCCTGACTTGCTGAAAAGTGGAGTAAGAAATGTGTAGACCACACTTCTGGTACTGACAGCTAGCGATGGGCATATGGTCTTCAGACCAGTACTTAGTAACAAAATTATCCCATTATTCCACTTGCAAGATTTCAGTGGACTTACAGGTATAACTGTGAGCAATAACAGAATCATAGAATAGTTAGGGTTGGAAAGGACCTTAAGATCATCTAGTTCCAAACCCCTTGCCAGGGGCAGGGACACCTCCCACTAAACCATGCCACCCAAGGCTCTGTTCAATCCAGCCTTGAACACCGCCAGCGATGGAGCATTCACAACTTCCCTGGGCAACCCATTCCAGTGCCTCACCACCCTCACACTAAAGAATTTTTTCCTCATATCCAATCTAAACTTCCCCTGTTTAAGTTTGAACCCATTACCCCTTGTCCTATCACTACAGTTCCTCACGAAGAGTCCCTCCCCAGCATCCCTATAGGCCCCCTTCAGATACTGGAAGGCTGCTATGAGATCTCCACGCAGCCTTCTCTTCTCCAGGCTCAACAGACCCAACTTTCTCATCCTATCTTCATACGGGAGGTGCTCCAGTCCCCTGATCATCCTCGTGGCTCTCCTCTGGACATGTTCCAACAGTTCCGTGTCCTTTTTATGTTGAGGACACCAGAACTGCACACAATACTCCAAGTGAGGTCTCACAAGAGCAGAGTAGAGGGGCAGGATCACCTCCCTCGACCTGCTGGTCACGCTCCTTTTGATGCAGCCCAGGATACAGTTGGCTTTCTGGGCTGCAAGTGCACACTGATAAAAAATGCCTATTCTAAGTTAACCTTTGGAGCAATGTTCTTTATGCTTATCATGATACAGAAGAAATGGCTCTACTGATATTCAAAATCCATAATTTGTATCAAGAGTTATTGGCACAAGCCAACAATCTACCATCCTGTCTACTGAAAATAGATAGCACATAATAAATAGGCACTTTTATGCACTAATGAGGGGCAGGGTTTTGTGATACAGAATGTCTGCTCTCCACAAAGACAATACAGCATTTGTACAAACAGTGCTGCTTCCTTCACTAACATGAAACTATAAACAGTTTTACTATCAAAATCTGAAAGCACTTAGTACTTACAAGCCACAGCAAAACAAACTCACAAAGAGGTGTAATTATGATAGATATATGAAACATAAAGTCAACTGGAGAGCTGTGTGGACTAGGCTGTCGCAGGGCCACCTTCCCTTGCCACATTCCTACTTGACAGTGCTGGGGGACCAGGGGATGCAGTACTCACTGGAGTAGCCGGCAGTCTCCTGTGCCCTCGAGAAGTTTTCTCTGTCGGCAGTCAGAGACAGGGACCTCGTGTCTGAATCTGGGGAGTTAGTTCTGGTGTCCATATCCCCTTTCAGAATAAGCCAACTGGTCTTCAGCTGGAAAGAGGAAAAGCCTGTTTAACATCTGAACGAAGTTCTCCTACCTCACCTGTCTAGGAAATTGGTGAACTGACAACATGTTTATGCTTAGTGCAACTTGTAGCATCCTTTATCAAATTGTAAAAGTTGACTGTATTATGACTTAGACATCACAGCTACCAGAAACACTTTTCAGATAAGCTGAGAGTAGTTTCTCTGCTAATTAAGCCAAACGTTGTGCCTCACTTTAGAAGATGCAGTCATTTTCTTGTAACTAATCTGCTGTTAATATTTTTCTTCTATGCTAAGATGCAGCCTAAGTAAAAGTCCGCAAGCTTAACTGAATCACCAATGTACACACTGAGTGAAAATCCATGAGTTTATTGCTCTTAACCTCAATAACCCTACTCTCTTTACCATAGAATGTATATTCGAAACCCTCTGGGTGAGAGATTAAGCTTTTCTTTATTTCCTTGGAAAGACCTAAAGTAGCAATGATTATTTCAGTCATGTGAAAGAATATGTTTATATATGAATAAGTTTTAAAAAACACTTGCTTAAAGAAAGATAAAAAACTACTTCCTTTTGTTCTTTCGCATCAATACCTTTTTACTGTCCTGATCCATACTTCCATCCTCCCCTTCTGATCTTCTTGTGGCTGGAAGATTAAGTTAATTTTTAAAATTAGAACATATTACATATTTTCTTTCTTTTTCTGTTTTGACTGTCCCAAATGATTTTAAGACTTAAAAATAAAAAAAATAGAAAGAAAGAAAGAAGAAAAAAATTTCCTGGGCAGGAAATTTATGTGTAGAGCTATAATTTCATAGAATTATTTAAATTATCTTGAAATTATTACACTAATACTCATCTTTCAGGTATGCAGTGAATTTAGACAATCTATTCCTGATGGATTTCAAACCTACCTTTTTGGGAAGAAACTACTTTGAAGGAATGATTAGTGGAAAAAAACCTACATCATAATTTAGGGAGAGAGTTATACGGTCACTGCACACAGTGTAGTCATTTCCCCATTCTTCCTGCATTACCATGACCATGAAAGTACTTATGGTTACATAGATATTTTGTGGTCTGGACACCTGGGCCTCCTATGAAGGACAGGCAGTGACGGCAAATAGGAACAAATTTGGTATTACTTCTTTATGAAATCAGCAAGAGAGTCTGTATCAGGCTGTAGAATTCACAGTTCTTTGACCAACCTATTTTCTGACTATACTGCCCTCTTACACAGACTTTCAACAATAACAAAATATTGCTAATCTTTTACTGTTGGTTTGTTGTCTTGTAACTTTCCATCTTGCTGAGAAGAAACAGCTGAAAACCTAAAAGCTACTCAATAGATAGTTCTCAACCATCAAATGTGTTTTTCACTGCCTTTTATGTCCCAAAGTATTCCAAACACTTAGTCACACCCCAGAAACTTGCAGAAAGGTTTTGTGCTGAATTTCACATCATTTCAGATAAGTTCACAAAATTTGAGTCCTACTTGCCTTCGTATCACTTAATGTTGTTTTGGGGATAGTTTTAATGGTACAAAAATGGAGTAATGCAGTGACCTAGCATTAATTGCAAGCCCATGAGAACTCATCAAGGGATTGTTTGCAATGCCTGAATAAAAGAGCAACACAAGAGCCCCATGCAACGCAATGTACCTAGAAAACATATTTATTAATAACAGAAATAGTATGATAATACAAAAGGGTTGGACTAGATTCTCAGAGACAAAGGTGGGGAGATTAAATTGCACCATCAGAAGTGCTGCAACACAAGCAGCAAGTTGGGAACAACTCTGCCTCCCCTGTTTCCCCACCAGCATGTTAGGAGAGGATCTGCCCTTTCTAAACAACATGGGCAAAAGGCCGCCACCATAGGCATTTCAGTGCTGTTCTGTTTCATTTTCTGGTGCCATCACACAGATCCAGACCTTCACTGGTTTTGATGAAGAGGTGATACTTAAGAAAAATGAAAATTGCAGAAAGGAAAAAACCCGTGGGTTAGAGGAGAAAATCTGCAACTGTAGATTTGGATTTTTCTTTTTTCCCTCCTCAATTTATGGCAAAACAAAGCTGAGTCATAAAATAAAAGTTAAATTATGAACAAACTCAGGGTTTTCACAGTTAGTTAATAGCAACCTGATGAGCATTTTTCCAAGATGGCAAACTGCATCTCCAAGAAATAAATAGAAACAGGTATCCACATATGACAGGTGAAAAATGAAGTCCCTACATTGCAAGAAGTACTTAAACCTGGTCCACTGATGTTTTGGGAGGCTCCTGCACTCTTCAGTTTCTGACCTCGGGTCTCAGCCTGATCGCTTGTATACCCCATTTTTCCACTACCTTTTTTCATTCAGGAAATGGGTGTTTACAATAGAAACACAGAAGCTGTAGCTGCAGCAAATCTATTGGACACTGCCGCAACTGAAACCTTTAAAGCCAAATGTTCTGGAAGAGCTCTTTGCACTTTTTGCTGTAACGAACATTTTTGTGCTTGTTTGTTCAAAATTGCTCTCTTCAACGAAGGAATGTTCTCTGGCTTCTTTTCAGCATGTGTTAGTTCAGTGTCCCATTAGCTTGAGGAGCTGAATCATCAGCTGCTCACGTGTTCACGCTTTAGCCAGGAGTACTTCCAGAACTAAAGGTAAGTTTTATTTTTTGGCTTTATTTTTAATTTCTTTTTTATTGAAAGGAAAGTTCACAGATTTTTGTTTGAGTTAGAGTAAATCACGGTTTGCTCTTTGGCAGAAAAACAAGTGTGTATTTTCAACGTAACCTTTCAGAACATCTGTAATCTATAAATAAAGTTTAAAACATATATCCTTGTTAACCTACAGAAATTGCTGACTTGATAATTAAATTCTCAGCTCACTCCAGTGATTATGAGGAACAACTCCATCCAGCAGTGCAAAACTGACATAATCCAGACTTCGACTGCTTATCTGATAGATGGAAAATTGAAATAAAAATGCCTGGCCCGGAAGAAAAAAATGCTGCCACTTAGAATCCTCTTTTCAAACCAAAAAGTCTATAAAGTTAAATGATACAGCCAGGATACAGGACATTGGAGCCATATTGTCAGCTTGTGTAAATCAGTGAAGCTATGCTGATTTACACCAGATGACTGTAGCCTTGCATTTGCTCATGATCCCTCCAAACACCACTACAATATGCAATTTTTTCCCTTGTCAGTAGCTTTTTTTTTCTCAGCCTGAAGCTGCCTCAAGTGATTTCTGTATCTAAAGACAAGACGGAATTAGAGAGCTTGGGCAGACTATAAGGTCGAAAGGTTACATTAAATCAAGCACTAAACCAAACAGATCCCATCTTTTTGCCTGAGAGGTAACATTAGCTTGTCCAAGATTAGGATACTGTGAGCAGAAAATGTCTATCAAAGACCAACACCTAAAGTGTACTGAAATGTTAGCAAGTCTTGCTTTGCTCAAAAACACACCCAGAAAAACCACAGAGGTTATCTAAATTTGGATGATCTGCATGTGCAGTTACTTCAGCATGAAGTACCAACTACAGTGAACACGCACAGGCTGACTCACTCAGTTGGGAGACATTAGCTGACAATTTTCCTTCTTCTATCGCTGTATCAGAGCCAAAGTAGAACTTCATCTAAACCAGAAATAACTTGTTTTCCATGAAAGATAGCATAAAGATGATAACTACCTGAAAGCATAATTTTTAAAACTTCTCCACTTTTCAGGCGCCCTTATTGCAGCAGAACCCCTACATATTTGTTTCCAAAGAATAATGGTGGAATTCATTTTGGGAAAATGAATTCCCTATTACTAATCCTGTACCACAAAGCAAGATCATTGTCAGACATCACTGAGAACATAGTAGGCAGGCACTGACAGCAACACAGTGATGCTCATTAGTGAAATATTAATAGAAGAACACAGACTTTCTATTTCTATTTTTCATATTTACTAGGGTCTTAAGTCAGATTCTCAGTAGCAGAAAACATCACATATTTCTTTGTGCTGTTTAGAAACTCACACAGCAACCTTGTTGCTGGGTCCACCACAGGTTTTCCAATCACATCTTGCCGATATTAGCAGCTACTTAATTTGTTCCTAACTTCCATGGTGTGACTACATTTGTTCTTGAAGTTTTACAGCTTAAAGAACTTGCAGATGAAAAGTGGATACTTCATTTACACAGATTATCAATGACCATTTATTTCCCCAGCAATGTAGAAGTCAGAATTATTTTAAAAAACGTAGGTATCCCAAGGCATGGTCTGAAAACAGGAGAGCAACCTTCAACATTTACATGCTTTGTAGTATTCCATAAATGAGAAATCTGCTTTGAAACTAGGATAAACTCTGAATTACCAAGACAAATCAAAATATCATTATCCCAGTTTTAGAGAACTTACTGAATCCTTGGACAGCATATTATACAAAATGATATTTAATTTTCTCATTACTTTTCTTCCTTTTCTGCTTGAGATTATAGGGACATAATGAAATGCAAAGACTACACCAAATGAATTTGGAAGTCAATATGCATTTCTTTACAAAGGCATGTAGATAAAGCTGCAACAGAGAAGAGCAGACTGTACCATGCTGCTTGTAGATAGGAGGTTTCCTATAGATGTTATCTTTTACGCCAGTGTCTAAGGAAGAGGAAAGAGAAAGGAAAGAATAAAAGAGTAAGAAAGCAATTCAGACAATGCTGCTCGTCTCCTTTCAACACTAAAAAGTACAAACACTCCACCAAAGACTTCAGCATTCATTCAGTGGTTTGTCATTCGCTGGTTATTACAAGAACGAAGCTTTATCTATCATCTTTATATATTTAAACCATTGTTTATACCTATCTATGCAGCATAATCCCTCCCAATTTTCTTAAAGTGTTTCAAGACACCCTGAATGGTGTCAATTTGCTGGAACGCAGGTGGCTACATCTGCAATACCAATGTATATTTCATAGACAACAAAAGGAAACTGGCTATACTCACCACTACTTTAAATAAAACTCATATAAAGGTACAACAGACTAGTATTATAGCCATGCTTGAAAAAGGAATTTCTCCATTAATTATTAAAACTGTACGTGTTCAGATATAGATGCTTATATTTGAAATGCTCAATATTCTCATAGAAAATCCTACAGTTTGCCTATATTTTTAATTGTGTAACTAACTCAGCCTTCCAGGAATTTTTTAAAGCCCCCAGAGCCACAGTCTAGGGTTCTCATATCATGTTGTACAGACATCAGATTTACTTAGTATTACAGACCTGACCAGATACAGTTCCTAATTATGTTTTTTTTACAGAAACATTAGCCCCTTAAGCTAAAAATAAATAAGCTATTCCACTGAGCAGGTAGATGTTCTTAGCAGTCAAAAAGCTAAACAGTGTGGACATAAATTTAATGCGCTTGTTGACTGAATGTGAACTTGGAAACAATATAGTACATATGTAAAGACACAGCCACAGTGAGCCTCCTGGAGTTTTAAAGTCTTCCAGCTATTTTCAGCCTATGTTAATATAACTCTAATTCAGAGAGTAGATGGATAAGGAAAAAAAAAAAACAAAACAAAAACCCCTTCAGCCTTCCCTCCTGCACAGAAATTCAATAGATCTATGCAGCCATGGCACTATAAATAATTGTACCTTTGTAGGCTTAATAACTCTTGTCATTGTGTGCCTCCTCTAACACATTTTTAACATCCACAAGCACACAGCTCTCTAACTTCTTTATTTCTGAGATGAAGTTTAACAGGTAACAGATTTGCACTTATCAGACATTTTCTTCTCTTGAAATTTGAATTCCCAGATTAATGAAAAAAAAGATTACATTCAGAAGAGAATAAACAGGTGCCAGCAATCGAAGATCAAAAGCTAAGCAGTGCGTGCCTACCTGGGATATGGAAATGCCTAGGAGCCTGCTGATAGACAGAAGGTGAAGATTTGCTGTCTGAGTACATGGATAAGCTTGGAGTGCTCCGACCACTTTCACTGCCTCCAAGGGGAAGAGCAAAGAAAGCAGATAAAAGAAAAAATGGAAAGCGAAGTAGAGTATTTCAAGCATAAAAGCTTGTTCAGAATGACTTGTTAATCCAACAGTTTTAAATATATGATTTTTGTGAAGCCGATTATTTTTCAGCACAGTGTATTGGCTTAGTCTCCAAGCATCTTATCAATAATGAATATCTGAAAGATAGTATCAGATTAAACTGCCACACTTTGAAACTAAAACTTCTTTTTTAACAGCACTTCAATGAAGAAAATAAAAAGCTAAAAACATTGCCAGCCTTGCAATGTATTTTGCATAGCCTTAACTGAATAATCTATCAATCACGGTTTTTAAATGATTAATGCTATGGCTCATGGCCTGCCCTGAAACCAGTAATGAAAACATTCAGTGGTGTTAAAATTATCTCAGGGCAGGACTAGACTAAAAAACAGATGTTCCAGTAAAGTCAAATATTCTTGCATATATCAGTGACAAAAACAGATGTTGAAATTTGGTTCTTAATTGCAAACTTTTTCCCACAGGTAACATGCCACAGCTGTATTTATGCAAACAAGGTTGGATTATCAAGTCATAGATCTATAATGCCATAGTCACTTCACTAAATTTCAAGATATACAAAGGATTGATGCGTATTCATTTTTACACTTGTTTTGTCAAAGGCTCATTAGGTGCCACTTATTTCTTCCTAGCTTATTTCCCCAAAGCACACTCTATGGCATTATAGTGCTGCTTGGCAAACAAAAAAGTAAAGCTCTACTTTTTTGGGACTTGTAAAATCCTATTAGTTTACAGCACTGTTAAGCAGCTGGAAGCCAAACATGACATTTATTCTAAAATAAAATGGTTGTTAATTCACTGTTATTGTTTTAGTGTGGATGGAGCACAAATTTAATGGCTAGTAAAGATGTAATTATAGCAAGTTTTTTTTGGGGTAAAGAACGTGCAGCAGCTCAGGGATACTAGATCTGTAACTGAGTTCTCACTTCAGGGAAGGGAAGTTTTATAACCATAAAACTACTGCATTACCATAACTGTCTAGGCCATGCCCATGGAGGTGGTCTCTGCCTTTGTTGACAAACAGTGGGTGTATGGTCAGCAAAGCCAGCCTTGACATGCACCACTGAAGTCAGCTAGGTAGTGCCACTGTGTCCAGCAGGAGCACAAACAGGCCATATGAGGTCAGAAGCATGTGCTGTGTATCTCATGATGATACAATAACTAATACCTTCTAAATTGTGTGCTTGTTATTTTCACAGCTGACCATATGAGGTCAGAAGGGTGTGCTGTGTATCTCATGATGATACAATAACTAATACCTTCTAAATTGTGTGCCTGTTATCTTCACAGTTAGTGAAAAATTAAAAATCTTAAACTTTTCAGCTGTTGCCATCACGTAGTCAATAACAGTGATTTCTCATTGAAAAAATGTAATCTGAGCAGTTGAGAATTGAAATCACAACTGCACTTGCTGATAGCCTCTGGTACTTCCAAACGGTAAGGGAAGAAGTATGGAATTACTAAAATCCTGATGCATCACCACCACCTTGCAGCCAAGTTGTGCTCAGATAAGGAAGCAGACAGTCAGTTTCTTGATTCCTGCTTTGCTCTTGGAAGGAAAGAAGTATAGACAGGTTTTCAATGTGCATTTATTAATATCTTCTTTCTTTGTTGCTTGCTGCCCAGATGCTTGCCCATCCCTACCAGATGAAATAAGCCTCAATGTTGCTCCCAGTTTGAATGCAAAGAGCAGTGGTAGACACTTATTTAAGCAAGGTCCCTTAAAACCCCTTAAACTTGTAATGTCATTCATTCAAATGTGATGTTACTATTGGAATCTTTAAATTTAAAAGGAAAAGGAAAGTTTTCACGTGATTTTCACAGTGTATTAATTCCTCATTTACTTAAAAACCTAGCATATTATTAAAAATGTATATTCATATATGATCTGCATGAATAATCACTCACTGAGCACCCCAAGGTGCTGGTATCGAACACACCTAGAGTTCTACTTCAGGGATAGGATAGGTCAGCAAGGAATCAGAAGAAAGCATTGATTTAGAGGAACAAACTTCTAAGAGTACAGGATATAGGCAGAAGTACCAGGAGACAGCAAACCTGCAAACTGCTTGATGCAAGGATCTTCTGTGTGGAGAGGTTTACAAAGTTATCACATCTAACTTGCTCAAAAGGGAAGAATTAAGTATGAAATGGGGGAAAAGGTTCACTCATACAAGCTGATGCTCATTTAAACTTTAATTCTGCCATTGATTTGGGCAAACACACTAGAGGAGTTGTATTTCACATTTTGCATACAAAAATAAGTATTTAATAACAAAGTAAACTGAAGACTCGTGTAGAAAGTTCATGTGATGGTACTATTGACAGTCATTTCATCTAGCCTATAATTAAAATCTCTCAAATGAGACTTTGCCAAGAATCTCCCTCTTTCAAGATTTGCCTGTTACACATTGAAGGAGAACTTCAAAGGTCTCAGAGAAATTACAGCTATCCCCAAAGAGTGATTTTTCAAACATTTGGGTTCTGTCTTGTGCCACAAGAAGCTGCAGGCTGTGATCTGCTCTGCTGGTGAGTACAGAGCAAGAAACAGAATCATGAACTCTTCCCTAGATTTTGTGTAACTTGGAAAGAATCTTACTTTGAACTTAAGTGTCAACCACAAAAACTTCCTTGTGTCTTTTGGCTGCTGATAGGGTAGGCGGCTCTTAACCTTGTGTTTATGGAGCCAACTGACCAGAGCTCAGACCATGCTCCCTTTTCAAGGGATTGTCAGGAAAAGTATAACATTGTTTATATCTCTTTCCTTGTCAGTTTTTATCTTCTCTGGGAGGATGGGAAATTTGATAACAAGTTACATTAAAAGCTGTCTAAGTTCAGGACTGAACAACAGATACCACTGGCCTAATGAGGGAGATGTCAGAGCCTGCTCCTGAAACCGGATCCTTTAATATCTCTGCACATGGTGCATGAAGCAAGACAAAGGTTTTTGAAGTTTGATAACTAATTCTTTTCAAGCTTTCAAAGCCACATAAATGGACTTTGGAAACTGCGCTCCTGCACTAAAAGGCAAGATACTTTCCACCACATTTTAAGTGAGTATTTTTCAGCAGGGCTCAGCATGGTTCAGTGACTCCATCACCTCAAGAGTTACACCAAGTATAGGTACTAGGAATATCACACTATATAACAGTGAACTGCGAAGCTTACTTGAAGTGTGGTTTTCACAGGATTTATTCTGAAGACATTCCAAGACAAAAATCCTTAAAACAGCATAACTAAATCACATGTCTGCATGATAAAGAACAGCTCACCCTAGTACACTTCATGGGAGCTTGACTACAGTGTACTGAAGAAAGAGCAGGAAGTCAGTAATCATATCTTTTTCACTGGAAAAATGATGAACCATGTAATTCTCTGGAAGAATATGACACAAGCTCATTGAAATCAAAAGAAAGATTCTGCCTGGTTTAATTTCCCAAGGGAAATTAACATTTTCTGTCTCCTGGAAGCCTAAAGAAACATTTTTGATGCAACTGTGGAGTGCTGGTTTTACAAAGATCACTTCCAGTATTATTAAGTGGTTTATTATTTTTGGATTTAATAATCTTTTTTTCTTAATGAGCTTGATTTCACTTTTTTAAAACTGAAAATAAGATAAAGAGGAAAAAAATACAGTCTGCAACTCAGAGAAAGGAATTAAGAGACTTGAAGAGGATGGAGACAAATCTTCCGACTCCTTTTAGACTACAACATTAACTCAGCATAAGACAGGAGGTAATCTATACACCTCTGCAGGGCTCAGGTTAGCTACACAGGGAAGTAATAACCAGGCTCTTCTGCCTCACAGGAGCACTGTCAGGCACTATAAGCTGCTGCTTGCAAAACACTTCAGCTCCTTGATAAAAAAATGCTGCGGAATTGAAAAACATAATTTTGATCACATTACTAATAATTGTTCAGGCACAAGGCGGTGCCACTAGAGGATTTCTTTCTCCAAACAGAAACACTAAGTAATTGCTACTGCTCTGAGCAACATCAGGCAGCACTGAACAGAAACTCATTTTAACAGGAGTGCAGCTAAGCAACTACAAGCGAGCTTTCGAGTAAGAGCTTGCCATACAGGGAAATCATGCACTGCAGCACACAAAAGTGGCTTTCCTTAAACAGTACATCAGGTTGGATAACATCACCCAAATTTAGAGAACAGATCAAAAAAACCTGCTCAATAGTGCCTCAGAGAATACCAGGGTATGTGCCAGCCTTCCAGAAAATGTGTGTGTGGGTGACTGCTTTGTGGTTGTGGGAAGGAGCTTTTCAGGTAGATTTTAAATGGTAAGAAATAGCTCAATCTCATCAGCTTTTTCCTCTCAAATTTTCTCTCAGGGATCATATTTGGAAGACTCAAGCCTGATTCTGTTCCTGTTTATACCAGTGAAATTCAGCTGACTGTGGGCCGGGCTCTTTCTGGATGTGCTAGGGCCCAATGAATATGCATCCATTATTTTTCCAAAGGCAACGAGTGCCTGCTATTCAGTTGGGTTTGCAAGTCTGGTTCCTGCAGAGGGTCACTTTCTTTTCTGTAATGGTTGCAACAGCAAGAACAGTTTTGCTCTATTACAACAAGCAGTGCAAGAGAGTCAAGAAAAAGGCATTGAAAATGTTTGCCATTCCTGTCTCTGTCCCATTGATATTGTTACTAGAGAGGACAGACTCGAGGAAAGACACATGGGGTAGCTGAATGTCTCCTCTTTCTGACATTTAACTAACTAGCTAAAAAATATAGCCTTTGCCTCAAAGGTTCATGGCATTCCCCTGTACTGTCTCATGAGAACTTGGAGTTCATTCAAAGTTAATATCCACTGGAAAAAAAAAAAAAAGGCAAGGAGAATAGATTCAGGTACTATGGTTCAGGCACAGATTATTTCATAATCAGTGGAGCTTTATTGATTTAACTACCTTATCTGGCATAGTTTCTGGTAATGCTACAAATAATATGAAGGATATCTAAAAGTAGGTTAGAAGATTAGATAACTGATCATCCAGTGTTGGGTCCAGTGTATAAGCTGGTTATAATATTTATTTAGCACCACCAAAATAAAGTAAAGGTAAAGACTATATTTTAGAACAAACCAATTTCAAATTATTCCCTCCCTCATTTTCATTACGGAAGTTAATTCCTTCCCTCCACCCCTTGGGAATACACTTAATGCTCACTGAAAAAAAAAAAAGGCAAAAATAAGCCCCATACCCACTCAGTTCTTCAAATTTACACAATACAGCAAGAAAGCACTTGCACAAAATTAAGACAAATTTTATCCAAGTGGAAGCCATGCTTGCACAGACATAAAAGTGAAACACATCTGAATAAGTCTACAGTATCACAGCACAGTTTTGCATTCCTGGACCTTACCTTTGAAGAAAGGGATGTAATGATGTCTGAATGTAGATGTAAGGCTTGGGTGTTGGGGCAGGGAGATGCAGCTACTGGTACCAAGACTCTGAGTACCAGCTGGGGGCAACAGAGAGTAAGTGAAAATAAACTATTTAGTTCACTTACTGAAAGCCACAAGTTACAATGCCATCCTTTTTTCCAGGAACATTTTCCTCCTGATGCTTAGAAAACATATAGCTTATATGTGAGACTTCATCTTTCTATAATTATTGCTAAAAATAGCACAGTGGCCATACTATGCATTTGGCCAAGGGACACGGGCTTTCCACAGGCAGAAAGGGTATTATAGAAAACACTGATAATGTAATGCATCAGAAAATATTCCAGAAAAGGAACCATAAAAAGCATAGCTGCACTCAGGGGAAAATCTGCATATTCAAAAGCTGCAAGAGGGAATGATATATGCTTATAATGGATCTAATGAAATGAAATGGGGAGAGCCTTGTCTCTTCTGAGAACTGTGCTATGAGTGGGCCCAGTTCTCCCTGCTGTCGGGTGCACACTGGTAGGATCTGTTTCACAACGCACCAGGGCACTCAAATGCATGGCTAATTTAAGCATTTGAAGAAACATCCTGAAGTTATTTGAGCTCTGAAAGCTAGACATGTGGTTAAGTACTTAGAATAACATTCTCAAAAGTTGTCTTTGTTTGCTTTGTTATAATAATATCCTGATAACATATTTTGGCATTTACTAAAAGTGGCAATTATGATATCTATCTTCTAAATTTTCAATGAAGCTGTAAACCATTAGAATTAATTTGGATTTTCTTTCATCTTTCCTCCTGGCTTTAACAATGGGCAGCTAAGCTTAAACTTGACATAGCTGCCATACTTCCGGTAGAGACTAATCTTTCTGCTATTTAATAGATCTTTGATAGTCTCATTTCCACTTTGTCAAAGACTTTATCTCTCTCTATATATTATTTATATATATATTGTTTATATATATATTATATATTCAATTCCTGTTTCCGTTATCCATAAAATTTTCATTTCCACTGGAAAGATTAAGAGTTCCCAATTTACAAACTGGTTTATAATTACAATATACTCCCAATGAAATTGAGACTCAAAAAAAATAATATAAATGCTCTGTGTTCTCCATCCAAGTGATGGAGTGGAAAAAAATTAGAATGAATTTTGAGTAATATAGTTGATTATTCCCAAGGATAAAACTCTGTACAGTGCCTAAATATGAATGGCTTTAGTAAGGGACTCCCATGCAAAGATTAAAGGGGAGTGATCCCTCCTCTCCCTGTGACAAGAGCACTAACACAGCTGCTACTACAGCCCAAAGCTGCAATAAACATTGCTGTAAGCTTCTCAACTAAAGGAACTTCTCCTTCAAAATCCAGCAAACAGAATCATTAGTCATTCTCCAGCTCTTGCATTGTGGAGAGGAGACAGACCATAACGTGCAGTAGAAGAGGGGCTCATGAAGTTACTCAGTCACCCTATTGGCTTTCTGCGCATTCACAACTATCGCACCACACCTTGGAAGAGCTGGGGATTGAATGTGTAGCTTCAGGCACGACGGGACCAGGATTAAGTTCTTTAAACTGTTCTATCTTCTGTTTACAGATACATAGAAACAATCTTTCTATACACTTGTTTTCATTTTCTTAGATGCTCGTTCCTGAAACACTTGTTTCCTTTCTCCCCATGGGAGTCTCTGTTCAAAGTAAATAAATCACTGTAAACCCACTATTCTACCTTGAACCCTGTCATCCAGAGCCTACCTTACTTACAAAATAAGATAAAGTAGTAAAAAAATCTAGAGAATACATAAAAGTGCTTTCCATTACCTGGTCTGCTGTAATGTTGAGGAGAATGGGAGGTTGGAGTGTAGCGACCATACCCCAGTGAGCCAGCAGAGCTAGGACTTGATGTCCTGTACTGCTTGAAAGATCTGTCATCTTGGTCACCCTGAGAGGAAAAGAGGAAATGTGTCATTAGGGAAGAGAAATACCTTCTGAAACAGACAGAATATATGATTTTGCATATTTCTGTGCCATGTAGATGGAAGTCGATGCTATTTTAAAGCTCCATGCAATCTCAATGAAATGAGGTGGCTTTCAGCTGTGCTCCTCAGCTGTAGTGTGACTGAAGGAGTTCTGCCAAGTATCAGAGAATGGTCATGTTCCCAGGAAAGTCAGTACATACATGAATTTAACATGACAATATAATTTGAAAAGAACAGAAGACTGTAGAAGTGTTGTTTCAGGACAGTATAATTCCCTGAACATACACAGGTGGGTGGAAGATGAGATCAGGTTAGTATGGTAGTACTATGGTCCTTTTTGTACCCATATGAATGGATGCACAACGGTTACAGGCAACATGAAAATCAGCATTTGTTGGCTTGATTACATCACAGAAATGACTGTGCTGCATAAATTTCTCAGGGTAGTATATTACAACATAGTCATTACTATCTAGATAATTGATAGAAACACTCATATATAGCATTAGTATTAATACTGCAGCATTGTGCAAAGCAAGTCGTACAAGCCATTTCCCACTAAACCCTTAGTTTCAACCACTTAAAACCTTATGGCCAGTCATACTCAAAAAAATGCTTCCCTTCTCCTATTCCAGTAGGAGTGAGTGAAGACATGCAGGTGCTAGTCACTTGTAGTGAATACTTCAGGCATCCGTATGACTCTCACTGGACCATTTAAACATGCAGGAGATCCTACTTAGCCCCATCATTACTAACAGGACAACTTAATTGTATCCTTCAATTTATCTTTAGGTAAACTTAGCTTCTCTAGGATTATCCTTGACTCTATAGAGATGTAAACTGTTTTCCCATCATCAGTTTTTCTTCTCTTGCTCAGGTGTGCTCTGTCCCTTCCACCTCACCTCAGACTCACTGACTGCATTTTCAAAAATGGAAAAATCAGTTTTATATAGCGGTAAGAAGCATTATTGCTTTAATATCAATTTCAGAAAGAAGTATACAACACCCAGACCCCCCAAAAAACAGAGAACAACTGATGCTTTCCCAAGCTTACAGCGTTCTGTAGGCATTCTGCCACCAACTCCTCTATGCCCAGTTTGAGATGCTTCTCTCCCAGTGTAGCTGCATTACTTAATACTCACTCAAACCCTTGCTAAGAGAGTTAGCAAGCAGTATAGCAATGTCTCTAGAAAGTCTTGTGATGTTATTTAAATGACTGTTAACTAATTTTCTATGATGTGCCCAATTGTACGATACAGTGGATTTTTCCTCTAATAAAAATCCCTGCAACAAAACTGGTGACAAGTTTGCAGATGATGATGACTGGGCACCTGATCATAGACTCTTTAGAGAAAGCAAGCAAGTATGGCAAAGCTGGATAATGTGGGAGCATTCACGTAACACAAGTCATGACAGCACCAACTTTCATACCAGTGTCACTTTTGGAATTTAACTGGTAGCTAATTTAAAGGAAATTATTACAATCTTCCAAACCACCAAGACTTGATATTGTTTCAGACCTTACCTTTTGTGTATTTTGTGTCTCTGGAAGGAGCAACCAAGTGAAATCCAACATTAAATAAAGCACACTTTTATTTTTAAACTATCAATTAAATTACATCCCTATTGAATAAATTCTCTGTTTAATCAGTGCTTATAGTGATAGTTTGTGTTTTAAAAGCCTTAACAGATATTTGCAATCCTCCACTATTATAAAAAATTTGCAATACACAAAACTGAGATAATGGAGAAATTAGTCAGGCCTGTGATGTATAACTGAGTTACTATCTATCTGGGAAACTATGTGAAGTGCTATCACTGCTTCCAAGGTGATGTTTCATGAAACAATGACTAGCTTTGATCACACATCAAAACACATGTAGAAGTTCAGGTATGTGCAAATGATGTAACAGTATGTGTTAAACAGTTAAACAAGTGGTTCAACTGTTTGTGGAAAAAAATAAAAAGACAAAGAAAAAGCTATGCTGAGCATTAATTCAAGTCAACCCATGCTGGCAGCTTATAATCTAAACATCAATCATATTTCCCAATGTAATTTATTTAGTAGAGCTTGAAGAAGTAACCACCATACAACCTTTATTTTGGAAAGCAGAAACATGGATGACAGTGGAGGTAGATGTACACAGATGACAATCCAGAAGCAAAGCGCGTATTCAACACAAATAACACAGAAGAAAACAAATAAAACCCCATGCACTGTAGAATCAGGAAGCAAATCCCACATTTCAGATGCTGCTGGTTATCAATATGACCAGGTTTATGCATCACAAAATGGGTCAGAACAGGAGTACAAAGGCATTGGGGATTACCTCAGTAGGTGTTGGAGAGAGCAACTGAGGGGACTGCAAACAGCAACACACAACAAATTAGTGATACAAATTCATGCATGATGTTACTTGTGAGAAGAACTACTCTTAAAATATCAATATCCATGTGTCACACATGATACAGTTGGAAAAGCACCTGTCATTTAAGTTAGGGCAATTTTTGTTTTTAAGTAAGTAAATAATGAATAAAATACAAATCATTTCATAGGAAGATTTTGCTGATTTCTTTACTGTAGAATCCTGGGGTCTAGTGAGGCCAGTCCTGTTGCCACTGCTGTTCAGTCATTTTCCTTTCAAAATTAAATACTATGTTTGGTTAGTTGAGCAAAGCAAATCTACTGAAACTATAGTGGCTGCAGGTGGCAGCCAGGATGTTGAAATTTGGAACACAGAGATTATTTCTGCCCTGGTAATATCAAGGATATGTAATATCAAGGATATAAATATTTGGAGCAACATGAAAATGTGCAAGTTGGATTGCAAGCACAGCTCAAAACCACTTCGGAGCGGGTGCAATGTCTGAGTCCTCACAGGAGGTGGGTGGGAGGTTGTTTAGTCTACACACCTCCGCCAAGCTGAGATGTAAAGGGGCAGTTGAGGAGGACAACAAACTATCAGTGCCCATGAGTTTTGAGATAGAAAGGAAGTGTTTATACTCCATAGGTTCCATAAGGCTAGGCAGCAGCTTTTGTTTTTGTGAAATCAGAAACCTAAATCCTGTTTAAATCCTTTACCAGATACAATCTTAATTCTTTTAGGATGCATTATAATGGAGCTACTGTGGTTCAGCATTGTACAGAGAGGGTTTTTGAAGGGAGTCTGCAAAACCTAACATACATGCAGCATTTTACGTGAGAGTAGTACTGAGACTTTAGTGGTACTGATTAAGAGGTTATTATAAATAGTATGGCTATTATTTATAGCATTTATTTCACTTAAACCTATAGAGAGCAAATAAGATTTCCATTCTAGACCATGTATATCTTTCCAATATAACTAGCATATCTAAGAGGTTTGATTTAAAAAAATGCATCTAAAAGTATAGAAAAAAATCAGAACTTCAAGTGAAAAGTAGTTATGGTTAGGGAAAAAAAGCTAACTTGCATGACAGGAGTTATATACAGATATGCTTCCCAAAAAAAACCAGAATTAGTATTAGATTATGTTAAATTAAATTTCACTAGCACAAACTCTATCATATTAGCACTGTGTATGAATAGGTTGAAATGCATGCATGCCATGAGGATGAACTTTAGTAAGGGACAGAAAGAAATCTGTACTTGGAAAGTGATATCATTGTTGTGCTATGAAAATAACACGGTACACTTAAAAAAAATAGAAAAAAATCACAAAAGACATTTGGCTTCGCTTCTGATTTTTGCATTATAATTAGCAATGGCTCCTGTTTCCTACCGCATGCATGAACTCTTCTCAGAGAAAAACATACTTTAATTACATGTCATCTGCTTAAAAAATGATCACAGAAAGTTCCACAGACCAAAAATTGAAATGAACGTCACACTTCTTTTCATGAAAGGCCTTATGAATGAATGGATGACATGATTCAATTAACTGGGGTTATAAAAGTTGGTGGGGCTGGTTTTTTTCCTGAAATTATGCACACAATAATGATGCACATAAAAAACTCAAATTCATAGTAAAAAAAAATACCCATGCTTCAGTACCTCCCCGTAACTATGCCTGTCATCTGAAGAGTAACTGATATATGGAGAATAGGAGATCATATCTGGGCGGTCAATGTTATAGATGGCTTTATTTTTAGGAAGAGCAGCCAAATCCCTGTAGTCAAGAATTTCATCTCCAAGCTTTGCCTAAGAAAAGGAGGAAAGAAAGCAGTGAGAATAAGAAAGAATATGATCAGGATACAATGAGAAAAGACCAGATAAGCATAGGTAGAAAAGTAATCATAGAATTAAACCACTTTTTCTGTTTGTGCATGTTTAAATATATTTACTATACAATGCTAAATATTACTGTTTTCTTTTTCTATTCTGGTGCTTTCTACTTTTCTTTGCCATTCACATTTGATTAATAGGAGTAGCATGGCATTATTCCAGTTCTCTTGGTTATATCTCACTTATCACTAGCTGGAGAAAGACATATGGGGGACAGATATTGTAGTATTTTTCAGGCAAAATACCCTTCATTTTAAAGTGGTTTTGGTGTGCAGGGTTTCCCTACCATAAGCAGCACTGAATAATCAAATACATATTTCCAACATATACTCTCCAGATGCTGAAAAACATTAGTCAGGTCTTTAATTTTTCCCATTCAGCTGTGTCCCAGAGCTTCACCTCCTTTCCTGACTATGTCTAAGTAGCCCTTAATTATGGGTCACAAACCAGCAGATGATGGATATGCACCATGCTGGATTAGTAGGAAGATCATAGATGCCACTTAAGTAAAATTCAAATCCTTTCATGAGACTCACACAGCCAACAGAAGGAAAGGGCTGTGTCACTCCCCATTCTCCTCTTACTACATTTATTCCAAAAGTATAATTATCAAAATGCCACTTTTGCACAGATTATCCTTAGTATAATTGTAACTTGCACCAAAACCATGTCCAGCACATACTGTCTTGTAGGTACAATGACAAGTTGGCCACATGAGGAGTGGAGAAATGGGCAGTGTAATTGTCTCATTCCCAACTCAGGCTTTGCAGAAGATAAGAATTATAAGCTCTTTGTGGGCAACAAGAAGATGAGTGAATCTTGCTATTCTCTGAATATCTCTCTATAATCAGCTATAAAACTGTAATAATTTTTTTCCACATGCAAAAATATGAAAATATCCAGGAATTATGTGTGCAGTGATATTTTTTTCTTAGTATGAGCTAAGAAAAGTTCAATATATTTTCCATGGAAGTTTTCTATTAGGTTAATCATACAAGAAAAAATTATTGTGACAACTTTCAGTTTTCCATTTTTCTAAAACAATGCACAAATTTGTGCAAATGTAAGCAATGTGGAAAAGAGGAAGATTCCCCTTAACTAAGCAAGTGGAACAAAGCTGCCATACCTATCATATATTCTCATCCTCAAAACTAATGAAAAAATGTCTTTTTATCAAATATGTGATTCTTCAGTTCTCTACAGATCTCACCCTCCACGCAGCTAGTTTAACAAGTTAAAGAGCAATGAAATAGCCCCTTGATGGAAATAAATCCCTATTGAGAGCCAGTGGCAAGCTCTGATGCAGAGGCAGGTCATGCAAAGATAAGGAGGAGTCTATTAGGGCTGTTCCAGGAAGACTTTGGGCAGCATTGTACCTACAAGGAAGGCCAAGGAGGCTGTGATAATTTTTTTTCTAAGGTATCCAGGGCTGTGGATACCATTCTATTGAACCCAAAGAAGTTCAGAATTGGGAATATTTAAATGTGAATTACGGTAATTTTAGTCCCTATTTGTCGATGTAGATGTGCAACATGAGATCCTCCCACTAGACTTCAGGATTGACAGGAGTAAAACTTGACTAGTTATATAATTCGCTTCAATTTAATACCAAAATGTGGGCAAATTTGGATTCAAAAAATACGTTACAGATACAGTTTCTTTCTCAACACTCAATTGCACAAACATCCAGCCTACATTGTTTTTTGTGTTATTTCTTTTGCCTACTTTCAAATATGCTAGGGAAGGCTCAAATTACAGATAAGAGGCTTCCAACCATGTCATCAGTAATATGGTATTTTGGATTCTGTTAAACCATGCTCTAATTTTTTAATATCTATTCCAGTTGGAAAATGTACCACCCAATTCTTGGAAGGCAGAGACAGGGACAGTGAGAATGAAGACCCTGGGCCGACTGTAGGAGAGGATCTGGTTCGAGACCATCTCAGGAACCTGAACGTATACAAGTCCATGGGACCTGATGAAATCCATCCACGGGTCCTGAAGGAGCTGGCAAATGAAGTTGCTAAGCCACTGCCCATCATATTTGAAAAGTCATGACAGTCAGATGAAGTTCCTGATGACTGGAAAAAGGGAAATATAACCCCATTTTCAAGAAGGGGAAGATGGATGAGACGGGCAACTACAGACCAGTCAGCCTCACCTCTGTGCCTGGCAAAATCTTGGAGCAGATTCTCCTGGAAGGCATGCTGAGGCACATGAAGAACAACAAGGTGATTGGTGACAGCCAGCATGGCTTCACTAAGGGGAAATCCTGCCTGACCAATCTGGTGGCATTCTATGATGGGGCTACGGAACTGATGGACAGGGGTAGAGCAGTTGATGTCATCTACCTGGACTTGTACAAAGCGTTCGACACTATCTCACATGACATCCTTGTCTCTAAGTTGGAGAGACATCAATTTGATAGGTGGACCACTCGGTGGATAAAGAACTGGCTGGATGGCTCAATGTCCAGCTGGAGACCAGTAATGAGTGGTGTCCCTCAGGGATCGGTGTTGGGACTGGTCTTGTTCAATATCTTTGTCAGTGACATGGACAGTGGGATTGAGTGTACCCTCAGCAAGTTTGCCAATGACATCAAGCTGTGTGGTTCAGTTGATACACTGGAGGGAAGGAATCCCATCCAGAGGGACCTTGACACGCTTGTCAGGTGGGCTGATGCCAACCTGATGAAGTTTAACCATGACAAGTGCAAGGTCCTCCACCTGGGTGGGAGCAATCCCAGGCACAGCTACAGGTTGGGCAGAGAAGAGATTCAGAGCAGCCCTGTGGAGAAGGACTTGGGGGTGTTGGTCGATGAGAAAATGAACATGAGCCAGCAGTGCGCGCTCACAGCCCAGAAAGCCAACTGTATCCTGGGCTGCATCAAAAGGAACATGACCAGCAGGTTGAGGGAGGTGATCCTGCCCCTCTACTCTGCTCTCCTGAGACCTCACTTGGGAGTATTGTGTGCAGTTCTGGTGTCCTCAACATAAAAAGGACATGGAACTGTTGGAACAAGTGCAGAGGAAGGCCACGAGGATGATCAGAGGACTGGAGCTCCTCCCGTGTGAAGACAGGCTGAGAAAGTTGGAGCTGTTGAGCCTGGAGAAGAGAAGGCTGCATGGAGACATCATAGGACCCTTTCAGTGTCTGAAGGGGGCCTATAGGGATGGTGGGGAGGGACTCTTCATGAGGGACTGACTGTAGTGATAGGAGAAGGCGTAACGGGTTCAAACTTAAACAGGGGAAGTTTAGATTGGATATGAGGAAGAAATTCTTTACTGTAAGGGTGGTGAGGCACTGGAATGGGTTGCCCAAAGAAGTTGTGAATGTTCCATCGCTGGCGGTGTTCAAGGCTGGATTGGACATAGCCTTGGGTGGCGTGGTTTAGTGGGAGGTGTCCCTGCCCCTGGCAGGGGGTTTGGAACTAGATGATCTTAAGGTCCTTTCCAACCCTAACGATTCTATGATTCTATGTAATTTCACAGTTGTATAAATTGCAAATATAATCTGTATAAAAATATGATTTCTATCCCCCATATGACAACGTACAACACAGCTATGTAACCTAAACCTTTAAGTTGTTTATATTAGGTTGGAGCACCTAATTCTATCTTCATAAAATATAGGTATGTATAAAGAAAGACTTCTATTTAAGCTTTATTTAATGTCATAATTTAGAAATCAACTGATTTTTAAGTGGTATTTAGGGACTCTGCGAGGACATCAGCACTAGGGTAAATTTTAGTCTGGATATAATGAAGCCATCACTAAAGATCACAAAAATATGTCCATCAGCTTCAAAGGGCATTGACCTGTACCCTTTCTCAGTTCAAGAAAACACCAAAGTCTGGTATGAACAGATGAAGAAAAAGTGGTATAGCTTTAGTAAACCATTTATGAACCACATTCAGGTTTAGCCAAAACATACTTTGCTCATCTTTCCCTAGCTGACCACCCAACCACGACCCAGAAACATGTCTCCCATGAGATGGCATGTTGTTCAGAATGATGGTATGGCTGAGTTGATGACTTTGAAAGTATGAGCACCACGAATTCATGGTTCCTAAGCTTTAACTATTTTCTCTAAATTCTCTTCTGCCCAACATGGTACTTCACTGAGCTCACCAGCTGTGAAAGCACAATTTTACTATTGGTTTTAAGGATCTGAATCCATGCTACTGCTGAAAGCAGCTGTCCTGTGTGCACCTTGCCACTCTGCTCTGCTTTCTGTTCTGCATTAGCATTAGAGGACATGTAGACGGCTGGGGTTTTTTTTGCCTCTTTGGTTGGCTGGAGGTTTTTCCTCCCTTATTTTTTCAGCTGAATCTGATCTCAAATCTGACTGATCACACACCTCTGTGTACCCACCAGTACTAGCATCAAAGAGGAGACAGGAAGACATGGCCAGGGAGGGACAGGTCTACATATGTGTGTGACCTTCCTTTCAGTGGTAGCATGAATTTAGGTTTGGTAAAAACAATCATGAAAGCACCCAAGTTAAATCTTGATCATGTCTGTAAGTCATTACACTCCTGTAATAGAAAACAGATGCAAAAGATAGCCAAAGAACCACTTTGATAATATAGAAGCTGTGTAACATGTTTTTAATTCTTTTTACTTTCCTGTTCGTGAAAGCCAAAATAAGATTTAATCAATCTCACAGCTTTGACAATTAAGCAGTCAGAGATGAGACAGATACAGCAAGAACTTGCACGCCTCTGGGGAATCTTTTTTCCTAATTGACTCATATTTGCTAGACAACTTTATTTTTTCACAGTCTCAGCTGCCTGTAAAGTATATGAAAGCAGCAAACTTTAAGAGTTGTGTGCTGATTTAATGATATCCTTTAAAAAAATCCCTACACTCTGTTCCCTTCTCCCCCCCCAAAAAAAAACCAAAAAAAGAAATTGGAGATTTGTCCTTGACTTTTAGCTGCCTGTGAAGCATATTTAAACCTGTAATCGCAAACATCAAGAAGAACAGTACCATCCAATAGCTAGATAAATGTCACTTAAAAACATAAATCTCAGAAGAATGTTCATGCTTATAAAAAAATGAAGTGGTGCATGGCTGGAGAGATAGAGACCATCTGGTCAAAGAAAATGCTTACATGACAATGTAAGCACAATGATTTGTCTTTGAAGTATTTGAGACAACAGTTTTTCACTGGAATATATGACTGGAATCTGTGACTGGAATCCACCAGGATGGAGCTCTACTAGAAGGAGAACTCAGAAACACCAATGAGCATTTACATAAGGGGCAGTTCCTCCACTTCAGTCTTACTCTCATAAAGGTTAGATTGCATTCAAAATAATTTTTGCTTTAAGGAAAAAGACACATTTGGCTGCAAGACACTTTTTGCTTGTCTTAGTGTAGCAGATAAAAGCCCTTAATCTTTGTAAGAGTAAGCTATCTGGCAGTCAACTGTATCTCCAGCAATTCCCTCCGCAGATGGTATCCAGTGAGAATAACCTGCCTACCTGAAGGATACTTGCGCAGGATAAAGAATAGCTCTGGCAATACTGAAGTTCTCCATGAGATCTTTGTATGGATTGTGCCACACTTGTGGGTATTTTTTACCTGTTGGTAGTAGCCTTGGGGATTTGGCCGTGAGCATTAGCTACAGCAATTATGGCAATCAAAGTACACCTGGCATTGAAAAAATACCCTGCATAAGCTTTTATCATACTTGTTATTTTAAATTCTCTCTATGAGCTTTCCAGAGCTAGGACTTCTTAAACCATAAACACATCAAAGGTCCTCTGAGGTTAGAGACTGGCATCTGTCAAGGTCCGAGTCCTGCAATCACACGAGTGCTTTCATAAGCTCCATTTAGACAAGTTGTGTTCAAATCTAAGCTTGTAATCTACCTATGGGCTGTACTGTTTACTTAAACTTTTCTCTTTAGAAATCATTGTGGTATTTTGCATGCTTTGGTATAAGCCAGCTCCAGTTGTAATATAAGTGCTATAAATACACTACAAAAAACAAGAAGAAACTGCCAGAATTCTGTCATGGCAAATACAGTATTCAAATATTTTAAGTGCGAGCAAGTAAATCTATTTTAGAGGAGTCACCAGCTGCAGTGGTTTGGAGACACCAACTTTCTACACAACGTGCTAAATGTAGCAGGAAGCACAGAGTTTTCCACATCCCACAGAATGAATTTCACTGTGAAATACTCACATAGATCACACGGCTTGGGGAACCTGATGTACTTGAAGCAGGTACAGAAATAATACTCTCAGAGGAATTCCTCGTTTCCTGTGGCAGGAGAAGAGAAACAAACCAGAAAAGAAATAGAGAAAAGGCAGAGTAAATGTAACTGTTACTTCAAAAGGAGCATGCAAGACATTTCATTTAATCTTTATCACTTAAAAATGGCTTATTTCAGCAAGCTCAAAACACACAGGCATACTAAGGAGTTAAAAATAGAATGCTTTTAGTCAGTCAACTTCTTTAAAATGTAAAAATTATTTTACATATGACCTTCTTTTCTCTTTCCTTCGGAATGAAATGGCCTGGAGCACTTCTGGGCTGCCAGGACACCCTTTGGGCACTATCAAGGACAGGTCAAGTCACAAGATGATACAGTGGCAGCATTTTTACTCCAAGATTATACCATCAAACCAATCTACATTGCTTCTGGAAAGTGCCACACTACTGTGCCATTCACTCAGAGGAAAGAGCACAACATTATGCAGGGCATCCTGCATAATAGGTTGCCTTTCCCCTCTCTGATCATAAGACTACCAGGTTGATTTTAATAGTCAACTGGTTTTGCTCTGTTTTCAATCATTCTGGAATTTAGAACGACAGACTTTTCTTGCTTTCTTTTTGCATCATCCTTTACGATGAAAAATATAATTACTTTTAAATAATAAGGGTTGCTACTTAAAGGGTTATGAGATGCAATGATATTAACCATGAGTGAACAGATCTGACATTCATAATTGAAGATTAAACAAATCTTACCGTGAAATCAATAGGTTTACATCCTCTTTTATCCAGATATATCAATTCTGGGTAAATATTCTTTCCCATCTATGGGAAAAACTGCCCCTGACTGCAAAAAGTATGTATTTTACCATGTACTCAGAATGACCATCGTTTACTGTCTCATGAAAGGCTGACACTTCCTACCTAGAGGTTACAACTCTTCAAACCCTTAAAATGCTTTTAGCAGTATTAAGCTGTCAGGTCAAGGTAGCATCTTTCCTACTGCTCCAGTCTTTATTTGAAGTATTTACTTGGTTTGAGCAGCAGTATGTGAATATATCTGTACTGTATTGTGTTAACAGAGCAAACAAACTAAATGATCACAACTATCCTTCCAGTGACCTTCTTTAGTCCAAATAGCCCTGTGGCTATCTGAGACAATATGTAGAGGCACTTATCCATATAAAAAATATCCAGTTTAATTGTTTTGGCATGTCTGAATGGGGTTTTGGAATTTTCTCCCTCTCATTTTCAATTGTCTGAGGCTCTATACACGCTCAGAAAGTCCAAAGGGACAAGCATAGAAATAAAGAGTATTATCTGAAAAATACTTGTGGCTGCTGTTGAGATGATCATTTAGCACAAACAGTGCAATTGTCCTGCTCTTCTGCATAGTTAAAACACACTGCAGTTTTCCAGAACTTGTGTAAATGACATGAAATGTCATCAATGCAGAACTGTCATGTAGAAGCCACACTTCTCTTTCATGATGTTCCTACAGGAGGCCTAATGCAGTGGAGGAAAAAAACACAAATCTAAAGAAAAAAGCACTATTCCAATGTTTAAAACCCTGTTAAAGTCATATGTCAGTTCTGAATAAACACGGGGATTCCCAAGATAAAGCCTCAAAGCTTCTTTCTGTGTCATGTGGATCATAGAATCGTAGAATCGTTAGGGTTGGAAAGGACCTTAAGATCATCGAGTTCCAACCCCCCTGCCAGGGGCAGGGACACCTCCCACTAAACAATGCCAACCAAGCCTATGTCCAATCCAGCCTTGAACACCGCCAGCGATGGAACATTCACAACTTCTTTGGGCAACCCATTCCAGTGCCTCACCACCCTTACACTAAAGAATTTCTTCCTCATATCCAGTCTAAACTTCCCCTGTTCAAGCTTGAACCCGTTACGCCTTCTCCTATCACTACAGTTCCTCATGAAGAGTCCCTCCCCACCATCCCTATAGGCCCCCTTCAGATACTGGAACGATGCTATGAGGTCTCCATGCAGCCTTCTCTTCTCCAGGCTCAACAGCTCCAACTTTCTCAGCCTGTCTTCCTATGGGAGGAGCTCCAGTCCCCTCATCATCCTTGTGGCCCTCCTCTGGACTTGTTCCAACAGTTCCATGTCCTTTTTATGGTGAGGACACCAGAACTGCACACAATACTCCAAGTGAGGTCTCACAAGAGCAGAGTAGAGGGGCAGGATCACCTCCCTCAACCTGCTGGTCACATTCCTTTTGATGCAGCCCAGGATACGGTTGGCTTTCTGGGCTGTGAGCAAACACTGCTGGCTCATGTTCATTTTCTCATCGACCAACACCCTCAAGTCCTTCTCCACAGGGCTGCTCTGAATCTCTTCTCTGCCCAACCTGTAGCTGTGCCTGTGATTGCTCCCACCCAGGTGGAGGACCTTGCACTTGTCATGGTTAAACTTCATCAGGTTGGCATCAGCCCACCTCACAAACGTGTTAAGGTCCCTCTGGATGGGATTCCTTCCATGGGATCAGTGGAGTATGTTTTAAGATTAGAGTGTAGCATGCCCCTAAAACACATAAAATACCTGGGTGAACGGCTGAATATATTTAATAACTTTTCATGAATTCCTGGAGTTTTTAATAATCTTTCCTCAACTTGGAGGTGTCATCTTGTTTTTAAGAATGCCTACAGGGATGCTGGAGAGGGACTCTTCAGCAGGGACTGTAGTGATAGGAGAAGGGGTAATGGGTTCAAATTTAAACACAGGAAGTTCAGGTTGGATATCAGGAAGAAGTTCTTTTACCGTGAGGGTGGTGAGGCACTGGAACGGGTTGCCCAAAGAAGTGGTAAATGCTCCATCCCTGGCAGTGTTCAAGGCCAGGTTGGATAGAGCCTTGGGTGACATGGCTTAGTGGGAGGCATTCGTGCCCATGGCAGGGGCTGGAACTGGATGATCTTAAGGTCCTTTCCAACCCTAACTATTCTATGAGTCTATGACTACAATTCATTAAAATTTCTTACTTGTGCAATCCAAGTCTCATCTTACTAAGATATTTCTGCAGATCGATTCTGTGATTCATTATGCTATTCAGGTACTCTCACAATTTTTCCCATTTCTGCTTCCAGTGACTAAAAGTCACTCATTCCACACCTCGCATATGCTCTTTTTTCTCTGCCCAATCCATTGCCCCTTTTAGCATTCTGAGTCTATATCCCAGCATTATTGCTGCACATAATCTAGATTTTGCAATAAAAACATCTCAGTTCACTCCACTGCCTCTGTTCAGTTCTTTTCTCTGTACTACCCATTTTTATTCTTCCTCCACCTATTTTTCCTTTATGCATTTTGCTAATACTTATTTTTTCTCCTGCTAATTTGTTTTTTTTCTGTCTTTTTCAGCTTTATCTCTTCTGCTTATAATCTCGCTTTCTCTTTATTTTTCTTTCTGCTGACACTCTCTTTCACAACTTGTTTCATACTTGCACTCCATCTCCAAAGTTTTGAACTGTGCTGCCACTTACTCTTTCTGCCTTTGTCACCTACTTTAATTACCTGCTGCGCATGTATGCATATAAATATATAGAAAGATAACGTTAAAAACAAACTGCAAAGGTTGACCAGAATATTTCTCAACCACTATATTCCATTCCCAGCTTTACAAGTAAGATTGAAAAGTCCACGAGTACCCTCTTTGAAATATCATTCTTTCTTTTTGGTTTATTCTTTCCAAAATAAGTGTAAAGACCAAAAAGGAAGAAGAAAAACTAAGAGAAGGGAAAATGACTAGACTTGGGAAAATGCTTTGAGTTCCATTCCAGCTTTTTTTTTTCCCCTATTCAGGCAAAACTCCCACTGACTTGCAGATACAGATACCTTCCTCTCTGCTGGGGAAGGGGAAAACTCTCAGTACTCAAACAAATGAATCAACCTTTACACAGTATCTTACAAGTACAATTTCTTTGCCATTGTGAGGAAAGGGCAGCTAAGTAGGAACCCAGTACAACCTTGTCCGTGGTCTTTCTTTAAAGGAGGGAGTTGGAAAACTACTATATTTTCAATAAATTAACATGAGGTTTCAGCCTTACAATTGCAGCTACTCAGCTAGAATAAAATCTTTAGGAAGCCTGAAATACTGCTTAATAGTACCAGGCTGAATCAACAGCACTTAAAGTATTTTTATAATTTAAAACATACATTTCATATATACATAGCATAATTTTAAATATACATTAAACCTATACATTTCCTACTGAAATATTATATATTTGATATTCAGAGCTCACCATGAAGAATACCAGAGCAATTGCTTCCCATACAAATGGGTACAAAAATACAGCCAAGATCTTTCAGGGTAAAGCCCAAACCAAATTTTTTTTCAAAACAGTAATTTAGTCAAAGTTGCACTTGCTAAAACACCAGGTTTGTAAACACTCTTTTTATAGCTGCTGCTTCCCACTGTTCTGAATTGCTCCATGTGCCTGCTGTCCAAGCCTGGATGAATCAAAGCAGAGTTTTTTTGAACAAGGGTACCAAGCATACCACTTGGAGCATCAGAGAATATCAGAACTGAAAAACCCCATACTTGGCCTCTGCATTAAATGAGATTGTTGTATCTCAGTCCCACCAATTCAGAGGGATCATTTCCCCAGCTACAGATTAATTCTTCATTTCCTAGAGGCAGCATATTCATCTGCTAACCTTGTAATTATTAAAGTTGCCAGAACTCCCCTGTTTTCCCCTTGCACACAGACAGATGCACAAATCATCCAACTTAAGGAGGTACTTAAAGCCAGAGGTTAAATTAAGTTGGGGCTGGCTTGCCAACATTTTACGAACAAATAATAAAAAAGAAATTCCAAGGAGATTTTTTTTGATGTTGTTAAAAAAAAAAGAGAGAAAGTCCTCTGATCTGTTAAGTGCAGAGCCACATAAAAAAGGGAGAAGTCATGAACTGATCACATCATAATAGGACAGAAGTTAAAAATTAACTTTTTTTTTTGTTATTCATATTTTCACATTTTTCCTTATTCAGCTTATTTGTATAGTTCATAGGTCAGCATTCCCCTGAAGTTGTAGCTTTAATCACTAAGTAAAAGCAGACTATTCATATTAAATTATTACATTAACCTACTAGATTTTCATAGTCTAAAATTTAAAATTATAGTAGCGAAAAGATTAAAAATCCAGCCCTCCATGCTCACTGAAAAAAAAAGGATAGAGAATAATGTGATAATGGAATAACACCAGGTATTATATACAGTCTTTTTACCTTGTTTTTTTCTTCAGCCTTTGCAGCCTGTCTACAAACTGGATGCCAAATGGATGTACCTGGAAAGTAAATTTAAAGTTCTGCTTAATTCTGTTGCCCAATAAGAACCTTAAAAGGATTAAAATAAGAACATCATTAAACCTGCCTATAAGGTTTTATAAATCACAGCATACTGATTCCAATGTCGTCGCTATTGAGTGGATACTTTCAAAGCTAAAATTGACAACTTCTCAATATCAGTAAGCTTGCTCAGATACATTTCAAACACTAGATTCACTTCAGAAAGGTATACGTACTTCAATATGCGAGATCAGTATCTATACCAGAGTCCTAAGAAGTGTGATATGGGATCTCTGGATCTCTTCCAGACCAACCTCTTGTTCAGAGCAGGTCCCATTATAGCAGGCAGCTCAGTGCTGTGCCCAGTTGGATTCTGCATATCTCCAAGGATGCAGAACCCACAGCATCTCTGGACAACCTGTTCCACCACTATGGAAAATTTTCCCTTTTCCATGTGTGTAGTCAGAATTTCATGTCCTCTTATTATACATAATCGAGTAATAGTCTGGCCTGGGTCATACTACGTAGCACACTCTGATGGGATGAAGCAGCATTTAACACTAGCTGGAAATCCAGTCTTTCTGAATTATTCACTGTACTGATCTTGCACTTCCTATATGTTTGTCTCTTGTAAGTCAAATACTAGGGAACTGAATACATTCAGGGGACTACCCATCTTGGAGGAAGCAGGAAATACAGAATGAACCAATTCTCTACTGCATGTAATTACAGAAGAGAGGATTATGAATTCCAGAGATAAAAGTAAATATTAAGTACAAGAAAGAAACTTGATAGTTTCGCATTAATAAAAGGAAAAAAAATGGTCTTTTTAAAAGCTGAACACAATGATAAATACTCAGAATTCAACTGAAGTGGAATGTGTGTAACCATATAAAAGAATAATTTGTGAGCTTTAATAGTAAAAAGGAACCGTTACGTTTATGTCAGTCTGAGCTCAGACAAGCTACAAACCAAAGCTTCCACACAGTTAAATAACGTAAGTGCACTGCAATTGCTGCTTGACTAAATGGGAAAAGGAGAACCTTTGTGTTTAAATATTTAATGTTTATCCTGGGTGGAGAGCACCAAGAGGAGTTATTGGAAATGCTTTGTTTTCATAGCAGTTTGATAGTTTTCTAACCAGTGGATTTTGGAAACAAGATAGAAACAGAAAAAATTATTTCCCAGAAGACAGATGGAGATCATTAGAACTCATTTCACAAAAATAACCCAGATGAATCCAGACTCATGCAATAAGATACTATCTATAAGTACAGACCAGATAAATTAGGTTTACTAAGTTTCTGAAGTTTTGGGGACCTGAACCACTAAAGAAATATCTTTACAGCACCTTTACATTCAATGCTAATTTACCTTCCAATTACGAGTAGGTCTGAGCTTGCCCACTGACAGCATTTGACCCAGTGGCTTCATAGGTTGATATAAATCTTCCCAATGGTACTAAGAAGTATTCAGATCAACTTTTTTTGAATTTCTCTTATCTGTGGTCAAGCAAAACTGGGAAACATTTTCACACAGAAGGACAAGGGCCCTTTCAAACAAAAGTCATCTGATGGACTGCAAAGAGTTGTGGTCAATGGCTCAATGACCAGTTGGAGACCAGTAACGAGTGGTGTCCCTCAGGGATCAGTGCTGGGACCGGTCTTGTTCAACATCTTTGTCAGTGACATGGACAGTGGGATTGAGCATGCCCTCAGCAAGTTTGCCGATGACATCAAGCTGTGTGGGTCGGCTGATATGCTGGAGGGAAGGAATGCAATCCAGAGGAACCTTGACACGCTTCTCAGGTGGGCTGATGCCAACCTGATGAAGTTTAACCATGACAAGTGCAAGGTCCTACGCCTGAATCGGAGCAATCACAGGCACAGCTACAGGTTGGGCAGAGAAGAGATTCAGAGCAGCCCTGTGGAGAAGGACTTGGGGGTTGGTCGATGAGAAAATGAACATGAGCTGGCAGTGCGCGCTCACAGCCCAGAAAGCCAACTGTATCCTGGGCTGCATCAAAAGGAACATGACCAGCAGCTCGAGGGAGGTGATCCTGCCCCTCTGCTCTCCTGAGACCTCACTTGGAGTATTGTGTGCAGTTCTGGTGTCCTCACCATAAAAAGGACATGGAACTGTTGGAACAAGTCCAGAGGAGGGCCACGAGGATGATCAGAGGACTGGAGCACCTCCCATAGGAAGATAGAATGAGAAAGTTGGGGCTGTTCAGCCTGGAGAAGAGAAGGCTGCATGGAGACCTCATAGCATCGTTCCAGTATCTGAAGGGGGCCTATAGGGATGCTGGGGAGAGACTCTTCATGAGGGACTGTAGTGATAGGACAAGGGGTAATGGGTTCAAACTTAAACAGGGGAAGTTTAGATTGGATATGAGGAAGAAATTCTTTAGTGTAAGAGTGGTGAGGCACTGGAATGGGTTGCCCAAAGAAGTTGTGAATGCTCCATCACTGGTGGTGTTCAAGGCCAGGTTGGACAGAGCCTTGGGTGGCATGGTTTAGTGGAAGGTGTTCCTGCCCATGGCAGGGGGGTTGGAACTAGATGATCTTAAGGTCCTTTCCAATCCTAACTATTCTATGATTCTATGATGACCACTGATGACTCAATTTCTAAGGAACATGCAACACCTGAAGGAACTTTACAGTAGTTTATTAAGAGGATGAAGAACAGGTTATAAAATCCTAGGTTCCAACATTTTTTTATCTAACACATCAAGTAAGGCAGCCCAAATACCTAATCACAGATCTTTCATTAAGTTAAATGGAAACTGCTCTTCATGTGAAGATAAAAAGTATTTGATAGTAAGCTGGTAACAACGTTTCATGCATCAGAAAATAAAGTGATTATTGGAACTAAAAACCAGCACAAAACCTAACAAATATCCATCATTATAAAAACTGAACTTAAAAAGGAGATTCAGTTGCAACCCAGTTTCTGAAAAGTTTGAAATCTAGAATCAAATTTGTAGTTTGGTATCTTTTTTTAAAGCACTGATTTCCCATGGGACTTTAATACTGCTAAACTACTTTGCAATTGGAACCACAGCATTTTCTGGCTCCCAAGGGAGAATCCATGAGCACAGACAAGGATCATTATGTCCTTTAATGAGCTAGTTCTTGTTGCAAACCAAAGTGACAATAAAATTGTCATTTTAAGTAACGCACAAAATCATAATTAGATTTTACCGAGCCCACTGCTGTGTTTTAAATAAAGTCTAACTTTCCCAGCTTAATGTACTATTTCAAAGTATGCTTCTAGAAAACTGGAAAACTGCAAAGTTGTAATACAGATCTGGAGAAGCATGTGATTTTAGGATAACACACCAGCCCTACAGTTCCCACATCCTACTGAGCTTCTCTTTTCTGTTTTCCTTTGAAAAGATACTGTCAGTCAAATATATAGGCAAAAGCCTTCATTTTCTTTCGTGTCTGACTGTGTAGACATTGTTTTATTTGATCAGTTTAGTACGGCTAAAAGTTGCTGCATATGAAGTATAGATTTTATGTCATACCTTTGTTAACTTTTTTCCCCCTGTTGAATAAATTACTGTGCAAGCCCTTGTCCACTACCACTGAAATTCCCTGACAAACTGAACTTCTTCTGTGCAAGCTTATGGCTGTGTAAGGTATAGACATATTCTGTGGTAAGGGCTTCAGTTCCATGGCATCCTCTTCTCCACTCTCAGGACACTTAGGTCTGACTGAGGGGAATTCAGGTAAGGACTTTCAGATTTTCTCCTCATACCCAAATGGGTGATGAGTACAGGACTGGTCTTAGGACTGCAACAGCGGCATTAGGGAACCTGATGTCCCACATGCATGTTATCTTTCATCTGGACCACTTATCACTGGAGAAAAATCCCACATTTTTTTAGTAAATGGAACATTTTAATAATCTTCATTGTCAAGTAGTTCCCTTCCATCTGCAGGAAATAACTGTTACCACTCATCCTTCTGTGATTCATGCTTGCTATCGGATTTTAAATAGAAAGAAGTAGTAGGTGAGTAAGAAGCAACAATGGTTTGTTTTTGCTTTTCCATTGCATTGTTCACTTTCTTTGGTAGCTATGAAATGAGAATAAGGGCAAAACAGCTCAGCCATGCTAACAAGTATGGGCAAGAGGGCCATGCTGCCAAGCGTGTTTTGCATTTTGGGTTTTTGTTTGGTTTTGTTTTTACCTTGAAGATACATTTCTTCTCCTTCTGCAAACATCTGATTGCACCTGACACATCGTGCACACGTTGGGTGATAATGTTTTTCTCCTGCCTGTTTGGGAAAAAAGGTACAAGTGATTAAGTATACTGACAAATTTGGTGGCTTCAACACGAAGAGTTTTTACCCCATCCTCTAGAATATGACTAGTTAGAGTAAATCAGTTAATGTTAATTAATTCAACAATCTCCTACAGCCACAATGCCATTTTTTTATTATAGACAATTCATGACATAAAATGAAATTATGGTCTCGCCCACACAAAACCAAAATTTAATGTGCAATAGTTAAGTCTCTGAATTTACAGAATGGAAACAACTTTATACAGGAAACACATATACCCTGTAAACAACCATTGTGTGCACCAAGTGCAAGGCAACTTAGGACTCACCTGAGCAAGGAAGTTGGGAGGACATAACCTTGAGCATGGATTTGCAGCCAAACTGCATGTCCCTCATGTCCCCACTGAACTGAATCTCAATGTACAGCAAGAACCACCTTGTGGAAGGAATGCTCGTATCTGCTCTGAAAGTGTCTTGCAGCTAACGTCTACTAAAGAGTTTCCATGATGAGTGTGTGTGGTGTGCCTATAGGGCTATAAGTTCAGAGCTGACACTTCTGGGTACTGTGTACTAAGTCCCTTGCACAGACAAGCCATAGCTTTGCCAGTTGTTCTGAGATTAGTCCACATAACTTAATACCACCATTTTCAGTGATTAGAATAAGAACAGGACTGAGCCCTAAATTTGCTCAGAATACCTTAATAACTCATCAATTTTCATAAATTCAAATTTCAGATTACCTTATAACTCCATTAATTTAAACTGTTTCACCACTGACCTCTATGTGTTTCTCAAGAGGAGAAATCTACCTGCTACAAAGGAGCAAGGGCTTCTCTATGTCAGAATGTGTCACACAGACAAGGCTGAAGTTAACCTCAAATGATTATCAGACAAAAAAGATTATTGGATCAAGGGATTTATGTAAAGCTCAATTTTGGTAGCTTGGCCAAAATTCAGTTCTATGGTTGACTGTGGGTAAACTTATTAGCTCTGGTTCCCACAGGTAAGGACAGCAGCACCCCAAGGCAATGTTGGCTTGAGCCAGTGACAAAAATAGCATTCAGTGCTTTTCTAAATGAACAATGCTTGCCAGCCCCTCCAACCTGCACCCCTACCCCATCTTTCAGATGACACTGAAAAACAGAGTTCAACAGCCCAAAGCTGTCTCTTGTGCATGCTCCCACACCCCTCATTCTTCAAAATCCCTACATAACTGAAAGCTTGGCATCTTGCTCCTCTTCAGACCTCGCACTCTTCTATGCTAGACAGGATGGCTATGGTTAGGTGGATTAAAGTCAGTGCCACTTCTATTATCAACAAAAGCCAGGTGATCAAGTACCTCTAAAACTTACAGCTAAGTTAAACTAAGTTTAACTTAAAGTTTAAGCTAAATCTGACTTCAACATAAATTCTCCTGGAGTTAAAAATAAGCAAATTTCGATCCACACAGAATGTCTCACAACCTGCTTATCTGAAAAAAAGTTACAAATGATACTAGGGTTGTATGTGCCTTTAAGAAATTACTATTAAGTATTGCCTCTCTGTCTTCAGTGTGTAAATATGTACATTCTCCTTCTATTAATCTAGAAATTTAATGCTGTTACTACAGGGATGACTTGTGCTACTCTTTTTTATTGACTATCAAAACCTTCAGAGGTATTTATACTGAAAAACATCATCTGCATCTGGAGGATATTTTGCTGTTCACAATATCAAACAGAGGAGTATGGTAAATTTTGGTTATAGAATCTCTGGGTTTACTTCATCAGTGTTAACTTGATTCATCCCTGAAACCTCTTGCTGCATTTTAAACCAGCAATAAGGAAGAGTGACATATCACATCAGACTTGCCATTTTGAAAACAAGTTTCTTCCAGTTAATTCTTTTTGTTATGGTGCCATTTGTACAGACTGCTGACGGATTTCTGCAGCTTTAGACAATGAAGATGGTCACTACTGCATCGACACCTCAAAATATCAGAACATGAATTATTGTTACTGGGCCTAAACCTTGAGTTTAAAATTGCTTGCCTGAGTGCAGGTGTTTAAACACAGAAGGGTATTTAACCATCATAAGACAAACGTAGGTTTGGAATATCAATCTGAAAAGAAATATCTCCTTTTGAAGATTTGCACAGTATAAGCATTGCCAATGCAATGCATCACTGCAGTAATTCAATTGATTCAAACAGCTGATAGAGTTTCCAGACTAACACTCTCTAGGGGAATTTGATTACTCTTTTGCTAAAATAAACTATCAGAATAGATGTGTTCTGATATATCAGAACCTGGATACATCACAGAATAAAATCTATTTCCCCAAATTTAACATTACAACCAAATACATAAGTTTAGATTGGATATGAGGAAGAAATTCTTTACTGTAAGGGTGGTGAGGCACTGGAATGGGTTGCCCAGGGAAGCTGTGAATGCTCCATCGCTGGCGGTGTTCAAGGCTGGGTTGGACATAGCCTTGGGTGGCATGGTTTAGTGGGAGGTGTCCCTGCCCCTGGCAGGGGGGTTGGAACTTGATGACCTTAGGGTCCTTTCCAATCCTAACTATTCTATGATTCTATAATTTTAATTCACTCCACATAGTAGCTAATATCAATGAGATGTAGAATGGCACAGAAAGACCTCTTTTAAAACAATAACAGAAAACTCAGAGGAGAACAGTGTAGTGATCCCATTTGCTGATGCTCACTCCAGGGTAACTCAAATGGATTTTGAATAATTACCCCTGAATTAAAATGGGAGATACTCAAACTTTTCACATAACTCTAAGTGCTGCCAAATGGGTTTCATTCATGACAAGACAAGGCACTCTGCATCACTTTAAGTATTTAACACAGATTGCACCATCCTTCTTAATAAGAGGTGACAGCTGAACCTGAAGCTAGAGACTCGATGCAGGTATTAAGTAATAATATTCCCTAATATGTTTATACAGTTACCCAGATTAGATACCATAAATTATATTCAGACCTAGGACCTGGGTGGGGTTGGGTTTGAATGTGAATCATAACCTCACCTGGGTGCACACCACAGAGGGTTTCATTAGTGCTCCTCTCCCCTCTCTTTTCACACTGTTTCAGAGCCTTCACCTCCTAGATGAACAGGAGGGTCCAGGGAACAGGGTCCAGCAGAACACAGAAATTCTATAAATTTAGGCCAGCAACTGTTTAATGTTTTTAGTTTTGTTGTAATAATGGCCTCATTATTTTTTCTTTTCTTGGTTATATTGTTGCGAGAGAATTTAATGCAGCAAACAAATTCCTAACCATATGGTAACTTTTTCTTTGCACATTTTGAAAGCTTAGTTTGACAGATTGTTGTCTCAGTGTTTAATAAAATATCAACACACACAACACAGAAGAATCGACATTCATCTGTGGGAGATTTTTTAAGGTTCAAGTCGTAGATTGCAAGAAACTGTCTTAATATCTTACATTTGCGTCAAGACTGCACCAGGTCTTTGTGCTCAGGCATCCAGATGTGAAGACAGTATTAATATGAAGATCAATTTAAAGATTAATTCTCAACTGAGTTTTCCTCAGACCTGAATAGGAAAGCATGTCCTTAGCAACACAGTACACCACCAACAGTTTAATTTCTCTTCAAGTGTCCATACTAGCTTTTCACAACCACCTAGTCAAAGTCTTGGTGTGTAGTTTAAAAGTGGAGCCAAAACAGTCCTTAGCACTCTGAGACAAAGCATTATGAATTACTTCATTCTCTTTAGGTATGAGGGACTCCTTTAAATGGTAAATCTTCTCTGTACAGCAGGCAGAGCCTTCTGGGCTGGGTCAATGTGCGAAACATTCTCCCAGTGGAGTGGAGGACCTCCCTGCACTCCTTGCCCTAAGCATGGGGGCCACTGCAGTGTTGCTACCTGTCCCACAGCACAACAAGTACATCCATCCTTCACTTAGAACCAGGAAATTCTACAACAAAGTGAATACAACCACCTTTTCTCATTTCTCATGACTTCAAGGCTTGAACTAGACAAAAGAAGCATGACTCTGATATGACAAATATTGATCACATCATTTAAAGCACAATTTGAAGACAGTAAGGGGCATTATAAATTTGATGAGCAGTATGAACACCATGCCTGAGAAACATGCAACGCTAGCAAAGCCAGAGTAATTAATGCCGGAAGGAACAACCTTAACTAGTTGAGGTTAGGTTTTAAATTAGCTGCCATCACTCAGGGAAAAGATACTACATTATTGCAGACAGCTCAGCAAAAACCTCTGCTCATTTTCTAGCTGGGGCTGCAGTAACTGATGAAAGGACAGAATCTATAAAAAATGATATGTGTAAAAATTTTAACTCTATCACAATGACATTGCTTGTCTGGCCTCTCACGCCATTGCTAGGAGGGTGACTGATGTAATTTTTTACTGCAGTTGATGAGTGACAACTGCTTATGAATTGACACATGAGGGATCGAACCAGAGCAGCCTAAAGCTCAAAGCGCAAACTGAGCCCTGGAAGGAAGACTCAAGATTTCTAATGACTCTCTCAACAGTCTAAGTACATCCTATCTCACTGCATGACTCAGTAAAGTAGCTAATAAAGGAAGAAAAATGCAGACAAAATCATTTAATGTGTTAAATAAAGTCATAACTATTTAGTTCCTTTCCTGAGAATGAAGATTTCAGTAATCTTACCTCTAAAAAAATTTACCTTGTTATCAAAATGCACAGTGGTAACTGACATCTTGTACTGCTGGGAGTAAACAGTACGTGGAAGTGAGAAAAGGTTACACTGCTGCACTGATTCCATCATATCAAAGCATATTTTCCATATTAAGGGCACGATATATAGGTTGCTATAATAGTGTGTTACTACCACTGTTATCTATCAAGATAGGTCCAAATCCTGCCCTCCTCATACTGTAAAATCTCCAAATGAAGTCCTAACTATATCTCATCCTGAACAAAGATAATGGAAATCAGGCTACAAAACACTGAGCCTGCTGGTATGCCAAGGCATGGTGCAGTTGCATGACCCAGAAACAAAGCCCACAGAAGCCCGGTATAAAGCATTCTTAGTTAAAAGCTTTCCGCATGGAACAAATCTGTTGGAGAATTGGGTCATCTCCAAACAACCACCTGTTCAAGCAAAAGGAAACAGAACAAAGCAAAAACCTGCTGACAATCAATAAGACTTTCAACCAGGCAGCTTCTCATCCTGAAATGAAGGACTAAAGCTCTTATGAAAGACGCAGGACTTGACTGCTGCTGTCTAAGTGGAAGGGAGTTATTATTTGGGACAGGAAGGAGAAAAATACTTAGCTACTGTTCTGATTGGTAGAAGTTTAAAACTTCAACAAGGTGATAAACATTTCCTGAACAATTTTCATTCACATAGACATTCTCATCCATTCATTCAAACGCACTGCGATTTCTTCAATTCACTTCACAATACAGCTAATAGTAGAAATACAATTCAGTTTAAAGTCAGGAATTGTGCAAGTTCGCCACAGAATGATGGAATAATTCAGGTTGGGAAGGACCTCAGGAAGTCATCTAATCCAACCTCCTACTCAGAGCAGGGTTGACTGTAGTGAGAGGGCAAGGGGTAACGGGTTCAAACTTAAATAGGGGAAGCTTAGATTGGATATGAGGAAGAAATTCTTTACTGTAAGGGTGGTGAGGCACTGGACTGGGTTGCCCAGGGAAGTTGTGAATGCTCCATCGCTGGTGGTGTTCAAGGCTGGCTTGGACATAGCCTTGGGTGGCATGGTTTAGTGGGAGATGTCCCTGCCCATGGCGGGGGGGGTTGAACTAGGTGATCTCAAGGTCTTTTCCATCCCTAACTATTCTATGATCCTGTGATTCTATGATGCTCAGTCAGATCAGTCTGCTCAGGAATGTGTGCTGTGGGATATTGAAAACCTCCAAGGATAGAGATTCCACAATCTCTGAGAAGATTGCTCCAGTGCTTAGTTATCCTTACACACTCATAACTCTGCCACTGCATCCACACAGTGGCATATTATGTGGGCTATACTGGCTCCTATATATATAGTGACTATACTGCATTATACAGGGTATTTTAAAATTAGAGTGGTGATAATCAGAAAATCAGATTACCTTTTTTGCTTGAAGTAAAATACTCTGTTCAGTTACCAGACTCAAGTGTAACCTCATAAAACCTGCATCACGTTTCTAGCAAAGCCAGTGTTTTGCGTATATTACAGAAGAACTTGAAGGATTACTCAGTACTCAGTTATATACAATAATGGTTAAGTTAGTAAATAGTTGTCATGTTATCTACTGGGTATGAAGGGACAGGCAACGTTATCAAGGCAGAGGTATTTGGCAAATATTTACTGCTTATGTTATAACAACAGTACTGAGGAGAGAAAAGTGTGAGACCCAGGGGACAAAGAGACAATTATGCGGAGGAAAACTCTTATTAATTCCCGTAGTCACAGTGGACCTGACTCACCATTGAGTCACTTCAGCAAAGTTGCCAGGGCAAATGAACCATTTTCAATGTGGTTTACAGCAGTGTAAATGTAATGTTTTGAATCAATCCTTTCTCATCTTCTCCATACTGGATTCATTTATCATCTTACTAGATGCCAAGAAAGAGTCATGTGAAATGCTCAATACATGCACCTGCAACATTACTTACAGCTTCAGCTGCCTCACATGTACAGTTATTTCATATTGTCTTGGTTCTGGCTCATCCCTCTGTACTTTGCACAGCCTTGAGACTTCCCACCCACATCTGAGTCATTTTTTACTGCCTCCCACACACTCTTTATTCTTCCAGGTATAAACTGCAGCTCAAATGTACCAACAGGGACATTTATCTCAGAGTGATAGTAACTGGGATCTCAGAAAGAGAATTTTCTAATGTTTGTGGAAAAAATAAAGAAAACCCCAAAACCCCCAAAACCCCAAACACATTAAAATCCTAAAGGGAATAACAGAGAAAAAGAAAGAATAGAAAGAAAATTCAGCACTGTTATAGCTGTAATTTCATTCTGTAACATCTGAAAACAAGTTCTGACTCAGGAGCAAATTCAGCCCTGCTGCAGTCAGACAAAAGTTGGAAAAGGCCAATAGTGCGCTTTTTCTACAGAATCCTGTACATGATCTTATAAACCAAAATGGTTTTGCACTCAGTTGCATTTGTTATGCAATGAGTGATCTGCCCCTTTTGTCTTTTTCTTCTCAGCTTTGCAAATTTTTCTTGCCACCCACTGAGACTGGAAGAGGCTTCTGTTTTCCATTTGCTCAATAATCTCCTTCATTTCTTTTCCACTTTCCTCTTCCACTCCTTAAAACACACTTACAGACCAAGACAAGCTGCAGCTGGCTCTCACGTCTGCCATCCCTTGATAGGGGAGAGGGAGTACAGAAGGAGAAAGATGACTTGCAGACATATTCCCCTTTATCTTCAACTTTGCAGCTGCACATTTAGCCCACCCATTTCAGATGGGAGGAATGAAGCTGCAACCAACACCGAACAGCCCAGGAGAGGCAGCATGATTTATCAGATGAAGCCAGCACTGGTCGTAGTGATCTAGGCTGCAAACATCTGAGGATAGAAGCCTTCTCTCATTCTGTGCCTGAATAAGGCCTGATATGTAAGATACCCATATTTAGCTGGGTCTAGAAATGCTGCTGTCATATGCAGAATTGATATTAATAGTCCTTCCTGGAAGTAGAAAGTTGCTACTTTCAGACTTATCCACACATTTCAAGTTCAAAGTACTATTCAGGAGTTCTCACTTTGAGGGTGAAAAAAGAAATCTGAAGAAGCACAAAAAATTCTGAAGGTTGGCATGATGAAAACTCTTAAAGATACAAGAAATAAAACTGCTTTCCTGCTACTAGCAGACAAACTGAATTGTTGTCACACGGGCAAGAGCATTCTAGAGATACTTTCTAAACAAAGGCAATGGTCACTAAGTGCACTTACTGCTGCACCACTGTCATGGTTACAGGAGAGAGCTAGAGGAGGCACTTGTGTTGTTGGCTGGATCGTGGGTTGGTAGGTACAGGGCACTGCAGAGTAGTTGCTTTGCTGACCACAATGTACACCAAGTGTGAGTCAGATCACCAGAAATTAAAGAAATTATACAAAGCAATGGGATGAGGAACTGAAGACATCCAAAAAGTGCAACATTTACATTGTCAAAATATTCAAATGCTGGCAAATAGTACTAGACAATAATGAATAGCCACAGCAACACATTGCTTAGAGAGGCATTGTAACAGACATACCGTAAGCTGTTTGTGTCCGAGTCTCAGGAGGTATCAAGGTGAGTATGAGAACCACTGCTTTGATGCTTTAATTAATTAATTGAGATAGTTTAAGATAGGTAACTGGTATTAAATTTTTGCATAATTTGAGAAAGCAGTGGACACCATTCACTTATCTGTCTGACTCCAAAGTCTAACTCTGCACTTAAACTCTAACACATACAGACCCACAAAGGCACAGCAGCTCTACTGGGGATTTCTTCCATACATATGAGAGAAATCCTCAACAGAAAAGTAAGAAAGCAAGTGAAACAAAAAACCCCACAAATGCTGCAATAGTAATTCTTTCTTTTCTATTAACCAGAAGTTCAAATTCTGAACTTCTCATTTGTATTATTCAGAAATAGTTTGCAGAATCCCTACTTTGGTAAAAACTTAACAGGCTTAAGATATCACCAAATGCGACCCAGTGCTCTTCTTCAATAAACATAAAAACTGACTTATAGGGTAAAAACTGTGCGAACAGTTTCTTTTAATATGCACTGTTTTTTCCTGATATATTAACAATTGTTTTTAACAGTTCAGACAATAAATATACACAGGTGTAGTTCTATATCTTTCTGGAGAAGGAAAGGATGAGGGTGGGATAAAGATAAGAGGAATATATCTAAAACAATGTAATTGTACTACAGAAAAGGCTAAAAGCTAAGGTCAAAAACATTTGCATTGTTATTTATATGCTTGTTGATAGTATTTTTTATGAAGTTTGTTTTAAAGCAGAAAGTCTAAGACAACTGTCGATTAACACTTACCCAGCCAAGTTCAGATACTATGCACTGATGATCAACCTGCCTTTGAAAACCAGCAGCCCCAGATGAACGCAAGCAGCACTGAAACAGAGACTGTTCTCAAGCTGCAAAATGCCTTGCATCTCAGCAAATACTACGCATTGAAAGTGCTAGTTAATGTTTCCTACCTTAGATAGTTTCCTTTTGCAAGAGCTAATGCTGATTTATTTAGATGTGTCTCTTTCCTTCTTCTCTCGAGATAGGAGAAAAACTGGTGTAGAGAGCAGTTTCTAACTGAAGACTAGTACTGATACTTGGATCCTTTTGCTGCTCTGACAACCTTCGCACGGCTGCCCATGCTACAGGAAACCCTTCATTCTTCTGGACAGAGACGTTTTTATTGCACGTTTCAGCATTAATGCCTATATTATAAGCTGCTGCCCAAGTACCTTTTACACATCACTAGGTTTTGTTGTTAGTGGAACAGCAGGGTAACAGACATTTCAGAATGAACCATTCTTCCACACTGCAGGCAGAAATTGGTACACCCTGCTATAAAGAATTAGTCTCGTCTCTCTGCTATACTGAGACTTTCATAAAGGGAAAGGCAATTGATTTACAAAGTAGATGCAGCTACATACAAAAGCTGCTTAACTCTAAGGCAGAGCAAAACACACATACAAAAAGTAAGATTAATTTTAATTAATAAGTCACTGAGTCATAAATGGCATTTGACATATAAATTGTCATTTCTAGTCTCATTCCTGCTTAATGCCTACCATGTTTGTTCCCTTATTTTAAGGTAGCATATACTTGTGACTCATAGATTTTAAAAAGATTTATCGATAATACTTTGCTAGACATTTACACATACACATAATCCATAAAAATGTCAACCCTTTCTTCCCCCACATATACTGAGTGCCATGCTGCCATATTAGGATGTCAAACACAGCAGTGGGACCCATCCTAATGTTCAATAAGTGAAACCAGCACTTGTAAAACACATTTACACCACAGGCATGTAGGTGCAAATCATGGGACAGCTGTAGGTAGAAGTCTAATCAAGTACTGAAAATACCCCTCTGTGCTTACAGAAGAAGTTGGGTTGCATGTAAATAACCCCAAAAGACCTTTCCAAAACCATAACTTCCAGTGTGCTCCACTGTCAACTTTTATTCACATGAAATTCAGAACAATGGCTAGTAGCAGTGGAGATCTAGCTTGTTCATAAGCTACTAGTATAGCTGGTCATAGAGGCCTTCTCTCAGGCAGCTCAGCCTTGCAATTGCTGGGCTGCAGTTGCCCATCCAAACAATCACAGTTGCTCCCCTCACAGCATATACTGCATTTGCCATCAAAACGCCCCAGGAGGTTTTCTTTGGGTATGAAATCTTCCTTTAAGAATGTAGGAAATCATCAGCTGAAAGAGCAGATAAAGGGAAACACCCCCAGCTCATATCTTGCTATGGGGTGTCAATATCAATGAAGCCACAGGAAAAAAACGCACACTCAGTACAAGATATACCAGAGAAAGTACTTTAGAAACAGTGGAAGGGGTTACTCCAACTGCACAAGGTGGTAGCGAGACATCATCTGGTGTACAGCATTCATGCACACTGACAGAAGGTGGCTCCAGCTAGCAATGTATGGTGAGAATGTCCACCAGCATCACCAGAAGAGCCTGGGGCTGACTTTACTTTTTTGAGGGGTAATGGTTTTTAACTAAGAGGGGAGATTCAGGCTGGATGTGAGGAAAAAGTCTTTTACAATGATGGTACTAAAACAGTGGCACAGGTTCCCCAGAGAGGTGGCGGATTCACCATCCCTGAAGACGTTTAAAGCCAGGCTAGATGTGGTTCTGGACAACCTGATCTAGTTGAAGATGTGCCTGCTCATCGGAGGCGGGTTGGACTAGATGACCTTTGAAGACTCCTTCCAACCCAAAACTATTGTATGATTCTGTGATTTACAAGCAGATGAGAATTTGGTTCATTCAGTTTTTCAAAAATAAAAGTTGAGAGAAACTAAGGTTGTTCTCCATAAATTAGCCTTAGAGTTCATCGATTAAAAGGGAGAAGATCAAAAAAGCTAAAAATCAAACTGCATCCAAAGAACTAGTAACTATGCACAGACTGTTTTAAAATAAAGGTGCCAGACCTGAATTAAAGTTTCTACATACTGGATGTTAAGGAAACACAGGCATGCTCCCCAGGAGAGGGCATCGGGAGGAGACACACAGCTCCTCCACACACCTCAACAGCCTTCCAAGCCTCTGCACAGCCTGTCGTGTGGGAAGGACTGGGAGGTAGGCACCCACCCCTGCTTCCTCCAAGCAAAACACAGCTAGAAGACTGATTACAAATCATGAAACAAATGGGAAGGGTTTTCTTGATTGAAAAGGATTTATATCAGGCTCTGAATTAGTATGTGAAATAAAGTATATTTTTGGAAAAAAGAAAAGGCAAGTACACTTATTTTGTCTATTTTTATTACATGCACATTAGCACAAGTTCAGATTTTAATTAATAAATAAGTGCTTGTGATAGAGAAAGAGAGGAAAAAGTATTTTTAGTGCCGAATGCAGAGAAATAGGCTGCAACATGACAAAAGGGAAATGGCTGGTTATAAAAATCAACAGCTTGTTATTTTAAACTGGGTTTATTTTCTGTGTTATTGCCTGGTTTTAGCTGTTACTGGATTGGCAACAGAGCTACAGCATAAGCACTAAAAAGAAACCTTCTTCTCCCTAAAGGTTTTCAGTCACACAGCATTTTTAGTCAAACTATAAACTCCAGACACCTCTTGATCCTCATTTAAGTTGGCAGGTTTATCAACATGTATGGTCAGGGATAAAACATAGCAATTTCTAGGAGAGGACTGACAGCGCACTGAACAGTGCTATGTATGCTTCCTGAGCAAAGTGAACCTTGCCCATAAAAGCACTGGTGGGCAGGGGTTTTATAAAAGAACAGCAAAACTGTTGCCTGTGAAAGCAAAAGAAGAATTTATGGTCTCCGTAAATGAGCTGCTCAGCCTCTTTTGTAGCTTTTCCAGTACAAGTTCCCTGGGAGAATGGGGCCAAGCCAAGGTGAACTGGAAGGGAAGAAAGAAACAAGAAAGGAATTCTAAACAGAGCTATCCTGGGTTTAAGCCCATTTACTACATGGAATGAATCTGGCCCTAGCAAACTGGCCTGAAGGATGAATTTAAGTAAATCATCATTGTATTTGGCTGGCAACCTACAAAACCAGCTATATTTTTATAAGTTATCAGTAACTCACACTAATTGACTTCTCCTTTCTCCTCGGCTGAATAAACACTTAAAATGAACAAGTGCTGGAAAGGGAGACAATATTATAAAATCTGGGCACACAATAATTGTGGAAGCAGCTGTACTCCTGACATTATCACAGAAATCAGAGATGGAAAAAATCCTATTAGCTCATATAGTCCCTCCCTTTGTCATTGCAGTACTGTTTCCTAACGTAGTTTTTCCAGTGCCCTGTCCAACCTCATTTTAACACTAAGTGATAGCTTCCAGCAGCTCCCTTGGGAAACTATTCCTCTGCTTAATAAGCACTGCTGTCAAGATTTTCTCCCACTTTAATAGCAATTTGCCCTATTATTTCTGTGTATCTCCAGATTATTTTCAAGATGGTAAAAAGAAATACTGAAGTTTTGAAAAATGCTTCAGGATTCCAGACAATTCCACAAAAAATACATCCTATAATGAAAAACAGGTATGGCTACTTTTCACTTTCTTTCTGTCTTCATGACCAGGAGAATTACAAACATATCAACGAGCAACAAACACGCACTGAGTTTGATACCAGACAGACGGAAGAGATCAGCCTCAATTCCAAGCGTTTTGAACAAATCCATCTGCTGCAGACGAACAACAAATGACTTAACCACGTTAGCAACGGATATGGTCTCTGTGCTCTTTCAAATCTGTTTGCTTAGGTCATGACTTTTTGTCTATCTTCCTAAAGAAATGAGGTGTGCACTACCTCCTCACCTGACTGCTCTCCATGGCCAACACTGAAAGTGATCCATTAAAGAAGTCAAAAGGCTCATGGAAATCACAGGCTGATCACCGTGGAAGAAGCTTCACGCAGACTGTCATCTCCTGACCATAAAAACAGGCAGTGGGAATGTAAAGAAAGATCTCGAGATATTTCATTGGGAAGCAGAGGGGATGGGAGCAGGTATTCTGGGAGATGTCATGAGAAGCAGGACCTACTGTGACAGTGGAATGCTAGGACACAGCAGATGCAACTGTATTCAAGCTTCATCAGTTTTGTTGCACACAAACCAAAATTGCTTTATACAATCTTATGGAAAGAAGATCATACACCATAAAGTTTCCAGGTTACTGTAACAAGCCTCCAGAGACTAAATACCATTGTACCTGTTCAAATCCATTGCCTGCTTCATACTAACTTCAGCCTAGCTTTTCTGTCAGTGACACTATCTGACACTGCTGTGCTTTTACAGATTGTGAAAGTCCTTTCTCCTCATCTTCTGTTAAAAAAGGTTTCAGAATCTTGCATCAGTGTTTTTTCCACAGCTAAATGCCACAGACTTCAATCAAAGTTGTTCCCAGCCTGTGCCAGTACCAAAGAACAGAAAAATCAGTACAACAGCACTGTCATCAAAATAATACTGGGGAAGAGGAGAGTAGGTGAGCATATACATGCATTAACCAAAAACATCACTTAGAACTACAAAGACATATGTAATCAGTCATGGTAAAATTCCTACTACAGCTTTAAAGAATCAACTTTTCTCAAGTTTGTTACTGGTCCATCTATAATCAAAACAAGGAACTCTCCTCCTGTTCAGTATGCTCTCACCAAGCAGTTAGAAGAAACAGGTATAGACACATGTGCCCCCGGGTCCCACAAATCCAACTCAGTACTGTTACTGTGCAAATCTTTTTATCTTTTTTTTTTTTCCTTTCATCATATCCACAGAGCCAGTAAGGACCCAGTTCTTAACCCCTTCAACCCACATGCTATTGCTTAGACATACTGTGAGTAAAATATTACCAAATAAAAGCATATTTTAGTACGGATATTTCAAGGCACGAACAGGACAGAAAACCACAATATTGTGAAGCCAAAGGAGTCAGTACAGAAACTGGAGCTTCTGTTCTTCTCCAGTCTTAATCACACCCTGTAGCCTGCTGTGATAAAGTGCACCTCTAATTTTCTATAGCTTTGACCATGACACTCTTGCCTCTCCATTCAGCTGTCTTCTTTATTGCATTGAATCTAAGTTAATTGGCTTCACCTCCAAAGCCCACCCTCTCTCACTACCTTTCCTTCACTGTCAAAGGCTGGCATCTCTGAAAACTTACAGTAGCTTCCAGTGGTCACCTCTGACATTTCCGATATCTTTTAAACGTTTTCTTCTGTTTTTCCTTTCCCACTTGAGAAAGCTGTCTTTACGCTCTCAGAAGTCAGCTTTCTGAGATGTATGTAAAAACATTTGATAACAGAAAAGCCTCCCATGCCTAACCCTAACACTGTATCATGCCATCTACCAGGAACTCATTGTTTCCTTCCAGTTGCTTCTCAGTTCCTACATAGCTGTAAGTGTCCACCATTTGGGTAGTTAAGTCTTTGTATGACTCCCATCAGATTTTTCTCTGATGAAGTACTTTAGGACTTCACTAGGCTTTCTTAACTGAGAAAGAGAAAGAAGTGAACTGAGTGACCTGGGGAACCACTTCCTAACTATTGCTAAGGCTTCACAAGATACAGGAAAAAGCAAAAAGAAAAACTGGATAATCAGTGAAAATAGGATAACAATACAATTAGATGGAAAGATAAATTCTATTCAGATCAAAAGAATATATTAATTTCTGGGTGGAAAAATACATCTCAAATGATTCATTTTAGTTTTAAAACAGCTTCATCCTAACTCTGGGGTACATAAAACAGAATCAAAAAGCAGAAAGTGCAAAGGAATTTAGCGTAAGTATTAAAATGTGCCCAATAACCCATTCACTTACAACTTCTGCTACTTGAACATTCTCCAGCACCCAAACATCCATTTAGGGAGTTCATGTATTACAAAATCATTAACAGAAGAAACAAAAGAGAATTACAGAAGAAGTTCCAAGTACTCCATAAAGTAACATTAAACTGTTGCATTAACACTCACTTGTAAGCATACAACTACACCAAAAAGAGCAAGTCTCTTTGTATACTCTATTTTTGAATGACAGATTCTCCTTACCTCAAGCACTCTGCCTGTGATATACTTTTCACAATTGTCACATCTGATACCAAACTTTGCATGATAGTCCGTTTCGCAATATGGAACACCATCCCTAGGGAAGAACAATAGGACATACACAGATTGCTTTTCATAGGCTCATAGATTTACTGAGAGATTTAAAGCTAAAATTTGTTAATGCTCCAACACTTCATAGGGAGTTTATGGAGTTTCCCACCTACCAGACACTTTTATTTATTGATTTTGCAAAGAATTGAATAGTTAATGAACTATTCTGATCTGAGTCTACCACAATCCCGCTTTCCTGCTTGGTCACTGAATTCAGCCATCATCTTTTCCCTTGTCATAACACTCAGTCTCTGAGACCCTCACACCATTTTTTGATGTAGTATTACTCATTAACTTCTTCCACATTTTTCCTCTCCTTTGGAAAAAACAGTTATTTCTACATTTCTCTTTACTTATCAAATTTAGATCACAACTTTATGAAGTTTTACACTTAGACTATTAAGCTGATGAATGAAAAGAAATAGCTGTAGAAGAAACTGGAGACTCTTCTCCTGTTTCAAAGTGCAAGTTAAACATTGTTAAATATATTCAGTGTGTTATGCTAAAACAGCCCATGATCAGTCAGATTTATTAGCAGAGACATAATTCTATTCGACATTTCCCTGGAGAAACATAAAAATTAATTTTATTGCATAAAAGTTTGATTGCTTCGAGATGAACCTATAAGTTATCACAATAATTAATTGAATTAATCGAAGCCAGGATGTTTCTTCTCTTGAGTTATTTTGTTTGGCATTCAGCTTTTTCAAAAAGATGATTTAATGGTAATTATATCTTTAAAATTTATGGGGTTTTATTGTTAATTAACAAGCAGAAAAAAAAGCACTGTAGCAAACTACAGCAGAATAGCAGAACATCTGAGATAATGCACAACCTTTATTTGAGAACACCCATTTATTATATATTGCTTCTCCCCTGCAAGCTGTGAAATTAAATGCTATACTCCTATTAATCTAAACCCAAAGAATCATTGAAAGTCAGTGGGACATTGGCTCTGAAACTCCATCATCTCTGGGCACTAGTGATTGAGTTACTTAGTTGTTTAAGAAAATTTCATCATATCAACACACTTCTCTGAAGCAGAAATTAATCCCAGGTGCCTTGGCCAGTGAAAGCCCTGTATCTCACTGCACCGATATGAGTGTTGACGTGGGACTTGGTCTGCATGTGTGCTTTGTGCTGCTTCTCATTTCTGTCATCACATCCAGCCCAAATCTGACAGCATGAGGGTCTGGAGCAGCAGGAAAGCATGATACGTACCTCCTTAATGAAGTTTTGGAGAACATTCTTGCTCATGTGAAACACATGGAAATGATAGCATGTGCTTGCTCACATAACAGCATTGCACAAAGTCAAACATAGGTAACTAAGGATGTATCTATAGGGCTTTGTAGCATACTGCACCCATTCCTTTCTATAGCACAGCTGTTTTGTCAAGTCCCATTCCCCAGAAACAGACAAATTCAATTTTTCTTATTTTTTTTACACTTCTAATACAATTTAGTTAGTAATTTAGATAATAATCTCAAATATTTATATACCCCCAAACATATATGAGCAAAAACTAAAGGATATGCAATGCTAAATTAATTATTTGGTATTAAAAGAATGCTGAAAATGAATGAAAATGCTTCTCTATTTAACTTACTTGCTGATGTACTCTGCATTCAGTAGCTTGCCACATGTATTGCACTTAAAACAGCCCAAATGCCAGTGTTTGTCCAAGGCAACCAATGACTGCCCATTTTTAATTTCTGAACCACAGCCCCCACAATCTGCAAGAGAAAAATCCAATATGAGTGAATCACAGACTTTAGATGGTCACGTAGCAATACTGATTACTGCAGTACTAGGATCCATCGGTGTCCTAGTAACAGCTTTGTGCAGTCTCTAAAGCTCACTGCTGGATGCTCACTGACTGATGACAATCGGTGCTGCCCTAATATTGCCCTAACATTGCTAGAAGACATGAATCTTTCAAAAAAAAAAAAATAATGACTTAGGTTTCCTGTGACTTAGGTTTTATTTTAACACATGTATACAGTGTTTAAAATACACAAAGTTTTGCCAATTTGTTTTTCAAGCATTGTAAATTCAGGCCAATAAAATTAATAACAAAGACCTAACAGTCACGAGATTACAATGAATAACTGATTCTTCATATTAGACTTTGCTTCTGGGTCTGAAAGCTTTACTTAGTGTTTCAAAACTCTTTTTGCAACCACAAAAGAAACCCTAAGCTGAAATTCTGATGTGAAATTCTGTAACCAGGAAAAATACATGACAGGCATTACAAATTTCTGAGTAGTAGTGACATCGCAATATGTGAACGTGATGGCTGGCTATATATTTATGACTTATAGAATTTCACGTATATAAAGCTCCAAAAAGTAGTAGTCAAAATTAAATGTAAACCATGTCATAACTGGGTAACATAGGCTAGGCTATGTTGATTAAACATAGCTATACTCCTCAATTAAAGTAATTGAGGACATGACATTTGGGGGGGGGGGGGTTGGTTGCTTTTTGTTGTTTTTATTTTATGGTTGGTTGGTTTGTTTTTAAACAATAGATGCTTTTGACTATGCTAGGAAAAGACAAATATACCCTCAGATTCCACAGCAACATTCCACCAGTGAGCACCCTGTTTAAAGATTTACATAGGCATGGGATTTTAATCTGGCTCACTATATCCTAAATGAATCCTTTAGTACTCTACAGGGTCCAGCTTTCATTCATTTTTCACTCTAGGTTCCTGTTTATGTATAGTTTTCTTCAGAATGTTAAAACAGTCAGAATATACAGAAAAAATAGGGACAAATATCAGTAATAAACTGATTCCAGTATCAGTATCTCAGTAACCCTTCAATTCCATACGATTATATCATCCAATTTATGTGAAACCACACATATATATATTTAGAAATTATTCATGTATAACAGCAATTTGCTACAGAAAAGACAAACCCCAAGAGTCATTTAGAGATGCCATAAGAGGAAAAAAAAATAAAACCACAACCATGTCTTGCATAGAAGAGAAAGACACATAAAAGCACTAAAAAAAAAATTATCTAGTTATTAAGAAGGAACTACAAATGTAGGAGGATATTAGAACATTTAAACAGTCCTCTTGAAAACTTTCGGATTTAAGATTCTATTTAGTTGGTTACATGACCCTAATGAGACACTCTGTTAGTGTAATTGTAAATGCCTCATTTCTGAGTGCACAACAATAAAGGACAGTTCTTATTTTCCTTTAGTGGATTTGGAATGGATTAAGGGAGCAAAACTATGTCTCTCTAATGTCACCCTGTAGAGCACCAATACGTGGAAACGAGCCCAGAACAAAGGCTTGTGCACCATAGATCAGAACATTTGAGTTTTTGCTAATAAAAGAGAACATTTGGGACTGTGCCTGGATTTAGTCCCACAAGAGAATAAATACTGCAGTATTCTGCAGTATCTATTCTTTAACTGCAATCAGAAATTCATTTGTGATCTGCCCTGCACTGGGGGGGTCATCTGGTAATCTAATTTAACCTCATTAGTTGAGGGTTTATTTCACAAACCTAATACAACACCATGTACTCAGATATCATCCACCATTTGACTGGTTTAAGCTTGGGTGGTCAGAAATGAAGCATTTTGTGAGCTAATTCTTTACTTCCAACTGCTGTTTTCTCTGTTATGCTCCAGATAATTAAAAACAAATACTGCAGTTGCTATGCCAACAGTGCCTATTGATGCAACATCCTTGTCTTCCTGTTTTGGATGCCGCATCCTTTGGTGACTCACCTAATTTCAACCCATAACTCTGCAGTACACATCACTTTCTGCTACATGTTGATATTCTTCCCTGAGTGCTTTTTCAACATCAACACCACCACAAGAGGTTTTTACAGTTAGCATTTTATAAAGGAAACGACACAGGTAGGTAGGTATTTACATAATAATAAAAAAAATCAAGGCTTTGGGCAAAATGCTTGACGTTCTTCCTTTCTTCCGAATGTAATGCATAACAGAGGTCAAAACCAAAGAGAGGATGAAAACAGAAGAAGTGGTCAGAGGGGGCAGTGATGTTGGGAGCTCAGTGAGTTCTCAGAGATCTCCTGAAAGCATTCTTGAGCTCAAGTCAGAGATAAATGGGCTGACAAATAACATACATAGCATGAATTGGGCAGTTCTGAGCCAGGAACAAACCCAGTGTAAGAGTGGGTCAAGATATTATCATCCAAGTTTGAACCAAGACTTAACCAATTCCACTGAAATCTTCCTTCTAAATTTTAGACTTCTTCCATTTCTAATGAGATATAAAATAGACTTGTATTTGAGTTTTAAATATGTATGTTTGAGATTTTATCTGGGGAAAACCTAAGCTTCTGTTTTCCAAAGTCAAGTTCTGCCACAGAGATATGCTTTCAGTGCTGTTTCCCTTTGAGGCAAGTTGTTTGCTTAGGTTTGTAGGTACCTGTGCACTGGGGAGACTCAGTGCAGTGACCTGAGAGAACTGGGAAGATACAATGCAAGAAAAAAGTGTGCGTGTGTGTGCAGAGAAAGGGAATGTAAATACATTAAATGATTCTGTATCACAGCTAATCAAATGAACTTGTACTGTCAGTACTCAACCAGGCAAATAATGTCCATTAAAGTCAAAGGCACTTTCCCCTTATGACGAGGAGACAAACAGATGATAGGCCATTAAAGTATGGATCTGCAAATGCAGCCAGCCAAGATGGCTGAGGAGGATGGATCTCCAGAATAAGTGATAAGAAAAAGCACCTAAGAGAAAGAGCTATTGCCTCTCCAGAAGAGAACGGCATTAGCAAGAGGGAAATCAGCATAGTGTTTCTCACTGCATTCACGCAGGAGCTTTTGCTGACAAACTAGAGAAAGAAAATGGTGTAAACTTCTGTAGCGAAATGGGGGTGGGGACAGAAGGAAAAAAAAAAATCAAAATCCAAAAAAAACTCCCCAAAAGGGAGAGATTTCTCCCTGAAACAGGCTGTTTTCCTTATATGCAAAGATGAACAATCTATGGAGCCCTTCCTTACCCATGACAAATCCAGCTCAATGTGATGTGATAGTCATTAAAAATACTAGTCTTCTGCTGTTTAATTGAATTGCTGCTGCTGTTTAATTGCATATAGACATTGGTTGACACTTAAGGCATGGTGCTACTTATGAACAAATCAGCAGAGGAACAGAGTTTAAAGCAACAATGACACTTCATAATCTGTTGCAAAAAAGGTGGTATGAAAAGACCACATTACTTCTGTGCAGTGTTTGTATCTTCTGATAGTACAGGATAGCACTGAGGCAAAGGCAAACGTCCCTCTTGTCAGGCTGCATACATTAACACCTCCTGTGTAATATTCAGCCATGCAGTCCTGTCACTGATATTTTCTGAAGCAATATTGGAACACTTACAACTTATTAAATACCATGTTGGATTTTATTGTAGCAGGAGTTGGACTAAATCCTCAAAAATAATAACATTTATATTTTACCTTTCCTCAAATAATCTCATTTACTCCAGGCTTAATCAAATGCTTTTATGGGTACTGTTAACCCTATAATGGCATCATTTGCTTTTCTTTTTAATATCACACTTTCCTGGAAAACTACCATATACTTTTTTACATGCATTTCTTGACACCATTTATGCAGCACAGCGTCTAAATTATAATGATAATCGTCTAAATTACACTTAGATTTTACTGAGGCTGTTGTGTTTCAGTTACACAGATTGGTGTCAGATTTTATTCTTTAAACCTGCACAGACTAAGAACAACAGAAAAGAGCAGAAACCCCTACTTACTTCGCAGGTTCTGTACGGGGAAAGAGCCAGTGCTGCTGGAAGGGGGCAGGGAACATTTCTGGCAGATGCACTCCTTCCCATTAAAAGTTACCCGGTCACCCGCAGGGAAAGGCAGCCTACAACAGGAAACAAAAGCAAACAGGTTACAGTCTCATGCCTTTATAGAAATGAAGTAACTTTCCACAAAGGAATTGATTATTACTCCGGTTTTGTTTTTTCTCTGCTTGCCCAGTTCTCATTCATGATTTTTCAGCTACTTACAGGCTCAAGTTTCAAAGGGACACATATCAAACAGACAATTTCAAATACAGATGTTACAGCTACTTAGAAAAAAGAAAAGATCTAAAGATACAAAAACACACTGAGCACTCAAGTCCAAATCCTTGTGCATCTAAGGAACGTAGTATCAGCAAACGTTGATCACTAACAGGTTCAGTTACAGAATGAAAATAAAATTAGCATTACAGGGAATAAGTACAGGCAAATACAGCTTCTTTTATGTTGATAAAATGCTGCATAATAAAGATGACTAATACACATTAATAAAACACTTTCCCTCCCAACTTCTACCATATCAAAGTCCTTCTCTTAATCTTTATGCTCAGAAAGCAAACGAACTCTCATAGGAGAAAATCTATCCCAGTTATAAACCCCAAAACCTCTACATTACTTCTTTGCTCTACTCAACAACAGCTCTCCTTACACTTAATTAAATCCTTCCTTTTTATCAATGTCCTTAAAACAAAAAGCTTTCCACTGTGAGCTTTCTCGTCTGGGCACAGAAACTGCTGAGGTTTTTATTTCTATAAGACGACCAAATGGACAAATCACTTCATAATGCAGCAAAGGACAGTGAGGACTTAGAAACAGATTTCACTCCACCCAAAGCTCATGTCCAACTAAATCCCAAGTCAGCTATCAAAACATGGCTTAAGTGGGGCATAAACATAGCACAGGCCTTCTGCCTCATGGTGAAGTCCAGCTGATCAGATTATTTCATTAACATTTCATTACAATTCTGCATGACATTCCCTTACAAACACTATTCAGATTCATATCAATTGAGAGGTTTTCTTCACTACAAAAGCTGCACAGATACTTCTTGCTAAGAATAAATTTTATTTTGCTCCCTAAACCACCCAGGAGTGGCTTATTCTACATTAATGTTGCATTTAAAAGAAAATTTTTAATACTTGAAAAGTGAATAAGAGCAATTCCTTTGTTTCTAAATAATAGTATATGGAGTATGTAATATAGTAATAGGGTTTCATGGACATCACCGAACAGTTGAGGTTGGAAAGGATCTCTGGAGCTCATCTAGTTCAACCCAGAAGTTCATTCAAATGAGCATATATGCATTTGAATAAAAAATTAGTAAATGCGATACACTTCTACAGGGATAATAAAAATTAATGATTAATTATCAAAAGCTGTCTCAAAAATAGTGATATAATTCAAATGCTGCCCTAGTTTTATACTGTCAATATGAAAGAAACCATTTAATTGTGTTTTCATTTTAACAAAATACTACAAAATCAACTCTAGAACTTTTCACTATTGATTGACCTGGGAAGGCAGCCAAAAGGATGCTCTGTTTCATCAATACAGGCATCACCAGCAGAGGTAAAGATATCATTCTCCCACACTATTCAGCCCTTGTCAGGCCACACCTGGAATATTGTGTTCAGTTTTTGTCTCTGCTATACAAAAATGATGTGGACAGACTGGAGAGGGTCCAGAGAAGGGCGACAAAGATGATCCAAGGACTGGGAAGCCTGACATGTGAAGAAAGGCTGAAAGCACTTGGTTTGTTTGGCCTTGAGAAAAGAAGGCTCAGGAGAGACCTTATCACAATGTTCCAGTATTAAAATGGTGGCTACAAAGATGGTGTAGATGTAGACTTCCTTTTTACAAGGAGTCACATGGAAAAGAGGAGGGGTAATGGGCACAAGTTACTCCTGGGAAGATTCCAACTGGAAATAAGAGGAAAATTTTTCACGGTGAGAACAGTCAGCCATTGGAATAACTGGTGGATGCCCTGATGTTGGACACTTTTAAAGATTTGGCTGGACAGGGTGCTGGGACATCTAGTCGATGTCATGTTTGCCAAGGAAGGCTGGATCAGATGATACTTTAGGTCCCTTCTGACCTAGGATTCCATGATTCTAGAAGAGAAAAATAGGATAATCAACCTTCTATGGCACAGAGCCAGCTAGGTGAAACCCACAAAACATACTAAACCTCACAGGCACTGCAGTAAGCCACACAGTCTCCTTAAAGAGGAGGGCACATAGGGGCTTTCCTAGCCCATAAACATATCTTGGTTTAATTTCTAAGAGTTTAGTAACTAATTGCCATGCCCTTCCATTTGGATGGGTGAGGGTAACCATTTCAATTCTCTATTCAGTTTTCCACATCTGTGAGATATAGAATCATAGAATAGTTAGGGTTGGAAAGGACCTTAAGATCATCTAGTTCCAACCCCCCTGCCATGGGCAGGGACACCTCCCACTAAACCATGCCACCCAAGCCTATGTCCAACCCAGCCTTGAACACTGCCAGCAATGGAGCATTCACAACTTTCCTAGGTAACCCATTCCAGTGCCTCACCACCCTTACAGTAAAGAATTTCTTCCTCATATCCAGTCTAAACTTCCCCTGTTTAAGTTTGAACCCATTACCCCTTGTCCTCTCACTACAGTTCCTCATGAAAAGTCCCTCCCCAGCATCAGAAATCCTCCTTGGAAGCTGTCCACCCAAAGGTACAGGCAGAAATTTCCTTCCCCCGCTTGTCTTCTAAACCCGTAATTAAATCTCAGAGTTTGCTTCAATATCCTGTTCACTGGGAATCCAGAATTTGTATACAACACATTTGCCAGTGTTTCTGTACCATCTGACCTCTCCCTTTCACAAGCAGCCCTGCTTGAGGATTTCAGCGCTGGTATGAGCGAAGGCACAACAGAAGGTGGTAACAGTCAATTAACAAGGTTTCAGATTCTGAGCTCTTTAAATTGTAACCAGGACTATATATAGCATTGGAAGTTAAGAGCACAGTATCTGCCTTTGAATCCAACATCCCACCACCAGTCAGCCACTGAACATTGCTATGTATGGGTTTTAATTAGTTCCTTATCCTTTTAAAAATATTCAGTGTGATTTTCACACTTGGATAATCTATTTTTAAAATGAGAATTAAGAGCATATTTAGAGCAGCTCTCTGAAACGACTTGTAGGATTTTAATACATCTTCTGTGATTCATTTCCCAATGAATTTTGTTTTATCCACCCAACTACAATATTTGTAAAGCCAGAAATGACTGGGTTTACAGTCTTATTGTAGAACAACAAACCATTCTCAGTCTAATCCAGGGTAATTGTGTGCTGACACCGAAAGGTCTGGTCCTGCCAGATCTTGTCCTTCTCTGCACCATGCCTCAACCTATGCCACTGTGGAATTCAAGCTTTTTGGGGCAAACGAAAATACTGATTTTTTTTTTTTCAGATATGACAGATGGCCTTCTGTTTTTTAAATTGCTGATCTCTCTGTGGCTGAATAGCCAACTAAATTTGATATAAGAAAATTAACAGAAGCATATGGTCAGGCTTGTGGGGAGAGCAAAGCTATTCATTTCATAGCAGACTGCAGTTACACTGGGTTAGGTGTAATGTCAGACTGCAACCGAAGGACCTACAGGATCAAATTCTGCTTTAACTTGTACATGCTACAATCACATCCCTCAAGGTTGCTCCATAGCGACAAATTTGACCTATGGTGTTAAACATGATGATATAAAGTGAATATTACTTGCTATCTACTGTCTACATGAATTTCAACAAGGGCAAATGCTAAGTCCTGCACCGAGGGAGGAATAACCCAATGCAGCAGTACACCTTGGGGGACAATCAGCTAGAAAGCATAAAAAAATGGATAGGTCCTGGTGGACACCATGTTGAACATGAGTCAGCAGAGTGTCCCTGGGGCACAGAAGGCCAATATATCCTGAGCTGTATTAATGTAGTCAACAGACCCAGGAATAAGATGATAGAATCATAGAATCTTAGAATATTTAGGGTTGGAAAGGACCTTAAGATCATCTAGTTCCAACCCTCCTGCCATGGTCAGGGACACCTCCCACTAAAACATGTCACCCAAGGCTCTGTTCAATCCAGCCTTGAACACTGCCAGCAATGGAGCATTCACAACTTCCCTGGGCAACTCATTCCAGTGCCTCACCACCCTTACACTAAAGAATTTCTTCCTCATATCCATTCTAAACTTTCCCTGTTTAAGTTTGAACCCGTTACTCCTTGTCCTATCATTACAGTCCCTAATGAAGAGTCCCTCCCCAGCATTCCTACAGGCCCCCTTCAGATACTGGAAGGCTGCTATGAGGTCTCCATGCAGCCTTCTCTTCTCCAGGCTGAACACCTCCAGCTTTCTCATCCTATCTTCATATGGGAGGTGATCTTCCCCTCTTCATCATTTGAGAAACTGCATCTAAAGCAGTGTACCATTTTAGGCTCCTAGGGACAAAATTTACTGGAGGGAGATCAGTGGAATTGCCTAGGTCCAGAGCTGAAGCACAGGAGGCACAGGCAAGGGCTGAAGGTGATAGACTTGTTTGGCCTTAAAATGCTGAGGAAAGATCTTGGTGCTGCCTAAAACTACCTGATGACATGTATATAAAATCAGAGCCACGCTCTTCTCAAAGGCACAGAGAAAAAGGACAAGAGGCAGCCGACATGAGCTAGAATATGGGAAATGTCAACACAACATATGAGAAAAAAAATACCATGAGCATGCTTAAATGCTGGAACAGGGTGTCCAGAGAGCCTGTGGGATCTCCATCCTTTGAAATATCTTAAATTAATGCCATCAGCAGTCTGCTCCAACTGGACCTGATTTGAGACAGGGGCTGAACCACAGAGTGCCCCCAAATCCCTTCCACCTTACATGACTCTAGGACTATAGGTATACACCATAAATAAACCTGAACAGTCACACTGCAAGAACCCTTTGTTCAGGAAGCACCAGATACTGATATCTTGATAAATATATTTGGTTTAGAATCAAAATGTCAAGAAGAAGAACACTCAGTACAATTTCAAATCTTTAGCCTCAACATCCAGGTAGAGCAGCCAGCTTCAGGAGGTGTTTTAAGAAGTACCCAGTACTGCTTAACCCTTGCAAAATTCAGCAGCACTAAAAAAATGAGCAATTAAAAAGCATTAGCATACTCAGAAAGTCTGGCATGATTGCTACGTTTCAGAATGAACTGAGTTTTAGCATCTAATTTTCAGTATTATCTTAATTTCTTAAGACATGCATACACAAAAGCCTGCAGTTTCTTTCTAGAAACAGCAGCGTTATACTTGGGACTATAAAATCTTTTATTACAAAAGAAAGATAAATTCTGTTTTCTGAATTTTTACACTCAACTGCCTACCCACAATGAATTACCTTCTTGAAGACAACAGAAACACAAATGGATTGAGAGAAGCTTTAGATCTGGGTTTGGCACAAAATCCTTGAAGAACATCTAACTGCCTCTTGCCCCTCCACACATTATTTACCTCTATTTAGCATACAATCAACTTCTATCAATATGCTGTTTCAAGAGAGAACTTCCTAAATAAAGATGAAACATAGTACTTAGATATCCAAACTTTCTAAAGCAAACATAAACCTGTTTGGTTATTAATATGGAATGTATGTGCTAATCTATCCCCCGCTAAGAGCCAAATTGCCCTTCTCTTCGTTATTTATATATCACAATAAACTATATTTTCCCAACTTTTCATTATAAGAATACTGAAATTAAAGGGATAACAATTATACACATTCCTCCAACTGGGTGAATAAACACTCCCCCTCCCAACTTTACCAATCAACCCATAAAACCAAACCTCAGATTTTTGATACCCTATGCACATACAGCCCATCAGTAACACTGAAATCACAACGTCTATGCACAGCACAACATTATGCAGACCATACATCTTATATGGATGTATTAAGCATATATAACTTTTAACACACTAAGACTTCCCATGGACATGGTTACTTATTTATTCTTGCAAGACTTAATTTTCTGCCCTTCCCTATCCTGCATAAGAGACATACAGTCCTGTCTCTGACAGCCATATAAGAACTATATGCATGATTTTAATAAAATGCAGCTTCTATTGCTACAGATAGCATTAATTTTGGTCCTCTTTCTACTTCACTTTCCAAGCAAGTGAGCCTTTTGGAGGAAATGTCTTTGGCAGTCCTCTGGAGGACACAGCCTCGTCCAATTAATGAAGCTGTAAGAATGAGATTTCTCACCCACTTCCCAGGAATTCAGACTAAGCAGTTAAGATGCAACATTTTTCAATCGATGTTGTTTTTCTTCTACTCATTCCTAGCTTAGGGCATCCCAAAACACAACAGAAAACAAGTTTCATTGGACTATGAACAGCACCAGAAAAAGAAGGGGCTAAGCCCTCAGCCCTTATGCCAGCAGGGTAAACCTGCAATTAAAATGTGAATTTCTTTAAGAGCCACCTGGTCAATGCAAGTTAAAGAGAAACAATCACAGAAGATGATTGTACTTGTAGCTGTACTTTTTATACTGCACTTTTAATAGCTTTTCTCTACACACTAATTAATCTTTTTCACCCTTTGACCTCGGCAGCCCTGGCCAATTGCATCTGAGTCCCAAGGGATGCCCAGGGATAAGTTGGGTTTCTGACACACGAGCTTTTTCAAAGAGGAGGGCAACAGGGAATCCAGTTCTTTTCTGTAACACTGAGGCACTGGGCATTCAAAAGTAGTAATATCAGGACTCCAGAAGATGACTGGGCTTGCATTACTGGCTTTTTTTTCCTCACAGCTCCAGCTAGCTGAATGCACATCAGATTTTCTCACTGATTGTACCATCTGAAGCAATATACACTTCCCACCAGTTTCTATTCAAATCCCTTCTCCAAAAATAAATAAGAAAGGAGTTGCTACTGTCACTGGTTTACTATTCAACGTAGGAGCAGCTTAAAAGTGTTACTTCAGAAGCTACAGAAATATGGATTATAGAAGCGCTCATTTAAAGCACCTAAAAATCTTGCAACATTCTGGAGACCCACGTCAAGAGTGTAAAGCACCTTCTGCTGCCAACACACTGAAGCTGGTAAGAACCTTGCTTGGTTGCCTCGAGAGCAGGATCATCAGGCAGTCACCACCTCTCAAGTTCACACCATTCTGGAAGTTAGATTTCTAACAGAGCACCCACATTAAAGTCCATCTGTAAAAGGCAAGATCAAATGCAGTTTGCATTATCAGCCAACTTCCTCAGTGTGATCTGGCCAGTTATTTGAGATTTCTGCCCATCGGTAGGAAATGAGGAGACAAATGGTATTCCTGACTCTCCCACCAAAGAAAAGGCTACGGTAAGACAGCTTTACAATCCTGTACCCAAAACCATATGACTCTGCTTTCTGCCTTTTGACATTATTGTTTTAAACAAATAAATTCTTTTTCTTGCTTAAACCAAATGTATTTATAGTCTACTCACCTTACTTTAACTAAGGATATCACTCAATAAGATAAATGTTGATGATGTTTAGATGGGACACACTTTCCCATAAAAACCATAAATTATGCCTGGCTTGCAAAGACTGGGGTAATTGAAGCAGAGCTGATTTAGGGCAGTTGAGGACCTGCTCCAGTGTTTTTACTATAAACAGATGACCGGATTCTTCTGTTACTCTGCACCACAAGTCAGTGCTATAACCCCCCTGTGAGACACTAATTGAATCCTGCTAGTCAGCAGGTCATTAGTTGGCTCTGACGAAGACAACATGAATTTGTGTGTCCTCCTAAGGAAAGCAACAGAAGCAAATCTGGGTCTCTCTACTGAAGTTTTACATAGCAGCAATTAGAAACAGTGAAATAGCTTTTAATCCAACAGTAGTTATACGGAAGGAAACACCTCTTGGCTTTTTTTAGTCTGAAATACTTTTGTATCAGGCACTTGATTTTTAAAAGCTTTAGCATTTCTTCAACATACACGATATTTTGTAGCATGTTCTAGAGAGTACTTTCACTGTATTGCAATTTCGCTCACCTGAATTGTTAGATACTGTGTAGTGTATAGAAAAATATTCCAAATTTCCAGGGAGATGAGACAAATTTTACCACCAATCTCCAAAACATCAGCTGAAGGACTGACTAAATACAGCCTGACTGAAATCTAAGTTAGGTACCAAGCTGCTAAGTACAGTAACACACAGGTAAATAATTTATGCCTGAATGCTAAACCCCAATGGTGTGGCTGAGGATACAAGCACATACAGCAGCAAACCAGAATCAACTAGGGGTCTTTTTTCCCTCTTAAATGAAAAACTACCTCTTTTTAGAGAGGTACTTGTGCTAAGAACGAGCTAAGTACTTAGAATTAGCTATGCTCATCTGCAGAAGAGCTGTAATACGGACAGGCTGCAGGCCAAATGCATGTGCAGCCAGCCATTAACTCATAAGATCCACATTTACCCTATTAAATATTTTTTTTCCTATTAAAAATGATACATATATTTTGGGCTTTTTTGTTATCTTTACTCTTGATGTTTGTTTGAAATAACCAAAAGGAGAAAATCTCCTGTTAAGCATGGCAAAACCTGAACAGATGGAATAATAATGGCTTGTCAGTTTCAGTCTTCCCCTTAACTCGGCTATTTAATTATTCCTGCAATTGATATATCAAATCAAGATCCTGCTGGGAACCATGGCTGTCCTGGAATTTGAAGCCCTCCTTCTGCACCAGCACAGGAGGACATCTGAGCTCAGCAGCCCTATGAGCTGCCACAGTAACATGAACATACCGGTTTTGGAGGGCACAGCCACCTGGAGGAGGCAGTAGCACATCTAGTACCTACACATGGTGCATCAGTGCCCTGTTGTGTTTTCCCTTTGAACACAGGGTTGCTCTTCTTGTACTGCTAAAGGTTCAGTTTTAGCCAGAGAAATTACTACATCATTTCCATTTGCTCCAAACACTGTTAACAGTGCATTTCCTGAACGTTTGGTGAACTCAAAAGTTTCTTCCTGAAGTCTTCAAAAGATTGGTTTGTGCTGTTTCCACAGAAGAGGATTAAGATGCAGGTCAAGCAGATATCAATCACTTGTATTGCAGAGTCTGCAAACTCTGCAAAACAAAGTCACCAACACTGGGTCGCAACATCAAACATACCCACGGGGAAATGATCCCACTGAACTACACTGGGCTGTAGCAGGGGAATATCTTGTGTGCTGCATCACCTGCCACCTCCATAAGCTGCTGGAGATCCTCGGTGAAATCCAATGTACATAACTGTCTGTGAGTCCAGGACCTTTCTGTCCTACTTTAAATGACTTTCAGAGTTTCTGGGAAGCACCACTGTGAAACTTCAGTTTAAATCTATTAATATGGTGTCCAGACAGGTCACTGAAGACTCAGCCAGTGGCACTGGAATCCTTTGTAACTTCAGTTAACCAAAGACAAGATAGCAGATACCGGAGAAATAAAGCATCGTTTGAAGCAAAAGGTCTGACATGTGGCAGATGCAGTGGCAGTTTCACAAGTACTTTGAAAACCTCACACATAAGACCCCCAAATATTCTGCTACTTTTAAGGAGTGAAAAATGTAAAACAGAACTTCCTCCTTTCCCCCTTTCCCCTTCACCCTCCCCCCCATCTACAGACTCTTAAGTTTGAATGCCTGGCATTAGTCTTTCAAAATCCAGCTTTTAAATGAAACAACTTAACACAGAAAACATACCTGCAGACAGCACACACAAAACAGTCTGGGTGATAGGTTTTGCCCAGCGCTGAGACCACTTCTCCCTCAATGAATTCATCACAACTGAAGCACCGTGTGCCATAGAGTCTCTGGTAGTCCAAAGTACAGATGTAGTCTCCCTGTCTCACAAAAAATCCTCCTTGAGCCAGGTCACATCCACAAGCTGCAGGAAGAGAAAAGGCAGACTCAGAAGGCTGGAAACGCAAAGCTCACTTTCTAAGACAATGCTCATTTTTCACCTCTGGCTCCTAGTAGAATACTAAAGCACTTCAATATATGGGCTTATGACAACAGAACAGTTGTGCATCTGAAAAACACTACTTTAATAGCAAATTATATCAGTGATGTATTTTTTACACTAATAGTTTGGATTTATTCCATGTAAAAACATTAACCTCAGTGCAGTGGCTGCAAGAACAGAGTTAAGTCTTCAGGAGTTTAGTTCAAGGCTGGCATGTACAACACCCATCATACTTAATGGGTTAAAGGAAATGTATAAGGGATATAAACCTGTAAGATCTAAAGCACCAGTGATACAAAGAAACGTCTCTGACACATTACAATTGCCTGATATTCCTCCTGGACACAAAAGTGGTTGAAATACAGCTTCCTCTAAACATGGGGTGTGATTTGCATGGTAACTGCTGTAAACTTCCACAGGTTTACAAGGTCCTTTTTTAAAATCGGATCTCGTATTTACATGATAAACATCACTCACCAAGCTTGAAGTGGAGGGATCCCTCCAACCATCTGCTCCAGGCAAAAGTAGAATTTATAATCCTAGCTGTCAATTTATATATTTTAAACTAAATCCGTAGGAAAGAGCTAAGGTTGATTAACCAAAAGCTTATGAGACTTTTCAGGGGCTTTCTCCACAGCACCAGGGATAGAACTAGGCTGGCATTTTGAGAACGTGTCAGATGAGAGAGTTACAAGTCTGGCTGACATCATACAGAAGTAGACAGGGATGTAGAAAATAATCCTCATCCATATTGCCCAGGATCTTTGAAAACAGACTTGAATTAATTTATTCCAGGAGAACTGGAATTCAGAATGGTGATTCTGCTGCTCTTCTGACTATTACTTTACTCTAAGTCACAGCATCACACTTGTTACTACGTACTTCTGCTCCTGGGGATGTGCATGTGGGGAAGTGCTTCCAGCAGCAAACAGTGCTTACAGTCAAATGAGGCTGAACAGATGACTGCAGCAGTGTCACTACTCGCATGCAGCCCACAGGAGGTGAGTGGGAATGTTGCTTATCAAATATGGGTTGCACATACAAAACACTGCAGAGCTGCTCAGTGCCTTGGTCCCAAAATAGCAGAGGTACCTAAATGTTTAACATTCAAGACTGAGATCTCTCCTTAGGTACCTGAGAGTCCATAGGCACTTCGGTTTTTAAACGTAAAGCCTCGCAACACACACTAAAGCCTGTTTGGAATCCCAGGATCTTGCATCTAAACGACAAGAAATTAACCCAGCAGGCATGTTCAAGGCACAAAATAACACATACACCACAGAAACCCAAGAAATCACAGGATCCTGAACAGTCATTCAAAACCACATCCAATCACCCTTGTTTTATCATCTTTCTCAGGAGATAGAGACCTCAGCATAGGAGACCTGGGCTCAAGGCCTACTTTAAATTATGAGTGGGCATTTAAAAAGTGGTACTTCTCCCTGGACATGGCCCCAACCATTAACTGACAGAAAACAACAGTCATTCTAAAACTGTATTGCTATATCATAGAATCATAGAATAGTTAGGATTGGAAAGGACCTTAAGATCACCTAGCTCCAACCCCCCTGACATAGGCAAGGACACCTCATCCTAGACCATGTCGTCCAAGGCTCTGTCCAACCTGGTCTTGAACACTGCCAGGGATGAGCATTTACCACTTCTTTGGGCAACCTTTTTCAGTGAATGAAGAAAATCAGAAGTGAATCTGGAGCACAGGAGGTTACATTCTCCTTCTTACTCATTGACTCTCCCGGATGGAGGAAGTCACATTTCCACAAGCCAAATACTCCTCCCTTGCTCTTCACACATCACTCCCCCACCAGCTATGCTCCACCAGCCACAGCTCGAATCACAAACTCTCTCCTGCTCCTACACTTTTTGAACCATTGGGTACCATTTAACTCAACACACAGCTGACCATGGGAGAACACAGGGAGTCCAGTTTAATTACTGGCTTGGATATTAAAACAGTCTGAATTTAAAGCTGAGAAGATTAGCTCTGAAAACAGACCCATTAGCCACCCCTCAGGCAAGACAGAATCATAGAATCATAGAACAGTTAGAGTTGGAAAGGACCTTAAGATCATCTAGTTCCAAGCCCCCTGCCAGGGGCAAGGACACTTCCCACTAAACCATGTCACCCAAGCCTCTGTCTAACCTGGCCTTGAACATTGCCAGGGAAGGAGCATTCACAGCTTCCCTGGGCAACCCATTCCAGTGCCTCATCACCCTTACAGTAAAGAATTTTTTCCTTATATCCAATCTAAACTTCCCCTGTTTTAAGTTTGAACCCGTTACCCCTTGTCCTATCCCTACAGTCCCTAATGAATAGTCCATCTCCAACATCCCTATGCTGTGCCCCTTCCTGCTACTTACATGGGCAGCGACCCTGATCCTGCACATGTGCAGAGACAAGAAATCAGGGAAAGGAAAGCTGAAGGAAGCCTAGGGAGCATGTTTGAAGGCAACTACCAGACCTTACTCTGCTAGGATAGGAAATCAGCGTTATGTCACAGATTCACTCCTACCCAACACTTGTCATCCAAAATGAGTATCTGGAGGTAGGGTTATTTAAAACCTAGAAATCGCTTCCAACCATTACTGATGTTCATCTTACTGAAACAAGAAAAGCACTGAAAACACAGCACTTACAGTAATGAAGAGCCAAACACTGAGTAACTCAGCTGCTTGTCTTGGTATTACTCTGCACACCAAGGCAATTCCCTATCTGGAATGGTGATGAGCATTTGGAGTAATTTTTAAGTAGTGAATAAGTGCTTGTCTTCTCTTATGGTGTCTGGCAACAAGCCAGTAGCTGGATGTGTTATGGGACTTGAGATGGAAGATATCCTCACCATTTCTGAGGAGGATACCTGAGGAAGACTTCTCTAGCAATTCAGTAATTCCACTCATCAAGATGGTTTGCAGTTACCTGACACCAAAATACCACATACAGATCTGAGGGGTTCCTTTACTTGCATAGAACCAGGATATTTTTTTCCTGGCCTGGTGTCTGTAACAGCACTCGCAGCACTGTCATTTATGTGTGTGATTTCACAGTCAATTTAACTCCATAATTCTTTATTGCCTACAGCCTATAAAAATGTGACCATGTGAGGAATCTAAATATACATAACTCTACATGACCTGGACAAGCTCAAGAAGTGCACCCATGTGAACCTCATGAGGTTCAACTAAGCCAAGTGCAAGGTCCTGCATGTGGGTCAGGGCAATTCCAGGTATCAATATGGGCTGGGGATGCAGGGATGGAGAGCAGCCCAGTGGAGAAGGACTTGGGGGTACTGGTAGATGAAAAGCTGGACATGAGCTGGCAAAGTGCACTCACAGCCCAGAAAGCCAATTGTACACTGGGATGCATCCTAAGAAGCATGGCCAGCAGGCCGAAGGAGATGGTTCTCCCCTCTACTCTGCTCTGTAAGACCTCACCTGAAGTACTGCATCCAGCTCTGGAGTCCTCAGTACAGGGAAGACATGGACCTGCTGGACAGGGTCCAGAGAAGGGCCACATAAATATCAAAGGAATGGATCATCTCTCCTAGAAGGAAAGGCTGAGAGAGTTGGAGTTGTTCAGCCTGGAGAAGACAAGGCTCCAGGGAGACCTCATTGCAGCCTTCCAATACCTAACGCAGGCCTATAAGAAAGATTGGGACAAACATTTTAGCAGGGCTTGTGGCAATGGGATAAAGGGTAATGGTTTTAAATTAAAAATTCAAGGTCAGGTAGGACTGGACTCTGAGCAACCTGGTCTAGTTGAAGATGCCCCTGCTCATTGCAGTGGGGGTTGGACTAGATGACCTTTAGGGGTCCCTTCCAACCCTTTATCGTCTATGAAAATAAATAGCAGCAATAGCAATTAATTGATGCACTTTAAGCATATTGCAATTCCGCTATTGTGTGTCATCAGTACTCCATTTGCACTGTACGAATATAAAATGCATCGTTCTGTTCCTTGCTGGCAAATGAGCCTACTAAAAACAGATTCATTTTTTGGCTGTGTACTGGGCCTGAATATCAGCTGTGTCCTGAGAGGCTCAGAGGATACTACACTACAGCAGGCTGTAACAGTAAAATGCACTGATTTTCTCGCATCCAGAAAGTGCTTTTTTTGCTTTAAGCTTGCCAGACAATCAAGCAGTTTGCTTACATGTAACTTCATGTATGAAATCTACTTTATTTTCCTCCCATTTGTTGCCTAATGCAAGCAACCAGGCATGAATCCAACACAAGAGAGAAAGGCAGAAACCTTGAAAATAAAAGAAGGAACAAAACCCCATTCAAAATGTTATAGGTAAAACAAGAAAAAGATCTCTGCTTCCTCAGGGATAAATGAGAGTTTTCTGCCTCTGCAGTGAGGCTTTCTGTCCATTTCCAGTATTTTCCTCCATCCCCAAGATGGATGCTGGTGGCTGACTTAAGATCCCAAGGATAACAAGTAGTATGCTGTTGACATAATTCTCTTTTGGCAGCTAAATTGCATGTCTTCAAATGCCATCGATGCAGTTTGGGAGCACATTCTCCAAAAGCCCATGATTATATCTGGAACATTTCTCCTGGCCACTATGCCTGCGAGAAGCAAGAGCAACCACCTGGCAAATATCCACCACTACAGTGCTGACTTAACTTCAAACTGAGCCACAATTACTTGGAAGCAGTCTAAGCCTGTTTCCAGAAGATAACTGTGACTGTGATACTCTCTGTCTCACGGTCTGGTGTGGATGAGTCCAGGTAAGCTTTCCATGAAGGCTTGAGGAAGTCTTCCCCAGTTTGCTGAACATGCAAAGTCTGCATGGTATGATAATAGCAGCTTGCTAGCCCTCTTAGTCAATTCACACCTGAAACTTCTGTCTATAGGTGAGGCAGCAGCAAGACAGAATAACCTTGCATTAGTATATAATACATGTAATCCAATCACACTTCCTAGGCAGGAGTGACCAAATCTAAGTCTTTTTAACCAGAAATCAAGTATACTCCAGCCTGCCAGTCACCAGCAGTGTTTAACTATAATGTCTGAAATACCAGCTATAATCTCAAGGGCTGGATTCTCACCTTGTTTTCTTATAGTCTGTGGTAAAGAAAAGAAGTATACAGCTCCAGAAAAGTCTGGGGCAGACCAGCTCCAAACCAGGAACTGCGGTAAGGCAGACACATCTGCCAGAGGAAAGCCAGCAAGTTTCTAGAGTGGAAAAAAGAGCTGTGGGGATATATCATATCCATCTTATAACACCTCACCATGCATGTGTAGCATTGATAAAGATGTAAAGAATACAGCACACAGCACATATTCACAAGCTCTCAGGATAGACTAGCTATGATACCCGCAAGTTAACTGATGGAGTACACACTTAAGTGCAGGAAAATCCTTAGGGATTCAGAATGCTTTTATGAGACTGACAAAACATTAATGACTCAGGGGTACTAATTTAAATGGAGAGTTTGGGGAGTTACCTGTGCACTATGTAACTTGACTCCTATAATTAGCAGAACCACACATCTAGTAATTTTTGCATTAGAAAGTGCATTTACATTTTCATTTCCCTACTGGAAAGTAGAATTTCCCAGTAACTTAGACAGTGATACTGCCCTATAAAAGCACTCCTATAGTGTTATGGGTGAGAGGATCTCTCACTGCACAATATATGTGGCTGTACCAAGCTACCAAAACAACTCCCAGGAAAATTGGAACAGATGCCTGGTTTATACTTATTTCTCATTTCAAGGAATTCATCTGGTTATTTAAAATTTACAAGCATGCTAAAGAGGTTTAAGAAACAGAATAATGTGCTTTAATAATTTCCAACCTATAAACACCTCTAAATGTTTATGATGAGATATTGCTGTCAATCGCCAAACTAATTAAAACAGCTAGCTTAAAAAAAAACCACATATAAAGCAACAACATTAAATACTTTCTGATTTTTCATAATGAAGCTTTGTGTGCCAGTTACAGGTTTGCAAATTAAGTGCTTGCTCTCACTATACACATATATGACAGATGGTCTCGTGTTAATGACTCGCAGAAAGCGGGAGGTGGAATAACACCGCTGTGGCAGTGATGAAGTCTATGCAGCTCTCACTGAGTCTCCACACAGGCTTCATATCACCTTAGTGCATTGAAACTCCCAGTAACTACTCCAGCATGCCAGCTGTATCCCTGCTGTGCCCTCAGGTAAAACAGCATGGAACAGATGGAAAAGCCTCCTGCATAAAGGCATCCTAGCACTGATATTTTTTGCATGGAGAAAAACATTACCCTAAGAAGAGAACTTGAGTAATTCAACAGAATTACAGGCTCTTCACGGGTGTCACATTATCTAATGTGGGCTGAGATTATGTATGCTCGAAACTTCTTTATATGAATAGTATCTTTTCTGCCTGCAAAGCTTATTTTACCATCCAAAACTTCATTTAATGAACATTAGGCATAATTTTTAAACACATTCTGTTTTGTTCCAGTTCTACTTTGATTTCAACTTGGATAAGATTTACAGCTCTCCATTTGTCTCATGTCCTTGTCTAAATCTACCTCAGCATTCCCAGCAGGGCCAAGCACCTCTCCTGGTTACGTCTTTCCTCCCAGTTAGGACCCCCCCCCCCCCAATGCAAACATCTGCACATGGCTGTATCTGCAGTTTGGATCATCCCACAGAAATTGGAGCAGTTATTTCTTTGAAAATCCTATCCATGTTTTGTAAATAAGGGGAAGAGAAAGCCAATGAAGAGACGAAAGGAAAATATAATTAGTAAGAAAATAAAGCAGGGGTATTGTTTAACATTCTGGGTATAAAGCCAAGAGTAAGCATGTATAGCTTTACTATGCCCTGAAGATTTAAATCCCTGAAACTTCATGCCTTTAAATGAAATAGGACAAGTTGGAAACCAGAAATAACAGAAACTTGGATTCCTGGGGTGGATAGTTAGCTAACCTTCATGGAAATGTAACCACTACACACAAGCACGGCTCCTCCCCTGTCCCTTTCATTACACTTTACTAATATTTTGTAAAGTCATGACAGAGTCTCTTTAAAAAAGAAAATACATCAGACTTTGCATGAAACATGCCACAAAATAAACCTTTCACTAGAGTGCCGATGCAATCAGTATATGACCAAGGCATGAGGGCAGCAGAATGCTCTTTATGAATACAAAGAAAGGTTGCAACAAGAATTTGATTAAAACAAAGAAAATAACTGCTTTGTGACTGTGAGAGTTCACTAACTGACCAAATTTTCTTTTTCATGCTTTAGTTGTTGAGTTGCTTTGAGAAAGATAGTGACTGATTAAAGTTTAAGCTTAAAAATCTCAAAACCACAACACAGAACCATTGGCCAGTGCATTAAATTACTTTTGCAAGGGCAAAAGTTGCCATCATCATTATTATTTCAGTGAAATAAAGTATTAAGCTAACATGACATTGGTAAATCAGCCCCAAATCTGCCATTCTCTCCAAGCCAGACTGTGAGCATTGCGTCAGAAGTATAGTTTTTCCTATTATACTGAGTTAATACAATCTAGGATTGCAAATCCTGAAGGATTTGGGAAGCGACGGGCACGTTGCTGAGCGTGCCTGATGAACAAGAGCCCCTATGTTCATCTCCAGTGCCTGAGATGCCACACATGCCACCAGCCACTACTGCTTGGCCGAAAGTTGGAACTCCAAAATCTTACTAGTGAGCTTCCCATAAATGACTCCCATTCTGAAACATGAAACCCGCAGCTATGTTCAAATGCGAGTCCTTCAGATTACTCAGCATAGCTTTTAATATATTTATATTCTAGCAGACGCATTTGATACAACAAACAAATCACTCCTATTACCAAGTTACTTGATTTTTTTAATCTTTTCATGAAATATTTTGTCTTAGCCCTTCCTATTAATCTGCCTTGACATTAAAGGATATAAAACTGGGTTGTGTTGTATATTCTACTGAAAAAAATGGCATAGAAATGATATATCCATCCCAGGGCCTTTTCACAATCCCTAAGAAATTCAGTGCCACAAGAACAAGATGTTCTTTCCTGTGAGGGTGGTGAGACACTGGAACAGGTTACCCAAAGAAGCTGTGGCTGCCCCATCCCTAGCAGTGCTCAAGGCCAGGCTGGACAGGGCTTTAAGCAACCCGATCTAGTGGAAGGAATCCCTGTGTGTGGCAAGGAGGTCGGAACTGGATGAGCTTTAAGATCCCTCCCAACCCAAACCATGCCATGATTATAACTATAATCAGAAACACTGACCCACAAAACCACATACCCAACTCTAAGCTGAAGATGTGATATGTTCTAACAGGTTAATTAAATAAATAGATGAAAATTCATAGGGGAAAAAAGTATACTTGAAACTGCTAGCTGTGCTGGCACGGAAGACTGCATGTGCTGCATTCATAGCAAGACAGCAATCCAGGGAATTTTGATTAGGGGTACAACACATAGATAGCAAAGCTGATATTATGCAATGATCATGTTTTTATATCTGTGGCTTGGACTGCAAGCTTACCTCATTTCATCAAGATCAGACCAGTAAAGTACAAAGAGATGAGTTATGGTTCTTCTCACATATGAGTAATCTTGTACAAGGTTCAGGGTTTTTTTTGCAGAACTACAGGCATTTTCTCATTTAACTAGGGTAGAGGTTGCATGATTTTTGCATGGAAATAGATTTGCAAATGCCCTATGAACTATCCATTATTTGGTCTGCTAGAGTGACTATATAAAATATGTAAAGCTATAGAAACACTGGGCTTTGATTCAGACTTCCAATATTTCCTAAATACTGCTTAACATAGCAGTAACACATCTTATTGCTACTTTGGAATGTCAGGGCTCTATCACATCACAAGAAAATAAATACTTGACAAAAACTCCTAAAACAAGGTAATTTCTATCTTTGTGAAGGGTCAAAGAGGCCACCCAGGATAACATAATCACAGCACCTGTATCTCTCCTATCTGCAATCCTCTGTTAGTCTTGTCTTTCTATGGGCTCATTAAATTATGCTGTTGTAATCCAGCTCCAAGTCAGTATTTACCTAATACTATATCCTGCACGAGAAGCAGTCCTGACCTGACAGACACCCTCAGAATGAACTAGACAACACAATTTGCTTTAATTTGATAGTCTGAGTCATTACCATTTGTCATTTTCCCTGGTGCTTTCATTACAGCAGTAAGAAATAAGAGAATTCACAAACATTGGAACCAATGCCCTTGAAGTCTAACAAATGTTCGCCTTATTTTTCCAGACGAAAACGCTGCTATTACAACCACATTTTCACTAAAACCAATTAAAATGGGAGATATTTTAAAGTAAAAATTAGAAGTGAGGCTAGATGGCATGCTCCCTACAGCCTTTTACCAGCAGATCAGACATGTAACTTAAGAAAAAATAATATATAAAAATAGCTATCATAAGAACCTTATTTATAATGCCTATTTACCTCCATAAGTGCTATTAAACTTTGATACTGAGCAAAACTAGCAGATGTTCACAGTATTCTTATTATTTTTTTTATGCATATTTTAAACTTGAATAATAAAAATTGTTTGATTTTTTAAAACTTTTCTTAGAATTATTTAGAATCATTATCTGGGGAATATAAGAAGAACTGGATGGGAATGAATGAATTTATACTGACCTTCCTCAGTTATACAATTTAATTTAAATATAAAAGACACCTGCATACTTGCTGTTACCATTATGAAACCCAGAGTCCCCATGGGAATAATCAGATGGCAGTTTGGCAATAGCCAAAACTACCCTTCTACCCTAAAAACAATGAAACAATTAATGTCTCTGCCTCCCTAAAACCCCATAATCTATCCACCATTATCAATTAAATTGTTTCACATCTCACACTTGTTCAGAAAGGTAAGTGTGGCTTCTTCCAGCATAATATCTGTCACTGATCAACTCATTCAAACAGACCTCTAATACCCCTACACACCCTCTCAAGACATGGCCATTTGTCGTTCTTCTTCATGGGCTGTTTGACAGTTTGTTGTCTCCATCATTGTACATCTGTAAATACTGTGAGCAGGAATGTAATTTTCTGCAGTTTTACAAATATCCAACATTTCTGATGGAGGCTATGGCATGATTTAATACAGAGGCACTCACCCTAGGCCAGCAGCTCAGCATGGCAACACTGCCAGCCCACTCATAGGATTATCTGCCCTGGGACTGCCCTGTGGCTGTACCAGCTGCTGGGCACACAGTCTCTTTCAAGGCGCTATCTTTGGTAGATGAAGTGAGAGGGGGCAAACTGCATTGTTGACTACTATTAAAATAAATACACCGCAGGAAGGAGTCAACTATAAGGTAAATATATTCCCAGGATCATCCCCCTGCCCATGCACAGCAGTCCAGCAGCATGACCAAGAAAAGGGGTTCAGAAAAGGAGTCGTGGCACAAGCCTCTCTTCTAAGGCTGAAAGGAGGTAAGTGGTCAACTGACCAGGAAAACAGAGTATCACATTTGGCTAAATCCTAATGTTAACTATAGTTTTTCAACCATTGATTTGAGCACATAATTAAAAAAACAAATCACATTTACCTAACCTAATTTTTTCCCCTTTAGTTACCTAGTGAAATGTGTGCTCAGCACTCTCTTCTGATTCTAAACTCACATAACATGGTAAATCCACACTAGAAAGCAACTTATGCTTCTTAAGTAACAAATAAAACCCAGAAAGAAAGCAAAAACAGATACCATAAGGATGCCAGCAAATTGATGGAAACCCTTGAAAAGTAATGAGAGAAATTATAGCATTTAAATAATGGGGGAAGGAACCAACCATGTGTGCAAACTTAACACTTAGCAAAATGATTAGTAAGGAGGAATATAAGTACTCCAAGCGCTTTCACACCACAAAGTAGTTTAACCACACATCCCTGACACTATCTGCTGTGCCAGCTGAGAGCCTGATGGGTGGCTGGCAGATGCTACCCTGCTTCTTCCTTTTTAACATAGTGGGTTTTTCTCATTTTATCCAAGATCTGCCTGAAGCGAATAAACTCATCCTTATCTCTTACAGACAGGTAGGGGCAGTGCAGTTTCTAAAGAATATGCATCATCATCTTTTGCATGATGGGCGGAGGGGGCAGCCTCTGCACTGCCTAACTTTGGGATCAGTGAATAGTGTCAGAATTTGCTTGCTGCATTTGTGGATGGAGCTGGCAATCTCTACAAGCAGATGCCCTATGAAATGAAAACATGGATACATGACTGTGTCTTGTTCCTTCTGTATCACTTGCAACTTTTTTTCTCATAGCAGATCTGTATAAAAAGGGGCCTTGGATTTCATCAAGATAATTATATAGAGCATACACCAGCATGTTACTGAGACTTCATGCAGGAGACAAGAGTCCTGAACAACAAATGAGCTGCTCTCTTCCCGAGTTAGGTCTAAAACCTAATTTGACAATAAATATTTACCATAAGAACAGGTGGTTTTAAAAGAGTTTGAAAGATGTATGTATGGGCTGTCCTCTGCTTTATATACCATTCTGATTCTGAATAGGTGACCAAAGTATTTTTGCTGCTAATTAGGATACTGCACTATGCTTATTTTTCTTTGCTAAGTAATCTTACAAAGAACACAATTATCGAGCTGAACACTTAATCCTGTCTAACTCATTAAAGATTCACTCAGGTATTGAATGCTACATATTTAATCCCATTAGATTTATAAAAATATCAGTGTAGCTAACAAATAACAGTTTTCTTCCTGATAGTTTCCTTTAAATAGGAATGGAAATAGTCGCATTTAACACAGCTGGGACCAGAGCCATGCCATGCCATTTGAAGTACTGCTTAATGATGAAGCAAGCAGGTTGTGCAGCAGTTAATATTTACTCATTTGTACCTTCAAAACAAATTAGATCTTTACAACTTCCAGATAATCTTTCAAACAACCAAGTATCTACAGAAAGGTTGTTGAATTAATCAATTCCCTGTTTCCTTGAACACCCTTCTGCCATTTGCGATGTGTTTACATTAGATCACCAGGCACCAACCTGGATCAAACCAAGGAGTTTCCCCCCCCAAATGTAAGAGCACCGAGGGTCACACTGGGTATCAAACATCACAGCCCAGGACATAAGAGTCTGAACAAACATGGCCATGGCCTATATTAGAATGCTGGGAGAGGGATAAACTCCAAGTTTCTTTGTAAATGCTAATTTGCTCCTCACTCCACAGTGTTTCACTATCAGTTCCCCCAACCTGTTGTTCAGGTCCCGACTCCACGGTAAACTCCATAGGCTAATATCCATTTAAAACGTACTCCACTTTTACGATTTAGGATTATTATAATCTTATAGTAAGCAGTCAGAGAGTTTACAGTCATTCTTTCAGGCATGAATTGGACTGCAAGATGTTTGTGAAGTTTCCAGGACCATTAGATTACACGCCCAGTGCTAATGCCCTACTCAGAGGAACAGCTCTCACAAACACTTACCTTTGCAAACAAAGCACTTAATATGGAAATATTTGTTCTGAACTCTCAAAACTTCTCCTTTGCATGGATTTCCACAGGTATTGCAGAGAATTGCAGTAGTTGATGGCTTCTCCAGTTGGCTATGTACAGCCTGCGACTGTGTTACTGCAAGTGAAAACAAAAGGCAGAGTGTTTTAAAGGCCATCAGTTGCATCTTCTGTAAGAGCTACAATTAATGACAATTCACACCTGGGACAAAACAGGTCAAGCAGATAAAATAGTCTTAACTTGTGATATTGGCCAGCACATGAGAAAAGACCTGCCAAAGGAGCTGAGCTAAGCTTTTCATTTCATAACTTTCAAAGCTCACATATGCAAACATTCCAAACATGAATCAGAATTACTTATAGAGGAAAGAACCCACATGATCAAGTCTTAAGGGCCTCTGCCTGAACTTCACAAAATATCTTTGTCACATTTTCTCTTCAAGAAGTCAAAGACAATAGATAAAAGCTATTTTTTTTAAATCCAAAATACCTTTAATGAGACTTAGTAATAATTACACTGTGAGCTATTGATCTTTAAAGCTCAAGGTAATTGTCTTTTTAACTGATTTTAAGACAGAAATACACTTCTGTAGATGTTTTGAGTTCATATTACTGAAACACTGACATCTTTGTAAATACCACATAAATCTGATCACTGAATAAAGTCTGCTGTCATTTTATAAGTAAACCGTGCTTTCAAGAGATTAGGTTTAGCTAGGTTAGTAAAATATTAAGTGAATAAAAACTTGCTGCCATCTTGTGATGGAAATTAGAAATTGCATTTATTGGGCTGTTGACAATAAGAATACAAGTTGGCATCCCCATATGCTATATGGAACAGGTGAGACAGGACCTTATTCTTGCAATTCTGTTGAAGTTATTGCATCAATTTTTTATCACAGTGTATTTAAGAGTCTACAGAGCAAACATCACAGCTGGAACACATATGATAACAGATGATACCTAAATTGGTGACAGAGTCATCCAGCTCTTGTTCTCCAATATTCGACCTTGCTGTTTGTCCTCCCCACGGTGAGCACCTAGTGGTGATACCTAAAAGGCCTTTCCACATCCACTGACCTGACGAAGTCAGCCTTTCAATGAGATGCTGAGTCTCCCTCCCAGTCTTCCTGGAGAGTTTCTGCACATTTTACCCACAGATATATGGGCTGCCCATGGTGAATAATGCCCATAGCGAATAATGCCCATAGCTTTATTCACCACCCATTAGCATTATGCATTGTCTGCTGAAATTACACATCCTGGATTGTCAAAAAAGTCCTGCTCCAGGCAATATGAATTTTGGAACTATTACTGAAGCCCTGGTTATAATTAAGTACGTCTCCAATAAAAACAACACAGCATGACAGGCAATGAGAAGTTTATAGAAAGACAGATGTCCAAATTTACACAGAGCAAACAGCACACACAGTCCAAGCTAATAGGAGGGTCCAACTTCCTCTTCAAGAGAAAACAGACGAAACTCTGAACTTTGAAATACTTAACTTTTGACATAAGAATTTGTCTTTACTGTAACCTGCCCAAAACAAAGTACCCACCCTGAAAAACAATCAACCCTGTAAGAAATTGAAGTATTTTCCTGAGTTACTTAGTAAAGTAGCTGCTAAAAGTTTATACCTATGGACAAAGAACTTCTGCTCCCTCCACAATTATTAACAAGCATCACATTTGTAGTATTTAATTCATGGAAGACTTGACTTTAAAAGAGCTGATCTCACCCTGAACATTTTGGACTAAAAAAAGTTACATTTGAAATACAAAATTCTTCTTGGAATGATTAAACATTTGCCTTTTCTTCATGTTTTACTCTTCCCATGGCTAAGGCTTTTTGAATAGTGTCTCCCCAGAGGCATAAGTGAGTGGCCAACGCAGTGGTCTGCAGATGGCTGTGATCTCGTGCTGCAATCTTGTGCTGCGGTGTGCCCCATGGGCAGGGCAATAACATAGAGTGATAGAGCCAGAGAATGGTTTGGGTTGGAAGGGACCCTAATGATCATTTAGTTCCAACCACCCTGGCATGGGCAGGAACACCTCCCAGTTAGACCAAGTTGCTCAGAGCCCCATTCAACCTGGCTGCAAACTGGAAGAAAACAGAAAGTTCTGCTTTCCATGATGCCCATGGTGTTCAGTGTCCGGAGCTACAGGGCAGGACAGCTTCACACAGGGCAGGACAACTTCACACATCTGCTTCCCTTCAGGTCTATGAATCAAGGTTTAGAATTTAAGAAAAACCCAAATACTCACCTATAAAATAAATTTCCACAGAAAAGATGCAGTATTTCTGCTGGAATTCTGCCATTCATCTTGAAGTAACACAAATCATATTTAAAATATTCACGGTAAACAGATGTATAATTATTTTGTTTTTCTCTCAGTTCAGAACTAAGCTACTCACTATCACACAAAACTCCAGTGGGAATACACTACCCTTGGGAGCATTATAAACGTGTGCTATTGAAGACAGTTTTAAATACTTACTCTTTCATGTAGCACCACAAAATGATTAATATTATTTTACATTTCAATATTTTAAAATATATTGTGCTTTATGTTGAAGTTGCAACTGTTGACAATTTTGAGAAACTATATTAAGGAACTCAACATTTTAACTTATGTTTCAAATCATTTAAGGAAATGTGTTTACATGGTAATTTTCAGCATTCTACTTTTATGCCTTTTTTACTTATGTTTCAAATCATTTAAGGAAATGTATTTACATGGTAATTTTCAGCATTCTACTTTTATGCCTTTATGTATCAAAATCAGTCTTTGAGGCAGCAGAAGATACCATCAACATTTAATGTGTGAAATAGTGAATTACTGATGAAATGTAATGATCTGAGACTACTCACCAGATCAGAACTAAAGAGCTCATTAAAAATAAAATACTTATATTATACCCTGATTTGTAAAACAGAATTAAACGAGAAATTTCCTTCTTAACTATAAGTGACATTTTCTATAGAGAAAATCAAATAATTGCCTGATTATCCAAATTTCCGTTTCTCCCAGACTGCATTCTGCTTTAGCAGAGTTAATCTTCACCAATCCTTAAACCCAAAGGAGATCTAACTGTACTCATTTTTTGACAAGGGCAAAAAATGGCAAGAAACAAACTAGCAAACAATTTCCACAGCACTTTTTGGTGTGCAAGACCTGTCTACTGGGGATATCACTGCCAAGAATCTTGCCAAATATCCAGTGCTCACGTATTTCTGATGTCAAGTCTCAGCCTCTCTCCAACAGGCTATGCAGCACACAATTCTGCAGTTCTGGATAAGTAACAGCTTATTCAATTAGCAATGGTTTGTAAAATTTGTCAGATAGGATACATCCCTCCGGTTTACTTCTATACTGCTTGCTTGAGACATATGCACATGCTGCAAGTGTTGCAGGGAAGAGGGGACAGTGGTATCACCCATTATTAAAGCTGCATCATACACCTTACGGCAACTGTAAAGTGATGTTTTCAGTGTGCTTATAACTTTGCCAAACTACAACTGTTCACATAAACAGTATTCAGATTTGGTGTTCTCGAGCTCATTTCTTCAGGGAAAATTTCAGACAAACTGTTTAAGCTTTTTCTAAAGGTGGGAAAAGGATAGAATACAGTACATTATTTTTCAATGTTAAAAAGAAAGCACAGCATTTTGGTTTTGGAAGTACTTGGAGTAAAGGCTGAAGCCTGACAGAGATGGACATTGTGACAGGTACACTGGATCCATAAAAATACACAATATGTATTTTTATGGATCAGTCAAAAAACAGTCAAAAAACCACCCCTTTGAATAAGAATGGCTCCTTTGGCCTCGCTATATGAAGTAGGATTTAACAGCATTAGGGACCAGGATGAGGTGCCAGGGATGAGGAAGAGATTTGGATGAGGCAGGAGAGTTTGGAAAGCAGCACAAGACAAGCTGATGGTGGTGGCAGAAGGGAAAAGATTCCCAAGTCCCTGGTCATGCTCCTCGATGGAGTCTGGGATGGAAAATGTCACCTTCTCTCTGCTATGAGCAGACTGCTGAGGGAAATCAAACCCTTGGAAAACGATCCTGTTTTCCAAGGGTTTGACCAGCCCACACAGAGGATGACAAACCCCTTTGCTATCAGGCTGTCTGACGGCCAGATGAGAGAAATCTTCGTGGTGGGTTACAGAACTGAGGAAGAAACATATGGCCTGTCCTGGGTTGAGCAGTAGCAGTCATTTTTCTCCTTCTTAGTAGCTGGTGCACTGCTGTGGTTTTGACTTTCAGCCTGAGAACAGCGCTGATAACACAGATGCTTTTAGTTGCTGCTCAGTAACGTTTATGCTGACCAAGGACTTTCTGAGTCTCATGTTCTGCCAGGGAGGAGGGGAAGCTGGGAGGAAGCAGAGACAGGACACCTGACCCAAACTTACCAAAGAGGTATTCCATACCACAGCACATCATGCCCACTATATAAACTGGGGGCAGTTACCCAGAAGGGTGAGATCACTGCTCGGACGGGCTGGGTATCAGTTGGTGGGTGGTGAGCAGTTGTATTCTCTTCCCTTGTTATTTCCCTTATCATTATTATTATTGGTGGTAGCAGCAGTAGTTTGTGTTATACTTCAGCTACCGGACTGTTCTTATCTCAACCCGAGGGAGTTACATTCTTTCGATTCTCCTCCCCATCCCTCTGGGAGAGGGGGGAGGAAGGAGGGGGAGTGAGCAAGCAGCTGCATGGTTCTGAGTTATGGCTGGGCTTAAACCATGACAGCCACAAACTGCAGAATTTGACACAGTCCAAACGCTAGTTCCGGTTTGGAGCATTTTGTCTTAATTTAGCATAAGAACTTATAGAAGCCATCACTAAGCTTAGAAATCAAATACTGAAAAGTTAAAAAGTATCATGATTAAGAATATACATTCAATCTCGGGTTAAACCTCATGTATGAAGCTAATAATAAAAGACTTTCAATGGCATTGTTCAATATAAGGACACAAATAAGGCCACATACACCCTTTACTCTACATTATTTAACCCAGTTCTGACAAATCACCTGATTAGATTTACTGCTCTTGGTGATTACAGATGCCTGACATGACAAAGAGCCAAATGACACAATTATAATCATAGAACCTTAGAATGGTTTGGGTTGGGAGGAACCTTAAAGATCATTTAGTTCCAACACCCTGCCATGGGCAGGGACACCTTCCACCAAAGCACTTTTCTCAAAGCCCCACCCAAACTGGCCTTCTGTGATATTTCACATGGACATTTTAAAGTGTACTGTGAACTAAACTAGGGGTAACTTAAATGGAGAGACCACGTTGATGACAATAAATATTTTATTCCTAAAGAACATGTTTTTATAATCCAAACAATTACCTCTCAATGGAGGGAAAGTGCTGACTCCTCACAGTGTTTCTGGATGGATAGTGTGGAACCAGAGCCTAAAGGCAATGGTAAAAAGAAAACCAAAGGAGTTGGGGAGGGTCCTCTCATCTGTTTTTGTGTATTTTTGTTTTCATCCAGTTCTGGAGGCTGGGTTGGCTTATACAAATAAAATATAATTTGCCTTCAACAGCCGCCCTCCATCATCTACCAACACTACTGGCTCCTGTATAAATTCACCAGAAACGTCCCTTTTCACAGCCCATTACATTCACTTCATGAGATGAAAACATCTTGTTTTGAGGAAAAAAATTAAGAAAACTCATTAACATCTAAAATTATCAATATCAGCTGTTTAGTTCATAAAAACATTCAGCTTTTTCAACAAAAGCAGAGGCCACATTCTAACTCTGAACCAAAAATGCTCAGCTGTGACAGCAGATATTATTCTGCATGAAGGGGGTTGGAACTAGATGATGTTTAAGGTCCCTTCCAACTCAAACCAATCTGTGATTCTGTGATTCTACGAAGGAATTAGCAGCAAATCATCTCTATGTGACACTGAAAGCTTTCATCTCTATAGCCAGAGGTGGTTACCCAAAATCAAAACGAAGATGGGGCCCAAGTGCCATTTACTGACTATTTGAGGAACAGAAGTATTGATTGCTGAACTGCTGTACCAAGTGATCTGTGGAGGGTGTGGTGCACAGCAGCCCAGAGGGGAATTAAATTTGCAATCTTCTCTGAGCAGGATTAAAGGAGAAGCAGATGAGTGCAGCACCACTGACCAGAATTAGAGATTGGAGTCCAAGTTGGTTTTTTGCCAAACCTGCCTTGTGTCACCTCAGTCAAAACATTCAGGGTTGAATTTAAAAACACGCAGATGAAAGGAAAAGAAACAAGCATTTGAGTGCCTCTAAATATTCCATGAACTCCTGGGTTTAAATGCCTAAAGCTGGCCCCTGCTCCCTCCCTGTCTTGTGTCTGTGTGTGAAACACAATGACTAGGAGTTCTTCCAGTGGTGGCGTGGGGGTAAGGATAATATAACACAGTAATCAGTAATACAGTAATATGTGCAATGTTCAGAGAACTAAATGGGTGTGAGCTATAAATTTACTTTAGATAAGGGGGTTGGGGGGGGTTATTTTCCCCTAAGAACTGGTGATTCATTATGGAGCCTTGTGGGGGCTTGAGACCTCAACTGTCCTTTCCACATAAAGGAAGAAAAAAGGAGTGATTATGAAATGGTAACTCCACAAGCTTTCCCCATCCATCCTTCCAACCACTCTCTACAGCAGGGAAGAGCAATTCCCTGGGAACAGCCCTGTCCAGCCACGTACCCCAGTGATCCAGGCACCCGAGCAGGAGGGAGTCTACTGTGCCCAAAGGAACAGGCACCGAACCTGCTCAAGGAGCTGACGTGTTAGATGTTCTGTAACATTAAATAACTGGTTTACCTTATTTCTCAAGTAGCAGCTTGTGTTAAAAGCCATTTCAAACATGTTTGGATGCTTTATGGTGCCTTTTCCTTGTAACACAATGCCTTCAGTACATCTCACAACAGAAGGAGCAGAAGAACAGGGAAAGATGAAGAAGTTTTGCTTTCAATGTCCATGCTACACAGTCCCACAAGCCCTCCACTTGGCCATAGAGGGCTGAACTGTCACTCATGAGCTCAATTTGCTCCCTTACCCAAATGAGGCTTTTCTGCATCAAGTGGGTTCAGCAGCTCCCCCAGAAATACTCACTGCTCTTCCCCAGACCTCTGCTGTGGCTCCTACAGCAAAGCACTGCTGCTGATTCTCTCTTTAGTTCCTATACCACAAGACAGGCAATTCATCAAATTCAATAAATCTTTATGTTAATAGGTCTCTATTTAATTGAATTCATTCACAAAGTCCAAAAAAAAAAAAAAAAAACCTAAAACGGTTCAAGAATCACATTCCTTTCTGAGATGTATACTTGCTTCTGTTACTTATGAACAGCCTTTCCAGTGGCACTAAGGAAAACATTGCATGCCTTTTCCAGCACCTCTTATGGATCACAATCAGAAGAGAGACCTATACCTGATACAAGACAGCAAGCATACAGCACAACTGAAGCAACCTCTGCTTTTACTGCTAATTATAGAGTTTACGGGATCAGAGGCAAAGGAGAGGTGTTACCCAGCAGAATGTGAATACAACCATGCGTAAGAGATGCAGCACAGCACAAGTACTCGGCACGCAAGAGCTCCAAATCTCACCATATGCTCAGCACAGAATTCACATCACGTAAACAAGCCTAGCAGGAGGTAACCTCCTGCCCTCATTATTATGATAATATATTTACCAAATCCAAAGGCAGTTAGTAAAAATCTCTGCTAATTTTAGGAGCCGTTATTGTGGCAATGTAAAGACTATTTTTGTATGGGTTTAGTAAGATTATACTGAGAAAGAATATAGGAATGGCATTCCAATATATCTGCATAATGCAATAGGTATTGTTTTTCAGCTCAACCTAATATGAAGTCCAAAGTCAACTTAAATTAAATGAGGAAAGTTTTCGAACCGAGCTGTCAGCTAAGTGCCAGCATCATTATAATTCCCAAATCATCATTCATATAATTATATGAAGCTTAATGTCAAATAAATGTTTAACCATCTTACTCCACGCTGCTGCGTTTCCACATAAACACAGAATAATTATTCTCATGACGGTATCAGTGATTTAGTCACCACAGCTCCGGGTGACAGACAAACCATTTCAGGTCTAGGCCCTCCAAAACGTGGAGTCATCACACTGTACCTGTATCTTCCAGCATTCCTGCATTAATTCCCTTCTGGAGGGGAAATGCCACCAGAAGCACTGGTGCTGCGTGGCTGGCTAGTGAAGAGGAGCTCGGCCAGAGCAGCAGGGGACTGGGAGCTAAGGCAGCTCTGACACCAACTTGCTTGGGGTCAGATGACTCCCGCAGCACCCACACACAGCAGGACAGGACGTAAGCCAGCACCTCACTGCCGCTGTGTAAAAATAGCATCCTGCACAAGCCTAAATATTGTCACGTCCATGGGGTAGGGCACCACTGGCAGAGCCCCAGAGGGACCGGACACAGGACGTGCCAGCGATGGCTCTTTGCATCAGGTGATGCCACCCTACACAGCCACTGAGGGTGCTGCTTGGCACCTGTGGCAAAAGGCTTAAAGGAGGAAAACCTGCAAACTGCCTGGCCACAAATCAAGAATACAGGCTGAGGTATTGAGGTATGATACCCCTCTGGCCATCCCCCCAGTCGAGGCTATCCCTTCGAGGAAGGGCACAGCACTGGTGTCAGGAGATGCTGTAAGCTTGTCTCTCTCCCAAAGGTGGTCATCAAGATACCTGGCAGCCAAAAACCTCTCCCTGATAGCGTATATGGAGTTGGACCGTGTATCACTGGAATTACAGTGATGTGTTATTTAAAGCAGTACTTGCTGGCCCAGTTACCATGTGAATGCTCCATGAGGATTAAAATCTGGAGACCTCACTTGCTTTGGACTAAATTTGTATGAAGGCAGTAACATGGCTTGTGCATTGGAAAGGGGACTGTTGGCTTGGAGAGTAGCTGTTTAAACCTGGAGTAAAGTGCTGTGATAGGACCAGAATTGCACCTCCCTTTTTTACAATGCAGATCACTTTTCTCCCTGCAGGCTTCACAGAAGCCAAATGCTCTCCCCTCTCCATCGCCCATCACCCTTTACCCAGTCAGTGCCTGCTTGCTTACACAGCAGCAAAGATACAGCATTTTCTCCTCTCCAGCAAACAGAAACCAGCCAGGGGTGTAAATGTGAAAAGAGGTCTCCACTGCTTCCGGTGCTGCTGAGGGAGGGCTGTGAAAGCAACACAGTTTGTGTAGCACCACCCACAAAAAGCCCAGCAAGTTCACTCTGTCGGGAAGGCGGAAGAACAGTTTGCACTGAATTGCATTAAAACCTATTGAACTGATCTAATTTGCACGTAAGTTGAAGAGTGAGTCTCCATCGACCTCAACAATCAATGCCAGTTCATGTCACAGAAAGTTCAATACCTTCCACTCTCCATCAAAAACACAAACTATTGTTTAAAACTTGAAATACTGGGGTTTTTTCTTTGTTTAAAAGAAAAGGGGGGATTATTTGGGCAGAATGAAGTGCAAGTTTCATGGCTTAGTGAAGCTCTTATCAGCTCATTATGGCTGAATGGTTATAAGCACTATATAAAGAGGGCATGGAAACTATTCTTTCTTTCAAAAAGCACCAATGCTTCAAAAGCATATATATGTCATTATGATCAAATTTGAAAGTATTTCATGTTAAGAGACAGAAACAGCTGATAGTTTGTAGATCTTACAGAAATGCCCATCACTTACAGCAGAAATCAAGAACTCTCCCAAATTTCAGAATGTTTCCCATTGGTTTATCACTTACAGAAAATGTCTTTACATTTTGTAATGGATAGGAAACAAAACATTTGTTTGTCCAGTACTGTCTGCTGGGAATAGAAGAGGATTTCAATAAGGCAACTGAAGAGCTCTGACTTCAGAAATCTATATGCTGAATATATCACTGTCCAGGGCCGTGCCAGATGTGGTCCATAACTTTACATAGCTCCCAGCTGACACGGCCTGACACCCAGAGGGCAAGACCCATGTTCTGCACATTGAACCAAAACTATGAATTACTCAACTTATAAAAATTCTTACCTACACATTACCTTGCAGCAACTGACTTCTGGCATTAAAACCTTACGGCAGGATTTTATATTGCTCAATACTATTGCGATGTCTGTGTGAGGCCAGATCCACCCCCGTGCTCTTTTGGATCACCATCAGCCACCCTGGCTGAGCTCTCCAGATATCTGCAGGATTTGGCCTACTTAGTTTTTCCCAGCAGCTACTTCAGCTTGGCAGAAACACAGAAGGCACTTTACTAAATAGCAATACTCTGAAGGAATGTAAATTAATAGGCAGAAAAAGCAAAAGCACTTTCACTGTAACACAGCCTTTCCCTCTGCTCATCAGGGTTCCTCCTTTTCAAGGCTAAATGCTATACAATTCGCTTATTACTGTTATATGATCATAATGCAGTCACAGAGTGTACTAATTTGTATTTACAACTCTAGGTGCAATCTTTGAGCCTCCCCTGTGGTCTTACCACTTGGCTACAGCAAAGCAGAAATAACACTTGAAGAGCTCAGAAGGGTTTGATGGTGTTTCTGTGAAACTCCAGCATCACTCATGGGCTTTATGGGCACAAAGCACAAGACCATTGTACTTTATCAGCGTGATGAGCTGGCTCAGGAGAGCCTGGCAAGAGACAGCAGTGACAGCAGCACAGACAAGACAGCTCAGACACTGCCTCCTGACACTCTTGCTGCAAATGATCCAGGAAGCAGTATTGCTTTAAACTGATTTCTCAAATCAACACAGGGCAGACACCTGCAACTCCCCTGTTATAAAGGTAGTAACAGCACACTGCCCTTGCTATAGAAAAGAATGAGGCACTCAGCTTCTCTTGTTCTGGTAGCCACAGCAATGCCCTCACCCATCCTCTGTTTCAGGTTTCCTTCCACCAAGGTTACATGACTGAGGTCAATGCCTTCACTGATGTCTTTGCAAACAGCAGCCAGGCAGCTTAGCAACAAATTTAGGCCACTCTGGAATGGATTAGTTGGCTGCAAACTCTTTATAGCTTATGATACCATTGGTTATAAATGGCATTTTAAATAGATTTCAGATCTGTTCCTAATTAACTCATGTTTTTTTCCTGTATGCACTTCCCTCTTCCCAGTAAAAGTTAAAATGAATGTCAATTGTAATTGAAGGCGACAGACAACATATATAGTCAAACTCTGCTTCTGCTCTCCCATGCTCACACCACCTCACTAGACTATTTTGAGCTTTTTCCATAGCTGGTCTTTGAAAATGTTTAGAAACATTTCTTTTCTTAAGTAGGGAAGAATGTAGATGTTTTCCTTCACTATAAAATATGGAGTAATTCATAAGCAAGCATTTCTTAAAAATCAAAGCTGAAACACCCGAGATTTTGGGACTTTGCAATATACCACATGTACGTATGTGCTTGCAAATATCAATTCTTATGCTACTTGGGATCTGCATATTGGTTCAAACTTTAGGGTGCCCTGTGTGGAGTCCGGAGTTGGGCTCAATAATCCTCATGGGTCCCTTCCAACTCAGGATGTTCTATGATTTTATGGAACTATCTCCCTGGGCATTAAGTCTCTCACTTAGTTTCTAACCATTCACATATATGACTGCTTAATAGCCAGTGGAGACTACAGAGTCCAGCATCAATACAGATCAAGAAATTTATTTTCAGAATCAATAATTAATGAATTTTACTTTTAAAATGCTGGAAAATCCAAGAAATCATCATATTTCATAGAACTGCTTTCAGATGCAAAAACTGGCTGTATGGCTGCTTCACGTCATTTTTGCCTTACAGTGGTTTAGATCCAGGTGAGTATTTATTTGGATTTTCTATTGAGGATAATATGATCCTGAACAAACAAGCAAACAAAAATGCAATAAAATTAAGTATACCACCGTATGTAATGGCAGAGGTTTGGGCAATGCTTTATCACTAGGACAAAAATGAAATTAAGAAACAGATGTTTCCTTTTACCTGTCATCATTTATCAACTGAATTTACATATTCCTTGGTGGTTGTGTTTAAAGTTGGCACTACTGCTGAATGGTCCTTGCTCTTGAGCACTTATGATACAAATAAAGAGGAAAAACATGGGAGAGGCAAAAATGAACAGTAAAAGGATAAAGGTTTAATGAGAAAGAGTTGGATAAATGCTATCACTAACCTAAACCCATGTCTTCCAACTTTTTCCCAGCGTCTCTTGCATCAATCCCATTCTGGCTGCGAATAGATTTGCAGAGTCACCCAATTGTGCCCTTGGTGACCAGTCGCACTCTACCAAAACCTGTTCTGCTCAGAAACAGCTTGAATTTAACCTCCCTGTTCTCAAACACCTCCATCCTCAAGTCCATGCATGAGAAAACACTTCTCATTTGCACAGCAATAAGCCATCTTTAATTGAAACACACACAAACAAGGCATACAAAAAAATAACAACGTGTGGGCTCCTGTGGTACAGGTACTGAAGTACAAGACACTGACAATGCTGTGTACTTATGAAGGAAGAAAACTTAAAATGTAGCATCAGGCTGAGAATCCATGCTGAGCTCTGCCTAACAAACAGCAGGCAGCTGTGCTTGCTCCAGCAGTAACTGGGTCATGAGTCCTTCTCTGATCCCTGCTATGTCTGGGGAATAAAGAGCTTCCTTCAGTGTGAAGTTTATGATAGACTTCATTTGCTGGCCAGCAAGTCAGGCGAATGAAACCAGAACTTCTCCCACTCCCGGCTACTTTCTCACAAGAGAAACCCCTCTACAGCAGACCTAGATCCAGACCCCTTTTACTTCCCCACCTAGAATAAAAGCACCACCTAGTAATCTTCAGAAAACTGTACACATGAAATAGTGAGCAGCAATCAAACAAAGCCTGAAAAGCCTTTAGCAGAGATTTTATAATGGGAAAGTGGTTCATCAAACACAGAAAAAGGGTGCAAGAAAATCTTTAAAGGACTAAGAAAAGCAAAACCCTGCCTCATAATGAGGTGACAGAGTACTGACATGTCCAAAAAGCTGTTTGCAAAGTGACACAAGTCAGAGGGCAAAGGGATACAGTCCAGCTAGCAGCAAAGAGACAAACAGAGCCATCATGATGGAACCACCGGTCACACACCTTCAGAAATGAACCTGCCACACAGGGAACCTGCTGACCTTAGGGAGCTGATAGGGATGGTAGGTAACAAACAGAGTAGACACCAAATAAAATCTGCTTAAGTAGAGGTCACAGGCTATGATTTAATGCTAAAAACCTGCCATGTAATAAGGATAAGGCAAGCAATTAACAGAAGGTATTCATTTCTTAAAGGTCAGGCACTACAAGGGACTCATCAGAGAAAGGACTTGAGAGTGCGAGAGAGAAACTTAAACCATCTGCTGAATAGCTAGCTGTAAGATGGGAAAGTGAACAGTATAATGGGATGTATTGTGTTAAGGGAAGGCATCCTGCCTGCGAAAGAAATGGTACTGTAACAAGAACTGCTCCAAAAATACCCAGAATCCAAGCCGGGCATTTCATGCGAGAAAAATCTAAGCAGCAAAATGAGGCAATAAATATCAGTTGGTTCCGCCAAAAATTGCACGCAGGGGAGGAATGAAACTACAATACAAATTTGACATTCAGGGGATCGTGTGAATAGCGCAAGAAAGATGACAGGCATTGCAAAGACACCAAAATCATTTTCTGGTATTTCTCCTGGGAGTACAGGAATGCATGCAGCAGGTTTTAGGGATGGAATTTTCTGTGTGGGCTGCTGATGCTACATGCACGCAAAGAGAGAAGATCGCTAAATGTTAATTTATTATTGTTTTACAGACAAAATTACCATTTAAATTGTCTTCATCAACAGAAATTTTGAGTGTTTAAATAGAAAATAACTAGTCTTAGCTAACTAATTAGGTAGAATAAAAGGATCTTCTTTGCTTTCCTCTGCTCTGAAAAGTTACGCAGACACTGTAATAGTTCTGCAACCATCGGCTACCTGTATCATACAAAATCATCAGATGATGATGTGTGTTGGGTGCTCTTCAGACAAAAAGATTCAACCTCTCATGTGTTTTAATTAGAATCCAGAAATTTAACTTTGGGGTGTCTCAAAGGAAAAAGAAAAAGCCATGAATGCACACAACACCCCCACTCCCCCTCCACCCCACTCACCCCACCACCCTACCCTTTCTCCCCCAAGAAAATTGGAACATTTTGAGAATTATGAGGCCTACGACTTGGACTAAGGAAAGATTCACGTGCCTGAAATGCCACAGATACAAGCCTGAAGCTGCAAGGCTGAAAACCTTCTTCTCACACCTGCTTTTCAGCACATCCAAAGGCAAAGCGAGATGATTTTTCACATCTCATTTCTCAGCCGTCCACAGAGGACTGCAAGAAAATGCCTTCCCTCCCTTTGCCATGTGTAGTGGATGGTAAAGCACCTATATGTGCCTGTTTGTAGCTTACATCCTTTGTGAGAGTGTGCGCTACTGACTGCTTTACTCTGTGTTACCCTACAGATCTGAGAATCCTCCATTTTGAAGAGTTACCTTCCTTCTTTTCCAAGAACACACGACTATATCGACCTTTCTGAATCCATGGCACATTTGTTGGAGGAAATCGGGGGAGACGCTTATACCAGGCTGCCTTGCTGCAAGGCCCACCCCCTGCGGCTCAGCCTGTCTCTGATGATGGCACTACCAGAACAGGCATGCATAGCCAAACACCTGCAGAAACCATTCTTTGCAAAAATAAATTGGCTACAGTTTCCAGATTAGGGCAATCTGGTGAGTTTAACCCCAGTAGATCCAATAGGGAGCTACAGCTGCAAATTCCACTTACTCAAGGGCTCAAGCGTTGTGAGTCTAACCCCAGCCTTTGCATGGACAGCTCTGTCCACATTCACAAAGGTGAAGCAAGACACTGCAATCAGGTTCAGAATCCGGACTCTGAATGCCAAGTGAAAAGCCCTGAACAAGAAACCTGCCCCAGAGGGCAGAGGGGATTTTAGACACACCCTCATCTTCAGCTCTCTACATCCCATGTGCACGCGCCCAATTCCCAGCAATTTAATCCTTGCATTTAGCCCACAGGGACCATGCCAGAAAACATTTTTTCTGCCTGCTTTTCAAATCCCATTCTCTATAAAGGGATGTAGCTGCAATGCAGCAGGTCAGATCCAAAGCCTACTTAAATACATTCATTTTGGTTGATGATCACTGGGGAATTTGTCAACAACGTGGAGTGCTCCCCTGAAAGTAAAACAGATAAAGGCGAAGTCATCATTGGCAATGTGATGCTGCTGGCCTGAACCCTGTTCTCAGTGAAGGTCACCAATAAAATTATTATTGATCTCAGTGGAAGATCAATACAGCACTAATTAAATATGAAATTAACAGCATTCATTTCATACCTGAACTCAGCCAAAGTCTTGATCTTAGCAATTTACTCATCACTACCAGAAAGTTCAGCCTTTCCCCCTGTTTGCCTAAGGTTACAATTTCTCATCAGTAACACCTGAAATGAAATTATGTCCCTCAGCTCACTTTAATACCATGAAACAAACCAGAAAGATTGTTTTGCTTTCTTGGAATATATCTAAACTCATTTATATTCTTTATTGCTGAGGTCCACCATAAATAGCTCCAAAATCTTAAGAATCAATTTGAGAAACAACACTGGACTCTATGCCTGTTGCTGTTACACAGCTCTGTGTCTGCCTGATAATCACTCCTACCACCTCCACCAGTTACTCAAGCCACACTCCTGCCAGTTCCTTCATCTTTAAGGCTTTAAGATACAGACAGCCATGACCCTAAATCAGAAACTGGCATTTTGGTGCTATTTCCACCTCCCAGGTCCTTAGCACCGACTGGGCTGCACCCCTGCTCAGCTTTACCCTTCACACTGATATTTGCTCCATCTGTGTCATTGAATGGAGGAGGTGAACAAGCACATTCCCTGGCTTGAAAATGAACAAATGTTTGGAACTGGGGAAAAACTGTTTAGAAGGAATTTCCACGGCTTATTTCTCTTTCCATTCCCCAGCACAAACTGAATAATAGTAACAAAGCCTGCTTGGTATAGCAACACCAAAAAGTGAAAGCACGATAAACTAATGGGGAAAACAATGGTTCATTTCGCTAGCCAAGCCACAATGAATCATCCCCAATCGTAATTGAATTATAATTTACTAACGTTCCACTATATGAAATGGTGTTTCTAAAAGTATTACAAACAATAATTTAAAGACCTTTCCAAAGGTTTTCTTTCTTTTTTATGTTGCATTCTGCAGTCTATAAAAATGTCTTAACTCTTGAACTATAAAAATGAACTGGTTTTTATTTCCTCTGCTTAACTTGGCATTAAGAAGGCGTTAACACTTGTTTTATTGCAATCATATAGTTACTTCAAATATAAACAGGTACTGATGTTATTGAAGTGCTGGTGCTAAAGTCATACTACCTTACACAGGTGCAAATCAGTTAACATTGGTGAAGTTGTCACAGCATTTCTTCTTGGATTCAGTTACACCCATACAAACCTAATTGTGCTTCACCCCCATCGGATACATCAGCATGTTGCCTCTTTTCACATTCAGACTACACAATTTCTGCAGTCAATTATCTTTCAACACCACATTTGTAGGAGAAACGTGTTATATTCACACAAACACAACCCTGGAGTGTACAGCCACCGTGCTACTTTTTACACAGCTCTGCAACTAACAGTTTTGCCATCGATGGATACATTTCTGAGCTATATATGCACATCTTTTTGACCGAGTTTTGGATTGCTTAATTTGTGAACTGCCAATTTATTCAGACAGCAAAAGAGTTTTATTTCAAATTGAGTATTTTATTCTGAAGCTTTGTATTCACCTTTTGCATATAAAAGGGGAAGAAGCAATATCAACTGATAAAATTGTGTCTTATTTATAAAAATAAAGGAATTGCAGACCACTTTCCCAGGGAATGTACAAAAATGCAATTCAGTAAAGAACGGATGAAAATGCAATGCCAAATCCCATGTTAATCTCACTCCCGTAATTTCAACAGAGTTGAAACAGACAAAGTTCATTGTGCCAAGGGAACAGTTAGTGGGATATGTGTGGTCTGGGGGCAGGAAATGCTGGAGCCCACTAGCCCCATCCAGCTTCTGCACCCAGGTAGCTTTTGCCAGAGACCTTAGTTTAGAGAAGGTGAGGGAAACTGATGGCAGTTCTATGTCAGGGTGAGGGTGTGGTGAGCACAAACAGAAGATGCCATGGTCTTCACATTGCCTGTATTATACTTAGTTCACTGGGAAAGAAGGAAAAACAGCAGGCTCAGGGGGACCTCATCACACAGTGTTGCACTGCTTTAAGAGCAGCTACAATAAGGATCAAGGCTTTTCCTTTTACAAGAAGCCGCATGGAGAAAAGAAGGGACAATGGGTATGAGCTGCAGTGGGAGGATTTCATCTTGATGTAAGGAATACATTTCTCACAGTGAGAAATGTCCTGCAACAATGTCCTCAGGAATATGGTACCCAAGGTGCCTCTAGTCCCCATTGCTAGAGGTTTTCAAGATGCACTGGAAAGTGTGCTAGATAATCTCATCTAGGCTCCATTTACCATGAAAGGCTAAACCAGGTGATCATTTGAGGTCCCTTGCAACCTGACTCTGCAAATAAATGCAGCCCTGCATGATGAAAAATGCGATTCAGAAATTCATTGCTGTTCCCCAAGGGGGAAAACTGAAATACGGTTGGAGGAAAGCACCAAAGAGTATTTTTCAAGTCAGAACAAGAGAAAACAGAAGAAACTGTTTTAAGGTACTTTCTTAATCTAAATTGGCTTTTAGTTTCACTGGGAGTGAACCTGGTAAGTCATCAGGTTTCGTGCAACAAATACAATGATAATAAAATTGTAGCCAAGGCCCAGTGAACACCAGCTAGCTCTGCAAAAGTGTTACAAAACCTTTATTTTCCTCTGCCTTAAGAGAAACCTTTATCTCTGTGCTTAACACAGAAAAGCCTAGCAAGTCGCTGTGACATGGAGGTTGGTCGCCTCACTGGGCAGATGTAGGTCACCCCTCCTCTGCACAAGGGGAAGGCTACAGGGAGCTTCACATCTTCACATGGCTGAAAGCTGCTTCAGTTGTCAATAATCCTACCAATTCAAATGACCTACTAAGACCACAGTTACGTAGGATGCTATTCCTTGACCTATATGCTGCTGAAGCAAGACTGAGTCTATTGGGCCATCATTGACACAGCCATCCTGGTTCATGGACTCAGCTCATGATACTACATGTTTTACCGCATCCCCTTCTTGCTGCATGCATGGCTCTGAGGCTGTTTGTATTCATAGACATTTCTCCTTAACTACTTCAAGCTTCCTTCTGCTTCCCCACAAAGATAACCGCTCATGTATGGTTTTGGTCATTGCTGTTCAGCCAGTTGGTAATATGTAGAAGCAGGACAAACTCTCCGCAGACAAACCTGGGGGACCATGGGATGTGGGGATGCATCCCACACACAGCCATCAAGGAGGCTGGGTGCCACTCCCCAGTAAGCATACACATCCCCACCAAACTCACACACAGTTTAAGAAGACAGGACAGACTGTGGCTACCAAGTGCTTGTCTCAGCCAGAGTACACAGCCCAGCAGGCAACTTCTTTGCAGCCAGCACCGTTTATCCCTAATTTCTCCCCATTTTCTGCACAAATGCTCCTTCCTGACCCAACTTGATGCTTCCTTTCCCCACCTTAGATCCTTCTCCTGGACATCCCCTTCTTCACACTTCCCTTCCACCAGCCCTGGGGCCCCCCATGGAGCCAGGGGAGGCGAGTCTCCCTTATGGTTTTGCAGGACTGCAAAACATGGGACCTCTTTTTACTCTTCCCCACTGCAGACCATTTACAAAAGGAGCATCAGGGCACAGTCTGGCTCTTCTCTACTTATGTATCACACAAATATTGTTTTTAATGAGAGAAAAGCCCAAATTCAGTTCAATTTGACACACAGAAAGAACAAGAGATCCATGCTACCGCAGCAATATTTACAGTGTTTATTTCAAAAACAGAATAAAAGCAAAGATAATTCTCCTCCTAGTCCAAAAGGTCATAAAGTAAATGGTGACTCAGTCAGTAAATACCCTTTCTGTGGCGTGTCATTTCTCTCTGTCATTTGGAGTGACAGCCCTGCTCTCACTGAATTAAAAAGGACAATTCTGCTTTGTAATGAATGAAATCAACATTCACTCTAGTATGACTCAGTTTTCTGCACTGCTAAGCACTATCCGTATCTGTACTTCAGCACCTTTGGTTTTAGCAGTGTTTCTGTAGGAACAGGCCTGAACTTCAAAAAGTTACTTTGCTTTTTTTGGGCACTCCCTTAAAACACAGATGTGAAAGTAGCACTGAGCTACCTATGAAAAACACAGTCTAATGAAGTTAATCTGATCAAGCTGGAAGAAGTGACCATCAATTTTATGTTCAAGGCATGATATGCAACTCTGTGAAAAGACCAATGAGGTCCTGAGGGTATGAAAAATTACAGATTGTGATTGAATTATCTCAGTAATACAGTTTCATGTAAGAGCTAGAAAAATGACACAGTAAGGGCTAACATATTAAATAAGCAAATAACTAGGAATAATTCCTTAATGTGATCCAATCCTGACATTTGTAATGATTTTAGCTACAACTGTCATCAGGGCTGTGCAAAATGAGAAATCTTCAGGAATCATCTTTGCTTTTTAACCAACTTGCTTACACAAGCCTGTGAGAGGTTAGGTAGCAAATGCGTAAGTCTCTAAAGTAGCTACTGTGACTTGCAGAAACCCTTAATTTGACTTAGCTTCCAGACTCACTCATTCTCACAACATTACTCATACTGTCAATCATAAATCAGTACCATCTCCTTAAGCTAGTCTACTAGTAATACTTTCTTGTTTCATTAAGCAAGAAAATTAAGTGCTATCTCAATTTCAGACCCTCTTCTAACACTGAGCTGAAAAAGTTGAAAAGCGTGGTCTGAATTTCAGTCTGGAAGATGGGAATGACAAGTACTTATGCCCCAAGCCAAACAGCTTGATGACCCCCATCATGTCACAGTTTCACTGTCTGACACCATGCTGACAAAGAGGTTTTAGCACCATGCATTGTATGACTGATTTCATAACGACAATGCTTTTAGACAGCTTTACATTTCCAAACCACTGTGAGGAAGACTAACATGGCATCTTTTCCAACTGCAGTTGTAATCATCAAAGGAACAAGTTTTCACTTCTTCAACGCTACAAAAACATGAGTTTCATACAAATACAGAGATTGGGTAAAACTTCAGCCTCCCCTTGTTTGCTAGGGTGGGAGTCATCTCGCCTAACTCCAAGCATCCACATACTAGGCAAATAGCTAAAATAGGTTCCCACTATCATAAAAGAGACAGAAACTTCCCACCATGAAGTCCAGCACTGCCACCGTAGGCTGACACAGAACTCTGGAAGTGCCTCCTTTCCACTCAGTGTTGGACTAGCTCAGGCTAGACACTTATTGTTGAGATATCAAAAGTCAGATGAGATAAATCCAAACTCGAGCACATAACTGCTCATTGTTTCCTGTGCTTGCTTAAAATTCTTGTTGGGATTGTGAGTTTCTTTATTTCCTATGCAAACCATGTCTGAACCTCCTAGATCCCACTGTCACTCTGCTGCCAGCTCTCTGGTTCCTCATCAGTGCTTCTTGTGATTCCGCAGTGGGAGCCCTGTAAACATGTGAAAATCTCATCCTTCATTAGGAACAGAAAAATACAGCTTTCTAACAGCCCATGTCAAATTATTTGAAAATTGTGTTTCATCATTTTAAACAAACATGGGTTTGGGAAGCCAGATATTCTAACAATCTGGGAAGGCTAAGAACACTTCAGTATCAACTGTCAATCCATGACTCCAGCAATACACTGTACCATTTTCTTCTTTTCTGTGCAATTTTCCCCTTTTGAGTATCTTTACATAATTATGAGCTTTTAATTGTGAATTACACCAATTATTCTATATTTTGTCTTCTTCTAGCCTCTTTCTTTGATTTTCCTCTGCAGACATGAATCCATTAACAGTCTTTCATATTTTGGATGTTCATGCTAGTCAAGTGTATACCAACACGAACATAAACAAAGAATGAAAAAGTATTAGTGAAGTATTTCAGCTGCATTGAAGTCACCTGAAATACTTCTATGTATAGAGTCAAAGACTTTCATAGACATTTAACTTGTTGGGTTTGGCAGATAACACCACAAAAGGATCATAATTATTCTGTACGTCTGTAGATGCCAGCTTTTGCTTCCTGAAATGCCAATAGCAATGCAAGTTTAATCAGAAGAAAGTAATACCTAAACAAAATCACTTAGCAAGAATATTGTGTATAAAACAATTTGCAACTGTATTTTATACAAAGCAAAGATACTATATGAAAGGGTTTAAGCTTGCTCTTGGGCAGGAATTAACATTATGTGGCATTGTATAATAAAAATGAAACATTTTTAATCTCTACAGTTTTAAAATTAGGCAAGCCTCTTTTGAAATAAGTACTCCCACCATGTTACAAACTCTTATTTCCAGATTCTGATTATACAAGTACAGGATATAACCAAATATTAAATAAACACACAAACTGAGTCTGTAATGTAGACTAGCGTCTCAGAACTTCACAGAATAAGTGAAAAAGAAAAAAAAGAAACCCACCTCTTTTAGAGGAAGGGTTATAAAACAATAGAAAACTTCTGCATATAAACACCTGGGAGCTGCTGGCAAATACAGGTACTGTCCTGAGGACAGAGAAGGATGGGGGAAAGGCAAACCCCACTGATTACTAACATCAACAGGAAGAGCAGAGCCACAGGTTCTCTGAAGTGGAGAAACAGCTGAAAAGGCTGTTTCTGAATCAGGAGATTGCCTCCTGGGTTTTTGCGCTTCTATTCATAACAAAACTGGCCTTTCTTCCTGTTCCTAAGAAAATGTAATTTGGCAAGGAATACCAGCATTTGTTGTCAATTCTTCCTCTTAACCAATATAATTAAAAGTGCCCAAACATTAGCTAACCATTTGTGAAAAAGGAGCAATACTGTGTCGTTCTGTGATTACTATTATCTAAAAAGCTAAGATTTTTTGGTAATATATTCTTTGGTCAAGATGGTGTCATGGAGGTTTTCTATACAGATAGTAATAATATTATCTTTATTAATAAATACACCACTAATACAGTGCCATTCAGTATGGCACTTGAGAAGGCAGCATAATCCCCACACCTCTAGCTCAAGAACATTTTCTGCTGTGCTTTACAATTTGCTGCTTTTAAGCCTTCATTTCACTTTCTTTCAAATTGCAGGTCAAATCCATCACCTAAATTCACGCCATCAGACCAAATACTGGCAGCCTGCTAGCACAGTTATACCTATAAAAATGTAATCAACACTTATTTATGAATTGATTAGGCCAATTCCAGTTGTGAGTTCCCCTTAGCAGCAGGGAAGGGTAAAGTAAAATTGCTGTAAATTATCCCTTTGTCTCCCAGGTAGACAGCCTATGTGCCCAACACTATAGCACTATAGCAGCCGTCCCCAAGGATCCACCAGCAGACTGACAGATTTCCCACTTCCATATTTGATCTGTTAATAATTATCAGAAATTGGAAAAAGAAAATAAACTCATTATGATCAATCTGAAAGTTACTGAGACAGAGGTGTTCATTCATTCTGCATGCTCCCTTTTCAATCAGTGAGATTACGTTTGTATATAGGTAGAATTATAACAACTGTTTTAAAGTGCATTCTGCTCATACAGCAAGATTCAATTATTTTACCTTAAGCACTGATTCAGAACCTTTCAAATATACCCAGACCTACTCAAAGGCTTTAATGCTTATAGGTTAATTCTAAATGCTGGTATGTATCAATCATTTATTGATTGCACGATGAGGTATGGACATAATTAGAAAATGTAGCTTTTAAAACTTGAAATTGCTCTGATCTTAAAAAAGCTCCTTTTCTTCAACACCTTTTACAATTATTTTACAGACAGTTTTATAGTAATGAGATAATACCTCTTCTATCTAGGAATTCACTGTATATTTTACATTCAGTCCACAAGAAAATAATGGACCCAAGATCCAACTTTAAATCAAGACACTATCTTAAAACTATGCTAGTTGTAGTAACAACATATTAAATTAAAAATGAGAAGCTAAGTGCTCTACTTTGCAGAAAATCTACAGAATATTGGAAATGTATTGTCTTTATTCTCAGGTCAGCTGTACAAGAGATTAGATCTTTTAATTATCTGTCACAGAATGGAAAATAGAAGTCTTGAATCCATTCAGCTGTTCAGTTTATGACCTGGAGAATTAAATCTGACCCCTCACAAAGTACATTTAAGCATCATGCTATGGTTTTAAAACAGCCATGTAACTCTCAGCTGGTATATTGTTATGCTACAGAATAACTGTGTTTCCACTGAAAATGTGCATGTGTCTGCATTTTTTGCAAGCACTGCATTTGAGTCCCAGAAGCACTGCATTGCTGTCCTGCTCTAGCTTTAAGCACAATTTTAATCATGCCACAGTCAAGTTTAGCACTCTCACATGCTATATTTAGAGCCACAGAATAATTTAGGTTGGAAGGCACCTCTGGAGGTCATCCAGTCCAGCCTTCTGCTCAGCGTGGATCCAACTAGATCAGGTTGCTCAGGGCCTTGGCACAGCCATATCTGAAAACCTGCAGGGATGGAAGGCTACCACTTCCCTGGACAGCCTGCTCCAGTGCTTTTCCACATTCTTGGAAATTTTGTTTCCCCTTATCTAATCAGAACTTGTGGTGCCACAAGCAGTCATGGTGGTGACTCTCACCCTTTTGCCATGGACCTCTGAGTATGGGTCCATCTTCTCTATAGCCCACCAGTAAGGACACAAAGACAGTGATTTTCTCCCTCAGCCTCCTGAAGGAGCCTGGCTCCCACAGTCCCTCTTGATACACTAAGCCTCTGATCGTCCAGGCAGCCTGCCTGTGGACCTGCTCCACTTAATCCCAGTAAACCAGACCTTCTGTCTAACATCCCTCTCTAACATGAACATCATCACAAGTGAGTGAGGGTATGTATTTTAAAGTAGGGTCATTAAGATTAGTCTTCTAAACTCATATTTAGCATCTATCAAAAGTGACATGGTGTTCAGTGCAGCTGAGCACCTTTAACTCGCAGCATGTTTGCCCATCCAAGTGTTTCTACACAGCCACCTTCATCGTATGACATATCATATGCAATTAAGCAAACCTTTTCTCTCTGGATCTGCCATAAGGAGCTTAGGATATCCTGGGAGGGACAACATTCCTGATCTGAACATGCAGCTTTAGACCACTGGATTCTAACAGAATAGAAGCTAATTTTAGGCATGCTCATGTATAAAAATATGAAGGACTTTTTTCAGATATAAATGTCAGAATAGATCTCTTGTCCCATAGTGCTATCAATCACAATGAGTGCGCAGATTTGCAGCAGTCTGGCCTGAGGATTGACCCTGACAATTCAGAAGAAATTTCATTACAATCCTACAAACCAAGTATTAGACATACAATGACCTTGGCGAATACCCCACTAAAAAGTCACAGTGGAGGGGAGAAGTCACGCCGTCTTTTTAAATCTAGCCATACACCAAACGTACAAAGAAACCAAGTGGGTTTACAAAGTTACATATTCAACATTGCAATTTGCTTTAGAAGTAGAGATTTTGTTGTAACTAAATACCAATCTCACTTAACCACATATCTCACAGGTCACAGGCACTACTGCACAGGTATCCCATTTCCAGTCTCTATACCCTGCACAGATTCCTCACAATTTGAAGAACAGGCAGTGTGATTAACGCCACTAATCTGGCTGCATTTTGGATTTTTGCTGACTCTTTGACATGGGAGCTCTGGGAGTTTTTATTTCAATATCAGAAGTATTGTTAGGTCTCACAATTTCATCACAGCCTTGCAATACTTGATGGTTTAAATTAAGTACCATCACTGGGAGATAAGTGATCATGCAGCAATCTGTTCTTTATTTCTTTTCTTATTTTAATTCAGTTCTAGCTGTCAGAGTTGCAGAAAGATGTTAAAGGCTTTTAACATTCTAAAAGGTTTCCTCATCCCTTTCCTGTATGAACGACATAAAATCCAAATAGTTTAAAAGAGGCTCCAACTTGTATCCTGGTTTATGACTATAGATGTTACTGCTCAAGATTTCTCCCTTTTCTTGTGTGTGTACATGGCCTGATTGACAGATCTCAGGGATATGCATAAGGGTTTTGCTTCTGCTTGCACACTATCTGGTAAACTGATATTTTTAAACAGTGGTTTTGGATTCTTTTAAAGTAGCATAATATCATCTAAAGTCTTAGAGTAAAGATACACCACAATACTTTGCAGCATGAATGCAAATGACACAAGTTTTGTTGCAAAGCCACCTTCCCAAAATGCTGAGAAGAACAGATAAAGTAAGCAGGGCACTTCCACTCACCGATATAACCCCAATCACATGGAAAAATATTAAGGAAAAAAATAAGACTCCCACAGCAAGTGATATTCCTCTTGGAAGCACCAGAAATGGCCCCTTCATTCCACTGATTTTACCACTGTTGTGGTGGAAATAGGACAGTGGTGACAATGCCTGCAGCTAGCATCTCCTACCGAACCAAGGCAGGGACCCAAAGCATGTCACCAACGTGACTGGTATCAAGGGATCCAAAGCTGGCCTCCAGCCTTCCACCACTTGGAGCAAATCCTGACCTGCTGGATTCATCCATGAATCTTTTGCCATAATACTTAACTTTTCAGCCCATAGGTAACTGTCAGAGCAGATGTCACTAGAATGAATTCATGCGTTAAGCTGCTATTTGTTTAATTCTGATGAGGAAAATGTGTCACAATAAATAGTTTAGTATGTTAATGTACCACAGCAGCAACCTACAGCAGTCTTCTATAATTTTATTCTAGACATATTTGCTTATTGATTTCATTTAAAATCATAACTAAAACCTGTTTTCTTGCTTTCTACCTACATTTAAGTGTACTCTTAATTTCACCTTTAGTATTTTCTAAATGCTGAATGAACATAACTATTTTCTCAAATACCTTAACGCCCTAGCATAGTCTACCTACAATTCCTTTGCATTAAAGGACATAAACAGATGTGACCTTCCAGAATTAGTTGTTCTGTTAATAATTTGCAGCACAATAGTTCACATATGAGGGGGCTCCGAGGGGTTCAACCTTAAGGAATAACATAGAATCATAGAACGGTTTGGGTTGGAAAGGACCCTGAGATCATCCAGTTCCAACCTCCCTGCTAAGGGCAGGGACACCTCACACTAGACCATGTCACCCAAGGCTCTGTCCAACCTGGCCAAAACTTGACCAAAGCTATACTTGGAATTGGTCTCTGAATAATATTATTAGTAAAAGTCTCTGAAATGTAAAATATTTGAATCAAAATTTACATAAAAAAATTCTTCAAATTTTCAATTCTAATTAAGGGGCAGCTTTTAGTAACTGCAGCTTGAAGTTTATTTCATGTATGAGTATGTAGTTCCTTATGCTTCAATGGGACTATACACAGGACAGAGTGTATCTAGTCTTGAATTTGAAAACAGTTCATCTGAAAAACATCTTAGGAATCAACTTTAGACTAACTTTTAAACCATTATGATGAGTGCTACAAATGAGGTATTCCAAGCTGTAACCATGTATAATGTACATTTCAACCTAAAGGCACAATATAATGCCTGCTAAATTTAACTCTTGTGGATTTGCATCAGATGTTGTGTGGAGCCTTATTAGCTTGACAAACTGTAAGGATGTATTTGTAAAATTAATCCTCTTGCATGCAGCTGCACTCCTTTGATAACTCAGCATCCTTGGCATTAGTACGTCTGGTTTCTTGAGACTGTCTGGGCACACATGAGACAACTTTAATGTGCCAATGTCTTACCCTGATGCTCTGTCATGGCACATTTTGACAGGCATTCCCTATAGGGGTTGCAGGCTTCAGGGCTGGCTGCTGTTTCATCAGTGGCTTCATGTCAACAGCTCTGAAAACAACCCACTTGAATTTCTTAAAATAAACTATAATATATAAATTTTGGAGTATATATTTCAAAATCTAGCTTCTGAAACATACACTTCTGAGGTTTGAAGCCCAGTTAAAGCCAATTATTGCATGATATTGAAGATTTCCTGCAAAGAAATACCTTTTTGCATTTTTCTTTACACCAGGCCCATTCAACTTGATGGTGGTCAGAACAACTCCTCTCATCACCAAGACTGCAATGACCCATATGCGCAACAACTGCAGGCACAACCCATTTTGAGCCACCTTTGGAATAAAGGCTAAAAGTTGGAAAAAGGCTTCAAACAACACAGAAGCTGAAAAGGGTTTGGTTTAGCAATGCAGTTCTTCATAACCACGCTGTGCCAGAGCTGTGCTGGTCCCTGGTGGACACCCCCCGGTGCGAACGGTTCTCATAATGAATATGTTCTTTCCCCCCAAGTATTAAATTATACCAATGGTTACACTCTTCTGGAATGATGAAATGATCAAAACCTGTCCCTGTGCATGGCAGTGGTTTGGAATTAGATGGTCTTCAGGGTCAACCCTAACCATTCAATGAATCTATGAATATAGGAACTTGATACTTCTCTCTGCAGAGAGCATTAGGGGTCAATCAGTCTGCTGCACTTCAGTCAGTTTTTTTCTTAAGATGCACTTGGTTTTTTCAATGTCTTTTGAACGGAAGTGCTATGTGTGGCTTGGAGTAGGTCCACTTTAGACAAATGTACTCAGCAAACAAACTTGACAAGCACAGGGCCTCAGGACTGAAATGATCTTCACCCCAATAACTAAGCTTTCAGCTCACCAGGGGATACATAAGCTGATGTGTTATCGGTCTAACATGGAAAGGATCACAAATATTTTCCAAATTACCTATTGGATTCATGTGATTGCGACTGATGAAAGCTGCAGAAATAGAAAAACTGGAAAGTTACCTCCTTCCCTGTTTAACTACCCAGCTGGGAAAGGGAGATGGGCAAGCAGAGAGAAGAGCAGGGGCTTTTACATCTTTCTGCACGTATCTGTAACACTGGCCTTTGGAGAAACATTAACATAAGCCTGCCTCTAGAGGACGGAGCTGCATGTAATCTCTTTGCCATGTTATGTCCCCTTCAAAGAGCTTTAAACAACTGGCAAGTGACAGTGGCAGCTGCTGGCAAGGGTCTGCAGGGACAGGCGCCACTGTGGGCTGCACAGATTCCTTGGTGGGGCTGCACGCTCGCAGCTCGGCTGCCAGTACGTGCAGCCTCTTCCTACCACGTAAAAATAAAACCCCAACCTTTTCCAGGGTTAGGTTCTTATGGAATTATTATTACGTGCGCGTTTCACACGTGCAGTCTTATCTGGTGGGTGACATCAGTTCCAATCCTGATTTCTTTTTGGAATGAAATCTTCTCGTGGATATGATCCAGAAACAAACAGCAAGGAGGGGAGAGTATTTAGGCTGCCTGAGGCATGGAGTTAACAGCAGGAGACTGCCTTTGTTGCATTTGGTTTTTACAAGCTCATCTCTTCCCTCCCTTCTTCATTCAACAAGCTAAGGACCAGATATTATTTTTCAAAACTTAGTGGAAAATGGCAAACAAATTAAGCTTTCCTTTTCCTTTCCTAGTTTTGTAGACAAAAGAACATGGCCACTCTTGCCAAGGCCAAAAATAACCCAAAATCCATTAAGCCTTATACACATGAAATTGCAGTGACCTAATGGATGCAACATTTGATTCAGGCTGTCATATTCCAGCTTCTTTTTCCTCTTGATTAATCCTACCAAAGTCACAAATCTTTTCTCAGTTCTCTTGTGTGTACAACCACATTCCCTCCTCTTGTGAGAGCTCTGCAGTCAATTGACCAAAAAAGCTGTTAAAAAGCTACATATCTTTATTCAAACACGCAGTACCAAGAGTACCATAGTGAAATTTTGCCAAAGAGAAATCCTGACATTAGAGAACATAAATGTAAAGAGTCATACATCCTACCAAAAAAGGAAGGAGTTCCTGCAGAACATAGCAGAATTTTCCTAAAGAGATGATGTTATCTTTCAGCTTGGGACTAAAAATAGTATGGTTGTTTATACATCCAAACAGTACACAAAGCTGGAGAAAGCATCTCCTCCCAAGAGTTTACAAACAACATAAATGACAGTCAGATGAAATACAGGGAATATAACAGCAATTACCCTATTTGTTATATTTTTTGTATTTAAAAGAGTTTTCCTATTTTTTATCTCAATAATTTCTTTACTCTGTAAAACTTTAGGATTCCTAAAGCGTGCAACAAAAACTCTAACTACATTGACAAAAAGTCTTTAACACTGACAGAGAGATGCAATAGTCATTTCTAAAGCATCAGAAAAGACTTCTGCCTAGAGACAAAAATGAGTGAAACACATAGGGTGCCTTGTTTACAGGTCAGTACAACAGCTCTCCTGGATGCGTACCTCTATGTCCATCCTGAGTCCTCCCTCCCTCCTGACAAAGTGCTATACATAGCTGTCAAGCTGAAATGCCAAAGAGCCTGTGACCAATATAGGTTCTTTGGTAACTGTTAATTCTTCATAGTACCATAATATCAATGCAATGGAAATTCTTTCCATATAATATTTTTTTCCACAGCACAACTACCATAATTTCCCTAGGAAATTCACGGGGGCTGCCTGTTAAACTTCAGTCCTTTGCCTTCCTGCACGAGTGATGACCTGCCGCCCAGATCCACAGTACGGGGCCACAGAGCAGGCTAAGAGTAGGAAGCTTGCTCTAACACATCAAGGTTTGCTATTTACCCACTGCTAAATTCTCTGTAACCAACACTGAATGCACAACTCCTTAAAACACATTCACCATTCACTGGTTCACTTATGAAAAATAGGTTCAATTAGAGAAAATAGAAAACAATTTTAATTAAAGGAATATATATAAACCAGTACAGCATTTTCTAAGCAGCAAAGTGATTACTACAGAAACAGAATAATAGGAGAAGCGATAGGTTGATTATAGAATCATAGAATGATCTGGGTTAGAAAGGTCCTTAAGATCGCCTAGTTGCAACCCCCTGCCATGGGCAGGGACACCTTCCACTAGACTATGTTGCTCAAGGTCCTGTGCAACCTGGCCTTGAACTGCCAGGGTTGGGGCATCCACAACTTCCTTGAGCAACCTGTTCAGTGCCTCACCACCCTCACAGTAATGAATTATCTTTAATTGTCTTGAGGGAAGACAGCTCTGGTTTTGCAAACAACTCAGTACTGGGATACATGAGTGAAAACAACCAGTTATACAGGGAAGTGGCAGAAGATTAAGTTGAGCAACTGAATTTGACCCATAACCTAGAAAATGTCACAAAAATAGTTTAGATAAATAACTAGAATTAGAGATGAATTTCAGAACTGAAACTAGTGAGCTTTTTGATGCCCACAGTGCAGCTTATAGTGAAAGTTTCCATCACTCTATTAAATACATAATTAATTGATCTTAGGAAACACATGTATGAGATCAGAATTACCAAGACTGAAGCTGAGACTACCTCCAATATATAGCATTCTTGTATATTTCCAAAATATTCAGTACCTTCATATTGAGAAAGGCTCCAAGAAGCTGCCTTTTTCTACTTCATAACAGGACAGGTAAATCAAGAAAGTATCCAACCAACATTATGGCAGTTCCTGACAGCTCTAGCTTAACAGCTAGGCTGCTTCTGCCAACTTAAATTTGCAGCTTGTGCTGTTTGCTGCTTTCTAAAATAGGCATAACTATGGCACACTTCTAGATCTATGTAGATCTTATGTGCTTCAGAGACAAGATGCAGAAAGCCCAGCTGAGCATTGCTTCAGAGCTGGCAGCATCACCCTAATGTCAGCCTCGTTTTCTTTACAGGACACTGGCCATATTATTCCCACAGAAAATCAACCCTGACCTTGGAAAAAAAACCTCAGACATACGCTAAAATTAGAGAGCTATGAAAAGAAATGTGAAATGGGTGCCTATCACTTCAGCAGGTTTCCTGAAAACGCAGCATATCACTTGAATCCAGAGAGACTATCTAACCCAAAGTTTAGAAAAACAGGAGTTAAGGGTGCTTAGAACAACTTAGGGTTTATTCCTAGGTCAAATCCAATTACTAATATAGACACAGTCAAATCTATAGCAGTCTAATTGAGAAGCTCTATTGAGATACAAGTAGAAGTTTATTGTAAGGCTGGCTTTCTGCAGACAGTGAAATTCAGGCGACACAACCAAAAATGAGCTAAAACTCAGCATCTGAGGTGAGGCATCACTCAATACCACCTTGGAAAACATTCAAGACCAAGACAGTCACCATTAGCCACTGTTACCATTAGTTTCCAGGTCAGGACAATGGGCACAGCTGGGCACAGGCTACTGAGCCACACAGACCTTTATTCTGAGCTGGTATAGATAGTGTTATGATCTGAAATAATGACAATTTATGTGTCATACAGCAAACTGAAACATAAAGGAGAGAAGCCTTAAAGAAGATGCTAGAAAAGCTTTGGTGTTCTCACAGCCAAGACATTAAGACAGCCTCTGAGATGCTTGTTATCTTAGTTGGGTACCATGAAAAGCCGTGGCTAGAATAAAGATGTTAAAATGTTAACATCTAATTCTGTACTAAGGACATAAATAAATGTCCTGGTTTCAGAGTGACAAAACACTCTGCAGTTCACAGTGATTTCACCCATGGGTGATGGATGCTTAGCACTTCTCAAAGTCCCAATGTGAATGGAGAAGCCAGATGTTCACACCAAACTCTGAGTCAAGGCAGGGCTCTGCAGCTGCTTATGCATAACCCACAGAAGTCTGCATCTTTAGGCAACTGTTCAGCAGATCTGTGGTGCATAAATCCTGTTCATCCACAGAGCCTGATGCAGGAGAGCTTACAAATGCTCACACATGACGCTGACACTAGTTTTTCCCCAATTTTTGAGCTATCATAAAAAGGCCAGGAAGAATGGCTGGTGAACGGCCTCACAAAGCAACCAAGATTAATGGCAGCTCAACAGAAGCTCTGCACTCATGCTTAAGGATGGTTTCAGATACCCACAGAAAAGTTTGGACCAGATGCCCAGAATTCCAGCTCACAGCAGGGGGTTGAAGACCACAACTTAACTCTCCCTGGCCTTATATTCTCCAGATGGAACAAAAGCAGACCTCTCTTTACACAACACGCTCAAGTGAGACATGCAGCAGCTCCTCTCACCATGCTTGCTGCATGAACTCTGGTAGGATTTGGGGCTGGACTCTGTTGACAAAGTGGGTGGGCAGACTGTACTCAAGTGTACACTATTAGTCATGGAGACGTTCAAGACAGCACACAAACCAACACTGCTCTCTCATCATCAGTATTTACCTTCTACCTGCACTCAGGTACACTTCTGTCGCTGCTCCAAAGCAGGGTTTCACTTAGTCTGAACACACAGAGGCTCAGACCATGAGCAGTAACCCTACAATTGGCACTCTCTGAGCCTGACTTACAGCCAGGTTAACAGACAGCAGAACAGAGAGCATATGTGCGAGTCACAGGGGTGAGGTGTTGGAGTCATTGCCAGACACTCGCTACAACTCACAGTACATACGCAGCCCCAGCTGTTCCTGATTGCCTTGTTTCCCAGTTACAGGATTTGGCTGCAAACCTTTTTCCATTCCTGTCTTCCTATCATCAAGGGTAACAGTGGCAACACAGCCCACTTACATGGTTCCCTTTGGCCTCCGTGCCCTACACAATGCAACCTTAAAGACTAGATCTTCTGTATCTGTGTTGCATCTAAAATTGTAACCAAGTGGTTGCTTTAATGCTGCTGGTATTGCCAAGCCAAAAGAAACACCAATGCAAACCCTTCAGGACTCCATAAAGCTGAACTTGTCAGCTGAACCCTACCAAAAACCCTCAGTAGTCTGTTACAACATAAAGAACAGAAATACCTGTTTGGCTTGCAGGTCCCAGCTAAGTCTGCAATACTGAGAACACGAGGAAGAAAAGAAAGGTAAAGGATTTGTAAACAGAGCAAAGTAAATGAAAGTAACCAAGACTAAAATAAAAAGGAAACAGTAAAGAATATTTCTCATTAATTCTACAGCATTGGCATAATTTTAAACTGCAACACTTGCAGCAATCTGTGATTTATAAATGTACATCAATAAACTCTCTTGACAGAGGTAAAAATAAGTCAAGAAAAAAAAAAACAAAGTGGTTTGTGAACTCTCCAAATTAATCACTGCATATAAAGCTGCCTATTCATTTAGTCCTACTTAGCGTTCCTCAGCAGAGAAGATCCTAGTATATATTTAGACATCAACTAATAAACCGCCTTATGTATTACCCTGAAATTCCCTGCTATACATGAAACCTCAAGTCCCCTGTGCAGAGAAGGAGGTAAATGACCTATTTTCTAAAGCTCTTGCATGACACTTTTGAGCAGAACAGGTTCTGTGGCTTCTTCTTCATATGATATGGATCAAACCAACTCCTACTTCACCAAGGATTTCACAATACGAACAATGTCACAGGGATTCAATTTCACTTTGTCATCTTCTGGAACAAACTTAAACAGGGGACGTTCAGGTTAGATACAAGGAAGAAGTTCTTCCCTGTGAGGGTGGTGAGGCACTGGAACAGGTTGCCCAGAGAAGTGGTAACTGCTCCATCCCTGGCAGTGTTCAAGGCCAGGCTGGACAGAGCCTTGAGTGACATTGTCTAGTGTGAGGCATCCCTGCCCGTGGCTGGGGGTTGGAACTAGATGATCTTAAGGTCCTTTCCAACCCAAACCATTCTATGATTCTATGAACACAACAACTGTATGCTTAGTGCTCCACGTTTATACTATATCCAGTTATTTCCCTCAATAAACCAGTACTAAAGAGTGTCTCATGAAATGACAGAAGAGCGATTTGAAAGCTTCCAAGCAACTGGCCACTGCCTTTGAGAGTAGCTACTATACACTAACAACTGACATATGACACTAGCAAAAAAAAAATCTGCGCTATAAGAACATTAAAGTCTCTTAAAATATCAGTAGTGATTTCTTACAGTTAAGGATTGCTTATTTTTTATGGCCAACTGCATTTAGACTTTGTTTTCCTTCAGCTACAGGTCAAGCAACTTGTCCTATAGAAGCAGGAGAATCTCCAAAATAGAGTTATTGATCAATTTGACTAACACCAGTAGAAGAATTACTTGCTTTTACAGAGAAAGGGAGAAAAAATGGCTCCTAAAGCAGACAGAAATATTCACTGAATGGAGTTTATATTCCTCTCGCATGCGTTTTCCAAAACGGAAAAATAAATACTTGTGCTCCATGTAAAACAATGCTCCATCTAGATTACAGAGCATGAATATCAACTAATAAGCTGTGAAAAATACCATCCCAACATTTCAGACGATAGCAGTTAAGGACCTTGACACATTGCTAATGGATCTCGACAGGGGGAATAATCTAAATTCAGAAATATTTTCCTTAAGGTTACATTTAAGGATGCAGACAGCGAGCCAGCAAATTGTCCAATAATCTCAAGGGCCCATCCACTGCCCTGCACCTGACACCACGTTTGTGCAGAGACACAGCTCTGCTGGCTCTCTCATCCAGGCACTTCCAAAGCTCTGCTTTGAAAAGCCCCAAGCAGCACAGCCCATTTCCACACAAATATGTTTAATTCATTATTGTGAGTGCTGGATGCTTGGTTTGAGAGCCCAAGGTCCAAAGGTGAGTTAATAGCACTAGCAATCCGCTAGCAGGACTGGAAAATGCAGCGGTGAGCTTAAAAGTTAACAACAGTCAAGAGAGATGTGATTCCATTGCTAAAAGCCTGAACTTGTGTAGTGTGGAATGGGGATGATTCATCAAATTAGGCAAAACTAAAATCAGGGTTTCCTCACTTCTCCTTGAACATTGACCAGCCCATTGCATAGAAGGCAGCCGGAAAGGGAAAAGTTAGCCTCAGTAGCCATGCTTTGAATAATACTTCAATTTTTTTCTGTGCTTTTATGACAAAGTTGGTTGTTGGACATTAAGTACATAACATCCTGAGAAGCAAAAATGAAAGTACACTGACTTGAACATTGTATTGCAATAGCAGTCAGGTGTGTAAAGACACCAGCCACAGAGCATGCTTGTTACTGTACAGATGCTGCACTGCAAACAGGCAAGCTGGCAAGAAATAGACCTTGCTCAGAAAGCTGAATATCTGTTTTATTAAAGCAGAACCAGCTACCTTTCCAGGCATTTGCTGCAGTACTGGGGCAGCACATGAAGGACTGTGGCAGTCAGGACATCCTGCAGTCCAGAGTTACCAGCTGATGTACCATCAGCTCTTTCTTCTGACCTATTCATCCTCTCGTAACTGTGTTATACATCCTTACAACCCAAGAACATGACGCCGTATAACAGATGTCATACACTGAGTTATAATCTTTTTCTACGGAGCTGTAAAGAAGAATCTTCAATCAAAAACTCTTAAATAATCCTAAAACATGGCTTTCTTATTTTCATGCAATCCAAGAAATCATACACAGTCTGTGCAATTCAACTTCAGAGGAAGAAAATACCATCAGGAAATATGTGTCATTACTCATTTTTTCAGGGAAAAATGTCAAAAAAGGCAATGAAATGAAGTAGTTTTACTTGTGAGGTGGGCTGATGCCAACCTGATGAAGTTTAACCATGCCAAGTGCAAGGTCCTACACCTGGGTGGGAGCAATCCCAGGCACAGCTACAGGTTGGGCAGAGAAGAGATTCAGAGCAGTCCTACAGAGAAGGACTTGGGAGGGTTGGTTGATGAAAAAATGAACACGTGCCGGCAGTGTGCGCTTGCAGCCCAGAAAGCCAACTGTATCCTGGGCTGCATTAAAAAGGAGCGTGACCAGCAGGTCGAGGGAGGTGATCCTGCCCCTCTACTCTGCTCTCGTGAGACCTCACTTAGAGTATTGTGTGCAGTTCTGGGGTCCTCAACATAAAAAGGACATGGAACTGTTGAAACAAGCCCAAAGGAGGGCCATGAGGATGATCAGGGGACTGGAGCACCTCCCGTAGAAAGATAGGCTGAGAAAGTTGGGTCTGTTCAGCCTGGAGAAGAGAAGGCTGCATGGAGACCTCATAGCAGCCTTCCAGTATCTGAAGGGGGCCTATAGGGATGCTGGGGAGGGACTCTTCATTAGAGACTGTAGTGATAGGACAAGGGGTAACGGGTTCAAACTTAAACGGGGGAAGTTTAGACTGGATATGAGGAAGAAATTCTTTACTGTAAGGGTGGTGAGGCAATGGAATGGGTTGCCCAGGGAAGTTGTGAATGCTCCATCGCTGGCGGTGTTCAAGGCTGGATTGGACAGAGCCTTGGGTGACATGGTTTAGTGGGAGGTGTTCCTGCCTCTGGCAGGGGGGTTGGAACTGGATGATCTTAAGGTCCTTTCCAACCCTAACTATTCTATGACTCTACAAAACCTGGAGGATTGCACGCTAGAATCTGCACGTGTTCATTAGTTGGAGAAATCCAAAGCAAGTTGAGCCCTTGCTGCTCCTATCTGGTAATTCAATGCACTCTTCTTCTGGTGTTCAATATGAATGGCTGGAAGTAAAACACTGTATCTGAATGAATATACACTATAGTCTGAAAAAGTCATACTACTGTCTCCAGAGATGATTCCTATCAGCATAACTGTATGTGAACACTGAAAAGGAATTAAGTAGCTTCCAAGCAGAGCAGGACTCTGTGTGACCAACCAGCATAACCTCTTCTGTAACCAGAATTACTGTGTTCCTGCTCTATTTGGGTTGTGACACTCCATTTGGGTTGTGACACTCCATTAGCTGTTCTCTGATCCATGCCATTCCCCTTTTAATAGTTTAAAGACTAAATAGCCATGTGAATTTGTGTCACGACATTTAATTTAACCTAATATAATTCACCTACTATGTAATTAGCACCATCTTACCCTATTTCCAGGAATTGATGGGAACCTCATTTTATCAATCTCAAATTTTAAACCTACTCTGTTGTTCTTGCTATGACTTCAAGATGACAAAGAACTGAAATATTAGACTGATAACGATATTATAAACATACAAAAGTACATTTTGAATCCTAAAAGCACAGCCATGCCGTGTAAATTTCCAAAATATAAAAAGCAGTGAATGGGGTCTTTCTCAGGAACAGTTTCAGCTAAGATCAATGATAAGTATATGGAAAGCCGCTGAGGAAAATCACATGCAGAGAAACCTAATTACAACACAGAATAGAGGAATGGTTTGAGTTGGAAAGGACCTTAAAGCTCATCCAGTTCCACTCCCTGGCCATGGACAGCAACACCTCCCACTAAACCAGGTTGCTCAAAGCCCCATCCAACCTGGCTTTGAACACTGTCAGGGATGGAGCTTTCACAACTTCCTTGAGCATCCTGTTCCAGCACCTCATCACACTCACAGTAAAGATTTTCTTCCTTATAGCCAACCTCAAATCTCTTCTCTTTCAGTTTGAACCCATTACATCTTGCCCTGTCACTACAGTAATAAAGCATTTGAGCTGTGTTTTACCATGCTTTCTAGACTTAAAATGATAGCATGGGTCTGCAGCTCATTAATGTGGAATAATGGTTCAATGTACTATTGAGCCACTTGAAATTATACTACCTGTACCTATATATGACAAACAAATCATGGCTACCAAATATAAGCATTTCTATATCTAATTCTAAATCTTGCAGTTAAAACAGCAAGGCAGCACTGCAGGGTATCCCGAAACCCTCTTGACACAGATAGCTAATCATATGTTGCATCAGCAGAAGAGGGGACACAGCCTGAGCAAAGGTTTCTGGCGCAACAAGCACAGACCCACAATAGTTTACTCCATCTCAAGATCAGCAGGAAGAGCGGGTATTTCTCCTGGATTACCAAACAGTGCAGCAATCACTTGAACCTTGTGTGGGGCTGATTTTAGGACCATGCTGCACCCTTATTTTCTTTGCAGGACCAGAAACATCTTTCTGTTACAGTAAACACCAAACTTTTGAATTATAGCCTTTCCATAGTAATTTTGGTATAAATCTTTTGGAAACAGTGATTTCAGTCAAATTGTGGCATTGAATTTGCTGTACGATACTTGCCCCATTGATGTTAATAGAAAAATTCCATTAATTTTGCAGAACAGATGTGGGCTTTTCATGTTCAATTTACCATTAAAATTGATTGTAAATAATTTACATGCCCATGTGGACATACAAAAGTCAGAATTTGGGAACATCAGAGCTAAACTATACTAAAATCCAATACTCCCCCAAGTGCCAGTTATTCTTTCAAATGAGAGCTCAGAACTCATAGGGTTTTTTTCCATTCTCTTTTTTCCCAGGATGTTATTTTTATCTTGGCACTGTTCATTTTTGCTATTTCATTTACACCATGTTTGGTGCAATTACAGCGATAGAATTGTGTCAAGTCTCCTCTGCACTAGACTGTTATGCACTAACTCTACTACTGGGTTTATAACTTTACTATCTATTTGATTGGCTTTTAAATAATATAGAGGTACAACTTTGGACTTTAATATTCCCTCTACCAGCCTCAGTTCTACCACTACAGAATTTAAATGTTTCACAGCATTTCATATTCTTCAGTTCCAAATTACAGATGGGTAACCGAGGGTGGGATTTTGTGCTGGAATTTAATCATCTCCATTGCAGATGTATGTCACCATCTGCATTAACCAGCTCTGTTCCCTTCAAAGACAGAGAACAGACCCAGGCTTTCCAGAACATGATTCAATCCATCCTGCAATACTCTCTTACTCTGCTCTTGCCTGCACCTATGGACACCTGCCTTGGCCTGGACACTTCCCCAGAGAGCACATTTCACCGACAGATCCTGTGGGAACGTGGATGATCAGCACATATGGAAGCATCTACACCTTCAGGAGACCTAAGAAATGCCAAATCAGGCTCTTAGCTGAGGTCTCTGGCAGGTGCCTGACCCCAGGTCTCACACTGCTGTAACAGGGAGCTCGTTTTCCCTGTTGTTTGTGCTAAGCTCCCATTTGGCTTGCTGTGCGTATGTGATATGATTAAGCATGTTGACATACAGAACCACCACGTAATTGTAGCTATTCAATGTGTCCCTGTTGTTGTGGCAGAGGGTATATTTAGCAGCTACAGTTACCCTCAGAAACGAAATACACAATCAGCTCCCAAAACCTCCCCCTTTCCCTTAAGCACAACCCTGCATTTGCCTTAAGGACTGTAATATTTTGCCACCAGCTGTGCTCTGAAGTAACCACCCCCCGCTGCCTCAACACGCTGGCGAACGCTGAATTGCCGGAAAACACATTTCCAAGTCAGTTCTCAAATTCTGCTTGTACCACAGGGTAAATTACTCCTGCATCACCCTGGGCAACTGGAGCCCTCCGGGTGTCAAATCCCGCCAAGGGCTCCATGAAACATCCGCGATTTTAACCTTCTCTACCCCCAGCAGCAGAGGCCGAGCTTTTAACCCAAATACCCCGTCTGACAAGCCCCGTAGCTCCCAACCCTGGGGTGCCGAGCAGCGAGCGAGCAGCACCCTTCCAGCCAACCTCACCGCGGGGCCGGAGCGAGACAGACGCCCCCCGAGCCGTGCTGCGGGGCGCCGCCGGTGCCGGGGGGGGGAGGCCAGACACGGGTCCCCACCGCTGCGGCCGGCCAAGCCGGTCCCGCGGAGGTCCCCGCCGGGGTGCAAAGGACGGTGGGGGCCGGGGCGGCGGAGCCGGAGCCACGGCACAGGGTCCCGGCAGCCGCAGCTCCTCCCGCCCAGCAGCGGCTGCGGCAGCTCCCCCCGCGCTACGCACACATACATACATACGCGTATTTAATGCGGGTTCAGGTTAGCAGTGTCCAGCCTGCTCCCCGCCCGCACCGCGGGCAGCGCCGCGCAGCAGCGCGACGGACCCCCAGCGGGGCAGGGACATCGTCCCCTCCCAAAGCACAAACCGGACCCCCAGGGACTGCCCCCCGCGGCCCCTTACCTGTGCCGGTGCTCATGGCGCGCAGGAGGCGCCGCGCCCGCCGCCGCTCCCGCTGCCGCCACCACCCGTCACTGCGCCCCCGCGGGCGGCACCATCCCCTCCCGCCGCCGCGCAGCCCGCAGCGTGCAGCGCCGCCGCGCTCCGCCCCCGACAGCAGGTGCCGCGGAACGGATCGGCGGGCACTTTGGGAAGTGTAGGCAGCCCCGCTCAGCGCCGTGCTGCGGCCGGGGGGGGGCGGCTTCGGCCCTGCCGCTTCTGCGGGCAAAGCTGCTGCAGTCCCCCCTTCTCCAGTCCCCGACAGCAGCAGCGTCCTCGCCGCAGTCTGGGTTCACCTTGTTCTGCATCCATCTCCTTGCTTCGGGCTGAGGTCTTCCTCTGCGTTTCCATGCCTGACCTTGTGCTTGTTTCGTATGATGCTCGAGCAAGGCAAGTTGGTGCACAGATGCTTTAACATGTCCCCAGGAGGGCCAGGGAGTGATGGCGAGGATGTTTGCATCATTCCTCGGCACAGCTTATGCTCCAGGCAGCGCTGCACCGCACGGAAGGTGTTTGGCAGCAAGTCTAGTTGTTCAGGGTGGAAGGCAGCGCTCTCTGGAGCAGGTGAATGCTCACTGATCCTTCATATTCGAAAGTACAAGGATGCACAGTGTTTTATTAAAGCCAGCTTGTTCAGTATTTCATCAATCTGAAAATCTGTTGTAGTTCTGGAGGAAATAATGTTTAAAAAATACCCAAACATCTGCTCTAACAAACCCAGAAGGAGCTAGTCACAGTCAGGTAAACGTGTTGCACAGCTCCACTGATGCTGACTTCAGGCAGGGTTTAGGGCAGCTTGGAGCTACTGTAACAGCATGAGGAAATAGGGTATGAAGACTTCCTGTGCATGTATATTGATGTGCTTGTTATGCTCTTTTCCAGCAACAGGTATCTAAAAGTTAAAATTTAGGTAATAGTTGTAATCATAAAAACCCACAGACCTTTCCTTTCCAGCACCAGTGCCTGAAGTGAGATGAGCCCTGTAGCAGTGTTTATGTGACTTGATTTGATAAGGAATCATTATCCTTTGTCAGTGAGAACTGAGAACCCCTAGAGATAATTGTTGCCATTGGCAAGTATGTGGTCCTCCACTCAGAGCAGCTGTATGGAATCAGACAGACCAGCCCAGTTCCCCAGCCCTGGCAGTTACCAGCTGAGGGGACTTCCTGAGCCAGGTATGTGTTCTTTGTATTGAAGAACCTTCCACGGATTTTCTTCCATTATCTTGTCCCATTATTGTTTGAACCCATGAACATTTCAAGCAACTACAACATCCTATGAGAGGGATTTCACAGCTGAACTATGTGTGGTGTGAAGAGCTATCAGCTTTTGTTTCCATCCTCCTATTTACTATCTTTATTTGATGCCTGCTCCTTCTTGTCATAGAAGACATAGCAAACATATCATTCCCTAGTCACTTTCTCTGTGTTACTCAGGAATTTATACTGTTCTATCAGATTCCACCCTTCCTTCATCCTACTCTAATTAGTCATTGCTTAAAACTGATGACTTGTAAGTTCAGTGCCACACTTTATCTTTCACTTTCTGTACTTCATTTTGGAGTTGCATCATTGATTCTTTAGCATCATATTTGCTAAGCATTTTTATCACCTGCTTTCCATCCTGCAATCTTCTACCACCCATTTTCCATTGAAAGCTCTCCTGAGCTGCGCAGCTGTACTGATGCATGCAGCAGAGTTGCATTTGGCCTTGTGGAACTTCACTAAGATGCAGGTGATGCATGAATATCCATGTCTTCATGTATCTTACATACCTCACTAGTAGAAATTTGTAGAGCACCTCAGTTGTGGCTGTGAGCCAGATGGATATCTTGCCTGTTCTTCATTCATTCCAATGAGATCTGGCTTCTAGCATCACTGCAATGTGTTTTTAACCGTGAACTATCTTTGCATATAATCACGAGTTCAGGACAATCTTTGAATGATGATTGTAAGCCTTTGGCTAGGCAGAAGTGTTGCTTTAAAAGCTAAATTAAACATAATTTGTTATACTGAAGTTGGTGGACCTGCAATCGTTACTGAATGCAATGAAAATGAAACAGCTGTGGGCACAAGAGGATTTTGGAAGTTCTCTCTACCAGTCACAAAACCAACTGAAAAGCCCAGGTTACTACACAAATGCTCATGGTGCCAGACTTTAGGGGACACTCTAAGATACAGGTCATGAACTTCAAAATTGTCCTTGTTTAAGATGATGCCGACTGCCATAAGGTTAATTAGGCAACCCCATGACTCGCAGAATAGTCATGTTCTGTAACTGGTAAGACCCTATTACTCCAGCCAATGAACCAGGGAGTAATCATAGATGACACTAGCATTGCTTGGGAAGAGATCACAATTCAGTGTTTGAGTGGTCTATGACAAAAAGAGTTGCAGAGTTTATTCTGAATTCTGTTGGGTTTATGTTCTCCTTGCTCTCCAGAAAGACATTGTATCTTCTGTTAAGGAAGTTGGCTTTGAAAGTGCTGATAGCAAATGTGTGGTGGAATTGTTGGCCTCACAGTCAAAGTGAAACCATCTAGAAAGAGTTGCAAGAATACTTACACTGAATGATTTAAACCAATTATCCAGTCTCACAGATGAAACAGCTGACAGGACTCTGATCTATCCTGAAAACAGGGAGGTACACCCATCGGGACACTGTCAGATTTTGTCCCTTGTTAACAGCCCAAATCTCAGACTAGTAGGCAGTCATCTCTTGATTTTAATTTCATTTCTAAAAGCAATCAGCTTGTCCAGCCACTGCAAAGAAGGCTGAAAAGTCAGCGTCTAAACTGTCAGCACTTTGCACCTCTTCTGTCATTACTGGAAATTGAATTGGCACTTGGCAATCCTGATGATCCTGCTTCTCCCTTCATATCCCCAGTGCCATCCTGAATTCTTTTAAGAGCATCATTATATTTTTTTGGAAAAGCTTAGAAACTCTATGTGAGGCAAAAAAGTTTACTTTTCAGAATACTTCTCCACTAATATAATATCTGGAGAGTGCAATGGAAGACTTTATATTGCACTTCACTGTCCCCGAGTATTTAAACTATATGTGTTTCTTAAGTACATTCATGCATCATGCACTGTACTGGAAAAAAATCTTCATTATATTGGATTCCAAACCATCCCAGTTATCAGAAATGCGTCCTCATCATATAAGGGAATATATCTTCATTATCTTCCATTGATATATAAGGGAATATATCTTCATTATCTTCCCTTGATATATAAGGGAATATGGCTTCATGTAAAGGAAAAAGAGCAAGCACCAAACCAGAGCAATCAACATAGTGTATATTCATTAATAGGTATTAGCATTACACTTCACTGTGTGCCTGTGTATGCTAAGGGTATTGGAGATTTATGGACAAAATACACATCCTTGCAGAAGCTGGTGTAGCTCAATATCAAGTTTTTTTCCCCTGCGTATCTGAATGAAGTTCACCACATCAAAATGCATTTTCCTTTCTTATTTTTTTTACATTACTTCAAAATTGAGGGAATTCAATTGTGGTAATATTCAGTTAATAAAACTGTGATTTTATAATCTGGTTTCACAGCAAAGTTGTCATACACTTTTTATTTAGTACTTTTCTGGAAGCATCATAGAATCATGGGATAGTTTGGGTAGGAAGGGATGTCCAGCTGAAGGGTTTCTTTCTAATATTCCTGAACTTTCCAGCAGTGGGGCGGCCACAGGCCTCTCTTTGTCTGCAAAGCTTTGTAGGTCATTGCTAATTGAGCAGGAAAGGGGTCATATTTTAAAAGAATCTTGATGATGGAGAACCCAGAAAAAGGGTTATGAAGCAGAACTTTTTTCTCTTGAGCAAAAAAATACTTGTGAAAAAACCTTCAGCCAGTTGTCAGAAGTGATTTGCATCCTAATCCAGAATATAGAAGACCACAAATTCAAATAGCTGTTTAACCTTACAAAGTTGGCCCTTGGCTTCACGTTCAAAGCTGACATAGTATCACAAGACATTTAGGTCAACTAACAACTTGGAGTGAAACTTTGAAGAGTAATTAGTCAGTTTGAGCCAGCTATACTATTAGGTGTTCAAATCCTTCTAAAAATGTCCTAAATGGTTATCTCACAGAAAACAAAACAAAACAAACTCCAAAACAACAACAGAAAAACCCCACATAAATTAGAGCCCTGTAATTAGACCTCAACTAGTCTAATTTTATGTCTAATCCCAAATCTGTATTATGACATTTTTGACATTAAAGCTACTATATCTGGGAATTACTGGTTCCGGGACAGCTGCCAAAATAAACCACGCTTGTGTTTGTAAACCAGTGTGTGCCTGTGACAGTGTTACCTCTCTACCACCTTACTGTGTTTGTTGTATTGGTATGACATTGATAGTAAATAAAATATAAGTCAGGTCTGCAGTTCCAGAAGAATAACAGACTGGGATCTTAAAATGAGATTCTGGGTATGGAAATAAATTGCCAACCATTCACTGAGCCAGAAGTACACGTGTTTATAAATAATGAATTAGCGTGAAGCAGCTGTAATGAAATAACAACGTAGCACTATATTGAGATGTCTGCATCGCACTATCAAGATGTCAGTAAACTTTCATGCGAAGCTCCTCTCACACTGTGGGCAGAATATAAATATTGCATCAGCAGTTATAACTTAGCCATCAATTACCCATTACAAATCTAAATGCACTATGATCAAATAAAACTCCCAGGGAAACTTTGAAAACAGCAGGAACGAAATAACATCAAAGGGAACAATGGCTGAGGATGAAAGAAATCTTTGTTCCAGCGAGACAATCAGGGACTGTTCTCTCATGTCAGCAGTCAGCTTTTGGGAAGTGGGTCAGAACAAATACATTTTAATATCACAGACTGCTTCATATGACAGGAAATCTAGCGGGTTACGATTAACATCACAATATAATTTATACACAAGATTGACAAACACCCAGGTTACAGCAATGGAATGCGCAGAAATACAAATGCAAAGGATGGTCTGGGAAAGAGCCAAACCAGAGCATGAATAATATGAAAGTCACTACACTTGCAAAAACAGTGGCAAGAATTAAATTTTAATTCGAGAATGGCAGGTGAAGTTTGCAGGGATTTCAGTGCAATTTACACAGCCTGTGGAACCACGGTATCAGTATTCCTGAGTGTAAACATGTAAATAATGTTGTGCTCTCTGTAGTAAACAAGCAAGTATAGTACTGTCCCTTTTGTGCCTTTGGAGAGAAGTTAACGCTTACTAAGCATATTGTGATCTCTTGTAAGTGTGACTCTTTGGAAAACTACTCTTAATTTGAAGCTACAGCTTGTCACTTGTAGAAGATGATATCACAATCCATTAGCCCTGAGTTGATTTAACTCTATTTTGCAGTACAGGCTGATTTCTTATTGCTCACCCTACATTGTATCTCCAACACTGTTCATAACGTAAAAGAAAAAGAAAACCAGCATCATGCTTCCTGGGTGACAAAATTCTCCCACAGCACTATCTTGTCAGTGAGGCTTTGTCTGATGAGATGTGTGGTAGCTTACAGATGGTTTTGGCACACTCTGCCAGGGAACATCCCTGGGCATGCAGGCATTAGACCCTGGAAAAATGCAGGTGTGACTGCATACTTCTCCGTGTGTCCTCAGCTGCATCAAATCTGTCTTGTACCATCAGTTTTGCTTTCAGGCTTGATACAAAGTGAAGGACCTGGTCTGTATGTAGTGGCCTGGGCCAAGCCTACCTAAAAGATAGAATCATAGAATAGTTAGGGTTGGAAAGGACCTTAAGATCATCTGCCAGGGGCAGCGACACCTTCCACTAAACTATGCCGCCCAAGGCTCTGTCCAATCCAGCCTTGAACACCGCCAGCGATGGAGCATTCACAACTTCCCTGGGCAACCCATTCCAGTGCCTCACCACCTTTACACTAAAGAATTTCTTCCTCATATCCAATCTAAACTTCCCTGTTTAAGTTTGAACCCGTTACCCCTTGTCCTCTCACTACAGTTCCTCATGAAGAGTCCCTCCCCAGCATCCCTATAGGCCTCTTCAGATATTGGAAGGCTGCTATGAGGTCTCCATACAGCCTTCTCTTCTTCAGGCTGAACAGCCCAACTTTCTCATCCTAAAGGTTTTGGGTGAGTTTTCTGGATAACGTGCACGGATGTCAACTAGAAAATAAGAAGGAATGGAAACATAATGGTTTTTTTTCTTTCAAACATGGGAAAAGTGGAGAAAATGTTGCTGAATATAATGAATGGACATCGCGCATAATGTGCATTTATAATTTGGGGGTTTAGCTACATGCCCTTAAATGTATTAAGAATCTTTTAATAGCATGCTCCATACATTCACATCATAACATCATTATTGGTTGTGACGGTAAATGAAAGTACATTTCATTTCATCAAAAATCCATAAATGGCATTGTAAGATGGTTCCAAGGCCAAAATTCAGACTGAAAGCATCTACAGCTTAATTTTCAGATCCATATTGACAAAAGCTCCACTGTGCCTCAGATCTTTTCTATTAAATATAAAATCTTTCTTCATATTTCTCAAGACTGTTGGTCGCACTATGCCTTTTATAGATTTTCTTCTAAGAAATACTGCCCCAAGCATACCAAGGCTGGATACTTCAGAAGCAGAAGGTGTTGTGCTTGTTATGTTTATTATCATATTTTTATTGGGTGACATGACTTAGTTTGAGGTGTCCCTGCCCATGGCAGGGGCGTTAAAACTTGATGATTTTAAGGTCCTTTCCAACCCTATTCTATGATTCTATGATTATGTATTTTTTATATCTTGATATTTTTGTATGTTTTATATCTTTCTATTTGTGGTGCTTGTGGCCAAGTGGTCTAAAAGAATAGGTATGAGAGGAAAGATGTTACTAGAAGTTGTAACATAGATCTACAGATAAACTGCAAAAAATGGACTCCATTTTGAACAAGTGAGCCCATCTTCAGGTCTTAACTAGAGGGTAGCAATAATTTGGAAGAATCACAATTACTTTGCTGGTTTTATACTGGTGCAGAATTTTACAGTTATTTTTGAACTCAAAATCATCAATGTAGGTTTTTCGATACTGTAGACATTTAGGTGCTTGGAGATGTTAATCTAAAACTATAAGAAGATAGTATTTTGGGCTACCTTGATCAAAGGAAAACTCCTCATATGGTATGCTTACCACCAACATTTTATTCTGTTTTACACAGAAGACACTGACACTAAACTGTTACACCTCATGAATGGCACAGGGATTAAAAGGTGATATATAGCAGTTCTAGAGTTGTTCCTAGCCTGGTGCCTATCATCATTTTGGGTCCTCCAGCCGTTTCTTCAGGTGCGTTGTTCCACAGAGCATCAGCATAGGAAAAAGTGAGCCTTCATTTCTACTGAGTCCATATTTAATCACAGAATCATAGAATACCAGGTTGGAAGGGAATTCAAGCGTCATCTGGTCCTATCTTTCCAGGTAGAGCAAGACCTACATTAGACATCCACACTGTCCAGCCAAATCATGAAAGTGTTCAATATCGGCGAACCCACCACTTCCCTGCGGTGGATTATCCCAATGGCTGATTGTTCTCACTGTGAAAAATTTTCTCTAGCGTCCAACTGGAATCTCCCCAGCAGTAACTTGGATACATTACCCCTCGTTTTTTCCATATGACTCCTTGTAAAAAGGAGTCTCCATCTTCTTTGTAGCCTCCCTTTAAATACTGAAACATGGTGCTAGTATCTATGCTATTGAAATAACTTTTGTCCACTTTGGATGCCTATGTAAGTTAAAGTCTACTTCCTCAATACCAAAACTAGCTCAAGAGATATCTGCATTCCATGTATATTCAAGCTCCCATAAATAAAGCTCCCTCACCTCGCATTTTCTAGCACTAAGCAGAATCACCAAGCAGATGGGTGAAATTTCTGTTCTGCAAATTAAGTGTTTCAGTGCACAGCAAAGGACTGTAAGTGCTTCTCTCTTAGAAGTCTTTTTATCCATCCCAGAAGTGCTTTAGCACCCTAGTAAAAAAAAGAAGAGTGTGAATATGTGTATAGAAATATAAAAATGTATTTCAAATAGCACACATTTATGCAAATCCTTAAAAGGGAGAAAGAATTGGAGCAGATCTAAATATTCACTGCTGCTGCTCCTCCCCATTCTTTTTTAAATCAAGAGCCATGGCTTTCTGCTCTACTCCTTACAATAAACTGCTTCAGATATACTGACATAGTTTTCTCTGTTTTAAAAGCTAGCAGAAAAACTGTGAGAAATCACATTTGGGAAACAATCTTGATTAGTTTCATTTTCTGAATGCCTAACATGGAAAAGATTTCTTTGAAGGAAAAGAGATATCAAATTAATTTGAGCAACATAATAAATAATCTCTACTCAATATATCATCGTACTTCATGGCTAGCCATAAGAAGGTTTCCTTAAGAATAAACTCTTACTTCTATCTGCAAACTTCAAGCAGCTGGAAAAAGTTAACCTTTAATGATAAATCAATTCACCTGGCTATAAAAGAAAGCAAACACACACCCTCCTTTACTTTAAGCAACCTGCAATGCTGTAAAAGGTGGGATTTTAGCTTGTGGAGGGTAAGCAATATTTAATTACTATTTTTTTTTTAGCTGGTGTTCTATGGGGGTTTACGCGTCAATTGAGTTGCATGTAGGCATTTGTTTTCCTTTTAATAGTTGGAGGTTTGAAGAAGAACAGAACTATTGTTTCCATGTCAATGTGTTACCTCAATTCTGAAGGCTTGGTCAGATGTTTTAGAGGCCTTGTTTACCAAGTGGCTTATTAATCCCCATAAATAAGAGAGAAGAAATTTAAATTCACTTTAAAAATGAAACAAAAACAGAGAAAGCTCATTCCCTATATTGAAGCCTGTGAACGCAAACTGTCTAAATGTTTCTGGCTTTAGGTGATTGAGAAATAAAAGCTTTTTGTGCTGTGCACAGCTTGAAAGTCTGTGCCTAATTTGAGGAGGTTGTTATTTCTATAGGGCAGAAAATAAATCCTGGTGACCTAGAGAGTAAAGGAAGGAAATGATTAGTCTTCCAAGTGGTTAGTGACAATATTTATTCTCAGCTGATGAAGTTATTTTAGAAGGTTTCTCTTTCTCTAATACATGGAGGCCTATGGTCCATCTCATGGCTGAGAGCAAACAGGGAATCTGGTCACAGCTTTCTTGCTTTCTGTGATTTGGATATAAGCCCAAATTGTTTCCTTAGTAGGACCATGTTAGCTTTTTATCAATGGCTAAAAATGTCCCCAGGTGTGTAACAGTGGCTCTCAGGAGCCACTAACCTTAGGAGGAATCTCCGTCAGGTGCATGCCATGTTATTGCTTGTGCTGAGGAATAACAAGCTCAGTAACGTCTATTAATAACATTTGGTAAATGTAAGTAAACTTAGCTATTATTTAGTGAGTGGGATAAATAGCTTAGGAACTGTTTAAGTGGTGTAACAGCTGCATGTTTTGACTCAGCATTTTCCTGCAGACTACAAGGCGACAGCATTTCCGTACAGATGGATGACAGTATATTTTCCTTTTCATGTTTTCTGTTTTTCCTTTCTGAATCAGACTATGGAGCTGGTAGTGTGTTTTTCAGGACCTAGGGGAAGTAAAGCTATCTGAGTTCCACCCAGGCAGATGAAAGATGACAGGACTCTATGAAAAAAGCACTTTAACTCTTCAGTTAATTCTATATGTAGTTACTGTGAAGAGACAACATGCTAATCGAAAGGAAGCATATGGCTAAACCTGTTTCTGTGGAATTTTTGTGTGATTATCGTGTGAACATAACAACTTATACCCATGTATGCCGCTAATCATGCTAAAATCAGTATAACTATTTCAGTAAGTTTGCTAAGTAAAAGGTTGCCACTGTGAGTTCACACTTCAGGCTGCAGAGTTTCACATTTAGGGGCTCAAGTGATAATTCTTTGTGAACTTTGAAGTACAGATTTTGTTATGTTACACTTCTTTTTAACTGAAAATACCTCAATCACTGGATAAAATAAGAATTGACTGCGACTAATTTGGCCTAGAAAGCATTATCTTGTGTGATTTCAAACTTGTCATGCCAGCTGTAAATAGTGAAGAATACTAATTTCAGCAAAATGTGAAACAAAGAGGTTCCTTTAATGATAGGGTTCAGCAAGGGGAAATAAGCTTTGTAACACTGAGTGGACTTGAGTTGAAAGAGATCAGACAGGAATTTAGTAAAGCAGGTAAGAAGATTCTTTCTTGCCTAAATCTGGTATTTGCTGTTAGTTATCAGTCAAACAAGTTACATTTCAATCTGCTTATGAGTTTGGCAGTAGACTATTCCTTCATAGGTATGCCCACAACAATGATTGGAATAATAGTTATACTGGAATTTATAATTGGCCTTAATATTAAAATGTGTTGTTTTTCCTAAACCAAGCTGCTATACTGAAAAGCAATCAGACAAACATGCAGCTGCAGAAGAGCAGACAAACAGGATGATGAAAGCAATGCCAGAGAGAGACAATTGGAGGAAGTGTCTTGTTTTAACACGCAATGTACTCCTTGGCCTCCTGGCAGCTTCTTTTAATAATCCTGGAAAGATCAGGGACAGCCCAACATAAGCAAGGCCATTGAGGCTTCATGAAACTTTAATAGTTAAAGGCGGCCTCTTCTCAAGCCTATCTTTCTGCATCAGGAAACCTAAACAGGTAGCACAATTTCTAGGGAATAAAATGTAGTATAAGAGATGAGACTACTAATATGGAAACAATGCTGTGCTACCTTTGTGTTTTTCCTGTTTGCTGCAACATATTGGTCTCTGGAGTTATTTCATGAGAGCAGCTGTTCACATCTTCAGTTTCTGTAATGCAGGTTGGTACTGTTTCATTAAAACACTGGGAAGTCCAGGACCAGCATCTGATGTCATTACCCTGAAGCTGAAAACTTTGTTTTCCTTGTTTCCACTTAAACCATGTATCAGTATATGCCCCCAAGAATTGAAGTACCTTGAATGGCATGATTAAATGTGCTTTGGTGTAAAATCACAGAGGAAGCTGAGGATTCCTGATGTAGTTGAAGAGTCTCTGATCATTGCAGGAAGGGTTAGACTAGGTGAGCTTGGAAAGTCCCTTCTGACCCAAACCATATTATCATTCTAAGCAGGTATTGAAAGGGGAGTTGGGAGCCTGGAGTTCAGTTGTTGCTATTTTGTTATTGGTTTCCTTAAGTGAGTTGCACTTCTCCTAATCTAACTTCTCTACAGTAAAAATTGTTTTTTGTATTTTTTTTTTGTTACATTTTAGGGACACAGTAATTGGTGGTAGGCTCTACAGTGTTTGGGCCATAGAAATAGAAGAGGGAAGGTTGGCATTCATTGGGAAAAACACACAGTTAAATGATTTTGGGGTTTTTTTGCAAAACTACCTTGAATATGCATAACAGGTGATAGGAATACCAGTGAAGAACTGAGGTTATAAAAGGTAACCAAAGATTATCCTTAAATATACAAATAAAATGCGATTAAAAGATTTAGACGGTCTTGAAACTCATAGAAAGCCGGTCAGTAAAATGGTGACAGAAATATGGTATTTCACGCTGTTGGCATAGCTACTACATAAAATAATTAAACCTGAAGTGACATGCTTTGTGTACTGCTCTACAGTGCAATATCAAATTAATTCCAGTGGGAGGAGAGCCCTGTGGGATGATTGGTTAGTTGTGATTTATAAAATTACTTGAATATCTTCCAATTTCATAGTTTCTGGAAAGATGGAGAGTTCCTAAGCATACGGCAGGAACAGATTGGTCAATCAGTGTGAAGTGGCATTTCTAATTCATTCTAACATGGTGTGACAGGATGAAGTAAGGTAAATGAGAGCATGAATTTTAATAAATATCTAATTTATAATGTCTGAAGGTAACTTTTAAGTGCATGTTCCTTGAGACAGGTTAGCAGGAGTCATAACTAAGGTCCTTAAGGCATCTGAAAGGTCAGGGATTTTTTCTGTTCCCCCTGGCAAGAGCTGTTGGAGGGCAGCAGTGCTGCATGGGACAACCCATCACCTCAAATCACATTCTCCAGGTGCTGTCTGGTCCCACAGGTTCTCTCTGATGTGTCTCAGGACAATACCCCCTGCCAGCACACCCACCACATGTGGTCAGGGGCCTGATACCTCAAACACTGGGATGCTGCTGACTAGAGATGTCTGAGTTAACATAATTTGGGGTGGACAATGTGTTGTTCTGTTCTCATTTAGCGCCTACTGCAGTGCAGTGCACACCCATGCTGTGTGGGATACTCAGGGCTCACCTATGACAGTGAGTAACTTTATGTGAACATTATGTTAGGAAAGAAGAGAATATGGCAACATCTCAAGGTTGGAGGACAAAAAGCAAGCAAATTTGAAATATGATGGATTATTTTCAGTTTCCCTTGTCCTTGCCTTTGTGGGCCATTTAGGGCATGGCATCTGGATTAGGGATAAATTCTTCTGACACAGAAGATATGCTTTGCATATACTCCACAACAGACTTTCTGAACTCCCAAAACTGATACTTAATACTGCATAGTGCATGACAGATCTGCAGAACTCTACACTTCTGCAATATAAACCCAAGTGTATTGGTGTGATTTCCCTGTTAAACAGTTCTTCATCAAAGAAGAAAGTCAAACAGACTTTTATAGCTGGAATGACAGCAATAAACCTAATTCTGTGATCAAAAGTAGAGGGGAGACAAAGCCTGGTACTCCATCTGAACAGACTATTTGTTACTTTGTCTGAACAATGCTTGCTTAACACAATGGCCTGGATGTGTCCCATGAAGCCTTTTAACCACTAAAGCAAAATGCCAACATGAATTATTGCTTTGAAAAGCAGGAGTGTGTGAACAAACCTTCCAGCACACTTGATCTGTTTCTGCTTTGCATAATGAACTTTAGTAGCTCAACTCCACGCTCTTTTTTTTTTTTTTTTTTTTTAAAAAAATGAAGTTTTCGAATTAACGATATTGGTTAATAGACAACTTTTTGTACTTGCCACGTCCAAGCCAGGCTGTGCAATCAACAGGAAAGATAAGAAGGTCAAACAGGAAGAGCTGTGCTGGAGTCAGTTGTGAGCAGAGCTGAGGAAGGCACAGATCTGTGTGCTCTTTACCAGCATGTTATAGTGAATCAGACTTGGAAAAGGTAAGAGAAGTCCTGTGCTCTATATCTGCATGCCTGTCTTTCGCTCTGTTTTAGGTACCTGTGGTCTGATATTTGACTAGGTTTATTGGTAACATGGTAGAATTGCAGTCAGTTAACCAGGGGTAATTTCGGTAGTGGTCAATACTTTGGTGTGTCTGTAATGAAATGACTAGAGAATATGTGTAAATGCGATCTGTCATATGTGTAAATGCGATCTGTCATGGTTACAAGAACCTGCTGGGAATTCCTGTTCTGCTCTGTGTTCCCTCCCCTAGGTAGTGTTCTGTGAGGCTGAAAAGTATCAAAAACATTCCTACTACTTTATTTCTCTGCACTGCCACAGGCCAAGCTCTGTCAAATCTAGCGCTCAAAATGAAGTATCAAGATTTCACAGATGCCTTTTATAGCTTTCTATGAGTGATCTGATTTTTTTTCAAACACCTCTAGAGATTATGTTTATTTTTAATCAGCTATGAAATTGTGGATTTTAGCCTACAGTTTTCTATGCCTAAACTTGGGAATTTTGGGCTTATGGTGCTTTCAGAGCTGGACTGTGAGTGGAAAGCATGCTATGAGATGAATAAAACTAATCACAAGAGAATGTTAAAACTTTTAAAGGAATCTATTGTATCTTTGCAGCTTGTTAGGGCTTTTTTGTTTGTAGACCGCCTGTGAAGAATGCAACTGCTTGCAACACAGTTTACTAAGAATTGATAACTTACCTAAAGTTACTTCAATGATAAAGGAGTCAATCTTCCCTTTTGGAGAGTACTCACATTCCTATGTCTGTTTATCCTGATCTCAGATTTGCTTTACTTTTGTGTAATGCGTAGCAGCACTGCAGGAAAACGCGTTCAGTGCTACATATACAGTACATAGTATGGAATTCTTTTAATTTGTGCCTGTCACTGAATTTCATAGACAGCAAGGTTGTGATTTAGTCTCTCTGAGGACAAAGCTTTTAATCTTGGCTGTAACATGTTTGTAGCTAATACAGGAGACGTGAAAAAAATGTGAGTTGGAATTGGTGAGAAGGAGTAATAAAATAACTACTCAAGTATCAGTTTGGTAAAATGACCTAGATTGGTTTATGGCAGCATAGCTGCAAGACTATGCTGTTGTACGACATGTGGGATGTGCAAGGGATGTCCTGATTGTCTCTGCATTTGGCAGAGGGGTTGGAACTAGATGATCTTAAGGTCCTTTCCAACCCTAACTATTCTATGAGATAAAGCAGAACAGAAGACCAGCATTTGACTGCATGCACACTCTCTTTTAAATCTAGGCAACGCAGGCTTCACTAGCTGTCTTGCCTGGTTTGGAGTCCTGGAGGAACACAGCACACTACATGAGGCGAGTAACAATTTGAGGATCACCAGAGATGTGTTGACTCAGGTAAAGCAGCAGTGGCTGGAAGAGACTTTACATTTAGAAGCATTGCCCTGCTCCATCAAGGGATGAGGTGACGGAAGGAACAAACAGTAGCTAGTGGTCATTTTCTTTGCATGAGATAGGAAACGATGCAGAGAGGAACAATGGCAGTAGCCTTGCACCATCCAGGTTTCCAATATGTATGGGATAAATTAATTAAAGTTTACATTCACATCTGGATTCTATTTGTCCAGCTCTTCTATAGCATTCATGTATTGATCACAAACAATCTGTCTTGAATTCCATCTCTGTAAAGCTAGAATAACTAACTGTATTTGCCACTGGTAACTTAAAGGTAGTCATTAATAAGTTGTCCTGAGCCTTCTAGAGGGAAGATGAGTGAAAGAACTATTGTATTGCATGCAGGTTTTAGACAACTAGTTCAAGTATTTTTATATATTGGTTCCTATTCTCATACTTAGAAATACATCTTTAAAGAGAGAGACAGAACCTGTTCAGTAGATGTTAATAATTTTCTTCAACCCCCTTTAAAGTGGAAAGCAGTTGGTGGGAGAGAAAGCATTCTTGTAATCCAAATCTGTTTCTAAAACAACAACAGAAGGCAGGGGGTGGAAATCAACAATAGGCAAGTGGTGGGGGTGGGTGGTGGAAAGCAACTTCAACCTCCATAGTTAGGGAAATGGAAAATGTTAAGCTGTAAGTTTTTTCTTCTGGTCAGCTGTATTTTGAAAACAGAGATAGAAGCACTCAATGAAAAGGAAGTAACCACAGAGGGAAAAGCATGATAAGGTAGTTGTTCTATTTAACTTTCAGCAGGAGTGTCTTATTTCCGCCTCATGTTCAATAGCTGTGGAATACAGATCTTTCCAGCTTGCTGTGCTCTGTGAGAAGGCAAGGGGAAGGTGGAGTGACCTTCTGAGCCTTGCAAGCCTGGAGAGGTGATACCAATAGCTCTGTGCAGGGAAGGATGTCCAGCGAGTTCAGGCTCCGGAAAAGGATGAACACAGTAGCACTCTTGTAGCAGTTGTTGAGCTGTCCAGCATCTGCCTCTCTTTTCCTGCTCTGCATCCCCACTTCGAGTACCTGCCTTAGACTGCCAAGCTCTCCCCTAGTCAATGCAGAGTTCCAGCTCTTGCCTGCATGGCTTTTCAATAGAGGTTGGTTCCTGGTTTAGAAAATGGAAAGAACATTAAGTTTCATGTTCAACATCATTCACCAAATAAAGATTTCTTAGTCAAACCTCAAGGACCATGAGATAAAATCATTTGTCTAAATACTAAACAAAATGCTTTGTCAATGCACATAACTAGTTCTTACAGTGTACATTTACAGAAGACAAACTTACTTCTCAAGGTGTTAGACCTTTAATCCATTTCTTCATATTGTATTTCTTCCTATTAACAAATGGCCAGTTGCGAGTAAGTATAATGGTAAATTAGCTTTATAGGTTTATGAAAAATCTCTAATGATGACAAGCACTTGAAGTTTAATAATCTCTAAATCTGTTTTATAGTGGATAAATAGTTTTCTCTGGTTTTGTGCCTCTGAATCTGTTTTAATTTTTACTGGAACGGTTAAACAACTGACAAGAAAGCATCAGCATAATAAATATGGTGATCATACCACAGCTTTGCTTGTATGTTACAGTTTTGCTCCTTGGGATACTTTATGCCAGTCAGAGATGAATAGTAAAAGGATGGTGCTGTGATGCAAAATTCTATGAAATCTTTGTCACTTGGTGCTCAATTCGTACCCTTAAGGTACATTTAGATGCTAAATAAATATTCAAAAGCACCTAGGTAATCTATGTGCCTAGCTACAGGAAAGTTTACTGTCTTGGTCTCTGAGCTTATACAGAGCCACATGGGTTGACATTTGATAGTTAAGGCAAACATTAAAGATAGGAATCTGTAGAGAAGAGCATGACTTAAAAATGTTTGAGTTCTTAATTTTCATCCTGTGTGTCTTGGAAGAGCCAAGAGGAAATATTGATAAGAACATACCAGTTTTGCTTTTCTTTCACTTATTCTGTTTTTTTTTTTTTTTTGGTTTGTTTTTTTTTTTTCTTGGTTTAGGCTCTGGGATATACTATAACTGAATCTTCTTAAACAGAGCATATCCATTTTGATTTGTTCAGATGCCCTACTTGCTCTTGCAGCACCAAGCTTTATAGGTTCGTTCACAGCCCTGTGTATATATTGCACTTACCAGTATGCACTGATGCAGAGAACACGGAAACTTTCTCTTCTCCAACTCAACTGAATTCTAAGAGGCCAAGCCACAGTATATTTGATTTCTTAAATTTTGTTCAGAATTATATTTTTGCCAGTAGATAGAAGCTGATGAAGAAAATGAATATTCTGAAGACTGAGTTTCACTTCTGGGATTAAGGATATTCCTAATCTAATAATAACAACTGGCTGTGGGTTCACAGAACAATGTAATTTAAACCACCTTTGGAATTAAATGATCCTTAATATCACAATAAGTACATTTTCATGACCAGGAGTTAGCAGTATTTGCTAAATATATGCAGAAATGTGTTTAGTTCTTAAGTACGAAAATTACAGTGCATTGCATATAATCCTGGTACAGCACTGAAAATAATGGTCTTGGCTACTGTCACTAATTTAAGGAAATATTCAGCTATACAAATGGAAAAGCAGATCCCTAGCAAAGTGCATTTGTTTTATGATAGGCCTGTATTTTTAATCATTTCTAACTAGGTCATCAATTCTGATAGGCAGTTTTTCAGGAAAGTTAGCAAGAGAAACTGAGATATGAAGTCAGAACTACAATGTTAATTAAATATGTTAGTGAAACTACTAGTAAGATTTCAGAGAAAAGGCATCAAAATTACTTGTGTTTGAGTTTACTCTGTGTTTCATAGGTGCATATATGAATTTATATTCATAACTTTATATGGAAAACTGTGAAGCTACACCACAAAGAACCATTTTGCAATCAGCCTTACCACTCTGACAGGCACATTTGAATAAATGGCAAAATGTGACAACAAAATCGTTAAAACAACATCCAGCCTAGATTTCTTCCTACTTTGTTAACTTACATGCTTGCTGTAGATATGGTTATGGTTTAATTCTCCGAGTTGGTCATACCACCTGGAAGCATACCTCATTAATTTTTCTATAATTGCATAATATGCTTCTGTCTATATTTAGTTTACTGTTTATTCAAGCGCTCAATGGGCTAAAGGTTTCAATGACTGCAAAACAGTGTTAAAGTTGTGCAGACAGATCATTGCCTTATTCTGGGTACCTGTCCACCACGGCAGACAAGCAGGAGCTGTTGTGCTCTTCACATTGGCAGTCCGTTTGCTCGGATTTAGGGGTCTATGACATGAAGCTTGGAGGGCAAGTAGTGTTGGAAGGCATGTATGTGAAGAACCAAGCCAGAACACTGCTTTGGGATACTCCATTTCATGGTCAACAGAGGAAGGTGAAATTTTCTGACCCATCTGAAGGCAGATTGTAAGGGGTTACTAGGTGACCAAGCACTAGTCTGAAGTTTTGGTAGCGCAGAAGTAATCTTCCATCAAAAACTTTAATTTTAAACAATTTCTGCTGTAAAGAAAACAAGAGAGGAAATGTCACAAGGACTACAAGTTTGTATACTCATAATGTAACTCATTAATGAGTACATCTGGAGTAAGCACAGAGGAATTTGGATAAAGTCCAAGTGACAGAACTAAAACAATCTATCCAGTGGCTTTAGGAAACCAATTAAAGATGCATGTGAGAGCCCACTGAGGAAAGGAGTCTAAATAGCAGTGGGGCATGTGGTGGCTACATGAGTCACGTCCTTTCCGGATGCATTGGCTGATGGTCTGGCTGCACATTTTCTGAAGCTGAAGTAGTTTGTGCCCAAAAAATGGGATTGCAGGATGTCTCATGTCAGTGACTGTAGAGGGGGCAGTGAAGCTTGCAGTTACTTGTGCCCTAATTCCACTTCTATTCCTCTTTTCTGATGTTCATGCCAGTAGCAGTCTTGCTGCCTGACTCTGCCTCTAGCTTCAGTTGATCACCCTTCCGCTTTACTGCAAAGTAATTTTTGGATCAGTGTATGCCAGTCTTCCTGCACTGTGGGCTTCTGCAGAGGGCTCATTCTTCAGCTGGATTTATAAAAACCTTCCTGCTTATTTGAGTTAAGAAGACAGTACCCATTCCATTCCTGTCACCCTTAGAACATGATGTTTTTCCCCTGTTTTGCCTCTGTTAATGTGAATGATGCCATCCCTTGCAGGCTCTGCATTAAAGCTGGCCAAGGATGAATAATTAGCAGCAGGCACAAGTACACTTCAGGCCTTAGACTCTGGTGTTAGTTAAATCTATTGCTTTGCTACTGAAACAGTGATGCCATCTGATTGCAGAAGCTTATTCTAGGATGCATTTGGGTGTTATAATTCCTCTGAGAGAATTATAAAGCAAATACTTCATGTATATTACAACTAAAAATAACTCCTTCAGGACAGGACAGCTCTTGAATATGTGCAAGTATTCTGATTTCTAGAAAAATACATTATCTATCTTTTTTCCCCCCTTAGATTGCTGATAATGTTAACTGCATCACTGTGAGGAATTGCTAATTATGGAGAGTTCAGCGGCAGCAGGCAGCACTTCCATGCTCAGCACTAATACCATTATCCCTGGTCTAGAGGGAAAGCAAGACAGGAACTTGGAGGTGAAAGATCTGAAGCCGGGAAGGTATGGGTCTGACTGGAAAGAAGTGGAGGCCAGTGATGCCATCAGCCCTGTCAGGGATGGAGTCAGGATGGACACATTGCAAGAACAAATGGGTAAGGTCTCAATTGGTATATTCTGGTAACTCTGCTCTTTACTTTTCTTTGTGTTTAGATTACTGTGTTCTTTAAATATTGCTCACTGTACACAAGCAGAAAACTGTCATGTGTTTTTCAGCTGAGAGTTTTGTTTTTTACATGTACTTACAACTGTTAAGTGCAACAAAGCAAACACATATTTCCTACATCGCAATGCTGCATAGATTGGACTATTAAATGACCCGATTGAGTATAGGCTTTGGGCAGACAGATGGGTTATCTCTTAGCATAAGGTGAAAATTATTAGAACTCAAGAGCCAGAATACTGAAATAGGTTCTGTGTCTAGCACTTTTTTCTAGAATCTTTAAGATTCAGAAGCAAAGTTGAGTCAGACTGTATGAGTCTAGTTTAGTAAAATTCTTAGGAATTTTATTTTTTTTCCCCTTCATCTAAAGATCATAGAATCTTAGAATAGTTTGGGTGGGAAGGGACCTTAAAGCTCATTGGTTCCAACCCCCTGTCACGGGCAGGGACACCTTCCACTAGACCAGGTTGCTGAAAGCCCCATTCAACCTGGCCTTGAATACTGCCAGGGATGGGGCATCCATAACTTTTTGGAGCAACCTGCTCCAGTGTCTCACCACCTTCACAGTGAAGAATTTCTTCCTTCATTGTGAAGAACTTCTTTCTCATGTCTAACTTCTTTCATTTTAAAACCATTCCCCCTTTTCCTGTCACTACCTGCCCTTGTAAAAAGCCCCTCTGCAGATTTCTTGTAAATTTTATTTTAAATTATGTCCTATAGCTTAGACAGTACCTTTCTGTTTATAACTGCAACTCTGCTGACATCAAAGTGTACCAGGTACAAGCATCCCACAGCAATATAGAGTTTCTCTTTAGCTTGCCAAGAAGTGTGCAAGTCATTCAACAATTAGGAATGGGGCATGGAGTTCATGGTAAGTCTTTGAATCTAATTAAAGCACTCAAAACAGTCTCAATGTTTAAAATGTATTTACAGTAACTGTTATGCTTTTGCTCAAATTTAATAGCAATCTATTTTTAAACAAACTCCCATAAGGAATAAAATGCTTGTTCATGGTTTTTTGCTTTCTTCTAAAAGTAATAAAAGTAGGTTTAGCTTTAAATAAAATATTACCTGCTGGTTATTTATCTTGATAGATACCTTTCACAAAAAGTCCATATCTGGTAATAACAATGATGCCAAGGTCATATAGCAAAAACATGTTACTTAATTGTCCTTATCAACTGTTAAATGAAGATAAAAGTGATGGATAACATGTTTAAGTTTTGACAATTGCTCTCTTTGTACTTCTGACTAAAATGAAAAGCAGAACTACAACTACATACAGTTTCAGAAGCTGTGGAGAACAAACTTATAATGTTTCTTAAACAGTCAGCCTACACTGCAGTGAGCTTACTATCAAATTTCTGTTTTAAACAAATATCAGAGTCTAAATAAATTAAGAATCAAACAAAAAAACCCAAACCCTGTCAAACACCCAACCAAAACCCAAGAAATACCAAAGTGCTTGGGAACTTGGTTTCTCATTCTAGTATACGATAATAACTGGCCTTAAAGACGATGTTTTTACTGGATGCTGCCTTTTTTCTGAAGTAGGAAAATTCTGTGTCTATGTATCCTTATTCATCTGCATGACTTTGTTCATGTAACCTCAATAGATGCACTCGAGAAGATGCAGAAGACTTGTAGTAGGGCATGATAATTTCTTAAGTTTTGTTCTTAAAAGCTGCAGAGGCAAATGTCTTTGGATACATGAAAATTGCCTCAGACAATTTTTCATTTCTTGGAAATATCAAACCTTGTCTTCATGGTTTGGGCTTTTTTTTTTTTTTTTTTTCTGAAGGAACCTTGAGAAAATGGAATTGGTTGGAGTGGGTGTTTCTTCAGCATGAAAATGTAGAATTTCCAGAAGGACTGAAAGAAATATGGGCTGAAAAAAAAAAGGCAGATTACTATTAACATAAAATATACTTATTTTATGTTTTTTTTTTTTTTTTTTTACCAAAAATTGCAAATCACTTGTTTTTACATTACCCCCACCCAAGTATTAAGCTTATGACAAATAGAGAATTATTTCTCTCAATGTATGAATTGATACAAGGCACTGGAATCATTGAAGCTTCAGTAGTATAAATTGGCAGTGGAGGGCACTTATTATAGGTGCAAGGGAAGAGAAAACAAAGCCTCACCCTTGCTCCCTCCCAAATGAGACTTTAGCTTCCTGAGAGGATATCTTTCCACGAATTCTCCATGTCCCTGAAGATTCACATCAGAATGATGAAATCAAGATTTAGCTTCCTCCCCAGTAGGAGAGAAATGATCTGCAGATGCTTCTTGTGGGTTTGGTGAATTATATAGCAGAAGGGGAAAAAATACAGCTATTTTGTTTTAGTAATTATCCAATGCATCAAATGCTTTGAAAGTGTGGGGTGTTCTTGTGGTTGGGCTTTTTGTTGGTTTGGATTTTCTTTGGTGTGTGTGATTTATATGGACTTAGAAAATGCACTTATCTATTCATTTCATTTATCATAATAGAGTGTTCTCAATGTGAGAAGTGCATGAATGTCAATTCAAGGACTCTTTCCAGTCAAGCAGAGAATTTTCCAACTGGTAAGACATTTTTTTTTTCCACCCTATCTTATAAATAATATGCTTCTCATTGCTTACTCTTTTTTTGAGACAACTGTGTCAACACTTGCAGTCTTCAATCCTGTAAACTTTATAACATACTTCAAAGAGCTGTGAAGTATCCAAATTCTACATAAGATTTGTTGAGAATTTCTCATAAAAAGAGAGAACTGCTGTAAAAGCCAGAAACTATTTATGGATTATATTGTAATGGCCAAGAAAAAAAAATAAGAAAAGCAAATAAAGTTTATCACTGATTTTACATATGGGTTTCAATTCTTCAAATGCCTCATTTTTAAGTTTGTGGCCTTTTGAAGTCTCTTTTTTTGTTAATGCTGTATTTTCAACACAGTTGCAATTAAGTGCAGTTCTTCAGGAAGTAGATACAGCAGCCATCACTCCTGGAGGACTCATGGCATCCTCTGTGAATTGAGGCTCTAGTCACATTTCTTTCCTGGTGGAGAAAGAGAAAAATGGGGATGTGCTGTGCTTTCTGTCTGGACCTGACAAATCACATCAGTGTTAGACAGTCTCCCCCAGGCATATGGTTATTCATAGTTAAATTATTTGTGCTTATGTACCTGTTCATCTCACTCTAAAGATTTTGGTTCTTAACTGGTGGTATGGATCAGAGCTCACAGAAGCAGACAGGAAGGTTACCATAGGTGTGATGGGGTTTTGGACCATGATTCATTTCCATAAGACATTATTAATAGCACTTTTGGAAGAAGCAGACATATTTCAGTTGCTCTAATTCAATTTAATTACTTTAGTAATATTAATTTTATGTAAGACTGAAATGTTTACCTGTAGAAACACGATTTAACTTGGGATCAATTTGCTTATGGAAAGCAAAAATTTGCATTTTTAAGTAATAGACTTGTGCCAGTATCTTTTTATGGCTTTACATAAAATGAAAAGGTCAACAATACTGTTACCTGACAGTGATCTGAGTAAAATTCAAAGACCCCAGTTTGTGCTCTTAGTACTACCAACTGACTACATGACCACAACTTAAACAGAAAGGCTTTGTAGTTCAGTAACACTTGTTTTATATTTCTGAGCAACCCTTCTTGAGCTTAAAATAATGAGTAATTAAAGAACAAGTAATTGTAAAACTCCTGGAGGCATTGTAGGAAGCCCTCTGAAAACACATTAAGATGCAGCATAGAATAGAATCATAGAATAGTTAGGGTTGGAAAGGACCTTAAGGTCATCCAGTTCCAACACCCCTGCCATGGGCAGGGACACCTCCCATTAAACCATGTCACCCAAGGCTCTGTCCAAGCTGGCCTTGAACACCGCCAGGGGTGGAGCATTCACAACTTCCCTGGACATATTAGACTAGAATGTGAAAAATATCTGTTTTACCTGATTAAAAGGTGAAATCAATAGGAGGTGGAATATTTCAGGATGTTTAACAATCTTATTTGTTGCATGACCTATTTACACACTTGCAATTGGAATTCTTCCTGAGTGGCTTATTGGCTTATATGTGCCCATCTGGATATCTGAAAACATGAATATGATTTACTGTTATTGAGTTAAATTAAGACACGCGGAATGAAAGCAGCTTTATTAAAGATCCTCTTTATCTGAGAGAAGTTGGCTGAAACTGTACCCTTAGCTGTAGTAAAAGATTGTCATAAACAGATGTCAAGATCTGAGAACAGGTTTCTAGATTCTTTCAGATGTACTAGGAAAATCATGTAAGTGAGCCTTTAGTTAGACCATTTGTCTTTGCTGGTACTCCTTAAACAGCTTAGCTGAGAAACACCTTTTCAAAATATTCAACTTCAAGAAGCCTTTTGAAGTAGTGGGGGGTGACATGTCAGATAACCACAAATTTGAGATTAGCATAAAAAGTTGTAACATGATGAATTATCTGTATATTTTTGGTAGGCTATTTTTGCAATTCCAGTATCTGTTTGTTGGGTTTTAAAATATGCACAGTATACATGGAAATCTGGGCATGTTCTCAATGTCCATAGAGCTGTCTAATTTGAGAAGTTACCAATCTGCTTGTTTTTTAACTCTGCTCTCTTCTCCATCCCCAAGTGTGTCAATTGCCTCCCAAAATTTTTAGACTTTCATGTCACCCTTCTTTTGTATGGCTGTGTCCTTTATTATGCAACTGAAAAAATCTTGCTTCATGCTAGGCTACTATCTCTACTGATTAATAAAAAGGAAAAGAAAGAAGCAGTAAGTCTGTTTCTGAAGCTGAAAAAAAAATAGTTCTTAATGTAGTTTGTATAATTTTGAGGGATTTTCTAGTTCTTCAAAGCTGTAAGTGCTGTAAATGGATACCCTTCTCCAGATATCTCCTTGAAGTTAATGATGGTAAGACGAAAGAGCGGGTATCCTGATCCCAGACTACAAAGACAGCTCAGAGGGCAGCTCCGTCTTCTGGAAAATGACAGCAGGGAGGTGATGGCGGTTTTCAGTGTAAGTCAATTGCTTGGGAATTGTTCTATTTATTTAGAGAATACATCCTGTGCAACTGAAACAGTCTGAGATATCTGATTCCCGTTTCTATCTACATGTTGTATGCTTGACTTTCAGTGCCCAGTTTCCCATGGCCCAAAACTATCTAGAGACACTAGAAATACTGAACCATTGAAAAAGACTTGAATACCAAATAAATGTAAAATAAATCCAGCTAAATAAAACATTGAAGGGTTTTATATTAAAAATGTTCTGCTTTGATTTACATCAAAGGAGATCTTGGTTTTCTGATTTTTTTTTTTTTTTTTTTTAAATTTGCCTCATATTGACTCTCCATTTCAGTTTTCAGTCATTTGGAGTCATTTGGCTGCAAGCTACCCGGGAAGCCTGCTGCTGAACCAAAGAGGAAGTCTGAAGGATTGACTTCCTAGGGCTAGTCGGCCATGGCTTTAAATAGCACATAAGAGCATTGGCCAATTTTTATTACTGTCTTTACTTTGTTTTTATATAGGAAACCCATCCTCTACAACCAATAAGGTTCATTACAAATACAATTTACAATCTCCTCTTGATGAAAAAGAAGGATGATACCATCTGACCTTTGGTGTCCCTTTTTTCCTGAGCCATAAGTTCCAGACTCCTTCACTAGGAAGTGAAACACTGCAATCTTAATTAGCCATGAATTTGACTGTCTTGGATACATGTGTTTCTACAAGATTTTCCTTTCATGTGTTGTGAACTCTCTACCACCAACATGCTGATTTTGTGGCTCTGGAAACAGTCTGTACTCCTGCTGCTCTCCTCTGGCTTTCATTTAGGAGAAGGTGGAGAAAGGGAGGAGAAGCAAAAACAGCATACAAATAGACTAGATCTCTGACCTTATTAGAAATAGACTGGCAAAAAGACTTTGAAGGAAGCAAGATTTACAATGATAAGTTTCCTTAGAATGACGTTTTGATATTCAGCAGTGCATAAAGCACTTGAGGCTTAGGTATTTTAGCATGTGTTGGCAATTTATTAATAGATTTCAGGCTCTTGTTAATATTTAATTGAGTGTAGAAGGGGGCATGCAGAAGATCAAAGCGGTGACGATGCATGCATGTTGAAGATGCTTAAATTGAACTTCTGTTTTCAGAAAGGAATTTCTATTTTAATCTGTTCATGTTGTGTGAATTGAAAATGTGGAAGTTAAACAGAATTGAGAACTTTTAAAATCATCACATAAAACATAAAAACATAGCTTCATCTTGCTCAGATTACAGAAAATGTTTGAATGATGATTCCTCCCCTTCTTCTTCCCCCCTCCAAAGTTAGAATCAGTTTCTTGATCAGTCCTTAAATAGTTTTAAGATGCATTTTCAATTTTGATGTGATGGGAGCAAGGGTATAGTAGTGGGAAATGATACAGTAGCACTACACCTGTTAGCTTTGCATCTGATTTATTCTCTGACATTCTATTTCACATACTTCTCATAGATTGCCACAGTTCTTTGTTTTTCCCTGAAAGACAGTAACCAGCATCACTGGAGACCCCTGTGTTTAAGCTACCCCTGTGTTTAATGAACTGCTACCAGAATATACATTTCAGCTTTTTGGCTAGAATCCACCAAAATATATATTTCTTTCATTTATTTGAAGGTTTATGTAGTTCTCCCTTTTAGAATTTCTGAAATTCTTCATGAAATCAATCATAATTTACAACAATCATAGCTCATCTTTCTTAAATGCACAGTTTAATGCAATTCTATACAGCAACACAAATCAGTACAAATGAGGAGAAAAGGATCTCTTAAAATAAACCCCAAATAACCAAAAACCCACAAAACAACCCCCCCAAAATAATACTCCACTACATTTAATTATCTTAACCATGGGAGAAGCCAACTAGGGCATAACTGATCAATGTTTCCTCTGAAACAAGACTGAAGCTACCAGGGGGCAGCTTTAATGGTACCTCACATTCTCAAATGTGAACAGAACTCTGTGGATAACCTGTATGAGGATGCTATGGATCCTAAAACTTCACAATAACTTAAATGACCTACAGAAATTTTAAGTAAAAAAAAAAAAAAAACAAAAAAAAAACAACCACAAAAACAACAACAAAACAAACCCAAACCAACAAACAAAAGAAACCTTTTCCACAATTAAATATTGATGCCCACTGGCAAATGCAGTTCCCAAGCTGTAAATTGCTCTGTGCTAGAAGGACATTCTTGGAAAGTACCAGTAGATGCTCACCCAGCTTTCACACTCTGAATAGAGAGTACTGGCCACTATCTATAGATGTGTCTGAACCTGACAGGCCTTCAGTCTCACTCAGTATGGTCAGTCCTGAGGTCTTAACTTCTGCGTAAATTAACCTCACTGGAACTGCTGGTACAATTGGTAAGAAAAAGTGAGATTGAAACTTGGCTTACTGTATGTAGTCGGTAAGTGTTAAGGAACAGGTATCTTAGGTAAAATCCTGGATGATTTTTTTTATCTATCTTAATACATAGCATTTTAACGTGTTACCTAGTGATTAATTGTGCTCATGTCTAGTATAATTGTAATTAAAATGTTGTTTTGGTGTTAGAATTTGTTTTGGTTTTTTTTAGGAGCTGTCTGCCAGACTGCTATCTATTCATAGTGATCAAGATCTAATAGTGGTGACGTTTAAAACTTTTGAAGAAATATGGAAGTTTCTAACCTACCATTCACTGGGTAAAGTTGTTTCACCATATGGTGGTTCAACATGCCTTTTTTTTATTCCTCTGCATGCAATTTCTGATTGACTGGGAACATATTGAACAGGATTTTGGGGTTCTTTGTATTAACTCCTGATAGCAGTAAGTAATGTTCTTGAACTGGGTACTAGTGAACTACAGCTGGAGAGACACTCAAACCTCCAGGAGAACCTGCCTTTGTCCCAGAACAGATGACAGCTATCATTCCTGGCAGATGTCTTATTTAACTTAAATACTCCAGAATCAGATTGCATCTGCTTTCCAAGCAGCCTATGCAGGTTTTGTCCTAAAGTCTAACCTGTGCTCAACTTGAATACTTTTACAGCTTTTTCTGCTCACTGTAGACATCTGAAGGTAACTCTTTGGACCATGGAGAGATATAACCTGCACCTCCACTGTGTTGTTTTCACTAGGAAAATCAGTCCTAATTCCTGTAATCCTTCTTCACAAAGTGTATTTTCTAGATCTCTGATCATGCTTCCCACTGGACTCTTTCACATATTCCTGAATAGTAGTGAACAAACTGGAGAGTTGATAAGGCTTCAGGGCAAATATCAAGTAAAACAAAGATTGCTTCATATGCTTTGCCTGCTTCAGTTTTGTTTCTAAATATCAGCATGGCTTTTGTAACAATATGATGCCACTGATTTGAGTTTCATTTTTGATATCCTCTAATTTCACAGGTCTTTTCTGAGGAATAGCATTTGAATCAGATCTTTGCCTCCATTTTGTTCGCCAGATATTTTTGTGTATGGAGAGTTTGTGTGCATTACTATTGAATTTGCCTGTTTCCATCAGAGTAATTTAAAATAATGTTTTTTATTTTTAATTTCATGCTTGCTATTTACTTCTTATATTGTATTTTAAAATGCTCCTTAGAGAACCAGAAAAAAATACTCTTTCAATCCAATTTTGCAGAGAAAGCACAAGAAGATGAAGTTTCTTCTCGGGCAAGGCTGTGGCTCATAGGGAATTGATTCAGCATCTTCTGAATAGCAAAGTAGCACCTTAATCACTGATCTGCCCACTTTTCCTCTTTATCATAGCTTTTTGCACAAAGGATTTGCTAATATATTAATATTGGCCCTCTAATAATCATCTATCTATACCATACTGATTTAGGACAGATCACTCTAGATCTTTTTGTAACATCATATAGCTTTGAAAGCCCTAAGCCCAAATGTAAGGAGACCCAGTTTCCAAGATAGAGTCATAGAATAGTTAAGGTTGGAAAGGACCTTAAGATCATCCAGTTCCAACACCCCCTGCCAGGGGCAGGGACACTTCCCACTAAACCAGGCCACCCAAGGCTATGTCCAATCCAGCCTTGAATACCTCCAGCGATAGAGCATTCACAACTTCCCTGGGCAACCCATTCCAGTGCCTCACCACCCTTACAGTAAAGAATTTCTTCCTCATATCCAGTCTAAACTTCCCCTGTTCAAGTTTGATCCTGTTACCACTTGTCCTATCATTACAGTCCCTAATGAAGAGTCCCTCCCCAGCATCCCTATAGGCCCCCTTCAGGTACTGGAAGGCTGCTATGAGGTCTCCATGCAGCCTTCTCTTCTCCAGGCTCAACAGCCCCAACTTCCTCAGCCTATCTTCCTATGGGAGGTGCTCCAGTCCCCTGATCATCCTCATGGCCCTCCTTTGGGCTTGTTTCAACAGTTTCATGTCCTTTTTATGTGGAGGACACCAGAACTGCACACAATACTCCAAGTGAGGTCTCACAAGAGCAGAGTAGAGGGGCAGGATCACCTCCTTTGACCTGCTGGTCACACTCCTTTTGATGCAGCCCAGGATACAGTTGGCTTTCTGGGCTGCAAGCACACACTGCTGGCTCATGTTAATTTTTTCATCAACCAACACCCCCAAGTCCTTCTCCACAGGGCTGCTCTGAATCTCTTCTCTGCTCAACCTGTAGCTGTGCCTGGGATTGCTCTGACCCAGGTGTAGGACCTTGCCCTTGTCATGGTTAAACTTCATCAGGTTGGCATCAGCCCACCTGACAAGCGTGTCAAGGTCCCTCTGGATGGGATTCCTTCCCTCCAGCGTATCAACTGACCCACGCTGCTGGGTGTCATCAGCAGACTTGCTGAGGGCACACTCAAAATCAATCGCTCCTTGTGATTTACATGACTCTGGAATGCAGCATCATCTCCATCCCAAAGAAATTCAAGGAATCTGATAGCCAGGCACAGTATCTGCATTAATTGGCACAGCTGGATCAGGCAACAGAAATTTATAAAGAGGTTATTTTTTGAGATTATTTCAGGTCATTTCTTATTAAGTGATGCTAAACACTTGCTGCCCAAAGCTTGCTAGTGATTACCTCAAACTGCAAACCTTTCGAATATAGCTAAACTAAGGGCAACCCACAAAAGGGGAGGACACAGTCTGCTTTTTCAGTAGGATAAGACACAGAAAAGTTGTTTGTGTTTTAGGTATAGATTGTGACAGGTAAGCATTAAAAGTAGCAGTAATGCATGTGACAATCTAATTTTGCCAATACTGGGTAGTAAAGTTAGTGCTTTATTTTGTTTAAGCAATAATGAATTTATCTGAATGTCTGACTTTGTGAAAGGTTATTTTCTTGTGTAATACTGCAAAGAAAACGAAATTGGATTTATTTCTCTAGGTTTTATAGACCATTGCATGGAGAACTTATTCCTAGAGCAGTCTTTCTGGCTCTGTTCTCAAGAGGAGGAAGAAACAGGCATTAAAGTCTCTATAAATGAAAAATCACTAAACTTGATGTACAGAAGCCTGCTAGTACAGGAAGGTAAGGAACACTGTATGCACTAATGTTAAATTTAGATAAGCACCTTTCTTTGAAATTCCCAAATCAAATATTAAGCCCTATTTAATTATCTAATGAAGTTTAAATTTGAATATATTCACCCATATGCATCAGAAAGAAAAAAGAAAGCAACAAACACAGACTGGGTTGAGTTGGATCATAAGGGGATTAGAGAAATTCCTGGTCAACTGGTCCATAAATGCACACCTAATGGATTAGGAAGGGATGTACATCCTAGCTTGCTTAATATTATTGCAGATTGTGGAGATGTACAGGAGAGGGTTTACAGGTGGTTGCCAGGCTCTTGTGCTTCTCTCAAATAGCACACCCTGCTGTGACCATCAGAAACAGAATGATGGGCTTGACAGATCACTGATTACTGCAATGAGAATGTGCAAAATGGTGCAGCACCAGAAGACTGCACATCTCGTCAAACATGCCCTTTTCTTACAGGGAGACTAGACAAGAAAGTATGATCTTTTCTTTGATCTGACAATCAAAGAAAAATCTTGTGGAATCTTAGGCTTTCAATTTCTAATTGAATACTACTGATGGTCCCAAAGCCAGTTTTAAAGTTTGTATGGCACTAAAACATTACGTAAAATGACATCTATTCCACTGGTTTCATTTTAGGGGAATTCTTTGGTTTATATCCTGACAATCTGATAAGAAAAATAGCAGATAATGAAATAAACACTTATTTTGAGACTGGGGCTTTTACTGAAGACATAGCAGGTGGATCTGTGGATGGTGACATGTCTAATGCTTCTGTGGAGCCATTGACCCCATTTCATCAGTAGGTACCCGACTCTATATATTTCATATGCATCTGTTTCATATGTACACATCTGTCTTCCATACCACACAACTGAAACTAATCCAGATGCCTGTAGAGCATTATGAGTTAGATACTGTTTGGGTGGGGCTTTTTGTAATAACACCTATTAACATTTATAGTATAACATGAAGTGAGAATTTTCAGTTTTCAGGATGCTTGGGAATACAGATAGAAACAGGTGGGTACTTGGAAATGCAGATAACAGACTAGCAGTGTTTTTTCTCAACACCATTGACAGGAGCCATCCTCCTCCTTAATGCCGTTTGTTTCAAGGTCATGTCCAAGCTCATAGTTGCTATAAAGCAAAAATTACATCAATGGACTCACTTCAGGAATCACCAGGAAATTATTTGTTCTTGATCCTCTTAGTAGTTAAAAAGCTGGAAATTTTCTGTTGTGCTATTTCTCCCTACCCAAGCTGAACTTTCTCAGTCAGGTTTGTTTGACAAAAGTAACTATTACTCAAAACATAGCTGTGTCTGGACAGTGAAAGATAATTGTAGAAAGAGTGCATCTGTTTTTAAATGGATTTAAAATATCACTGTTGTTGTCACAACACTTAGTAAAATGGTGTATTTTGTACACCAACTTCAATGGTTTTTTTTTTTGTACTTTCAGATGGTTTCTTAAAGGGTATTCTGATCCTATGGATTTTACATTCAAAACTGAATCACAATCCATCAGGAAAGTTGGTAAGAAACTCATTCAAACATCAGCATTAAAAAAACCCCATACTTATTCTCTGCTTTTGTTAGGACAGACTTTAAAGGGTTCAATAACTTTTTTCCATTGTATTAGGATGGGAAAACAGCTTTCAAAATTGCACTGCAATGAAATGAATGAGAGCATAAATCTCTGCCTAAATTGAGATAAACCCTAAAGGATTATTCTCCCCCTTTTTCCTCCTAAATACTGTACTAAGTAGATGCACAAAGTAGTAAAGAGTAATTAAATTGAGGATGCTTCTTTAGGTTTGATGACAAACTTTACAATAAGAAAATGAGCCGATGTAGTTATTTTGGACCTTTCCTATGCATATTGCTTTAATACTGCCAGAGAAATGAAACTTATACAGACAGTCTGAGGTTTGTGGTTAACTGTCTTATTTTCTACATACGTATCAGTCTTAATACTAGTATATAACTGCATGTTTATCCAACATGTATTTTATTAGTTCAAGTATTTTAACTCTAGCCTATGCTCAGAACCCTTTATAAGAGTGGAAAGTAGGGACTTAAAACATCTCCTTCTATTGCTTCATGTTGCAATTAATTAGAATTCTGAAAACATTTTAGACTTGCCTTTCTAATCACTGGGAAATTTGTATTTTTATGTTGTTATTCACTATTCTAATTGCTCAAATGAAACCTATTAGGCTTGGATGCCTTAAATCTTGCTGCAATGGGTGTGACTCTCATTCCATGAGAGTTGGAACTCTTGAGTTCCACAAATGTCTGTTGCTAAATATGCTCTTTTGATGAGTTATTACTTTATTAAGAGTATTTGTGTTGTTAAATTACTTTATCTGCAAATGTTACTTATCTCCTTTTCATACAGGAAAAGGATCCTGTCTAGCTGTGATAAATTACGAAGGTATTGTGTTAGAAGAGATGAGCTTCCAGGAAGGGGACAAAATTGAGATTCTAGGATATTACATTGAATGCATGGAGTGGTTTCTTGGAAGACATGTGTTTACTGGACAAATAGGTTTTGTAAAGACAAGTCACGTTAAAGTGGACTTATCTGGAAATAAGTAAGTGATACATATTTAACTCAAACAAAAAAAGACTTAGTCTCTTGAGCTTTAAGATACTGAACATTGAAGTCAGGTTTGCTTATTGTTGTTTTGTGGGTTTTTTTTCGCTTGTTTTAATGAGAATTGTCATAGTGAGTGGAAGTCAAATCAAATGCAAAGAAATTGGAAGATGAAATCTGCTTAAATGCTGGAAAATATTATTAGTCTGTACCAAAGCTGCTTGTTGGGAAAAGGAGTTGTTGCAGTTATATCTGGTTCAGTTTCCGTTTTCTGGATCACAAGATCCAAGAAGCTTTACTCTTGCAGAAGATTCTATTTTTGCTGATCTCTGAAGGTCTATGTGCAAAAGCATTCAAGTTCTGGTTTTGCTAGTACCCTTAATTACAGGCCTTGCTTCAAATGAGGCTCCTTTTACAAATAATCGCTCCTAATGTGAACAGAAACCTGTAAAAAGTGTGCTTTTCAGCATGCATTGGCACCATGTAAATAGGCTGATATTGCTACTATGTCTGGACTGCTTGCGCACTGAAACAAGTTCTTAATCATTGTTTGCAAGTACAAAGATGCGTAAGTTTAAGCTTGTATTAGGAAATCAATGCCATAATGTCTTTAAAGATTTGTGCTTTTAATAAATTCTCATAAAATGCTATACCATAAAACAGACATAAAACTTAATCTGATCTGGCAGAAGCTGATAGCTGCAAGTATAGCTACTACCAGCTTGTACGTATGTTTATAAATATGGATGTTACTGACTTTTAGCGCAGAAGGACCTATAATGTAAAGATTGCATTAGTCTAACAAACTCCAGTATCACTGAGCTCCTCAATCGAAATCTGCTTTCAGCCACGTTCAAAGCTTCTCCTTTCTTTGTTAGGACACAAGACCTGGATTTTCTTGAAGCAGAAGAACTATCATTTTTTAGCAAAGAAAAAGATTTGGAAGAAGTAATACATTTATTGAAACAAGCATCCATCACAGATGTTTGCTCTGTGTACAGAATAGGTGAGTCTTACTTCTTTTTACTGCACAAGACACAAATGCAGTTCCTATATCCCTCTTCACTTTTTTCATATTTCAATGAGATTCCAGTCTGTACAACTACCTTGAAATATCTTGGTATTCAGTTTGATCATAGATATGGCATGTAAAAATCCTTTATATCATCTTTGCTACTTTCCTGCCAATGAAAGGCTTTTCCCAGCAGAACATTTACAAATCTTCTTTTGTCCTTCTTTCCGAGTGGATTAAACAGCACAGTTTTAACAACTGAGCTGAACAGATCTTCAAGCTTTCATATATTAGTGTGCTGTATTATAAAATGCAGTATGTTCATCCAAATACTGCTGGCTTTTTATTCATCTTGGGAAAGTTGGCATAATAATTATTGACAACTAATGCAAACATACATATTTTCATGCTTGATTTAACTTTCAAAGGTATAGATTTTGGTATTTTCCTATTCCTACAAAGAAAAAAGATATATACTTCTAGCTACATGACCTGATAAAGCTGTTATTTCTAAGTGCTCATTCTTTACATAAACTCAACTGGGATAATTGAGGTTTCACCTTTACAGATTCAGTGTAAGGTAGTGTAATATAATTGTCTTGCTGAACTGAGCAGAAGCAGCAATTTCTTATCCCAGCACAGGCTGTTTTGTGGCAATATGTATGCTTGTCAAATATCTAACAGCTTTATCTCCTTTAGTGCCATCCTAGAAGACAGGCCTGTAGGCTCCAATTTGAAAGGAGCCATGTGTAGATTAGACTCGGGTGCACTGGTTTAATTCTGCGAATCTATGTGTGTGTGAACAATAACCAAGGCTTGTCAGATCCGAGTTGCAAAATGCAACTCATGTCAATGTGCAAAACGACTCCACATCTCACCTTCCTTGCTCAAACAGAAAGCCTGAGAATAGGCCTCAGACTTCTATTAGGTACTAAATCAATCTCATGGGCTTAATAGACATGCTGCTATTTTCGCCTGTTGCACATTTTTTCACCACATCTCATCTCCTCCCTAATCTTTACAAGTGCCAACTTCTTTTCGCATCTTCCCCAGCTAATAGCACCATCTTTATCACTTTTCTCTTTCAAATTGCACTGTTGCTAAATGTAAATTGACTTACCCAGAGTAAGCATTTCCAATATTCGCTTGATATTTTATTGTGTGATTTGAGTAAATGGGGTTTTGATTCCTCCCATCTACATCAATCTAATGAGAAGTATTTACTTATGAACAATTCCCCAATTTAATATACAGTGCATTGTCATGACTATCGTAAACGTCTCTGGCATTTGTCCACCAAAGTCAGGAAAGCATTTAAAGAGGGAAGATTAAGAAGTAAATAATCAGTGAGAGGCCATTCTTAAAGGCTAGTAAAATAGCCTTCCATATGTCCTTCATATGCTCAGTGCCACTTACATTGCATCCAGTGTATGAAAGACAGTGAATAGAATCCTGAAATGCAGCATGACGACTGAAATGCTATTTTTTATAGAAGATCTATCTCAAGGTAATACGTAAATGTTCTGCAGATGTGCTATGTTAAATGTTTAAAACTAGATCTATAGTAGAAATGTCTACAGAATTTAAATATATGACTTTTTAAAGAAAAGGAAAAGGGATTTTTCATCTGCATGTTATTGGAATGGCCAGAAAAGTCTGGCACTCTTATCTATGCAAGCTATGTTAAATAATTATCCCCCTCTCCTTCCTCCTAAAGTGATGCTAAAACTTGCTTCAGTAATACTAAGAGTTTTTTGTTACCTCATATTAGGGGTAGATTGTAGGGAATGGCTCTGTCTATGCTGCCCATTTGTACTTCAGTGCAGCAGTGATGTGTCCCCTGTGGAGAACACATTGGCTTTACTTCCAAGTGCAATATGCAGATTTCTCCCCACCTTATCGAGCAGTGGTAGGTGCATGATGATGAACATGTAGAAATCAGGGAACTCTATCAGCAGCAGGGTAAGTCCCTAGTATCTGTTAGCTTTGGGTCAAACTTATATTTCTCCCTTTCTAAATTTGCAGGACATACCCAATTCTGCTGACACAGAAAATTCTGAACTGAAAAATTGCCTTATTTCAGGATATTTAAAACTGAAAATGAACTAAGGTACCATAACTAACATGTCCTTTTTCTTTTGTACAGACCAATTGGAAGAACCAGAATTTCAGAAAGCTCATGACAGTGGTAATACTTCATAAGCATACAATTTTTACATACAATTAATGCAAATGTTGATGTTTTTGGCATCTTTGCCAACGTTTCTCCTTCTAACATCTCTTTGTCTTCTAAAATATCTTCTCTTGTTGTTCGCTTTCTTAGGTTTTGCTATAAGACATTGTGGGTTTTCACTGATTAGATGTCTGTCTTGGACTTTCCTATCCAATTGCAAACTGCATGACCTATTTTTACTGCTGTGACACTCATACATGCACCACTCCCCAAACCCCCCGATTTAACAGGGCAAAATACTGTTTATGGGGTGCCTGTGAAATGCTGACTTTGCATTCCAGCAGATGTTCCATCTGCTAAAAAACTTCATCCCATAAATATATTTCTCAGAGGAGATATTTTGATGAGGATGCAGAATTATTTCCCTTTGGCATTTAGTTGCTAAGCTGTCACTATCATTACTTGCAGTACTTTTTTTCTAAATACCAATTTTTATATTTATGATTTTGCTGAATGGCTTTAGAAATGAGATTCTAAGAAAACTGAGCTCTAAATCTGCAACTTCAATAAGCTCCTGTTGATATGCAACTGTAAACTTTGTCACTGACTATGACTACAAACTATATTCCTACTTCCTGTCCTACTACCTTGGCTGAATAACAGTGGGAGGACTAAAGAAATGATGGCATGTTTGTCTTTTTTTTTTATTTCGAAGATATTCAACACTGTCAGTACTAGGAGAGTTTAGGTCAATGACTGACTGCATCAATCGCCATAACTTGGCAATTTTGAGAAAGTTAATCTGTGCCAGCTAAGAATCAGGGCTGCTATTTGATTGAAAGAAGGAATCTTATTATACATCTTACAGGCATGGCCGGCTACGCAGAGATAATGTGGACAGGAGAACAGGACCTTTGCAGGCATCCTTGCAACACCCCAAATAGCTCAGTCTTGCTCGTTTCCCCTACCCTTCCCCCCCCCCCCCCCCCCCCCCCCCCCAGCTTTCTTTCAGGACATCAGCATACTTTGCTCAACTTACATGCATGCTCAAATTCACAGTTCCCTTAAACCTGAAGTCCATCCAATACCTGACCTTGAGGCCCTTTATCCAGTGTCTGGTTCAGACCTGGAGTCTTTCCAGATTCTGGTTTTCTCCTCCTTCTTGCAGCTAGTCAGAATTAGAATTCATTGGCAGATCTCTTGCTCATACACACACACAGAGTACAGAGAATATACACTCAGACACAAAACAGTTCAAATTAACATTGGACTTAAATTGGATCACTGTTGGATCACGCACACGGCCTGACTCAGCAAGTGTACTGATCAGCAACCTGCTTACATGTAGCAAGTCCTTTTTATCCCCACTCCTTCAGTCTCCCACACTTGTTTCTTCCTGCTCCTTCTTGATCTCTCCCTTTCCCCACTTTTGGCTTCTCTCCTAGACAAATTGTTAAGAAAGTGCAGTAGGTTTACATAATGTTTTCCTATCAGCATCTTCTACTGATAAATATTTTTGTTGGTCTATGAAAGACCATGTGTGTATGCACACATGAAGTTGTGATCTGTAATTTATCTTTGAATTTCAGAAACTCCATGTTCACATTCTAGCACAGGATTTACTAGCAAGAATAGCAAGATTGAAGAATTCCTGAAGAACTTCAAGAATTTGGAGGCCACTTGGGCAGAAGAGACAGCTACCAAAAGGAACAATTCTGCTAGCTCTCCGAATAAGGAAATCTTTCCTGCACCTGAAGCACCTTGCTTCCACATACATCAAGATGATGCTCAAGCATCTGACATCTTCGAGTCATTGTTACTTTTTTTAAATAGGAAAGAGTATGAGAGAAACTTCAAACACCTGTATGATTTTTCTTACCCATTTATCAACAGCATGTTCTATGGGTTTTCTGAAGAAGAAGAACTGGTTAGTTTTCTTAGATTAGCACGGGAAGCAGCAAAGAAAGCAGGTATGTCCTGGGCCCTTGCAAGGCTATGCTTTATCTTAGGCAGGCTCAGTGTTAAAAAGCTGAAGTTTTCCCAGGCTCGGGTGTATTTTGAGGAAGCATTGAGAGCAGTAGCTGGAGGGTTTAGTGATTTGTACTTTGTAACTGCTCTTTATACAAATCTAACAGTTATCTACTTGACACAGAAGAACAAAGAAAAATGTGCTCATGTTTTTGACAAGGCTACAGCTCTCCTCATGGGAATTCCCAACTACATTTGCAGTGCTGACCTGGAGTCGGATATTCTAAAGTATGCTCTGAAGAGGACAATTCTGAGCCAGAACAAACATGCAGAGGCAAGGGCGTGCTTTCTCCTGGCAAAACACTACAGTGCACACAAGCAACATGAAGAGGCACTATCATTTTTGGAGAGGTTTCAAGCGTTGCTTAATGATTTGGGTTTACAAAACAACTTATCAAACAACTGTTATATCAAACTAGCAGAGTCCTACAATGAAAAGTGTTTGCCACACATTGTATTAAGTTGCATAAAGGTTGCCTCTTCCCAGAGCTCTGGTACTTTAATGGATTCCTTGAAAATGATTGATTTAGTAATCAAAAATGCTTCCAAGCTCTATGGCCTGAGGAAATATAGACCAATACTCCCATCCCAAGTGGCACCTTACCTCATACAAGCACTTTCCTCTGTGTTTACTAATGAGCAGCAAGGACTATGCAGCACTATGTATCTTAGCTTAGCAAAACTGTACAGCCACCACAAACTGTATGGAAATGCCATTGTTTACATGATGAAAGCACTGGACTCTGATGTTTCTGCTAAGCCAGAGGAAATGATTAACTATTTGGTTTCACTTGCTTGGCTATACATTCTTTACAGGCAGTATGATGTGGCTTTAGCCATTCTGAATGCTGTTGTAGGTTGTTCATGGAGCAATCCTCAACAACTAGGCAGTACTTACAATATGCTTGCTATTGCTTTGAAAAGAACAAGCAATACAAAAGAAGCTGCTGAGAGTTACTACAAAGCACTACATCTTTCAGAAGAGACTGATATGGTCCATAACCAAGCTATAGTCCTGGCAAATTTTGGGACACTTTGTCTGCAAGCAGCAGCCAGCAAGCTGGCGGAACATTATTATATCAGGGCAGTAAAATTGTTCTCCAAACTTCCAAGTATGGACTACAGCCAAGAGTTTATTCATGTCCTCCTTCAGCTGGGATGTTACTATGTTGGTGAAACTCAAAGAGAAAAAGGCAGGTTTTACTATGAATGGGCATTTTTAGTTGCAATGGAGACAAGCCATCTGGAAAGTAAGTATATTTTGTCTTTCAGGTATGAAATGTGCTCTTTGGGAGTGTTTGTTATATAGGTATGTTTTAGTTGTTCCTTAAGCAACATTTTTATATCCAGTTATGTGACGGCTATCAAAATTATTTAAAATTTTACTCTGTCCCATAATGGTGGAGAAATAAATACATGTTGGCTTGCTTTTCTGGTGGTACTTTGATTTGTCAGATATGATAGAGGAAATAAAATGTTAGGGAAAACCTAAATAACTTAATCATTAAAAAGTCTAGGGATTTCTATGTTCAATAATACTTACAGTAGTTCTACTGTTGGTAATGCAAAGAGCACCAGGCTTGAGTTTAAAGATATGAAGACAATTGGTAATCTGGATTACTTCTGCATGAAATAACTCTATTTAGAAGACCCATGCATTATTTATTTGCTCTCAGTATTATGATTAAGGCAGTTTATACAATCAAGTGTTTCATTACTTTATTTTTGAGATCAAGTTTGAAGTAACTTCTAGTCTTTGTTAACTTTGGGAAAGAAGAAGAAACTGGCAGTAGAATCTTCTTGTTATGACTTTTACATTGTTATTCATTGACTGTGATATGATTTGTGAAAAGGTAAGAATGAATTATGGTAAACCTAATTTAACATTAATTTTAAAATAGAGATTCATGTTAGCATTTCTAATCTCCTAGGTCAACTACAAGCAGTTAAACTGCTGTGTCAGTTCTACAGTACAGTTGTTCCCAATGAGGCTCAGTGTGTTATCTACAATGAATATCAACTATCTTTAGCTAGGAAGATGTCCAACAAAGTTCTGGAGGGACAAATTTTGGAAACCATTAGTCAGCTCTATTTGTCTTTAGGAACAGAAAGGTAAGATGTGCCGAATGACTTTGCTTTTATTCTGGTTGTAACTTTTCTGTCATGCTAAAGCATCTTGGGTTGTGCAACAGCTGAATGTGGCTGATTATTTTTCTCTTTGCTTTGCCAATATGCCTTATTGGAATTGAAGGGTTCAATTGTAGCTGAAAATTTTATTGTGGTTGGGTTGCTTTTTTGTTTTGTTGGGTTTTCTCAAGCAGCTATGATCTCTCAAAGGAGACAAGATATTCAGTAGGAATTAGCACCGCTTTACAAGCCAAATAATTCCTAAATTCTACGTAAATACCTTTAAAAGGTATCATACGTCATGCAACTCTTGATGGCTGCTACAGCTCTTGGATTATTGCTGGCACGTAACTTCTTCAAAATGATAGATTTTTACAAAACATTTTTTCCACTAGAAACCAAATGACATATTGCAAACAGATCGGACACCACATTGTGCATTTCTCTTTGAGGAAATGCTTTTTTCAAAACTTAAAGCAGCACAAAGCCTGTATGCAAAACTGCATTGTATAAGTCTCCAGAAATTTCTATACTGCTCTTATTTTCAGAATACCAGTTTTTTGCTTTGCTTAATGGAAAACAGACTACACAAGTCTATTTTAGTAACTAACAGGTGCTGGAGAGACGTAAAGGTTTCTCTAGGCATTTTTTTAAGTGTTTAAGAAAGCTTTGATATTTTTCCTTACTGTATCTCACGTCAGGGAGTCACCCTCAGGTATTTTCAAGCGTGCCTCAGAATGGAAAAAATACCCTCAGCTGTGGAAAGAATAGATACTTATTTTAGCTTTAAGTGGCTGCAGTCCAAGCCTCTAACTTTCCTAGTATATCACCTAATTTATTTTGCTTTGTTAACTGCTGTTTAATGATATAGTTGGTTAACAACTTTTGGAGAGGCTGAAGACAAAGCAGTTGGTTAAGATTTCAAGCTACCTGGAATTTGCAGAAGGCTTTCACTAGCTGGAGAAGCTGCTGCTTTGTGTGCATGTAGTACATGGAATTTATATATCCCAGAAGCCTGCCTCCCAGATGGTGGCTGTGTAACCTTAGTAGATAAGGTTACAGTAGCCCATAGTATTACAGTATTCTTTGAGTTAACAGCCCTGAGTAACAAGGGTATGTGTCTATGATGAAGTAATGAAAACTGTGATGTCTGTGGTGTCACTACCTTCATTGTAAATTACTGTGGTCATGAAAGGGGAAACAGCCTGACCCATTCCAGCTGCTGTGCTCGGTAATGGGCTGGTATATGCTTCTGTGCGCTGTAAAAGCAAAAACTCTGAAGTGGGGATAGAAGTAGCATTCAGTAATTGGGCTGAGTTGGACCAGTTGAAGTACCTTACCTTTCCTTGTCTTACTAGCTTGTTAGCAAAGACTGGAACATCAGGCTTTTCAGTTGAACTTCACTTCCTCTTGAGTGAAAAGGGAGGGACAGGTCAATTTCTGCAAGAATCAGAAAGTGGTAAAAACGTCCCCGTCCCCTCAAATGAGATACCTTGTTGAGACAGAACTGAATTCCTGATAGTATAAAATACTAGTGAGCATATTACTTCCAGATCTGTTTCTGACCTCTTTGGAGATCTAAGTATGCTGTTCTAAAGATGCACTCTGTAAGAATTCACTGTAACTGTGCAGTTCATGTTATATTTTAATATATTTTCCTTGGAGGAAAATGCATCATGTCAAGGTGATGGGAGTCTAACACAAGACAGAAGGATTTAATAATTCTGTGATTTTTAGGTTTGGTAAAAAGCACCATAAGCTCAATTAATTTGGTAAGTCTTCCCAATAAGGATTATGACTACTTTTCTGAGGGCACAGTGCTCTTACTCTTGAAAATTGCATTGTCCAAGGATCTGATAATTTAGGTGCTTCTAAAACTGGTCTAAGCTTTTCTGCAATTGCTGATTAGTCTGAACTGTGCTTAAGCCAGAGCCTAGGTGTTTTTAGTAAAATGTATTTATAGCTGCAATTCCGTTCTGGAGTTTCTAGGAAAAAGCCATAAATTATAGAAGAGCTAAAGATGAAGAAGGATTTTTTTCCACCTGTCACTAGCTTGAGGTAGAGGAAGAACACATCTAGATGAAGCCATCCTGAAATAACATAACGTGATAACAATCTAACAGGAAACAAATTGAACAAAAAAAAGAAAGGGAAAGGAGACACAGCTTGCTAGTTACTAGTGTAATATAGGTAAGAAATTATAATCTTGCATTGAATAGGGGAAACAGCTTGTCTTTAACATAAAGCTTTTCTCACTATGAAGAAAACCATTTGCTAATTTGAAGAACCCCTCAGTAATTACCAGTGTTCCCTCTTTCAGGGCTTACAGGTCAGCTCTGGAATATACCAAAAGAAGCCTTGGAATATTTATAGATCTGCAGAAAAAAGAGAAAGAAGCATATGCTTGGCTACAGGCAGGAAAGATATATTATGTTCTGAGGCAGAATGAGCTTGTGGATCTTTATATTCAGGTATGTCGTCAACACTTGGAGGCAAGCACATGTCAGTGTGGTGCAAGTGGTATGGTAAGAGAGTAATTCAATATAAAGATCCCAGAGATTTTGCTAACTGATGTTCTGAACATGACATAGTAATGACATCTATGTAATGCTCAGCAGCTGAAATTCTCAGCGTTTTCTGTGGTGCTCTGTTTTGACCTGTTGCTTGACTCTGGAAAGATTTTTTTGGGCAGCAACATTTCTTAGTGCCTGCTTTCTTGTAAATTCTGTGTATTGCATCATCTTTACCAGCTCTGTAGTACCACAGCAATCAAACCATGCATGCTACGTGCTGGCGGCTAATAAATAATAATCTTTGCATGTCAGCTTGTGGAAAAGGCCCTCAGGAAAACGGAAATGCTTCCTGAAGAAGCTACTCTAAGGCACCTAAAGCTTTCCTTCTGTGGCTGTGCACAGCATGGCATAGAGCCAGCTGGAGCTGCTGTTGCCTTTGGCACAGTGAGAATAGAGGCATGCGGCTTGCACACCTCTGCTCCCCTGCCACCAACTGGGACTTGCTGCAGCTGCTACTGCTGTGCTAACACAGGCTGAAAGATTACCTGAAAGTGGGATCTAACCCTTGTGGCTGCTGAAATGGGATGCTCTAGGGCCTTTCTCAGAGTCTACAGCCTCTTTCAGAGTGGCACTGTCACCTGGATCTGACTGTTGTCCATGTAGCTCCTTGTCATTTGCTGAAGTATTTGGAGAATTAGGTTCTTTCTGTTCTAAAGGAGTTAAAAATACTTCTCTCCCATCTGCCTTGTAGTGCAGGATGTATACAGGATCCAATACAGTAACATGAGCCTTGGCTGGTGTACCAGTAGTACCAAAACATGATGCCTAAATAAGATAATCAGACACCTGCTAAGATGTTTTGAAAAATAGATCTACAAAGCAGGGAAACATTGGAAACATGATCATGTTTAAAATGGACTGAGGCACAATACATGGGGCCACTTCATGTTGGTTTTGGCTTTTTTTTCCTCTCAATTATGTTATATTTTTTAATAGTTACCATGTGTTTACAAGAAGGGACTGTGCTATAGGCCTGTCATTTCTTTTAATAAATAACTTTAGCTGATAGCCCTCAAGGCAGTCACTTGGTAGTACAAAATCCAAAGCAGCATGTGGGATGATTTTTCTCCATCTGCTTTATTTCCTCAAAGGAGGAGTGGGCCAGGGATATGCATGTGTATTCCATACTGTGCATATGGGGTACCTGGTATTTAGAGCAGAGTCAATGCCTGTCTATAAGGAAAGTCTCAAAGCAGGAATCTGCCCTATAAAACGTTGACCGCTGGGTCAGTTCTTTGTGCAGGCCATCACATCTTAATTTCCTTGTAAAACACAAGTTCCACAAGATGATGCAATAAAGTCCTTAGGTGCCTGAAGCCAGAATACGTGGAAAAGGGTCAATGCCTTTGTGCTTAGGGAGAGCTGGACTGGTATTAATTGAATGCAATTTGAAAACAAAAGATCACAAAACCAAAGCAAGATTTTTAATCTTGCTGCTTGTAGAAGTCCCCTTTCTCATTAGCATTATTTTTCATTTTTATATTATTTATCATTATCCTATAGCTGACTATCTTGATATTCTTGCTTTGAGGTAGATGCATGCAGCCTTTCATGAAATCCTTTTTGCTAACATGGCATATATTTATTCCAGAACAGAACAGTGGAGCTGCATTTATTTACGGAATTTATGTCACAGGCTTTTAAATCTGCACTGTTAGCAATATCAAACTTAGAATTTACCATGGAAATAAATTCTAATTTCATCTAATTCAAATTTAACATGTGGCAGCTGTCAAATACACTATTTCAGTGCCACATGCTGACTAAGGTAGCAGGATAATATTGCCTGAAGAAGGGAGACCATAACACTACACATGCCCAGGTTCTTATTTTCCTTCTTCAGCAGCTGCCGCTGGCCAGCTCAAAAACAGGTTACTGAAAAGAACAGAGCACTATCTCACCAAATACAGCTTTTCCTATCTGACAATGAGAAGAGAGGCCTTAACAAGATCTTTTTCAATTGCTAATGTTATTGATTTGTTTTAACCAGGAAGCAACCAAGATTTATTTCCTTGTCTTCCCCATCCCCTGTTTTCTTTTCAGGTTGCTCAAGATGCTGCGCTTTACACAGGAGATCCAAATTTGGGAATGGAACTGTTTGAAGCTGCTGGAGACATATTTTTCAATGGTACTTGGGACAAGGAGAAAGCAGTGACTTTCTATAAGGTTTGTGCAGTTTTTCTACTGCATTGACAGTTATGTACCCTCCCGTCATAGCCGATGTTCTACCAGTGCTGAACCAAAAGCTGATCTTCTCAGCAAACAGTTCACAACTTATGGCAGCTGAGCACTTTGCCATGGTGTAAATAGATATCACCTACTTCAACTCTTTTTCTGAGTGTAGGATATATTATAAGCAAAGATCAAAACGAAACCAGAAGTTGCTTGACATAAATGGAAGTCTGCCAGCACACTTCTTTTGCTTCAGCTGTACCTCAATTCCTGTTACATGTTTCAGGACAGGGCTCTTCCACTTGCTGTTCAGACTGGTAACAAAATCACTGAACTCAGATTATACAATAAACTGGTGGAATTGTTGGTGAATCTGAAGGCATACGAGGAAAGTCTGGAATATGCCAAAGCATCTCTCGTGCTCAGTGTAAATTTAGGTAAGACCAATTTAAATTATAGATGAATGTGACTGATATCTCTAAAATACAACAGAACTCTAAAAGATTTTCTTCCTCTGAATTCAGCCTGATCTCTTGCCAGGATTTCACAACAATACTATCATTGCAATTTTTGCCTCTATTCAAGAATGAACAATGTTCTTGCTGCCTCTTCAAACTCCAAGTTCTATGGAAAATATTTGGTAGAGCACAAAACTAAATCTGGGATTCTAGGTCCAATCTGAATGTTGCTTCTAACAGCTAAGATATAATACTGATGAATAATGTAATCTTCAAGAGGTTTTTGAGTGTCTAGGGCTAGTTTCAAAAATTACTGTTCTCAAGCTTTGAGAGCTGTTCAATTGATTAAGAACACCCTCACTGTTCCATGCAAGCACAGACAGCTGAATCAGTCTGAGAATCATCTTTTTGACATAATTTTTCATGAACTGGGAGGGGCAAGGGAGTCTTTAATCCCGTTAACTTGCTTTCATTACTTTCGTATTTATGTGTAGGGTGTATATATCTAAACATGAGATTAATATAGTGATTTCTTAAGAAAATATCAGACACTTTTAAATCCTACAGCAGGAAAATTGGGGATTATGTAGGTTTCTTCTTAAAGGGTGGGGTTTGGCCATGTATCTCTTGAGCAAAATTAGTTTTATTCAATGAAAGTTCAGCAAATATCACATAGGAATAAAACAAAAAATAACACAGAAGTATTCTGATTTGAGATGATACGACTGTTTTGTCTCTTTTGTTTTATCCTGACTCATACATTATCTCATTAGGAAATCAGCTAAATGAGCGAATAGCTTACCATCGTCTGGCTGCCATCCATCATCATTTGGGTCACTGTGAACTAGCTGAGCACTTCTATTTAAAAGCCTTGTCCCTCTGTTCGTCTCCTCTGGAGTTTGAGGAGGAAACACTGTATTACGTGAAGGTGTACTTGGTCTTAGGAGACATTATATTCTATGAACTTAAGGTAAGAAATATGAAAAACTGCTGCAGAAAATGTTTACTTTGAGTAATGTTTCATAACACCAGTTTTTTCTACAATCAATTTCTATGCATTTAGAATGTAAGCAATAAAGCGGGAAAACCTACCGAAGTTTTGGAATCTGTTGTTCTCGTTTGTTACCTAATAAAATGAGCTTGGATGTCCTTTTACACTGGTTGTGCTGTAGAAGGTAATATCTTTGTGTCTCATCTCAGGACCCTTTTGATGCAGCAGGCTATTACCATTTGGCACTTGCTGCTGCCATGGACCTAGGCAATAAAAGAGCTCAACTGAAGATTTACACAAGACTTGCAATAATCTACCATAACTTCCTTGTGGATCGGGAAAAGTCTCTCTTCTTCTATCAAAAGGCAAGAACCTTTGCAACGGAGCTGAATGTTAGGAGAATAAATCTAGCGCCTGATCGGTGTTATAAGAATTCATAAGCATCCTTAGAAAGGTAGTCTAACAACTACGGAAGTACCTAGAGAAATATTGCACTGGTTTTGTAGGAGGATGCAGAATGCCTTCAGTGTTTCATTATGCAAGTTCTGTAAGCCAGAGTTCAGCATCGCAGACCAAATTACCAGTTTATATGACAGTAAACTACATTTCATTGTCTTCAAGATATGCCATCTTGTACTTGTTGTTTGAGGATCAGCCTGTGAACTAAAACTAAAATTCAATGGTCTTATTTAAAAAAGCTTCTCTTTGCTATGTTTCTGCTTAGCTGCGTACCAAAAAGTTATCAATGCATAGATGCAATGAAAAGTATTTAATAAAGTGGTACAGAGAAAAAAAAAATACCATATGAATTATGGCTTTCTTTTTATGGCCTAGCTTTATTATTTTAATGACATCAAGTAAATACATATGCACAAGCATGTTAAGTGGGGTATCTGAGAATTGGTTTGGTCCAGTTTCCCTGACATCACCCCTCACTTCCTATCAAATTCATCTATTGCAGTACTTACAGGCACTACTTAAGATTTACCTTCTAATTCCTGAAAATACTTACATACATGTTGTCATTACTAACTGGAGTCATAACCAGAACTGAAATCTCTAGTAATATGTCAGTTGCAGTTTTGTGGATATAAATGGTAATGTGAAGGGCCCCTTTCCCTCTTTTCTCTCTTAACTGACCCTTTTCAGAACTGTCAGTATTGTCTGCAATGATTTATTTCATTTCAAATCATCTTACATATAACTACATTTTGTTTAGAAAAATGTACTACAGTTGAAAAAGTTCTAGTTTGTTAATTTTTAGTTTTAAACTTTTGTGCCTCAAAACACTTTTAATCCAAAGCTATGGCTGAAATGACCTACTAGATCATGCTGTGTATTTTGAGAAGAAATGTCTGTGCCTTGAGGTCTAATATCTTGCAATTAAATACTCAATATGTTTCGATATGCCTTTTCATTCCTTGTAAGACCTTCATATAGAAACCACTAGTTTTTTAGAGACATTACTAGGAACTGAATTATGGAAGTGTCTTTGGAAGATGCACACAGTATCAGAAACCAGCTAGGGATTGTTGGCTCCATGTATTTCATTTGCTTATACTGTAAAACCGGGGGAAAGGTGCACAAAACAAACTTTTTTTTTTTTTTCTGATCTATGTAGCAATGTAATCTCCTTGCTTTTGGTCCTTTGTCTAAAAATCTTTCCTTTTTTAAAATCTGTCACTCACAGCACACTCCAAATGCTTTCCATATGTATTCAGGAATCTGCCTTCTGTTATCTTTTTGACCTTGTGAATTCTTCATTATTTATTTATTTATTTATTTTAACTTCTTCCTTATACGGAGATAGGATAATGACATCTAATAGAGATAGACTGACATTCGGGATACTCTCCAGGGAGGGAGGAAGTGCATCTTCTTCCTCAGTGAGTGCTGTAAGCAGTAGTCTATATAACAGTTGTCACTCTGATGAGAACTGTTACCTGTCAATTACTTTGAAGAGAAGCTTTGACTTCTTAGGTAGGTGAGGTAACTCTTTACAGTCTTGCACTGGGTTCAAGGTTCAAAAAGTGAAATGGTGCTTCAGAACTATACTTTTGAGCTTAAACAATTTTTATATGCTATTTTGAGAAGGCTCCATGCTCAGTTAAGCATTTTTTTTTTTTTGTTTTGTCACTAAAAAGGGCTTACCTGCTCCTCAGTTTTCAGTTTCAGGGTGAGGATTAGATGGATTAAAATGATGAATACGATAGTGCTTTGCCTCATAACTCTGCAGCATTATTAAATATATCTCAGCACTTTGCTTTTAGTAAATAAAAAAACTTTGTTAGTAACTCAGACCTTCACCTTGATTGTAGAAATGCATGTACTGCTCAATGCAATTCTGCACACAAATTTTTTGGACACTCACAATTAGACTGGAACTAAGCATTAAGGTCGAAAGTTTTATTGTTTCAGTGTCTTAGGAACTTACATCGACTACTCAAATTCAGAGTGTCATATTGTCCTACTAAGCATGGGAAACGGACTGCCCCATATCCTCCTCTTTGCCTTGACTGAAAACTCAACAGAAGTCAAGAATCATAGAATAGTTAGGGTTGGAAAGGACCTTAAGACCATCTAGTTCCAACCCCCTCTTGCCAGGGGCAGGGACACCTCCCACTAAACCATGCCACCCAAGGCTATGTCCAATCCAGCCTTGACCACTGCCAGCGATGGAACATTCACAACTTCCCTGGGCAACCCATTCCAGGGCCTCACCACCCTTACAGTAAAGAATTTCTTCCTCATATCCAATCTAAACTTCCCCTGTTTAAATTTGAACCCGTTACCCCTTATCTTCTCACTACAGTCCCTCATGAAGAGTCCCTCCCCAGCATCCCTATAGGCCCCCTTCAGATACTGGAAGGCTGCTATGAGGTCTCCATGCAGCCTTCTTTTCTCCAGGCTCAACAGCCCCAACTTTCTCAGCCTGTCTTCATACGGGAGGTGCTCCAGTCCCCTCATCATCCTCGTGGCCCTCCTCTGGACTTATTCCAACAGTTCCATGTCCTTTTTATGTTGAGGACACCAGAACTGCACACAATACTCCAAGTGAGGTCCCACGAGGGCAGAGTAGAGGGGCAGGATCACCTCCCTCGACCTGCTGGTCATGCTCCTTTTGATGCAGCCCAGGATACGGTTGGCTTTCTGGGCTGCAAGCACACACTGCCGGCTCATGTTCATTTTTTCATCAACCAACACCCCCAAGTCCTTCTCTGCAGGGCTGCTCTGAATCTCTTCTCTGCCCAACCTGGAGCTGTGCCTGGGATTGCTCCCACCCAGGTGTAGGACCTTGCCCTTGTCATGGTTAAACTTCATCAGGTTGGCATCAGCCCACCTGACAAGCGTGTCAAGGTCCCTCTGGATGGCATTCCTTCCCTCCAGTGTATCAACCGAACCACACAGCTTGGTGTCACCGGCAAACTTGCTGAGGGTGCACTCAATCCCACTGTCCATGTCACCGACAAAAATGTTGAGCAAGACCCGTCCCAACACCAATCCCTGAGGGACACCACTCGTTACTGGTCTCCAGCTGGACACTGAGCCATTGAGCACAACTCTTTGCGTGAGGCCATCCAGCCAGTTCTTTATCCACTGAGTGGTCCACCTATCAAATTGATGTCTCTCCAACTTAGAGACAAGGATGTCATGTGAGACAGTGTCAAATGCTTTGCACAAGTCCAGGTAGATGACATCAACTGCTCTACCCCTGTCCATCAGTTCTGCAGCCCCATCATAGAAGGCCACCAGATTGGTCAGGCAGGTTTTCCCCTTAGTGAAGCCATGCTGGCTGTCACCAACCACCTTGTTGTTTTTCATGTGCCTCAGCATGCCTTTCAGGAGAATCCGCTCCAAGATTTTGCCAGGCACAGAGGTGAGGCTGACTGCTCTGTAGTTCCCTCGCTCATTCATTTCCCCCTTCTTGAAAATGGGGGCTATATTTCCCTTTTTCCAGTTGTCGGGAACTTCACCTGACTGCTATGACTTTTCAAATATGATGGACAGTGGCTTAGCAACTTCATTTGCCAGCTCCTTCAGGACCCGTGGATGGATTTCATCAGGTCCCATGGACTTGTATGTGTTCTGGTTCCTCAGATGGTCTCGAACCAGATCCTCTCCTACAGTCGGCCCAGGGTCTTCATTCTCACTGTCCCCGTGTCTGCCTTCCAAGACTTGGGTGGTGTGGTCAGAGCATTTTCCAGTGAAGACTGAGGCAAAGAAGTCATTAAGAACCTCAGCCTTCTCCAAATCCAGGGTAGACAGTTCTCCCAATAGCCTCTAGAGAGGCCCATGTTGTCCCTAGACTTTTATTTGCAATGTACCTATAGAATCTCTTCCTGTTATCCTTAACATCCCTAGCCAAGTTTAATTCTAACTGGGCCTCAGCTTTCATAACCTGGTCCCTAGCTTCCCGGACAACACCCCTGTATTCTTCCCAGGCTACCTGTCCTTGCTTCCACCTTTTATAAGCCTCTTTTTTCCTTCGAATTTTCCTCAGCAGCTCCTTATCCATCCAAGGAGGTCTCCTGGCTCTCCTGCTGCACTTCCTTCTAGTAGAGATGTATCGCTCCTGAACTTGCAGCAGGTGATCCTTGAATATCAACCAACGGTCTTGGGCCCCCTGCCCTCTAGGGCTATATCCCATGGAAACTTACTGAGCAGGTTCCTGAAGAGGCCAAAGTCTGCTCTCCTGAAGTCCAGGGCAGTGAGCTTGCTGCACGCTCTTCTCACTGTCCTGATTATCTCGAATTTGACCATCTCATGATCGCTGCAATCAAGGCTGCCCTGGAGGGTCACATTTCCAACCAGCCCTTCCCTGTTGGTGAGGACGAGGTCAAGCATGGCACCTCTCCTTGTCGGCTCCTCTATTACTTGCAGAAGGAAGCTGTCTTCCACACAATTGAGGAACTTCCTGGATTGCTTGTGCCGGGCCATACCATCCCTCCAACAGATATCAGGGTGGTTGAAGTCCCCCATGAGAATAAGGGCCTACGAGCATGAGGCTGCTCCTATCTGTCTATAGGGTGCTTCATCCACCGAGTCCTCTTGGTCAGGCGGTCTGTAACAGATCCCCACAGTAATGTCTCCCATCGCTGTTCTCCCTTTAAGCATGACCCACAAACTCTCTGTCGACTGCTTACGTGTCCCCAGACAGAGTTCCATACTCTCCAGCCTATCCCTAACATAAATAGCAACTCCCCCTCCCCGCCTACCGGGCCTGTCTTTCCTAAAGAGCCTGTAACCTTCCATTCCAACACTCCAGTCATAGGAGCCATCCCACCATGTTTCTGTGATGCCTATAATATCATACTCCCATAGACGTGCACACATCTCTAATTCCTCTTGTTTGTTCCCCATGCTACGGGCATTTGTATGGAGGCATCTGAGCTGAGCTAAAAATGAACCCTGCTCATTGGCTGGAGCAGCTGGCATATCTCTACATTGCTCTGAATGTTTACTATAGGTGCTGGCAAGTGACTGAGTGTGTTGGGATGGAATGATGCCCCCCTCCCCCAATACATCTAGTTTAAAGCATCCTTGACCAGTCTGGCAAGCCTCCTCCCAAATCCACTCTTCCCTTTCTTTTTCAGACCAGCTCCACCAGCCCCCAGTAGACCTGGCCTACTAAATTGAGTCCCATGTTCAAGGTACCCAAACCCCTGATTATAGCACCACCCTTCTAACCATTCCTGTACAATCTCTGCAGATCTAGGAAAATTGTAGACGATCCTCTCAGTTCATTAACTTGCCGTCATGGGTTCAGCAGCAGCAGTCATTTTTCTGCTTCTTGGTAGCTGGTGCAGCGCTGTGTTTTTGATTTTGGGCCTGGGAGCAGCGCTGATATTTTTGGTCTGACCAAGGACTTTCTGAGTCTCATGCTCTGCCAGGGAGGAGGGGAAGCTGGGAGGAAGCAGAGACAGGACACCTGACCCAAACTGGCCAAAGAGGTTATTCCATACCACAGCATGTCATGCCCAGGATGTAAAAGCGAGAGCAGAGACCCAGAAGGGTGGGGGTGCACTGCGTGGTCGGGCTTGGTATTGGATGGTGAGCAATTTGTATTCTTTCCTTGTATTTGGCTTGTCATTATTATTATTGGTGGTAGCAGTAGTGGTCTTGTGTTATACTTTAGCTACTAAACTGTTCTTATCTCAACCTGTGGGAGTTGCATTCTTTTGATTCTCCTCCCCATCCACCCAGGAGCCGGGGGAAGAAAGAGAGGGGAGTGTGTGAGAGAGCGAAACTGTGTGGCTGACTGGACTTAAACCACGACACTTGCTTTTCAGTACTTGGCAGTCTCTTTTCCATTTCATTTGGCTTTTAGACTAGAGATAAATTTATAACCTCTCTATGGCTCTGACTGCTGTAATCACAGGCAGTCTCTTTGTATTCTGGGAAGGGAAGCTGCAGCTCCTAATCTGGAATTCTGTTCTGCTGATAAGAGCCATCTTCATTTTTGCATTGCTATTTCATCTTGTTGCCTTGATTCCACAGTGCTTTTTCTTTCATAGCACTCCAATCCTTTATAATTAATTCACCATTTAATGTTAATTTGTGCTTGAGCAGTGTATAGCATACTGAATTTCTTGTCTATTCCCTTCAAGCCAGTTGAATGGCATACAGCAATGTATATGACTATTGAAAAAGCAATACCTGAATTCTCTCCTTGCTCTGATGACAAAGGAATTCTATGTTTTTCTACTCAGTGCAGTTAAAGTGAGTCATAGGATTTCAAAGAACTGAATTCCTATCAAATACATAAACAGCATTTTATGTTTTTGAAAACTGCTTCAAAACCTGTTAGACCTTGAAATATATATTTTTCTCCAAGAAGCACAATATTATTTTACAATTCTGTGATGATAAATGCAATGCACTTGGACAGCACAGTTTGAATTTACGAATCCTGGGTGGAACTGAATGTGGGCTAAAGGATTTCACTGTGAAGTAGTTCGCTTTGAACAGGAGTGGTAGGATTAATCTTCCCTTCAGAGGACAGGTGTTAGATAGCCCTGCTCTCTTTAGCATCAGAGAATTGTCAACTGTCTACAGTGTAGAAGTCTATAGGTGGGTATGATGAATCTTACCGGCTGTACTTTCTTGTGCAAGTCTCTATAAATGGAAGTCTGATTATTTGAGATATAAACCTCTGTTTTCCCATAGCTGTTATGTAAAGAATAACTGGTGCAACATTCTTCTAGCTTAATGAAGTGAAAAGGCAGAACAGCATGGAGTCTAGATGCCTCCTAGATAGAGTATAAAAGGCATATCTCTGCAGAGTCTGTCTGTTAGAAAAGAAAGAGAAGGGCTCTCAAGGATGAGGTATTTAATAAATGGGAGGGGGGAAGGAGGAGGGAAGGACATAGGAAGCAGATGTAGATTCAAAGGGCTTCTACCCAGAACTAATTATATAGCTAGTCAGCAGCAAAGTTTGATACTCTTAATGAGCCAAAAAAGCCCTGCTGAGCTGTTAACAGCTCTACAGGCACTCTCATACCATAGGTATTTCTGCTTGATTTGAAATAGCGAGGTTCTGCTTCCAGGCATGCATGAACTGGTACTTGTGAGCAGCTACATATCTAGAACCTTGTTATAGAGCCAGATCTGTGGTGGTTTCTCATCTAAGGATGATGTACATTGGTGTCACCGCTTCATTTTTTTAAATGGGATTATAAACAAACGAAGGGTAGTGATGCTGTTGTAGTATGGAATACTTAATTACTAGAAAGGAGTGACCCCAGCCCCCATGCTTTCCTCAGCCTGTAAAAGCTCACATTTCTGAAGAGGAGAACACAGAGTACACTACTCAGTAAGCAAGCAGCCTCTCCCTCTCTCCTGGTTAGGTGAAAAGACATGCCAAACTCTGCGTGCTTCCTGGGTGTGTGTAAAAGGGAGTGCAGCCCAGTCCTCTCTTGGCTAAGGAATTCACTTTGGAATAAAGGAAGGCTGGGCTCCATCATCCATGCTCTGAAAGGCTTGCATTAAGCACCTCTGTATTAAATACCGTCTTCTGGAGCAGAAACTGGCACATAGGATTCCTGGTTGTTGGGTGTCTATTAGACTCCTTTTTGCTACAGTAAGAGCTTCACTGCTTTCTCATGTCCCTATTTTTGCAACTTCCTCAGAGAAGGTAAGCCTGCGTTACGTTGTTGTTTTTTTTTAGGGCCTAATTCATTCCATTTTAACGTTTTTTTGCAGGACCAAGCTATAACATTTGCCAGCCAAGAGATCCTCTAGCCACGCGGTGGCACTCTCTAGCTTTGCATTAGTAGCCTTCAGCCCAGAAGGTAAAAAGGAATTCAGAAACCTAAAAAAGTAGCACACTGTTCCTCCATTACCCTTCTTTTCCAACTAGAATCTAATATCTCTTAAAAGAAAAAAAAACAAAAAACCAAAACTCATTAAAAAAATAAAAACATTTAAAAACGATGAACTAAAGCCTAAAAGCCTTATAACTAAAGCCTAAAAGCCTTATAACTAAAGCCTAAAAGCCTGAAACATAAGAGCGAAGAGAATCACCTTGCGTTCTGTCACAAAGGAAATATGCTCCAAGAAAGCAACAGGGCACTTGTAGGGAGTAAACACAGTTGAGGATAATAATTTTAAACTACTTTGAAATGCCTAAGGTTCTGATAACGGACTTGTCCACAGACAGCCTAGAGAAAGTTGGCTGCACTGAGGTAGCACACAGCTTTATTTGGCAATAGGAAAACTGAAGTGCAAATAAAGGAAACTGTGGTAGAGAATAAACCTAGTATTTTGGGGTTAGAGTCAGGCACATGCTGAAAGCTGTTGGTGTAAGTTTAAAAATGGCTCATTTTTGAGAGCTGCTTGTTTTGTGAAGAGAAATGCCATATGAATTGCTTTGTGTAAGCCTAGTGCTATACTATTCTAGGCAGTGACATTCAAAATACCTAACCTATGGAACAAAGCAATCTTCTGAAAATGTACCAAAGACATTATCAGAGTTAGTAGCTGTTTTCCCACTGATGTAAATTACCTGCCTGGTGTTTGACTGCCGAAGTGCTAAGGAGATGTTCCTCTAAATCTAATGCCTTTCTGCCTTCATTTTGCTATTTCAGATAATGAAGATAAAGAAAACAATGTATAATTCCCCAGGATATTTCACTCTATCTGTCACTTTAATTACTGAGTGGCAGGGTTAAGTTGCCATTTGAATGCACTGACATACTAAATGGATTGTATCTTTGCATGAAAAGCAAACCAAACAGGATTACAATATTGTCAAATTTACATGTTATTTAGATGCTGAATTACTTTATGGAGTGTCGTGGTTTAAGCCTCTATAACTCACGCAGTTTTGCTCAGTCACTCCCCCCTCTTTCTTGCCCCCCACTCCCGGAGGGATGGGAAGGAGAATCGAAAAGAATGCAGCTCTCACAGGTTGAGATAAGAACAGTTTAGTAACTAAAGTATAACACAGACCACTACTGCTACCACCAATAATAATAATGACAAGGCAAATACAAGGAAAGAATACAATTTCTCACCACCTAAAACCAAGCCCGACCACGCAGTGCACCCCCCACCCTTCTGGGTCTCTCCTCTCCGTCCTCCATCTTGGGCATGACGTGCTGTGGTATGGAATAACCTCTTTGGTCAGTTTGGGTCAGGTGTCCTGTCTCTGCTTCCTCCCGGCTCCCCTCCTCCCTGGCAGAGCATGAAACTCAGAAAGTCCTTGGCCAGACCAAAACATCACTAAGCAGTAACCGAAACACTGGTGTTATCAGCGCTGTTCCTAGGCCCAAAATCAAAAACACAGTGCTGCACCAGCTACCAAGAAGCAGAAAAAATGACTGCTGCTGCTGAACCCATGACATGGAGTTATGTGCTGGGAAACTCTTGAAATTTTTCAGCAGGTGTTTTTCCTGATGCAGCAGATGTACAAAATCTGCCTGAAATACCCTTTCTTTGCCAAGTCAACAGAAGGGAATTTCACTGTTGCACAGAAAACATTTAATTTTTTGGAAGTTGGAATGAGCATAATAAATGAAGTGTTTTAGCTTTTGTAAAAATAACACTCATTCTTTCTGAATGCTTCCTGAAATATATGTAACACCCGTGGCTGGTGTTAGATATTTGTGTTCTATCAGTTAGGTTAACTGGGGAAGAGAGAAACTTCTTGGGAAGCAATTCATTCCCAAACTGGGGAAAGACTTTATCAAGAATTATGGACCATTATCCACCTGCTCATATTTTGCTTAAAGCGCAGATGCATTTCTGTGAGCCTGCCTTTTCTGAGATATGCCATAGCTGTATGTTTGAGACACAAGACACCTGTTTCTTTCTCTCCCTTGAGATTTAACGCAGTACCAGTGTAACTAGGCACTTTCTGTAATATCAGAAAGGAAGAGCATGCAGGTATTAGGACATAAAAGCAGACACCTAAGGCACGGCTGAAAGTGACCTTGAACCAAAACATTGCCCCCTTTTCCAGAGTTCTTGTACATTTTGGTCTTTGGTCATGAATAATTGGGTGGGATGCTTTCAGGAGAACTGGGGATTAGGTCTAGTGATGCATTGAACCTCCAAGTTAATTTCTGCATTTTTCTATAATTTCTCTTTAGCAATTCACATCCATTTAATAACATATAAAAATTTCCAAATACAGCTACACTTTTCAGTGGCAATGCAGAAAAATATCCATATTTGCTTGAAATTCAAATGCAAGTGAACTACAAGAGTATCTTCAGCCTTGAACAACCTATTGAAGCAATTTTATTCTCAATTCAGAATTTAATTACCGAGCATCATTGTAAAATGTGGTCAAGATGTTTTGTCTTGTTTTCAAATTTGATATTAGCACTAACTATGCAGACGCATCCAAATTATAAAGAAACAGGGTACTAAAATAAATACATCCACTCTATCTATGAATCTATTTCCTGGAAACTATTAATGTACTAATTATTAGTATTGCTATTGAACTTTTAAGTCTTGGCACAATTCTGTACTTATCTTTCATAGATTAAAGTGATATGAACTGCAATTTTCTTTAAATCCTGAAACTTTGTCTCATGTTGGTCAAGACTTACATGGTATAAAGACTTAGCTAAAATTAATGCATTCTTGTACCAGTGAATTGAGCTCAAGAGAAAGCACTTGTGAATTGCTTACCAAGTAATCTGAAGTGGTTTTCTTTTATGCTCTGCTGTAGGTCTGTCAATTATACGCTGTATACAAGTTCTTTTTTTCCTGTTCTTCCTGCATACCAGAGATAACACTAGTCTTACATGCTGTAAATACATACAGAGTAAATATGTTATTCACCAAGAAATAATGATATGATTATAATATTCTCTTTATTATATAAGATAGCAGCCATTCTTCAAGTTTCCCATTTTATGTTACTTTATGATAACTACAGGTTTCTTAAGATCTTGGAAGACTTTGTAACTACAAGAAGCTTCAAGAAAATTGAGGTGTGTTTCAGCACGTATCTTGGCCTAAAACTCCGTCCTTTACTAATGAAGTTTAATTAATATCTTTGTTTCTGACATAATCTTTTTATTTTTTTTACAGATAAGTGGATTTTTTTTTAGGTAGAATCACTTTGTTAGATTATCTGTTTCTTTTTTCTGCCTACTAGTTGATCAATTTGTGTCTGCGATTTTCTGGGTCATTTAATGGATGACAACCCTTTCTTATTAAATCAGAGAAAAGTTGTCCTTATTGCACCTCTTGACAATTATGTTCGCTCTATTGATTTCCTTTTTTAGACACCATTTTTACTTTGGTTTAGGTCTGCCAGGCTTTTCATCACCCTTGCTGGTTGCTGGGTGTCTGCCACATGCCAGTTAATGTTGGAAAAAAATCAATCCTATTTCTAAGAATGAGCTTAGAGAATAGTGCACTAATTGGTCAGTGTTTATTTTAAATCAAATGAAGTCTGGTTACCTGTTCTCTATAAAGCTTTAGCAACCAGAAGCACTCATTTACCAGCAAAGCAGGGTTGCTTTAAGAATGGATTTTCTACTAAAGAAAAAAAGTATTCCTGTCATAAGCTTTTAAAAATTATAACTTGCATAGGAACAATGTTTTGACACATGCTACCAAAATTCTATGCCTAATGAATAAACTTGAGCCACTTGCATCTTGCGGGGGTGAGACAGCTCTACCATGCATATACTTCACACTGTTACAAGCGTGAAGCAAATAAACCTATGAGATTTCCAACAGAAAATAAGATAAGAGCTTTGAGAAGTGTGAACAAAGCTTATCCTCTGCTCAAAATGAGGAGGAATGGGAAAGGAGCTACTTCTGGTGCTGCTGCTGCATCATGTCCAATCTCCATACTCACAGCAATCCTATACTAGAAGATTCGGAATTCTCTGTTGCTTTTTTGTTAAACAGCCCAAAACACATACTTTTTAATCAGTAAGAGGTAAAACTCAAAGTAGTGCCTTGAATATATTTCTTTATGGTTTTGGTTTTTGCAATGTGCAAAAATATCTACAACTTTGCAAGCTGCTTGCTTAGTGCTTCTGAACTTTGCTTTAAAATCTACTCCTGGACTACTCAAATGTATTTGTTGATCCTTTCTGAACTCACTTTCTTTTATTCTAAATTATTTCTGGTAAACTAATCCTGCATTAAGTATGCTGGATATGGTTTATAACAAGTTAAATCTAGTATAAACTTAGATTGAGCATTTACAAATATTTATATTGCTGCCTTTGGACCTCCATGTTCACAAGTTAAAGTTTTATTTTACTCAGTTGCTGAGACATGGAATTCTGATTTAGACAATAAACCACAGTTCACATAAATCAGTTAAGCTCCATTAAAATAATGCTGCAGATTTGGGTCAAATTAAGAATTTAAGATTTGCCTAAAGGTTTATAGCTAACATTATGTTTCCTTGCCATGGGAGATTGAAGATAAGCGCTGAGATCTTGCATAAAGTCTTAAGTTGAATAGAGACCTGGAAACAGAGACTGTATGTGGGCTGAGAGACTGTCTCTTCCTCCACCTGATAGCTGCTGAGCACTCTGTGTGAGAGTCTGGAGGAGTGGACTATGTGGGCACAGACAAACTGGAGAGACTTTCTCAGCACTGTGTTTGCACTAAACCATGAGGAGCACATCTCCATAGGAAGCAGAAGTTTTGATGTATTCCTACGCATCCTACTTCTTGGTTGTCCTCTCAGTGAACTTACCCTCCCCTTGACTGTTCTACACAATATTAGAGTTTCCGCTGGAAGGAGAGCTGCAGATTAGGACATGTTTTACAAGATTTGGCTTATAAGACCCATTAGAGAGGTCTGATTCTGCAAGATTGTCACAAGTGCACGGCCTAAAACCAGTCTCTAATTTTCCTTACAGTTCAATATCTTGTGGAACTTTCTATATTATCCTAGAATCACAGAATGTTTTGGGTTGGAAAGGACCTTAAGATCATCTAGTTTCAAACCCCTTGCCAGGGGCAGGGACATCTCACACTAGACCATGTTGCCCAAGGCTCGACAGAGTCAAATGCTTTGCAAAAGTCCAGGTAAACGATGTCAACTGCTCTGCCCCATCCATCAGTTTTGTAGTCCACAAAAAAATTTCTGAAGTAAAGTTCTGAAAAAAAGTCTATAATCCTTCCTCGGCTGATTTGTATTTCTGTAATTAGAGTCTTCTCCAATTCCACAATTTGTAAGCCAAGATCCTGTCTGCTTTGTTTACATTTTCATGAGGCTAATACTTAGCTGATTTTACTGGAGAGTGACTTTTAACAATTTCTGCTTGGCTTCTTCTTTACTTCTTTTGTTATCTTTTTGTCATCAGCCTTGCACAATTAGACTATATAAGAGACTATCAATGGGAGGATAATTTTATCCTGTGTTTAATTTTATATAGTAGGAAGACAAGAAATCGTAAAATTGAGCCTTCATTTCCCCTGAATTAAGGGAAAATATATGGGAAATTGTGAACTATTTTTATTTCTCAAAAGTGGTATTAAGGCATACTTTCACATATTTTGGTGTAATTTAGGAAATTTTAACTTAAAAGCTGAAAGAGCTTAATATAAAGGTTCACATTAAGCAAGCACATATATTTTCAATGTCACTCAGCTGGTTAAAAGCAGTCTTGCGAGCATGTAACAATACGCATCTGGTGTTGTATTAAAGTAACAATGTGCGTGGGATATTCAAGTGTTTTTCCACAGGGGTCAAAGTAGTTTGGAAAATTCAAACATAATGAAAACAGTCCCATGACACTTAGAGATCCTCTTCCTTTGCCTTTTCCCTTTTTATCTAATACAGTGTTAATACAACTACTTTTGATGACTTTATTTCTATTCAACTAAAAATCAAGCATAATCTCTAGAATAAATTATGCAAATAGTTCTTTTCAGACTACAGAAAAAAATTAAATCTGTGCATTGGACAAGCACAAGAGAGCAATGAATCCTTAATATCTTCATTGCATCTTCAAAAGTCATGTATTTTTTTCTCATGGTATTGATTAGTTATGCCATAGCAACTAAAGAATAAAGCTCTTAAGCCTCTTCCTGTACTACCAGTAATACAGTTTAAGCAAAGAGGCTCAAATTGGTAACTGAGAATGTGAATACCAATAAGATTCAAGCATTCACTAGCTACATTCACATATGAAGTTCTTGGTAAGAACTACATGTATCAAAAAAAGTACAAAATGTACAAGAAAAAGTACAAAATAATAATAATAAAATTACAAAAAGATGGAAGATTGCAGAAGCAAGATTTGGTATAATATGTCTATTTTCAAGATCTGAGGTATTTTCCTTTACTCAGGTTCAGATGTTCTTCATGTATTATTTGCAAACATAAAATTTGTGTCAAGATTTTAGCCTTATTTTTTATGTTGCTTAAAGTGACTGCAAAACTTTTTTTGTACAGTAGGAGGATTGGGACAATATAGATGATATGTGAAAACAAAGATAATTGTTATATCTCATAGAAGAAAGTAACAAAGTTACAACCCTTGAGTTCCCCAGGACTACAGGTTTAGTCAGCCAGGCATCAATGTCTCAGATACAGTCAACATCTGAATTTTTACTATCATTTTTAGTTGCTGCATCCCATATTATAGGGTGTGGTGGAATATCCATGTTTAAAATCATCAATATCTTGAGGCAATACTTCTGAGTAAATGGTGGGAAACAAAATGGATTAAGTTCATCCAACTTTAGAAAACATCTGAAAATAACCTGAAGCTATTTTATTTTCTTTCAAATGCTCAATCTCTTAAGTGGAAGTGGCTTTTCTTTGATGGGTGGAGTCAAGTATTACTTTTCATTTGGTGCACACTCTACCGCATATTAAAATCATGTTCATTCTTTAACTTCATCTTTCATGAACAAAAACAAACTAATAAAAAGCCTCTGGAAGAACTCACCATGCAAATAAACTATTTCACTATTACAGAGGCTTAAATCATCACTTAGAAATAGCTTTATGTACTTACAACTGAATTTATTAAAATAAAAGATCTAGTTACAGATTTATTTCACACACCCTTTTCCAAAGAACTTTCAAATTTGTTTCAATCCCTAGAGCCTACTCTTGGATGGACTTTTTTATTATTATAGAGTCCTCTAGAAAAGCATGAAGTCTCTGTGTTTTGGATTTGGAAACAACAATGCAATTCCTGGATTGCTATTGTCCTTAGGCTTTGTAAAATATGTAGTGGTCACTTAGGTAGCCACCTTTGTTTGGAACCCACAGGATCTCAGACGTGGGTTTTAATAAAAACAAGGCACAATGTATGTCACTGGAAGGACACTGGCAATAGGAAATACCAAGATGATGATGAAGTGTCTTAGAACTCACACGTCAGAGTTTGCCAGGATAAGTACTTGAATGAGACAGCGGATGAAGCTGAAGCAATAAATAGCAAATTATTTAAAATAGTGTCACATCATGCATCCTCTTTTAGAAGAATGTGATGGAGGCATGCAATTTACTAAAAATTTGAAAATAAGGTTTTGGGAATTCATGCTAGCAAAATGGAAAGAATTTCAAATAGCAACCTTTAGAGAGATGCTTCTGGGCTTGTTTACGTGTTCTGAGGAAATCTGGATGTCTACAATTAACTGATGGTAACAAATTGAAAAGGGCTAAGTGCACTACTAAGGGTAGGGTAAGAATTCAAATCTTGTTGAGAAATGAAATTTGTGTTAAAGACCTGTGTTATGGAAAATAAATGTGGAATTGGGAATAGCTGGCTGGTTGACAGAAGAGAATGAGGAATTGTAATAGGTGACAAGTCAGACATGAATAAACATTTGGCTGTAGTGTAAAAATGGCTAACTTCAAATCATCAGAGGTGTCAGAGACAACACATTTATTCTCTGTCAAGTAAGATTCTGGATGAAGAACTGTATCCAGTTTAGGCACAACACAAGAAAGATGTTGACAAATTAAGAGTACAAAGAGGAATAATAAGACTGATAAGAAGTTTAGAAAATATGAACTTTGAGGAAGGGTTGGAGGAACAATGTTTGTTTAGTCTAGAACAGACTGAGGGCAGATATGGCAGTCTTCACAATGCAAAAGACTTTAACAAAGAAGATAGCTCTTCTGATCTGCAGGGGAAAGGGAAATAAGATTTATACTGTGTATTCTCATAATAGTAGAGTAATGAAGCACCAGGATCTGTTACATAAAGAAAATCTCCTTCATTGGAGCTTTTAATAACAAGCTAGATAAAAACTCTTTTTAATATTTTTTATCCTGGTTGTAGATATTTCTGCCTCAGGGCACCAGGGTTGCACTGGATTCCTGGAGATCCTTCTGATCCCTTGCATTTCCATGCTTTCAGGATTTAACTTGACAAAATAGAACAGCTTAAGCTATGGAGGGAGCAAAAGACCTCTGTCTGTAAATGTCCCAGAGCCTAGTGGGTATAAGCCAAAGGATATGGTGATTCAGACTCTTTTATGTCTAGCTGTCCAACCACTAAAAAGGTATTATTTCATTTGGTTGTGTTTTATTATGAACAAACCATGCTTATATCACTATAGTTAGAGATAGGGGAAACCTGTTTTCTTTCAATTTTGTAAGGGTATAGCTGTTTCTTTGGTACTGTCAGTGCTGACGTGTATGTGATCAGTGCCAAAGCTGTAAGCGTACACAGGTTTTAATCAGGCTGAAGAGCTCAGAAGAGATTTTGAATGGTGGTTATACCAAAACACTGGATTGATGCTTAGTAAGGAATCCCCATATCCTACACTGACTGAATAGGCTTTGGTATACCCAAGCTAAACAATAAAAAGTCTTTTTGGAAGATTTAGCTTTTTCATTGTATTATTCTTGTGCTCAGACAAGCTTAGTGCTTGTGAATGAAAGCAGATATGACGGCAAAAGAGACAGACATAATTTCTTTATCTGCACAAGCACAGCATGAAATACAGTGGCAGTGCTGATGCTAAAAGGCTTTCTCAGTTTATGGGAAGATAGTTTTGTCTTCAGGCTGATGCAGAAACAATTACTTACCAAGACTGATGATTCTGATAGTGGTGCCTGTCCACTAGGAAATGAGATTGAGAAAGGAGTGTAGGCTAATGAACAGCTGTCACTAATGTCTTGGACTTTAAACCCATGATTTAGAACAGAAACGTAACATCCGATGTCTGTTCAGCAATCCATTTCCACTACAAAAACAGTTTTTACAAGCAGAAGTGTTTTATAGGCACAGTTTTATTTCAGATGAATGTAAGGCTCCCTAATTTTAACTGAAAAAATGCAGCTACTTCCAAAATTTTACAACATTTATCAGGAAGAATAAAATTCAATAGTGGATCAAACATGACACAATCTGTTCCAGTAATTTTTCTTATGTTTCTGCTGGCTTACATCTCTTTTCCATCTCTCATCCTCAATGAAAATACTTCAAAGTACTATTGTGTGGGCTAGACTGGTGAAAGAATATATTGGATATTAGGCACCTGACACCAAAGCTCCAGTCCTCCAAATTCACTGTTATTCTGAAGTCCATGGACACACATTTGGCTACTGGATTCCCTTGACTAGATGTTCTTCCTGTGGTATAACCATAGTTCCCACATCATGAGTAGCTCAAATCTAAATTCTAAGGCCTACGAGGGTCTGCTAACAAGACATTCCTTTGTTTATTTTGGTTGACATCTCAATCCAGAAAGCAGTTTCAAACTTGCTTAATAAATCAGTCTTTTAAAAAGAATACCTGAAAGAAGTTGCTCTCCCTAACCATCAGGCACTGCTAATTTTGGGGAACAGGTAATAGAAAATGGGGATTGTTCTATCCATATGTTCCTAATGGGCAAATAAGACTGAAATCACACAGTCTCTCTGGCTTTGTGATTTACCATAAACTGATGAGCATCACTACTGAATATCTTAGTACTCATCCTAAGGTCCCAGATAATCTTAAGTGAGCTTTGCAGTTCCAAAACCAGGTTCTTATTGGAAGAAAAGTTTCCTTTTGAAAGTCACACCAGTAAAACAGCACAGCAACTACCACATGCCTACCTTTGCTGGCTCTCAATTGTATGAAAAGCACAATGATCCCAGTGTTGTAAACTTCCATTACACATCCAATTGACTTTGTTGATTGACCTACAATGGCCTTTCAGCTTTGGGCACTGCAGTTTGAAGTTGATGGCAATTCAGGCAAACACCCTAAAGACTAAAAGACAACTGCTTTTTCAGTGAGTACAGTATTACTCTAGCAACACTGTGAAGTTTTCAAAGATATAATCAACATTTTCAAAGATATAATCAACAATGCCACAGTATCAACTCAATAACATGCAATAGATTATCTGTATCACTACATACCTCCAAAATTTTAGACTAATGAGAGCTTTCTTGTGTTGAATTGGCAGAGTTCATGCTACTGTGCTACTTTTGACAGCTGACAGATTTGTTGTCATTGAGTTTGGTGTCCTATTTCAGGTATAAACCAAGAAACATACCCTAGAAAGTACACCATTTTTAGGCACTGAGTTTATCACTTTCATTGCCAAGGAAAATATTTTCAAAATCGAAAAACACGCAGGCTTTATTCTCATACTTGTTGAAAAAAATTTCCACTGCTACACAAACACACCCGTGTGCACAAATCCTCCGTGAGGTAATGGCAAAGCTCAGAAGCAAGTCTGCAAGAACTGAGACTTGCTTATGTGAACAAAAAAATACTGAATTTCTAGGCTGGGTGGCTGGCTCCTATCTTACGCATAGGCTAGACATAAGTTAGCAATAGATTTTTTTTAATTACTGCATTCAGGTTTTAGTTCTGTTTGCTGTTATTTATAGAATATGCCTGTCAGAAGCCTTTGATCTTAATTGCGACCTTCTAATTACTCTTACTGAGATCCTTTAGTTGTAATGGATATCTGTATTTGTGCCTGAGACTAATGAACAAAAAAGAAAACACTGAGACTATGGTTTGCAACCATCATGCTTGCCCTTATGTGGCATAAGGCAGAATGTGGTCCTGGTTCCACTAAGAATAGCCAGTCTACTACTGTAAGCAGTACGCTTTTGGATTTTTTTTTATTAAAAAAATACTTTCCTTTTGGTGAAAAAGTGCATACAATATTGGGAAAATAAAGTACTTACTGTATTTCATTTTAGAAATGTGCAGAACTTTTGCCTTTCTATAGAAATGGTGACTTAGTGAGGACAGAGGAGCGAAGACTGGTAAATTCCTTTCTTTGCCCTTCTGTTTTCACTGCAAATGTACTTTTTTATTGAGTTGTAACCTGAAAATCCAACAATTCCAAGTGCACCCTCAGGCAAAATTGCTATTACCACAAAATATATAAATATATTTACATTTACATAAAAGTCATCTCCTTTTATATATTTTTATATATTTTGTCTGTGGGTTTCATAAAAACAGATTTCTGAGGACAATTTAATCTTTTCACAATGGGAGATTTCTGTGGACTTACGAACCATTTTGAGTTATGAAATTATATCAATGCTGATTGCATTTGTCCATGGAAATTGCTGACCTACATCATGAAGCCTGAAAAAAACCGAACCCCATTTTCTGTAGGAGAGAACTATGCAGCTGGTTGTAAGAATAACAGCTTATGTAAATGAGTTTTTAACCTCTCACATAAACAGCTTCTGGGGTCTTTACCAGGATTACCCAGATGGTAACAGAGCAGATACCACAAGAGCAGAGATCCCTAAAGCCTGCAAAGAGAACCAAAAATTGCCCCTAAGAGCTATGGAATTAAATTACTTTGACACAGATGTCTATGTACTCCCAGATATGCCCACAAAATTATCTCTGTAGAAGGAAGACCATAATCACCTTCCCATAATAGTTATGGTCTAATAGAAAAGGTGACACAACTATTGAGAATTAGAAGCAACAACTAAGGATAGATGTAGGCAACAGAAAAAGCCACACCATACTGAAGCTTCTATGAAAGTCACAGAGCCACCAGTGAAAGCAGAATGAGTAAGGAACACATCATTCAAAACAAAACAAAATAAGAAATCTCAAAAAAATCCCTCAAATGACCATCATAAGCAGCATAGCATACACTGGAGAAATCACTATTTCACAGAAGTTTATGGCTACAGAAATTCAGAGCTTCTTTCAGTCCTTCTGTTCAACAGTCTGGACATCTTTGACATAAGTTATGCATAAGGCAGCCTCTTCGCAAGAAGGCAGACTCATGCAGTCTCTTTCCCTGAGAACTTACACAGGGATGTCCTAAAAATGCTTAATGTGAACAGAGCTGTTACCTCCTATGGTTCCTCGGGAAATGAAATGTCTTAAAGTGTAAGAATCTGGGGAAAAAAAAGAACGCATTGCCAATATCTGAAGGGTGCCTACAAGGATGCTGTGGAGGGACTTTTCATCAGGGACTCTAGTGATAGGACAACGGGTGGTGGGTTTAAACTTAAACAGGGGAAGTTCAGGTTAGATATAAGGAAGAAGTTCTTTACTGTAAGGGTGGTGAGGCACTGGGCTAGGCTGCCCAATGATGCCCAAAGTAACAGCTCCATCCCTGGCAGTGTTCAAGGCCAGGTTGGACAGAGCCTTGAGTGACATGGTCTAGTGTGAGGTGTCAATGCCCATGGCAGGGGGGTTGGAACTGGATGGGTTCTTTCCAACCCAAACCATTCTATGATTCTATGTATACATATCTGATTGGGTTTTTATCTACAGGAAATCAAGATACATTTTGACTCAGACATACACTGAATGAAAAGTGAGACTCTCCTCAGCCTACCTGAGTGCTACTTCATTAAGTCTCTGAGAGAAAGACATTTAAAAATGAAGAATACACTGGTAGTAAGTTTAAGACAGCGTAACTTATTTATTTATTTATTTTTAAGATGATCTCTGCCTCCATGTGAAATCTATAATGATAGCACTGGACTAATGGACAATGAGTCTAATATGAAAAAACAGAGAGCATACTAAAAAACAGCTGAACTATGTATATGATCAAAAAATGGTAACAATTTATCTGTCCATAGCATGTCAGATAATTTCTAGGTCAAAACCAAAATGAAAGACCAGAATTCCTACTACAGCAAAATTCATTATGCTCCACTGTAACATGGTAATTTTTGGAACTATTATCCCGTAGAATAAATATTCTCCTATCTATCAGGGTTTCAAACTCATCAGTGAAGAGGTCTGATCCAATGCCAAATGGAAAAACTAGTACAGACTTGAGCTGAAACAGTCCTCAGAGGAGGAAGCCTGTTGTGAATAAAGTTGCTTCCTTATGGTGTGGCTTTCTTTGAATGGGTGCATATCTCCACAATTAAATTGTTTTCACAAGCAAGGTACATTAAGTGCCATGGGCCTTAATGAAGCAGACTAACTGAAAGTCCTACATCACCTTTGCTCTGTGGCAAAAGCATGGTTGCTATATCTCAAGTAATCTACTCACAACTACTTGCTAAAGGGCTTTTAGAAACATTCTTGAAAGAAAGTGTGAGAAGCAACAAATACTTATAATTAAAATGTATAATTTGAATATCAAACTAGGATATTGAGGAGAATTTTGGCAAAAATAATGCAAATGTTGCCAGTGTTTTCTAAAGGAGAGAGATCAGAGCAGTTCAAGGTTCTTAGTTTCACACACATACACTGAAATAATTTTAGGTTCTTTCTGAAATTATAATGTCTTCCATCCCACAATCTGATTGGTATCATCAGTTTGGTACTGGTGCAGTGGAATGGAATTGATGACACAGGAGGATCGTTGCCCAACCCAAATGAGTCTATGTAATCAATTTTTTAGCTAACACAGATTTTCCTGCCTCTCTGGTAATCCTTGCTATGTAGAATATGTTCCTTTCTTAAGGAAAGAGATATTCCTTATATTTAAAAAAACACAGCCCTTTGAATGCAAATAAAATGACTAATGCCTCTTGAAGCTCATAGTGGTTCCATGCAGTAACTTACATGAGATGCTCTTAGTTCATCTGTGACTGAAAACCAAAACCAGATGGATTAGTTTGTTAGAGTTCTCACAAAATAGAGCTATGAGTTATGGTCATGGTGGGGAATACATTTCTTTTTCAGTTGCCTTCTTTCAAGCTTTTCTTTCAGCTGTTTCATTATACTAGGCTTTTAGAAAATTGTTGCATCTAATCTCTTCTAAAAAGTTTTACTGAGTAAGAGGAAAGAGGCAGATGTTATTTTCAAATGTAAAAATGTAGCTAAAAGATGAAACAAAAGTTTGCTACTGACAATTCATAAAACCTACATGTTCTACTACTCTTCTATCAAAGAGGAGACTGTGTTAAAACAACAGCAAAGAGATACTGGTCTCCTTTTAAAAGCATATCCTTTCTGAGTCATTGCATGAATTTAGGACTACTGTTGTTCATTGTTCACTGTGTGCACATGAACATGCCTAGTGAAACAAACTCATCGGGGGATTTGGCAGGAAGATACCAACAGTGTGGACTGCAGTGGGCTTTATCAAGAAACTGGGAGTTAGATAGAATCATAGAACGGTTTGTGTTGGAAAGGACTTTAAAATCATCTAGTTCCAACCCCCCTGCCAATGGGCAGGGATGCCTCACACTAGACTATATACCCACATGGGTTAGGACAGTACAATTGTATGCATGCCAAGAAGCACAAATTTATACGTGTAAGAAAGTTTTAACAGGCAAATGACATGTATTGCATTTCAACTCACAAATGCATTTTTTCAGTAGTAAAAAGCTTCCGTTCTGAGAGTTCTGGCAGCTGAAGCATGCTTCTGAGTCCCACTCCTGTTCACACTGGAATAAGGGGTAAGGCCTCCACTGCTGTCAAGTGAGGGAGCGGATTTGTTGGAACACTCAGCATGTTTTCAGAATGCTCCAGCCCCTCTCAAATATCTTTGTATCCTGTAAGCAGTGTGAATGCTGACAGAAAAGTCCCTGATGGAAATTCCTGAAAAGGTTCATCAGGACTCATCACAACATCGTTCCACTACATAAAATGCCTCAACTATAACTGTTAGGGTAACTGCCATGCCTCAGCCCTCTGCTGTTTGGGTTACTGGAGCAGGAAGCTGAATCAAACTTTATGTGTAATATTATAAAATCTGAGTCTTGCATACACATCTAGTATCAACTTCTCTGGTTTTATTTGGGATGTAGATATCTATCTACAGGACTGAGATACCAAACAGCCATTAGATGAGAGTAAGTTTTGATTCTGACTAGCATCACTTTTATTTAAAGGGAAATAATGCAGTCTGGATATGTCAATTTGCAGGGCTATTCAGTCTCACAAGCTGTTACCTTTATTACACATAGCTAAGCTGATTCCCATCCAAAACCATGGAAAGACTGCCAGCATCTTCTGTGAAAGATGAACTAAGTCCTCCCTAAGCTCTCAAACGAAACAAGACACAATGCATGTGATTCCTCTCACCTAACTTCAAGGACGGAATTAAACTGTCTAAGTATCAGTGCAGATTGTGATTTTTATCCCCATGTATTAGACAGATCTGCACAGGGCTGCGAGGAACAACAGCGCATATGAGAAAGCTATGTCCTTCTGGAGTGTCAGTACCCTTTTGCAGACCAGATGGAATACCTTGGAGCAGCTGAAATAGAAGTAGATCTTAGTAGTCCTAAGAAGTTTCAATGTACATATCTATATGTAATTTGGGTGTCCAGGCTAATCTTAATATCAATGGAGTTAACATATATCAGTAAAATACAGAGAATTATTTGTCTAATCTGAAAGTAGACACCCACATTTGATCAAATGAATTACATCTTAAACTCCACACTGACAAAATTCATCAAATGAACTAAACGTTCTGCTCTTCTACAATTCAGTCTGTAACAATAAAAATAGCTAAAGAGCCTTTGTTTTGTGGTTGATCACTGACATTGTGCTGGAGTTTTCACTTCTTTTCTAGTGCCTCCAGATTGATACATAAGGATTTTCTCTCCTCAGAGAACTGTTAAGGCTCTCCAACTCACAGAGTTTTCTTTATCTTCCCCAAATTGAGTAGAGCTGTTTCAGTCTAACCATAGACTTGGATATCAAAGGGAGAGCTGTCAGACTGAAGAAACAGTTTATGAACGCATCTAACTTCCCTACACATTTTGCCTTTTCACTAGCTAACTCAATTTCATCTTTTGTAGAGTGGTTGCAATCTGAATGGAAGCCGTGATGATCTCGAGGAACTGCCGGGTACTGCAGGAGAACCATGGTAGTGATTCAGAAGATGGCAGTCTTCCCTCCACGTCAATATCAAACCAGCGCCCAATGTGTATCAGAGACTCCGTATTGCTGAGGAAGATAAACCTGACTCTTGGTGACTTGTGGCCAATTAAAGATCTCATGGAACACTTATTTCACAGAGGAAAGATACTACCCTTGGTGTCCTGGCCTGATTATACAGTATTAGTAAAAACAAATATAGAACATTTTGGATCTAGTTTTGCATTCCTCACTCTGAATTGGGTGCCAGGATCTTTCCCAGTGTCTTCTGAGTCAAAATGAGTTCTACCAAATAAAAGCTGCATAGAATTTGGCCCTAGAATCCTTTCTAGATCTGGTGTCAGCTGTGCATTGGCAAATTCACCAGGAAGAAGCATACGGATTTTTGTTCTGGTTTGGTTTTGATGTAGTCAGGTGAGTGGGAGTTACTTGAACTCCAAAGGCAGAAGTGGAAATCCAAAAGCAACTTAAATCCTAAGTGATTCTGTCCACAAGCAGATGGGTTTAGACCACTGTGATTAAAAAGCCTGTATAACAGAACATCAGTTACAATAGAAAAACATATTTTTGGCACTTAGTGCATTTCAAGAGCATTACAAAAATGGGGAAAAAAACATTTTAGTGTTGCTAAGTCATATTTACTCACCAAATATTGATACCAGATGATTTGCTGGTTGTTGATAAAAACATTTCAGCATGATAAATGCTTTCATATAAAAGTTTTTGTGAAACATATTGTAAGATGTGGAATGCTTAAGGGAAGAATAAAAAGGCAGAACAGGTTGGTTTATGTATGAACAAGCAAAACTTTTGAAAGTATCTTGAGCATGAGATGTAGGGACAAATATCGTCACAGTTCAGTAGGTTGGCTGTACCCTGAGGACTGGATGCAACAGACAGACTTGACTGGTAGGTTTAGCAAACTAAAATTTTGGGATACTTGTACTAAGTGTCTGAGATACCAGTGTGAATTTGCACTGAAAGTCACAACTTGTTCCTAAGCTATCTGACATACGCATATGCAGCAAAAGAACAAGTATTTACAGGAGTTTATTAGAATTATCCTACTCAGCTGAATATCCTAAACACAAAACTGGAGGAACCATCTCTCACATGGACTCTTGCATTTTTATGGTCAGAGAAAATGATGGGAGCTCTCAAAGACAATTGCTTGTCTAAAAATTAAAAAAGGAGATGCAGGTTGAAATTCCCTGAGTGAAAGTGGTTCAGAATTCTGTTTCTTTCTTCCAAGATGAGTTGTCCAATCAGTATATGGCTCTATAAAACATGAATAAATCTCCTTCTCCTTCACAGACCTGAAGAAAAGAATTGGGCAAATGTATAAAGATGACACTGATATGCTTAAGTGGCAGAAGCAACTTCAGTCCTGAATTTGTTTCACTACATTGACCGCCAATCAGCAATGTCATAAGCAGCCTGCTTTTAAAATTCTCGTCTACCTGGTTGTGAGGAATTCCATCTCCTCTTGGTTGTTCATGTCTTTGTGGCACTGTGTAATGCCAAGCACCTCCTCTACCACCTCTGAAAACTGACACTTCCCCTAATCTTAGTAACAGAAGATTTGTGGATGTCATGGTTTAAGCCCAGCCGGCAACCCAGAACAACACAGCTGCTAGCTCACTCCCCCCGCTTCCTCCCCCCGCTCCTGGAGGGATGGGGAGGAGAATCAAAAGAATGTAACTCCCACGGGTTGAGATAAGAACAGTCCAGTAACTAAGGTATAACACAAACCACTGCTGCTACCACCAATAATAATAATGATAAGGGAAATAACAAGGGAAGAGAATACAACTGCTCACCACCCCTGACCAATACCCAGCCCAACCAAAGCAGTGATCTAGCCCTCCTGGGTAACTGCCCCCAGTTTATATACTGGGCATGACGTGCTGTGGTATGAAATATCACTTTGGCTAGTTTGGGTCAGGTGTCCTGTCTCTGCTTCCTCCTGGCATCCGTCAGTGCATTCTTCCTTCTAAATTATTACGAATGGCTGGGGAGACTGGGACTGGACCACAAAGCTCTGAGACTCTTTGAGCTGACTGAATGGCAGCTCAACAGAGAGAAGAGTATGGCAGTTAGGACCTGACAGCTTCACTTCTGTTGCTATTGAATACCAAGAAACTGGCAGATACATGAAGAACCTGTCCTTCCAACTCATTTTGCCAAAAAAGTCCAAAATTGAAAGGTTTGTCTGTGGACACGCTTCATGAGTCTGTACACTGAATTTCTGAATCCTTGTTTTCTCTTGCAACCAAGAACACCATGGTATTTAAGTTCTTCAGATCTGATCTCATCTGCAAATACTGTTATATTCATCTTGCTCTCTTCCATATGTAGTCACTGCTCTTTCCTAACAACTCCAAAATGCAGCTGCTCCATGACAAGTAAAGGATGAGAAAACAGGCACGCATGACTCCTTGACTAGTAAAATTTTCCAAAGACTGGGCCAGGAGCACACAGAAGTCCTGGGGATAGCAGTAAATATACATTCCCTTGGGCTCTTTGGAGTGGAGAGAAAGCAAGCATCTCCTCTTTTTCCTCCCTCACATAAAAAAAAAAAAACAAAACAACCCACCCTTGAGATCTGTACATTTCCAAATACATTTTATGCTCTGATTTCACTGTAGTAATATGATTCAGTAATTTCATTATGCAAATTCCTCTAACTTCGAGCACCTATTATTTGTTCTTCTTTTATCCAGTCATCACCAAAAAAACCCATGACAGTTCTAATCTATTTGGTTAAAGTACACTGATAACAAGAATTTGGTGACAGTACTGATTAAAACAATCTTTTTCAATCTGTGGGATATATCATACAAAAGGCAGTTCTTGGCCCTGAAAGGAAGAGGAGTGTGAAGCAGACGTGAAAGAGGTACAACACTCATCTGTCTTTCAGTGTGGCTTTGATAATGATACACAGAATTTCAACAGGCATCTATGTAGATGAGGTGGCAAGCAGAGAGCCTTGTCATGACCACTAGTGAGTTTTCACAGATAGTCATCCGTGGAGACAAACCAGAGAAATGTGATTAACGAGCTGGAACAACACGATCTTGACAAGTGCTGCAGTTTGTGCTACAGTGTTTCTTCACACTGCACACATCTGTCAGAAACAGGCTCATGAAATCATTTGCCATTTGCTTTATCTGCAGAAACATTCTTTGTGTGCTGACATCATATAAAACGTGCCAGGGTAAGCAAATAAAACCCCATGGCAAACAGCTTGGCCTAACAGTAACACCTGTCTTCTTAACTAGCCTTAGCCACTTATTTCATAGGGCTAAGCTGACAGAAATGCCTACAGCTCGTGTGAGAAGGCCCAAAGACCATCTTTTCAGGCTAGCCTTTTCACTCAAAGTTAGTCTGAGTCACAGTGTTAGGTAAAGAGCTCCCATTTAAAATGCAGTAGTGGTGGCAGGATGAGAAAATTGCTGCTCCCAAACCAGCAGCACTGCCTAGCATGAGAAAAGTCAGTTCAGAAGTGCCCTGTTATTCTTCAAAGACTGAGATGACACTGGCCCTTTGGACTGACCTGGAAAGACCACGCTTAGGTTCTTATCTTCTCCACACTTGATCCACTGCTCTCTACTTTATGGTTTCACTAATCCTATCAACCTTTCTACCCTAGGCTCCCCTCTTCTGCCATCATTCTGCTTTCACAGGGAAATCTGAGGCAGCGTTATAGTCTTCCTCATTGTGCTTAAGTTGTCTTTTTCTTTATTACCCTCAATTTCTAGGCCTCTAACTTAAGCCAAAATTTCTAATTCTTTACGGCAAATCTGGAAAACGTGGTGTTTTTCTTAAAACAATAACTACTGCAGTTACTTGAGAGTCTCCATTCCATACTAAAACAATTTTCTAGCTCTCATTTCATGGAAGAAATCTTAAAAACAGTGCTCCCAGGCCCACAAAAAGAAGGCAACACAAAGAAACAAAATATAGAGTATTAATTTTAAAATTCGTAATTTAAAAAAAGCTCACGAGCCTGAAAACTTGAGATTGCCAAGACACCTAAACCCACCTTTCTTCAGCAGTCTTCCTTTGCACTGATTATTTAATTAGATAAGTTTGATGTGAAAAGTACTGGGTACCCAAGACAGGCAACATTTTTATGGTCAATCCCCTAACCTTTTCCAACTGAAACTGAACAAGTTGTCCTTTCATGGATTAAGTAGAATAAAGCTTTCTTCATGAATTTAAACTTATTACTCTAATTTGTAGAATGCATTCTAAGTTTGGTTTTGCATTTAATTCTACAATTCTGTTTCAGCCTTGCAATCCTCATCCCTCTTGGCACCCACTATGCAGACCGTCTCACAGAAAGATTGGCTGATATCCAGTGACATTCACACCACCCTTCTACAATGCCAAGCCACTATAAAAAAGATTCGTAAAATCTGCAGGCCTCTGAACCTTGTTACTCTGCCAGAAAGGAAAAAAACAGTCAAAGAAATGGGGATGGTATCAACAAGAAAAAATAGGGAAGAGATGAAAGACAGGAGGTTGATCTTGTCTGATCATTTCAGAGAATATCCGTAGTTATATACTGAATACTTAGTGATACCAATATTGACAGCACAAAGGGAGCAAGTTGGATTGATACATGAAATTTCAACATGTAACAGAATAATTTACATGAAGTCTTTTCTTACTTGCTGAATAGAATTTAATAAAATACACTTGGTATACCTCTACTTGCAGTACATTCTCCTCTTGGTAAGATTCTCTCATCTTGCCAATCTTTCCAGGAGATAATACATGCCATCTGGAGGAAATGTTTCTTTACCCCCACCCTCCATCTGTTATATATTTCTCTTTGATCTCTCCACCCTCAGCACTTTATCCTCTGATCATCCCTCAACCTCAAACTCTAGCTGTACAACCATTCGCACTTTCAGTCTCACTGTATTTCTATTTGCGTTTTGCCTTGTGGTTTTATCACAATACTGAAACCACTAGTCTTCAATAGTCTTAACAAAATACTTCTTTATCTCTAATTCTAATCCACCTCTTTCTTTCTTTTCTCTTGAAATTCTGAGTGAGTTTCCTAAATTCATTTTAGGACTTCTGCTATCTGATTACATACCCTTTAATCAGGCAGACTGTCTGCATTCCGGTCACAAAATTAGAAAAAAAGTAGGAAGAGAGTTCAAGATCCTACCTACCCAAGGCAGAATTAGTTCTTTCTAATTTATGAACAATAACTATGTCAGCTTCCTTATAAGGAAGGCCTTAAAAAAAACAAAGATTCCACATCCTCTCAACAAAACTCAGTTCCACTGCTTTGCTATCTGTATATTTAAAAATATCGGTCCCTTTGTATTTAAAAAGGTCTTTGTAGTATCAGTCCTAAAGTTCCCTAGCATCATTTTGAGTCTTTTTCTTCTTGATCTACCCCAGGCAACAAAGAGAACAGCTTGCCATTGCCACCCTCTTCTTTAAGCAACCTTTTACATACTTGAATGCTCTTATCGTGTCCTTTTTCTGTCTTCTTTTGTTTTAGACTAAACAATTTCAGATCTTTAAAGCTTAGCTTTAAGGCAAATTTCTAAACATCTAATGCTTTTGCACTCTTGTGGATTCTCTCCAACTGATTCGCATCTATTTTGAGGCGGCAAATGCAAATCTAGGCACAGAAATCCAACTGAGACCTTACCAGCAATGAGGAAAGAGGAAATATGGGGTGTGTTTTTTTGATAGCTTTTTGGTTTGTTTTGGTTAGTAAGATATATAAAAATATTCTATGTATTTCAACAAGAGGGAAAGGTTTGAGTGGGTTTGGTGTGTCTTTTCACACTCAATGCATAGGCTGCTGGTCTTTCATAAAAGCTTGAAAACTTGCATGTGGTACTGTATTGAACCAGTCAGTCCCTGTTTCATTACTGGATTGTCTGTTACTTGTGCTGAAGTGTAGTACTTTGCACTTGTCCTTATTGAATTGCATCTTATGTACTGGAAATAGTTCTCCATTAAAAAAAAAATAAATTTTAATTTCAATTTTTTGTATTCTTTTGCCTCGCAGCCAGATGCAGTTATTATAATAAGAACAGTGCTGAACTTGAGATATGTTCCTATGGAAATGCCTGACATAATTTCAGTTAGACTACGAAGAACTGACAAGTTTTTTGGACAGCAGAATTCCAAGAAGTAACACATCATGAAGTTTCACTCAGACTTGAGTGTCTGAATGAAACAATTGACTGTTTGCTTAGAAAAATATAATCAAAGACTATAAAAATATTAGTAACGGCAGTATATGCTTATATACTACAATCTACAAAAAGTCTACAATCCCTATTATCCTGCTATAGATGAAATTAAGGTTTGTGAGACATAGTGCATTCTTAGTCATAATAGCTGTTAAGTATTACTTTATGGTCTTCTGGAGGCTTGTAAGCCAACTTTATTTTCAATCTACTGTGAACTGCACTTCTGGATTGCTTCTGACAGTTCATTCAGAGCATTCTAAGGTGACATGTATTGGGCCCAGCCAAGTAGGAAACATCTAAAAGTGACTCTTTCCCTTTAACTCAATCCTTTCAAATGTATTCCTCTTTCTTCAACACACTGTATCCCTTTTGCATGTGTCAGGATCATGCAGTGTATGTATAGACACAGGGACACGTCAGCTGGGATGAACTTATTTGAGATTCCAGGCAGTTGTTCAACATCAAAGCAGAGCACAGAGCAGAGCAAAGCCAAATCCCATTTACGTTTGTGTTTTTCTCCTATTCACTTAGCCATGTATTAGAAGGATAAGGAGTTTCTATGACTCACTATCATTTCCATATGACTGTTCCACAAATTTGAATCACACAGAGAGATCTATGAGCTTAAGCAGACACACTGTGGGTCTGGCAACATGTCTGAAGAACCCACAAAAGCATGGTCTGAATTGAAGTAAATTTCTCTTTCTTTCAGATAGCTCCACACATACTGAACTGACAGCAGTTGGTATCTTTCTTTGGAGAGCTCATAGAAGGTAAGGAACAGTACAGCAGTATTTTTAGAGAACTACAAACTTGAGTATCCTGCTCAGCAGTGACTTAGCCTTAGGTCTGCCTAGTCTACCTATCCCCTCTCAGCAGCTAGCTGTTCGCATTCTGCAGTTTTACCCCAGTAGCTCTGGCCAAATGGCCTTTCACACAGTTTGTGTCCTATTAATGAGATGTTCCAGAATCCCCTATAGAAGGGTGGGCTGCAAAGCAGAAAATCTGCATATTATGATGGGTTTGGTATTTCTTGTCTTTTTCCTTCTCATAAAACTAAGGCTTCAAACACTCTTTATCAGAAAACTGAATCTTCCAGAGTAGATAGAATATCTACCTACAGCACCAAAACATCAAGGTCAAGTTCATGCTCTTGACCAGAAAGATCAGATAACTGAATCTGAGTCTTCCACAGCTCAGAAACACAAAACAAAGCTCTGGTTCTTGGATCTCGTGGAGGGGATAAACAAAGGGTTCTTTTCTTTCGCTCTTTCATTCTCCATTCTTCCCTCTTCAAAAATGCATTTTGACCGAATCTACCCTTGTCTCCTTCTACACACCCTCACACATCTAACACCTCTTCGAAACACACAAGTCATGCTTTGTTCCTCCGGATACCTTTCATTTTTATGAATCAGTATTTTCTAATAAAAAGAGGAAGTGGGAGGCAGGCTGTTGCTCCCAAACACCTGCTCAGATATAAACCTACCTTTTTGCTGCAGACCTTATATTGAAAGTTTAAGATAGGATTCCCCCTTCTGCAGCTAAAAAAAGGCCTGTTAAGACTGTGACAGAATTTAAAGCATATCACCAGTTCTGTTACTAACGGTCTGAATTTCCTCCCCTGAAGCATACCAACACAAACTGTTCTTTTGGCTAAAAGTAGAGTGAAGAACAGAGCAGGCTGTGGCATTTCCTTCAAATCATCGTGTCTCTGTGCCAAAAGTCCACCTTTTTCTCTTGCACCAAATGCAATGAGTTCAGAGTAGCTGTGTATCATGTTAGAGAACAGGCTCTTGATTTTTCTTTTTTTTATTTGCTTTCAATATACTTTGAGAGTATTTCCTGAATACATTTTTTGGATTCCCTAATACTTCCAAAAAACATTTATTGGCATCAGTTTGAGCAGAACACAGAGAAGAAAAATGATCCCTGCTTTTCAACTACTGTTAGGGATGGAGGAAAAAGGAAGAAAATGTCCTTAAAAGCATATTCCTAAAGCACAGCTTGCCTGGCCTATGAAAGCAGCTGAGGAAGTTCTCACTTTGTTTGAACTGATGTGTTTGTGAAATTGTTATTTCTCCCCCACCTCTTCTTTTCTTCTGCAGTGTCCAGTCTTGAAAACAAACTGACAGATGTTCTCTTGGATCAGCTTGTGAGACTTGCAGTGTCAAGAGTGCAAACAGACTTTAGCCGTTTAGTTCAGGAAATGAAATACAGACAATCTGATAAATAAACAGTATTTATTACTCTAGTTTAAAGTGTGCTTCAGATTTCTTTTCAAAATACTCCTACGAGGAACTGAGGATGAATATTAAGCATGTGCTCCTAATTTAGAGACCTCAATGGCAAGGTCAGAGTGGTCTTTAACTTACACAGTTTGTGTTGTGAGGTTATATCAGAAGTGAAAGTTTCTGAACTTTAACCATATTAAACAAACAATAGTAAGAAATGTGCATTATGAAGAAATTTACTCCGAAGAAACTTGTAAGACTTATGAATACACAGAGATAAATCAGAGTAATAGAATTTAGGACAGTGTGTGAATTAGAATACTTTGTGATTTAAATTGAGAGACCCACAGAGATTTAAATCACTAATACCTAATGACCCAATTTCAACTGGGACAAGACAGAGTGGAAAATATACTCAAGTGGTTAAGTATGCATTTTAATGGTTTCAGGGCCATAAATTTAGATTTAGGTAATATTTAAATGACATTTCTTTTACCAGCATCATATACATACCCAGTGTAGCACTATGCTACCATTTCACTAAGCAGTGTCATGTGCCACCCTGCTCCTCTTTGATGGCTATGTGGACTACACAACACAGTACAGACCAGTGTCCACAATTTCAACAACACATATGCAGCCAGGCAGAAGGCATAACCAGGCACCATAAACCTACCCTGCATGTACGCCAGGAGATGCAAACAAGCAGGTACAATGGGACAATTAATCTCATCAAAAGCCAACAAGGACTTTTTTCTGTTGTGAGAAAAGGGAGAAGAGGGCTTAGAACGCAGTAGTTGAGTTTTGGAGCTAACTCCTGATACTCTCCTAAGGGCACAGCACATGCTTCAATGTCCTTTGGGACTTGCGTAAAACCACAATTTGTTCCTCAAGAGAGAAGACAGATACCCACTGAGTCACCAGTAACATTTCCTTTGCTTTGGATTTGTCTTGAGGCACCTCCCTTCCAGCTATGCAGTAAGCATCATTTCCACCAGACGGAGGTGATTCAGAACCCATGAACGGTCATTTTTCCAAGTGATGGAGAACTATTACTGAATGAGTTATCATTTAAATAGCTTTTAGTGCCACATTTGAATTTTGAATTAGTTCAAATTGCAGTGAAAGGTGTTCAACAAGTAGCACTGAGCCATGAAACTTCTTACTCCCTATTCCCAATTACCTGACATTTGGTGTGACTTTCATATTTTTCCTAGCCTTACTCTCTGCATCACTCTTATTTTTTTAATAAAGAATTCTGAAAGAAATAAAAAGAAAAGTTGCAAAGACTGAGGTATCCCTTATAGTTCTTGCTTTATCTCTTATAATAAACGGGAAACTGATCAGTACCCATCAGAATATAATTACAAACCAGTCCTAGCAGTGACAATACTATACATAGGATTATCTGAGAGAAATTATGCCATCTGTCTTATTTTGGCTACAAGACAACAGTCCGCAGAAAATACCTTTCAGATTTTTATCCTAAATTAATGAGACGCAGACTGATAAGCCAATTATGAAAGATTCTGTGAAACTCCTTGAAGTCATCAGTCTTAACTACAAACTTAACAAAACAAACTTAAACGACAAACTCTGCAGTCAAGGTTGCTGTATTTATCTGTCCATATTCATCCTGTTTTCTTATATCCCGCTTGATGTCTCCAAGTATGAGTACAGAAAGAGCTAATTTGAATACCAATAAAACTATGAAAAATTCTGTATTCTAACAGCAATAACTTGCAGACTGCTATTTGTAACTTGAAACATTTTCCCCAACCTCTTCCCTGTAACTGTCATCATAAATAATGAAAATATTCATGTTACCAACACAGGGAGCTTGTTTCTTTCTGATCCATGTTTTAGACCTTTTAATTTTTATTAGCCTCCTGTTTCCTTAAAGGGCAAGTTTATATCAAAACACTGACATTTTTCATCTTTTAGACATTGCTCTATAAATCACATAATCATAGAATCATAGAATAGTTAGGGCTGGAAAGACCTTAAGATCATCTAGTTCCAACCGCCCTGCCAGGGGCAGGGACACCTCCCACTAAACCATGCCACCCAAGGCTCTGTCCAACCCAGCCTTGAACACCACTAGCAATGGAGCATTCACAACTCCCCTGGGCAACCCATTCCAGTGCCTCACCACCTTTACACTAGAGAATTTCTTCCTTATATCCAATCTAAACTTCCCCTGTTTAAGTTTGAATCCATTACCCCTTGTCCTATCACTACAGTCCCTCATGAAGAGTCCCTCCCCAGCGTCCCTATAGGGCCCCTTCAGATAGTGGAAAGGTGCTATGAGGTCTCCATGCAGCCTTCTCTTCTTCAGGCTCAACAGCCCCAACTTCCTCAGCCTGTCTTCATACGGGAGGTGCTCCAGTCTCCTCATCATCCTCGTGGCTCTCCTTTGGACTTGTTCCAACAGTTTCATGTCCTTTTTATGTGGAGGACACCAGAACTGCACACAATACTCCAAGTGAGGTCCCACGAGGGCAGAGTAGAGGGGCAGGATCACCTCCCTCGACCTGCTGGTCACGCTCCTTTTGATGCAGCCCAGGATACGGTTGGCTTTCTGGGCTGTGAGCGCGCACTGCCGGCTCATGTTCATTTTCTCATCGACCAACACACCCAAGTCCTTCTCTGCAGGGCTGCTCTGAATCTCCTCTCTGCCCAACCTGTAGCTGTGCCTGGGATTGCTCCCACCCAGGTGTAGGACCTTGCACTTGGCATGGTTAAACTTCATCAGGTTGGCATCAGCCCACCTGACAAGCGTGTCAAGGTCCCTCTGGATGGCATTCCTTCCCTCCAACATATCAACCGAACCACACAGCTTGGTGTCCTAGGCAAACTTGCTGAGGGCACATAAAGCTATTTAACAAATCTTACCTTTTCAAAAAGTGGCAGGATGTGTTCTACAGCAAAATTTTACTGTTTCCTCATCAAAGAACATGTGTGTCTTTAGCTATTATGTATTCTTGGGGTTTTTTGCTATAAATTAAACTGCAGCTGTTTGGAGAATCCAGTCTCGTACCAACTCTGCCCCTACAACAGAAGGAACAACAAAACACTAACTGTAACAGGGGATTCTGGATGACGCTTCCTGCATCCAAGAGATCCTTAATGAAGACAGCATTTATAATTTCTCCCTTCTTACAACCCCACAGCCAGATGCAGCTGGTTTGTGCCTACTTAAACCTGGTTCATGGGATCCCATCAGGAGAAAGCTTCAGGCAGCACTTTGTATGACTGCATTAGTTTTATCCCTTGCATGAAGAAGAGCGAAGGGGGAACTGCAGAGACAAGTCAAGGTTGGACATGTCACATGCAGCAAATAAGACTTGCCAAGTTTGTTACAGTCTCCAAATGAGCTATGTCAAAGGCCTTTCTCCTGAAGTCAACTTTTGTCCAAGACAGCTCAACCCATGGCTAAATTAATTAATTTGGAAATTATGACGGGTTGGTACCTCAGAGCAAATGTGTTTTGTTGCTAAAGATGGCATGCACAGACAAGGTTTACTCTGCATGCTATGAAGACTGCACAGGTGACTAGCTCACAGAGCTTGACAGATACTGTGTTCCACTTGACAGCATTACTGAACACTTTGTGATAAGTAATAGATAAAAAAACAATCAATCAAATCCAAAACCTAAAGAATAAAGGTTTTGACAATACTTTCTTTTTCTCAAAAGCTACCAAATCTTTCGTTGAAGTAAATGATGGCAGGAAGACAAGCGGATCAGCTTTAACAGTTGGAAAGTGTCTTGTATTACTTTCCTTGATGCCATGTATGAAAAGTGGCTACAAGGAGTTCAGTTTCATGTGTCTCTGCTTCCTGAATCCCTGCAAAAAAAGGATTAATGGCCAGACGCGGTTGGGTTTAATACTACCACAGGTACTCGACCTCCATTACCCTTTGATGGCAGCGGTGACAAAAGTCTTTATTAATGCCGACAACATTCATGACGACCATGAGGGAAGACAAAATGGCTGCCGTCCTTCTGTCCCCCCCAGTCACACGGGTCACAACTGCCCTCGCCACATACAGTCCCTTACACTTATATATTTGCTCATTTTAGCCGACGTCTGGGCTGCTGGTGCGGGTGGATCGCCGCAGCAGGGGTCAACCCGAGCCTTTCTTCCCTCGGGGCGGTGATTTACCACCACACGGGCACCATCTGGCCCGTTACCACTTAGCTGAGAGGAGGGAGCCCGCTCCACACTGCACGCCAAAGCGAGCCCACCCGCCCTGCTCTGCCAGCCCGCCCCTTCCAGACTGAGGGCTCCCCTGAGCAAGGCCCTCCCAGACCCGGGGGCCCGCCCGCGGGGAGCCGTCCCTCCCCGGCCGGGGTGGGGCCTGGCCGTCGTTGCCGCCGCGGAGCTCCTGAGGCTGTTGCTGGAGGCGGCGGCGGCGGCGGCGGCCCCGGGTACGTCCCGCATATAACTCTGCCGCTCCGTTCGGCGCCGTCCTCACAACTTCCAGCGGCCGCGTGGGGACAGCGCTCACCTTGCGCGGCAGCTCGGGCATGGCTCAGCGCCTCAGCCCTGCGAGCTAGTCCCGGGGAGCAGCGCCTCGGGCTGAGCTGGCCTCGACTCTGCGGCTTTATACTGAAGCCTCCTTCCTTCCATCTCCTGCTCTTTCCCGCTCCGCCTGCAGGAGCTCTGCTCGGGGCAGAAGACACTTTGCCGCCCGCGTGTGCATAAAGCCCGGCTTTCCCCTCCCTCACTGCACCGCGATTGCACCTTCCCGCCTCCTCCCCTCGGGCCGGACGGGCTCGCACCCCTTCGCCTCTCTCCCAGCAAGCAGCCCGCCGAGGATGCGGGTGTCGCTGCTGAGCCCGTTGCTCCTGCTCTCCCTCAGCGGCAGCCCGGGCGCCGCAGAGCTCTTGGCCGCCCGAGCCAAGTGCCCGACCCGCTGCGATGTCTCCAAGTGCCCCAGCCCCAGCTGCCCCAGCGGATACGTCCCCGACCGCTGCAGCTGCTGCCTCATCTGCGCCGCGGGTGAGGGGGACTCGTGCGGCCGCAAGGAGGACCCGCCTTGCGGGGACAGCCTTGACTGCCGCTACCCCATGGGCAAGCGCTTCGCAAAGGGCGTCTGCCAGTGCAGGCTCAGCGCCCAGGTGTGCGGCAGCGACGGCCGGACCTACGACAACATCTGCCAGCTGAAGGCGGTGAGCCGCAAGGCGCTGCAGCACGGCCTGCCCGCTGTCTCCCAGGTCCAGAAGGGAGCCTGTGAATTCGGTAGGAGCATGGTGGGGCCTGCCCGTGGGGCGGAGGGTGGGCAGCTGGGTTCAGGCTAGGAAAAATCCCAGTTTTCAGTGGTCTATGGAGACTGGGTGGCCTCAGGATCAAGGCATCTTGCCCGACTGTTAGCATTGCTGTGGTGTGGGGAAGGGGTACTCGGGGCCTTTCTGAATGGCAAATACCTTCCTTGATGATCCTCAGTGTGGGCTAAAGGTTTGGGAAAGTTTCCTCTGAGTAACATGGCTATGGACACCTTGGCATTGTGCATGTCGGTGCTGCAGCGCTCCCAGGAGCGAGAGGTGAATGTGCTTGACAGCATGGATGGGAGCTCAGTGGAGGGCATTAGGCTGCAGGGCAGCAGTTACATCCTTGGCCATCACCTCTTCTCAAGGCAGGATGTGCTGGCAGGGCAGCAGTACAGTGCTGCCAGCACCATGTTTGTTTCATGATGTTGTCACTCACTGCTGAGGCATTTTGTGGCATTGACCGTGCAGGCTGCACTGCAGATCCATCACACCATGTCCTGCACAAAGCAGAACAGGGACTTGGGAAGGCTTGTGCTTTGGTGCCTCCTCTGGTGGTGTATGAGAGGTTAGTTGTATTCACCTGCTGGGTATCTACTCAGAAAATGCCTCTTAAAGCCAAACAGGGCAGAAAACGCACCAAGTAGTATCTAAAACACCTAAAACATAGTCTTTTGCCTGTTTTGTTTTCTTTTCACAAGAACTTTTGTGGTCTTGTAGAGAATAATGTGGGAATAAAAGCCTGTGAACCTCCTTTAGAGTTTAAAATATTGATACACAGCAGAGCAAATGGTCTCTTTACAGTAACATACTAAGGCCTTTGCTCAGATATTGTGATATGCTATGGCAACTTCAGGCTTGATGGTTTAAATTCAGAAAGTTTAGTAATCACTTAAGTTGGTAATTTTTAATTTATTTTTTTTAGCATTAAAATGGCTCTCTTTATGGAAGTGTTAATGCTGCTCATATCTTTTCACATACTTACTGGTATTTTAAGGGTTCCCTTCTGCTACCTTTCTCACAGTGTTCCTGGAAAGAAAAGTCATATGCCTGATGGAGTTTTAAATCACGCATTAATATTTCCATTGTGTCAGGTGAACCCATAACCATCCTGTTCTTTCACAGGTAGCAAACATGCCAATATTATTGGGAGGAGTAGAGTTGTAGCCTTCCTGTGAATTAGGGTACCTTTTATGTATCACTGTCTTGAGAGAAGGTAAGCTGTGGTACAGAGAGGAAGGAGGTCAAATGGTATTCCTAGAGTACCTTTAGGAATATCTTGTCTGAGCCAGGGATTGCTCCAGATGCTGGACTGGGCCTGCAATGATCAGTCTCTCCAGTATTTTGTAGCTATAAACTGCTCTTTGCCTGTTCCTCTTCGCATCAGCAGTCATTAGCTTTAATACTTGTAATACTTGGTTGGAACTGATCCATGTGAAATAATCAGAACGTTTAACCAAAATGAGTGAGCTAGCCTGCATCTAAGGGCTTACTGAGTGCCTGGGGTTTGGTATATATGACATTTTATTTAAGGAATCCTCCTGAATCTACTGTTAATAGGCTTAGGAATTTGGAGCTCTGATGTAGAGATTACTTTTTTTTTCAAGCAACTATTTTAGTGTTCACTTTATTTTGGCTTTATTTTTCATCCCAGAAAACCTCAGCTTCTGGTTCTCTGTTAAGTTTAAATTTTTTATTCAATTCTACAGCTGCACAAACTGACGCTCAGAGAAACCAAGTGTCTTGCCCAAGGTCAGGCTGAGTTGGTGGTTGAGCCAGGAATAGACTCAATTATGGTTTGTTTTCTGTTTTTTTTTTTTTTTTTTTTTTTTTTTTAACAATAACATGCAGTGGCTGTAATGAGAGGTTTAGAAGAAAGTCGACAGTTTAAAACTATTGTCAAGTTTTTTCTCTTCGCTGTTCTTGAAAGGAATCTGGCCTCAGATGACTCAAGAGTTTGAAGGGCTAAGCTAGTTAGAAAGTAAATCCAGTTTTACCAATCCAATTTTACCATTCCTATATTAAACAATCTCAGATAACCGTAGCCTTACATAGTATGACTTAGGCCATTTCAAGAACATGCAGTGACACTGAGGAGCAGCTTTTGAAATGTCTGCTCCTGTCCATTTCCAGTTGCTTAGCTTGATACTAAGTTAGGTTCTGGCTGTGAAAAAATAAAATAGGCTGAGAAAATTTAGCTGTGTTTTCCTAGTGACAGAAGACTGGTGGATGAAGATGCATGGAAAAGAAGTAATAAAGGATGCAGGAAGGAAGGAAAGGAGGAAAGAGGTGCCCAGGATGACTGAGTGATAATTCCAAAACTGACTGAATTTAAAATATTGTTTTCCTTGTTGAAGTCTGGATTAGCTTGAAGAACACCATTCCAAGATGCAAGTTCTAGGTACACTGTATTAAAGGAAGTGTGTACTGCATGGATATCCAGGAACTCTGGCGTTGATGTTCCTCAGTATGCCTATGCCTTGAAAGCTATTACTCATACAGTTAGCTTTATGCACCTGAGCAAACCCATGGACCTCTGAGATTGTAATAGAACAGCCTGCAGAACTCTTAGGCACATTCAAACTGTATGCTACAAATACTATTTTTTTCCTCTTCAACACTAGATACCTTAATGTATGGTAATTTTTTGAAGCAGCTGGCCTTTTCCTGCCTTCTGTCAGCTACTGTGAGAAGGACAAGCTATTAAAGGCTAGTGTGTATCTAACAGCATAAACATTTATGCAAGACCTCTGTCTTCAAAGATCAGTTCTTTCAGAGCTCTGTTTCTCACTACAGCAAATATAACAGTGCCACACGCATATCTGTTAGTGTCCTCACTCAGCAGATTCACACAGTCACCTGCAGTCTATAGCCAATTTATGTCAGACTCTTTCTTGCACAAAGGGCTGTTTATGATCTCCAAGTACAACTTTTCTTAGTACAGTTAATAATTCCCTGCAATGTTTTGCTAAAGGTTTCTGTGAAGACAGTTCGATCTTGAAAGATTTGTATTTTCTCACCAAGGATGTCAAGCAAAAAAACCTTTTCTGAAATTAAGGGTGCTGTTTTTCAGTGCAACAAGGAAAACTAAAAGATGGATTAGAAAATCTTTGAGGAAAGAAGTCCCAGGAAACAAGTACATTGGTTTTAATCCTTTGCAGGGTTCTGCCTGAGGATGTGTCCCCTCTGCACTGTTTAGCTGAAGGCACTTTCTGAAAGTGGTCATGATGTAAAAAGCCTCACCCATGTCAATCAAATACTTGTAAGAGATGAGCCCAAAAGTTCAGTTCTCTAAAATAAGTGTTTGAAATATAGTTAATGCATGAGCAGAGTCTTTGCACACATTTCTGTATGGGGTGTTTGGAGTGTTCCCATACCTAACCTTAAGATACAGAGGAATGACTCAGGATATCATTACTTGCCTTTCTAAGAAATTGGTCCAGTAAGAGATGCTGAAGTCTTATACTGCTATTATTATCATCAAAGCCTTACAGCTGCCTCCGGCTGTATTCAGGCAAATGCACTGCAAGGTATTGACTAAATACACAAACTCCAGTCACATTCCTTTACTAATTGTTTTCTTCGTGTCTGAGTTTGCTTTGAGTTCCTGCAGGTGAGGATGAATGTTGTACAGTGTTTGGTGTATAATTCAGAGTATAGCGCTTCACTGTGTTGTACAGGGTCACTAACAGGAAAGATGTTCTTGTTGCATATCCTTATGAGAATCACTTGGGAAGGAGGAATTAAGAAGCATCTGAAGTCAGTGAGGCGGTGAGGTGTCTGGAAGGCTTGTGTTAATCTGTCTCTGGCCATTGTGATTGCTGCACTGCACAAGAAAACCACTTCGGTGTTGGTTCACAAAATTGTTTTCATCTGTGCAGGGTAGATATCCATTGTATAAACATGTTGCCTGAACCATAATGTGGCACTAAACTCACCAAGTCTTTATGGTCAGTGCACAGCTATGCAACTTGATCTTAATGCTGAATTCGTCAGAAAAGCTGCCCATGAACCTATGTTTCCAACAGATGTTTGTGTTTTTTAAGCAGAGATATTATAATCTTTTATTTGTCTTTCATTTCTTTCCATGAAAGCACAGTAGGGACGTGTTTATCCCTGGTGCTCAGATCTGCCAGGTTGCAGTCCTCCCTTAGACATAATAATTTTGCTGAACACACAGATCTTTTCTGAAGCTTGGGTTAAAAGGGGAATGGGGGATCAGCCTTAAAAGAATGAGTTTCCCAGGCTCACAAATTCATAATGAATATAAAATTGTGGATTTTAATACAATGTATTCTCTTTAAGAAAATATTGAATGTGATTTGATTTAATTCTCCAGGGAGTAAGTTGGCAAATATTCAGAAACACTCAGTCTTTTGCAAATAAAAATTGGTCTAGCTCTACTGTCTTCTGTGGGATTATGACAGTTGTTTCTACTGATGTTTTTTGCAGTTGTCTTCATACTAGGTTAACTCTACAAGTCTGTTGGAGTTGTTCGTGATTTACAGTAATGTTAATGAGATTGGGGTGAGTCTATTGTCTCTGCAAGAAAGTGAATCAAATGCTGTTAAATGAACTCATAGCCTGTAGGTAACACTACTATTCAGGAAGAGTCTTAAGCTGATAATAAGGATACTCTTCTTACCTGATAGGCACTTAGCTTTAGCTGTGTAAGTCTAGCGTAGGTGGAGCCCATAGAACTGGAAATGTAAGATCATGTTTTATGAAATAGGCTGAACATCTTTAACTCCAGTTTATGCACTTACATCCAAATTTGGATTTTGAGTGTTCTGTGAGAGGAGCTGGAGAGCTTCTGAAGATCTAATCACTTAATTGAAATGATAGGATAAGAGTTCAGCTTTGCTGAAAATCTGGTTGATTTGTGGCTATGGAGCAAATTGGGAAAATCTAGTTCTTTTGATTATGAAATTGTGTAGATGGCTAAAGACTCATACAGTATAAATTTGTTCTTATTTCAAGTACAACCTGGTTGTAACACCTTTGATACCTTGTTTATACAACAGATAGTTAGTTGGATTAAATTATGGCTTTTTGCCAAGATAAATCAGCTTTGGTTAATGTGAGATGATTTTGAACATGCAGTAATAACATGGAAAATAATCCATGTTATTGAGAGACCTTTGAAAAAATACATGGCGAATCTCAGATGGTCAGGAGGTCAAAATACACAATGCTGCTGTAAACAGAGTTTTCACATTCACAGTCCAGCAGAGGTCTGAGAGCTACGTGAAACTGCAAGACAGCAAGAGTATTGGGTGAGGGGAAAAGACACATTTTCAATTTTATGTTTTACAACAATAGCAGCAGCAGATAGTGTGTACCAACTAAAACATATTAAAGCATAGATTGAAGGTCTGACAAAAAGCCCTGATTTTTACTGCAATTACAACACTCATTTTCAGGGTGAGCTTGTGCAATTTACCAATGTTGGATGTCCTTTCCTTCTTCAGTTTCTCAGGCTGCAGTTTCTTCCTTTTAAGGTGTATTGGGAACTTCTGATGAAAACAAGATTAATAAATATGCACTAAAATATTATTAATAATAAGCAACATTTCAGTTCCCTTAAGTAGAGCTGTTCAGCCTGGAGAAGAGAAGCTGCATGGAGAACTCATAGCAGCCTTCCAGTATAGAAGGGGGCCTGCCAGGATGCTGGAAAGGGACTCTTCATCAGGGACTGTAGCAACAGGGCAAGGGCTAATCGGCTCAAACTTAAACAGGGGAATTTCAGGTTAGATATGAGGAAGAAGTTCTTTACTGTGAGGGTGTTGAGGCACTGGAACAGGTTGCCCGAAAAAGTTGTGAATGTTCCATGCCTGATAGTGTTCAAGCCCAGGTTGGATAGGGCCTTGACAACATCGTCTAGTGTGAGGCATTCCTGTCCATGACAGGGGATTAGAACTAGATGATCTTAAGGTCTTTTCCAACCCTAACCATTCTATTATTCTGTGTGAGAGAGTAAATGTTAGTTTGCCGTTTCATCAAGTCCATAGTTTGAGTTCCTGTCATGTCATAGAATATGTTTAAAGGTTCTCATCACTCCCAGCGTGCAGAAAATGATTCAAGAGAGGTCAATTTCTATGAAGGCATCTCAACTTTGTAAGTCAGTGTTCACCAGACAATAATAAAACCAGTTCATCTCTAATCAGACCAGTATATCTTCAGCTACACCCTTCTTACAAAGTCTGCATGTCCATTATTCTTGATCCTCCTTTGTTTGAGATTTCCCTTTAATATATAGTGCAATTTGGATTCACCTTCAGGTTTGAGTATTCTTGTCTTCTGACCCCTACAAGGAGGTTCTGGACTTCAGCTTCCACTAAGACATGCCTTCACTATGGCATGGAAGGAAGACAAGCTTGGCTTTGGTTGTACAGTCTCCTTTCTGTATTGCTGCATTTTATTTTCTTAAGCTCTTTTCATGTTTACATTCATCCACTACTTCTTCCAGACATTTTTCTCTCTGCCTACTCCAAGTCTTACCTGGAAAGCCACTGCCACCCATGATGTTTCCATAATGTCTAGTCAGGAGTGGTGAGTTCTTTGGCAGGCATTCTCCTCTTTTGGCCATATGTAATGCTGTGGCATGGACAGAGCAGTTCAGCACTCAGCAGTTGCAAAAGGATTTAGTTGCCCTGACTCACGTAGGGCTGTGCTGATTTACGCCAACTGAAAGCCTGCATTCACCATGCTTTCCTCGCCCAGTTCTGTGCTAGTCCATCAGCTGAGGGTCTAGCCAGTCTACGCATAGATCCATGGTCATATCTGTTAAGATAAATGTGATGATAATGTTACATCCCATCAGTGAACACCACTGTGTGTGCAAGTATTCAGAGCTATGTTAATAGACTTCAAAGGATATACTGCAGTGTCAGGCAAGCTGCTTGAGAACTGAAGGTGAAATAAATCTTCAGTGGCCCAGGAAGCAAAATAAATAACAGTATACTAGGCTTATTTTTGACTGCCCTCTGCGATGCCTGTTGGTGGTGTCTCTTTTAAACCAAGTAATGAAATGAGCATATACAATTGGTTAGATTTTTTTAGAGTGTGTGAGAATGTATATAAAATAATAGATGAAATCTGGTCCTGCCAAGTTGTTCCTTCTGTTTATATGGTATCATATAAATTTATCTTGCTATAGTAAGTGTGTAAATCCCATGTCCAGTAACAGGAAAAAGAACTCACGGACTTCTGTGGAAAAATGCCTAACTATCTTGATCTGGTTTCTTCAATACTTTCTTCCTTGGTACCAGTGCTGGGGTTTTCCTGTCTTTGCTTCAGGTATTTTGGATGCTGTGGTAATGTAAGGCCTCTCACTTTCTGACTTTACAGGTCCTCTAACACTTTATTATGAAACCTTTATGAGGGACTACAGGAACTATAAGAACTATAACAGTTCTCTGTCAGCCACTATCTTACAAATTCATTGAAAGATTAGGTCAGAGGCATCTTTTTCATAAATAGGTTAGACACCGTTCTGCTCTAATCTTTATATTTGTCCCAAGTAATTTAGTAGTTACAAGGTTAAATGGTCAGTAAAATACCTGTAGATAAGGATCCGTGAAAAAGATCTTTGAATTAGGAACTACACAGAATACTAAAATTCATGAGAACTCTCTTAAATTTCTCTTCTTCTGTGTATCTTTCCTTTTTGTGTGATGTCTCCTACCTACTTGACTTTTAAAAACTTGGGTAAAGGGCAACTGATGACTCATTACTATGTCATACGATCTAGTAATAGGCAAATCTGGAACCCTTAAGAGCAGGTGTTGACTTGTGTGCAAGACCTACTGTGAAGTAAATTCATCCTTTAACATGAGTTGAACTTAGGGCAAATCATAATAGCACAAAGATTCACTTCTGAAGAGTTGATATCATTTAGAAATTAGAATTTAGAGGTTCTGCCTCCTGACAAAATGGCAGGAAAAAAAAAAATTGTAAATCCCGTGCTAAAGTGTGCTGTTGCACCATTTTTGAAAAAAGCCAAAGAAGTTACTACTGTATCTGATTCCAACTTGTTTACTCCCTTCCCTAGATCCCATAGTTAATTTTAAAGCATCAGGCTGTCAATGTGAAAGATTGCAGTTTGAGTGTGGTAATACATCACCTAACATATGTTTAACATATGCAGTGATATGTCCTCATATATTAGGGATTGCAGAAAGTATGACATTCTAGAACAGGCAGTACTATCACTTTGAGATATTGTGATGTTAGAATCCAGGATGTTGTGACATTAGAAGCCAAGATGCTGTGGGCTTTTTTCCTCTATGTAAGGTCTTAATTTCCACAGAATTATATTCAGTACTCAAAAATGCTGTGTATTTGCTCTGGCTTTCATCAGAGCACTTAATATTTAGTAATTTATTGCTATGCCTAGCTGTCTGTGACAACTTAAATGGGAATTTTAAAAACTTTTTAGGTTTTTGTTTACAGCAGATTTCTAATGTACATACTTAAAAAAATTTACAAACTTGGTTCTTAATGCAGTTCCAAATGCTGTGGCTGTATTACATGGCACTTGTTAGACTACATCTAGTATACTACATCCACTTTTGGAACCCTCAATACAACAAAGGCACTGAAAAACTGAAGTGAGTTCAGAAGGTCACAAGGATGGGGGGGAGGTGGGGGGGAGGAGGGATGGACATATCTCCAATGAGAAAAATTTGAGGAAACTGGGCTTGTTCATCCTGGAGAAAAGAATGCTTCAGGAGGACCTAACAGCGGCCTTTCTGTGCTTGTGAGGAAGTTATCAGGAGGATGGAGCCAGCCTCCTTACAGCGATGTATAGTGAAGACACCATGGGCATTAGTTGAAACATGAGTTTCAACAAGACAGGTTCAAGCTAGACAGAAGAACTTTTACTTTATGGAGGATAGTGAAACAGTGGGACAGATTGCCCAGAGAGTTTCTGGTGTCTCCATCCTTGGAGTTTCGCAAGTCCCAACTAGACAGACCCTTTGAGTTTCCTGCTCTGCCTTTGTAGTAGACACAGCTTTGAGCAAGAGGTTGGACTAGAGCTCTCCTGAGGTCCCTTCTAACCTTGCTTATCCTATGGTGCCATGCGGTTTAGATAATAATTAGTAGTTGTCCTGAGAAAAATAACTTCAGACAAGGCTTTTAGACTTCCAAAGAGGTCAAAGACCTTATAGCCAAGTGATGCTGATGTTTAATTTTATCAGGATTCACCAACATGCTGGATAAATTTTGAACAGTCTTACTTTGATTACTTTTCCAATACCACTTTGGAAATTGTCCCAGTAGGAGAAACACACCAATTCAAAGCATGTTTATCTCACCTACTTGGTAAAAAAGGGTATTGTCTTATTAACATATCCAATTCTTTCTGCTAGTATAGGTCACCTACAGTCCAGCAGCCCAAGATACAAATTCAACTTCATAGCAGATGTGGTGGAAAAGATTGCACCTGCAGTTGTGCACATTGAACTTTTCCTCAGGTAACACTTTTCAATTCTTTGTGTTTTACTTACATTGCCTAACAAAGGTCTACAAGTAGTAACTTTCATTTTGAATTCTTGACGTTCAAAAAATGCTCTGAAACATTACAGCAGACTCAGTTTTCCAGAGAACCACGAATTTTGTGTGTTTTGTTCCTGTTTAATAGATCTATTTTATTTGGCTTACAGGTATTTCCAATACATATTGTATGCCCTAAAATAAGTCCATCTCATCTTTGAAGATCAGCCTTCACTAAAATGTTCTGCTTCTTGGATTATGTTCATGATCTCAGTTTAAAGAAAACAAATCCTGAAAGTAGGGTGGGAAAACATAGGTCTTTGATGTTTATTCTACTTTCAATAAGAGGTGATTTTATTTTGGCTGGAGAACATTAAGAGGTATTATATTGACCTGGTGTAACCTGTCTAAACACAAAAATGATTTGTAATAGGAAAAAAATGGAGTAAATTTACTGACCAAAGCATACCAATATAAAGTGCACTGAAGCTGGAGCTGAGTCAGCAAGTTTAACATGGAGTACTCAAAACAACCTGGGAGGCAGGTTTAACACTGAGTGCTCAAACCAACCTGCTGTCAGAAGAAATTATGTCAAATATTATTTGTACTCCATTACCTGAATACTTTCCTGCTTAGAGTACTCTAATTTTATGTACGCTTAAGAATTTGGATAATTTATGCAGGCTTTTTTTAGCATGCAAAATGGAAATAATCAGGTTTTCTGAAACAGAGCTTTATGCACATAGTGACTTTTTTTGAGAGAATGCTATAGTTTAAGATGTTTAAGATCCTTGCAAATATAGTTGAGATTGTTTGTTCTTTCCCTATATGTAATGTTTGTTCAGCAGCCTGCTGGGTGCTAATTGTGATATTGCCTTCTGCCTGGGATTGGCTCCAATTCTTTACTGCTGTATAGCCCAGAATTTTCAAACAATTTCCTAATAAGGACCATATCTCAGAAGAAAAAAAAATTTATGGACCTTTTCTCATCATCTACTACCCAAGCACTTTCTGTTCCTCTAACAAATCTAAGGTCATTGCAGCAGTTGTTCACAGAAGAGTCATCATGCTTTAAACAGTTTATAAAGTCTTTTAACTGTCTGTATTGTGGCAGATGATGTTTCCCACCAAGTTTTACTCATTATTAGCGTGCTTCATTTCTTTTCTTTCACATTCCCAGTCCTTCCAGACATGCTTTTCCTGCCAGTCTACACTTGGGCTTCATGATTCCAGGAGACACCACCTCTTCCTTTACTCCTTTGTCCAGCTGCAAAGTTCCTTCTTCTTCCCTTTTTTCCATTGGAATATCGATCCACTTGTCAGCCCTACTATTTCCTGTCATTATTTTCTTCCCATATAGAAGCAGCAGCCGGTGGGATCAGATGGGCTCCTCCTCCTTGCTTTCTTGTCACCTAGTCTCTTTGCAAGGAAATGCATGAAGGTAGAATGAGAAAACAAAGGAAAAAGACTGCTAGTTGTCTGAAAACCTTGTTTGCTATCTCCCTGGCTGACTAAAAGCAGTCACAATTTTCAGCAAAGAACCCTCTGTCACCAAATGTTTTGTTATTTCTCAGGGTGAAAGGTGGTAAATGGTACCTAATGTTATCTGCTGTTAAGTTATGCTTCCCTTATGAGTTATAATTACTTGCTTTTTGTACAGGCACCCTCTCTTTGGGCGAAATGTCCCACTTTCCAGTGGATCTGGGTTTATTATGTCCGACTCTGGTTTAATTGTGACCAATGCACACGTGGTGTCAAGCACCAATGCTATATCAGGGAGACAGCAATTGAAAGTGCAGCTACAGAATGGAGATACCTATGAAGCAACCATCAGAGATATTGACAAGAAATCTGACATTGCAACAATAAAGATTCACCCTAAGGTGAGTGGCATAAACAGATGAATGAATGAATTTGGGAACCCTGTTTCAGTTTCATTTAGTGCAGAGTAGTTGGCTGGAGTATATGTTTAGGGGTTCTTTGGAAATATATCTGGGGAAAACAATATACTGATAAATACAGGCCTTGAAATGTTTCATAACTTAGAATGAAATTACTTTGTCATCTGTGCTAGGAACTGCTAAAAGTTAAGGTTAAAAAATGTAGCTTAGTCAATATGTGCCCAGATTCTGCTATCTTTACCTGACAACCCAGGCTATTTTGACTGATCCTTCTAGCTTTGTACCAGTACTTGACCTGCAAGGTGGTATATAACATAGAGAGTATGATCAGCTAGTTTGTATGTTTCTAGGAGAAGGAGGGAACAATCTGCTGGAAAACAGGGAAATCTGTTTCAGAATCTTGCTGGCTTTTTATTTCTGGATGAAATTGCAAGGTACTGTTGCTAGCAGTTTGTTTCTGAAGACGGTGTACTAATTTTACCTGGCATAACTTGTGGGTATATGATAGTGAGTGCATCTTTTATCAATGTAATGGATGTGCCTAACTTTTTGGTAGTTTTTGATTTTTCCTGTCAGATTGCTTTGATGTATAAACTAATATTTATTTCTTTCTGTTTTTATTTAAGAAAAAACTACCAGTATTGTTACTGGGACACTCTGCTGATCTGAGGCCAGGAGAATTTGTGGTGGCAATTGGAAGTCCATTTGCCTTACAGAACACTGTGACAACAGGTATTGTCAGCACTGCTCAGAGAGATGGCAAAGAACTCGGCCTGCGGGACTCAGACATGGATTATATTCAGACAGACGCTATTATCAATGTAAGTACTAGATATGTAAGGAACTCAGTTTCACAGTCCTGGAACATTGAAGCACCCACCTTCAGCAGGGAAGTGTGTGCTCTGAAAGGTGAATCCACTAAATAAAAGCAGTTTCGTTTAAAAGCAGTAATAGGCTCTTCTTTTTATAGAAGACTATGCAATGTCTGTAAGTTGTATTCAGGCATTAGTGTTGTGAAATGTCTGATAAATAAAACTACACTCTTTGAGGTTGTCTGTGAAGACGTTACACATAACCGACCCTTCTCATTCTCTAGATCTCATGGTAACACATAGTTTATAGACCAGGTGTAAATCAGCACATTTATCTCTACTTGTTCAGCTGATCTGGCCAAGCAAGTTGTAGAATAGAGCCAAAGCTTCTTTCTTCTCCATGCGTTAGAATCAAATGGAGTAGTCTGATAGTATCTGCTTCAATTTAGTAACATGAGACCCAGTTAAGAACTTGAGGAGAGGGCTGTGTTTCTGTTGTTCTTGTTTTCCCTTTGCACATCACATACTCCAAGTAAGAATCTAGATGTAAAATAACACAAAGTTTGAGATGCAGTTTGGACTTGAGGGTTCTAGCATTGCATCTTATATAGAAATACATGACAATAATATCCCTTCAGAGCAGCTTGGAGGGATCCAAAGAGCTTAAGTAAAGTCCTTGGGTATGTATATAACTTGTACTGATTCTAAAAAGAGCACTGCATGCATAACTGAGGTAGAAAATGATCTGAAATTTTATGGCTTAAATCTGTTACACATTGAAAAGAAAGTATTTTCAGGATTTATTTGCTGGACCTGGATGGCAAATTTGATGTAGCAAGTCATAACATGTGAAGTGCTTCACGAATGTTTGTTGTCACAGACTTGTTGAGAAGTTGTGTGGAGAAAAAGAGGGTGCTAAGATATGACATGAAAGTGTGCTTCTCCAAAAAGCTTCTATATGATCCAGGAGCTGACCCCCTTAAGGTATTTAATTGAAATTACTCTCTCCAGTTTTATAAGGAGAATAGGAAAACTTTTTCAAAATGAGTTACTTAGGAGCACACACTGAATTAGTGGCAGAGACAGAATTAGAACATGGGATTCTTGACTTCACGCCTATACACATTCCTCAAGATCAGACTCCTTTCTTGTATATACTTAGGCATTCACTGCCCTCAAAAGTTAATGAGCAAGTTTAGACAAGGATAGCAGAGTGTGTGTAAATAGTGACAGCAGAGGAGGTAAGGTAAATGACGATATATTTGAATTGCTTTGCCATCTGAGACCACAAGATAAGAAGGTAGTTCCTGGCATAGAGATGCTTTGTGCTTAGCTAATCCACTAGTTTTCTCCTGAGAATGGGAGGAGTTTGAGAGCTGGTCTACTCAGAGCATTCCTGTGGCTCAGCCAAGACTTTCCTGCAGGAATGTGTATGCAGCTGCTTTCTGAGAAATGCTGGGACAGCAACAACATGGGGCAGGAGAAAACAGGGCCGTAGCTTCTAAATGGAGATATATTGCATGTGACAAAGTTCTTTCATTATCAAATCCTACAAGCAGATGACAAGTGAAGGACAGATAATATGCTAAGGAAGGCTGAAAAATCACTAGCTTGATTCCTCTGTGTCAGTCAGACATAAAAATCAAGTGTGTAGCCTTTGATCGCTGAAAAGGTACAATGTGAGAAACTGATCTCTGTTTAAACTCAAACTTAGAAGCTGTTTTAAAAACTTTAATATCTGCTTTATTCTTCTGAGAATTTATAAGGTTTGCCCAGTGCTATCTAAGTATAAACAGTTTATATGGCTGATGTTGCTGTCATGCATCACTAGCTTTTGTTTCTTTTGAGTGCTAAGTTGCTGCTCTTGGCTGTTCAGTAGACCTACTTGAAAACTCAAAACCAAACTTGAGACAAGCAACTTCTCCAGTCATTTCCTATAGTCCTGCTGGATGTGTTCGTTGAAGGCCATTACATATTAAGCAAATTTGAGCTGCTCAGAGCTGCTATATGCCCTCCCTAGAGAGGGCTGCATGCCTATGGTTACTAAATCAATCCTTACATGGTATCTACCTCATAGCAATATGCTGTGATTAAATATGTAAAGCACTGTGTTCCAGTGGAGCATGAGGGACCGACCACAATACAAACCAAAGTGATCAATAAAACTACTTAAGAACTGTACCTTATTCTGGTGGCCTTTAGAAGAATAGAAATGCTTGTTTTAACTGTTAATGTTTCTTCCTAAACTTAGGGTCTCACTATTTAGAGTGGTCAGTTGCTGCTCCTAACTTAAGGCCTGTCTCTGAAAAGAAAAAAAAATCTAATCATAAGAGGTGTGAATGGGTAGGGTAAGACCTATCTGTAATCTTCTGTGGTCAATATTGTGTCCTTCTGTGCTGCCTAGGAAATAGCCTGCTGCTTGTTACATCTTAGATCTTTTAATTTACTTATATAAAAAAAAATACTGTTTGAAATGAAAATTGCATTTCCTGCAGTGAAGCACCTATTTATTGTTCCCTTATATCATTTTTACAGTACGGCAACTCTGGAGGACCTCTGGTTAATCTGGTAAGTCTAGGTGACTTGATTCTTCTGTTTTGCATCAAGAGCTAGTTTGAAGTAAGTGGGAGAATATTGAAAAGATTCACAGGTCATACCAGCTTTCATTCATTCAAGCTAATGGTAGGCAGATACCTTGAAGCCAATACAAACTATGCAAATTAGGTTTATACACCATTGGAAAACACTTTCCTGTAGACCAGAGGAAATTTTACACAGCAGTAAGAAAACTGGGATCTAGTAGGAACAGTCATACTTGTTCTCCCTATGGAACCTAGGATGCACAGCAAAGGTGGGACCTGGTTAATCTGCACAACTATTAAAATAGAATGCTTTAGACCAGCACTGATTTTGCAGGTTGGAGAATTATGGCTGTAGTGGTTACAATGGCTCCACTGCCTGCTCAGTGCAGGTAATCTCTTTTCTGAGTGATGGTATGTACCTTGGATGAACAAACTGTACTGTAATCTCTCTGGCTAGCACAGTGAAATGTGAAAGGGATTGTGAATCAGAGCCCAGATCCTCCCTTACAACTAATGTTTATTTCTTGAGTGATTACAACACTCTAAAATTTCATACACCAGCTTTTAACATGAAATGCTAGGCAGTGAAATGAACCCTGTCACCTGGGACAGAATTAATAGGGTACTGTCTCTCAACAGGATGGTGAAGTGATTGGGATTAACACCTTGAAGGTCACAGCTGGGATTTCTTTTGCTATTCCTTCAGACCGTATCACTCAGTTTCTTACAGAGTCGCATGATAAACAAAGTAAAGGTAAGGTCTGCAAGAAACAGTGACATCTTGCAATTATTGTCCTGATCTATCATTAAAGTGCCAAAAGACACAGGTCTGGGATCCTACTGAAAGGAGCAGCTTTATTTTGCAGTATAGAACACCATAGACTTAGAAATAGAAAGCAACTTCACAGAAGACATTTTATTACTCAAACCCCCAGAAAGTAGACAGTATCTCTATAGATCTGGGAAAAAGGACTTCTGAGGATAGTGAGGAGGCAAATGAGTCATTACAGTCTCAAATGATCTTGAGAACACCTGGTGACCTGCTCAAGGAGTCTTATCCTCCTTTTTCACATATTGTCCAAGCAAAAAGGAGATTAAGGTGTACTGTAGAGAGTAAAGTAAGAAGTTTTAAAACAGTTGTCTACAGATGGAGTGTAGTGTGTGCACATCATCAGTGGATGATCTTTATTTTGCCATGGTCATCTATGTCAGTACTATATAACTGGGTATTGTGATAGACTCTCAGACCCCAGTGGAAGAAGAGCTGTGTACTAATTCCTGAAGAAATACACTGGGAGGATGGGGAAGAGGCAGAAAAAAAGAAAGGCCTCTGTACCAAAGAGCATATAAATCTAAATAAACTGACAACTGCAGTAGTCTGGACTTTTTTATATGCTTGCCTTGCATCTGTCACACTGTACTGGGTGTCATTCCAGATGCTGCACAGCCAAATCTGATCTAGTCATGCTTCAGCCAGATCAAACCTTTCTTTCTCTTTTGCTTGCCAGTTCATCTGTCCACACCCTACTCGTCTTTTATCATGACTGTTGGCCGCTGCTTCTCTTGAATCTTTCTGGTATTAATCTTGTCTTCTCCTGAGTTCATCCAGTTGCTGATGCCAACACCATTGTCCTCTCAGTGTTCTCTCAGACACTGTTATTTCAGAAACTTCCCTTAGTCTGAGGTTTTAAAGTTACACATCCGCTTATATATTTGAGACCCTCACAATTCTGAGGGGTCCCCTCATCTGTGTTTTGCTGAATTCCCCAAATTAGATAGTTTTTCACGTGTTGATTGGGGCTGGAGGAGATGTTGATGAAAAAAGCCCTTGATGCAAAGACAAGGAGAGTTTCTAAGAGATATTTTCACCATATTTGAGACTTAGTTTGCATTCTTTAGGCCTTTAGTAACAGTCCTCAATTTTGGTGTATAGGCATTATTTCTTGACATAAAGAATTTATGTAAGCATCTTGGGATGTTTTTATAAGGTTTTTTTTGCTCCAGTTATGTTCCAGTAGTTTCAGTGGGATCCTCCCTTTTGGTACAATTAGGTCATGGAAATAAGTTCAAGAGTATTACCATTTTGCTCCAAGTGTCATATTGCCTGAAGATGATAAAATTCCCGTAGGAAATGGCTCTTTCCAGATACACTCTGACATATAGGGGGTACTGTCGACATTGTTTAGCAAGCTTGATGGTGGTCTTCTAAATCTCAGTTGATCAGATGACCATCAGACTTCTATATAAGAAGTCCTATCCATTATATGTAACTGCGAGTGTATGACCTACTGCAGTACCGGAGCAGAGAGGAGGAAAAAAGGAGAGGATGTCATTTGAGCAAAGAATTTGCACTCGTTATCATTAAGTAACATTCTATATTACCTAATGCCTGGGTAATACATAATCATACCTAATATAGTTTTGACCAAAGATTTACCACACTCTACACAGAGATATTTTTCTGCTGAACGGCTTGAAAGCCTTTGCTAATTTTGGATTTATCAGTAATGCTGTTAACCTCCTTTTAGAGCTAGGAATTCCTGAACTGGTGCATCAAGTTAAGTGTTTCCATCTATATCTCAAGTTTTACAATCTGTGTGTTCTGTCATTACCTCTGAAAGTCATCTATATACTTAAACTTGGACTGATTTTTTTACTTCTGTGCCTTTGTTAGTATCCCATAGGAATTTCTCAGTTTCAGTCTTTGCTCTGCCATCTATTACTAGTTTAGACTTGAGCATAAGACTGAAACTAGCAAGTGTTCAAAAATATGGATCCTCTAGAATGGAAGACAGTAAGTTAGTGATTTGACAAAATATTAAGGAGAAAATCAAGCCTAAGAGATCAGCCTGGCCTCTCACATAATGCTAACAGAAAAGTGAATAAACCTAGTTTCCGATGGGCAGGGAGAAATAGGGGAGTTCTGTATTGGCCACATCCAGCAAATCATTTATATGAATCCACATTTACATCCCCAGAATGCTTTATTAATTGTGTTGAAACTATATGCTTACCTATGTATTTATATGGTTATTACTGATAATTAATGCCAATAGTCATGAGGGCTGCTTAGGAGGCTTGCTGGGTATAGATTCAGGCTACTAATTAAATTCAGCTATGCAGTTTATATGGAAGATACACTGCGAATAATACAGCATTGTTGACTTGAGCTGTTTTCATGGTTTCTGTTGGCAGTGGAATGTCTTTCTTAAATGCTTTCAGGACTGCTCATGTAATTTGCAATATGATCTAAGTGCAAAAGGAGTGAGCAGAGAAGTAGGAGTTTTGCCTGCTGCTTGAATAAAAAGTGCAGGATTTGCTTCTTCACTTGGACACCTTGATGATATCCTGGTCCCACTGAAATCAGGTGTGATGGGGATACTCGTGCCAGTTACTCATGCCCATAAGAGTCTGAGTACCTGACCCCTTAATTTGGACTTAACAATTCTTTTTGCCACATTTTATAAGTCATAAACACTTTGCCTTAAGCCTGTGTTTATCTCTTTGGTTAGCATCTCTACTGTTACAAGTTTCAGTAAAAAAGAGAAAAGGTTAACGCTAACGCATATGCTATCCTTGCTGTAGAACAGAAATCTCCTTAAATAGTGAACTGCTTCTAGAGACTCAGGGTCAGCTGCTTGTGACTTTCTATTAACACAAAACAGATTCAAGTTTAAACTAGTGGTTGAGGTTGGTTTGCTTGTCTTTGTACCGCTGGAATCAGTGTTTAATTTGGCATGGTGTTTACAAATGAAATGTGATTTGAGTATCTCTCTGCTGTGCTGTGCTCCAGCTTTAAGCCAAAATAGTTTCACATTTGTTCAACTTGATTGTTCCAACATATTAACCTTCTTTACTACTGGGACTTCACCCTGGTGACATGCTTCTTAGATCTGTAACCTCACTTTATTCCAGTTCTCCTAATAATTTTGTCTTCTGCCTTGTGGTTGCACAGATTGCCAGAATGACAGGTTTTGAGACTTCTTTTATTCACAGAGCACATGTAACGTGACAGTGGAAGTTCCAGGTGCCACATACTGTTCTGCCAGTGTGACTTAACCCCAGCTTCAAAGGGCCTATCCTTTGGGGATGATAAAAGACTACAACTGGTTCATTAGAACTATCAGCAAGAACTCTGCTTAGAGTTATAATAAACTGGCCAACTGTATTTCCCTCTAATCATTGTTGATGAAAAGTTTGGGGTTTGTGCAAGATGTTTGACTTATGTTAAATTGAATAAAATGGACTTTTGCTAAACAAGGGGCCTGAAAGGTTTTTTGCCTGTATTCTGACGTATGAAATGGCTAGAGGGTGGGAAGGAAGGGAATCTAGACCCTGCTGCTAAAATTATCCACAACTCATAATTATTAGTTTGACTTTATAAATAGCCTGCCACTTTTACAGTATGAACCACTGTTTCCAGTGTGGCAAACTTACTGTGGAGAGAGGGCTGAAGGCTATTTTGAATTTTAATGCATAAACAGGAGTGAAATAATACCCTGACCTGCTCAAAGATGAAGGTAGAAAGAGACCTTTAGTTGTGAATAAGTTTGTGGTTACCAGATTTTTTTCCCTCAAAAGCCTTATTTTTATATGTATCATTGGCCACTGGGGAATTAATTCCCTCTTAACCAGTGGCATTTCTGTGGTTTTTCATTCTTGCCCAGTTTCCTCCTTGCTGTTTTGTTTCTTCCAGATGAGCTTCTTTTGTCCTTTCTTTCATTTTCATTTTTCTTTATGTAAAGATTCGTAACTTGGCTCCCAGGGCATGCTCTGTGCTTCTGCATATATCTGCATCACACAGGCGATGACCAGCAGTAAACTGATTAATGCAAACAGTAAACTGTCACCAGCCTGTCATCTCTGTGTCTCTTGAAGACAACTTCACAATTTTAACTGTCTACATTGCAGGAGGGGTATTTTCAGGTAGGAGAATCATGTTTGGGTATTTTTAAAAAGTGAAAACTTCCATTTATGCCATGTAGAGAAGCACTATGAGTGCACTACTTCCATGCCAAGCCAAAGCTCTTGAGGCTTCAATTTGAGCAAATAGACTTCTTCATAACACTCCTACTATAGCTGATTCTGATCTCATTAGTTTCACATTAAAATAGTAGAGAGCCAGAACATTACAAGGAAAAGCAGAGCTGACCATTACAGTTGTCAGACTGTTCATAGTGTAGTAAATCCAATGTTTAGTCATCCATATTTTCACTGATGCTAGTGGGAATAGTGAACATGCATAGGATTCAGGATTAATTCCTTTACTTGGGACTATTTTTCTTGGAAAAAACAAGAGTTAGAGGAGACCATGTACATCTTCTTTCCAAACTTTTTTCTCACATGAGAACATGGAGGAGCTTTAAGAAATTGTGATGTAGTTACACTGGAACAAGTAAGAGGAAATAATGTTTCAAACCGGATATAGCTAACTACTGAAGCACTTACTTTAGGAAGTCATCAAACTGCCTGTTTCACAAGACAGCTGTGCAGTGCATGTCTGTGCGTGACTACTAAAAGCTACCACAGAAATGTGGTGCTGTCCCTGAAGGAGTGACTTCTCACCATTTAAAATTCTATAGCTACGGCTAATCATAGAGTAGTTTGTGTTGGAAGGGATCTTTTAAAGGTCATCTGATCCAACCCCCCTGCAATGAGCAGGGACATCTTCCACTATACTTCCAATCTGACCTTGAATGTTTCCAGGGATGGGGCATCTACCACCTCTCTGGGTAACCTCTGCCAGTGTTTCACCACCCTCATTGTAAAAAATTTTTTCATAAATCTAGCCTGAATCTCCCCTCTTTTAGTTTAAAACCGTTACCCCTTCTCCTATTGCAATAGCCCTACTAAAAGCTTGTCCCCCTCTTTGTTGAGGGCCCCCTTTAAGTATTGAAAGTCTGCAATGAGGTCTCCCTGGAGCCTTCTCTTCTCCAGGCTGAACAACCCCCACCCTCTCAGCCTTTCTCCATAGGCGAAGTGCTCCAGCCCTCTGATCATTTTGGCTAAGGTCTATGTTTGGGTTTACTTGGGGTTATTTGTTTCTTTTTTTTTTGTTTTCTAAACTTGCGTTTTCATTCTTTAGGGTAGAAATACCGAGTTATTTGCATCAGAATCAGTGTGAGTCTTTTGGTTATCCTTTCTCTGAAGAGTGGAAATGTTAATTTCTTTAAATCCCATTTCTACATTTTAATGAGAACAACATATGATTAAATTGTCTTGACCGTTTCCAGATGAAATGATAATTCATTGAGAATTTTTCATTTACTGTGCTCATGTGATACTAGATCACAGAAATTTTCCTGAATTTCCTGAAGGACACCTCATAGAGTGTAAATGAGCTTCTCTCTTACTCTTGCAGGGAGAGAGATTGTCATTCTGTACACCAAGGCTAACCAAAATAAAAAATTACCTCAGTGTCGATGTGTATGATTTCTGTTTAATTTTGTTAAGAGCTGATACATCCTGTTTTAATTAACAGGTATTTTGGGTCATCAAAGTAGTTATTTTTGTCAGGGTTTAGCTAAGTTTCATAAATATCCTCTGTTGTTTTCAGATGGGAAGAAACGTTTCATTGGCATCAGAATGCTGACAATAACACCTGCGTAAGTATAGAAAACAATCTGTATAATCATGCACACAAGATGTGGTCAGTAGTTCTTCAGAACTTCATTCAGTTTTCATTACAAATCTCCAGAGGATCCAGAAGTGTGCATTAGCTTCTATGAAGTCTGCAAACATTTTAATGAGCTGTGAAATACATGTTCTGACTCCTGAATAGTGATAATGGTGGATGCGCTGTTGATAGCTTAGGAAAATTAGGAAGGAGGATTTTGGTTCTTGATGAGCATGTCTGGAGTCACATTAGGCTGTAGGTGACGTTTAAACAAGCTGCTGCTTTCAGGTGACTTTGAGTGCCAATGACTTATTAGCTGCTTGAGGGTTTGGTGGTAGTTTTATCTGTGCCAGTGGAGGCTGTATTAGGTGAGATTTAATGCCTAACCATTAACTGGAAAGAGAGTAGTTGCTAAAGTGTAGAACTAAAGCTTCTTGCCTCCATTTTAATAAAGCCAGAATGTAGACACCTTCCTCTAGTTCTTTACTGTCTTTTCTCTCATGCATTGCTTTGTGTCTTTCCATTGCCCAAATGTATTCTGGGATAACATCTTACATCTTACATTATTACATCTATGTTCTTTCCCAGCAGTAGGCACGTTTCCAATGTGGCAGTAGACTACAAAATTAAACAATACAATTTCCAGCTGGGCTTGTAGTAAAGCCATCTTTGTTTATTGAGTTAAACTCTTGCAATCCTCCCCAAAGGGTCAGATCCTCAGCTGAAACGGATCAGGGTAATGGCATTAACATCACCTAGCCACCACTGAGAGAAACTCAGGATGTTTCTGTGCATAATTGTGAAGTGAACATGATGTGAGAATTGACTGCTTTTGCAATATCTTAACAAATCAGTTTAAGATATCTCCAGGCCTGTTTTCAGGAAAAGACTACTTTCCTTGATGTGTTTACTTTAGTCATTTAATTGTTAGCTTCCTCAGTACAAAACCAATTGAAGTGAAGCAATGTGCAGCCATTTGGGCTTGGTTCCCATCTGAGGGAACCCAAGTTTTCATGGTGGTCAGCCAAGTAATCCATCATTAATTTAAAGCCTTTCTTTCTAGAAATGGGTTTTAACCCACGCTGAACATAGACCTAAAATTATGTCATCTCCTCAGTAAAGAGGGGATGTTTTTAAAGTCTTTATTTTGCAGCTGGTTCCTGTCTTTTTTAGGAAAGGATGCACAAACAGTTCCTCAACAAAACTTGAAAAACTTGAGTTCTTTCAGGAAGAAACTTGAAGTTTCCTTGAAAAACTCCCACAGATAGTTCTGATCTATCTGATGACTGAAGTTATAAAAAACTATATTGTTCTAGACAAAGACAAATTAAGAATGACTTGCAAAATAAAAGAATTGAAATAGTTAGCAAATTTCTGCCCCATCACCATCACTAATTCTTTGGGGCAGGAATATCTTTTGCCCCTCCACAGTACCTAGGACAGAAAGTGCTGCTATGCTATGCTCTTCTACAGTGGCCCTGTGCTACTGCTGCAACCAGTTAAAGTCAAATTCTTGTAAATGTATGAGACCATTAAATATAGCATGCTTGGCACAGGTAAGTAGTTTTTTTGCATTCTCATCAAAAGAACAAGGGCAAACAATTAACTGTTAAGTCATTTAGTTTTGGTCACAAAAAAAGGTAAATAAATAAATATTTCTGAATGCTGCTGGTTTTGTAGTGGAATCAAATGCTGTATAAATTTGTTCTTCTCTTAGCTTGGTGGAAGAACTGAAACACAATAATGCTGATTTTCCTGATGTCAGAAGTGGAATTTATGTACATGAAGTTGTTCCAAACTCACCTTCTCATAGGTATGTAGAGCACATTGTTTTCTTCACCATAAATAAATCTCCAAATAGATACTGGTAGGTAATACTTCTATTTATATTCAAGTACTTTCTCATATCAGTCTTGATTTGTATTTAAACGATTAAAAATCATGCTTTAGGTAAAAAATAAGTTAAAATATTTGTGCTGAGATCCTACTCACATCTACAAAAGTGAGAAAAGGCACTTCCAAAAATTATTTTAGGAATAATGGCAGAAAATCTTTTCTATTTCGCCTTTGCTGCAGTTTTGTGGAAGACAGAGAAAGCTAGAGTACTTGTTTTTGCTGTTTTAGAAGAAAATACTCAATGAACTAATGCAAGCCTGATTTTGCATTTAGAAGTTACTATTTTGCAGTCAGAAGGGTGGAATTTCCCCTCAACTGAAACTAAAAGAAGTAAAAATTTATCACATCAGCCAAAGAGGTGCTGAATAGGTTTTGTATTTTTTCTCTGCATAGAATGTGTATTTACTGCCTTTTTCTTCTTGTTTTTGCAGAGGAGGGATCCAAGATGGAGATATTATTGTTAAAGTCAATGGGCGTCCTTTGATGACTTCCAGTGACCTGCAAGAGGCTGTGATGAATGAATCACCTCTACTACTTGAAGTTCGAAGAGGGAATGATGACTTGCTATTTAACATTGAGCCTGAAGTTATGTAAATAGAATTGAGGAAACTCTCACCATAATCAAACTCACTTATTCTGGAACACTAGATACCTCCTTTACAGCTACAGTAATTATGCTTCCTGTTGACTAATGACAAGGTGGACTAACTTAATTGCCTGAGCCATTTCTGTACATAGCAGCTAGAATGAATTCAGTTGTGCCATTTATAGATTTAACTCAAGTGAAATTTAAGAACTGTGTTCTGGGGAGGAAAATAAATTTTGGGTAGCTGATAGCAATGTGTTCCACTTCCAGTTCCTGCAGGTTCTGAGCACTTCTCCATCTCTTTTGAAAGACCAAAATACAACAGGAAGTGAGGAAGAATGCCAAAAGGGAAACTATTCCTGAACTAGTCATGGCCGCAGCAGAACCAAGCTATTGCAATGCACAGTTGAGCTTTTTAATTTATGTCACTTTTTCAATGTGAACCTAGTATTGACAAACCTTGTATTTGTTCTTCGTGCTTCTGTGCTACATGTTAATGCAGGTAGATTAAATCTGTAAATATCTGAAAGGAACAAAAATGGTATCAGGCTATAGAGTGTTACACCTAGGTCATGCGATTTTGGAATATAGTAAGTGATTCTTATAGAATTAATGCCTTATTATATATAAATCAAATCGATGTGCTGAACAAAGTTAAGTTTGAGAAAGTGCACAGTTTTTTAAGAATTTGATACAAGTTAGTTTTGCATCTTATTGGTAAGCTTTGCTGTAAAATTGTTATACTACTTTTGGCTTGTACTTTGTATGTTTCTACTGTAAGGAGAATAAAGTTTACACTAATGATGTGGTGTTGTAAACCTCTTTTTAAGCAAGTATGTCTTCCCTCCCTCCTCTGTCAGACTGGAATAGACTCTCACAGGAGAAAATTTTCTTTTGGAAAATTGGACCCTGATGTTACAAAAACTCTTTGCAGCCCTATGGCATAATTATTCTGCCTTTATTTAGGCTATGTTTAGAAATGCTTTCATACAAGTAGTTTATTTACAGTGGTTTTTTCATATTCACGAATTATCCTTTGATGTCATTTAGAGAGTATCTAGTTGGAATCCGGTTGTCCTCAATTCTGCCTGTACATGACAAGAAGCAGAAAAGAAGCACTATTAAGCCCAGATTACAGCTAGAGTGTGTGAGACTTCTATGTAGTAAACCAGGGATAGTAATTGCTAAGAGCTAAATCCAGATCTCCCAGGTAGCCTAAACAACACAATTGTCTTCTTTAGCGAATATTGCTACCATTCCCAAAGAAAGTATCTTCACCTGGACCATCTTCTGCAGCAAGTTGTACTTTCTAGACTTTATGTGTCTTTGGGTAACTCCTTTTTGCATCAGTGTATCTTTAGGGCAGCTGGGACCTTCCTTTCAGATTGTCATCACAATGTCATGATTGTGACAAACCTTGCATCTTTGGGTTTGTAGCATGCCAGACATGGAAAAAAGCAATCTGTTCATTGCTTGCTGGGTGGCTGTGACTGCAACTATTCAGTTGTAAGGTGAATGAGGTATATTCCTCCTAAAAGTGAATACTGTTTCTTTCCATCACATTGCTGCCTGTAATAATGGTATGATGCCCATGCTGTCAGTAAAAGAAGAGCTGTTTTCACCCCTCCAACAGAAGGTAGTTGTACCTGTTGAGTATTCCAACTCCTTTCAGTTAAGATGCAAAAAGCATAAACATGTTCTGAACTTAGGATAGCTGACATACAGGATACTGTCATAGCTAAAGTTAAGCCTATCCGTATGTGTGTACCACGTTAGAACTAAATGTACAGGTTGTGAGGAGTGTGTCCATTGATTAATATTATACAAAATATTTCCATGAGTTTTTTGCTGACTTTTTCAGATTTTTGAACAACAAATTGTGAAGACCCACAGAGTGATCAGCTTCTCTCATTGTAAGAAAACCTTTTTGGCTACCAGATAACACAGTAATGATTTTGAGACAAAATGCGTAATAACCCTTAATATAACAGTACTGAATAGTCTGTAAGAGCAATATTAAAACTGAAGCAATACTGTGCTGTTGACACTGGCCAAGTGCCTTGGCCTTTTAATCGTGACGCTGTGTGGAAGGGATAAAGGCTGTCTTCTTACTCATCAAGAACTGTAGCATTCTACCCACAGTTCCTCAGCTTTCTCTGAAAATCTGTGGAGCTCACACATTAAACAGTCTGCAAGTGCCATTGCATTGGAGCAGATTTCACTCTGAGGGAGTAAAGGTCAAATGAGATTCTTTCAGAAAGAGCGAATTGTCATTTCATTTGGCCAGAGGAGCATCTTTGTCAATTCAGCTCTTGTGTGACCCTTAGCTGGTGAAATACGACATCATTAATTGCTACTCATCTCCCTGACATCAGCCAGAGCTGCAGAGGTTAATTGCTCTGTCTTAAGATGGAGTCAGCATCTACTGGTGCCAGCAGTTAACATTCTGTCTATAACACAACCTTGCTATCTCTGTTTCTTGGCAAAGAGAAAATAAGATGTCAGTAGGTATCACTTTAAAACAAAACATTCAGTTGACCTATCTATTGCAAGTGGTTACTGGCTGTGTCTCTCCCAGGGGGGCAAAAAAGAAGGAACAGAAGTGTGATTTTGATCTCTCAAAGAAACTGAACTGGTAGCTACAGCTTTTCCAAGTCAAGGTTGGGTCAACAAGATGAAAGCGTTTGGTATTCAGACTGCAATGAGTATGTGTTAGAGGGAGTGCAGATGAGGCAATGAAGATGCTCAGAGTTCCACAGCACCTCTTCGAAGAAGACAGGCTGAGAGAGTTTGGGTTCTTCAGCCTGGAGAAGAGAAGGCTTTGGGGAGTCCTTAGAGCAGTCTTCTAGTTTCTAAATGGAGCCTACAGGCTGGAGAGGAACTTTATAGAAGAGCTTGTAGTGACTGGACAAGGGGGAATAGCTTTAAACTGGAAGAGGGTAGATATTAGGAAGAAGTTCTTTACTGTGTGGGTGGTAAGGTGCTGGAACATGTTGTCCCATAAAGCTGTGGATGCCCCATCTCTGGAAGTATTCAAGGTTGGATAGGGTTATGAGCAACCTGGTCTATTGGAAGGTTCCATGGCAGAGGGATTGGAACTGGATGATCTTAAAGGATCCTTCCAACCCAAAACATTCTATGATTCTCTGATATTCGTTACTCTGACCCCTCTTTTGTTACCATGAAGATTTCTAAAGCTACTTCATTATTTCTGCAAGGCCCAATCAGTAAAATAACAAAAGAGAGATCGCCAATGACAATAGAAAAGACACAGACATTCCAGGGTGCTTCTGTGCTGCACCCCAGCAAGGTTTGCTGCAGTAGGTGCTGCACACCTTGGCCAGCAAACTAACCCCTGCAAGGGAGCTCCCTCTCTCCTGCCCTGCTCACTGGTGCCTGCTGTGGGCCTGAGCAAGTTAAAGACAACTTTCCAGGCTCAACATTTAGTAGAAAATGGGAACGAGCCAACACCATGCATAATAAAATCATAGAATCATAGAATAGTTAGGGTTGGAAAGGACCTTAAGATCATCTAGTTCCAACCCTCCTGCCATGGGCAAACACACCTCCCACTAAACCATGCCACCCAAGCCTATGTCCAATCCAGCCTTGAACACTGCCAGTGATGGAGCATTCACAACTTCCCTGGGCAACCCATTCCAGTGCCTCACCACTGTTACAGTAAAGAACTTCTTCCTCATATCCAATCTAAACTTCCCCTGTTTAAGTTTGAACCCGTTACCCCTTGTCCTATCACTACAGTCCCTAAGGAAGAGTCCCTCCCCAGCATCCTTATAGGCCCCCTTCAGATACTGGAAGGCTGCTCTGAGGTCTCCACGCAGCCTTCTCTTCTCCAGGCTCAACAGCCCCAACTTTCTCAGCCTATCTTCGTATGGGAGGTGCTCCATTATGAAATACTATGCATAAACAGAGATGGTGGCTGTTAGGAAGACAATGTAGGAGTGAAGCAGAAAGCAAGAAAGGGAAACAGCGGAGAATAACCAGAAAATAATTATATTCTTAGGAAATTCGGTATTAAAAGAAAAGAAGGTATGACTGTTGGTTTCTTTTATGTAATTAGATGGGCATGACACTGGGCCAGGCTGCTGTGCAGCTGCCAGGTACTTGAAGACCCCTTTCTGCAGGGATGGCACCCTATATTTATGTACCCTCCCAGCAGCTTGGGATGGTTAACATTCCAAGACCCAAGTGGCTCTCCCCAAGAGGAGCCAGTAATGGAGAGAGCCTTTAGGCTGTAGTCACTGTGACATTTGTCATCTTCACCAAGCACCATGTAGCTGCTCCTATGGCTAACTATTTGTGACTATCTGCTCCCCTACTACACAAGTGCTCTACCACACTTGTACCTCTGATATTAGTTTAAAAAAATCTGATGTTACTGGAAAAAGAGACACTTTCTATTTACAAGCAAGTTAAAACTAAGCAATTCTTTCCCTTATAGGGGTTCCTTTAACTCTGTTAAGTGTTGGACATGACAAGAGCAGTGCGTGAGTCTTGGGGCTCGCCTGTGTGTGAAAGCCACACAGAGCTCTCTCATGGTCCAGCAGTCATACCTGCTGTAGCTTCAGGAGTTTTGGCCTGTGGGCATCTGAAAAGGCTTGAAAAGGCAGCAGAAATCTGTGTTACTGAGGAGATTCAGTGGTCATACAGAAAATCAGTGCACAGCAGCTCTTCTGCATAACCTGTTCTCTGCTTGCTGTACTGTGTTCTGCATGAGCTACTCGGCACAACACATACCAACCAATAGTCCCTCCTTTCTGTACCTCTCTTGTGACTGCTGCTGCACCAGCTATTCTCTGCAAAGTTCTTCCACATGGCTTCTTCTACAGGGGCTGTTTGGCACTTCTGCATTTTGCCCTCTGCAGCAGCTGCACTGTTTGCTTTTCACTGGTTTTGCACCAGCTATTCCATACCAGCATATACCCCAGACAGCGGTCTCACGCTTTTTTAATTTTGTTTTGACTGCTTGTTTCTTGCTTGAGGCTTTGTTGGTTTAGCACAAATCTGGAAGAAAGAGGGCTTTTCTTTTTTTCCTTCCCAAGCTCTGAAGTCTGGAGTGCTACATAATACAAGGGCAGTGGGTCGATGGAAAGTTTACTTAACCACAAGACACTGTAGGATATAAAAGGTGATGCTGCCTGTGTTTAGGCACCATCAGCCAGACACTACTCTTCAAAGACATGCAAAGTTAAGCACTTCCCCCAGAGGAGGTCTGTATGGATTGTATGGGTATGCTTTCTGTACCCACATACAGCACTAAAGTCTGAGGATTGCTTTGAAGTAGGAGGAAGACTTTAAAAGGGAAGGGAATGGGGGTGTAGCGTGTTTATTTTACTTTATTCCCCTTATTTACTTGGGTTTCTGTTGTCTTCATTTAACGGGATGTGCCTGGGAAACGTATTCAGGTCTGTGTTTATTCTGATCCCTCTTCCCACAGTAGCAGATTATTTTTGCAACTTTGGTGTTCTGCACGTAGTAGATCCGATCTTTCATGCAGACCTTCCTGGTGCTTATGTGGGGCTTTTCTGTAAGAGAGCTTTCCTGGTGATGCCATGGGCTGTAAACTGAGGCAGAAAGAAGAACCACCAATTAAGGCAGAGCTGCTTAGAAGACCTTGCTGGCTGGCCCAATTCTCTATCTTCTGCCAAACATAAGAGGCAATGTTCATATTCCTAATAAAAAATGCACAGTGGTATATTCACCCCCAGTGAATTAATGCTTGGGGAGCTCAGAGCATGGCTACCGGAGTGGAGCTTCAGGCTGCAACAGTAGCAAATAAAAAAAAAAAGAGGAAAATAGATTTATTTTTTCTCTTTTGATTTTTATCCTCTGGCAAGAAAGGTCAGACAGAACAGGTCTCCCCTCATCCTCCCTTCCTCTTCCCCTCCTTGTCTGTCTAGAGGCTCCCCCAGAGACTGTGAGAATGTCAATGTTAAACAGCATTTTCCCTATGGAGATCTGTGGAGAATAACAGAAGCAAATGCATGCTCTTTCTTTCTTCAACAAATACTGGCCAGGCCTTTCCAAGCAGCCAACTGAGGCATAGTCAGGAAAAAACAAGTTCTTAGAGGAAGCAGTCGCCAAGGAAAATAATTGGGCAGCACGAGGGGTTTGGTGACGCAGCTGCACAGCTGCTAAGTTCAATGACTTTTCAGTTGCCTCCATCTGAAGTTGTGTTCCACTAAGAAATGATCTTCTACCTCCATAACTATAAATAGCTGGGCACAATGATTTGCTGCTTGGGAAATAAAACAAACCCAAACCCTAACAAGTAGCCTAACACATGGAATGAGCATAAAGAGCCTTCAACTATCTCCCCAGTAAGATCCTGAATGCCAAAAGAGACAGTGAAGCTATATAGTGCTAATGCTTTTGAAGATGGCTTTCTAACATCTTGGTTGGTGAAGATGATGTGCAACCTTACAGCAGAAGTGCCAACTGGTCTGTCCTCTTCCTGAGCTTGTGTCAACCTCCTCAGGGTTGGTGTCACATAGACTGCTGGTTTCATCTGAGCTATCTGGCTAGATGTCACTTAGCATTGAAGGAATGAAATAGTAGCTTTCCCCTTCTCAAAGAGTGGAGGTTCGAAAGAGTTGCATCCTAAAAAAATTTATTATAAAGCCTCCTTCCTGTAAAGAGAGCCTCAGATGACCAGAATTGATGTACATGTCTGTGCTGCACAAAGCACAGGTTACGTAAGACAATGTCCAACCCTACAATCTCAAGCTGGTTTCAGAATAATGAAGGTTTTGCCTTTGGTTACTAGCTAAATTTCAATCCTAATTTTGAATGAGTTAAAAAAAAACCCTCAATTTATTCTCATGTCCAGCAGAAGTAATGCATCAAGTTCTGGGGCACTGGGGGAAATGAGCTTTCTGAGTGTGTTAATACATACATTATTTCATGGTATTTATCTACAAGAACATGGGTTAAACTTTTCAATCAAAGGTAGTAAAATGATGGGTCCTGCCTCACTTGGCTGTTAAGCTCACTACACCATGACGTGCCTACCACAGCCACCTACAGGAGTCATCTGATTTGAAATGCGTTAACTGCACTTGCCTTTTTAGCCATTTCACCTCTAAAGCTGTTTCTTTCCTGTCTAGAAATCCATATGCAAAGAACATAGGAAAATACACCTAAACCACCAGAAATGCTCTCCAATACCTTTTTTTTATGTACATAAAAATGTCTGATTTTGAAAGTCCTTCATGTTGGTAGTCTTTGTGATGAGACACCAGTACTCTTTCCCACTGCAAGATATTCGGGGCACCTCCTGCAAGCTGTATATCCCACTGGAAAGCTAGCTATTGCTTACATTAGGGGCATAAAGCTGCCAGTTCTGCCTCTACAGAAAGACTTCAACCTCTGAAATATATTACTCACCTGGGATTAAATGTTGCCATTCTGGCTCATAAATCTCACAATGAAACCCCCCATTTAGTGGAAAGCAAAGAAAATTTTGTGGCAGGTTAAGGGAGTTTTGAAAAGCCCTTTACAGCTTCTCAGTCGTTTGGGATGTCAGATGTTACATGAAGACAAGAAATCAGTGGGCAGAATCTGAGAAGTGATGAGAAGTGCAATGATAAATACATACCATTGTTTCACAGTTTTTCCCCCAAAGGTCTGTACATATGGTCTCTGTTTTTGCTGGGCTTGTTGCAGTCAATTTTCTGACTGCTTCTGAGATTTAAGAAGTTATCTGATTTCTTGCTGATCAATATCTGTATTCCTATTGGTATGCAGCTAAATAGCCACAAACAGAAATCGAATACAGTCTGAAAGTTCAGAGAGCTGCTTTGGTTTTTCGTTGGGTTTCTTTTTGCTTCACATCTGCAGCAGCAGCTGCAGAAAGGCACATGAGTAAATCGTGGCAAATTGAAAAAGGGAAGCCTCTGAAAGCAGCCTGGCAAACTTCTGTAAATCACCGCCCCCCTTCAGAATAAAGCAAGCTTTTCTACAGCTCAGTCATACCACTGAAGCAGTTTAACACTTGTGTTGAAAAGAAAAATGGCAATTCACACAGTTTGCACTGGTAGGTATTAGCAATTTGCCTTAACTTGGAACAATATTTGCAAAACATACTTTTCAAACTGTTTTACCCAAATCGTGGTCAGTAATTAAATAAAATGAGTTTTTCTCAAGAGAAATGCCTTGTGTGAGATTTTCCTTTTTTAAATGGACAGCATTTTCATAACACAACGCTTGTTTTGCATAGTACTAAGGAAATTTGACCCAACAGAGTCAATTGCTAAATGCTGACAATGCCAGCGGCACAGACTCAGGTTCTGAAATGAAAGATTAAGGCGTAAGGGCTCTGTAAAAGATACCTGAAAGTTAGCTTGTCAGATAGCAAAACTCTTCCATGGACTATGGGTAGATTTCTGTAACTGCTGGCTGGTGCAGGTCAGGCATGCATTTGCCTTTATATGTAACTGTGAAAGCCCTGAGAGTTTGCGGCAACTGCTATTAATTACAGCAGCTGCAGAGAAGTTATTTCACCACACTTGCTGATAGCAAAGGCCTTCCTTATTCACCTCCATCTGACCAGGTTTGAGAAAATGCTTCTGCAGACAATGCATCAGCATAAAATATGGAGTTTCCTTTTCTCCAGAAAAATCTGAGTCTTGTTTAATGTCACCCACATTCCTGTTCTAACATGTGAAAACTTGCTGCATCTGCTATCCTGTTCAGGTCAATGAAGTATGGAGAGTAAATGTAAAGAGATACTTAAGCTTCAGAAGGTCAGTGAGGCAGCAAGGAGTTGTGCAGAAATGAAAAGTCAGAGTGAAATTTTAGCTATGCACCATCCTGCTTTCTTTATTAGCATGGAGGGAGAAGAAAGCGAAGAGAAAGGCAATAGTGGCCTGAAGCATCAGCTAGCTCTTCCTGGGGTTAGGAGTGGTTGGATCGTGCAGAGGTTTATTTAACTGTCTGTGCCTTTGTACGGTCCCATTCCCAGGGCATTTGAGGTCCAGAAGATGTAGGTGGTATGCCATGAATACCTTATAGATTACGTGACTCGCTGTGTGTGGCTCATGGGTACTATATTTCCTACAGACTGACCATAAGACAAAATTCGTATGCATGTGCCAGTATCTGACACCACAGTGCTGGTTTGTGTCCTGATTTAGAGGAGAAAAAGTCAGAAGATAAACATCTGTCTCGGAGCAAAGGTCTCTCGCAAGTTCACCTTGACACTTCCAGTAGCAGTCATGCATTTTGATAGTCATTTTTCTCCTTAAAAACACAGCCGCTCAGCCAGAAAGCAACCGATTTACATCACAGAGCGCATGGATAGAAGGTAGGGTGAGAGGCGGCATTTTTATTTTGCACATTACAAAGCACATGAAGTAGAGGATATATCCAAATTCCACACTCTGTGAGTAGTAGGTAAAGAAATCTTACCAACATCTGGCAAGCAAAAGACGACCATCACAAGCACAATTTTACATTGTGCACAATTTGTCATATTTTTAATGGCAGCTATATAGTAATAATACGGGAAATAAATGTGGTTCCACTCTGTAATAAGCACCTTAAGCTAAAATTGCACTGTTTTGAGAATCTGCTTCACGTCCCGTTTTTAAGTTTATAGAAAGTAGGAAAGAGCTGCATGAAATTAAAGCTTACTGCTTAATGATGTGTAGCAGAAGTCTTTCTGCTGTGAGTACCAAAAAAATACTTCAGCTCATTCTCACTGATAGTTCTCCACCTCCATTTGTGCCAACATCAACAAATAGAAAGTCATATTGACTGTTATATTGTACACAGAGTAGGCTTGGTTTAGATTGAAATTCCCCCTAAAAAAAAGTAAAGAAAAAGCCAGTCGGTGTGCTATTTGACTTTGCGTGTGTGTATGCACAGAGATTAGGAGGATTAGAAAAGGGGGTTTAGCGGTGTGCAGAGTATTTTGGGCTAAACCCAAGATCTAATCCCATGGCTATAGCAGTAGTATTTTGAAAAATCATTTTTCAGCTGCTATGGTAAATGTTTCTAAAAACAGAGGAATGGTTTACAATCTGTTAAAACAATGAATCAAAATAACTCTGCTCATTTTCCATGCTAAGTCTCAAGAGCCTTGGTAAACACCATGTTGGCTCATTTGGGACAGGAGAATGACTGACATTGCAATGTGACCAAAAACCTGAAAGAGAAAACAGGTAGATTAATTATCCATTAAATTAATATTCATCTACTCCTCAGAATTCCACTGGAGCTGGGTCTGCTTAACAAATAACTGTCTGTGGGTCCAGCACAAGTGCACCATAGAAACCTAGAGCCTGATCTTAAAATCTGTGAAGGAAAACATATACTTGAAGTTAAGCACATAATAATTACATCGGTGAACATGGTCCATGCTGGAATTCTCATGATGGAAATATTAAAACATCTCACCAAATCTCTGCAAGCAAGTGATCACAATTTGCTAGTCCAACAAGTATTTCATCTGCTTTGGTAGCAGCCTCAATCCATAGTAGCCCTGATCTTATGAGTGACAACAGCATAGCACACATGCCTAATTAACTCCAGGCTATATGCTCTATAAAACATAAACAATGAATTCATATGTATTTATTTTGCATGCATAATGCAAGCTAAACATATATAACAGGGAATACAAATATATTAAGGGAAAACTGCATATTATACAAATATAAAAAGGGAATATTAATATAAGTAAGAATATAAAAAATTGAAGAAGCATTCACTAGGAAATGTAAGGATGAAATATGAATTCTGTGGCTAGCAGCCATTAAAAATCTGACCCTTGGAACTTCAAAAGAGCTGTCCTTACCCTTGATGAGTTAAAAACACTGGTGGAAGCACTGGCATTAATGGGGAAAACATTGTCAATCAGGTATTTTCTTCTGTGATTAGTACAGAGATATTATCATAGAATCATAGAATAGTTAGGGTTGGAAAGGACCTTAAGATCATCTAGTTCCAACCCTCCTGCCAAGGGCAGGGACACCTCCCACTAAACCATGTCACCCAAGCCTATGTCCAGTCCAGCCTTGAACACTGCCAGCGATGGAGCATTCACAACTTCCCTGGGCAACTCATTCCAGTGCCTCACCACCCTTACACTAAAGAATTTCTTCCTCATATCCAATCTGAACTTCCCCTGTTTAAGTTTGAACCCATTACCCCTTGTCCTATCACTACAGTCCCTAAGGAAGAGTCCCTCCCCAGCATCCCTATAGCCCCCTTCAGATACTGGAAGGCTGCTATGAGGTCTCCATGCAGCCTTCTCTTCTCCAGGCTCAACAGCCCCAACTTTCTCAGCCTATCTTTGTATGGGAGATGCTCCATTATGAAATACTATGCATAAACAGAGATGGTGGCTGTTAGGAAGAATATGTAGGAGTGAAGCAGAAAGCAAGAAAGGGAAACAGCAGAGAATAACCAGAAAATAATTATATTCTTAGGAAATTCGGTATTAAAAGAAAAGAAGGTATGACTGTTGGTTTCTTTTATGTAATTAGATGGGCATGACACTGGGCCAGGCTGCTGTGCAGCTGCCAGGTACTTGAAGACTCCTTTCTGTCCTCCCTTTAAGCATGACCCACAAACTCTCTGTCGACTGCTTACGTGTCCCCAGACAGAGTTCCATACTCTCCAGCCTATCCCTACCATAAATAGCAACTCCCCCTCCCCGCCTACCGGGCCTGTCTTTCCTAAAGAGCCTGTAACCTTCCATTCCAACACTCCAGTCATAGGAGCCTTCCCACCATGTTTCTGTGATGCCTATGATATCATACCCCCGTAGACGTGCACACGTCTCTAATTCCTCTTGTTTGTTCCCCATGCTACAGGCATTTGTATAGAGGAATCTGAGCTGAGCTCCAGTTGAAGCTGGCTCATGGGCTGGAACAGCTGGCATATCTCTACATTGCTCTGAACGTTTACTATAGGTGCTGGCAAGTGACTGGGTGTGTTGGGATGCTCTTCCCTTTCTTTTTCAGACCAGCTCCACCAGCCCCCTGTAGACCTGGCTTATTAAGTTGAGCCCCATGTTCAAGGTACCCAAACCCCTGACTGTAGCACCACCCTTCTAACCATTTATTAACCTGGCCAATCCTCCTAGCCTTTTTGAGGTCCTGCCCTGTATCCTGGAGAACTGATGAAAAGACAATCTGCACTCCAGAGCCCCTAACCACCTCTCCCAGAGCTCTGTAGTCCTTCTTTATGTTCTCCTGGCTACTGCTATCTACATCAGTAGCACCCACATGGATCACTCGAAGTGGGTAATAGCCAGTGGGACCAACTAGAGCAGGCAGTGTCTCTGCAACATCCCTGATCCGAGCCCCTGGTAGGCAGCACACCTCCTTTGAGCCTGGGTCAGGCTGACAGATGGGTGCCTCTGTTCCTTTCAGAGTCCCCTACTACTATGTCCTGCTGCTTTTTCCTGGCAGCACCAGTAGTGATCTTCCTTACCAGTGGATCAGCCGGTTGTTCCTGGTGGGAGTCTGGTTTCTCATCAGCCCCCTGCAGGACAGCAAAGCGGTTCTGGGTGGGGACAACAGATTTAGGAGGAAGCCCCTTGCTTTTAATTGTCCTCTTCCTCCTTTTTTTGTTGTTTTTTTCTGTTACCATTTCCCAGCTTCCTGGGTTAGCAGCCTCCTTTCCCGCATGAGCGACAGTGGATGCTTGAGGCCCCTGCACAGTCTGGTCCTGGAGCAAGCAGTGCTGCTTCCCCTCAGCTTCCCTGACACCTTTCAGCCTAGTAACAGCATCCTGCAGCTCAGCCACCTGCTGCAGGAAGACCTCCACCAGGGAGTACAGAGTGCAGCCCTGCCCATTGCGCACCCTCCTCTCAAGAGAGCAGTGCAGGCGCTCTCTACACCCCGATATAAATGAGATAATACCAAATCTGGCAGTTAATTCATATGATAGTAATGAAATACTTTCCAGTTTAAGAGTGGCTCGGGATGAAGTTAGCTGTGTCTAGAGCTAGGCTTTTTTTCTTCTTCTTTTTCCCTTTTTGCTTTTTTTATTCTTTTATTTTATTTATCATCAGGTTCAGATAACTTGTAGCTGTTCTCAAAACTGTCTAAACTGTCTAACAGTTCATGTTAACTTTCTATCAACCTTAGAATTGTGGTAATGCTCCATGAATAGCTCCAAGTGAGACTGGAAGGTCTCTGACATTTTTAAGGGCTTCTAATTCATGAACATATAAATAAGCATTGAAGGGTAGATCTTGATGGGATTTTTAAGTCAGAGTAATAACTTTTCTGCTGATAAAATGAACTGAAACTGGAAATGATAAATGTCTAGAAGAAAAGGATTAATTTGATTGCATTCTGTGCAGACCACAGGAATGAGAGTCACGTGGCAGTAAGAGGGCGAGGGAGGAGGTGGTAAATAAGCTCTGACTTTAACACAGATAAAATGTTTTATGCAACTTATTTGAAAAGTAGGGGGTTTGCAGTTCAGATCTGTTCCAGACTGTGATTGATGCTGAACTAGCTGTTCACCTCCTCCTCTGCTTCATTTCCTGTGTGCATTACATGTAACTGGTAGCAATGCCTAACATGAAGCACTCTGAAATCTCAGATAAGTAAGATTATACTATCAAATTGCAAAGGCTGTCTCTATGTGATTAAAATACCATGAGACTCTATGAGCCTGTGTGGTCTGCAAGAAGATAGATGTCTAAATGGACATTGCTTCCCCTCTGATGTTCACTCTCTCCACCAAAACCTTAGTTCATGACTATGAATATGTGCTTTTATAGAGGTCTGAATTCAGTGTCTCAGCAGGGTAAAGGCAATGTGCCCAGTCACTCAGGGTGATGTCTCTAAACATGCTAATGTTTAATTTGGACTGGCTTTCTGCTGAAAGTTTGACTTTCAATTTTTTATTTTTTTTTTAATCCTGATAAGTCATCACCCATTTTCCAACATGTTTTGCTTATTTGGCTCAAACTCATACTCTGTGTTCCCCCTTAATCACAAAGAATCAATTTTGTTGTGATTTTATTTGCTGGTTTTTTTTCTTTTATGTATGTTTTCTTTGCCTCAAATAGAGTCAAGTCTGAATAGAAAATGCTCACAGGATATTAGGGTTCTTCCAATTTAAAGACAGAATAGTAAAAATAAAATTAAAGCATCCCTTAGAACATTTCTTTTTTAACTTTTGTTATCTAACGTCACAGTTTTTATCATAGGAAAAACTCAAAGCTAAAATGTCAAACAAGATAAATTCAGTCTTGCCACAATTTATCCACTTCCTTGTGCTTTTTGAGATGAAAAGTCCAGTGCTTGAGTCAAAAATGGGAGAAGTTAAAGGGCCCCTTATTTTTATAGATTTGGGGGCAGGGGGAGTGGAAATCCCAAATAAAGTTTGTTTCCAGTAAGAAATACTTAGTGAAATGTAACCTGCCGCTCTGTTAATTATATGGTACAAAGAAGTTGAAGCAACTCAAAAGACATTTGCATTAATGCTTAGACATATAGGCTTATTAATCTGATTAGTTGTCATCCAAGACAATAAAAGAATAAAAAGGTAGCAAGAAGCAAATGCAAGTTCTTGACATCCATGGTGTTACTCGCATCTATGAGCTGTATCCAGTGCTTGAAATGTGATGCATGTCCCAGATTGTGTTGAACTAGACAGAAGTCAGCACATGGTCAGTAGCTAGCTGGCCTGACTGACTCTGCTATGTAGCAATGCTACTGAGCAAAAAATGTGCCTGTGTTGACAGATCTTATCTGCACAAGGACAGCAGACATCTCTCTGAAGAGGTGGGTTTTTTTGGACAGCAGCCTTCTTTATCAGCCAGCTGCAGAGTACTCAACATTTGAGAAACCAGGAACAAGAAAAATCCCCAAAAACATCTTTGCACCTTAAACAGCATGTTTGATTCTGGAAGGTCTGAAACATCTGGGAGCTGTTGTGGTGTTACAGCTACAAAAACCAGCTGAGGGTTTTCAGGTGTGCTAGAAGTGGCTAACAACAAGTCACCTGTCAGCCTCCTCGTAAATCTGTCAGAAAGCATAATATGCGTACACTGGCTGGTATTCTCTATTTTAATGCATAGAAGAACATAGCAGCAGGTGACTTTAATATAAGGCAAGTAATTTATGCACATTATACAGTAGAAACTGATCAAGCAGCTATTTTAATACTGGCAAGATGTCAGAGCAAGCCAGTTTTGAGGACGAAAGTAGAAGACAAGATTTATTTCATTTTCTTTGATTCATCAAGATGCAAGAAAGCATCCAACTTTTCTGCTACTAAAGCATTTGGAAGACCTATTAGGGATCATACTAGAGCTGTATGTTATGGGTTTCACCACTTAGTATAAGTCACCAAATTAAATAGCCTCTAGCTTCATGATCCCTGTCTTCCCACTCCCATCCATTGTTTTTTGCCAAACTCTTTTCTAGATAGTTGCAGCTGATAAGCTTGGGGAAATGTCAGGCAAAGAAAAGGAGGATTTATGAACAGAAAAATCTGAGACATTCTAATCTTTTAACAAGAGTTCCTACATTGCTATTACCAGTATGCAAGACTGTAAATCAGAGGGGGGGAAGTAGCGAGGCAAGATTTATTCATTAGCTTATCATGAAGTAAAACTAAATAAGAAATCTTCATTATTGCATGGAAAATTGCCTCCAAACCCCCCAAACACACATAATCTGTTCCATACTGATGAATTCTATTTTCAGTGGTGACACTGAGAAGCAATATGAAAAAGGCAAAAACTAACTCCAGACACTGGTCAATCACTTCCCTCTCTGTTGCAAAGACAGACAAGGTGCTAGTCTTTGTGATTACAATTACAAGCTCCTAGGAACTGGACTAAGAACAACAAAGTCCTTTTGCATTTGTCATGAAAAACTATAAATATATGTGAAGGAGGGACGTGGGTTTAAGCCAAGTGACCACTGGAAAATCTATAGCTAGCTTTAGGATCTGTATAAATTACTATGTTGACTCCTTCTGAAGAAACAAAGCTAAAAGTGCTCAGATCCCTTTGAAACATTGCAAGAATCAAATTGCAATACATCAAACCAAATGGAGGACAGTCTAGTCCTCTCTTGTCCCATATTATCCTATTCTAGTCTTTTTACGTCTTGTCCTGTCCTGTCCAGGCCTTAATATGGTAATAAATCAAAACATGAGTAGGCAGTCGCAAAGTGTTACTCTCTGATACTCTTCTCAGGGAGTGCATACAGTTGGTAAAAGTAATATACTTATGTAATGGTCTGTAGTTTTTAGCTAAATAAAACAGTATAAGTTTAACCTCTATGAAAATGTTGCCCTCAAATCAGAGGAGTTTTGCCCTGATCCAGAACAGCTAAGGTGTATCCTGAATTTTAAATACACGTAGCTCTGATATTGACTGTTTGGAGCAAAGAGATTGGGACCTTGAGATTCATTAAAGTATGGGACGAGTCAAAGTTGTGCCCAAGTTGTCACTGAAGGGTATTTTGCACTAAGATTTCCCAAATTATGAAGAATTTTAGACTGGATAACCATTGCTGCTGTTAAAGTGAGAAATAATAAAGGCACAAGTAGCTGTGATGACTTGAAAAATTACTTGAACAGAACACATGCTTCCACAGAAATAGCCTTTGTGTCATCTTCTTACTTTTTTCCTAAGCTAATGAAGGGGTATCTCAATAATTAAAATCATTACTTTTCTATTCAAAATACCAGATCCAATGTATAATTAGAAGAAGATACCGTAGCAATATCTGGTCCTACTCTCAAATACTGTGAGAGTTTGTCTGCCCCAGATGCGTAACTACAGAACTAGCAAAACTGCATTTTCAGTACTGATGCTGAAGCAGGATAAATTTTTGTTGTTTGAATCAATACTAAAGTTAGTTTCAAGATGTTTGCTGCGAAGCTGGGTATACTGATAGAAAAATTCCACTTCTGAGATTGCCTTTGGTCTCTGGTAGCCTGGAGACACATATTTTTTGGTACACAATGGAATTATTCTTGTGACATCTCTTGCAACAGTATCTTATTTTTTAAATCCTATTTGAATAAGAAATAGATATATCTCTAACTCTACAAATTGTGGAAACTGTTTCTTTACAACAGATGCTTTGTTCCCCTGGGATAATCTTCCAATTAATAGTGCCCTTTTATCAGAATGCTTTTTAGAATGAGGCTTCTTACATCTTTGGCTGAAAATTGAAAATATAACCCATAGCATCTTATTGTTGCCTTGAATCTCAAGGCTGTGCTTCTGCAATTAGATCAGCTCTTTTTCCAGTTAGTTTTCTAAATCCATTTATGGTGGTGCAGAAAGCAATATGACCAATAATGGAAGATTCAGAATACACATAGAATAGCCTTAATGCAATTCTTAATAGCATGTAATAAAATTCTATCCTTTAGTAAAGAGTAATCAGATCTCAGAAAATAACCTTTACAACCTTACTTTCCACTTCTAAATAAAGTAGAGAGTTCTGATAAGGCTATTGTTAGGATTTTCCTTTCTGGGGCATAAATGAATTCAAATCCCTCTTTTGAACATTAAACTTCTAACTGCAGCATGTACCGCAGTGAGTTGGGTTCTCGTCCCTGCTGTGGACTGGAACCTCTTCAGAGCAACAATTGACTTTACCCTGTGTGTGCACAGCCTGGAGACAGAGCCCAGCTACTACTGAACTCTAAATAAGTGCATTGACTCACACACTGACTTAGCCTGGGTTTGTGGTTTGATAGATTTCCCAAAAGCTTCGAGAATTTAGACTGAGATGTTTTGCGTGCCTGGCATATGGCTTAACACACAAGCAGGAGTGTGGGAATACACTTTTTTCCTACTTCTCCCTTATCAATAGTAAAAGACTTCATCTGTGAAGTTTTCTAACATAGACCAGAGTGCAACAGTGGAGCCACAGAGAATGAAGTCAGTGAACGTAAGTAGTCATGGAATGAGCAGTTCTGGGATCAGTCCTATGGTTTACGTGTAAATCCTTATCTCCCCCTCAGCTTCCTTGATGTTCTGTCGAACACCTTATCCCAGTGTGGGCTACGGGCAGTATCCATCATACAGCACCCCATACAGCAGATGTGCTGCAGTCAGCAATGTACTTACTCATTAACAGCAAGGAGGGACAGCAATTGGTTCACTTTTGTTCTTACTGGAACACAAACATTATGGAAAAGGTCGGGTTCTTTTTTTCGCTGATTGTTTTTTTCCACGTCTTTTATTTCTTCCTTTTCATACAGGAGATGGATTTATTTCCGTTCAGACCAGTTGACCTTTAAGCTCTCAACAGAGCTCTTTCATGAATTACAATAAATACGTTAGCTAATTGCACTGGATGCAAGAATGGGAAGAATGGAATTTCTTACTCAGTGTCCTGCGAGTGCTGTGTGATTCCTGTTCCAAGCGGAAAAGCATAGACCTGCCCGGGCTGGATTAAGAGCACTAAGAACTGAGAAGCTATCTATCTCAAGTCTTAACTGAGCTCAGGTACTGAGTCCAGTATTGCAGTATTGAAATGTATCTATCTCCCTCCTCACGTGCCATCAAGGCTGTGAAACAAGTATCTGAAGGGGGCCTATAGAGATGCTGGGGAGGGATTCTTCATGAGGAACTGTAGTAAGATGACAAGGGGTAACGGGTTCAAACTTAAACAGAGGAAGTTTAGATTGGATATGAGGAAGAAATTCTTTACTGTAAGGGTGGTGAGGCCCTGGAATGGGTTGCTCAGGGAAGTCCTGAATGCTCCATCGCTGGCAGTGTTCAAGGCTGGATTGGACATAGCCTTGGGTGGCATGGTTTAGTGGGAGGTGTCCCTGCCCATGGCAGGTGGGTTGAAACTCAGAGATCTTCAGATCCTTTCCAACCCTAACTGTTCTATGATTCTATGATTCTATGTGCGTACCTACAGCTGCATCTCTGCATCTATCCTATCAATGCAGTCGTGATAAGACTAAGTATTGTAGTTAAACAAAATCTATGCAGAATGTCAGAGTCTTTGCTCCACAGCTTGCTTGTTCCTGAAGGGGCACTATGATAGGGTATTTTCTGGCTCCTTGCTGTGGTTTCCTCTTTCTTTAAAAAAAACCAAAACCAACCAAACAACAAAGACGTGTTTAGGAAGGAATATAATGCTTCAACACAGCCTACCTGTGACTCTGCCACTTGCAGAGGATTTGTGGAATCAAGCTTTGATCCATTAATTGGTTAAGGAAGTTCAAAATAACATCTCTCATCTCCTAGTAAATTGGCTTACCTAAGTCACTGTCAGGGAAAATGATGAAAACTGTGCTTTTGTGAGAAAGAGGACTTAATTGTCATTCCTGAACAAGGGCATAGCAGCAAGCATGACTTTAGCACAGTCAGCAGAGTGACCCAGGGTCTTAATGAATGTATGCAAAGACAGTTTCAATTGGATGCTCCTCAGGTGCTTGGGAGCTATCACAGTCCTCAATTATCGGCCATTTTCAGAGAGCTTTCTCTGAAAGCCATGGAAGTGAGCCCTGAATGGAACTAAGTCTTCAATCAATGTGAAATGCTCTCAAGAAGAGGTTGTCCATACACATCCTTTCTTCTTTGTGGGTGGCTCCAGGAAATAATGATCCTATGTCTTATAGAGAGGCAAAAGGGCAAGACAGGGAAAAAAGTTGACCCAACTGCAAGTATCACTGTAAGCAGCTTATGGGATGAAGGTAAAACAAACACAGTTCTGTAAGATGGAAGTCACTTTATTAAAAGCATCTGGCACGCAGAGAAATAGGATATTTTGGCACCATCAGAAACTTTATAAAGACTTAGCCATGTAAGGCTGCACTGATTGTTATTTATAGCATCAGCTTAGAGGGGGTATGGAAATTTTACCAGGAATCACATTAGTATCAGCATGACAGCTGTGGCCAATCTCGCTTCTCTAGTGATTGTATTAATTCTATAGCATAGTGTCAGCAAGCAGCCAGGGAGAAATCTTTGCAGTGCCTTATTATGGAGGAAAATATGTAAAAATGGAGAACAACTACAATACTGACCAGGCAAGACCTTTCATGGACTGATATAGAGTCACAGACTTTCTATGTACTGGCACCCCCCTGCCTTCCTCTCCAGTGCAAAGCAGATTTCTGTTTTCTTCAGAAATTAAGCCATTGGAAAGGGGAAAGTTTCTAGAGATAAAGCTTTAAAAATTTGTGGTTGTTTTCTTCAGAGGAGAGTGTACTAAACACTGAAACAGTCAAGGAATGACATATACCGTTAGCAGATGAGCAAGTTATCTACTTCAAGCATTCAGTGTGATGAAATCTGGCATGAAATGGTTTTAATTGTAAACCTCTTATCATTTTGAGAACTTTCTAGTCTTGCAGGCACTCATTTTCTTTAACTAGGTCACCCGATAGTGAGCCAAGTCAAGGAGATGGCTTGTCTATTGTTTAAACCAAGATGTTGCTAATTACTAATGCTGCCTATAAACACAAACACCACTGTAAATGCACCTATAGCGCTGATTTATCCCTAATTTTCTGGTAGTATGTTTCTGCTACAGTCTCATTTTGAATCTTTCGTGTGGTCATGGGTTTTCCTTCAAAAAGCCCTTATTCAGGCCTGAGCAGCTGTGTGTCTGTCACACCAGCTCCTGTCAAGGGAAAAGCTGAAAGAGGCTTGGTTTTCAAAGGGTTTGAAGTACTGGTGTGTATATTTGAGGGCTTTGGTACTTAGCATGTTTGCAGACTGCATCACCAGAGCATTGCAGAGGGGACAGACTGAACTTGAGGAGTTTCAGTCTGCGTAAAGAATAGAGCTGCAAAAATGGTACTGGAAAGAAAAATCATGGCTTGAAGTGTAGAATTTTCCCTATGTGCTTGCTACTGCTGATTGTCTGCATTTAATATCATATCCAGATTTTTACGTTTCAAACTCCTATGCAATCTGACTTTAATCTTTTGGTTTTATACCAGGTAGATGAGTGGAAAAAGACATGCAACAGATTGCATTTTGAAATTCTGCATTCCTGTGGGAGTCTGTTAACTTTCAAAGGTCGCTGTTCAGGCTCTAACTGAACAACTGGGATAGAAGTTAACAGTCTGATAGTTTTAAGTATTATGCTTCAGCTGAATTGGATTTAAAGAGGTTTTTAATCAAGGTTTATCTTGCATTCTGCATTGCCCTTAGTTGTTTCATTTAATAGACTCTACTGATAGTAAACTGAATGATAAAGCACACATGAAATACAGCCATGACAGTAGTTGAAACATCTGATTTAACTTGTCTCTCCAGTTTGGTGCAGTCATTCCTGATTGCTTTACCTGTGAACTTTTCTTCTCTATAGATTAATTACCCAGCAAAACTGTTCCTGACTGTCTCAGTCATAGCTGGAGTTGCATTATGCTCAACCACCGCATCCATCCAAATTTTTTCCCTTGGGCTAAATGTCAATTTAGTACATTCTCTTTTCTTATACTTCAGGTATTACAGGAAAAGCTGAAATGTGTAGGCCTTGAATATGCTATTTTCAGGGGGGATTTTAGCATGCAAGTTTGCTTGCTCCTTTTTAATAGCATTCTGATCTGTTCTACTATTTGCAACAGTTTCCTTTGAGTCTTTACGGGGGCTAATGAGATCTACTACAACATTTGTACATCTGAATTGGCACTTCAAAATTTATTCTTCTTGATTCTTTCCCCTTATTGATAAAAATCAGATGGAATAACATCATATATTTTCAAATGACTAAATGGTATCTTTTTTTCTCATTGCCAGTTCTAAAATCCTTCTCTGTCCTTTATGTATGATGTTGCTTCCTCTCATGGACAGTATTACATTTGCAGACAAACTTGCAGATTCCTAGTAGGCATTTTTTACTGAGAAATTACCTGCAATATGCATTTGTCTGTAACTCTGAGTGTCTCTTATTTCCTGTAATGTATAATCTGGTTTATTTAAGATTAAGCTTCTGCAATCAGAGAATTACAAATCCCCAAAGAGCTTTCTAACTTATTCTCTTGTAAGACGTCAATAGGTGAATGAAGTTCTCTAATCTTCTGTTTTCTGGGCCACAGCTGTTGAAAAGGGAATCACCCTGTTATTCTCAAATGAGCTATTAAATAAAGATAGAGGATTGTGTGGTTCTGGTTAATTGCACTTGAAGTGTAGCAGACAGACATTAAACATCCTGTGCCTTCCATTTGTATAAACATTGGTTTGGAGATCAGTAGGTTCCGTAGTCTTCAAAATCCTCAGTAACCACCTGGCTACCATTAGAAATTAGACTTAGAAGCCTAACTTTAGGGCATGAGTGGAGATGCGGGTTCAGGATCATTCAGATGTGGGACATGACTTGGGAGATGTGGGTTCAGGATTAAACCCAGGCAGTGACTATTGCCTGAGCTGGAGGGACAGCTGGCAGCCAAAGGGATGCTCTTCACACAAGATAAGGACAAGGGAAGGGGATCAGAGCATCAGAAGGACCAATAATAAGAGTCAACAGCAGTGTATTTATACCTTGCAAGTCATCACTCCTTTTAGTTCCTTAAAAATTTAGCTGGAAAACAAAACCACAAAAGAGAGGTTTCTGCTTTTGCTGAAGGAAATTCTGGTTCCTACATGAATGCTTCTAAGGCCTTTGTGTCACATATTTAGGAATGTTTAAGGATATTCATTATGCCTAATGAATAACCTAAGCTAGGAAAAGCATTATACTCCACTGACTCTTTAGGAAATGAGAGCTTCCTAGGATAGGTGCCGATGGCTGAGATATGAATATCATCCTTTGCAGCTTGTTGTTGGGCACCCATTTGAGTGTGTTCAGGGAGAGAGCGGCATTATGCTTTAAGTTTGGAGTTCAGAAGTAGGAGTTAGGGGTAGCACATAATTCTAAATATTATGTAGAGATTCCCACAGAGATAGTGACAGCCAAAGATAGAATTTGATAAAGTAGGTAGGGGAGGAAATGCTATTAGGCAAATAGGGAATGTGGGGAAAGGTGGTGAAAAGGAACAGTCTGAAGAATAGAGGAGTGTCTGGCAAATGTTATATAACTGATATTATTCTGGCCAGCTATGGGTAGAGAAGAGCCAAAACCCAGAGCAGGCTCTGGTAAGGACAGCCCAGAAAAAGAGAACTGGAATGGAAAAAACTTGTGAAGCACTTTCCAACTGTCCCAAATTCCTTTGTCAGTAATGTGAAGTGCCCTTTACCGGTTGCCTTGGAAGGGGCTGGAGGTTGTGAGGTAGTGTCTAAGCTTTAGCATGTACCTTGCAGTGCTCGCGCATGAGCAACTGGAGGAGGGGAAAGAGGAATCCTCAGCAATTCTGCAGAGAAAATAAAAAGTTCTATTCAATTGCTGAATCTTTGCCTACCAGCACTAAGCCCTTGTAAGAACACTCAGCTCGTTGTCTCCAGAAAAGTCGTTACCAGCGGAGCAGCTGTGGTGTTTCAGTGAAGCATCTAAAATTAAACCACATGAAGCTGTCTTAATTTCTTATTTTCCCATTCCAGTAAAGCCTGGTTTCTGGTTCAAAAACATCTTGAGTGCTCTCAGCTTTTCATGATCTACATTCCATGCATTAGATAGTCTCACCCTGCCCCCCACCAGTGACAGACACCCAAGGACAAAATGTCTATAATATTTTCCCAGAAATAGAGATGATGCATGCATGAGTCAGCGGAAAAAGAAACCAAAGGGTGTATAAACAATAAAAGCACAGAAAGATGGAAATGATGCAAAAGAATCTGCTGGAATTTGTCATCTTCATCATTTCACTTGAACACTCAGTATATTCAGTACTACAGTGGTGTTATTTGCCTGTCAAAATCTTGGAATTGAAATAATTATTGTGTTGGCATTCTAAATTTATTGTTAAATTAGGCTTTTTTTTTTTTGTTCTATAATTTTCTACTGTGGAAATTGATCTGGCAATTGTTTTTAATGTCTATAGAATCATAGAATCAACTACGTTGGAGTATACAACAAATGTGTGATGATGCAATTCTTTTACCTGGATACTTATTAAACCAAATCTATTAGCCTGACATATGAGGGTTTTAGCTATATATTAGGTATAAATTCTTGAAGTATGGCTAAGCAGGGTTATTACTGAAGTTGTGAAGCAGAGACACAGAGATTTAAAGACCACCCAGAACAACCAACAATGTCATAGCTTGAAGATGATGGCAGCCAGAAAATATTTAGCATCCTTAAATGTCTAAGCCTTCTTTTCCGTCTTGATCCGTAGAATTAAGATCTCATATTTTGGAACATTTAGCCCCTCCCAAAATGGGGGGGTATTAATCTGTTGGGTTTTAGAGCAAGAACCCAAATTATGAACTTCAGAGGGTACAAAAAGACCAAAGGTCTTTTTAGCCAAGTATCCTTTACTTTTGAGTAGCCAGTAGCATCTTATAAAGAAAGAGAGTAAGAACAGGGCAAGTAATCAGTGATATGTAGTCCTTGTATTATTTTCCCAGCAAAATATTCCCCTGTGACTTAGGTAATTTGAGCTTCAGGTTGTAGCTTCATTTTTGTATGCAGTAATATGCCTAAAAAGGCTTCCTTTTCATTAATAATAGTTGCTGTAAAAGTATCAATCAACAAATTCCTTGTTTTAATATATTGCCCCAAAGCCTCTGCAGAATATTCTCAAAGTCAAAATACTAGATTAAACAATGAAATCTGGTTCTCCCTTTGGGATGGTGCCTTCCATTCACCTTTACTTCGTTTGGATTGTTTGGTTGCATTGGCTCATGGTTGCATAATTATAGAGTCTTCATTCTTGGAGGTTTCTGGGACCAGGTATGAAGAAATTACAGTTGCTTTGATCCAGCATCCTGCAGGTATGGCGAGCATCCTTCTTTCAGTGGGAGGCTGGACAAGGTGATCTCCAGAGATCCTTTCCACTTGACATTTCTATGTTCCTGTGATCCTGATGTGGTTGAGGAAACTTGAAACAGAAATTTCACTTTTTGTGGTGAGCCATTTGTAACACTTAGGACAGTAATTGGAAGCTGAGAATGAATCCAGTGTAATAGTATTTGTCTCTGTAGTCCCATTCACATTAAGGAGAAGTGATTATTGATTGAGCTAGTTCATCCACTTGTATTAGAAAATCAGTTGCACAGACTTCAGCAGAATATGCTGTGTGGCTTCAGTGGTTGGATGGGAAAGTGTTTAATCAGAATAGCAAAGTGGCAGTGCTCCAGCCAGTGGTTTGCTGTGACTCTGCTATAGAAGGCCTTCATGCCTCCAGTTCTGTGTCCAAAAAATTGGTGTTTAGATTCTGTAATACACTTTGTAAATATTCTGCTTGTCACACTAATAAATGGGGTTTCTGTTTTGAGGGAAGTCTGTGGGCTGTGGATGTTTCAGATAGGCCAAGTAAACTGAGATACCAAATTCTGTTATATGCACAGACAAGAAATTTGATGATATGAATCTATCCCACAGGTCTCTGACTTGGTTTCCTAAGAGGACTTTGATGCCTTTAGACACCATCATTTTTAGTTCACTGACCCTCTGAGTGCAAAGAATAAGTGCGTATGAAGTACATAGGCTTCCTTTGAACAGCAGAGGGAAAATTAGACATCTTGGAAAATACATAACACATGTATTAAGCAAGTAGAAGATTAATGCTAACCAATAGGAAAAACTAAGAATGGGGGTTTTGTAAGTTATGAATACTATCCGTCTCCAGAGCATAGACTCTGGATTCAAGCCTACAGAATGGTGTATCCATCCATTTCAGAGCCTGGGGTCTTCTGTGGCTAGACATTCACATCTGGTTTTTGAGAGAAAAATGCTCATGCTTTTCTTTAGAACTGGGACTCCTGAAGATGAAAATGGTGCTCTTGTTTCTTATTTTATTGTATGCTTTAAGCAATTACCAGGGCAAGAGCGGGTGCAGACAGGCACTGAATGTAGGGTATTCTACCATATTGTTCATACTAGATACCAGTTCCCTGGCCACCTGGGCTGGGCTGTGGAGAACTGGAGCTCTCCCTCTCCACTGTGGCAGAAGGAATCCAACGTTCAGGAGGGAATAAAGACAGAAGAGGTGTGACATTTGTGGCTGGTGTGGAGAGGTGGAGTCTTAGAGTTTGGTCTCTTCTGGCACAGCTAAAATTTGCACTGAAAATTCTTTGAACAAAACATGGGAAGAAAACTTGTGCTACATACACAAACAGTATTCTGTCTCCTTTAGGATTAGGATTTCTTGAGATTAGGGATCTTTCTAAAGTAGGTGTTTGGACCTCTTTGAGCACAACTGGAAGAATGTCTTGTTCCTCTATCCCAGATTGGCACAGGGCAGGCAGCATCTAACCTGAGACATTTGGGCACCAGTGCCTTTATTCCACCAAAATCCTCTCTTCGTGGTCTAAGTTCCCATCTGGCTGTAGCTCTCAGTGAGTTGCTTAAATTTACACTGTTTAAACCAAGGACTGAATCCAGCATTGCTTCATTCCAGCCTACAGTCTTGCCGTTCCTCAGATGTGTAGTACTGCTTTAAGAAGGAGCCTGTGAGCTCTTTAGTTTGCAGATGATTTCCTCCTCTGATAATTATTCCCAGATTTCCCCTATTTCAGGAAGGTGAAAAGACTTTTCTAAGAAAACTCCAAACCAGTAGAGCTTGATCAGAATCCTAGCAAGTCACTGAAACCGTTCTGTTGAGCCTTGCAGTATAAGCCTTGGAGAGCAAAGACAAAATATAAGCTGCTTTAGCTCAAGTAAGCTTGAACCTTTCTGCTGTAGACAAGAGGAAGAATTTAATTCCATGGAGCTGAGTCTTCTGTTTGATGCTGAATGAAAAGGAAAGCTTTGCTGGCACTGGTGGACACAAAGTAAAGCTGTACAAAGTTCGAGGCCAAGCTAAACAGTGGAAAAACAGTGACTGACTCTTCTTTCGCTAAGCTGAAGGTGAAATAAGACCTCAGGTTTTTCCAACCAAAAGGAAATCTGGGGTAGGTTTTTTTGGTTTGGTGTACAAAACTCAGAAAAAGTATCTAGAATGGTTTGTCATTTTCTCCTTTGGTTTCACAGATAAATAACTGAACACTGAAGTGAACTCTGGGCAGTACAAATTCTGGTACCCAGAATAAAACTTCTTATACCAGGAAGAGAGAGAAAGAAATGTGTGAAGAAAACAAAATAATGCACAAGGAACAGTTCATATTTTAGGGATCTGTATGTGTCAGCTCATGCAGAATCTTTTAAAATGTCATAGGTAAATTTGGAGACCAAACTCAGACACTGACATCTAGAAAATAATTCTTTGAGCACAAGCATTTTTCTTCTGTTGATGTCATGCAGGACTTTCCACAGGCCAACTACATTGTAATGGCATCAAATGGATAAACAAAGGCCCATTTATTATCTTCCCACTGACTTCTGAGCTTTGGACTATGTACTATTTAAATTCTCTCATTTGTTCATTGTGCTTTAGGTCATGTTGCAGATGGAGTTATGAGTTAGGTGACTGGACTTTATGAATGCTCTTTGTTCGGTTCAGTGCAACATCAGTCAGATCTCAACATCTGTTAGTGAAAAGTCACCATAATTCAAACAGATAGGGATGAGACATTTTTAGTTGATCCATCTGGTGATGATGGAGCCATGAGACAGTTAAGTCCACCAGAGGAATGATAATCAACTTTTGGCAGTGCCATCTTAAACTACAGTACCCGTTTCTGACTAGGCCTGATTTCTTATTTCTTTTCTTGTAAAAAAAAATAGAGGCATTTTGTTATGACATTGCTGAACTCAGCAGAGGCTGTCAAGCACTTAAATAATTTATAGCAAAAGTAAATTGACATAATTTATAGAGACCAGCTGTGAAGGAGAAAAATGAGCATAGATCACCAATGGGTTTCACAGCTACTATCTGGCAACAGCAAATGATGAGATTTAGGAAGCTGGGTATCCATTACAGGCTAAAATAAGTATGTTATGACTCCCAACTTGTCACTTTGTGTCTCACCTTCTCCAATATGTTCCTATGACTGCACTGATTCTCCTGGGCTTCTTATTCCATGTAATTCTGCCAGCCCCAGTTTCCATCCTCCAGAAAAGGTTTAAATTTTGTTCACTCATTTTTAGAGCACCATTTCCTTCAATGGTCTGTTCCCAGTCTTCGTACACTATTTCTCCTCTGCTTCCTAACATCTAAGTTCACATTTCATCTGCATTTGCATCATCTAGTTTTCTGTACTAAAATGTCTGTGCCCCAAAACCGGGAGAATCTGGAAGAGATGGATACCCTATTTCTCATTCTGAAAGCTCAACACTACAGGAGATGGCAGAAGCTTAAGAATGTTCAGTGAGGACAGAATTGGTGCTATTTAGGTTTTAAAATAGAAGGTGCTTCTGCTGAGCCCATTTAATCTGTGATTTCATAGAAGTTTATCTTGTAAAACTTTGTCTAGTTTTGGTGGAAAACATGTTTCCTGTAAGAAACACTGAAAACATGCTTCCTGTAAGAAAGTTATTTTCACTGTGTTTCCAGCCCATGTGGTAGCACAGACATCTAGCTTCTCCAAGAAAATGTCTGTATCCTTTGATTGTTGCAAAAAATGTTTAATTTTCACAATTTTGTTCTTGGAGAAAGCTGAGCAGTTGCACAATTTTGGCTGATAATTCCCAGTAAAATTCAGCCTAGGCTAAATTTTCTGAGCAACATGTAAAATTGCAGCCCAAATTGTTCAGACCTGGCAAAGCTATACGATGTTGAATATAGTGAAAGGGAAGTTTAATAGTAGGCAGTGCTACCAACTCCACCTATAGGACATCTTAAATCTACTATTAGGTCTATAAATTAGATCATGCTAAAATTAACACTAAAACAATAACAAACAAGTTTTTATCAAACCTGAAATGTCATAAAAAGCTTTTCAGCCTTAAGCTGATATATAAATGTAGGTTCTGATCTTGCAGTATATCCTAAGCAGCGGTAGAAGTCAGCACTTTTCAGTTGTGGTGTCAGTATTCCCACAAGAGCATATTGGTGAAGTTTCACTACCTTGATCTGGTAAATAAAGTTTCTGTGAGAGTTCCTGTGCTTTGCAGTTCATGCCCTGAAATCTCCGCTCAGTCATTATAAAGGACCAACTCCCCCTCAAGTCAAGTTCCTTCAAGAGAGTATTGAGTAATAACTGAATAAGCACCTCTATGTGTAGAAATATTTTTACTGCAACTCTATCCATGTAGTGTAGTTTCTGTGATGTTGTGATGATAAAGGAGAGCAAGATCAGGGTGTCCATATGGAGGTAGGAGTAAGACAGCAGTTTAATAAGTAACATCTAGCAGATGTACATTCTTTCTCAGTTGCTGGAAAGCAGCTGTTAAAGGGATGAAAACAAGGGAGAAAGAGCACAGTTGTTTAAGACAAATAGGTCCCCTAATGTTTTCCAAAGTTTATGTTGGAATTGTGGTGTGCAAGCAAATGGATAAGGGAATGAAAAGTTACGGATCAGAATGGGGTTTTGTTGGCAAAGCTGGTGGACAAACTGGTGAAGAATGGACTTCTGTCTCTCCCTCACTCCCCTCCTTCTCTCTTCCCTCTCTTTATTTCTGCCTCCTTCTTTCTTGAAATCTTGATTTTTCTATGTCTTGAAATGCCCATATTGTAGCTCAGCTCTCATAGCTACCACCAGAACTTCTTGATACTTCAAGAGCAACCAAGATGCCCTCCCACCTCTCACTGCCCTGGGCTTAAAGGAGACTTATGAAGTTGTTTATCACCTTAGCTAATCCCCAGCCCTCCTTTGAATTCCTAATGTCTTTTCTTCTCTCATGTACCTTCTCCCTTTCCACCTTATGTGCTTGCATAATATTTTTGGTTACTTTATAAGAATTTATTTTGTCTGCTTAAGGCTACTATACTACTTCTGCTATCTTATAGCACAGAGACAGCTGTAAGCATGAGCTATGAGGTCACAGCAGAGGCATCAGTTTGTTGGATCAGATTGCGTCTGATGAGATTTTGAGGTGCCTTGGAATGAGTTGACAACTAAGGGTTACCAACTGAGGCAGTAGCTCTTCTTTAACTCTTGACACTGGTGTGGGCTTATTCTGCAGAATTAGTTGAAAAACACAAGAACTCTCCAGCCCCAATTTTGTTGACAACTATCTTCCTCCCTGAAGAAGTTGACTACTGTATTTAACACACTATCTAAAAGACTGTAAAAGTGTCCTTATCCTGCGCAACAACCCTCACAGGAACTGATGGAAGAAAGAATGAAGAATACCCTTAAGTAGAAAGCTTTGCTTGATGATTTATTCTTGTCTTATTTATATTCTTTATTACCTTTAAGAAATTACAAGACATTTCCAGTTGAAGTTGTTGCTAGGGGACTAGCAGGCTGCTATCTCAGTTTTTATTGTAATGCGGCACATCATCAAGACCGTGCTAACGTATTTGGGAGTCTGGTTTCAGTTCTTCATATCAGTGGAACACAAAAGCAGATGCTGGTTCCTTTTCACTCCTAAGTGCTGGTGAAAATTTCTCGCTCTGACTGGCTTAGGGAAGAAGCACTTCTCTATGATTCCCTTGTCCCACTGATACAATAGAAATCACTGCACTTCAGCTGCTTTTCTGGGTGGTGTTGGGTTGCTTGCCCCACTGCAGAGAGGGAGCTTTTCTTTATCTAGATACAGAGTTCCTGCATGTATGAATCAGATTTTCAATTGCCTCCACTCCTCTTACCAGTAAAGATGAAGGTGGAAAGAAATCAAGCAGAGATTAATTTTCAGAGTGAAGAAGCTTAACTCCCTCTCTCACTGATTATTACACAGTAAGCCTTTTGAGAACAAACACTATTTTAAAAGAAACTTTTGAACAAGAGGAGGATTTAGTCCTTAGAGTACAAAGAGACTTCATTGAATAAATCAAGGATAATCATACTAAACTAATTCCCCCTCAGAATGCCAACTTTCCTGAAGGCATTTAGCAGACAAATACTGATAGAAATCAACTGTGCTTCCAATAGTACAGATGAATGGAGCCCAGGACTATGAATTCTTGAGGAAAATTAATAAAGGCAATTTCATGCTTGCTCCGTGGCATGATAATAAAATAGAAGTTCTGTACTGCTGTACATAAAAGGCATATGAGTATTCCTGAAATCTAGAGTCATCTCTTTAACCTGTCAGACTTATTTCCACTATTCTTGCTGTGCTGGGAATGCTGGCTCTTAACACTCCTTAGGCTTTGTGCTCTCCTCAGAATGACATCTCTGCTAAAATGAAGTGGCAGGATTAATATATAATAGGAATTCAGAATATTTGCTGAATCTGGACTTTATAATAGCATGGCATGGAGAGAAATGAATTAAAAAGACTTGAATATCTACACTTGCAAGTAGGCTGGCAAGCAGACAAGGGACCATAAATCAAGGTTAATGATAATGGCAAGGTACCAATTTGGAAAGGAAGATGAACATAAGGAGTATTGCAAGAATTGGTGCTAGGCCCAGCTTTACTAAAAGCCATTATTTATTATGCTAATGGAAACTAAAGAACACTGAAGTCAAAGCAGTTGCCAAAATCTACGGAAGATGGAGAAGACGTTTTGCCTAGCTTCAGCTATCCGAGTATTACTTGCCTAGAAAATTTTGGGGTTTTAAAATCTCTTGAAAAAAAAGAGAAAAAGGTACCTTAAAAAGAAGTGACAAGGCTAAGAGGAAGGATGTACTGTCGAGAAGCACTTTTCTATGGATTTGGAAAAAGGCCAGATGAGTGTAGTAGTTAAATGACTGAAGTGCTTTCAGCATGAATAAATGCGATTAAATCTGGAAAAAGGTTAAATTATTTTCCCCGCTGGATTTCCTTTGGACTGAGATGTACAGCTGGAAAGAAATGTTTTGAAATCTTAGTGTCTGTAAAGAAGTTTTAACCAAGATCAAGAAGTAAAAATCAGCTTTTAACATTAAATAGTTCCAGAGTCAAGTGTTTTAGTGCTTCATAAGTAAAACTCAGGTGGGTTTTAAATAATCCAATTGCAACAAAAATAAAGAAATGTACGTTGAAATTGAAGAATAATAGTATTGAATGAAAAGACAAAGAATTCATCAAATCATGCACTGAAAGGACAAAAAAACCCAATCAAGTTTGGCCAGATCATGACTAAGAGGGAAAAGAGAACCTGCTAAAAGAAATTATTTAAAGATGAAAACAGCAAGGGGAGTGATAACCCAAGGGGCATGAGTAAGGAGAATGAACTCAGTGTAACTGTAAGCTGAGTATTAAAACTATTGCTTAATACTAAATTTCTTTAGATGCCAAAATATTTTGCAAGAAACAAGATGGAAGCCCAATAACATCAGAGTTGTGGGGTTCTTTTTTGTTGTTTTGATTATTTTAAAGTAGTTTTATAAAACGGCTGCACCATGTTGTGGAGTGTGTTCTTATGGTAATTATGGCATAGGCAAATTAGAAGTGAAATGAAATATGAACAGGGCCCTATAAAAGCAGAAGAGTGGTCGTCAATGGTACTGTAGTAAGTTTTGATCACACTTTTAATGCTTTCCCAAGGAAAAATGAATGAGACAGAAGAAGTAACAAAATCAACACTCCAATCTAGTGGTTGGGTCCTTTGCCTGAAAGATCTGAACACACTCTTCCAATTTTATAGCATTTAGGATTGGTGCATCTTATTTCTACAGTATCCATAGCAATTGGACAAGACACTTAAACAGGTCTTACAGCAAGGACCAGAACCCAAGTCTGCTATTGCAAAGGAATTCTTTAAACCAAATAAAGAAGGATTTTCCCTTGGCCTAGGGAATCTTTTATAACTCCAGGGAAGTTGGCTGTTTAGAAGGGTGTATGAAGTCATCCTCCAACAGTTCAATGTTTAGACCCCATTCCTGGGACACGTGTATTTTATATTCCTTAGGCTAAGAAAACAATTGGAAATAGGTGTTTCACAGGCTTCATGAGTGCTCTGCCCACTGCATTATTGGATGACAAACCAATACAATTGCCAAAATCTTTGCTAGCATTTCCATGATGAACCCTGCTCAGTAGACATGCTGTAAAAATCTTTAATATATAAGAGAGATAGAAGGGTACTAATTGTCTTCTGATGTAACTGATGTGCTGGACTTTTCTGCATTGTCAGTTCTGAGCATATGTGGCTTATGTTGACCAGATACATAAGTTACTGGTGAAAATGGAGATGTCAAAGGGCCACTAATTTGCAGTGAAGCAACCTACGTCACACATTACATAGAATCATAGAATGGTTTGGGTTGGAAAGGACCTGAAGGTCATCTAGTTCCTACCCACCTGCTGTGGGCATTCGACTTTATATTGCTGATTCTGAAACACATAACATGCTGACAGCAGCATCTGCCTGGAAATCCACTGGAAAGAATAGTCACACAGTTATGAAAGCTCCTGAGCCGACTTTCAGGAAGCAGAAGCGGAGAAGTAGTATCACTGAAGGCTACCTACTTGCCCTGCATCACCTGTGTGATTAATCCTGAAATCCTTATTGTCTGGAAACTATTTGCTTTGAATATATTCAGGAGTTCTGGACCCTGTATCCACCTGCCCCAAAGCAATTCCCTGCACTTCAGGTCATCCATGAAACAACACAGAATTCCTGCTTACGGTTTAAAAAAAAAAAAATGCTTTTGCCTTTTGCAGCTCTGTTTGGAATTTTATTGACTGGATGTAGAAGACTATAACGTCACTTGCCCTATTAAAGTACACAAGCTCTGAATAACATCAGAGATTAAAAGTAAAAGCTAAGGTCTGCAAAGGAGCTTAAAATACATACATCCAAAACATAGATCCATGGAATTTTTTCATGCCTTTCAAAGCAACTGAATTCTCATCAGTGCAGATTTCTAGATGTCTACATTTCTGGTGTTGAACATATGGATTTCATTCAAAATCCTGATAGCAGATCAGTAAGTATCTAAGTCCTCTCAGGGTTCCTAGGCTCCACATGTTTTGTCAGTCTTACTTGTGATATCCTTTGTCCTCTGGGGCATGCTCTCAGGACAGGTTCCCGTTCTGCCTGGAGCAAACTTGGAGGAGAAGGTGAAATCTCTCCTAAATCTTTGACAGAGCAGTGATTAAGACAGACCATGGGTGAAAATCCTTCCAGTGTCTTGTCTGGCCCAGACATTTTTGCTGAGATTCACATACGCTTTTGTAGGTCAACATAGTCTCTTCCTGTCTATAACTCCCTTCAGTCTTTGGTGATCACCTTCCATAAAAGCGCAAGTGCATCTCTGTTGGTGGACCAATCAAATCATTGGGCTGTTGATGGACAGACTGGCATGAGTGCCTTAGAGGATTCTTGATGGATTATTTCACTGTGCATAAGATGTTGGATAATCACTATGTAGGGGAGGAAAGTAAAGTCTCTCTGTTATCATTGGTAAGGCACTGTGCTCAGTGTGTTGGCAACACAAACCTAGCTCCCCTGCCTAGATGAGTGTTCTTATCACATGGATGTTTGTCAGTGAGAGGGATCTTCATCTTTAGTTTAATTTGTTTTGTGAGAAAACTGCTGTGTTAAGCTGGTGCCTGATTCTAGGCAGAAGTTATCCTTGGTCCTAAGAAAGAGGATCAACCACTTACATTCTCTGGAATATGGCAAGTAATTCATAGGACAATGATGCAATAGAAAGCAGATACGATCTAGGTTCTCTGAAGTCTGGGAAGTTTCAGATCCATGGGTCTGAGTGGGATTTCCTAGCCACCATTCTAAGGGCTATGCTAGACCGAATTAAAGCAGCCATGCAATAGGTTGTGATGCAGAAAACAATTGAATCTCTGACCAGGCACAAGCAGGCCATGGCTATTAATGATCAGGGAATCATAGGTTCATACAATAGTTAGGGTTGGAAAGGACCTTAAGATCATTGAGTTCCACTCCCCCTGCCATCGGCAGAGACATCTCACACTAAACCATGTCACCCAAGCCTCTGTCCAGCCTGGCCTTGAACACTGCCAGGGATGGAGCATTCCCAGCTTCCTGGGCAACCCATTCCAGTGCCTCACCACCCTTACAATAAAGAACTTCTTCCTTATATCTAATCTAAACTTCCCCTGTTTAAGCTTGAACCCATTACCCCTTGTCCTATCACTGCAGTCCCTCATGAAGAGTCCCTTCCCATCATCCTTGCAGGCCCCCTTCAGATCCTGGAAGGCTGCTATGAGGTCTCCCCGCAGCCTTCTCTTCTCCAGGCTGAACAGCCCCAACTTTCTCAGTCTGTCTTCATACGGGAGGTGATCCAACTGCTGATCATCCTCATGGCCTCCTCCAGACTTGCTGCAACAGCTGGCTGCCAATCACATGAAAACCATCAATAGCATCCTAAGGACAGTTTTCTTGTTTCTTAACTAAGTGTACTATTATCTGCATCATAGATCATCCCAGGGTAGACGTTTAGAAAGTTCTTACACAGGCTTAGACAGCACCTGATAGGTTCAAAATGCCTCAAACAGCCCTTCCACTGTCTGCAGGGTGTGTTTAAAGTGAGGCTAAAGAAGTGGGAATTGAAAGAGCATTCTTTGGGTGGGTGGATCTTTCTGTCACCAGCTACTGGCAAGGTAGGTGCTGTGTCAGGGCTATGCTTGCCTTCAAGTTTGCAGTTTTAGGCAGTGTTCTCATCTCAGATTTTCATTACCCCTGAACTTTCATGTCATTACTAATGATAAAAATGTCTCTTTCTTTTTCTACTAAAGATCTGCTGTCTAGCTCAAAGCAGGTGTTTGCATTTCTGAACAATCGCTAATATCTACCTGGGCTATCGTTAAAGTAAAAATCCATTTGCTTCTTCTTAAGTGATGCAGTTCGAATATGGTCTCTGCAAAATGTAATTCCCATTTAATGCTTGAACTAGACCTCTTGAAATAAGATGCTAAGAAAGATTTACAAGTCACCAAGGCTCAAGCTAATGTGCTGATAGCTGCGGAATTTCAGATGTTCAAATAGAAGTACTCACAGCTGTTGCAGGAATTTCCTAATTTGCCCAAAGCCCTTAGAAAATAACCCTCCAAATAATGATAACTGAAGTTTTAAGCTATATATGTGCATTTGATTTGATTTTTTTTCAGTTTTAAATAGTTCTTACAAGCAGTAAAAAACGGTTACTGAATCATCTCCATATGCAGACACTTCTGAGAATGGAGCAACCAAGGAAGACTGAAGAGGACCTTTCTGACAGCTCTGCCCCAGGATTTCTCCTGGGTGCAATCACCTGGTAGCTTCTGTTCTGTAGAATAGCTGCTGACACATCCAAAGTCCTCAGGGAACTCTCCTACTGACTTACATTCGATTGAGACTTTCCTCAGCTTCTAAGCACAACATATAGCGCATGACAGACCAGCTCCTGCCTTGCATACCTATTTGAAATATTCAGTGATATTAAGTGAATGTTTTACTTAGGTAAAGCCTGAAACATCAACTTCATTATTAAATATAATGGAGGGTTTGATGCAATGGAAGGCTGATTTACAGATATGTCACATGTCAAATCCAACTTTCAGCGTTTTTGGTTCACTTGATGTTATTCAAGACATTAAATGGATCACAGAATATCTTGTTTGCTGCAGAAAAGATAGATTGCAACCCACTGTCATATGTTTCATCCTCAAAGTAAGTATTCAGAAGAGTGATAAAAAGCTATTTGTGGAGACAAGCTTATAATCATATAGCTGGGATTGCTTAAGAGCATTATTATGTATGCTGGCATAATGCTGAGTTGCACACAGTTATGAATATACATTAATAAAAAGTTTTTAGTAGTATAATTCCTTCCCTGTCCAAAATCAGCTATACAAGTGTAAACAGATGTAAGGAAGCACGACTATGTTTATACCATTACCAGCAGCAGTTGCAGCAGGATAGCCTTTTGTCTAGGAGAGCTTCATCTCTTCAGAATATGCCAAAAATGACACCAACCTTAATGTTTAGAGATTTCACCATTTTTGGTGAAGAAATTATAAATCACTTTACTCTCCTCTGCATTTGGGGAATAGTCCTTAATTGAGCAAGTTTAAAGAGATGTCATGCTTCCAATAGAGGTATTGGAAACACTGGATTTTTTGCGGTGTCTTCAGAAGCAAGTTTTGTCAAGCATGCCAAGTGTTTGATGTCGGCAGTCTGACACAAGCACTTAGAAATGTGGTGTTTGTGATCTGATTTTGGATACACAAGCATTGCTGTGTTTTGATGAATCCTTGACGGTTTTGTTCTTTAAGGGAAAGATGACAACAACATCAAACTTCAGCCAAGAAACCTCTATTCTATTTCAGCTGCAGCCAGAGATCCAGCTGCAGGGCAATGAACCCCTAAGACATTCAGATGAAAAAGCCCCAAACCCTAGCTGGGTGTGGACTGGCTGATTCACATTTGGACTCAGTGAGTGCCATCCAATGGAAGAGCATTATAAACCTGGCTTTTCTGTGCTAATACATGGAATTAATTTAGGATCAGAAGCAACAGTTTCATGTCCAAACTAGTAAAGGTATACAGTACAGATGCAACACAGAGACATCTCAAAAGGATCTGTGTTGATTGAGCTAGTTGCCTATCCATCCATAATTATTATCAACTAAAGCAGTGGGAATTTTACTCTTATTATAGCAAATGATTGTATTTCTGTGCTCAGAAGTGAATATAAGTTCGAGGTAAACCCAACTAATTACTTTTTGATTTATGAGTTGTTGGAGAAGAGTGAACAACCATTTCAAAGTCTGACCCAAAATTCATCGGAGTCTGTGGATGCTTTGCTATTGTTTTTCCTGGTCTTTTTTTCCAGCCTCTTAGTAAGTCTGTATGTGAAATACCTAGGCTTTCATGATTAATCATATTGCACAGATTTCACGCCGAGATGGAATGAATGCGTGATATCAGCTTGAGGAGCATAAAAATCACTAGAGAATTGTTCCAAAGCCATTTGGGACAACCTATCATAAAATGAGGTTATGTATTTTCAGTCCTTAATGTAGCCAATCAGTACGTGCCATTCCGAAGAGAAGCACGTGAGTTAGGATAATTTCCAGTTCACTGTATGTTTTCAGGAATTTGCTGCAGCAAATGAAAAAACAGTCTGTCCTATGAGGAGAAGGAGCCTACTGGACATCACTTGGGCGTGTGCACTTGGACGAGCTCTACAAAACAAATATCTTCCAAGGGATCAGCAACATCAGATGCTATTCAAACACTGATAAAAGTAATGTGCTTTTTCACACAGGCAGTTCAGAACAGGCCAGACTAAATTTTATCCTTTGCAAAACAAACGTCTTTGCAAGTGCAAATTCAGCACTCAGTCAGAGCTTGTCACAAGGAAGTCGTCAGTTCCGCTTTCCCTCGTTCCTGTTTTTTTCCCTGTTAGTCGCTTTTATTAAAAAGCTCTTGGATAATTCCTGGAAGACTCTTCTCATTTTATTGCTATTTTGAAGATGAATGCTGCTTCAGAATGTTGCTGTGCAAAATGAGCTCCTGCAATGTCAAACTTTGCTTTATTTACAATTTGTTTTAAAACTAGTTCTATATTTAAATCCTGACTAGCATAGAAGCACTGAACCATTTTCTTTAACATGGCCTTGATGTAACATAGTGGCTTATATGCCGTTATGGGCTTTATATTTTAATTGTTCATTTTCTTTGAGAGTAGCTGTTCGATGTGCAGCTATTTCAAGCCAATTCTATTTTTTTAAATCCTTCTAATCAAACTGGATAACCTGCTGGCATAAATATTTAATTTAATCAAATCACACTTGTGCTAATTCTTATTCTGCACTGTAAGATTCAAAGAAGTCTTACGTGCATGAAGAAACTGCTGTTACTCATGTATAAACACAGCGACATTAACATTTGTCTTCTACCTCCTAGACAGCTTGTGTATACATGCTCCAGTACAGTTGAGTACTTTAATGTTTTGAACTGAGTTTGGATATATGACAGTGCTGAGTCTGCTCCTGTCTGCAGCTCTAATAGGAGATTCAAGCCCATATTTAATAGAGTGGCTAAATCAAGACTGCAAACACAGACTTCCTAATGAATTTATCAAATTTTGTCCATGGCAAAGAGAGAAGCAAAACATTGCCTATCCCTTAGGGGCTAAGTTCCAGCCTCTGGGCATCCTGCCTGTGCAGACATCGCTGTGTGTGTTAAAAGTCTCAGTGTCCAGGACAGGGCTGGAGATGGTGTGCATTGGGCTGGCACTTGCACAGTGGAGCTCATGGTGGGTGAAATGTGCTCAGTGCCACAGCCAGGAACCAGGAACCACTGAGCACTAGAGTCCTCACATGTGGTCTTTCCTGGGAGCCGCACTGGGGCCCTTGGGATGTGCTGTCATCCCATTAGGATGCATCATCTGGACTATGGGACTCAGAGAGGATTTTTGAAGAATAGAATCATACAATAGTTAGGGTTGGAAAGGACCTTAAGACCATCTAGTTCCAACTCTCCCTGCCAGGGGCAGGGACACCTCACACTAAACCATGCCACCCAAGGCTATGTCCAGTCCAGCCTTGAACACCGCCAGCGATGGAGCATTCACAACTTCCCTGGGCAACCCATTCCAGTGCCTCAACACCCTTACAGTAAAGAGTTTCTTCCTCATATCCAATCTAAACTTCCCCTGTTTAAGTTTGAATCCATTACCCCTTGTCCTATCACTACAGTCCCTCATGAAGAGTCCCTCCCCAGCATCCCTATAGGCCCCCTTCAGATACTGGAAGGCTGCTATGAGGTCTCCATGCAGCCTTCTCTTCTCCAGGCTCAACAGCCCCAATTTTCTCTGCCCATCTTCATATGGGAGGTGCTCCAGTCCCCGGATCATCCTCGTGGCCCTCCTTTGGACTTGTTCCATCAGTTTCATGTCCTTTTTATGTTGAGGACACCAGAACTGCACACAATACTCCAAGTAAGGTCTCACAAGAGCAGAGTGGAGGGGCAGGATCACCTCTACTGAAGGTAGACCAGGTTGAGCCAACACTGACCTTTTAGGCCACATCCTAGCAACTACAAATTGGTCTAGGAAATGAGAGAAGTGGGCTGATCTTACTGTTTTTTCATTTCTTTGAGGGTTTCTGACTGTTCCCACAGCTAAGAGGGCTACTGGAAGGCTTTGCATAGGGCCTTTGTGGTGAGACAAGCATGGATTTGCATGTGGAAGACTTTATGATGAAAGTGAGCTACCAGTAAAACTTAGCTGTTTCCAGGGTTAACAGCAGCTGAAGGAGAGTTTTCCACATCACACTTAGGAATTCAGATTATTAGGCAGTTTTTGCTGACTTTGAGCTAGTCTTTAACCTCTCTCCTTGTTTTTTCTCTGTACTGGGGATATATACCTCCCTCCTTGTACCTCAAAGAGGGTTTTGATATCTATCTTGTATTACCTCATACCTTCTGTCTTCCCATCAGTGGATGATGACTGCTCCTGGGAGAAGTACTTATGATTTTGGGTGGTCCAGCTTTGAATGATCTTGGACCCAAGAATCAGCCTCTTTCCTTATGGGACTGCTTCACATCCCACTTCATTTTAGTGATAGAAATTGTATTCCAGTTTAAATTTTCCTTTTTCCCAAGTTCATCTTATGAGAGCAAATCTAATTATACCAGATAACCAAGCCAAATCCAGTTCAGCCAAATTGATGCTGGCTAAGTTCAAGCTTGATGCGTCTAACTCTCCTTGAGCTTGGAAAAGCACCATGCACGTGACAGAGTGGTAAAGCAAAGACCCTACTAGTGTTGAACTGGTTTCCTAAGGCCTGAGCACCTTCACACCTTGGCATGACCTAAGTGAATACTGACCCACATCTCCACGGAGATTTTCCATCAATTTGATTTCCTTTTTTACAAGCTGCTACTTGCAGTGACAAAAAAAAAAAAAACCCGTGCTTTTCAGCCCACTGCTATTTACCAAAAATGCAACTGAATCTTGTTTCCTCTCCCTGTTTCACTTCCTGAGTACAGGTTACAGGTAAATCTGAAATCCTCTGTGGCAGACCACAGGCCTCATGCAACATATGCTGAGCATTTTGAAGAGATTCTGGAAAGAAGTTTAGAGTTTATTAGAAGATGGAAACACTTTTGTTTCTAATGTGCAAGTCGGGAATTACAAATCTTTCATGAAAATCCAAATAGCTGGGATAAAAAATTCCACAGACGAATACCCCTTGTAAGGTCCAGGGCTGGCATTTCAATTAACAACTCTCTTTCAAGGTGTGACTTCCTTCATTCTCCCGTTCATGGCCTCAAAGCAGCATTTTATGTCAGGTGCCTACTGAGAAAATCTGCTGCTTCTGCTCTACCAGGGATTCATGCACCATTTCCCCCTCCTCTTCCCAAAACCAGGGAAAGGGTTGCCTAAGATCTGACACCGAATGTTATAAAAGAAATCATATCATGGGATTTAGGCCAGGTTTGGATTGTTTCCAGAGCAATTCCTAGAGCAGCAACTGTGAAGGTCCTGTAAAAACACCAGCCTTAAGCATTTACTTGCTATCCTGTGCCATTCCCTTATCTGTGAGTAAACTAAAAATAGGGATGAATTATGGGGCTCCAAGTAACCATGTCAAGTGGAGAGTTTGAGATGATGGTGTGTATTTAACAAGAGATGTTTTATAATTGAAATAAAAATAGTAAGGAGCTAAATATAGGCTTTTTAATTTATTTGGAATCTGGAGCTGGCAGTTTTGTCTTTATGGTATTTGTACTGATTTCCTTATTTGAAACAATGTGAAGTACTTGCTTTTTTTTTTTTCCTCCAGACTCCAGGCATTTCAGTGATCCAACATTTTGGCTACACATCTGCATGGAATAGCTGGTAATTGCAAGTCAATATTTAATACCAGACTTTTTCCCCCTAGACAAAGTTCTTGTGGAGAAGACGGCATAAAGTAGCGAACCCCCAGAAGATGACATAGGGAATTATACATTTTTGCCATATCTATCCTTTTTGTTTAACTTTGATGAGCAAGTCCCAGGTGGTGTTATTTTCACTGTGACTGCAGAGATACACAAGTTACTTCCTCCCATTCTCATCCTATGCCAGAAGTGCTCAGAGACATCTGAATCTGGTGTGCACTATTTATTGCTGCCAAGTCAAGCTAGGAAGTCCTGTTGTGTTATTTCCCTCTGGAAAAGCTCCCTCAGAAATCCCCACAGCACACTTCCCCACATGTCATAGATGTTCTTTAAGTTCTCCTGGGCAAGCAGTCTCCTTTTCTCTAGGGCAGATGTTGCATGCCCAACAAAAAGAAAAGTGTGCTGAGTGAGGCATTGCTCATGGAGACCTGTCTGTTATTGGACAGTACAGTGTGTGGCAGAAAAGAAACCAGTGGAATACAAAGCAAAATACCGAGGTTTCTCAGTTCACAAATTGTTCGCCAAAGGGGCAGTAATCCAGCATGAGTAGTTATCTCAATTAACTCTAGCTGACTAAAAGTTAGGAGTCTAATTTCAGCTAATTGTCTTCCTCTATGACTGGAGAAGAAGAGGATTCATCCCATCTTAACATACGATCAGTGCTGCCCAGTGGAAGTGTGCCACTCCACTGACTGTTGAAAAAGCCTGTGTGCCAGTTCAGAGTCAAAGAATCCAATCCTAATAACATAATTACCCACAGAAAACTCAAAGGTCAGCATGGGCCAAAAATTAACTTGAAGGCATCCCTTTAGGAGAGGTTTTGTACAACATTTTTCTTTCCAAAACAAATCATTTGGTTATAAATACCCGTGCTGCTTCAGTTCGATCTCAACAGAAATACACAAGCAAGCAAAAAGAAAGCTTTTCATTAAAAACTGCAATTACTGAATAACAGGATGTGACTTCCCTCCACATCCTATTTCTAGCTTCAGGCTTTTAGAAACTGCAGCAGCAGCTCAGTCACAGCAGCTGCGTTTTTGACTGAGCTCTCTGGTGACAGAGCTTTCCAACGACAGCAGGTTTAATCTGCACCTCTCCGTCAGGTCTGCCAGTGGGTGAGTTCAGAATGAAGTCAGGAGGGGCAAAGACATCACTGCATCATCTCTCAGCCCTTCGATAAAAACAAAGAGCACATACTTGGCAGCACTTTAATTTCTATGGTTACTGATGAATAACAGCACAGCTGGGGAACTGTTGCTACAACCCGCTAACAAAGATAATTTAAGAGGTCACACTTAAGCAGATCCATTACAAAAGTACTGGCTTTTTTTTCTGGGATAATAAAACCAGGGACCATAGGTTGTACTCTTTGGATGAATATCAAGTGGACTATCCCGCTAGTCATAAATTTGCCCTCATTACTGTCATTGTTTAGAGAGCAATAAAAGGAAGGATGGCTCTTTATTAAGACACCAAACCAGGGCTGGTGGTTTCTGGGTGAAATCTTGAGCAAAACCACGATGTGCTTGGATTTTGTCACAGTCTCGGCAGTTTATTTCTCCCATGCTAATACAGGCAAACACTCCATGCAGCTTGGAGAGCCTTTCTGGCCAGGGAGACCTGTATCATGACTTCTCCTTCTACCAGGGGGAGAGTGATACAATTTTCCAGCAAAGCCGGAAAAAACAATTGAGTAACCCTGAATGAGAATGGTTTGAGAGCTCTGACACAGACTTCTTGCATGACCCGAGTGAAATGGCTGGTTTGTGCTCTCAGTTTGGATCTGTACTTCCTTTCCTATCCATTGGGGTACCAGTCATTGAAGCCTTGGTAACTTCACTGCAGTACAATATATCTTATTCTATAATTCTATGATTTTGAAATAACTGTTGGAACATACTTCAAAAGCCTTTTGGGCTTATTTTTTTTTTTCAGTGTCCTATTCAGGAGGGAGTTGAAGGCAAAATTGCCCTTCTTTTCACCTGCCATGCTTGCCAAGCGAATCCATTCCTAAACCAGCCAGGAATAATAAAGACTTTCGGAGTTTCCTTTTAGTTTTGCAGATTTAAGAAAGTAGCATGTAGTCAAGGAACAGAACAACTGTTATTGTATGCTTGTGGGTAGAATTGTAAAGGATACTATTAAAAATATGAGATAATTATTAACGTGCTGAACCTGTGAGTCGGTCTATGGAGATGCACAGTTGCTGTCAATGCAAATGTTGCAATTTTACATTTTATTCAGTGTGTCATAGAATCATAGAATAGTTAGGGTTGGAAATGACCTTAAGATCGTCTAGTTCCAAGCCCCCTGCCATGGGAAGGGACACCTCACACTAAACCTCACACTAATCAGAAAAGACAAATGAAATCCATATAAAGTTCTTCTGCAAGACTCCTCTTTCTGCATATTGCCTCTAGACACACTGGAACAAGCACATAATTGAGAATATAGCCATTGACATCAGCAGAGTTTCACCTGGGACAGTTTTGTCCTGCTTCTGCCAATTGAGTCATTACCCTCAAGAAACGCTGAACAATCCATTAGTGGCAGACAGCTGAATTTCTAAAAGCGTGCATAACCTAACTCCAGCCACCAGCACAGTAGAAACTACTCTCAGTAGCTCCTCTGGGCAACCAAGGACACCATGAGATGGAGTAAATAAATATAAACAAAGAATGTTTTCCAATTTGTTCTCCATCTGGAGTACTGTCAGTTTTCCAGCTCTGAAACTGAGGCACATTTGCACACTATTGAAGACAGATCTCTTTACCTTCTGCCATGTCTGATGACCCCAGTGAATTTAGAGAGTGTTTCTATAGACTAGAGATTTTCCTTACTTTCCACAGCTATCAAAGAAAAAGCCAATATGCCATGGGGTGCTTCAGTTTCGAAAATTCCTGCTTAAATCTCTTTGTTGCAGCCCAAGACAGAGGTGAAAGTATTATTTTTGTGTTATTTCTTTCTTCCTGAATGCCTATTTTCACCTACTGGTTACATTCCTACAAATAACTAATCAATGCCAGGCACGGCTCCCAGATGCAGGCACCAAGGTGGCTGGTTGTGGCACTGAGCTGCTGGAGCAGTGGCTGGGCTGAGGTGGCTGGACTCACGCAGCTCTCCACCATATAGATTCATCCGTTTTGTGTTAGGCTCCAGATAAACAGGTTGTCTCTTACAGAACTTGCAGTTTAAATGGTGTGTCCAATATCCAATACAGGAGATTGGTCTTAGATGGCAACTGAATTTTCATTGCTTGAGACACAAAAAATGAACTAATCTAAAATGTTGTTATTGCCCTTATCTTCTTTTCTCTCTCTGGCTCATGGTCATATTTTTCTCAGTGCTTCAGGAGCAGAGGGACTATCACTCTATCAGTGGGATACAATTCATTCCCCCATGACGGTTGAAAGGGGAAGAGGCGGTAGGAGGAAACTCACAAGCTTATTTCTGGATCTCACGAGAGCTGGTTGGGTGCAAGTGCAGCAGATCAGGGGACATGTGAAGGTAGACTTACAGGTATCTGCCCTAACAAATATTTGAGTCTGTAAATGAGTACCTTTGTTAGTGTCAGCAGAGAATGCTGCTCATCTCACCTAGCTATAGACCTCTGAAACAGCTGTTATGAACCATGCCATTCAGGCTTCTGTTTCTATTCAGTGATTATAAAGGGATTCAGGATGATCACCTCAGGTACACCATCCAGTTTGATGATACCTAAGGCCAGGAGAGGCTAGTTCATACACCAACCCCTTGTGCTAAATGTAGGTCTAGTTGGAAGGCTGTTCAGCTCATAGCTTGATGAAGTATTACAGATTATAAGTGATTTCCTCACTCAGGCACTATTTCAAAGAATAAAAGTCTGAGATTAAATGTTTTATTTCTCCTACATGTTCCTCCACAATCCAATGTATTCAACGCCCCATGGCCAATGTCCAGCTTGCAGACTGAGCCCAAGTTCTCCTCCCACCCTGCCTGACTTACATCTGACGGAGATCTACTTGCTCAAATTACAAAATCGGCAGTTTTGGCAGTTCTTTGGGAGCTGGGGTCGTGCACAGTGAAGTACACCAGGGATAGCATTTGTGAATATTCCTGGTAGATGCTAACTAACATGCACCTGCTGCTCCAACAGGTCCCAGTCAACATACTGGTTGTCTGGGTTTGCTGTTCTCCGATGTGCTGATTCATCAGAGCCTCTCCCATTGTACGCTGGTACGGTCTTCCCCTTTCTCCTGGAACTGAGTCCAGACCCTATCATCTCTAATATCACAAGGTTCCCAGGAAAACAAATCCCCCTTTGTGAATCACCTCATAAAACAGGCATTTGATAGTCCTCCACCTCTGGTGACCTACAGAGGTTCTGTGGAAACAAAGGAGCTGAATCATCATTTTCACAAATGTCTATAAAAAAGAAAAAGAGTAGAAAAAGGTTTTTATAAATGTACTGTACATGTCCAGTTTGTCCTGATTTAGCAAAGTGTAGCCAAAGACTAGAGAGGTGCTGATCACTAGGTGGGAGAAAGTTTGTTCCTTATATGTATATCTCAGTGAATTCATACATTCTGTATAATATCTACATTGCTGGTCAAGCAGTTAAGCTTGGGAGCAAACAAAAGTTCAGTAAGAGCTAAATAAAGGATACAGCAGTCTAAAATTTAGTTGAGGTCATAAGCAAATAAGTATGAAGGCAGCTTCTGCACAGGAGAGCGCTGTAAACACCCAGCAAACTCTGTGATGCAGCTTTTTCATCAAATGTTGTCTCTTCATTTAATTAGTAGAATAAATTGCAAGTAAAGGTTTATTTGACTCTTGCTTTCTCATCTTCTTTCTCTCTATTTCCTTACTTTACTTCTCCAAATTGCTGGTGCAAAAGAAGCAACTGCAATGGCAAACTTGCTCTGATTCTAGGAATAAAGATAAACAAGGGCCTGATGATGTCCTTCACCTCCTGCCTGTCTATTCAAATCAGCTGCTGCAAACCCATCCGTGTTAATGTTTCACTGCATTTAATACTCCTTTGCTAATGATTAAGCTCTCCAGCAATGTATTAATTTACAGGTGATTAATGAAATGCACAAACCAGTATCAGTCTGAGACTGTTCTAGTTTTTCTTTTAAAAACAAAAGCTATCCAGCCTGGTGAATATAAACTGATAGAGCTTGGAATTGCCGTAATGGGTGGAGACCCTTGTAGGAAGTGGAGCCTTGCTGGAGATGTGATGCAATAATGCAGTTGAGCACACTCCTCCTGTTCAGCATTCAGCCAAGCAAATGCTTTGTGCTGGGGGCTTTGCTGAGCACAGAAGGAGGTGGAGACCATGGACCAAGTCTAAACTTCAACTGCTGAGCTGCAGCTCTGCTTCTGACACCTCAGGATGAATGTAGGCCTGCTTTCACCGCGAGGCACTCCAGCGCCATTCAGAACAAATAGTAAAGACACTTCCCTGGGAAGTGCCTTTCAGACATTTCAGGCTGGGGGAGCTGGACATTGTCCTCCCCTTCCCTGAGTCAGTACTTCAAAGCGCCACCTCCTTGCTGGCAGCATCATTTTAAAGACTCGAACTTATCCAAAGAAGAGGGTTATGGGCTCTGCAGTGTCCTGGGTGTCAGCCACCATATTAAATTAGGCTCTGCAGCTTCAGGGAGGAGCAGGGTTTTGGATGCATTTCTGCAGTGTGCTTCCCTATTATCAAGTCCTGTTCATAATATATGCAACTTCTTATATTTGTGTTCTTGCGTGTGATACCTTTTTCACCTGTAGTTATGTCATGCAGGTTTGAGTAATGTGATAATAATGAGTTAGCTCAGCACTCCAAAAATAGTGTCAGAATTGACACTGGCATGTTTAAAAGGTGCATTGGAGCATTTAGATTGGGACAGCAAATGGTTGTCTGACTTAAAGCAGCTTTCTTGCTGCAAGTGTTTCAAGGAAATATGTTTGTCTTGCTGTGTGAAATAGTTGAAAGATCTTAGGGACCATTTAATAATTATCTACATTGTAAGGAGATAAATAGGGCAAGAGAAAATGAGCTTTCCAAAATTCAAAGAAATTTAGCATGCAGCAATGATAATTCGGCACAGAGCTTACACAATATATGTGATTTTTTCTTAACAGAGCGAAAAAATTGAAAACTGACTTAGCCCCTTAAACAAACCAGTGACAGCTGGGAAAATCAGAAGATTGGCCCTCTGTGCCTGTTTATAGTAGATTTTGGCAGCGAGATAGTTGATGTAGTCTCTATAGGACGCAGCTATTATGTCTTCCAGATGTGCTTGACCTTTATCTTGGATAAAAAAGCATCTTGCCATAGAGACTATCAATTCATATACTCTTAGCCCAAGTCATCAGCTCCTTTAAGATGCTGAAAAAACCCTCCTGTGATGGTTATGCTTCCATTGCCATTCAGTACAGATGTCTAGCTTGTGAGTGCTTAGATTTGTCAAACATGAGTAGGTAATTTCAGTTCAGTGTGCCTGTAGAGCTCCTACTATGAGAAAGATCTGTAATGTGATAAGAGTCTCTCAGTACTCACAGAGGAACATTCAGGATGTCCTTCCTTAGAAAGCTACTCATAGTATTTAGAAGTAGAAAGAAATATGGCAATAGCTTCTTCATGGGTTGTCTTTTATTATTATGTGTACAGGATGATGCAATGATGCTACTGTTCTTTCTGTCTCTTTGAAGAAACTATATCTACCACAGTTCCCATCAAAAATGCTATAGTGACTGAATTTCTAGCTTTTCCTTTTCCATATGGGTCAGATATGAAAACTCCTGAGACAGACTACCAGTTCAAGTACAGGAAAGCAGGCTGACACACTACCTCGGACAACCGTACACCCTGGTGAGTGCATCTCAGACACCCTCAGTGCAGCACTGCAAACCTTCTAAAGCCCCATGCACTCCTTTCACCATCACATGAGCCAGTATGTCCTGGCCTCTTTGTGACCAGGCAGCCTTATATCTATGCATCTTGCATCTATTTGTCACCTGATCTGAGGCATAAGGTTCTCACAGAACCACCTCATTATGTGACTTTGTATACAAATATTGTATTCACAGCCTTGTGTTGTAAAATTAAAGGGTTGGAAAGCGGTGTCATAGGGTGGACTAAGGTCACAGCGGAAGAAACCAGGCTAAAAGACTACAGCCAAGCTACATGAGCCAGGGGTCCACCAGTATGGTTCCCTGACAACACAACAACTCTGCCCTTTACATTGCTGTAGGAAGGTAAGCTTATAGAAAGGTGGAGGTATAAAAATGATGAAGGGAAGGAACGAAAGAAAGGCTGAACAACTTTCTCTCCTGTCCACATTTTACCCAGAGGAGCTTTTGAGATCTTGTGACACAACAGTAGGCCAGTTTCAAAGGAGTAGGAGTATTCTGGAACGTAGTTTCTGTAGGACCACGTAGCAGTGATTCTGCAACTGATTTTCTGAGTTGTTGTTTGTGGGAAATTAGAATAGAAACAAACCCATGGTAATTGCTCAAATTTGAACAAAATTGCACACAGATCAGAAATCTTGCTTTTAAGCCTTCTGGCTGTCTTCTGGCTTTTCTACCGAGACAAAACTGCCAGCTGGCAACAGAGGAACAGTAGTTTCTGAGATGTTGCTTCCCGCAGATAGATAGGAATATATTTAGGAGAGGTGATAGGCAAGGCTGAACTTTGCTTCATCATACCGTGCTGCTTGTGTAATGTCGTTGGAGGGCTTTACTTAGTTTTGCAAAGTGGTAGGTCAAAACAGAGATTTCTTCCTGTGCTTAGCTGAGCCCCCTGAAAGGGATGAATTCTGTCTATAAATCCCTGTTTCTTTCACCACTGAGGACGATGTAATGGTACAGATGCCAATTTATCCATCTTTGGGACTTTAATCATTTCACAGTATCTTTAAACCATGAGGCAAATCAGGGAAGACGCAATCTGGTAAGACATATTTCATCAAAACATCCAAAATGTCAAAATAGCCAAAAATAAAATGGTATTTGACAAGTGGGAGGAGAAAACAGCTGTGTCAGCTGTGACTTTGCCGTGTAAACAACTTAATGCAATTATAAATCTGCTTCTGGTCATACTGCAGCACAGATGAAAAGGTTTTTTGCATACACTCTTCCTCTGCTTTCATCGGAAGTCCTCCCCTTGAATCACAGGCTGCTCTGGAAATCTGGTCACATATGGTAAGCTGTGTTTATGGAGTGCAGTGCAGATGTTTCGGCCCTGGCCTCTGCAGATGTTCTTCTTGTCTGGACCACTGGGGATGGGCAGGTGCTGTCAAACCACATGGCCAGAGATGCTGGGCTCCGGCCATGCCATATGCTTTACGCTAGGAGGAAACCACAGTTTGTCTTCTTAGTACCCCCCTTGCGACTCTTCCAAAACACACACTGTTGCTGTTCAGATTTAACCCGTATCTGTGACCTTGGCCAGATTTAACCAGTTTTACACCCCAACACTCACATATTTCATGAAGTTTCAGGACGAAGAAACAAGATATTTCCCAGACTGGTAGACCAGCGGATGACAAATGAATGTGGCCTGTCTGTATGCCATGGCTCACATAAATAGATAACAACACAGTCCTGTTTTTCTGGAGCTGTTGTCCTGGGTCTTCTGCAACGAAGCACATTGTGTTCGCTGGTGCACACCCCTGGGGCTACAGAGGCAGTTTCCAATGCACCAGGAATCTTCTGACAGTCCCTAGACTGTATAAGCTGAAACCTTTGGCTCAGAGGCCACTGCTTACCATAGACTATTCAGTGGTGGGGTTTTTGTGCGGTTTAAATGTTGACTTGCTTGCTTTGCCGCACACATACACTGTAACCTGCATGGGACAGTAGAGTTTGTATAGGTGCACTGGGTAAGGAAATTCATAAGGAAGGGCTTTAGACAGATTTTGCCTTAGAAGTGTGGAAATAGTACAATGTACTCATTTAAAGCATGTTGCTTAAGTAAGTAGAGAGGGTGTATGCATCAAAATGTAGTCTGCATTAAACCTTTCAAAGCAGTTGTAGTTTACATAGCTATATGTTAATCCACAGACAATCTATAGTTCTGAATATTCTCATAGCAACCACAGATCAACAAATTATTTCCCTGGGCTATTTAGGCATACCACTGCTATTAGGTCCTCTGATTTTTAATTAAAAGGAGATAGCTCTGAACATCTTGAGGTAATTAAAATGATAATATCTTCTGTAGGATGCAGTTGTTAGAGTAATTCCCGTACATGACTTTATTACTCAAAGATATAGCTGCAGCTTCATTAGACAAATGAGATTATCCTTCTTTTCTTTTCCCATAAACTTAAAATGTAAAATATGCTTGCAGTTCTGCTCCAAATCTTGAATGTAACAAGGGAATTCTCTCTCCCACATTTTACAGTATAACTCAAGATAATGGTCTTACTTTCATTATAATTATAATTAATATGCCATATCAGAAATAGTTCCTTCTTATCTCTTTGCCATTCATAATGCTTTCATAAGGACTTGATTACTGTGGTAATATTATGACTTCATGTTCAAAAACATATACACACACCTCACTTTACACATTTATTTCTGGGTAAATTCTGACAAAAAGAAGTAACACCCTGAGGGAAAACTGTTTGACTGAGCCTGCTTAAGAGTTGTTTATTTTTGCATCTGAGCACATGTGCAGGGACTGAGTTTTGTAAATGCGTGTCTGTGTCTCTGTGCGTGTATGAAATTTGTATTTCTAAAATGACAATGTTGCAACATGTTGCAATAAACCCCTGGATTTTAGATGTTTTTAGAGGATATTATCATTCCAGGTGTTGCCTAGAGACATATGGAAGCAAAAATAATGGAAGAAAACTTGCAACAGATGTAATTACTTAAAGTAGTGATTCAAGGAGGGACTTCCACTGTGGATGAACACTTAGTGGCAGTCAGTCTGGTCCTTATGTCCAGAGTATCTCTAAATTTTGAAACTCTTTTACGTTTTCTGCAAAAACTATTGACTTCCCTCTCCCTTACAGTAAAACTTACTCATAAAAGTATGTACCCATTATTTCCTTTCCTCTGTCCTTGGCAAAGGAACCTCTGTCCTTATCATTCCATGCCAAATACAAGAGATTATTTGCACTTTCTCTTAGCACAGGACTTTGGCACTGCCCTTTGCTTTCTGTGTCTTTCCACTGTCTTCTATATTAGATTAAGTGTAAATTCTTGGTCTTTATTCACAAGACACATCGTAGCCTAATCCTAATTTTGAAACCTTTCATTCACTGGTGGGACATTTACTTCAGCCTCCATGATGCCATCCTTGATGCCATGTGCTGGCTACCTATTTGCTCATAAGCTTCCTTTCTAAATTAGGAAGCTCTCAGAAAATTTCCAGGTAAATTCCCCATTACCTTAAACTAAGCACCCTTAAACTGCTCTGTCACCATGTTTATAAAAAAATATGGCTAAAAATGACAACTGGAACAGTGAGAAGTGGCACGTAGTGCTATGCAGTACTGGCATACTGATGTGTTCATAGTGTGTTCTCTCATCTTCTATTTAAATTGCAAGGTTTTGGAGATGTGTTTGTGAGAGCTTTGTACCACATTTGGGATGGTGGGGCTCTCGTCTTCATTCATCGCTTATGCCCTCCACCTTTCTCCACCAGGATCTACAAAACCATGTGATACTAGATTTCTAGAGTAACAGCCATGCCTCCTGTTCCAGTATGTCAACTACAATTTAACATTGAATCTGTATTCAAGAAAATGCCAGATTTAAGGACTAACATGCATGCAGTTAACCTTGCCTTGAAGAACAGCATTTGACGAAATGACATCAACTCTTAACGGTGCAGGAGCATCTGTGAGTGAGTCTGTATGTGACCTTTTAATTGCTTTTCTTGAACTGCTATTGCACCCTTGAATGGGAAGTTGCAATGGGACGTTCCCATTCACATATGAGAGAATCGTTCTGGTTATTCAGAGCTAACATGATGGCTCTGAGAAGTGGTAAGACACACCTCACTACTAAGGGTGATGTTACCATGTTCCTCCCAAATCAAGAAAAACATAACCACCCCATGGCATGGAGGTTGGAACTTGACGATCTTAAGGTCCTTTCCAACCCTAACTATTCTATGACTTCATGATTCTATGTTGCAAATTAAACAGGTAAGGAATGTACCTTTCTGTAGAAGTTTTTGCTCTCTAACTTCAACTGAAACAAAATACAGCACAACTCCTGCAACTCTGGGCTTCCTTTGGTCAAAACAAAAAAAAACAAGAGAAGGTATTTTTTTTCTTTAAATATCTAAAATCCTGTCCTGTGAGATTAGCTGGTGAATCAAGTTTTGGATAATATTATTATGGGAGAAGTCAAGAAAACAGAAAGATGACTCAAACAGTTCATTGCCAGGACTATTTCTTAACACAGAGGAAAATCATCCTCTGATTGCATATGGAATCCTCCCACAATGGACAGGGAGCCTGGCAACAGAAGTAAAACTGCAAATGTTCCAACTTTTGTTGTGGAACTGGCCTCGCAGCTGAAGTATAATGAGGAGACACCAGACAGACACTGGGGAGAAACCATAACATGGGCTAAGTAATGCTGTGCCTATCAAAACAAACTGGTAAGTAGAATTTTTGCTTCCTGACAAAAAACACAAATAAAACCCAAAACAAAAAGTGAACCAAAACCAGAGAGAAATTCCCTGAAGACATTCTCCTGTTATAACTATGATGGACTCTGCAGGCTGAGAGTGGATTTCTCTTGGTTGAGTCCAGTAGGACAGCACTACAACACATCCAAAGTATCATCTGGTGACTTTCATGGGGCCACCAGTGAGACTGAAGAGTGGCTCTGACTGGATCCATGTTGATGGGTTGTGCCTTGGGTAAACAATATTCAGTACAACCATGCTGTGCATGGTTTTCATCTGTTATAGACTACAGGTCAACCATGGGAATATTCATGTGTTGGGCAAAGAACTGGCCTACCACTTGTTCAGTGTCTCAGGCACTTATGTGTTTCTCCCCCTGCCCTGCATCTCGGGCTATGGGACTTACACACAGCTTTAGGATTGGAACAGGATATGTCGTTTCTGTGAAGCTTGAAGACATTTATTAATAAGAATCTGTAAAAAGATCAAAACAAGCACAGAAACCCCATTCCACCCTATAAGTGTCAAAAGTAAATTTGCAACGGGGAATACTCCCCAGGACATATGTTTTTCCTGGCTCCTCCACCATGCTAGTGAAATACAGCCGATGCTCAATTCCGGACTTTGCAAACACTCATCATTAATAAACTTGATGGAAAAGCCAAGTGTTTGTGTGGGCTTAAAAATAATGATTATTTAATGACACACAGAGAAGGACTTCTTTGTAGGGCAGTTCAAATGGCACCAGCTGTTCTGAAAAGGAGATTTAAATGATCTTGGTACAGCATATAACAAAACCATACACCATTGTTTGGTCATCCCAAATAATATGTGTATATGCACACGTTTTCCTCCAAAGTAAACCATTTCCTGAAATCTCTCCCTAGTGCTGGGACACAAATTGTATTTGTTTTGACATTCAATATTTTATACCACTTCTGGACAAGCTGACAATACTGTAATTGCATCCTACTTTAAGCATATCTGACATGCTAAACTTTGAGTTCATCCAGTTTCCCAGTGTACACACTTTTCTCCAGCTTTGAAGCCAAAATTGTTGCTCCTTTTCACATCCTTTACTGGTTTGCGCTCTGAAGAAGCAGTATTCTGGTACCTGGTTTCAGCAAGTACAGACTGAGACAGTTACTTGTAGAAGTTCTCTTTCCACAACACAGTTGCCATAGGTAGGACAGCATTTGGATGCGGCTTTCTTAAAAACAGGGCTGGATGAGAAACAATTCTCTGACCATGGTTGTAAGGATCTCATGTTTTCTTACTCTTCCTGCGACCTTTAAAACAACTGCAATTCCCTCTCTAATATATCAATACAAGTCAGCTCTCGATGAGAGCAAACAGCCAGTGCGAAGAGGAAATCACTCACTTTGTCTCAGCTCTGTCTGACCTAGAATGACAGAATCTCTCTTCACCCCTATATTTTTGAAGGAGCTGTTGCATACTTAGGCCATTAAACCCAGGCTTGTTTAAACTTAGTAAGCATTTCAGACTGTGCTGTGTGTCCAGTCTGTTTTCATCTTTTTTTTTACCAGTCCACCAATTCTGCACATTTTAATGAGAGTTTTTACAATTACTTCTAGCTTGCCGAGGAAAATAATAAGCAGTGGCAGGTCTAGGATTATCCTTAATAACATCCCTGAAGCACACATAATGATTTCTCCATGGATGGCTTCCAGAGACCTTGTTGGTCAGGAAGATCCTAATCCAATTGAAGTGTTTTTTACTGATAGATGGAAAGCTGATTTTTTCGCTCAGTGTCATGAGACATTAACTATGGTGTCTTAGAGGTAAACATGTACATTGTGTGCCATGCATATTCAAAACACAGGGTTCAAGTATACCTGGAACTCTTCCAAGAATGAAATCTGATTTGTCTGACAAAGTCTAATTTCAATAAAATTTCCAATTGACACAGTATTGCTGTATGCTAATTGTTTTGTTAGCTGAATCCTTCTTCATGTTTTCCATTATCTTACTTGCAATAGAATCCTGTTCACCACTTTTTTTTCCCCTTAAAATAGTGGTTCAATATCCAGCAAACTAATCTGGTGGAATTTCTTTTATACTCATAAATACACCAGAAATGAGTATGAGTAGGCCAGGCAAGATTTCCTAGTCAAGCCTCCATAATCTTTTGTTTCCAGTTATATGGGTCTGCTGATTTTAAAGCGTTCATCATAGTATGTGTTGTTTAACATCCTCCTGTGTTAGTAAGGGAAAGTATTTCATCCCATCTCAGTAATAAAAGTAAGGAAATACAGTGTGGAACTACTTGTTGAGTACTTTTTTTCCTCCTTATAAACAATTCTATCATCACAGCTTGTATTTTTGCTACAGGGAATGATGTCTTCCTATTGATTCTTACATTATATGTAAAGAATGCATTACACTGTTAAAGAGGATATGTTCTCAGCAATGCTCGTCCATTGCTTATGTGCAGGCTGCCCCAAAAGACCTTGTGGAGGTGGCAGGGGGCAGTATATGCTGCACAGCGCTCTGGCAGTAGTGTTGCCTTTCTCTGGATGACTTAGAAGGTGTCCCAGCCAAGGAATCACCTATTGAAAGCATGAGGCATGTCTCTATCAGTCACAGGTCTGACCATACCAGAGCTCCATACTGATCCTTCCCTGGGCTGCTGTCCAACTCCTGGCAGTCACTCCATAGCAAATACACTGCAAGCAGTTGCCCATCTAAACAAAACTGTCATTGTGAATTGAGGGATTTTCTCTTATCAAAGAACTTAATTTTTAAAATATTCTTTGCAGAAAAGGAGGGATAACAGTGGATATTTTATGACTTGGCAAAAATTAATTTTTAGCAAAGTTCTGAGTACAAAGATGACAAATAAGTGAAATGAGCTGAGGAGGGCAGTCTGCAGGAGGATGGAAGAACATGGGCAGGTGAAGGCAGCTACTGTCCACTGACACTGGATCTTTGGAGTCTTCTGCAAATCTCAGCAGATGCTGGATGCTGAAGTTGACCATAGTCCTCAAACAAAAACATAAAAAACATGTACATTTTTTTCAGGAAATCCACTGGGAATTTTTCTAGCCACACGCTTGTTGGTCTATTTGACAAACACAGCAAAGAAAATCCTGATGGAAATCTCCATTTATTCAAGAGAGATTCATGCTGTGGGAATGCTGACCAAACGCAACCAGTCTGCAAAAATCTGGGAAAGAAAAAGGCAAGGTAGTCAGTAGAACTGTTGCTCTCAGCAAAACCTACATCTCTCCTTCTGCCTCTGAAAGGAAACAATGTGAAATGCTCTCCTTGTATTTGACAGTGTTGTGGGCAGCCTGCTGTGCTCACAGCTGACCATCACTTGGCTGGATCCGCCTGTCTCACATTATACTATCACATGGACGTCTCATGCAGTGAGCTCCCCTTTGCTTAAGGTGCTCCTCAGGCCAGTGAACCGAGCTAAGATGTTCTGGAGACTTACTCTGATCACAGGATAATGAGAATTGGAAATAAAACACTGCTGAGGCCCATGAAGGTGCAGTACTATGAGAGGACACACAGGTCTCCCTGATGTCTGTATGGTTGCACCTCAGAGAGATCGGTCATGCTAATAGCATGTGCTAGTATTAAATCACCACTCAGGCCTGAAAACACATTAAGTCAGTAAAGAAAATACATGACTAAAGACAAACAGAAGAGGAACTCGCTACCCTGCAGAACACATGATAAATCATTTATTACAGTAGGAAACAGGCTTTCAGACAGAAATGGCAGCGCATGAGTCTACTTATCTCTGCAGAAAACAAGCACCTCTGGGAAACCTGTATCCACAGAACTGCAGCTGTAAAGATGCAGGGCTTCCATGTGGCTTGCTAAACCTTTCTCCTGACACCATCGCCCCTACAAAAGGTGATGTGAAATACTCGTGTATTTATCTCATCACATCAGTGAGGGAAGCGTGTGCACTCGGTGTTCTGAAGAACATGACCAATGTGATCGGGTTTTTTTTTGTTAGAAAAGAGCTTTTTGCTTTAATTGACTCACATCAACAGAAATACATCATCATGAAAGAAACCAGCTCGAAATACCCTTGGCAGGTAGATGGTTTGACAAAGTCATGAAGATGAAAAATGCCACTATCCAGGAGAGAGACCATCATGGGCACAGGGGAAGCAGTAGGCTAGGGAACTTTCAGCCTACTTGGATTCAGCATTCTGGTACCTTCATGTGTGAGCTTGAAAGGACAGATTCCTATGGCCAAATTGTTTTGAACTGAAGCTATTTGACAGCTTTTGACCTAGCTCTCCAACCGAGCTAAAATGACACATTCAACTTTGGCATTTGATCTGGGAGGGAAATGACTTTCCTGTTCTGCCAGAGCCTTTTATTTAATGTCCTATGAAGAGGAACAAACTCCATATGATCATGACATCTTGTGGTAGTGGTTGAATTATTGCCCTGTGATTTAGTAGATAATTGGATGCCAAATTTCATTATATCTTTCTTCCTCCATGCTCCAGCTCTGCAAGTTCACACAACTCCAGCTGCTCTGAGAAGCTGGATAGGGAAAACCTCTAGAACCTTTGGCTTATGGTGGACTTCAGAGGCAAAGGATATTTTGCTCCTTTAATAACACAAGTCTGGCTTAACATACAGGTCAGAAATTCATAGTCAAAACTGATTAAAGAATGGGTATCCAGATATTCATACAGAAAATAGTAGTGTTGATAATACTGAGTATAGCATGGCTCTGGCCCATAGAATGAGCCAGGCTTTGCTGTGCTGTGGCTTTGTACTGGGCGTGAGAGTAAGTAGAGATAGCCTTTGCTGGCAGCATATAAAGCCCAAAAGCTGCTGAACACCTGCATTAGATTGCAAACAGTCTTGGTGAGGAGCCACCAGCATCCACAGCTGGGGTACAGAGATGTGTAGTGTTATACAGAGTAAATCCCCAAGGCCTCACAGTACTCCTGCTTTGCTTTTACTTATTTCAGCTTTGGTGTGCAGGCCTCTTACTTTTGCCATTAACTGTGTGGATACCCAAGGATGCCACAAAGCTTTAAACTTAGTGCAAGCTGTGTAACAGTTCATATTAGTGTCTATAATTGTGATGTTTTACTGAGTAGCCCATTTTGCCTACCCATAATCATGTTCTTGCTGATGCACTCTCTGCAGTGCTTGCCCTAGTTGAAGTCAGAAGCTTCTCAGGACAAAGAGCACACTTCCCTGACAGTTTGTACAGTCCTTGTCAGCATGTAGGGGCACAGCTTTTATCAGGGAATTTGGATATTGACTAGACATAATAAATAAGATTAGCAGGAACAGCTTAAGGATATATTTCCACAGGGTGTCTGTTTATCCTGCCATGTGTTTGGCGGGTATCCTTGCAGCTTCCTGGGTCTTCAGTTCTATTCTACTGTGACATGGCTGATTTCTCAGGGTTTATTTTTGATAAAGGTAAGGTTTATTTTTGATAAAGGTAGCTTCAGCTACATGTCAAACACCTTTGTTTTTTCCTCTAGGCCACAAAGGCCTCATAAATAAGACTTATAGTTTATATGTGAGATTTACATACAGTAAATCTGTTTCCCAACCATGAGGAAAGAGGCACGAAAAGATCATATCACTTATGAAGATGTCAGAGGTGATGGTGAAATTGCACGCATGTAAGACAGTGAAATAATGCTGCTGATCGATTGACAGTACAAAATGTGGAGTGCCAGATCAATGCTAGTGGTCTCAGTGTTTTATGTAGAGGGGCATCTCCTCCCCATTTGCCCTTCTCACCATCAGAGATACGGGTGTTCACATTGGATATTGGGCATAATGTGCTCTGACTACTTCTTTCAAGTCTGCACAAATGCAAGCAGGAGACACTTCCTGGATTCTCTATTGATACAGAAAATAAATAAAGATAACCATGAGACTCCATGATTCCATAATATCTAATGATAGGTATTTAGCTGTATGGATCTATTTTTTCTTTTTCCCATGGGATGATGCCCCCTATTGGTCATCATTAAAAGAGGCAAAACAGTTCAAAGCAAAGGCGGCTAAACTTTCGACCATTTCCCACAGTTCAATAACAAGACATCCCAAATTATGGTACCTCATTAGAAAAGAAGAAAGAATAAAGGCAGAGAAACACAGAAAACACTGACTATCACTGACGAAGAAAAAGGTTCATTAAAAAAAGAGAGGTAAGGTTTAACAAGATCATTTTTACTCATTTTTCCAACATAAACAACAGTTTCATCAGTTTGAGGTTTTTCTTTGCTTGTCATTTTTACTGCAGTCTTTTGAGGGTGATCACCTTTAACTGACCTTGAACTTCTAGTGGTAAAATTATCAATATTTAAGATCAAGAGGTCTGGCTAAGAAATTATCTTTATTAAAAGCTAGCAGTCTGTGATAGCTTCCAACTTCCCACTTCTGAGCTAAGATAAAAAGGGCTGTGTCACTAATACAGGCTCCACTAAGAGCCATCTTGTCATATTGTCATGTTACTTACTGTTTGATTCCCTGGAATTGCGGCAGTTAGCAAGCTACCTAAGGAGTACCTGGATGGGTATCTGGCTTTGTTAACATTGAAATGATTGCTTTTCCTCAACTTTTTCTTCCTTTTTTTCCTGAAATAGTATATAGGTTGGGTCTCTGCAATCAGTTGGCTGAGAACAGGGGAACAGAGGGGGAGATGATCTTTCAGTGTTCTCCCAGTATGATCATAATAAAGCTTCTGTACAGCCTGTCCTAAATTGGTTTTTTGATTTTGTTTTGCTTATTTATAATCCCTGGTGGGAAATGTTTTTTAATCACTTAACTTCTGTAATATGACAGTAAAGTCAAGAGACTGGTTGGAACATTTCTTTTATAGAAACCTAGCAAAGCAGTGATCATAATAAATCATATTATTTGAAGTGTGCAGATGTTTTAAGCAACCTGGTCTAGTGGAAGGTATCCCTGCCCATGGCAAGGGCTTGGAACCAGATGCTCTCTAAGGCCCCTTCCAACCCAAACTATTCTGATTCATTCTATGACTATATGTTCTGCTCTTGCTTCTGTCATTATTAAGTTAACAGTGCCTGAGACCAAGCTGGACTTGATTTCAAAGTTACTTTAAAACTTGGCACTTCTCTATGAAAATCTCCTTCATTTTCAGTGCTTGACATATGGTCTCATTTCCACCTGATGTTTGAAACAAGTATCCATCTCGGGCCCATCCAGCCTCTTGCAAGCTGTCTGGTTTACATTTTTGACCTCAGCCTGCCTACAACAGGTTTATTAATACATAATTCTGCCCACCATGAAGGTCTGTTCAGAGTTTTGTTGCCTTGAAGGATCTCTGCCCACATATTTTTATATAGCTGCAAAATAATAATAAAAAAGGATTAATTCATATGGAAAATAAACCAAAGAAAAATTCTGTAAGAGAAATTATCTAACTTGTCGGTTAAAAATGAGATTTTCATTGAATTTCTAGATAAGAAATGTGAGCAATTATGTACATGCAAGAATAAACACAAAATTTCTAAGTACAGTAATCAAGTATCTGTGAAAATCACTTAGACCACCCTTGCATGAGAGCAGAAAAACATTAACCTTTATAATTTCTTTTTTCAACTTGACATGAGTTGTATTATCAAAGGTAGCAATTTGGACACCAGATTATATTAAGCTAATCTTTGTTCTGTCCAAACCTGAAGACAGTGTCTGAAAGTAGTCGTGCATGTCTGGTTTTACCTTTATTTCAACACATTTCTGGAAAGTGACATAACTCCTCTCCCAGATGTGAACTGTTTGATCTGAGCCTAAGAAATTCTTCTCTTATAAGCAGATTGTTAATTCATCATCTTCATCAATTTTCAATTTTATGTGGAACAGTTTAAAAAAAGCATATGGGAAGTAAATTCTGCAAAAGTATAGTTTTAGCAATATTTGGCTGTTCCTAATTAAATGAAGCTTAAAACTTTAAATAACATCATAGAAATGTGAGGAAAGAAAGGCCTTATATTCAGCAGTAAGCTGCAGTACAGTGTATCATATTAAGATAGCACAAAAGCAGTTAGTGACAAGAAGTGAAAAGCCTTTCTTCAACAGCAAAAGATGGCTTGGCCCTGTATCACAGAATCGCGGAATAGTTAGCGTTGGAAAGGACCTTAAGATCATCTAGTTCCAACCCCCTCTTGCCAGGGGCAGGGAAGTCCTACTCTAGACCATGTTGCCCAAGGCTCTGTCCAACCCAGCCTTGAACACCACTAGCAATGGAGCATTCACAACTTCCCTGGGCAACCCAGTCCAGTGCCTCACCACCCTCACAGTAAAGAATTTCTTCCTTATATCTAACCTAAACTTCCCCTGTTTAAGTTTGAAGCCATTACCCCTTGTCCTGTCACTACAGTCCCTAATGGAGAGTCCCTCCACAGACTCCTTATAGGCCCCCTTCAGACACTGGAAGGCTGCTATGAGGTCTCCACACAGCCTTCTCTTCTCCAGGCTGAACAGCTCCAACTTTCTCAGCCTATCTTTATACGGGAGGTGCTCCAGTCCCCTGATCATCCTCGTGGCCCTCCTCTGGACTTGTTCCAACAGTTCCATGTCCTTTTTATGTTGAGGACACCAGAACTGCACACAATACTCCAAGTGAGGTCTCAGGAGAGCAGAGTAGAGGGGCAGGATCACCTCCTTCAACCTGCTGGTCATGCTCCTTTTGATGCAGCCCATGTCATGAATACAAAATACATTTTTACCTTGATTACATGGACTAGTGTTAATTATTTATTCCATTCCAAGTTTGATTTAATATTATATCACAATTTAGAATTAGTCTTGAAATAAATATGGTGAGAACTTCACATACTTAAGCTGAAATTGTCAAAGCTTCTATAGGGAAATGCTGTCCACACCATCAAAGTTTCTTTTAAAGAGACTCTGAATTCTTATTTAGTGCTTAAATCTCCCCATAACAACTTTGCAAGCTTTTCTTCTGTTCTGATCTTGATCTGTGGCTCTTGGTGAAAGGTACTGCACTGCAGTACAACATAGGTTATCCTGAATTAAATTAATTTCCCTGTTATGCTTGGATAATCCATCTTTTGTCATATTGTAATTTTTACTAAAACTTTTGTATTGGGCTTTAGAAGTTGCAAAGGTAGCAATGAACTAAATATAGACAGCCAGGAGACAAGGAGCTTCATTATTTTCTTTGAGAGAACGATTGGCAGCCTTTTTTAAATTTCAATTGAAAATATTTACACAAGTTGAAAACCACAGGCTTAAAGGCAGCTCAGAAAACCTTTCTGAATTCTGCAGAACACGGTCTGGATACCACTGCTTAAATTATTTTCTCAATATGACTCAATGAATTTAAAGAAACTTTACCAAATATTTGTATACAAGGAAGTCAGTATTTTTTTAGAGTCCTATCTGCATGTGTCTCATATTATATTCCTAATATTAATCTCTAAAATTAATCTCTAATATTAGTAAGCCTCTGTGGCTTTCTTATTTGTGTGAGTTAAGAGCTAGCCAAAGGGAAGATAGCCAAATCCATTACATGACAGCTTTATCAGCTGCTGATAAGAAAACTCCAGCTGACTGTTAGAAAGAGGGTAATATTCTAAGAACAGATCTCTGTGTACTTGCACCACATTTTATATTCCTGTTTATAGCATCTGCTCACAGCTTCTGTTAGAGACAGAGTAATGGGCTTTTGGCCAATGCAGATAGCCTTAACATTCTTACAGATGATGTTCCTTCTCTTAGAGTTACCGTCAGAGCTTGCCTCTTGACATCTTTCATTAATTTAATCCTCAAAAATCTACAGAAACAGAAACAAAGTTTCCAGTGATGATCACTGTCCTCTTGTTGAGATGGCTCGGTACCTAGAGCTAGCCTTTCCTCCTTTATTTGTAGAGACTGTGTTACCAAAGTAATCATTCTGTTAGGTCAGTGTCTCATTAGAAACATCTGGGCTGCCTTTTGTATCGCTTGATCACCATGGGAACAATGGACAACTTTAGATGTGAAGACACAGAGAATATTGAAGAGCACTGAGTATACCTGACTCAGCAACCCTGTCAAACATCGTGGCAGTCTCCCCAGGCTCTAGTGATTCTCTACAGGGTCTATCCACACTAAACCAAACAACCGTACTGTGACACTAGTCTCTGCATAATAGTAATCCCACAGCTTGGCCCTGCTAAGTAGGGTTGGCCAGTAAGCAAGAATTTTGGTTTGCTGAGACTTTGGAATGAAATACAGCTCTTTGAATATGTCAAGGAAAAAAAAGCAGAGAGGGACCATGACTGAGTATAGCCAAATCCATGGTGCAACCACGTCCTGAGTCCTGCTTGTAGGTCTGGTTATGACACCTCAGACAGGATATGGCAGAACCAGGCAAGACAGAAGGAAAATAAGGCCTGTCAGAGGAATTAAAAGGCCTCCACAGATAATAAATGTATATGGTCTGGGACTAGGATGTATTTTTTCACAATGCTCATAGTTAAATTATGGAAATTATTGTGTCTTGGAAGCCAAAAGACAGCTGTATTTGGAAACAGATGGGAAAAAATGAACGGAGGATAGATACGTCTGTGGCTGTTAAACAGTGATTCTAGTACCACGATGAGGTACAAGCACGAGGTATCTCTTAAACCACCAACTGCAACAGCTGAGACACCAGGGAAAGAACACCTCAATATTTCATCTGTTTCATACAGTGTTCTCCTTGGCCACCCTTCTCTGTCAGTTACAGAGTATTCTGTGAACTGGATCCAGTATGGCCATTCTTACGCTCCTAATTCAACTCTTGTTTTGTGTAATTTAGACTATACAAAAAAAATATCTCTCAGGCTTAACAAGGATGAATTGTATCTCCATTAAAGCAAAGACAGGTGCTAACAAAACCACATCCTTGAAGTTCGTATTAAGATTACTGAGCTCCCTTGGATAATCTTATCCCTGGTTAGTACAAGATACTCTCTATATCTTTGAATTCCCACTGGATAAACAGAATTCTCAAAGAATTGCGCAATTTATGATATAATTTTTAGCTGGAACAAGTTTTACATTTTTCTTTCCTTTATTAAAATACACGTTTTCTGAAGAATTAAAAGAAAGAAGCAATTTCTACACATTTACATGCACATCATATAAACTGGGTGTAATGTGAATACAATAAGGGCAGCAAAAGTCCCAGGCAGAGAAGAAACACACCTTACTACATCTCCAAGGTATTAAGCTGCATACTAAAGACATGTTACTACTTAAGGAATCTTAGGAGGTGGTATAATTTTGTTGTTGTTGCTGTTGTTGTTCAGCAGCACAGATGCCCACAAGAGCAAATTAAAGCAATGCTGTATGAATTTCCCATTGAAGACAATCTCCAGCAAACGCAAAGTGTTATTTTCTGCTGACATCAATTTAACTCTAGCACTTTCCACTGAAAAAGTGTCTTTCTTTACTTTTGTAGCTGTGAAGTGTTATGGGTATTTAAAGGCAATATTCTTCTTAATGATTAAACTTACAAATTACAAAACGGATTTTCTTACCTCTCCACTAGCTTTAGCAATGGGAGAGTTGAGGATGAAGTCGGGAGGAGCAAAGACATCAACCAGGGCAACTGCATCATCCTTCAGCTGTTTAAAAAGAGAAAACATACATTTGGCAACTTCTGTAGTTGTCCGTGGTTACCTGTGAACTAGAGAGTGGCATAAAGATAATTTTCATAAAGAACCAGCTATTGCTAACTTAAAAGAAATCCATGCAAGAAATCTAGATTTATTTTGCTCTTTTATCTCCTTTTGACAGGGTAACTGCCAAGAGATCAATTTTTAATGTTTTCATCCCTCCTAAAATGTTGTTTTAAACCACATTTTAATCAAGATGGTACTGTTTACATACATAAAACCCCATATTTTTGAACTCTAAAAACAATGTCCAGATTCTTCTTTGAAATTTAGTTACCTGTGAAGAATATAAATCAGTGTTAAGAAAACGAATTCACGAGTTAACATAAAATAAATGGAAAAAAATAACAGAACTGGACTGCAGTATTTCATTGGCTTTCCAATTAAGATTGCAAGGCCACAAGTGATTGTGTTATATAGAAAATAACACTTACAAATGAGTGTTATTTAGTAAGCTATATATTCTTTTCATTTTTGAATAAATAAACTAGGACTAGATTCAGGGTAGATGAGTTACTAAACTTTACAGGAAGTTATTCAGAAACTATTGAGGTAATATATTGGTAATTTACCCCTTGAAGTACAGAATACCTGATACATCCCTTTTTCATTATTCATATATTATATCATTATTTAATCACAACAAACAATAATCAGGGCTTACCCTGTAGCAGAGCTCCAGAATGGCATTCTGAATAAATTTACCAGGTTGTTCACCTGAAGCATAACCACCTGCAAACACATTCACAAAGAAGCTTATGCCAGTTACGGTTACTCTGATACAGCCCTTTTACAAAGTTTATTAGTTCAGTTTCCAAGAGACTAAATAGATGCTCCTGCGTAACTGGAATTGTCTGCAAAATCATTGATTTAAGGTATTTGGAGCCTTTTCCACTAACAATACTGCATCTTGGTGCCTATCCCTTATTCTCTCCCCCAAGCACTTGATCACAGCAAAACTTGTGAGCTCTCCATCACCTCTGAGCTAAGAGTCTTTTGGGTTATTTTGTCACTCCAGATTCCTGCTCCCGAAAATTTTACCCTGAATAATTGTTTTTTATTACACAGGCAATAAGAAAATGCTCTAATCTAAATCCCAACTAGGATTCTTTCCCCCTGCCAAAAGACTTTTATAAATTGACACACACAGTACATTCAGGGAGCTGATCTCACCTTGGTAGAGCACAGCCAGATATTTACTTAAAGACCAGAGTCCATAGAGAGCACTGAGTTTCTTAAGCACTGGCTGTAGAGTAGATGGTATGCTGGGATCATGAGTGTAGTCATGGTATCTTTGTAAGACTGTTTGCTCAATAAAAGCAATGGCTAACGATCGACAGTAGTACACCTTAGGAAACAGAAAAGAAGGACACTGAGTGACAAATTACAAGGAACCAATCCTCAGCTGGTACAAAACTGCATTGCTGTGGTGAAGTTAGTGGAGATTTGTTGATTTAGATCTGGTGACCTAGCTTGCGATTAAAGAAAGTCTAAGAAGAAACTCTAGGAGAAAACCGTCTACAATGTCTTTGCAAAGGTTAGTCATGAAATGCATCATGAAATGCCTCCCAGAAATAAGATCCAAATTTTCTACTGTGTTCCAGTTTGAGTACTGTCTTATGCCAAAGGGAACACAGATTGTACATGCATTACTAGTATAATTTGGCAGTTACACCCAGACAAGGATCTCTTCAGCAGAGAGACCATGCCAAATCAGGTTCGCTAAAGAAGACCAGTGTAAACCATTGTAGGTTTACATTTATTTAATATTATATGCAGCTTTATGAAGAAGATAAAACCTGCAAAGTGGTTCAGTAACCTATTGAAAACATATTATGGTTTCTTCAAATAATAATAAACAATCTGATCATGTTAGCATGAGTGGATTCTGTTTATGGATTGCAATAGATTGCAATGTTTTGAAACAACTATCCAACTAACCCTTGCCAACTCTCTGATCAGAAAGGCAAATCACCAGTTACTGTTAATATGGAGTATAAAACCTTAAGGAACTGTACTCACATGGGAACACGTGTCTACTTTTATATCCTCTGCTGGATCATGGCGTATGTCCTATCACAAAAGACTGCTGACTGAAAACATTCTAGTCAGTGAAGAGAAGGGAAAAGGAACTGCTACTGTTGTGACCAATTTGTTGCAATGCTGTAAACTGGTGTTTGGTTTTAGCCCATCGGTTTAGGTGTAAGTTGTTTGTTTTGGGGTTTTGTTTGTTTTGTTTCATTCAGAATTAGTTGATTAGTTTTCCTTAATTTTAAATACTTGTATCATCCTTGCACTTAAATCCACTGTGGCATTTAAAAAAGGCATATTCCAAAGATCACCATCTCTCTCTTGATAGATGTTCAGTGACATACTTACGTTGAAGCTCAGATAAAAGCATGAACCGCAAAATGCACAGCTATCCTCTGCAGTTTTACGAAGGACTTCCCCCTTGCTAGATGGACTTTTTTAGATATGAATGTCAATTGCCTAGTCAGAATGAAATAAATCTTAACATCCCAAATGAAGCATTAAGAATTGCCTATTCTTCAGTGCTATAATTCTATTTCCTTCTTTACCTTTGCTTGCACTTCTGTATTGTTTTTATCAAGTCATCCCCAAACCAAAATAACCTTGGGATAAGCTATGAATCTCTTCCAGATCTCCAACAGCAGGAACAAATATTATATATTAGTCAGCCACTGGGCTGACAGAAAAGTGCTCCTGCATGCCCAGAAAATTTTAAATCAAATATGTATACATATTTAAAGCAAAGCTTGCAAATCATTTTCAGATGTTTTGAGGCATGCCATTTAAAATAAAAATTCCTGCTGTCCTGAAGATGAACTGTAGGAAGAAAAGCTAATGACCTAAGGTAGATCAATGCCTATCTCAAAAGCAGATGTGTGCCTAAGTAAATTTTAGCACATTTCAGCATAAAAAAGAACCTTCATATTTCTGAGCAAAGCATTCCCTAACACACTGGCTCTGGCACCAGCCTCCCAAGAGCTGGCCAACTGTCAGGCAATCAGACTTGAATTCCTGGCAATTCACATTCTGAATTTGACCCTGAGGAGCTTCTCTAATAATCTGCTTCTAGGGTAAAAACCAGGAAAGGTTTCTTCCACTCTACCAGTGGTTTCACACAGACTATCCCCTAGTTGAAGCTGGGCTGGCTCTTTCTAGGTGCAGAGTTGAATATTCCTTCCTGTTTTAATGAACTTTGCAGATAAGGCGAATGACACTGGCCATCTTCAGGGAACAGATCTCTCTCCTCGGTGACAAATGACAAGTGTTCTTTCCTTGGATGTGAGACAGATTTTCTCACGGAATTAACGGAAGAATTTGGGGAGCATGGAGATATACACTGAAATTTGGAGTTAAGCCATTCCTAGCTGTTAAAACTCTGGCGAGAGAGTGGATCTGCTATATGTAGATTGTCAATGTTTCCTTTTCAGGTTCCAATACTGTCAGTTTGGTATCTTTCATGAGTATCATGCACTATAGAAATTAGAGATGGAAAAGACCTATTAGGTCATCTAGTTTACCTACCTGCCAGAGCAAGATTCTTTCCTACAGTATGTATTTGGCCACAACAGCAGATGGAGATGTAATAATCACATGCTGCAGTAGATTTAATAGTAGTAGATTTAGCCTTCAGAAGTTGCTATCAAAATTACAGACAAAACACAGCACATGCCTGCAACTTTTCTGAATGGAAATATGTCCTGGAAGACTTCTGCTAATGGTTACTGTCCTCCTGCTATCATGTTATATACAATGGACAGGTATTACATTTTATTAGTTAGTTTTTTGACTTCACGCTTGAAGAAATTACACTTGACACAAGAACGCAAAATTAAGAGAATCTGGCAAACCTGGATGAAAACAAGTAAATAAAATAAGAAACCTGCATAAGTATTACCTGACAGTTGTTTTTTGCCTCAAAATCACTTCGCCCAGACTGCTTCTCCTTCCTGAGCTTTAGGTCACTTTCTTGGAGCAGGTAGCAAACCAGCCATTTATATGCTGCTAAAGGAACTGTGAAAAAGAATAACCAAAATCCTTAACCTTCACATTTATAATGCAAGAACTCACATGAGGATTCTACTGCAGTCTCAGTGCTTGTTATCCAAGATGAAAGTGTTCATTAACCAATCTATTAACATGACACGTTGTGCATTACTGTATATGCAATAAATAACATCTGGGTAAGATAATCAGATTGTAACTGTACAGTGAAGACATACCATGCCTGACCATACACTAGCTCAAGCCGACTCCTAGCTAAAAGAGAAGATAAATCCATAGCCCAATTTAGATTTCAGACTCGATCAAATATTTTTAGGTTGTTATTTTCTTCCCATATTAAGAGTTAGATCTGCAAGGTACTAAGTTGCTTTGGAGAATACAAGAACAGACGGCAGTCCACATTTAGTGGAAGCACATGACTGCTAGCATTGCACAAGTGGTTAAATGCAATCACATTTAAATGACCTGCTTTGTAACACATAAATGTGCTACATTTTTAGATTAGCCTGGAACTCCAAAGGAGAAAAGAAACTACAGCATAAAGTCCTTTTATGAATTCTGCTTGCTTGTGTCTTACATTAAGATTTAATGTAGTCTGTTATTTAGGCAAATGTGAGTGCTCACATGCTGCCTAAATTTAGGAACCAAAATTAACACTACAGTTTCTACCAGAATGAAAAAATAAACAGATTCAGATATTTTTAAAACTATAGTCTTGTACAGTATTACAAGACGAGAGAACATGTGCTTAGGTATCAGCTTGTACTCTCCTGGATTTCACAAGTTGGAGACATACAACAAAGAAGAAAGCAAGCATTTGTTTGAGCTAGTCTTTGTCTTAGAACCTTTTGTATTTTGAAGTTATTCAGATTTTACCCCATAGCTATTATGATACTATCTCACTTGGTACTATGCATCATTATCCAAAGTTCAGCTTTTTTTGCAATTACTTGAGCACTGATGTGGTTACTGAATTCTAGAAATCAACTAGATTGCCCCTTATATAACTGGAGCTTCTTCCTCCAGTATGTTCTCAGCTTTACAGACTCACTTTTGCTCAATGCCCTGTCACTATCTCATTATCTGCTCATTACTTTGTTAATTTTTGCCTCCAAGGGCCAATCTGGGCTCACAGTGATATAAAAGTGGGAAGAGTATCTAATGTCATACTTGGTTTGATTATAGCAGAGTGAGCCAGGAAAACTGCAGGGAATTTTCTTTCACCATTACTCATTTCTCTCTATGCAACCAAAAGCAATTGTCAAAAGCAGACATGCTTAAAGCCTTTTCAACATATTTCTTCCTTGTATGGTTTTCTAAAATAAGATATTTTAGTGATACAAGGTAGTGGCAATCCATGCTCCTTACAATAGTTTCACTTGACGACAACAATACAGTGGCAAACAAACCTAGATCACAAATGCTATTTTAGAGGAACTAAAATGGAAGAAAAATATCTGATAAAATATCTGATTCATTTTACAATTGAGGCTGGGGGCAATAAGGCATACTTTGCAATGCAAATTATCTTCTTAGCAAACTGAAATGCATATAACACAAAGAAATTCAGCAAACAGTAATAGGACAAATATCTAATATATAGCAGAGGCTGAATCTCAAATCTATGGATCCTTTCCTCTGGAAAGGAATTTTAGATTCTAGAATCAGTTTAACAACAGCAGAAGGCTACCTGAGGAGTCCATGCAATCTTCAACACTATTAGCTGTGAATTTCCAGCCAAGGATATGATGGTAGTCTTGCAAAACATTTATTGTTCCAGAAGGGGATTCAAAAGGAGCTTTATCTGAAATAACAAAGAAAATAAGAATTATGAGAAAAGAAATCAGAGCCTTTGGAACTAGAAGCCTATTACAAAGCCATGCACACATTTGATAGGCCAGATGCAATCTGAACCTAATACTTATTTTATTCTGGCCTAGTCCAGCCAAATGAGGACTGGTGGACAAGTGCTGAAAGACCTGACATCATTACCTATAGGTAGTGATGGGTAGCCCCATAAGATTCAACTCCTATTGCTGAGTTTTCCAGTTCTGTAAGATGCTGGTAAAATGCACTGCTAGAAAGTGAGAACAAAATCTAGAGAACTACAAAGTGGATATTGCTACCAAGTTGGGCAATACAAACAGTTTTAAGTACAATGAGGAGAGGGTACCCAGACTTACAATAACTATAGGAGTAGGCTCACTGAACTAATTTCAAGGAGTAAGATACTACTTAGCCTAACTAGGGATAGCAAAACTAGGGATAGCTAGCTTCTGCAAGACTTAGGAGAAAGAATACTTCTTGCAGCAAATATCTTTGTATTGCGAATGTATCATATGATGGAGTCTGTAGCACATTATTTATGCTCTACAAAATGATTAAATGACTGTCAATTGCTTTCAGTATGAAATTGCCTCCTAATTCCATTAGCTACACACTGTTGGGTCCAGCACAGGATTCCACAATGAAAACTTACCTCTTATGCAATCCATCCAGCTCATTAAGTAGTTGCTGGTTTGCTGAAGTAGGACGTTGTTATCTCCCTCATATGTGCAGTTTGGATCATTGTCATTTCGGATTTCACCCAGACGGTTCACTTAATATGAACAAGCGCACAATTCTATATATTGCAATGTATTAATGGAAGCTAAAGAGCTGTTAAATAATTATTCTGCGACAAAATGCAAAACAATTGCCTATTCCTATATGTATAGTTATTGATACCAACAGATGAGCTTGAAAGCTCACTGTTTAGCTTGTGAAAATGGATATATTGGAAAGATTTTAGTAAAGTGTGGCATTCCTCTTACAAGAGAAGTTTTCATTTATGAAATCTGCATCACTATTTTTTAAAGGCTGAATCACATGTACAGTCTGTCCAAATGCTGGTGCAGATGCTGCATGGGGTTAGTGGGTTTTTTTGTGGCATCAGTTATGAAAGGAGCTTTAAAAATAAGAACATGAGGAAAAAAACCTTTCTAAACATATTCATAACACTCAGACACCATGACACAACAACATTCAAAGAACACATGAACATAACTGTTCTCCTTCTGATCAGTGTATGCAGTAGTTTGTAACTTACTGGCCAGGTAACCATGTCCTCCACAAGCTTCTCGGCATTCCTGGACTGCCTGCTGAGCAGTCCAAGAAGTCAGTGGTTTGCCGGCTGCACATAAAGCATGAATCTCACGTCCCAAATCAACCTGTGTGAAAAACAAATTACAAATGAGCAATAACTTTTACACAAAGTAAGTTTATGGCCAATTAAGGCCATAGCTACATGCACTGCTTTATAATGAAGAGTTACTGGCAATACACACATAAAGTTTTTTGAGATCTGTGTGAGAGTACAGTATATATATATATTGCTGCCACAAAAAAAACCTGCCACAATTGAAAAACCTTCAGTACTAACTTTCTTATATAGGACAGCAATAATTTGTGCCAAGCAATGGACACATGGGTGTACCTTAGCTCAGATGTGCCAGCTGACATGCACTGCATGGGATAATTCACTGCTTGCCAACTTTTTCTTCCCAAAGATGGAGAGGCAGGTGGCTGAAGGTGGCACGTCCAGAGAAAGCTCCTATCCCCTCTTTGACATAGGCAATCCCTCTCTCCCCAGTCAACAAGGGGTATTTATAATATTTACTGCCTTACATGGCTTTCATTGACCTTTCAAGTATTAATTTTTGCAGGGTAAGACAAGTTAAATGCACCCCCTCAAGTTCCAGAGAGCCACAGTAGTCTGCATTTACACTAACTCTGTTAGCCCTCCCATGAAAATGTGCTTGGAACTCCAGTTTCTGGAGATATTGGGTTGGTACTGCCAAAGCTTGGTTTTAGTTTGTTTGTTTGTTTGAGATCTCCTGTAAAACAAAGGAATTCATAAGGATTACATTCTTAACATTGTGAACAACCAGATTTTTTTCTATCATGATTTCTTTCATGATAGCCGTAGTTTTGCCTAAGATAAGCGACTGCAATGGAGACCTCCAGAGGTAAAATATCAAATTAAAAATGTCAAACAGATTCTTCTGAGGTTTCTGCAAAGAGCAGACATCAGAATACCCAGGCATTAGTACACAAACCTTTCATTAGTTTTATTTTAGCTCAAAAAAAGCCTGAGTATTTAAGTGAGATCTGAGCAATACAGAGGCAGCACAAAGGCCCTAAGGATTAATACTGTTGAACATTTAAAAAATAAATCAAACTTATATACCATAAAAAAGCACACTGTGGTTATTTTGGTTGAGAATCAGTCCTTGCAGAGATAGATAGATCAAACTATTTCCTCTGTAAAGGGGTGATGGTGACTTTGAATGGTATGACTGTGGATGAAGAATTCATCATTGAGACCCAACAGTCTTAACCTTTGTCTCCAAAAATATTTATCCTAATACAGGAATACGAATTGTGAACTCAAGTCGGAGTCCTGTCTGTGCAGAAATTAAGAACAGTATCAGTTCAGGGAGTCCTTGATATATGCCCTCTGAGGTATCATTTATAAGTTATACAGTTGAATTTGCATTCCCATCACACATTTATGATAAACATAACGTTAAATCCCACAGAAATCAATAAAACTTTAACCATTCCATCAAAACTAATCTGGATGCTTTTCTGAATGCAACTTCAATCACTACTTTGTATTTCCCACATTTCTGAGATACTGTGAAATCTTGATTTTAAGATGGCCTAGGACGTCTAAAAGGTCCTTCGTTTAACAATTTCAAGTTTATTTTAGCAACAACTCAGCGAAGAAGTATGTAAATATCTCACCTGCCTCTGACTCCTTTGCTTTGTCAATAAGCCTGCATAAAATTCTACAAAGTTCTCAAGCAGGGACTTGCAGAAATAATCTAAGGCATATGTAGCAGCCAGATAAGGAAGAAGACGCCATTGCTAGAATAGGAATTAAACAGACTTGATTGTGAATCAATATATATTTTTTAGTTATATATATATAAGTATATTATAATATTGAACTAACCTATTTGTTTTTACTTTGTTCAAATTGGAAACCTGTTTTATGGAGATAACATAAATATAACCACCTATAAACACAATGAAGTGTAAGCATACACAAGTCACAGTTATGTTACTCTAATTCATGCATTTCAAGAATTTGTGATAACCATCCGGTTAAACCAGTGAAAAAGTTCACTGAAGGTTTGGGGACCTACAATGCATTTTTGCCCTGTGTTTACATAATGTCTGGCATGCTGGTGCCAGTCATGATTTCTGTGTTTCTTCAGTACCAGCATGACAGATGTTGTAACTGCTTCACTTGCCTGTCCAGTGCTGAATGTGTATTAGTGCTGGTTGCATTCTGTGGAAAAAAAAACCAAGTTTGGGAAGCAGAGAAAAAAGCATCTTTGCTGCTCCATGCAACTCAAAGCCCTTCACAGGAAAAGACAAACTGCTTGAGGAAGCTTTTGTGGTAGAGCAATAAGGGAATGAGGTATTCAGCAAGTAGAACCCATGGAACAAGCCAAAACTGAGAAAAACAGAGACTCGGAGAATAGTGGGAAGCAGACCCTGACTTACACAGAAGAGGTGAAAAGAAGGCAGCTTTCACCAGTTTTTAGAAACCCATGAAATCTTTCAAAGTTGCAAGACTAAGTGCAAACCTGGGAAAAAACACCCACTTTGCAAAGACAAGCTGGGCAGGTTTGTTTTCAGCACTTATATATTAAACTTTCTCATTCAGCAGAGCTGAGTTTTCTCTATTTCCCAATTACCCTACATACTCTTGTTCTATTTTTTCAGAGCAAAATGTGTTTTTCATCTGCAAAATCTGCAAACGTTGGTTCTATTCCTCTCAAAATAAGAGCTATCTTAGATTTTACCACAGTGAATGTCACTGAGTTCTATACTTTCAAAGCATAAAGGCTAGGAAAAAATAAGTATAGCAGCAAAAGAGGCACTAACGTTTTTACACAAATAGTAGTTTTTACATCTGCAGTACTTTCATGTGTGCATAGAAGACAGTGTTCCTCTGAAAAGGTTACTATTATAGAATGTTTTTGGGGTTTGCTATTCCAAGAACTTACGTCAAAACCTGATCGTGCCAGGAGAATGTCTTGAGTTGGACATTGGTTCTAGACATTGAAGAATGTATAGAACCCCCTAGCTGCACTAGGAATGACACTTCAGATGACAAAGACAACTCTGATTTCTCTAACTTCAGTGTTGCTATTTTGATCTGCAGTAGCTCAAATCTGAGTTTAATTACATAAAAGTCTGCAGATGTGAATTCCAAAGTACTTACCTGCATTTGATATTCAAGAACAGGCATTTCTTCATCATCAGTTGGTCCAAACTGACGGCGAGCTGCTGAGAAGCGAATGGCTATTGATAGAGCAAGCTTTAAATTGGTAATGGAAGCTGCCATGATGAAAATTCTGCCAGTGGACAAGGATCCCAGAGCTGCTCTAAAATGCTCTTTAACATCCTGAATGAATAAAAGGCACAGACTGAATGGTGAGGCTAATGTTTCGTTTACATCCCCAGTGAAGATACAACTCTGGTAGCAGGATCAGAAGCCCACTGGATTGGCCAATTTTGGTCTTTGACACATTCAGATATGATGTTCAGGCAAGACTCAAAGTAGTTTCTCTAAACTACTCAATGAAAAGTAGAGGTGTCCCTGCCCATGGCAGGGGGGTTGGAACTAAATGATCTTAAGGTCCTTTCCAGCCCTAACTATTCTATGATTCTATGATACTATGAGAAGAGCACAAAGTCAGTAAAATCCGTCAGTTGAGACATTCCTGAAAGGCAATTAAAAACTCAGCATTCTGACTATCTCGTGAAATTGACAACAGCCTTATCTAAGTTCAGGTATCTGGGACTTTTCAACATGAGAGGCCTGTGCTCCTCCCTTAACCTACTTATACCTTTGTATATTTAATGAACTGTATTAATGAAACAAAACCTTGATAACCTTGATTCATACCTTGACTGAACTTAAGTACTTCCCCTCAGGTGTGACATCTCCAGCTATATTCAGTATGTTTTCTTTAGGTATCCTGACATTGTGGAACATGGCAAATCTGTTGAAACAAACACACAAGTAATGTAAAATCTACCCTGACATGGATAGAGGCATCTACATTACAGAAAAAAAAGGTCATGAAGACATGACTGCACAATGATCTCAGGCATATCACTGAACTGAAAACAGTGCTCATTAAGCCAGGTGGGTAGTTTAAGGAGAGTATGCGTGGGAGATCAGTCTTTCAGAGCAGGCAGAATGTCCTGAATATTTGTATTCTTCAGGAAGAAAGTGTATGAACTGTTCCACCCAAACGGGCAATACAACTTGGCACAGTAGCAGTAATATCAGCTCCATGCACGAATACCTCAGTATTTAATAGCACGTGAAAAGCTGTATTTGTAATCAAAGCAAATTCCTTTTTCCTGCCAATACAGGCTGATCTCTTTAATAAGGCTCACGAGAGCCAGGTCTTTCACATTAATAAATTACATAAGGGCTGTATGGCTGCATGTGCTTTAAAATTATGAGTTGTTTCCAAGGAAACATATCTGCATACCAAATTTATTCAGCCTTAGAGATACACTGTATTTTCGGACTTAGCCATAGAGAAAAGCGCGCTATCCTAACCAAGAACCAGCTGCTCAGTGGCCTTGATGTTGCTAAAAAGAGATTTATGAAGTGCCAGTTTCAGTGAGACTCTGCTTTGTAAAACAGAAGCAAATTCTTTATTTAAAAAAAATCTGATTTTCATCTTTGTTAATATTTTTTCATATCACTGAAAATAAAAAATGTCATTCAAAAAATATCTTTTGCGTAAATTCAATTTCTCTGTTCCCTATATCACAAGTAAAATCCATCACAACTAAAACTGCATAGCAACCTCAATATTTTTAAGCAATAGCAAGCATGTTAGAACTTGAGCTTTTTAATTATTATTACTCATTACTTTACTTACAGAAGAGAGTGTGTGGCAAGATTTAGGTCCCTAGTTTAGCACTTTCTTTTCCTAGTGACATCGATAGATGCAGGTGCTTCCTCCTAGAAGCTTCCAATCCAAGCATAAGGCAAGAAGCTATAAATGTGTTCAAAGTTCTGATGAGCAGACACTAACTACTGAAGGTTATTTTCTTAATATGATACCTGCCAGTCACAGCACATTGGCAGCTAAGCATTGGCATTGTTTTATAAGCCATTAGAGCAAATGAGAGCTTTAAGGAGAAGTCTAAGTGGTGAAGGTAAGGGAGCTTCATGGATGTTTATAAATGATCCCAAGTAGGAAAAGATGCATGGAAGAAAGTCATTAAATATTATTTTTAAAGCTGCTGAATAGGGGATAATACTGGAATCATAAACCAGACTAGAAGGAGGGTTGACCTAACAGAGAGATGATACAACCTTTATGGCACAGATTAGGAAGTTTCAAAGGCCTCCAGCTTTTGGGCCTTCTCTTTGGAAATACATCTTAGGAGCATGTTTAGTGCTATGTGTAATGAATAGTAAGATTCGTGGTAGTAATAACAATGAACAAGGTGGCAAAATGTCCTTTTGTGGTTTACACTGCAGTGATTAGTTCAATCATTCAGGAAACCTCTGCAGTTGCAGAAAATAATTTATATTGATATGTGCTTGAAACGCTAGAGATCTTAAAAAGCAAATTCCAATCTACTAATATATAAATCTATATATTAATAACCTACTTTTAGGAAATTCAAGCCTACTAGTATTGAACATGTGGCAGATGTGTGCTGAATGGAACAGATCCCAAAATGACCTAAACTGTTTTACCTACTTTCACCTGTTGTGATACAATCCCAAATAGTTAAATCTAGAGGAAATCCTTTGTTGGAAAGAGCAAAAATTCTCGTGGGAAGTTTTATTATAATCTGTCTGACATAAATATAACGTAGCTAATTCTGTACCACATAAAAGATTACTTAGAATTATTTTGATTAAAACCTACATGTACACCCTTTTTATAACATTTTTCACAGCTAGTGAACCAGAACACATTTCCAATCACTATATAACAATCTAGTTTCTTAAACTCAAAATAGTTCAAATACAAGCTTTTGAAAGTTTAGATTTTTCCCTTAATATTGTCCATTACAGAGACATTATTTCCTTCTTTTCCGTAAGCTATCAAAATAAATACATACAACATGGCAAAAACTTTAAGAAGCAAGAGAGAAACAGAACTAGCCATTAAAAATCACACAGAAAATTCTTATGTGTAAAGGAATAAGATATATTGCCTATAAGCACCAGTGTTGAAAATAATAGCAGTATCTTACAGGACCTGGGAGTTAGGTGACCTCATGAGATCACTGCCAACTGCTGTTATGCTTCTTCTCCAGGAACTTTGTTATGTGAAATTGTTAGACATACTGGCCAATTTGAACTTGATATTGGAACATATTAAAAATAAAGAGTAAGATTTAATGAAGTCAACGATCGCATTTCTAATGGTTATTAGCCTAGAAAGCACAGTGAATAGACATGGTCCACATCTGTCAACGCATTCAGGGGAAAAATCTCCTTAAAGCATTGAGGCAGTATCTTACAATAATGGAACTGTATACACAGTTGTGGGGATATCATGTACCAGCAAGTTTGGTAAATGGCTACATTTCACATGGTGATGACAAGACCACAGGTTTGAAAGCTACCCTTACTTAGGGCCTCTTCTGCATAGCAAGTAGTGTGACTGAGATTGAGACCTCTCAGCAAGAAAGATACAGAGCTGTCACTTCAAATATGTATTGCAGGGCTCTACAGCAATGTGTAATTTTGCATCATGCAGTCCATGGGTGAAAAAACCTGTATCACACAGATTTCTACCTAGACTAGCTGAGCACAGTGAAGCACTATTCCAGTAGTAGCATTCTTGTCCTGGTGCTTTGGCCAGTGGTTTAGGGAATATTTCAAGCAAAGTTAATCTTAATGACTTTAAATCATGCAATAGTAGTTCATCTGGTGTGCAATTAACGCTGATAAAAAAGAGGCAGCTGGAAGAGCTACGAGCTCCTTTTGCCAGTAATAAATTAATAAGCTGTTACCGAGAGTACAAATAGCTCAGATATGCTTTGGTGAACTTCAGACTCACTAAAATGCCTTTTCTGCCAGGTTTTGTTATTGACTACATTAGAGATGGAGCAGTGACAGTTCCTTCAGTCCTTCCAGCCAGAAACAGAAAGCAGGTGAACAGTATTGGAAGGCTGAGCGTGAAATGATCTCATGGCTGTTTATGGGATACAGTAAACCTTGGGAAGAATAACGCTTGAGAGGTTTGGTGAAAAACTTGAAGAAGGAACAGCCACATATTCCAGACTGAAACTCACAGAAAGGTTAGAACTGAGAAGAGTTACAGAGAAGCTGCAGAATACAGCAAAGCAAAATTTTAGCTCTAGTTTCTACAATCAAGGCTCTAATCTAAGAATGCAGCTCTGTAATAGTAATACCCAGTAGCATTGCATTTTATATGCCTGCTAATCCTATCTTAACGTACTTCATGGACACATAAAGACCTGCTCATGCTGAAGTTCTTGTAGTCTAAGCGCAAGTTGTGCAAGGAGTTCTGGATGTGCAGATTCCTGCAATTGTCAAGAGCTGACAGTGCTCTGATAAGAAAAAAAGGTTGTTGAAGTTCACTGCAGATGTGAGGCTGTATTTCTGGGGTTGATAAAACAAGTGTGTGACCAGACCTGAATCTACCTTTCCCCATTAGCACCACCAAGTGGCTGCACAGTTTTAAGGTACATATGAGTGACAAAATTGAGGGGATAAAGCAGCACTCTTCAGCAATGTGACTACATCTCAGCCATGTGCACAATACTGTGTATAACCCTATAGTGTCTAGCTCATATAGTGTCTAGCCTTGACTGCCAAAATTAAGTAGATAGGTCAAAACAGGGAAGTATCAATGCTTCTACTGTAAAAATAACTGTTTTGACCTAAATTGCAAATCTGCAAGATTTATCTTGCAAACTATTTGATTTAACTGTGAAAGCGGCACTACTGTTCACAAGGAGTGAAATATTGATGATACTGTATTCAGACAACGTATGTACAGGAACAGCCATTTTTAAGATTTAGTTTTATTTTGTAGCGGCTTCATTACTGTTGTAATTGTTTGCGACTCCAATCAGAGGCTGCAAGGCAATAAAAAAAAAACAGACAAGTATAAGCTTGTTTATTTGAGAAGCAGGACTGACTTCTACATTTGCTTTCTTATTCACATGTCTGTACTGTTTCTTTCCCTGTACTGGAACAGCCTCTTCTGTGGCCTTGCAGTGAACCAGACCTGACAAATGATCTGGTTGAAGAGAGCCAAATTATGTTGGGTTTTTTTTGTCAGATTAGTTTCCAGGCATTTCCAGTTACCTAGTTGAGTCCCCTATACTGCTACATAAATGTTTGTCCCAGCACAAAGAAAAAGGCAGTGTGGGTATAGAAGCAAACAATCAAAGAAGCTGAGTATGGAAATTATCTTCACCAAACTACTGCTTCAGATTGTAAGATGAAGTTCCAAAGACTATTTAGGCTTCAACCACGCATTACAGCTCCTATCTTCCCCCTGAAACAACTGCAACCATTGCAAAATCCAAAAGTCAGGAGGATAAATACTAGGAGACAAAAAACCCTTGAAGGACAAGACTTTCATTTGCTCTGCCCTTAAACTAGAAGCAGAATCTTAATGTATCATTGGCACTGATACTGAAATAGTAACAAAAAAAATAAATAGGAATTAACCATTCAAAAGTCAGAATTAACCATTTAAAAGTCATCTGTAAAGACCTGGAGGTTGTGTGACGTATGCCATCTGCACCAGTACACAAGGAATTGTAGTGAGGACTTTCAGAACCTGCTATCTCTTTCCAGGATGGATTCTTTTACATTCTTTATAACTATCCCCTTTACCCATTTACTCTTGGGTGCTTTGTTTTGCTTTCAGTATCCATAAAACTGAATCTAGCCTCAGTGATTGCTAGAGAACATGCTGAATGTCTTAGCATGTTGTATGTGTGGAGAGATTGATCACATTTTAATAGTACATGAAAGGTTGTTAAGCAGATAATTAAAAACTTTGGTTTTCCAAAGTCCATCATTATAATTAGACACAGTTAACAATTCTTTCTCCTCCAGAAAGACCCATTTCTCCCCTACAAAGAATTCAGTTAAAATAAATAGTATTCTATCTGGCAGTGATTTGTTTTACCTTTGATAGCTTCATTTCACTAGTTCTTCCCTAATCATAGTTAAGTTCAGCTGCTCAACAAACTACACGTTATTGATGGATACTGCTGAACGAGCTGAGAACAGGTTTTACACAGACAGGCATATTAAGCACCACTTCAGAAACACAATTATAACTGATTCTCAGACTCTTTGCCATGTGGATTCAGTTGGGCATCATTTCCATTTCTAGAGTGAGGAAAGCAGTGATTTGTTAAAACTGGACATGAAATCCGTTCACCACCAGCTCAGTGGCAATCTTTTACTGACATGCACCGCAGCCACTGGTAATTTTGGTGAGGTTACACCAGCCAGGGTAGGCAACAAAAGAAACACCAACAGGAAGAAAGAGAAATGCACATCAGCACTTACCCAAGCTTTTCCTTTATGTCCTTCCTCTTGCAAATGCCATGCATTTTACTGAAAAGCCCCTGGATCCCAAATACCCAGAGGTTTTTAAGTGGTTGTTTTTGCTACTTCATTTTGGGACCTCAGAGAATAGTATATTTCAAAGACTGCCAGAGCACTAGCAACAGGTGGACATTTTTGTATTATAAAACTAAAGAGTGAAGCAGGTGCATCCTCTGGTGGCAGTCTGATTTATTTTCTGGTAACAAAAAGACCAGTCTAAAATCTCCATAAGAAAAATTGGAGTTCTGTTTTTAATCATTTATGTATTGATTACACAAACTTTTGTACACAACAGAGAGAAAGAAAAATATTTTAAAGTGATTTTGTTATTTTTGTCAGGGTAGCTGAAGTTACAAAGACTTGCAAAACCCATGGGATTTTTGGACGTTCCAATTATGAAACTATGAGAATTATTTGGAAAGACAGACTTGAAAGTAGCAGGCTGGTCAATTGGATTTACACTGCAAAAGTTCCCACATTATTTCTGAAATTCTTTTGCTACTGAAAACATTACATTCTGCATTAGCAGGAAACCAGCCTTCAGCCAAACGACCCAAGAGATTGTTTTCCAAAGCCAGAAGGGACAACTACAATCACCTTCTGAGTTCTCTTACATAGCATAAAACAATGGCATTTTCCAAGGAAGTTCTGGAATTTCTTCCCCATGTCCTTCATAAGTGCTCAAAAGCTTAACTCTCTGTGCTCATACTGAGAATCAGTAGCATCAACTTTGTGAAGTACAGGAACAAAATTTGACGTCTCTGCCAGAGATGTCAGGCTCTGATTTTCACTCTGATCATTTATCCTTAGTGTAACTACATGGAAATAGATCTGATTTACTAAGTGCTGATGGTAGCTATGATCTCTACAGTCCCCATCTAGGCATTCATGTACCTCTGAAGAACAAGGTGTACAAGTCCTGACATTTTTGACAGCTCAGTGTGAGTAGAAATATTGCAAAACAAAAACTAGTCCTCTGGTTCTTATGAACAATGTTGGTATCTAGCCTCAGACCTCCAGAGAAAATAGCTGAGGTTGATGAGGAACGCAGGCTCTTAAAGTTTTCAGCTGAATGAAGGGTATTTGTTGGTAAACTTTGGCTCCCTTGCCCTCTATGTTACTCCTCAGGTGCTGCCTTAGACAGAGGCATTGCTGTTAGCAGAAAATGATAATTTTTTTAAAGCAAAGGAAAGTAAACAGAACGGTTAGAATGTGCTATGACTGCTTTAAATGACATGTGATGCCATAACTAAGGTAAGAGACCCCATCTGACATTAAGATAGGAAGTCACTGGTATCTCTTATTTACATTATATATTAAGTGTATTACAGTTTCAGATTATTCAGTTGTTACTGCTATTTTAAGATATGTTCTATTTTTTCCCAGTAGATCAAGGGATAAGTGGATTTTAAAACATGCAATTTGATGTTATGTGACAAGCACACTCTTCCTTGTGTTGCACATAAAACCATGATGCAAATTAAGAATGAACAGCAGAATCTGAACATTTGTACAGAAATATGAAGCCGAACTATATTTTGATCACTCAGGCCCATGTTGCTGTGCCATCTGGTGGGTACTAGTTTGTAACGCAGATGTAGGCAAAAATATCACCAAAGTCCATCCTCCCTCCCCTTCTTTTCCAGACCTTCTCATGTTTTTCCTTTATAAAACTTAATTTTCTGTATTCTTTTTTATTTCATGTCTTCAGGCAAAAAAAGCATCAATGAAAATGAGCTATCTAGACATAAAAGTCAATGCTATTTTTTGCCACTACAGGCTATTTGGGACACCAGGACGCTGGTATAGACAACTACAGAACTACGACCTTCGGGAAAGCCAAAGCATTTGAAAGCAGGATAAACCTCAGGATGTCTATACTTTGTTTACTGAAACAGCACGTTATGAAGGACAATACATGTATCTGTAAAGAACTGAATCAATACAAAAAGGTAAATCTGAGGCATAAAGAAGTGCCAGCCCACGCTCGCCTTACAATTTTAGGTTTCTGACTTTACACAGAGCTATGTAACTCATACAGGGGTTTAAATCGCAATTTTTACATAATGGCTGTTTTAATACAGAAATCTACCATGATTTCCTCACTGTCTCTCCTCCCCATTGGACACCTTTGGTTAGTAAAGCAGAGACACAGTAAAGACGTTGAAGTCCATGACTCAGAAAGGAGCTCAGGTACTTTTTTATTTCAACTTTACACAGAGAATACAGAAAAAAAATAACTAGCCTTCTCCTTCTCTTTTGCAGTGAACAGGATTAGTCAAGAAATCCCATGGTTTAAACAAGATACCTAGTCTCTCTACTGGGTCTCATCAATCTTACATCTTTACTAAGAATAAACCTAGTCTGTGGACCTCTGTTAGACTTTCAGTGGGCTGGAAATCGACAGACAAAATAATTAAAGTTTACACCCAGATGGGTGGAAAGGCTGACTCAGTTCTTTACTCAGAACTTTGTGGATTTTTGTTGGGGTTTTCAGTTTGTTTGTTTTCATTATTATTGTTGCAGAGTCTATGACTGAAAGAACATTTGAGGACATTCACAGAGCATCAGAGGCACTTCACATTCTAAAATGTCAGAGAAGCTGATGGTTATTCAGATAAAAAGTACTGAAATTTGAGATTATCCAATCTGGTGTTTGGGTTTTTTTAGAAATACCAACAACTTAAAACCACTAGTGAATATCTCAGAAGTAAAGATAGAACTGACACAGGAGGATATTTCCACCACCAGAGTGTGATATAATGTAGAATGTTTCCGCCTTCAAATGGATTGACTTACCCATTATCCAACCCATTCTGCCCAAGTTTCATTCCTATGTCACCTACCATCACACCTGGCACTGGTAGGAGAGATTTTGTATCTCGAATCTGCACAGAAGTGGAACAAAACATTATTTCAGTTATGGAACGATGAAAAGTTACTGGCTGAACTTCTCAAACAGTGACAATATTCCCAACTTGTATTCTGCTATTATGCTGAAGAAAACACTGTTTTTTTTCCCTAGCACACAGATCCCTTGGTGTAAATTACTTTGGCAATATGAGACTAATTACATCTGTGTGTTAAACATGCCTTAACACTGATGACTACTTTCATTAGACTACCATTGAAACCTTCTTCAGGTGTACACAAACATAGCAGGAATCAATGGAACTTTTATGTAACAACCAGCTTTGAGATATTCCCTAATTTTGTAATTAATTCTGCTCAGTCTGCGACTACTTCATTTTACTCTGCACAACTTCCCTATTGCATTGCTGTATTTTCTGATGCCTTTAATCTTAGAAACTGATATCTGTAGCAGAAACTTGCAGATTTCATGCAGATCAGCCTGCAGCACTAGCAGACATAAATCAGCTTAAGCCTCACCCAGGCTTTCAGGGTTTCATATAGCACAGGTTAGTTCTAGCTGCATGAATAGTGCGATAATCTCAAGGCTTTTCTGGAGCTGATTTGTATTTTTCAGAATTTTTTGCAGAAAACTGCGAGTATAAAACTGGCTGTACCACCACCACAAACTCAGTGAACATTGAAAACCAGAATCCTCATTACAATTGCACTAAATGCTAAAGGCATTAATTAAAGAATTGTCTGGTCAGACATAAATAACAGCTTAACAGAAAGTTATCAAGTTGAACCCACTCCTCCCAAAAGGAAAACAAACAAACAAAAAAAAAGATTGGCAATATTTGTACTTTACCTGTACAATAAAGGAATGTAGTCCATGGCACTGTCCATCAGGAGTATAAAGCTGAGCATACACAACTGCATGAGTGGCATGTTTCCCCATATTACCAACCCAGAACTTTGCAGCTTCAAAGTCAGGAGTATGGATGATAAATTCCTGTATCCAAGAAAGAAAGTAGCAAATGCTATAAATCCTAAAAAACAACACACAGCTATTTTCTTTTTTTTTTTTTTTATGACCATGGTAATGTTTTGGAAACATCCATTGGCTGCCGGGATTTCATTCCATGCTCCACTCCCACAGCTAAGATCTTTCTTACTGTATTCAACTTTGGAGAGAAGCTAGGAAGAATCTGGAGCTGGAAAAGTTCATTACTTCATTGTAAAGCCTGAAATTCAGCCTTACTATTAGTCATTTAAGCAGTTAAAAAAGTAAAGCATACTGATGGACTCAGAAGCATTCCGAGATCTCATGTTAAGCTGAGTGGTGAGTCCATGTGAGGGACTGTGAAGGCTGTTTCACCTGTGATGGCTGAAACCTATGCAGAGACCACCTCCTTCTTATACAGTTTTGTATGAAAAGGAAGCCTGGTTAACAGTGCAAAAGGCAACACAACTCCCGGTTTGGACAATTAGGGGACCATGTAGCAGGAATTCTGAAGAATACGTGTATCCTGATATTCAGACATTGCTTCAGCATTCAGAATTTTAGATTCCAAACTGCATATGTTCTGGATATAAAAGAAATCGGAGCTCAGAGCTTCACGATCTTTACACAGATTTATGCAGTCATTTCAGCCACTTTTTGCTGCAGTGCACTCATCACCAGCCTAAAATTCAATTTATTTAAATGGAACTCTTCATGCTGTCAATCTCACAAGTTTGCTTGTTTGTTTTTCTGGAAAGAGATATGATCCTTCATGTTGCATAACATGAATCGCTGGTGTATGAAAAAGTGAAGACGGGAATGCTGTCCTGAAAAATATAAAATCTTACGTTTCAAACCTATGATTCTTATTTCTCATTCTTGTGAAGCCACTTCAAGATGTGACATTGTTTGTTGACAGTAATAGCACCCAGCTCTGTATATTACAGTGAAATAAAAAGCCAGAGTCTTTTGGGAAGACAATATGCCTACCTTCTTGGGACATTAAATAATACATTTAAAATTCAATTTGGCATAAATGCTGCATGTAGATGACAAAAAGAAACAGAAAGTTCTATCAGTCTCTCCTCTAAACTTCTCTTCTCTTCTCCTCAATATAAAACTACAGTGATTTCTGAATAAATGTTAGGACAATGAATTTATTTCTTCAGTAATGTTACTTTCAGAAAACAAATTATTAGTAGTAAGCACTATCCTAATGGAAAAAGCAGTTTATTGTTTTCCTCTTTGTGTCCCTTTCATAGTCATGTTATCTCTTTTTTGTATTTCTTTTTCTCATCCTCAGGAAATAATGTTAATCTTTGTATATAAAGCCTTCATATTTAAAGACAAAAGGCAATATAATCTGCACGTCCAACTATTCCTTAAGAGACACAACAAAGAAGGCTGCTATCTGGACTTTATATCATGATCAGAAGTGAAAGCAAAAAACCAGAAATTGCTGATTTTATTTTAATTATTTATAATAATGTAAATATATGAGTTTTGCTGAGTTTTTTTTTACATTTGCAGTTGAACTGATTCTTTCTTGTTAAGCAAAGAAGTCCCTGAACCATCCTGGTCTGTTAGTAAATATCAGAGCTTAAATGCCAAACATTATTCCTGTGCATAAAGGACTAACCTGAGTGCTAGGATCAAATGTGGCAGTAGTCCGTATGCCTTTGGTATTAGTTCCATGGCTGAGTTCAGTCAGAGCAAAACATCCAAAAACCTAAATAAGGAGAAAAAAGGCACAGTTCAAGACCCCTTTGTCATACCAATTAAAATGGTAACACTATCAAATCATTGCAAATTAAGCTGTTGAAAGTAACTTGCAATTGCAAGAAACCAGTCAAATGTAACCCTAAGCATACGACATCATGCCTATGGTAGAGATAAAGGTGTTTTTTTTCCTTTGCTGATGGCTGACTCATTCAGGCAAGTACAGATTATTACATTCACTGACCAATTTTTAGCTGTCTGTGCTGAAACAACTGCTGCATGTTGAAAATCCGCAAGCCTCCTTGCATTACAAGCAGTTCTGGGAACTCCCAAAGCTAGAGGAAAACCAGAATGGGGCTGTTTATTTATAAAATTGCAAATAGCTTTAATTATTGAGGTGTTAAAATTTATAACAGACCAATGTATGGCTACGCTTGGTTCTCAGCAGCATTTGTGAACACCATCTGAGATTTGCGTTCTGCAACTCCTTACCCTAGACTGGTTTGGACTTAGTATCCTCTCCTGTAACAAAACTTTGAAAAACAAGTGAGAATAGAACAACAAAACAAAAAACCTGAAGCTTCAGGCAAAATTATTCTGACAAATACATATCCTAAGGCTTTTGCTTTGGCTGAGAGTCATTAAAAGAATTCATCCTGATCTTCAGTATGGGGTATCCGATCAAAACTATGTAGCAGTATACTGTTGTCTATGAGCAGACAGATAAACACATGATTTCAGAAACTTAAGGAAGCTACAAAGGTGCATGGCTGGCAAAAATTAAAAATAAGAAGTGATAAAGAATAACAAAAGCATGAAGCTAAGTTGGAGTGTACTTAACATATTGATCGTGGAAAATCGAAAAGGGTCAGGCTGGACAGTGAATGCTGCCCACACGGCCAAATGGCATAAACAGGAGAAACTGTTTAGGATTGGCTCCTTCTATACCAGTTAGGCTGCACTTACTCTGCAAGGCACTTGGTCCTGAGTCTCCACTGGACTCCATGTGGTACTTCTGTGGCATTAAGACATTATTCAGAATGCAATTTTTATAGCATTGTGACAAAGGTGTGTTTTGCACAGTGTATGATGTAGATGTGGGAGGAGAGAGTGTTTGAGCATGCAAAACTTGCTAGCATACTCTTAAATGAATATGGATGGAGAACAAATTGGTGTCATCTATATCGCCTTTTGGGGAAAGTCCCTGAACTTTGTCTGCATGTTAACTTGGGACAGCCTAAAACAGATCCAGGAAGTGGCATAATAGCTAGCAGTGAAGGTAGTCAGGGATCAGTGCCTGAATCTGCTTCTCAGTCTTTTCTGTTGCTGCTTAGAAGTACCTAGGTACGTAAAGGGATCAGAAATAAAACAAAGGTGCAGGAGGTGCCATGGTTCTGGTTGTGCCCATTTCTCACAAGTTATTAAAAAAAAAATTACCTCCATTTTATAAATTTGCTTCAGAAAGTCTGCAAACCTCTTAGAAGCACTCAAAATTGGACCTGCAAACACCTGCAAAACCAGAGAATTATGAATGAATTCTGTGACCTTGTGACAGAAAGCACAAATTGCTCATGCATAATTTGCAATAGTGATGTCCATTAAACAGACCAGGTAAAGTAGTCTGCACAGTAAACTACTATTTGGCTATAGCTGGAGGAGGTAAGTCAGAATTTGGTTGTGTCAAGGCCCTTTGCAGAGGACTGAACTTTCCACAGCTCTAACCTGATCAAGCCTTCCTTGCAAGCTCTTAAAAATGCTTTATGAGCTCACTTTCCACTGGTCCTGATGTCTCCTTGAGTAAAGTAAAACTTTAAGACTATTCTAGCTCATTTTATTGCAACTGAAGGTAGCTGCTTCAAGATCAGACACTGTTTTTAAAGCTATCTTTGTTTTTTCTAGATAGGTATTCACATAACAAAACTACAACTCCTCTGCCATATGAATAGTAATAATTAATTCAACTAATATTATTTCACCAGCTATGTCAAGTATTCTTCTTGAGAGACTCAGCAGCAACTGATAAACAGAATCCCAGCCACTGATGTCAGTAAGAAACTTTACATTCCTTCTGGATTCTGCCCTGAATCAAGCCACTGGGGGTTAGGCAAAGAAGTTTCTGACACCTATATCTGTAGCAAAGACACAGCCACCAAACAGGGCCCAAGAACCAAGTTCTTTGGCTGCTACTACGCTAGAGAGGAGGCAGAAGAGTGGACAAAAGAAAGTGCAGCTGTAGGTATCAAAGATATCTTTCTGTAGCCCTGTCTATGCTGCTCCACTTTACTTTCCCGGTGAGATTCCAGTGGAGACAGGGCTTAATGACAAAGATGTGCTAAATTCATCCCACAGCTCTCTGATTCTTCTAAACAGCTGAACTGAATTCCATTTTTGAAAACAGAGGACTGGGGAAAGGTATAGTTTTAATAAAACCGGCAGAAAACTATGGAATTCTGTTATTCAGACACTTAAATTCAAATTTATACCCCTATACCCTTTGAACTGTACTTACACCACAATGTAACAGGTACTGGAGAGATGGAGACCAATCATACATTCCTAAACAGTTCACCAGACAAAGTATCTTTAATGGGTTCTCTATGATCTCTTGCAGAGTAAGAAAATCATACTCAAAGAGCCTTTTACAGCGCAGGAATGTCAGCTCCTGATATTTTTCACGGCACAAATCTTCTCCACGATGATGTGCAAACAAAGGATCACTTTCCAGGGAAGAGAAGATTCTGTTCTTGAGGCGGAAAAAATGACATGATACTGTTAACCTAAAATTATTAGCAAAACAAGTTAATGTTCTTCTAGGATAATACTAGGTCTCAAACTACAACTGTCTAATAGAAAACTTAAATTTATAAAGCCAAAATTCCAGAGAGATAAAAAATGTATTTAAATGGTCTGTCACTTGTGCTGCAATTAATCTCTCTTTATGACAGGGTTAGCATTCAGAGAGGTAGGCATGCTAATCTGTCCAACTGCAATGCCCATAAGCATTAAGGCAAGCAAAGGAGATTGTAAGAAATTAAGTCAGGTCAGAGGAAGACAGAAATACCATGTTTGACAGTTAGCTCATCATGTGCATTGTAAAAGCATAGGATATATGATTTAATGCAAACAGTAAAGAAATACGAGAGAATATAGATCTTTCTCAGTTTGAAATTAATTTCTGCAATATAGCATCTGTTGGTCTTGCCTGTATTGGTGTTCAGTAATGAGACAGTTTAAGTAGGTTGCTTAAAAGTTCTGTTCTGGAAACTGGATGTGCAAAACCAATTTGTTCATGCTCCATATCTATAGAGTATAAATGCTCCATATCTGCAGAGTATAAATACCCTCCCTTTGAAAATCACATATTCCCCAAATTAAAACATGCTTACAATTCTTGCAAAGTTTACCTTCAGCTGGATGATACCTTCGCCATCTAGGAACACTGCCATCTCCTTCCAGTTGAATGAAGCTTTCCTACGATATCTGCAAAGTGGTCCTTTAGGTAAATCTGGTAGCAAAGTATCCCATGAGCTTTGGTTGCCAGTGGCTTCTTTCGGTGCGGGTGCCATTTTTAGCTAAACTACATCAAATAAGAAAAGATACATCACAAACTGAAGTACCAGATGCCTAATTTTTTAATAATAAAAAGAAATCAAAAGGGTTGTGAATTAAATCCACAGACTTTTTCAAATGAATGAGTATGACAGTGCAGAGCCAACTAAAAGACTGCCCTTTTAGTTTTCGAATTCACTTGGCTTGGTACAACCTAGGAAAAAAAAAGCCTTTGACCAAATATAAATGAGTTATATGGTCTTCCTTATTAAAATAAAAGCTAAACCTTGTCAAATAAGAAAAAAATGAAACAGGGATACCATTGGTTAATATTGCATAATAAGAAAGGGAGGATGAGATAAAAATCCATGCAGTAGTACCATAGTAGTGACTTCTACAGAACATGTAAAGCTATAGGGCTTTTCTTCTACATAGTTGATAGAGTTCTGGAAAAATGTAAGCACATATGTGTTCACTTCTCTTATGTGTCATACTGCCATACTCAAGAATAAATTTAAAATAAGGTATAATCTTTGCAACAACACTTAAACTTCACCTTTCTTTCTTTCTTCCCTAAGTTCAAATTTTAATTCCTATTTGTCCTTTTTTTTTGTTGGGATAATCTTTTTTTTTTGGTAGCTGATACAGTGCTGTGTTTTGGATTTAGTGTGAGAGTTGATAACACACGGATCTTTTAGCTGTTGCTAAGCAGTGCTTATCCTGATTAAGGACTGTTCAGTCTCATGCTCTGCCAGTGAGGAGGGGCACAAGAAGTCGGGATGAAGCAGAGACAAGACACCTGACCCAAACTAGACAAAGGGGTATTCCATACTATATCACGTCATGCCCAGTACAGAAACTGGTGGGAGTAACCCATACTGGGACAATCATTGCCCAGGGTCAGGCTGGGCATCGGTCAGCAGGTGATGAGCAATTGTGTTTTGCATCACTTGTCTCTCCCGGGTTCTCTCTCTTTTTCCTACTATTATTATTGTTATATTTTACCTTATTTCAATTATTAAATTGTTCATCTCTCAACCAGTGGGTTTTACCTTTTTTTGATTCCTCTCCCCATCCCACTGGGGGATGGAATGAGCAAACAGCCACATGGTAACCCCAGTACTTGCTAGGTGGGGTTAAACCACAACACTGTTATGTGATGGCTTGTCACATTTTTAGTCTGTATTCCTACTACATATTTTTCTCCAAATACACTTTTTTCTGTGGTGAGTTGACCTCAGACTCAGATGTACGTGATCAAAAGCAGGGAGGCTCCACTAAGTCTGCTGGCATTTTGTTGTGTGTATCTATGGGTCATGCAAGTGCATTGCAAAACTTCACAGAATCAGCACGATTTCATTATCAGTAGGTACAACCGCACTGGCTTTGGAGAGAAGGGGAATCTCGCTTTGTTTTAGGACATGGCCCGAAGAGTAAAAGCTTATTCCTCTTCCAGAAACAGATGTCGGAGTGCCCTCTGCTGCTACCTGCTTGTATCACACCCAGCAATTTCTGTCACTTCATGGAGGAGGTCGAGACGCGCGTTGTATTTGTAAGAAGCAAAAATGATTGGGCAGGGAAACAGAAGCTGGCCACGTTACGAAAAGGGGACTGGCTGGAAAAAGCAATTCTCAAGGATACTAGAAGGGTACCCAGGCCCAGGGCTAGCCAAGGGCTCAGGATGGCTTTTGAACAATAAAGCACAGAAACTACTAGGTTGACATATTACTTTTTCTGTCTTTTTCTTTTTTCCCCTCATTATCTTGATATATCTCCTTGCTATATCTCTTTTGTTTCAACCTAATACCGTTATGGAGGTCATTTTCTGTTTCTGGGCAGTACAGAAGAGAAGAGGACTGCAAGGTAGCATTTCTGCATAACTTCCACATCGAAGGTGCAGTTCCAGTACTGAGCAACAGGTTTGGAAAGAGAGCAGAAGATGGGGGAAGGAAGGCTTTGAGAAAGAGCATTTCAAGCTGAAGCTAAATAAACAGACATTACTCTTCTAATGGGAAACCAGGTAAACCAAGCAGGAGTTCAAAGCTTCTGGCTCAGAACAGACAAAAATTTACATTGCAGGTTTTGCATCTAACTTTATTTACACTGTAACTCACTGAGATTGCTCAAATGAGAAAACCGAAGCGTTTGTAAAAAAGGATCCTGTACTTCCAAAAAAGAATTAAATTTGTCTGTCTTCACACAAACACAATTTGACTCGAAGCAAAGTTTCAAAACTAATTTGAAAACCAAAGCAGGCAGTTACAATAGGAAAGCAGAGAAAGTCTGCCCTAAGGAATAACGTCAGTGTTAACTTCAGTCTTGCATTGATATTCCAAACTCTGCCTGGGGATGTGGCAGTACTAACCCATTCTGTTTTCATCTTGCTGAGACCTGCTGCAGCTTCACTAGAAACGCTGAGTCGAAAACCTCTATATGTGGAAGGTGCTCCTGCTAGTAACTCAGATTCGCGACTGGACAACCACAACGTGCAAAACACGAGGGAGTACTGTCAGGGTTTTACCGTTAATTATCTTCAATAACGATATTGTGCCATCATTCTGTCAGAAACACTCGCAAATGCAGAGCCGCTAGAAAACGAAATTAAAAGCTACCGATGGCGGTTGCCCAGAGAATGACAGCACCGAAGAAGTTAAAGGCACGAAGAAGATCACTTTTTAAAGAGTCCTTGACATTTCATTGCACAACTGCTATCGGAACTGCCCCACTTCGGAGCGGGGCCTCGCTCCGCCTCAGAAAGAAAACTAAGTAACACTAATGCACCATTTTTACTACAAAAAACGTATCGAGACTTGTTTCCTTATGCACCGGGCAGATGGGGGTCTCCCAAGTTTGAGTCCGCTTTCAGGAAGGCGTTTTTATGCTGATGAACAGCAGCCGCCAGCACAACGATAAAGCCCTCCCTCGAACACACCCTATAAACACAGTAAGCGCCCCAGCCCACGTTCGTTCTGGACACCCATGGGAGACAACCCATGTCTCCCACCTGCAGCTCCCGCAGCAGTTACCGTCCCAGGGAGGGTAAACGGGAGGCACTGCCCGCCCGCCGTCGCCGCGCTGTGAGGCGGACACACCGCGGCTGCGCAGCTTGGGCTTCAAAGCCCCGACCTGCGCTGAAAGGACGCGGCTCTTACCTGTGTTGCTGCCGTCTCCGTCCCCGCCTCAGGAACTGACGGAAGCAGCCTGCGACGCGCTCCGCTTCCTCCCCCTGCGCGGCCGCGGGGCGGGCGATGGGGTTGGTGCGGACGGTGGGTGTGCGGGATGGCGGGGCCGCGCTGCCTCGCGGCTTCTGGGCGGCGGTGCGTGTCTGGCTGGAGAAGCCGCAGGTGGCCAACAGGCGGCTGTGCGGTGCCGCCATTGAGGCGGAGGGAACGGTGGCGCTTGGGGAGGGCGGGGAAGAGTCTCCCCGTTTCGCTGCCGTACGGGGAAGCGAGGAACAGGGGAAGCGAGTGGCTTCTGCTGGGGCTGCGGAGCTGGGCCTGCTCTGGAGGGAGGTCTGCACCCAGCTGTCACCGAGGCACGGGCATCTGCCGCCGCCTCTCACGCCGTGGGCTGGGCCGGACCCCCGCGCCGAGCTCCGCGCCATGCTGAGGACGCTGCTGCCCCGGGCGAGCCCCGCCGGCCCGCCCGCCCCGCCGGTGAAGGAGCTGGCGGTCCAAGGTGAGCGGGAGCCCGGCGGTGGCGGAGGGCAGCGGGGGAGGGCGGCGGGAGCACCCGCCGTGCCGAAACGCGGTGTCCGGGACCCAGCCGAGGTCGTCTCTCAAGTTAGATTAAAACCACTTTGTTCCTACTCGTGGGAGCGCGGATTTATTGTTGTGTGCTTAGATTTTATTTTTATCTCTTTTTTTTTTTTTTCTGCAGTGCTGGGAAGTGTTAGCAGTTGAAATATAAATCACAGGGGCCAAACACCTGTAGGACTCCTGTTTAAACAATCCCATCTACAGCCTTAGGGAGGCAGAGTGAGGGAGGAGCTAATGTGTTATGTGTAATGTGCTGCTGCTGAGGTGAGAAAAGCACTTAGGGAAGATGGGCACCCTGCTCCTGAGGAAGAGGTGTAGAAAGTGGCTCATCTTTTTGTCTTCTTTGAAGAAGCAAGAAGGGCTGCCATCCTGCATGCTTCTGCCCTGTGTAATCTGTCCATACAAAAAGTGCTACTTGTGGTGCACACCTAGTGGTTGGCTTGGAAGGAGTTGTGGTAGCCTTTAGAAATGCACTTAATGAAAAAAAGTAGGCAGTTGTGGCACCTTTCTGAGCAAGCTGAACTGTTTGTGTTGATTTATTGCTTAGTATTGCTTAAAGATGAAGCTAAATTTGTTTTGGTTGGGCTCGTTTGGGTCTGTTTTTTTTACATTGTATGATGGCAATATGCTGCTGTGAATCCTCATTAAGAAACATAAAAGGTAGGAGTTGGCACCTTTTTAAGATAAATTTGGGGAGAAGTATGGATATGGAGTAAATTCTAATAGTAAAGCTTTGAAAAGAATCAATTCTGGAAGCAAAGAAATTTACAATTCAAAAAGACTTGTCATTTATGGGATGCTCTTGGGGCCTATAATTTTACTCTGATGCCTTCGAATGAAAAGGAAGTGTATGTTTTTTCTCTTTGATGTTAAGATGTTCCTGAGCTCCATCTAGAGAGCCTATCTGTAACAAAAAGCTTGGGAAAATAATTTATTTTAATCAATAAAAATAAAATTTAAAATTAAAATTTAAAGAAAGAGAGGGAATTGGCTAAGGTTGGGCCAAGTTAGATTTAGTGTTTGCTCTATTGCTAATTTATCCTTTCTTGTCTCAGAAAATTGTCCATTGAAATTTGATTACGCAGCCAATGCAGCATTCTTAGTTTGAACATTTGTCAGGATGTTTTAAAAAATGAGAGCAAGTTATTCTGAAGAAGTCACCCTGGATAAACATCTAAAAAGATTTTTGCAGGCGTTTTGTAAAGCAATAATACATACATATTATATGCCATAAAATATGTAAAAGTAAATGCTTTTACAGCCACTTTATAGGAAGGATATAGGGAATAAGTTATTAAGATTAGAAATAAATTGGTAGCATGTGAGTATTAGGCTTTATCATGCTATTCATACTCTGCTGCAGTTGCCTGTCTTTTTCATAGAATCATCGAATAGTTAGTGTTGGAAAGGACCTTAAGATCATCTAGTTCCAACCCCCCTGCCATGGGCAGGGACACCTTACACTAAACTGTGTAACCCAAGGCTCTGTCCAGTTGGCCTTGAACACTGCCAGGGATGGAGCATTCACAACTTCCTTGGGAAGCCCATTCCAGTGCCTCACCACCCTTTTACAGTTAAGAATTTCTTCCTTATATCCAGTCTAAACTTCCCCTGTATAAGTTTTAACTCGTTACCCTTTGTCCTGTCACTACAGTCCCTAATGAAGAGTCCCTCCCCAGCATCCTTATAAACCCCCTTCAGATACTGCAAATACTTTTTATTTGCAAGTTATTTCAAAAGGACACAGTCTTGCTGTTTTTAATTGGGTAGGAGTTGGTTATGGTACATGCATGATTGATATTAACGAATGAAATGTGGCAAAGTTGCAGAATATCTTCTTGAAATACAATGTAGGCACTCAAGTGTATTGCCAGCTGTTTGTCAGCCCATTTCAACTCTTCCAGAATCTCTAATGTTTAGAATCTGTTGCTGGACGTAAACGTTTTATTCTAGAGATGGTTAATACCGTTAAGATCAGTAGTGTTGTTGCTGAACATATTAACATAATACATGCACCTTCACCTAAAACCAGATCTTATCAGGTTATCTCCCTTCAGAGTTATAAGATACTAATTTAGGGATAGGCAATGTGGTTTTTACAGTGCTTAATCCAGGAACTCTATTTGGTAAAGCGGCATGACAGTAAGAAAGGTAGCTCTTCTCAATTATAATCATAGAATAGTTCACACAATAGATCCCATGATTGAACATGGCAAAGTTGATAGATACTAATATTGATTATTAATAGTGCACTGATTTTTTTTTTTTATTTTTTAGTTTTTATTACTCTAATAGTGTAGTGATACGCAAGTTTCACTGAATTTGGAATGTGCTTCCCAGAATTCTGGGTTTACCGTGGTGTAGGGGAAAGCACCAGTTTTGTGCTACAAAAATCTCATTGTCTATGTTTTACTTTATAGAAATAGTTAGGTTTAAAGAAAACAGTTTTGGCAATTGGCCTTGGATGTTCTGGAAACATCATGCAGCAGAATGCTAAATTTTGAGAATTCAAACAGCGTAGTAGTTTTAAATGTCAGATACACCAAGAAATGGATTTATTCTTAGCACTGTGATTTTTTTTCCTGTGTTGTCCTAGATGTTGCCTCACGAGTTTGCGCTTAACATGGTAAGGAGAAAAAAGTTTGTTTTGATGCTAAAAAGCACGGTTTGAGCCATGGGATAACCTATCACCATTTATGTATCTTTTCAGATGTTTACAATGGAACTGTGACCTTTCTGCCCTTGGAGAAAAACAGTGAAGGAAAATACGAGATTAAAAAGTGCAATATTTATCAAATTCAACTTGTGTACATAAAAGGTGAGGAATGGTAAGTACTGGAAGCAAGAGAGGAAGCAAACCCTGAGTTCTGGCAAGGATCACACCATGTTTTCATATTGGTATCTAGGTAATTTTCTGCTTGATTAAGTAAGTGACAGTAGCATTTGTTAAACATCTACAATACCCAAAACAACACAAAAATCTCTTTCAACTTTGAATGTATACACTGAATGTGCTCGTGTGGTCTAGAAAAAAGTATGCATATTCTGATCATGAGGAACTAGCTATGCCTGTGAGAGCTCAGGTTCTGGGAGTGTTGGTAAGGTTAAGGATCACACTGGAACTGCTGTGAACTTACTGAGCTACAGTCATTGAAACATAGACCATTGCAGCTTGGTCGTGAGCATTTGCAGGCATAGCTCTAGTGAAATGTGAGTAAAGCTGGAGATGATGAAATAATCAAACATACCAACTGATATATCTTCCTTCTAAATTTACCTGTTGTTTTCATGAAAAAGTCATTAATTGACTTTTACTAGTTAGTGTTTGGACATTTTGCTAAATCAAGTTTTTCATCATATGCGAGACTTTGGTCCATGTGTTAAATGCAGCAAGGACTCTCATGTGCAGTGTTTGAATAGGCAGATATTGAGCTGTCTAACAAAATTCAGTCATTATACAGTAACTTGACTTTTTTATTTTCCTTTTGGTTTTGTGTATTATGTATTTCCTTACTCTCTAGTCTACTTTTATATCTCTGATTTGCCAGTTTTTATCCACTTAATCATTGTATTGTCTCTGAGGTAGCTGAAATTATGAAATACGCTGTATTTATACAAAGTTTTTATTTTATTTTAAAGGTCTGTTTCGGTTGTAGCTCCATTCCCAGAAGATTGGTTTTCAGATGGAATTGCATACCCCAAACTAGCATGGCTTGGAAATGAACTTTTGTCCAAAGTGGCTAAATGGTCTGTGGAGCAAAAGCCCAGTGAGTTTAAAAGTACTCTCTCGCTCATTTCTGTAGCAAAATACAGCAAGGTTTATCAAGACCTTAAAGGAAAATACAAGGAGATGGTAAAGGTAAATTTAGTAAATGCAGTAATAATATGCTTTCCTATATTTCCTATGTTTTTTGTAGTTTGTTTAGTGAAGCTGCTTCTTTCACTAAATCCACAAGCAGTGGATTTAAATATGAAGTCATCCACACTAGAAAGCATAAATAAAGCTTGTCCTTCTCCAAAAGCTTAGTCCGGAAGCGGCTCTGGATAGCAAATAGGTTAAACTTACTATTACTCAAATTTGGCTGCTATGTTAGTATGTGTTTCAGTTAGAGGGGCAATGTTGTATTATTGTTTTACCCTGGAGATGCTGAAAAATGACTGTGATCATCTTAATTGCTGTATGAATTAATGCCTATGCACCAGACTGTAGCTGCAAGCAAGGAAAATTGGGAAATGATTTTGTAAAACATAACATGAAAATGTTGAAAGGTTTTATTCTTGATATTTCTGTACTAACAGAAGGAAATAATGAGAGGAAAATTGGACTTCTGGGTACAGGCAATGGTTCAGTCTTTAGCTTTGCAATAGAATAAGTGTAGTGTTGGAGCATTTTAATCTTTGTTTTGGTTCTCTCATTCACAAAATAGGGATAATACTTTCAGTCTTCCTACTTCATATTTTGATTCTTCATGTCCTGTTGTGCCATGATAATTCTATGTCTATTATGTTTTGAAAATACGTTTACAAATGTTCATATTATCAGTGTTTCAGGAATAATACGAGTATTTTTCTTCTGAGTCAAGCCCAAGAATGCATGCTGTATTACAGAACAGCTGTAGCTGTTTACTTGATTGGATGACAGCAGACATTCTTTATACCACAGTTCTTTTGTGTGACTCACAAAATCAGACAGTCTTTATTTATATTCTTTGTGTATATTTTTAATGAGATTAAAATACAGGATTCATGAAGTGCAGAAACCTGTTGAAGTGGATGAGTATCCAGATTGCTCTGAGCACTTTTTGAATTAATTTCAGATGGTGCAGAAAATAATTTTTTTCTTCTTTTTTTGAAGGTGTGGCCTGAAGTGACAGATCCTGAGAAATTTGTTTATGAAGATGTTGCCATTGCCACTTATTTGCTGGTAGGGAGCTGCCTTCCCTAAGATTATTCTATAAGTTTCTATTGCTCATTAATAGAATCTCCCTACAGAAAATCAGTATTTTCATTTTATACTTGTTGCATTTTTTTAAAATAGAATGACCTGATGTTATTACAGGCATACAGGGCAAAAGGAAGATGTTGGGAGAAAGGGTGTGGGGTTTATGGATTTCAGCAGAATCCTAGAATTATAGAGTGGTTTGGGTTGGAAGGGACCTTAAAGATCACCTAGTTCCAGCCACCGTGCCACAGACAGGGACACCTTCCACTATACCAGGTTGCTCCAAGCCCTGTCCACCCTAGCCTTGAACGCTGCCAGGGATGCGGCAGCCACAGCTTCTCTGGACAACCTGTGCCAGCTTCTCAGCACTGTCATAGTAAAGAATTTCTTCCTAATGTCTAATCTAAATCTTCTCTCTTTCAATTTAAAGCCATTCTCTCTTGTCCTATCACATGTCCTTGTAAAATGTCCCTCTCCATCTTTCTTGTAGGTGCCCTTTAGGTATTGACAGAATGTTACATGTGCCAACATATAGCCAGTTGATTACAGAGAGCATTTTTGGTTTTATTTTCAGCTCTGCCACCAGTTCCTTAATACAGTGGATATAAATGCTTCTGTGGTGTTACTTGCAGAGACGCTGTTGGAGTTTACTTGCTGCTTCCTCCATTTATCCATGGCTGCCTGTGTTTTAGCAAGTTACTTTCCATTTACACTCAGTCTAGCCCAGAGCTGTATAGCCTTGATTAATTTCAACTTCCAGTGAATCAGAAGAAATTGGAGGATGTGCTTAGCACTTAGGAAATGATTGATACTTTGTTGGTTGATGAGAAACTGCTTATGAGCCGTCAGTGTGTGTGCTCACAGCCTAGAAAGCCAACCATGTGCTGGGCTGCATCAAAAGGAGCTTGACCAGCAAGTCGAGGGAGGTGATTCTGCCCCTCTACTCTGCTCTCGTGAGACCTCACTTGGAGTATTGTGAGCGATTCTCGTGTCCTCAACATAAAAAGGACATAGAACTGTTGGAACAAGTCCAGAGGAGGGCCACGGGGCTGATCATGGGACTGGAACACCTCCCGTATGAAGACAGGCAGAGAAAGTTGGGGCTGTTCAGCCTGGAGAAGAGAAGGCTGCATGGAGACCTCTTAGCATCCTTCCAGTATCTGAAGGGGCCCTATAGGGATGCTGGGGAGGGACTCTTCATTAGGGACTGTAGTGAGAGGACAAGGGCTAATGGGTTTAAATTTACATAGGGAAAGCACAGGATAGATATAAAGAAGAAGTTCTTCACTGTGAGGGTGGTGAGGCACTGGAACAAGTTACCCAAAGAACTGATAAATGCTCCGTCCCTTCGCCAGTGTTCAAGGCCAGGTTAGACAGAGTCTTGGGTGACATGGTCTAGTGTCCATGGCAGGGCGATTGGAACTAGATGATCTTAAGCCCTGTCTATTCTATGATTTGATGAAAGTTTGTGGTTTTGTTGTTTGGTTGTTTTTTTTCCCACCTGTCAAGTTATTTTCTCTGTGACTACAGGGAATGTCTTTTGTCACATCTACATTCTCTTCAAGCTTTCCTCTTTAATTTCCAATAACTCTGCTGCTTTCTTACAGGAGAGATGAGAGCAGAAGTCTAAAATGTTTTCTTTTCTTGTCTTAGATTCTTTGGGAAGAAGAGAGAAAGGAAAAAGGGTTGACTAAGAAACAGTCATTTGTAGATCTTGGATGTGGAAATGGTCTGCTGGTTCATATTCTAAATAATGAAGGGGTAAATAGAGTGCTCTTTAAATAATAATTAAAACCCAGAGATAATCATCTTGTGATGTTTTCTTTTATCTGACATGCAGATAGCCAAAATTTTTAACTCATGTTGCTAAAATAGGATTTTTGTCACTTGAGTTACCAAGATAAAATTCTAGCAGAGCTTCAGAAACCTTTCAGTTATTTATCTGTTTTTATGAGTGTAATTCACTTCAATTCCAGGCTAGTTTTCAGAGGTAAGACACTAAAAGGGAAAATAAAAAATGATTACATGATTTAGTTATGCTGTAGACAAAGCAAAAAGGAATGGGAAATCTTAACATAGTGATTCTCTCTTGCAAGATGCTTTCCATGAAGTTAATTTTATTGAAATTGAATTCTACTTGTCATGCTCTGAAAATGTTTTTCTATATCTTTAGAAACAATCCTGTGATCTGTTAATTGTAAAAATGCCTACCAAAGTAATGTGCTTTTGGCAACAGCAGAATTCACTTGCTTGAGGCATAGTTTCTGAAACAGCGAAGAAAGTGAGATTGAGCAAAACCCAGTGAAGCTGAGTCTGTCTATTTCAGAAAATTGTATTTTCCACTTTTGGGAGAACATGTTAAAGTGTTTAGAAGAAATTACCATCCCCTATTTGATCAATAGATGTCATTTGGAGTAGGCAAAAGTCCTAAGTTCTCCTAGCACAAGTTTTCTAGCCTTTTGTGGCCAGAAAAATTTGATCTACTGTAAACCACTATTTTCCCTGTAGAGGTTTCTTTTCGTACGTCATTAGGTCATCACTGCTGTGGCACTGACATTGTTGATTGGCAAGAAATCATGTGTGAGAGTTTTAGGAGACTTCGTACCTGATTTTGGTTAGTTCTGCACAGGATTATTGATGTTCAAGTACTGTAACTTATGAATTTTTATGTCTTGCTTTAGTTTCCGGTCCTATGTCCTCTTCTCATCAGTTCACACAGGGAAAAGTGTGTTTGAACTCCAGCAGCCTAATTGAGTTCAGTAGTTGAAGGGTGGCTTTCCAGCAAGAACTGCTTACAGTAGCTCTCTTCCTTGAGCCTTGTGGGTGCTACAGCAATACTCACCTTGGGATAGGTGTTGATATTTTAAAAGCAAACAAAAAGCTTCTACCCGAAATGGTGAGGCTGTGTTTCATTATATGTCTAAATTTTAGTATGAATGAAATAATCAGTATGTTCAGTTAGTGAGGCTGTTTGACAGTTTCTGCTAAAAGTAGTACTTAAAAATGATACTTTTTCTTGTTCAAATATTTCAGCATTCAGGTAGAGGAATTGATGTGAGGAGAAGAAAAATATGGGACATGTATGGACCAGGAACTCATTTAGAGGTATTATGCAAATGTATGTCAATTTTACTGACTTGTAACTTTATTCATTTGTTCATTGCTTCAGGTTGTGTTTATGCTAATGTAATCAAACATATGAGGTTGCAGGCAGTTCTCTGAAGTTATCTGTGGGTTTGGGATGATGACACACATGTGCAGATTCTCCTGGAAGGCATGCTAAGGCACGTGAAAAACAACAGCGTGCTTGGTGACAGCCAGCATGGCTTCACTAAGGGGAAATCCTGCCTGACTGATCTGGTGGCCTTCTATGATGGGGCTACAGAACTGATGGACAGGGGTAGGGAAGTTGATGTCATCTAGCTGGACTTGTGCAAAATGTTTGACACTGTTCCACATGACATCCCTGTCTCCAAGTTGGAGAGACATCAATTTGATAGGTGGCCCACTTGGTGGATAAAGAACTGGCTGGATGGCCTCGTAAAACATAATATCCAGAGTTGTGTGCAATTTATTCTTGAAAGTGATTCTGACCTTCTAGTGCTATGTGCTGGTTTGGGGACAAAATTGTTGAGCCTCAAAGGAGCCAATCTCTGCTGTACTGAGCTTATGGTAAATAATAGAAATAATAGCCTTCATAAAAAAATGAACAGGAAAATGAGTCTGAAAGAGGGATTATATTTCAAGTTCCACATTAGAATTTTTATGAGCATGGGAACATTCACTAACTCCAGGTGTTCTTGGTCAGATACTTGTCAAAGCGTGGTACTGATGAACAGTTGCCCTTTGGAGGTGAGATATTCATGGCTTCTTGTTCTCTAGACTCCTGAAATTTCTGTGTTCTCTCAAAAATTGGCAGCTTCAAATATATTAGAATTTTCCACCTGTAGTTGTTCTCTAGTAGTTTTGTTTAAAAGTTAATTGAAGATATCTTTGAATGCTAACATCCTGTGTTAAATCAGTAAAAGAGCAGCAGTTTTCACAGATGGGAGGTAGAGCTTTCACAGCCTTGTGCAGCCTCCTCTTTGCCACCCTGCCATTTTGGGTGCAGATTGCCAAAACTGACAGATTCCTTTGCAGCACTCTGCAACTAGATTGTACTGCAAGGCTTCAAGAAACAATCTGAAACATTAAGCTGTGGTAAGCCTTCATTCCTGTTATAGAACCGTAGAATCCTAGAATGGTTTGGGTTGGAAGGGACCTTAAAGCTCATTCAGTTCCAACCCCCTGCCACGGGCAGAGACACTTTCCACTAGACCGCATTGCTCCAAGTCCCGTCCAGCCTGGCCTTCTGCACTTCCAGGGATGAGGCGTCCCCAACTTCCCTGGGCAACCTGTGCCAATGTCTCACTGTTATACTATATTATGTTAGTTCTGATCATACTAAACAGTATCTTCTCTTTTCCTTCCTGTTTTATATATTTGTTTTTCTGCCCATGTTTCAATATTATGGAGATTATTGAATTTTGGACATTCATTTCGTATTAAGGTCTGGCTGTTTACAGTTTCTCAAATTTCTTGACTCATAAGGAAACTTCTGAGCATCAGCTGTCCCTCTCTGCAGCATGAGGCAACAAAATACAAAAGGACATGTTTTATTTGGTTTTTTTTTTTTTTAGAAAAAAAAAGACTTCAGAGAACACTTGAAAACTTCAGACAGAAACAATAAAAATATCCAAAATATGCATGTAAATAAAGAACTAATTTATGAGGGAAGGAGTTTTATAACAAACAGGGTGAAATGATTTTGCAAGGCTTCAGTAGCTACAGGAGCCACAGGAGGAGAAAGAACCTACTCACAGCTTTTTGTTAGCCTCAAAGCTAATTTAGTTGTGATCTTTACTTAAAGCATGATTTGCAGGATGAATATTGCCATCTGTGACACTCTGTGCCAATGCTAACAATATAAATGAATGTAACAGGTGGCATTACACATTGCCAAACTGCTGTCAGACATGGTGAATACAAATTTGATTATGGGTCACTGTCAAAATGTGGAGTGTGGCACTGATAATTCATCTATGCCTAAATTGAACAATCAAAACTGAACTGTAACGTAGGAGTGACTTATTTAATCAACTGTAAGAAAATCTTACCAAATATTTGATTTAACATCTACTTACATGCCAAAAAGAGATGTTACATATAATATCTAAAAGTGTATATATGTAAATAAAAATGGCTAGACATGTTGTATTTAAAGGGAGCAGTAATACACCGTACTGATACTTAAAACACCTAACATAGTGCTTTCCGAAGAGGGAAATTGGGATGTAATCAACGTAGTCTGAGATTTCTGAAATACTCTAGTAAGTGTTTTTTGGTCTTGTTAAGGTTTTCTGTTTGGTCGGTGTTTTTATTTAATTCCTATACAGATACTACTTTGTATGTACATGTGAATGTTGAACTTGTAAACCATGCATTTTGTCTATAGAAAGAGTATGGGCATCATTTTCAGGGCTTTTTCTATAGGTCTCTAGAGAGTTAATGTAGAACTTTTTTTTAAATCTGCCCATAATTATTTTTAGATTCATACAGGGTTTTGGAGAAGAGTATGTTCTTCCATACTATCAAAATCTTTAAGTACTTTCTTTGCTGAACTTGGTTCAAGGTATGAAAACTATTCTGCGAGTCAGTACTGTGATGGGAAGACTTCTGTGCTCATGCTTTCACGGTCCATGTATATTGAAATTCCATGAGGCAAAATACTATTCCAAAGCCCACCAAAGAAACCTTCTTTCTCTAACCTGTTGTTTCCTATTTTTGCTCCTGATTTTGCATGTATCATAAGGTAGTTTTGGTGCAACTCGGCAGGGGATGGAATGGCAACATAGATGAGGGAAAGTGTTAGGCTGTGTTAGGTTTATTCTATGTGAATGATTAGGTGTGAAGGGTGATGTTCTGTCTATTAGGATTTGATTTGGGAAGAGTCTGTGAATAAAGAGAAAATAACAGTAAAGCTGTGTTTTGATTAGTTGCTATGTGAGCGCTAGGTCTGTAAGACATAGCAAATGGAGTGGCTTTCTGCTGAGTTAAGGCCATACATACGTGTGACAGAAGGAGAATGGCAAGCAATCCTAATCCAATGTATGATACTTAACAGAATCATAGAATAGTCCAGGTTGGAAAGGACCCTAAGATCATCTAGTTCCAACACCCCTGCCGTGGGCAGGGACACCTTGCACTAAACCATGTCACCCAAGACTCCATCTTTAGGGTGCCAGATACTTTAACTGAAACTGTTATTCCACCCTTTGTCCAACCAGTGTCACTAACTTACTACTTTATAGCTATAACAAATTACTACCTGGCAAAATAACAGATTGAGGAAAAACATTGCTGTCTGTGGTTCTCATTCACCTTGTATTTGACAGCTTGTATAATTTTATATTGTTGCTTAGTTCTTTTATTAACAAATAAAATGGATTAAAAGACACCTGTAATACAATTCACTAAATGTATTGTTTGTTTTGTTTTTTTTTTTTCTAGGAATCTACAATCATGCCAGGTGACGCTCATCTCTTTCCAGACACTGACTGGCTCATAGGAAATCATTCAGATGAATTAACACCATGGATACCTGTAATTGCAGCTAGGTATCTGCAAAGGGAGGGAAGTGGGAGGGAATGAATTAAACAAACGAAAGCATAATTACCTATGTGGGCTTGGTGTAAACTGTTACTTTGCTGCCACATCTGCTATCCTTGCTGCTTTTGATGGCAATTGATTGTTTTTACAAAATTTCATTTCCTGTGGAGAAGCAGATGTAGTATTTACTTCATTATAGAATTCAGTACAGCATTTTGCTTTTCAGCTTCAAACACCAGAACTAATGTGAATCTGTTGTTTGGTTTTGTAGTGTGTTTTTTTTTTTTTCTTTGTTTTTAAAATTGCTGTTGGTTCTGCCTTACTTTGAACCATTGTGCCTGTTGCAACCAGCTGCAATAGCTTAATGTCTGCAGCTTTAGTCCTGCAACCCAACTTGGCGCAGTAATTTGCTATAGCAAATACTTTGTGAAAAAGTATTTTTGATTCTAATAATAGATCTACTGAAAGAGGGACATAAAAATATTGCTTGCAGCTGTCACTTAATGAAAATTCCCATTATCGTATCTAATGGGTTATTTGTCTAAATTGGTGTGTTCCCTGAAGTAACATTCTGTTCAGTAGTTTGTTATCCTTCTTGTAGGTCTTCCTATTCATGTTGCTACTTTGTGCTGCCCTGTTGCTTCTTTGATTTCTATGGAAAATACAGACGAAGACAAAGCAAGAAAACCCAGTACAGAGAATATCTTGATTTCGTCGCTCAAGTGGGATTTGTATGCGGCTTTAATGTGGAGGAAGATTGCCTTAGAATTCCATCAACAAAGAGGGTAATTTTGGACTATGTAGGGCTTTTGCCTTTTTAATTATTATTACTTTAAGCTGCTAGCTGTCTGAAGCATATGGATGTTTGTCATTATTGTCCTAAGATCAGACTATTGTCAGTTGCATTACTTGAGACAGTATGCTCTGCAGAGATGATATAAGTACTCAGAAAGGGAAGGTTTTATGATTATTTCTTTTGCCAGGCTATAGGATGGAAAACTTATGAAGCTTTTTTTTTTTTTTTTTCCCTTAATTTTCCCCGCTGCTTGTGTTGCATATTTGAACTTAATTTTTCTCTTTTCAATGTCCATGAAATTCAAAGTGGAATATTCTCAGAGTAGGAAGAGGTATCCAGCTTTAATGTTGTAAATAATCTGAGGGCCAGAAGTAATCCTTTTGCTCTGTGCTTTTATGGCATGATGGCTTTTAGTTTGATTGCTGGATTTCTTCTGTGGCACTAATATTTGAAACTAAAATCAAGAAACCCTCAGATGGTAATGAGCATTGAGTTTGAATGGATGTCTCCTGTAGGCCGATTTAGAAGCCTGTATAAGACACGTGCGCGTTGGGCAGGTGTGTGTCTAGGAGTCTGTTTAAATAGTTATTTATTTGTTTCTACTAAATAGGTAAGCCTTATTGGAAAAAACAGGACCTATCCACCTACAGAGCATGCTCTGATTAACAAGCAGATAGCACAGTATATTAGTAATCGTCAGACCTGTGCTGTGGTCCTATGTGACAGAAAAGTTGCATGTAATCATAAGGATCACTCTGATGTGTGCAAAGAAGTTGACTCTGAACTTCCTGAAAATGAGACTGAGACTGCTGGTACAATTTGGATGCCTGGATTTCAACCCAGAGAAAAAGTAGAACAAATCAGAAACTGTGCTTCCCTCCCTCGGGATTTTGTAGATGACGTGGTTCTCAGTGTGGCAAACTTGCTGTTAAATGCAGCCCCCCAAAAATCGTGTTATGATATGCATGATGGAAATGCGAACACCTGGAATCAAGGAGGTGAGATTGGCTTTGCTTTCATTATCTTTTGCTGGTAGAGAATGTCTTTTCCAATGCATTGACATAGGTTTTAAACTCATTGAAATATTTCTTAGGCAATACCAAGAGCAGTACAGTAGCAATTAAAGGCACTTTTTTTTATTCTGCAATGTTTTATGCACACCAGGATGCTAATAAAGCGCAAGTTTATAAGTTATTATAAGAATTATATATTCTTACAAGAATATTTTGGAATTGGTGTGGAGTTTTTTAGCTCTACACTTAAATACTAGGCCTGAATCAATTTTTATTGCAAAAGCCAAACCAAACCCACAACTCCTCCCTCTGTACTGAACCAGAGCATCTACATCTATCTGTGGAGAATAGTAAGTTTTCTAACATAGCGTTTAGTTATAGTTTTGTAAGAATTGTGTAAGAAGTGAAGTGTCATTTGGTTATGACATGATTAGGAATTTTTGGTTTAATCTTAGGAAGAAAAAGAACAGACGTTGTTAAGTTTGTAAGCATTCTCACTACCATCTTTCCATTTTCCTCCATCCATTTTTATTATTTACTCACTTGTTGTTTGTCATATGTTACTGTTACAGGATGTCCCTTGAGTCATTCTCTTTTCTCTAAATACATGCATGTAAACAGTGCTTGTTGCAATGAGGGTTATATGGTACTACAAAAAAAGGAGGAAAATAAAAGATGTCTTACTGTCTTACTTGAGTCCTGTAGAATGAAAGCTGCTATTTTACAGGCAATATACGTATAAAACATATATCACGCATAATATCGGGAGTACAAAGTTGATGCAGTACTGGTAAATAATTCATAGGTTCTGCTCATAATCGTTAACTTATAAAGTCCTAAGAAAATTTAACTTCTACATATATATACATTTTAATAGCTACACCTTTATTTATTGCAGAAAGCCTTTCCTTGAAAGAAGTAGCAGAGCACTTAAATAAAGAGATTTTAAAAAGGCTAAAAAGTGAATATGGAGGCCTGCAGACACTTCTCAAGAACAACCATCAAGTATTTGAAGGTAAAAAAAGGGGGTTTTGGTTTGTTTTTCTTTAATCGTGTATTTTGTCTCCTCTGTATGCAGTTAAACACAACTAAAAAAATTAAGTAAAAATTACTGTGGTGGTGGTTTGTTTTTGTTTTTTTTTTTTTAACCACTTTCAGTACCTGTCTGGCCTTATCAAGATCCACAGTGTAAATGCTGACACAAAATAAAACCAATCTTCATGAGAATCTGTAACTGTGAGGCTTGGTGTGCTCATATAGACTGTGGTGGCATGGCAGAAGGAATTCAGTATCAAGTTTCTGTGGCTGGCTGGATTTATCAATACTTGTTTTGTTGCTTGTGTGTTTGCTTGGGGTATTTTTCCGCATTGTGGTGGTGTGTTCTGTGTGGGTTTTGGTGTGTGTTTTCGTTTGTTTGGATTTTTTGAGGGTTTTGTTGTGGGGTTTTTTGTTGGGTTTTTTTTTTTTTTGTTTGCTTTGGTTTTGTTTGTCTTTCAAAAGTAAGGTCTAGCTTTGCAGTGATACAAGATCTTCATGGTTTTATCTGTGGTAAGGCTTCTTTGGATCTGAAAGTGGGTTAACTTCTTGTGTCCAGCAGTTCTACATCAGTTGTAAATGTTGGTCAACTAGTCCACAGCAAGTAATCCTAAGTATGCAACCTACTTGCTTCCAGTGGTCAACTTAGCCAAGTTTAGCATCCTCTAAGGATTTCTGTAAACTTGGCAATTACAGAATATGAAGCCATACAGAAAACCTTTTGAATTACCATCCAGTGAAAAGAGCTGGTCATACTGCATTCATTATGTGTCTGAATTGGTTTCCCTGTCGTTGAGGATAGGTAGAATAGATTTGCAAGCTGTTAAACGGAGTGAGCATTTTAATTTGGCATGGATGCTGTCTGCACATTACCTCTGAAGAAAGACTAGGATTAAGGCTATATCTTTCTTAGTAATTTACATCACATAGAAGCTCCATGGGGCTTCAGTAGAGACCATTTGATTCTTTCCTTCACCATGTCACCATAACAAGGGACTTCTATCAGCAAGTGGTCTACAAGGACATTGCTCATGCCAAGGACAACAGAGAAGAACATGGCTGCAGTTTTTTTTTGTCATCTTTTCTAAAAGTGTCCTTAACCTTAAAAGAAATACAACAGATGGATGCACACACGCACAAAAAGGGGCTTAGAGTGGCTGATCTGTGGCAGTTTCTTTTGATCTGGCATCTTGTCCAATACAGGTTTGGTTTTCTAGGAAAAAATACGCTTGATCATAAATAGCACTAGATCTGCTAATTTTCTTCATCTTTTGAGAGAGATGTTAAAGCTGAATGCACTCCTGGATTGCCTTTGTATGAGTTCAGATGTATTTGTATATCACAAGGAAACCTTGAGGGATGAATTCATCCAGGCCTGAATGTGTGATATTAAGCTTTCACTTGACTTGTTACCTTTGGAATAGCGGTTATCAGACTGCACAATGGTATCAGTTAACTGATACAAGTGTGTGATACAGAGGGTATAATTGAAGCAGAATATGAAAATAGAGCCTGGCAACTTAGAAGTGGCAGATTCTTCCCTCCTCATTTTCACTGTTGTTTTTAATCTTTTTTTCTTTTTTAATAATTTTTATTCTGTTTTGTTCACACATTTAAGGATCTGGCAAAGGTTCACAAATGATGTGCGTGCAGTTTATGGTCCTACTGCAGCAAATGAATTAAAAAAAGTGCCCAAAGTGATGAATTATAATTCCCTGTTGGTTCATATGGAGGATAAGACTTGTCGTTTCCTTGGTGCAGTGTATTTCTTGGGTCAGTAAACCATTGTCTTTGCAAGAGTGTTTCTGTGTAGTGAAAGTAATAGAAGACTCTTACTAGATTTTTACTGGTAATCACATTTCAAATGTGGGGTAATTTGAACACAAGAAGGATGACAGTTCTTGAAGTTGAAACTTCTTTGCAATTCAGAGGATTTTAGTCTGAATGATCCTAACTGCTGTTATTTGAAATAAACATCTACAAAGTTGATACAAAGGTGCCTCAGACTATTCAGCATCACAGTAAAGAATCTCACAGGGAAAACAATCAATTCTGCTTTAGACCATGTCTATATCATGGTTTGTTGTGCAGTTCTTTCTATTCCTGTGCAAATGGCACATTTGGTTTTGCCTGAGTGATCCATTTGTAGAACATATATTTTATTCACATACTGTCACTGTGCATTTTTTCCAGTGTAATTCCCATGGCTGTCTATTAACAGCTGCTTTTTGTTTGTTTTTGAATCTTAGTTCTAAATGGGAGAGTTCATATTCGTGACTGGAGAAAAGAGAAACCATCAAGAAAAACTAAGCCTGAAGTGAAACGCCGCCTTTCATCTGAAGCATTTAAAACGCGTCTCTGTTGGTTTTTCATTCATCATCCTGATGGTTGTTCTTTGCCTTCTGAATCTTGCCCGTATGCTCATGGGACTGAGGAGCTAAGGCAGTCTCAGAAGATTAAAAAGAAGAAACATATACAGTAATAAAATGCTGCCACTTATGTTTAAGCCGACGTACATAACCAAATATGTGATTGACTTTGGGACTGCCTAGTGCATGAAGATCTGTACAATATGGAGGGGTTTCCCAATTCCTATGCATCTTATTTTCCAGTTAGTTTACAAGTTCTGTATTTCTCATTACCATATACCTTTCCCATGTTAATAAAAAAGTAAAGTATGTATATACTTTTGGATTTTGTTATGGCTTGTCTAACATGCATTAATACAAGTTGGAAAGTTTAAAAGCTTTGTTTCCTAGGGCACTCTTCATGATCCTCAATGAGATCAAATGTACATGATGCAGCATTTTCAAACCATGAAAATCAGCTGGTTTGTTCTAAATTGTCCAGGAGTATTTGTGCTTTCTCATGACTCAGAGGCTCTGTCAGTCAGAAACTGGTGAGTTTTCACTTTCCTGACCTGACAACTTTTCTCCCTGTTACTATGGCATAATACTACATATTATGCTTTGTTTCTTGGTCAGACCCTAGTCCTCTTTTCCGTGTTTTTTGTATTGGTTCAAAATGAGTGTTAAATTGAAGAATAACTTCCTGGGAAATTATTGTGGAAGTGTAGGTTTTTAGGTCTCTGTAGGCCATACTGTCCTTTTCCTCTTTTTTTAAAGTAAGGAGTAACAGTAGAAAATGTTTCATGGTATTGGAATAGGGGAGGGCTTGGCTTATCAGATGACAGAGTGTCGTGGTTTAAGCCTCTCTAACTCACGCAGCTCGTTCTCTCACTCACTTCCCCCTCTTTCTTCCCCCTGCTCCCGGAGGGAGGGGAAGGAGAATCGAAAAGAATGCAACTCCCACAGGTTGAGATAAAAGAGTTTAGTAACTAAAGTATAACACAAATCACTACTGCTACCACCAATCATAATAATGACAAGGCAAATACAAGGAAAGAATACAATTGCTCACCCAGCCCAATACCAAGCCCTACCCAGCAGTGCAGCCCTACCCTTCCGGCTCTCTGCTTTCTGCTCTTCCATCCTGGGCATGACATGCTGTGGTATGGAATACCTCTTTGGCTAGTTTGGGTCAGGTGTCCTGTCTCTGCTTCCTCCCAGCTTCCCCTCCTCCCTGGCAGAGCATGAAACTCAGAAAGTCCTTGGCCTGACCAAAACATCACTAAGCAGTAACCGAAACACTGGTGTTATCAGCACTGTTCCCAGGCCCGAAATCAAAAACACAGCACTGCACCAGCTACCAAGAAGGAGAAAAATGACTGCTGTTGCTGAACCCATGACACAGAGGAATGTCTTAGCACTTTATGCAGGTGCTATTTGTACTTCAGCCGTCATCCTCCATACCAAAGAGGCATTAACTATTTAGCTTGCTTAATTGCATCACATGTTTCACAGTCAATAACCTGGGCAACAGTGTCCATTAAGTCCACCCCTCGATCAGGAGCCCATCTGTATGTTGCATCTCTGCCCTGATGGCCTGAAGTGTCATGAAATAATTCACCCTTATGTTGCTAATTTAAGTCCATCTGAGCCACTTCAATCTTAGCAGCTTTATCCACTTGTTGGTTGTTCTGGTGTTCCTCAGTGGCCCGACTCTTGGGTACATGAGCATCTACATGGCATACCTTCACCACCAGGTTTTGCACCCGGGCAGCGGTATCTTGCCACAGTGCAGCAGCCCAGATGAGTTTACCTCTGTGTTGCCAGTTGCTCTGCTTCTATTGCTGCAACCACCCCTGCAGGGCATTTGACAGCATCCATGAGTCAATATAGAGATAAAGTACTGGCCACTTTTCTCTTTCAGCAATGTCCAAGGCCAGCTGGATGGCTTTCACCTTGGCAAACTAACTAGATTCACCCACTCCTTCAGCAGTTTCTGCAACTTCTTGTTGAGGACTCCATACGGCTGCCTTCCGTCTACGATGCTTTCCCACATTATGGCAGGACCCATCAGTAAACAAGGCATACTGCTTTTCATTTTCTGACAGTTCATTATATGGTGGGGCCTCTTCAGCACGCATCACCTCTTCCTCCTCTGGTGACATTCCAAAATCTTTGCCCTCTGGCCAGTCCATGATGACTTCTAGAATTCCTGGATGACTGGGATTTCCTGTTCGAGCTCGTTGTGTAATTAGTGCAGCCCACTTTCTCCATGTAGCATCGGTTGCATGATGTGTAGAGGAGACCCTGCCTTTGAACATCTAGCCCTGCACAGGCAACTGGTGTGCCAGGAGGAGCTGTGCTTCAGTGCCAATCACTTCCGAAGCAGCTTGAATGCCTTCGTAGGCTGCCAGTATCTCTTTTTCAGTTGGGGTATAGCTATATGCTATATAGCTTATGCTGTGGTAGACTATTAGTTTCTTTAAGAGGCTTAACTTTCAATGTGCATCCAAAGAAGAGCAATTAAACTGGTGGAGGGTCTAGAGCACAAGTCTGATGAGTGGCAGAGAGAGCTGGAGTTGTTTTGTCTGGAGAAAAGCAGGTTCAGGGGGGACCATGTTGCTCTCTACGACTGCCTGAAAGGAGATTGAGGTGGGGGTCGGTCTCTTCTAAGTAACAAGCAACAGGACGAGGTAATGGCCTCAAGCTGTGCCAGGGGAGGTTTAGAGTGGATATGAGGAAAAATTTCTTCACTGGAAGGACTGTTAAACTCTTGGAACAGGCTGCCCAGGGAAGTGGTGGAGTCACTATCCCTGGAGGTATTTAAAAGACATGTAGATGTGGCACTTAGGGACACGGTTTAGTGATGGACTTGGTAGTGCTGGGTAGTGGTAGGACAATGATCTGAAGAGTCTCTTCCAACCTGAATGATTCTATGAACTTAGCAGAAATCCTAATTATTACTCAGTAGCAGTCATTGAACTAGTGTCATAATTCATATCTGTCAACTGCAAAGTACTTGTAAAATTCAGTATCTGAAATATGAAGGTGAGAGCCCTGGGCTGAAAGAAATGAATTGCAAGACAAAGGTCTAGGGATAAGAATGAATAAGCTCTGTGAGAACTCTTAAGAGTTCAGGGAATCTGAAGAACAAAGGAGTGAAATAATTGAGGACAAAGCAGAGGAGAAATGAATGATGACACTGGAAACACTTTTCAAAACCATTCCAAAGCTACTTTTCTAACACCCTGACTTTAAGCCAACACTTTCCAGTCCAGTGCATGCAGAAGAAGCAGGGTCTAATTGTGTTTGACGTGCCAGGAGCAAAGAACTGTCTGAAGTGTTGTATGTTCTACCTTCTCTCTTTACACTCCTGGAAGAAGCAGTAACTCTTGAATAGATAACAATGACCCTGGTAATGCAGCAGCACCTTACTCCTGGATCACAGACCATGTTATCCAGTATGCCAGGTAGTACAGGAGCTGTGGTGGGCTCTGAGTCTTTCCCCATGGCTCTGGTCTGCAGTGTTGGACCATGTGTTAGCAACTGAGCCCCACACAGCCACTCACTGTGGTTCTTGTTCCCCCCAATTCCAGCGGGATGGGGGAGAAAAACAGAAGAGTAAAATTGAGAAAACTCATGGATTAAGATAAAGACAATTTAATAGGTAAAGCAAAAGCCACATGCACAAGAGAAGTAAAACAAGGAATTCATTCACCACTTCCATGTGCAGGCAGGTGTTTAGCCACCTCCAGTCAAGCAGAACTCCAGCATGCTTAACAGTGACTTGGGAAGACAAATGCTATAACTTTGAATGTCCCCTGCCTTCCCTCTTCTCCCAGCTTTATATGCCAAGCATGACATCGCATGGTATGGGATAGCTCTTGGGTCAGTTGAGGTCAGCTGTTCTGGCTGTGTCACCTCCCTTTCTGCACTCCCAGCCTACTTGGTAGGGTAGTATGAGAAACCCAGTTGGCCTTGATGCTGTGTAATCACTGCTCAGCAATAACTAAAAATCGAAATTATCAACATTGTTTCCAGCACAAATCCAAAACACGACCCTATACCAGCACACTATGTCCTGAGTTTAGCTCTAGGTACTTCAAAAAGAAGATAAACCCTTGGGTGAACCACATTCTAAGGGGCAAATTGGATGTAGTTCAGTTAAGGTTATTGGAGTAAAGGAAAGAATAGTGTAAGCCAGGTGAACTGCAACTTCTGTGTAGCAGGGCAGCGCAGTAAGGGAGCACAGCTGATGGTGTTCTTACTGGTGTAGGAATCTCAGGTAACTAGCTTATTGAGGGGACAGAGTTGAGAACAGCCATGGAATTATATAAACTTGAATGCAATCAAGTGTGATGTTTGTGTTAGCCTTTATTTGGCTACATGCAGGGTACAAAGAATTCCCCAGGGTGCTTACATACAATGGTAAACGTACTGATGACGTTTGATGAGGAGGAGGCTCCTGTAAAACTTAAGTTCATGCAATCTGCAGATGGATATTGTTTCAATTGTTTTCCTGTCATTGGTCTTCCCTAATGACTCACCTTGGGGTAGGATGTGTTTGACTTGAAACGTGATTTCCTGAGTTAGGTGGAGTTCACCTGTGGAGCCCCTCAGCTGGGCTTGCAGGAAGTCAGGGTTAAGAAGTTGGAAGAAGGTTGGTTGTATTTTGGTTGTGCCTTTTTTTTTATTTCCTTCTTTCCAAGAACTGGTGAATGAAATGCCTGCTTGACTTATTGACTCATTGAAGTCACAAATGCACACAAGATAAGACCAGTGAATTAGCTTTAAAACTACCTTTTTTATCATTTTTGCAATGCTATCATAACTAGTGTAGCATACTATGATACTGTAGTACCCTGCCTCCTTTGTATAGACTGTTTCTGAACTCACCAGCACGCAGATTGTCAGAGATGTACAAAGGCTGTTCCCCTTCCTGTTTGGCATCACTGGAGGTGGCAAGCCAGCCAGCAAATCTCCTGTAATTACACAAACTTCCCCGTTGTTTGGAGAAGTGGTAAGAGAACATTTTTGCATCTAAATGCTAACCTTATGTAATCTGGCATTTAAATGTGAAGGTAACTGATGAAGGTGTGAAACAGCTCTCTTTCTCACAATTCTGTATCTTGTTGCTTTCTCTGTGATTCCCCATCTTAAAATGGCATTAATACAATATTCAGCTTTAGCTGGATGAAGTACTATACAGAGTAAGAATCAGTTTCTTTCCTGGTAACAAAGCTCTTGCTCCACAAGGGATTCAAGCATAAAGTCTGAATTTTCAGGTGATGCTGTTATTTTACTCCTTTCTTTATTAGTATAATTTCTCATTACTTAATTTGGCTTTATTTGACATGTAGGTTATAAAGGGAAATGTCGTGGTTTAAGCCCAGCCATAAATCTGCTGCGTAGCTCGCTCGCTCACTCTCTTCCCTTCCTTCCCCCACTCCTTGAAGGATGGGGAGGAGAATCGAAAGAATGTAACTCCCACGGGTTGAGATAAGAACAATCCAGTAACTGAGGTATAACAAACCACTGCTGCTACCATCAATAATAATAATGATAAGTGAAATAACAAGGGAAGAGAATACAACTGCTCACCACCCACCAACTGATACCCAGCCCAACCGAGCAGTGATTTAACCTTGCTGGGTCCCTGCCCCCAGTTTTTACATCCTGGGTGTGACGTGCTGTGGTGTGGAATACCTCTTTCGTCAGTTTGGGTCAGGTGTCCTGTCTGCTTCCTCCTGGCTTCCCTTCCTCCTTGGCAGAGCATGAGACTCAGAAAGTCCTTGGTCAGTCTAAAACATTTGAGCAGTAACTAAAACCATCAGTGTTATCAGCGCTGTTCTCAGGCCAAAAGTCAAAACCACAGCGCTGCACCAGCTACTAAGAAGGTGAAAAATGACTGCTACTGCTGAACCCAGAACAGGAAAATACATGTTATTGTGGATACCTCACAAGAGTGAGATTAAGAAGAGAAGTTAGACATCTAGAACCAGAAATACTGGGGTCTAGAGATTTTGTATTTCCATCTTCAGATGAGCTACAATTCCATTAAGTCTACAGAAATTTTCTGAATTAAATAAGAGCCAAAACGTACATGTTTATGTTCTCCCTTAAGCCTCAGTGAAGGACTGAATTTTAGTTTTTCATCAGGTCCTTAAACCTAAAGAAAAAAAACATAAGACAAAGTTTTTACTCATAGAATGTCCACCTATAGCTTCACAGCAGTCTCTTTTCTGGCACATTTCAAGCCAGGAAAATTTTCTGTGTATGTGACAGTTTGGATTGTTCTGTTTACGAAGTTACTGTCACCACTTCATGTTACAAATGATTAGCTCAGATTTAGAGCAATTCCTCGAGGAAGTGTTCTAGCTTGCCTAACAGCAAATGTAGGCCTCTAGGTATGCTTTGTAATAACAGGCTGCTGCTTACGGGTTTGGGGGCTTGTTTGTTCTGATTCAGAGTTTTAAATGAAAATTTGTAGCTACCCCATCGCTGGCAGTGTTCAAGGCCAGGTTGGATGAGGCTTTGGGCAGCCTGGTCTAGTGGAAGGTGTCCCTGCCTGTGGCAGAGAGGTGGAACTAGATGATCTTTAAGGTCCCTTCCAACCCAAACCATTGTAGGATTCTATGATTTAACTCTTTACCTTCAGTGATCTTAGCATGTTTTAATGAGCTGGAATCTAGCTTTAGCTATATAAATAAGGCAAGGGTGAGCCATCCATAGCTTTGCTTAGGGCATTATACTGGCAAATATTTCAGAATCAACAGATGAAATGTAAAATCTGTAACAGTTCTACCAAGTGACAGCTGAAACAAATATTGAGACAGGTGTCCACTGAAGTGTCTAAACATTTGGAATCAACTGAAGTCAGACACTATGTTTTGTTACTGCTGGTAATTTCTGCTTATATATTTGGAAGAGTATTTTCATACAAATCTTGCAGTTAATTGGGAATTCACCCGGAGCATAATGCCCACATGTTACCACGAGGATTATCTTTCACAGTCGCCTTGCTCTGCTGTTGTATCATGCTGGACCTGTGAGTAGCGTCATAAGATTTTCTTCCAGGATATTGGCATATTTCCTCTTGCTGAAGCCTGTGGTAGCAGCACTGTTTGGGCTGACCTGCTAGAGAGCAGTTCAGCTGAGAAGGACCAGGGAATATTGGCGGATGATAAGTTGTCTAAGAACCAGCAGTGTATCCTTGTGGCCAGGAGGGACAAGAGTATCCTGGGGTGTAGCCAGCAGGTTGAGGGAGATGATCTTCCCCCTCTACTTGATCTAGTGAAGCCACGTCTGGCGTACTGTGTCCAGTGATGGGCTCCTCAGTACAAGAAAGATAAGGAACTACCAGAAAGGGTCCTGGGGAGGGCCACAAGGATGATCAGAGGTCTGGAGCATCCCTCTTATGGGGAAAGATTGTGCGAGCTGGGTCTTCTCTAGAGAAGAGAAGACTGAGATGTGATCTCATTAATGCATATCAATACCTCAACAGTGGGTGCCAAGATGATGGTGCCAGACTCTTTTCAGTGGTACCCAGTGACAGGATGAAGAGCAATAGCCATAAACTAAAACACAGGAAGTTTCACCTCAACATGAAGAAGAACTTCTTTACGTTGATTGTGGCAGAGCACTGGCACAGGTTGCCCGGGGAGGTTGTGGAGTCTCCCTTTCCAGAGACCTTTAAAACCTACCTGGATATGTTCCTCTGTAAGCTGCTCTGGGTGGCCCTGCCTTGGCAGGGGGGTTGGACCAGATGATCTCCAGAGATCTCTTCCAACCCTCATGAGTTTGCGATTCTGTATATATGTTGCAACGGTTTTATGATCGGGCTCTGTATGTGGTGAGTGAGCACTATTATTTGGACTTGCTGAGTTTATGCTAGGTCTTTTTGTATTATAACTTAATGTCCATATTTATCAGGTAGAAATGCATAACTGCTTTTGTGTTCATTTACCATACTCTTATGGGCACTCCTTTAAGCTATTTCTGATTGGTCATTACTATGATTCTGCTAGATGAAATCTGCTTAGCAATTGTAACCAAGCTCCTCTCTTCCCTCTACAATTCTATTATAACAGGTTTCAACAGCTCTAAATGGGTGATTGTAGCTTTGGATTCCTACATGGCAGGAGCATCATGGCAAATTTTTGTTCAGAGACCGGCGGATCCATCTGCATTAGTTTCCAGAGCTGTGTATCCAGCCCTTCCCCTGTATATGGTGCTGTGGATGCTCAAGGGGCAGGCGCTGACTGCTGAAGATGAGCTCAGCTGCCATGCTGTGAAAACACCCTCCTTCAAGCTGCCAGTCAGTCTTGTTGCTGACAGCTAGCCAGACACTGTACACAAAATCAAAACAGTCTTCTCCTAGAAAGCCTGCCCTGAATGTTGAATACTTGGGTAATTGCTTCACTGTAGTAGCAATAAGGAAACTGTCCTCAGTCCTCGGTGCTAATTAATATTGTGAGTGGGGTGCACACAGAGATACAACAGCTGTAAAATATGAGTCTTTTTGCTTTGAACTGTAAGCTTTGTGTTAGCAGGTTTTAATCCCATGAATAAATGTGGAACTGGGAGAGGAAGAGAAAATTGTTTGCCCTTTTCTCGGGTACAGAATAGTGAGAGAACAGTCTTGAAGTTGCCTGTCTTTTGCCAGTACCATCATGCTTTTGTTTTCTTTGAATGTATAGCCTTCTCAGGGGCAATGCTTTTACTCTGTAGCACCTTAGTGTCTTCACTGGCCATTGGAGTCATGAGGTCACACTGGTGCGTCATGAGGAAATCCATCCAGTGCAGCCTTTGTTATCCTTACTTGTTGTACTGCAGAACAGTATAGACATAATAATTTTGGTCTTTTTCTAATTTTCCTTCTATTTTATTTAATGTTTGTTTTGTCAGATTGTTTCAGAGACTTTAAATCCCATAGTGAACACATTGACTGTTAGCAATGATCTGATAATGCTGTGAACATAAATATTGAGTTTAGCCAAGCAGTCATATTCTTGTATTTGGAATCTAGCAGATAGGGAATGCTTTTAAGTGAGAGAAGTCTACTGTTTTTTTGAAAAGCTTTGATGCTCAGGTGGTTTTGCCCTTTCTTGCATTGTTTCTTACTGGCATGTCTCCTCATAGATGCAGATCTCGATTTTAACAGTAAAAAAATGCAGAGAAAGTTCATTCACGGCCTGTGGAATTTCCTCGGTGTGGGGGCAGCATCACTCGGGTCGGATTCTTTTCCTGTTACCGAGCCTATTGATGCTGTGCTGCTTTCCACGTGGCCAGCAGGTGGGGAAAGTGAGAAAGCTGCAGAAAGGCAAATCCAGCGGCGATTGCATCTCCCCTCGTTCAGCTGGTCCTGGGGCTGCTTCTCCTGCACTAGGGCTGGTGGCTGCGTTGTACCTCATTAGACGTTGTAAGCAACTGGTTCTTGCATCATTCTTCCAGGATATTCCTGTATTTCGTCCTTGAAAAGACAACCTGCACTTACTTCTCTCTAGGATCTTCCTTCTGTATAAATGTAACTGCCTAAGTGAAGTAACTGAAGTATATTACAAGTAAGTGGTGTTATTTTGATAATTGCCCTGATGAGAGAGACTAAATTATCTCAAGTAATTTCTTGGCAAGCTGAAAAGCAAATTATTAATAAGAGCTGGGCATTTAAGAAATTTTGCAACATTTTTTCCCCTCTGAAATGTTGTTTTCGTGAGAGGACAAGGGGTAATGGGTTCAAACTTAAACAGGGGAAGTTTAGATTGGATATGAGGAAGAAATTCTCTAGTGTAAGGGTGGTAAGGCACTGGAATGTGTTGCCCAGGGAAGTTGTGAATGCTCCATTGCTGGCAGTGTTCAAGGCCAGATTGGACAGAGCCTTGGGTGGCATGGTTTAGTGTGAGGTGTCCCTGCCCCTGGCAGGGGTGTTGGAACTAGATGATCTTAAGGTCCTTTCTAACCCTAACTATTCTATGATTCTATGATTCTATAAATGTCTGTGGTGTTCTAGGTCTTGCAGTGGATGGAAAAGAAGGCCAGTTTTTGCCAACTCTCCTCTTCTGATAATTTAGTCTTGAATTGTCCCGATACCTCCTTATAAACAGAGAGAGAGCTCACAAACTTGTTTTCAAGGCTTCTTGGAAGATCTGTACCTGTAATGGCCAAAAAACAAACCAGGAAAGGCTGCAAAATGATACAGATTAGTGTCTCCTGGGAGTTCTCATATGCAGAAGTGTCTTTATGGTACCATTAGCTGCCTTTTTGAACTCTTTTCTTTTCTTGCTCTAACTGAGCAAGAAGGCACTTAAGTTAGAAGTAAAATGACCATTGCAATAGGAAAAAACAATAGGAAAACCCCCATCCCTGTATTATCAACACTGTCTACAGCACAAATCTAAAACATAGCTCCATCAAGCTACTATGAAGAAAATTACCCCAGACAAAACCACGACAGATATTTTTCTTCATGTCCTCAAAAGAATACTATAAAACTATATGAGTAGCTAACTACTAAACTCCAAGTGTCTTAATAAAAATAATAGACATGCTAGTTTGCTTAGCAAGATGCTGGCTGAGCACAGCCAAAGTTACCTTGTTAAACTATGTCTCAGGCACGTAATTACCAGTAGCTCAACTTACTGTGTAAGAGGGCTTGTCGTCTTTCTTCCTCCTTTGCCACCAGATATTTAACATCTATTTGCATCAGGCACAGAGCTTGCAAAGCTGATTTGCGTGGTGTCTCAGTCACTGAAAAGCTCCCTCTGTTTAAATATTGATGCTTTCCTCAGAAAATAGCCTTGGGTTTGATATCTGGAGTTATTTCAGTTTGTACTACCACAGTTTATTTGTTTCTTTGATGATACTGCTTCATATTGCATTTCTGCTAAGGCTTTGGAATGCATCATAAAGGGATTAGGAAGCATTAATGTAATGATGAGAGTAAAAGAAAATGGGCGATGTTGACGGTGGCTACCATAAGTGAATAGCCAGCCAAGCAATAGCAGTCCTCCTTGGCAACTGGAGAAGGAACTCCCATTGACAGTAATTTAACAAAAAGAGTGACTTCTTGACAGAAATATTCTAAATTTGATAGTAATAAGAAATACTTTAAGCTAGTATAAATGGCACTTGATGGTCATGAGAGTAAGTTCCAGTGCTGATCTGTCACATCACTGTCAACCTGGAGACAAGTCCATGGAGCCATACTTCAATGCATCATAGTTGGAATTTGCCCCTTGGTCATCACTTTGACCACAAGGCAAAGGTACCTCTGCAGGTGGACAGGAAAACGCATTGCTCCCTGCCTCATTTATTTGCAGCCAGATTCTGGTGTTATAGAAAATAGGAAAAATCACCTGTTTTCTCCTCTGGGTCCAGAAGAGGACCGTTTATTAAGGCTCTGCAAAGGCCATGAGCTATTTTCTATTAACTTCTTTGAGATACAGGATCAAGCCTTGATGCAGGTTCAAGTTCCTTTGAACACCTTTGCTGCCATTACTCATCCATCACAGCACTCCACCTCTGCACTTCAGTAGATTATGGGCTTAATTTTGTAAAATCCAGACATACTTTGTAATTTTGTCAACAGGCAATCAGCTTCGGCTGTAAATACTATACTTAAATGTGTGCACATAATAGGAAATGGCTTTTTATGTGTGTTTCTTCCATAAATGATGATTGTCAATGTTTAATCAGCGATGGAACAGAATTTGGCAGCCTCGCAGCATTTTGATGAATAAGGGACTGATGTTTCTGATGAAAGAAACGGGTTATGCCCCAGCTAGTTCTTTGAAGTACTTTCCTCTGTGGATTATTGCTAGACTTTTTGTAGGGTCAGGATAAGTTTGCTGGTCTTTGCTCAGGAACTAGTTTCTGCCAAGCACTGTGACATTTTACAGATAGCAATGTCTACATCTGTGGATAGTAAAACATTGAATCAGCTGTATGTTCTTGGCAGAGAAACCTATAGGCTGCATTTTGTCCTCTGAGTGGGTGTTGAAGAGAAAGGGAGGTAAGATAGATTCCCAGTAGGTGAGCACAGCCAAAGGTCTGTAAAGAGGGTGAAAAGCAGGATTGCACTTGTATTGCTTGGATCTTTTGGAAAGAAATAATTACTGCCTGCACTGCACCGTGCACGTCCACAGGAGTAGCTCTGGCTGCTGGCTGGCTGGCACTGAAAATAGACTGCACTTTTTGTTACTGAGTATGTCAACCATTTCAGCATTTTCCCCTAACAAATGGAAGGTGTGCAGGCAGAGATGAGATCTGTGTGTGCTCTGTTCTTTTCAAGACTTTTTTTAGCATAAGTCAAACAGGTTTGAACAATTCTCATTTGACTTATTAACTGTCAAAAACAAATGTAGATGGGAGGTGTAAAACTGTTTCTTTCAGAAAAGAAGAGTATAGCTGCAATATAGTCTTCCTCCAAACGGAAGCGTGCTTCACATGCATCCAGGCTTATATATAAGCAAGCACTGATACATTACATGACATGTTTATAAGACAGGGAAATATATAAAGAGCAATTCGATTGTATAAACCTGAAGGAAACATTTGAGATACCGTTGTCTCATCTCCTGGTATCCCATTGGGTCTCCAGCTTCTGGCCCAGGGGAGTACGGGTCCTTTATCATATCTTGTTTGTGTATTGCCTGTCCTAGGATCTCTCAAATGACATGAGCTAGATATGTTTAGATTAATGAATTAAGACCATGTAGATGAAAATAGCATGAAGTTTGCTCCTAGCTGGTGGAAATTCAACCTCTAGAGAAGCATAAAGCCTGAAGGATGCATTAAGAGTCTTAATGCACAAGGTGCTAGTTTTAGAATCCTAATCTGTAATTTTTTGTAAGATGTGTATGATGGGGTAAAGGTTATACTTGTTACATTTTCAGACTATGCCACATGGAAGATACTGTGAGCATTTTGGAGTGAATGGTGGTAAATGAGTGCTTCAAATGGAGAAGGTAAGGGCTTTTACTGTGAATTTTGACAGCTGTATTAGTAACAAGAATGAATAAGTAAAGGTAGGAACCAACAAAAATGGATTAATGACTTCAGTTTAATGTGTGCTTTGCCAAGAAATGGTTAGAATCACTGTGTGTGTGAATACTTCAGGTCAGAAGCAGGATCAATACATGTTCAATGCTAAAATGCATTATGTAATTAGGTTTATAATACACAATCCAATAGTATGTGTATTATGAAAGAGGAAATTAAACCTTAGAATCTTTGGTTTTGAGCTTTGATATAGCGAGTCCCAAGGTGGCTGTAATAGCCAGCAGTTCGGCAATGTTGTGCTACCTGTTACATTAGTTTGGTGCAGAACTGTTTGTAGCTAGAAAGGACGGTCCCTGGCTAGCAGGAGGCAGCTCCTGGAGGAAGAATGAAAGGGAGAGACACAATTATAATTCAAAATTATCTTGACTAATTGCATAAGTGATTTGAAATCAACGAGATGAAATCCAGTAATTTCAAGTGCTAAATACATGGGGAGAGATGTGTGTTTGTAGGCAGGTAAGGGGCATTATTAATACAACATAGGGAGTGATTGTAATACCATCACCATGACTGGGTGATGGTATTATAATGGATCACAAGCTGAATAGGGATCAATGATGTTTTCTGTAAAAGAGGGAAAATCTAATTCTGGGAATTTTGAATGGGAAGGTGATGCATAGGGAGCAGGAGGTGAGACCACAGGTGAAGCAGAAGGTTTGGTTCTATACACCATGACTTAAGAAAGATGTACATACATTAAAAGGTGGCTGCAGAAGATCCATAAAAAATATTAGATCATAGAATCATAGAATAGTTAGGGTTGGAAAGAACCTTAAGATCATCTAGTTCCAGCCCCCCTGCCATGGGCAGAGACACCTCCCACTAAACCATATTTAAAGATCAAAAGGCATGATCTGCAGTGGTATAAATCACTTCAGACTCAGCTCCCAAAGAACTACACTGATTCACACCAGCTGAGCAGCTGATTAAAATAGTTATTTTTTGAATTTTCTTTCTAATCGAACCTTAACAGTGGCAATTTACATTAACTTCTCAGTGCCATCAAGTTTTCCCCAAGGCTTACCGGAAAGAATTATATGAGTGTCATAATTTAACTCTCTCTCTTTCCATTTTTATTTTAAACTGAGCTACAGATTTTTTTTTCCAGTTTCTAATTCAGCATTATTTAAAAATGAACACAGTTAACATGGAAAAAAGGAAGTACTTTTAAATACAAGGCGAAATTAACCTCTGAACCCTACTGTCTCTTGATGAAATTGCTGCCAGAAGCCTAATAGTATCAAAAAAGAGTAATAGATAATGAGAAAATCTCCTGACATATTAGAGGAGATTAGAATGAGAAAGACTTTAGGAAAAAGAAGGGCAAAAAGCTACACACTTCAGGACATATCAGCCTTTTTACAGCTGAATGGAGGAAACTGCTTTCTCAAAGAGCATGTTGTCTGTCTTTGAAGAATCTCCTGTGAGCCCTTGTCAGATGCAAGATACTGCAGCAGATGGACACAGCTCTCAACAAGTCTGGCATACATAGTTTTTCCTAATTTGAATTCTGTGCTATTTTCTGTGCTCCTGCAGCCAACCTCTTAGTGATGTGTAAAGGTGACTTGAAAGGGCTATTTAGAAGAAAAGCAAAGGCAGACTTCTTTTTTGCTGTCTGTGTATTCATGTCTGTCTCCATATTCCTGTGATATTCATCCTCACCACCATGTTGTTTCAACATTCTTTATGTTCCTATGTGTTTAATTTTCATCAGAGGCTGGATCAGTAGAGCGAAGAAAGGTTTCTCCAAGGGTTAATCTGGGAGAAGGTAGACAGCAGTAAAGAAAAGCTTTGAAGGAAGAATGTGAAAGCATTGCTCGGATACTTGGGGACAAAATTGCAAATGGCGAAGTCCAGCTGCAGCTAGAACTAGCAGAGAACATGAAACATGGTAAGAATGGGCTCCAAAAAAGTGCTAGCTACCAAAGGGAGTTTATGAAAAAATGGGCGCCCAGTGATAGACAGTGAGGAGAAAACAAATTCTTATGAACTTTTCTCCTCACTGTTCATAGGCAAGCTTGCTCCAAGGCTTCTGCATGTGCTGCTGCAGCTCGGGAAGGAGATGGCAACCAACAGCAACAGGTTAGTGACTACTCAGAAAGGCTGGTTTTCTTAAAATCTGTGGAAGTGGTTGGGATTCACCTGAGGGTGCTGATGCAGTGACTGTGAGGCTGCGGTCTGTCATTTATCAAACTCATGGCAGTCAGGGAAGTGAAGTTGGGTACTGTCGCCCTGCGTTCATAATAGATGGCTTTCTCAGCAAGGTTTTGGCACTCATCTGCTTGTGGGGTTCCTCAACTGAGCTGATTTAATACCATGATTAATTTTTCATGGTTCTTTTCTTCCCCCAAGCCTACATATTGCTCTTTGGATTTGTCAGTAACTCATTTCTAACAGCCTAACGCTGTTGGAGCTACATTCTTGTGACAAGATATGTGAGCTTTGGTTGATTTCTCCTAAGATTGGGTGCGTCTAGGAAATGTTATGTTTTGAAGGGAGAGACTGGAATTTCACCCTTACTGGCTCTTACAGTGATCCTCCTTAGATACTTCCTTAGTATTAACAGATTAACAAAGGAGTAACCAAAATGGGATGCTGAGAAGAGATTTTACTCCTGCACTTTTTAATGTGCAAGCTAAACAGCAGATGTGGGGTGTTTCTGATGTAATCTGGGCCTTATGGAAGTAAGAAGCAGTAAACTGAGTTGGATTATTTGGTTGAACTAATACATCCTGTGCACATTTAAAACCTCATAGCTTCTCTTACATTTACCTGGAAATCTTTTTGCAAGCCACTTGAAGAGCATCACAAAATCTTTTTGCATCAACTTACAGTTTTTTGAGGACTATGTTGATGTTTCTTCTAGGTTGTGTGAAAATTGTGTATGACAAAACCCTAATTTTGTGAATTGTCTCTTTTTCTGTGAGACTGAGCCAAAATAGTGTGCCTGCAATGTTTTATATTAATGGAGATTCTGGCCTAATATGTCTATGACTGGCATCCATGGTAGAGGTTGTGTGTTGGTCTGACTGTCATCTTTGCTTAATGCTCTTTGCACATAAATGCCCCAAACCTGATAAAAGAATGGGCTGAAGAGAGTGAACCTTCTGTTTCAATTTCAGGTGTTACTCTAAAGGTTTAAAAACATTGTAAATGTCACAGTTTTTCTTTTTGTGGCCCTTAGCTCAATAGGACAAATCTTCAGATGGCAAAGAGCTACAGGCTGGATCCCTATTACCTTTGACTGCTTGTTCATTAAACTACAATAAGTTTATAGAACTAAGGGCTGTAAAAGGTCTGTGACTTTCTTCTAAAGATGTACTCTGTCCTGGTTTGAAGGTCTCTGTGCTTAATCACTCTTGCAGTTGAAACTTAGTCTTGTTTCCAAATTAAATTTGTTCAACTTGACCTATCTACCACTGCTTCTTGGTTCGCCTCTGCTTGATTATAAACCCTGCTCTGACTCAGCATCCATGTAAGTCTCTTCTTGAGCAGGTAAACAACATAAGTTTGTAATTCTTTCAAGTTTCTGTCTCTTCAGTTTTGGGCCCTGATTTTCCAAGCGCGGAAGCCAAAGCTGGAGGCAGCATTTCTGTTTTAGTGCTATCGAAAAATGCGCTGAAGTCTAATGTCACTTTTCGCAAGTTCATTTATTGATGGAAAAGATAAGCGTTCCTTATGCAAACCTTACAAAGTTTAACCAGGCCAAGTGGAAGGTCCTACACCTGGGTTGGAGCAATCCCAGGCACAGCTACAGGTTGGGCAGAGAAGAGATACAGAGCAGTCCTGCAGAGAAGGACTTGGGGGTGTTGGTTGATGAGAAAATGAACATGAGCCGGCTGTGTGTGCTTGCAGCCCAGAAAGCCAACCGTATCCTGGGCTGCATCCTGAGCATGACCAGCAGGTCGAAGGAGGTGATCCTGCCCCTCTACTCTGCTCTCCTGAGACTTCACTTGGAGTATTGTGTGCAGTTCTGGTGTCCTCAGCATAAGAAGGACATGGAACTGATGGAACAAGTCCAAAGGAGGGCCACGAGGATGATGAGGGGACTGGAGCACCTCCCATATGAAGATAGGCTGAGAAAATTGGGGCTGTTCAGCCTGGAGAAGAGAAGGCTGCATGGAGACCTCATAGCAGCCTTCCAGTATCTGAAGGGGGCCTATAGGGATGCTGGGGAGGGACTCTTCATGAGGGACTGTAGTGATAGGACAAGGGGTAACGGGTTCAAACTTAAACAGGGAAAGTTTAGATTGGATATGAGGAAGAAATTCTTTACTGTAAGGGTGGTGAGGCACTGGAATGGGTTGCCCAGGGAAGTTGTGAATGCTCTATCGCTGGCGGTGTTCAAGGCTGGATTGGACATAGCCTTGGTTGGCATGGTTTAGTGTGAGGTGTCCCTGCCCTTGGCAGGGGGGTTGGAACTGGATGATCTTAAGGTCCTTTCTAACCCTAACTATTCTATGATTCTATGAAATACTTGTTTATCATTTGTCCATTTTAACTCTAGATTATTTTTAAGTCACTGTCCATTTTCTGTAGGTGTGATTTGCACTTTTCTTTCCAGATGTATAATGTGAATGTGATTTTTATTAAAATATTTTGTGGGCTTAATTGTTTCATATGCTGAATTACTCAGATCATTCTGTGCAACTTCTCTGTCTTCGCTCTATCATTCTGCCTAGTTTTGTCAGCTGTAATCATTTTAAGATTGCATTAGCTTTATTTCAAAATCATTTATGTTGCATATTCCGAGGTCCAGTGCCACCCCTGAGGAATCATATTAAAATTACTTGTGCTCCATGGTGTTTCTCCTTTTGTGACTATTTCTAGAGATTCATGGGCTATTTTTAATTCACTTAATGCATGCTTTGTTAATAATGTATAGCATTAATTTTTAGCTCGGATTATCATGCACATATCCATAATTCAAATACCTTATAGAAGTCTAAGTGTATCCTCATGGTTATCTTTTCTAAACAAAATTCTGACCTCATCAAATTATTAAATGAATTTTGGTCAATAAAATCTGCTTCCTATAGGATCATCATCACTGTCTGTAATTACATTCCAGCACTTATTTTTTAATTGATAAACTGATGCAGGATTTAATTGAGACTTTGTCCATGTTCGATTAATTGGCTTGTAGTCATGCTGACTGTTCTGCTTGTCTTTCTTGAAGGCGTATGCACAAATTAGCCATCTTCTGAATTTGCCATAAACCTACAGCAGAGGCAGATCTCTCCTCAGGTAGCTGTAGCACATAGTTGATGTGTAAGAAAAATTTTGAACGTGTAATCAAAATATTTTATAATTGAAAAAAGCTCATCTGGAGAAATTATTTTTATCATACAAGATCTTTTTAATTTTTAATAGTGTGCAAAAAAAGAACCAAATTATTATTTGTTAATAGTTAAATCTTGCTTAAAACCAGCTTAACCAAGGCATCTCCTCCTCTAAATGAAATACTTTGTCCTGTGTAAATAAAGAACATCAAATATAGTTTACAGCAAATCACTGGTAAAATCAATGACAAAACACCTTGTCAGAGTGGCAAAATTATTGGTTTTGTCCATATTTTCATACCTCTTTGAAGTCGAATCAACCTGCATGTGATTGAAATTCAAAGCATGTGTCCTAGATTCAAGGATAGATTGAGCATCTGGTAAAAGCAGCAACCTCACTCTTTGTATTGGCACGAACCCCTGAATCTACTTTAGCCAGAAAGGGGCAGTGACAATCAACAGCTTGTGACTGACAGCTAAAGAGACAGCAGGGAGAAATTCAAAACTGAGCCCTTCTAAGACATTGTCAGAAGCAGGTGAGAAGCAACCTGGAACTTAGGGGGAATGGACAGTCCCCAGAGATGACAGGACTCAAGCTGCAGCTGTCACACAGGTGGAGGAGGAATTATTTAAGCCAAGAGATTCAGTGCTTTATCAAGAAATAAAAAGTACCACAGGGAAACCTTTAAAATAAAAAAAATACTAAAAAAGGCAAAGCAACAGCATGGCAGAAGCATGTGATGGCAAGATGAACCCAGAGCTCTTGCAGATCTGGGAAGGGAAAATGAAACTATGGATAGACTATAAAATTGCAGGCTAAATTTGCATTTTGGAGAAGAGAAGGTTCAGGGAGGACCCTATCGCTTGCTACAGCTACCTAAAAGGAGGTTGTAGTCAGGTGGGGGTCATTCTCTTCTCCCAAGTAACAAGCAATAAGACAAGAGGAAATAGCCTCAAGCTGCACCAGGGGAGGTTTAGCTTGAATATTAGGAAAAATGTCTTCACAGAGAAGGTGGTCAGGCATTGGAACAGGCTGCCCAGGGAAGTGGTGGAGTCACCATCCCTGGAAGTGTTCAAAACTCATGTAGATGAGGCCCTCAGTGACATGGTTTAGTGGTGGTCTTGGCAGTCCTGAGTTATGGTTGGACTTGATGATCTTAAAGGTCTTTTCCAACCTGGTTTATTCTATGATTCTATGGTTTGACATTAAAACAAAATTATTCTGGCTGAAACTCTTGATGGAGGCTTCCCAGCAAAAAGAGGACCAACCAGAAGCAGGTCACCTGTGTCCATCAGCACAGAAGAAAGTTCTGATGGTGGTGGGCTGTGTACTCTGAATGGCAGGATATGGGTGCATGTATGAAACTGTCATGCTGGCATCAGGAAATGGAGTTGTCTATGGCTAGCAAACTATAGCAGCCCAACCCTAAGAAGAACCCACAGCAGAGTAAGAAAGGTCGAAGACAGTGCTATGCAATACCATCTATCTTCTGTGTTGCTGTGTTATCTCAAGAAACAGGCAGATATATTTCTGCATGCAAATTATAATGTTTGTTTTCTCATTAGTAATGCAGGACCAAAGTTTGTGAAGTATGTTGACACTTAATTCTCTTGTAAATTGAGGGGCTTATGAACAAATTTGGCTGTCTGAGTACCTTTAAAAATCTGTCTTTTCAGCTAAAATTTATTGAAGTGGACAAGCCCGTTTTTGTTTACTTTAGCAAACTTTGAATTAGGCGTAAGTTTGTCTGCTTATTTTAGCGATTTTAGCATTTCAGTCAAATCACAAAACCAGTCTTTTATTCTGTTCGGTGCTCAAGGTAATTTGATGACGGATAACACCACCATTTCAGAACTGACACATACCTACTCCTTCAAAGGGAAGAATCTATTTCAACTCCTCAAAGTTGCTAGGACAACATGAGGGAAGTTACAAATTCTTCTCCTCGAGAAGCAGCACTTTTCTTGCTGCTGCATTAATTACATTACTCTATATTTATCACAGTTCAGGAGAAAAGTGACAAGCTATGACACTTTTGTGGAGAATTGCCATTTTATTTAGAAACATTGTGAAGGTGGGGGCACAGAATTGAAATGGAGACCCTTGCCGTGCTGTGCTAACCATTATACTTTAGATAAAAAATTTTCCATCAGTGCCCAATTTAGGAATTAATGTATCATTTGCTTTAGAATTGATAGGAGAAGCTTTGACAACCAAAATTTGGTTTTAAACACAGCACGAGAATCAGAAGTAAAGAGTTACCTCAATTGTATGCTTGTGGGAGAGATGTAGGATAAGAACCTACTAGTACAAGTACTTTAAAATGTTCTTTGGACTTCTTATTCTCCCATCACAAAGTGTCAGTTCACCAAAACTGTGGGAAATTCTTCCAAAAAAGTATTTTCCAACTTGAAAAACATAAATACCTTTTTATGATTTATCAAAATACCCCATTTCACTTGATTTCTGCAATTAGCTTACTTGACTTATCTTACTTTTGCAGAAGAATGATTCATTTCACCTCAGACATCTTAATGATAATGTTTTGGGTAGAACAAATATGAAATATTCTGAATGCCTCAAAAGGGGTTTCAGGTGACTGGTTGGAGGAAATGCATAGATTCTCAACTTTCTGCCCAATGTAGAAAGGAGGAAAAAATCCTAAGGATGGCTAAACTCCCTTCTTGGGTAGGCTTGCCTCTCTAATACTATAGGGAGTCCTGTCTGAGCCAGGGAGTCATGCTGTCTGATTGTTGAGCATCATCCCTAAGGTCCACAAAGGTGGTGCTCTGTAACACATGTAATTGAAGGTTATATATACACCTGCTTGCTCTCTTTCTGGAGCAGCATGGCAAGAAAGCAATGTGCAGAACTGTTGTGACAGTAGGGGGGGTACCTTAATTTGTTGCTGGCAGATTACTCCCTCTTCACAGGGAGCAAGGAGAAAGCAGGGAAGGATGTGCATTTAGATGTTTCCAGAGCTAATCTCCTAAAACCTGAAGCATTAAAGCAATTAAACTCACTTCTATCCTGTTTGAGCATAATTGAAATAGCTGTGAAAATAATTAAAAGTAACATTTTTTTTAACCTGAAGCATTGACAATCCGGTACTTAGAAAGGGCATCAAGCAGAGAACATGAGCAGCAGTATCAGTGTCAGATCAAGCTATTTTCTCTCAGAATCTTGCTCTATTTTCTCTATACTGCTTGTTAGGTAGCACTAAATATGTTGTAAGGGCTATCATGGTATCTGTGTGCACTATTACTTTTTGAATGTTTGATCTTGCTTAATTGCCATCATATGTTATTGTATCTAGAATTTCTTCAAAGCTAATTGTGTAGAGGGAGATGACAGGATATCTCAAACATCTAGAAAGGTCAAATACACCCACAATCCACAAAGATCAGTGCAGCTTTGTGAGCAGATTCTAGTTTACATTTTTGGACTCTTTCGTTGCAAAATGAGCCCAGTTACTATGTTATGTTTACCCAGTTGACAACAGGAGAAGAAAATCAGCACTATGCAAATATACTTTTGCAACTAGGGTAATCCTGTGAAAATAGAAGTGAAATCAAATTTGTCTCTAATTTGAGCCAAAATTGAACTTGTTTCTTTGTGTCTTCTAACTTGCCTTATGACGTCAGATGACCACACAACATATACATGAATGACAAACTTCATGAATCAGAAATCTAAAGTAATATTTTGGGAGCATAGGTGAAGTTTCATGAGACATTTGAAACTAGGGTTTGGTTTTCTTTTTTTATTGTGCTCTTAGTTTTGCCTTACCAATTTGTGACACCAAACAGAGGCTCTTAAATCCAATTCAAAATAAATAAGATTTTTGCTGCTTATTTTGGCATCTGAGAGTTATTGGCCTTGAAAGAAGACCCATCTACAATAAATGGCATTGGATTAACTAAATAAATATGTTTTCAATATTTACAATGTTGCTGGCCTTAAATTCTTTGAACATATGTGCTGATAAATTTAATGTATTACTCTGGATATTCCTATGTCATGAAACCATTTCAACAGATGGCTCATGCATGACCTCAGAATTTCAGTGGATGACCTCAGAATTTCAGTGGATGACAGCAAAGATGTGTTAGATTAGGTTTAGCCTTGTCTGAAACCCACTGGATCAGATCTTGCCAAGTAAGAAATGGACCTGTGGAACCTACCCTACTGCAGTACTGTAAGCAATTTATGTAGGTCCAGTATTCCTATACAGTACCACAGATGATTTTGGTCAGTGATATATAACAAATAGATTCATTTTTTTCACTGAAAACTGCTACATTCTGTGTTCCTCTTCACATGTACTCCTATCCTACATTTTTTCCAAATAAAAGTAAATCTGCAACTCTAATATTTACAGCTAACATGAAATTTAAAAGAGTTTTGAAAGAGATGGAGAAATAAGTCAAACAGAAAAATGAGAGCAATTCAGACTACCTGCAGAAGGTAACCAAGGATTGATTTCACATGGTCGAATACAGGAGGACAAATAAGTAGTCCAAACTATGCAAAACTAAGTGGCAGAGAAAAATTTTACACTAAATACTGAAGGGCAGAGTAACAAGTTTAGTTATTTCATGATTAGATTTCTGTAATGATTTTCCTATCATTACTCACATGTCTCCAAACCAGTAGAGAACTTATCCTCATAATATATCATATTAAAACATCATGGCACTATTTTATAGATCTTACAGCTGAGACGCTGACATGCTTCTAGATGAATTCTTCAGACAGCAGAGCATTCTCAACAGAAGCACTTTTCTGGCTTAAACCAGACAAGCTGTTCCAAGAGGCATTCATCAAGTGAAGCCATGGTGGTACTTCCAGACAGAAAGGTCCTCTCTTAGCATATCAGGAATATAAGATGTGTTACTTTAGTCCTGATATGAATTTTACCCATAAAACTGATCAGCCTTTCTAAAAAAAGATATAAGTGAAATGGACAGTGAATTATGGGAAGAAAGATCTTTTTGTATGTCTCCAGCAGTAAGACATAAGGATACTTAACCATGAATTGAGAAGATATGCCTTGTTTTTCTATGACTTTTTGGTTTCAGTTCTGGACATCCCAATACCAACACCAGGCAGACTCTTCTTTCAGTACCTAAGGGAAAAAGATCTCAAAAATGAGCAGAAGAGGTGGAAAGTAATTATGCTAAGATTTTGTGATACTTAGCGCCTAAACTAGAGTTTTAAAAATTGCTGAACACTCAACTTCTCCCATTCATAAGCCTAATGTAATGGTTGTTTATGTGTCTAATAACACTGCCCCACTATTATTTAGTTTCAGTAAAACGATTACCATGGACTTCAAGGTAGCCATGATTTCAGCTGCAGAGTTAACAGGAAAAAGTATTTATCCAACAGGAGGCTCTGGCTTTCTGGCTAGAGCACTTTTGGGTACATGCGTGATGTAACCTGGTATGCCCGGTGTGGAGCAGAAACTTGAACTAAAATCTGCTTTTTTTCAGGAAATAGGGTGTTTGAGTCATCTTTCTACAGGATTTATTTCTCTCAGTCTTTCTTTTAGGTGTTTTTCTACTTTGTCTTTAAAATGTGCGGTTACTTTTTTATGTGTTTTATTTCTTGGGAATTAGAAAAGAAATCATCTGCTGTTCTTTTTTCCCTCATAAAAACTAAATTTGATTTGCTCTATTTTAGGTCTACTTGTAAGAAGGCTCACAAAAGACTGATTAAAACTTAAAAAAATAAAAGCCTCATTGCTGATTAATTTTCATTCCCACTTTCATCTTCTGGCTGGGACCCTTTTGTCAGCGTAATGGACAGGATCTACTACTGTACCTGACATACCATGCCCTCCCTTGCTCCCTCTCCTTTCTCTGCAGTGTTTATGTTAGAGATGAGCAAAGGCATTGAAGTGAACTTGATCTCATATTTAGGACCAGTCTATTACAAGGAATGCCTCAGAGTGATATGTGGAACAACTTGTGAAACAAGGGCATCTTTGTGCCCTCTGGCACTGCTCAGAAACTGAATTGCAGTAGAAATAGCCCAGAGCTGCCCCATAGCATATCTCCCTTGCCCAGAAGCTGGTCCCTCCCCTTCAGAAACCACCCTCAGCAGGGAGAATCCTGGGCAATGCTCTGGCAAACACTGCTTGCGTTTTGTAAGAAGGGTGCTTATTGCCTGTTTGCCTTTCCAGTCAGCATTTCAAAATCTTTTGTTGTTTTAATGAAAGGCAAAGGAACAGGATAAGAATTTTCTCCAGCTGGCAACCTCACAGATGAGAAGGTGCCTCTTCTCCCTTTATGACTTGTTGAAAGCTTCCCACTCCATTCCTGCTTTAATGTCATCTTGTTAGCATGTTCCCAGAGAACTTGTTTTTTCCATATGCGAATATTCTATTTTTCTACAGCAAGGTAACACTGCTGGCAAATGTCCCACTTATGGATGTCAAGGGATCGTTATTTTTCTGTCATGATCAATAGTACTTGTTTCATCTATCAGACATATTTTTATGTGCAGGCCCTCAAAAGGCCAACATAAAAGCATCATGTTATTTGACCAGTTTTTTCTTGTGTGCAAATAGTCGCTCATCAAGGAGCTTTCCTTGGGTCCAGGGGAAATGTTGAATCATAGTTCTCTTGTCTTTCCAAGGCTTCAAGGTAATAGATGTATTCCCAGATTCCTGGGACTAATTTTTCACCTGTTTTTGTGTATAATTGGACTATTGCCGGATGACGGATATGCATCACAGTGTAGAGTCTGTTTATTTATATGAATAAAGGGAAACATAATTGAAGTTTGGCGCACTGTACATAGAATGAAGAGAGGCACAGAGAAAGTAAAGACTGTTTTGCCACAGATATTTATCTTTTGCAGGACTAAACTTCTAGATCACCTGTTGCCTGGTAAAGAGGAGATATGTGAAGTACCCAAAGAAAGACAGGCTGGCTATGCTTATTCTAGTAAGCAAACATGCCAGAGCCTGCATTGTGGCTTTGATAGCAAATGACATAGCACTGTTTGCTTCCATCTTTTTTCCTGCCCAGAGCAGCTTCATTTGTTTCCCAACCTGGACATTGCCTGGGGGGTCTTAGCATATGACAAATCTGTACTAGTGAAGCCAGCTATTTAACAATATGGGCTGTCATGGCAACCTTGATTTGTCTTTAAATTATATTTTATTATTACAGGTGTAGCCTCAGAGACAACTGAGTTAACTTAGGCCAGATGGAGTGCTGTTTAAAAACATTGAAAATGTCCGGACAGAGACCAATAGGTTCATGTTTTAGCTTGGCCAAAGTTCTGCCTAAGTTCTCCTGATTAAGTCTTCGTTTTCCTTTCATAATGAAAAGAGGAAAGGCCTCTTAGAATGGCTATTAACCCTGCACTTGGAGAACTTCCCAGAAGTATAGTGAACCTGGGTCCAGCTTCTTCCTGAACTGACTTATTTCAAAGAAAGGTTTGAACCTACATCTGCTTTCACTTTGGAGGAAGGAGATGAAGAGTTCTTTGTCTGAAGGTCATGTCTTGGAGCTATTCTACTTTGTATTAAACAATTATCCACTGGGGCAGAGAAGGTGAGAGAATAAAAGAACAATTGGATACATTCATGTGTGTTCAGAAACAGCGTGGTGAGCCTGCTTAGTTGGATCTGCAACTGAGACACAATGGCAGGTACTCTCTGTATTTGTAATTTTCATATATATCAAATCAATAATAAAGCTGATTTATGCTCCTTCTTCTGCTGAAATATGTACCTAAAAGATGTAAATTTGACAGCTCACAGCTAGGTGATTGTGTAGCAGACTGTCAACATGAATGTTTGTCTCTTCTTTAGCAGAAATGGATGCAGGAAATGGAACTGTTACTGAAGCTGCGCCCTCATTGATACTGATGACTTGTGATTTGGAGTTTATTTTGCTAGCTCACTCTGCATGACTGTCTAAATTCTCATGCAGAGAAATATATATATGTTATTATATAAAAATAATCATGAAATTATATTTTCTGACTTCAGGCCTTTACACATTAAAAAACACTTTTAAGAATATTGTGTCTTTTATTTCATTAAAACAACTTTTGTAGATGTTTCACATACACATAAAGAGGTTGGGAGTTGTACTTTCTTTTTCTCTCATTAATTCTGTTAGACACTTAATAGAGTAATTAACATATGAGATTAATTTATATTTACTTTAATAATTTCCTAGGTGAAAACTCGGGGAAATGAAAGCTTGGGGAAATAAAAGCTTGATAATAGTGCTAGAAAAATGTTCTGATTTTCCATGGATATAAATTTCATGGCCAAGGAATGGGAGTGAGACTGAAGGTTATACATCAAACACTGACATTCTCTTTCATCCAACAGGTTTCATCTTCCCATCTTTCAACATCAAGAGCTAAAGACAGACTGTAATGACTGCAATTAAGATATGCTGGTTTACATCAGGGCTGAAAGTTGTGCCTGGTTATTTGAAGGGGAATAATAAAAAATACATAACTGTATTTTTCTTGGCTAGAGCTTTCCTTACATTAACCAGCATACTGCAGAAAAGTTATGGGGTAATGAAATTTTATATGAGGGCTTTTAAACATAAAACAAGTGTAAATTACTGAAAATTTATGGGTCGTTTATTCAACTCCTGTACTGTATTCTGGCCAGATCAAACATCTGGCTACTGGATTAGGACTTAAATTTATCATTTTATATGAGGAAGTAAGAAATCAATAAGAAATAGTGTTGTTCTCAGGACTGCAGTCAACATGACCTCTATCTGTTGTAGATTCTTCTGTGCAGCTATAGAAGAATTATGGGGGTAGGATCTGACCCTGCAGAAAATCTATTTGCTTCAGTGGAAGAAAAATGGAGCAGTAATTATTTTTACCAATGTATTCAAGAACCTCTTGTTAATTAAATGTGACTTAAATGGGCCCATATCTGTAAAATTAGGCCATAAAGTCTAGTCTCTAAATAATTAAATAATTTAAACATCTTATTCACAGCTGCAGTTAAGATGGGATTCACTTGGGGAAAAAATGCTTAGCATTGCATATTGGTGATTCACAGGATCTAAGGGTATCTTTGCAAGATGTAAGTCTGAGAACACAACAGTGTTAATTAGTAGATCTTTTGATCAGAATTTAAAAGGAACAAAGTGAGCATCAGACTAAAGAACTGCCTAGCTCAGACTGTGTTCCTAATGGATGCTTGGGGAAGGACAGCAATAAACAAGGCAGGTATTTCCCAGTACTATCTTGCGTCTTGCACATATCCTAATCTGTCCCAAAGCCATGGCTTTCTGACAGTTAGTAGATTTACCCACTAACTATAGTGGGTACAGAGTTTATGGAAATTACAGACCCCTTTATCAGGATTTAAAGCAAAATGCATCACACAATCTTCATTTCCATTTCTTTCCCTTCAAGGAAAGATACTGGATTTTCTTTTCTTGCTTTACTCCCTCAGCACCTGCCACATACCAGCAACTTCCTCATTAGAAATGCAAGTGAAGTGATAGGAATGAATTTGGCCTAGATTTTCCTGCTTCTTTCTGCCAGGAAGTAGTTCACTGTTCATTGACTCATGTCCCAGATCAGGTTGAATTTGAATATCATGAGTAACAGACAGATGCACGGAGCATTATCACAATACATACTCCTGTCTGTAGTGGTGATGAGGTGGTGGGACTATGACACTGAGTCTTCTGGGACTGCATTATCCGAGTGTTGAGAGCATCCATGTATCCAAAGTGCTGAGGTGTGATGGGAAGAAAACTTGAGAGGGAATTTGTATTGCAGGTTGTGTAAATTGAGGATTCTGAGGCCACAAAAAATAAAATTATCTATGGTACAGCACTTGGAGTCTTAAACTCTAGGGTACAGCTTGTGCCTATCCACTCTGAAACCTGTCATGTGCCTCAGAGAGTCAACAAAGTGAAGATGCTCAAGTTCATGCAGCAACATAAATCTCTGCCCTCACAGACAAAACTGTGGTCCTGCAGTCCAAGATGAAGCCATATATCTACAATAAGGAAAGGTGCTCTTCCTGTTCTAGTTCTTTGCCTGATACACTTCAGTGAAGTTAAATATAGCTCCATAACCAAATAAAATATATTTTTGGCCAGCATGAATAAGGATGTATGGAGAGAAAAATATTTTGATTTGTCTACTCAAATCACATATAAACTCTTCTGAAAATTGAATTTGCTTAAATGTGAAAGCCAGTTCACATGGGATCAGGAGCTCTACAATTTGAAGGAAGTTTATGTCAGGACAAGCCTGCTTTCCAAACGCTGTTACAAACCAAATACAGAGTTTTGAGTTGATTCCCCATCTGCTGGAATCATGCTGGCTTGACTGGATGGGACCTCAGTCTTTCTTAGCAGGGAGCACTTTGAAAATGTCACAGATGGTCATAAAATTCAAAATTGCTGGCACTGTTCAACATGTGGCATTTATTAAGGAATATTAAAAAGCACCAGTGAATGACTTCTGTGCTGTTTGAGACCTGGTTGTACCAGATACAAAATCTTTAGCACAGCACAGCATCAAGATACTTGAATGACTGAATGTAGGCTAGAAGTAAACATGCCTTTATGCAAATAATTTGTGGGTTGAGTATGAACCGGGGCTAACCTTAGGTCTGTTTGCTGTTGGAGACCAGTGGCTTTCAGTGCTGCTTTGCCTTTCCTCCCCCTTCACAGTAATCTAAACAGTTTTCACGAGGTCTGCCAGAGTAGCCCTCGTCTGTGTGCTTGCAAAAGACCTTTTGTGCATTGTTTCTGCTGGATTCATCCCCAGACACGAATGCAATGAAAATATTGTCAATGCCGAGTTGTGCAACAGTGGCTCTCAGCGCATCCTGTGGAGCGCATGGTGGGGCTCAGTGGCGAACTGCCTGCCCAGATGGTTTTGGCTCCTTCTTGGCCTTATTCACTACTGAGATGCTGAAAAGCAGCTGAGAGTATGTTGCTAAGTGTAATTTTCTGTTGCTGCACAAGAACCTAATGAAAATGGGTAACCAGGTTCATGAAACTGGACAGCAGTGGCAGGGATTCACCATTGTTTGGAATGATTAACATATGAGGTAGCTCCTCTAAATTCCTTTTGTAGTAAATGGGGAGCAACAAACGCTTTCAAGTGGGGTTTCTGCAATCTGATTTTGCTGTCTGCTATGGGATGAAAGGAAATGTATGCCAGAAGCGCCTGATTTTCTCCATTAACTGTAAATTAAGCAAATCGTGCCTGGTTCAGGTCCCCCCGTACCACAGGAGGCACTGGACCCTATTTCTATAACTTCTTTGGAGAAACAAAAAATATTTATTTCTTCCCTGTAGGTAGACTTTAGGAACAGGAAAAGAAGCTAAAAATGCCTTAGGACAAAAGTGAGTGAAGCTCATGAGATGAAAGCGCTTGCAAAGCCTTGCTGTAAGATGTCTTCTACATGCTCATCAACAGCTGGAGTACATCTATTCATGTTAAGTTGTGTAAACAAAAAGACTGATTCTAACAAAAAAGTTGGTCATAATGCTGTTCTGTTTCTTGATGTGAATGCTATAAAACTTACAGCAACTTTAGGATGCAGATACTGTTTTCATTAAAATACAATTTCAAACCCACTATGTATCATTTATTCCTACACAGAGTCAGCATTTTATTGTGAGATATTGTAGGGAAAGGGTTGCTAGTTTTTGCAAGTTAAAGCAAGCTGCCCAGAAGCTTGACTAGACCAGAATTTGTTCTGGATTAGGAGATAATACTGGGATCCATTTTCAGGAGATACCTGTATTTTTCCATGCAGCAGGAAACATGGCTTTTTGAATATCTGTTTTCCTTAAACCAACCCTCAGTACATTAAGGAACTGTCAAGCTTGCAAGAAGTGCTTCATTTTTTCTTTTCACTAGCATAAATATTTGCAGAAAATTCTGTTCCCTGTTTATTATAAACACTGATCAAGAAATCAGTGTTCCTAAGTCTAAAAATCCTATGAAGAAAAGTCTCAAAGGAATATAATACAGGCATTATACACTTACTGATTATTATCTCTGTGTGATTTTTTTCCTATTGAAATCTGAAAATAGGTTAGTTTGTTACACAGACTGTTTATAATGCATAGTTTTCTTGACATTTTATATATATGTGGGTGAATGTATATATATGTAGGTAGATATAGGTAGTTTACTCAGAAATGCTTTGTAAGTGAGTTGTTCTTATCTTCCCTGTAGCTACCTGCCTGATTTTCAAGCAATCACAAAACAATCCATCATAAAAATTCTTGACTTGTATTCTGATTGTAGGAGCATCTTTGCCATTTAAACACATTTGCTGTATGCATTATGTATACAGATGTATGCAGTATGTATACAGATGTATGCACATTATGTATACAAAGATACATGTTAAACAAATGTGCTCCATTTAAATCCATTTGTCTATTTTCTCTTCTTGTGATATTTTTGTATACTGGTCCAGGTTTCTGTAAGCAGCTTTTCAAGGGGGAAGTTTTGAACAGACAAATGAAATGGATTAAATGAACCTGATCTCAGCTTTTTATTTGTGCTGAGCAGAGGCCAAGATATTTGCTGTGTTGCCTGGTCAGATATCTTTTTAAGCAGACTAACAATTAACTGGTGTTAGACTATAATTGCTATTCAGATAAAAAGTCAAGTTATTAACAGAAGCCCATTAGCTGCTGCACCAGAACTAAAGCTCTTTAGGAAGCTTTTGCATTTCAGCAGTGAGGCTGTTCTGCCGCAGCGGGGGTGAGGTTTGTGAGTAGGCTGCTCACACAGACCAGGGACCCTTTGCTCTCTCAGTGGATTGCTAAGGCACAGAGAAACCAGTATCGGTTTTGAAATTAAAGAGGAAGAATAATCCTTTCTTCCTTTCCACCACCCTGGTGAGAAAACAACATGAAGTATAAACACTTTGAACATATTATGTTCAGAATCAGTTTGCATAAGCACAAAGTTGCTGCAAAATTCTTTCTTCTGCAGTGGAAGGGTTTGGCACGTGTTTGCTCTGTTTCACTGGTGCGTGATGTTGGGCCATGAACCATCAGGGTCAAAAATATACTTGGGCTGTGTGAAACACCTCCTGCCTCACGTAGTAGAGAGCACTGCACACACAGAGAAACTAGGAACACTGTGTCCATGCTGTTAAAGCAATCTGAACAGTAGAAAACCAGTTGAAAATGCAATATTCTATCAGCCGCAGGCTGTTGTCATGAGTGACAAAAGTAAATACGCCTGGCTGCCTTGTCCGGCTTGTAGTGAACAGCACTGCTGCACAACAGAAGCATTAAGAATTGCTGTTTCAATCAGCATGGGAAGGCTGTGGCTGCTATTGATATGCACTGGTAGCTGTACCCTGAACTGAGCAGCCCAAGGAGTTCCTGTAAGTTACATGCAGTGCTGGCAGGACTTCAGAGCAAGGATTTATTACAGCTATAGAGAAAATGGAAGTTTTGCCCATATAGGGTGAAAACCTGTTGAGTTGCCTTTGAAAATGCACTGAAGGGGTGAGATTGAACCAGTTATCTACTGATGCTGATGGAGGGAGCCCTGGCTTGCCATTTAATTTTCATCTTTTCAGTCTTATAGCACTGAGAAATGTAATCTGACAGCACAATACAGAGTTCTTCGAGGCTTAATGTGTTAGTGTCAAATGAAACAAAACCTGAGATTATCTTTTAAAAGGAGTTTGTCTGCTACAGATAAGAACTGAAAGGCTTTTATAGATCAGCTCTGTCGAATCTAACTTTGGGGAAGGAAAGGGGGAGACAAGCATCAAGGAGGAATAGTGATGGAGCAATCAAATGGATTAATGGATGGTAACCATTAAATGGTGTATTTGCCTACATAATTAGTACCTGCCTGGCTTACAGAAATTCAAGGTAATTGACTGAGGCTGCAGATCATGCTGTAACCTGAGAAGGATGATAAATAGGTTTCTAAGGCCTAGAAAAACTTTATGAGAATAATTGCTAAATTTTAGATTTGCTGGTCCTTTGTTTCCACTCTTTGAGCTGCTTCACTTAATACTCCATAACTCAGTGTTCATTCAGCCAGAAAATGTACATTGTCATAGAGAAAAAAATTTCAATTGGGGTGAAGGAGAAGGACCAACGGTTGATTGACTGTTCTCGCAAAGTAAATCAGTTCCTGTAGGACTGCTTAGGAAGAGCTCGTGCAGGGCTGCTGTTGTTGGAGATCTTGGTTGTTGCCAGTTAGCCTTCGTTTGCACACTGCTGGTTCCTGAGATTTCTTGCCCAAGATATTTGTGAAGTTGCTGCCTCTTAACCTTAATGAAAAAGAAGAATGTTATCTGAATAGCATTTTGTTCTGAGTGACCCCACCACAAAACTGGCTCAGCTGGCAGAGGTGAGCAGGCTGCTTCCTCGAGCAGTGGTGCAGGACCGAGCACTCCAGGGCATGAACCTCCATCCAGCAATGCTGGAGCCAGGAGAAAACTCATTGCTACCACTGTTAGTGAGGACTGTGCTGTGAGTCAAGACAGAGACTCAGAAGAGCAAGGAAGAAGTTTGTGTGTTCAGACCGAGACGGGTGTTCCTGTCAGAGGACTGTTCATGAGCCATATTAGAGCAAAGGAAAAGTCCCTTGTCTAAATGGCGTTTCTGTTTCAGTAGACAGCTTGGCTTTTGACAGGTGGATTTCTTCCAAGCCAAAACTGTTTTGTTAGAAAACCCCAGGCAGCTATAGTAATGACACCACACACCAACTTTCTTAACTATGGGTATCTTCTGTGCCGTGCCATAGCAATCCTCTGAGGAACAGCTGGTGGTTTCACCAGGGTGAGTGTGCCCTGGCTCAAGCCTAACAAGCCACCCTGTGGGGAAATTGTGATTTCAGAAAGGTTTCTGCATCTTGGTGCCTGATTGTACGTAGTGCAAGTCTGTGCTGAGGAGATGGCTTTCCAGACGTCCTCGAATTGAAGAACTGAGTCTGACTTTCTGAGAGTGAGCTGTTCAGTAGTATTTATATGGTTCAAGAAGCCATCAGGAAAAGCATTTTCAATTATACTTTTGCTTCTAAGGTATCTGTATTCTTCAAGAAATGCCAGCTGCACTGGAGTCCCGCACCTAAGCCCATTTCTCTGGCTGTGTGCAGATAAGGAAGGGATTCTTTTACCTAAGTGCAGGAGAACAATTTAATTTTGTTTTGGTATTGCTTCATTTTTCATAGTTCTTCTGGTAAAATTGGGCTATTTTGTAGAGGTTGCTATCTGGCTTAAGTAGTTAACAGATGATGCCATTTACAAAACTCATAAAAGCTTAACCTGGGAAAATACCACAATGAATAAAAATGACCTTTATTGCATTTAATTTTAATTTGATATTTACTTTTCTTTCTTTAACCTTTATTTATCTTGAAGTCCAGAGCTTCATACTAGTTTACACTTAATTAAATACTTAAGCAGAAGTCGGTATGTGGGTGTCTCACAAATCTAGTTCTTACCTAACTTTGTTAACTGTCAAACAAGGTCAAGTGTTTTAATAGGACGCCATAATTTAGCAGGAAACATGAGGGAACTTGTGAGCGCCTGGTTTCTGAGGGCTTGTCTGCAGCAGATCCCCAGTCTCAACACTGGTACCTAATGCTGATTGCATTAGAAAACATTTAGTCCTTCTGTGAGCACTGAAATTCAGAATTAAGGTGGGTTTTGGTCAGCTCACTGTGAATGTTAATTGTGCTAAACTGAAATAACATTGTAAGCCCAATTAAAATGCAGAGTTTCTGCCACAGGACTGTAATACATGATATCTCTCCTGCCACAGATGCGCACCGTGTCCAGCATATGGACACATGCACTAATTACTGATCGGTGAGTGAGACTGAGTTTGCAAAGCAGCTCTAACCAGAGGTAACTGCCTGTGTGCACAGCCTAAGGATGACACAGCGGATGAGAGGGATAAATTATCTCCCATTTTCTGGGTGGCAGGAGGATGCACAGACACAGCTGCTGGAATGGTTAAAGTTAGGCTGCAAATTCACAGCCTCTCCCCCTTGTACCTTGCCTGTGTGTTGATAGCCCCCGCTAGTTTAGACTGACTTTCTTTTCTGCTCCCAAATAGATGGGCTTTCAATCTCATCACTCTCATTGTCTGTTCATTCCTTTGTTTTCTTCGTAGGAAAAAGTTATTACAAATACCTCGCTTTGGTTATTTCCCCTAACCTGCAACTGTCAATCAGATACTAGTTGAAAGGGACAGGCTGTCCCAGGAAAACACAGCTCCCCATGAATTTCTGCATTCAGACTTTTTCTGTGCTGTCACTGAGGGAGCCTGGAATTGCCTGGGAGCTGAATTTGGAGAGAAGCGGTCCCAAAACAGAGCAGGGGAGCTGGCACCCAGCTCTACTGACGACACTTAAACTACTGGCTCCTTTTTCAGCATAGTAGAAGCCCCATCTGTTTCCAGAATTAAAGTATACACATTTAATATGCTGCTCCAGCAAATTTGATGTAAGGGTAGCATGGCTATGAAAATTCAGTTTGCAAATATGCATTTCTACAGCAAAACTTACAGAAAATGTATTTTGAAATATACAAACACTGGAGTTTAATGATGCTGTACATTGTGGTCACTTTTTATTTGATTCTCCATCTGTCTCATGGGAACTGTGAAATAAGGAGGCATCCAGTTCTTTCAAGGCTTTTCAGTTTGAAAGGAAAACCTTTCAAAGCAATTTAGCAAATAGATTTTTGAAAGGGCACCTGTGTAAGTTATGTCATTTATTACCAAACATCAAAGTATTTTAACCCCATGATGGCATGCAAGGGGTAACTGCAGCTGGCTTGAGATGTCACCACAAAATGAGATCAATGGCAATGACTTCTGCTAAAACTAGATACCATTTCATCCCCTCCGTAATTGCTCCTCTTCCATGAGGGATAAATCAGGGCTTAGTTAAAGGTAATGGAGTTCCAGTCATGGAAAACAATGTTAAGGGGGTGGTGGAAGAGGGAAATTCAGGCCAAAAAAAAGTAGATTTTTTACTTCATTTGAGAGATGCAATGGAGAAGGAAGATAGTCCATTGAGTTGTCCTGTCCATCCACAACTGAAGACTCTTTGTATGAACCAACTAATTTTGATGTTTCCTTTAACAGTCTTTTGATGTTTCAAACATCCCATCTTTTACTCCAGAACAGAAGGACTGTGTAGAGTATGGGCTTCCTGGGTATCTCTGGGGAAACAAACTCAAGTACTTTTCAGAAAATTCTTATGTTATAAATTGCCTAATTCGCACAGAACATAGTTATCATAGAATCATAGAATAGTTAGGGTTCGAAAGGACCTTAAGATCATCTAGTTCCAACCCCCCTGCCAGGGGCAGGGACACCTCCCATTAAATCATGACACCCAAGCCTATGTCCAACCCAGCCTTGAACACCGCCAGCGATGGAGCATTCACAACTTCCCTGGGCAACACATTCCAGTACCTCACCACCCTTACACTAAAGAATTTCTTCCTCATATCCAATCTAAACTTCCCCTGTCTAAGTTTTAACCCGTTACCCCTTGTCCTATCACTACACTCCCTAATGAAGAGTCCCTCCCCAGCATCCCTATAGACCCCCTTCAGATACTGGAAGGATGCTATGAGATCTCCACGCAGCCTTCTCTTCTCCAGGCTCAACAGCCCCAACTTTCTTAACCTATCTTCACATGGGAGGTGCTCCAGTCCCCGGATCATCCTCGTGGCCCTCCTTTGGACTTGTTCCAACAGTTCTGTGTCCTTCTTATGCTGAGGACACCAGAACTGCTCACAATACTCCAAGTGAGGTCTCACAAGAGCAGAGTAGAGGGGCAGGATCACCTCCCTCAACCTGCTGGTCATGTTCCTTTTGGTGCAGCCCAGGATACGGTTGGCTTTCTGGGCTGTGAGCGCGCACTGCCAGCTCATGTTCATTTTCTCATCAACCAAAACCCCCAAGTCCTTCTTCGCAGGGCTGCTCTGAATCTCTTCTCTGCCCAACCTGGAGCTGTGCCTGGGATTGCTCCCACCCAGGTGTAGGACCTTGCCCTTGTCATGGTTAAACTTCATCAGGTTGGCATCAGCCCACCTGACAAGCGTGTCAAGGTCCCTCTGGATGCCATTCCTTCCCTCCAACGTATCAACCAAACCACACAGCTTGATGTCATCAGCAAGCTTGGTGAGGGTGCACTCAATCCCACTCTCCATGTCACCGACAAAGATGCTGAACAAGACCGGTCCCGACCCCTGAGGGACACCACTCGTTAGTGGTCTCCAGCTGGACATTAAGCCATTAACCACAACTCTGCGTGCGGCCATCCAGCCAGTTCATTATCCACCGAGTGGTCCACCTATCAAATTGATGTCTCTCCAACTTATCCACTGGCAACCAGTCAAAAATACACAGAATATTGGGAGGCTGACAAGAAAAAATGGCAACAACAAGAATAAGCCATTAAAGGAACAAGAGGAACGTAAAGACACAGAAGTGAGGACAAAACATACCAGAATCAAAGCTGGAGAGACATTAGCAAAGTTGTAAATGGCTTGAAAATTGAGATGAATTCTAGGAGAGTGTTTGCAAATAAGATTTAGTGGTCTATTCTGGTTTTGCCTGTCTTTAGTAACATCCCGATAGATGCACTGAGTAATGCTTTGTCCTTACCAGTTAGTGTGTCTATCCAGGATGATACATGGGCATCCCACGGAAAACTTGAGTCCAAAGTTTTGCAGCTGCTCAGGTCCTTCCACTGCCCATTAGAAGGACTGCACATGCCATGAATGACCCACTAAGCACTAGAGCTTCCCTTTGTTTTATTGCCCTTAGTAGGCCTGCTTGTAGTGTATGTGCACTCAAACATCTCCACTTAACCTACATTGTTTTGAGGAGTCCAGGATGTTTTGGAGGTGTTGAGGCTCTAGCCAGGGAGAAGAGCAAGTTCTGAGATTGCTCTTCGTCATGGAAGAAGACAAAGGTGAACAAGCAGCACTGGGATAATCTGGGTTTCCTGTTCAGATATGGGGGCCTCTGTGCTTTGGGTCAGCTCTAGTAATTGGTCCCAGGAAGGGAATAATATTCCTACTTCATGACACTGAATTTAAGGCTTAATCTCCTGTAATAAATGCTAGCTTTTCTGTCCCTCCCCTTCTCCTTTCTTCTTCTCTTGGCAGTCTCATGAGAGGTCTCCGTCTTCTGTGTCTGAGTCTCACAATACAAGAAACACCAAGGACTTTGTGGGGTGTTAGAGCATAATGAAAAGGATTATTATGGGCTGCTGCTGTTGTTTCTCTGTTAATAAAGAATTAGCTATTTGATGCAAAGGACATTGGAGTTTCACTGTGCAACAAAGTTATCAAGGAGAAATAATGTAACAGACAATGATTATTTCATAACTCATACAGAAGGCTATGATTAAATCTCATGATATGATTTATTGAATTCTGAGAAGGAAAAAGCTAAGGCAAGGTACTAGAATAAGAAATACTGAATGGGCTATGATTTACAGACAATAAGAAACTGCATCTGTGCTTCTGCCTTAGGTGTCAGACTTGGTCATCTTGCAGATATGCACTTTTCAGTACCATTAAGGAGAAAATTAAAAGTACTTTCCATTTTTTTCAGTATAGTGGCATTGCATTTAAAGAAACTTATGACTCACACTGTGTTTACTTCATCAGGGAGCCTGACATTTAGAACGATGTATTTAGTAAGAGCAGTTGTATAGAGGAAGAAAATTCATTTCTCGTAACTACACTTATCTTATATGTTAAGCACCAGCAATATGTTTATATCCACGCTGCAGATGAGGCCTAATTTTCTTCTCAGTCACACCTGTGTTAATTAGAATTCATTCTAGTGCAACAACGAAGTGACTTGGTGTCGTGGTTTAAGCCTCTCTTAACTCACGCAGCCCGTTCTCTCACTCACTTCTCCCTCTTTCTTCCCCCCACTCCTGGAGGGATGGGAAGGAGAATCGAAAAGAATGCAGCTCCCACAAGTTGAGATAAGAACAGTTTAGTAACTAAAGTACAACACAAATCACTACTGCTACCACCAATAATAATAATGACAAGGCAAATACAAGGAAAGAATGCAATTCCCACCACCTAATACCAAGCCCGACCACGCAGTGCACCCCCACCCTTCCGGTTCTCTGCTCTCCATTTTTCCATCCTGGGCATGACGTGCTGTGTATGGAATAACCTCTTTGGTCAGTTTGGGTCAGGTGTCCTGTCTCTGCTTCCTCCCGGCTTCCCCTTCTCCCTGGCAGAGCATGAAACTCAGAAAGTCCTTGGCCAGACCAAAACATCACTAAGCAGTAACTGAAACACTGGTGTTATCAGCGCTGTTCCCAGGCCCAAAATCAAAAACACAGTGCTGCACCAGCTACCAAGAAGGAGAAAAATGACTGCTGCTGCTGAACCCATGACACTTGGTAAAGCATCAGGGAGTCCAAGCTTCCCTTTCTTATGTTGCTGCTGCTATTGGCAACAGCCAAATTTTGATGCATTTATTTACATTAAACAGAACCTTACTGCTTAGACATACTAACAAAATATTTTACTTAGTATTGGATGACTACAGAACTACAGCTTTTGACCTAATTTCTCATTTATTATAAAACTAAAGTAAATGTCTGTGGAGACACTAGATACAAAGCACAATTTCAGTCATTTTTGTGGCTTGGGAATAAGCACTGTTAGTCTTGACTTTTTCAGTCACATATCAGGCTGACATTTGACTATAACAAAGGGGACATTTCCTTGCATTTTTTCAGAATTATCTGGTTTCTCGGGAATTGCCTTATTTTTTCTTATTCTTTTATTTTATTACAACAACAGTGAGGGCTGCAGCACCAGTTTGTTTTAGAAGCTTAAAAATTCCCTGTTTACACATCAGAGATGCATCTTTTCAGCAGCAGAGAAACAAAGCAACCAGTGCCAAAGCAGGGATAGACAAAGCCTTCTTTTCTAAGAGCATTGTGTTTTCTTCTTCGTCATTGCTTGCAAGAGGAAGCAAACATTTTCCCCTTGGCTTTGCAGTGTGATTTATTATGCTTTCAGCTCTTGTAGCACTTTTCTAGCTGCTCTTTTCAGTGATTCGGAGTTGGTCTTTACTGATTCAGGGGAAGGAAATCTCTGGAAAGCCTGGAAGTAAAACCAGTCAGTCAAAACAAAGGGCTGTATTTGTGGGATCTTTAAATGCAAGTGCAGGCTTTGATGCTACATCAAGACTTCAGGGTTGAGCAGTCTTCATAACAGATTCATATGTAAAGTTTGTTGTAAATGTTTGTTAGTTTGTTTTCCTTATATTTTTTTCCCTACTGAAATTCCCTACTTCCTAAAGAAAATGTGATTTTGTCTTTTTTCAGGATGTTCTTTGTTGTGTGTGTGTTTCCTGCCTGCTCAGTGCTGGCAGCACAGCTTGTTTTTGCTTTGCCATATCATGGTTACAGCAGAAGAAAAAAGCATTACAGAAGTTAGCAATAACAAATAGCTCAGGAATGGTATGGCAAGTATGAGAACAATTCCCTCTTGGCTGTCAAGCACAGAAACATGGATCACACAGCTAAGCGTTTCCTATTTCTTATAGCTGTTTTACAGTATAGCACAGAGAATTGCATTTGCCTGTTAAAATTGATGCCCTAATTAGAAAAGCATACCCCATTGGTATGTTGGCTTAAATTGCAAGGAAACCTAGACGAAAGATTCAAGTCTGATGCCTCTTTTCTAGGGCAAGCAGCTAAATAAGTATAGGCCAGCCTGACAATATTGAGGGGTTGCTGTCAGAAGTGGAGGTGCTAAGAGTGGATTGGTAACATACAGAGAATGTAACCCAGACTCAACAGGATTTGTTTGGTACTATTGTGAGGACAGCTGCTGGACACTGTCTTTGATTGTGTTGGGTTTTGTAATGGGAGTGTAATGTCAAATTAGACTGCAAACACAAAAGACAAACATAAAAATACATCTCACTAAATAAAATGTAACCAGGGAAAAGTACAAAGTCATAACTCTTCTTAAACAGTTTTCACATCTAAAGATTCAGGGCTATCTTATTTTGTCACTGAACTCCAGGGAGAAAATTAACTCCTTTCCCTGAATCCCTTTTCCCTGGAATTGCTTAATAACTATAGTCCTTTCCTTCTTTACCGCCTCAACATGTCAGTTACCATATAGACAGAAATAGCTGTTGAACTGTTGACTTGGCTGTCTTATAAATAGCCACTGCATCTTCAGTGTTAGACTTAAAATCCCTTTTTATGGATGAAGAGATAAAAAAACCTTATATGGAAAGAATTTATTGCTAGTGTACTTGAAATCTGAACAGTCTAACTGAAGAGTTATTACTAGCCCAGATCTGATTGGTATAGGTTGAGTGAGAAATAGATGAATAGTATTAAAGTCTAATTAATAGTACGGGTGAAATTGTTATGCTGACAGTTCCCAACCTCTACCCCATCTCTGCTGTTACACTTGCCCCAGTCCACCTTCTGGGTGCAAGTTTGATGGCTTCAGCCCTAGAGGATGGTGGCTGTGTGCTGAGTGATCACATCCCAGGTCCTTTCTGGGGACAGTGGGACACTGGTGGGGGGGATTTCTTCCTCCGCTTTGCCACCAGTAACATGATGTTTATGATATGTCCTGCCTCACTCCAGAGCCTACATGGGACTATCATTAAGAACATCTTTATGCATCTTTTACCATGCTTCACCCCTTTTTCTGTCTTCACTGGCTGCAATTTCATGTTACATGTCAATATCCTTATATTGTGTGCAGTGTTGGATCCCTCCTGTTTGCTTGCTTTGTTATAGCTGGAACCTGTTTTGCACAGCTCCAAATCCTTCCTTTCTTCAACAACTCACCATGGGCAGTTCATAGCCTGCAATGTCCATCCAGTGCTGGTCTGTGCCTGCTCCATTGTCATCTCCTGCCTGTACTGCTTTGCACCCCATCTTGGGTCCCACTCTGATCACAGCATGCCACATCCCTCTACACAGCACCATCCTGTTGGGGTCATGAATATTTCAGTCTGCTCCAGATAGCTGATTGCTACTCCTAGTCATATAAAAAGTAAAGTTATACTCAATGAATATGCAAGTAGATTATTCAAACAAGTTAGCAATTAGCGACCTGGTCATTAGGAAAAAATGTTGTTACAGTTAAACAAACTAAAACCCAGCTCAAAGCAGACCAAGCCAAGCTTGGGTGAAGCCTGGCAAGCCTCACTTCTGTGAACTTGCATTGATGACAGCTAGTGTGATGTCTGTGCCCCATTACTAGCGGTGGCAATATGGTATTTGGTGGGCAACAAGGTTGTATCAGGTCCTTCAGTCATTATTATTAGCTCTTATGGTTTTCTCTTTCTTTACTCAGCAAAATGTCATATTGACAAGTTCATCCAAGAGCCCTTCAGTAATTTAAGAAGGAAGGTGACTGTTCTGTTAAAAATATACATATGCAAATTCATCTTAAAAGCAGCTGCTTGCTCTGAAGTCTGAGTTCTGTGATCATTAAAATGCAGTTACAATTGTGTTGGATGAACAAGAGAGAAGGAGAACGTAGCTTCTGCGGAGGCAACTATAAAACCTTTCAAATTGTTTCTTGAGGGGGCTGTGTTCAGGTAATTCAGGATATCAAAAAAGCTTCTACCCTAATGCTGACCCACAGCAAGGCTGCCTTACAGCAATCTGGGGTAGAAAACGTGTGGAAACTCTGCTGAAGCAGTGACAGGTCCAGGTGAAGTAGCTCCAGATGCCACCCACCCTTGCCTATGAGAATGCTTGTTCCAACCCTTGGCCAGAAGTCCCCTCATTTTCATTTGAGCCAGTTTCTTTCTTTAGCTGTACTGCATGCCCCAAACTCTGAACTGATCAGCACTTAAAACCAAACCAAACAGCAGTTAAAATGCAGTCCTGAGGAGGTGCCGGTCTCTGGTTGGAAGGTAGGGTGAGAGCAGTGAGAGGGGCTGGGGTTGACAACTCCCTGGCCTGGATGAGTGCTTTGCTTAAGCAAATATTAACACGTTTTAACTGAACCTGATGGGTTTGACTGAATGAGGTTAGGGCTGATCAGTTTGCAGCAGACAATTTGAAAGGGCGGCAGTTTTTCCCAGGGAGGTGGTGGTGAGAAGCTACTTCTGAACAGGGGAGTGACCTTTTCACCCAGGTGAGCTCCAGGGCAGGTAGCAAGATCCTTCAGCTGAAGTAAAAAGCAGAGATTAGAAGCTGGGGAGAAGAGAGGGAGAGAAAAAACAGATTAAGTACAAGAAGCTCAAACTTCAGCATGGCAAAATTTGAAAACTAGTGGGAATTTGGTAGGACAAATAGTTTGGTGCCAGTGTGTTTCTGGGAATGGTTGGAAGAATAGCTCTTTTTGTTTACATCTTGAAGCAAGTTTTGGGCAGGCTTTGAACCAGAATCCTTTTCTTGCTGCTTTTTACTTTGTTTAGCTCATGGATGCTCCTGCCATACCCAGGGCTGCTCGTCAGCCACCAGTACTGGAGGTTTCCATGGCAGGATGTGTTTTCTCCTTAATGGTTGTTTTGCTCTTCATTGTGAAGAGGCTATAGAATGTCAAGAGCTAAACTGCAGTCTCTGTAATCCGCTCAGGTGGACTGCGCCATAAAAATTTAAGTTAGAAAACAATGTGAAGAGCAAGAAGTGTGTTCATATAGTCTCTTCTGTTCCTTTGAGACAGTCTTCCATTTTTTTCTAGGGCTGATTTATTGTTTTTGAACCTATTGAACCATGCTGAAATCTAAATTCAGCAGGAATTTATGAGGATGGGAACATACTTGCTTCAGTTTCAAGTTTCTAAATGTCAGTACCTCAGTATTTTACAATATAAATGTACTATATGATATAGGAGTATATCTTTTTATAATCTGTGTAACAGTTTAAGCTTATTCCACTTTTTAATTCAAAGCTTTAAAATTATTTTCTAATTTTGTATAAGAAAATTAATTCCATAAATGTGTAAACTTAAGGTGATTGCTTCCAGTTATTGCTATTAGCCTTGAAGAGGTGAAATTTTATTTCCGCTTTCATCATAACTTATTAAAGTGCCAACATGAGATACTGTGAATTAATAATTTTAGATAATTGCTTGAAGTAAGTTTATTCCTCAATTTTTAGAGAAAACTATCCCAACAAGAGGTGATATATGTTACCTCAAGATGCAATAAAAAGTGAGAAGTAAATTTAATGTTACCTGGAAAAGCCACATGACAAAAATAGCACTAAAAGTAAGATGCTGTCTCATTAATGTTTGTAAAATGCTTCATGGTACTCATGAACAACTTTGATAGTTGTATTGAAACTGTTAGAAACACATTTAAATGTATTTCCATTAAAACTTAGTAGAGCCATTGTTTTAGTCATCTGTAATTTACCACTCCTAATTAAAACCAGACAACTTTGCTTCTCGAACAAACTTTGCTGTAGTGGATTGTCATGTTATCTTTGTGGCAGAGGTAAAAGGCCACAACTGCAGCTATAATGTACAACTAAACCATGTTTTTCAGGTCTTGGTGAAGGGCACATTTGACAGGTATGTAAGAAATCAGGAAAACCAGCTCTGTCTGGCACTGCAAACAGCACACATTAGCTCAACCAACCCAGCTAATTAATTGCGTTTAGGGCATACTTGCACTACTTCTGCCATATGAGCCACTGTCATAGAATCATAGAATAGTTAGGGTTGGAAAGGACCTTAGGATCATCTAGTTCCAACCCCTCTGCCATGGGCAGGGACACCTCACACTAAATCATGCCACCTAAGGCTCTGTCCAACCTGGCCTTGAACACCGCCAGGGATGGAGCATTCACAACTTCCCTGGTGTCGAGTTCAGCAGTAGCAGTCATTTTTTCTTCTTCTTGGTAGCTGGTGCAGCACTGTGTTTTTGACTTTTGGCCTGGGAACAGCGCTGATAACACCGATGGTTTTAGTTACTGCTGAAATGTTTGGTCTGACAAAGGACTTTCTGAGTCTCATGCTCTGCCAAGGAGGAGGGGAAGCCGGGAGGAAGCAGAGACAGGAAACATGACCCAAATTAGCCAAAGAGGTACTCCATGCCGCAGCACATCATGCCCAGGATGTAAAAACTGGGAGCAGGAACCTGGAAGAGTTAGTTCACTGCTCGGTCAGCGGGTGGTGAGCGGTTGTGTTCTCTTCCCTTATATTTTCCTCATCATTATTATTATTGGTGGTAGCAGTAGTCGTTTGTGTTATACCTTAGTTACTGGACTGTTCTTATCTCAACCTGTGGGAGTTACATTCTTCTGATTCCCCTCCCTCGGGGGGGGGGGGGGGGGGGGGGGGGAGGCGGGAGGAAGGAGAGGGGAGACTCCGGAGACTGTGTGGTTTTTCTGAGTTACAGCTGGGCTTAAACTATGACACCTGGGCAGCCCATTCCAGTGCATCACCACCCTTACAGTAAAGATCTTCTTTCTTATATCTAATCTAAACTTCCCGTTTATTTGTCATGGTTTAAGCCACTCACGCAGTTTGTTCACTCACTCCCTCCTCTTTCTTCCCCAAGTCCTGGGGGGATGGGGAGGAGAATCAAAAAATGTAACTCCCACAGGTTGAGATAGGAACAGTTTAGTAACTAAGGTATAACACAAATCACTGCTGCTACCACCAATAATAATAATGACAAGCCAAATACAAGGAAAGAATAAAATCGCTCACCGCCTATACCAAGCCCGACCAAGCAGTGCACCCCCCCCACCCTTCCGGGTCTCTGCCCTCTGTTTTTACATCCTGGGCATGACGTGCTGTGGCATGGAATACCTCTTTGGTCAGTATGGGTCAGGTGTCCTGTCTCTGCTTCCTCCCGGCTTCCCCTCCTCCCTGGCAAAGCATGAGACTTAGAAAGTCCTTGGCCAGACCAAAACATTACCATCAGTAACTGAAAACACTGGTGTTATCAGCACTGTTCTCAGGCTGAAAGTCGAAAACACAGCACTGCACCAGCTGCTATGAAGGTGAAAAATGACTGCTGCTGCTGAACCTATGGCAAAGTTTTAACTTGTTACTCCTTGTCCTATCACTGCAGTCCCTAATGAGGAGTCCAACCTCAGCATCATCTGCAGGAACAGGCTGGGCTCGCTATGCGTGGGTCCATTCGCTCACATAGAGAGCACCAAATGGGTTGTCAAAACTGCTGAGCTGGGGCTGAGTCAGTGTGTCTGCTCTGACTAATTGTTAAAAGCATTTCATCTTCACATATATATTCACACGCATACTTTAGAGAACTATACTGACAGTTTAGTTTTAACATTTGATGAATTAAGCAGAGTCAATTTTCACAGCATCTGAGATGCACTGCTAGCATACTCTTCTTCTCTAGTATGACACTCTGGTTGGCTTTGCGGCAGTTGTTTTTTAATTATAACGCATTTTAGGACCACAAAATAATAGCAGCTGCAGCCTCAGTGAGCTGCGCTTCTGATACATTACCTTGCCTTTTTTTCCCCTGAGCCCAGCTCTGCAGTGTTATCTCAGCAGTCCAATATGTGTGTCAGGCTCCTTTTTCCTTTTTTTTTAAGTGGAGCTTTTCCGATATTGTGACAAGCAATCTTTGAAACATGTGGAACTGATAAAAGAAAAAGAAATTGTTTACAGATAAGCCTGCTTTATCCTTTGCTGTTTTACCAGAACAAACAAAATTGCTTTGTGAGTTTGAGAAAGAATGTATGGTTTTTAGTTCCTGAAAAGTAGATTTAGAACAAAGTAGGAATTTCTGTATTAAAAACATGCTACTGCAAGAGAAACGGGACCTGCTTTGGGTTGTTGTAAATCTCAACTCTTTGTTAGCAGTAACTATTAATCACTCAGAGCCATGAGTCTGATCAAGACCTTTGGATTCCGGTGTTGCTAATCAGAATGACATAACATGTCTGCATTACATGGCATGGCTCCAAATTGCCTGTCCAGGACTCTAGCCCATGCAGTTTCCCAAATCTTCCAGACAAATTTAAGGAAAAAAATCATTAACAAACAGCATGCCCATAATGTAAACTTTCAGATGTCCTCAATCCGTACGCGAATCCAGGTCCCTACAGACCTGGTGTGAACAGTTTAAGGAAAACTGTTCTTAGCTGCTACTTTCTGAAGGTAACTATCTCAAGGCAAATCCACATGGATAGGTCACATAGTTTTAACTCACCTACTTCTGTGCAAAGACAGCCTAGCTAAAACAGACCTGAAATAGTTAGATATCTCAACTGCCTGTGCACTGCAGGGGATGAAGAACAATTAAATGATCCATTAATAGATTTTGGTTGTAATTTAAACTTCCTTGACTATGACTATGTGGCTGTGTTTTAAAAACTAACTAGCACAGTCTAGCTTAAGTAGCCAAGCCCTATGATGGATGTGGCTTTCTGAATCTGGTCGAGACTTCAGTGCTGCTGCTTCAATTGGAAAAGGTGTTATTTCTTGTCGTTGGGTCCCATACCTCATCCACCACTGCCTGCTGTATTCCTGCCTTTCTAAGGACATCTTGGACAAAAATCCTAATTCATTTCACCATCTTCTTGGGGTGGTAGAAGGTACAATCTATTTCTTGGGAGTTGTGTCTATAAAGCATGCCACGCTTATACAGAGCTGGAATACACATGTATCATTAGAGGTAGGAATTTTCTAGCTCCATATCATAACCCGTGACTTCCCACCACAAGCACACATCATCCTGTCTTTACAAGGCAGTGGTAGCAGCAACTTCCAGGATTTCAAAGCATGTTGACTTCTTGGTTTCTTTTTATCTGCTGCTTTCTGAAGCTTTCCAGGGACTGATGTCAGTTGTTCACAGCAAAAAGCTGCTTTGCTTTCAATTTTCTGTTGCATGAAATTTCAGTATGGGAGAACCTGAGCTTCACTGGTGCTGTTGTGCAGTTTAGGAGGGGTCTGCAGAGAGGAGCGGATGGCCCACAGCAGGGCCTGGCAAAGGAACATCCCCAACCATGGCTTCTTTTAGGCTGACACGTATTGTTTCACCCAAGAAGCAGCAGAACAAATATTTCTGTGGCCTTTTTGTTTCTTTCAGCTGATTTAGTCTAGAAATTTGATCCATTAAAAAAAAAAAAATAGACAGAATTCCTTTGAAGCTAACCAACAGTATTATTTTAACAGAAATGAGTACTGGGTGGACTGTTGACAGCAAATAATTTATTCATTGAATTTAGCTCCTTTTATGCTTCCTAGTTGCAAGTAAACCAATAATGACAATAAAATCCAGAAATGTGTATGCCTCTCATATGCAAATCAGTAAAAGGGTTATTTTATGTGGATAAACAACTCGGAGATTGATCTGACCATGAACTGTATAGTGCAGGACTGTTTGCATGTTTAATATTCTCAATTACCATGATTTTTACTAGAGACTCAGGTACCTTGCATTCTTTTCATAAAGGGATAAGTGTTAGTTTTAGTAGAGCCTGATGCAGATAGATGTAGCTGGAGAATCAAACTTAGTTGCCAGAAAGATGCTGAAATACCAGTAATTGCTAAGTGAACATTTATGAGCCAAGATTGCTTTTTGAAATAAGTCTAAAGTAATGCACCTCATTTAAGTTTTAAGTGATTTTAAAATGCTTGGCTTCTATCAACACGACAACAGCACTTGCTAGAAATTCAATGTTTAACACTGCTGTTAATAATAAGTGTGTTGTTATTGGTGTTATAGTTGATGGGACTCCTATTGCTGAGATTTTTAAGAACTGGCTAGGTAAATCTGTGGGGTTACCATCAGATATGGATGGTCTCACTTAGCACAGAGGGATGGACTTGAGAGGTCTCTATTTTCTGAGTGTTTCTGCAGAGAGATGTGTATATAACAGGTCAAATAACGGATGCAGTAGTCCACACAAACCATGTTGAAATTATTAGTAGCAAAATCAGCCTGGAGGGCCCAGTTTGGCTTAGGATGTGCAGGATGATGGCAAACTATTCAGCCAGAAGAAAAGCTGGGCTCTGCTCCATTGAATTCAATCTTATTCTCTAGTCCTTTGCAAAGCTCTTGGTAAACTTTTCATCCCTTTGTAAAAATAAAAAACCATCAACTTGGCTAATGAAATAGGATGAGTTTTGCATGTAAAATAATAGCTAATACTGCCATTTGAAAGAAAGATTGTTATCAAATAAATGACTACTGCCGTTTTCATGCTGTATTTCTCATTCTGCTGTTACGCACATTTAATACTGATCCATCATCGTGTGAAATATGCATATGGCACCAAATATGTTGACCAGGATTTCTCAAAAGAACAATTTTCTACAGAATGGTTCAAAAATGCAGTTTGAAATCATTTTGCTGCTCCTGGCCTGGAAGAAGGGACAGACTTTTTTATTTCATAGAAGATTAATGTGTAGTCAGAAGGAAGAGAGTGCTTATATTTGGATCATTCTTCACAAGCAAAAGGCTGACTTTGTTTCACAGTGATTGCTTTTGTTTGATAAATAGTTTGTGGTTGAAAATGAATACGTAAATATTTAGGGACATAAATAACTCAGTCATGGTAATGACTTGTAGACAGTGATATATCAATGCCATTATGGAAATTTGTGTTCAGCATCATAAACAAAAGCTAAGCCATATAAAATAGGAGGATATTTCTGTATAAGAATTCCAAGAAGAAAAATTTTGTATGTGTATTCTGCAGATCAGCCCAAATTTCCAAAAGTGAGGAATTGTGAAAGAAACTGGTTCTACAAATATGTGTGCTCAACCTGCCCAGACTCGCCCTGAGACTGCTCTGAGTATGGCTGCAGGACAGAATACAGATAAACCTTTAATACATAAGTAATATCAGACTGGGAAGGAACTGCCCCAGGAAAAGTTGCTAATAGGTGGTATCAGCTTAGTGTGGAAGAAGTCCTATGAGCATCTGATGCTTAGAGATAAACTGCGCTGGTGTTGTGTAGGTGAAGCAAAACTCTGGGCAAAGCAAGCACAGAGGTGGGCTCAGATATCCGCCAATGAATAGGGTGCCTTGTCAAGCTGGGGAGATGGGAAGAGTCTTTCAATCCTTCATGGAGGACACAATGTCATGGGGCTGGCAACGAGACCCTTGCAGTAATCATCCACTGGGAACAAGGTGAAAATATAGATGCAATGTTCAAGGCCAGGTTGGACAGCGCCTTGGGTAGCATAGTCCAGTGTGAGTTGTCCCTGCCCATGGCAGGGGGTTGGAACTAGATGATCTTGGGGTCCTCTCCACCCTGACTATTCTATGATTCTATGGTTCTATGTATTTTTGGCTGAGGTTGATTGAGAGCAACTGTTGTGCTGCTGCTGTGAAAAGGCTAGGGTCGACCCAGCAAAAAAAATGCATCCATTAGGAATAGCAATGAGAGGTATTGCAGGTCCTTGTGAAACCTGCATACAAATTTAATCACCCGTGCATAAGAAATTCAGAGAAGTAGGGCAAAGAGTGTTTAAAGCTCTAATTTCAGTTTTCCATACTCTGTGGCTTGGCTTCACAGTGACCCTGCCTTCCCGTGTTTCTTAACTTCTGGTCCTTGATTTTGTAAACGCTGGAACATTTTTAGCACAGGTTTTGTTTATTTGTTTATGTTTTGGGTGGAAATGTATGCAATGTCTTTAAATGCATGTTACCATCTGGAAACAGGGATGAAAGCCAAAAAAACACAGCCGGCTCTTTTAAAAACTCTAGCCAGGGCTTTTCAACTCACATCAAGACTTACTGATTTATAGCATACACAATTGTTGAATATTGTGAAGCACATGGACCCTAAGGAATGATGAATTTTAGATGAGATTTTAGAGGTTCTCCAGGGATACTGAAATTAAAATGACCCTCTTCAGTAAACAGCATGCACTAGGTCCAGGCAAATATTACTGATGGAGTGAGACTCCCAAAGATTACTGGGCATGCTTCGGATGTACTTTCTATTTTCCAAGAACCATTGAAGGCTCTTTTTCTTATCAACAAACCTCTCTTTCCACTTCTCAATGAAAACTAACAGCAAACCCTACTGATACATACTTCATGAAGAAAGCAGATTTTTCTCCCTCTTCTTGCTCTGAGAATGCTACAATCAGAATATACAAAGTGACTTAAAAGATCACAATTATTTTATTAAATAGAATATCTAAAGTACAATAGGAAGAAAACAACATTTATTTCAGCTTAACTTAAAATTATGCCTGTGTTGTTTGCCAGAAACTGTATACATTGTGTGGAAAATCCATTAGCAGAAGAAAATGTGAAGAATATTTCTTACAATAGTGCATTGCTAGAATAACACTGCCCCTGTCATAGCTTTTGACTTACCAGGACTCAAGCAGTTTAGATAGAAGACTAGTTCTCTTCAGTTCATATGCCTATCTTCATGTGGAGCAAATGACTATATCTTCCTTTTCCTGTAAAAGTTAACTTTTAACTTCAGCTTGTTGCTAATTTACGTGTTTTATGTTGCCTTTCTTCTCCAGTGAAAGCAACGTGTGCTCACCTTCCTAATGCGACCACCTGCTGTAGGAGACTGTAGAGGATATACTTATACAGCATTCTTCGGGAATTCCTGCGTTTTTTCTTCATGTGCCTCTATTTTTCTTCTTCTCCAAAGGAAATGAGCAGCTTTGAGTTCAAATTGCCACTTTCATCAGTGGCTCTCCCCACCTACACAGTTTGAACAAAGCTTCTTTTCTTTTTTGACCCCACACTTGTTGTAAGCTTAATAGGGACTCCCTGCATGAGCATAGAGAACTGTGACAAAGCTGCTCCAAACAAAGACTAAGTAAAAGCCTACCTAAAAAAGTCTGACTAATGCTTATTTGTTGCCAATTTCCTCCACATAAAGGGGCAGAATGATGGTGTCCGCCAGAGAAAACGCATCATGGGGATGGGGACTGAGATGAGAGATGGCTTGTTGGAAATCTTTTATCTAACAATTTACCATCCTTTTTATCCCTGCCAAATCCTTCAGGATTCATACAAAAGCATAACCAGAGTTGTGCTGTATATGAATGTGAGCATAAACAGTCATGCCATGATAGGAGGATGAAGTTGCAGCACTCCTACCATGGCTGGAGTCCCACACCTCAGGTTTTAGAGACAACTGATTCTCAGCCAACTACAAAATCAAATGTAAATCTCTGAATTTTCAATACCTACAGCTCAGTGAGGCCTGACAGCATTTAAATGCAATTTTACCACTGTTAATAAATATTCCTTTTATCAATCATATTTATATTACCATAGTAATTGAGTGTATAAAACTGTTCAATGTATCAATCCTTACAAGACCTCCAAAACATAAGAGGACAATTTATTTCTCTTATCCAGATGGACAGTCAAAGCCAACGGGCTTTTTGTCCGAAGTAGCAGAGGATGCCTGCTTGGTCTTTCACAGCCTCTGAGGAGCAAGCTTGGTGGGTCACATGGATGCAGACGGCTCAGATCAGCAACCATGTTGTTAACCAGGATGATTTGGACACCCAGCAAGGGGGAGCCTCTCTAGCATAGCATCAAGCTGATATATCCAGCTGAGTCAGAACATGAGCTGGTTTTGCATGCAGAACCACTCTGTTGCTGTGGGTAAACTTCTCTGCGCCCAGACTCTGAAAATCTGTGTAATCCCAGGCTCCTCCAGAATCCAGTAATGGAATTAACCTAAATCATATGGAATAGTTGTGACTGCATCTTCATAACCCACCGTCTGCATTTCCTGCATTCTGAAATGTAGGTAGTGCAGAGCCACTCTGTGTGTGGTGAACACAAGGCATCCCAATCTCACTGGGAGATTCTCAGAGCTGCTATCTGGTATAAACAAGGCACTGATGCTGGACCTGTTGGCATAAAATAAATCTCTGAGAGTACAAAAAAACCCCTACATTTTGCAGATTTTTTTAATTTTAAGAGTAAGAGAGATAACCCATGCTGGGCAAGGAAAGACATTGTTTTCTTGACAAACTCCCTTTCTGTTTCAGAGAAGATTTAGGCTTAACACAATGGTATAGCTAGGAGAAAGCCAAGTGAAGCCAGTGAAACCTCAGATAAAATATTTAAGTATAAGCTCCAACATGCTACTAAAAGATGCGATGCAGCAAATCACTGCACAGAAGAACCCTATCAAAGTAAGCGATTCAAGGCCAGGCTGGACAGAGCCTTGAGCAACATGGTGTAGTGTGAGACATCGCTGCTCATGGCAGGGGGTTGGAACTAGACAGGTCTTTCCAACCCAAACCATTCTATGATTCTGTGATACAGTACAGCAATTGGAAACAGACATGTGGGGTGAGAGCTGAGAATAACTGAGAGAAATTTCTTCTGTATTTGCTGCCCAAGATGAAGATTATTGCTGCATGTAGCCACATGTGAGCAACCAAACAAGGGCCACATCTTCTCTGGTGGTAACTCAAGACTGCAAGGGACACAAAGAACAGTAATTTTTAAAACTTTCTCATTCAGCAGGGTCTCTGCCAAAGGGACACTCTCTTCCAGGATGAAGTACAGACCCTCACTTCACTGTCCAGGGCAGTGGCAAAGAGCCCAACAGGGAGCTAAAATCACTCTGCTTTGGGAGCAGTCCCATCCATCAGCACTAAGCCTGTTCTGTGTCAAAAACTACCATGCCCGTGTACTGGTCCAATATAAATATTCCACATGGCTGTTCCCCTGCTTTTACTCTTTGTGCTCCTAAGTATAGGAGTGTTTTTTGGTGGGGTTATATTGCTACCACAATTGATGGTGAGATTTCAACACATGCAAATGCTGAAGCTACTGCTAATTTAGATGGTGAGGGCATTGACAGCTGTGTAACTACAGCAGCATGCCTGTCAGAATGGACTTTTCTAAACCCAGTGGAGGAGGAGCTTTCGAAGAAGGCTACAATGTTGAGTTTTGTTTTTAGTTGGCATCAGTCTACTGGTAGATCTAGAGGTGCCATGTTATTACATACTCTTTCTGTTATGTTTCCCTTTGCTGCTTTGCATTTCCAGTCCTGAAACAACCTGCCATTGTCTAATGGGTCTCAGCCTAAAACTAATCTGAGCACCAGAAGCAGAGGCAGGAGTTGCGTAGGGAAGGGAGGACAAAGAGTGGTACTGAAAAGAATCTGAAATTTTCTCCTGTAGGATAATCCCAGGTCTTAAAGATTTCTTGTTCCACAGAACGACACCCGCTGTGTAAAATTGTGTTTGCATTCATGATTTTTTCCTAAAAATGTAAGGAAATTTAATTACATCCCATTTTCTCTAATCATTTATATTGTGAAAATTACCATCGTGTCTCACCTACGAAGACGAGGTGCTTAATGTTGCTCTCTTTAGCCAACAGAAACATGTTTTCCTATCGCCTCTGCTGCAGAGAGATGACCATATTTCTGACAGATTTAAACTGGCAGGTGTGTGTTTTGGTTGTTGGGTTCACACTCTGGTATTTATAGCTTCTGTTAGGCTAATAATGAATCTTTGAAGAAGCCCATCTGTTGAGCTGCACAGCCACAACTTCGAAGACTTTAATTTCTCTTGAATTGCAGTATTCTCAGCTGCACAATGAAAGACATCTTTTGATCAGTCTGCAGCATCATAACATCTCTGCCAGGCTTATTGTACTTACAAATGTTCTGATTCATATGCTTGTATTGTTTAGGATCTGCATTACAGAGTAACAAGGGTGGAAGCATCATAGATTTGCTTGAGAGCAGCTGTGTTAAAAACAGGTGAAAGAGGATGGGTGACAGTCCCTTCTGATGGTGAGGCTGTTCTTCCCTCAGCCAGCTGACAGGAGTAGCATGTGAGAAAGTTTTGCTAAGACTGAGGAAAATATGACATGAAATGTTTCACAAAGACATGAAAAGACATCAAGGGCAAAACTATACAGAATGGCTGGGGCTGGAAGGGTGAGGATACAGTGCTGGCTCCTGACCAACTTGGTGCCCACTCAGGTCTTTTTCTGCAGAGCTTTCCAGCTGGTTGGCATCCAGCCTGTACTGGTGCATAGGGTTATTTCTCCCCAGGAAGAGGCTTTTACATTTCTATTTACTAAATTTTAGAAGATCCCTGTTGTCTGTTTCTACAGCCCATTGAGGTCCTTTTGAATGGCAGCACAAAACAAAACTTTTGGACCCATTTTCCCTCCCTGTCCATCCCTATATGCCATGGCACTCTTCCAAGCAGGTCCTTGAACAGGCCAAAATGAGGGCTAGCTGATAAGCTTTGTTTTCAATGTACAAAGTTTGTGATGAGTAAAAGGTTTAGATTCAACTCTAGTTAGAAGTCCCCAAAATGGTAAATAGCAGCTCCAGGGAATATCGGTCACAGTTCTCCTGGCAGAGAGGAAGGAAATCTGCTCCTGTTGTCCTTGGGTCTGCTTCTAAAGCCCTGTTTTTTACTGTCTTATTTTCAGACAATTGGCAAACAAATCACTGCTTGAAGAACTGACTCATGGGGTGGGATCTGACACTGGGCCAGAGTGAGAAACTGGCAAAAGTGTTAAGTGGGAGTCTGTGGGTTGTTTCCTCTCCTGGAGGAAAATTTGCACTATGCTGTAAAAGTGAAATCATAAACTGGGAAAATGGGCTTAGGTAAAACTGACATTGCTTTGACTAGGCAGAGGTATGTCGCAGGAAAATACAAAACTGAACACTTTGGGTACATCCATATATTTCCAAATGACTTTTTTTTTTTACATTCCCATAAAGTAAATTCAAAGTAGAATAAGCCTCAAGTAACTGACATGAAAAAATTAAACATTAAACATAATTTAGTTTCCATTAGCTGTTTTAGTTGACTGGTAACGAATGTATAGTTGTTTTGCATTTCTTCCTTGGCTCTAGTGCTGTAGTCCCTATGCTTCACTTGCCAGTCTTTAGCAAACTGGTTTGCCAGAAGACTTGCAAGTGAAGCAAAAGAACTAGAGCACCAGAGCTGGAAAAGAGATTGCTTTTCTGGGGTACTCCTTGCCAATGAAGAAGTGCTCTATTTCTCTTTCAGACCATCCTTTGTATTGTAGTGTCTAATTTTTTCCTGAATATTCTTTTGCTTCCTTTGTGAGACTGACAGACTGACTAATGCTCATGTCCCCATGACTTTTTTCTTAAAAGTCATCTCTGTTTCCTTTCTTCTGTTACTTATCGTTGTATCATCAATGATTCATCTCCTTTGCTTAAATAGTGTAAGTCTGCCCAGCTATATTTGCAGAGCCATTTATTTAGGGAGCTCTGCTTTATCAAATGGAGCTAAGCATGGCTGGGTAGGTGATCCTTTTTGATGGCGTGAATTAGAGAAATCCCTCAAATCCCTCAAATTGCACCTCTGCCAAGTTAAATTCTAACATTTTCCTTTCTTCATATTTTGAAATTCCTGTTCAAACAGCTCATTTGAAAACTAATTCAAAGTGATTTCTCTGCATGCATATGAAAGGTATAATCTGTCCAGACAAAAATTGCAGGAAAAGTTACCCAAGGCTCTTTCCCTGCATTGTATTTCATTTAAGAGTTTATCCAATGTATTCCAGAAACACAAAATAGCTGCATATCTCTTGCTATATTTTTTATTCCTTCTAGCACTTTCCTAATGATCTTTCTGCAATTCTTTCCTCGCTAATCATGTTATCCAACAGAGATGCGTTCTGCAATTTTCAGCTCTGCATTGATGTATGTATTTTATCTTTCTAACCGTTTTGGACACTGTCTCTTCTTTTCCTTATGTTCTCAATCACCTTTTGACACATAAACTGACTTCCACAGACATTTGGATGCACATACACTGCTGACAACCTACCTGTCCATCTCTTTTACTTATTGCTGAAAATAAAAATCTTAATGATATGTTTTGATTTTCTTCTTTTTTACCCTTCCTGTGGCAGTAATTTTCCCTAATGTACTAAGTATGATCCATGGGTTATTTTTCACTAACTTTTATTACCTGTTGTACTCTGTATCCTGGTGGGACAGTGGAGAATAGATAGTTGAGCTTTGGGATTCCCTGAATTTTGCTCTGAGAAAGTGAAAAGACAGAGGAACGAATACTGAATCATTAAACAGAGCCTAAACATATGTGTTCAAATTCTTTTTAAAAGCATATTTTGTGTCTTAATGTGTCGTGCACTTAGCCCACAAGGGACTTGGTTACCAGGATGAGAAAGTAAGGCTTTGGGAGTCTCAGTACCCCACATTGCAGAGCAGTTGGCCCTGTAGTAACATGTAACTTCATAAAGAGTAATGGAAAGCAAAAGGCTCTCCAAGCACTGCCCTTAACACTTTTGGGATGCATGAGGTCTAAGGATTCAAGGTTCAGATCCTGCAGGAATGAGAATGATCAGCAGAGGCATATACACATTTTGAAGTCTCTGGTCTGGAAAAGTCCTGCAAGATAAGTAAGGAATCTTTCTTCTGTTGTTTATTGCTCTCAGAGATGCAACGGTTCTTTTAGACTTATTGTAAATATTTTTAGGCTATATTTTACCTGACTCTATTGCTCAGTTTTGACAACAAAAGAACATTAGAAAATCTTTGTTGAAAAAAAAGGCAATGTGCACTTGTAGCACAGAAAGTCAACCACATGCTGGGCTGGAGCAAGACAAGTATGACCAACAAGTCAAGAGAGGTGATTCTGCCCTTCTACTCTGCTCTTGTGAGACCCCACCTGGAGTACTGCATTCAAGAGTTTAACAGAACAGGGACATCCAAGCTCCAAATCTACTACATGGAATTTTTATAAAACATAAAAGAATGTCAGATGAAAAACTTGGCAGCATCTCCTCTCTGCTGCCATCTTTAAAGATTGGGTTTGGTTTTCTTGGAGGGCTATCCTTCTATGATATTGAATATTTCTATGTGTTTAGTGTTGCTATCAGCTATTCAGCCTTTTTCTCAAAAGATTACAACTCAGAAGATCTTTGAGGAATGAAATGAATTAATGATGTCTTTAAGAAGGTAGTGTTCAAAACTCCTCAGCATTCTGCAGCTAACCCACTAAAGTAATGATGTTTACAATTGATTCAGCCCCAGTCTTTGGTAAGGTACAGGGCGCAAAAGCCAAGTGGTTTATGTACCTGAAAGTCTTATAATTGGATCTAGGCAGACACAGAGTGCATCTATGGATTATTAAGGAAAGAAACAAACCAAAACAAACAAAGAGCAACAGCCAGGTCTTTGACTGGCATAACTCAGTGCAATTTCATAAAGCCATCAATTGCACGCTTTCCCTGAGAACCTGACTCATCTTTATCCCCAGTCAGTGTCAAGGAGTGAATCTGATACCAAAGCAAAAAGATCTTTCTGGCTTGAGAGCTTCTTTCTAATTGACTGAAATCTTCATATCATCAGGCAAAATATTTTGTAAGTTATTAGTCCACATTTCAGCAAATTTAAAGCTTATTAAAGCTCCACCAGCTTCAGCAGGACAAAGCAATGCTCCAATTGATAGTGATGAAGGATTAAGTCTAGGCAATCACTATGAAATTGCAATTCGGAAAGTGGGAGATCCTGGGGAATGCGCTGTGCTTTTTTTCTCTTGGACATATACAATCAGTAAAGTGAAATCATTAGTTGTGATTTTTTTTTATAGGGTTGCTTTAATTCTCTTTCAGTTGCATTTTAGGAATTGCTCTTTTGTGAACGTTTTCCTCTACTTTGTGAAATTTGTTTTAAAACTTGTGCTGGGGCATAGCTGTTTGCAGTCTGTGACTTAATGTCATTGCCTTGTGAAAACCGGCTCTAGTATGGACATTTGCTAACACACAAAACTGCTGTGTTCAGAAGGGTTAGTTGAAAGCCTTAAATTTACATAACAACATACAGATGGCCTTCAATAAAGAGCAATAAAAGGGTTTGCAGTTCAAAAGTAATTTATGTCTGAAACTGTTGTCCTTGGCAACACACCTACAGCTTTGTCTGGGGAATGTGTTACTGTTTTGCCTGCTGGAATGTAAAAAAAAAAAAAAAGAATATTTAATGAAAATAAAAGAAAAAATATATCATTATAAAGGGAAGAAGAAAGAATCTAATTAGCAGTGTTTCACTGTTTATGTTAATCCTGATCAAGAGTCATCATAGAAGTATCTGGTATGTTTCAACTCTGTATAGGAGATGTTCTATCTTGAGACAAGAGGATTAAAAAAATTGGGTCTCTAAATAACACTCCTACAGGAACAACTCTTGAGGTGGTTCTTGATACCCTTTCTCTCCTTTAAGATGGAAACTCAGGGCTTCTTTCCCCAGTTTGTAATTGTATGGCTGCCAATTTTCCTTTACAAACCACGGGACAAAACATTGAAAGTCATAAAAATTCATAAAAAGAAAAAAACCCATCATGACTACAATGGCTACTAGGAAAAGTTATTACTGGAGCTGCTTGATAAGAATATGCTTATTGCATTATTTTTACCTGGAAATGCCACTCTTTCTAGACTGGCATCAAAATATATCTTTACTCCTGACAGCCATGTGATAACTCTGCCCTGAAGCTTGATCCCATCGCCTGCACTCTGCCCACCAACTGCACTGCTTCTAGTATTGTAAAATGCCTCCAAATCTTTCCAGCAACCCCCAAATTAGAAAATTTAGAAATAGACAACTATCAATTCAGAATTAAGTAAATATAAAATCCAAACCACTCTGTTAATGGAGGAACATAAATTAAAAATTTATTTAAAACTTTGAAAATGCTTTAGAAATTTCTACGACTTTCCACTTAAAATGAATTTTCACTGAAAATAAAATTAAAATAAAAACCAAGCTACAGAGGATTTCAGTCTCCAAATTTCATTTTACGCTTTGTTTCTCCCTGTCCCCTCTCTGATTAACCTTTTAAATTTCACCACTACAATGAAGATAGTTGAAAGCGAAAGAGAAGAGTAGAAAAAAAAAACCTTTCCCCCCTGCAGCCTCCAAATTTGGGACTGAAAGCTTATCGCTGAAAATGACAAAAAAAATATTTTATTTTATTTATTAACTCATTAACTTCATTTAAACTTGTGATTTTTCTAGAGTTATTAGTCTAAGAAGTTATAGCAAGAAGTTAACTTTTATTTTGTTCACCAAGTTTGAACAAAACAGGAATCTGTATTATAGGCAAACTTCACCAGTCACACATTAATGGCCATTTCTAATTCAATTTTAGCTTCTTTAAAAAAGTAATAATGATAATTGAAACTTCCAGAAGCTCAGTCTTTCGTTCCCTCATGGGAGTCGGAACAGTAAGAAATCGTGCTGTCTTCAGGGAACTCAAAAAAAAGCAGTTTGATCAGAAAGAAATTTCAAGCAAAAAAACCTAGCAATGAAAGGTTAATCTTGGTGAAGTCCTCCATGTTCCATTAAACAGTATGTCTACGGAAGAATTTTCCCTAGGAAAAGATTTGCAAAATATGCCCCATCATATTTCTTCCAAATAAAAATGCAGTGAAAATGGGGAAGATATAGCTGGCTCTCCAAGCAGTGGTCCCTAAACCAGCCTTTGCCATGACAGCACTTCCTGCTCTCTGAAGAGCCCTGAAGCTGTCAGTGCTTTAAGCCTGGGATGGTTGAAATGAGACTATTCATTGAAAACTCTTTTGCTTCATTATCCTTACCACTGTCCGATTTGGCAGTGGTAGCTGTAGCAGTACAGTAACATTTCCAGAAAATGGGATAATTGCAGAGCATAATGCTGGTGGTTAGGCATTTTAGATTCAGCTCTAAATAAAAACCCATTTGTTTGAACATTCGTTTTCCTTAACCTCAGCTGGAATCTTCCAAATGCTTTATCCCTCAAAACCTCCTGAGCCTGTAAGCTCCTTCAGGACAACTGGAAGTAGCCTTGATTATTTTGTGCTGAGAAAACTGAACATTTTTGTAGGAGAAAGGTGTTGACTCAAGTGGTAGCAAGGTCCCATGTGCCAATTCCCTTTTTCTCCTCTTTGAGTGATGGCAGTATTTTTTAACATTACAGAAACTATGACCTTTGGTATAGCTTTCTTTCAATAACATGATTGTTTTCCCTTTTATTATATTCCTAATATTTTAAAATTACAGTAACTTCTTTGAGATTTTTTTTTCTAGGTTGCCCTGTTAGAATAAGTCACTTGTACTTGCAAATGAAGATGATCAATAAGCCAAGCGATCTCTGAAGTACCGTACCCATATCAGTCAGTGGGAGGTGCAAAATGTCAAAAGTTTTCAAAAGCTTAAAAGCTCTTGAAATTTAAAGTTCAAAGACTACACTATACCTACTTACCAAGAGCCTGCAACACCTTGAAGCTCACAGGGATTGCCACCAGCCTAAAAACAGTGACACAGTGTTACAAACTGACTTGAACCCCCATTTGGATCCAGGATCAAGTCTAACTACTTAGAAATGAGATGTTTGCATGTAATTCATCTCTTTGTTGGACCAAAAGAGGCACTAAAATCCTCACCAGAAGAAAGTTTTAGTGTGCAAACATCCTTTTAGGGCTTTTGAAACGTTAAAACTTTCTGCCTGTTGGAGTTGCCTGTTCTGATCTGCTGTATCTTTAATAGCAAGCAAATGTGTCTGTAGCTGTAAAGTAACAAAACTACTGATCGTGAATGAAAATGCAATTCTGTCTGGCAAATGAATCTCTATTATTTACTTGAAGTGGTTTTGGTAGAGGTGGCTAATGGTCTTTCATTTATTTGTTTCATTTATTAAGTCAAGCCTCAATATAAGCCCTTTCAGAATACCTTAACTGCTCTTATTCTGCCTGGATGGTAGTTTCTACTACTTCAAGACATGCATACATAAAGAAACACAAGCTGTATCAGTTTCAACTTAAGTAAGATGCTTAGCAAATGTCACTCATGTCTTTGTATTACTGTTAGCCACCACACTTCAGCTGACGTTAGAAATGCGCTGATGTAAAATCCCCCCCTCCTATTTCTTGCAAGTCACAGGATTTTTTTTTTATTATCTGCGTAAATGCATTTATTAACACTGTTAACCTTTAAATAAAACTCCCATTACTGCCGTCAGTCACCTAATTGGGCTTTCCTAACCCGCTTAAGCTCATTACCTGTTCCTCCATCCTTCACATCAGCCTCCTTCTGTGATGGAGAGCACTACACCCAGAGCTCAGACAGCAGAGGTTGCCTGGGCAACAAAGATAGAGGAATTGGACATGTGGATAGTGGCAGGAGGAAAAGAAAACCTCTAAAAAGGAAAAAGAATATCCAAAACACTCTTTATAAGCACTTTGCCATTTGCAAAGCTGTTTGTAAGTATTCCAGGGATAGCCCTGAACTGGTGTTTGAGTAGCAAGTCTCATCTACTTTACAGTGAGCGGCTACAAGACCTCAGGAGGCAGTCCAGCAAAGGGAAGGTTAATATGATCACAGCCTAGAATTATCCAGAGAGAAAAAAAGAGTTTTGATACAGTAAGGCTCTCTGTTTTAGAAGAAAGAAAAGGTATAACAGTATCTGACAGCCAGATCTAGCTGACATTAAATACATTCAGACTAGAAATAATATGTGCATTTTTAATCAGGGTAGCGGTTAAGCTTTGAAGAAAATCACCTGAGGATTTGTCTCTCCCTGTACCTTCATAATTATCTCTTTCTAAAAGATATCCTCCAGCTTCTAGATAAACTATGGATTCACAAATGTATCATTCAGTGTAAGTCATCCGACAGCAGTCTTCTCCAGTTCAAATGGTTCCTAACGGATTAAAGACTGCAGGGAGAAAGCAAAGTAGAAGTCATATCACCTATTCCTTACAATGAGCACATGCTAGCATGTTCGATCAGACCAGTACTCCTGTTAGCCTAATAGGTTTTATTTTCTATGCCCTGACAGAGTATTTTCAGACTGATTTTTTGCAGTAGCTAGTTCTGGTAATTCCTTCTCTCCACAGTCTGTTTCTTTTCAGTGCCAATGGGAGAAAGGGTGGCCTTGGATATGAATATGGTTTAATTTTTGCAGTCTTTTACATAGCTCTGTATATTCTTCCATGGTAAATATATACACTAAGGATTTTTGTCATCCATGTTTTTCTGATCCTTAGAGACAAACTGTTGTTTTATACATGACTCTTTTTGCTAATGAACTTCTGTTGCTAATAGATTTTTTTCTTACTTGAATACCTTACTGGAATTTAGCCCCAAATCTTAATGACTGGTGTTAACATGTGGATATTTGCAGCAGCCAGAGATCAAACCCAACACTATTTCTCTTTGATCAAACGCAACACTATTTCTCTTTGAACTCAAATTTTACCCCATCTGTGCAGTATTTTGTGGTTTCCAGTGCCGACATCTTGCTTGTGTTTTTGTTCAAGTAAGAGACAAAAAACTCAAGAGAAGACTTTGGGTAATTTCAATGATAAATACAAAACTTATTTCTGACCACAGCTTATGCCATGAAAACTGGTTACTAAGTCACTTGAAAAAAATCATTTATATCTTGCAATTCTCTTGGTCACTCTATTCAAATGTCTGCTTTTAGAAACACTGTTTGTACATCAGCCATCTCAGAATCACAAAGTGGTTGAGATTCAAAGGGAACTCAGGAGCTCATCTTGTCCAACCCTCCTGCTCAGGCAGGACCACCTCAATTCGGTTGCCCAGGATCATTTCCAGATGGCTTTTGAGTATCCCTGAGGATGGAGACTCCACAGCCTCGCTGGGTAGCCTGTGGCAGTGCTCAGTCACCCTCACAGTGAAAGCGTTTCCTGATATTCAGAGGGACCTTTTGCTTGAGTCTGTTGCCTCTGGTCTGTCTTCAAGGAATGAAGTAGCTCCAGTGAGCCAAGTAGGTGGAAGCTAATTGATGCATTTCATCTTAGTGTCCAAATGAAGTGTGTGATGCAGAACAGACTCTCACAAAATCTTGCACTCATTTCAGGAAAAGAAAGGTATGAGTCTTGAAGTTCATCCTGACACATCCTCAGCACTGTCAGCCGCTCGTGGAGGCAGGGTTTGGTACTGGACATATCTTTAACTCCAAAGGTGTGAAATATTACCATCAGTCAACACAACAAGTACTTTTCTTCCCAAATTTAACCCTCAAACCCACGAACTTCAACAGCACGTATCTCACAAACATGTAAAATTGGGCAGTGGCTGGGTCCTGCTGCTTTTAACTCTCCTCTAAACTTTCCTTGATCTGCTTTTCTTTACATTGCTGCTACAGCTAGTGTATCTCCCTCCCCATCATTACCTTTATTTTCTTTAATTATTATTGTCATGGGTTCAGCAGCAGCAGTCATTTTTTTTTCTCCTTCTTGGTGGCTGGTGTATTGCTGTGTTTTTATTTTGGGCCTGGGAACACCGCTGATAACACCAGTGTTTCAGTTACTGCTTAGTGATGTTTTGGTCTGACCAAGGACTTTCTGAGTCTCATGTTCTGCCAGGGAGGAGGGGAGCCGGGAGGAAGCAGAGACAGGACACCTGACCCAAACTGACCAAAGAGATTATTCCATACCACAGCACGTCATGTCCAGGAGGGAGAGCAGAGAGCAGAGACCTGGAAGGGTAGGGGTGCACTGCGTGGTCGGGCTTGGTTTTAGGTGGTGAGAAATTGTATTCTTTCCTTGTATTTGCCTTGTCATTATTATTATTGGTGGTAGCAGTAGTGATCTGTGTTATACTTTAGTTACTAAACTGTTCTTATCTCAACCTGTGGGAGTTGCATTCTTTTTGATTCTCCTTCCCATCTCCCCGGGAGCAGGGGGAAGAAAGAGAGGGGAGTGAGTGAGAGAGCGAAACTGTGTGGCTGACTGGACTTAAATCATGACAGTTATTTACTAAATTGTTTATTTTTTTCTCAAATGGTGGAAGATAATAGCCATGTCACAGTAATGCAGCACGAACTCTGGTAACCAGCTCTCATGATGCTGTGGCTGTGTCCCAGTGCTTGTGGTGGCCACAGAAGAGTGCAGAGCAGTGGTGGCAGCCGTTGGCTGGGTGCCACATGAGCTCCTGACAACAGCCCTGGTGATGCAGTGGTCACAATGACACCGTGGTCAGAGCTCCAGTGGTGGCCAAAGACACAGTGGGGTTGGTGACATGGTTGTCATGGAGGATGTGTGTCTCCTGGCTGGCAGGGAGATGGGGGATGTGATGCTGTGGGAGCTTCATGCAGTGGGGCAGGGGCTGCTTATGATGACAGGAAAGGCTGCCCTTTTTGTTGATGCTCTTCTTACAGCTGGACAGGATGTTACCAAACCATTGCACATGCCTGCCCTCTTCCTGCTTGACCACTGAGATGGACAGCTGCCAGTGCACTACAGGACAGATAAGATAGCCCTAGCCTATAAGATACCCATTCTCCCTGGGTACCTGAGGGCTGGATGCCACATAAAATCCTGGCAACAACCCTGCTGAATTTTTCTGGTTTATGAACCCATTGGCTGGTTTATGCTGTCTTTTTAAGAAAACTTTTTACATCAGGATTGCATAAACCTCCCTTTCTTAAGAATTGGGGAAAAAAAAAAAAAAAATCCCTGCATATTAAGCATCATATCTAAGGTTAAAGGGGGCCTACAAGGATGCTGGGGAGGGACTCTTCATTAGGGGCTGTAGTGATAGGACAAGGGGTAATGGGTTCAAACTCAAACAGGAGAAGTTTAGATTGGATATAAGGAAGAAGTTCTTTACTGTAAGGGTGGTGAGGCACTGGAATGCGCTGCTCAGGGAAGCTGTGAATGCTTCATCCCTGGCAGTGTTCAAGGCCAGGGTAGACAGAGCCTTGGGTGGCATGGTTTAGTGGGAGGTGTCCCTGCCCATGGCAGGCTGGTTTGGAACTAGATGATCTTAAGGTCCTTTGCAACCCTAACTATTCTATGATTTTATGATTGTATGATATGTAAACTACTTTCTGACTTATTTGAACAATGTAGCAAATGCATATGATAAAGGAAATAACAAATTCTTCAGCAGTATAACTGAACCCAACTGGCTCCTTGTGAGCATCCTTTTCACATGTAGACTTCAGTAGCCTGAGGACTCACATATGCAGAAATGAAAATATCTCAGAAGAGAGACTGATCACAGCAACAAAGCTGAAGGACACACTTTGATTTATAGACTTCAACCATCACACCTGATAATTAATTTCACTGGTAGAGCTGAGATCACTATCTCCTTATCAAAAAACTAGCAGGAAAAACCTCAAGTGAAACACTAGAAAACACCCTCATTATGAATGTGCAATACCTAGGCTGGAAATTTGTTTGCTGCCGTGCTGGTAGGACTGCTAATGTCATAAGCTGCTGAACCACTTACTGCTCTAGCAAAATGAGCTTTTATAAAAGATAGGCGATGCATTGTACTGTGAAGTTGCGTGTGAGGACCTGTGCTTTAAAGGATAAGGAACACACTGCACGGCAGCCAGATGACCTACATTTACAGCTGAAGACGTAAAACTGACCCAGAGGAGCTGTGTCTAAGCTACAAACACAGACGCAGTGCTAATCAAACGGAATACGTACCTTAAATGATAAACCGAGAGGGAGCAGCAGCATGGGGTTTTCCTGCTGCCCTACGTAAGAAGCAAGCCAGATGAACATAGTGTAATAAACCACTGCTGGCAGGAAAATACAAGTCAGGGTAACTTCTACCTCCTCGACATGTCATGCTATGGGGAAGAAAGCATGCTCTTGGTATGCAGAGGCTAACCCAGGGTTGGAGGTGCTCACAGCCTAGGTGCCAGCAGTTAGTACATCGTGGGCTGGGTTGGACAAACAAGGTGAACCCAGGGGCTACGGTGCAGGCAGCAAGGCCGCAGCAGTGCCAGGCCACTGTGATCTCACCATCATCTCATGATCCTGTGGCACAAGTTCACTCAGCCATAAATCCAGCTTGCCACATGAGCGTGGCTCACCTTCAACAGAAGCAAAGAGATTAACAGTGCACTGTAGGGTCGCTAGACTGTAAAGAGAGGAGATAGAGGCAAACCCTTCCTCAGGCACAGTGGTGATAATTGCATCAGCCCAAGGAGAAAATCACACACACTTTGGAGAGGATTTTTATACCCCACCAAAGTAGCTCTGTTGAGACCAGCACAGTGCTGCTTCACAGTGTATGAGGATCTCCCTGTTGGAATAAATCAGCCTCAGAAAAACAGGCTTCTAGTTTATTTGTCCCCCAAACATATTGACTATTTTGAACAAAGACTTCCTTGTCCCTGTGTGGAGCTGCATGGTTGTATGACAGGTAAACTGCACATGAGCTATTACTGCTACACTGGAAAAGGAAAGGTGTAAAATAGAAAGTTATTGCAAAGCAAAGATGCTTAGCCTAAACCCACCTATTAAAGATGAAGCATAAGCATTAATTAAGCCACCTTGCCTATCCTAAAATTACATCACACCAACGTTTCATCCCTGGCAAGCATGAGTAACAGTTCTATGCTTTGAAGTTTTATAAGACAAATACAGAGCAAGGAAAATAGCTCTGGTGCTCAGTAAATATATGCAAATAACCACAGCAGCAAACTATCGTTAATAAAGCCCAATTAGAAAGACATCTCCCAGATTCCTCAGTGGTACTTCTCTTTACATTTATTATTTTTTAATGTTTTTTCAGTAATCTGACCATCGTTTTTCAAAACTTCCCACATACAAGAGTTTTCCTGGGACCAACTGGTGTGTTTCCATGGCATTCAGGGAGAGCCTGAAGCACAGCCATTGCACCAATGGAAATACCCAACACAGATGCAATAGCCTCCTCAAAGCCAGTGCAGCTTAACTGCAGTGTCAAGTGGAAACTAAACAGCTGCTGAGACCTGGCTTATCTCAGGGCTCATGCTGGTGCAAGTTGCTGCAGTGTATAATCCCTCTGTAGCCTAGCCTGAAAATGATAAGCACATAGTATTAGATAGAGTATTTGAACAAAAATGCTTCCTCAGAATTCAGCTGAAAGGAGAACTTTGGTATTTTGGAAGCATTTTACTCCTGTTAGCACTAGAGTATTGGATGAAAGATGACAAAACTCCTTGTTTTCAGAGTTTTACATGCCTCATGTTAAAGATCCATGAAGTAGCAACTTCAACAATTACACTGTCTCTTCAATGGCTTTTTCCTTTAATTGCAACTGTGGAGAATAATTTTTTCGACTTTGTGCTCTGTACTAATGCTCCGTGTGAGAGTTTATTCTAGCCTAGACTCCCACAGATTGCTACATTTTAGTGGTTTCTTCATCAAAGGAGAGATGCCCATCTGGACACATGTAGCTGGCAATATTTCATCACACGGAATGATGCACAGTAGGGAAAGTCATCCTCTGCCTTGGGTTTTAAGCTATCATGTTGTACCTGTTATTTTTAAAGGGTAAGGGGGCACAAATCAGAGCTTATATGGAGCAATGAGTTAGCCTGTGCAGTCTGGCCATTTGCCTTTGTCAGAGCAGAAGTACAGACTACTCTAGAGGGCTGACGGTGTTGCAGCAGGTTATGAGTGACTGTAGGTTACTGTCTTACTGATGAAGCTTACCCAAAGCAAAACCAAAAGACTTTCCCTCCTCTCCTCCTCCCTTGCTTCCTTCCTACATCACTTTGTCCTATGATGGATCACAAGAAAACTGTGAGGGAGGAAACCTTGTGTTTTTCTCTTGCATTCAGGGAACCAGAAGCATACATACATGCATGTTTTGTAAACAAGATTACAGCAAAGATATAAACCATGTGTAATCAGTATCATCTTGTGATGGAAACACCCCAGGAAGGGGCCAGATGCTGGCTGCCCACTCGGATCAGAGGGGGTGCAACAGCCACCCCAGAAGGGAGGACACAATCTCCTCTGGAGAGATACCATCACAGATGGATCTAATCCATCTGTTGTGATAGTGGGTGTAGAAAGCAGGGAGAGCAAGTTGTCACCTCAGTACAATTCATTTTGCATAGGAATGGAATATACAAAAAGCTTCACTTAAAATGGATCTCGTCAAATCAGAGTCTAACTGTGGAAACATTAACTAAAAATGAAAATATACTATTTTCATTTAAATAATGATACACAGCTGTGGAAGATTTTTGTATTGTCTAAGTTGAAAAACTCATATCATCTAATAAAGCACCAGCACAATGATACCTTGCATCCCACATACATACCCACACAGTAGTATTATTGTTTGTTGATGTAGTCTGATGAAAGCTGAAGTCCATTGGAATGTATTTTTCAGGTATAGATACACTGTAAATATATAGGTACACTCGTAACTCAAACCCACCCAATCAATTCTCCTTTGTCCCAGAAATAAAGTGAAATAAACACAGTGAAAAGGCTTGGTTTTCGAATGCATTATTTGCTAGACAACTTGGCTGCCGGTGTGCTAGAGAGCCAGCCCTTACCTTCCCAGTTTGGATAGTGAGAAGAGAACTTCATTATGAAAATAACAAAAAATTGAATTAGTATGAGCACACCATCCTCAGAAATCTTACTTTCCTTCCCCCCTCCCCTCCTTTTTTGTTTCACAAGTATTTTCAGTCCAACAAGGCAGTAATCATGCTCTTCCCTGCCACTCTCAGTACCTGAGCGAGTGCCTTTATCATTTGGTTTCAGGACACACAGTTTTGCCCTGTGAAAGTTTCAGGTCAATTACTAAAAAGAGAAAGCACAAACACCCAGGGGGTTCTTTTTTTCCTTCCCTTCTGATGACAGTTCTAGAGGGCTAAAGAAGTTGGTCTCAGTTAAGAGTGATGAATTAACATGCAGGTGCCTGTAACACGCTTCCACTTTCCCCTTTCTAAGTCTTTGTGGATCCGCAGCAGCTCTTTCTACAGACAGACTGCTTTTGATGCAAGATTTAGCATGTTACATTTCCATTCCAGAGTACCCAGGGCTGGGACAACATCATCTGTAAAGTTACTCACTATGTAAAGAGAAAATTTTTTTCCTACTGCAAATGTGCAGCCAAGAGCAACATTGGTCAAAGAATGTTAAACTTGTGCTAGAATCTAGTTCATTTTTCATGGACAAATCTGGACAGGTCTGGATAGATCCAGCAAAAAATGCAAACTTAGGGAATTCCAACAGGATTAAAAAAATTTGCTGATTTACCACAACCAAAAAACTAGGTCAGAAATTATAAATCAATCCAGTGTTTTAAAAATTAATTAAATAACCTGTATTTCATGAGGCTGAATTGGATATTTTAACAGAAATTGAGTTTGAGAAGCTGTAAAGGAGAGGGGCAAAAAACCAAAATGAGCAAATAAAAAGGAAAGCTGAAAAGTATTGTGAAGGAAGAAAGGGAAAAGGGAGGTAAGAAAGAGAGAGGAGAATGAAAAAAGCTGAATCACCTGCAGATATGATTTTCCAGCCAGAAATTACAACTGCTGAGGAGAGCAGAGGAAAATGGATGGAGGAAGGGATGTAAAATTAAACCAAGTAGAGATAAGGATAAGTAATATAAAAGTTGCATTTCATTCTTAGCCCCTAAATTGAAGGGATTAGGAATAGCCTCATTGTATAAATGGTCTGTTCCATGCCATAATCATTTATCGATCTTGACTTGCTGCACAGCAATTGGTGAGACACGACCCCTCTCAGTGTCTGCCCTCTCTCCTTCTTAAGGTACTTTTAATATTGATGGACGACATATTCTGTGTAGATTAATGAAGCCTATATATGAAGCGTATATTAATTTGATAGGCTGCTCAAACTCATCAGAAGTCAGTGAGAAGTTTTTGCAAGTCAAGAAGTAAAATTTAGCTCTCAATCCTGTATGTAGACTTATACTTCTTACCCTTTTAAAACGAGCAGATCCCTGCCCATGGCAGGGGGGTTGGAACTGGATGATCTTAAGGTCCTTTCCAACCCAAACTATTCTATTCTATGATTCTAGGTCTATTGAATATAAATTCCATTTGCAAATTAAAAATAAATCTTAACGTTCTTAGAAGCAGCAAGATACTTCAAAAGTGTTTCACAGTTACCTTTCTAAAAGTATTTTGAAGATGATAACCGTTACATATACAAATATATATAAGAATACATATTATATATCTAAATATATTCTTATATAATACAGATTATAAATAATGAAAATATATTTATATAATTTATATTTATATACACACAAAGTGAGGTCTAAATAGCTTTCACTTGTTCATAAAATTTTCTTCAAACAAGCCATCTTGTTAATTTTAATATGCATGCGGGATGGGCTCACCAGCCTCAGCTGGAGTTCCATTAATCCTGCTGTAAGCATCTAAGTCTCTAGAATAGCATCTTAACTTTAGATACATCATACACTCAAAGAAATAGCCAAAGGAACATTATGCATATAGTGGAGTCAAACATGCAGAGGCAGAAAATGCTGAGAACAAAATTGCCTGTGCAATCTCTGTTAAGGTCTTGGTGAATGGGTTTTCTTTTATGTGCTTTAGCTACATATGTTACATAAAGATCCTTTTCCCCCAGGTTCCTGCTTGAATCAGAGGAGAAGACAGGTAGCGCTCAGTCTGTAAGCTTCAATTTTCCCTCATTATTAATGACTAAATCTAGACTTGGAAGTAAAAGAAGCATTTGGAAAAACATTATTCACTTGTGCATCTGCAATAATATCATCCCCTTCTCATTTTACAGAGAGGGAGCTTAGGTCCACAATGTAAAGGCAAACTTATGACAAATATATGTGACTGACTTGTTCAGCATATATATGCGAACTACTGCAGTGGACAAGTTCACTTTCCTGGCTTTCCCTTAGTTGTGTTTTGGTCAAGAGAATAACTTTCTTATTGTATTTTTTGCCATATACCTTCTATCATGAACAATACTGAACAGTCAGCAGAAAAGGGCCATCTGGTGTTTGATGGAGCATGACGTGGATGTTTTGTGTCATCATGTTAATTATCCATGTATCATAAAGCAGGAACTCATGGGATAAAGATAACCAGAATAAGAGGTGTGACAACTTCAATTTTGGAATTTTATAACTATTGAATACTTTGCATTGCTCTATTCTGATAAAGGGCACTGTCTGGTCTAAAAAAAAAAAATAAAATGTGAAGATTTAGAAATACGAAGTGATATTGACCACCTCATTTATCATAAAGTGCAGTCTATGCATTTATTACTCTGCTCTCTGCCACCTGAGAGCAGTGACTTGGTATTTTGGTTGGGGACCATCTCTGGAGAAAGAATATGACACATTACTAAACTCCCAACAGCAAGATGAGATACGAAACATCCATACTTTGGGGGAGAGCATGGTTTCACAGCCCAGACTCATTCCTGTCTGAGCTTCTGTTGAGTATTGCAGCTTTACCTCTACATTTCACCCTTAGTTCTACTTCCCCCCCTTGGGAGACTTTGCATTCGAAACTCCATTCACGTTTTTAGCTGTACTGTTGGGTTTTACAAATCTTTTTTTTTGATTTGCAGCACAACATCTTTCTTTCATGGATTTTGGCATCTCTGCTGTTTAGATCCCAGTCCTACTTTCTCATTTGGAATCTCCACACAGTATGACTTTTTGTCCTAGGTTTACTACACAAACACATCAAATTCTCCATAAAGCCCTGAGCTCTACAGCCAATCTGCCTCCTCATCCGTTGGCTTCTCACTGTTAATACCCCAAGAGCAAGAATGTGCCTCAATAGCCCTAATGATCCTCACCTGGGACCTCTCCTCACCGCTGACCATGGACCCAGGAACCTCATTTAAGCTCAGATCTGCCCCTGGCCTGAGTTACGATGTAGTTTTATCTCTCTTTAGTTCTGAGTTTTTTTGCCATATCTCCCAGATACCCCTAAGGCTGATGCTGTAGAGTTGTCTGCAGCTCCTGAATATCCTACAGAGATTCTAATGCTCTAGACAAAAGTTCTGCTGGTTGTGCTCCTGTGTAGGAAGTGAAATAACTTAGCACAAGTAATGGGGTACAACCAAAAGGCAGAGTTTGCAGTTGTCAAAAATGAAACCCCCATATAAATAAGGTATCGAATTCTGTTTCAATTGCATACAGTGAAACCCATGGTAAAATCCACTGACTACTTTGCTATTGCTGGAACAAAATACCTTTTAAAATGTAATGGGCTTAGACTAACAAGAATTTATTTGATATTTTTCTGGCAATATCAAAGTGCTTAGACTTAGTTACCAGACTTGTAGTGGTTTATTATCAGATAGCTCGGAAAGAAAAGTTAGAAAGCCCCATAACTATTGAGTTCAGAAATGTTTTATTGACTTCTAAAACACTTTACAAGTAATTCATACTTAGCCCTAGTAGCAACTCATGCCTATAATCTCCACAAAACTGTGTAAGTTGGTCCGTATGATTGTCGGTTTTCAGATCAGGTTGATTTATCAGCTTCAAGATTTCTCTGCCTTGGGTCAGTAATTGGATCATGTGGGTTTTTAGGTTATATTTATAGTTTTTAAAAAGACTGAGCCAAAAGACTGGAAACACTGTGGAAAGCTAAAAATATATAAAACCATTTTGAGAAACTTGTTTTGAGTTAGCATATAGGAACTGAGATGTTACCTGGCACATTAAACTGGACAGCTCTAAAATGCTGGTGGGTTATAATTGTTGTCTGATGAGCAAGTAAATACCTTCTTCAAGTGATGATGTCCTGACAGCTACTGTTTTAGAAGAAAGCCTAGGAGTCTGGAAAGTGGCTTCAAGTAGAAGGCTGATCTTACACATAAATTCTTTCTTAGCTATAGGATTCAATTCTTTCTCTCAGTTTTAACTACCTAATTGCTACACTTCTGTTCTTTGATCTGTTTCACTGAACATTAGCTAACGTAATTTCCACCACTTTTTTTCATCAGTACTCCTTGTATGTTCTGTTCCCTTCATGGAATCTTTAAACTTCATGTAATGTCTTCAGCCGGTTTCCAAACTTCTGCATATAGATAGGAAAGCTGACAAATGATGCAAAAATCATTCCTGAAATCAATGATAAAGCCTGAGACAGACATGCAGGTGTTTTGTTTCTCCCACTTACAGATGAATATCAATTTCTATCTCTTATTCAGCAATGTATTTATTGGCATAATAATGTTTTTTGTTGACAAAGTCTTTAATCTGTAGATCACTGTATTGGTACTACAATTTCTGGGGGTTTGGCTGAGAACAGCAGTGCGATGATTTGAGTTGGGAGTGTTCACATCTTGAGTTGTATTCCCTCTCCCTCCTTTATAAATTGATGTCTTGTAGAGGTGCTTGATGTTATTCATTGTTTAGAAAATACTGAATTAGTTGCACTATAACTCTTACCTGTCTAGAAAGCACTTTTATTTCTAGAAGGCTACTATGGGTAACAATATGAAAGAAAAATAAGCCTCCTAATTAGCTGTTCTCTTGTAGCTTCTTTAAAAGTTTATTTTAAAACAGATCTTGAGTTTACCACAAGGCATTGAATAATGTTTTGTACACCCTTGTACTTGTACTAGGACTTCAGTCCAGAAAGCATCAAAAATCGTATGCTTTCATTGCTGTCAGTAGTTGGAGGGATGGACTTGTCAGGGATGTACTAGTTTGGTTTCTTTAGCATTAAATTCACTACACCCCCAAACACACATCAGGGTTTTCTTGAAGCTAGAATTACTCCATTAGGCTGTGAGTCATACTTGAACCCCGTTGCCTTTAAAGACAACATAGTGTGAGTGTCAGTTGAAGGGTGCGTGGGAATAGGCCTGGATGTGCCTGGGGTGGGTATGTGAACAGCTGAATGCAAATGAATCACCACTTCAGAAGAGCATAATATGCACCAGAGGAGCAACAGGTCATTAAAGCCACAGGACTGGTTAGCACAACATGCTTCTTAAATTCTTTGTGCTGAGCTTTAGAAGCTGTTTGCTGTCTCTCTACACACCTGCTGGCATGGAGGTGTGTGACACAGCAAAGCTTCATGGCAAATGGGGCAGAAGGATGAGTGGGTGTCCCTAGCTTGGACTACACTGAGATGGCTCCCTTTTCTGCACTAATGGTTAAGGTTTATGTAAAAGTATACTGTAAATCTGCCTTTTTGAGGCGTTAGTGAAGTGTTTAGACTGCATGAAGTGATTAACTAAATTACAGATGCGAATTTGTATATAAATATAAAATGGATAAATTAACTAAGCAGAGACAAGAATGCATTGGTCTGAAAAAAATCCACAGGGATGTACGACAGGATGAGCCCAGCAAAAGCTCTTTGTGATGTAGCTTAAACACCAGCTGGGCCAGCTGGACACCAGCCTCTTTGAAAATAGATGGTATGGTTTTTGTGTTTGTGACAATGTGATTTTTAAAATGCCTTCCCTTACAAGACACCCTACAGATTTTTCCCACAGGGTAAAAGGTAGAGATGAAATTTAAGCTGCCTGATAATGGATTATTTGTCTTGCCTGAGTGCCTGGCTGTGCCAGTGAGTTATGTGTTTCTACCACTTGCGACGGGAACAGCACGGAACTTGAGTATCAGGAAAGGATGTTTCATATAGATAGATTAGCATGATCGGTTTGGTCACAGCATGCCAGTTTGAAGCGAATTTTCAAATGGTAGACTAAGAAATACTTCTTACAGCACTATTTGGGGGGAAATTTGCTTTTGCTTCACTGGATTTGTGTGGTATCCAGCACTTCTCTCTGCAACGGAGCAGTGGACAACTTCCATGACCATGTCCCCCTGCTCTTGGCTTCTGCTGACTTCCCTGGGAAAAGGAAGTGTTCAGTACAGCGCCCTGCAGGACTGAACATGCTGCCATTAAGAAGGTGCAGTTATTAAATAATGCTTTGAGAGGAAAAAACCTAGAAGGTAGAATTCACTACCAGTTGGCAAGTGGTTTGCATACAAATCTTCTTCCCTCAGGAACAACTAAATGAAATCAGTTATATTTGCATATAAAATAGCTCATCTCATCCCTCATCTGAAAATAGGTATTATGAGGCCCTTTTTCCTCAGAAGAATTCACATGAGGATTGTTTCATGGGAAAGCTAAAATCTGTTCTTCTAAAACTAAATAGAAAATGAGTTTTTTGTATACATTTTTTAATAATATTCACAAATGAGAACTTTAATAGCTTGGTAATCTGTAGAGAAGCTGTATTCAATACTTTAATGAATTTATAAAGATTTGTGAAGTTACTTGTACTCATTAGCTTAAGAATTAGTTTTAGGTATTTTAAAGAAATCTTATTAACTGATCTTGACAAGTGATAAAAAAATCATCCTGTAGAAGCAAGGACAGCTTTTCACCACTGAGAATTTGTCAGGACTTCAATACACATTTTTCTGAATGGGTGTTTCCAGTTAAAATTCAATTTTAGGTCTTGGGATTGAGTTATGAGTCACAAAATGTCACTAAGCAAATCTCCTTAATTTATTTGGGTAGGTTAAAGCTTGAGCTGCAGGTTATTTCATACTTCTTTCTGTGTTTCCATAGCACCCATAAAAGCACCTCTGTTCCTATCTGCATTACATTTTGACTTGGGCTTTTTCATGGTGACTCCCAGGTCTGACTCCAGAGCTCCTGGGCTGTTTCTGCCCAATTAACTAATTAAATTGCATGCTAATAATTAATTATTATGTCAATTATGTTAATTAATAATGAACATGTAATTTAGTCCAGTGGCCTTTATTACAGCTTAGTTAGTGGGTCTGTGACTAGTGAGCCTTTGGCCAAATGAATATTTACTAGATCAGGAACTTTCAGGACAAAAAATGTGACCTGTTACTGAAAGTTAAACTGTAGCTTGAAATCTGTGTGATTTGTTACCCAGGTGGCATGAAGCTGCTTTAAAGCACAGTCATTATAGTTTTGCTCATGACTCAGAGGACTGTTGGGTAACTCTATCGGGCAGGTGAGGGGTGCCAGGGAAGGCTCAGAACCAGGGTTTTACCAGCCTGGTTCTGTCCCTGGCTGCAGTGTCCTGCTGGCCTCATCCCTGCCTCTTTCCCTCTTTCCTGGCACTATGAACTGCACCTGGTTTTTAGGTACAAACTGGGGTCTTGGCACTTCTCCATAAACCCCTTAGAGTGCATGTCAGGGGCATCAAAGTTGGAATACAGTCTGTGCTCCGAGCTGTACTTTCTCAGAGTGCTGCTCTGAAACTGAGTCTTTTTATGCCTTCACTACTAAAACCAAAGTCTTAACACTTTTCCCAAAGTACACTCTTTAGCATCACTATTGGCTTAAAAAGTTATAGTCCATATGTCAGCTGTGAAAGGACTTCTGAAAGCAGCCAACTGTTTTTTCTTTCCATGTGTGAAGTTATGGTACAGCTCTGCTTTCAGGCTTGGTAAGGTTTTTTACTTTTTCATTGTAAAAACAGAGAGGAGAACTTGGAATTAGAAGTGAAGCTGGAGGTATATCATGTCCACGTCTTTACTTGCATCAGGTCTGACTTATGAAAGCGATGGCTGCCTCTTCTCAAGAAATATTTAATTGCCCAATTAATTCACTGCCAGCATGGATTTTAGTTTCCTCTTTGTCATATGTGATTGGCCTGCTGAAACATACGTTTTTCATATCTAAGCATCTTGACACTGTAACAGGCTGCCCAAAGAAGTGGTAAATGCTCTATCCCAGGCAGTGTTCAAGGCCAGGTTGGACAGAGCCTTGAGCAACATGGTCTAGTGTGAGATGTCTCTGCCCATGGCAGGGGGGTTGGAACTGGATGATCTTAAAGTCCTTTCCAATCCAAACCATTCTATGGTTCTATAAGTAAGAGTCCAGCGTTTGAAGCTCAGCTCGTGCAGCACTCAGCAGCAGTAAGACCTGTAAGCCTTTTACTAGAAATTACAACTGCAGAGGGAGAATAAGGTTTAGAAACAGAGCAGATTGATGCTTGAACTTCTGCTCAGAAATGCTATACAGACATCCTGGTTCTTCTAGCTTCTATAAGGCATTTTATTGAGGTTGTGCATAATGTGTTGTTTTATTTCTCCCGTTGACTTTTATTAGGAAAGAAGAGTTACCCATGTGCTGCCTCAGAAATGTCTCTCTCAGCAATAATACTCCTAACTCATTGATTGGCTCCAATCAAATCTGATAGAAAGGTGAGATTGTCTAAGATTTCTGGATTCCAAGTCCTCCTGATAACCCCTCCCCTTGCAGACATGGGGCTGTTGGCTTCATGCTCACAAATGATGTTGGCAGCAGGCAGCTGGCTGGCTAACCCCGCTCCAGCAGCACATGGCATGTGCCTTCTCCTTCCCCACAGAGGCAGCTGAGGACATGGAGAGGAGCTGAGGTTACGGCAGGGGAGGAGGGAGGGATGGGTGCGGAGCTGGGGAACTGCACTGTAGCTGAAAGAAATCAGTCTTCATTAGTCGTGCTGCAAAGACTTGGAGTGATTCTTCTCTCTCTCTTAGGAGAACATTTTAATCATCTGTGACAGGAGAGTTCAGTGTCTTTCTCCTGATTGTCCCTCCAGAGGCTGCTACTTTTGTAGGGGTAATCCACTGCTTAGCATAGTAACACCAGGAACTTGATAGAGAATATCAGGAGAATGCATCAGACATAGCTCCTTGGCCCACTGAAATGTTCTATACCCACTTTCAATAGGAAAAAGGCATTTTTTATTTGATAAAAGTTTAGGACTGGGGGGGAATAACTCATCCTTCTTGAAGCCATTGCTGTGCCTACTTACATGTTAGAAATTGCATGCATTTAAATGCAAGAAATCCTGAATGTTTTAGGGTAGGAGGAGATGCAAAAATGTGACCTGGTAAAAAAAACCAACCCAAACCTAAACTCTTTTTACCTTCCACCCATACGCAAAGCCTGAAACAATGCCAATGAGATGTTTTGGATCAGTTTTGCAAGACACGTATCTTAGACCCCTTGCTTTAGCAAACATGTGTGTACACTGGTACATCCCAGGCATTGCTAATTCCTCCAGAACTGTAGGGCTTCAAAGGATGGTTCAGTACGGAGTCCCTGCTAGAAGCTACTCAACTTTCTGTTGATTTTTCTGCTTTGTTTTTGTCAAAACTGGGCTTTCTTACAGGGATAATTCAGTCCTTCAGAAATGAAGTGATCCCACTGAAACAGTTTGTTGTCAGCATATTATCAGTCACCTTCAGATTTCATCAGGTTTTCGCAAAATGCTCTTGTCAAGCTTGACAGACTTTTCATTCTCATTTGAAACTAATTAGAGCCTCAGCTTTACTTTGATTTTATAAAAGGCTGAGGTGGGGGAAAATTCAGTTACTCTTAGAGCTCCAGCCCTATGCAAACATCTCTATATAATACAGTAGACTTCTACATGTAAAATATATATTTTGCATAATGTTTACATACAATATAGTGAGACATTTGCCAGTTTTCAGATACAGCTGAGCACTTGCAGCGCTTCTTTGCATGCAGATAAACTCATATTGATTCAAAAACAGTAGAACAGAATTAATATTCTGGTAATTATCTATTTCCAATTAAAATATCATTGTGCAATGAGGAACAATAAAAAAGAGCCAACACTTTCAAATATTTGAGGTTGAGTGACTTCAATTAATATTTATGAACCAAAAATAAATGTCCTGACTTTGTAAGAGTGTGTGCACTCACTGGCATCTTCTGCAATCAACAAAAACATGGATGCAGTATAGAGTAACCTGGCTGTCTTCAGCATTTGTTAAGTGCACAAGGCTGCAGCACTTGGGTAAGGTGTAAGTGCGTTGGAGTTTCCTTGGTTAATGATGACAGTCTGCACTAATAACTAGTTTTAAGAAGCAGATGTACTTAACACTTTGAAAAGCACTCAGCAGCTTCTCCTGAATTCCTGGCTTCTGAAATAAAGGCCACTTATTTAGTCCTTCTTTTCTTTTTCGCTGCCAGTCCATGAGGGTGTCTTGTTTTTTTTGTACTCTGTAGTGGTTTTTAAATGTCTGAATATTGTGCGAGTACAAAAGAACCAATTTATACTGTCCATTCCACTCAAAATAATCTTGCTTAAGCTCTCCCAAGGGCTATGGGGTACCTTTTTGCACCTGAAAACAGTTGTTCTGTGAAAAGTTACAAGTTCTTCCATCTGCCTTTGCTGCCCACCTTCCTGGGAGCTTGTTTAATCACTGTACCCTTGGAGGTACAAGAGGAGAAGACAGCAGTGTTAAGTACTGCATCCAGATATGTAGCACTCTTAAACAATGTCTAGGGGGTGTGGGATACAGCAGAGCAAATTGCAAGGAAGTTGACCCTGTTCACTGCAGTTCCTGGCTTTTCACAGAGCACAGTGCTTGGATGCCTGTGAAGATGCTTGCACCACTTGAAGATATTAAGGGCTGACACATTAGCTTGTTTAGTGATGTCATCTGTAGCCCCTTTCTAATTGGGCTTTTGAAGATATGTTCTCAGCTTTACAAGAGCCTTTGAAAGACTGCCCAGCCTTGGTTATTTTTGTGTTGCAGCTGGAGGTGTTCTTATTGACAGAGGTTGAAATTTTCTATATTGAATATATTAGTGATGGATTGAAGTGGTTTTCAAAACTAGCTAATCAAAATGCATTACCCTACTTTACACCCTTCAGAGTAAGGAGCTAGAGAAAGTGCCAGACAAGGTTTAGGACTCCACTGGCCCCCTGTACAGTGTATCAGCTCTACCTTCTCCCTGGGACTCTACAGCTCTGTCCAATGTAATCCCACAGGGATGAGTTAAAGAAATATTTCAATATCCTGAGGTGTGTGGCATACATTTTTTACTTCCGCTCTTAACTGCAGATGTATACTAAGTAATAAAATACATCTTTATATGAAAAGATGGGTATCAGATGAAGTTAAAGTTTGTGGGTTTTTTGCTAGTATAAGTGGTCAATAAGTATCAACATTCCTTGTTTTCATCATTATTCACTGACTTTTATTCCTTCTTAGCTTTGTTAAATAACATTCTGCTTTGCGCAGGAATTGCACAGCAGATTGAACCCAAGAGACATCTGATGCAGTAGTCAGATGGAGGCTGGTATCAGCTATTTCAGTGGAAGGTGCAAAAATCAGCTATCAGTAGACATCAGGTAAAAATGTTGTTTCAGTTCCTTGTGTCTAATAGAGACTGGTTTATAGGCTTGCATATGACATTTAAGTCACTCCATTCACTTGAGATAATACTGTGAAAAGTTTTCATCAATATACAAGTCCAGTTCTGTATATATGTCTATACATGTATAGATATATATATATCTATACACATGTTCAGACAAAAATATATCTCTGCCTTCCTATGGTTTGACACTTTGCCTCAAGGAGCATTTTGTCCCAGATAGATGACCAGTTACCTTTCTTTAGGACAATTCTCTGATTTCTCTTGGTTCAAAACCCTTTACTTCCTCCCTCTTCACATTAATTTCTCAGGTATTTCTGACATAATAATTTGAAAAAGATGTGGAATAACCGCTTCCACCCACCCGGATGTCAAAAGTCAGCACAAATTGGCCTCTGGCATCCACAATGTTCCAGAGAGTGTTTTGGGAAAGGTAAGGGGGTCTGATGCTCAAACACTGTTGAAAATTGCCCTGTGTTTCAACATATCTGTGCTGCTTAGTTGGCACCAGTTTGCAGGAATAGATTTCTCCACTGATTGCAAGAACAGGCTTTTGGTTGACTGAAGGGAAATATTCTTTAAAAGCCTCACAAAATATTGTCAGGTTTAAAGTCTGATAAAAAACTTGATCTACTCCATTGATTGCTTTACAGAACTGCATTTTCTTCCAGAGATGCTCTCCTTCCTCAGCTTTCTACCCCTATCTTTCCCCAGCTTTTAAAACATTGCTCTAGCTTACTAAAGCTATATAAAATTCTCCCATAGCATAGCAGATTGCTGTCTGCTTAGAAAATCTCTCCAATTTTCATTCTGGATGAACAGCTGTGGATTGTGTCCCACAGTATTACTTGCCTGTACCTGCAGTCAGCTGGAGATAAGGGCAGAATTTACCCTTCACTTGGGCAAATTGTGCCTGAAAAATTTGGTGTCCTTCTGTAACAGGGTTACAACACAGATGAATGGTGGAAGAGTGACTGACATCATCTACCTGAACTTGTGCAAAGCGTTTGACACTGTCCCACACAACATTCTTCTCTCTAAATTGGAGAGATATGGATTTGATGGATGGTCCACTTGGTGGGTAAGGAATTGACTGGATGGTTTCAGAGAGTTGTAGTCAATGGCCTAATGTCCAAGTGGAGAACAGTGATGAGTGGTGTTCCTCAAGGATTAGTATTGGGAAGTGGAATTAAACAGTTGTGGTCGAAAACTGAAGAAACATGTTGATAGCAGAACTCTCCTGTCATGGATGCAGATATATCATCCTTTTCCCAGGATTTCACTTTAAGATGAGAAAAATGCTAATTTTTTCTGTCCATCCTCTGTTTCCCACATGCTCTGTAGCTCTTTGGGGCAGTCAGTAATTGTGTACACTAAGGACCGGATGGGACTGTGGCTACAAATATACCGGTTCTTGATGCCAATAATTAAAATGGGATAATACAGATAACTGAAATGAGAGGGGAAGTTCCTCTTTCAAAAAAAATCTTTAATCCACAGGTAATAAAAACCAATTTTGTTATGCCTGACAAGGACTGCAAATAGGTCACAGATTTCCTAAATCAGATACTTCAGCATTTTGCTGGGGAAGGGAATTTCCTGGTTGTATAAATGACATGGTCTGTTGGGATATGGATCTATTGATGAACAAAAACCAGAGACAACCCTGGACTATGGGCATATTTCTCTGCTTTTGAAATGTCATGTCTACGAAAAGTATTTGATTACTGATGGGTTTTAAAACTTTTATGGTTTCTGCTCTGTGTTCTAAGGTATGCTTTTTTCTCTTTCCAACTTGTCAGGTTGAGATACAACTAAAAGGATCAAAGGCAAATGTTTAATTTATTTCCTTATTTTGTATTCCACTTTGAATACAGAGACTTAATTGCTGTCTTCCATTTAACAGGTCATCTGTGCACCAAATTCTTAGAATCATCAAATCATCGAGGTTGCAAAGGACCTTTAAGTTTATGGAGTCCAACCATTAACCCAACACAGTCGAGTCCACCGCTAAGCCATGTAAGTGCATGCCACATCTACATGCTTTTTAAATACCTCCAGGGATGGTGACTCAACCACTTCCCTGGGCAGCATGTTCCAGTGCTTGACAATCCTTTTGGTGAAGCATTTTTTCCTAATAGACAATCTAAACCTCTCCTGAAGCAACTTGAGGCTGTTTCTTATGAACCTGTTGCTTGTTATTTGGGAGAAGAGACCAACACCCACCTCCACACAACCTCCTTTCAGGTAGCTGTGGAGATCAATAAGGTGTCCCCTTCAGCCTCTGCCAGACTTTTCTTCATCTTTTCTCACAGTGTTTCCCCCCACATCCAGTAAAGGATGTAGATTCTTCTTAGCTCTGCTTTAGTTGCTAATGTAGTTATAAAACTATATTTTACTGTCTTTTATGGCAGTAGCCATATTAAATTGTAGTTGTGTTTTGGCCCTCTCAAGAATTTTCTCCCTGCACAATTCATGTCACTCTTGTAGTCCTCCTGAGTTGCCTGCCCCTTCTTCCAAAGATCATAACCACTCCTTTTTTCCAAAGCTCTCTGTTCAACCAAAGCTGTCTTCCCCACAGCCTCATCTTTTGGCACATGGGGATGACCTGCTCCTGCACCTTTGAGATCTCCTTCTTGAAGAGTAGCCAGCCTTCTTCCCACTTTTGCCTACTTTTCTCAGCCATAGTACATATTCACACAGCCTTTGGATGAACGGGAGGACCTTACATCAAGGACTGCAGTTTGTGACCTGTAGTTTCATTTCCTACATGTCTGTCTTCAACAATCCAAGCCTCGTTGTTCAACATCTTTGTCGGTAACATGGAGAGAGGGATTGAGTACTATCTCAGCAAGTTTGCCGATGACACCAAGCTGTGTAGTTCGGTTGATATACTGGAGGGAAAGAATGCCATCCAGAGGGACCTTGACACACTTGTGAGGTGGGCTGATGCCAACCTGATGAAGTTTAACCATGACAAGGGCAAGGTCCTCCACCTGGGTGGGAGCAATCCCAGGCACAGCTACAGGTTGGGCAGAGAAGAGATTCAGAGCAGCTCTGCAGAGAAGGACTTGGGGGTGTTGGTCGATGAAAACATGAACATGAGCTGGCAGCGTGCGCTCGCAGCCCAGAAAGCCAACTGTATCCTGGGCTGCATCAAAAGGAACGTGACCAGCAGGTCGAGGGAGGTGATCCTGCCCCTCTACTCTGCTCTTGCGAGACCTCACTTGGAGTACTGTGTGCAGTTCTGGTGTCTTCAACATAAAAAGGACATGGAACTGTTGGAATAATTCCCGAGGAGGGCCACAAGGATGATCATGGGACTGGAGCACCTCCCATATGAAGACAGGCTGAGAAAGTTGGGGCTGTTGATCCTGGAGAAGAGAAGGCTGTGGGGAGATCTCATAGCAGCCTTCCAATATCTGAAGGGACCTACAGGGATGCTGGGGAGGGACTCTTCGTTAGGGAGTGTAGTGGTAGGGTTAAAATTTAGGTAATGGGTTAAAATTTAAACAGGGGAAGTTTAGATTGGATATGAGGAAGAAATTCTTTAGTGTAAGGGTGTTGAGGCACTGGAATGGGTTGCCCATGGAAGTTGTGAATGCTCCATCGCTGGCAGTGTTCAAGGCCGGGTTGGACATAGCCTTGGGTGTCATGGTTTAGTGGGAGGTGTCCCTGCCCCTGGCAGGGGGGTTGGAACTGGATGATCTTAAGGTCCTTTCCAACCCCAACTATTCTATGATTCTACGATTATAGTGGCATAAGCTTATAAGGCCTTTCATAAAAAGGCAGAGGAGGAGAAGAACCCTCTCCCAAAGTCAAATTGATGCATCAATGTTGTGAACCATAGAGGGCAATAAACAGTGTTCTTGTGGAAGTCTGTGTTTTAACATCATTTAGTGCTACAATTGAGCCTGGGGCATGAACCAAAAACATGGAGGAAAACTTCCAGAAACAACAAGAACTGAAAGCAGGTATCCCTTTAATTTTGAGACAAACCTACAAATTTCACTGCTCAAGCTTCACCACTTGCTAGCTTATGCCATACGTAAATGTACCACAAACTGTGACATTGAACTGTGACATGTAGTGTACTAGCATGCTTTCCTATTCCATCTTAATAGAATTATGTGATTTTTTTCCTATGCCAGCACAATATTAGTTAAATTAGAAGTTCAGTTGGATTTCATTACCAGCATTCTTGTAGAAGTACTGTAGTCAAATCTTCACTTTTAGCTTAATCTCAAAGTCAACAAAACTACACAGAATTTTGACAGAAATCTAAAAGGTGTCATTTGTGTCAAGCTTGCACTGATTAATTTATTGATCTGTTTCTGTTCAGCTAAGGAGAGTGCTCAGATGGACTAAGAGGAGGGTAACAAAAGCACTAAGGAAGTGGATCAAAATGAAGAGAAAACACAGAACGGCTTGTTTGAAAATCCACTTTGGAAAACCAGGCTGGCATCATCAATTAATTCAAGGGAGTGAGTCCGTTCTGCTGCTGGAGATGATAGGATGTGTTGTGGCAGTAGGAAAGGGTCTTTTGCAGTAAGCACAAAAGCATCCATGTCTGAGGCAGCAGAGGCTGATGCAAGGTTGGAAAGGTGTCACATAGTCACAGAACGTGTTAGGAAGACTGTCTCTGTTTCATCTTCCCAGGTAGATCTGGACTGGCAAGAAGAGGTTTGTTATGGCCAAAGGAAAAGATCTATTACATGTATACATAATATTGAGAGTCTCATCTTTGGGGCTCCTACATATGCAAACCCAAAATGTATCATACACATACATAGAGGGAATTGACTTTGGATGAATCAGATTTTGCAGATCTGAGAGCTGGGGAAAATGGGGTGGTGTGGATATTTTTGGCATTTGGTTTGTTTGGATGTTTTGGTTTGTTTTGTTAATTTTTAAAAATATGTCCAATGAGGCATCATCCAGCTGAGAGAAATTGAGAAAGAAGACTATTTGTCAGGGAGAGATTAATCTGGCCCAGGTAGCATGTCCATAAGATGCTTATAAAGAGACAGAAAAGAAGCCATATCAAGACTGCAGCATATTAATTTCCTGTTTCACTCCTCCTACATGGAGCAGCTGAAGCTACAAAATCACACTGCTCTCTGGAGCTGAAGGTTGCTATTTTTAACCCTTGCTGTGTGAGGCTGAATGTCAGACCTTCCTCAGGTTAGAATGGATGGTACTCAGACTGTTGGTAGTAAAGGGCTTCAGGCAGCTTAGGGCTCTCATGCTTCATGAGTCACTACTAAAGGCTATAAATAGTAAGTAATATAAATTATATAAGCCTTACAAACCATATAGCGTGGGTATAGTATGACTGAGCCCAGTCACCCCATCCACAATTTTATAATCTCTTAGCATTGTATTATACTTGAGTTCTGAAATACTGAGTACAAGCCAGGGTCTGATGCACTGGTGAGATGTTAGTTCTCGTTTCTCAGGACACGTTTTTTATAATATATTGCCACAAGTGGGGAAAGGCTGGATTGAAATGGCATGTGAAAGGTGTGAAGGCGGGTAAGATTTGGCCTCTGCCAGCAGAAAAGGTCACAGCTCGGGAGGGCAGGAAGCAAAACCTGAATTCATGCAGAGATTGGTGGTTGAAGTCTGATTAAAATTTTGCTAACTGGCAAACTCTGAACTTTATTAGGAAAGGTCAAGTTGGTTTAGCAGCAAAAAGAGGCTGCTTCCAAGTCCTGGTGACTTTCTTTTCCCCAGCTGGAAATAACTCTGGACTGTCTGGATAAGTTTAAGCCAGTTCGGTGCCCATAAAATAAGCAGAGTTACACTAGGACAAGTTTATCGTTGGCATGATGACTCGCTGAGCCACTTTTGCACTAGGGATTGGTTTTAGTCAGCCTTCCTTGAAGTTAATTTTCTGAACTATAACAAGTTCTTATCAGAGACACCTGAATAAAATAATCATTTTAAATCAAAAATATTAATAAAGAAGGTATTTCAGATACTTCACTTGCAAATAATTCATTTCACTGAATAAGTTTTCTCAAATCAATTAGGAGTCTGTCAGTTACCAGCAAATGGTAATTTAACAGCAGGAACAATTTTGTGTATTTTTAGAGAGGAGGAGAGAGTCGAACCAATTTCTTCGAAATTTCTCCTGCAACCCACAGGGTCCTGGCTGAACGTTTCTCTCCAACAACACATGAGCTTTTGTTTACCAGTCTTCCTATTTGGAACAAGGACATATTGACTTAGGGCTACTCTAAGCCTAGTTATTTTGTTTGCTGGTGGAGCATGATGAGTATTTACTCTTATGATCAAAATATACAGTCATGTGATTTATGTGTCTCGAGGATAAACCCAAGATGTATAGAGACGCATGAGTGCCAACTGTTTCTATATCTATAGCTGATGTACAGATCCGTTTAACTAAGTCCTCAATACAGAGACACAAAGGACCAGAGTGACCTAGAATGCCTATGTAGTGATCTGAGTCACATTACTAATGCACTGTTTATGCAGTTCTTGATAGATGTTGCTTTTTAGTCTTTAATGGATGATTCTTTGTTGTAACCCAATTTGTTCTTATAAGCTCAGGTCTGCCTACAGCTAGCTAACAGAACCCAGTAGGTACAAATTGTGCCTGAACTCCTTACTCTCTCCAGCATTTGGATACTTGATGCTATATTCTTTCACCCACATAAAATACAAATAGAAACAATGCCTTGCCAGTCTGTGTCACTTCTAGTGATGGAAGTAGGGCTCATTACCTTTTATTTGATGAATTTGGAGTCCAAAAACATTTCCTGAGAGGGGGCGAGGAAGAGAGCTCTGCCTGATGACAAGGCTGCAGGCTGGATGTGTGCAGTGACACCCACCTTCAGCCTCCACTGCTAGACCTGGTAACTGCACTTGGGAATGCAAGGGGGAGCAACAGGGGAAGCCTAGCTGCAGTGCTGGGTAGTAGGACAGTTGCTTATGAATTAACCAAAGCTTATGAAGACAAATGTATAACTTGGATGCCTTGTCTCGTTGTCGCATGATTTGTCATGGTCCTATCAAAAGCGTAGGTTAAGGACCACCTTCCAGTGTCCAGATTCTGAAGTCTAAACCCCATTGTGATTTCATGAAAAATGAAAAACCTGGCTCAGAGTGATCTCTACCAATCATTGGGTGCATGCTGGAGACAACAAGATTGGATGCTGGAAACCACGAAATGTACCTCTGACTCTTCTAGCTGCACAGCCAAGGACTTTGATTTTCTTTACTTGATTATCCAGGCCAAGTTGCTGTTTCAGCTGCATGTTGGTGCAAGGTTATATCAGTCCAAGTAGCATGTGTTAGTAGTGCTGTAGAGACATCAAAAAACAAATGACTGTGCTTTGGCACCCTCAGTCACAGGATGCCATGGTCAACAGCAAAACCACACAGACAGCAAAGCCCAGGCAGCCCTCACTAGATTAAAGCAACATGTCTCAAAAGAAAAGGTCATTTGACCTCAGGCAAAAGCAAGAATGTGCCATGCAATTGTCATTACTTCTTTACGGTAGGATTGCTGAAACTTGGACAGCTTGGAGTTGTCATATACAGTACCTTAATTGGTTCTGCATTTCACTGGGCAAAATTACAAATACATGTGTTTTCTACAGTTCAAGAATTCTCTGTATCTGCTTCCCTAAACTCTACATTGGTTTTACTACCTAGTGTATATTTTTATCTGCACAGCTGGCTGTCTCAAGTCATCATTAAGAGGAATGACTGAGATGAAGCTCTCTGAAGTGATACAGGCTGTGCTTAAAGCAAAGCAGTTTCTGTCCATGGGAAACCTCATCATAAACTCTCAGTTTCCTTTCTCTCTTGTTTTAAGTTGAACCAACAAAGAAATTTATGAAAATGCATTATTCTAATAGTTCTTCTCATACTTAAGAAATAGCTGTGCAGGTTAATATTAATACTATATTGTATTTGGTGCCAAATACATGCTAAGTACTGTACAAAACCAAAAAACAATGACACTCCAGTCTATTCCAAAGGTCTTGCATAGCAAATTTCTTGTTAACCATAGACACATTTTCTGAGTAATTTAACTGAAACAACTTACAGGCATGAATTCGAAGCAGAAGCAGGAGTGTTTCACAGGTCAAGGCTCGGGGGGATTTTTAAGCGCATGAGTCAAGGCCCAGGGAGGTTAGGAGAGGTTCTAACCAACTAATGGATTTTAGAGGTTAGGTTGTAAAGACAGTGAATTAGTGCACAAGATACATATTCAATCAGGTTCTGGAAATTGTGTGTGTGATACCTGATATTAGTACAAATTTGAAACCCAGTGTCTCATGAAGGTGGAAAATATTAGTCTTTTCCACTGCTGGATGGCCCTTTTGGATGAAAAGTGTAATCTTCTATCCAAAATGCCTCTTGTCGCTCATTCTACCACAATGTGCGGAGACTGCTTTTATAACAAGAATTTATTTACCATTGCCAGGATCTTGTCAAACTCTATACTTACTAACTTGTTTTTACAAATTTGGTCTCATTTCTCATTGGAGCTTGATGAATTAAACTGTGCAACAGTGTTTGTGTCTGTATTTTGAGATCCTGTGAGACAGAAATAACAGTTAAGTTAAAAATGTGAATAATTGTAAGGGTTGTGGAAATTTCACCTTTCAGTGATTTTGGTTATAATTAAAATAATTACTGCGCAATTTACTTAATGAAAATGTTTAACAGAAGTGCTAAAAGAACATACCAAATTAAAATGTACATGTTTTGGGACTCATATGGCTTTCAGTCAGGATCTCAAAGGACCTTACAGTCCCACTGTTTTTTAAATAAGCATAGTATGCAGAACTGCCAAACTTCTGGGCCTTTTCCACCTCAAATATTAGGATTCTCTACCGACTTATTAAAATCTCTGCAGATAAAATACACCTGGAGAAATTTTGCTCTTGATACTGTTGGTGGAATATTCTTCCTTTTAGCACATCAATCTCTACTGCTTTATCTAGCTTACTTGTAAAATAACTTCATAGTTTAGAATACAATAACTTAATAATTTAACCAAGAAAATGCATCTTGGTGCTCAGAAATTACATTCCTGTTATAAAGAATAGAGTCTTTTTTGTGGCACCAACTTTTTTTGCCAAATTCAGTGAGGTATAATACGAAGAATCAAAATGATCATTTCCAAAATTACTTGGGAGTGTGGTTTGGCAGGATGGAGCCATGGCAAGCAGAACACTGTGTCAGGTCAGGGCAGTAACACAGTAACTGCCCTGCTCTTTCAGTAACACAGCTTGTCTGTCTACTGTCATTATAAGCTGCTGAATAGTAGATGGAAAAGCTTCTGTGAACATCATAGGCTGGAGCAGTTCACTCAGCTATTAAATACTGGGCAGAAGGAAATAGGAATAAATTTCTTAGTGTCATTGATACAAACCTTTCCTGCTGGATAAGATATTCCATTGTCTGTACACCTGGAAAAACAAGACAAGAATTTTTACTGAAGTGGAAGGAAATGCTCTGCAAGTCTTGGAAGATGAAACCACTTATTCACAGCACCCTGCTCAGGGATGCTCCTCCAGTGTTGCCATTGTTTAATACAGAGCTCATTTATTTCTTTGCTGTGTTACATATAACTGCAGAGGAGGTTTGTTAGTTTCTTTCATTAAGAAAGAAAGAAAGAAAGAAAGAAAGAAAGAAAGAAAGAAAGAAAGAAAGAAAGAAAGAAAGAAAGAAAGAAAGAAAGAAAGAAAGAAAGAAAGAAAGAAAGAAAGAAAGAAAGAAAGAAAGAAAGAAAGAAAGAAAGAAAGAAAGAAAGAAAGAAAGAAAGAAAGAAAGAAAGAAAGAAAGAAAGAAAAGAAAGAAAAGAAAGAGAGAGAGAAAGAAAGAGAGAAAGGGAGAAAGGAAAGAAAGGAGGAAAAGAGGAAAGGAGGAAAGAGGAGGAAAGGAGGAAAGAAAGAAAGAAAGAAAGAAAGAAAGAAAGAAAGAAAGAAAGAAAGAAGAAGAAAGAAAGAAAGAAAGAAAGAAAGAAAGAAGGAAAGAAAGAAAGAAAGAAAGAAAGAAAGAAAGAAAGAAAGAAAGAAAGAAAGAAAGAAAGAAAGAAAGAAAGAAAGAAAGAAAGAAAGAAAGAAAGAAAGAAAGAAAAAGAAAGAAAGAAATGAAAAATGAGGTGAGTGACCCTTTGGCTCTCTGACCAGTCCTCATCTCCCCGCAGAGGTGGGTATAACCTGCCAAGCAGTTTCTCATCCACCTAATGAGTCCCTCTAGTGGTGCCATCCTGAAAATCTTACTCCTGGAATCCCAAATTAATGAGGAGTAAATGACAATCAAACCCCACAAGTACTTTAATGCAACCTGTCATTAGTCAAAATACTATAACTTTGTGAAATGCAGATATATTTTGGTCTAATTAGCATCACGCTTATGGAAAACCACATACCAGGGTAATTCCAGTGTCTTCAGTTTAACTGGAGTTGAAACTGTTTTCAGTGACAGCTGATCAAACTCCTTAATTTTCATGAAACAGGCTAAAAATATGATGTTTTTTCAACATGAAAATGTTCTCATCTCTTCCCAAGAATATATTTTAGGAAGTTTATTTTGAGCAAACCAATCATATTTCTATGGTGACCTTGTGAGGGGCAATTTCAGCCTTATCAGTCTACATACTTACTGCAAATGGGGAGTTCAAGTTGGGACATAGCAATCACAAATAGATCTGAGAAAATAAATGATATTTCTACTTTCTTGAAGGTATAAAATGTTGGGAAGGAAATTACAGTGAAAGGTTGGAGGTGAAATGGAACTGCTGAAAGTGAAATTAAAGAACTGAGGAATGGTCCTTGAAGCAAACATATTTGCATGGGAATTGCTCAAGACACCATTTTTTTTTTTAACTCTTAGTGGGTTTGGTTTTTTTTTTTTTTTTGGCAGCGGTTGTTACCTTGTGGGGGTTTTAAGCCATGTATTTAGGTAAATAGGAGACACCATTTTGTTTGTAGGTTTTTTTTATCTTTCAGGGTTTAGGGCAATCCAAGTAGACCTACAAAGTGTTTTAGTTGACTCTGAACCTGTGAGTGGTGAAACACAGTGTGTAAAGGTGCCACACATTAGGCAATGACCTAAATAACAGGAAACAGATGATGACCAAGCACAAGCTGTCCTGACCAGCTGCGTAGCCAGGAGCACCCTCAGCACTGCCACACATCCTGATGGGAAAGTGAATATCACTTAGAGCCTGGTAAATCCAAAATTGGTTGAAAGGGATATACTGTGAGAGTACAGAGCTGCTGCTGCAACAGTCAGAACTGTTCTAAAAGTGCAGTGAGCAGGAATGGTGTAGCTACAGGAAAAATATGGGTGATCAGAGTTTGTTCATTTCCCATTAGAGCCATCACTTCCCTGCTGCTCCTCCTGGATCCTTGGCACTTGAATTGATGTGCTTTATTTCCCGTTTCCCACATTGCCAGGGAGATGCTGGGAGCGCCTGATATTTCTCTTTGGTTGGGCACTTTCTTGATTGAAATTCAGCTTTATCTGGAATACATTAACTCTGTTAGTCTCAGGAATTGAGAGATTCATGTGGAGAAATCCAATTAATTTCTTTTCTTCCACCAGGTTGTCAGTCAAGGTACGGGAAGGAAAATGGTATCTCTCATTTTTTTCCTAATACCTTGAGGTTAGATGAGATTAAATGTACTGTAATATTGCAGAGATACTTGACCAAGTCTGATGACTGACAAGTCAGTGAAATTGCCCATAGGTCCTTCCCTGGTCATTGAAGAAGCTGAGCTGTGTTAGCCTGGGAGATGGCTCTGCTGCATTTGGGATGGAAATTCACTTTCCAACCAGACTCCAGAGCCAGCACACCTCTTCCTTCTGCACTGTGGGCTGCAAATGTGCTCAGACCCATGGTGAAAGGGTCTATACCACCCTGGGATATTAATCCTTCAGATATGCAATGGATGAAATCTTCAAAAGCGCCAGCTTCAACTTACTGTTAAAGTCAATAACAGGGAAGCACAGGCTGCAAAGTTTCCTGTCATAAACCTAAATGTTAACTCAGTGCAAGGGGACTTACCAACAGCTGCTTTGAAAGAGTTATAGGTGCTTTAGGTATCACAGTTTTGCATTTCTCAATGGAGTGTTTGAAGGCTGAAAGTATCATCCAAAATTTATTTAAATTTCCATGAGTTTGACTGTTAATAGATTTATTTTTAATCATGTATTGTTTTCAAAAGAATCACAGAATCATAGAATAGTTAGGGTTGGAAAGGACCTTAAGATCATCTGGTTCCAATCCCCCTGCCATGGGCAGGGATGCCACATAATCTATCTGGGAAGCTTTGAAAGGCAACAGGCTAAAATAATAAGCAAAATTGTAAAACCAACCAGACTGATACCAAAAACCCACCCCAAAATAAGATTTGGGTTCAGAAATTATCCTTTTTTATTTCAAAACATTAAGCAGAGAAACGTGGCTGCCTGATATTTGTGTTTATGCCTCTTCATGCAGAAGTGTGCTGACCAGGGAGGAAAGGTTTGGGCTCTGGAATCAATATTGAGCACTGAAGTAGCTTTTAGATGCTCAGCTCCTGCTGTGCTTGGTCTAATTTGCAGTATGTTGAAATCCCATTTTAAATGCTGCTGGAGGAGTCTGCTTTATCTCAGCGAGAAATCTAGGGAAGTTGGTAGCTGCAAATAATGGATCATCAGGAAATAAATGTAAGGATAATGTATGCAGGGAAAACGTCAGCCATTAAACTTGTTTTGGAGGAGGGAGGGCTCACATTTCTGCTCATTTTTTACTGTTAACAATGAAATCATCCAATCAGTATGGGGAACGATTGGGTGTAATGGCTAGATTTCTATCTTATGGCTGAAATCCCAGAAATACTTGCTTTTAAATTTGGTCTAGCTGGCAGAGATAAACATTCACACTCAAACTTTCAGAAGAAGTGGTCATCTGGGAGAAGGTCTTTCAGCTCCTGAGCTCTTCTCTGCCCACTGGGTTTCACCCTCTGCCGCATTTTGAAGGGTCTCCACAAAACTGTGCCAGTTGAGCTGTATATGCTCTGCCAAAGTGTAAAACAATCTTAGGCCTTGCCAAGAAGTACAGCAGCTCTGTGTGCTCCTTTGGCATCTGATTTTTCCAGCAAAAGACATTTGAATATTGGGCAGGAATCCCAGAGGGTGAGAAATAGCCCTCACCTTCAGAGAGAACTTCTTAGTCGGTGAAACTTCCTCTCAGCACAGTCTTTGGCAGCCCCTTCTTTTAAGGGACCAAGGTAACTTTAGGCAAAGACATGGGTAACTTGTGAGCCACTTAAATAGATAAATGAAGCTAAGAACTGAAAAAACTCATGCAGCCTGGCTCCATTCATTGCTATAGCAATAACTCCCCGTGAAAGCAGTGCATAGAAGTGGTTTAGATGATAATGCACTTTAAAAATGCAATTTTAAAAGGTAGAAAAACCCTCTCTCATCGTAACCCACGGATCTGTGAAGTTCTTTAATGACATTAATATGGTTCTTTGCTTTCCTGAAGGAGTTTTCAAGTGGCTGAGAATGAATTTAACAACTCCTACCTTGAAGATACAGGCGAGAAGCTAGATGCATGAGTGCTTAAATAGTAGAAGTTTTCAGAATAGGTTGTACCTTGATATGAGTGAGTCCCCTGCCTTCTCTTATTCAGATTTCCAACCATCCCAGAGCAGTTAGAGATGCAAATGCAACTAGAAGTCACTGGCTGTCATCTGGGTGTAATTCACTTACGCCCTTTGGAAGGTCCACGCCCTGCTGAAGTGCTACAACAGGAGAAACATTCCCAAGAGACTCTTCCCAGCCAGAGTTATCATTTGTCAGGGCAGGGTATAAAAGAAGGTTTTCCTGAAATACATTTTTTTGCTATCCACAGGGTGCAGCTACCCTCTTACAACAGCCAATGCCTTATCCATCTGCTCTACAAAATAGGGCACAAGACCTCCACCTCACATTGTGAGTGCTCTAGGAAGGTTACAGGCAGTGAGTCCCTTGAGGTGCAGCTGCCTACATCTCTGCATCTGCAAGGTGGTAGCCCTTTTACACATGCAACTCTTCTACACAGTTGAGAATAAAACAGTCCAAGGAATTAGTAGGTTATTTGGCTTTCAAGTACATTTTTCTGCTGTTTGCTGAGGCATTAACTATACCTTCTTTTGTTTAGGTACCTGGCAGCTAGCAATATGGTTTCATTAAATGACTTTTGACTAGGAGAATTCAGCTACTTTGTTAAAACTAAAATATGAAGCAGCTCTGTGATAGGTGGTATTTTAGTACTACACTGCTTTCTCTGAAGTAATTAAATAGAAACTGAAAATGCATTTAATTTTCAGGTACATTCATTTGTCTTAGGATGTTAGAGTAGCCTTATTACCGCACCTACTTCAGCTGAACAAATGGAAATTTCTATTCGACTCAGGCCAGGTTGAGCTAATTTTAGATGCAGGTAGGTTTTGCCTATCAATATCTGAATGTGATTTGGATATTGCTAAAAGGGGAAAAATCTAGGACTTTTACCTCCTTCACTAAACAAAATAAGAAAAAGATTGTTTAAATTTCTGGGAGCAGACTAAAAGCAAATTGGGAGAATAATAAATTTTGGTTTAAAATTTAAAGGAAAAAAATTAAAAATGTAAAGAAAATTTATTTTTCTTCTTTTCAAAATGGGAAAAAAGTCAAGTAAAGTGACCAAGTAGAAGTTTAATTCCCTTGAAAAAAAATCCTTTATTTGCTTATTTTGGGAAAATTCTTATTACTTCTTATACATCTACATGTCAGAATCATTTTGAAAGTAAATGTTGACAAGGTATTTGATTCCCCCCCCCCCCCCCCCAAATTTTTCTTTGAGCTGAAACTAGTTGCTTAATCTAATCCAAATATTCAAAATGTTTCCTTCCTCTTGACTAAGGATTTCTCAGTGAAGGAGCTGTCTGGGGAAAACCCTCCCGAGTTCCAAGAAAATGAGAATTTGGAGAGGAAATGTAGGTGTGGAACTTGCCAGGAAGGAATAGATATGTCCCCAGGGCATAGTAGAATGTGGAGGTCCCATGGCACAAGGGTCTGGGGGGGAGAAATCTAGAAGCAGGGAGGCGGTTGTCTTGAAGTCAAAAAGATCCAATGTTATAGTATATACTAATCTATAGAATATCATTCTTATAATAATATATAATAGGATATTATATATTGAAATATAATAAAATTAAAATATTAATAAAATATAGCCTACAATAATAAAAAATAATAATAGGATAATTCCTATTATATAGGATATCCTTTGATATAGAATATCTGATATCAGGATGCCCCCATCCTGGGGTATAAGAAGCTATGTCCTGCAGAAAAATGAAATAATTATCGCCAGTTCTCTGATAGTTTCTCATCATCTCTGTCTCTTAACTGTCAGTACTAGGATCTGCAAGGAGTAGAGAGTGAATGCAACATCTGAGTCAGCTCAGCTCAGGTGCAGCTAGGTGATCTAGCCAGAAACAGCAAAGCTAAAGGCCACCTGTACCCATCTGCATGTTCAGCTGTTCAGGTTTTCACCTATGCGAGTCATTGGCTTTTTCAAACTTCATACTGAATAAAGTCTTGAAATGAACTACCAGTTTGATCAAACCAGTCTCTTGAGTAAGAGAAATATTCTTCCTAAATGGACAATACAGATGCCACAGAAGTAACAGGAATGGGTTTTTATGAAGTGACAGTGGGGAAGGAGGTAGCTGAAAAACTATGAGCTGAGCGCATAAATGTGTTACCTGTATTTTGTCAGAGCAGTCAGCATCATACAGAATCCCCTTCTTTTCACTGATCATCACTCCTTAGAGTGAAACCCCAAGAATGGCTGAAGACAGCACTCCAGCTGGAAGAGGTTATTGCTCTCAGTCATGAATGGGATCATTACCCACTTTCTTCCCACTGCAAAATCATTTAAATATGGGAGATGATAGTGCAAGCATGAAAACCCATTATAATATATAGCTGCACTAAGCCTTTCTGTAGTGGAAAGTACATGCTGTATATCAGTGATATCCAACCCCAGCTCAGGATCCATAGTAGCTCCTGGCAACATCTGCTACAGCAGATCTCTCAGGCTACTGCAACATTGCAGCTGTGTCAAAGAGCTGTGGGGCAAAACACGGCTGCAAAGAAAAGAGAGGGACGCAGGTTCAGCGCATGCCCAGAAGAGATCTGTCACTGCGGCTCCTAAAGCATCTTCCTGGACTCCCTGAGTGATGCAAGGCCTGAGTGGGACAAACCCCTTCCCTTCATTGAAGAGCTTTTACTGCAACATGTAACTTACACCTGTAAGCCAAGGGAAGAGAATCTCAAACCCTGTACTCTTCAGTTCAGCAACCAGACCTCAGCTAAAGCCATGAGATTTACATACCTTCTCCCAAGATTGCTCTCAAGCTCAGGGTCACCACTGATCATGGATACCTTTAGTGAAGCCCCCAGCCACCATTTGTGTGCATGAGCAGTCTTGGCAGTTCTTGAGATTTATGGTGGTTTAATACAACAGGAGAGGCCAGATGGGCTCTCTGTGGACTGCATGCAATGCTCTCTTAATCTGTGCTGGAAATGGGAATATTGGATGAGCTGCTTAAGATAGATGTAGAGATACTTTCTATTAAGTATGTAGTCAGTCACTGTAGGTAGGGTATACACTACATATTTCTAGCCATTGAATTCATCAATACAATGAATGCAATTAAGATGGGTAATGAAAAGGCCCCTGTCCTCCCTTAAACTGGCACATAATTTTACCTGTCAACAATCTGCAGTACAGAAGGTTGTTTCTGAAATTCCTGGCTCTAGAAGTTACCGAGCTACTTATGAAAACGTGCTTAACTGCCAGTGAGTCAGCATTCAGAGGTCTGAAACTCATTTCCAGGAATTATGTGATTTACAAGGCTTGACTTCCAAACCCCCTGACTTATACAGCAAGAGAAAAAATAAAGAAACTCTCAAATACAAGGCCCGCATGCCTTTCAATGCAAACCACAGTAAGAAAACAGCCTCTTGAGACATATCTTCACTTGTCATTTAGAATCAGAGTGTAGAGGAAAAATGCTCCATTTCAGTCATTTTCTCTTTTAGGTTACGGTTTCTTCACTGATGTTGAGTCCAAAGATCTCCTGAACCAGAAAAAGGAAGCATTCTTTAAATTTAACAGTACAAATCAAGACTATACATGTTCCTTTGAATCCTTTAAATGTGGAGTGAGAATGTTTGGTACATCACCAGCATCGTAACTGATGATATCTGCTTCAGGCAGAGTTATGTGAGCAAAGCAGAGGTAACAGGCTATTGGCAGCAGAAGTTTTTGTATTATTGTTTAACACCAATATCCTACTGGATCCCAGGAGCACTTTGGCCAGTCACACTTCCAAAGATGAGTTCCAAATAATGCCTGTGATATTCAGGTGGGAGTGAGAAAACTTTCAGGTCCTATTAGGGAATAAGATGAATAATTCATTTGGAGTGTTAAGGCAAAGGATGTGACCCTTCCTGCGTGTCCCCCAGCCACTAAGCAGGATTTGCTGGTAGTAAACTCTTAGGGAGAATAATTTTTCTTCCTGGCAGTGCCTTCAGCAGCGGGCTGTGTACTCTTGGAAATAAGTCTCTGTTCTGTCTCATTTTCTTAATTTCCTGGCTATGTGTCCTACTCCTCAGACAAATATTTTTCCTTTTCATCAGGGGTGTTATGGTAAAGGTGTAATTCGTACTTCTAGGAGCCAAAGCAGTAGCAGAGCTATTAAACATGCAGGATATGCAACCTTATGAGACCTCATTTTTTGGAAGAGGCATCCACATTCCAGACTGAAAGATGAGACAAGGCAGAGACTCATGGCTGTTTGTAGGGAGGCAGAGCATCCACCCTTGCACCAGAGCCTTGGTTAACCAAGTAGTGCTGTTCCCGTTAGTGTGGTATGTTTTTAATTGGAGTGAGGTTCATGACATCAAAGAACTAACCAAATTTGTGGCAAGTCTTGTAATTATTTTTTTTATGAGTGACATTTAGTACTTTTATTTGCCATCTGACTCCTATATTCCTGCAGAAGTTGCCATCATCTTTGCTGTGATTGGTAAATGTCACTGAGGAATATGATAATATGCAGAAAGTGCTAGTAGAACTACATATATATATATATATATACACAGAGTTTTCCTCATATTTAAGGACAAATTAGGTACTTGGCAATTTCTCAGTGTCATATAGTCTGCAGTATCTTGCATTGCTATCAGTCCATTTTCAGAACAAGTTATGCCATGGGAATAAGCTGGCTTTATCTTGTGAGAGCAGGTGATCAAGTCTGTGGGTACAGGTAAAACCCCAATCATGATTGTCTGAAAGTTTTAATAGATTTTACTTAATTATGTTGTACTTTAGGTTAGTTTTTGTGATTTGCCCGAACCTGAAAATTAGCCTGAAAATAGGCATGATTTCATGTCTTTGACAGAAACCTGAGGTTTGAAGTAGGAAAATGGACATTCTTTCTATTCTGTAATCCCATCATGTTAATAAATTCCTTGCATATTTCTTTTGTTTAGTCGATAAAAACCTCCAGGGTTTCAATTATATTCGCACAAACTAAAAGACCTGCCAGTGCACATTATGAGAATATATAAAATAATTTGGATCAACTTGCTTGGGTTTTATCAGAGCAGGAGATGAGTTATTTTGCTAAGGTGATACCAGGCCATTAAATAAAGAGGAATATGTTTAGTTCTCTGGTGGTAGTATTCTACTGGGGCTTTTCTTTCTAGCTGCAGCATCCCAAGCCAAATGTTTATGCTTCATCTAGAAGCCAATAGATGACCTGCCTAGGTTTTTCTGCAAACATAAGTCTCTTTAAATGTTTTATGAAGGAAAACAAAACAAACCAAAAACCACTTCATGTACATTTTTGCCTGTTCTCTAAGCTGCAAAGTAGTCTATTATGACAGTAACATTCTAATTGAGGTAAAATGAGTTCAGAAATGTTCGTGGGCACTACTCTATGGGAATCTGGCACCAGCCAGAGATCTGACAGCAATCTTCATTTGTTATTTGTCCAAAGCAAGCTGGTATTGCTTCATCATCATTTTGTATTACAAGTCTAGGTTTGTCCCTGGGCTGAGTTAAGAAGCAAAGAAAAATGCATTTGAAATGAAGGTCCAAACTCAATGAACATGGTGTTATGTATGAGTTATCCTTACTTCCCAGCACTGGTTTTGTGATCCTCAGTTTATATCTCGCTATTATATGGTAAAGAGTGGGCTACCTAGAATTAACAGAATGGAATACCAGATGTGAAAATTAGAGAAGTAGAGAAAATGTTATCTCTCTGAAAAATATTGCACTGGAAACATAAGAAAATATTCAGATAAGTAGGTAAATGTATACACATAAGCAGCATATGATCTTTATTGCATATAAAACAATAAAGTTATTGAAATCCTAAACAACGAAATCTACCGGCCTTCTATGATGGGGCTACAGAACTGATAGACAGGGGTAGAGCAGTTGATGTCATCTACCTGGACTTGTGCAAAGCGTTCGACACTGTCTCACATGACATCCTTGTCTCTAAGTTGGAGAGAAATCAATTTGATAGGTGGACCACTCAGTGGATAAAGAACTGGCTGGATGGCTGCACGCAAAGAGTTGTACTCAATGGCTCAATGTCCAGCTGGAGACCAGTAACGAGTGGTGTCCCTTGGGGATCGGTGTTGGGACCGGTGTTGTTCAACATCTTTGTCGGTGACATGGACAGTGGGATTGAGTGTGCCCTCAGCAAGTTTGCCAATGACACCAAGCTGTGTCTTTCGGTTGATACGTTGGAAGGAAGGAATGCCATCCAGAGGGACCTTGACACACTTGTGAGGTGGGCTGATGCCAACCTGATGAAGTTTCACCATGACAAGTGCAAGGTCCGACTCGTGGGTTGGAGCAATCCCAGGCACAGCTACAGGCTGGGCAGAGAAGAGATTCAGAGCAGCCCTGCAGAGAAGGACTTGGGGGTGTTGGTCGATGAAAAAATGAACATGAGCCGGCAGTGTGTGCTTGCAGCCCAGAAAGCCAACCGTATCCTGGGCTGCATCAAAAGGAGCATGACCAGCAGGCCGAAGGAGGCGATCCTGCCCCTCTACTCTGCTCTCATGAGACCTCACTTAGAGTATTGTGTGCAGTTCCGGTGTCCTCAATATAAAAAGGACATGGAACTGTTGGAACAAGTCCAAAGGAGGGCCATGAGGATGATCAGGGGACTGGAGCACCTCCTGTATGAAGACAGGCTGAGAAAGTTGGGGCTGCTGAGCCTGGAGAAGAGAAGGCTGCGTGGAGATCACATAGCAGCCTTCCAATATCTGAAGAGGGCCTATAGGGATGCTGGTGAGGGACTCTTCATGAGGGACTGTAGTGATAGGACAAGGGGCAACGGGTTAAAATTTAGACAGGGGAAGTTTAGATTGGATATGAGGAAGAAATTCTTTAGTGTAAGGGTGGTGAGGCACTGGAATGGGTTGCCCAGGGAAGTTGTGAATGCTCCATCGCTGGCGGTGTTCAAGGCTGAATTGGACATAGCCTTGGGTGGCATGGCTTAGTGGGAGGTGTCCCTGCCCCTGGCAGGGGGGTTGGAACTGGATGATCTTAAGGTCCTTTCCAACCCTAAGTATTCTATGATTCTATGATTCTATAATCAGTGAAAAAGAAAGAAGCCTTCTGTATCAGGACTCTGCATTTACAGAGTTGGAGAAAAGCTTGATATGTCAATAGGCATCACATATACAGTTGATAGAGCACTTGAAAAAGTCAGCTGCAAATTCTCATCACAGCCTACATAGAACATTGACATTTTATCTGGAGAGGAGGATTTCAGTAGTTGCCTTAGACATGATTACTGAGTTGGAAGAAGAAAGCATTTTAACCAGGACACCTTTCCATCTGCTTTTGTTCTCATGAGATTTATTTATGTTCTGATTAAATTATCTTGTCCCGTGTTCAGCAGTAGCAGACATTTTTTTCTCCTTCTTAGTAGCTGGTGCAGTGCTGTGTTTTTGACTTTCTGCCTGGGAACAACGCTGATAACACCGATGTTTTCAGTTACTGCTCAAATGTTTAGTCTGACCAAGGACTTTCTGAATCTCATGCTCTGCCAGGGAGGAGGGGAAGCCCGGAGGAAGCAGACAGGACACCTGACCCAAACTAACGAAAGAGGTATTCCTTGCCACAGCACGTTTTGCCCAGGATGTAAAAACTGGGGGCAGGGACCCAGAAGAGTTAGATCACTGCTCGGTTGGGCTGGGTATCGGTCAGCGGGTAGTGAGCGGTTGTGTTCTCTTCCCTTGTTATTTTCGTTATCATTATTATTATTGTTGGTAGCAGCAGTGGTTTGTGTTATACCTTAGTTACTGGATTGTTCTTATCTCAACCCGTGGGTGTTACATTCTTTCGATTCTCCTCCCCATCCCTCCGGGAGTGGGGTGGGAGAGGAAGGGAGGGGGAGGAAGGGTGGGCAGTGAGACAGCGACTGCAAGAGTTATAGCTGGGCTTAAACCGCAACACATCTATTTAACTCAAATGAGTTAGTCAGGAGGAGAAACATGTTGGAAATTGAAATGCATTAATAATGGTTCCATTATTACTTGTATTTTGCAGACTGCAGAATTTGGGTTTAATACTGCAGCACACCAGGAGACACTGATCTCTACAAAAACAAAGGGTCCAGCTTGCTTCAGTGGGCTCTGTGTGGGCAGCCACTGAGTCACACACCTTCAATCCTGGAAGGATTCACTCTCAGACATGCAGAAAAGAGGTGAAAATCTGAGGAGAGAGCGGCTTCACCAGGGACCAGCTCTGGAACAAAGCAGTATCACTGCAAATCTCCATACAGCCATGGCTTGACTCCTGGGCTGAGAGTTTCAGTTTTCTGGTGCAGTTTCAGTGTTTGATCCTTGTTTCTTTTTGTTTCAGATTTTTTCCTGTAAGATATTGACCCATCTTCTCACATTCTCCAAGAACATAGATGGCACCTTTTTGTTTTAGGTAAAATTTTATTTTAATAATGGAAATTTTGATGTAGCTTGGCCTTTTCAATTTTTAACCTATCTATCTAAGAACTTCCTATGGTGACGCAGCAGCTTTGTTAATAGTAGATCACATGGAATACCAATTTAACACCAATACAGATGATTATATATCTTCAGTAGTTTGCAAGGTTTTTTGTCTCTAATCTTTTGTTGTTACTTTATGGGACTTACAAAAAAATCTTCTGAATTTTTCTGGCAATGCAGTTATAGCTATCAACTGAATGCTCACCAGAGGGTTACTGAGGAACAGCAAGTTTGCTAAGGCAAACCACTATGACGTAAAACACTGAAATACTAATAAATCTCTTAAAAGCTTTTATGTAAAAAAGATTAAAGAAAGTAAATCATTGTGCTAAATAAATACTTGATGTCAAAAGTAACAAACAAAAAAACCCCAAAACAAACAAAAACACCCAAACAAACAAACCCCCTCAAAATACAGTTTATTGTGACTACCCTGATTGTCTATCACAAATGTTATGACCCCATTTCTCACTATTTATGCCCACTGTGGTTCTCAGGAGAACAGTGATCAACATGTTATTTTGGAGCTGTTATCATTGAGGGCATATGTAGTTAAAACCAAGCTGTTGCATAGCACGCTCTAAATGCCACTGCTGCCACTTAGAAACTGATGTGATTTGCATTCCTTTTAATAAATTAAACATTTAATTACATTAAAAATGTAACCTCTAATTGAAGCACCTTCTCCCAGTGGGCATAACTCCATGACAATTTCACACAAACTACCTAGAAGTAGATGCATGCTGCTGCAGGCATGAGAGTCTCACTAATAAGCACTTAAACATCATTCTTGAGTATTCTTGCAACTTAATGGATATTTCCCCAGGATGTCTCTTTAGAAGGATATTGTTTCTGCTGTAGCGTGTTGTCTTTTGCTCTTGTCCTCTACTTGTAGCCATTTGCGTGTCTACACATTTCTCTTTGATGGCTTTTATTTTGCATGCCTGAATACCTACTGGAATCTTCATAGTATGTAAAGAACATCTATAATGCTTCTGAAGCAATTATGTGAAATCTGATACCTCAGTTTCTTCTGTGTAGTAGCTCAATAGTAACCAATGCAGAACAGTTCTCTGTTAAAGATGCTGGGTAAAACTTCATTCTGTTATCATTCTGATTGTTAAATATTTAACAGCTTTAAATATATTTATTTACCTTAGAATCATGGCTAATGGGTCTAGCCTAAGCAGCTGCTTTCTCGTTATCTATAATTTGTTATCACTTCAGTAAGGAATTTCTGGGTTTGTGTTTGCCTGTAAGCTACTTTATACTGCTTCTACTCAGTTGAAGTCCCCAGGTGGCTGAAACATGTCCTCAAATGACACCTGCCAATATTTCCTGTATCCAAAGAGTGTTGTGAAATTGGTGTAAGCAGGGTATAAATCAATACATTTAACTAATGTTACTGTTTGATTGAAAGTCATTGAGGTGTTAGGCAGGATTTGATAAAAATGGTAATAATTTGTGCTTTGTGGTTGAAGAACAGCTCTACAATTTCTTGCCCTGATTCATGTCTTCAAGATTACCCCCAGGCCTGCCATCTGTGTTAATGACCAGCTCTCCCAACAGCTTTCATGTGGAGGGATGATAACCTGGTATTCAAACCTGAACAAACAAGGCATGTTTATGGCAGCTGTAGTTTTAGCTCTGTAACAGAAGTGCAATTCAATTTCTAAAGCAGTGATGGAGGCCCTGAGGAGCAGAATTGTTTGGAGTTTAGGCAGTGTCGAAGGCTCATTTGGTCACTTTGAAATAGTATGATTTTAATACCACTTTAAAACCTGGAGTCTATCTATTATAGTAACTTATTCCTGCCAATAGACACAGTACCAGGAACCAGAAGGAGGCCCCAGGAAAGAAAAGAACAAACAAAAAAAGGCCATTTGCAGATTGCTTAAAGTTCAACTCCCTTAGAAATTTTTCCTTTTCTAATTGTTATTTAAATTCTCACTTCTTTCCTAATCTAAGTTTTCTGCATGTTTTTGAACTGTGGTCTTAGTTCTACCTAACTCTGGCTAAATACACAGTGTTGGGTATATACTACTTTGGCTTTAATTTGCTGGTTTTCACCATGCTTCTCCTGGTTCTTATGCTAGGAAAAAGATGATCAGGCATTTGCCATCTAAAAAAGCCTGATATTTAAATTCAATATGAAACTGTTTCCAGGATTAGTACAGATAATATAAGTAGTAGCTGTGTGACCTTAGAAAAGTCTTATCTCTGAAGGAGAACTTGAACAAGGTCGTGTTGAATAGGGGCAACTCATAGTAACTATCAACTAGTAACTTTCTATATTCTGTAGACAACACAAGAACTTTCTCAGTTTCTCTGGGAGACATCCAAGGATTAACTCAAACACTTACATATATATATATATAGCTGATAGACTGCAATATTCTTTCCCTCTCACTTTGAAAGATGAAGCCTGAATTTCAAATACGAGATAAGCAGCCTGTTTAATTAGTTTAGAACTTTCCTGTCTGTGAGTGGACAGATTCTATTTGTTTCTCTGAAGCATAACAACTCCTTTTCACATAAAGCTGAGAATTCAGTGCCATTTATTTTTCTTTATATAAATTATGTCACAAAATACCCAGTTAAACTCATTAGCAGAATAAATGAAGAAGTATGGGAATACAATTTCTGGAGGGGAAACTGTACAGAAACATTCCGGCTGCAGAATGTATGTTTGTAAACACTGAATCACATTCTCAACTGCGTGGGTTCACTGACTTTGATTAACAAGGATCAGGTCTATTGGGTTTCTCTTAGATAAATATTAACATACTCTTCCTTTTGTCCAAAATGGTGTTCCCTGAGACCAAATGCAGAAAGGAGGACAGCTGAAGCAAGGCTTCCTGGCTAAGACTTCCAATGGAGGTTATGGTATTTTCAAAAATATTAAAGAATAAACTGCATATGGGGCTCCAGAAGAAGGGTGGCTATTTTCACACAGGGAATCTCACTTCTTCACCTTTCCTTGGACATGGTATTATCTAGGGCCAACTATGCTGTGAATAAATGGACTTTTTTTTTAGGCTTCATCCTGTGCTTGGTAACATAGAATCATAGAATCATAGAATAGTTAGGGTTGGAAAGGACCTTAAGATCATCCAGTTCCAAACCCCCTGTCAGGGGCAGGGACACCTCACATTAAACCGTGCCACCCAAGGCTCTGTCCAATTCAGCCTTGAACACCGCCAGCAATGGAGCATTCACAACTTCCCTGGGCAACCCATTCCAGTGCCTCACCACCCTTACACTAAAGAATTTCTTCCTCATATCCAATCTAAACTTCCCCTGTTTAAGTTTGTCATGGGTTCAGCAGCAGCAGTCATTTTTCTCCTTCTTGGTAGCTGGTGCAGCACTGTGTTTTTGACTTTCAGCCTGGGAACACCGCTGATAACACCAGTGTTTCTATTACTGCTTTGTGATGTTTTGGTCTGACCAAGGACTTTCTGAGTCTCATGCTCTGCAAGGGAGGATGGGAATCCGGGAGGAAGCAGAGACAGGACACCTGACCCAAACTAGCCAAAGAGGTTATTCCATACCACAGCACGTCATGTCCAGGATTGGAAGAGCAAAGAGCAGAGACCCGGAACGGTGGGGGTGCACTGCGTGGTCGGGCTGGGTTTTAGGTGGTGAGAAATTGTATTCTTTCCTTGTATTTGCCTTGTCATTATTGTTATTGGTGGTAGCAGTAGTGATTTGTGTTATACTTTAGTTACTAAACTGTTCTTATCTCAACCTGTGGGAGTTGCATTCTTTTCGATTCTCCTTCCCATCCCTCTGGGAGCAGGGGGAAGAAAGAGGGGGAAGTGAGTGAGAGAACAGATTGTGTGGCTGACTGGACTTAAACCACGACAAGTTTGAACCCGTTACCCCTTGTCCTATCACTACAGTCCCTCATGAAGAGTCCCTCACCAGCATCCCTATAGGCCCCCTTCAGATATTGGAAGTATGCTATGAGATCTCCACGCAGCCTTCTCTTCTCCAGGCTCAACAGCCCCAACTTTCTCAGCCTGTCTTCATACAGGAGGTGCTCCAGTCCCCTCATCATCCTCGTGGCCCTCCTTTGGACTTGTTCCAATAGTTCCATGTCCTTTTTATGTTGGAGGACACCAGAACTGCACACAATACTCCAAGTGAGGTCTCATGAGAGCAGAGTAGAGGGGCAGGATCACCTCCCTCGACCTGCTGGTCATGCTCCTTTTGATGCAGCCCAGGATACGGTTGGCTTTCTGGGCTGCAAGCACACACTGCCGGCTCATGTTCATTTTTTCATCAACCAACACCCCCAAGTCCTCCGCAGGGCTGCTCTGAATCTCTTCTCTGCCCAGCCTGTAGCTGTGCCTGGGATTGCTCCAACCCAGGTGTAGGACCTTGCACTTGGCATGGTTAAACTTCATCAGGTTGGCATCAGCCCACCTCACAAGTGTGTCAAGGTCCCTCTGGATGGCATTCCTTCTCTCCAGCGTATCAACCGAAAGACACAGCTTGGTGTCATTGGCAAACTTGCTGAGGGCGCACTCAGTCACGCTCTCCATGTCACCGACAAAGATGTAACAAGTACTTTGTACTTCCAGCATCAGCAGCAATCACATCTGCAGCTATGTTGAGAAGAGAATTTAAAAGAGAGGAACAAGAGTATTCACATATTTTTTGGCCAAGTTATTTTAACGTAGTTTAGGATTTTGCATTCCTGTGTCTGAGGATTACACAATAGCAGTAGGAACCTCTGAAATTCAGGATTATAAAGGTGGTTTTACTAAACATGCACGCAGAACCTACTGCAGGGTTGTGGAGGAGCACAGTAAGGTCTTGTTTGCTCCTTATCTGCTGCTGCTAACTAATTGAACTAGTCTTGGTCAAATAACCACAGTAAAGCGGTCAAATAACTACCGTTGTGAAGGGCTTGCTTCTTGGGAGTGCCTCCCATGGGGTTTGGTAATACTCAAGATATCTGTGGTGGCTTTTTCTTGGTGGACTCTGTGGCCTTGAAGTGGCAAACAAATTTCTCCCCCTCTGCACCACCATCCCATATCAGCATTGCAGGTGTTGCTTCTCTTAACATCCTTTTTGTCTATCAGATACTGAATATCTCTGGTTAATCAAATTGAGTCCTCTGTTAAATCCCTAAGCTGTTGCAGAATAACATTATGGAATTCAGCACAGCTGTGGGGTCATCGTGTAACATACATTTGGGACATAGATGTGAGCAGAAAGGTAGGAAGCTCCTGATCAATACTGCTGGGAAAAATATGTGGGCTGTTTATACTGTTATTCCCAGCACATCTGTGCTGAGAAAGAAGAAACTATCACCTAATGCTTGGCGTGGGAAGCTCGGAGATATTTCAGGCTGTCAAGTTGCTTTCTCCCAGCTGATCTCTGTCTAAAGCAGGCAGCAGGGGTGCTTGTATTGTATGTGGGGTAAAAAAAAGAAGAGGCCAAATCTTCATGCTCTGCTTGAATCCCTGTGGCTTTGCTCCATGTGCTTTTGCTGCATGACATATGGCTTTATTATGAGACTCACCTTCAGCTCAGGAAGTGTCTTTTCACTGCCTGGGACTTGTTTCACTCCCTCCTGCCATCTGTAACGGTGACAGTTAAAATTATGTTGGTCTGGAGCATGTTCAGCATGTTTGCTGGTGAAAATCCTCAGAGCTGAAGATTTCCAAACTATTCTATTAGTAAAGGCCAAAGGGAATGCTCATATGGGAAATATTAGTCCCTGCTTTGAAGAGCAGTTGCAGTGATTTCCTCATGACCATTTATTATTCTTCTTTTCACAAAAGAAATAAGAATCTTCAAAGTTTTGTGGCTTGTATTACACCTGATTTCAGTTCAGTAACAACTAATTGAATGTACTGTGCCTTTCCTAAAGCCGTCTTGACTCCTCTTTCTTCTCCACTTTAATCCAAATGAAAAAAGGCATTTACTCATGCTAATTAATTTATTTGTGTTAATGAACATCTATTGACTCATCCTTCAGTATTGCACTGAAATTTGAGGTGTGCTGCAAATCAGGCATAGTTTAGCATACCAACAAAATAAAAGCATTTGGGGGCTGTGGGTTGGTTATATGCTACTGTAAATAAAGACAGTTAGGAAATTGAAAACACTGACTTTGGGCTACTGGTCAGAGGAAAGCCCTTGTTTTCAGCCTGAGATGTGGCTCAGCTGTGTTTGTGGCACCAGCTATTTACAGTCATTTATACTCAAATACAGATTTATAAATAGTTTACAGAAATATCACTGAAGTTGAACAAAGCAATCTACTTTTTCCAGAAGCAATGGTATGAAAGGCTGGGAAAAGTGTTGATAGAAAGTCTCAAACAAAGAGTGGAGGGAAACCAGCTTTGTCTGGAGAAGGATGTCACACAGCCATGAGGAGATGCACACAGGGTTGTCCAGCCAGGATGTGGCTTTTGGTTGTCTTTGAGGATCTGTTAGGCTGGAGCAGCAGGACAATAACCTCTCCTTGACCCAGGGGGTAAGAAGAAAGACAAAAGAGGTGTGGTTTGGATGTCCTGAGGGGGGAGTATTTTTGTTGTTCCCAGCCAGAAGAGCTTCCTCAAAGCCTCTGCACTAGCAGAAGAGCATTTGACCATGGCTGAAGTAAGATGTCCAAGATGAGTATGAAAAGGGTGAACTTACCAGGAGCAGCATCAGCTGCCTCTCCCCTGAACCGCCCTTCTGCTGTCCACACAGAGACCTAGCTCTGACCACTGCTAATTTGTGCCTCAGTCCTTTTGTTTCTCGCCCTGGAAACCCCTTCTCTACACTGAGCTGGCTGTTCCCACAAGGAGACAGCTTGCAGAGCAAGTTCAATCCATTCTCTGCCCAGCCTGCATTTGTGTTAGGGGTTGCCCCAATGCATGTGCAGGACCTTGCGCTTGGCTTGGTTGAACTTCATAAAGTTTGCATCTGTCCAGCTCACAGGTGTGTCAAGGTCCCTCTGGATGCATCCCTTGCCTGCAGTGTACCAACCGCACCACGCAGCTCAGTGTCATCAGCAAACTTGCTGAGGGTGCACGCAATCACACTGTCCTTGTCACCAACAAAGATGTTTAACAACACTGGTCCCAGTACCAACTGCTGAGGAGCACCGCTTGCCACCAGTCTGCACTTGGACATTGAGCCGTTGACCACAACTCCTTGAGTGTGAACATCCAGTCAATTACTTACCCAGCAAGTAGTTAATCCTATGCTCTAGGCAAGTTTCCAAGCTGGGTGGGAAGTGAGCTGGAAAACCACCAAGCAAGTACGAAGTTCAGATGTACTGACAGGAGCCTCAGTACTTTACCACGCAAAGGAATTAGCAGCATCTCAGACAGGCATACAGAAGGCGCCGTGTTTCCCCTGCTACTACGAAAAGCTTTGCTCAGTGTACACACTCACAGCAACCAATGGTTTCCTTTCACTGCGGCTGACCAGACCTGATTGAATTTCAAAGCTCTTCACTCTGTGGCAGGATTCTGAAGCAAATTCCCTTCTCTGGCCCTTCTACTGGGATTAACTGCCCAGTACAGGGGAATCCTTTGCCCTTTCTGGCATAAGAAGTCCTGCTTTGTTATTTTGGTTCCTTTAAAACTAATTAAAATACTTGTGGAGATAAGTTTTCTCAGGTGGAAATGACATCTCCCTCTATTGGGTAGTCTGGTTAAACCGAGCATCATCATTTTGGTGACTCTGCCTGCATGCTCACTTGGGGATGTAAACCAGCAGCTTTTGTTTTCCAATTGCTTTATATTTTGCAGAATCACTTCCATCTGTGAGGCTTTAAATAACATCAAATTTAAATAAGTGGTATTTTGCATTGATTTTGTCCAAATGTAAATGCTTAGGCTGCTAGGCAGCAGTGAGGCCCAGAATGAAATGCTTTACTTACCTGTTATTGAAGAAATTTCCCTGAGGAAATACAGCCATAATTTCATCTGTCTCTAAAATTTCCACTCTACCTTTAGTCATATTTCTTGCATACTTCCTCTCCTTTCCCCAAAAGGAGTCAGTTCTTGGCTTTTCAGTTTCTTGAGCAGAAAAATTGGCAAAACCAGTCATGTTTGGATGAATCTGTTGCAGGGAAAGAAACCAGGCAGTTACTACCTCCAGAAATCAAGTCATGTAAGGTTATGTTATGCATCCAGCTGGAAGAATTTCAAACTTCTTGTTACCAGGAGTTGCAGCATTTCAAGCTCCCCACTTTCTGGGAACATCATTTTTTCCTTGAACACTGCAAAGTGGGTGAATGCACTTCTATTTATGGAACAAATTAGAAGTTTGCTTGACTATTGATTAGCTAACTTCAGAATCTGCTTTGGGGAGGTAAAATGTGCTATCAGCACTTGTGTTTCAACAGCGTAATTAATAAACATTTAGGATTTGCCTCATTTTTGAAATCACCTTATTTGTTTGAATATTTAGTTATTTGCTAAGCTTTTGTTTGTGCAAATTCCTCACAGAAAATGCTTACGTTATTCAAATTTATACAAATGGAGCATTACTGAATGTTTTCTGCCCTTAGAAGTGGCTAGAAGCCTTTGACATACCTACTTTGGCCTGATTGCTATTTAACTTTAGTTGCCTTTATTGCCATATAGCATTTGGGTCGTCCTGCATGAAACTGTTTTAATTTTTATTGCTATATTAAAGTATACAGAAATTAAGGGTTAAACTAACCCACTTCAACTCCATGCTTCTGATTTTTCCCAGATTTTTCATGTGATGGAGAGTATATTTCCAGAACATAAATTTAACACTTAGACAGCAAATAAGCAAGGTGACTGCTGTATAGGCATTCTGTGTATGTCCAAGACATTTGGGGATTGAATGAGTCAGTTCATAGTCACTATGGGATTTTTTTTTGTGTCTTTCTGCTCAGATAACCATGTACAAGTAAACAGGAATTAGTGATGTTTGAAAAGGTGAGAACTATTGTCTGTGTGTTGGTAGCTACTTGCACCAGTGTGAGTCCCAACCACTTCTATCATAGAACAAATACTTTCAATTTAAAATTACCAAAAGTTTCTTTACGAATTTATGATCACTTTGAACTTATTGGTTCTCTAGATGAAGACACTGTTGTTTCCTAATTAAAATATAGAGATATTTTTTATCTGTTGAAATACAATAGAAGGACATGCTTATGCCTATGTGTAATTAGATATTCACACTGGAGGAGATACAGTTCTTCATTGTGGTGGTAAACACAGTCAGTTAATGCATGCAGTAAAGTGAGGCAGGCTGGTTTGGAAAAAAGAATTATCATGTAAATTTTTCCATTATTTAACGTGGTCTATTTTTTTCAACCTGAAAAGATTAGGAGCTAAATTACTTCAACAGTGGAGCACCATTTTGCTTACACAGGTAGCTTGGTATGGAAAAGTTAATCTGCTAGAACAGGAGTTTTTACCACTCCCTTCCAAAAAGAGAGGTCTGTATCATCAGTGGTTTGTTGGAGGTTGTTACGAAATGGCACATGCTAGAGAAGTCATTAGGCTTTTGAAGCTAAGATCAGTGCTTGGTTACTGAAGACTTTATTTTAATCGGAGAGGCATAGAATCATAGAATAGAATAGTTAGATATTATAATAATATATATAATATAACATAATTATATATACATTATATATAATATAAAACTTGTTATATTATACATAATATAGCATATACGAAATATATTATATATAAAATAGCATAGAATCATAGAATCATAGAATAGTTAAGGCTGGAAAGGACCTTAAGATCATCCAGTTCCAACCCCCCTGCCAAGGGCAGGGACACCTCACACTAAACCATGCCACCCAAGGCTATGTCCAATCCAGCCTTGAACACCGCCAGCGAAGGAGCATTCACAACTTCCCTGGTGTTATGGGTTCAGCAGCAGCAGTCATTTTTCTCCTTCTTGGTAGCTGGTGCAGCATTATGTTTTTGATTTTGGGCCTGGGAGCAGCACTGATAACACCAGTGTTTCGATTACTGCTTTGTGATGTTTTGGTCTGACCAAGGACTTTCTGAGTTTCATGCTCTGCCAGGGAGGAGGGGAAGCCAGGAGGAAACAGAGACAGGACACCTGACCCAAACTAGCCAAAGAGGTTATTCCATACCACAGCACGTCATGCCCAGGATTGGAAGAGCAAAGAGCAGAGACCCGGAACGGTGGGGGTGCACTGCATGGTTGGACTGGGTTTTAGGTGGTGAGAAATTGTATTCTTTCCTTGTATTTGCCTTGTCATTATTGTTATTGGTGGTAGCAGTAGTGATCTGTGTTATGCTTTAGTTACTAAACTGTTCTTATCTCAACCTGTGGGAGTTGCATTCTTTTCGATTCTCCTTCCCATCCCTCTGGGAGCGGGGGGAAGAAAGAGGGGGAAGTGAGTGAGAGAATGAGCTGCGTGAGTTAGAGAGGCTTAAACCACGACACCTGGGCAACCCATTCCAGTGCCTCACCACCCTTACAGTAAAGAATTTCTTCCTCATATCCAATCTAAACTTCCCGGGGCATAAGAAAATCTGGGCTCTGAACTTGCATTCTATATATTTGTATTTGTCTCATCCATCTCCTAGTTCTTGTCAATGGAGATATGGTGTTGGAGGTCCATTGGAGATCCAGTGTGTTGAAAAGTTCAAAAACATTATGTTTCAGAACAGTTTCAAGTACCTCTTCCTAGATATTTTGAATATATGGCCCCCCCGACCTCAAAGATGTGGTCTAAATCTCCTTTGGAAATCACCATACAAAAGTCACCTTCACCTCTGCCAGTGTAAAAATCTCCTTGAGGACATTGTATTAAACACAAGGTACACAGACAAGGACTTGGGTTTTGTAAGTAGTTTTTAAGCCTACAAACTGAAATTGTTGATAAATTTGCTAAATCTTCTCTACCAAGGAAAAATGTCAGATGCCCATAAGTCGTCTTTAGTACATTAAAGTGGAAGGATGGTGAAAAAGTAAATGAAGGCCTTTCAGATACAAAGTGTGTTTGCATAGCTGTAAAAATCTGGCAAGCAGATGGCAACACATTGACTTTCAATAGGAAATCAGGTCTGCAAAACCACTGTTACCAGGTTGCTCTTGAAAAGATTGATTATGATGACTGATAGGAGTCCCTGTGATGAACCCCTTGCTCAGGTTGGCGAGCAGTTGCTCACGAGAACAACTGCAATGACTCCAGCTTCCTGGCTTTCTCCCCAGTGCAAGGCAAGTGCATAAGCCAGTCCAAGTCTTTAGTCATAAATCAGTGAGCAGGTCAGCAATATTTTCTCTGAGGATTGACAGATGATAAGAGTTTATCAGCAATTGCATACATGTGCTTAACTCATGATGAGTGAGGAGTAAACTGAACAGGCATTGAGCTCTGCTGAGTCATGCTGTGTTTAGCGCAGGCTATGAGGATTCATATGAAAAGCTACCACAGTGCAGCTGATGCATGGTAAGTCCTTAACCTTTTCTGGGCATGAAAGAGCCTTTTCATAGGAAAATCTCATCTGAAGAAAGTGGGGGAATTTCAGGAGGGAAAGCACAGAGCCTGGTACGATAAATGGCTTCAGAGCAGGAGGAAATCTGAGAATTGCTCCTGGAATGTAAGAATCCACCTAGGAATCTGAAGAAAATCTTTCAAAAGCTTGTTTTCTTGGAAAAGAACAGGAGAGAGTTCAAGTGATGTGGTGGGCTCTTGCATGGGTCCTTCAGGTGCTCCTAACCTCTGAGAGTTTGTGCTTCCACTGGGACATATTTAGAGCATAAAGACAGAGAAACTGCAAACCACTTCTGTAAGAGATAGTTATTTTGAAACCTCTGAATGCCATCCAGGCCTTGGAGATAGTTATTATGCAGCGAATTCTCAAGATTCTTTTGGAGTGTCAAGAAGAGTATCTGTAGAAAACAAAAATGTTAGTCTGAGATGCCACGGATCTTTTCACAACCCTGTATTTTGCCATTTCATCTAGGTTGTATTTTTCTTTGGTTTTTATGTATTAGGAAGATTTTGACTACTTCTGGGACTCCCAAACTCAGTGCTCTTCCAGTCATAACTTACTGAAGGTGGTCCATTCTTTGGGGAGCTGTGCATTCACTACTTCGCAGAGATGGACACTGGCACAATTATGCAAAACAGCCAAGGTACAGCTTTCACAGGAAAGTGCACAATAAATGGTGAGAGAGGAACGAAAGAGGATGTTAAAAAATGATGTGATATGGCCAAAAAGTTCTGAAACACCTTAAAATAACATTTTGGAGATAACTTCAGCCCACCAGTGATCCCTCATACAGCTTCAGAGCTGTATAGCTCTTTCTCTCTACTCACTTTTGGGACATGACTTCTCCTTAGTCTCATGGCTCATCTGAAGATTTGACAAAGAAAATAATGACAGTTGCGATCAAGGTCATAGAATCATAGGATCATAGAATCATAGAATAGTTAGGGTTGGAAAGGACCTTAAGATCATCCAGCTCCAAACCCCCTGCCAGGGGCAGGGACACCTCCCACTAAACCATGCCAACCAAGGCTCTGTCCAACCTGGCCTTGAACACCGCCAGCGATGGAGCATTCACAACTTTCCTGGGCAACCCATTCCAGTGCCTCAACACCCTTACACTAAAGAATTTCTTCCTCATATCCAGTCTAAACTTTCCCTGCTTAAGTTTGAACCCATTACCCCTTGTCCTATCACTACAGTCCCTCATGAAGAGTCCCTCTCCAGCATCCCTATAGGCCCCCTTCAGATATTGGAAGGCTGTTATGTGATCTCCACGCAGCCTTCTCTTCTCCAGGCTCAACAGCCCCAACTTTCTCAGCCTATCTTCATACAGGAGGTGCTCCAGTCCCCTGATCATCCTCATGGCCCTCCTTTGGACTTGTTCCAACAGTTCCATGTCCTTTTTATATTGAGGACACCAGAACTGCTCACAATACTCCAAGTGAGGTCTCACAAAAGCAGAGTAGAGGGGCAGGATCGCCTCCTTCGGCCTGCTGGTCATGCTCCTTCTGATGCAGCCCAGGATACGTTTGGCTTTCTGGGCTGCAAGCACACACTGCCGGCTCATGTTCATTTTCTCATCTTGCTAGAATTTGGTGAAATGACAGGATTTTTTGTTAGCTTTTAAAAATCTGTTGTTTTTTCCTTGTTTCCATTTTCAGTAATATAGTAAGTGTGTGCAAGTGTGTACATTTGTGTTCTCCATTCATGCTTCTTACATGAAGGGTGTCAGCTTCATTAATAATCATTGCTTTCTAGAAGGAAGGCTGTGGGGAGTGAAGGCGATAGGAGTGATACACCACAGAAGACCTATGTCACCCCTTGCTTTTTTTTCCAAAATAGTAATCTCAAAGAGGACTTACAGTAAAAGGGTCAGATACACATAATCATACAATAACTTAGGTCAAGGATCTGTCAACTGCTCTGACACCCTGCTCAGAGCAAAAAGTCGAACTTCAGAGCTAGGTCAGTTGGCTTATGGTTTTATTCAGCAAAGTTCTGAGTATTTCCAAGGCTGGATATTCCACAGCGTTCTCAGCTTGTTTCCACACTTAATCTCCTTCCTTGTGAATTTTCTCTCCTTATCTAGCTGGAGTTTCCCATAATTTGCACCTTGTCAGAGTCCCGATGTTGTGCATCTCTTGGAAGAGTCTGTCCCTGTCTTCTCTTTAACCCCTTATTAGACACTTGAATCCAGCAACTAGGACTGCTCCTGTGCAGGCTGAAGAGGACGAGTTGTCTCAGCCTTGCTTCACACATCATGCTCTTAGCTCCAGGCTGCCTGCAGCAGAGGCTGCTCTGGTTTGTGGAGTTCCCTCTTGTATTGGGAGTCCAAAGATGCACACAGAGTGCTAGGTATGGCCTGATCAGTGCCAAATAGAGGGCAATGGAAAATTGTTGCTAGCTCCTTCTTTTAAGAATATAGCATGATCCAAAGCCTGATTCCGAATAAATGAATAGCATCCTTTTAATTGTTTTTTGAAGAAAACTTAGCCGTGACTGTTTCTAAGGAAGTAAAAGATATGGATTTTACTTTACTTACTGGATTCCACAGTTTGTGCCACAATATCCTGATTTCATAACAGGAGCAATGTATTGCATGATTAAAAAATACTTAGAAGTAGAGATTATAATAAAAATAATTTAGGATTTCTACTTTGCCAATAAAATACAACAAACTGAACACTGAAGTAGGAAAAATAGCAATGCATGTGGGAGAAAAGTAAGTTTGCGTGCTTGGCATTATCACTGATACTGTAGCATAGTCTTATTTCCTTAAATTCAGGCATATAAGAAATGGAGATAAAAATAGGTAGGGTTTTTGCTGACTTTTAGTCATGGGAGTACAATGTACTTACACTTCACTGCTAATATTTTCCACTAAGGGCCAATGTAACCAGTAACACTTGCAATTTTGCCTTTGCAATTGCCTCTATAAGAAAACTCCTGGTCAGTATAAGGATTGGAGCCACTTTTTAAAGGGCATCAGTTGATTGTCTCACTTGAGTGCAGTAGAAGAGAAGATGCATCCAGGAGCTGGCACCCATTATTGTTCCTATATCCTGCTAATGACAGCAAATCTCACTGATCTCCTGCTGTCAAATATTTGAAATTTGGAAGCCTAAACCTAGGTGTGTAATTCCAAAGTCATAAGCTCTGCAACTGCGGACCAGAGTCAATGGTGTAAATACCATAGCCATAGCTGACAGTGTTGATTGATGGGATTGCCTTGGATCCAGCTGTCCCTATTAAAAAAGACATTATTAAAGAATAAGGGCTGACAAAATGCATACTAATTTAAGCTTCACAGAAAGTCATGATGTACACCGTGGGGGAAATTCAGTGTGCTACAATAGATCTGCAAATCTCTGCCCACCTTTCCATCTCCTGTGTCTAGCACTGCATTGGTCTTCTGTATTGCAGCAAAGACTTCAATTTATCTTTTTTCCTGTGTGCTTCCCAGTGCTTTCACAGCTACATCCAGCCTTATGCCATTGCACAGGGGTAGAGTGGCTGAAAGCTGCACTCCTGGACTCACAGGAAAGGATTTCTAGGCAAATCATTCCACAAGCAGAAGCACACCTTTGCTGCACTTGCTGCTTCCGCAGAGCATATTGCAAAGCTGGCCTGGAGTCATATAAGTGCAGTGCAAAGTTGTGTGAGCTTGTACTTCAATCTTCATTTATCAGAAGATAATTAAATGTGAGAAGAACTTTAATACGATAGAAATGGTTTCAATTTTGTAGCAAAAGAAGAAAAGTCCCATGAGAAGATATAAGTTTGAATTAATTTAAATCTGATAACGAAAGACTTATGGAGGGCTTCTGGTCAGAAAGGCAGCTCATGATCTGCATATTCCCAGTATACCATTCACAGATGTGGTCCAAGCAAAAGTCATGGTAAAGTCCACCATTTTGTTCTCATGTTCATTTTGACAGAAGTCCCTGGAAATTACCCTTGCTGGTCTGATAGGATTCCTGTGGCTAGCAAAAGCGGGAACAATTCAATATTATAAAGTATTTATAAGTCCCTGAGGCACATTTACAGATGTCCTTAGCAACATCAATTTCCAGCATGTTAATAGCTCTAAAAGCTAAAAGCAGAACTGTAGACCTTTTCTAGGCACTAAAAAGCAGCAAATGCTGACAGACAAGTAGTGAGTAGGCAGATACCTCTCTGCCCACCTCTGATAACAATCAGCTGTATTGTGCATTAGCTTCAGAGAATGGATTAGCCCTTTTGGCAGCCCACTGTAAAGCACTTTGCAGTAATCTCATTTTGAGATCTTAAAGCATGTATCATCCAGGTTGAGTTTAAACTAAGCTTTGAGGGCCAGATTCTTATCTTGCTTACACCACAATGAACAGAGAGCTATTGCCTTAAGGCCAATGTTGTTACACAGCTGAGTAACATCAATATGTAGCCAATCAGAATTTGGGCCTAAGGGTGAAAAATTGACATACTAGTAAAAGCTAGCTGAGGGAGGAAAGACAGGTTGCTATATATAACAGTAAAGAATCAACTACTTCTAACATTGAATGAGGAGCTTTCTTACAGTAAAGAAAAGTGAATGGTCCAATTTCAACTAAATATTTAAGGACCTTACTGGTTAGGTTCCTCCATCTCTACTGAGTTCACTGGGCCTCTTCTATGACCAAATTATAAACAGTTTGCAGGCAGACATGAATATTTTGAATACATGCATCCTCCCTCCCATCACATCAATCTGGTTTAGAATGAGATCTCTTACTTCTGCCTGCTGCTTCTTTGCATGTGAAAGAGGTGGCAAATAGTGGTCTGTTAGATTACTTTAACCAGAAACTGTCCTGCTTCCACTCACATCTGGGGGACCCCAGAAAAAGATGGTTAAAATGACGCATGGTGTGGGAGCTGTTCTTGGGGCTATATTGGCCTTGTAGGCAGTATCTTTAACATTTTCCCTGTTTGAACTGTTCTGAGGCTACTGACTTCTGTGTGAGTATGCTGCAGGCTGCATCCTCAAAAGGAGGCATATATTTTTCAAGGTATATAGCACTGAGCTATTTCTTAGTCATGAATATCTAGGTGTGAAAGACCTAAGTACTTTATCCTCCACAGACCTGCTCTTATAAATAGCTGGCAGGGCACATGTTTATGTATTTTTGTGGCAGCTGACCCTGCAGCCTCTCTCCCTTCTCATCCCCACCTTTACATTTAAATTGTTTGCATTTTTCTCATTTGTGGGTTTCCTGTGATTTATTCCACTGGAGGAGAGAGCAAAGGGTGAGCCCAGTGCTAATGCAAGAATTTGCTGAACAGTTGCACACAGGTTTTCCCCTGCAAACTGATCGCTCAACCTGTCCACCCTTTTCTGAAGGCATGCTTTGGAAATAATGTGCTTAAAAGCTGCCTGGATCTCAAAACCTTCAAATGCAGAGGATGTAAACAGCATCCAGAAATCTGAAATGAAACAAGATGCTGCTCTGTCCAGTGACCTGGAATAAAAGCAACGTGGCTCAGAGGAGCTTGCAGAGGTCAGGTCAATGGCCTGCCTTGCACCAGGCTCAGCCTTTCCTAGACTATTATTGACAAATATGAGTTTACCTTGTTCTTGAAAGATCTTTTGTGGGGGAGATTCTGCTACCTCCTGAAGCAAATTGCTCTGATACATACCTATCCTCAGTTTCCTATTGATGCGTAACAGCCTTAAGAAGTTGGACTGGTCTGAACCTAGGATCTCTTACTTGGTTTTTCTACTGTGACAAACATGGTTTTGGTCTGCACTGGAATATCCATTTTTGGAGGTTTATGGGGATGAAGACAACCAGGGCTCTTGCTTCACATGTCAAGCATAATCACTGACTGAAAACAAAATAAAGAGGGTTCCCCAGTGATTCTGAGCTCGAAATACTTGCAAGGCAAACATATGTAAGCTGAAATTCCTCCAGTCACCAGTCGAGCTCAGACTTCTAGGGTTGTTAGGCCTGGTGAGGTGTCTGTCAGGCCTGTGAAATGCATCTTCTGAGTGCTGCTATGGGCAGTAAAGGCAAGGTGATGGAACGGGAAGCACATTTGCCTTGAAAGGCTAAATTAAACCAGCATGTCCCTGCTAAATATGAAAATTATTGAACTGGCATACTCCTGGGGGTGGGAGGGAAAGGTCTGGTTAAAAACTGTTAACCAGCCTTTTCTGAAACCGCTGTCCCACCATGTGTTTATCAAATATGATAATCCTTTCCCCTTAGATAGTTTGAGAGATGCTTTTGTATGGATTTTCTTGGCCACAATACAGATGCAAGATACTTTAGGCCACTCTATGACAATATTTCTGTTTGTGGTTTCTTGTAGCAGCCCTCTATATGGACAGACTGTCATTTCCTCTTGAAAGACTGCCAGACAAGAGCCTCTCTGCATGTGGGTTTTGTAGGGAGTAATCTAATAAATGGAGGGAAAATAATGAACTTTGTATGCGTGTTCAGTTTTGTGATAGTGTATCCCTTATTGACTGCAGTGAAATCAGCTTTCATCATGATTAATACTGTGTTGCCAATGAAGCAAACTGCCTGCATACAGACATTCAGGGGAACAGCTTGTGAAGTGCATTCACAGCTCTTGGGTTCACCTTCCAAGAACTTCAGAGGGGCAGTTAGGCCTTTTTAGTTTGTCTGTTTATAGCCAAAACACCAATACTTGCAATTCTGTTCATTCTCTGATCCTTCTGTTGATACTGGTTGACAGTGGTTTTGCAAAAGTTAAAAAGAGAGCTGTAGCCTGTGGAAATAAGCCCTGCTTCTTCTCAGCTACAAACAGTGCTGCCCCTCAGCTGCCATTCAAGCCCAGGGTTATGGGGAGAGTTTGCAGAAAAATGCATGCTGAATGCAAGAGCACTTTCTTTTCTGCCCACACTTTGTTCCCTTCCACAACACTTGGAATTTAAATGCTTCAGTCAGTGACCAGGTTCTTCTTTGTTTTGCTGGAAAATGTTTTTATTCCCCCAGAAGTCCACAACATCTCCAAAACCACAAGTGGTTTCCTTATGAAAGGTGGGAGGCAAAAGCTATTCTGTCTTGATGCTTGGGTAAGAGTAAGCACAAACAAATGCTGCTTAATTACACAAAATGAATTGAATGCGAAGGCAGGACATGTCTTAGCAGAGTGCAGACAACTCAGGATGGGGCCAGGACTCTTTTTGCTATGCAATTGTTACAAGATGTTCCTTCTCCACAGCAGTGGAAAGAGACAGAGATACAGCTGTCAGGCATGCTTTCCTTCATCCACGCTAGAGCACTAGAAAACATGCCGCTGAAATATTCACATACACAAGTGCTACAGCTAAGGAATCTGTTTGCAATCCTGTTCATTTAAGACCTCTTTTAAGTAACTCAGACCCTTTCTAGAGCTTAGTGAGGGTCTCCACTCCAGCATCTCGCATAGCACCAGCAGAGTATGTAGGGGATGTTTTTTGGCTGTTCATAAGAAAACTTGTTTCCATGAAAGGAGCAGAGAAGCAAAAAGAGCAGGAGAAAATACTGGAATGGTAAGAACAATAAAAGGTCAAAAAGAGCAGGTATGGGTACATCATGACACCATGAAAGTGCTTGCAAGCACTAAGGGTAGGTTTCAGGATGCTTCTGCATGAGCTAGGTGTTTGAAGGCCTGTTAAAGTTAATGAAGAGGACAGCTGGTCAGACATAGGTGCTGAGGGAAAACATTTGCCCTAGAGCGTCTCTGTCATAAAAAGGCAGGTGAATCTTAGTATGTGCAATCTTATATGTTAGTTGAAATCTTGACACCTATACTCTCATTCTCCTTTTCTTCCTCTTCTCCTCAGTTTTCATCTGATATAGTTTAATAAAGACAGAGCTGAAATGGATTGGAGGCTTACAAAGGCAACTACCACCACCAGTTCACTGTATATCCGCAGAATCATAGAATCATAGAATAGTTAGGGTTGGAAAGGACCTTAAGATCATCTACTTCCAAACCCCCTGCCAGGGGCAGGGACACCTACCACTAAACCATGTCACCCAAGCCTATGTCCAATACAGCTTTGAGCACCGCCAGCGATGGAGCATTCACAACTTTCCTGGGCAACCCATTCCAGTGCCTCACCACACTTACACTAAAGAACTTCCTCCTCATATCCAATCTAAACTTCCCCTCTTTAAGTCTGAACCCATTACCCCTTGTCCTCTCACTACAGTCCCTCATGAAGAGTCCCTCTCCAGCATCCCTATAGGCCCCCTTCAGACACTGGAAGGCTGCTATGAGGTCTCCATGCAGCCTTCTCTTCTCCAGGCTCAACAGCCCCAACTTTCTCAGCCTATCTTCATACAGGAGGTGCTCCAGTCCCCTCATCATCCTTGTGGCCCTCCTTTGGACTTGTTCCAACAGTTCCATGTCCTTTTTATGTTGAAGACACCAGAACTGTACACAATAATCCAAGTGAAGTCTCATGAGAGCAGAGCAGAGGGGCAGGATCACCTCCCTTGACCTGCTAGTCATGCTCCTTTTGATGCAGCCCAGGATACGATTGGCTTTCTGGGCTGCAAGCACACACTGCCGGCTCATTTTCATTTTTTCATCGACCAACACCCCCAAGTCCTTCTCTGCAGGGCTGCTCTGAATCTCTTCTCTGCCCAACCTGTAGCTGTGCCTGGGATTGCTCCGACCCAGGTGGAGGACCTTGCACTTGGCATGGTTAAACTTCATCAGGTTGGTATCAGCCCACCTCACAAGTGTGTCAAGGTCCCTCTGGATGCCATTCCTTCCTTCCAACATATCAACCGAACGACACAGCTTGATGTCATCTGCAAACTTGCTGAGGGCACACTCAGTCCCACTCTCCATGTCACTGACAAAGATGTTGAACAAGACCGGTCCCGACACCGATCCCCAGGGGACACCACTCGTTACTGGTCTCCAGCTGCACATTGAGCCATTGACTACAACTCTTTGTTAGCTGCCATCCAGCCAGTTCTTTATCCACCGAGTGGTCCACCTATCAAATTGATTTCTCTCCAACTTAGAGACAAGGATGTCATGTGAGACAGTGTCGAACGCTTTGCACAAGTCCAGGTAGATGACATCAACTGCTCTACCCCTGTCCATCAGTTCCGTAGCCCCATCGTAGAATGCCACCAGATTGGTCAGGCAGGATTTCCCCTTAGTGAAGCCATGCTGGCTGTCACCAGCCACCTTGTTGTTTTTCATGTGCCTTAGCATGCTTTCCAGGAGAATTTGCTCCAAGATTCTACCAGGCACAGAGGTGAGGCTGACTGCTCTGTAGTTCCCCGGCTCATCCATTTTCCCTTTCTTGAAAATGAGGGTTATATTTCCCTTTTTCCAGTTGTCGGGAGCTTCACCTGACTGCCATGATTTTTCAAATATGATGAACAGTGGCTTACCAACTTCATTTGCCAGCTCCTTCAGGACCCGTGGACAGTTTTCATCAGCTCCCATGGACTTGTGTGTGTTCTGGTTTCTTAGATGGTCTCGAACCAGATTCTCTCCTACAGTCAGCCCAGGGTCTTCATTCTCACTGTCCCCGTGTCTGCCTTCCAAGACTTGGGTGGTGTGGTCAGAGCATTTTCCGGTGAAGACTGAGGCAAAGAAGTCTTTAAGAACCTCAGCCTTCTCCAGATCCAGGGTAGCCAGTTCTCCTGATAGCTTCCGGAGGGGGCCCATGTTGTCCCTAGTCTGTCTTTTATTTACAATGTACCTATAGAATCCCTTCCTGTTATCCTTAACATCCCTAGCCAAGTTTAATTCTAAGTGGGCCTCAGCTTTCCTAACCTAATCCCTAGCTTCCCGGACAACATTCTTGTGTTCTTCCCAGGCCGCCTGTCCTTGCTTCCACCTTTTATAAGCCTCTTTTTTCCTTTGAAGTTTCCTCAGCAGCTCCTTATCTATCCAAGGAGGTCTCCTGGCCCTCCTGCAGCACCTCCTTCTAGTAGGGATGTATCGCTCCTGAGCTTGCAGCAGGTGATACTTGAATATCAACCAACAGTCTTGGGTCCCCCTGCCCTCTAGGGCTATATCCCATGGAACCTTACTGAGCAGGTTCCTGAAGAGGCCAAAGGCTGCTCTCTTGAAGTCCAGGGCAGTGAGCTTGCTGCACACTTTTCTCACTGTCCTGATTATCTCGAATTCGACCATCTCATGATCACTGCAATCAAGGTTGCCCTGAAGCACCACATTTCCAACCCGCCCTTCCTTGTTGGTGAGGATGAACCTTCAACAGTTTGCAGAGTACGTGTACTCTTTTAGTTACAATCTTTGGGTCACATTGAGGCAAAGATGCTTTTTATACACAGCACCCTGTTTTCATTGCCAAATTTTGCTTTTCAGTGGCCTGCCTGCTTTCTTATAGCTGAGCATGTGCACTGGTATTTTGCAACATCCTGTAGAGCACCTTTCGAGGAATATGGCTGTACTGACAGCTTAGGGGGTGGAAAATGGATCCACTCAATACCTAAAATTAGGCTTTTATTAGGTGGATACTTGCTTGTCTTGCCAGAAATACAGTGCTATAGAGTCCTAGAAGATACATCTCTCACCAGGAAGTGCTCTCAAAGTAATTTCAACAGCCTTTTATGTATCCCAAGACTGTTATGTTTCTTCTCACTCTTCCTTAACCTAGACAACCGCACTTCATTCAACTGCCCCTGACAAGCCATGTTTCCTAGGGCTCTGATTATCCTTTCAACTCTGTCATTGACATGCCTATTACTTCCTTCTTTCTCTAATTACAGTATTCTCTATGAGAGGTAGAACTCCTGCTGAGACCATGCCAGAGCTGGAAGGAAGGTAAGGATTACTTCACATCTTGCATAAAACCCACCTGCTTCTACATGCCAGGAGGTAGGTAGATATAGTGCAGCTGTGTGACACTGTAAACTCTTCAGTTTGCAGTTCTGACCCTCTTTTCCAATACTTATCCAGTGCTTTCCCATCTTTTATTTGTGCAGTGGATTGTTCCAGTCTTCTAAAAGGGCAAGAGTGAGGACCCTGCAAACTGCAGGCAAGTCAGCCTCACCTCATTCCCCGAAAAGGTGACAGAACAGCTCATCCTGGAGGCCATCCCCAAGTATGTGGATGACAAGAAGGTAATCGGAAGGCAGTCAGCATGGATTCACAAAGTGAAATCATGCTTGACCAATCTGTTTGCTTTCTACAATGGGACAACTGGCTGGATAGATGAGGAAAGAGCAGTGAATATTTTCTACCTGGACTTCAGCAAGGCTTTCAACGCCTTATTCCACGACATCCTCACAGGCAAGCTTCAGAAGTGCCTAAGTGGATAGTGGGCAGGGAGGTTGGACTAGATGACCTGCAGTCTGCAGTGGTTCCTTCTGACTTCAACTATTCCATGATTCTGTGGTTCTATTTATTTCAGACTGTTACTCCAGATAATGAAGATATTGTGCTCCTCTTAATTCTACATCCAGAGAGCTCTCAACTCATATGAAATTTCACATTGTATACAAATTTCATAAAAAGCACTCCGTATGAGTCAGTAGTGAAGATACCAAGAAGTACCAGAAGCAAGCTGGATTTTTGCAGAAAGCCACAAGACATCCTTCTAGTTTGATGGTGAGCATTGATAATTTTTGACATAGAGTTTTCAGGCAATTTTATCTAGCTTATAAGAATTTCAGCTGGGGAAGTCATTTAGAAAACATGGTCTAAGTATCTCCAATAAAGTATTCAACCTACTTTAAAGACCTTACTGTTAGCAAAATGCCTCCTTTTTACCTGAGTGGTGCCCAGCAGAAAGTCAGGGACTTTTTACCATTACTGGCAGTAGTAGCTTAGGAAACCAAGCCTGGGAGCCCCTCATCTACAGAACATTCCTCTACCTGGTTTGAAAAATGTCAGATTTCTGGTCTTTTCATGGTATTTTGAGTAAAAATAGAGCACCGCAAATCCACTTCAAGTGATTTGGATCCATTGTAGAATAAAACGCATTATTCAAAATCAGTTTGCCTTGAGAAATTCATGTTGCTGTTGATGGCTTTATAGGGACCCACACTCAGTTCCCCATAGACATCAGTGTGAGCTCCACCAGGTCAGTCTGAGCCAGGAAAGGCAGTTTATTGAAATGTGATATAATTTAGGTTACAAATCAGTTCTGGAGGCCATCTATTGCAATTCCTGCTCACAGGACTAACTTGATCTTTTCTAAGTATTTTCTGCCTTTTTTCCTTTTTTTCCCCCCTCTCTTATTCATGTTTCATCTCTCTCCTTTGTATTACTGAAGTTAATTGTTATAGCCATTTGATTATTACTAAACTGCAGAGAGGACTAAACAAAACCTAAAATAACAGCAGAAAGTTGTTTATTAGCTTTGTAGTCTCACAGAGTGATGAAGCAGGTCCTATCTTTTTCTAAAGAATGTGTTCATTGAATATTTGCCTGCATTTCTGCCTTTATGTTTGTCAAAAAAGAAAATGAACCACCTGTTAGTCATCCTGCTTCTACATAATCCAGAAAGCATCTCATACTCCTCTTCCTCTTCAGTAACTTGAAGTAGCAAAACAGTCTTTTTGTGATATTAGAAAAGTAAAGGTATTTAGAAGTGCAACTGAACTATTCAAACTATTCTTTCTCTGGAGAAGTGTTTCCTACTTCTGTTTGTATTTGTTCCTTGGAGGAACAATTATTAAAAATTCCTGTTCTTTTCAATATAAAGGTAGCTGCTCCTTTCCTTAAATCAGGAACCTTACTGCTTGTTACTGCTAATTTTTCACTTTCTACTTTGTTGCTCAATGTAGTCCTCAAAAATGTGTCAAGAATGTACCTCCTAAAAAAGTCTGACAATAAAACTCAAGTCACTTTTTTACTGGGGTAGCTTTAAAACTAGAAATACACTCCAGTCTTTATCTAGATTTGTTTTTATTGCACTGCTAGCTCTTAATCTGTTTAAATCTAGAGTGTTGAGGCACTTGTCCAAGTATTACTTAAACATAAAGAGCCCTGCTCCTGTCTTTCATCAGACAAGAGTTATTTCCAGGCCTATCACCTATTGACACAGACAATATAATAACAAATTTTATTTATATTAATCCCCTGAATATGGTGGACAAGCATGTTACAGAGTAGGCATTGGAAGCTCTTCCTCAGATTTATCTCTTTCAGAAAGAAATATCAATATAATTTCCAATGATGTGATTTTGAATAAGGTCTCTGGACATAAACTTTATTAATGAAATGTATTATCACTGACATTGATTTTTGCCTGGGAAAGAAGGCTGGCACTGAATTTTAACTGCTCTCGATGTCTTCTGGGAATAGCACCACTTTGACCTGGGGGCTGCTGATGCACATACCCATAGGAGCTAGTTAACATTGTTACTGGCATGTAAGCTGCGCCAACCACCATGAGAAACAGACAAAAGTTTCAGAGCTGGAATTTAAGGGCATTTAGGTGTTTTAAGTGTTCGGACAAATGCTGTTACTCATTTGTTTGTGGTTTCTAAAACCCAAATAATATGTCTACAACAATCAATGTGATGTCCAAGTGAGTTTGAAGTAAACTATCACACAAATATAGTAATTTGAGTCCTGAAAGTAGTAAAGCTGCTTTAGAATTGCATTACAGCGGACTAATTAATACTGTTTCTTGACAAGGCAGTTGCCTTGGAACAGAGCTTTTCTGACAGGGTTGTGGATGTTGAAGCTGTAGACAGCTATTTGAGTGTTGGGCTGAGTGTCAAATATCTGTTACTTCATCAGAGTCATGTGTTCAGAGGTGTATTGCCATGTCTCGCAGGAAAACACAAAAGCTTTCCCATTTAAACAAATAACTTTCTGTTACATGAGCATTCAAAGTAATTTACCTGTACGTTGGTAAAGCAAATGCAATAAATATATTTATCTTCATACATTTGGATTCAGCTCCACAGAATCATTTTCTCATTCCAGCAAATCAAAAATATGGAAGATGACTGAAAATGGATGTTACAATATTGATGTTGTAATATTGCATTGCGCTGAATTCATGCAATTCAGTTTTGTAAGGGAAAATATTGTGACATCAATATCCAACTCCATGCATTGGAATGCCATCTAGTCATGTACAGAATTATGCTTTTTTCATATAAGAGATGAAAATGCAGCTACATTCAGAGCTTAATAATTATTCAGAAAACTACTTTTTCCCTTTTGTTTCTTCTTTCTTCATTTTCCTTCTTTCTTTCTTTACCCTTCTTTTGTCTTTTCTTTTTATCTAAAACAGAAGGGAAGCGGGAACCTCTCAACTGCCAGGAAATGGCATAAAAGGAAGGAAAATCACAGAAAATGTCATTTTCAAATGGTCATATATATCAAAGACTAACAGGGAAGACTTCTGTTAAGGAAACACACCACAGAGTCAGGAGAGTGAGTGGTTTTAAAGTACCCTGTGCGACACTTCACATGTGAAATCCATGCAGAAGATACTGCATGGATTTAAATTAGTAAAAGCTCATGTATTTGTTCTATATTACATGGCGGGTTTTTTCCTTTTACTCACTTCCACTGTCAAAAGTGACAATTTTCTGACTACAAGGCCTCAGATACTCCAATTTTAAATGATAGTGCAAGATTCAAAGGAAGTTGTGTGAACCACTAAAACCCAACATTTTATTAGTGTCTAAGAAAACTCAATTACATGTACCCATAGCTGAGCAACCACATCTGAATGCAGAATCACAACCATGCTTGTACAATGTACTCTCAATGCAACTGTGCATGAAAACAAAGTCCAATATTTTGCTTAAAACTCTGCAAATCATATCAGTTGGTTGCAGGTTATCCCCATTATTTCTGAGACTGTAGTCCGATTTGGAAAAAGTAACTAATAACATTAAAGCTTCAGGAACTAAGTTAAGTGCAATCCTCTCATCAAGTATCTAGTTATAGAAATTAAGGTTGATTCTTTGCACAAAAATTCTTATGAACTCTACTGTGGCTGTGGCAAAGAAAACATTGGCTGTGTCAGATATCTCCACTATGAGGAAAGTGTACCAATTTCTGCAGTTGAAGAAGCCTTTAAAAAGCCCCTTAAAAAATTAGGTCCATTTCTTCAGCTACAAAACAGGAGCAACACCCACTGATTTTGAAGAGGGCTGCTCATATTGTACAGTCAGAGAAGAAAGAGGTATGATTAAAACAAGAGGAAATAAAATAGCTTTTTTTGTCTAATAGTACTAGAGCACCAATTGGTGCCCATGTGTGGGAGTACAATAATGCAAACATTTAAGCTATTCAACTAACTACTTAATCTAACTTTTATTACATTTCAGTGTTCAATTTCAGATTTCATCTTGTTATCTTATGCTATGCCTCAGGTTTTATTCAATTTATAATGAAGTTCTGGGGGAAGAGGAATCTAGCTTTATGATTGTGGCTTCTCCTTCTGAAGCATAGTAGCTTCATCCCTTGGAATAAGGTGGAGGTGCACAAGGATTTGAGCACAGTATCTGCACAAGGATTTCTAACATTTTTTTTAAGAAACTCTCACCTGTTTTCAGAAGTGAGATTTTATAGAATATGATTCCTGATCTATGTGAACTGTTCCTTGTTTCCTCATGTCCATGTAGTTGAGATATAGATTGTATATGTTACCACTGAAGGCCCCTATTCAATAAATAATGGACAGCTCATGCGTTTTTTTTTCCCCTCAGAAGTACTAAGCTTTTCATGATCGTTTTGATTTGGGTATTAACCCTAAAACCTTTTCCTGGCCAAGATTCTCCTGAGTCTCAAATCTGTTGTTACATTGCTGCAATACTTTTTATTTATCTGTGGAAGAAACTCACCTTTTGAATGGCTTGTCTAGAGTCAGCTCCAGTTGCTTGCACTAGTGACAGCCTTGATGAGTGCTGAGAATGTCTCAGTCTACATAAAAGCATTTGGGAAAAATTGGCAGACATAAAAGACATTGTTGTGGTTACATAAAATGGAATAGGAAACATTTTTTATTAAAAAAAAAAAAGCCAAAACCCCAACAAAAACCCCAAACAAAACAAAACCAAAAGTAAAACCGAACAAAAATCTCCACAAAATAAAACAAACAAAAAACCCAAAAAATCAAACAACTGTATTGGAATAGGTGCATGAGTGCATTTTAAGATATTTTGACAAATAGTCTGAAATGTGCAGTTGTTCGTTCTGCAATACACAAAAAAAGATTTCTATGGAAACACTGATATAGGTCATTCCAAATGAGATGATGAAAGATGTCCCAGTCAGACAGATTTACCAGTCGGGTAAAGTGTCTGTCTACTATGTTGCTGAGGTTCAATTATGCACTCTCCCATCTACCTCTTTGCTACATAAGCTGTAATTTAGCAATAGCTGTTGCCTTTTAAATTAATGAATTTCCTCTTTGTCAGAAGCTATCAAATTTGAACATGTCCTTGTTAGCCACTGAAGCATCAAGCCTTCCACTTAGCAATGTGTAACACCAACTTGGGCAGAGATACACACTGGAACAAAATTAAACGTAGCAGGAACAAGTTCAGGTATTTCTGAACCACAAAAACATTATGTATCAGGGATGGTTTAAAACCTACCAATCATAGGTAAGTGCGTGCCTCAGTACTGACGTACGTTATCTGCTCAGCAGTGCGGCCCGCTATGCACATTTGCTTTTTACGTTTGCTTTTTGTAAGAGTTTTGCCTCCAGTTCAAGGTCTTGCCCATGTCTTCAAGAGACTCCAGGCAGGATTCATCAGACCAGATGTAGACTCCCACGTCTGACTGAGTCATCACAGGCTCACTATACTGTCAGTGAAGAGAAATAGGTGCTCGATACCAGAAATTTTCTCATCCCGAGGTCAATGCCTAAAATAGTGCAGACAAATCTTACCCCACAGCGTTTATTTCTTTCTGTGGACTATATTTGGGTGAGATGAATTCCGCCTGCACACAACTGAACTCTGCAGCGGAGGGAAAAAGTGGTCTGCTGACTCTAAACACCAGCTGGATTATTACAGAAGACACTCTACTGCAAATATTTCTCCTGCTGGGATTGACTGAGTGAACAGACAAGTGACAAACATGTTACAAGACGTAATGAGTGTTGGAGGACATACTGGCTACAGGGAGAGCTGGATGCGAATGTACGCAGGACGTGGCAATGTAGCAGGAGATGTGAGCCCCACTGCTCTTCCTGATTGGTAATCTGCCACACAGCTCTGATTTTATCTGAGTATAAATGTCCTCCTGTTCAATGTAAAGACTGTATTCCATAAGTCTGTGACATTGTTTTCCTACTCTACTTCTGGGAACAATTAAAAAAATTCATATTAAACTAGTGCATATGCTGTTCCTGATTATGTCTGAGATCACTTAGTACTTCATATGAGCTGAAAATAAATGCCTGGGACATTGCAAGCCCTGCAATTCACAGTGAAAAGTCCTGCTGCAAAGTGAGCCTTTTCAAAAGAAGGCTATGTTAGAAGTGGTTCTCTATCAATAGCAGAGAGTGTTCTCCTACTTTGTGACTTTCTATCAATGAAAATGTGCTTACTGATTATTTTTCTTTTTAAATCCTACTATCACTTGTCAAGAAGAGATGGATGCTTCTAGATCTCCTCAGAGGAATGCTGAAAGCCAGTACATAAGGAATTTCTTTCTTTACCTAAACAGCTTCTGGCTACAAAAGAAGAGTATTACTACTCTTTCCACATGAGCTACTGGCCTTTGCAAAGATATTCTGTTGTTTATGAAAACATGTCTGTCAATTTAATAATTAGGCAGATATCAACTTTTATTCAGTGGATCAGAAAGAATGTACTGATGATTTAAGGCTATATGGTTCTGCAGTCTGATTGAAACATTGTAGTTGACTCCAAGCTTTCTGATTTCATTATCATTAACATAATTTTCTGTTCAGTTTGGTGGGTTTTTTTTAAAGTAATTGGTGCTTAGGATTTATTACTATTGCTGTACAATCTATGCCAATACTAGGAATTCCGTCTTTTTACCATTACACCAGTCCACATGGTTTTGGATGAATGATACTTATGAGAATTTGTAGATTGTTAATAGTTGTAAATATAAGATTATAATAAGGTTTTCAGTGTAAAGTGGTTTAACTGGAGCTCCTGTAATTCAAAATGACAACACTGAAAGTAAATTCCACAGTTAAATAAGTTGCTTTGACCTGAAACTAGCAAAAGGGAGAGCAGAACTGGGATATTTTGAAGCTGCAATGATCTTGCTGAGACAAATGTGTCTTGTGGTGAGTGAGCCCAGTACCTCGCTGGACTCACCAGCTGGAGTCAATATTGATTACAGTAGAAACATAGACACCATGATACCTGTATTTAGGCACTCAGATTTAGATACCTACAGTCTGAGCTGTTGTCTTTGAGTAGACCAAAAGGCCGTGAAGACTTTGAAGCCCATTGGGTCATAGCTTGAAATTTGTTTTTTCTTTTTCTGCCTTTACTCAATCCCACTGAGAACATTTGAGTTCAAATCTATGGAGAGGTTTGTTCTGAAATTGTTGTTTAAAGAATGCAGTGATTTGAAGATACCATCCTTTACTAAGCAGAAGGACTTGTGATTTATAAGTATTCAGAGCAGACTTTCTTGTTATTCTGGGTATGTTGCCTTCAGAAAGAGAAAGTGAAATGCAGTGGTCATATAAACCTACTTTGGCACACCTACAGTGCTTGATAATAATGTTGTTCCAATGTTGTATCTTGTATTTCTAAGAAAGATATCTTCCTTATTATTTTCTTTCAAATCTCACAGTCTTTTCTGTTGAAGGTGCAGGTTGCTAATGCTGCAGAAATAATGAAAACACACTTCTGCCATGCTTCTGTGGAATAGCCTTCGATGGGACCTCAATTCACTTTGCCAGTGATTGGCCAAAGACAGAGAAGGCTGGGACAAGGCAAGGGCTGGGACAAAAAGAAGATTTTCCTCCAAGTTCTCCAACACATATCTCTCCCACAAATATTGGCACACACAACTTGATGTTGCAGTATATGGAGGATAGGATCCATAAACAGCAGTTCAAGCTTCTAGTAGTTTGAGTACTAGTAACTCAGGTTCTTCAGATCCTGTTGGTACAGATGAACATTTTGTAACTTGTTACATGTAAGAATATCTGACAACTAAATGTTTGCATAAAGACCCTATAACAACTTTCAGAAAATGCTACTCCCTCATGAAGGACAGGGACTCAGTTTGGAAGAGGAACTTCATGGTGCAGGAGCACTTGCAAGAGTGTAGCTTTACATACACTCTCGCTGGTTTCCATATCCTAACTTAAAAGAAAGTTCTTATGAATTGCTTTAGAAAGAAATCTAATACCAAATGAAATTAAGTATGTGTATATTCCTCTAGATATACAGTTACCACCTTTTTTAATTAATCTCTCATTAACCTTTCTGTAGTTCAAGAGACATGCTATAACCTGTGACGGACTCTGGGGTATGTTTGGAGAAGCCTATGCAGCTGGCAAACATGGAATATGTTTTCCAAACATGGGAAGGTCCCTTAGTTTCTGAAGGCTGAAAGTACACTTATAGAAGGATGCCCTAGTAGGTGAAACACAAATAAGCACTTGTATTTCTCGAGTATGGCATAAGTATTACATCTCAACCCTCAGACTAGGCACAAATCTCAGCCTTGCATTGATCAAACCCTTAAGCTAGAGATATTTTTAACTTCTATATTTATAAACTTTCCACTGTGCTTTGGCTGGCTGTACTGGCAGGAAAAGCCCGAGAGTGATGTGTCAGGCTAAATGGCTGTTATCATATATTCCCGTAGAGCTTCAAAAATAGATGAACATGTCTGGTAATTGCCATAGTTAATCTCTGAATGATTCCAGGTCCTTCTGCTGAGCTGCTCTGCTCTCTCTTCAATTCACATATGCCTGTGGAGATTTGAACACATATCTGCTGGCAAAAAAAAAAAGTTGCAGTATCATGCTTGTATATTCTAAACATCAGAACTGATCGCAAAGTGTCAGATGTTCAAAACCTATGAACAGTAGTTTGGCTCCCATTCCTGTTAGTGGTAGGTTTTAATTTAGATACATATTTATTTGTAATAACTGCAGAATCTGTTTTTAAGAGATATGCTGGCAAGCAGGTTTTCTTGACACTTTCCAGCAGAAATATTGCATCTTCTTTTGACCATGTTTATTAAGGGGAAAAGTATTCAGCTCCATCAAACATATGGACTTAATATTTCAAGATCCCATGCTAAATCCCATACAGGTTTGGATTTAATGCTCTCCAGAAACCCAAAATTCTTCCTTTGCGTGTGCCCAGACATCTCTAGCTGAGCCTGTGTCCTTCAGCAGATGTCGATGTAGCACTGGGTGGGGGCACACAGAAATGTCCAAAGAGCTGCTGAGCAAGCCTGGATGCTTGACAGGCTCCAGGCGCTGAACAGTACTGCTTTACTCTTGCTAATCACACTTCCTAAGGCGCAGGCTTGATTTCTCTGGATGGATTTTTTTAAGTTAATACAGCTGTGAGGCTTCCCCAACCTTATTCTAAGCCAGTATTTTTGCTCAACAGAGCACTGCCACACTGTAATTTTCTTCACTTGTTCCCAGAGGAACCTGATCAGCCATGCATAGAATATAGTCCTTTATGGAGTCTGCTTGCAACAACTTTCCTTGGAAACAACATAAAAAGTGATGGTGTCCCTCTTGGATAAAAAAGCATAGACCTTAGTGCAACCCAAGCAATAAGACCTCACCTCTACTGCTTCCCAAAAGGGGTTCCTAGAATTACCAAAGTAAGGCCAACATTTTGGTGGAAGAAGTAAACCATTGCACATGAAGTGCTCAGGATTCATTGACATTTTATCACTGGCCATTCTGAATACTCTTTTAGGAAGAATCACCTCTTCTACATACAATTCAGAGTCCAACTACGCAACTCCATACTCAATTGTTTCTTCAGGAGCTTCTCTTGTGATTTTTTTACCCAGTAATTTGGTCTAATGATAGTACTCCTAGTAAAATTAGTGGATTATAAAATGATCACATTTTGTGTATAGGAAAGAAAGTTGCATCTCCATGACGTCTTCACACTGTCCTCTTCATTTATGAAGACATGGAATGGCATAATCTGCTCAGATAAAACTTGTTGGTTTTCTTGCCTGAGAATAACAGAAGTATTTTTTTTTCCTAAATTTCAATAAGACCTCAAACTTCTGTCAGCTGCATCTCTTCTTATTGCTGAACTTCAATCAAACAGCTTCTGAATGCTTGACAATTAAAGCATTAACTTGAGCTTAATGTCTTATTGGAGAGAATTTTCTCAGCAAGTACAAAGGAGCACTGTCTACTGGCTTCAGTCATGTTACCTTTCAGTAACAGAGACATGTAAACTAATCCATTCTTTCCAGCCACACTGCTCTGAAAATAGGCCAGGTCCCACTGGGAAGATGCTCCTAGAAAAGTCTGCAATTAGACAATTTCAACTGCTCTGCACAAACACCTCATTAAAGTTCCACTGTGATCAAGCCTGCTGATGCATAAGACAGACACAAACATATCTGCTGAAAGCTGTATTTTCTTTTATTCATTCTCTGAAGCAAATATTACAGACAGTTTATCTCTTCAATCCAAGTAGATAGCTGTTTTTCTTCATTGATAACCCAATCAAAGATTTATTGTACATGACAGAATATTTTCCAATAATTTAGTAAGATGCAATAGTTTGGGTCTAGCCCTCTGAAAGGTTAATGCAGGGTCTGCAAAATAAACTGCTAGAAGCACTTCCTCCATTTCCAACTCAGATAGAAGCATATCTGCAGCTGTGCCTGGTCACTGACTCAGAGTCAATGCTGGGTAGATTTTTGAACACTGTTTGTATTCATATGCTGATGATAGGTCTGATACTTCTGTAAGTAAGGTCAGAATGATGAAGCCTGGGAAAAAGGAAAGCACACATGGAAATTTTGCTCATTTTTTCTAATTTATTCCCAGTGTTCTGCGTTGTTTGCCTTTGTGCAGTATAGCTGTCTTCAAGTGAAGCTTTCTATTGTGAAATGTAGATTACAATGATTAAGACAGGCACTAAAATTCTAACTTTTGACACTGACTCCTGGTTCCACACTTTTTCCCACCCCACAAAAACCCATCTACTGAGCCCAATCAATGGTTTCTGCTGAGGAGAAGACCACACCTTAGCCCTGGTTAGCCTGCTGCTTCTGTGTGATTCACTGGCAGATTAAATAATCAATTTTCCCCTTTTAAGAGTGATGGTGTCAGCTCCTGCCAGTCTCTTGTAACTAGGCTGCATGTCTTTCAGCTGGCAAAGTGAAGCAGAATAGAGATCCCTATCCCTGCACTTTGACTAAATAACCAGCAATGCTACAGAAAGTTTGTTGTTCAAGAGAGAAGCCTTTGGATGCTAATGGCAAGCAATTAAGTTGGGTATAACCCATTCATATTATATGTTTTCCTAACAAATACACCTCTCTGGAAAGCAGCTTGACCTTATTAAAATGAATTGGGGAAGACGGGAGAGAATGGTGAGCCTGAAGCTGAAAATCTGAAGCTTTAAGATATTCACAGAGAAAACGTGATTGCGATGTCAATTGAAATAATGATAAAAAAAAAAAAAAAAAAACAGAAAGAAGAGATGAGCCTGCCGTCAAAGAGGAGAAACAGGGAAAGGGGCAGGCTTGTAACGCTTTATTTTGCATAGGAAACAATCCCACATTTTATTCTTAATACAGTTATTTCTACACTGTTTCTAGGCTTTTTCTGCTAGGGATTTACCAAAGAGTTTTGAGGTTCAAGACTTGTTTTAAAACTCTCTACACTGCAGTTTGCTGTAACACATCCTGGGGACTGACAGATGCTCTGATCCTTCTTGGTGCAGTGCCAACAGTGGCAGCAGGTAGTGAAATACGCTGCGCGCCACCAGCCCATATGGCATGTCCACACATTAATTGGTTCTCAAGAGTCAGTCCTCCTGAGCCCACCCATTTGCTGCTTTCATTGACTGCTGCCTTGTCTCATTTAGCAGTGTTTCCTTCTGCAAACTTTTGGTAAAGCCAGTTAGCAGACCTGTAGCAAGTAGAATCAGAAATATGGCTTTTTGTAGAATGGAAATTCAAAACTTAGAGATCTTTATAGTAAAGGATGGCTTCCTTTTACACTGGAGACTAAACTGCTGGCTCACAAAATGACCACGCAATATTGATGTACTGAAACATGAACATCTGGCAGAGAGACTTGGGTCTCTCCTCTCAGACACTGTCTCTTTTTCCATCCCCACTGGCGTTAGTTGGCGCAGATTGAGTTCCTGCCTTAATATCTTAATCTGATGTTTGGAAGTGGTGTCTCTCTTCTCTAGCAAGACTTCAGGAAGAGAGGAGCTGTAACTGGTCATTTCAGTCTCTCCAGACACAAATGGTAACAGTTATATTAAAAAAAAAAAATCCATTAAATTCATCAGTTCCCTTTCAGTGTCTTTTTCTGCTTTAAATATATCCAACTAGAATGAACTTCCTATTTTCTGCCTTCAATTGAAGAGCACGTGCCAGGAGTATTCCAGGTACCCTGTGCTTATGTTTCTCTTTATTTTCATCAATTATTTCAAGAGAAACTCCCATCCATTAGGAATTTATGCAGCCAAGTCATCCTTTGCCTTTCAAATCAAACTTTTGGATGAGCATGTCCTTGCCCCTTCCAGATCCCTGCAAAGCGCGCTTTCCCTACCTCAGGTTTTGTTATATGCTTGTAAATAAGCCATTCTTAGGCTTGCAAACATTGATTTTGCCTGCTAGACACTTTGTTTTGTTTTTCTCTTAGTCAAGTCTTAGACACATAGTATACACAGTATGTACAGTAAATACATAAACAGATGAGGTGATAAGCAAATAAGGAATAAATTTTCTATCTATCCATTTATTTGTTTGTTTGTTTGTTTATGCAATGGCTAGAATTCCTTTTAGTGTTTGGAAATAAATCTTTTCTCCTCAGAGCTTGAATCAGTTTCCCAAAATAGATTTGAGGACCAGCTGGCATGCCTTAGGCTATCTCACCTAGCCTCCAGCTCTCACTAAGCATGCCCACATCTTCTCTAGGTCCTGAGGCTATTCTGCCAGCCTTGTGCAGGTCTCTGGTCACTGAGAACATCCTGCATGGCACTGGATGCCTCTGTGAGCTCAGTGTTTCCAAATGGCTTTCTTAGGTATTTTCTTTTTCTCTGTTTTCAGCCCCAAGTATCATCTCTGCTTTCCTGCAGCCTTGCTGGTAAGGTGATAATTACTGAGGTCTACCATGCCAAGGAAGCTAGCCAGCTTGCAGTGGGGTGCTTGGGGAGCCCCTCTTCAGGCTGTGCTTTTGCAGAGGCCTGATGAGGAAGATAACTCTTCACATGGAATCTGCTTCATGTTTAATAGTACGTTTAAACCCCAGGTATCTTCTGCATAACTAATATCAGACATAAGCATGATGTCTGTACACCTGGATGAAAGCAGTGATACTACCCTGTGCAGTAGCTCAGGAAAGGCCACCTCTGAATAGAAGGTGTCTGATGTTAACCCAGTTCAGGGAGGTGCTTTCATGTTCTCTTGGTGCAGAAGGCAAGGTGAGGTCAGAGGGTAGGACATATGTTCAGAAAAGCCTCAAGCCATTCTGACTCCTGGTTGCAGATTGACAACTTGGTGGTGGTGTTCCCTGCTGCTGGGAATAAGAGCAGCGAGAGCTCCAAGCTGAAAAAGAGAGCAGTTCTATTAAGCAGCGCAGGAACCAGCCTAGTGCCCATCTGTATTGTGGTTAAAAGACCTTCCAGGTATGGAGCCTTTTATACCCAGTATATTGCATTTGATCACATCCTTTAATGTTTAGGTTACTTGCAGCTTTAAACTTAACCCCTGCCCTCTAAATTACAGTCACACTATGTAAAACCTCTGTGCATCTCATAGTCCAGCATAAGCCTGAGACTTACTGTCATGGGTTCAGCAGCAGCAGTCATTTTTCTCCTTCTTGGTAGCTGGTGCAGCGCTCTGTTTTTGATTTTGGGCCTGGGAATAGCGCTGATAACACCAGTGTTTCGGTTACTGCTTAGTGATGTTTTGGTCTGACCAAGGACTTTCTGAGTCTCATGCTCTGCCAGGGAGGAGAGGAGCCAAGAGGAAGCAGAGACAGGACACCTGACCCAAACTGACCAAAGAGGTTATTCCATACCACAGCACGTCATGTCCAGGATGGAAAGCAGAAAGCAGAGACCCGGAAGGGTGGGGGTGCACTGCGTGGTCGGGCTTGGTATTAGGTGGTGAGATTTGTATTCTTTCCTTGTATTTCTCTTGTCATTATTGTTATTGGTGGTAGCAGTAGTGATTTGTGTTATGCTTTAGTTACTAAACTGTTCTTATCTCAACCTGTGGGAGTTGCATTCTTTTCGATTCTCCTTCCCATCCCTCCAGGAGTAGGGGGAAGAAAGAGGGGGAAGTGAGTGAGAGAGAGAGTCTGCGTGAGTTAGTCTTAAACCACGACACTTACTTAGCTTCTGTTCATGCCCAGCTCCATAAATTTCCACCTCATCAGATGTATCATAAGCTCTGTGTGGTGTGGCAAGATGAATATTTGTAAGCTGTATATCATTCTGACAGTGTATGTCAAAAGTAAAATTGTTGTATAGTACTGCTATAGGAGAGTCATACGGTATTGGGATACAGAATGCCCGACATTATTCTGTAACAGATTAAAATTAAAAAACCTAAAAATTAAGTAAAATCAGATACAAAGCACAATATTGTCCTTTTTTATTTTTTTGTAACCCCAGATTCAATACTCATTACCTTTTTTTCTTAAAAAGAGGCATTTTGCAGGCATAATACAGAATTTAACAGAACACGCCTTCTCATGTACTAATGCTGTATCAACATTCTTGTTTAGCTTTGGGCAAGTGCTGGTAGGCATTTCAAGAGAATGAAAAAGATTGAAGATTAAACCTTAGAGAATTATTCATATTTCCATCAAATTAAAAGATTGTCTATGTTTACAGTTCCTCTGTCTTGTAACAAGACCTTTTACTGGAAGTTAAGGGACATCTCCTCCTGTAGTTCTCAAAGACGTAGCACAGACTCCCTGGAGGTAGAGTTTCTGAAAGCAAAAAAGCCACAGAAAACTTGATGAGACAGAAAGGGCAAAAGTGGAATGGAGGAGGGAGAAAACTCACCAGCAAGACTGTACATCTGCTCAGCAGGGACAAGTGCATGGTGGAATGAGGCAGGTCTGAGAGAGGAAAGAACTGTCATAGATAATGGTTTTGATGTTTTGCCAAATGAGTGGGTGTTCACAGTCGTCTGAGGATAGTGTAGGTGATTTTGTAGGTGGTCCTAGGAAATGGAAAAGAGCCTGGGGCTGGTGGTGAGGGAAGCAGATATGTTTGGGAATTTATTGCAGTCTAGGTAAAAACACAGAAATCTGAACATGAGCTTGAATCTGCTCATACTTCTTAAGAAGAGCCACAAGTTACTGTGGTGGTAGGCTAACCACTGTAGGAAAGTATTCAGAGACTTACTCGTAAAGAAGGAAGTTCCCGGGTGTTTTTGCAATGTAAAGAGATCAGAACTAAAAGCCAGTTGGGGGATGGAGGATTTCCAGTCCTCTGCTGATTTGTTTTAACAGGTAATTAACCTCACTTGAAAATCTCAAATCCTCATTTCTGCCTTGAGATTTGTGAACTTCACTTTCAGCTGCCAGTTACTAAATTACATTGTCCTTAAGCTGATGCCTTATAGATCTTACTAATACCACTGCATGGTCTTGGGTGATTTTCTTGGTTAGGTTTGGTTTGGTTTGTTTTGAACACATCAGTCTCCTGCAGTGGATGTAAGAAAATATCTATTTCCCCAGTTCATTTGTATGTGGTTTAGGGGCACTTGAGTTTCCTGTTACCCCTAAAAAGCTCCTAAAGCACTTTTGCATTTTTCAAAGGTAGACTGATCCTTAGTAAAAAGCGGGGTGACATAGAAAGAAGCTGATTATTGTTATATATATGTATACACATGAGAGTAGCTGCTCTGAAAACTGGTACCAAGGCTGGCTTATTTGCACTTTGTTTTGCTTCTACCTCCTGCACCTGGATCTGCACCTGATGTGAAAAAATCATGTAAATTTGAACAAACAAGAGTTTACATCTCTCTACACATTCTGATTCATGAATGTCATGGGTTCAGCAGCAGCAGTCATTTTTCTCCTTCTTGGTAGCTGGTGCAGCGCTGTGCTTTTGACTTGTGGCCTGGGAACAGCGCTGATGACACCAGTGTTTTCAGTTACTGCTTGGTAATGTTTTGGTCTGACCAAGGACTTTCTGAGTCTCATGCTCTGCTAGGGAGGAGGGGAAGCCAGGAGGAAGCAAAGACAGGACACCTGACCCAAACTGACCAAAGAGGTATTCCATGCCACAGCACGTCACGCCCAGGATGTAAAACAGAGAGCAGAGACCTGGAAGGGTGTGGGTGCACTGCATGGTCGGGCTGGGTATAGGTGGTGAGAGATTGTATTCTTTTCCCTTGTATTTCTCTTGTCATTATTGTTATTGGTGGTAGCAATAGTGATTTGTGTTATACTTTAGTTACTAAACTGTTCTCATCTCAACCTGTGGGAGTTGCATTCTTTCAATTCTCCTTCCCATCCCTCCGGGAGCGGGAAAAGAAAGACAGGGGACTGAGTGAGCAAAATTGTGTGGCTGAGAGGCTTAAACCACGGCAATGAACAAAATATAGACCAAGATGTGAAAATGAAAAGTCCCAAAATTCTGATTTGATGTGGATAGCTTTTGTACTTCAGGACAAAGCTTGGCAAGCTGCTTCTATTTATTTGCTGAAAGCAATCTCCTGAAAAAGATTTGATGTTGAACTGTAATTTTAGGCTATTACTGCAAATTCTGCAAAGGAAGGGAGTAGGGATTGACTACTTATTTTTCAGCTTCTCTAGACTAAATAAGAATGACAGCACTGGGAAAAGAAACATCATTTCAGACACTGGCTGCTGTCTAATGGGAAAGAAGCAGAAATAATTGATGTCTAAACATAAACTACTCATTAGGATGGATGGACATGTGTATTGGAGAACCTGTGGATGAACAACTGGATTGACTTTAGTCAGAATATTTTTCTTCTCATTCTCGCTGTATAAAAATAACTGCAGTGAACAAAATATATCTACACTAAAGCCAACACCAAATGCCACCCCTCTGGAGGAGGTAAATTTAAATCAAAGTTTTCTTGAGAACTAGACCAAGGCAACTTGCCAGAGCTATTTCTGTGGTTCCTCAGCTTGTCCTTCTCTAGGACAATGCTGTTTACTGAGGTGAAGGTAGGAATATAATCTTCTTTTGCCAACCAGCATTGAGGTGCTCATTATAAGCTTGGCTGTGTCTGACTATTTTTCTAAGCCTGCCTTGATTATTCTTCCATGTCCTTTTATATTGCCTGAATCTTTGAACTGAAGTAGACATTACTTAACAGGCAGTCTGGTTACTGTTCTGCAGCAGAGCGAAGCACGCTAGCCAGTTATTTAAAGGGAAGAAATAAGTATATATGTTTACATAAATGTACAGGCCCTTTTATGTAATGCTGTGAGACAGGGCAGACTCCAGTGGGCAGGCTGCAGTGCCCCCAGTCCCTAGCAGCTAAACCCCAGGAGGAGATGGGTGCTCTCCAAGCCCTCATTGAACATTTAAAAGTGGTGAAGAGGCAGACTGTTGTGCTGGTGGGAAGCCAGTATAACAACCTTTAAAAAGGAGCTTTACTCCTGCTTTAGGTCAAAAGCACAAGGAAAAAAAGAATGAATTTAATAGGGTCCTTGGCTGCAGTACCAGGGGTGCAGATCTCAGTGCCTACAGGTCTTCTCAACACAGCAGCATCTTGGCTTGTAAACCATGGAATTTGGTGATTGATGCTCAAAGTAACATCAGTCTAGCTCTGTCCCAAGTCTCTTCATAAAGTTGGTTTTTCAACCACCCCCTTTAAGGAAAAGGAATCATTAATTTGCTCAATTTATTTTTCAGTCCTCCCTATTGACCATGTTGTCACGGATGGAAGAGGCCATCAGGAGATTGCTCCATCTGGTATGTCTGCTTTGCAACCAGGAGGCAGGTGAATTCCTTACCTGTGTACTCACAGCCTGCTGCTGCTCTGCTGTGTGTTGTAGTGAGCTCCTAGGACTACTGATAAACCCAGGTAAGGAAAGTGGTCTTTCCTACTAGTGCAACAAACACCACTCTTTGTCTGGGTTCCATACTGCTGTGGGTGCTAAAAAACAGAGAGCACCTAACTGCAGACTAGGTCAGGAACCTGAGATCATTGGTGCCTTATCACAGCAGGCAGCATCACTGAAGGATGCCAATTGAACATGTTTCCACTTTTGCCTGTGTAAGAAAGGAGTTAAAGCACTACTTTCACACACACACAAGTTAAACCCACATAACATAACATGGGGGTGAAGCTGACCTTTTGAAACAGAACCATGCCTATAAACATCTGAAATTTAGAAAGGCATACAACCACTCTTTTTAATGTGTTAGCTGCCTTCCCACTCACACATGCATTTTTGAAATCCAGGGAAAAAACTTAATTATGAATCTCAGGCAGTATAGGTACAAATTGGTCCTCTGTATTTTAAAAACTTCTATAAATACATCATGCAGGTGGACCAATAAACACTCTTACAGAGCCATGATTGCTTATTATGGTTTCCAGGGAGTTTATTTCTTCTGAAAGGTGGCAACTCAATCACTCTCTGTTGGTCTTTAGTTTCACTAATCATTGCAATCAGATTTATTTTTGAGCTTTTTCTGACCCAGGTGACTAAGCAACATGTAAATGGCATGTATTGCTTTTAATTGTTGCTCTGGAACCATCTTAGAGACTTTAAGCTTTAGCTGATAAATAAGACAAGGTACACATTCTTTGTGGACAAAACCATCAAACAGGGAAATCTCTTTGTCACTTCCCTAACTAGTATGACCAGATAGAGCTGCACTTTCTAAGCTGTAGTGAGTGAGTATGGTAGTAAAAGCTCAATGTAACTCAATTTCTGTTTCATAGGGAATTCTCACTTTTGGAAACTTGTTTTCCTTCCAATGCAGAATGATTTGCAATGCCTTTGGAAATCCTGAAAAGGTCTGGGTCATTTTAAAAAGCATTTCTAGGAAATCTTGTATTGCACAGTTGATGTCAATGTCAAAGTGCCATTAACTTTTTGATAACGTTTCTTCTGTGCAAATCACTGCTGAAAAGAGTTAACATCCCAGAGTCACACCGAATGACTTCTCTTTAACTTTCTTTTCTTGTGGTTCCAGAGGAGAGAAAACAGCACTGCAGCAGCCGCTGTTATTCCCTGCCACAAAATTTTCCAGCTATGGAAATGTGCTTGCTGCTCCCATGATGATGAGGTACTTTTTATTCTCTGACACTGGCAAAGCGATGCCACCATAGTGATGCTGTGCCATTGAAGTACTTGTCACATGGGTTCACACACCTTGAAGAGCAGGAGCTGACACTTATCAAAGGGGAGGAAAAGGACAAGATGCAGCAGCAGGGCCCAGATAAGGAAGATAATAGTGAGAGATGAAGAGAGAAACAGTGTAGCCTATAAGGATGAGAACTCAGAGGAAGGAAAGGAAGAAAAAGAAGCTTTTGTCAAAAAAAAAAGGTTGGGTTGAGGTTAGTTAAGGGTATTTCTCGGAAGTGATCAATAGTTTCCTTCCTTTTAGGGATCCTGAAGATCTCCATTATTTTGCTACTGCTGTGGAAGAAACTGAATTGTCAAGAATTATTCTCATATCCAAAATGACCATTGTAAGGAGTTTGTTATTGTAGTCTATTACAAAAACAACCACTATCAGATGTCTATTATCTTACCAGGAATGTGTTAAAACCGGTGGCTTATTTCTGGCTGATTTGGTGTCTGAAAATTAACAGAGTTCCAGGAAGTTTTTGTAAAAGTAGGTAACCAGAGGAGGGGGCCGGAGTTTGGACTTTCCCAAGTTTGTTCCTATAACTTCTGATCATTATTCTCAAAACTTCTCATTCTCTTGCCTTTTTCTTCTTCAGCAGCATAACCTTGCAAAGCACATCTATTACCTTTGCCTCCAAATGATATGAAGCCATGTGAGACAAGGAGCCTTTTAGTGAACAGTTCAAGAAAAGACTGTCAGATAATCCCATCATCTGTACCCTCACATTGCTTCAGTGGCTGGAGCTAAGCTAAGTGTTCCATAGCAGTTTATTATGGGGTTGAGAAGACAGAAATTGCAATTTGGCATACTCTTTGTGATCCTTCTGTACTTGATGTGGGCTGCATGTGTAAAAAGGGTCATAGCAAATGAACAGAGAAATTGTACAACATCTCAGCTTCTATCCATCATGCAAAGCAGAGCTGCTGTGCTACACCTCCAGGTACATGGCAAGACCATTCTCATTCATTAAATCTGCCTCTGATCATAATGATAATTCCTCTTTTACTGACTTTCTGCCTCCAGTAATAACAAGCCCTAGTTCCTGTGCCTAAAACTTTTGAAGCCCTTTTTACTAGCCCCGGTTTAGCTACACTTGTTTTGCAGGTATAGTGCCTTCTGAGTCAGTCCTCCATCCACATCTGCTTCTAACTACAGAGTGGGCTGGCTGCCTGCTCTGAGTTTGACAATGTTTTGGCTTGCAGTATGCTTTTTCTATCTCAAACTTATATATCTCTCTCTTAGACTTACGTTTTAGACTCTTCTGTTGTCAGCCAGCAACTTTCAACACAGCTTCCTCCATGAACGCTTGTTTTGTTTCCTCTAGTTATCTTTAAATAAGGATAACTGGAAAATATAGCTGAAACTGCATTTTTTTTGCCTTGTTTTCAGCTCACTTATCCACAAATAACCTCATATCTGGTTTTCAGCATTTTTAAAATGCAGTGTCAAAAATTACTCTTTAACATTCAAGAATGAACCCAAGCATATCTCACACTGTAATCTCTTTATCCTGATATTCATCCTGGTATTCTTCTTTATGTATTTCTTTTTTTCTGGTTCATCTTAATCTTGCAAAAAAAAGTTTTCTTCTTTTCTTATGCAACTTTCAGCGCTGTCATGTCAGGCTCCTGCCATGAAAACCAATAAGGAAAGAGCTGCTTTTGAAAAAAAACACCTCATACATTAATCATGGTGACATCTCATATTAACTGCTTAATCATAGAATGTATATAGGCCTTTGGGCATTTATGAATCTGTCATTTCAGAAGAAGTAAAATGAAGCAGTAGTACTTCAAGCAACCAAAGAGAAATTCACCAAGGGCAAATTTAATGTTATGCAACTGTTCTAAAAATATTCAGTCTATACACAGAACAATACACTTTTTAAAAACAAAAAATCAAAACATACTGGAAAATTTACATATGAAAGTCTGGCTGCCTTCTAGGCAGAATGTCAGTTCTGTATTGAATCCTTATCATTCTGAAGGCTTCCTCCTTGCAGTCAAAAAGACGTTTGAACAAAATAGGAAAGCATAGTTGCTAAATTTCACAGGTGTCTTTTAAGGTAGTATATTTATGCACTCTATAGGAAAGCAATATATCATATGGATAACTCAAATATTTTTATGATATTTTTACTGCCTGATACTTTACCCAACAAGTAGACCTACAGATTTTAAAGGGGTTTTGTATTTCTTTTTGTATGTTTTGTGACCTGTGTGATTCTTATTAGATCAGGCTTTGAACCTCATGTGTAGTTTGTCACTGTCATTAAATGAAAATCCTTCTAATATGCAAATATAAATAATATACTGAAGTACCCTATGTCACCACGGAAGTCATTTATGCTGGGAAAAGACTGCATTTGACAAACTGAGATAAATTGTTTGAAATTATTCAAGTGAGATAGAAATGCAGAATGTTCAAAGGAGCAAGAGGTATAGTGAAGGAAAAAAAATAGAGGCTAGAAGAGTAGCTTTACAGGAATATACCTGAAATACTACCTGGCAACATCTCATCCTGTGACCACCAAGTCCTTTTGTAAAGTTGCTTTTCTCACACAGAATATTTTGTCACCACTCTGTTTTGAGAAATAAAACCAGTACTGTTGACATAGTACGTAGGAGGGCAGTCTGCAGATAACTGTGTGGTAGCAGCGCATAGGGGCAGTGGAAATGGGCCTGTGACCTCCAAATTGTGTGACCCACATGCAGGCTTGCTAGAGTTGCTCTTTCCGTCTGCTGTACATTTCTGTACAGTCTCTGGTAACTGTCCAGGTGCATGTTAAAGAGTTCAGTATGGTATTACAAGTCAAATTAATTATTTAGCCTCTGTGAGTCTTGAATGCATGACCTTGTATCTCCACTGAGCACAGGGATATGGCTGCATGAATAAATTACTGCGAGATATGATAGGGTTGTACACGCAAAAAGTATCAGCTGCCCCATGGAACTTTTCTACTTCTATGCTTTCACACTTGAAAAGTATGAAGAAATTTGGGAAATATGCTTCTCAAAGTTTATGGTTGGACTCGATGATCCTAAGGGTCTTTTCCAACCTAAATTATTGTATAATTCTACAATTAAAAGCATAGAAACTACCTTGCAGGAGAGCTCCTTGGAATGAAGCAGATGACGTGCTATACATCCACACTGGTTTTGAAGCTTTGATAACTTTGCAACGTCTCCTAAAACATGGGAATGAGAAGATATGTACACTGTTCTTACCCCAGTAAATGATATTTTACTTAGTTTACAGCTGATCTGCCAAAGAATATTCTCTGAGAGCAGAATATTTTCTGGCAAATAGAATATCCAAAATTGACACTTGAAACAGTCATTAACAAGGTAGAAAATTACATGGAAAGGTCATTTAATCCGTTCCTTACCTAAAGACAGGATCAACAATACATTTATCATTCCTTACAGAAGATTGCCTAACCTTTAAAATTACCTCTGGGGTAGAAACTCTGTGACTTCCACAAACAGTAAATTGAAATTCCTTGTAAATCAGTTTCTAATTAAAGAGTTTTCCTAGTGTTTTACCTAAATATTCTTTGTCTTATCTACCACAGATATGAACAACACTTTATAACCTTTTCTTTCTGCAAAAGGGACTTGAAAACTTACTTGTAAGACTTTAAAGAGTCTTTTTGAACTCAGATGGTTTGCAGTTTGCCATCAGTCTTCCAACAACTTTGATTCATCGAACTCTTCCTCACAAGCAACCACAAGCATTATTTTCTAGACTTCTGTCAGTGTCATTGCTTCTTTCTGGACTTCATCTCTTCCTGCACTCTACTTCTGAGTGACATTTCTGCAAAACAGCTAGACAAGCTCTTGTTCCTTATCCTGTCTTCCAGATTATTCTTCTTTATCTTTAGAACCTTGCACTTGCTGAATTTCACACACGCTGAATTTCATTCCAGTTTTGGACCATTCCTCCCATTTTTCAGGATCATTATTAAGCTGATATCCCATCCTACAGCCTATGCACAGTCATTTATAGCTTTGTATTATCTGCATTTTTAATAAGCATACTGACCATCCATCATCCAGATTACAGCATGAAATATTGCACAGACTTTAGGAGAACACTGCTTGACAAGTCTTTCAATTTTGTCAGTGAACCCAATGAATTACTCTCTGGAAATGAGTAGCCAAACTCTTTTTTAGCATTTTCATTTACAGCACGGGGAGTCTGTCCTCAGGCAAAGTTAATAGACTTACTAAAACCTACATATGAAATACCTACTTTGTCTTTTCATCCACAAAGACTGATGATCCTGCTGTACAAAGAATTTCTTTTGTTAGAGTCAAAAAAGATTATACTCGATAACTCTGTGTTAAGAACTCTCTAAGCTCCTGATTCCTTGCTAAGAATAACTAGTTAATCAATATTTTCTACATTGCTCTTCTTAAAGATAGGTATGGTTTTGGCTTTAGAAAGTGTTTCAGTGTTTTAAGCATTGTTGCATATAAGCATCATTAGTTGTTTTGAAATTGTTTCAGCCAATTCCATCCAACAGGACGCTATTCTGTGCCTTGGAGAATGAAACACTCAACTTCTGTGTTTCACTGAGCAGCTCAGTAAACAGGAATATGAAAATGAATTGGTTCCTCTTGATTTACATTGAGCAAATTGCAAACACAAAATTTGTTTCCATTTGGGGTTGTCTTCACACTGGTAATAAGAAAGCATTGCGTAAGTGATAAAGAAAGCACTATTCATTCCCAAGGTAATGCTGAGACCAAATTAAAAATGAAAAATTTCTTTTCCTCTTCCCACGGAGGCTCTTTGTGTGGTAATGTTCTCCTTTCCTGGCTATGATTGACTGCTTCTATTCATCAGTTACAGACTAGTTCAGTTTATTTCTTACACACACATAAACACACGCGCAACATCCACACAGAAAAAGAAGTCAGTCTCCCATCAGTATAATTTGTAGAGTCTAGCCTATACCTTATAGTAAAGTTGGTAACATGTAGGAAAGGCACTTATAAGCCCTGATTCTCAGAACTAACTACAGCTAAAAGTAGACTTCAGATCCCTGGTGAGCTTTCTCTAAAGTGAGCAATTAACATTAGGTCTGTGCTCAGTGACTTGACTTCCATGGCATTCTTCTTTAGAAACTATAGACTTCTATAGAAGACTATAGAGACTTCTATAGAGACTTCTACAGAAACTATAAACTGGAGCTCATGGTGGCATATTTGGGTCACTTCAGAAGTCAGGTTTGGAAATTGAATTCTCTGAGGGAAATCTGGCTCTAAGTAATGTCCTCTAAAATTCTTGTTAGTTCCAGCACTCTGTAATAAAGCAGAGTGTCTGATCTAAAACATTTTTTTTGTTTCCTTTCACTTAGTCAATACATTATACTCTTGTCTTATTTCTTCTTTCACACATTTTGTTGTCAGACTAAGTCAAAAGACACTACTGCATTCCCCATTTCATTGAAATTCTTGCTGGTTTCTTATTTTTTCACCTTCACTCCTCCATAGACCTCAAAATCTGAAATTCTCAAGTGTTTCCTTCAATGTATTTCAGTCCATGAAAACTGCTGTACAGCCAACCTGTGAATGTTACAAGTCATTTGTTCTTCTATGGTATATTGCTTGATTTTCTCTGTGCTTGAGTGAATGCACTTGCCTTTGATCAATCCCTTAGTTTGAACTGTATCAGAATTTCTCATAGAGCTGGTTCCTGTACATGTGTTTTAAAATTCTGAGTGCCCTCTCCTCAGGAGCTGTTTTAGAGCTCTTTGTAGATGTTTTAGATGCTCCTCCTGCATCTTCATGATCCAGGGGCTTTTTTGTTTGATAAAGCTGAATGGGTGCACCGGGAAATGCCGTTAAACCTGTGCTACCATCTATAGAAGTGTTGTATTTCAGTTTCATTCACACTGGTTTAAAGGTGAATGAAAACAGAGGCAACTATAAAATAAATGGATTCGTATGGCTTTTGAGACCAGTTTAATTTTAGATACAGTTTCAAAAGTTTCTTGTGCAGATATTCCACCACCTCTGCCTTTGTATCCAGCACAACTGAAGTCAGTCAGACATGGCTGTGCTCAGCTGCAGCAAAGCAGAAGTCTCTTTGCACAGATGAATGTCATGAAACCATCCAGGGTCTGCTCCTTTCAATGTCTTTCCTTGTGGGTGTGACTGTAATGACACTGCTTCCGTCCTGCATGGTTGGTGCATGCATGGTTAATTTAGGTCATTCTTTTTCAGATAGAGGCCACTAGATGATATTTAAGTCAATCATACTTGTAAGGGTAGTGCAAAACTGTTTTATGACTCAAGGCCCTCATTTATCTGTCCTACCAATATGAGTATGTAAAGATCGTGAGACAATATTATTGTCTTTTATAAATACATTACGGAGAGACAGATAGCCTATACAAGCAGTAACTGACAGTGGTGTGAAGGAAAGGTTACTAAAGCTGAATGCAATATAGGTACTAATGGGTAGATATGGTCTATGATTGCATTAATGGTGAAAGTTATACTAGTGGGACTCTGGAGTGACTTTCCAGCAGAAATACTGGAGGCAAGAGCAAAACTGGATTCCAAATTGAGCCTGAGACACTTCTGAAGCTGCTTATGTGATCATTTTCTGCCGTGGTGGGAACTGGTTGTACTGACCAAGAAGATTTCTCCCACATCCGTGCTTTGTATTCCTAAATCCTTAGTGGCACCAGAAGCACTGACAATGTATCCAGGAAAGAGTGGGGCCATTAGTAGTGCCCTGTACTGATGAGTTTGGAGTTAGCTCAGTTTTGAGAAGATGAACTAGATTTCTGGAGACCATTTCCAGCCTTATTGTTTCTATGTTTCTACATTGTTTTTTTTACAAAATAAATACAAAAAAATAATAAAGCTTTCTAAGGGGATTGAAAATTTTGGCTCTGCTTTTCATTCCAAGAGCAGGATCTGGGTTTATGCAGCTGTTTGCATTGGTGTTCTTTGAAGAATAGTATGGCAGGCAGGAGGAAGAGCTCACCAGGTCTTGGAGAAGCAATGATGTTAGCTGTGTCCCAGTGAGGTAGTATCCTATGGCTGCCAATAACTTGCACTTCAAAACATGGGCTACGCATGCTGATGAAACCCAATAGCAAGGGTTCAACCAGGCTGACCTGGATCCCTGCAGCTATTACGGAGGTGTTGAGTGGAAAGATAAGATGGTTCTCCTGATTTGTGTTCATTTGATATTTTCTAACTTGGGCAAAATTCAAAAAGGTGGAAAAAAAAATAAATTTGCGGATTTGAAGTAACTGTTGGAAGATGCAGTTCTCATACAGGAGGGACACAGATATGATATTGATACCATCCATGTTGATTGCTTCTTCTCAGCACAAGCTGGAGCTAAAACAAACATGTCTAAGAAGTTTTCAGATATAAGTCTCTGTTTAAATCACCAGGCAGTGAGTAAGATTCGATTAGTAACTGTCTTGTAGGGTTCTTGAAGAGGCATATTCTTGCTGAACTGCCTAAAATATGATATGATGTCACAAAGCTACTGTGGAGCTTGCATTAATTCAGTACTGAGATTTATGCGGCTTGAGATTGCAGTGGAACAACTGTATTGCTGGGTTAGGGGAATTTAAAGCAAATTATGACATTGTATCTTATGTAGTTGCTCTTAGCGGCTCAAGGAAGTGAATGAGAGTTCCTCTGACTCCCTTTCTAACAAAATTTCTTGAGGAATTTTTTCCTGGTGAACTTAGCAAGTGGCATTTTCTGTCTTATTTGTGACAATGAAGTTAGTGCCTTGTACTTTCAAAGTGTATCATCAGTCCAGTATAAATCAGAGATGAACTGCTCCAGTTTATCGTCATTCTTGCAATAGAATATCTTTCTGAATCTGGAACCTGTTTTATTTTTGCTGCTGTTCATGTCTGTTACATTTGGGAAAACTTTATGTGAAATTGTATTTACTTCTTGGGCAGCAATAGATTTTTCTGTATTGATTTGCCAAGTAAACAGCATTTCATTACTTCTATAATTTGTGTCATTACATCATGTTGACCTTCTTATGGAGGTACAAATGATCATAAATTGAACACTGGGAAATAATGTGTGCTGAAAGACTATTACTTTTGAAATATTAAATCAGGTTCTTATAATGGGAAGAGAGATCTGCATACAATGGGTCTCATTTTTCAGAGCTAATTTTTTCCACAAGCTCAGCTTTCAGACCTAAAGAAAAGTGGGGTTTTAAAACAAAGAAGTGTCTAAATTTTCCCTCAGATACCAATGGATTATCAAAGGGTATGAAGTATTGAACTCTTTTAAAATACCTGAACATTCATTTTGTTTCATGCTCTTTTAAAAACTGTCCCTGCAGTGTACATTCTTTATGGCTTAATCAATTTTGCGTCACACCTGTGAATTGCTATTTTCATAGATTCATAGCTGTAAAGCTGCTCTGAAACAAGGCTCAATGCCTTTGAAATTACATTATTGTGTGAACAGATGTGTCTGAATCACAGGCCTGGAATTGGAGGACTTGGTATCTCAAATATTCGTTCTCATTGTGTCATTTTCTTTAATGAAATCCTCCAAGGAATGGCAAATTCAGGGATAAACAGCAATTAATAATTCACAGTGGCCAGAGGGAAGGAACAGTCGGTTGCACTTCATTGCACATATCTAACAACTGCTGTATAGATTGGACACAAAATTGCAGGAGTTGGTCACTGGCTATTTCTTTCATAATTCAATCTCAGTTTGGATAAAATGCATCTGTAAACATAAATGCATGTCTTTACAAAGTAATATAAAGAATAGTTATTTCTCTAACCATTGTTTTATGAATACAATCTAGAACCTATTCTGCAATGCACATTGGTATTTTACCTCACTAAATGGGATTCTTTTTAATCATCTGGTGTGCAATAGAAAAAAAAAAAACCAACCAAACACTGTGAATTCTAGTCCTTTTCATGTTTCTTCCATCGCCTTAAGTCTCACTGTGTTTTGTTATAGACATAATAGCTCCATTGTATTTCCTGGAGCTTTCCTCCCCACCATTGGGAGCAACAATTATGGCCTTTAGTCATTGCACATGTAGTGCCTAAAAACATCTTTCTTGTTCAGGCTCTCTTCAGTCCCCATTCAGGTTTACTTTGCATTCAGGTTTACTTTTACCTTATTCAAAACCTGCTTTCTTTCCTATACTGTGCCTGTTTGTACCTCATTATTCAGGGTGCCCGTTTTTTAGGGCACAGACTTCAAACCTACCCGAGCTGTTCTGCTGGGGTCATATCGCACCTAGAATTGCCTTTTCTGCCCTTCATATTAAAAGCGATATTAGCATTTTCTCGGCCCTTCCGACACAGAACAGAAAATTATATCCAAACAAGACAGACTCGCAGTGATATTACAGCAGACTACTCTCCAGTTCTGGTGGTTTGCATTGTTGGGGTTTGTTTTGAAGACCTATTAATGAGTTTTCATCAGTGAATTTACAATGTCTCCTCTTGAAAGAAAACAAAATTTTAGTCATGATAACTCCTCTGTGTCAAGGAACTCCACAACTTCCTTTGGTATTGCTTCAGATGATTTTTGTCCTGCCATCTGCTTTTTTCATTTAGGTCTACTTCATATTTTTGCATCCATAGTCTGTTTGCTTTTGCCTCTCCCATCTGAAATATATTTTCCCATGATATGTATTCCTTAGTTATGTCTTCCTGACAGCTTGTTAGTCCTCATGCATAAACTATTTAGTTTTCCTTATCCTTTGCACCTTTCTTGAAATGAGGTCTTTCCAATTTGTTAGAAATTGTATAGCCAGATTCCTGTATGAATCGTAAGTACTTGTTGACTGATACCTTTGAACTATTCTTCTATTCACATTAGACTATGAACTACACAGCCTAGGTACCATTTCCCTTTTGAGTACATGAGTATTAATATTACTAAGTAATTGAATATGCAACTGCCGCTTAAAAGTCACATCTATTATGTAGAGAGTTTTCGTAGAAAACAGGTAAAATAGTCATCACAGATTTCCACAAAGGAAGAATCAACTTGACTTCCTATATAATAGCAATAGTTTAAAATTCTGAAAAAACAGTAGGTTTGTTTTTTTTTTTTTAAAGATAATGCTTCTATTTCTGGTGTTTATCTGGAATTTATCTGGTGTTTAATGGTGAGAACTTAGCATTTCTGGCTTTAAATCAGAAGTTGCAAGCATGGTGTGAGAGTGCAAAAGAATCAGCTTAACTCAGATTCTTTGGTAGTCTTTTAGGCTGAATTTTGCAGCAACTAGAGGAAAGGATTAAATTTTCACTAAATACAATATTTCCTACTGTTACTAAGATCTTAATTTTAATGTATATAAGGACAAGACTAATTACTGGGCTACGAATAGATTATTTTGATGATTCTGAACTTGCACTATTCAATATCTTCTTATATTTGGTAAAGAATCTTTCTCTTTTTTTCATCTGGTTAATTTTTTCCTAAGCATGTTATTTCTTGTTCCATTTGCTTTTCCTTTTTCCTTAAAGCATGCATTATTTATTTATATTTATCAAAATTCATCTGATCTTGCAGTGTGCTGAATTATAGATACACTGGAAGGTTAGGGGAGCTGCCTCAAACTGCTGAGAGATCTTATCTATTCTCATCCTATTTCAGGAAAAAAATGTGCCCTGTTAAGGCGTTTTTTGTGAAAGTCTAAAGTCAGCATCTAGAACATGAATATGACTGAAAAATACTGCTGGTGACTAGGGCGACAAGTATCCCTAAGATGTCACAAAGAAGAAAGGGTGAAAAATTTTCTCAGTCATAGGACATCTATTTAAAGTAGTTTGAGGGTTTTTCATAGAAGTGAAGACATGAGTTCTTTCCAGAGGTCAGTGAGTGGTGAATGAATGCTAAAATAAGATTAACATTGATTGTTTGAGAAGCAGGAGGGTCTACCACCCTAAATTAGCTTGCCTGTTGCATTGGTCAGATAGCAAGTCTTTCTTTGAGACTCATGTTCCATGAAAACTGTAGGTAAAATCTCCATAGGTTTATCAAGTCTTCAGTTGGTTTTTGAGTTGGATTAGTTGTTTTGTTTTGTTTTGTTTTTATTTGGATGCTATTTGCTTAATATGCAGTGAAAAAAAGATCCTAAATTTGCAGGTAAAGAAACATGCTGGGAATCAAATGTTTTCAATGCTGAGAAAGTGAATTTGACCCTGCCTGAATTCCCATTAATGAAACACAAGCTACCTCAGAGCTTTTCTCAGGCTGCACAACACCAGAGAAGTGATGGGGTCACTGCTGAAATTCATCACATAAATTCTATGGATCTTGGTGTGAAGGGTGCCAAGAAAGTGCTTTAGACTGTGATTTGGCTTGTGGAAGCTTGCTGGCTACATATAAAAGCCATAAGTATCTCTCCAGTGAAGTGGTATTTTCAAAGTGGAAGAACAAATAAGTAAGCAGGTATAGCAAGGTCATTTTGACATCTTGAAAAGCTGCTGTTAGTCAGGAACTTCCAAACTTGCTGTATCGTGGGTAGTATCTTAATAAATAGAAAATCTGTAGACTCATCTCTTTGTAAATAGGCAGGAACTTAAGGCAGCTATAGCAGATGTGACTGTATACAATTATTCTTAACCATTTTTAAGATAAAGTGTTAGAACATTTCTTAAAAAAGTAGAATTTTAACTTATTTTTATCCTCAGTCCCTCTGCATCATTCCTGTTTTCCCTCCCATAAATGTTTTTCTGCCATGTGGATTACTTTTGATTCTTCTACCTGCTTCTGCACATTGGATACCAAGTTTGTGTCTATTAATCTGACAGTGCTTTCTACTGGCCCTTCCTACTGACTTCCTGAGAGTCCATGGGAGAAGAATCTGATTTCTCTTTTGTCTGAGAACATAATAACATAGTAACAAAAAGAACCACAGAGATCATTGCATCCTCTCCACTGCACTCGCAGGGAGCCCTGCACTGGGCATATAACTCAAAAGGATGTGCTGAATATCCAGTCCCTCTGCCTCTACTTGTCAGAGGGTGCAAAGGGTTTTCAACATCTTATAACAACCTTCAAACGTTTGTAACCCACAGACTGCCAGGGAACAGTCATTTAATAGCTTTAGATGATGAAGTTTGCTTTGTAGGGCAGGAAATCTGACGCCTATCATTTTAAAGTCAGTGGAAGCAAAAACCTACGGGCAGACACGTGGATGGATTACACATTACAGTTGATGGCATTAGTGGTATTTAAATTTACTGCCCTTGCAGGTCAGCCCTGCAAGGTGGTCTAAGAAGTGTTTTGCCATCAGGTGACAGGAGGCTCTGCACTACTTGGTGGTGGTAGGAGTGAAAGTTGCTCAGCATCATGCAGGAAAGATTCAGGCAGGACTTTTCCTGTGTCTTGCTGGCTCTCACTCTCACCATGTATTGCTTTTGCCTTCCTCCATTCTTCTTTTGGAACTATACCTAGACAGCAAGCAAGATTATATTTTGACTACAATTAATACCACTTCATCCATTATTAAATCAATATTTACTATTTACAGGCTTGTCTATTTCTAAATTCTACCAACTCCAATTTTATACACACATTGCTCAAAAGAATATTATAAACCATAAACCAGTTTACCATTACTGTAAATTGAGAAGAAATAATAACACAAATAGTGAAGAACCATCTGATTCTGAATTTTCTTGCAGGTTTAATAGATTAACATTATCTATAATGTGAGTGATAGCATCTCTAAAAACACATTAGTTTCAGCCGAACAATATCTATCTGTCAGTGGCAATGCCTATCAGAAGAAATATCAACCCATCTGCACTGTTTGTTGTGTTTTCCAGTGATCTCTGCTAGCTCTTGGGAGAGCAATGCGAAGTGTGCAACGAACCAAGCATCTTTGTAAATCTGCCTCAGATTTTCAGCAGTATTGATTCAGAGGCATTATCTTGCTATGGGAAGCGTATTAATCGAAACATGAGCCTTTGCACCTCTGACCCTGGCCAACACTTCCCTATTTTTCCTGTAAGAAAGGATCTTGGTGAGGCACTGGAATGGGTTGCCCAGGGAAGCTGTGAATGCTCCATCGCTGGTGGTGTTCAAGACCAGGTTGGACATAGCCTTGGGTGGCATGGCTTAGTGGGAGGTGTCCCTGCCCCTGCAGGGGGTTTGGAACTAGATGATCTTAAGGTCCTTTCCAACCCTAACTATTCTATGATTCTATGATTCTATGACTTATTTATATTAATTTTTGTCCTTACTTTTCATCCTAGAAGTGACTGGTTAATTCAGGAGGTTTCTAGAAAAACAGAAACAAATAGGTTAAAATTTATAGATCTCATTTGGTAATGATGCTTGTCAATGATATGCAGGTTAGACATGACTGAATTCATTATTTAAAATAATGTACACCCCCCTCCACCATGCTTTAATGGAGTCAATAGCTGACATATTCAGCTTCCATTTAATTTTTTTACATTTTTTTATTTGTTCTACTTATTGATTCTATTTCATCCTTCACCAGCAAAAGCACTTTAAAATATGTTCTTCATGTCTTTGAATTATTTCTCACTTTTTCCCATTACATTGTGCTTCAACAAGTCTCCATTTGCAGGATATACCAAGAAGCCTGTGTGCACTTGACAGAAAAATGCATCACTGGAAGAAAAGGGAATAAATTGTACCCTTTACTAGGATTGTCCCTCTTTATCGTATTGAAGGTTAAGCTTTTATAGCTCACTTCTCAATTCATTTATAATAGCATGAGCTGTAAGTGTGGAAAACCTTCTCGAATCTGCATATTAATGTTAAAACTCTTTGGATTCCTGGGGCAGAGGCTTTAGTCTGAGGTGTCTCATTATTTCGATGTCCAAGCTTAGATGGCAGATAATGTTTCATAAGTCAAATCCTGTGGTCATAGCATCACTGTGCCTGACCTTTGAAGTCAGTGTGAGTTTTACACGGCATAATGTCCTTAGTTTTTAAAAAAAGCACATCCATCATTTAAGTGAGAGACAGAGTCCAAGGAAGCATGAGTTAAGGAACTTAACTTAATCATGCTGAAAATACTGATCAGTGCTCCCTGGTTTTACTGTGAAATAAGAAACTATAGGTATTTCCAGTCTTTTCTTTTAATGTTTGAATCAATTGTGCTTATATGTCCAGTTGAAAAGAAGTATTGGAGTATTTAACATATGATTAATTAGACTTACTAGAAAAATAAAATCATAGATATTCCTGGAAATCTAGTCCCCGGTAAAGTTCCTAGGGAAGAGCCAAGTGCCACTGAGCTGTTAAACTAATTGCGCTGAATAACAAGAGCAGAGTCATTAGTTAATATGAAAAAGGGAGTAATTTCCAACAGGCATTGAGAAGCATTTCTGTTGAATGGCATCTTCACTACAAGCCATTTTGGTGACTCTTCTATGGCGACATTCCGCCTAACACAGAAGTCCACCTGTGTGTGTTCCTAGGGTCCCAACCTGTGGTCCCAGGGACTCATGCAAGACTTCAACACTCCTGGGCCCAAAAAAGTCTCAGGCTGTATGGAGAACCCTAATGCCATTTCATGCAAGCTTTGTCTGATTATTTTTCAGTGGTTTGTTTCAATGTAGGTGTTCTGTTTTGAAGAAATAAATTGTTAGATGAGGAAATTATTAAGTGCAAAAACTGGAACGAATTTATTTTCAAATGACAGGAAAAATAGCCAAGATATGAGAGAGTTCTGTGCTCAGACATTAAATGTTGCGCTGCCCTAGGTTTGAATTTGCATTTCTGTGCCTTTCAAGTTAAAAAAGAAAGAAAGAAAAGAACTTCCATTATAATGTCAGATTTGTTCATTTCTATTCATATCTTAAACCTGGCAGGACCATTGTGATCACTTACTCTGATTTCCTGCATGAAAAAAACCCAAAAAGAAAATACAGGCAACAGAACATTAGCAAGTAATTCCTGTATGAAACTCACAGACAGCTGAGACTTTGTTTTTCAAAGAAAGAGATTTAATCTTGATTCTAATAATAAAAAGCTGAGTGCATAAACTGAACTGAAACAAGTAAGACTGTATTTAACATGTCTTTTGCAAAGCCATATGACTAAATTCTTACTTCCAGTCCAAAGTTTGAAACTTTCAAATGTTCATTCACTCTGTATATACATTACAACCTGTATAAAAATAATACTTCTCATTATGTCTGACAGCTGAGAAATGTTTTGTCAGACAAAAACTCTCACTATTTTCCTTCCAGTGCACGTTTCCTGCTGGATAAGAGTAAGAGCAGTGATGGAACTTATACCAGTGTAGCTGTTTTTTGTTAGGTTTCTTTTGACGAGAACAAAGAATTCCACATAGAATACTCCATGCAGCCTAGAGGGACTGCTTGTTTTCATAAACAACATTATGCATCACTTATCTTTGGTTGCTACATTTGATGGATAAATGGAACTGTGTATTGGATTAAGAGTAAACTTGGGGTATGACAATACCTTGCTTTTAAGCACCTGGTCCACAGACAGTACCTAAAATCCAGAGTTAGGTAAGTAATATCTTTATGTATGCAATTTGTGTACACATATATATAATTTGCAATTGGTACAGTTTACAGAAAACCTCTGGATGGTCTGAAAACCTCATGCAGCTAGTAAGAATCTGCCTAAAGTTAGATAGCTGTTAGGAATGTCACTGCAATCCTTTCTTTCTTCAGTTCTTCGCTTGACTCGGGTCTTTAGCCACCTGTAATCCATGCTGAGCTCTCTACTATGCAGATGGTAATCCCTGTCAAAGAACTAAAGGAAGAGCTAATAATTTAGAAGAACTAAGGAAATGCTGGGGAGTTTATCTTCTTTTATTTTTTTTTTTTTCCCCATGATGCCTTTTCTGTTGTTTTCAATGATTGCCTAATAACAATGTCTCTTACAGAAGATATGCACGTTTGTTGTCCTTCAGTCCAAAGGAGAAAAACCTCACAGCTGCAGTTCTCAAGAATGGCCAGAGAAAGGTATGTTTTTGGGGAGGACTATTTCCCACCTTTCTATGGTGTCGTGGTTTAAGTCCAGTCAGCCACGCAGCCCGTTCTGTCATTCACTTCCCCCTCTTTCTTCCCCCAGCTCCTGGAGGGATGGGAAGGAGAATCGAAAAGAATGCAACTCCCACAAGTTGAGATAAGAACAGTTTAGTAACTAAAGTGTAACACAAATCACTATTGCTACCACCAATAATAATAATGACAAGAGAAATACAAGGGAAAAGAATACAATCTCTCACCACCTATACCCAGCCCCACCATGCAGTGCACCCCCACCCTTCCGGGTCTCTGCTCTCTGCTTTCCATCCTGGGCATGACGTGCTGTGGTATGGTATAACCTCTTTGGTCAGTTTGGGTCAGGTGTCCTGTCTCTGCTTCCTTGCGGCTTCCCCCCCCTCCCTGGCAGAGCATGAGACTCAGAAAGTCCTTGGTCAGGCCAAAACATTCTAAGCCATAACTATAAACATCGGTGTTATCAGCACTGTTCCCAGACCAAAAATTGAAAACACAGCACTGCACCAGCTACTACAAAGGAGAAAAATGACTGCTGCTGCTGAACCCATGACAATAAGGCATTTTCATATCATTTTAAAAACCTGCATCAAAATATGATAAAGCAAAATTTCCATACAATTTCCCTTGCCTCCTGCTTGGAAGGAAATAGCAAATGGATGTGCTCCCATCATGGTCTTGTCCCGTTAAAGTATGCACTGTTTGAGCAATCGTAATTTCTGCCAGCCATTCCTTAATCAATAATTTCTCTTTCTACAGAGAGCACAGGAAAAGTAAAGAATAAATGGGGGTTGTGTTTGGACCTCTTTGCACTACAGGTGGATGCTCGCATGACATCTTGACAAGATACACATTGGTTTTGATTTTATTTTTATATTCATCTTGTGTTGGCTCTGTTTAGTTTTACAGCTTATCAAAGTCCCCTGGAATCCAGGAACTGAGACATGAAAAGCAGGAATCCAGGAACTGAAAAGTATTTGTGCCTCAAATGTAAACAAATGCTGCTGAAGCTCATGCTTCTGAGTGATATAGCTATGACAAGCTCCTGCCAAGAAAGCTTGCCTACGCCCTGTCTCAACGTAAGTCTCTCTGTCTGGCTGTTTCTGCTGTAAATAAAGTTACTCATTGGTGAGCATCCCAGGAAATCTTGCACATGCACAAAGAATACAGATCCTAAAAAAAAGACAAAAAGGGAGAGAAACAGGTGATGACGAGGATGAACTGCATGAACTGAGTATGGAATAATAGAGCTGGATTTCTTTCCATTCCAGGACAAAGTTTTGGAAGAAACTGCCTGAAAGAACCAAAAGATTACTTTTTTATCAGAAAATTACAACCAACAATCACCCTATCAATACTTACTGAAGCAGTGCAATGTTCTTTTGGGTTAACAGATTGACTTATATATCTTACGTGTGGATTTTGATGAATGCTATTTCCTGGGACAAAAAAAAAGAAAGAAGCAGTTAGATTTTATGGTTGTGAAGTATTTTAACTTCAGCTGAAGCACCAGTTCCATGGACACTTCACACATATAAGTCATTACAGTGAAGTCAAAATGGTGACTTGGGTGCCTGGGGTCATAGACTGGTATCTTCAGAAGCAGGCTTTATTTTCCTGGGCTTTACACTAGACTCTAAAAGAATAAATCCTAGCTGTAAGTAGTCTTAGTTACTCAGGTTGATGTTTGCTATAGACTAATTATAAATCTGAGCTACACAGGTAGAGAATGGAAAGAGGAACTCTTCAGTTCCTGCAGAGCATGATCCAGAGCACCTCATTTAATAGCCTAATGATTGCCTCATCTACACGCTTTGAATGTTCTTCTGGAGTTATCTGCCAGCCAGGGAGGGCTGAGCGTGTCCAAAGTCAGGAGTTAAGAACACCAGCTTTGCCTCCATGATCCTTTGGCTCAGCTCAGCTTTGAGACTGGGGACAGCTGAGTTTGATGCGAAAGAACATTAGATGGGCTCCATGTCTGTTGTATCTTTTGAAGATCCTTCTGTTAATTTTGTTAATGTCTCATTGGTATGGCCTTGTAGCCTCCATTCCTCTGTTTCTGTCCCACATTATGCCACTAAACCTACAGTATTCATTTTCAGACTCAGAATCCAGATTCTGCATTCCTCAAAAGGAAACTTCATCTCAAGGGGTCACCAGAGAGAGACCTTTTCTATTCTCCCTTCAGCACAGGAACAGTCTGGTTTGTGATGACTCCCATTTCACCATGGCTTTACAAGCTGCCAATACACCAAGCAGCTTATTCAGTCATCTCTCTGCCTACCAGTCAGCTTCCTGCTAAGAGACATTGGCTTGGCTGACAGCATCCCACACAGATTTCACTTTGGCAGATAAGATGGAAGCCTTACATTTGTGTTTGGAAACCAGTAAGGCTTCCTTAATTTGGGCTTTCCTTTGAAGGTCCTCAGTCCTGATGGGAAGCCAGGTCATAGGAGCCCAGTGGGCTTCTGAACAGGCTCTAACCTGCAGGACAAGTTTTCTCTCCAGTTCCCTGATTCAATCACTGTGCCCTGAAATTTAGAGTTTCATTTGCCAATGCAGCTGCCTCTATTACAGCATCAACCCATTCATCCTCAGCAAGTGGGTGGACTTTGCTTCTTTCTGTTAATAGCAAAACTACATTTAGCCACTGTACATTACCATTACTCATTACTGTTCCTAGTAAGCCAGTAACCCTTTTCTATTTAACTTCCCTGGTGTTAGTGAAAAAAGAAAAGAAAGCCTTATGGTGGGACTTAAACCTGACACTGATCACTGTTGGTAAAAAACTTAATGACTAAGAAAGGCAAAAATATTCCTGTGACTCAAAAAGCACCTGAGGTTACTGCTTTTAAGTCTGTAACTTTGATGAATTTTGGTATGATTCTGTCATTTGGAGCCCACACAGAAAAAAAGGGATTAATCTTTAAACCAAGTCTAAGACGTAATCTTTCTGGAGAGTTTACTTTTTGTCTGTCTGATTTCACAACAGGTCTGATGAGGACATGAAAGATTTGATCCCAACTTACTGAAATCAAAGTAAATTTTGTCGATGATGCCTGAGCAATGTAAATTATTAGTAGGATAAAGTTGTTTCAAAATTGTGGGTTTTTTTGTTTCAGTAAGTCAACCTCCAAACATAATACAAGTGAACTGGGCACACTTTGTCCACTGCAAGCCATCCCCAGGATATCTTTTACCCCTTTCATTTGCAAGACTCTTCCTTCAGGCCTTTAGTGTTTTCCTAAAGACCATGTTCAACCATAACATCTTTCTTTGTGAAGTGAAATAAATCCACATGGTGTCAGATAAAGGCCATCCTCTTCACAAGGGCATCCCCCCGCACCATGTGGTGCTCTGTGGGAAAATCTCTATAAACTGCAGTTCTGGAAATTTATATTCTAATATTCATTTATATTTATGGTTCCAGCTAGTATCTGAGCTGTGGATTTAAGACTTCAGTGCCCTTCTTTGCTTCATTGCATATGTCCACGCATGACAAACCTAACACTTGCTCCAGATGAAGGGACACCACAGCCAAGCCAGCAATGGGGTCTGTGAGCCAGTTCCTCAGTTCTTCCCATGTATAGTCCATTGATTACAGTGCATTTGTGCAAAGAGACCTTAACCTGCAATATGGCCTTGTGTTCAGAGAGAGCAGAAATGCAGATAGCTTAGAGGAAAGTAAAATCTTATATGGTCATAGCAAAACTCTTTATAGGTGTCTTTCACCTCAAACAGGCACTGGGATGTCATTGCATCTACAGTGCCACTTGAAGTTTTTCTGTGAAGGTCTAATTGATGGATCAACAGAAAGCCAGTGTTCAGGTTATAAAGAATACATTTGAAAGGTCCAAATAGTGGTCTGCTATTCAGCTCAATATTTTGTAAAGTGTTTTCACTAATACAGAGCTGTGAGTTTTATTTAAAATTCATATTAGTGTGCATTTCAAGGTGACTGCATTCTTTATTCTAAAAACTTCTGCTGCATTACTTCATTCAGCCCTATAAACACTTATGGAAAGCACACTCTAAAAATAAATTCCTTTTGCACTTCTCTCATTAAAATTGCTTTCAGGAAAATGCTGATATGAGGAAAGAGGCACCCACATCCATATGTTTACATTTATAGCAATTCTCAGTCATTTTTCTGATGCTAACTAGGAAATTATGTTATTTGAAAAACCTGTAATTACTCACGGAGCAGCACTCTTCATATTCACTGCTCTTATTAATGTTTATGGTACCTACCAAAATTGCACTCAGACTCAGGGCTGAGGCACACAGTTGAGGTAGACAATGTAAATAGAGGTGCTTTTACCTTCAGGCTATCAGAAGTCTAAGTGATCACCACTGGGCTGCCTATAACATGGGTGAGAATAGACATCACAAGATAAAAGGTGTGTTCCTGCTGTAGAAACACACATTGTCTGCCTGCAGCAGACCTCCTCAGCTCAGTAACGGTTGCCTTAACAGGATTAGTGCCAAAGAGAGGTTCCTCTGCCCCAGACACTTCTCAGGGAACATTCTTTTCCAGTCATTCCTGTGGGTAGATGGAGGAATTTGACTCTCCTGAATGGTAGCTGGTGACAGACATGGTGAGAGAAGAGGTGAGGGGGACAGTGCAGATTTGTGGGTGTGGGGAGGAATATGAGGCTGCAACAGTTTTTGTGATGGGGAATTGAACTGGGTTCAACAATGGAGCAAACCCCAAATCTTCAGCTGTTTGGTTAAAACATTCTTGTCCATCAACATTTTATAGCAAAATGGAGGTCTTCACTCTTCTTTGAAAGAAACAGAGACCTTACTGTGAAACCCTACCTACATAAAAATGTCTTCCAACATCTTTGTCCTTCTCAAGTCAATTGATAGTTCCCTTTTTTTTTTATTGGAAGTATTATAATTTACCATAACAAATGTCTTGGGCACCTGTGAATAATACATCAGAGGGATATAGATCCTATGGGTCTCCTCCCGGTGCAGTTGGTCCTACCTGGTCATGTCCCACCATGAGGGGTACACTGTCATTGATGCTCTGTGTGAGTAGCTGCTTCCTTGTCGTGTTGTTAAGGTCTCTCTTTAGGGTCCACTGTGATGTATATAATAAATAATAGCTACTACATTGTGCACTTAAGAAAGGTTGTGTACTGCAATTAAACTGTTGAAAATCAATGAGATGTACAAGTTTTAAAAGTAATTTTTTTTTTTTGGTGGGGGAGAAGTTGTTCTAATTACTGCTAACTCTGGAAACAGTACTTAAAATACATTTTGTATTGACTAGATGGTGTCTATTGTGTCTCAGTGAGAGATGGCATTTTCCAGTGCTGCAGAGTAGTTCGTTCTTGCTGTACAGTTTGTGAGTACATCAGAAATATAAGGTAGTCACCTAATTACAGAGTAGGTACAGTCTTATTGGTGATGCGTAGTTCAAAATGGAACTATAATTTTGTATGAAGATCACTCCAAGAAACACTTAATTGCATCACTTATTGCTAACAACTTATAGCTACCAGCATGCTGCTGAGTGATAAAAGCAGTTCTTCCCCACACACTCCTGGGTCATATAATATGCTAAATCTCTGCCAGGACAGAGACTGAGTGCACTTATATCAAGGACTCTGATATAGCTCTTTAGAAGAATATATTTTGTCTAAAGCCAAGTGGAGCTACTTACCTGCTTTTTATTGCTCAAAAAATGTCCTCTGTTAAAAACAAAGGTTCTCCTCAAAAGAAAAAGAACTGATGATTCCTGATATTCCTCAGGAATTCCAGAGAAGCTGTGGATGCCCTGTTCCTGGAATTGTTCAAGCCCAGGCTGAACTGGGCTTGGAGAAACCTGGTCTAGTGGAAGGCGTCCCTGCTCAAGGCAAGGGGTTGGAACTCGAGCTTAAAGGCTCCTTCCAACTTATACCACTCTATGATTCAGTGACTGTCTGGATTTTTCCTTAGTTGTCAAATATATAACATATTAAGCAAGTTATAAAACACTGAAGTTATAAAACAGATTGTACACTCTTAAAAATGGTTCTGAATATTCTATTGAAAATTCATACATTTGTGTGTTCATATTTGCATATTCTTATGTTTTACTCTAATTTCTTAGCATAACTTTTAAAGAAATAAAAGAGCCACATTTTAATTTAATATTTCTGGAAGATAATCATAAATAAAATAGGTTCATGCTTAATTTTATTGTATTTTTTTAATTTTCCTGAAATTTTCACTTCATTTTTCAGCTCTATGAAGTGTATTGAGGTTTGTTATGAGTACTCTTGGGGCAATAATATAACCATATTTATAGAACAGCTTGGAACTGCTTTCCAAATTAAACATTTATAAGGTTTTTTTTTCATTTTAAAACTAAAACAAATAAATATAAATTAATCTGTTGTACACTTTATTTAAACTTGATCTCAAGAATGGGAATTTTTGTTATTGAAGAGGAAAATATTGGATGCACATTTTTAGATAGTCCTTTCTGTCTTCTTGCTTTGGCTCAACAGTAGCAAGCCCCTGATATTGACCCTGCATGACAAGGCTAACTTGAGTTTTTACTTTCAAAGGCAGGAGATAGAGACCAGGCTGTATATCTGATTTAATTAGAAACATTAGCTTTCTCTTTTCTTGAATTTAGGCTAATGCTGGACACATGATCTAGTTTTTCATCCTCTTTTTTATTATGTGTTTGCAAACATTATCTAGAAGCAATTCTGATATTTATATTTTTGTCTGCCCAGCTTGGGGGAAAAAAAGCAAAGCTTTTCCCTTTCAGTTTTTTGCAGCACAGGGGAACTGGGAAGTGTTGTTGCTGGGAACAAAATGAATTGACAATTTCAGTTACTTTTCTTAAATGATTGAGACCCAGCTCTGAATCTGGGCTTTTCGTCTCTAAGTAAGTCCTCACGAGGGAAGGGCAAGGACTCACATTCAGCAGTCCGCTCCTCGGATGCTAACTCCAGCAGGCAGGTCCCAAGCTGCAGAAAATACCTAAGCAGTGGCATCTGTTCCCTAAGGAAGTTAGCATCCAAGACTGGAAGCTTTGCTTATTGTCTCTGGGCCTGCTATAGGAATGTCCTGTCTTCCAGACTTCCTTTTGCTTGACGGTTTCCTTTATTTTTAACTCACATCTCCATCTGTTCATGAAATGAATATAATGTCCATCTTCCTAAAATGGGGAACTTCAGGAATTCTTAGTATGTACATATAGAAAAACATACACCTACACAACATGCATATATTTACAACCTACATATACATATATACACATTCACAATCAGTCCTATAACCCCACCTCTCAGTTTATTCTGGAAATTAAACTGTGTCTTTAAACAACTGCCTGAGGAATTAAAATAAACAAAGAGAACCTGATGGCCCTCCAGATGCCTTCTCAAATAGTCTTCATAATGGGGAGAAACTCCTTGCACAGCTGACTAAATAAGTGATCCAAGGGTGGAAGCTGCAAACTTAGATCTTATGTCTGAGAAAGTACTGTGGGTCGTGAGACCCCACATACTGCAGCCCAGTGTCTGTTCTGAGGGTAAAGGCCTGGGTGGCATGGGGAGAGTCCTGTGTTTGCTTCCAGATTGGAGTCAGTGGCTTGGAAAAAGAGAGATTCTTCAACAGTGCAAGCAATTGGCCCAAGGCAGGGAAAAGCTGTTTAATTGTTTAATAGCTATACACAGAAAATAAAAGATATTTCTTTTTAGCTATGGAGTTCCTTCTAATGTGGTAGAGCCAGAAGCTAATAACAGCTGCCAGGAGGTTCATGTGTCTCTGTGGTAATGCCCCTGAAAATGTGTAATGTCAAGGAGGAGTGAGAAAAAAAGATCAGAAATTAAAATCCCTGTGAGAAGGAAGGGAAGCAGAGGATCTTCAGTTCACATCACTCTATGGAGGTGAGCCTTTTGATGCACACCACAGCCCTTATGTATCAGTGACCTAGGGAAAAAAAGGTGGCAATTAACTGAAAGGGGGAAAGTGCATTATAACATAGCACATAAGAAATGTGCTATAAAATTGCAGTCAAATGTATAAATCTGTGTGACTGTAAAGGACTTCTCAGCATGACGCAGTTGCCTTGTGTTTCTTGGCATTTTCACAAACAGGAAAGTGCTACTTCCTGAAGAGGCAATTGATCCCTTCTCCAGTGTTAATGTTAGCATACTTGGTTGGGACTTCGCAGCTGTTAACTTTGTGGCTTTCCAATTGATTAGAAATATTTTGATTACTCAATTAATCCAGATTCTGTTACCTTTGGTCATATTACAGGGTATCAATTTGATAATAGCCTCATTGCTTTCCTTCTGCCAGCTTGCTCTTCTTCATGTCCTTGTCTCTGTCTTTTCTGCCCTTAGCACCCAAATTAGATGCTTTGCCTCCTATGCCTTGCCTGGTTGCCCATTGCTTAAAGCATGGGAAAAACAAGCTATGGCTTTCAATATCAAGGTCAGGCTTTACAACATCCCAGAGCATTTAACATCTGTCTTACAGAGTCAAGTATTTCACTAAATGCCTAGAAATGGGATGCTTCAAGCACTGCAGTGCAGCCATGACAGGTCTGGGATTGCTCTGTGCTCAGGTGATTTGTTGGCAGGAGGCAGGGGAGCAGCCCAGCTTGGAGCAGAAGGGAGTTGATTTCTGTTTAAATGCAAGTTCACTAGGCATGGCAAAAACATTAAAGATTCATATTCACATGTGGGTCATTATTTCTTTTCTCCTCCCTGCCCACACTTTTCCCTGGCTCTGCCAAATTTGAGTTCCTTCTCCAGACCAAGGAGTGGAAGAACAAAACTGAGAAAATATGTTTATTTCCTTAGCATGTTCAAAAAATATATACTCCCTACTCCTAGCATTTTACCAGGGTTTTTTTAAATAGTATTTTACATGGATTCCTAAAGAAATGCTGTCATGCTAGTTGTCTCTCATTTCTCATGCAATAACTTGCATTGGACAGTTTCAGCCAAAAATGAAAGAGAAGTCTTGGCCATAATTAAGTTTTCACTAGTTCTATTAAAGAGAATAAGGAGACATAACCTAAATCAATGTCACCACTGAGGAAAGAGATGCAGAAAGTAACTCCACTGTAGACTGTATGTCAATCAGCACGATCATACTTCCCTGCACTGTTGAGAAGGTGTTCTTCCTTGAATGCTTAGACGCAGCACCAGGCTCTGCAGCTGCCATGGGTTTATATACAACCAGTGCAGGTCTGTTTGCACATGCTCAGACTGACATGCTTTGGCATTACCAAGAAAAACCAAGAGCTTTTAATATCAATAAATGAGAAAAGAACAAACTGTTAAGATCTGGTGTAAGGAATAGAAAATCAGTACTGATTTTAGGGGGAAAATGTCAAATTAGAGAAGCAGGAACATTATAGCTGTAGATACTTATTTCCTCTGTGTATATGGCCATTTTCAAGCAATTGATTTTAAAAGACTGCTATTATTTTTTTTAAGTATGCATGATTCTTGCCAATGTCTTTTAGTTGCTCTGAAACTTTCAATCTGTTCACAGTTAATAGAAACCCATGATGCCAAAAGCTGGTCAGCACAGAAGGGATGCTTATAATTGCAGCAAGAATAATAGACAGAGAGAAATAAAAGCAATAAAGACCTGAATTATAAAAATTGATAAGCTTTCAACGGAAGTAACACTTTTGTAGGTGGATGATCTCATGTTAAAATGTACAAAGGGTTAAATGAGAGAGTCCAGATTTGTGAGGATGGTATATACATGAGAACTTTAAAAAAAAAATCACAGAGACTATGAAATATGTAAGTGGCACAGTGAATACTAATTGGCTGAAAGGTCGAATCTGTGAGTAATGTCGGTTAGATCATCAGCACTGAGATGAGTGAATGCTGTTCTGTTTGGGTTTACGTCGTGTACCACATATATACCCCTGTGGTCACTAGCTACCATATGCATGTAGTGAATGTCAGGAGGCTCTATAAGTGCAGTTTCTATACCTTTCCCTCAAAGCTGTTGTAGTCAGAAAATTCTCACTAATCTTAATAATGCGTTTAAAACATTAACCATGGAAGGCCAACATCCACAAAACCACAGTGTAGCACAGGAGGAGAGGAGCAGATACCAAGGACATCACCAGTGTTGTAAATGCCTACAACAGTAGGAAACCTATTAGGTGAAGATAACCAGGAGAACCAGCTCAGTGAGTAGGTCCTTTTTCAAACTACACAGGAAGGCAAAACCCCAATAACCTGCTATGCCTGGCAGCCTGAGCCAAGGGGAAAACCCTGTTACTGAAAGGGCAACTGGTTTGGAAAGAAGGACTAATGGACAGACATCAGACACCCTGCACAGCACAAGCTACTATAAAAGTTGCCAAAACCAGTATGGCAACTACTGAAAAGCAGTGATTTGTCTGTGTTATAATTACTCTGCTCCATTTTTTGTTTACTTTTTAACATTTCTCTCAGATGTGGTCACCAACACTATTTCTCCAGGAAATAGTGTTTCTGTGTCTTGTTTACATTGCTGAAGCACACAGCTGAACTAGTGACCCAGTGTTTCTTTTAAGACATGCCTTTATCTATAATGCTGACATGGATGAGTATGTTTTGGGAATTCTACCTTAAAAAGATATCAGCAAGTTATACTTCACTGAGATATCTCAAGTCCACTGACTTCTCATGAAATTCTGTTTCATACATGCTAACTCAATCAATGACTGGATGTTTTGTTGCATTTAATCCCAGCCTGGGGTTAATTCCTGTGAGAAGCTAAAGCACAGCACATGAAAGTTTCACCAAAAAATGTGGGGGGTTTTTTAAGCTGGAGGAATGCAGTGTAAGGAATGTGATAAAGTAAGGACACAGCTTCAGAGAGAAAATATGTAATTCTGAGATACAGGGAGCATTAAATAGTGTCAAGAAAAGATTCCATGGAAAAATTCAATGAAAGATTACTGTACTGAACCTGGAGAGTCAATCCAGCAGTGACTCACATATCAAAAAGGTATGGATCCTCCTCCAGCTATGGAAATGGAGACCACAATGCCTCTAATTACAGGTTATGAATACATCTGACCAAGGAACAAACATCTCACAAGCATAAATTGAGGTTTCAGCCTCTGTCTCCATTCTGATGGGACTTGAAAATAAATGTTCTTTGGCAGGGGGAGCAGAGAAGAGAGGAGTGTTAAGGTTAAGTGGAGGAAGAGAACTTTGCCTGTAGTGATCTGAACAAATAAGTGAGATACGGGATAAAGCCTTGACCTTAATCTGGTGGAACAGAAGTTCAAATATCTCTCTCATCCTACCTGAGAGCTCAGCCCCAGTAGAGAAGGAGGACAATGATCCTTATTCCTAGGAAAGCTAAAGATAGAAAGCCTTGATGACTGAGGCAAAAAACTTGTTCAGTACCTCAGCCTTCTCCACCTCTTGTTTAACCAGGTCTCCCCATTTCCTTCCAGAGGGGGACCACATTTTTCCTTGTCTTGTCTTTATCCCCAATGTACCTATAGAAGTTTTTCTTGTTGCCCTTACTGTCCTTGTCCAGATTCAGTTCTGTCAGGGCTTTAGCTTTCCTAAACTGATCCCTGGCTGCTCTGACCATTTTTCTATATTCTACATAAAATATAGAATATATACATATGGTATATGTTCTACTTATATACTACATATATTCTATATATAATAGATATATATTCTATATGTAATCTATATATATTCAACATATCTATTCTATATAAAATATATGTATAAAATCTATGCAAACCTATATATCATATATAAACTCTATTTTATTTTCTCTATATTTTCTCTATATAATGATTATTTGTACCTTCAGTTTCAAGCCCACCCTCTTCATGTTGCCAGAGTCGTGCAAATGCAACTTGGTGAAAATGTAAGTGAAGTACAGTACTTGATTTGCACACTTATAATGATGTTGTAGTTTAAGTCCAGTCAGCCACACAGCCCGCTCTCTCACTCACTCCCCTCTCTTTCTGCCCCCCGCTCCCGGGTGGATGGGGAGGAGAATCAAAAGAATGCAACTCCCACAGGTTGAGATAAGAACAGTTTAGTAACTAAAGTATAACACAAGACCACTACTTCTACCACCAATAATAATAATGACAAGGCAAATACAAGGAAAGAATACAATTGCTCACCACCTAAAACCCAGCCCGACCACGCAGTGCACCCCCACCCTTCCGGGTCTCTGCTCTCTGCTCTTCCATCCTGGGCATGACATGCTGTGGTACGGAATAACCTCATGGGCATGAAACTCAGAAAGTCCTTGGCCAGACCAAAACATCACTAAGCAGTAACTGAAACACTGGTGTTATCAGCGCTGTTCCCAGGCCCAAAATCAAAAACACAGCGCTGCACCAGCTACCAAGGAGGAGAAAAATGACTGCTGCTGCTGAACCCATGACAAATGAACACTGCATGGAGTGGTTTAGGAGCCAGAGTTGTTTAAAAGTTATGCTTGCTAAACTCTTTTCTTTTTGATCTCTTCCTGCAAGAACGGCGGCGGTTCTCAGCCAAATAGCTGTGCCTGTCAGAGCTCTGACCTTACATGCGCTCTCTTCCCAAGGGATTATTTCATTATTTTTATCCTATTTTCACATGCACTGTTCAAAATCGTGAGTGAAGCATATCCCCCACTGACACACCACTCCTGGAAGACTACAATGCAGTTTGCTTCACCTTCCTGCAGGGACCACTGAAGATATGACAATCTTCTCCGGTACTGCAGCTGTGAGACAAAAGTACCTTTGACCCTACTGATTATTACCTGTTTGCACAGTAGATGTGGGAAAAAAAATTCCATCAGGAATGGTTGCTTTTCTTCCTAAGAGGATATGATACATTATTTTGGGTTGAAATGATTCCAGGATCTGCAGGAAATACCATTTTCTTCTTATAGCAGAGCTGGGAAGGCACTGAATAGAGAAAGGTTATGAAGACTAACCCTTGCTTTGCAGATGTGGTTTCTTTTTTTAATACAAGCATGGTCTTTTCCAAGTCACAAGAGGACACCAATGGAAACCAGGTCCCTAAAAGACTTTGTAAATCAAAGTGAAACTATAAGTGAAAGTTAATGGGTTCCATGCTTAAATATGCATGTGCCTGAAAATTTCTCACACCACACATTCTAATATAAATGCATGAAGGGAAAATTAAAGATGTTACATATTTAGAGTTCAGCAAAGAACTTGGCACTGTGTTTCATGAAATCTTACTTCTAAATTAATTCAGATTGGCTTGGATAGAAGCAAACTCATGTGAGCTGAAAACTGCCTGGCAGATTGTAAACATGTGGCAGTGATAGAATCCTCCTTCTACTCTGTTAAAGATATGTATCTCATGGCATAGACTGTACAGCCTGCAACTAATCAAATCTCATTATACTAATTAAAAGTATAAAATTCTTCAATATGAGCTGAAAAGAGAAACCCAAATCTGGAAAGACTGAAGTACATACAGCTTTGCAGAGGTTTCATAATCTTTCTGAGGTCTAAAGATCAAAAGTCCTGAAAAGAGTAGAATTATAGTATAAAGAGATTAAAATAAGATTAATTTGGACAGCTGCCGTGGTTTAAGCCTCACTAACTCATGCAGCCCTTTCTCTCACTCACTTCCCCCTCTTTCTTCCCCCCGCTCCTGGAGGGATGGGAAGGAGAACCGAAAACAATGCAACTCCCACAAGTTGAGATAAGAATAGTTTAGTAACTAAAGTACAACACAAATCACTACTGCTACCACCAATAATAATAATGACAAGAGAAATACAAGGAAAGAATACAATTCTCACCACCTAATACCAAGCCCGACCACGCAGTGCACCCCCCACCCTTCCGGGTCTCTGCTCTCCATTTTTCCATCCTGGACATGACGTGCTGTGGTATGGAATAACCTCTTTGGTCAGTTTGGGTCAGGTGTCCTGTCTCTGCTTCTTCCTGGCTTCCCCTCCTCCCTGGCAGAGCATGGAACTCAGAAAGTCCTTGGCCAGACCAAAACATCACTAAGCAGTAACCGAAACACTGGTGTTATCAGCGCTGTTCCCAGGCCCAAAATCAAAAACACAGCGCTGCACCAGCTACCAAGAAGGAGAAAAATGACTGCTACTGCTGAACCCATGACAACAGCAAATAGACAAAACCAAAACCAAAAGAAAAAACACAAGGAACTTAATAATAAAAAATGAAATGAAAGCAAAAGCCTGGAAAAGTGTAATGATTTATTGACAATAATCAAGAAGTGCCTTATACAAAACTTTGCAAGATGATACAAGAACAAAATAATCAAGTGGCTTCAGACTGTGTATGCAAAGCCATGATGAGACGGGGATAATTTTGTTGCCATGTTAGCTATTAACCATGCTAATCAGAATTATTTCACTACTATTTCTTGAAATCATCTTCTTTCTCCTACGGAACATAAAAAGTATAGTGGATCAGCGGTTTCTACATGGAAACTCTAAGCCACCTCTTGGCATTCTAGAAATACGAGTCACATGGATGCCTTCTTTCTGTGTCTTTGAGATGACTCTTTCCTTCGTAAAGACCATGTTGTTCATATTACCTGAAATACATCCAAGGAAATTCAGAGAAGTAAAACAAACAAAATCTGAACCGTGTTTGACTGCAAGAAAAGACTGAATCAGCCAAACCTGCAGAATTTTCTAAAAAAATGGAGACATACTAGACATTTTCCTCCTTGAAAATATATAAAGGCATTTTATCCATTACAAGCTCACTGAAATCACCATTTTTCGTACCATTGAGAATTTGCTTAGCATTCAGGATGTGTATTTTGAGAACATAATCCCTAGACTGAGGAGTATGTAAATTAAGAACCATTCCTCAATCGTCTCACTGCAGTTTTACTTTGACACAAATTTCTGACGTCAGTTGTTTCATAGGACCCTCCCAGCTGCTAGATCTTCAGCCTGTGATAAATCTGAGTTCTTCTTCAATGAAAGAGGAGTTATTTACTGAAGTACAATATTGCGTAAATAAATGGTTAACATTGATACTTGGTAACTGTATTATTAAGATGACATAATAAATGACACTGTATATTTGCATTGCCATTTATCTTATTTCATCATATGCAAAAACTTGTTACATCTGTGTCTTGAGAGTTCTCTAGCAGTTACAAAGGATGCAGCTTTTTGTCAGTGGGTTAAAATCTTGCAGGTGGTCATGTACTCACAGGCATTGTAATGTAAGCTTTTACAGATAGGTGTTGGGGTATGGTACTGCTTCACATTTATAAAAGGGGAGAAAATGTAGGTTTGATCTGTCAAAAAGTGAAGTCATTCTGGTGAATGGCTTAACACACTCAGCTTCCAGTGATACAAAAAGAATGGGCCAAGTGAGTTCAAACCTAAGGTAATGAGAAATGCCGTAACCAATTGAGTATCTTGATCTATTATGGCCTTTTTTGTTATCTTCTGACTGTTTACTGTCTCATCCTCTGCCCAGCTATCAAACAGCTGGTTAATAGAAAACAGTACTTACCAGTCTGTATTTGGATGTTTGGGTACAGCTTCATAACAAATAGCTATGAACAAACAGCCTTAAATGTATAAGCTTGAAAAAAGGGTTTGTGAACCAGTTCTGAAACTGAACTTTAATCTGAAAAAAGCAAAAAAAGAAAAGAGCCTAGGTTAGTCCACTAATGCAACATACATTTATATAGCTACATTGCTACTTCCATCCACTTTTTCAGGTATGTAGACAGTAAACACATGCATTGACCAAATAACTAATTTGCTTTTAGCCTGTCCTGGCAAGGCAGAGGGGTTTTCTTGTTAATCACCATCCATTAATTCTTAGCCAACTGAAAAGAACTCTGAATATGACACCACTTGCTCTGCAGCACTAATGCTATAAATTGAGAATAATTAAAGGTAATCAATGATAGAACTAGATGCTGTGATGCTGCATCTAGTTTGTGTGGACAAACATACACATTCCCAGAGGGGCAAAAAAGACTTAAATTCTGATTTAGTTTTTTTTCCTGTTACTTATATCATCAAGGATAGAGGACAAGGCTAACAAAAAAGAAGTATAAACAAAACTGCAGAAATATAAGTAAAATGCAAATAAACAACTGAAGAAGATAGATACCTTAAACTGGATCACTTAGACATTATTCTTCCTGGTTAACCCAGATTCTTTTCCCACATTCAGCCTTTTGATTATAAATGTATTTTTTCATGATTTTGTTTTCTTCATTTTTCTTTTTCTACTTAAACCAGAAGAAAGCACTAGCAGTTTAAGCAGAAATGCTTGTCTGTTAGACCTGCTTGGAAAAGTAAGGTACATGCTTAGTCACTCCAATTTAATCTTACTGAGTGCCTTTGAGGATCAGGAAACTGAGACTTCAGCAGAGCTGCTGGCCCAAGCGCTGCTGGAAAGCTGCACTGCCAGCTGAGCCTGGAATAAGAAGAGGGGATGGGTATGAGCCGATCACCTGTCTATTGCAGAGGGGTAAACACTGCTCTTGGATCTGCATGTTGTTTTGCTGTTACCTGAAGTCATCAGGAATTTCATCAGATTCACATATGCAAAACCAGTTTTGCACCAAATTCAGAAAGGGACAGGAATAAAGCTCTCAGATCAGGAAGGCTCGCCATACCTCCAGCAGACACCAACATCATCTGAAAAAATGTTAGTCTTATAAAAGGGCACACATTGTTTTATGAGATTGCAACTCTTGTTTTTGTTTCAGTACTGTTCCTCAACCTGCAGAATCATCCTGCACATCACTTTATATTCAAAAACATCATTTGGGGATTCTGAGTGTAGAAATGGCTGGATTTCAATCATTATTTTCATAAAAGTTGGGGGGTTTCTCCAGCAACAGAATAAAGTTGTCAGTTTTTATTTGTGAGCTAGTTATTACAAAAATCAATTTACATAAAAGGCAATTTTAAGTTGAGAAATACCATCAAATTGCTCTTTCTTAGAGAATACTATGGGAAATTGGTTTTGGTCTGCAATATTTAATACTTTGATTAGGGACTTGGGAGATAATATAAGATCACTGATAAAAGCTTCATCTCAAAAAGAGAATGCAGATAAGTAACAATGAAGAAGAGAGATCTATATCCTAGAGTGGCCCAGATCAGTGCAGTGTATGCTTTAAAACAGCCAGTGTAATATTGTGCCTGTAGGGCCACTTAATTTAGCTTATATTGATAAGAAGGAGCCCTCTGAACTTGGGAAGAAAGTCTTGTATCAGGTAACTGAAATAGCTGTATCTGATGCCACAGTGTGATGTTTAATATAAGCCTTCAGCATATAATATTGCCCATAATCAGTGTGGTGGGTATTACTTGTGAGCATATCTGGAAGGCAGATTAACAGTAATAAACACATGTTGAACTGGAAAGGGCTCAAATGAAGGACTGGAAATTGGTGGACTTAATCTGACAGTTTACAGTAGCAGAATTTAGGCAACTGACTCTTAATCTGACGAAGAAATGTGTAAGCAATCCACTCCCGTGGGTGAAGTTGAAGCTGAATACATGAAATGTGCTCAGTAATGGGTCATATCTTTTTCAGCAGTGAGAGCAAATAGCCAAGACAAATTTGGTAGATCCCCTGCAATAGATTCCTTGCATAAGATTTTGTTTGGTCTCAGGACTGAATTTTCTTATTATTTTCCTTATGTTGTAGTCCAAACAAGATAATACCATAGCAATTTTTGATATCAAGTCAGAATAAATTATCACAGCCTTTCCCTTTATTTGGTTTTATGATCTGTAAATATACTCCTAATATACCTCGATTATTGATTTTTAACGTTAGCTAATTAAAAGAAAACCTCCACAATTTTCAAGGCAATACTGTCTTTTATGCTGTTATGCATAAACCCTTTAAAGTTTGCACTTTGTTTTCAAATACAATTATGCAATATAATTGGAAAGAAATGACAGATATGCAATCTCAAAGAAAATGGAGTATTCTATAAAATGGACTTTAAGAGCTGTTTCTGGCATATTTTTACTAGATATATCTTCTCATCTCAATCAATGAGAACTGCTGCTCATAAGTGTCTTGGTTACTGAGGCCAGCAATCTGTTCAGTCAACATATTATGGCCCTGCTTATTGTAGAAGGTTGGACTAGATGACCTTTGAAGGTCCCTTCAATCCAAACTGTTCTATGATTCTATGATTATTATGGTTGGAGATTACTCTTCTGCAGCACAGTTTGTAATCCAGATAGCTTACTGCCAGTCAACAATGACTTGAGTTTCAGGTCCATCCCTTCCCTCCATCCGGTGCAGCACTCAAAGGCTAATCACGGAGCTCCAGCAAGTGAGATGTCATCTACTACTGCTCCAAGAGAAAGCTGTCCCCACTGACCTGGCACATTTCTCACCTGGTACGGTGCCTCCTTCCCATCGCTGACCTTGAATGCTCAGGCACATAAGCAAAGATAACAATATGCTTATGCTATAGAGATGATTTTAAAGGAATCTACACATTTCAGACATTGCTTAAAGAGCACTGAGAGGTAGAATTATTCACTATTTCTATACAGGGAATGTATAGGGCCCTCTGCCAGGGTGGCAGCTCATAGGCAGTGATGTTAACCTTTCCTGCACATACATTTGACAATGTGAATATGAGTTGGGGCACAGCAAATTGTGCAAGTAGGTGGGAGAAGTGGGAGTTGGGGGAAAGAATGGATAGAAAACCACAGAGTATAGAAGGTACAATTTTGTGAGACATTTCAAGACTTTAAACTTGTTTCTTTTCAACATCAGAACAAAATGAAAGCTTTTCAAATGTTTCACCATAGACAAGAAATGTTTGTCACCTGGAAATTTGATTACTGGCCACTGCAAGCGCAAACCCTTCTTTGGGTTAAAACAAGGCAGAATTTTTACTGCACACTACTCAGGCAGATTAGGGAACTAAACCCAATCTTTTCCTGTCCTAGACTTGCAACTGAATTAGCCTGGCTAGTGAAAGGTTTTCCCAGCTCCTGGTATACTTTGTTTTGTAGGAAATAAAGTACTCACGGCAGCTATAGACAGCAGTTGCCCAGAACTGCTCTGTGTATGGCAACAGAACAGCACATTTTTATTTGCTCTATTCATTGCATGAAGCCAAGTGATGGGTTTAAATCTCTGCTTAGCTGTTTCCAAGACTACTCTTATGTTAATGAAAACAATTATCAAGGAAAGAGACAAAACCCTAAATGACCTAAAGAGGCACAAAAATGAATATGATTACCAAATGTAATAATTTGGAATAAATTAGTAATTTGTCACGCAACTCCAAAGAAATTACAGAGGTTACAAAACTCAAAGGACCTCATCAGCATAAGGAGGAAAAACTGTTGTTCTAGGAATAATTGATTTGCACTGGGCTTCTAAGTGAAGGTCAGATAGAGCACAGGATAAGTTTTCTGGTACTTTTGAGGAGCTGTGCCTGGCCAGGCACAACAGAGAGCTTCAGATGTAAATAAACTCTTTCCCTACTTGTGAAATACCTACATGCCCATCATCCTCCCTTAGGACCAAGGTTTCAGGAAGCAACATGCAAAAATGTGATGTGGCAAACAAGAGTCCAGCCCAAGGGTCCCTCAGCCCGTTGCCACAAACATGGGAGGAGTCAGGGCAAGGTTATTCCAAGCATAGTGTTTCGGGGAAGAGGGCCCTTCTTGTGGACTTCTGCAGAGGTGGGCAAAGGTAGTTGTCGAAAGAATGGCTTTAGACAGCCATCATCCCCACCTCGCGCTTTGGTTCTCCATTCCTGTGTGTTTCTGATGATCTTACTGACTTTGATAGCATTTGTTTGTGGAGGGGTTCCTGGCAGGACTGGGGCCCAACTTGCTTGATGTTCTCCAGATGAAAACCCATCCCAGGTAAGAATAAGAGCAAGATCCAAGGAGGGGTGTGATATTTATTCTTCACTTCTATGCTTCTGGTGGGAGACTGAGTCTCTTTCTGCATAATCAGAGGGGGTGATTTGGGGCTACATGTTATTATTGTTCCTAAGCAACATCGCTTACTGTGGGAACCCCCGCTATGCTAGTGTGCAGAGTTTGTATTATACAGTGTCAATTTTGTCCTGGCAGTTCCTTGGTTTTATTTCTTTACTGTAATGAAAGGGAGGCTTTTTGGTGTTTGGCTTTTTTTAATACACTCAGTGAAACATGCAGTAAAAGGTGCATGATAATAGAGACCCGAGATAGCTGTGCACTCATAATAACCTGTGTTCACATTTAAAAGCTTTAGCCCCAGAGAGTGTTTTTGTGAAAGCTGCATAGCACAGGCCTATTTATTACCTGCCAATTCCATTTCTTAGAGTGAATCTCTTCTGAGCCAGTGTTTTTTCTGCAAGAACATGTTCCTGCGGATGGATGTGGAGGCGGGTGGATGGGTGGGTAGGCAGGAGAAAGGGATGGGTGTGATGGGAGGACAGTACCTAGATATTACAGAATTGCTGTAGAAAATATCCTGCTATTTATTCCTCGAAACAGATGGTGCCAGTTGATTACCTTCACCAATAGAAACTGTACCTGTTAGCAGGGATGTGAAGAAACCTCTCTCCAGTGATTGCGGAGGGAAAGGCAAACTATTGCTTAGGGTATTCAAACAACAACCTGTCACAGAAAGATTAATGCATGAAGATTAAAGGGATGGGGCAGGGTCAGCTTTGTACAGCACATGGCTGTTGTCTCTGAATTATGGGGACTGGTATGCTGCATGTCCCTGAGGAGATAAGTTGCGTCTGCCCCATAGGGGGGGATTTGCAGACCCCAGAGGCACTGTGCCATAATGCCAGAGCAGTTTGCCTTGCTGTGGCTGCTCTGGTCATGTCTTAGTTCAACCCACAGTAGCTTGTCCATCCCACAAGCCCAGTGATCTCTGTTCCTTTGATTCAGTGCCTGTTTAAACTGCTCCTGACCAAACAGCTTAGGAAAGAGCTCCTGTTTGTGTGCATGCACTCCTTCCTCTATAGCCATCCAAAGGGCTGTGCCCATCTCTGTCCCTGAGCAGCTCAGCAGTGATCTCTGTCAGATCAGCCCTTCTACTGCATAAAGGAGTCAGGTTGTGTGCTTGCTGAGAGTAGTCTGTATAATAAATAACTATAACCAAATTGGCCCCCATCATAGAAGCTTCATATTATTTCAGCAGTATTCTATTTGACTGTTTTCCTTTCCACTGCATTGTTTTTCCCAGTGGCTTTAAGGGACTCAACTTGGGTTTGCACTGACTCAAGGAAAGAAGAATCAAACTGTGTAAAATGAGAGGGAGAGGGGGGTTTTGAGCAAGTAAGGCAGGAAAGGGGACGTTTCTACAGTACAGCAGAACATGCTGTTTTTTTCGTATGCTGGTTTTGGAACTTCATTGCAACAATAAATAAATTGCCTCAGCAGTTTCTGAAAAATGTCATTTAATGTTTGCTGGCCCCTGGAAGTGCTAAGCATCGTCCCATTTGTTGAAAATGCCAGTAAAAGACTCCTGGGAATTTCATCCCCATGCTTGCAGCTTTGATAAGTTTTATAACAAGCTGGTGTAGTACAGCACTGCCAGTATGAACCACTGTGTATGTGAAGCACTGAGGAAAAATAGCAGGGAAAATGCACTTTAATCTTTATTCCTGTCAGGTTAGAAATCTATTGATATACCAAATCCTCAAGAAGTGGACAAAATAGATGAACATGGAAGGAGACTACATGTTCTTTTACACTGAGATTCAATAGGAATCCACTAACCATTTTATTTTTATTCCTGCAGAAGAATTATACCATTGTAAAATGAAAAATTCCAGTTATGGCCCAATTCCTAAATATTCCATTAAATCAGGAGTAACCCTGCTGTAGAGCCAGTCTGAGCAAAGAACTGGCATAGTCTGGGTATTTTGACTAACTTGACACTGAGTTATGGAAGATAGAGATTCAAGTTCCTGTGCCATTTGCTCAAGAAACAGTATTTCTGTCTGAAGACAAAATGAACTAGTGGGAGAAATAGGAAACATTGACACATATTCATACATATCCATTTTCAGAATTGTATCACAGCTGAAAATGTTTTCAATTCTGAGTATTTTGCTCTTTTCCTTTCATACTCCAGTATTTGTGTATTTCCATTTCCATTAAGAAATATCAAAAACAGAATAAGAGAATAATAGAATAATTTAGGTTGGAAAAGACCCTTGAGGTCATTAAGTTCAACTGTTAACCATGCACTGCCAAGTCCAGCACTAAACCATGTCCCTAAGTGCCACTTCTACACATCTTTTAAATACCTCCAGGGATGGTGACTTCATCACTTCCCTGGGCACCCTGTTCCAATGCTTGATAACCTTTTCGGTGAAGAAATTTTCCTTAATATCTAATTTAAACCTTCCTTGGCACAACTTGAGGCCATTTCCTCTTGTCCTATCAGCTGTTACTTGGGAGAAGAGACCAACACCCATCTCAATACAACATTCTTTCAAGTAGTTGTAGACATCAATAAGGTCCCCCCTGAACCTCCTTTTCTCAAAGCTGAACAATCCCAGTTCCCTCATCTGCTCTTCATGAGACTTGTTCTCTAGACACTTCTTTCTTGCTCTTCTTTGGACACACTCCAGCACCTCATTGTCTGCCTTGTAGTGAGGGGTTCAAAACTGAACATAGGATTCAAAAAGTGGTCTCACCAGCTATTCTTGTGGTATTTTTACTTGTTTATTCAAACCTCAGCTCCGTCCTCCAAAATCAAATATTTCTGCTAGAAATACTCTGAGATCAGTTTTTATAGACTGAAGGAATATGTGTAGTTTGCATAAACACAAATATGAGCCAAAAGAGTTTTGCAAGTTTTGTTATATAACTTCAAGATTCTGTTGAATTATGGGGCTCCTTATTACAATATTTAAGCAATTTTAAGTAATTTAAATCTGCACAACTGTTACATGCTTGAACTTCATATTTCTTTTCTCTTCTCCTTCCCCAGGAAGTTATGTAGTTATGTAGTTGTAGTTATGACAAATACACGTGCTTTTTACTACTCCATTTTTTCCCTTCAAATTGAGGGTCTACAGGAAGAATGTGTAGACTTTTCAGTTTGGCTTTACTCCATTTTAGGAAGATCTTTATGACAAAGCTATTCCACAGGTGGTAAATGTGCCCACTGGAGTTCTGCCACAAGAACAGTGTTGCAGAATTGTATTAGACTGAGTCAGGCCTTGCATCTTTTCGGAAGAGATTAACAGCATGTTAGCTATCACATTACTACTAACCACTTGCTTTTTTTTCTTAGAATTACAGAAAGAATAAAAGCGGTATTAGTGTAGCAGGTAAGGATGTCCTGCTTGCTCAAAGACCCTATAGTTCCAGTCATAATAAGGCAGGATTCTGAAAAAAAGAGGGAATAAAAAACAAATGAAGGTATTAAAAAAGAAAATAAGTTGCTGTGGAGTCTTAATGGACTCAAGGACTCTAGCTTCACTAAAGCTTCATTAACTAAAACTAATGCAACAACAACATAACTGCTGCCATTGTGGTGGTGAGAAGATATTTCCATGTGTTTGTTGGGAACTATGATTACCAGAGCTGTTTACAGAGCATACTGAAAAATCTCATGGATATTACAATTCTTGCTCAGTTTTGAAATAGGTCCCTTTTTAGCAAGTGGCCTAAAAGTTAAAAGCTTTGTTTTCAACATCAGTTCTATGAGTCATTCCATTTCCCCCCATATTGGTTAATAAAGTTTAATTTCCCTCTCTTCACCTATCATATGAGAATCTGGGGGAAAGGGTTGCTTTTCTCTGTACTTACAGATTATTTGATATAATTTGAGATCTCCTTCTTTCATAGTGCTTTCTTAAAATTGGAACCAAATTAAATGTTTTTTCTAGTCATTGCAGAATACATTGATTAGGGATGAATTATGCTCAGTTGTGATCTAGATTGAAATTTGTGTGACACATCCCTCCTGGAGTGAAACTAAAAGGGAATTTGAATTATCCGCTATTCCTTTCCAAAGAATACAGTCCATTAACCATTAAACCCAATAAGTTGCAGTCAATATTTAGAACAGATGAATGTGTAGATTTAATGAGTGATGCAGATCTTAGAATAAGAGTCTCAAATACTTACCTAATCTGTGCTAACTAATAGTCTGTGTCTATTAAAGGATAATTAATGACAAGCGCCTCTTTTTTTTTTCCTTTTCTTATTTGTAATGCAGCAGTCTCCACAGTCCCCAGTTTCAATCAAGACAGCATCCTTGATTATGAAAGTAAACACTGTAAGATCTTGATGGGGAAAATATGTGTGTTTAATGAGTTATTTGCAGTGATTTATGGATGTCTGCTTACATGCAAAAGGTAGCAGGAGTACCTGTGTTTTCAGGGATAAGGTGGCAGATACCTACGTTTGCAAACCCACAGTGGCAAGTTAAAGGCTTCCAGACTCACATAAATGACTATTTTCAGCCTCATAAGCTGTAAACGGGTATTTGAACATCAGACTGAAAGGTGGCCAGTATGAAGTGTTGTGGGTTGCTGTGTGTAAATGGGAAAGGATCAGCGGAGGACCCACATCCCACAGGAAGTTACGTATATGCTTAGCTTGTCACCTTGACAATGGTTCACTGAAAACAAACAGGAAAATCTAACATTGTCATCCCTGCTGGGTTCTTTGAGCCCTGCACATCATTGCATAGAATTCACTGTACATGTGAAAAAGCAGCCTAATTCCTTTCATGGCATTCTGACACTTGTCACCTTTTTTTTTCCCCTTGTCTTATTTTGATATGTTCTTTCTCCATTAGCTTTCAGAAACAATTCATTCTTCATTTGAAAAGGTTGTACAAGACAAATTATATGTGTATGTGCCCTCTGCATGTAACCGGAAATAGCTTCTCAAGTAGCTATCACGGTAAGAGAACAGCACATCTAGGTTGTCTCTGTGATGCTATAAAATAGCATCTATCCCACCTGACATCACTACACAGACAGCCTCTAATCCCAGATGGCTAATATAAAAGCTCCATAACCTTGTGGTACTATTAAATGAAAGGTAAGCCATAGGTGGGTTCTGACTAGTAGGAACCTTAAGAATTGCTGACGTGAGACAAGGAGTAATTGCAGAATCTCTGCTTCGCGTAGATACAGCCAGCTTCTCCCATGACAATTCAGTTCTTCCCAACTGTCTGTGCAGTGTCTGGCTCTGCTGTGTTGATTCCCTGATGATGTAAATGCAACAACTGAACTCTGAGAGAACTGGTATTGTCAGGCTGTTATAGACTATTTTTTTTCTCAACTGCTTACACAGATATGTATTGGATTTTTGTCCATCAAGCATAAGCACTGCCAACTGTATCTGCTCCTTTATAACTTTGGAAATAACAGCTTTCTGATCAAAGACAACCTTAATTTTCTTTACATCCTGAGGAATAATACAGTACCGGTTTTCTTCCAAATAACACAACTTGTGTCTTGTTGCTTTGCTCTTTCCTTAAGACACAGAACTTACTATAACAAGCTTTTCAATTAGGGCCTGATCTAAACCTTGTAACTGTTATTGGAAAACAAAAACAAAATACAAACACTGCCTTCAGGCTCTTTCAAGTAGTTTTGTGTGCAGTTATTCACACAGTGGTCACACTTGCGTGACAAGGCTACATTGTAGGGACAAGACATACAATACAGCATTTCCTTAGGATATTAGTAATTATTTTGGATAGTGGGAAAGCTACCTTTTCTTCTCCTTTTTCTTCATGTCAGTTCTGGCAATGAACTGTACAATGTGACAGTGATTAGACACGGCAGCTTTTTTCTGTACCAGTGTTTCGATGCACCAAAACTTGCTCCCTCTTTTTTTTCTTTTTCTTTTTCTTTTACTTTAATCAAAGCCAAAGATTTATGGCATTTTTTGGAATTAACTGTGTAATCCACTTTCCTGACAAACGCTGAGATAGAATTTCTGGACTCTATCATTTCTGTCTTTTCAGCTTTTGCCACAATGTGATAACTAAAGGAACCTCTGTTAACAGTGTAAAAAGAGAATGGTAAGAGAGATAATTTTTCCACAAAGTGTGCCAGAGTCACCCTAATGTGGGCACTTGTTCAGTGAGCTGGGGTTTTAGAAGTGTGAGTCCAAGTGGCCAAAGTCTCTAAGCAAGCAACATCCCTCACTGCTGGCTAGCGGGGAAACAGTGTCAATACGCAGGGGGTGGCAACCATAGTTCCTCTAGGCGTCAAGAGATAAAAGCAGGAGAAAGGGCAAATAATCCCTCAGTTGTAGCGGGGGCAGTGTCGCTGGCTTTTTGCCAGGATCCAGGAATGCTGGAAGCAGCCGATGGGCTCAGGGTGCGCCTGAGCCCTACGCAGGGGTTAAACTAGTAGCAACTCCTTGCCAGCCAGGTCTGATCCTGGTCTTCGCATTAGCAGAAAGTTGGGCTTCCTGTAGCGCGCTCCTGCGGTCCAGGAGTGGATCAGACCGATCCGCGATCCCTAGCTGAGACTGTGCCTCGCAGCCGCTCGTCTGCGCATGAGTCGCCGCGGGAGGCTCGGAGGCTCGAGTATTTCAGGGGCTGGGCACCGGGGGAAGATGCTCAGTGCCTGAAGGAGGCCGTGCGCCCGGCTGAGGGGCAGCCGAGGTGGGACATGGAGAGGGCGCCTGCGCGGGGGGCACGGCGGACCGCTGCCTGAGGCCCGGGAGGCACGGCCGTCGGGGCAGAGCCCGCTTCAGCACCGAGGACAGCGCACAGCGAGGACCGCGCCCCGGCTCCCCGCAGCCCGCCTCCGGGCCCCGCCACGCGGGCCCCTCTAGCCCCTGTTTCCGGGTGCCCCGTCCCCTCTAGCTGCGGCTCCCATTCCCGGGTCCCCCGAACTCCTCCTTACCTTCGGCTCCAGCCGCCAGGTGCCCCGACGCCGCTCTTCTGACCCCTCTCCTCCGCCACCTGGCACCGCTATCAGGGAACCCCGCTCCCCTGCGGGTCCTCTCCGCTCTGCCAGCCCCGCTCCCCTCACCCCTCTCTCTGCGCCTTCGGCTCTGCCCCACTCCTGCTGCTGCCCTCCCTATACCCCGCTGCCCCGGCCCCTGCCCCCCGTCCGCGCCGCCGGCAACATGCGCGGGCGGCCGCGGGCGGCGGCAGGCGAGGCTGCGGTGCCGGCTCGGGTGCCCCCTTCCTCCTGCCCTCGCCCTCTCCCGGCGACCCGCTGAGAGATGGACTTGGCAGGCGTGCTGCTGGCGTTGCTCCTTGTGCTGGTGCTGGTTGTCTCCCTGCTCTCCAACCTCCTGGTGCTGCTATGCTTCGTCTACAGTACGGAGATCCGCAAGCAGGTCGCCGGGGTTTTCCTGGTGAACTTATCCTTTTGCAACCTGCTCCTCACAGTCCTGAACATGCCTTTTACCCTGCTGGGGATCCTGAGGAACCAGCAACCCCTCGGGGGCTGCGTCTGCAAAGCGGTGGGTTTCCTGGAAACTTTCCTGACTTCCAACACGATGCTGAGCATGGCAGCACTCAGCATCGACAAATGGATTGCCGTGGTGTTCCCCTTAAGCTACACTAGCAAGATGCGGTATAAGGACGCTGTGATACTGATGGGCTACTCGTGGCTCCACTCCCTCACGTTCCCCTTGGTATCCTTGTTTTACTCGTGGGTAGACTACAGCAGCGTTTATGCCTCTTGCACCTTGCACCTGAAAGAAGAGACGGAGCGGAGAAGGTTTACAGTGTTCACCATCGTTTTTCACTCCACCAGTTTCATGCTATCACTGGTGATCTTGTGTTTCACCTATTTAAAGGTGCTGAAAGTTGCACGGTTCCACTGCAAGCGGATAGACATTATCACCATGCAGACTCTGGTTTTGCTGGTGGATATCCACCCCAGGTAACGCGTGTGTGTTCGTATGCACAGTCCCGGGGCACCCGCGGTAGGTACCCCGGGCGGAGAGGATGCCCTGCCTCCCCCAGCACCCCTTCCTACCCTCCCCTGCCACGGCCACATGGCGAGCGCTTCTGCCTCTAGTTCCAAACGCTGTTTGTAGTGCCAGAAAACGGTGGGTTGTGCATTTGTAACCTGCTTTATTTAAATGCTAATCCCGCTCCGACGAGTGCTCCCCTTTAACCAGATACTGCTGCTTTGGTGAGGGCGACAGCTCCCAGCCTTGGCGGGTCCGGGGCCGCCCTCCCGTCTTTCCCAGGTCTGCCCCCGTCCCTGGCAGGCTCAGGGGCTGCCCTGCCTTTCCCTCTCCGGGTGCACATGCTCTCTGTCCGGGAGCGGGTCCTTTCCCTTTCTTTTGGGCTCCTTTCTCGCCTCCTCGTTTCTTGCTTTAACCCACCGACTGCTTTTTTCCCTTCGCAGTGTGAAGCAGCGCTGTCTTAATGAGCAGAAACGGAGGAGGCAGCGGGCTACCAAGAAAATCAGTATTTTTATAGGGTCGTTCGTGATCTGTTTTGGTCCTTACATTATCACCAGGTTAGTGTCGCCTGTTGGGGTGGGGGATTAATATGCCCTCTGATGTGCAGGTGCCCAGGGGAAGGAGGGAGGCTACAGCTAATTTTGTCTCCTAGCGGAGACCAGGAGCCAGTTCTGAGTGGCAGAGCACACTCACGTACGCTTACACACACTGCCTCTGCCTGTGCACCCAGCCTCTGGCTTTCCTTCTCCTATTACAGCCAGGTCTGGACACCTCTTCCAAGAGCAAGTGGCTTTCAGGACAAGTACCAGGAATTAATTACACGCCAGTGGGAGGTGAAGGCAGTTGAAAAGACTCACCACCCTTCCTTATTAGCACAACCTGAGCAATAGAGAGGAAAGCAGACAGCTTTTCCTGATTAGCTCAGGTCTTTTTTGCTCTTTTAAGGCATAAGGCCAAGCTTGCTGCTATTGGAAGCTGAGGTGACATAATTTCCATTTATCCAGGCTGATAACTTGTCAGATAAACTTTGTGCCTGGAAACAGTAATGTCTGTAAAAACATTGCTGGTGGTGCAGCATGGCCTTGTGATGAGGTGTAAGAGTTATCTCCCAGGAAAACCAATCATTAGATTTTTAAAATATATAGGAAACACCATGCGCCTCAACTGGCCAGAGTTACTGGCGTCCACCCCGGTGGTCTGCACCTTTTTAAGTAGTCATGCATTGTTCTCGTTCCATACTTGTATAGTCTTTATAGAACATATGGCTATTATTTTTATAACTTGCATACACCCCTGAGCTGGAAGCTAGTGTAACTGCACTGAATTGCAGCAGCTCAGGATTTTGCCTTTCGTCTCTGGACTAAAATGGGCTACATCTTTCACAAGTGATTTTTCAAACTATTTCCCACTTAACAGTGTGTCCAAGATACCTTCAAATACTTCCTTTGGTGGAGGAAGGTGCACTAGTCCGCAAACCAACCCTGGTGAGGGCTCCTCAAGGTTGCTACCAAGCTGCCAGGGTCTGCAGCCACCCCAGCTTATAGAAATCAGCCAGCTTTAGTGCACTGATCCTACACAGCCGCATACACACATGCCATTTATGATTGTTGTCTTTGCCCTTTTCTTCCACAGATTTAGGCTTGTGCTCAAAAATGACTACATTTTTTAACCTTTATGATGACATGTACTTTAGTTCCCATTTATACGTTGAAGGAATTCTTGACTGATTGCCTGCATAACTGCTTTGTTTCTTTTTTTCTGCAGTTGAAAGGATTATTACAAATATTAACATTACATCAGAGTAAAAAGGTTAATTGATCACTGTTCAGTACATTCTGAGTCATTTTCTATTCACTTTTGCCATAATCAGGATATAATTATATTGAGCTAAATGGATTTTGCCATCTTCTTTCCATCTGAACATTACCAAGCTCAGCAAATTCCAGCACTGCCTCATTTTTCAGGGTGAAGACACTTTTCATAAACTTCTAAAATAAAAGACTTCCTTCTTCAGACCTTGCATTTGGCAAATGTGAGATGGTGCATTTTCTATGTGTGACAAACTGCTTCCTTACGTGTCACTAGAGAGAAGGCTGAGGGTTGGTTTGTGTAAATGTGTGTGTCAACGCACAGCTTCTATCTCAGCCACAAGGACCAAGTTGATCAGTGACAGCAAACTGGGCAAGGGCCTGGGGAGGACATCCTCTAGGGCTTTTTGTCCCAATGTCAAGAGAGTTTCCAGGCAGCAGTAGATAAAAGGTGGTGGTGGATGTGAGGCTGGAGGAGTTGCTGCCATGCCTGTTTCTCCTTCCTTCCCCACTTCTGGTTTCCAGGTGGGTGGCACTGAAGCAGTCTCAATGGAGGCAATGTGAAAGATACCCTCCCTGTTTTCTTGCTCTTTGGCCCCGTGACTCAGGTTGCATTTTGAGCTCAGTATTTGCTCCTCATTTCAGAAATGCGAATGAGATTAGAATCATTCGCAATATATTCATCTGTTCAGTAAAAGCTGACAGATGAATTTCATCTTTTTTGTAACAGCACTGAAAACAAGAAAATGATACCCAGATGCATTCAGATGGATATTTCTCAGGCTGACTTGATTTGGCTGGGCCTTTTATCTTATTAAAATCTGTGTAATTTTTCTTCTCTTGGCTTCAGTGCATTTATGTTTGGGCCCATAATACATTAAAAGGAACACATAGTAATACATCTGTTTTCATGACTGAAAGATACCTTACTTTTCTTATTTAGTGTCTTTATAAAAACATCAATTGTGTAAATATCAGACATGTATTTCTTGTATTGGGACAATATGCAGAATGGGATAAACTTAAGCAACGAAGTGTCACTTATTGTGCAATTATTTATTTCTTACATTTTGTGTCTTCCTCTTCTCTCTGTTTTGAATTGACTGGATTTTTTTCCAAGCAGCTTTAAACAAAAGTCATCAGGTTTTAAATGCACTTGCTATAAGAATGATTTCACTTTTACATATAAAAATGAGAAATTTTTCTGTCAGAGTTCAATCCCTTGTTACAATGTTCAGTCCTAGAGGTGGTAAGTCAGTTTTTCCATGCAGAAGGACTGGAACAGCTTCAAAAGTCAACACCCTGCAAATTGGAAGCTCTGCACTTTGGAAAGAGGCCAGAAGGTTCTTCAAGCCTTAAGAAAGCTTCTGATCTAGCATCTTCAAACAGATATGATTTTAGGCCACAGAAAAGGGCTATTTTATCTCATGGTACTTTTTTTCACTTCTGGAATGAATATAGCAAAACAATATATTCTTGCTCCTGCAAAAGGTTTCACTGTACATCACAAAAGATGTACAGATAATAAAAACTTCTCACCCTGTTCTTTCCACCCTCTTGGAGAGTTTGCCTGCTGCAGATAAGCTGTGTGCCAGATGTTTACTGAAACAGTCTGAAGGTTTGCTCTCACTTCTGTGTAAAAATTGTTTAACCTAGTTGCAGTTTCTCCCCCCTTGATTAATACACCCATCTCAACCAAGGTGCTGAGGCCACTAAATCAACAGTGAAGCACAGACTAGGAGACGCAGGTCTGGAGACATCTGGCTGTTCATATAATGACGATAAAACTGTTGTCTCCTTGTGTTCTTTGGCCAAACTAGCGATCAGCCAAGTGCACGCAGAAACTTTCACAGGTAAGTGGATGCAGTTGTGCTCCTACGCATACTATGGGATTGCAGGTGCCAACCAAATCTCTCTGAGATACTGCTGTGTTCTTCATAGTACAGTGGTCTACCATGAATCGTCTTTGAATACGTGATAATGAAGTGGTGTAATGCAGATTCACTGTTCTGTACCTGAGGTGGTGGATTCTACAACCTAGACCAGGTTCCTGGTGTCATTTGAGATGTTGCATAGTATCCAAAACCTCTACATAGGCTGGCAGATATGACACAGGACCCAGAGGAGACCCACAACTTCCAGGAACAGCAGCCTGATGCCAAGGGTGTTATGCCCAAATGTCTCAAGCGTGAATAGGCAGCTATACTTAGGCAACTGAGTTGAGTGAGCCTGAATGCCGCAAGTCATATTTATCTATCTCAGGCTTGCCGTGGGAGAGGGGTAGTTAATTATGTCACTGAGATTTTCACCATTTGTCAGCACAACTCTTGAAATTCAGAAAGTGAGCAATAAACTGCAGCACTTACCTCTGATGCACGGGAGGGTTAACATTGAAAACATGCTTTTTCTCTCTTTCCATAGAGAGAATGATTCTTGTCTCCTAGTGGCCTTGCTAGGAAAGTTTCCTTTGACTTTATTGAATACAAGGAGTTAGTACAGGGCCTTTCTTCTTCAGGGACTGTGTACTGTAAGAAAATAAGCGTTATCTTAATGTTTCATGAGGCATGAGTTGAGCACTGGTCTCAGTGTGAATATAACACTCAATGTTTCCATCTCTCTTTAATGTTTAACAGGTTGATAGAGCTCCTTCCTTTTGTTACCATAAATTACTACTGGGGAATTATAAGCAAGTGCCTCACCTACAGTAAGGCTGCATCAGATCCATTTGTTTACTCACTTTTACGTCAACAGTACAAAAAAGTTCTGATCAACATCGTCAATAGGATACTTAAGAGGGACCTGTATCCATCCTCGGGGTACAACAGCTCTCTTGACACCGAAAATGATTACTGCTTGCACAGAACAAACTAAAGACATGAAAAGCATTCCCCCTCAAATGAGACAGGTGTTTGCTGCTGCTGGAAAGCTGCCTTTCCCTTCTCAAGCCAACAATGGTGACAGTGTCTCCAGGGTGTGAAAGCGGCATTAATGCAACGCATTTAATTGTGGACTTTCATGAAATGCTCTGCCCTGATCTGCAGCCAAGTACAATATTTGGCAAAGTCATGTCCCTGAGTGAATGGAGTAGGCTTGAGGGATTTTAAGAGAGCCTTTGGAGGCTTTAGAGAAGCTTAGAGAACTTTTAATGTTTCATGACTGAAGACTTGGTATGTCTTGGAGCACTACACATCAGACGTGACATTTCAGTATCTTCTGGGACCACAGAAATCCCCAGGGTGGAAGGAGAGGTTCAGAGTCCACCTTGTTGTGTGTGTAACTCAGCAGCCCAGGATCTGCTCTGTTAGCTTTGAACATTGCAAATAAGTCTTTTAATTGATTGATTTATTGTATTGGTGCCTCAAGTGAGTCAGCACTTTGAATCTGAGATTGTTGTTACTATTATTTATTACTAAGCATCATGATTGTAACATAGCCTTTAGGAAGTGGTACATATATTTGATATGCCTGTATTCTATTAAGCATAACCAAAGTCCACATATCTGAGTTACTAATATTTAGCACTTCAGTGGTATGTGATTACAGTAACAGCAACAGTAACAAAGACGTATATGGAATTTAGTTAAATAGCACTGTAGTTCCATCACTGAGCTAGTAGTTCCATCCAAACAAGCTTTTATTCAGAAAAAAAAAGCAGTTAGACAGTAGAAGTGACAGATACCACTGTGTTTAAGATATAATACTTCAGAAGCTATGTGTTTTCAAAGAACAGGCTAAAATATGTTAATTCCTTTTAAGAGATACATAATATGTAAAATATTTCATGCATTGGCTATATTTGGTGGATTGTAATAATATTGTACAATCTTTTCTTTTGTAATGATCAATTAATCTGGTGATTTTAACTGATACCAAGAGATGTCTGCAAAATATTATAACAGACCTGCTGCCAAATGCCCAGAAACACAAAGCTGCTTTATTATTACATGCATTTTTTTCTTTTATTTCTTTTTAAATCTAAACAGGCTTTGGAAAAATGTGGGAATTATTTTTTATATTCCTTTGATTATATGACATGAACCAAATATTCTATGGCATTCAGTAAGCTACTATTTTCTAATTGATTACTTAATGGTAAAATTAAAGAAATTCTAAAGTATATTTTAAGGAAAAAAAAAAGAAGATGGTAAAGAACACTTATTTTTTATGTAACAATGGACTTGACCTTATGAAGCACTGAGAAGGCTATTCCGGGTCAAACTAAGCATATAAGTATGTGATTAGGCACAAATCTAATTTCATTTGAAGTTAACAGCTCTAATCCCATGCTAAAAATTAAGTAACACTTAACTGTGTTGTAAAATCAGTGTTGAGCAGTCCACACATAGAGAGGGTTTTCCTCACCATCCACAGTGAGGAAGGAGATCATCTTATTGTGAGCCCAGTGAAGTCAAGGAAAGGTGATGCTGCGTGACAAATACTTTGTTCTCTTACCTCCTGCTTTTAATCTATGAGGACTTTCTGATGCTTTTTCCCCCCCTTGCAAGTACCTTAGGCCTCTGTGTTTTGCATCTGTAGTTCTGCCTGTGTTTAAATTGAATGTACTATAATGGTTTTGTCTTCTTAGTAACAGTATTTGTACTCTCTCCAATTTTGTGTAAATACAGTATTTCAGAAAAAAAAGTCGTCTATGGAGTCTTTCCAGTTTTACTGTCTTCCTGTCTGCCTCCACATGCCTCCTGCAACAAAACCCCAGTGCTTCAGTCTTTCATTTCAGCTGCAACACAAGAACCACATATGTCTGTGGGGGGTAGATACTAAAGTTTTAGTAATTTTTTAGTCATTTTTGTGCCAAAAGGTTTTGATAGACAAGAGCATTTATCTGTGAATGAGTTTAATGATACCTACAGTTGTTAGCTTACCTTTAGTTTCCTAAACAAATGGTGCTCACTGTACAAAAAGAATATGTTACACATAGTTAAGTGTATTAAATTGTCACCTCCAAAACATGCAAATGAAATAAAGCTTTACTTTGACTTTTTTTCTATTTTAGTATCAAGAAAATAGTAAAGGGAAAAAAATAAACTTTACAGCTATTAAAATATAAGCCATATTTTAATGGTATAAAACATCATATAAAGGTATAGAACATAGTTAAACTGCTACATCTGCAACTAGTTATCAAATCTTATTCATGTCAGTTAAAATGGTTTTCATGCACATACTTTACGATACTGCTCAACCTCACAAAGCATGGAACATTTCTGAAGGTGCTCAGGTCTAGATGGGAACAAAAAAACAAAAGAAAAGAAAATATTTTAAGCCTATGCTGAGTGTAGAAGAACATGCTTCAGATTTGATTTCATAGAGAATTAGGAAGCTAAGATCTGCAGTATGCTGTAGACCAGAAGCTAAGGAAGGGCAAGGAGAGCTGTAGTCCTACCTGTATTGATTTGCAGTGAAGTTTAACTACCTTGCTTAGCCTACCAAAAAACACCTTCCTCAGCTCATTATGCAGAGCCAGTTCTGCAGGTAAACTTTTCTTTCTCCCATTTTCTCACCCCCCACCAGAGAAGGGTTTACTCTACTTTTCTAACCCAGCAGGAAGCATTTAGTAAGAAGTCTCAATTTCATTCCTCCAAGTTCGTGATGTAGGCAAAACTTGTTAGCTTGCTGCTTCGTTCACCACACTCTGGGTTATTCGGGGATAGGAGGAGATAGGGTGAAACCACACTTTGCCCCCATTTTTGGGGATGCTGCAAAAAGGATCAAATGATTTAGTGCTATACTGGAAGTGAGAACATATATCTTATATGATGGGAGCATTTACCAGAGGCAGCAAGATTGTGGATTCCCTCTTACTGACATTTTAGATAAAACAGTCATCAGATACACAGTCCTGTCAGTAGAGTTTGGTTTGAATGTGAAGATTTACAGCAAAGCTGAAGTGTAATATCCAATATGGAACCTTGCCATTGACACAATCTTCAAAACACAAAGGTAGTGCTTCAGGAAACTTTATCTGGATTTCTTGCCCAACAGCCTGAGTGGCTTTGGCTGGGAGACAAGAGACTGGCAAATACCTGTCAGGTGAGTTGTGGAAGTGGAAATGCCATGGGGGACTGCAGGAACTACCTGATTAGGGACTGTAGTTATAGGACAAGGGGTAACGGGTTAAAACTTCAACAGGGGAAGTTTAGATTGGATATAAGGAGGAAGTTCTTTACTGTAAGGGTGGTGAGGCACTGGAACAGGTTGCCCAAGGAAGATGTGAATGCTCCATCCCTGGTGGTGTTCAAGGCTGGGCTGGACAGAGCCTTGGGTGACATTGCTTAATGTGAAGTGTCAGGGAGGTTGGAACTTGATGATCTTAAGGTCCTTTCCAACCCTAAATATTCTATGATTCTATAACCACTTCTCTAGGAGTAGGAGCTGTCATCTACCTGTGGCTACTTAGGGAAAATGGTGGCAAGTTGTTAAAACGGTGTGTGAGAGAAGCATCATTTCCTCAGAGCAGTAGCAGCAGGACCTCAAAAAAGCTCCTGAGTTGTGTTTTTTCAGCTCCTGGTTGCAATCTGAATTGGCAAAAAGGTCCTCTACCCTTCTCCAAACGTGTTCTTTGTCAGTAGAGACTGGAGCTGAGAACTGTGTTATCCCTGGATGACATCCTCCTCTTAATGGCAGTCAGATTATAATCACAACAAGCAACAAACACAACAAACCTTTAATTAGTCCATGCAACTGAGGAGGCATCCAACTTAATTTTTTAAATTATTTTTTTCCCTTAACATACCTCTAGCAGAGTATTTCCAAACCTGATGACTTGGATACTTTCTGGTGAGATCCAGGATGGAGTTTTGAATCTGCTTTTTCAGAAGTGAGTCTGCGTGCCCTATTTCCTAGATGAGTGCTCTGATGATTGTTTTTATCACTAAGAGTGGCACCTCTTCAAAGGAAATAAGCCCCCTTTTTTTTCCTAGCACCTATATTGCAGATAAACTCAGACTGACAGAGTTTCTGAGGCAATAAAGGTGAAGCAATGCTTAGACTAGATATTCCCAAAAGGTTTAGATATGAGCTGTATCCCAGCCTGCTAAATTCTGATAAAATGAATGTGCTTCAGTCCAAGTGCAAAAACAGAACTAGTTTTCTTGGGTTGTGCAATACTTGAAACTTATGTGTCTCTGAGCTTAGGTGGCAGCTGAGCAATGAGAACCTTGTGTTCTGTGAAGTTTCACTTCGCAAATTCCTTAGCCTTACTGAAGAGCAGGCATGTTATTCATCTGGGTAAATCAGCACCTAATAAACTTGTGCAAATAATCTATGCAGCTGAGTGATTACTGAATACATATTTACCTTGTCTTAACATGAGTAATGCTGGTACTTCAATTTCAGAGCTAATTGTAATATCAGTAGTATTACATAGTTAAGCATGTGGGAACCAAAGTTCTTTAATGCAAGTGCTCTTGTACAACCAGAGTGGGATTGTGATTTTTACAACTATGGGTTAAGAATTTGAGCTCTTTGAGAAATTTAGCAGTATTGAGTCCTAGTGAATAAAGTGACCAGAGGCAAAATATTCAAACTCATCTAGGCATAGTGCTTAAAAAGAACAGAAAGAGAAAAAAAAAAAAACAAACAAAAAGAAAACTGCCTTGTGTGTGTGGGAAGGTTTGACTTCGTCACCTGGAATGTATATTTCCTGTTGTATTTACAGCTTTTTTTCCCCACAAATAATTACATGCATCTGTGCGTGCAGAATGAACTAGCAACTGTGTGTGTCTGTCTCAAAAGCACATAGCATATTTCAGGATTGTGAAGAGCAAATGCTTGTTCAGTCTGGTTCAGGAAGACACCTGGTTTGTGGCAGGTGTTAATTACACAAGTAAATTAGCAGTTTTGCTTTTTATTTTTGGTAAGCAGGTTCAATTAATACTTAATGGCTCAGCTGGAGACACAGCAGAGATGACCTTAAGAAAGGTTGTAAATATACGAATATCTTTCAATGTCAGAAGCTTGGAATAACAAAATGTCACCTGGCACAGTATATGCAACCAGCTCCTTCTCTGAGCTGGAGCTGCTTTTCCCTGTGGCTTATAAATGTGATACAGAAAAACATCTGGTCCCATTTCTGCATATCTTTTCCTTTTGTTTTAACAGCACATTTTCCTTCCCAGAACATGATGGTTTGTGGTGCAACCTAGGTGCTTCTGCTCTTTTCCGTAAGTGGGCAATGCATGAACCATAAGTTTCTCCCAACCAGGCTTCTCATACATTCCGTATGCCAGTGAAACATATTACAAAACATGCATGTTAGATATCATAGGGCACACATGGTTAAAAGTATTTTTGAGTGTTGGGAACTACAGATCATTCCAGTGTACTCACACCACTTTTTTAACCAGATGACTTCAGAAAGGTTGCAAACCATAACTGAAGCATCTTCATTTCTCAGCCCAACCCACTATCACAAGTGTGCAAGTCCACTATAGGTAGTAGAGGCTCTCCAAAAAAAAAACTCAAGAACATCCCTTTTGTGACACTGCCCAAGTTGTTGTGCATTTCATCCATTTCATTGCATCCTGCTGTTTGCACATAGCAGATACAGGTTTGTATCCAGAAAACTCAGAGTAAATTATCCAGCATCTGTTTAATCTTCCAAGTTTCCTTTCCTAAACCAAATGGATTGAAATCTTGAGATGCTCTCCAAGAAGACTCCTGCTCCCTGTGCTCCTAACCCTAGAGCAGCTGTACTTAACTCACTTTCTTAATTTGTTTTTTTTGTAACTGAAGGCTTGGCATTCTAAATGCATTTCAGTGAACCCTGACCTTAAGTGGCAGATTCGTTACCACCATCTTCTCGCTTTTATAATTCCTATCTTTATATATCCAATCCCTCTGTTCTCTTTGCCTGCAGCCATCAGCAATAGTGCATGTTTTCAGGATGTTTTATTGAAATCCAACACATAGCTCAGCGCCCTTGCTCCGTGGCATAGGTCTGGAGATTGGGTTTGTGTATGCATCTTCATGAGAATATTTAAATATCTTTCAGGTTTTCTGTTTCTATTTGTCATTATTCATGGTAAAACAAAATGTCGATTGGTGATGCAGGACCTTTGTTTTACAAATGACTGCTGATGATCACTCCTTATAGGTGCTTAGACTGGCTTTCAGCTTGAAATCTGGCTTTGCAGCTAATCAGACTCTTATTGTTGTTGTTTGGGATGAAGCCTACTTTAAGCATTTAAAATACCTTTTGGGCTCCCCACCAGTCATCTGAATACTTCATTATCTTTTTATTCTCACTGCCTTGCTGGAAGCCAAGGAAGCACTAGAACTGCTTTTCTCAGGGAGTCACAGGCAGATGAAAGACCACAGAGCCAAGAAAGGATCAAGTTGTGTAAAATGTGGTTTATAGAAGATACCTAGGAATGGAAGACAAACACTTTCATCCTGAATTTGTCTTTTGATGAGTTTCTCAGGCATTTCAAAATATGCATCTCATGATGGCTGGGAATACCTCAGAGTTGACGGTGCAGCTGAATTCCTGGGAGAAAGTTATCCAGGATACAAGAACAAGATGTTCCTCTGCCCATCCTGAGGAGCTTACCAGTACCATGTAAAAAGAAGCAACACCCTCTTCTCATAAAACAGAGTTGCATGTATTGAAGCCACAGCTCCCTTTCATGCTTTTCTAGGCGGAGCTTCAATGGTCTTCTCTGGGTGTGAGAGCCCAGTTTAGGATCTCACTTCTCCTTGAAGAAAGTCACTTTGGCAAGGCTGGAAGTTAGGTGGAAAAGACTCTTGCTCTTCCTCTGTACAATGAAGAATTTGAGAAGCTGTGTATGAGTGTGAGAACATGGACTCCATGCATGTGATGGTGAAGTTCAGCGGGTAGGGCACTTACTACAAACAGGGAGATGATGCTCCTTCTTCTATTCTGAGGGATGCTTATATCTGATCTATGTATTACATCACACTCATTTTGTTAGTGGACAGAGGCATAGCTGAAGTGGAAAATACCTTAAGGGTAAGATCCCGGCTTCACTGACTTCAGGTGGAGGTAAGCCAAGATTTTACTTGAAGGTTTTCATCAGTAGAGTCCAAGTCTGAACTTGCAGAAATTTTTCCAAAAGATCGTTTAAGACCAACTCAGTTAAGAAGTCTAAACACTGAGTTAAATAAGAATAAGAAAGGATAAGGATAAGGATAAGGATAAGGATAAGGGTAAGGGTAAGGGTAAGGGTGAGAGTGAGAGTGAGAGTGAGAGTAAGAGTAAGAGTAAGAAGAATAAGAATAAGAATAAGAATAAGAATAAGAATAAGAATAAGAATAAGAATAAGAATAAGAATAAAGAATAAAGAATAAAGAATAAGAACAAACCAGTCCTTGGATTCTTGTACATGCTAGCAAAGCATGTTAATGGCACTGAATGGAGATGTAATCTAAGAGGTGTTTTTCTTCAAATGATAACATGAAGATATTAAGCATACTGAAAAGGCAGATGGTATGGCTATAGACAAAGCTGCACTGCAGTCCTCTGACACTCACACCTCTGAGCTTTGTTTTTTCCTAATCTTTCTCATGTCTTTCAATAGCTTAGAGCTGAGTAGACACAGGAACAGAAGCATTTTCTCTTGCACCTCTGCCACCCTGTTCTCCCTTTGCAACTGCTGAAAGCTCAGTCAATCCCCATACATTCTCCGCTTTCATCACCTCTTGAAGTCTCTATCTACCCTCTGGTTTCTCATGTCATCTGAAAGCTTGGTTATTCAGACCCCTTCTTTCCCGATGCATTCCCTCAGGCTATTGTTTTGGCATTCTCACTGGTTTTTTTTCTGTGGTTTTGTTTTATGTGGGTTTTTTTTAATTGGTTTTCATTAATTTTCTGGTGACAGCCTTTTTAGTTTTTAATTCTGGGCAGATGAGCAGGATTGTAACATGCAGAAAGCAAGCCGTGTCACTCACTACTTTGTGCTTGACAAAGAAAGCAGGAGAAGAAATCAAACCAAGAATATTACTGAATCTATTTTGTCCCTTGGGATTACATCCTACCAATTTCTGTAGTTGTTGTCACACAGGAATAATATGAGAACTGTCACATTTTCAGTTTCAGATAAAATTACCAGATATCCATTTATGGCTAAATCAAGGTGTTGAGTGTGAATTCCTCATAAAATTCTTCCCATCTACTGTCCCAATAAGCCTTATGAAGGGAAGATTGGATGAAAATGCAACTTTGCCAATGTGGATGCATAGTGGGTTTCCCTAGGCTTGTTCTGAAATGGCTGGATGTCTGTTATTGCTCTGACAACTCATAACCTCTACCTCCAATGCTGATGCTCTCAGGCTCAGCCCTTAGAATGTCCGTCACCTTTTGACTTTCAATTGTACATGATATGAAGAGATAAATGCATCACAGGACCTTTTGCCTTGTAATTTCCCATACTGCTGCTGCATTGATTGAGTCTTGAGGGTAGCTGTTGCTTGGCAACTTGAAGCTAAACAGGTCCAACATAAGATGGAGTATGTAAATGGCTTGCTCTGAGCTAGCAAGACTTCTTGACGTCCTGACTTCCTTATAGAGGAAAATTGGAGGTTGGACTTGCTCCTGATGCAGTGCAGCTTACTTCCAAGAGAAAGAAGGAGCTACTGAGAGCTGTGTGTAGCATGATACTCTGTAAGAAAATAGAAAAAATTCAGCTTCTGCAGGTATTTCTCTCCATAGCTGTGCTCCTAAGGTATCCTGCCTAGCAGTGGTTTAAAGGAAGGCCCTGACTAATGAGAATTTTGACAAGTAAAGTTAATCTTTTTGATGAGCCACTGGGTCTTTTTTGTTCCCTAATTATAGTAGAAGAGTAGAGGATAATTTGGGGAAATTAACAGTCCAAGGAAATTAGAAAAATACAAATCCCCCATTGTTGTAAGGAGCTCACTGTCCTCGTAGCTCAGGGAACTAATAGCTAGGACAACCAATGACAGCTCTTGAGCTGCTAAGGGCCTTGTGCTGAAACCTTATGTGCTGATGAAACCTCTCCCATAGAGATAAGTTTGATATGTGAGTGATAAGGTGTTTCTCATATCTGTACAAAATTTAGCAGTTCTGGATCAGCTCTTTAAGCAGAGCAATGTCATGTTATCAGTAGCATGAGATGATCTTATAATCCAAATTTAATCCAAAATTAGGGCCTTTTTTGTAAAGCAGGGACAGAGATTTGACTAATTTATGGACCTGTTTCCCAAGTCCAGCCTGTGGCTGATAACTAAGACCCTACAGCCTATTTTTTCGGTCTCCCTGAATGCCCTTGTTCTTGTTCTCCTGACCCCTCATAACTGTGCCTTGGACTGTCCTGTATAACTTACTTTTTTATATTTTTTTTTAGAATCCTGAATATCCAATTAGTCATTATTTGGCCAAGAAAAAAGCAGCTCAAATTGTTTGTCATGATGAGTCAATGCTGAAGCCTTCATCCTATTTCTTATCTCGCTTCAAATCCCTTCCAACTTGTTAATGTTTTTCCTGAGGGGAAGACATTCGTGGAATCATAGAATAGTTAGGGTTGAAAAGGACCTTAAGATCATCTAGTTCCAACCCCCTGCCAGGGGCAGGGACACCTCACAATAAACCATGTCTCCCAAGGCTCTGTCCAACCTGGACTTGAATACTGCCAGCGATGGAGCATTTACCACTTCTTTGGGCAACCCATTCCAGTGCCTCACCACCCTTACAGTAAAGAATTTCCTCCTTATATCTAACCTGAACTTCCCCTGTTTAAATTTGAACCCATTACCCCTTGTCCTATCACTATAGTCCCTAATGAAGAGTCCCTCTCCAGCATCCTTGTGGGCCCCCTTCACATACTGGAAGGCTGCCATGTCACTGGATGCACAATGTGACAGAAGGGTGGCATGTAGTAGTGCTGTGCAGGACTTTACGTCTCTAGATGAACCCTGGAACAAATCCCATGAAGCAGCCCTGAACCAATGACAACCCCCCAGATATTGCTACAAACTACATTTGAAATAGATATCCATATCTAGGGACTAATGACTTAACAGTAACTTAGGAAGCTGAGATGTTGTATATGGGTCATGCACATACAGACTTTGTCAAAACTGAGAGAATAGCCTTGAGGTCAGCTTGCTCTCTATAGAGCAGACAGGGTGTTTGCAACACCTTGGAGGAGCCGGGCATCACGCTGCTGAATATACTGGCTGCTTGGATCCTGCATGATCCCAAGGATGGCCTCCAACCTGGTCTCTCCACCTTTGCTAACCCTATCCAGTACCTTTGGTTTTTATCCTTTGCGGGCAATTCAGCATGTCAATCCAAGCATGACATGTGGAGCTCGCCTGAATACCACAGAGTAGAGATAATGTCTTCTAAAGATTGTCTGGGAAAAATGGACCTTACAATTGTTTTCTGTTTGGTCTCTGCAGTTTCCACTCATGGTTTGTAAATTCTTCAAATGAAAGAAGAAAATAAAAACTTAACTAAAATTTCTCATCTGTTAAAAGACTCCTTATTTAGGGGGAAATTAGGTTGTGCCACTCTAAAGAGCTGGAACCTTGAAAACAAATCTTAAGGCACTTTAAAGTGATCACAGGCCAGATTTAGTTAGACATAGACTGTCAGTGTACTGATATGCCATTTTAAAGTGCCTAAATACCTTTAAACCAATTCAGTTTTAACTAGTTGAACATCCTATTTCTCAAGGCTTTTTCAGTGAGGCTTGGGTCTTGATTTGACTTGGAAGTTTATTTCTGAAGTTAAAATGCTCAGAGTTCTTGTGCCAATATCATCCAAAATACCTACCAGTCCTTGCTGTCTGAGTTTAACCCAGTTTTCTGGAGAGTGTCAACCTTGGAAGGACTGATTTTTTATTTTTTGGGAAGTGCCAGGGATCTGCTTCCAAGGAATGGGAGCCCAAAGCATTTCCCCCATTGGGTGTCTACAAACTAAGGCATTCTAAGTGACTTTTGCAAAATGCTTCCCAGCGCCTTTGTGATTGTGCAAAGCAGGCCCTAGAGGACTTCTTCTAAATGTTTTGGCATTAATGTTCTATGAGACAGGGAGAAGAGATGAAGCAAAATGAGTCTTAAAATAGGACTGTCAAGTTCTTTTCTTGTAGAGCTTACATTAATTTTTAATACTCCATCTGTGATCAGAAGAAAAGAAAGACCTTTAGTTCTCTGCACAGATCTTTTTTGAGCACACTTATTCTTCCTTGTAGCCATTATATATTCAGTTCTATGATTCACAGACTTATTTATTATTTTTCTTGCTTTATGGGAGTCAGGAAGACTCACCTTTAGACCTCATCTTGAACTAAAAACCTCAAAATGCATTACAGGTAACCCCTAAGCAGTAATTCTGCTTTGCTACTTTCTATGTGGGAGTAATAAGAGGCAGCCTTTGAGAGGATAACAAGGTCCTCATGTGAGTTCTACCTTTTTAAGATGAAGTTTAAATAATACTGTGTGCTTATAGCAGGCTTTGGTCATTGGTGTATGTTACTTCGCACAAATTCTTCTGGATGTGGAATCATATTTATTACTGTTGTCTCTTTGTGCTCTTGTTCTATCATCTGGTGCCAGGTTGCCTTCCAGTTTTTTGTATCGCTTGTTCTTTTGATCATGGCTGAATTTTAAATAGATATCATTTTCTCCTGTGATGAAAAGTATTCTGAGTGGCTTCATTTCTTACTGATTAGCCCAAGCAAGCATAGAGAAAACATGAATGCTAAAAGAAAGGCATGTATTCAGTTGAATTTTTCTGAGATGGTAAGGCCTTCTCTGCGTTATGATAGGATCAGTTCAGTGGATCACCTGGAAGTGGTATAAGGAACTAATTTTGTGGGTCACTGACTTAGTTAATCTATGACAAGTCAGAAGATGAAAACAGAATTTAATTATCACTGGCAGTACTTGTATTGAATTTAAATGATTTAAATATTTTCAAGAGCTGCAATTTATTTCTTTTTACATTTATTGTATTTAAACAAGGAGGAGAAAAATATCTATGACTGTAATATTAATAGTGGGAAAATATTCTACCCACTCATTGCTTCTTTTGTTTCCAGTGTATGAAGAAAGAACAGAAAAGAAATAGGAAAAACATGCCAAAATGACCAAAAAAAGAAAAAATTAAATATTGGAGCCAGTACAGGAAAATTAATTTTGAAGTATGGCTGGACTGGTTTGCTCTGGGGAGATCTACCAGAACATTACTCCTCCTCCCCTAGTGAGCTGGTGGAAGTACAGACTCTGTCAATAGCAATCAAAAATAACTGCTAGAGACTACAAGGAATTTGTGAAGTATTTGAGACATGTAGAAAGTTGCAGTCCATGATCCATTTCAGGTTAAGCTCATAGGGTACAGTGTAGTAAGACAGGAAAATTCTTGTTTGCGTGGTCTTTACTTTCTACTCTTAGTCTCCTCATCAAATTTCTGGCATTCAGTGTTTGTGTGGCAGCTTCTAAAGCTGGTTTAATCTTGTGGGTCATAAGGGGAACAAACTGAAAGCTGAGATAAAAGGCACTGCTGAGAAAATTCTCTGTGAGAAAGTTAAAAGCTCCCCAGGCATAAGGTAGATGGTCCCAACAGGCACAGGGAAACATCCCAAAATATCTGCTCCCCTTCACAAATGTAGATCTTGGCATAGTTTGTGTATCTTTAGATAATCTGTGTATGACATCCGTTTCTCTTTATCTACATGCATGTTAATTTGAATTAAAAATATCTGTTTAGAGAACAAATGTTTTTCTGTTTTAACTTGGCACCTAGAAACTGGAAGAGAAGCCCCTTGTGGGTCTTTCTCAGATCTCTGCAATTTCATGAAGAACAATCAGAGCATAGGAGGGAAAGTTCTTTTAAACATGGGTAGAATAGGGGGTTTTTTGGAAAGAAAAGTTGCTATTGCTTTGCAGGAAGTTGCTGTTTCACTCCATGTCTGTCCTGAGAGCAGCTCCTCTTCTCTGCCTGTCATGGTTTAAGCTGTAAGTCACGCAGCCCGTTCACTCACTCCCCCCTCTTGCTTCGCCCCCACTCTGAGGGATGGAGAGGAGAATGGAAAGAATGTAACTCCCACAGGCTGAGGTAAGAACAGTCCAGTAACTAAGGTACAACACAAATCACTACTGCTATCACCAATAATAATAATAACAACCGAGGAAATACAAGGGAAGAGGATACAACTGCTCACCACCCGACAACCGAGCCATGAACTAAACTCTTCCAGGTTCCTGCCCCCAGTTTTACATCCTGGGCATGACGTACTGTGGTATGGAATACCTCTTTGGTCAGTTTGGGTCAGGTATTCTGTTTCTGCTTCCTCCCGGCTTTCCCTCCTCCCTGGCAGAGCATGAGACTCAGAAAGTCCTTGGTCAGACCAAAACATTCTAAGCCGTAACTATAAACATCGGTGTTATCAGCGCTGTTCCCAGGCCGAAAGCTGAAAACACAGCGCTGCACCAGTTACTATGAAGGAGAAAAATGACTGCTGCTGCTGAACCCATGACACTGCCCTGTGCAGAAACTGAAAAGAGCTAAAAAACAGTTTCTGCTGTGCAAATGAAAATATCTCCTGAATTAATGTAAATGACTAAAATCCTGAAGCTGTGCCTGCTGACTTTGTACTGGAGCAGTGTGATGTGCTGCCATACACTGTTGTGCCAGCTTCACTAGCACCAAGGGGAGGAGAGAATAATGATCCATGAAGTAGCATTTTGATCTGCTCTCTGTTTGTTTGTCATTCAGAAAAGTTATCTGGAAAGCACTGCTTCTGTTTATTGTTCAATCTCCTATCAGCAGAGTCAGAATAAAAAGAACCAGGTAATGAAAAGCAGCCCGAGTTCGATACATCCCTCGGCTAAATTCTCTGACAATAGTAAGAGTCATGAGAAGCATCAAGTTAAATGTACTGTATTTAATTCTGCTTTGAGTACTTGCCAAAGACACAAACCAGTTTTGGTATTTAGTCTTGTCTGAGGATTTCTGGATTGCTGCTGTTCTGTGGACTGTAGGCTGACAAAAAGGTCTGATCAGGAAAGAGATAGTCAGCAATAAGATCTAGTAAAATTAATTTTATTGCAGTGATTCAAGTGCAGATGATTAAACCCAGCTGATGCTGCTATGTCCGCTCATCACTCTGGGATTTGTTAATTTTTAAGATTCTTTTAGACTTGGGGTGAATATATCATATTTAAGCCTAAGCCAGAACTTAATGCTAACCCCCTGGAAAGACTACAAGATTTACTAAAACCCAGAAATGAAAAGACAAAGGAGGTGAAATCCCTCTATTCCAAATCATCCCTTCTCTAGCTGCTTTTAATGCTTTTAGGTTTTTAATGTTTTTTAGGCAACATCCTTGTGCAGTACCTGTTAGTAGTCCTATTTTATACAGTTAGCGTTAACACACAACAGACATCTAAGAAAGGCAAACGGTATATACAGAGTACTAACAACGGGATGAGAAATAGCCAAGCAGGATTGGAATGCTGGATGGCTTCAAATATTTTATGGGTGGAAGGAGCAGTAGATGATCTACTACCCCCTCAGAAAGGTGGAGGTCTATAGGAGAACCCAGAGGTGGCAATCATGTACAGGGGATGGACAAAGTTTTTCAGAAAGACACACGGTAAAGCCTCGGATAAAATACTTCGGAAAGGAGGAATAGAACAGGAAATCTAAGGTAAGAGTAAATGAAATAACCCTTCCAGACCTTCTGTTCTCCATGCTGAATGGAAACATTTATAGATAGAATCATAGAATCATAGAATAGTCAGGGTTGGAAAGGACCTTAAGATCACCTAGTTCCAACCCCCCTGCCAGGGGCAGGGGCACCTCACACTAAACCATGCCACCCAAGGCTATGTCCAACCTGGCTTTGAACATTGCCAGTGATAGAGCATTCACAACTTCCCTGGGCAACCCATTCCAGTGCCTCAACACCCTTACACTAAAGAATTTCTTCCTTATAGCCAATCTAAACTTCCCCTAAGTTTGAACCCATTACCCCTTGTCCTCTCACTACAGTCCCTCATGAAGAGTTCCTCCCAAGCATCCCTATAGGCCCCCTTCAGATACTGGAAGGCTGCTATGAGGTCTCCACGCAGCCTTCTCTTCTTCAGGCTCAACAGCCCCAACTTTCTCAGCCTATCTTCATATGTGAGGTGCTCCAGTCCCCTGATCATCCTCGTGGCCCTCCTCTGGACTTGTTCCAACAGTTTCATGTCCTTTTTATGTTGAGGACACCAGAACTGCACACAATACTCCAAGTGAGGTCTCAGGAGAGCAGAGTAGAGGGGCAGGATCACCTCCCTTGACCTGCTGGTCACGTTCCTTTTGATGCAGCCCAGGATACGGTTGGCTTTCTGGGCTGCAAGCACACACTGCCGGCTCATGTTCATTTTTTCATCGACCAACACCCCAAGATGGTGGTGACAAACTGATAAATTTATCTTTGCTGCTAATTGCTATAATGCCATTCGTAGGCCACCCATCTACCCTACTTATGCTGTATCCTGCTTGAATGTAGAAGCTCTGTGGAAGCTGAGAAACAAAGAAGTTTGGAACTTTTTGGATGTCAACTACTAAGGGTTTTATCTAGTTGGTGCAGCGAAGCTTATTAAGGATGTGATGTTTCTGAGTGCCAGATCCAGGCAATTGGTACCTGGAATTCCCCCTTCCTGGATGTGCTTTGACACCCAAGAGGTCTCCCTGTCCCAGACCTGTAGGTACAACTATTACTGTTCCCAATTGCAGTTTCAGCCAGCAGTGACAATGAGTCCCACAGTGGCATGCACGCACATGTGAACACATGCAAGATGCCAGAAGATACCTTTTACCAACAGTGCTCATGTAAATGTAAGCACAGAGAGCCCAATCCTGTTGCCCCTCTCTGGCTGCTCAGGGTTGAGGTTCACTAGTGAAAGCACACCTGCTTCTACTCCCTGGATTCACATATGCGCTCATATTCACAGAGCCCTCTATTATCAGCATAGGCTCTCAGGGCACATCTGCACCCTTAGCTCCTTACCCAGCCACTGACTCAGACTTTGAGTCTTCTCAGATGCAAGCCATTTTCTACTTGCCTGCTAATCCAAACTGGAGATAGCCAGTAAACCACACATGCACACACATTTGATTTAGGATTATATTCACTTGGGAACTATGAACACATCCAACTCTCTCCAGCTGCTTGCACTTGGACCTTTCAGCACTCACGCTTAGGTCAGAGAGGGTAATTACATAGGGAGAAAAAAAAGATAAGAAAAGATTTAATATGAAAATAGGTTAGGTTGCAGGGGCCAGGCACAGGTCTCAGTCAGATAAGCATACTGCCCAGCAGCCTGCCTGCATGTAGTCATTCCCTTTACACCCATCGTTTCTGACTTTCCTATTCTTGTGCCTCCCTGATCCACTCTGGTCCTTCCCTTTGCTCCTTCCCCTCAGCAGGCCATAATAAGTTTTACATAAGTTTCCCCACCTGTCTTCAGGTCGCAGGAGTCACTTCTAATATCCCATAATATTAATGATAATCACTTTTCTTGTTTCATATCAGGAACAATATTAAGGCTAACCTCTTCAAGGCTGTGCCCAAATCGTTGCTTAAACGGCCCGTCAGAGACCAACATGCTCTGATCCCTGTTAAAGTTCATCACCTGCTTATTAATTCCTGAGTGTCTATCTACCTTTCCTTGTCTTTAATTTTCGTTATCTTTCCTTGTCTTTAATTTATCTTTCCTTGGTACTTGTTTATTCTGTTTTACTGAATAGTCTTTAACCAGAGAGCTTAAGGAACTGAATGCTCCTTCGTTGTACATACCTCTGCAGAGCTTACTCGGCTGGTGTGTATAGCAGCCATACAGCCCACCATACCCCAGGTGCTGCAGGGGATGAGCTAAAGCTGACCCAGGCCAGTTCTTCCATTCTCCTGTTTGGAACAAACCTGGATGTACAAACTTGGGTATGGGTAATCTCTGACAGTGATGTTGATGTGGCAGGATATAGCCTTGGAAGCAAAAAGAATGGGTAGGGCTCTGTTACTGTCATCTGAGGTGGTGGCCCCTTAAAGCCCTGCTGTAGCTCTAGACAATGTCATCAGAACACCCAGGGTGACTCACAGGAGTGAGTGTAGCACATTGCAGCTATGCATAAAGGCAGTAGCTCTGGTGCTGGAAGGCCTGCACTAAGGCCAAAGAGTCCTGACTCTTGGCAAGGCTAATTATGCTGAGCATATTGCTATGATGATGAGACATGAGGCTTTTTTTGTTCCAGAGCTTATCCAAGTTAATCACTAGTTTGTACCGCCTTATGGAGGGCAGAGAAAATACTGTCTCAATTTGATTCTGATGAGTAAGATATAATGGCCCAAAGGATGGTTGAACCTTTGTGTATTTGATGTGTGCTTCTGTGTATTGAGATCAATGCATACACAAGCTACAAATAGTATTAGATGGATATGATAATCTTGAGAACAAGAAATTATATAATGTGAATCACAATCATTTAATTAATTAAGCTCTTGACACAAAGTATAGAGCACAATTTGAATCTGGAGTTTTACAGTGATGCTAAATAGCACTGTTGAAAGCATGTGTCAGTTGTTCGCAATGTTTTGTGGGATCCTGGTAAAGAAGACTTATAATTGATGGTATTTTAAAATGTGTGGCCCTAAAGTATGCAGCATCTAAAATTGGGCTGGAGGCTTGAAATGTGGCAGAAGTGAGGGGATATGCATGAAGATAGGACAGGCTGAAGGATGGGAAATCAAGTGAGAAATTGCATATACAAACAAAAAATGCCAACAACAAAAAGAAAAGGGGAAAAATGATGGGATTACAAATAGTGAAGGATTTGTTCTGCAACAGAGCTCACCTCAGAAGCTTTGGGAAGAATGGGGGAGATGTCACTCTGTATTCTTAAGGGCTGAAGAAACTTACAGTAAAACATCAGCTTTTCCAAGGACAGGATCAGCTTCTGTTTGTATAATCTCTGCAGCCTTTTTTGTTGTAAGGAATTCAGCCACATCACTTGGTTAGATCTGGGCAGCCTCATTCTTTTCCTTTAACACAAAATGCACAGCCCAGGCACGCAGCAAGAACTGGGCTTAGATGTGCTCTCAGCTGTACCTGAGCACACCAGGTACAAATGTGGCAGATTGGTATTCAAACCATCTGACTGCAGGCTGAAGGGAGCTAGGCAGAAGGTGAGATACCACTGTCCTTGGAGACCATGCTTTTAGACATCCTGCTGCTTTCAGACATCCTGTCCTCTCAGCCTCTTCAGTGTGTTTACTGAAGAATGGGGTTGACTGAAGAATAGGGTTGTAAATGAGTAACCTCTAGGATGTTAGACTTTGTTTGCAACTATAGAGAAAAGGAAATTACTAAAATAAGCTTTGCCAGAACCACCTGGTGGTTACTGATATGGCAATGATCCTAAAACAAAGTGATGAAGTAATAATCACCAGGGGTCCGAAAGCCCACTACCACATTTTTGTGTGCATATGGGAGGCATTCTCTAAAAGTATGATGTAATGTATCTAATCTAATGAATATGTATGTTTAACAACAATATAATCACAGCCTGGTTGATGCTTGGGAGGGACACGCTTGGAAGAACGATCCCCTGTGTCTCCCAGCTCCGCAATAAAGCATACCTGCTTGTCAACTTAAATTTTGTTGGAGAGTTCCTGGAGTTTTCTCCGAATCATTACCAATAGGGGGGTTTATTTACATTATCATATAGGAACATAACTCTTTACTTATCTCTCTGATAGTGATCAGCAGGAGCCAATGTGCTCCAACTGCAAGGACAGATTCTCTGCCCCCATGTGTAAGCAGGTATCTGTCCTCAAAGGAATATGCACTGCCTGGAAAGATTTATGAAGAAAAAATTATTTTCCTGTCATATGGGATATATTTTTATGTGTAGGTAAGAAATGAGGAGTTCACATCCAACCTAAGGCAAACTTCACTAAGCCTGTTGCATAGAGATAAAAACATAAAACACATATTTCTCCGAAAAATCAAAAAACACACTAAAAAAAAGATCAATTTAAGATGAACTTAATGTAGATTTACCATCCAGTTAAAGCCTGCATCGATGTTCCGGAATCTTATCAATATTTCTTTTTTTTTTTTTTTTTTAAGAAAATACTGGTATCCCTCCTAGTTTGGTTCTGTAAACTGGGTCTTAAGTAAAATGCACAGGAGGAGCATTTGGAAGGAGGATCCTGGTGACTATTTTGTGGGTTGCCACTCTGGCTGTGCTGGAGAGGATTCAGCTTAAAGTCCCTTTGTTGCTGTGTCTTAAACTTGCAGTTAAGTGGGTTATGAAATGTCAGTCTTTGGGAGGAAAGCTGCTTTCGATTGTTTGCTTTCCCTGTCTCTTTTCCCCTGCTCTTTCCTGACAGTTGCTCTTGCTTTAGTGAGACACTGTTTAACGAAGCTCCCGTGTTCCATAGGAAAACTGCATGAAGACCAGAGGCATCAGACCCGCGGGGGAGGATCCTTGCAGGACCTCCCTTAGCTCAAACTGTTTATGAAACTGTAAACCAGGCTGGAAGAGAGGGAAGGTCGGGAGGCAGAGGGAAGGGGGAGCTCATTCCTCCTCCCTCTCTGCCTCAAAGCTTTTTGCTTTCCAAGCTCAAATGTTATTTGAAATCTGACGCTTGGACTGCTTATACTGTGAGACGTGGGCATGCCCTTGCAGCGCGCTGATTTCCTCTGCAGCTTGGATAGCCAGAGCCGAGAATCCCAGTGAGGAGCCGCTCCATCAGGCAGCGAGTGCCACATCACTGTGCTGCCTGCGCAAGCGGCTCCAGCATGGTCCTGAGGCTCCTGCTCCTCCTCGGTGGGCTGCTTAGGGCCACCAAGCCAGCGCCCCGCTGTGAAAGCGGCCAGGAAACCCTAGGTAAGGCTAAACCACCCCAAAAGTCCCCCTTCCTCTTTCCTTCTTTCTCTTGGAGGTGAGCAAAGTAAAGGGCTCCAGCTCCAAGGTGAGGGAGGTGGGAGTTGTCAAGGGGATCAGTTCTTTGGAACTCTGCAGAGTGCCAGTGATGAAATTAGGGTTGTGCTTGGGAAGTGTGGATGGGAAGGTAGGAGGTGACATAGCCTTGCAGCAGAAAAACAGGCCTGTGATGGAAGGGAATGTAATGCTTCCCCATCACTATCCCTTAAGGCCATGTGTAGAAGTGTCTTTCTGTCAATTCATGGAGTTCCTAGTAGGTAGGATCCCCCTCGCTGTTTTGGGGAATGCAACGAATTCTCCTGCCTCTGGCCTTGCCTTCTAGGAATGAGGTAGTCACATTGCAGGAAGGTGAACTTTTGACCTTCTGTATGCTTTTCTGCTGAAGAAAAACATCTTCTCCTTACATTTAGCTTTAGGTCACTTATTTCAACCCCAAAATATGAGAAGATTTATTAGGATCTGACAGCAGTAGGGTGTGTTTTAGCTTGCTATAAGCAATATGGAATTTGTATGAGTTGATTGGCTGGAAAGGCAGATTTACCCATTCGAATAAAGGTTAGATAAGAACATGCTGCCAAATTAATTAAAAACTTTTTGGTTCAGTAACCAGTTAACTAATAAAAAAACCTAACAGTATATTTAAAAAAAAATGGGTTTTTTTATCAAATGGATGAGCTTAATTTAAATTTCATTTATATGGGGATAGTGGAGAGGTGAATTCCTGTGTAGTGACAAGGCCTATTCCAGGAAAACTATTTTCAGAGCGTTCGAACTCAAACTGATTCAGAAAATCTTTATTTTATAGGAATACAGGAAGGGATAAGTTAACCTGAAACTGACCTTAATGTTACACCAGGGAATTCAGATTTATTTCAGTGCTTAAATATAAGCTGTAGACTGTATACTGGCATTGAACTGCTACACAGTGAAGTCCATGTGCCTTATACTGCATATAATTTGAGAGTGCTGTTCCCATGAACATCAAAGTGAGGTCTACCGCAGCCTAAAGGGATTTTATTTTTGGATAAAGCTGTAAAAAGAGAAGTGTTGTAGACTATTTACAGCCAATTACAGGTTGTGGTTTGTAGCATGCCTCTTCTCTGTGAGGTATGATTTTGCTCCAGTTTCAGCTGATCAAAGTTTTACCATGGGGTATTAACCCTAGCAACCACCAATGTATGGATTATTGAGAGGTAACTGCTATAGCAGAATGTTTTGTGTGTTTGGAACTGTGCTGTCTTTGGGGGAGAATTTGAGGAAGGGCAGGCAATGGAAACACCTTGGGTGTGGTGGGACTGGACTGCTGAATAGAGGGATGTATAACGAATAGGCTCTAAAGGGTTGTCTGCTGAATAGGCCCTAGAGGGATGTCTAGTGGTAGGGAAAGTGAGCTGTTAATATCACTACATGGTGTGTAGCATGAGCATGGTGCACACTTTACACTTGAAGGGATGTTGGACCATGGGATTAAATAACAACTTGGAAATTGAGAGGCTTGCAAGATTTCTTAAGGGTCTTCCTTTTCTAAAGGGGAGATAAGGTCATGTCAGGCCACATGAAAAGAAAAGGGACTGTGGTGCTGCACATGATCACAAACAAACCTTGAGGAGGTCTCCTCTCAGCATCCAGGTCAGTAGGTTATGTCTTCAGCGGTAGCAGTAGGATTTTCCCCCATTTTGGGATCCCCTGTGCAGATTTCAGTGGGCAGACCTGTCATGCTCTGCAGGAGGCCAGCCTGGAGCTGCTCATGCCAGAGAGAAGGGCAGCAGGAACCAGCACCACTGCCTGACTCCCAGCAGGGCTGGAGCTGGTTTCTGTAGGCTGCCTGGACTTCTCAGTGATATTCATTCTGCTGTAACTCATTTTGCTTTTTTCAATAAGAAGCTAAAATGAAACATGGTTTACAATATCAACATCCTTACAAAATGCTTTGTGCTCTTCTGTTTAGAAAAATAAGGAAATGATTACTGTCATCCAGGTCCACAACATGACACAGGCATCACATGCTGCAGGGAGCTTTCAGAGCAGCAGTTGGGAACAATGCCACTGAGAGAAGGCAGATCCTTTCTCCCCAGCTTTGTCCTGTATCCCTGGTGAGTCAGTAAGCCACTGCCTCCCCCAGTGATAAGATGCTACACTGCCCCATTGTGAGGCAGCACTTCCAAACCCTGATGAGTTTTATTGGCCTCTCAGCCTCTAGTTTGGGAGAGAGAAGTACAGCTCAGCACTTTTTTCCTGAAAGATGGGCAGCCTTTGGCAGAGGGAGGTAACAGCACAGATTCTTGTTTTGAGCAGTGCTGGTCTCTGCTGCAGACTGATGTATTCCAGCAGCAATGAGTTAAATGCAGCACTGACAACAAAAACCGAAGTAGAAGCGGGCTGAAGTCTCATGCCTCAGCGTGCTAAAAGCAGGTGACTCCCTTGCAGCCGTGGCCAGCTCTAGCACTGAGATGCTATCAGGGATCAATCTGAGGCTGTAATATAACAGCAATAAAACCTCTCCTGACCACTGATGAGCAGAGAGCGCTTTCCTGGCGACCACTTGTGCAGGGGTAGGCTGCGCTCAGGAGGGTGTGCGAACCCCTGGGGCTCTCAGGGTGAGCTGGGAGATGACACCGCGCAAGCCGCTCCCGACGGGCCCTGCCGCGGCGCGGCCACCGTCTGTAGTGCCACCGTGTGGGCTCCTCGGCTGGAGCAGGCGGCGGGAGAGCGCCGGAGCTCGGCCGGCTCTGAGCAGCGAGGGCGTACCTCAGCCTCGGGTCCTCCCGTGCGAGCAGCTAAAGGGTGTTTCGGGTACGTGGCCAGCAGGATGCCGCTGGTGAGGAGCGCGGCTGTTGGAGCTGAGCCTGTGGAGGTGGGAGGTAGCACAGGCTAACACGCTTGTCACCTGTGGGTCTACTCGCTGAAGCACCTTGATGTTTCCCATCTTCCTGGCTCGCTCTGCTCCTGGGATATAACTGTGAAGCCTTTTCCTTGTAGATGCTATACATTTTTCCCCCTCTTCTCTGCCATTCCTATCTCCATACCATGCCACGCTTTTTGCTAAGTGAATCATTTCCTTCTAAGAGCTTCACCCTGGCCCCAACTTCATGGGACCTGAGCATGTTAATCCACCTGCTGCAGACATTTCTAATGCTTTTTTCCTGGTGAAAGCCATGGCTGTGTGCACACAGAGCAACTGCAACTCTCATGTGTGTGTCTGCACTGTGTGCCCGAGCAGCCGTGTGCTCCTCTGCCCCAGGACCATCACTGCCAGCTGGGTCTCATCCTGCTATGGCCAGCATGGGCAGGCATAGACATTGAGTATGGCCACAGCGCTGTGCCACCACGTGTGGGAAAGCCCAAGCTGTAGGAATATTTCCTGCTGCACCCAAGATGGGTTTTTCCCAGTCTCTTCAAAACAAAGCAAAATATGCAGGACTAGCATCTACATCATCACAAGACGAGAAATTCCAGCTCTTGTAAACCCAGCTGTCATCACCCAGTCATGTGAGCTGCTCTGGATTCCCGCCACTGACTCTAGTATTTCTACATAGTTATTATTTCAGCAATGATCTTCTGCTACATTTAACATGGGAAATGGGATCAGAAACGTACACTTATGTGGGAAAGTTTATATTGAAAATACAATACACAGGTATATCCTTTTACCATTGAAGCAGTTTATGCATGATTTTAATCTGAATTCAAAGTTTTCTTCAGAATACTTGCTCAGGCATTTTTCAGGTGTAAATACATAGAAGTCAAAACTTGAGCAAAACCTCTAAGGGGCAGCTAGACTTCTAGCAAGACCTAGTAACACTGATGGTTGTTCCCCTTTAACATTTGTAGACATTGCCTTTCCCTCCACCCAGTCAAGAGGTGGTTGTCTGGGGTGCTGGCTCGCTGATGGCTACTGTGGTCCTTTTTGGGTTGCCTAGGCCATATGAGAGCCATCCCCTCCTCAAGACTGGACCAAATATTGGATAAATGCCACAGTTGCCATTGTTTGAGGGGGTGTAACCACAGAGGTAGCATGAAGAAGTTGCCTATTATGTTGTGAACATGGTGTTTGAGACTGGTGGGCCACAAGCTGATCTGTTTGCTGGGCTTTTATGACCCGGGGCTTTCATGACTGCTGAATCTTGTTTGGACAGAGACAACCCCCGCTGTTGGACACAGCTGTCACAGGTCAATGGAGTTCAAGGACTTGGGGTTGCTCAACCTATTTCAGAAATAAAACTGGAATTTCAATCCCTTTGTTTATCCTGTTGTGACTCCATAGATTTACTTGGCACCCCAGTTTTACAGGGTTATAACAGGACACCCTTATCCAGGATACAGTACAAGACTAAGGCACTGATTTAAATCAAGGCTGTTGAATTAACTGTCAATCTTTCACAACATAAAAATATCACATTTGTCTAAAACTCAGCTAGCTGTGGAAGAACCAGACACAATGTTAACTACAGTAGTTCTCATGCATCTAAACTAATGAAAAGACACTTATGGCTAGGGGGCTGCATAGGCTGTGTTTATAAAGGATGGAATGATGTTTTGGCAAATATTTTGTAAGGGTTGTAGCATGAAAGATAAAAGCCACAATTTTTCAGATATGATCCTCTGTCCCATGCATTCAACATTGCTCAAAGGTAAGCTTTTTTCTCTGTGGTAAGCTGTTGACCAAAGCACAGCACTTAGTAGAGAGTACAGTGTCCTTAGGCAGTGGGAACTGGTCTATACAGAGTATATGGTCACAAAGTAAAGCTATGGAGGCATCACAGCTCCAGGCCTGATAAGTGTTTTCACCCTTCTTCAGTCACACTGATAAAAAATTGATCCCTTAGATGGCAGTTGTAGATATTTCCTGACCTATTCCACCTTCTCTCCCCAGCTATTGGTTTAACACCAGCATCCCCCAGGTCTGAGCAGCTTTCTCTTTCCTTCATTGACCAGACACTGGGAGATGGTCTCTATATGTCTCCAGGTCATCTTGGCACACAGCAAATGCACATTCAGCAGCAGCCCCATGTGCAGCCCAGCAAGTCTTCAGCCAACTTGGAAACTGCTGTGCCATTTTGTTGTCATTGTCTTTATAGTGTTTTGTTTGCCCAGTCTGTGATTTTTCCCTCACAACTTGGAAAATATCTCAGCTGAGGCCAAAAAAGGTCATTTAGTGTGTTTTTGTTTAGGGAATTGTGTTTCTGTTCAAGATTTTCAGCTCACAGGATTCCCTGAAGCAGCACTCACTGGCCAGAGGCACAGATGTATTCTATGTGGTGACACCAGGGATCTTGTCACTAGAGGCACCAAAGCATGCAGTGGGGACAGATGGGCAGACAAAAGCACTCTGCATCTGTTCTTTTAGGCTCCTACAATTGCAGTCCTGTTTGGATTGTGTCTGGACAATTAGAAACCAGAGAGAATTACTCACCACCACTGAGGCCAGCTTTGAGCCATTGCTGAGTGGCAACGTCTTGGTGTGCATCTGCAGGGATTTTGACATGTGGTTGCATGAACTCCCATCACCCATGGGAAAGCCGCAACATCTTCTTACAGGCTCCAGACCAGTCTTGTGGAAGGAACAGTCCAGGAGAACCAACTGCAGTGTCATTGCTCTGGGAACACCCTCAGTAATTAAGTAAAAATGGGTGTTTGACTAAATGCCAGGCAGCAGGAAGGTCAGAAAGAAGGATGATTAATAACAAACACTGGTTTGTGTCTTCCTGCTGTGATCTTGCGCTGCAAAGTGAAGGCAGATTAGGCATTAATCTCTTTCAGGTGCTTTCAGGCGCTTTCAGGCTTCTGCATGTGAAGGAGCAGGGCTAAAGCAGGGCTTGTCTCACTTCCTGCACTTTGGGCCCCTGCATACTGCTTCTGCCCCTTTGCAACCACATCACTCCCCTGGGACAGTTTCAGCAATTGCTTGAGTGGATGATCAGTAACAGGAGTTCAGTCCTCTACTCACAAAAGCTTTGATGTATCCAGAAAAAGAAGAAACCACGTGGTCTGCTTTTTGCAATCATTTCTCTTCTCCTCCAGTTTTCCTGGAATTCCTCTCTGTGGCTTGGGATATTCTCCATTTCTTCCCCTGCATGTATGTGGATACATATCTGTCATCTCTCCTGGCTTTTCTGCTTAACCATTTTCCCCCTAGCCAAGCTACTCAGCTGGCTTATTCCACTTCCACTAGTCCCACTACTTTTCCACTTCTCCTGCATCCTTCTCCTGGCAATTCTGATCTATTACAGTATTTTGTAATGGATCTGCTCTTGTCCTCATTCTGTAGCTGGGAGCTAGCTCCAGAGGCAGGCTGTGGTTTGCCATGTGCAATGTTGTGCAAAATGGTACAGCCCAGCAGTGTTTGCATATTACTGCTGATTGCAAGTTTTGTCCTTTTAGTGTTACAAGGCAGATTGCAGTTGCAAACTCTGACTCAATGAAGCATGTAGAACCCACAAGGAGAGTGATACTAATATGATCAGAAACCAAAATGCTTAGTTTAGAAAAGTAGAAGGTTTGGCTATGAACAGTCTAAAACAAATACAAATGTCTTCCAGGTTAAAACAGCACTGTACAAAAACCCAGAAAGCTGGTAGACGGTGTGCTGGTCTGTACAAGATATATTATCTAATCTTGTTTGATCTGTCAGACATAACAATGCAATTGTGTAGCCCCACTGAATGATTTATATATTTGAGTTTAAGACTGGCCCTTGGGCTTATTCCATATCCTCAAGCATGCAAGTCTCCTGTTGGTTTTGCTCTTGAAAAGGCAAGTGGCCAAGCTGTGGCACTAGAAGTAGCTGTTCAGCTCTATTGTCTGGGTTAGGGTTAATCACAGCGGCTTGCTTCTTTCAGTGCTGAATCATCAAGGGGAAAAAATGTAAGCTTGGCAGTAAAATATGTATGTGCTGCACTGTAGATTTTCAAGCTTGCCTCTGCAAATTAAAACCAGGAGCATATATTAAAGGGAGAGCTCAGAAAGCTTGAAATGGCTTTTCTCCCCTCCAATAAGGTATTTTATCCACAGTCTTAAATAGAAGTTGTGCTACTAAAAGCACTTCTGTAGCCCTGGTGGAATAGACAGGGTACAAAAATAAACACAAAAAATGGAAAAGGCTGTGCTGGGTCAGGAAGAAAAAGGTCTCTTTGTACCAACCTGTCTGTGGATGGGATCGTGAGAGGAGACAGAGTTGTCTCCCTCTGAGCCTAGGGAAGCCTCTGCTCAAAAAAGGAGATTTAAGCTCTTTCACACACAGAAGAAGCAGCAACTAAAGCCTGCCAAGCTAATCTGGAGACCTGAGACACCCTCTGTATACCATTTTAAAGAGACAGTGAGTGGCTGAACTCTTCTGGCATTGCCAGATCTCTTACAAAATGAGCTGTAATGGGTAGGGACAGGGATTTGCTGGTTCTTTATATGTGCAGAGACACAAAGCTGTGGTTGCAGGGCTTCAGGAGCAGAGCACACAGCTGTGGCTCTGGAGCTGGCCTCGGAGACTTTCCTGCTGCCTGCTCTCCAGGCTCTGGCCCAGCTACGTGCATCCACACTTATTTATATGTGTGCATACTGGACAATTATCTTTGGCCCTTACAGAGCCGCACCCTCCAAAACATATGCAAGCACTGGCAATAGGACGCATAGGAGAAGTCCAAGCACCACATCAGCACACAACATTTAAGACTTGCTATAAAGCAAGGTCTGGAAAAAAACAGAACTCTTCTCTCTTGTTTTTATGTATATTATCTCCTGATAAGCATTTTCAATCATGGATGATCACAGAGTGAGCTGTGGCTGACAAATGGGTCATATGGCAGCTTGTACTGTGGTGGGGAGAAGTGTTACTACAGTTTGGGCAGAACTGACCTCTGAAAGCAGAAGAAGCTGCATAGAAGTCTCTAGCAGAGAAATAGAGAGAGAAAACAGCGCAGTATGATAAAAAAAAAAAAAAAAACACCAAATAGTGAGACTTAGATTTAAGCCTAAACTTAGATCTAGGCTTAGGACCCAGAAAGAAGGAGTCAGTTTTGATGCTAATTAATGAATGAGTCTTAGTAGCTCTGAGTTTGTGAGGGACATCCTGGGCCAAAAGTAGTGAAAAGCTTTATCTTGTGCCAAAGAACCACCCCTGATTATATGCTGAGATGAGCAACTTTAATTGCCATGGGAAAGGTTTATACGGATTTGGGTTCCTCATCCACAAAAATTGATCTATCCTCTTCAGTCAGCATCTTTGTTAATAATAGCCATGTTGCTTTACAGATTGTCTCTCTCCGTAAGTATGATCAAAATAATAAAGTGTAGAAGCCGGGTAGCAGACAGTTTGAAACCAGAGCTGTCTTTACCTCTCCTGTGCTAACATCTACTCCTGCTCACAAAACGATCCAGTCCTCTTGTGAACCCAGCTACAGCGTATGAGTTGGAGAAATTCTACGCATCTCTTCCAATAGCTATCCATTGCTTCCTGACACCTCTTCTGGCCAGCTGAGCAGAAATAGGCATCTGCTAAACGCAGTAAGGTTGCTGCTGCTTCTCAGAGAGCCAGAACAGGGGGAAGCCGCAGCACCATGCCCAGACCCTGCCTGCTGCATTTTCCCTTTGGTTTCTTCTGCTTGTTCCAGCTTGTTGCTAGAATACCTTTTTTGCTCCAGCTGAATTAGCAGAATACTGAGACACCCTTGAAAGCAGGTTTGTGCCACGTGTCAGACTGACTGATGGCTATAGCACTCCTGCACAGTAGTAGCTGTCTGGGAGATGGTGTGGGCTTTGCTTTTGTGATTTCATCTGTTCATGCTGGAGGGACAAACAAAAAGGACATTTGTAGCTTGGTCATGGAGCCAGCAGAAGGGAATTGCCTCTTACCTTTGAGGAAACCTGAGCAGCTGTGGAAAGACCATTCATACTCCCCAAATGATTCCATGAAAAACTACTCTCGGCACACATGAGCCTCTAGTCTAAAATAATAGCTACAATACAATCATTTTCTGCTGAGGAGAAAAAAAATGTCAATTATTTCTTAAGCCACCCTTCAAGGTAAGGAAGGCGATTCACTGCTGACAACCCTGCTGGTAGCCAGAGAGAGTGTCACTCATCTCATTAGGACATGGCTGAACTCAAGACAGTCCCATCCACATCAAGTTTTCCCTTCTGATGGAACATTTGGCTGGCTCCAGACTTGTGTCCAAGGCCTCACATGCTGTTGTGGGTATGATGGCATTAAAATAAAAGACTACCCAGATTCAGAAAGGTAGTGACATCCGATTTTATCAGCAGGATTAATTGCTGGAGCTCTTACTAACAAGAGATCGCTCCTTCCTCTTTCTCAGCTAGCATTGTACAAAAGGCTATTCCTTGATTGTCCCCATATGTAAAACTACTTGCAGTATCCAGCTGAGATGAAGCTTTTTTAGAAATGCCTTAACCTTAATAATTAACTCACTGAGGGGATTGTACCTAACTAAGGGAAACACTGAAATCTATAACAGAAGGCACTGCTGATGAACCAGGTATTGTTTGTTGCTGTTAACATAATGTACCAAGTCAGGAACGAAGTTTGCATGGGTATAATTTTTTCCAGCTTGCTGCTTACCAGAACTTGCTGGTGTTGGAGATGGGCTGTTTCTGCTAGTTCTGACCCCTCATTTGTTTTATGAGGTAATGTGGATCAGTGACAACTCATAATATAGAACCAGACTAATTTCCAATTAAATGTCTCCCTCCGAGATAAAATCCCAGGGTTAATTTTATTCTCATTATAATGATTTTATTTTGGCTAAAGAAGGATCAGCTCGTTAGCAACACATATGCAGATGATTACATTTAAACAAACATGCCAGGAATAGAAGTTCATAATTGGTAGGAAAAAAAATATAATGAATTTGGTCGTATGAGGGCAAATGCTCAATTCACTGAGCAAGAAGCTATGTGCCTGTCCCCCAGTGAGAGCTACAAGAAAGAGCAACATAGCTAGATCCCCAGTTTATCACAAGGAAAGCAGACCTGTTGGTGTTTAAAAAGCTTGTACATAATGGCTTAGCTCCTGTGAGGCAATGGTGAAAACGAGCAATATTTTTCTTTAGCTGCTGGTATAAGAGAAAGGCAATATAGAATTACTGGCCAGATAAGAAAAAGAGACCTCTCCTTGGCCATCAAACCATGTTTCTTCAAAATCAGAGAGCTTCATTTATTTGACTTAGCAAATAGAAAGCTAAGGAAAGGGATCTGGTTGCTCTCTGCAATCGTATGATGAAGGCATGCACCAGGGAGTGCAGAGAGCTATTTAAGCTAAAGGACAATGCTGGCACAACAACAGATGGTTATAAACTGGCCACAAATACTTTTAGGCAGGAAATTAAAAGGCAATTTCTAGCCATTAGAGGAGCGAGCTTTTGGAAAAGCTTTCCCGTGAGAGCAGTTGGGCAGGAAAATAATTAGTTTTAAGATATTATTAAAAGGATTAAGAATGCAGTTGCTAGAGATAGGATGAAGTGCGATGAAATACATCCCCTCATATCCACCAAAGGCTTAATTGCTTTACAAGAAAGGTATGCACAGTGTTATGGGGGAAGATCCATAAGGCATCTTAGTATGTATAGAAGGACTCAGGGACTGTTAGATTAAACCAGATTACTGAAGACCTACATTTTCATTACTGACATTTCCTAGGCACCCAATTTGCAGTTTTTAAGCATGCCTAGAAATATTAACAAGTTTTCAGGGCTGGGCAGCTCAATGTCTTTTTCAAATATAGACCTGATTTCTTATACAAACACACTTTAGAGATATTGTCAAGTCCTGGGGCTTGGCTAACAGTGAGACCTCTCGGTCTGGGACAGCTGTCAGAGAGACCAGCATATGTGTCAGTGCATGAGGCACCTGGGAGATCAGTGTCCTCAGGGGACAGCAACTGGGGTCTCAGTGTGTCTAGGATGAACTACTGGAGGGATCCAGCTGTATTTCATTTCTATCAATGGTCTTTCATCCTGACTAGGTGGTGTACTTGCCTGTACTATGTTTTCTCTGTGTGTATCTATGTAATATGTCCCCGTTGGCAATGCATGTTTGTCCCTGATATAGCTGGACCTCAGGGCAAAGAACTGCAGCAACCCTTTTGGGGCTACCAGATTGGACAATTCCTAACATAAAGAAGTACAATGGGCACCTGCTCCATAATGTTTTTTGGGGTTTTTTTTCCTCTTTATTTGCAGGTCAATGCCAAACTGTACGGAAAGGTATGATGTGACTTCGCCTGCTGTCCTTGAAGAATCTCAAAACCTTAAGTATTTCTTAATCATTTCTGATAAGTTTTCTAATGTTGGTGCTATAGTAGGTCTTGTTCCTAGAGAGATGATCTCTTTCCAACAAGGCAGGATTTTGGTGCTGTGACAATGGCATTTGTTACCAGCCAGAGTCATTAACAAGAGGAGTCTCAAATGTAGGCCCATTACCATAATAGCCAGACATTTTATGAAGAGACATCTCTCTACTACTCACTTTTCACTTCCAAGTGGGCTGAAGGTATTACCAACATTTATCCTTCTTAAGACATTGTTCCTTGCCCATGGCAGGGGGATTGGAACTAGATGATCTTTAAGGTGCCTTCTAACACAAACCATTCTATGATTTTATGTGTATGAGACAGCCTCTTTTTCTGGAAAGCAGGCTTTATTGATTTTGATGGTTCCCAAGCTTTTTGTTAAATGAAATCTCATGTGGCCCGCTACTCCAGTGTTTTCTGGCCAGGTATTTGTCCTTTCATTGCTGTTCAGGTATTGAATTAACATAAATATTGTTTCAGAAACAATCTTTATCAATCAGATAACCTTTGATGCCCTACCAAATTGTCAGCTGCCATTTGAATTCTGAATGAAATCTACTTGCATCAAACTGTTCACAGTCAATCTCCAGACCAAGCATACTTTCCATCATCTTTCTATAAATGGTTTTAGACATAGATTCATTTGAGAGTATTGCAAACTGCCTCCAGTCAAAAAAAATAAGTCCATTGTATTATTTGTTATGCTGTCTTTGAACTGTGCAGAGTATCAGTGAAGTGAATTGTTTTTCTTATGTTCATCTCCTTTTCATAGCCAAATGTGTGGACATTGCCTTAAGTTCTTGTACTGATGTGACCTATACTCAAATGTCGTATCCTAATTTTCTGGATCAGAAATCTCGAGAAGTGATTGAGTACAGCTCTGAGTACATCCTCATCAGTGTGCTGCAAAACTTGCTCCAGGGAGAGTGTAATCCAGACCTGAGGCTCCTGGGCTGCTCGGTGCTGGCCCCACAGTGCGAAAAGGACAAAGTAATAAAACCTTGCAGGCATGTCTGTGAAAAACTGAAAAAGAATTGCCTCCATGCCTTTGACGCAATAGACATGGCTTGGCCCTACTTCTTAGACTGTGACCGTTTTTTTGCTGGAGAAGAGGAAGGTTGTTTTGACCCATTGGCAAAGCTGCGAGGTAAGGAAGGAAGCTCTGCTGATGCATCTTACTCATCTAGATGGGAAGGGTCTCATCTCACTCAGCTTCATGTGTCTATATGTCCTGGTTTTGGCTGGAATAGAGTTAATTTTCTTCCTAGTAGCTGGTGCAGTACTGTGTTTTCAGCTTTAGTCTGAGAACAATGCTGATAACACACCAACGTTTTTAGTTGTTGCTCAGTAGTTCTTACTCTGATCAAGGACTTTTCAGTCTCATGCTCTGCCAGCAAGGAGAAGAACAAGAAGCCAGGAGGGAGCAGAGACAGGACACTTGACCCAAACTAGCCAAAGGGGTATTCCATACCACAGCATGTCACGCCCAGCATATAAAGTGGTGGGACTCAGCTGGATGTGGCTGATCATTGCTCAGGCATGGGCTGGGCATCGTTCAGTGGGTGGTGAGCAATTATACTAATCATCACTGTTGTTTATTTATTATAATTATTATTACTATTAGTAGTATATTTTACTTTATTTTAAATATAAAACTGTTCATATCTCAGCCCATGGGTTTTACCTTTTTCTGATTCTCCTCTCCATCCCACTGGGGAGTTGGGGGTGGTGAGCAAGCTGGCTGTGTGGTACATATTTGCTGGCTGGGGTTAAACCATAATACTATGTCACAAAACTTTTCTGCTTGTCATGTCAGCTGTAAGGTGTGATTCATTTTGTTCCATATATTTTAAACACTAAAACTGCACTCAAGAAGCATCTGTTTCTGTCCCTCATATAAAAAGAGCATCAAGACAGGCAGCTAAGAGTTAGACGTTTGGACTGCCAATGTGCATGTAAATAAGCCCTGCTCTGTGTGATAGCTGTCTATGTATTTGAAACATATCATTTAAAAGCTGAAACTTTAATGCACTCAGAAATACATGACTGCTTGACAAGCACATTAAAATAATCTCATTAATGACTGTCACAGATTTTTCTTTGTTGAAGATCCAGAAAACTAAAGACAGCTGATTCTCGTAAAAAATTCATTTGATCCTCTAGATTCAAAGGGGAAAAACTGTACATTTTGTACTAAAATGTGCTAAGCATGCTGAAGTCCAAATTATAACTGGAGGTTGCACAAATTATTTGTCAGTGTGCATATGCATTAGTATGATTTTGCAAACAAAGTATGCCACAATAAACAGTGTGGGATGTGCTGCATGGATTGAAGGTTTTGATTGCAACTGGGTTTTTTATACTTTTACTACTGAAAAAGGTGTTTTGCAGAAAAGTGCAGACATTCGTTCAGTCCTCTGTGCATCATGGCTTTAACCACTGTGTTACAATTCTTCTTTGCAGGAGAAGTAGTTGTTGAGGAAGATCTGCCTTCAGACTTGCCAGGAACTTTTATCCAGTTCAAACACCATTCATATTCCCAAATGGTGAGCATGTTGAAGAAGACTGCTTCTAAGTGCTCCCATATTGCAACAACCTACAGCATAGGTCGCAGTTTTGAAGGGAAGGACCTTTTTGTGATTGAGTTTTCAACCAAGCCTGGACACCATGAACTCCGTGAGTTATATCAGTGTTGGTCAGGCTGCTTGAGGGGAGTCCAGATTATCTGAGTGAAAGCAGGCCCTTTTAATGGGATATCACTTAAACTGTGAAAAGCATTGATTCAGAAATATTTCTCCTCCTTTGTGTTCTTGAATTGCAGTGATAGCTGATGATTTATTGTAGCAATTACAGTCCTGGTGCAATTTCATATCTTCATGACCTCCGTTTATGATTGTGGATGACATTCCTTGTTTCTAGATGTATGACCGTGCACTTGGTTGCAGTGATATGGCTATTATTTATTTGTGTCCAGCATTCAAAGGAGCTGGAACTGTTTTCTGTTACTGACCCGCCCGCCCTCTCCATCATCTACTACTTCCTCCGTCTCCTTTTATTTATCGCTGTAACATCAAACACTTCCTACAAGTATTGTTCTTTAGTCCTTCACATCCTAAAATATGTAAAACTTGTGAGAAGGCCTCAGACACAGAAGGACACTGACATCAAAAAAGAGCAAGAGCAGCCCAGAAAACAGTCCTCCTGAACAAAGATTTAGGTCAGTGCAATACGTATCAGTGTAGCAGGTAAACAATACCAGGAACTTACGTTCTTATAGCAGTTGAATACTCTGGTTTATGAGTCCTCACAGCTTTTTTTCAGCAGGGACCAGTGCTGATCTCTGTTTTGTTTATTCATCACTAAGACAAGAAGGGACAGATTTTCAAATGTTTTAAATCCTCAAATGCCAATCATTTTCTTGGGGAGTATTAGATATTATTTTCCAGTTACCAGCTCCCAGCTAAAAAATAGTACCCAACTGAATCTGGTGACTGCTATGGCTATTGCAGCATACCAGAATCCTCAGGCTGCTTCTCATCAGGCTAGCTCCAGCATCAAAGCAACCTCAGCAGTGTAGCGGAATGGAACTAAATCTGACTTAATACTTTATTGAGAGCTGATCTTAAGATCCTTTCTAACCCCAACTGTTCTATGATCCTATACTTATCATCTCAGGTCAAGTGACTGTGTCCTCTGTGTGTTATGCTGCAGGAGAGGCAGAGAAAACTGGTGTTGGCTTTGTTTACTCTTGGCCATGTTGCCTTGCATAGTGTAGAGGTATTTTGAGGTGCCTTTAAACTTCATCAAGGTCCCAGTCTTACACACCTTACGCAGAGCAAAGATCTGCATTAACTATTTCCTGACTGATCCTCCTTCCACTCTTGTGTAAAGAAAAGAAGTTATAGGTGTCTTTTTAAGCTGATACTCCATTTGCCAGCAAAACACAAAGCCTGTGAATCAGACTTTTAAATTAAAGCTGTGATATGGCATGATAAAAGGTGGTAGTTTAACACATTATCTAGCATTTCCTTCTAAATCTATTGCTTCATGCAGCTCAGGACAGCATAAAAGAGGCTGGAAGTAGCTTTAGAGCTGCAGGTTTTGCCAGCCTGAGGAAGCTGCCATAGTAGCTCTGTGCCAGCCCTTGTCCAGTGTCCATTGCTTGAGGCTGGCCAGGATCAAAGACAAAGATGAAGGGATAGACAGGAGAAGGTGTCCCCAAGGTGCATCTATTTTACACTTTCCATTAATCTTTAAGAAAGGATAGATATTGAGAGAATAGCTGTAGGGAATGGTGAAGTTATACTTTTCTAATAGTCTTATTTCAAGGCTATTTAGCCTAAAAGCCACTTTTTATGCACGATTCAATTTCTTTTACAAATAGAGGGTAATATATTACTCATCTGCAGGTCATTTCTAGGATCTATGACAATATAAGGCATTCAATTTACCCAAGGAAAATGAGAGTGCCAGGGGTATATTTTGTTCCTTTCCAGCCATGTCTTGGCATTTTTGTTTGCAGCATTCTTTGTTCACAATTAATGATGAGTCCAGCAAAAGCTCAGAGCAATGAATGTCTCATACAGTTTTCAATCCTGAAAGTATGGACTTACTTTATTTCACACTATTTCAATTGTTGAACTGACTGGAACTGGTGTGCTATTTACAGGAACGTATGCAATGATTTAGTGTAAATAAAACTTTCTGACTCATCAGTAAGCTATCTGGGTTACTCTGCTTCTGGAAGTCATCCAGGTGTAATCAAATTAAAGTATCTCATTACTTCATATTCCACAGTCAAGCCAGAATTTAAGTACGTTGGCAATATGCACGGAAATGAAGTTGTGGGGAAAGAACTACTAATATACCTCACACAGTATCTGTGTTCAGAGTATCTTCTCGGGAACCCTCGCATCCAGACCTTGATTAATAGCACAAGAATTCATCTCCTACCTTCCCTGAACCCTGATGGATATGAAATGGCTGCAGAAGAGGTAAAAGATTTTTTATAAGCAAATGTTTAGGGCTTCATATTTCTAAAATTCCCCACGGAAAGGACAAAGTGGAAAGGGATTAACACGTATGGGAGGGAGTGTTAATAATCAGCAGGCAGAATCCCAGGCTGGTTTGTTGGTAGGTTTCTTTCCAAAGATGATGTGAATAGACCTAAGAGCCATGGTTTTCTTTTTCGTTGCCTGCATGTGATGACATGAGAATGACTGTTACTTTTTCACACATATAGCATGCTATGGTGTCACTTCTAGAACAGAATGCCCACTGACTCACTGTAATCACTGTTAATTATTTTATAAGGAAATGTAGTTTAATGCTGTGAAATAGATGTTCTTCCTCATTTAGAAGAGCCGGGATAATAATAACAACATGTGAATATCTTCTGTACTGTCACACTTCCATAATGAATGGCAGTGTTCAGAGATTAACTGGTGTCTGAAGGAGACCTGCAAAAGCAAAAGTTCTATTACGTGTTACCTGACATTCTTTTTCTTTTCACCTCATTTTTATTGCTCACACCATTAACATGAAAAATAGGACCTTTCTTTTCCTTCACTGCTCATATGATGCATTCTATCTGTTGTATGAGACTGTGGTTATTGCATTCTGCCTGATTATGTCTTGGACCATCAGCTGTATTTTCATTTTTCTCCTTCTCTAACCCACTCTGCATGCTGCTCTGTGCTTAGTAAGAAGTTGCTGTGTTCCTCCCATGAGTCACATCACTGGTGAGTGAAATGCTTCCTGCGTTCTAGTTACTGCACTGGTGTTCATGGGGATAAAAAAAAGATAAATAAGGATGCTTTTGTAACAGTATAGACATTTTCACTTTACTTCTTTTAAAACTTCCACTTGATTAAAATGGCATTTTACATAATTGTCACAAAGTGATATTTTGAGACAGGAAGTTATTCTGAGGTTGGCTTCTACATTATAAATTAGGGAGCTGGTTACAATGGATGGGTTGTTGGACGACAGACAGCTCAGAACTTGGACCTGAACAGAAACTTCCCTGATTTGACGTCTGAGGCTTACAGAAGAGCTGGGATTCGTGGGGCCCGCCTAGATCACATCCCCATTCCACAGTCCTACTGGTGGGGTAAGGTATGAATTACATATTCTATGAATCACATATTTTATGAATCACGTATACTAGAGAGCAACCTATGAATTAAGAAGCTGAGATTGGTTGGTCTGAAATTATTCTCTGGTAATCAGATTTTATAAGTAAGACTAAGCTGGACAGGCTCAGATTTGGCATGAAAAATCATGGTGTAGGTCTGGCCAAAGAGACAGGTGTCAAAAATAATTGGGAAAATTTGTGGATAATTTAGATTTTACTATTTTAGATTAAGAATTATGACTATTAGAAGAGGGTCACAAGTGTGTAATGATTCATCATTAGTGATATAAGCTCTGAGACCATGTTAAAGACTTTATCGATTTGGCTGTCTTTGCACTAAGCTCTGCACAGTTTTGATGCAACAGTGATGTCTGCCTTGGAAATTATAAAAAGGTTTCATGTGAAGCTGTGTGGCATCACCTTCCACAAAAAGGATGGTTGTAAAATGACTGTAAGCAGTTGGAGCAATGGCAACAGCCTGTGAAGCTGCAGTGGTGCTGGAAGAGAGACTTGCTGCTCCCTCCAGTCCTGCGGAGCAGGATGGAGACAGCTCTGCAGGGCCTTGCCCTCATCATCACTAAGCTTCACATTATGTGATGTCCAGGAATGCAAAGCTCCATACTGCCTGAGGCCAGGTCTAAATCCCACAGCCATCTCTGATGCTGCCCCAGTGTTTTGGTACTCCACAGTAGTGAAATCTGGGTAAAATCACCTCACTTCCTCAGGATAATGTACACATGAAGATGCAAGGTTGTGTGAAGCTCGGTAACACTCACTGTATTAGACCATTGATTTTCAACATAACTAATTCAAGAAGTGTATTCTATTTTATGCATATAGCCCAAAGCATCTCCAAATCCTTATGCTTTGATGAGGAAGCAATTTGCCTGTGACCTGAATGGCACCACAAAGTCTTAACTGCAAACTTCACATGGATCAGAAACTTAGCAGTGTATGGTCTCAGCCCCACATCTCTCTTCTCTGCCAGTGGTACCATGAGACAGCCAAACCAGCTCTCCCATAAGGAGCTTCAGCTTTGTCAGGCAGATGGACCCATGGCTCCTATAGTAGTCAGCTTCTTGCATGCAAAAACATTAGATTAGATGTTTCAGCACCAGCCTCTCGGCTTTCATTTACTTAATAGTGTTTATTGTCTGCCTTATCAAAGTAATTATCCAAGTATTGCGGGGGACTGTAGAAAGATCAGAAAATGAAAGCGAGCTCCCAGCCAATCCCTTAAACTCAGGAGATCTCTTGCTTGCCAGCAACCCTTGCTGAACAGCGCATTTTGATCCCCACAGTTATGAATTATTGCAGTAAGTGGTCTGAAGGCTCAGACTGAGAAACTTCAGGCTTTATCTGAAATTAAGTGCGTTAAACTGGCTTGATTCAAACAGAATTTGGAAGTCCGTGCCAGTGGCGGCTGGCATAGTCTTGAGGAAAATGAGTATGGTTGCTTCTAAAAGGTAAAAAAGATATCTTTGAAAGCCATGGAGACAGTGACTAATTGTAGTATAATTGACAGAAATGAGATTCAGGTTTAAAAGGATATTGGTTGTTCCTTGTGCTTATGCAGAAATATTTTAGCTGTTTTCTAATTGTGTCCCAGTGTTCTTGTGAGAGGAACATTTTAGAATTGATCTCTTCTGACTGAAAAAACAACAGTCTTGGTGAAAAAAATAAATAAGCCAAAACCCACATTAAAGGAAAAGTCTGTGATCGTCAAAGGCCAGAGTGACACAGACAGCATCTGCTGTCATCCAGTGGAGCTGAACCAGGACGTGCACACTGCAAACATTTAATCACCATCCATGATGTCACTGAAGTGCTATTAGGATAAAAATAGTGACGTTGAAACTCCTGATTTTCCACAACATCCACTTCAGTAAGATGTTGCCTCTGTGACGCAGCAGTGTTTCATGGCTTATGCAGGTATCTAGTCAGGAGGAGGGGCTGAATTTAGGAGTGCTCTAAGTAAAACTGTGCATATCTCGCTTGCCCTCTGAATTGCAGCCTGAGACTGCTCTTTGAAAGCAGGACTGATTCTGGCACCAGGCAGTGGGAGCTGGGACAGTGCAGGCAAGGCAGAGAGCTGCTGAGATTTTGAGGCAGCATCATCCTGAGCAGTGCTGGTGCTATAGGGCTTAGAGAGTGCGGGCTTAGTGCCAGGTCCTCAGCCACCCTGTGCACCACCTGACAGGGATCCATGAGGCAGGCAGTGCTGTTCACAGTCCCTTACAAGCCGCTTTATACTGTTTTCTGCTGTTCAAATAGATGGGTTCAAAGGATGAATAAAGCACTTTCAGAGTTCAGATGAGAGTGGCTGGTTCAGTCCCAAATTCTCTTGGGATAGAGGTTATTATCAGACCATCCTAGAGCACTGTACAAAGACCAGAAAAGCAAATACTTTGACTGCTGTAGGTAGTGTTCTTCAAACACTGCCAGGTTTCTTGTTATGGAGCCTGATGGGCTGTTTTCTTCTCCCACCCCTTGTGTGACAGGGTGTGTGAGATTGCATAAAGTGCAGAGCATTTGTCCTTTCCTTTCAGAGTGCCCTTTATCTGCCTTTTCAAAGATGTTTTGGGTCATGCCCTTCATGGAAACTCTGTGTGTAATCTTTCCCATTACACTAAAAATTTGGTGTACAAAGTTCATTTTCTGTGTTCCTGAGCTGATCAGACTTTACCTGTTACATCTCAACTTGCATTTAAGTTGCTCCTTTAAAATACCAAGGTTGAGATTCAGAAGCTTCTACTAGGTTGATAGACAAAATTGGCCTGACCTGTTTCTCCTGAGGACAAGTAGCACAATCTGACATGTCCATATGCTAGCCACAAACTACTGATTTAATGATTTACCTTAACAGCAGTGGGAGCCCTCAGGTTCCTATTTCTTCCCAAGTGCAAGATACATCCTTTTCAAATAGCACAGCTGCCGTGGCTGGAGGCATTAGTTCAGCTCAGAGAACTGCATTTTAAGGAAACCTGGAAACTAGGAGGATTCATTTAATAGCTATAGAATCTGAAGGGGGGTAGCCTCCTGCCTAGGTCAGGAATAGGCAGGGTAATATCTTCTTAAATAATTCCAGGTAAAACTGTATTTAAATGCCGCTTTTTCCCCACTGCTGGGAGCTGTAATACATCCATGGTGAACCTCTGCTTCGCAGTGTTTTTCTCTGCTCCACACCCGAGTTTGTGCTACCTACCCACTGCAATTTACCCATAGCAGAATAGGGACTGTTCCAAAGAAAACAAGTATTACTATTATGTACTTGGCACTGGTGAGGCCGCACTTTGAATACCGTATTCAGTTCTGGGCCCCTCATTACAGGAGATATTATTGTAACCATAATGTATATGTGTTGTATAGGGGTTTAGGTTTTCTTGTTTGTTGGTTGAGAGTTTTTTGTGACTATTTCCAGCACATTGCTCACTTGATTCACTGTTACTAGTCATTAGTCACTCTATGATCCTCGCTGGCTGATTTTCTAATAGCTGATAGAATCAAAGCAAGGGGTCGTATGCAGTTTCCCCTGTCAGTTTCACAAGCTGCAAGAGAAAGGACCTCACTCGCCTCCGAGGGAATGGAGTGTGTCAGGGCTTGCAGGGACTGGCCACCAGATGACAGTATTACCCTTAAGAATTAACTAACACCGGATCAGGTCCGTGAAATTACTCCTCAGGACAAGCGGATGGAGGAGCCTCCTGCATGCCGTGGGGGACTTGGATGCTCGAGTATCTCTGGGAGTTTGGTGCCCACTCCTTTGGCCACTGTTACTGAGCTTCGACTGTCGGAAAGACAAATGTTGTGTCTTATCTGCAGCAGTTGTCTGCAGGTAAACTGCAGCCATCACCGTGCATTGCGTACATTAGTCTTCATTTATCGGCAGATGAACCCTCACCAGAGAGTAACAAATGAGACAATTCCAGTGAGTACTGAGAGTTACAAATTGATCCTTGTATTCCACTCTATCCATCCAGAGTCAGTTCTGCTGATTCAGAAATGAAATTAGATAAGGAGCTGGTTTGCATGTAGTGGTACACCACCATGACTTTTCAAGCCTAAAATGTTGCCATCATCACTTTGAACTGATGAAAATGCCACTGTACTAAAAAGTAACTCTTCTGTCAAATTTTCTCGTCCTTTATCTCTCCACTTTCTCCCCCCTTCTCTCCTCCCCCGTGAGTTTTTCCACAGTCTGTCTCATCTGTTCCCTGGAGCAAACTGATGCTCTCCCCCATTAACCTTTGGGACGGGATTTGAGCAACCTGGTCTAGCAGAAGGTGTCCCTCCCCTTGGCATGGGGTGTGGAACTGGATGATCTTTGAGGTCCCTTCCAACCCAAACCATTCTGTGATTCTATGGAAGAGCCAAAGAGCATTCTCCTCTCTGACACACTCCCTTCTCCACTGGGTGTCATCCTGCCCAGGATCAAATCCCGTTGGAGCTGCATGACTACTCATAGCTGTTTTGTTTTCTTCTGGATTCCAGGTGGCCCCTGAGACAAAAGCAGTGATGAAGTGGTTGAGGTCTATCCCGTTTGTGCTTTCTGCCAGCCTCCATGGGGGTGAGCTGGTTGTGACCTATCCTTATGACTATTCTAGGCATCCTATGGAAGAAAAAATGTTCTCCCCTACGCCTGACGAGAAGGTAATATTGTTTTTGCAGGGTGAGCATATCAATGTGGTTTCCATGTGTGGAAATATGGAATTTTTTAACATATAACAAAACTTTGATTAATTTAGATTGCACATATGTGTGTATGTGCATGCATGCATGTATTAAATATGTAATAAATCACACATATGTATAATACATATATATATACATATATATTATATGATCTATACAGTTAATCAACATGCTTTAAAATGTAGGATCATTTATATTCTATCAGCTTGATTTGTAAAGATCAACCCGTGTTTTGTGAGACCAAACATGATTTCAGAAGGCACAGGTTAGAAAAAGCCAGGTTTTTACTATTTAAATGGTGCAGGCTGTGATATTTTTACCACTGATTTCCAAACGAAAAGGAGCAATCCTGACCAGCAATTATTTTTTGTTGAAGTCCATAGGAGAAAAAAAGGCTGGCTGCCATATGGTGGCAGCCTTGTAACATTTAATCCAGGTCAGATGAACAGGAATGGTTTTCCCCTCTTGTCCCTGGAAAGTTCCCCATTTGGGACTCGCTGTAAATCTTCTGTGAAATTTTTTGCCATCTTTCCTGTTTCCCTTTGGTTTCCTCAATCTAGTATTCATTGCCGACATGCCCACTAGGAGAACAGCTAGTTTTTCAGCCTTCTAGCGTACATTAAAGATATGCCTGGCCTCTTAAGAAAAAGTGGTTCTTTATATAACAAACAGCAGTTGAAAATAGCCAGAAGTTGATCTTTCACTTGAAGCATGTATTATCTTTGAACATATCTCGGGGTTGACTTCTCCCAGAGTGACAGTTCTCACCAGCACATATTAAATATTTAAATATTTATGACTGTTAAATGTTTTCTGTATCAATCTGTTTCTTCTGAGCTGTATGATAGGTACTGACTACATGTGTATGACAATGACTTAGCAGTAAAATAAACCAGGCACTGCACAGTAAAAAGCCCATGTAAGAAATATGTGGTGAATGGTACTTAATGCTACAGAAGTTCCTGGTGAGGACTAGGGGAAATCATAAACCTGTGCACTTATATCCCATGGCCTGGGCTAGGGGTATCCTGATTTATGTGTAGATGGTGGAGGAATATGGCCATATGTGCCTTATCAAGCAGTTCACCTGTGGGATGGAAAGACAGCAGTCCCTCCATCATCTCCAGCCAGGGACAGCACATGTGTTTTGGGTGAAACTATGAAGTACACAAAGTGTTCTATCCCAATGCAGTGAGCAGCTGGGGAAGCCCTAATGTTATTCCTGGTTTGTGACAGTGTAAGACAGTGTAAGACCTCATAGTCAGTGGCTGCAAAGCCAGGGAAGTTAGCTGCAAACTTGGAAGTTTAAAACAATGCAGAAGGGCTGGGGATGTCCTCAGTAACAACCAATTTTTCAAATGAGTCAGCACAAGAACCTTAACAAAGTCATCAGAACCACTTTAGATTTTACCCAGAAAGTAATAAAACTTGTACCTGTGAAGTGACCTGCACTTAAGTAATGTCATCTGCAGCTGTTGCTGCCAGGGAACCTGCATCCTGAAATATAGCAGCTTATTTTAGCTGCCATACATTAGCCATAACCCTTTTGCACCCTTGTCTGCAGTGCAGTGTGAAATGCTGCAGTGCAGATAATGGCTAGGAATTAAAGAGTCAAGTTCTGCAAGTATATTCAAACCAGGTTGCTCTGTCTGAAAATGCACCCGGGTGCTGCCACCTCCCTATTGTCCCTCATAGTGTAGCACAAGGATCCTCTTGGGACCTTCTCAATGACACTGCGGATTTCAAGCTTCTTTAACCTGCGTTTTTAGTCTGTTCTGGTGCCTGCTGAGGCCAATGAGTCTCAATGCTGGACCATGTTCTTACTCTCACATTCTTGCATCTGGTTCAGCCCACATGATCCAGAACTTTCCAGGTTTTTTGCTTTTGTGGAGATGGGTGTTTTTAGTAGGCTTTTGTTGATTTGTGTTACACAAGAAGCTGCACTGGTGCTTGCACTCACCAGAGCAGGAAGGTGCACACCGACGCAAGTTCACTCTCTCTGGTGAACAGAAACTCTCCCTTCCCTCCCCTGAAGAACCCAACCTGTGACAGTCAGTGTGGTGAATGTGCTGGTCAAGGTAACAGCACTGACGGCATCGTACCAAATGAAGCATCACACTTCCAAACTCACAAGAATTCCTCTGTAGTTTTTCCCTTTTTTTCTACTGTATTACACCTAAATGTCTAACATTTTTGAGATCCATGAGTAGTCATACATTAGTTTCTATGTGATAATAAATGTATTGCTATCCAAGGACATTTTAACTTCCTTTTTTTAATCAAATTCACTTGATTTTGTACTTCTCACTTTCTCTTTTCACTACCACCCATCTTTGTTCACTTGCACTAGCAGCCAGGCAAAAGTCTTACGCCTTTTGGTGTGAAACAAGAGAAGAAAGACTTGGTTACCGGAAATATAATATCTGCAGATGTCTTCAGGAAGAGTGAGGAATGTGCTCTAAATATTAGATCAAATTTGTGTCCGTGATCATTTTGGTCTTCATCTTTGATGGTAACATCAAAGATGAAGTTTTAGGGTCACTTCTAAAACTAAGTTTGTACCCACCCAATTTCTTGTGCACATAGTCTTAAGCAATAGGCAATGAAACACATGATGCTGTATAACAGGGTCTAGTAGCATCTGATAATTGGTGTCATTTCAATGTTTAAACCTGAAATTATAGCTTTTGTAGATGAGGTTCAAATAAACAAAATGGAGAGAGGGGGAATTTCTGTACAAGGTTAGAATAAGCATTGGAGGAAACTGGCAGGAGCCTGATTCAAAGAAATGTTTTCTGCAGATCACTGCTACTTCTTCTGTCTTCACTACATGTACCTGTCACTTTTCCTTTCTGGGTGGTGACTTCTCTGCACTTCATCAATATCAACACTCTTCGGAAACCAGTGGTGACATCCTCCATCACCACATCCTATCCTTCACTTTTTAGGAATGGTTTCTGCCCCCACAAAGAAGCAACTGTCATTGAAATCAAACTGGCAGGTTGTCCTGTGTGAGTGACAAGTGCAAAGCAAATTGACACTGTCTATTTGAAACAGCAGCAGCCAATGTGAAGATCTGATTGGGATGAGGCTGATGGGGGTATTTTTGAAGGGGTGAAAATAACAAGAGCTGAAATGCAATTGGGAGAGCCAATTTCTGCTTTAAAACCCAGGACTTCAAGTACAACCAAACAAGCCCTCTACTCAAGCCCAGATGACAGGTTGAAGCCAAACACCACAAAATCCACTGTTATTTAGTGTGTTCTGTGGCTAAATGTATTGGACTGCAGAGGAGGACCTTGGAGAAGATGACAAGCAAAAGTTTCCTTGCAGCATATCTTTGCATGGAGGTTCACCCCCTCCATCAGCCTCAAGGACACAGGGTGGCTCATTGCCTGGGCTCGCAACAGCAATACTTAGTTACTAGCAGCAATGATAGCGTTTAGAGTTTGTAAAAACGAATGTATTTCAATACTTTTTATTACAGACATTTAAAATGCTGGCAAAAGCTTACGCAGATGCACATCCAGTCATCTCGGACCGATCCGAACTCCGTTGCGGTGGGAATTTTGTCAAACGCGGAGGTATTATAAATGGTGCTGAGTGGTACAGCTTCACTGGAGGTAAAACTACTTTACCATCCTATCAAGTGAGGTAAAACCTCTATAGGACCTTTATGAAACACAAGGGTTTGAAAGAAATAATCTTATTAATTTCAGATTGCTTTAGGTCAGACCCATGCAAAATGTAACTTGTAATTGATTTAAGTAGCAAAATATATGTTGGTAACATTTCTGTTTAGATACCATGGGGTGTGTTCAGCCCTGATACAACCTGAGGAAAGCTAACAAGTTATAGAAGTGTAAAATGTAATGCGTATAATACCATTCTAGTTTTTAAATCCAAAATGTAGAAATAAATGCTTAATGCTGTGCTCTCATTCCTTAGTGGCATTAATTTGAATCCATCTCACAGATTGTGCAGGTGCTGCTTTTTCAATCAGTTTAAAATAACTCTTTTTTGGGGAAAACTAACAGAGACAAATATCCCATTCATTTGTGCTTAGGATACTAATTTGATTTTCCCAATAAAAGTATTTAGTTTTCTTCAGGATTTCTGAAATTCTGGCATGGATGAAATATCAGTGTTCGTAAATTTTCAGCAGTTGTGTTTTCAAATAGGACTCAGCTGGATCCCCAAGTAATTATGTTGAAACCAGGCATTTAGAAAGCTTTAGGGCATGAATGAGAATTGGGTTTAAAAATCTTTGGCTTGCATTCTTCTGAAAATTATATCCAATGTCTTTTGTACAGAAACGATTTGGAACATCATAATGGCAAAAGGTCATCTGTTTGCTGGTGACCCTTGGCAATCACCTCTGATACAGCCGATTATCCAATTACCATGATTAACCAATCCTTATCTCTCTATCTCTGATTCTTGGTCAGGTGATAATAATTTAAAGTTATGCTTTTTTGGCCTGAAAGAGGCATCATTGTCATTCGTTAACTCGAAGTTGAAACGAGTTGTAGGATTCTGAATTTGTTGAATAGTTTTTATATATTGGCAAACACTCTACAATATATTGATCCACACCCACAGGGACTATGTTCAGCTGGCTGCAACAGCAAAGCTCCAGTTAAGGGTGACAGGGCTTTTTCATGATCTCTCCTTTTTCTTTTTAAAACTATAGGCATGGCAGATTTCAATTACCTTCACACAAATTGCTTTGAAGTTACTGTGGAGGTAGGATGTGAAAAGTTTCCTTTGGAAGAAGAACTGTTTACAATCTGGCATGAAAACAGAGATGCTCTTCTAAATTACATGGAAATGGTATGGCTCTGCTTTTACAAACTTTTGTGCTTAGTTTTTCTTCATTCTTTGTCAATATTGGTTCCTTTCCTGTTTCCCCAGTTAGTTATTAAGATAGCACCAAATCAATCATCACACTATACCAGCGGCCTCAGTGCCTCAGTTTGTCTAGCAGGACACGGGAATAATATTTTGCCTATATTGCAGTAAGGATGGAGACTGAAGACTGTAAAAGCCTTGAAAAAAAGTGTAAAGACAAATTGTCTGTAAATGCTTTGTGCAACATTATAAATCAACTGTCCAAAACTTATTGCGAGGGAAAACCCCACATATTCAGAAAAATATGAACCAACCTTTCTTTTGAAGAATAAACCAGGAAGATCTGCTGGCCAGAGAGTTTCCTGGATTTTTTTTCTGTTCCATATTCCATGTTTATTGCCCAAACCCTACTGCATGGCAGCAGGAGATTTAGATTCAGCTAAAATGGGAAGGTTTTAAGTATCCTGCTGTAAATTCCATTTCCACACTCTTCAGCTTGACTTCTATATGAAAGCAGTTAAAAAGATCTAAAGCCTGATCTTCTAAAGGAACAACTTTCTGTGAGCATTAAAACATGCCATTTAAAAGTCATTTTTAATAATAAGTTTAAGCTCAGCAAAAACAAATACCTCACTGACAATAAGTAAGTGAACACAGAAACAGAAGTTGCTCATCTTTCTCTCAGCCATTAGTAGATTAGGTTTCTGTCATGTCTTATTTTGATAAAGTATGCAGTAATTTAAAATTGTTAGGAGTGTTTTTATGGTCTTTCTAAGCAACCTCTTGCTACTTGTGGTAAGTATTATCATTCAATAAAGTCTACAGTACAGACCACCAAACTCATTTCGTTTTACAGCTGTCTGATGAAAATGAGTTTTAGTGAATCCAAATGGAGCTGGGTTAAATCCATATATATTGCAATTGAAGTCTTCAAGATGTAAAGATTTTTACAGTGTGAGATACTGTAGAAGTCCATGTCAGAAAAGCTTTTTGAGTAAACGCAGGACAGTAAGCAAAACAACTTTGTAGATAAGGATGACTGAATTACTCCTGATAAGGATTAAGTCTGCCATAACCAATTCAAACTTTTCTTATTCTGATATATACCAGGCTGTTTGGTGTGTGTACAAATCTACTTGGCTTAACACACAGAAGTGGAATTCATTTTCATAAACGCTGATGTCTTCTCCCCGTCAGAAGTGATATCAAAACACTCTCCTAAACTTACGTGCACAGACTTGAGGCAAAATGAAAAATAGTATATTTACTAAAGCAAAACAGATCAACATTGTTAAAGAAATTTCAATTTTGTCATTTTTATCCCATTATGTTGTAATTGCAAAATTGTTATTGAACTTGGATGAGGTCATACTGCTTTGAGTGTGTCTACACTGTAAATTAAATTTGGGTCTGAGATGACTCTTATGACCAGATTTATCCACTATCCATATGATAAATCCTCAAGTCCATGCTGAAAAGCAAATTGCAGTGCTTCATCATAATAGTTCTTAAGGGACAGTTTTCAAGTCCTTACACTGAGTTCTTCCTAAATTCTCTAGCGAACAGTGTCACACAGTATGGAATAACTGCTCAACAAGACCAGTGTAAACACAGCCTCAACTTAAATAAAAACCCGCTGTCACGAGAAGGAGAATTACTGTCAATTTGGGTATTTTAATGTTTATTTTTAAACATCTCTAGAGTCCTACAAAAAAGAAAATATATTTTTCCATTTTTTTGATGCTTTCTTCTTTTTTCTATTCTACTTTAATGACAAAGGATAATAAGGAGGGAAAGATGAAAAGAAGAGAAAGAAAGAAAGAGGGGGCAAATTGAAGAACAACTCAAGCTGTTCATAGCAGTTCAGGGGTAAATTAGAATGAAATTACTTTTCATTTAAAAAGGTCATATAGAGTTTCCAATAGAAAACATTTTTCTTTTCTGAAGATTGGGGAAAAAAAAACCTTAAGAGGTTTAGTGTTTAAATACTGTGATTTTACCTGTTTTGTTTTGATTTACTGAATTTCAAATATAGTGAGCTGCTTGTGCACCTCTTTGCATGTCAGAATTCACATCACTCTTTTGTTTGTCACCAACCACATTTCTCATCAGCTCAAGCAGCTCGGTTCTGTACTTGTAGAGAAGGGAAAAAGGATATTATGCACACTTCTATCATGACATTCTGACATGTAGTGAAGTGTAGGCAGTAGAGTGATGAGTCTCAAGCTCAAGTAGCTAACACGATGCCTTCTCGTTGTGTATAGAGCATCAGATTATTTTTTAAAGCCTTAACTTTTCATTTCTTTGTGGTTCTGTGTCTACAGTGGACATTCTGAAACTGTCTTTAAATACTGTGGGCAGATCATGAGGTGAGAGTGATCTGTGCAGAGAAGGATCTCTCAATGCAGAGCCACATACTTAGCCCAAAAAAGCACTTGTTCAATTGCCTCTTTCCCTCCACCCCCTTGGGATCCCAAAATAGAAGATGCAATCTGAAGGGGCATTAGCACCTGACAGCCTCTACAATGAGTTGAACCTCTTGAAAGTTTTTTCCTCTCTGCAGGGGTTTCCTTGTAGAAGATGAGGATGTTGTACTGTAATAAATTACTCCCATCTAACTTCACTTTGCTTTGCCAGGTTCACCGGGGAATAAAAGGAATCGTGTCTGATAAGTTTGGCAACCCAATAAAAAATGCTCGTATTTCAGTCAGGGGCATCCAGCATGATGTCACCACAGGTAATATTTTTAGTTTGAGCTTTATAGTGGGAAAGGGTGAGAGCTTAATCTGCAAAAGCCTTGTCATATCTGGTAGAAATGGCACCTTATTGGAGAATTGAAGGCTCACTTGTGGGTTTGTTTCTACAACAGCAAGAGAGAAAACATGTTAAAGTGGCTGTTGAGTCTGGTGTGTCTCTGTGATGACATAGTACTTGTATTAAAACTTCCGCCTGGAACTGTCTGCTGTCCATCAAAGCCAATGTATCTTCAGTGAGAGTCAGAAATCCACATTTATGTTTCATGTTTAGGCAAATACGGCAATAGGCCTGCTCAGGGGCTGCAACTCGGCATGCGGAGGTGCACAGCCCAGATAGAATAAGTTAGCAGAAATATCGTAAGCATGACATATAGTCATTAGAGTAGGTTCCACTTGGACTTTAACAATCAGAATAACTGCAGTGGTTGAAGGCCTCTAACTGTTTTTTTTTCATAAGGAAAAACATAAATATATGCAGATTTTGGACAGTAGTTATATCAAATGCAAAAAACTAGAATGTTGAATTATGTTCACTTTATACCTGTCGTCAGCTGGTAAACATGTACTGAGACATATGCAACTGCTAATTTTCACAGTCATAAAGTTCTGAGCTTTTAGGCTTTCAATAAAATCAATGCTCTCATTTTATTATTGATTTCAGTGAGAACACGGTAGGCCATAGGAATGTAAAATAGAACACATGAATGGTAACATTTTGCTCTAATGATAGTTGCTGAATCAATTTAGAAAGCCAGAATGGTTTATAATGTAGTGGATGCTTACCAGCTTTCAAAAAAACTAATATTAGAGGGGATACAATAGCTGAGATGATGCAGATTCTTGAGGCTGGTGGGAGACTCTGGCATGAATTAGGGTCTTTTTCAAACTTCTTTCCAGACAATGGCTTTCCATTGGCAGTGGACCTTTAAAGAATTAAAAATTAAATACAAAACGTGTTTACATTGAAGGAAAAAGGAGTATTTGTTCTTGAGTTAGATGGGGTTAAGAATGTCATATGATCAAAATGTCTTTTAATTTCAGTGTTAAAAAAGGCTGAGAAGTTCCATGAGAAAATAACATTATTGCAACATTAACTGAGTTAAGAAACTTAACATTCAAAATAAAGGAAATATAAAATGAAGAGTAAATATTCCATTTTAAGACTTCATGTTTTTTGCCATAGGCTCCAACCTTCAGCTGGAGGAAATTTACACCCATTTTACACTAATGGCAATTTATACCAGCTGCAGCTCCGACTCCATAGTCTGATGTGCTATAATGTTTACAAAGTAATTGAACGTAATATAATAAAAGCAGGGATTTTTTAGCTCCTTTACATGTCGTATATATGTTTGCAGCCTGGATTCTACTTTCACTTTCTTAAGTTTCACATAATTGTAAATTCATTTGATTTCTTTGGAGTTATTCCTTGTACCCGAGAAAGCAGACAAGGGAAAGCAGACAAAAGAAAGCTTCCATTCCTTATGATACAGGCACAGCGGTTACTGACATTTTGTGTGTGAATTTTACTCTGTTAGCTCCCAAAGGCCAGATTATCAAAGGTTCAGTCTCTTGTTATTCAATAACTTTCACCTGAACTTCTTTCAAAATCAAAATCTAAGATATTTTCAAAACCTGCCCCCCTAAATGCTTGTACTATCTGTGCATGCAGGTGTATGTGAGTATGTAACTGTAAGGGATGCGAGACTGAAAACTAAACTCAGTTTTGTTGTGCCTTCTCCTTTCGTAAGCTGCTGATGGGGACTACTGGCGACTCCTGCCTCCGGGGACATATGTAATCAGTGCCCAAGCACCAGGATACAGTCGGGTGATGAAGAGAGTCACCCTGCCTACCAAGATGAAACGGGCTGGGCGAGTTGATTTTGTACTGCGACCTATTGATACATGGCCCAACAAACTCCTCCGTCGCTCAATGGAAGACATATATGACCCATATGACCCACTGGAACTATATGATCCTCATGCCCAACACGGGCAGCCTGAAGCTCGAGGTGGGTCATCACCAGGCAGGGAGAAGCCCTGGTGGTGGTCTTACTTCAGCTCCCTAGACCTACACAAACCTCTGTGGCTTCTCAAGCAGCGCTGAAGGGTGTCAAGGTGCTCTGCTCACCTCGCTCTGCTGCCCTTCCACCCAGCTCCAGATGCCCTCACTGCTCTTGGCTATATTTAAATCTGTTTAACTTGAAAATACGGTGCTAACTCAAGCGTTGCTTACTTCTTTCATTTTCTCTTTACACACAACTGAATATATTCAAGTGGTTTTATATATTAAAAACAATGGTGCACACTCTTTCAAAGGACAGGTTTTATGCAGTTTTTTCCTTGGTAATGCTCTGTACTTCTGCCTATATAGTTAATCATCACATTCATTATTTATTAGGTTCTGAGTACCTGTAGGAGAATATTCCTGGGATTTTTGTAAGTGTCTTAACACAGTAATGACTATATACTAAAAGCAACTTTCAGAAACATGCAGAAAACTCTTTTCTTTCCTCTTTTTAATTTATTTTGGCATATTCAGTTCATTAACTCTTCTAATACAGCTCACAGTGATTTTTGATTTTTTTTAATCCATTATGTGGATTCAGACACTAGGAATTAGGAATTTGGAAATAAATCTGCATCTGAATAAGTAATACGGGAATAAGTAGGATGGGCTGCTTATAGGGAGGTGAGTATCAATAACAACTTTTTCGCAGGTAATTTTCAGAAGTTATACTTTGAAGACATCTGTATTAAAAGTGTTAAATCTTTACAGGCTTCCTACTTTGAAACTTGTATCATGAATAGGCCCATTAAATCAATAGAAAGGCTTGAGAAGTAAACTCTCTTCCGGAGAGTTAGAGTATCCAATCTTTATGATGTTTAACTGTTAATATAATTTGAACAGGTTTTAATCTGTTAAGCAAGTAGATTTTAAATCTATTTCAGCAAAGTACTGACAAATAATTTTACTGCCGGGAATACTCATATCCTATGATGTAGAAGAATACAGGACAAAATTTGTGATGAATTGAGGTTAAAATCTGAGTATTACATTAAATTTGTTAAAATCATACATTTTTTTGAATCTACATACTTGTTAGTGAAACTTGTTGACACCAAAGAAATCACAAATTTCCTTCAAGATAGTTGAGTAAAGCCAGGTGAATAGTGTTTTTACAAGATGCCGTCCTCTTTCAGACATCAGATGTAATGTGTTTTTAGGGTGATTTAAAAAATATCCATAATTTTGATGAAACACACAGGCCTAGACGTCTTTTTGGCTTGAAGTTGTTAATGAACTCTATATACTGACAGTATTTCCTGATCTTAATGCTGCAGTATGTGAATGTGATTGTTGGGAGCTGATGTCTTTACTGCAGGAGCTGCTGGATTAGCTGTCTGGATTGCCTTTTGATTCCTAAAAGCTTTTTTACTCATGTTAGGTAAATAATCCCAAATTGCATGAATCGTATAGCCCATGTGCCCATATCTGGTACTATAATTGCCTAAGAAAACCCAAGAGATGAATGATCTTAATTCTGCAACCAGATGCTGCATATGCCTAAATACCTTATTCCCAGTTGTAATCTGATTGGAGTTAGGGGTCTGTTATTCATGTGCTTGATTGTCTGCAGGACTGGAGACTATGTAAAAATTAAAGAACAATTTCATAGCATTAACGAAAGTAATTATGTGGGAGTGAATGTACTGCATGCACATAGATAAGTGTTCCTTCGCCAGGCCTGCCAAGTTGAAGAAACTCTGAATCCAAAATATACCAAAGATAAGTGAACAAGAGATACACCTCCAGACTCTATTTCCAGTAATAGGTATTACTACTTTCTGTGACTTTTTTTTTCAAAGCCACTAACCAGTGGTAAAGCTAACAAAAGCAGAAAAATATGCCAAATTGCTGGCTTTTAGCTGCTCTTTTTATGCACATAATGCCTTACACACTTAGAAAGATGTTTTCTAGAAGTATTTCCTAGGTTTTCACAGTGTTATTTAGATTTTTTCAACTAATCACAGTAAACCCAAGCCTGCTGAAATGCAAAACAGAATGACAATGCAGAAAATTCACTTCTTTCCTGGATTCCCAAGTTGGAATAACCTATGGCTGGCAGGATTTGGGAAAAATTATTTTCTAGAAAGTTCATAAAGGTGTGAAAAACTAGTATTCTGTCCTCCTATACCACTAATGTTAAATCGGTATGATAGAGCAAGAGTGGCTTCCATGTGTCTCTCCATCTCATCCACAAAAGCAAGTCTTCAGCAGAGAGAAAGTTTTGATCAGACTTCTGCTGGTTCACATATGGCAGCCTGTAGAAATGGGACAATGATAAGGCTCTTGAGAAAAAGTATGCCTCAGTCTTCTGGTACTACTCCATTTTTTTGTAAGACAAAATCTCCAGTTTTCAGTTCCTTAAAGATGGGAAAGACTGCCAGAATTTCTTAGGTAGTTCTCAAAAATCTATCTGAGTTTACATTAGGTTTCAGGACACCTTTATTGGTGCTTTAAGGGGAGAAAACAAGCAAGCAAGAAAGAAATGAAAAGAAGGAAGGAAGGATTGGTCATAACCAGTAAAATATCAATGTAATCAAAATTAGCATCTCCCTTCCATTGTCATTTGAGATTAACAAAGATTCAGTTCTACATTTATCTGGGAAAGGAAGCATTGGCTTGAATTTTTATACTGGACTAGATTACATAAATCTTCAATATTTATTTCAATCAAGGAATGAGTGTTTGATATCATATAGTTTTGTTTACAACAAAAATACCCAAAACCCCTAAAACAACCCACCCCATAACTGTAATGAGGTTAAAATGGTTGTAATTGGTGGAAATTTCAGCAGCTGTAGGCAGCTCTGTAATTAATACATGAAAATAAGTACAGCGATCAGCTCTCTCATGAACCCCTCTGGAAGATGCTTGTGTACAGAGTTTAATGGAACATAAAGTTAGGACCACATTAAATACTTTCTGAAAAGGGGCTGAAATGCTTCAGTGAAACATGCCATCCTACAGCTGAACTAGAAGAAACATAGGGGAGAAGTGAAAACCAGCCCCCAAAGTTCCCTGGCAGTCTCCATCATGCTCAAACCATGCTTTACAGAATGGGTTTGGCCTTTTTCCAGAGCTGCTTTGGAGCGTGACAGGTTCAGCAGCCAGACGGTGCTGTCAGGAATTATAGTGCATGTTCATGAAACTCCCTCTCCTTTTAAGTCAGAGTCTACATAATTTTTTTCAATTACTTTCCAACCACATATTGAACAGTATTGACGTACGTTTTTGTAATATCCTCCTTAATAATTGATTTCCTAGTCTCCACATTTGTTTCAGAGGGGAGCTTCTCTACCATGGAGCCAAACTTCATCTGCACAAAGCAATCTCATTAATAACTGTTCTGACCTGCCAACTGGCCAGACCTCATCGCTCTGCCAGCAATGAATCTTACCAAGAAGTCAAAGCACGCAAATCTAACATTGTTGCAACCATAAAGAGCAAAGAGAAAGGTCTGCTTATGTCATACATGCAATTCATCTTTCATTTGTATGGCAGAGAAAAGCCAAGAACACATACAAAAAATATCAGGAGATCAGTCATAATCTGTGTGCATGAATTATACCAAAGAAGATTTGGGTCTGTTTGTTTATAAAAACTTTTTAGATCAAAAATGACTGTAATAAATCAAGGCAGAAAACTTTGTAGCCGTTGACAACTTCGGCTCCTGTAAAAAAATGATGGCCCAGTCTTGGGCCACCCACATATAAGAGCATCTTTATTTTCCTAAAGATAGAAAAGAAAAGCATCTTAAGCTAAAAGCCTGAAAACAAAACTTTTAAGTGTCAAAATCAGTTGCTAGTAGGAGCTCCCCTTGCTATCGTTTTTCATTGTGTTTACACAGTTGTTCTCCTTTTCATGCCTCAGTTTAACATCGAAAGGGAAACACTCTAAAACAATATTGCAATCTGTTTTGAAGTCCTGTGAACCAGCTGTCAAGCAGAGTTTGCCAAGCCAGTGCCATTTCTTTTTGTCCATCACTCTAGTATTGCACTGCAATTGGAAAACAAGCCAGAGATGTCTTTAGCCATTATGAAAGCAGCTGTCAAAGTGAGACAAGTCTCTGTCTCTGTGGTGATGCCTGCAGACTGACTGGGAGGTCTCTGTGATGGCTGGGCATCCCCCTGCAGCAATGAAGCACTGAAGATTCAGCCTTCAGGAGATGAGGTACAACAGAGAACGGAGCCATCCATGTAGCTTGGATGGAAATGTGAGCTGAAGCTGATACGCCTTCTTACAAAGCTCCTGTCAGAGGTGCTCTTTGCTGTCTTCCTTTGCTGTGCTCGATCTGTCTTTTGAAGCTACCACAATGTAAAAAGTGTGGATGGGAAGGTTGTAGTATACTTCCCTTGCTGTCTTTGTCTTCGCAGCATGTCAGAGGAGTGATCCCATTTGACATTTATCTTTTCTGATGTTGTGTAGTCTCAAGTTGTGCTGCTAAAGGGCTTCCTGTTGGCTTCTTTGATGGTGCAGCCAGACCTCTCCAAGGAGGTGTGCTGCTTCCTGACACCCATCACACAAAAGGGGACACCAGAAGAAGGGCTTCTCTGTAGGCACTTTTTGGTCACCATGTTGTTTCTGGCTCCAGGTCAGCTTAAACAAGTGTGTGAAGAAGGGGGTTACTGAAAGACCCTATCCCATGGGAGGGATCCCATGCCAGAGCAAAGAAACAGCATGAGGAGAAGGACCACCAGAGATGAAGTGTTATGGACAGACCATAACCCGCATTCCCCATTGCCCTGTGCTGCTCAAAGGGGAAGAATGTAGAAGAGACAGGAGTGAAGCTGAGCCTGGGAAGCAGGTTGTGGGGAGGGTGTTTTTAGTTTGGTTTTGCCTATGACAGTAATTGGTGTCTTTAAGTTGGATGCAACCATCACAACAAGATGCATCCATTACAACCATCACAGGTGGTTATCATTTGAGCAGGGTTACAGAAAATAAAGGTCAGGTTGGAAGGGGAGCAGCACAACATCACAACAGCTTACTGTAGCCTGCTCTCCACAGCTGCACAGTGGTATTATTTTGGGTGTAACAGCAGTGATCCATAGAATCATAGAATCATAGAATAGTTAGGGTTGGAAAGGACTTTAAGATCATCTAGTTCCAACCCACTGCCACGGGCAGGGACACCTCACACCAAACCATGCCACCCAAGGCTCTGTCCAATCCAGCCTTGAACACCACCAGCGATGGAGCATTCATAGCTTCCCTGGGCAACCCATTCCAGTGCCTCACCACCCTTACACTAAAGAATTTCTTACTCGTATCCAACCTAAACTTCCCCTGTTTAAGTTTGAACTTGTTACCCCTTGTCCTCTCACTACAGTTCCTCATGAAGAGTCCCTCCCCAGCATCCCTATAGGACCCCTTCAGATACTGGAAGGCTGCTATGAGGTCTCCACGCAGCCTTCTCTTCTCCAGGCTCAACAGCCCCAACTTTCTCAGCCTATCTTCATACGGGAGGTGCTCCAGTCCCCTGATCATCCTCGTGGCCCTCCTCTGGACTTGTTCCAACAGTTCCATGTCCTTTTTGTGTTGAGGACACCAGAACTGGACACAATACTCCAAGTGAGGTCTCACGAGAGCAGGTCAAGGGCAGGATCACCTCCCTCGACCTGCTGGTCATGCTCCTTTTGATTTAAAAATAAGAATTTCTATTAAAGCTACACATATAAGAGCTAATGCAGATAATAGCAATAATACATGATTAACAATGAGTAGACCAGTGAAACCCATGTAAGTTAGCTTAATAAAAAATTACTTCAGAATTCTCTTGTTTCTTCATCTTTAACAAGAATAAAGATAGCATAAATAAAGTTTCATAGATAAAAATCACAGACAAGTATGATAGAATATATTGTAGAAAGCAATGTACTGTTAACTAAACCAAAATTAAGATATCGTAGCTCTTACATTGATATTAAGTAGCATTTTATGTATATAATAATATTTCAGCTAAATATATATTTGAACCATATAATCCAGTATTCAAAAGAACATTAAGTCATACCTTGGATGTCTTAGTCACCTTAATGACAGTCACAAATATAGTTATAAAATAGTCCATAAATCTACCAAAAAATTAAACTACTCTTACCCTGTAGAAAGAGTAAATATTTGAGAGATAGATAACATTCATATACAAAGATAGATAACATACAGGTACAAAGAAAGGAATATAGGCACTGCATTTTTATACATGAAAATAATCCAGGGAGGAGGTGACCTCTAAAAACAATAGCTTGTGTATTGGTGGGCAGGATGGTATGACTGCTACTCAGCTTTGTAGAATACTTTATCTTCTGTGCAGCCCAGAGAAAGTGATACCGAGTCTACTCATAAACATACTACAGACTTAAAGGAGAAATTAAGAAAATTGACTGCATGGAGTTACTGTGAATTAAATCCATCTAATGGTAAAGATCATCAGGTATGGATAAGGCTGGTTTCTTACTGAGTTCGAGAAACACCAAGAAATGTTGGCTGAGTGTTTCTTACAAGAACCTAGTCGGCACAGACTTGTTATCCAGGCTGGCTCATTTTGACCAACACCCACAGGAAAACTCTTGCTGGACTAACTGGAAGTCAAACCTACTCCTGACACAGCCAGATCAATAGAGAGGAATGAAGGAAACACTGGTCTGGATCAGATCAATGGTCACCTCTGTACGGTGCTCCCTGAGGCTGGCACCACACATGCACGCACACATACATGTGGGTGCATTTTTATATAATGAATATATAAACAATAATGGATTATAAATTGCATAATCTATTACTTATTATTTTGTACTGCTATCAAAAGTATATTTGAGCCAATAAGAATACAAAAGTAATATTTTCTTTGTTTAAATTGGTTATGACTTTTGAAGACTTGATAAATATGTCTTGTTTCAATTTAAATAATAAAAGGCTTTAAAAGCAGGTGGGTCATGAAATATGAGGTATTTTAACTTGTAAATTTTTTATCATCTAAATTGGATGAAACATTGATGTGGCCAGAATATGAATATGTGAATTTTATGCCAAAAATGAGCACTGTGCAAGTGATTTTGCTAGTTCTGCTGCTTTTATTAATGTAAAACACCAAATTTAGGCAGTTCACAAGGTGCAAGCCTTCAGTAACAGAATTACTAATGATTTAAAAGTGATATCTGAGCTGGTTAAAGCAGCAGTAAGGCTTAGTGGTTAGGGCTACCAGGAAGCAGACAAAACAGAGAGACGTGGCAGCAAAACCGACATTCTTATGTGGCTATTGCAATGCTCAAGGCAATGCTTCTGCCCTCCAGTAGGTAACTTGGAAATCAGTTTATTTTGACAAAAACACTGTTTTTTCACTAATTTTAAGAGAAGAATGGAGAAAGGAGAAACTTACTTAAAAAAATGAATACTGTCTCTAGGAAATAAATCACCACAATCAGTTGAAATGACTAAGAAAACATTTGTCCTATTTGTGTAAAAGACATGTGAAATTCGTTTCTGACCAGAAGGCCATTTCATTTTTTTCATCAGATATATAAATAAATCTGTTAGAGACATGGACAATAATCTGGCCAAAAATGTCTACTCTTTTGAAGCTCTTAGCCATAAAGTTTGTGGATATGATCACTAACAGTTATGCAACTTTCTACATAAACCAGAAGAGAATTCCAATTTCAAGTGTATCTTGCTACTGCTTCAATATCTTTAAGGTAGGATAGGTTGCTGTCTAGTAACACCTCCCATGCATTATATATGCTTGCTTCCAGGCAGGTCCACACTTCTCCCTCCACCCTCCTCTCATTCAGCCTCTGCCTATTAATTGATGGCAAACAACAGCAACATGATACACTACAGTCGTTCCTTTGAAAACCTGTCTGCGCAGGGATTCTCAGAAATTCTGCTTATGGGAAGAAACACAGTAATGGATAGTGGTGGAAATCTCACGTTGTGAGCTTAAATAAAGGCATATAGTTCTGATATATAAAATAATAGCATTTCCTTTAAAATAACCACTTAAAATATTATATCGCAGTAGGCGTCTTCATGAGCTATTGAATGTCAACTCTTATGTTAAACTCTTGTCAAGTACTTTGCTTCATGTCTACTCTGAGGCAGTGATTTCCATAGGTTGCAGACATTTTAATGTTCTTAGTTTTATGCCATGCTGGCTGTCACCAACCACCTTGTTGTTTTCATGTGCCTCAGCATACCTTCCAGGAGGATCCACTCCAAGATTTTGCCAGACACAGAGGTGAGACTGACTGCTCTGTAGTTCCTCAGCTCATTCATTTTCCCCTTCATGAAAATGGGGGTTATATTTCCCTTTTTCCAGTCATCGGGAACTTCACCTGACTGCCATGACTTTTCAAATATGATGGACAGTGGCTTACCAACTTCATTTGCCAGCTCCTTCAGGACCCACGGATGGATTTCATCAGGTCCCATGGACTTGTATACATTCAGGTTCTTAAAATGGTCTCGAACCAGATCCTCTCCTACAGTGGGCCCAGGGTCTTCATTCTCACTGTCCCTGCGTCTGTCTTCCAAGACTTAGGTGGTACGGTCAGAGCATTTTCCAGTGAAGACTGAGGCAAAGAAGTTGTTAAGAACCTCAGCCTTCTCCAAATCCAGGGTAGTCAGTTCTCCTGATAGCTTCTGGAGAGGGCCCATGTTGTCCCTAGTCTGCCTTTTATTTGCAATGTGTCTATAGAATCCCTTCCTGTTATCCTTTACATCCCTAGCCAAGTATAATTCTAAGTGGGCCCCAGCTTTCTTAACCTGATCCCTAGCTTCCCGGACAACATCTCTGTATTCTTCCCAGGCCACCTGTCCTTGCTTCCACCTTTTATAAGCCTCTTTTTTCCTTCGAATTTTCCTCAGCAGGTCCTTATCCATCCAAGGAGTTCTCCTGGCCCTCCTGCAGCACTTCCTTCTAGTAGGGATGTATCACTCCTGAGTTTGCAGCAGGTGATCCTTGAATATCAACCAACAGTCTTGGGCCCCCCTGCCCTCTGGTCCTTTCCAACCCTAACTATTCTATGATTCTATGATTCTATTAAGGTTACGTTGTAGCTTACTACCTAAATAAAGCTACACCCCTTTACTGAGACTAGGAACAACTTTCAGAAACTGTGATGTAAAAGTCCCTGTGGTAGGATCTGGTCACTTGCCCCTCATTGAGTTTGAATGCTTTCTTGAGTAGGAACGGGCTATAGGATTTTGGCAAGGGGTGGACATGGAGTAGATACTGTAGATTGGCACCCTAGGCTGTGAGAAATTTTTTCAGGTTACACCAGCCTGTGTGATAACTTTGTCTTGTATTTCTTTAATGACGCATCTTGGAGTGGAGTAAAGATCATGGACTCTTCTGCTTTCCTCCTGCTGGTGCTAGCATTCATTCAGCTCCTGTTCTGCTGCAAATGGGAGAAACTTGTAGCATGTCAAAAAGTGAGGGGGGGAATCTTTAAAGAGCTCAATGGGGTTATGGTTAGACAATTTCCAGCGCTCACATGTACTTGCCTTAAAGATAACTTGGGTAACTTATCACCACTCAACGCAGTACTGTGCAGTATTTCTATATCATTAAATGCATCCTTCACCCTTAAGAGATGACTGAAAATCTGTCTGAGCACAGAGGTAAACACTGAGATTTGAAGCTGACATAACACAAGACAGTTTCCTTCTGTTTGGTCCATGTTAAAAACGCAAAAGAGTGGTGCAGGCCGGCTCCTGTCAGTTCGGTTAATAAAAATAAATGTTGTGGTTAAGAGGGTGAGAAATACAATGAGAGGCTGAGGGCCAAACGGGAAACGTCTCCTTGTTTAGAAAAGCTTTTGCATTCTTGATTTTCTGTATGTAAAGTCAACTTTGCAGTGAGCAGACTAGGAGAAGAGACCACACAATCCTTTGGGGCATATGGAAGTTGTCATGAGGGGTTGGAAGTATTTTCTAATATGCCCTAATAATCAAATAAAGTAGCTCCGCTGCCTTATCTCGCTGGAGAATAGATTGCTTTCTTTTGCTAATTACAGAAAAAATGCTGAACATTTTATTGTTTCCACTTGTAATTTACATTCACATTCTTCCATCCTTCATCTTCTTATGTAGTTCATTGCCCTGTAGAGACAGGTAAACTCTGGACTAATAATTGTACACACTTCCCTTGAGCTTTTCAAGTGTCTGACTGACTACATCAACATTGACCTTGGAGCGGTGGGCCAAGGAATTGGCTCAGGTCTTATTTCTTGAGACAATGATGGCATGATTGGGATGTCTATACTGGCTCAGTATTGTAGGATGTGTTGCATGAACAAAGGCAGCCAAATGTGGATGACCCTCGCTTAACTAGAAATGTCAGTACAAATAAGCCAACAGAGCTTCTGCTCAAGGTTTTCTAATAGAAAAACAACATCTTTCAGAAACAATTGTATTCTGCCATGACTATACAGGTACCACTGATCTGCCTTGTCTTTAAAAGTGACATAACTTTACATATGGAGTCTGGTTCAAAGGAAATTTTCCTGTAGAAACCACTGTAATACACTTGCAAATGCAAATACATCTGCCCCAGACCACTGGGATGCACTACTGTTCCCTCCTGAATACAAGGGTGCTCAGTTGCTGGGAATATAATACCCACCTAGAAGTGATGAATCCATGTGCTTTAAACCACCCTTGGAGTGATACAAATAAAAAGCTCCTTCACTTTAGAAGCAGTGATAAATGCAGTAGAAGCCACTTAATTAGTCTACGATAAATTACATGCCCAATTAATTGTGATGATTGCCTAGGGGGCAAAACCCAACTTGAGGCAGCCTGATGACTGAAGAACAGACCAATGGCACACATTAGTGAACACTGGAGAGTCTCTTCCCATGCCCTTCTTGCAGTTGCTAGTACCTGAATCACAGCAGTTAACTGCAAGGGATGTATTTGCTTGCACCAGCTTTGCACCAATTTGACCTTTTCTTCATTTTATGCTGGTTAAGTGAATCAATATTATTTTAATACAGTGTTTCCTTTCATCCTCCCAGTAACAGTGCGTGGTTGTACCATGGACTTAAAATGTAATTAATAAAATATTAAATGATTGCAATAGGCTTCTTTATCCCTCAGAGTTGCAGGTGGGAATTAGGAGGAAACATATTAAATGTAAAGGAGTTACCTGAATGTTAAATCAGTGTATATCTGAAAGCTGTACTTCATAAATTTATGCACAGAGTCTGTGAAGCATGGCCAGTGCAAGCAGGGTTGCACCAGTTTCAGCAAAAAAGGAGCTTTTAAAGTGATTTTGCTAAACCAGTGGCAAAGACCATGCAGGCGTTGCTCTTTCAGCTTTAAAACAGTAAATGACTTCACAGGCCAGAGTCAGGTCCCAGATGTGCCATCTGCCTGGTTGCGGTTTGTTTACTTTATACATGATTGAGTTTAGTGCTCGTCTTGATTCCTTTTACATAATGATGTTATGATAACCACATAATTAATGGTTTTAGTGTTTAGCAGATAAATGAGATGCAAAAAGAGAGAGACAAAAATATCCGATGTTTAAATAAAAATTCTTCTAAAATCCCCAGTAGGAGTCAAGTTTTATTCTACAATATTTAATCTATAACTTATAATACATAATATTTAAGGTAGGATCCTACTTTAAACATAATATTTAATAATCTATATATAATATTTAGCATTAGATTACATTGACAATATAAGTGGCTTAGAGACCGTTCCTGGAATGTTAATGAGGGGATGAAACAAATCCTTTTGTTTATTTTTAAGTCACGCTTTTATTTTTTGTCTCCCAGATATTAATTTCCAGAACTTCACAAAATTTCAGCAGAAAGTAAATATCAAGTAACACATGATTAAGATAGACAAAAATATTTCACTTTATTTGGGGAGCAATTGAAGTGTCTCCTGGAAATCTCATGAAAAGTGTATTCTTGGAAATCTTTCCATTTTTTTCAGACCTTCTACTCCTGCAGGCATATGAATGCTTATTCTCTTGCCCTTTCTTATTCCTTATACAAATGCTAAGCTTATACTTTTGCCCCTTCTTATTTGGAAAATTAACCTCTCTGCAAATGCAAGTAGAGTTTGAGCAGAAACATATGGAGAAAATGCGTGTTGTTCTTCTACTTCCATGAAAAGTTATGAAGTGAAGGTGAAGAATGTGAGCTTAGTGAGGGAAGAGAAGGTCAAAGAGAAATTTGTCCCTGTTTCAAATATTTTCCAGTCATAGACTAAATTGGGCAATATTCTCCCCAGGTCAGGATCATAGAAATGTGTCTCCAGCGGTTTGACTTTAGCCTCTCTTGGGATGGATTTCTGTCGGGGATTCTTGTAGTTCTTAGCAATGTTTTAAATTGCAAATGTTCAGAGAAAGAACTCCCTACATTCACACAGCCCAAGTTCTACTGATTTCTGTAGCAATGCACAAAGCCGATGTCTGCTATTAAGAAAGTACTTTACAGGAATAATTTTGAAACGGAGTTACACATTATTAATGGAGACAGATCTGATGGTGGAGCAAACTACATTTGGCAGCAAGAACATTTACTAAAAATGTCATTAAAGAATTTAGGTTGTATGCTACCGAGTATTTTGTAACTCCCTTCACTGACTTCTTGGCCTCTTTTTTTCTTTCATGTCTGGTAAGTAGCTTGAGGTGGTTGATGAACATTGGAACTGAGGAAGTCTGGTTTCTCGCTGCTGTTTGTCTAAAGGTTTGTTGGCTTTGACACCTAAGAAGGAGGAAGCTCTACCCTAGTCCATGCTTAATTTTATGCATTAAGAACTTTCTTAAGGCTTTTCTTTCATGTAGGTTTTATAGTGTCTAAAAAGTAGAAGGTTTTTTACTGTAACTGTTTCCTCAGCAGAAGTAAATTTGCAACTTTTTTCTAATAATGAGTGCCTATTTCCACAATTCAGAAAATTTGAGATCTCTTCCAACCTACCCCTGGCAAGTTTGTATCAGTGCTGCAAGTTGATGAATTTTGCTAAAATTTTCCACTAAATGATAAAGAAAAATGGTCAATCTGGTCAACTTTAATATTCATTTATAATAACACCATAGGACTCATTTCTTAGAACCCCCACCCTTAAAAAAGAGAAGGTATGTGGGATGGATTTCATCAAACACTGCATTCAATTTCATCTCTGGGGTAAAGAGTAGCTTACCACTGCATCTCTTTCCAGGTGGCATCTCTATTTGAAATGCTGAGGCAGTGAAATGAAATTGTAAAATCTGGAATGAAATGCAGTCTCGAAGACTGGCTTACTGGGACAAGAAGTTACCACCCAGGTGAGCTTTAGGACAGACTGGAAAGACCAGCAATAGCCCTGCTTCTATACTATCAGTTTGATTTAAAAATAAATAAGGTGATCCTATTGTTCTTTGGAAATTTACTGGTATCACAAAACAATTCAAGTGCAAAGGGTTTTGTCTGCCATGCCACTGAATGCTGGTTATAAATAAATAGCCCCACAGAGCTTGAATCATAAAATGAGGAAGTATTTCAAATGAGTGGAAGGTTCATGTTCTGCACCCAAAATCTATGCAGATGGAGGCAAAAATGAAAAATGCATATATATATATTTAAAAAAGTATATTTTTCTACTGAATATAATTTTTATTTCTACTTGGATATATTTTTTTTTCCACTGGGTATTGGACAGTTTTGCAAAGCCTGGCACTGAGCTCCCTAGTAATTGAATTTAGGGCAAGAACCGTCAAAGTCTGTATAGTTTGAAGCCGGATATCTTGTTACAACTGTGAGCTGATCTGTAGATACTGTGATCTGGATTCCCAATAGCAACAAAATTTTAATCATGGACTTTTCCAGCTCCTTAGGGAGTGCTGAAGGCATAAGGTATTCCTTCCAGCAGCTGTATGGTTTTCCTAGATGGATGAAGTGCCTTCCTCTCTTTAGGGCTTACAAGCAGATCTTTCCCTAAAGGTAGGTCCCTCTTTTTTCTGGGATTTGGTGTTGGCCTCATCTCAACCATCCTGAGAGCCAGCTGGAGCCATCAATGTGGAGGCTACCTGTCCTTGGGCAGGCTTCACAGGGACACGGAGTGGATGAAACCTATGTCTGACAGTCTTCCTGCGGAGGAGTAAAGTTTGTTCTACTTTTCCAGAGTAGACCAATGTACCTAAATATTTGGTATACCAGAGGAAGAAGGAAGGAACATGACATTGCTCATGTAAGGGCAGTCCAGTTGGGACCAGCTCCAGGGGCTCCCCTCCTTTACTGGGGAACTCTAGTTACCCATAGGTGTTTGCTGGGAAGTGTCACCTGCACCCACACTTAGTAGAGTCCAAGCTGATGTTCTCCATCTTCCAAGCAGGTCAGCCAGACCTGCACCCCAAGCAGAGCTACTTTGAGGGTTCTCAGGAGCAGAACTGATGGGGCATTAAGCATGTTGACAGAATGTAAATGTTTCCAGTGGCAAATGAAAAGAGGGTGGTGGTTTTGAAGGGTGAAATTTGAGTAAATGCACTACAACCCTACAGTCTATTCAGGAGTTTCAGTCCTCTGTGGATATTGGCCTACATAAGAAGCCTCTGGACTGTGCTTTTTCATAAGATCCTGAGTGACTTTGTAAGCATTCAGCAGCTTCCAAATCCTTCACTTTCAACAACACTGCTCTTTGTACTAAAAATTTAGTATATAAAGCCATATCATAGACTTGGGTTTGAAATATACTCAGAAAAGCTCTATGTAATGGCATCTTAATGCCTAGACAAATGCAAAATTAATACACTGAAGTTGTCCAGCAGCAGTAAGAGTAAAAGCAGCATGATTTTTTAATGTTTTGTTGGGTTTTTTTAATAACAAGCTCTATTTCTGAAACAGGCAGTGGAAAATCTTCTCAAGCTGTAAGCTCAGCGTCCCCGGAGTGAATAGGATTCAATGTAGCATGGATAATTTGTTTGCTTTGCAATTATTTTCCGTCAGTGGAGACAAATTGATTTGTACAATAAAATTGACGGTCACTGAAAAGCAGCTGGCTTTCTAAACTGTAAAAGAATTTGACTAGGTTAAGTGAGTACCAAATATTTGAGTACTGGGGTGTCCTTTTGTACTGGTAAAACTTGCAACAATTTTAGGGCTTGCCAGTGATTGCTGTGTGAAATTCAGCATCAGGGAATGCCAGAGCTGTTATTCTTAATACCACTCTGAGCAGGACCATTGACAGTTTATTAGTGGCCTGCTTTGAAAATTATTTCCACCAAAACAGAAATCAAAATGGAAGAAAAGAAACTGGTAGAGCAGATGAATAGGTAGGAAGGAAATTACAATAATTGCCTTCAAACTGCCACCTTAATTATTAAAGGAAACTAGATATTTAGCATGAGTTAAATAAATATAGCAAAGCTGAGGATGTTAAGCAGCAAGAGGGTTTCTGACAGAGAAAATCATGGAGCAAAAGCTTTATCTGGTAAATAGGAGCATGCCAGTGAGGTGTGTTTCCACAAAGCATTGGTAGCGGAAGCAAAGAAGAAATAACCATTTTGTGCTGCCACTAGAGTATTTGGATATTTGTCCAAATAAAAATATTTAAAGCCCATAAAAATTAAACAGCTATTGACATCCATTCTTTAACTTTTCTGTGTAAAAACCAAAGATTTCATTGTCAAAAACACTGGCAAAACTTTAGTGCATTCATGGTCAAATGCTCAGTGTGATTAGGAATGCTGTAGTACCTGGTAGCAGCTTGGAATGAGGCTTTGATTCCAGCACTGGGCTAATCAGGACATACTGTCATATTCAATCAAAATGCAGAATATGCCCCAGAAAAATGCTGGACGTAAAAGTTCAGTAAATTGCTCTGGTTAAACTTCACTTGGATGTTCCAAGTGTTAAACCTCATTGCAGACATCAGGATTAGATTAGTGACACTGTCAGTTTTACAAAAGTCCAAGATCAGCCCTAAGTAAGGTAGAAGTTTGCTAAGATAAGCTAGTTTCTCTTTGCCCCAGACTTAAAGGACCTGGGAAAAATTGATACTGTACAGTTCAAGCACATTTGGCTGGGCTTAATACATAAGGTAAACAAAGCACTCTAAGCACCGATCAAAGTGCAGTTCTGGGGGCCAGTGGCATGATCTTTAGGTGTGAGAAAGAAAGTTTGGAGGAAGAAGGTCACATGTTTGAAGGGCCAGACAATCAGGCATTGGCTTGACCTCTCTGCCTAACTGGGAGCAGCTCTCCCCAGCTACTCATGTGAGCAGGGTTCAGAGGTTACCAATTACTTAGGGAGGCTGAGAAAGTTGGATGGAGCTGCTCTCAGCTGCCATTTCACATTAGCATCAGGCCACTTGCAGGTAGGCTGTCGCAGTTAATGCTTCACTGCCAGTCGCTGGTGTTCTTCAGCCTGCAACTGTGGCATAGCCACTCCCTGTCCCACCGCATGTCTCTTCATGTCTACCCTATGGCATAACCACTCCAGCCCCACTCGCCAGCCCCATGCATTCATGCATCCCATAGCTGCACTCGCGCTACATGGAGGTTGTTTTAATTATATAACTGCTGACTAGGTAACATTTTTATCCCTTTTACTTTTTCATTTTATCCCTTTCTCCTCCTCCCACCTTTGAGTATTTCAGAGCCAAAATAGAAATGAGTGAAATGCTCTAATTGGTTGCAGATATTGAGATAATTAGAGTCATTTCTGTCAACTTTTTCTTACAAATCTTAATATATGTGCCTGCATACACTTAACTATTAACATATTAAGCAAGAGTGACTTAGAAGCTTACGATAGCAGAAGTATACAAACATACATTCAATAAAAGTCTTTTAAGTTATATTAAATTTCTGAAACTTATACTAAAGCTCTTAATTTAAGAACTGATATCATTTTCCAACTTTAGAAGTTAGATTTACCCTTCGAAATTGTCATGGGTGGATAGACTGTCAAACAAGCCCCCTGGGGGAGTTCCCATGCTTTCTTCTGAAGCTACTCCCTCGGGTAGTGACAAACAGGATATTGAACTACCCAGGCCTCTGGTTTGATCCAGTATGGAAAGTCCTATTCTTTTTATTTCACAAGGAGGGTTTGGGGGTTTGGAGGTCTTGCTTGTGGAAGTCACAAAATCGAGAATGATCACACTTCCCTAACGCAAGACATATTTTCTTTCTTAAAATGAGTCAGTTTCCTTTCAGAAATAAGTCTGGTTTTGATTACACATCCTTTTACTTTCCCTGGAAAATGAGTACATTTCTGCTTGGAAATCTTCACATAAGTGAAGAAATTTTCTAGGAAATTAAGTGAGCCACTTCGACTTTACAGTGAAATGCAAAAGCAGACCAGCCTTAGACTGTGAATATACTATTTCACATACTCTGCCAACATATATATTTATGGGGTTTTGGTTGTTTGGTTGCTTGGTTGATTCGGGTTTTTTAGTTCAAAAATCTCCCAAAACACAACTGGAATTATTTTAGTCTTGATTTACACCTCATTTTCTTCTTCTCTTCCTCTTACCAGTTAATTCACCTATGGGGTGAAAGGCAGAATGTTAAACACCGTTTCACAAAGTTAACTTACTGTCTGTTATTTATTGCTACAATCTTACTGGAAATCATATTTTCATGCTACAAATAGGCAAGTATAAGAATAATCAGTCTATGATTCTATGATTCTATTGCAATAGCTGGACAACGGTTGGAATGTCTTGGTCACATGCTATGTGATGCTGCATGGCACAGATTTTGACATATTTGGAGAAAAGTTTGCTACATCTCAAGGTTTTTCAGAAACCAGTCTTTTATTTTTCTTTGAGATTGACATAGAATCATAGAATCATAGAATAGTTAAGGTTAGAAAGGACCTTAAGATCACCAAGTTACAACCCGCTGCCATGGGAAGGGACACTTCACATGAAACCGTGTCACCCAAGGCTCTGTCCAGCCTGGCCTTGAACACTGCCAGCTATGGAGCATTCACAACTTCCCTGGGCAGCCCATTCCAGTGCCTCACCACCCTTACAGTAATCAACTTCTTTCTTATATCCGATCTAAACTTCCCCCATTTAAGTTTGAACCTGTTACCTACACTACACCTATAACTACAGTCCGTAACGAATAGTCCCTCCCCAGCATCCCTATAGGCCCCCTTCAGATACTGGAAGGTTACTATGAGGTCTCCACGCAGCCTTCTCTTCTCCAGGCTGAACAGCCCCAAGTTTCTCAGCCTATCTTCATACGGGAGGTGCTCCAATCCCTTGATCACCCTCTTGGCCCTCCTCTGGACTTGTTCCAACAGTTCCATGCCCTTTTTATGTTGACACCAGAACTGTCATTAGCCTCAGCCTTCTCCAAATCCAGGGTAGCTAGTTCTCCTGATAGCTTCCGGAGGGGGCCCATGTTTTCCCTAGTCTGTCTTTTATTTGCAATATACCTGTAGAATCCCTTCCTGCTATCTTTAACATCCTTAGCCAAGTTTAATTCTAAGTGGGCCTCAGCTTCCCTAACCTGGTCCCTAGCTTACTGGACAACATCCTTGTGTTCTTCCCAGGCCGCCTGTCCTTACTTCCACCTTTTATAAGCCTCTTTTTTCCTTTGAAGTTTCCTCAGCAGCTCCTTATCCATCCAAGGAGGTCTCCTGGCCCTCCTACAGCACTTCCTTCTAGGAGGGATGTATCGCTCCTGAGCTTGCAGCAGGTGATCCTTGAATATCAACCAACAGTCTTGGGCCCCCCTGCCCTCTACAGCTATATCCCATGGAATCTTACTGAGCAGGTTCCTGAAGAGGCCAAAGGCTGCTCTCTTGAAGTCCAGGGCAGTGAGCTTGCTGCACGCTCTTCTCACTGTCCTGACGATCTCGAATTTGACCATCTCATGATCACTGCAATCAAGGCTGCCCTGGAGCATCATGTTTCCAACCAGCCCTTCCCTGTTGGTGAGGACGAGGTCAAGCATGGCACCTCTCCTTGTCGGCTCCTCTGTTTCTTGCAGAAGGAAGTTGTCTTCCACACAGTGGAGGAGCCTCCTGGATTGCTTGTGCCGGGCCATACCGTCCCTCCAACAGATATCAGGGTGGTTGAAGAGACCATGAGAACAAGGTCCTGCGAGCATGAGTCTGTTCCTATCTGTCTATAGGGTGCTTCATCCACAGAGCCCTCTTGATCAGGCAGTCTGTAACAGATCCCCACAATAATGTCCCCCATTGCCGATCTCCATTTAACCCTGACCCACAAATTCTCTGTTGACTGATCACCTGTCCCCAGACAGCATTCCATACTCTCCAGCCTATCCCTAACATAAACAGCAACTTCCCCTCCCCATCTGCCAGGCCTGTTTTTTCTAAAGAGCCTGTAGCCTTCCATTCCAACACTCCAGTAATAGGAGCCATCCCACCATGTTTCTGTGATACCTATTACATCATATTCCCATAGGCGTGCACATGTTTACCCCCCAAAAAAAGCTTCCCTTCCATATAGGCTTTTTCTTCCTATACCTTTTATTTTAGCATCCTTTTACATTGACCTTTCATTTGCCACTATGCCTGAAAATTCGCTGTCATTCCTTGTTTACCAGCACATACTATTTGTATGGCTGCAAATATTACAAATGCACATTGTGATATTCTTATTAATAGTGTAAGAGATCTAATCTTTACAACTTTACCTCACTGGTGTAACTTAAGAGTTACAGGAGAATTAATTAGACTAGTGTGAAAAAATGCTGATATTTAGAATAAACTGAAACAAATGCATAGCCTACTAAAGGCAACTTGCAGACAAGGTTAAAGGGAATCCTAGAGGTGGAACCTCTCCCCACTAAATGTAGCTGGAGTTTCCCACTGGCATTAATTATATTAGATCAGATTCCAGGTTTGCAATTTCATTATTATGCAAGAGGACACTGTGAAGCTTGTAAAGGTATCTTTTTAACCATAAGATTAATAAAGGAGATTGGTTTTCCTTAAAAACACAAGATATTAATTAAAATCTTGAGTCTGGCTTATACTGTTATGGATACTCTTATTTAAGATACATTACAAATATTCTAGTTTGTTCTGTTTTAGCATTTTTGTTGCTACTTGCCAAGTGAGGTTAAATAAGGTAGCAATGTTTTTCCATTTAACTTCTAAGTAAGTGTTATTTTTCTGGCCCCAAAATATCCAATGGTGTTTCCACTATTAAGAAAACCTTAACTAGGTAATCTTTTCGATAATGTAGTTCTGTCACTGTGGGTTTAGTGTGAGAAGTGATTTTATACCTTGATATAAATGGAATTGTAGCGTCTGAACCAGTCTGTGGCCGCAATTCTCATTCACAGCAAAAAGAAAAAGGAGCAAGCTCAGGAAGGTCATGATATGGCATTCAATAGAATCTATAGGGTTCATAGGTTTATAATTGTCCAAATTGCAACATCTATAATCATATATAGTATAATGTAATAGATATCTTCTTTAGGATTATCTATGAAAGAGGAAGGAAATGCAACGTTGACATGTTTTATTTCAGAGTCCATATTGTGCAGATTTGTCCCTCTGCAGAAATATTTTCAGATTTAAACCCTCAGTATCAAAAAACAATTCAAAGTATTGCATAAATTTCAGGGAGAAGACTATGTGCTAGGGAGGAGAATAGCCAGGAAAAGATTCCTGGAAAAACAAGGCTTGTAGAGGAATTTTTCAGCTCATTACTCATTTGGATTGAAGCCAAAGCAGGCAGATTGCTTCAAAGGAGAATTGGTGAGAACTAGCTGAAGATGAGAAAAAGACTGGAGGATTGGATGGAGAAGGAGGAAGCCTACAGGAAGAAAAGGGAAAGTACATGAAAACTGAGATGTTTTCTATGACCTGTAGAGGCACAGACTCTAAGATAAAACAAGGAGAGATCCAGTTTAAATGCTTGACAATAGACAGAAGAAATTTTTTCTGTTTTACATTATCCTCTCTTAAACAAAATATTTATTAAGGTACATGCCCAATTATGCATGAACTCAGCATTGAAAGCAATATTACTGCAGAATATTCTTCTGCATTATTTAATGTAAGAACATTTCTTTGCTCCTTTACTTATAGTTATTCTATATAGAAGAGAGAAACTGCAATCCAGGCTTTTGTGTGAATAGTATTTGGGAAAAAAGAAAACCCAAACAAACCAAAAAAACAAAACCAAAACAACAAAACCATAGTGTGGCATTCTAAAAGCTATGATGTTTAGGAGCTTAACACCACCATCTTTAACTGGCGGATAAAATCTCCTTATGGCCTGTGTGAAATTCAGTGGATTTAAGAATGTACTTTAAAGAAACTTCAATCAAAAATCCCAGTGCCGAAGCAAAAACATGTGTTACAGAGAGAAATGTTTATAGCAGAAGTGTCAGGAATAGCAATTAAGGAAAATTTGGAAATCTAAAGGTCTCTAGGTGACTGAGTCTTTATGAATTTAGCTACTTATGAAAGAAGAAAACCTGAACAGAAAAGGACTTTTTAAAGGTACTGTCAAATGTAAACGTAAATATTAGACCCAGTTTGGAAAGGAAGAAAAGCCATAAAGTACAGAGAGAACAGAAGAGTAATTTTTTGCAATGTGTATGTTAAAGTTTTATATTCCCTTTATCAGTGAAAATTGTATGTCTGAGTAATGTCAAAATAAATATTAAATAAATAGACATATTTAAATGTCCACTGTAACACTTCTTTTCATCATTGATCACATTTAAGAGTTACACATATACTATGCCAGTATAGTACCAGTATGTCCTGATTTCTTCATGAGGTTATAGATAGTTTTCAATTGCTTGAAGGACATGGACACCACTTATTTCAGTGTGCCGTGTGGTGTTAAGAGAGGTGAACAGGAGATAGGACTTTGGAAAAATGGATGTGTTTGATGAAAATATGGTAGAGAAATCATATATAAATTGTACAACAGATTCCTTATTTCTTATTATTTTATTTAAAGTATCTGTCATTCAGGGAGTAACTTATGATAATGCCATTTGATTCAATAACCAGTCACGTTATAAATAATGAATATTGTAATAAGAAATGGTAAATAGTTTCAGTAGCTTGTTTATTGAAACCTCTTGTTGAAAAATATTCACCAGTATAGTTAATGACTGTTTCTGAAGGATAAGCCATCAATAGAAATCAAGGGTTCCATTTGTGACAGGTCTATGATCAATGAGTCAACACTCTGCTTTGACCTGTCATGATGTCAGCCTGCAGTCCAGATGAGACCAATGCCTAAGATATGTCGGTCAGACACTGACACAGAGAGATTGCCAATGGACAGGACAGAAAATGTGAAGGAAGAAAACAGATACTTAAGATGGCCACAATGAGTTAAAAGATTGAGGAGGGAAAGAAGAGTAGGACCTAATTCCAGTCCTGCAAGGTCTCTGGAAAGGCTTTATGGTACTTGAAGGGTCTTGCTGCTGTCTGTTTCAAAGAGATGCAAGCAGTGAATGTGGGGTGCAGAGAACATTAAATTGCCCAGATTATGGATTTAAAAGGCACAATGCTACTTCAAAGCAATAGTGAAATGCCTTTGTCTTTATGCCTCTCAAGTGGAATTAATTGTTCCTAAGCATCAGAAAGCATTGTTTTTCCTCCTTCTCTTCTAAAATTTATTAGCCTTCTCTTCATAATAATTTGCAGAGGAATTTAAAAAAGAAAAAACATGATGAGAAGGTACAGGTTTACAGGATGGAGTTTTTTATCCCTTGATCATTCAAAACTGAAGAAGTGTCCCCAGTCTTCAAAGATTAAATCATTTACATCCCCACCACATCAGCTGATCCTGGTTAAGCTAAGACAAAGAACAAATAATCACAGTGGGCAAAGAGCAACCAAAAAAAGCTGTTACCATAGTGGCAGACTCTGGAATAATGCTCTGCCTTTGTTGAGTAGCTGCTGAATGGTGCCTGGAGAGCCAGGGAAGCTTTTGCTTGATTTATTAGATTGAGGAAGCTGGATGGCATCAAGCTTCAAATCAGATGAGGTCTTTGAAATTATAGCCCTACCAAAGTTTTTGCATGTCACTGAGATGTACTGATAGCAGCCAGCCCACGTAGGGTTGCATTTCAGTACAGAACGCTCATTTTAAAATTCCCCAGTGAGTTACAGGAAGAGAGGAGCAGGAAAAGCAAAGAAAGGTTGAGGAGACTGGAGCTCTGATCTCCCTTTATGTTATGTATAGATGTGGTGATAAATGGTGCTGTGCATGTGGCTTTTCAGTCACACTGGCACACAGAAACCATGACAGACAATAATTATCCTCTTTGAAGTCCAATGAACCAATGATGTTGTAGAAAACTGCAGCTCTTGGACAATATCAAGTAGATCTGATTTCTGTTATTCCCCAGGAACATCCTGATGGCAGGAAAACTTATCAAAGGGGATAAACAGAAGCAAAATAAAGTCAACCTTTCCATTACAAGATTGAAAATCAAGATATCTGGGTTCAGTTCTCAAGTCTCCTGTAACACTGAATGAATTACAGCAAGGTAAACGCCTCAGATACTCATCTATCCAAGTGGCTAGTGGTCCCTCACCTGCTGCCTTTTTTGTCAATGGCTTTTTAACTAAAATATTTTTGCCAACTATCAGGTCTTTAGTAGCAGGGTTTTATCTAATTGCAATGCTATGATATGTAAAATAAATTTTAAAATATCTAAAACTTTCTTTATTTCATGTTTCTTTATTTTGAACTTGTATAAAGATAATACCCTACCCTGATAATTAACATGATCAAAGGTAACACCAAGTTCTTCCACTACATGCTTCACCACCCTAGAGAGAAATTAAGACTCATTCAGGTGAATAGCACCTCTCCTCATGATGTAAAATCTAAACTTGTCTATTTAAAGCTCTTATGCTTTTTTCCCTCTCCTAGCTTTATATTACATCAAAATATTCACTCTGTTAAAAGAGCATTTTAAAACAGGTGGGGGATGATTTCAGCCAAAATCTTTCTTCCCATCCCCATGTTCAGTCTACCTCCAGTGTTTGAAGCAGTTTTTATTGTCATTTTTGTTTTTCATTGGTAGTAACTAGCTAAGCAGAAGCAGACCTGTGATGGCAGTAGTATATGACAATGGGTACTGCAGAAGGTGGGAAAGTCACAACGAAGCGAAGGGGGAAGTAGGCAGATATAGCCAAACTGCTCCTTTGGGGAGTGTTCCCAGCTTCAGAAAAGTGTAATAGGATCCATCCCAGGATATTTTAGCTCTTTCCTGGGCAGGAAGAAACAGTCCACGTATAATCTTAAGGTTGCTACACCACGAAAGATGTAACTATCTTCAGAAACCTCAGCAAGGACCTGTAGTTCTCAGCAGTAGCACAGTGTTTAAGACCTTTTTTTATTGAATGTTTGCACTTCTCAGGTGTAGCTGCTTATGCCTGTGCAAGCATTTCACTTTTTCTCTATCTTGCGTACTTTATCCTACCCTCTTCCCCTCAGTGAGTATTATCATCCCTTATTTCTGGGTTGGATGCAGGAGGTCAGATGTATCATGATGATCAGATTACTTTGGAAAGGCAAAGATGAAGTTGTGTAGTGGAAAATCTAACTCTGTGGAGGTTTAATAGCAGTGCTTGCTCCAGCTCTGCCATTTGGAGAGGATGTCTGCATCTGCATGTCATGGCCACCCTTCTAGATATCGCCATCCTCCCAGTGCCAGCTGGGCATGTACCGTTCACACTGCATCTTCTTCTAGTGATAAGAAGCCAAGTCTGCAAAACTGGCCAAGAAACCCTTTTTTAGCATAGAACATCCACAGCTTTCTCTGCCCATGTAGTTCTCCAGCACGTTCCTCCTGCAGCTCAGTCTGCCTTTGGCTTCCCTCAGCACTCCTCAACAGTCACCCACTGCCTTGCTCTCCTCCTGATGGCAATGGTTATGCCCTATAGCAGTGATGTTTAAGGATTATCCTCTACCCCTGCTGGCTAGGCCAGGCAGAAGGGCAATTGCTAGGAGTAGCTGTTTCTTTCCTAGCTGATGCACTGTACTTGCTTTCCCTTTCATGTATGCTGGCATGACTTGCAAAGTATTATTTTAGTTGCAGTCATAACTAAAGCTAATAAAATGCTATTATGGTTAATTATATTCACTGGCAAGGCACTTAAACTTTACATGAAATGGCATCCCAGTAGGCTTGAGTTTTCATAACATATGGCAGTTGGAGTGGCAAGGTTTTAAAAAACATGTAATTTCATTAGAGTAACAAGACAACCACTTGAGTAGTCTTTTTATGACATGTTTAATGGTGCTGCCATATGGATGGCTTGTAAACAAAAAAAACCCTGCGGAAGGCTAGATGACGTAAGGGGCACATGCATCTGCCAGAGGATATCCCAGCATGCTTCAAGCATTTGCAGCTTTAATAAGCACTTAGAATCATTGAATCATAGAATAGTTAGGGTTGGAAAGGACCTTAAGATCATCTACTTCCAACCCACTGCCATGGGCAGGGACATCTCCCACTAAACCATGCCACCCAAGGCTATGTCCAACCTGGCTTTGAACACTGCCAGCGATGGAGTATTCACAGCTTCCCTGGGCAGCCCATTCCAGAGCCTCACCACCCTTACAGTAAAGAACTTCCTTCTTATATCCAATCTAAACTTCCCCCATTTAAGTTTGAACCCGTTACCCCTTGTCCTCTCACTACAGTCCCTCATGAAGAGTCCCTCCCCAGCATCCCTATAGGACCCCTTCAGATACTGGAAGGCTGCTATGAGGTCTCCATGCAGCCTTCTCTTCTCCAGGCTCAACAGCCCCAACTTTCTCAGCCTATCTTCATACGGGAGGTGCTCTAGTCCCCTGATCATCCTCGTGGCCCTCCTCTGGACTTGTTCCAACAGTTCCATGTCCTTTTTATGTTGAGGACACCAGAACTGCACACAATACTCCAAGTGAGGTCTCAGGAGAGCAGAGTAGAGGGGCAGGATCACCTCCCTTGACCTGCTGGTCATGCTCCTTTTGATCATTTTGAGCAAGGTCAGTCCCAACACAGATCCCTGAGGGATACCACCCATTACTTGTCTCCAGCTGGACATTGAGCTGTTGACCACAACCCTGTGCTCAGCCATCCAGCCAGTTTTTTATCCACCAAGTGGTCCACCTATCAAATTGATGTCTCTCCAATTTAGAGACAAGGATATCTTGTGGGACAGTGTTGAATGCTTTGCACAAGTCCAGGTAGAAGATACAAGTACAAGGCCAGGTAGAGGTCAAACGTTTTGCACAAGTCCAGGTAGAAGTTCAGGCACTTCTCAGCACCTTGTGCTTACGAAAAAGTGCAGTGAGGCTGTGTGCATTCTTGCCTATTTACAGAACTGATTTTTATTTGAAAATTAAAAAACAAGAAAGTGTGTGAGGTTATTGCAAATTTTGTCATAAATTTCCTTCAGGCCCTTGGGATGTCCTGCTGTCCACCAAGGAGCTTTTCTCACTGGCTTTACTAACTAGAAGATATTTATTCTATACTGATCTCAATGCTACTAACTTCTAAGCTAGCTCCGCAGTTTTGTGGAGGAGATGACTTTTCCTGTCTTTTGAGCACCCTGGAAAGTTATTTTGGGACACCATATTATTAATGGGATGTCCTAAAGTAGTTAGTGTAATTAGCTATATAAGAGCATTTATTTATGACATAAATACAAAAATAGTGTTATAAAGGTTTACTGGGATGCAGGTGACAGAAAGCAAAATCATGTTTATCTGCAAGGGCAAACCCAGGAGACCTGTCTCTCTCTTCATACCTAGCTGCATAGGTGTAGGTGCTCTTGTACCAGTAAGTTTGGTTATGCGCATCTCAGAAGGCATTTATAGGAAAGACCCTTCAGTTTGGAATGCGCACAAATTTCTGTTCCTCTTTACCTTTGTCAGAGGACTCATGCATGATCATACTTTCCCCCTTCTCAGTTCTTCTGCCTCAAATTATTGTACCTCAATCTGCAATATGGTACTGAACTTCCAGGCTAGCTATCTTTTCTCAGTGTTTTGGAAATAACTGCTGTGCCTTTGGCAAACTAGATGTTTGACAATAATTCTGGCAATTCCCTACCCACAGAAAAGTGATGTGCCTAATGAAGTAATTTGCAAATATCAGACAAACTGTTCTGCAGAACACATAGCTCGCATTATCATTCAGTTTCCAATAATATTTCACGAAAAGCAGCCTGCTACTGACTCCTGACTGAAATTATATATGATGATAAATAACCACCACAAGGTGTTAATCTCCAAAGGGTCACGACTCCATCACAGTCTTGATTTTTCTTAGATATATCATAATAACGGCTTTTAAATACTGTTTCAGTTGAATTTATATTGGTTGTCCGATTTAACTTGTTAATCACTAGTGCAGTCAGAGTTTTGAGTGGTTCCAAGCAGGTGTCAGTCACAACTGCTCAACAGACATGCATAGTAAACAAGAAGAGGAACTTTTAGGCACTGTGGAAGCACAGGATTAGGAAAATACAGATGTGAAGTGGAGGAAAGCTGTAGGTGTTTACCATGGGCATTAAGGGACAGGGAAGACAGGCACTGAAACAGATGTTGAAGCAGGTTGATGGAGTAGAATTTGCAGAAGGAAGCTTTCAGAATGGAAACAGACTGAAGGGGAAAGGGAAGGAAGAACCCTTCGCCTGCCAGCGCAGCAGAAAGATGATAGTGAGGAGGATTAAGAGCACCAGAAGGGTTATAGACACTGAGATTTTTGGGACCTCAGAAACACTGAGATGGCCATCAGAAGAACTTGTGGTGAGTTATCATAAAGTAGGAAATTGGGTCACTTCTGTTTTGTTGTGGAATAAAGGAAAGCCGTCTCATTCTCAGCTTCCCTAAGCTGCATTTTGCCTTTTTAATGGGTGACTTGAGAGCTCATTAAAGAACAAATCCAGTAACACAGACTTGAGTAACACAAAATGTGAGCAGACGTTACGCAATCTCTTGTGTGTGTAATTTTGCCCCGGTACTTGCCATGTCAGGGGTGACCTATAATAATAACTCCTCCAAACTTTCTCTTCTGCAGTCCTTCTAACCACGGACTGCAGTAGTGTGGGACTGCGTGATGACTTTGTGATGCTGACAACTGAAGACCAAACTTAAACTACTAAATTCTTTTTAATAACAACCAAACATAGGATGCAAAGTCTCTAGAAGCTGCCTAACTTGTCAACTCTGCTTTTAAGGATGTAATTTGCCAAGTAGCAATCTACAATTTACCTACCTATTCTCTTTTAAAACACTTTTTTAAAAACAAAGTATTAAATCTTGGCAAAGGCTTTTGGCTAAAATGCAGTAAATATATTATAAACAGATTTTTACAGTATGTTTCCATGTTTTATTTACTATACACTCTAGACCTATGCAAAAGCTTTTCTATAAGTTTTCCTGTTATGAATGGAAAATAACAGCTTTAGGGTTTCGTAAAAGCCAGAGAACAAATAAATTTCCAACGTAGTTCAGGACAATAGTTCCAACTGAAAAACCTTTGTGTCTTCATACTGTGAAGGTGGCATTTTCCAAGACTGCCATTCACACAAAAACTAAGCTTAACAAATTGAATCATTCACATACTCCTTCATAACTCTAAAATATTTCCTTATTGATTTGTTTCCAAAGACCATTTTAAAATAACAAAAGTAGAATCTCTTCAAGCAAGGGTGTGTGCTTCTTAAGCTCTTTCTTTCCACTGTAAAACCAGTTTGCAATATAAGACTGCTCCATTTGCCTCTGAATATTTGGTCTGGGAAGTGAGAAATAGGTATTTTTAAAGTGAGTTTAGAAATCAGTGGACAGTTTTCTGAAAAAGACTAATGAGTAAGTGCAGCGATGGATGCTGATAGCAAAATTTCCACTTCACAAAAAAAACCCAAAAAAGGAAGTAAAAAGAGTAAAGTTTCTCTCTTAACCCACATAAAGGGCAAATTATAGAGGCCAGGCAAGGATAATAAGTGTGTGATTGACAGCTGACAGAATGCCAGTGAAAATTTCTCCCTCCCTTAGGATATTGTTTTGATAATCTTTGCCAATTTTATACTTTATGAAACTAGAGATTTTTCTTTTTTCTGTATGGATATTTTTTGAGGGATGGAGGTTGCACTTGTCAATTGCACATCAAAATAGGGTGGATAGACAGCGAAATGAAATGTAAACAACAGCTCCAGGTTTGTTTTTCTCTTTGGGCTGTTGGGGGATGTTTTTGTACATGAAGGTTAATAGAGCACAGTAGCAGCCTTCATCAGTTCTTAAGGACATTTGGCCAATGCACTCATACGACTTAGCTGACCAGAGAGTTATCACCTGGTTTTGTTTAGTCAAAAAAGTCTATAAAAAGTGTGACTGTAAAGTAGCAGAATGGGCTTACACGTTTATGGTATTTAAAGACTACATGTTTGCCTAAAAATATTTACAGCATTTTCTGTGCATCCATCATTACATCACAGGGTCTATCATTCCACTCGGTCCACTTCGTTTTACACACCTGCAAAGTTTGTGTGAGAATGTGCTGATGTCCAGTTTTACCCATATAACTCTACTAATTTCAGATAATATCTTCTGTGGCATAGAAGTCCATTGCGTTTGGTAGGTTATCACCACTGTTACTGATTGGAATTTACCAAACAGTTCTGTAGATGATGATTTGTAAAAAGTTTCAGTTTCTTCTACTGAATAAGCTTTAGAGTAGGAAAGGGTGGATGCACATCTTCTTGACTACGGATCTAGTGGGGATTACCTTGAGAACACTTGAGCTAGAGTCCACTTCTGATCTATCTACAGCAAATCTGAAGCAGGGCTAAAGAGGTGAGGACAGCTTCACTCTGAATTGTACCACTTCAGTCTCATATTTTGATGCCAAAAGAGGGCTCTGATAACAAAGGAAATGAAATAAACTATTTAAAAATGTTTATAGATGTAATGAGTCCCAGTGGAAGAGTGCCTTTTAAGTTAGTTTCTTTGTGAAAACAGTGTGTTATTCAGAATGATGAAACTCTACAGTTTCACATTAGTTTAATTTATCATAGAGTTTTTTTGCCTTGTTAGCTGAGATGGGATAGGTGCTTGAATACAATAAAAGTGCAATTTACTGTAGTCTTGGAGATTAATCCTTTAAAAATACATCCAAGTAGCATTTCATGCAGGCATGTTCCCACTGAATGCAGTGAGGCTGCACTGACACATCTGTGACCTAGTGGCTACTTTCACATAAAATGTGATTTTGGTACCTTGTGACTAATTCACTGGGGTCTGATGAAATGTGTATGAAATTTTCTTCTGTCTAAGGTATACCACGCACAATCTTGCTATTGATATGCATTGAATGTCTTGTATCCTTGAAAGAAAATGTTCTCTCCTTTTATGCTCTTAGCTCTTTCTGTCTGTCCTACATCCATTTCTTTGTGTCTGGAGATGTCATTTTTCTTTACTTACTTTATGCAAAGGCAAATAATAATACTTGTCAATTTATTTGTGGTGATTTCGGCTGCATAACTAATGCTCTTCTGCTTGATAAGATGTTGTTGCTTTCTGTAATTATAGTTCTGCTTATGCCCTTGAGGAAGAACATCTGCTATTTCCCACTCATGAGTTATATTTCGTCCTCTCATTTCTTCAGCGTTATCCTGTACCACAGTGATATGGTGGTCTCTGATGCCCTTTGCAGTACTTTTCCTTGGGGTTCTGTACAGCAAGGTCCTCAACCATCCTTTTCACTTTCCCCTTCTTTTATCAACCCCTTGTGCTGTTGTCCTCAATGTGGGTGATGTATTCACCGGTTCAGCTGAGAGGGGAGGGGCAGAGGTGTGCAGGGACCGCCTTGGAAGGGAACAAATGCACAGTGGAAGCCTGAGGACAACATGCTGCAATGCTCTTACTGAAATGAGCAGTGTAGGCTGTCAGGGTCATGATATGTGACCACCCAGTTAGAACAGAAGATAAGAAGAGGAGGAAAAAAACACCTTCTCTTTTCAGACACTTACCAGTAAAATTCTGCCAACTTGGCATATGTTTCCCACCATATTTGTTGCTTCCGTTGTTTATTGTTGCTTGTAAAACAGCTGAAAGATCTTCTGATAATCCTTTGCTCTTACACGTATATAATTTGCTTTGAAAGTTATTTTTTGATATGAACATGTCGTGGTTTAAGTCCAGTCAGCCACGCAGTTTCTCTCTCACTCACTTCCCCCTCTTTCTTCCCCCCGCTCCTGGAGGGATGGGAAGGAGAATCGAAAAGAATGCAACTCCCACAGGTTGAGATAAGAACAGTTTAGTAACTAAAGTATAACACAAGACCGCTACTGCTACCACCAATAATAATAATGACAAGGCAAATACAAGGAAAGAATACAATAGCTCACCCCTTCTAATACAAAGCCCGACCACTCACTTGCCCCTCCTTCTTCCCCCCCACTCCGAGGGGGGGGGGGTGGGAACTGGGAGAAGAATCAAAAGAATGCAACTCCCACGGGTTGAGATAAAAACAGTCCAGTAACTAAGGTATAACACAAACCACCGCTGCCACCACCACCACCAACAATGACCAGGGAAATACAAGGGAAGAGGATACAATTGCTCACCACTTGATGACTGAGCTGTGAACTGAACTCTTCCGGATTCCTGTCCCCAGTTTTACATCCTGGGCATGATGTGCTGTGGCATGGAATAGCTCTTTGGTCAGTTTGGGTCAAGTGTCCTGTCTCTGCCTCTTCCTGGCTTCCCCCCCTTCCCTGGCAGAGCATGAGACTCAGAAAGTCCTTGGTCAGGCCAAAACATTCTAAGCCATAACTATAAACATCGATGTTATCAGCGCTGTTCCCAGACCAAAAATTGAAAACACAGCACTGCACCAGCTACTACGAAGGAGAAAAATGACTGCTGCTGCTGAACCCATGACAGAACATAAAACAACATTGTGTAGTAAGCAAATTTTGAGGGATAATATATGTATTTGTGGAATACTCAAAATTAACTTTGGATTTTTTCACATTTTTGTGATGTTTGCTTTCTTGTGTAATAACTATTTTTATACATAAGCCATCATTGATTATTGCATGTCCAGAATTGGGTGTGATCTCCATGCAAGAGACTGTGTCAAAAAATTTGAAATGTTTGGGTTTTAGCAGGAGCTGGGGAGAATACAGACGTCATTACTCATAATAGGCAAAGAGAAAAAAAGTGTTGAACACATTGAAGTAGGAGGGAATGAGGCTAGAAAACAGCTGTAGAAGACCATGCAATTGCACCTAATGTTAACTTAGATGTTAGGGGAAAGTTAACTATAAAGTGGTACACTGGATGTGAGACTGGTCTTGTTCATGGAAGAGATATGTGAGAAGATAGACAAAACCAGGGACAATGACGATCCCTTAAAAGAAATGATGAAAATTACAGATTTGGCAAGGTATAATATGACAAACAGATGGAGGTCCACGTAGGAGAACTGTAGTGTGGAGAGAGACAAGCCTGGGAGCAACATGTACAATGTTTTGCTGCCATGAAAACTGCTGAGGTCTTTGCATACATAAACCAGTACAAATCCATGGAAGAAAAAACAAGGAAGAAAAGTATCCCTAAATGGCAATACTGAGGTAGGCTTCTCCATCCTTTTTATTACTGAAATGAAAGAAGAATCCAATGAAACTGGATCTTGTTATACAGGCAAAGGAGAAAGCAGACGGTGGCTCTTTTGAGAGCAGGGAAGCATATCTCCTTTATCTCACCCAAGAGGTGAAGAGGTATAAATATATCAGTACTGGAATTCATGTTTCAAGAGGAAAACAAGTTAAAAGGTGGGAAAGGAGGCAACAATAAAAGACTAACTGCTGGGACTTGTATTTGTAATTACAGAAATATCAACAGCCAACCTCAGCACTGAATAAATTTAAAAAGATTAAGGATGAGGAGAAGTGAACAGGGAACTAAAAATGTGGTTGAGGCAACAGAGTGGTTAAGTGGAGGAAACAGGAGAATAACAGGAGCTGAAGAGCCAAGGGGGGAAAACTCAAAGGGTAATGAAGAAGTGTAAAGGAAACAGAAATAAAGTATAGCAAAATAAATGAGTAAAGGGGAAGAAGAGAAAAAAAAAAGAGCAAGGCAGTATGCAATCAGTTCTATAAACTTACTTAAATATCATCAGTGGCTTGCTCCAGACCAGTAATAGTGCTGTCTGGAAGCTTTGCTCTCACTGAAGTGAGCAATGGTGATGTGGGCCTGGTGACCTGCAGGGTGACATGGGACCTTGTACCATGTGGGCGCTAACAGGATCAGCAGCATTTGATGGCATCCCATGGCTCTGCTGTGTACTAGAAGGGACAAGGTTTCTCCTACTTTCTTGTAATCCACTCTCCTCCTGTTCTGGGAGGGGAGGGGGTGATGCTCACTGTGAAAAAGGCTGCTTTTCATGCACATACACATGCTCAGTTTCTCAGAGTACCTCATACTGCACTCTGAAGGGGGACATGGGAAAAGATGCAAGCCGGAATAGATTTGAGCCTTTTTTTGGAAGAGGAAGTAAGGACAAGGGACAGGCAAATGTTGACATCTGGAGAGTGGTAACAGCTGTGAAGACCTCAGGGCCAAGGACTTTTGTTCCTGACCTTAGGGAGAAACCGGAGAGTACTGACCACATGGAGTGGTTGCAAGGAAGAGTGAGGGCAAAGGGGAGGCAGAAGTGGCAGCCCCTTATTTTTGTACCCTGGAGCCTTGGTAATACATCTCTGTAAAGAGTCCAGTGTATGTTCATATGAGAAGTTACTCCTTTCTGTCTGAAGTCATGTTAAAAATAACTCTCTTTGGGCCTTAGGGCATTGCAGTATAATGAAGTTAAAAGGATAAACGCTATTAAATGTCTGAATAATGTTGCTAACATAGCTTGTCTTCCTGATCATTTTGTTAAACTACAGTAACATACAATCATGTCACCATTAATACTTCCTGCATGTGCAGGAAAGAAGAATACAAAGAGTATGAAATATCAATTGATTTTAGGATGATGTGTTTTGTATTGAAAACAGCTGGGTAACTTATTCTCTCGTATGGCTGGTGATGGGTACTGGAAACATCACACATTTTTATTGTTGAAACAGCGTGCAAACTATTCAGAGCAATACACCTACATCTGTACCGCATTATACTGTGTGCCTGGCTGCCATCATTTTATGGACTCAATATCTGTCCAAACATTATTTTTACTGGGTCTCGTAACTCCATAGTTGGTCCACCTGTAGAGCCTGCGAGTTATCAAGTTAGTGTGTTTTGCCATTGTCATGTGTCCAGTTTTCAAATTAAAGTGGTTTCCAACTGGACTACAAAGAAACAGAACTGCTGTTCTTATAGCTATTTTTATCTTAACTACACCCATTCCTATTTATCATTGCAGTCCGCTGGAAAAAGTCTGCTTTCCAACAAAGAGAATTTAAATTTTTGGATGGGAGAGGAGAACATGTACCGTATTCTTCATCTCCTTTTTATTATCATATAATTATTACCACACTTGATACTTGTTTATCGCTATCACATTAGAAAGCAGGAATGGCTGTCCAATATCTGGGTTGTAAAATCTCCCTGGCACGTTCCTGAGGCTCACTTAGACTGTTCATGATCATTCAGACATCAAAGGCAGCTAGAATCCAAACTCTGCTTTGAAGACAAACAGCCATTGTTAAAACCAACTTGGTACATTCTTGGCAAGGCCCTATTGCCACAACCTTTGCTCCCTCTGGCTAACACTGATTTGAACAATACAATTTTTATTTGGTCTTCTCTATCAGGTATGGTCCTTCTCACTCTTTTCTTTTTTCCTGACCTCTGTTGACCACCTCTACCTTCCTTTGCCTTTTCCATTTGTATTTCACCATAGGTATTACCTTCTGTTGCATTTCTGTGTACTGGTTCTTTGTCGAAGTACCCTTGAGCTTCTATCTCTGGATGCTGCCTGTCTTCCTTTCCTCCCTCCTCTGTCCAGTGTCCCACTCTCAAGGCTGTCCCCCCAAAGCTGTCATTGCCTTTCCAGACTTCAAGACCTCAGTTGATCCCAGGCTATAGCACCTGCAAGATCCCAAGCTCCACCCATTGCTCACTGGATCAGATGGCGGACAGACACCTCGAAGGCCGGGATAGTCCATGACCTTTTGGTGGGCTGACAGGGCCACATAACATACTGGCTGTGTAACAGTGGGAAGTCCAAGAACCTAGAGAGTGTCCTGACAGCAGGATAGTCCCAGAGCCTAAGAATTCCCAGTTCATGTAACGACCACATGAGCTGTTCAGAAATATGCCATTTTTCATTGCTCTACTCTTTCCTGCTACCACACTCATCACAGCTTTATACTGCAAGCTCCACCAATGTAGTTGGCAGTGTGTGGTTGCTTGAATACCGTGTCACTTCCTATACAGAAAAGTGTAAGATGACCTTTAGATACTGCAGCAAGCACACAGGTTGTATTACAGTTGTATTTTCAGCCACAAAAATGGCAGCCTGATTCACTGTAAATTACTTACTTTGTTCTAGTTTCTATATTCAGCTGATTGCACAACCGTTTACAACCCAACTTCAAAGGTTCCAAAATATTTTAACAATTTTATGGACTAGAAGTACAAGCATAAGCTTTTCAATGAAGTCTATGTGACTAAGCCTTTTAAGAGGTCTTTATGAGAACTAAAATGGGCAGGTTCTGTGGACCACCACTGTGTTATTAGGCTTATTAAGTTGTCTCTAATGTACCCTGCAGTCTTTGCAGTCTAGGAAAGAAACATCTGGTCCATGAAGGTTTCCATTTGTATCTATTTTGTTAACTTCATTAAGCAACTAAATAGAAAAAAAAATGCTTAATGCCATGAAAACAAAACTACTTCAGCTAAAATGATTTGAGGTCAAATTAGTCACACAACTGGATAAAATATCACAATTATTACAGCCAGCAACCACTCTAAGTCTTTACCCAGAATTAGGGATAATGGTAAACCTTATTCATCTACTACTGCCCGGTAACAGGCCACTATCCATGCAATAAAAATATCTATGTGTTAGACTCTAAAGAGACATGGGTGTATGTTGCCCATGAGCTCATCCTGATTCAAAGATGTTTAATTACATCATTAAAGGACTAGGTCCCTTTTACTCTCCTCTGCTTCTCACTTGTTTTTTTAATATTTGGGTTTTGTCCTTTGCCAATATAACTGCACAGCTTCAGGTATGGAGCTTGATGGCTACCCAGACAGGCTGAAAAGACATTGAGGAATGTTCATATTTGCTCACCGTACATGTGGAAGATGTCCCATCTCCACTGACACAAATGCTCCAGAAAAATGACTGAAATAGTAGAATCATGAAATCATAGAATGGTTTGGGTTGGCAAAGATCTTAAGATCATCTAGTTCCAACCCACTTGCTATGGGCAGGGACACCTCACACTAGACCATGTCACCCAAGACTTCATCCAACCTGGCCTTGAACACTGCCAGGGATGGGGCATTTACCAGTTCTTTGGGCAACCTGTTCCAGTGCCTCACGATCCTCACAGTAAAGAACTTCTTCCTTATATCCACCCTGAACTTCCCCTATTTAAGTTTGAACCCATTGCCTCTTGTCCTGTTGCTACAGTCCCTGATGAAGAGTCCCTCCCCAGCATACTTGTAGCCCCCTTTGGATACTGGAAAGCTGCTATGAGGTCTCCTTGCAGTTTCCCTTCTTCAGGCTGAGCAGCCCCAACTTTTTTCAGCCTGTCTTCATACAGGAGGTGCTTCATGGGGCCATTCTCCTCACACCCATCTCACTGCGAGGCAGCAACCTCAAGCCCAGAAATACTAAGTGTCCTATATTACTGCATCAAAGTTGGCCAGACCTCAATCTATCAGCCAGTATTTTCATTTCCTTAGGATAAAAAGCTCTAAATACACAGGTGCTGAAACAGAAGAAGAAGAATCTTGGCCAGAGACGTCCCTGAGTTAATATGTATGGAGGTACACAGAAAAAAGCAGATTACATGTGATTTTCTTCACTTTCAGGAAATGACATGAAACTAATATCTACATGTTCTCAACATAAGTAGTTAATATTGGTGGATTTAATTGCTGACCTGTTCAGGATATATTGGCTTAGACCAGAAATGCCCTTTTTGAAACTGGATGTGTCTACTTAGTGGCAGGAAGCCAGAGCTGTAACAAACTGCATGTTGGAAAATGCAACTGAGGACATTGGGAGTTTTGTCTATAGGAGTGCAGATGAGCTGCCATCCTCACCTGCTTCCACTGACCCTGTTATCAGTGGGGTAGGGGTGGAAGGTGAGGAGGACAGAGGAACAAAAGCCCCTGTACACTGGTGGAAGAGGCAGAGACAGAAAAGGCAATAACAAGTCCCAGTTGTTTCCAGGCGAAACTGTTTCCACTCGCAAAAGATGACTTCCAGATCCTTGCATTATCAAAGGTTTGAAACAAATGCTGAGTTGAATACCTGGGCAGTTTTAAAGATCAACACTTGTCATCAGCTTTGCTCGGAAGATTTTAGCATACAAAATTAGTACAATATTTAATGAGAATGCCTCAAGAGTAAAGTCATTTTGGTCCTAAAATGTTAATGGTTGACTTTTCCTTTACTAGTCTGTGTATCTCATAGCAAAAAATTTCCTACTTCATGTTTTGTCTAGAAATTGTTGACTTCTGCATTAATTTCTGCCTAAAAATCTTTGTCTGAGTTGTACATTATACAACTCTGTTTAAACCATGGCCAGATAAATGAGACTTATTCCAGTATTTCAATCTGAGGTAGGCAAACAGCAAAAGACATGGGGAAAAAAAAAAGACAAGCTAAAGTTCATCTCATTTAACAGATAGCAGTAACTATCTTAGAAGTGATTGGCTTATTATGGATACTTTAAACATCTGCAGAAAGCAGCTTTCTATACCCACAGTAAGGTCATTAGTGAGGGAGGGAGAGAGGGAGATAGGCAGCGAGGGAGTTAGCTGATACCACAATCATCTTTCCTGTGCAGACACTGAACTGGAAGCTCCTCATTTTGACACATTCCCCTCAAAATAAAGATTCTTGGCACTATAAGGAAGGAAATGTTAGTTACAGCAGAAAAATAACCAAAGCAGAACCCCAGCTTTGAAGAACTGGCTAAATTTAGACCTACATACGTGTAGATTTTCCTCCCAGTGTAAGAAGTTCAAAGAGATATATTGCTACTAAGTATGACAGCAAAAGTAATATTGCCACTATGCTCCATTATCATTCTGCACAAAATCAATATCAAAACAACCCAAGTCTAGACACATAAATGTCAAACTATTTAACAAGAAGCAGTTAGTGCAGAAAAAAACACTTAAATGGCAATTGAGGTAGTCTGATGGATCTTAAAGTAGCTTACCAGGATTTATGTAAGATAAAAACAGTTTAACTAAGCATGTAGAACAAAGCCTGGGGGCTTATGGCTAAGAACAATATCAGAAGAACATCTAACTCTTTATCGTACCTGTCAGGTCCTAGTAGTTGGCTGTTCAGTCAGAGGTGGAAGGCCTTCTAAATCTCCTGATTTCCTCCTTGATTTTAGGTTTTAGGTTACTTAATAAAATTATCATTCACCTTCGATCACAAGACAGAGTGCCCAGTTCACAAAAACACGTTTGAGTTATTCTTGTTACTCATATGAAACCTATAATTTTCAGAGTGCTTTTTCCTCTTTTTATGTCATTCTCTATTGAGAGCTGACAAAAAGATTGCTAGCAAATAATATCCTCCCAAAAATGGAATTCTGGAGGGAGAAAATTAATAGAAATTAACACTTAATTAAAAAAGTAAAACAGCTAAACACTGAAACTCATTTCAGGCAATGAAATAAGGGGGATGGAAGAATGGGAAATGTAGAGACATTAACTTAAAAATCACCAAATATTTTTTTCTTAGTTTCTGAAGATTATCTTTTAATGTAAGGGGCTTTCTATTGGCTTTCAAATAGAGCTAAAATAAAAAATAGAATGAAAAGCAATTAGGGCTTAGGTGGAGCAAAATATTACTATTTGGCTCATAATTCATTTTTAACTGTTCATTGTTGCTCTTTTTGAAACCAAAAGACATTTTGATTCTGACATGAATCAATTTTTTTCTGATGTGGTTACAAAACAAAAAACCCGTCTGAAATGAAGCCTAGCTGGGGTGTTGCAGTGCTGAAAAAAACATACCTTCAATGTAAATAGAACTAGAGGAGATTTTATTGTGTGAAACATCTTTCATTTCACAGCCTTCAGCAGAAGTCATTAACAGTCTTCTATAGCGCAGTGAGCTCTGTGGGGAAGCACATTGCTGATTTCCCTGATAAGAGGAGAGACCTACATTTACACAGGAAAATTTACCCATTAACTGAATAACTATGAACATCAATAGAAAGCTATTACAGTCTCAATGCCAGATCTTCTTTATTTTGAGCAGCGTGTATTACTTAAGATAATTAAGACAATATACAATATTCAACTTCAATATTTCACTGGACCCATTCAGCTTGCCAAAACTCATGAAATGGCTGGCTCTGGAACAACTGTTGTAACTTGTGATTTTTTTGCTGTAACCTGCCCATGAGGAGGAGATGCAGTGTGCAGCGGGTAGGACAACCTACTATAAATTTAGGCGCCTTAACTGTGGCTCTGGACAGAAGCCCATAGGGCCAGCTTTATGAGAGGCACAGGTCGCTCAGGACAAGGAATGGAAGGCTTCCAGGAGTGACACCAATCACTTTGCTCCTCTGTGCGTTGTCTCCAAAAGCAGGTATTTCTTATCTACACCCAGAAGAGCTACTCGAGGCTTGAGGCTGATATAGGTTTTTCAAGAGAGTAAAAACTTTTGTTAGATCTTTTTTTCTTCAAAACCTAACACACAGCAAAAGAGCAAGAATTTTCTAATAAAATGCAGTGTTTCCTTAAGGAAACAATGTATTTTTTAAGGCAACTAACAACTGCCTTATCTATTCTGAGTGATGATCATGAAGATAAGGAAACAATGCCTGACATCAATTATGACAGCAATCCCATTAAGTCAGTCAGATAATTGGAGGCTTAATGTTAGGAAAAGGTTTAAGGATTTTGCAATCACTGTATTGTCTCCAGTATCGTTGTTTTCTGCTTATGACACCCTCTCATGTTGACATGCAAGCACTGTCTTCATCAGCTGGTGTGTGACTTCATGTAAGAAAAGAGTTTGCTTTAAAATGAAATATACCAACCTGGAGAACAGGATTTGAGTGTTATGTCCTGTGTGTTTATACTATGTGGACAGCAACTCATACCTGGACAAACAGACTTCAGAATTCACATGTCCCATAAAACTAAACTGTCTATCCACCAAACACAACTCTAAGGTGCCTGTATGAGTATTGTTTCAATCTGAGGGGGAGGATGCACTGTACTGGTAAAGTTTTCATCTTGTAGTTTAGGTCTTCCATTTCCAATTGCACTCTTGTATGGAAAAAAATCTCTGAGCAAAAGGAATAAGGTACATGATCTTAAGGTCCTTTCCAACCCTAACTATTCTATGATTCTATGATTCAGTCATCTTATACCACTTTGACTGAAGCCGCTCTGTTAAGGCTCAATCCATCTTCTGTACCACAGAGATGGGGGTGACATTAAAGGGGAGAATAGAGAAGGGAAAAATATTTATCCAGAACATCATCACGCACCCTTTCTGTTCATCCGAGGAAAATTTATGTGGGCAATCAGTGCAAACTGTTTGATGCTTCCTCCTCTACCCCATACCCTCAATTATTTCTATAGATAAGCAGGATCTCAGCTCAGCAGAAACCCATTACAGTAAGGAAGCAGGCTCCCCATCTGTCTCCATAGGTAAAGAAACTCTCCTGCAAAATCCTGATGTGAGATCTTCCAGGGCTGGGGCATTTAGGGAATAAAGAACAACTATTATCACTCTGCCAAGGAAACTCTGAAACAATGAGCTGTTAAATTATCCCAGTCTTCACCACACTGTGTTTGGGCTGCGATTTTCAATTCTGCCAAGAATTCTGATCACAAACCATGATTCCTGCCAGTTACTTCTAAGAAATCTGTTTTAATCTGCACATATTAGCTCTTGGCTAATCACACACATTCGTTGTCAGACTGGATCTGCATTTCACTTTATACTCTGGTCCCCATGCTTCTCTAAAAGCTTGGCAGCTGGCAGATCAAGGTGACACCACCTTTTGTGTCATGGCTTTGCACAACTATGTGCCTTGATCGTAAATCACTTTGGTACAATCTCAGATAAAACAAAGGATTTAACTGACTGTAAGAAGTCATGGCATTACAGCATGGGTACACTTAATGTCAACTAGAGACACAGTTTGCTGAAGACAGAAGTTTAGAATTAGCAGTGGAAGTTAAATACACTATTTCTAAGTGAAACCAATCCTCTAAACACTTAAGAACTTGCTTAATTTTCAGCATATGCTTCAGACTTCAAAGGAGGGTTAAAGTCCAGTAGTTTGAAGTAATGACAAGCAAGAAATGCCCTCTAGTATTGACTAAAGAAGAAAATATTGTTATGGCAAGTGTTTCTAGGTGCTACCTTTACATTTAGCTTGGCAAGTTTCTAGCACTTATACAAATTTTCCATTTGAGAAGAAACATAATGCTGCCTTTTTAGGATAAGGGTCTGGAAAAAGGTAGAGGACACTGGCATTTGTTATGTCTTTTCTTCTCTGATTAAATATTTGTAATTGAGATAATTATTCTCCAACAATTAAGCATGGGGGTTAAGCAAATATTCCTTAAAAAAATAACTGCCCAAAGTGCTGTTTTACCACTTCTAGGCCTGGTTTATATCTGTAAACAAAACAATTTAGAATATACCCAGACATTGTGTCACTGGTTTCTCCTTCTCTGCAAAGCTGTTTTACAGGGCCTCAGGCTTATGCTATTGCTCTGTGGAGAGATGCTTTTGTCAGAATGGAATATTTGTGACAGAAGGAGCAATGACACATTATTATCACTGTAAATATGAGCTCAGAAAGACTGAAAACAATAACTAAAACGCCTCCCCCCATGATCTAACATCTAAGACAGAAACAAGCATGACTGGAATAGCAAAGGAGAGATCAAGGATTACACAAAATTATATCCTAATGTCACCTCTTTGTATCACACACTTCACATTAGCTCTATGCTTGCAGTCAGTGTCTGCTCCTTTATATAATTTGTTTGGAGGTTTTTATCATGCATTTAGTATAGATCTTGAGCCAAAAAGTTGAACAGATGAAAGGAGACTGAGGCAGGATATGAAGGAAGCAAAGCCAGGGGTAGATGAAAAATTGAGACAGCTCAAGGAAGTAGTGTATGCTCAGGAAGTGCTTGAAAGAGCACTGGAAGAGAATGGAGAGTTATGAGTCTGGAGATGCCTTTTGGGTGAGGGATCCATCACTCTGAAACATCACTGTGGGTCACTTCCATTTCTGTATTAAAATCATGTTTTTTAATCCCAGACATATTGTGTAAATGACTTTGACCTTGGAAAAAAAAAAAAAAAAAAAACAGGGAGAAAATTTAGCCATATTACTGTAATTTTTTTCCTGAGGTTACAGTATCCCGAATAATTTTTTCTTTGGTAAATGTCGTGGTTTAAGTCCAGTCAGCCACGCAGTTTTGCTCACCCACTCCCCCCTCTATCTTGCCCCCCACTCCCGGAGGGATGGGAAGGAGAACCGAAAACAATGCAACTCCCACAGGTTGAGATAAGAACAGTTTAGTAACTAAAGTATAACACAAATCACTACTGCTACCACCAATAATAATAATGACAAGGCAAATACAAGGAAAGAATACAATTCTCACCACCTAAAACCAAGCCCGACCACGCAGTGCACCCTCCACCCTTCTGGGTCTCTCCTCTCCGTCCTCCATCTTGGGCATGACGTGCTGTGGTATGGAATAACCTCTTTGGTCAGTTTGGGTCAGGTGTCCTGTCTCTGCTTCCTCCCGGCTCCCCTCCTCCCTGGCAGAGCATGAAACCCAGAAAGTCCTTGGCCAGACCAAAACATCACTAAGCAGTAACCGAAACACTGGTGTTATCAGCGCTGTTCCCAGGCCCAAAATCAAAAAACACAGCGCTACACCAGCTACCAAGGAGGAGAAAAATGACTGCTGCTGCTGAACCCATGACAGTAAACCACCCACACTGGTCTGTTCCTTTTACTCCTAAAAGGTTGGAGATGAACACCATATCCAATTTGTAAAACTTCTACCTATTTCTTATGAAAAGTTTACAAGATAAATTTAACAACAAAGTATACATTATTACTTAAACTTCACGTTTCCTGCCAAACCATAGCACCCTTGCTACAGCCCTGAAACAGGAATAACCTGCATAAAGGCTATAAAACACCTACTTTTTTTGGTCAACAAAGCTGGGGAAAAAGGGACCTCAAAGATCATCTGGGACTTCTCGTTTAGGACTCTTTTAATACCAATCACAGTCTCAGTGTCCCCTCATTGAAGGAGTAAAATGATGGGATATTTCACCTTTCCAGATGACCAGACCCTTTGCTTTCAAGAACGTCTAAGTGAGAATACATTGCAGCTGGTTGCACTATTGAGAACAGTTGGATAATCTTTCACTCTCAAACACTGACAGAGTAGCTTCAAAGCATTCTCCTTCTATCTCTCATCCTTGCATGTCAGACTGTGCCGTAGGCAACATGACAGCTGAACATATGGGGCATAGGTAAGAACATACATGGATGGTTAAAGCTGGGTCTCATTCATATTCACATCCCTGAGACCAAAGATGGTCTCAAGGAATTGCTGTATGGATTCGTGTGCACACACACACATGTACTTCTGAGGCTTTGAAGGCATGAAAACATGGAAAATTTTCATCCGTTGTTACAACCATAGGTATTATAAGGAAATATACAGGGTTTGAACTTCTCTTAAATCTCTGGTTGCATATGGGTTATTTTCACCTGGTTTCTAACAGTAATTAGTGTAGTTGTAATTCATGAGATTTCCAGATTTTCAAACAATGATGTGATGGTTTTGATCAATTTCAAGCTTGAGCAGGAGGGTTGGCCCAGATGACCTCCAGACATCCCTCCCAGCCTCAACTATTTGGTGATTCTGTAAGTCAGTGTAGTAGTGACCTGCAAGGGCCAATCCTGACTGAAGTTTTAATGACTGTGTGAGCAACATTTGGCATTTATGCGAGTTGAACAATCTAAGCCTCCCTCAATTCTGAATACCCCTTGAGCAGGAGGAAGAAAGGACATGGGTGAATCCATCTCTGCAGTGTGACATTACTTCTGATTTTCTTATGTTTAGAACTGCAAACAATATAACAACCTACCCGAGCAAAGTGGCATTCCTAAAAGATTTCATGTAAGGCAAATTCCTGTTGGGATTACCGCTGCAATGATAGCAATACAGTGATAGAGACACAGTTAGACCAGTAGTGTTTCTAAGCAAAAAAGATAACATTTGTTAACAAAGAACCCCCTTCAAATTATTCTTGGTATCTGCTATTTACAAGGCTGATTTTGGATTCTAAAGACAGAGCTCTTTGAGACCTCAGTGAACCAGATTAACTTTACTAGGACTCATGATCTTCTTACAGGAGCTCACAAAGACGAAAAACAAACTAGGCCTTGGCATCTTTGAATTCTGCAGAATTCTGGTGATTTCAGATGTGTTTCCCTCTCTGAGATGTAGGAGAAAAAATGCTAATAAAAAAGGCAATGCTGTCTTTTATGTAAATATTAATATTATATGCAAAAAAAGGTAGTAGATTTGCAGTAATTCTTACGCTTACTGCTATTTCTTCCTTTGCAAGAAGTGACGTGTGGGCTTCTTCCACCAGCAATTGCTAAAAATGAGGTGGTCATGGTAGCTCTAGTGCATGCTAGGTTGTTCCCAGCATGCCATCTGAAGTGCAACAAAACACAGTGAAATTTATGTGTGGTTCAAAGACTCAGCTTCTGGTTCTGCTCAAAGAAACAACACAAACAGCTCTTCACATCTTAAGCAAAACGCAGCCTATGAGGGCAGCTGGTGTAGTTGTGTGAGAAGTATGGAGCCAACAAGTTCTGAATATGACACAGTCCTTATGCTCAGGAGCTGCAAAGGTGCATGGGTCAGGTGCAGAGACAGGAACTTCTAAAATGCTCTGCACCATGGAAGCAGGCACAGAACTGAGTGTGTATATGGACCGCTTCAAGTCAGCTGGCCGAGGGAAAGGTTTCCTATTCTGGAGCATACTACACAGTACCTGCAATATACCTAAAAAAAATGTAGGCTAAACCATGCTATCTCACCATGAGCTTCGGCAAAGAGCATGCACAGCAACAGGAAGTTTGGGTTTGATGATGGGCAGTAATTTGTTAAACTGATGAAACAGTACTGACATTAATTGAGTCTATGCCATCTATTTTAATCTGAAATTTCTACTCAATTTTTCTAATTATTATTCTTTACTCCTTTACAGCAAATTATTTAAAATCTACCCTTAACTGGAATCATCTTTACAAAGGCTGTTCTAAGAAAAACTGCAATATGTATTTTAAAAAGATTATAATGTTATCTTTAAATAACATTTTAGACAACTCAGAATGTAGAATTACTTTCACACCAGAGAAGTTTCTTTTGTCATAAAATTCCATTGTGGCATGGTATCTTTCATTGCATTGTCTAATCTAATTTTAGAAGTTCCAGGTGATGGGTCTTCCTTTTCTCTTAGAACATTCCACAGCTTAATAAATCTCTCTTTTACCCTGTTTCTTAAATTAAGCCTGATTTGTTTGTTTGTTTTCCATCTGGAAAACAAAAACACTATAAAAATGGTCTTGTTATTTTTTTAATTGAATTTATCTGACCCTTCCTTTTATAGTCACATTCCACAAGTATTCTACCAAATAAGTACTTTTCAATGAATTAGAATATTAGCAAACATTACATATCCTTAGTAAAATGCTGTTTCTATCTGTGAATCTCACTGAAGGAACAATACCACGTGTCTTTTTCAGGGTTGTTCTAAAAAGAGAAAGATACCTTTTTTATTGTCCTCCCAGTGAGGATGAGATGGGCAGAGAGGTGCTGCAAGGCTTAGGGGGCTCTGGAGACACAAGCTCAAGGGCTAACACACCTCTGCTGACTATCAGTCCTGAAAACTAAATAGCACTGCAGCTGTGGACAAGCACTGGGTAGGTATTTTGGCTCTAGAAACTGCAACCAAATTAAATGTATCCACTGCCATCCAAGAAATCGTCTATTAGCTGTAGAAGACATAGGAGAGGTAACGAATGTGGGATCACCTGACTGCTCTTCCTCCTTATGCGCCAAGCATAAAGTAAAACACATAGGTATGTAGATGACCAGCTAATATGAGAAATAATCTCTGTAACCTAATGACTAAAGAAGACCAATACAATGCTGGAAACCTCTGCTCCGGTTCATGCTCCACCAAACAACGTGTCTGCACAAACATAACAATTATAAGAACAGGAGAAGATCCTGGGATAAAGTACATCTCTAAGGCAAATCCCTGGCAGTTCAAGTGCAAAGTTTGTCTGTGCTTCAGATCAGTACCAGCAGATATGGTCTTGGTCTATCCCTTACCACCAGAACAGTGTGACCAGCAGACCACAGGCTCTCCCACAGTCACATTCAGGGTGGGACCAGAAGTTTCCTCTGCTACATGATTGCTCTTCCACCTCTGTTGAGGGAATATTTTATCATGGGCCATACCAGTGTATTGTAACTCTTGCTCACAGCAAAAAAACTCCAGGAGACCCCTTTGGAAAGGGTTCTTAGAACAAGACTTTGCTTACTTGCTTTTGCTGACACTATCGATTATATTGCCTTTCACCCATACGATGATCAGGTTTTTTCTCTCTCTCAAATAGGCGTTTGCCTTTCATGTTTTATTGGTTCAAGGAGCCACAAGTTGGAAGGGAGGTTTCCATGCACAGCAGGACTAAGGATGGGCAGAGGCCCAGCCTTAGGGGTGATTAAGACATCCATAGACATGTTTGTTCCCGATATCTTCAGTTCATCATAAAAGCTGCAGCTCTATTTGTCCGTTCCAATTATAAATATGTCTCTCTTATAATCATTGTCTTACAGAAAGACATACAGAAAATTCATATTGCTTTTAAGTTCATACTCTAAATATTATGGGTGTTCACAAAATAATCACAAATATGTTATTTGAAAGTTTAAATGGGCAGTTTAAATTTTACTGGATATATTTAGCTTTTGGGTAAATGAAGGAAATAATAAAGATGACTGTTTTTCATTCCACACATTCAGTAAATTGAGCTTATATGATAACTTTCATAGGATAAATGTTAGTTTAAATTATCTGCATTTGACCTTTAAGCTAGTATTAAAATGCTAAACCAATTTATGCTGTTAAAATACATTGAACAAATTATATGACAATAACTCTTATACAATGTGAAGCAATTTTGATGATCTTTAAAGATAGTGGATGGTATTTATGATAACAGCTCTAAGCGCCTCTATATCACAGCTGTGGTGAGGCTTAATGTGGCAGGAACTGTCAGACTGGATCAATACATGCTTTTCAGGCTTCTTTTGGTGCCATAATCCAGCCCCCGCAAGAAGTGACCTCATGAGCTGCCTAAGCTCTTGTTGTTCTTGTTCTGTTTTGTTAATTGAAGAATATCGAGGCTTATGAAAATGACAAAGCTGAGCAAAAGCTAATTATGAAAGAAAAACAATAAAGCCAGGGGTGAGGCTAGGTCAGCTTTCAGTGGGAGTCCAGAGTCTACTATAGTTTTTCTGCAATCTGTCTGCTTGTGTTTGGGAGAAGAAACTAATATTTCTTGCATACTAAATCAGTGACCAAAATAGAGCAAGTATTTTGTTCTCCCAGAGAAGCCTTTACTGCTTCATAAAGAAAGGCATCAACTCACTAAGAGGAAGCTGTAGGTGACAACAAACAAGTTGCAGACAAATAAACAGCTTGTCTTTCCTTTTACTCTCTCATTTTACCTGTGGCCCCCTCTAACACCCAGTTCTGCTGCCTTATGCAGCCATGCACGAGGGCTGTGGGATCGGGCCCTTCAGGAATACAAAAGCACTAGCACCTTGACTTATTCAATCTAACAAGGGCTGAAAGGATAACAAAAAGGAAAGCTTTTACCATGAAGGCGGAAACATCCTTAGAAATGAGAGTGAACAGTGTTAGAAACCTCAAGGGAAAACATAACCTTGCTGTTGGAATGAATTTTTACTTTAATTTAAAAACCTTATGTATGGAAGTGCTAAGGCAGACAGCTTAGTTCATGCATCTGCTCAGGACTCAGTTGACTGTAAGCAAAAATATGACAGATACCTAAGCCAGTGTGTAAGAGATTATCTAATACCTGGGCAGAGTCACCAAGTGAAAGCTGCAAATAATTGGCTGCATCTTTTCTTGAGTATTTTAGTAGTATATAATAGATTGTCAGCCTTAAAGAACCTCTCACAGGGATCCCAACCCTCGTGCGTGGTCTAATACTCTGGTAGGAATCCCTTTCTTCTCTGGGTCTCAAATTTAACTAGTGCAGTGATTTCTCTGCCTTTGGAAAAGCTCTCCTCCACTGAAGCCAGGTGCATTTCTTACTGGATAATAGCTCCTTATGCATTTCGAAGAAAATGTTATGCTTAGTCCAGCTGTACATTATCCATCTGATATGCAGGCACTAAATTAAAAATGGGCTACATAAGTGACATGTGATTGATGTTAATGTTAGAGAAACCTAGAAATGTGATTAAAAATATAAACTAAGCATGTAAAAAATGCCTTATATTTTTGTAGAGGAGGATTTCACATGGGAAGAATTTAGGTGTATGTTTGTAAGCGTAGGATACTAATATTTTCAAACAATCCATATGAGTTCATATAAACATATTCCAGAGCCATCTTTTCTGCAGCTGAAGTACTTGGATAAACTGCCACTGTTGAGATGCAAGCACAGCTTCCTTTCACTTACCCTTAAATTTAAGTAGTTAATAATAAGGAGTGCAAATGGAGTTAATGTTTATCTTAAACACCACAGAATCAAAGTAACAGAAGTGGAGTCCCAACAGCCAAGCAAATTTAACTGAAGATAAACTATTATTGTATATACGGACAGCAGAGTGTATTCCCACTTCATGATATAATAAAAATAATCTACTATTGATGAATCATCACCAAAAGCTGCTTAAATCATGGTGATCTACAAAGACAATCAGAAAAAAACAGAATGAGTTGCTGGGTCCTGTCTAATAACTAATATAAAAATTTTTGAGGATCAAGCAAAGAAAACTGACCCACAAGGGATTTTTGGCCAGAAAGACTACATATGGATGGATGACTGCCACCAAAACAGGTAACTTAGAACTGAGGGGTAAAACTTTTGGTTTAAATTTGGTTTTGCTGTTTTTCAAAGCGTTCTTGGATTTTGCAGAGTATACCTGCAAGCAACTGGGGCAGCCGTAGGAGCAGACTTTTAGGAATTTATATTATTATAATATATTGTATTAAATTATATTAGATTATATTAAACAAAATACAATGGTAAACAATGGTATAGGAGGACACAGCACAGACAGCAAGCCTACTGAACCCACCTAGAAAAAAGCATGCTCATACCATGCTATCCTCTGCCCGGCAATCAAAGCCCCTCTACTTGCAGCGGTTTATGGGGCATTCTCAGCATCCTACGTAAAAAAGCAGCCACATGCTAAGGTCTGCCCATGCAGTCCAGCTTTGCAGCACTGTAGAGCCAGCTGAAGAGGGAAACCTGGTGTTGATGCTGTCTCAAGCAAGTGGATCTGAATACCAGGTGAGAGGAGCAGCGTCCATGCCCCAGCTCTGCCCAAGTTCTTCCTGGCTGTGACCCTTTCCCTGGATGTAGCTGTCAGCTCACCCCAGCCTGCACTGAAGCCAGGGCTCCCCAAACCCCCCTTTCCCCCAGCATTGCAGTGGATGCCCAGCATCAGCATGTTGCAGAGCCATATCCTAGCACATGGGCTGGTTTTTAGCTGCATCTTGTAATGGAAAACGAGCTGTGGTTGGGTGCAAGTGTGCTCCATCCCATGTGTGCAGGGCAGCCCACTCACAGAAGCCCATTGAGCAGTGTACCCACTCAGGGGACACAGGCTCTTGTGGGATTTTTAATTTCCCTCTGTTAAAGGAAGTTCCATTAAGAGAAATGAAACAGCTGAGTTTGCTGTAACACTGTCTTTGTTCCCCTGTCTCCTCCTCTTCCTATCCCTGCAGCACTCCTTGCTGGGGCTGGGACAATGGAGTCCCAGTCCTGTCTAAGAATGTTGACCAGAGTTGTGGCCCAGGAGCTAATTCACATCTTTGGGCAAACGTCCACTGCTTCACTCCATCTCAGGCTCGCAGGTTAAGAACAGGCTTAGCTTCCAGTTTCCAGCTGCTGCCTCTGCACTGCAATCTCTCTGGGGGAGCCACCCTCCAGATGCTTGAGGAAACCACTGCCTTTGTTTTAAAGGATTGATGTTTAACATGAATAATGCTGATTATTAGTAGGATTGGGTGTGTCCACTCGTGAATCAAATCCTTTTTCCTAGGTATTTCCTAAATTCAGACTTCTTCCAAATAACTCACAGTAACAGTAGTGATTGTTGCCCACTATTCATGGACTGAAGAGAAATTACTTCCAATCTAAACACATCTTTAACCTAAAAGCAAATATTGCTTCATGAATCCAACACTGATCACATCTTTTTCCAACATGACAGGAACTGAACCCAGACAGACTTTTTTCTGTGCTTATTAAGAAATCCTTTGAAGCTGGTGATGACCCCTGGGAAAGTTTATGCAGAATGGCCATGCTTAAGGAAATCACATAGCTGTCTGATAAAGAGACGTGTTTTAATTTCACCCTGTTTATCTTTGAAGAAAGAAAGCTGTGGACAATACCTACAACATGGGACAATGAAGGTGCTGTAAATGGGTAAGTCAAAGCTTTGTTTTTTTGATGCAACAAATAGCCAAATGCAGCAATTAAGGAAGCTTCAGAAAGGAGCAGAAAAGAGCATTAAGCAGAGAATACCAGGAGGGAGAGATCAACATGTTAAAGCATCTAAGGTGCTGCAGTGAAAAAAAAGTGTCAAATGAAATATACTTAGTGATGTGAAACAGTCACCAAACATTGCTTTGCATTATAAAAACTAGAAGATGGCCAAAAAGGAATTTTAAGATCACATAGAAAGGAATGGCATTTATAAAGAACAGGAATTTCTGAAGCATGAAAAAGCAGTCTGCAAAAAAAAAGAGCTTGATATGCACAGATATGTCAAGTGTGATGGGTGGCTGGGTTTTTTCTTCTTGGTACACAGGCTCAGAAAAAAAACTTAAAGCTATCCTTCCTCTCCAAATCCTGGGCCCTGGTTCTTTGGACACTACAATCAGAAAGACCACTCTGACCTATAGCACTGACAGCAAACCTTAGAGTCCTCTCCAACAGCTTCCACAGATGCCTGTGTGACCCGGCCCAAGCAAGCAAGTACTGCATGTTCATAATCCTGCTGCCTGACCTGCATGTGGTCACACCACGCAGGGCCCACAGATGAAGACAAAGGAAGAACTCTGTATTTTTTCCTTAATGTGGTCCTTTTAGAAATACACCACATAGTGATTTTCTGGAATTCATTTTCTCATGCTAGTCATACTGCATATAGATAATACATATTCAGTTAAATATATATATTTAGAGCTATGATGACTTATAAATGTTTAATACACACTCAAAAAGCACTTTTGAATTTTATGCTATGGTAGAGCTGCATATACTTAGTCTAACTAACATTCTAGATTTTGGACTGTGTGCTATATTAAAGTCACTACAGTTTCTACTAAAATTAATTATATTTTCCTATGTACCCAACTTTAAATAGCTTTCCATTAAATAGATTTAAGGTTTTCTCTTCCTCTGCAGACATTAAAAAAAAAGATACAGTATAATCAAAGATTTTAATAAATTCATAGTTATTTTTAATAATATTTTTCAAGCTCAGCTGTATGCACAGAGAAAGGTTGCAGCAAAAAGCTCTTCTAGACATCTGTAAGATCTTCTAGTCATCTGTATGCACTTGGTTATTTGTACGTACAACCAGAATACCAGCCAAGCCTCTCTGAGCAGACTTCACTGTCTTTGGCTGACTATTATGTACATTCCTCCTCTCACAGGTTATCTAAGCTCCCTCTGGAGTCCTGCGGAGGACAATTCCTCCAGCATCTTCTAGGCACTTACTTATCGTCCACTGACTATGAAGAGATCCTAAATAGCTGTCTTTCTTAGGTTAGCAAGGCTAATAGAGGGGAAAGTGAAAATGCGCACACTGTGCGCATGCAATTTTTATTTTTATAATGCTTTTCATGGGAAATATAACTGTGAGAAACAGATGTTCCTCTCAGATATACCTTCAACTTCTCATGCCCTCATCCTATCAGGGATTTTTTGTCAGGGAGCTAACAAAGCTGGATGGTGCATCATTTTTCCATGACTGGCAAAGAAAATGAGGATTTGTGCAGCTGAATTTGCATCGGGTTTCTGCTGTGGAGCCCTACTGCTGTCAGTACCACTTCATCTGGTTGTAAGCCACTGCATTTTAAAAATATATGCCTGCCACATATATTTTCACAGATGAATGTGTTTTTCTTCATGATCCTGAAGGTTGTGTTTGTGCTTAGAGCCTCTTTAACAGTAAATTATAACAACAGCACCCAACTGCAAAAAAGGAGAAAGATGGTTATTGTTTTCTGTATTTTAATGTCTTCCCCATACACGTAGGCAGGAGGATATAGCATAATTCAGAGTTGGTCATTGCAAGGCAAATGTTTAGAAGTAATGATGTACCAAGACAAAATAAGTGCATTTATAAACTACCCATGGCTATGCCAGAAATAATGCACTTGCCTTTTACACAAGTAACCCTTCATAGTGCATTTGTTTGCCGTTTCTCATAGGAGCAGTAACACTGTGAGCCATATCTTTCCATTGCTTTATTATTGGTAATCTTTGTTAGCGTGTCTCTCTTCATCCGTGATGTCAAATTTACAGTGTGCACAGAGTTGCCAGGCTCCCAAGTCACACCTGGCCCTTAGAACACATCACACCTATGTGCTTGTATTTAAACTGGCTTCTTGTCACATTTTTGCCCAGACTTTCAACATGCTCCTTCCAAACTATGAAGCTTAGCACAGAATCACAATTTTGTGCAGCAAACCATTTCTGCTTTCCTGCTCCGTTTGCTCTTAAACAGTACCTGGCAAAGGTCACCTGGGGTCAAACCTTCCCAAATTACATTGTAAGTTAGAACCCCCCCTTTTCTTCAGAGTGTTAGAAATGTGGGAAAGGGGAGATGACCTTCAGAATATGATTGTTGGCCCAGGTGCAAATTGTGTAAGTTACTTTTCTAATATCACAGACTCCAAGCCCAGATTTTGCAGCCTGAGATCTATTTATAGGACCTAAACCTTCAGCTCTGAAACTGAGGTTGGGAACTGCTAAAAATATCATGTTTAAACACATTAGCAGAATTCAAATCGGTCAGATATGTAGTCAAGACTTCTTTGGATATATGTAGCCACATGAGGTTGTTTGGTGCTGGGGCAAGTTAAAGATCTTTTTGAGAAAATATAACTGACATATATCTTTCTCTACACTTCAGTAAAACTGGTTTGGAAAAAACTTCAATTATAAGATACATTTCTTTCCCTGCTGAAGAGTCTTCAAACAGTAATTGCTAATATTTGTATCAGTATTTTCCAGTGTGTTTGTTGAATAGAGAGTGAATTTGTGTTATAAATATTTGAAGTTTTCTCTGTCTTGATAACATTAGGCAATAAGTCTGCATGTGGAGATTTTCCATGGAAGCAATTATTTCTTCAAGGGAACCTATGATTTTTTCAAGACCAGGAATAGGAATGGGAATGTTCTGTTGCACTAATGCCTATTCCCCAGTGCACAAAGGCAAAAGTTGAGATTCAAGCAAGAAGCAGCCACGGTCTGTCTCTTATTTCCCTGCCTAAAGATCACTGTGAAATGAGAGGCAGCTTGTGGATGCTGAAGTGTTTTCGTCCCTGAAATGCCTCGGGAGCGTTTGGGACTTTGCTTGGCTTGCTTTACCTGAATTGGAGCAGAAGAGTGCTGGGAGCACCAAGAAGCAAGTGGCAAGACTTGATCTCCAAAAAATATCTTTTCTTGCTGTTTTCTGATTTGCCCATTCCCAGCTGGGCAGGAGGACATTGCGGCAGTCTCGATTGCAGATTTTGCAGGCCAAAGAAATCTGAACTAGGGAATCCCCAGCCATGGGCAGGCCATTTATAACAGTGGCCGCTGACCCCTTTAAGAGTGTCCTGTGCATGTTCCGGGACCAGTCCATAGAACTGGGGGACCAGAGGAAACTTCCACTTGGCCAGAGCTTCCCAGTGCCCCATAAGCAAAATCTCTACCTGGTTCCTGGTTAAAAAATCCGGCAACCCTGAAGTTTTATCAAAATCATCCATGCAAACCAGCTATGCCTATTACATAAAAGATAACTTCAAGCAGCACCTGGATAAGTCCCTGACTCCAGGATCAGATCCCAGAACATGTGGCCCCATATGCTTTGCTGTAACAGCAGGATTTGCTAACTACTTTTGAGCAACTGGAAGGGGGAAAAAAAATAATAAAAAAAAAAAACATCCTACAAAACCCAGAAATTCATTTGAACCAAAGTCAAAACCTTCAAATTTCAAAGGTGATAAGAACAGGCCATGATTGGTATGTCACTTATCGTGGTAGACAGAAACCACATGTTTCTCTGGGCTCCGAGTCTGCTGCTCTGTTTGTTCTTCTGGCTCTGAATGAACAGCAAAAAATTAAAGGGAAGCCAAGATCACAATTTTTCCTTTCTCACCAAATTTGAGCTCTTGAGTGGGGGAGTATGCTTGTTTGCTAACTCAGAGCTCCTGAAGATCACTGAAATCAGCAGAGCTGGGATTGTGATCATTAAGAAAAGTATGCAGAAATAGTCACTCTATAGCTTATGTACTTCATTCCCAAAAAGACAAATGTAATATTTTTTAAACTTCAAATTTACAGCTGAAAATCACAACTTTAACAACTGTTGTGTAGCATAGGATAAATTGTAGGACTGATACAATTTTTGCCTTATCTTTGCCTCATAGCTACAGTACAGAATGGCGTGAAAGCCAGCTCTCTGGTAAGGAAAATGATTAGTGTTCCCCTGAAGTCAATAGGAACATGTGAACAAGGCCTGGGAAATTTTGCTTGATTTTAAAACTATACATGGAAAGAGAAGTCTGTCAACTGAACATGGATCCTGCTTGTGTTGACACAATTTAAATCCAATGGTAGATACAGGATTATGAATCTAATGATTACCAATTCTTGGAAAGCTTGAAGTTCTACCATCCAGGAAGTGCAAGGTACGTTCCTGGCCATATTTTTCTTAAAAGGCCAACAAAATGACTCTGCTTTAAAAAAAGGGGGGGGGTTTAGAGTGTGCAAAGAGAGCTTGTAGTAGCATAAATATCATCTGGTTTTGCAGTTTAAGCATGTTCTGTTCAATTTCCTACACTAAAGATAGTTTATGAGCCTTAACCTACTATGTATGGTCACCATCCAGTACACTTCATGACAGCAGATACCTAGCAGGGTGTTTGCCTGCCACTGGAGATGCCCAGCTGATTGCTTTGATCTCCGTTTTCTGCTTTCAGGCCATGTCCTTTGGAGGGCAGATCTGTGTTACTGTACACCTTTATCTGTTTTTGATTTGAGTTCGGCAGCATTGCTTTATGAAAAGGGATTACTTTTCAAAGTTTCATAGGCCCCCAGGACATTTCAGTTCGCTGGGGAAAGGAATATTCCCCTTTCGCTGCCTTCCAAATAAGTTCTCACTCAAGCAATTTTTTCTTCGTTGTAATTCATTATCGGGGGCCTCTGCGCATGCTGCATCCTCTTAACAGCTCTGCCTCATAAGGTTACTGCAAAGAACACACTACCCCTGAAAGGCCCCCCTCCTCTTTATATGGCACGAATTACTGCTAAGGAGGTCATAGGAGGGGGGGGAAAGAAGAGGAATAGGCATCATTTCGCTACTCTGAGGAAACAGCTAGTGAAGAAAATGCTTTTCTCCGCTGCTTGGGATGACTAGGGAACCTGGTGGACCCTGGTTTGTTGACGCTCATGTGAACATAGTAATCCCCAAGGGCCGGTTGTGCTTCTCAGTTCATCCAGCAATAAATTTGCTACTGATGGTGCAGATTTTGCCCTTCCCTCCCCACTGCCCTCAACAAAGCAGGGGAAAATTACTCCATTAATTGCCTGGCGGTTGCAGGGGCTGCTGGCAAGGGGGTACTGCCCTTCTGCGCCAAACTAGGGATATAAATGTTTCCCTGTGAGCAGAGCACATTACAGCTGGGTGCTCTGAGGCAGGGATGTGCATGCATGCATGTAATAGGCAGCTGATCATTCCCATGACAGCTGCTGCAGGGGGGAGCAGCGAAAGGTGTGCCCAGCACCCCACGCTGCTGCCTCCTGCCTCTGACCCCGCCAGGGAGTCACGCAGGCGACCCTCCACCTATGGGATTTCTCGGCCCATGACTTGCTCTCAAATGAGGACTTTCTCCGACGGATGCTTATATTCAAGGCGGTGAGTCATGTGCTCTGTTAATCTGAACGGTTGGATTCGCCAGGTCTGGCTGTTTAAAAACACAGTGTTTCCAGCACTGCGGCGTAGGGGAGCTATCATTTAGTTTTTAGCTCTTTGGCAGAAGAACACTGTACACGAGGGTGAGCAGGTTAGATTTGACTGGATGATTGCATGTTATTTTGCATGAATAGAAATGTCACTGCTAATGACAGCCACAGTGTGCGCCAGAATATTTGGGATTGAATACGTTTGGTCTCATACACTGGATGCACAAAAATGTTTTTAAACATTTGTATGCATTTAGTCCATCTGAGCAATTTATTAAAGAGTATGTATGCAAAACACTAGTTCTCAAGACTTCATGGTCCTGACACCACCAATCCAGTCTGTATTAGAAAAAAAGACTATAAAATACAAGTGATATCTACCACCAGTTCCCCTCTACCTTTCTCCCTCTTCCTTCTCTTGCTTTAATCAGAGATGGAAATACTTTGACTTTAAATTAAACAGGGCCAAGCAACTTTCAGCATTGTGTCTAACTGTGAGGACTGAGCTCAGCTCCTCAGGACCCTGAGCAGGCATGTCCATGACAATGGCTCAACTGCAAGAACTGGCAATTGCCAAGATAGCCTGAGCTCATGATACCAATTACACATGGGAAATAGTTACATTTGTTCTTACAGCTATGTATAGGAGCAGTTAGGCGTAGGAGCTCTTGAACCTACAAGTGAAGAAACCAACTTTTCAAACCAAGTTGGCCTCTTCTACTTTGCAATGAATGTTTTTCATTCATTTTGGGGTGGATGAGCTTTCCTTCTCCATATCAACTCTGTTACTGTGGTCATTGGTCAGACCCATTTCTGTGGAAAATGTTGTTAAAAGGCTTTCTAGTATTTCTCCAGACTGAAGCTGCACAGCAGGACTGTGTAAAGCACTTGCCATATAGTTCTATAATTAGTAAAACACTATAAAAATTTCTTTTTGTCATTCCAAGGACTCTTTCTGAAGGACAGATGGAAGAAATATTTGTCTGAGAAGTAGTAGCTGGCATAGGAGCTTTTTAGATATCTCAAATTTAGTTGAGTTCATCTTCAGAAATTCCATTCTGAAGCATTGTAACTGAAATAGCAGGAATATCCTAAATCCTATGTTTTTTTTCAACAGGAAACGCAGATATACACGGCTTCATTGTTCACTAGTACTTGCTAGTGAGCTACTTATTAAAGAAAACAGATTCTTACTTGGTGACTTATGCAGTCTCACATTCTTTTATTTTAAATACTAGTTTTCTTACACTATTTCCTGCTTGAGTTCCTGTCACCAAAACTTCAAATTTGTCAGGATCTATGTCTGAGTTGCCAGAAGTGTTCCCAATGCAGAAAGACATGGTCTATGCTCACGATATAATTTGAAACAAGATGCAGCATGTAGGGTTTTAGTTTCGTTTGTACTCATTAATGCATAAAAGTTGCTCATTCACTGTATCTTGGCAGACAAGACAGATATATAAATTGTTTTGGGAATAGGGAAATTGGGCAAATCACAGCAGCCAAAGTGAACACCCATTTTGAGAAGGAGACTATTATATATAAGAAATTCCTGCCTACTCTTTAAGATGGGGTTTCAAATGGTGATAGCTCTGTTTTGAAGGAGAAAAGATGCAGGATTTTGAATTGCTTCAGTACAAAACCACCCCAATATTTTCAATGCAACTTATTTGTGCTTTAGGAAAAAGAAGGAAAGCACTCTGGAACAGGCAATATGTGCACACCACAGCAGTAAGGCAAACCTGGCAGAGGTCTTTGTTCTGCCTTGTGGCCTTGATCCAAATTCCCTTGCTGCCCTGACTTTTCCTCCACTGTTTGGAGATGAGCAGACCTTTATTCTGTTTGAGGACCTTTCCAGCAGATTTCAGCGCCGTTCTCCTGATGTATTTCCACGATTCAATGAGGCACATCTCTTTTGCCATCATTGTTGGTGTAAGGCTTTACAACTGCTTCAGCAGGCTCTGGGACAGGCTTTTAGTCCATGGTACCACTCATTTTTCAATCAGTAGCAATCCTGTCTTTCATTTCAGTGATTCAGAAAAAAAGCCATTAAAGCAGAAGTTGCAAGAGTAGATTGAATGCAGAACCATCCTTTTAGTGCTCTTACTTATTCACTACAGCAAACAATGCTATTTAAAATAATTTCCAAATCTCAATTTAGAAAACAACAGAAAGAAAATCCTTCTCCTTTAGCTGTTACTCTCCCTCACAATGGAAAGCTGCCTCAGAGCATGTTGCATTTCAGAGGAGCCTGTGAGATGTTTTTTGCTTTTAATGAGAAGCTAAATGAAATGTTTTAATTTCAAATCAACAACAGAACATGTTCAAAGAGCTATATTTATAGTGTTTAAGTGAAAAATGCTCTGGCACAGCTTTTAAATAATACTGGCAAACAACAGAGGGAAGAGCACCACTCACTGATTCTTTGCATGGCTTCGTCCACAGACTTATTTGAGGCTCATGTATAATGTGAGTTGTTGGCTGTGAGACTTTGGTTGCAGCGCTTGTGGAATTCACTGTAGGCAAAGGCTTGTGATGCTAAATAAAGTGGACAAAAGGCTTTTGCAGAATAATAAAAATAACAAGTCTCCATTTGCAACTTAAAGTTAAATGTCCTCAGTGGAGACATTACTCACTGTGGGAAAATCTGTAAAATATAAATGCCCTGGCAAGCTGGGGAAAGCTCTGAGGGTAATAGAAAAGCTTAAAGAGTCAAAGAGGTGCAAAAGGACACTGTGTCTTGCTCGAAGCTCAGAACTCTTTGTTGAATTACTTCTCTTGCAGCTCTCATTTCAACTACAGTTCATGTAGCTGGGGAAGCAGGGTCCCAGTTTCAAGTCAGATGTAACTATGTTGGGTTTTTTACGTTCAACTGAAATAATACTGAGCTTGTGTTTCTGGAGTGAACATGCTGAAAATGGCTCAGAAGTAGAAACAAATGTAGACTGACAGTGGTCAAAGGAGGAGAACAGGTTAAAAAAGAAAACTGAATTAGAAATTAAGGACAGACACTGTCAATGCAACTTAATTTTTTTGTAGTCTTACAAGTTTAGTGAGAAACACTCATGGAAAGTTTAGGCTGAGGCAAAGCTGAGGGAGAATTGCCTGATCCCCAAATGAATCGTGGTAGGACAAGTACCTGCTGCCAGTGGAAGAGGGCTGCTACCATGTACCAGCTTTCATGTGTCTGATGAGAGGCATCTCAAGCAGCTGGCCAGCAACTGTTTGTAGCTATATTGTATTTCCTATAGTTATTTGTATTCCTGTATCCCTGTTTTTCCACCAAAGCACAAAAAAGGAGACAGTACAAGGAAGTCTACTGGAATGGTTTAATGTGAGTTAAATGAAGAGCTGATACACATCTGGCTATCATCATCACTAAAAGAGGCCAAAGCATGGGAATATTTCAGGAGAAGATTTGAAAGCATTTATATTTGCAAGAATTAAGTGAATCTGTTTTGAGGATTTTATTTTTTCATTATGTTTTCTACAATTTTTAGCCAAAACCTTCATTCAGAGAGCCTTAGGATTCTTTTAATTGCCACTAGAAATGCACTTTTATAAAATAAAAATTAAAAGTGAATAAAGCAACATGGGGAAAATTACGGGGGGAGGGAAAGAAGCTTTGATGATATAGACGATTTCTTAAAAAATAGGGATTTTGCTTTTATAAGAAATGGAAACCAAAAAATTACCCTGACAAGATTGGTCTGTGGACACTTTTCATTATTACATTCTTTTTTTGCAATGCTGACTAATCATATAAGAACATTCTCTTCCTTTAACTGTAAGATCTCTAGGTTTACAAGAGCTTATGCCACTTAAGCATTATTCTCTGTAGTGTGAATAGTTGGTTTGTTCATTGCCTGCTTTGATAGTAGAGGAAAGATTTTACTTGAAGAAAAGAGTGGACCTCAGTGAACACCTAATACTCGATCTGACAGAACTCACTTTCTCAGGCCATATATTCAGCTTTGTAAAGTTGCTGTTTGCCCCAAAATTCTTTTTTTAAACTCTGTGTGTATCTGCGTGTGTGAAAGCGAGAGGAGAAGAGAATAAAAACCTTACTTCTCTTATGGAAATGACATCTGTAACATTCAATTTTAAGAAAAATAAATCAAAAATATTCTTTCTTGCAAGAAGTGTTTCACTGTTGAATTAAAAATTATTCTCCAGGCATTTGGAATTCCCCCAGGAATATGGGATTTACACAGTGATAATGCTGGTTGCATTCCCCAATGAATACAGGATGTACTTACTGATGCTCCACGTTGCCAGGCTTTGGAATCTAGAGGCTCCAGGACCCGTAGTTGCATAACCAGCCTGCCAGCAGGGGGAGAGTTGTTGGGAAGGTGAGAAAGGAACCAAGGCAAGTTTTGCTGGAATTATAATGTTCCCACAAATTTGGATGAACTGGAGAAATGTTCCAATGCTCAGAGGAGGTTGACTTGAACCCATCTTCTGTGATCCCCTTCAGTTCCCACTACAGTACAGGTCAGTGATGCTGGTGTCTGATGCAGCTGCACCATGTTCATCTTGCTTTGAGCACAGGCTCAGTAAGTTTGACATCAGTGGAGACATGCCCTTAAGGACCATCTTTCAGTGGTGCTCCTGAGCACTGACATATTTCCCTGCCAGCTGTTGAGAATATTTTCAAGTTGCATGCAAAACTCCTTTAGGGAAAGGTATTTGTTAGGTTAATGTGGAGATCATGTCTAATTGAAGATTATATTTCTTCAAAGCAAGAGAAGCCTAATTCATCTCTGGTATTGTTCCATAAAGCTTTTCTCATTCACTTTCTCAGTATAATTTTCTGTATATGCCCATATGCAGCAGTAGCTCTGATGCACTAGTGTGTCACAGGCGCTGCACACCCGACACAAGGGCAAAAACAGAGGCCACTGTAGCCTGATATATCTGTAATCAATCTGATCCACTAAAGCTGAAGCCAATGCTTCAGAGGTACTAAACTGATCCTCATGTATCTGTCCTGTGAGAGGTAACGGAGAAGATGCACTGGTACTCTACATGTACAGTTTGGAATTTAAAAGCAGGAAAAGTAAACCCAGAAGACTCCAAAAGAAGACCCAGTTGAGGAGACATGAGAAGAGAAATACAGAAATGACACAAAGCAAATGTGAGTATACAGAAGTATGCCTGCTTGTCCTGGGCTCAGCAGTAGCAGTCATTTTTATTTCTTAGTAGCTGGTGCAGTGCTGTGGTTTTGACTTTCAGCCTGGGAACAGTGCTGATAACACTGATGTTTTCAGTTGCGGCTCAATAATATTTAGTCTGACTAAGGACTTTCTGAGTCTCGTGTTCTGCCAGGGAGGAGGGGAAGCCAGGAGGAAGCAGAGGCAGGACACCTGATCCAAACTGACCAAAGAGGTATTCCATACCACAGCACATCATGCCCACTATATAAACTGGGGGCAGGAACCCAGAAGGGTTAGATCGCTGCTCGGTCAGGCTGGACATCGGTTGGCGGGTGGTGAGCAGTTGTATTCTCTTCCCTTGTTATTTCCCTTATTATTATTGGTGGTAGCAGCAGTGGTTTGTGTTATACCTTAGTTACTGGACTGTTCTTATCTCAACCTGGGGGAGTTACATTCTTTCAAGTTTCCTCTCCATCATTCTGGGAGTGGGGGGGAGAAAGGGGGGGAGTGAGAGAGCGGCTGCATGGTTCTGAGTTACGGCTGGGCTTAAACCACAACACTGCTGAAAGAGTATGGTCATGTAGGAGATTATGAAATGTGCTTCTGTCGTTCACTTTACGGCACTGTTACCCACAAGGATGGTGTTTAATTTGAAGATCACCTTCGCTAACCATTTCATACAGAATATGTCACAAGGTAAATTGAACAGCTAGATGTATAATCAGACAGAATGACACACTAAAATAATTAAATACAGATAGCCCCAGGATGCTCTATGCTTAATGTAGAATGCTAATTGATATTCAAATACCACACGGTGTGTGTTGAAGACAGTGTAAGTAATGTACCTGTATGCTGTGCGTAATAGTACAGAATAAGACCTTGAGGGTATATCATCCCCTGAGGATTTCACACTGCCAACAGCTGATACCAATAACAACAGAGAAATGTATTTCCCCTGATATTTTCCTGACATATTCTATCCCTGTTCCTGCTTTGCCACAATCTGTGTGAAGCTTTAAGAGTGATATTTTACATTGAAATTAAATGTAACTTAGGAAGATCATATGTCATCTTTTCAGTAGTAGAAACACAGCAGATAGAACTGTGACAACAGACTTTATAAATCTCTGCTTGGTTGCTTTCATCCAGATGATTTGAAAAGTTCAAGCGACCTTTTCTGTATGGAAAATATTTTTCCTAATATTATTTTATGATGTTTCAGTTTTTAACAGCTGCAGTTTTCTGACTTCAAAGTACAAAGAAACAAACTTGTGTTAAGGTAGAAATACGGTTGAAGTCTTTTTAAAGAAATTGATGTACACATTCCTTTTCACATTTTTGCTTCAAAGTAGCTTCATGACATGACCTGTTTTTATTTTAAATATAACTAATCACATATTTTGAGGTAAACAATACTTTATATTGTACACACTTAAAAGAAAATACTGCAGCCTGAGCAGTCATTATGCATGCTGAATGGTGTTACAGCTACTCTTGACAAACAGTATTTCACTGTTCTTCAACCAGATGAAAGGAGCATTTATGGAGTGCTGCTGAATGTGAATAGATAGAAAAACATCCATTTGCATACGTATATGTTTGAGATAGTGTTCTTTATATTAAAAAAGTATCTTAAAAATTGTATTCTTATTCCTTAAAAATGCTACTCTGAGTGCAAGAGCTACAAATATAATAAAATATTTATTTTCATTAATAAGCATAGTACATCAGAAACAGTGCTCTTCCACAGAACAACTTTTGCTCTGTCCTCCTCTAGATTTCCAGTGATTCCAGAAATCCATTTTGCATACCCAAGATTCATTTCAGTTGACTCTAAGAACAGATATTTTGCTACTTCCATTTGTAGGAGGAAAGAAAAGTGAGGTAAAATAGTGCCGTACAGAAGATTAACTGAGGTTTTCCCAGGTTGGACTTCAGAACTATCCCATAGCAGACTTAATCATGGAATGGCTGAAATTTTTGGGGACCTCTGGAGATCAGTTAGTCCAAGTCATCTCCTCAAACCAGGGCTTTCGTTATTCTTTAAATCCTTCCACTGGGTATTTTTACACATGGATAAGACCTCTCACAACTCTTCCCTAGTCCCAGCTCTCTCAGCTTCTACTAATTGACAGATGTACCAGTCCCTTAATCATCTTTGTGGTCCTTCACCAGATTTGCTACAGTATGTCCATGTCAATCTTGTCCTGGGAAACCCAGAAGTGGACCCAGCACCCTAGTTGTGTCTCTACCCAGCTATATGAAGGTGTCCAGGCAAACTGTTGTAGGTATCTATGCCTCTAACCATGAAATTAAGAGTATGGTCATTCTTTGGACAGAGCTTGCATGGATCCAGACATGTTGAGCCAGAAGGTGAGGCTGGAGATCTCAGAGGAGCAGAGATGATGCACAGATTCCAGGGCACATGTGATGCTTGGAGGTGAAGCTTTATGGAACAATATTCATCCACAGACACTCTGGAAGTAATAGTGATTCCACTTCCAAGAGGCATTTCCAACCTTTCCTTTCTCTCAGAATTCCATCTGAAGACAGTGTCTCACTGTGCACCACAGTTACTGAGCTTAGACACATAGAAGTGTAACCCAACAGAAACCAGCTGTTAAATCCAGGGAAGATACGGTTATTTACTTAGTATTTCAGGGACTGCTTTGGATTTCCTTTGCCGACTTTTATTGTTAGCTTTCCCTGAATTCTTCTGTCAACAATGAAAAAAGATAAAAAAAATAAGTATTCTGAGATGTAGTTAGCAGAAATTTCAAAAGTCTGTATAAAAGACATTTACTATAGTACCGTTAAAAACAGCAAGGTTCTGTAGATTGCTTCGTGTTTTGAAAGACCATCATAAATTAGTCCCATAACTTAACAGATATGCCAGCAATTTTTCACATTGAGTGTTATCAGATAGTTATGAAACTGGATTTCAAATGCAGTGAGCTCCAGCTACACTGATAGGGGGGCTGGTATTTTAAAATAAAAATGGAAATTCTTTGAGCTGGCCTCCTGCAGTTTAACACCATGTGCAATTAATTTCCTCTAATTCTGTTTGAATGGCTCACTTATTCATGAAAGAAGAAAAGAGAAAAGAAAAATAAGAAAAGGGAGAGGAGGAGAGGAGAGGAGAGGAGAGGAGAGGAGAGGAGAGGAGAGGAGAGGAGAGGAGAGGAGAGGAGAGGAGAGGAGAGGAGAGGAGAGGAGAGGAGAGGAGAGGAGAGGAGAGGAGAGGAGGCGAGGAGAGGAGAGAATTCCTTGAATGACTTCAAAGAAGAAATGTTGTGATGTCTTTAAAAACACAAAGACTTCAAAAGGTCTGGCAAGTCACACTTCCTATGTTAGGAACTCCCTCAGATGGCTTACAGGCTTGTGTGGAAATCCCTAAGTACTGAAATACTCCAAGATATTATGATATAAAGTTCCCACCAATATCAAGGAGAAGCGGGTACACACCAGACTGATAACCTTGGCTAAGGTGTCTTTAATATTATCCATTACCAAAAACCCACTATGCCTAATCCGCAGAGGAGATGGCTACTCCCATTCCTGCTTTAAAGAGTTTGGCTTTTAATTTCAGTGATGACGGGTTTGGGTCTTAAGAATCCCATGTTTGCTCCTTACATATGACAAAAATAATAATAGTTCAAAATGAATTATTCCTTCATCACTAACTTATGGCATCTCTCATATTCATAACCTGACTGCTAAAGTATTTTCAGCTTGCAAATGCTGGCAGTAGCTAGAAATAGAAAATGCTGACTAAAAGGCCCTGCACTATAGAGGCTAAAAGAAGTGATTCAAATATGTTCATTCTAAGAAATAACAATTATTGTTTTAAACTCTTTATTTACTGAATAAAATTATAATGCCTAACAGGCATTTTAGGAACCAGCAACAATAGCTATAATCTGCTTCCCAAAACTCAGTAAAACTTCTATTCTCATTAAAACAATAACAATTTTCATAATGGATAGGCCTGTCGAGAAGAAAAGAATAATTCAAATAACAATGATTGCAATATGCACCAAATATGAGCAGACAATGTCAAATACATAAATTGTCTTCCAGTCTGTTCACAGCTCTTCCTTTTTGTGTTACTATAAATTCTGTTTACATTCTCTTACTTGAAATCCTTTTATTGAAATATCCAAAAATACAATACAATGTATTTGGATACCCTTAGTAAGAAACAGAAGCAGATCATTTGCACTAACATGTTTCACTAATGAAACACCAGGAAAACTCTGATCATATTGAGGGCAACCTCATTGCTCTCTACAGCTTCCTGAGTAGGGGAGGTGGAAAGAGAGGTGCTGATGTCTTCTCTCAGGTATTCAGGGAAAGGACGCATGTGAATCGTTCAAAGCTGTGCCAGGGGAGCTTAGACTGCACGTCAGAAAACATTTCTTGATCCAGGGTGGTTAAACCCTGGAGGAGTCTTCCTAGAGAGGTGGTCGATGCCCCAAACCTGTCAGTGTTTAAGAGGCATTAGGACAATGCCATTAACAACGAGCTTTAACTTTTGGTCAGCCCTGATGGTCAGGCACTTGGACCAGATAATCATAATAGCCCCCCTCCAACTGAAATATGCTATGCTATACTATTGAATGCTTTCCAGCATTTTCAAGGATGGAAAAGAAGGCCCTTTTTTGTAGGCATCATTTGACCTGGCTAAATCACCCCGCCAAGGCATGATACACAATTTCCAAATCAACATCTGCCTCCACTTTCCATGAGGGTGTCTTAGTCTGACTCAGGGCTGATTTAGACATGCTTAAGTATAAGAGTTACCAAGCATGTTCACCTACAACACTGTTGGATGCTTTGTGTTACCTAGGACATGTGTCGTTCCAAAGGGCAGCCAGCATACCCCTTCTGAAATGACCATGCCTGAAACAACAGTAATATCTTAAGCTTGAACCTCCCAGATCTGCTTGAATAGACCAACAACAGAAAACTGTTGTCAGCTCACCTCCAAAACTCTGACTGCTCTTGCCAGCCCAGGGTATAGACTGCATATACTGAGCACAACTTATTGGCTGATTTATTAACAATTCACATTCACTCTGAGAAAAAGTAAGAGAATAAGCACTCAGAGGCAATAGGCACAATGCTCTCCAAAGAGTTTTAAAACCCAAACCACACAAAATAGATGCACATAGCTGTGCACATCAGTTATACTCACCAATCAGACCCAAAAGCCACGATAGTCAACCACATGACCTCATCTATACAAATTTCCTTTAGGAAAAAAAAAGTGCTCCATGATCTTTAGTGAAGAAAAATTTTTAAATTTGAGTTTTAAAATTGAACTTTGAACTTAAGCATCAGATACATTTTTCAGCTATGAGAGCTAAAACATACAGAAATAAAAATGACCAAGGATCAGGTAAAAGACCTCATTTCCACATCAGAAACTTTACTGCATTGTGGTCACATTGGCTGGAAAGCCAAGCTGTTAATTTTAAGCCAGTAAGAGACTCAGTTCAGGGCTTATTTGTACGCAGATGGTCTGCAAAAAGTGTGGAAGAAAATAAAACAGATTTTCCTCTGGAATGTGAAATAAATTACTTAAAATGTAAAACCTCAGAGTGCTTCAGAAAAATATTTTTAATCTACATGTAAGGCTTTTTTCAACCTTGCCTCTAGCTATAAGGGCAATGGTTGTTTATTTAATCAGGCAGGTAATACAGAGGGAAAGGTGACTTTGAATTACATGTGCAGTGAAATATTAAGCCAAACAAACACTATCCTAGATTTCTTCTGGATAGAAAATGTTGTTTAAAAGAAAGATAAGAATATCTCCTAAGAGAAAGAGATTTTTCAGTGTGCTGCAAAAATGTGCTATGCTCCTTCCTCTGCTTTCGCCTTCACCATTCTGATTTCTAATATACCTTTAAAATATTTAGTTATTTAGAAAAATATCAGTTATTACCTGAAGGACTTTCTGGCTTCTTTAACTTTTCTAACTCTTAAAAATTTGGAACTTTCTCCTGCTATTTAATAGCATCATATAATAAAGTACACGTGTTTCAGCTATCACTGGCAGTTACATCTGGCTCTATGCGATTTGAGACTCATGCATTATGTTGATTCTTTCTATTTATTCTAAAAAGACATTCATGGAGTTTTAAGGAGATCATTTCACTTACCTTATCTTTGCTCCCTCTAGTTAGTAGCCCAGAAGGGGAAAAAAAATATCACTGTTCTGACACAGATGAGGATCAATTTGAAGCTGAATTTTACAGCATGTAAAACTGATGAAAATCAACACACAGAGATGTTTTTTCAGTGGCAATATTGCAGGGCTGCAGCGGAATTCCAGCTGGAGTCAACACCATGAGTTTATTCTGTTTCAACAGCAGCATTTGAGATTATTTCTGCCAGTGTAAGTTGCTGTTGCCATGTGTTGCCAAAAAGATGATGTTCAGCAGCACAACTTTGGAGAACAAAGCTGAGAAGTGCAAAAGCTGTGTTTTGTATGAGTTTTTAAGAGTCCTGTAGTTTTCAGCCTAATAGTAGAGCCACTAGAAAACAGTTTATCACATTTTCAGAACTGTCTCATTCTTTGCTGAGCAACAACACGATTCAGCAGATTTTCAGTGTAAAACTGAAACCCTGTTCAGCATTTATTTGGTCACTTTTAAAAGATGTGAAGGTCTATTCTCTTATATATGTTACATGTAACTCCCCTCAAAAAGGGAATTATCTTTGCTCTACAGGGAGATAAACTGACTGTGAGCCTTGCAAACTGGAAAACAATGGAAAGGAAAAGTAATAGCCCACACTTAAGATAATATCTGCATTTGTGCACAAAGCCCTGTGAATTCCATCTCGTATTATAGTACTATAACAAAGATGGATGTCTTGTAGAAGATTCAGCTTAGGCAGTCATCTTGGAGTTCAGAGATCAGAGGAGCAATGTCCCTGTTGCACCAGTAGGGAAACAGACCCAGTAGCTCTCTTTAACTCTTGTTTGAAAGGAATAGGAGTCCTTCTTTGACACTTGACTGCTGAATTGCACCAATGGTCCCACCCGGGCTGTAGTTATCAGTTTTCTACCCATGACCACCAGGGAGCAGGAGGGGGTCAGTGACTGATCAAATTATATGGCAGCTAGAAGTCTGCACCTTGCTGCACCTGCAGCTTGCAAGTCAGTAGTTCTTCTGAATGTGCAGCCTGGAGACTACCACAGCACCATTTCTGCACCATGCATGTCCTCAGAAAGCAGCTGAACTCAAGGTCTTCTGCAATCCTCAATCCCAGAGATGTTTACCTTTGCTTGGGCACTTCCATGTTACACTGTCAAGTACCTCAGCGGCTGGGAGCCTTGTGCAGAAAAACGTGTTTCAGTCTGTGTAGGCAGATGCCTAGAGACTGGAGACAGAGAGGTGCTGAGGATTTCATAGCATAGAATCTGCAGTATAGGAACTTGCTGTCCATGACCTGTGTCCTGGGAGGCACCCCATATTTGGCATATCCTGAGCAAATTCACACAGGGCCGGTACTGAGATCAGCACCAAAGGCAACAGCTATAGACACATTCCATCCCTAGAAAGGCTTACTTTTGCCAAACAGCTCTAATCCATGGAGTGACAAATTAAGGATCAAGAACCTTCTCACCCTAAGGAAATCTAAGCCCACTTTTTGACAGAAAAAGGCAAACTCCCAGGATATTGCCTGGGCTGGGCAGCAGGACAGGGACTGTTAGCCCTCCTACTGAAGTCGAACCATTGTTTCCTCTGGTGTCCAAAAGTCACAGCATCAGCAGGAGGGCAAGCTAAAGTGGATTGGCCTGTATAGCCTCATGGTTTTAGTGCTCATCTGGAAAGACAGAACTGGGCTCTGCTCCCAGGACTATTCCCATTCACGTTATGCAGCTCTTAAACGCAGCCAGCATTGCAGAGCAGCTGAAAAAACACCAAAAGACCAAAGACCAAGGTCCAGCAGATCTGGTGTTCCTCTCCACATTCTGTCCCCGCCACTGTATTGTACAGATTCCTCCTCGTTTACTCTTCTCCTGGTTTGAGGGCTGCCATTGGCTATATGGTGGGATACCTTCAAGAGCTGGGTGGAAAAATACTGTCCATGCAAGAGGCAGAGGTCTTCAACGCTCATGGTTAAACAGGGGCAAGAGGGTTATCTTTGTTGAATTTGAATCACCTCTGGAGATGTAAATAATCTTACATGTTTTCGACTTTGCAAGCCCATATTCAAACACTTATGTTCAAAAACCTACGTTCTTAGGCAAAAAAAAAAAACAAAATTTTCTACTAATCTGTGTGTGTTTTAAGAAGGGTGTTTCTTGCTCTTTTAGTTAGCTATATTAGCAAAGTGAGCTGATGTTCGGAATGGACAAAAGCTACACATTTACAGTCCTGAGTCAAAAGTCTGGACTCTCTCAAGGAAGAGATGAGAAACATCCCTGAGTTTTTTGCTTTCTATTGACAAGTCCTTAGCCCTCTGGAGACATCTGACTATTAATCAGTCAAGCAGAAGAGAAAGGTGCCTAATTTAAGCACTCTAAATGCCCCAACTATATTTCTGCTCCTACTAAACTGTCTCAAATTTCGGGTTAATGCAAAGCAAATTACTTTCTGTAATGCAGTGTACATATATGAGCAAATTAGGGGGAAAACTATTTTGCTGACACAGACAGGAAATGCCATCACTCACCCTCAGGTATGCTGCTGATGTACTAGAAAAGTAGTTGTGTTTCTGTAATCTGAATCCTATTTCTTTCTAGAGAAAATCAAGTCTGCAATCTTCTGTGATGATGACTTTCTGCTGTGACAGAAAAGAGATGTGGAAGGGAGCCCTGGCAACTGCGAAGTCCTTCCATTGCTCATTATTCACGTACATGCACTTAAAGAACAGATCTGCTGCAATTGCTCTTGCTTTGTAGATCTAAACACACTGCACATGCAAGGCAGAGGGCTGACTTGCCATAAACTTCTCTAATTTCTGCTGTATTTTGACAACTGTGTATAACAGGCAGGCCTTTTAAGTAGCCCATTCTGGATTATGGTTTTAAGCCACTATATATACATGAATTTAGAAGTAAAAAACGGTTTACCCTCTTTAATATGAACTTAGCCTGTGATTTCAGTCAATAAATTCATAGCAGTGTAGTAGGCAGAAACGCACCTGTTAGAGGAGCTGGCTTTTTCCAACATTATGCTGGAGATCACTGGATCATTTCAGGTATTTTCTTAATTTAAAAAAATACTACAGTAAGCTCTGAACATATGGATATGAATTGATCTGAAGTGAATAGATAGCAGACAAAATTCTTCTCTCATCTGGAGTAGATTCATTGGCTTCAGTGGAACTATTCTGGATTTACAGTGATGTAATTTGGAACAGCATCTGGCTTCAGACATATAAGAAGGGCTCATTGTAATATTTTATATCACTGACTACTATTGCATACTTTTGCTATGCTTTTCTTAGCTCTTATTAGTTACACATTATTGTTGATTTTATGTCTTTCTGTTGTATTTCGCTTAAGGTCTGTAAAAGCCTTGGAGAAAGTATACATTTCCTGTGGATCACCGCTGTGTGGCACCTTACATAATTTAGTTAAGAGCACAATCTACAATTATCTTCTCTTTCTACTTTGGAAATTACATTGTGGAATACAGATAAAGGAAAAGCCATCTCTGTTGTGTTTGCTCTTCAGCAAGTCAGTGCAGCAAACCTGTGGCATTTACCTGGCAAACACTCTTTAATTCGTGTGACTTTTCCCATAAAGCCTTCTCCTTTCTTTGAGTGAAAGTATGCTGTGTTGACAGGTATCCATTCTAGTCACCTTAGCACAGGTTCATTATTACTCTCTTATAAACAAATAAGTATAGGGCAAAACCTGTCTCCTCTCACACACCTGGCCAAACTGCTTCTCTTTACTCCGACACAACACACACTCAGTGTCACTGCAGGGTAAATAGGAAAGGTAGGATTGAAGGTTGCATTCCCCTGTCACCCTGTAGATATCTTCAGCATGTCCTTTTTTCCTTGTAAGGTTTTCAACATCACATTGGGTGCAACCTGACCATAATTTCTGAGTACAATTTTCTCTGCCTTCAGAGTCTGTTAATATGATGTTTTGAATTTTAATGGAAGACAGTTTAATAAAATTACAAGCTAATGGGGAATCAATATGTAAATACATTAAAAACCATTAAGAAATCAACTTTTGTTATTATACCACACGTGCAACAGTTGTTTTTTGTTATGTATTGCAAAACTATAACATCTGAGCTTTTAATGGCAAAGCTGTACTTTGCAAATGTGTTTGGAAATATTCACACATGTTTCTATTTAATCTTATGACACTTGTTTTTCCAGCTTGAAAACGTAATTCGAAGTTCATAATTTACTTAGTTAATGTTAGATATGTAATTAATATATTGGTTTAGACCAAGTGCCTACAAGGGCAGCTGTGGTAGCCAAAAGCACTTTTTGTATCATTTGCCTTTCTTTGTAAGCCTGATTAAGTGGCACTTGTTTCCATAAAAACTAATATTACAGTTGAGTCAATTGACTTTATTTCATTACTGCTGGCTTCCTTTTAGATATTATTTTTTCCCAAATCTACTCACAGAGAAAATATAAATGATACGCCATTATCTTTTTTTTAAAATGCAGCTCCATTCATCATAATGGATTACAAATTTGTCACCTTGAATCAATTTTTGTTCACAAGTTCAAAAGGAAATACAAGTGCTTGAGGGCCCAGAAATATTTATTGTACATGTGGATATTATTAAAGTTTATTGAAATCCTTCACCAATAGAATTGTTTCTGTTTTGTTTTGCAACACGTACAGCACTAATGTTAAAAAGCCAGTGCCTTAATTGTCTAGAAACTAAACTGGCAATGCAGCATTGACTTTGAGAACTACTGATTCTGGCTACAGATACTAGCATATTTATGCAAGCATTCATTCAATTAAGACATGACAACTTCAGCTTGCTTAATTTAGTAAAAATGTTTCGACGTAGTTTCTTGTATAACATTTTCCCATGATGACGTCTATTTCCAAATAAAGATTGCTTCTGCTAGCAACATCAACAGTAATTCACTTAGGCTCTTGTCCTTGTAACAGAGCAGAGAAAGAGAAAATGGAAACTTAAGATTCATGAGAGTCTTGGTTTAAGACTTAGTGACAAGACTACATCTGGTATCAATACAGTTTCTTGGGATCTTGACCACATCTTTCATAAAGTGGTAAGTTCCGCCAAAAGGACACATTTTGCTGGCTGCTAACTACGGCCTCTGAAATGCTGAGCCCGTGCTGGGGAAGAATGCAGAACTGCTCTGCTGGACGGAGAAAATGAAACTACATTTCTAATTACATTTTTATTAGTGGTGTTAATGGGAAATTGAGCTCTTAAAGCCCCTAGTAAAACATGCTTTCTTTGAAATTTTATAGCACAGCATCAGGAGTTAACGTGAGAGGGGTATTTGGTTTGTTGGGGCTTTTTTCCCTCATTATGGACTAATTTCTAGTTATACTAAATTAATTAAGTCCTTGGAAATATGTCCCCTTTTAAAGAAAAACATTTGCAACCTCAGAAAGGGAAAAGCAGATCAGTTGTTGCAGGCAGAAAGACACCTACCGTACTGGCAATCAGATGTGAATTTTCAATAGGCAAGGAAGCCAGCTCAGAATGCTGCAGGCAGGGCAGCATGAGAGCTAGCAGTGGCCCAGGTGTAAACTTCACTGCTTCCCATAAAACATTCATTTCATTAAAAAGCAGGACATATTGGTGTCTAATGATTTTCCACTGGGACTTTGGAGGATGGTTTTGTAGTTTTTAATCTAGAGAAACCTGGGGAATACCTTCCACAAGGACTCATATATTGCAGGAAAAATAAAAGAATATTCTGTGATTTCACATGTTCAGAAATGGAGTTCTATCAGGGCCACCTGTGAAAGGATTTTACTTAAAGGTAGAAATGTCTTGAAATGAGGAACAGATTTTTATGACTATTGAAGATTAAGCTGAGATTTCGCACAGTCTCACCAGTGACTTTGCTGTTTCCACATTAAAGAGGCAGTGTCATGCCAGCTTTGTAAAAAAATTTTCTTATCAAATATATATACCAAAAAAAAATTGCTTTGTTTTATTCTGAAGAACTCTAGACAGGCAAATCTAATGCATGTGCTGCATAGTGGCATATATTTTGGGGCTTTTAAGTTCCAGTAAGGAGGTTTCATGCTGTTTGCTTAGCAATAGCAGACTTAAATCTGGTTTAACTGGCCAAGCTAGATATCTTTCATCTGAAAGCATCTTTTACTTCCATAAAGTTGCAATCCCAACTCCAGCTCCAATTGTCAAAAGACATTACGATGTCCATAAAGACATATAAATGCACGGACTAGCATGTGCCAGAATGTTTCCATGTCTTTGACACTTCAGTTAAGATAGAGGAGCCTATGGTTCATTGTCTGTGATGCCCAAGGCACATTAGCATCATGCATTGTGAGGACTGGAAGAATGTGCTCTTTACTGAAAGTTTTCTTTCCTCTTCATAAGACAGTAGGAATCCTTGTTTTACACCAGTTCTGTGCTTTGAAACTTGTCTAAAATAGCTGTGTCTGAGAATGAAAAAATCCTTAGTATCACTTTACAGCCCAGCTCCTGGTATGATGGAACCCCAGCAATAAAAAGCATCCAAGCTGGTCTCTGGCTGGAAGAGAGGTCTTCCCACTAGCAGAAAACTGCTCCTGCAGGCACAGTGTATTCCCACAAGGGGTATCTGCCCCAGCTCACTCAGCAAAGCTGGATGACATAGGCTTGGTAGTAGAGTCAAGACTTCGAGTTAGCTGAATAATCAAGGATTGATCCCATTCAAAGATGACTCTTCCCTGGTCACACACTGTTTTATGCCTGTTGCTCTGTTGGAGTGGACACACTGACAGTTTTAGTTCTGTATTTCCATTTGGGGCTATTGGACAGCTGAACACTGAAAAAAACTCCTCTTACGGAGCTGACTAGAAAAACTTGCACTGATTAATTCAATCAGCATTAAGTATTCAGTCTACATATGGATCACTTCAGGGGTTTAATGATGCTCTAAGGAAATATCAAACAAAAGTGTGAAAGTGTATGTGTACACATATCATATGACAAGAACCTCTGATGTTTAAAGGTCACAGTTTGGTCTGACAATCTATATCTGTGTGCATTTTCAGATTTCTTCAATAAATAGAATGCTACATAGGAATGGGTGCCTACACAGCTCCTCTGTGGACACACATGCAGACATGGTGGATGTTCAAATATTGTGAATAAAATCTATTTTGTTAAAATCAGCAGTTCTACAGTTCTAGCAAGCAGAGTGTCGCCCTTTAATTACATATATTATGCATCTGCAATGTTCTTAATGTTTATATACCATGGGAGAAAAAAATATTGTTATAATAAGGGGTGAAAAGTAATAAAATTATTAAGTTTATCCCAAGTTTTCACTGTCTGTTTTTTAATTGCTGTCAACTGAGTTCAAAGTGTTAAAGGAACCAACATTTTCTCCTCTGGCATTTGTTTCCTTAGATTTCTCCTGCATTCCCTTTTCTGTGAAACCCTGCTTAGTAAATATTAATTTACCCTCAATTACTAATGACAAGTGAAAGAAACCCTTGCATTCATCAGGGCCACAGCCTTAGGACATACGTTTGTCCTTCAAAGCGTTCAACCATTCAACAATTAGAACTAATAGTTACTCCAGGCTATGGAGGCTGAAACACGCAGCACTCCCTTAATGCCGAGCTCTCCGCACAAGCAGTCATGGTGGTCTTACAACCTATTGACTTCACCAGTGAAAGTTGGGAAAACGATTTGAAAGTGGACAAATTAGACGCAGAGTGATTGTCTAAAATGTGAGAACACTTAAGGATCGGAAAGGGGAACCAGGCAATTAGTTCACTAATAAACGTTAGTTATGTAAAAGCTCCTTTGCTTCTCACATGAAACACTTTGCTTTTCACTTGAAACACCGGGGATTTTGCTAAGCAAAAGGAAAACTAAATAAATAAATAGAAAGTGCTAAATTAGGAGCATAAAAGAATCACTGATATTTACACCCTGGTATGTTCCCATATAACACCAAGGAACCTTAAATGTGCAACATCTACCCTTAAGCTTTCTTTGCTGGGAGCTTCATCTTTAAATAGAGAAAATCCCCACAGCCTCTGCAGAATCAGCTGAGGCTTTGTGGTTGGATGTGGCTGCAAATGCATACAGACACACAAATATATCTAATGGTGATCTTGACTCCCTTTATTCTTCCAATATAATATAAAGGTCAGTTTGCTTAAACAGTTCTGGTTGCTTTTCTTTGCAGAAGCATAATATATAATTTATTTTATTTTGTTTTCTGCTTTCATTCCTTAACAATGAAGAAATTCTTTCACTATAGTAAGCAGGACAGAAGCACATACTGGAACCATAATAATACTGAAAATGGGAGCTCTGTAGCCAGAGTATGATACAAGGTTTTCATTAGTATACAGATTTTGTTCTTTAAAAGGGACTGAAAATGAAATTTTCTTTCTCTGAATAGTATATAGATTTATAATGGCATGTAATTTTAGCATGTTTTTAATCAATTGAATTTGCAATGAAGATGTTTATTTTGGCCAAATGGATTCTTTTCCTCATTGCAACATCGTAGATGAATGTCTGTATTTCTGTTTACCCATGTCACTAGTGCCATGACCCATCTTCTCAAAGCATATGCAAACAGGATAAACAATAACTCCAGAAATATGTCTACCAGTAATAAAAACTTTACAAATTGGACATTTGCACATAAGCACAGACCAGAATTGCTTTTACCAGACTTCTGCCACTACACAGTGTTTGCAGTGAGCAAAGAACAAGCATCTGGCTCTCGCCCAAAATTATTTGCCTTGGAAGTGAAAGACAAGAGACAACCAACACCTGGGCATGACAAACAGCAGGGGAGTGCAATGATGCATTACTGAATCAGGGCACTGTATCTTGCAATCTTAAATGGAAAAGAGAAACTATAATTTGTGGAAAGACAGATGATACTGACATTTTCGTTATTTTCTAAGGGAGCAAAATTCAATTTAAACACTTGAAAGAAAAAGTAAAGCCACAGCTTTAATTATAAGAAATCCTGACAAAAAAATAAAGATGGTTAAGCAGCAGTGTTGTTTTTCAAAATGACTTCCCAACAAACCATCTGGCAACTAGAGGTATCTGAACTGTAAATGTCTACACCCAAGACTTAACTTAGTGTTTCCTGGACACTCGTCATCACCAGTCACTGCTACTTAGTGGTCACAAAGGACTGTCTGTGAAGGCTCCAAGTCATAACAGGGTACCACCACTGATGGAGCATAGTGGTTACAAAGCTTCCACTGATTTAGAAAAAAAGACAATGGCAATGAATTCTTACTCATTGAAAAAATTTCATGTGGTTAATAACAGGACCAAGGCTAAAGTTGGTTGGTCAGAAAAAAGTAAATTTTACTCCAGATTTTTTAATGTGCTGTGAATATAAGAAGACCTTAAGACTTGATTCAGATTTATAAAGAATATTTCAATATGTATTACTTCTGATATCCAATATATATTATACATAGTTTCAGAGATGATAAGAGAAAATAAATATAAACAATGAAATAATGTACTGTTGATTTGGCAGACTGGAGTTAGTTTCTTGCACAAGCAAACAAGAAGATTTCTAGCAGCTGAGAATTACGACCTCGGTCAAGTGGCTATTTATAGAATATAGCAAAATGAAATTACAGCATAGAATCATAGAATAGTTAGGGTTTGAAAGGACCTTATGATCATCTAATTCCAACCCCCCTGCCATGGGCAGGGACACCTCCCACTAAACCATGTCACCCAAGGCTCTGCCCAACCCGGCCTCGAACACTGCCGGCGATGGAGCATTCACAGCTTCCCTGGGCAGCCCATTCCAGCATATTACAACGTAAAACATGAAGAGCTCAATTAAATGTCAGTTTGAAGCATTGCAATAAAAAATAGTATAAACTAGGCAATGATGTTAGAAAATGTAAAACAGCTAATAGCTATGCCATGATTACTGAAGGATATAATATGAAGACAGAATTGGCATTAGTTTCTTCCCCATGAAGAAAATATTCCCAGTTCTACACAATGATATTGGTAGTTCTACGCAATGCTGAATTTAAAGGAATGACATGAGAGTGCGTAGGGATTTTTTTCTTTTCAGAAGAAAAACTATAGTAATATTAGAGCTTGAGGTAATCCCACTTTGGCATTAAGCCTAGTTTCTGTAAAGAAAGTGATGGCATTTCTTCTGTCAGCTTTCTAACAATCCATCATTTGGGGGAATTAGAGTTTAGGAATCTAAGGTAGGAGGCAGAAATGATTGGATAATGGCAAATTGCAGCAGGTTAGGGGAAAATAGACGCAAAATAATGTAGAGAAAAAAATAATAAAAGAAGCTGAATAAAAGAGGAAAGGAGGCAGAAAGAAATATTTATGGTAGCTTTTACCAATTAAAGAATCTTTATAGAGGCAGAAAGAGATAAGAATTGTGCAGCAGGTTTAAGAAGAAGCAACAGAGTGATGGGAGAATGGGTTTGTGGAAAACAGCTTTTATATCCAGGTAAAATACACTATGTACCTCTAAGCTGATACAATGGTAAAGACAAGTTAAGGAGAGGATTTAAGCATCATGAATTAAGTTTCCCAAATTTCTACGCCATATGTTTTGAAACAAGACATAGCTTAAATTTGCCAAGTAAAATTTTATTCTTACTTGGCAGTTTTATTTAAAAAACTGTCATAAATCCTAAATATAGCCAAAATACTTATTCCATTAAAACTATCTCATTCCTAAAATGGATTCATGTTTGTAACCAGTTCTGAAACATTTAAAATTAGTTTCTTCTCTTCTTATCTTTCAGTGAAATCTTAAAGAATGACTGCAGTCTGGTATTATTTAAGCTATCTTTTCTTAGGCTGATTGGGAAAAAATGAGAAGCAGTCTTGGGATTTTGTTTTCTAACAAAACCATTGCCTATTGAACAATTCACCCTGACTATTTATGCTGAGGTTAGTTTATCCTGCCAGTAATTACTTTCATAGCAGTAATAAAGTTTCTTTCTGTTGCTGTGTCCCAAGACATGGACATGGTCCTTCATCTTTTCTGCTCTCTTCTTCAATATCAGAATCACTACAGCTTTAGGTCTTCTACTGTAGATCTCAGTTTTGTTTAGAAGCCAGGGAAATATGCTGCAACCCTCCTAAACTAGGCATCTGTTGCACTGTTTAGAGAGCTTAAGGGTTCTTTTTCAGTTCTATTTACCTAAAATCACATTTTACAGTGTTTGCTGACTCAAAGAACTGTTGTGAAATGCAGAAGTTAAATAAGGACTCAGAATATTTAAGCAATGGCACCTTCAGAGTTAGCTGTGTGGACATAAATACATAGCCTGTAAATTAAATACTTGATTGTATGTATGCTTGTAATTCTCTGCTGCTTACTGACATGGATCATCATTTGGCATCATCCAATCAACGATGTAATATTAGACAGCTACACATTTCTTTAATGTAATCAGGCCTTTAAAGATCTCAGTAGATATGATTTAGATTAATTGGATATTCACAATAAGATTAGCTGAAATGGATCATATGGAAGACATTTTGAGGAACATTTTTTCTGCCAGATATGTAAAGTTAATAAAGAGAAATGGAAAGCAGGAAAGGCTGCGTGTTTTTCTTCTCTCTAAAATACTATGAGGGAAACCAAAAATTGCATATATTTCACAAGGAAATGCCTGTTTTCACAAAATATATACTTTTCCTCCAACTTTAAGGAAGAAATGCAAATGAGCTCCACATGCTTTCCAAAGTGTTTAAGAGTACCTTTACGGATGCTAACTATAGGCATATCATTCTCAATATACATGGGCCAATGGAAAATATACATATGCATTTAGCAGCGCAGATATCTCATACAAAAACAGGTAGGCAAAAAAAGTTGACTTTTAGGGACATGCATCTGGATCTTCAGGCCATATCATGTCTAATGACTTTATTGTGAAATGTTTCCTCTCACTGGGATCATTGTCAGGGAGGCTGCTTGTGTTGCTAAGCAGATTGTAAACCCAGCAGTTTGATAAATCTGGCATTATGCTCTGCTCTTTTTGCATGGAAAAGGAAAAAGAAAAGAGAAAAGAAAAAGAGAGAAGGAAGGAGAGAAGAGGAGAAGAGAGGAGAAGAAAGGACAGGAGAGTACAGGACAGGGCAGGACAGAAGAGGGTGACTGTTGTACCGTAATGTGTCAGAAAGACTCTTTGGGAGATGAATCCTAGCAATGTATAGAACTGTACTACAAGAATCATGGCTCCCAGAAGTGTTACAGGCACAGGCATCTTGTTGAATATAAAGATAACACATTTGCTTCCCAGAGAATGTGCAGTTTAACTACAGGCTTAGCACAAGAAATAATGTGGTTAATAAAAGAAAGGGTGAAAGCAAGGATTACAATTATGAGATTATGCAGTTCTGGCATGTGCCATGAATATTTTGTATGACCCCAGCACACTTAATCTGAGACTTTGGCTAGGCTATTTATAAGTCAGAGAAAGTTCTGGCCTCATCGTACTACAGTCACCAGTTACCCGTTTAGCCCTGTTGTTTTTTATCTTAGCTCAACAACAGCAGGTAGATCCTTTTAGGAAAACAAAATATATCTTTAACTCATGCTTCTAATAAAGCTCTAACTGTTGAGTTGTTGGTTTCTCTGTAAAGCTGGTAAAGACCTATATTGCTTTAATCAGAATTACTTTTTTGCATTAATTATCGCTTTAAGATCCCCACTGCTGTTTTATTGGATGAAGCTGGTGGCAAAGTACGTAGCCACAGAAAACTTACTCAGAGCTGAACGCTATGATATAGCCAAAGAAAGACTAAGAAAATCCACTAATCCTTTTTCCAAGATTGGGTATTCCTAAGCATTTCTAACACTTGAAATCTTTTATTTATATTGCTTTGAGAGAGCTAGCTGGCATTATTCCTTCCAGTTTGGTGAACAGGTTCCTGTGAAACATCCTACTTGCAATTACAGTGCACAAGTGGGGTTCATTGCCTAGTTATAACCATGACCAAGCTTCTGTAACACTGCATGAGGATAGTCTAGAGGAGCATCTGCTTGGGGATTTTCAATTTGCTTGTTACTAATACTTTGGTATATTCACAGGTGATTTACTTCTTCATGGCTCTGGTCTTCAAATCTATTTACTATCTATTCTGCATACAATTTGCAATTACTTACGTCCACAGGAGCTTATTTCTGTAACTCTCCATCTGGGGAGTACTAGTCTCTTAACAAGAGCCACAAAAGTCTCCTCAGGAGTGGTTCAGAAATGTTACATTAAATGAAAATATAAGTTGTTAACATTTATGATGTGTGGTTCTGTATTTAAATGCAGATCTTCTCTGATATTCTTATAAGTTAGTGTTGCTATTGCATCCTACCAACCATTAAAGTCAGAATTTTCCCCATTGGCTCCCTTAGATGCTTTGATCAGACTTTGAGTGAGATCTTTCCAGTGCAATTTCTCCTGCTGCAGGAGGACCCAGCTGTAGCAATGAGAAACTCAATGAAGGAGCTACAGGAAGTGCTCTGGAATCTGGAGTAAACGCAGCAGAAATGTATCTACACTTAGACATCATAAAATGGCATTATAATTTACTTTTCTCTATCATTGTAAATCTAACGTGGGCAGTAGAATATTTGCCCAGGGCACTTGCTCATTTCATAGTCATGTGTGTCTTTTAGCAACTGCTACTAAGACTAATTCAAAGACTCATTCCTTTAACTCATTAGTAGCAGTCCTACTTCTGCTGTCACTCATTCTGGACACCACACATTCCTTTCTTAGAAGACAACAAAACCTTTTATTTTTGCTTTATTTTTAATTTCTGTAATAAAGGGAAGAATAAGAAAGAGTGCAGCCAACACATAAAAGTACTCATTTTTTAGATCAGAATGAGCCTGTGAGAGCAACACTTCCTAGCCCTTCACAACTGGGAAGCACAGGCTGTGCTTCTAAATTGCATATACATTTCCTTGTGTATGAATGTGTTCACATTTACATGTGTGTTCGTACATACTAAATAGAGAGTATAGCATAATCATTTCCAATTTGTGGTAACTTTGGCTGCAATTCCAGTTTTAAGTATTTGGAACAGTTCTCACTTTATATTAATGGCTTTGCCTGTTTTTAATGAGCATGTTTAGTGTAGTGAGACATTATAGTCACTCAATAGAATGTAAGTTTCTTTCTCGCACATTGTGTTGCAGGCCAGATTCTGACTGATTAATACATTGCAGGTGTCAGCCAAAATACAAAAGGATAAGGAGAAGAGTAACGGGGTGAAGTTATTCTTTTTTCTCTGGCTGGCTGCCTTTGGTGGGGGTTGCAGAAGCCACTCTGTGAGTAGCTTGGAAAGGGATTCTGCTCAGAAACATGGACCTAGCAACAATACTTCTATCATCCTTTCCATCTACACAAAGTATTCCCACTCTTTGCAGAATGAAAAGAAAAAGAAAAAAAAACACAGGCAAAGGGGCCCTTTATGAGGCTACTGCCAGCCCAAGTACAGGTGCCTATTAAAACTAGGTTTGTACCTTGTTTTGCAGGGTCAACTGAAATGTTTCTTATGTTTTGTTGCCTATCTGTACTAACAAACCTCAATCTGCAAAGACCTGCATAGTAGCTAAGATAAACGTTGTATATTTTCATTGTTTGATTAAATCTTGTCTGAATTATCAGTTGTATAATGAGAAGAGTTGGCTTGCTTTGAGGTGCTAGCTGTCAATGGTTATTGTTAATCATAATCTAACAAATACCAGATACAGCTATTTGGCAATTGAGAACTAACATTTTTCTTATTTAAGGTGATAGGAATGAAGGAAACGCAAATCATAATGTACTCATTTTCCCATATCTGAAGGTGCTTTAATACTTAACATTTGTCTACATTTCAAGACAGGCAATTCATGGTTGTTGCCAAAAAAAATGTGCATTTTAAATTGTTAAGTTAACATTGTAGAATTCAAGTGTTTCTCTTTCCTAGGATAATTTCACTCAAGGCAGTGCTGTTACACTTTGGAGAAAGAGCCAGTTCAACCTCACGTATACATTAGTATGAATGATTTTATGCTAGCTTCTTTCAACTTTATGTGTGTCTGTCAGTAGAAAAAATTTTAGTTCTTTTAATAAACTTTTTACAAAAAGGTTTCGGAAATATTTTATTGAGTCCGGATAATGAAAATCATGCCAAGTACCTAAAGAAGCCAGCTGATAACCATTAAATAAAAACGAAGACAACCTCAGACCTTGAAAACTTAATTTCATTGGGACTGCAAACATCCTGAAAATTAAGTACACAGGCTAAGCTAAGTGTATAGGATCCCACTCACAAGGGGCTTCATCATGGTTTTAAATCACAGCATGGTGCTGTAGGCTAGACAGAGCTGCACTTCCCATCTGGAGATATTTTCACTGACTCACGGGGTTTTCTGAACAGATCTAATGACTCTTCATAGGACGTAATATAACCACATGCTTGTGTGCTAACATGGACAGTGTAAAGGAGGCTGACCTCTTTTGGTTCTCTTTGGGTATCTGAGAAATCCATTTGAAGTTCATGCAGGCCTAGCACAATGAAATTTTCCTGAATTAGTTGTGGAAATTATTATTTTTTACTGTGTTTGTTAGGGTCTTATTTTATCTTAGGTTTACCTAGCAGATCTCACTTAAGAAAATCCACAGCAACAGTGATCACTGTTTCTGAGGACATTCAGCTGGGCCACTGCAGTTGTGGAGAGGAAGCTCAGAAGGATGCTACACTGTTTTCTCCTCTGGAGAAGGGAAGGGTCCATGGAGATGTTTTAGCAGCCTTTCAGTAGGTAATTTGGGCCTACAGGAGAGAAGGAGAGGGACTTTTACAAAGGCATGTAATGATAGGACAAGGGGTAGTGGCTTTAAACTGAAAGAGAGGAGATTTAAATTTGATATTAGAAAGAAATTCTTCACTATGAGGGTGGTGAGGCACTGACACAGGCTGCCCAGAGAATCTGTGGCTGACACATCCCTGGCAGTGTTCAAGGCCAGGTTTGACGGGGCTTGGAGAAACGTGGTCTTGTGGGACATACCCCTGCCATGCCAGGAGTGTCGGAACTAGATGATCTTGAAAGTCCCTTCCATCCCAAATCATTCTAGGATTCTATGAGCCTATGGTTTCCCATGAAAAGGCTCTTTTTGAAAATAAGTGACTTTCCAACACTCTTTATAACCTAATGCACCCATCATAAAATAAAAAGTGGCAAGAAAGAAGCCAGACAATGCTCATAATCCTCACCACTGATAGCTCAGCATTTTGAGAGAAGACACTTGAACAAATCTGTTGAAAATATTTTTTTTCTATCTGCATTTTGGGGAGCTGTAGAATAATTCATCCAAATTTTACTGATTTATAGCCACATAAAACAGTATGACTGATGATTTAGGAAGTTTTTGAGAGTGGAGAGGTCTCTAATGGCATACAATAATAATGCTTCCTCTAACAAAGGAATTGATAATAAGAAGGTTAATTTCAAACTCATTGCTTTGATGAATAGGATCAATACCACTGAAGTCAGTCAGTTTGTGACAAGATTAAATCAGTATAGCAGCATTGACATTGATTATACTACATTGACTTTCACAAATTACACTACACAAGGTTTAAGATGGTGTAAATGAAATCAGAATGAACATTAAGGTCTCAGTTACTGATGTGCTTGTATATATAGCCAGCATATAGCCTACAGTGTTTTTTCAAATACATTCAAGGTAAATATGAATTAATGGATCTATGTGATATAAATCTGAGTTTCCATTTGATTGCTTCACTTCCATTTGATTGCTACATTTCAGTGTTTGGTCTCACCAAACTCTGGCATCCTTTAGACTTGACAGATTAACACATATATGAAGAAATTTGCATATTTATTTTAAACCAGATGTTCTTCAAGCAGTACGGCCAAATTCCCATCATCACTGTAATCACATTGTTTTGTTAACATAATGGAGCCATTAAAATTCCACTGCATGCTTCTTTGTAAGGAAGAAAGGGTTATTGAAGAATTTTCCAGGTGAATTCTAAGTGAATCTTAATTAAGAAGAAAGAGTTAACGTTAATTGTCTCCATTTACATCACTGAAGGATCTGGCTTATGTCAGAATAAAACTATTGCTTTATTTTGCAATAGCTGTCACTTGTTTTACAGAAAAGGTGGTTGGAATAAAGCTTTGTTATATTAATAACAGTCAACAAGCAGTGAATAACTGATATTATAAAGTACATAGCGTATTTTTTAATCATAAATGACCATAGACTTATATTTGGATTTGGTGGTTTTAATAAAATTTCTGAAATTATAACTTTTTCATTGGTTCACATAATAGAACATTAGGCTTTTTTATGTGAAGATCAATATTTTGTGAAGCTTAACACAATTAATCACTGTTAAACCAACTAATCCAAAGTTCTGAAATGCAAAGAATGAGAGCAACATTGTTTTGTTAAAACAATAAAGGAAAGCTGCACTCCACAGAGTGATGAAGAAATAAATCTCCTATAAGAAGGGAAAGGTTTATTTTCTGACAAAGAAGGCAAGAGAAAGAGGAACTGGGTGAGGCTGAAGTCCACGTTCAATTCAATCTTTCTGATTCAATGTGACGTTATTTTTCTAAAAGAAAAATTCCAGACAATCAGAAAGCAGAGGGAATACCCAGGAAAAACATACATTTGGAAGTGCTACTTTGTATTAAAAAATAAATAATGACTTGGGGCCAGGAACTGCCCTTTGAACTGTGGCACTGAGAAGTGAACAAACGACACACCTGTTCACCTAGCATTTCTAATATGATTAAATCATCTTTTCCCAGTTGACTGTGAGAGCTGCAGGCAGCAAGGGGTATCTCACAGCATCTGAGACTGAACATCTCATTACAGGTCTTGTAAGACACCCAAGTGCCAGAGCAAGGTATGAAAATTAATATTATTACTATTATTATTATTATTATTAATTTACTTAGGGGCTACACACAGCATGAGGCAGTTCAGCCTCAGACAGAGGGAAGGAGAAGAGTGTATTTTAAGTAATCTGGAGCATGGTGGTTGAAGGAGTATCTTAATATTGTATTCTGACCAAAAGAAGCTAAGGAAAAGAGGTAATGAAAGAGACAAAGAGGCAAAGGCTGATCCATATAAGACAACAGCTCAGAAATAGGGCTGGTCTGCTAATGTGATAGCCACCATGCCGCTCACTGAAGTAGGGCAGGGTTAACTGAACAGTGTCAAAGACCTATCCAAAAGCCAGTGCAAAACCACACCAGATATGATGGAAAGCTCTTGGCAATGGTGTGAAAAGCTCTGCACTCAAAGCTTGCCCCAACGGACAAACCTCAGCTGCAGCCACAAAATCTGATGTTGCAAAACATTGTTGGACATTTCTGAGCAAATGCCTGGCAAATTGAGGTCTCAGATATTTTGACTGGATAAGATCTATGGCATTTCATTAGGATATGTTTGTTAAAAAGCTGTGTCTGATATGTTTGAAAAGGTCAGGATAAGCAGCAGGATCTACTGTAGTAAGTACAAAGCTTTGATTTTAATGAGATCTAAGTCATGGTAAAGTTGACTTGAGCACAGGAGCATTCAGAAACATTTAAACAATCCAAATCTAAACAGGGCACAACGCTGGTAATAGGGAATGGTAACTGTAACTAAGATTTACAAATGTGCCTTCTGGGGGGGGAAGGGCATTCACACAATTTTACCATTCACACAATTTTGTCATCCAAAGGAATAATTCCTTGGAAAAGCACTTACTTCTCTTAATATGAAGCACTATTTACATCAATTTTCTTTTTTTTTTTAAATATGGCATGTAAAGATAACTTCTAAGAAAGCTACAATCCTCTTTTCTGCGAAAGCTAGAGAGATCTTTTCAAATAACATTATCTTTACCCTTTTCACTGGGACAGTGAAAGCCTGTTATAAATTAATTCACCAGCTGCTTTTCTGTTATCACCCAATGTCTTTTATGATGGTAAGAAAATTATGTGCAAAGCTACTAATCCATGAATGTGTGAATTCTGAAGATTTAATCTGGGAAAGACCTTCCAGTGAACAGCAGATATTTATTCAAAATGGTTTGAAGAGTTTCCCAGTTCAGCTTTCACCCACTTCCCCACTGAAGTGTTGAGGAAATCAATAAATCAGACCAAAGAAATTATCGTTTCTGATCACTAAATTTACATGAAAAGAATGTGGAGACTTCCTTCAGCATGAGGTTTCTTTCTTCTGCATCATCAACTCAGTCACAGACTTATACAAATATTTTACTGACTTTTCTATGCCCCACAGGCTTCAGCCTTCACTTTTTCAGCTCACATGAAAAAATTTAATAGTTCTAAATCAGAAGTGAGTCCGTATCTGGAATGGACTAAAAATTGGTTTAAAATGGAATGAATGGGAGTGCAAAGGAAAGAAACACATCTTTATAAACTTTAACAGTCTTCCCAGTTCATGTTATTTTGTTAGGTCTGAAAAATTCTTGATTTAACCTTTTATTTAACCTCAGCCTAAACTGATGCCAATCATAATATTAAACTTTCACAAGAGAGATAGCAACAATAATGCATCATGCAATTTCAGTAACATAAGCCTGTGCAAAACTTCACAATGGTTTGAGGTTTATATGTTTCAATTCATATATTTATAACCCAAGTGCAAATGGCCAACATGTTTGATGTGAGCAAACAAGCAATCATGAAATTAGTGAGCATAACTCAGATATTTGCAAAGTATTTTCCTCTTCAGCCTTACTCTGTCTTTTATAGTGAAAAATGTAAATTAAAAAATAGGCTGAAATTCTAGGGGGAAAAAAATCATTGGGTAATTTCCTCTTATTGAACTGCACTGATTATTGACTGAAATAATATGAGCAACTACATCTAGTGAATCCAGTGAGTCCTCAAAACCTCTGCAGTCCGACAAGAGCATAGCCTCAACTGAGCTTGCTGTCAGACCCCTCTCCTACGAGGTGACACCTGGAGAGCACCTCTACATCCAGCCTGAGTTAGCTACGAGCATGGGACTGAACATCCCCTCTTCCCAGTGCCAATGATATGAGTCTTTTGCTTTATAGCTTAGGTCTTACATGACAGGCACGCACATGGCACACAGACTTTGCACGTGCCTTTAGCACTGTGTTGCTCTTCCCTTAACATTGCATAGAAAGCAATCCCTTAGCAAAAACATCATCCTGACAACAATTCTTTTTATTTCACCCAGGCTTGACTGAGCCAGTGTCTGGAGCTGGTGAAACCCTTTTGTGTCTTACTCCAGCTACAGTCCCTTTCTCTTCAATGTTCTCTTCAACACCTGCTACCATGTAGTCAGTTTCACCATCTTCTGTTTTTCAGGCTCCCCCTCAAGAAGCCTTGAAAAAAAGAGGCTTTTCCACTTGAAGCCAAAGAACTTGTCAAAATTTTGTCTGTAAAATAAATGCCTTCTATTATCTATAGTCTGGAAATTATTCAAAGAGGACTTACTGGTGGTAGTAAATGTAGTCTTACAAAGACTTCTACTGTGCGGTAACAGTCACGGTAAAAGCTCTGTTACATTGAAAAACCCTAAAAATTAATTTTCTAAAAACCAAACAAATAAACCCCAGGATATTTAATTCATTCAGCAGCTGTCCAGATAATTTCATAGCCTGCTCCTGCATTTTGGATTTCTGCTGCTCGATAATTTCAGAGTTCTTCGAAGTAACATAATCAGCCTGTGGAGGGAGTGATCCAGCTCAGAACCCTCCATCCAAGCACACCATGCCACTAGTTCTTCAGTAGAAGTCACAAGGTCTTCTGGCATCTCAGTGCTGGGAATGGAGCACTGATTTCTGCCTTAGAGATTCATATAATTCTTCTCTTAGCAGTAACCGGACCCTTCTGAGGCAATTGTCACTATCAAGAGGTCCACGTTGATGGAACTTGTGGAATTTGCAAGACACAAAAATGACACTGAGGAAATAGCAAAGAGAAGATCTACACACGCAGGATTGCCACACATCTCTGCCCTCTTCCCTGTGAGTTTATCTAGGGGCAGCTGCAGCTAAGCAGTGGAATTAGGTCACCTATGAAATAAAACAAGCACAAAGTGGACAGAGACAACACGGACCACATCTGCAGCTCTTGCACATTGGTAATTTGGTAGTTTATAGTAATTTGCACCAGCTGAATGCAGGGCCTTTTCCTGAGTTAACTTAATCTTGCATTTTCACAATAGGGGTTGTAGTGAAACAATTTGAATAATTTGAGTCCCATGATTTAGTAGATCAGTTTGTGGTGCCAAGTATCCTTACAGGCAGGCACAGCACATGTGGGATGCATACAAGAATTTGTATGGGGAAAAGAGAAACTGCTCTTCCCAGTCCTAAAAAACATCTTCAGCAACATTATAAATAAAATACATCCTTAAAGCAAAAACCACTACTATGCAAAAAGACGAAAGTACGGAGCTGTCAGTGATATCAGAATATGACCCATTTTAGCTATAAGATACTTCAGAAGTTATTTCAGATGCTTTTACTCTTTGGAACACAAGAAGTTGACTCCAGAGCTCAAGCTGCAAAGAGCAATTGTTATAGCTGAAAGTATTTGTTTCAAAGCACTGTGGAAGTAAATGAAAGTGTCATTTTGCGCTAGTGTGATAGGCAGCTACTCTGCCTTGTCAGAACAAGCAAAGTCCTGTAAGCTTTATTCCATTGCCACAGGCATTTGGGCACCTCTCTGGAAATCAATCACAGATTGGCCTGAAGAAGAGCAGAGCTGAAACAATGGCACCAGAGTAGAGGACCCTTAATGAAAGCCATTTGCTAGTCCACACCTAGGCTGTCTAGACAGCACCTCCTGTGCTTTGATCACTGATAAACCATTCTAAATGTTACCAGTGCCCCTTTTTTGTTTCTGTTTACAGGCAATCAATGGGCCTCTGGCCACTGCCTCTATTTCAAAGAAGCACTTTTCATCTGACTGCAATCAAATAAAAAAGAACAAAGAGATGGACATTTTGGATACGAGATACTTATTTTCCTGTGATTTATGCAATTACAAATGAAGAGCAAAAACAAAAAAGCAATTGTGAGTGAACATGTGATAAATGTTTCTAATTAGGTGTGCCCTCTTAATCAATCTGAAGGCAGATTTCCCTCCCAAACCAGTAAATATTTAGTGTAAGCTTGTGCATGTGTGCACATGTGTGTGTGCATGCTGAACAACACAGATCTCTAGATTATAAAGCCCTTTTAATCTGTGTTAGAGCCACACTTCATGGTGCTCTTTTTCTGCTGCTTGCCAGTACACCCACCAGCTCCACTCTGGAATCTCCAAATGAAATACCCAGGTACTTTTCCAAGTGGCTGTTTTATGATGTAACCACAGTAAAATTAGAACTGAAAAATCTACCAAAAAAATTGCATGAAGCTCATATCCTGTTCTCACCCTGCATATACTAGCCCATAAATAATGGGCTTTTTAGTTATACATACTGAGCTATAAGGTTTTAAAGGTTTGTCTAAATATTAGTTTGCATGTGAATTTAAAGATGTCTTGACCAAATTCAAGTCTACAAATACCATGTGGCTGCCTTTAGCTGGATATCAGTGCTTGAACTTTAAGCTCTTTTCATCTTTCATCTTCAGCAACTTAAAGTAACCTACTTAAATTCAGCCTTTGAAACCATCTCAGACCCTCTCTATATATGTCAGGCCGGTTCAGATGTCTTAGGCCTCAATCACATACGTTCTTTAAGAAAACCTAAAAGATCGTGAAGTCATTAAGAGACTTGGTTCAACCAGTATATCATTTGAAAATATTTTATTTCTTGTGTAGGAATCCAAGGCTATTTGCATGCAGTTTAACAACACTAAAATGAAATCAGTCTTGTAAGGCTGTGCATTTTTGTTCTGTATAATTAAAAATATTTCTTTTTCAAAACTCATGATCAAGACCAACTGTTTCCAGCTCATCTGTAACCTCCTAAAATCATGCATTTCTTTGTTATTTTCTCTTCTTTCTAGGGAAAAAATGAAGAAATTTAATTAAATGCCCTCAAAATTGCCAATCTGGTGGGGAAGGGGACTCTCAACAGCATAATAAGAGCACTGAAGATGACATACTCTGTGCTCCTGGTTGCCCATGTCTTTGACTTCAGATGCTGTAGGATAAAAATTCATGTGTCTACCCCTGCTCCAAAAACATGCCCAGTATTTTCCCTCCCTCATAAAAATCCCATTAAGCCAACCAAGATTTATCATATAGTAATAGTAGGGGTGATAATACCTGTGGTTTTTTTCCACAAAAACGTGACAGCTCATCAAAAATCCTCTCCAAAATATCATGTCAAGGAAGTAGTAAAGTAGAGGGGGAGGTCATCATAAACTTGCTTAAGAACACAAGTGATGAACAGAGAAACTCTTTCCCAGGGCTACCTGCTCACTGTTCCTTTGTTAAACCTGACCTGATATTATTTATCCAGATCCCTTAGAGAAAGCGCAAAGCTTGCAGAGCTTGAGTCAAGTTCCTATACTATGTCACTGGTCACAATAAGAGAGTTACATTAGAGAAACAACTTCATAACAGTCTTCAATTTCATTCCTTTGGCAATATATTCTTTCAGATCAATGTTATTTGAAGTTAGAGATCCCAAGGTCTCTGCAGCATGAGACTATGGGACTGCACAGGAAAAATCAAAAATATTTAAAGTTTCACTTACTTATCTCCACTGTTTCTTATCAAAGATAAGAAATGAGTTTTGTCTGACTAAAACAGGACTGGAGCTGCTGAAGAATTATTTTTCACTCCTAGAGTAATTATAGCAGCTTTAGTGGTGCACTTTTAAGACAAAACTTAAATAATGCAAGAGAGAAAAGAGCCAGTGACATTGTTTATGAACACTCTGATTCTTAGACATTGATTCAATGGTACAGTGGGCTGCACTCATGTTCCTCTTCTTCTTAGAAATGTTCTTATTCCAGTCTAATTCAGGAACGATTTCCTCTCCTTGAAGTCAAAAGAGTTAACTGGGTGTAAATCTCCCAGGAATTAAGGGAAATGAAACAGTGCCCCTTGGAATAGGACCAAAACAGCTTTCCCAGAAAGAAAAAAATGAGATCTTGTGAGTACCCAATAACTTTGTGAATATATAGCAGATTTGAGCCAAAAAGACATTAAAAACAACAGAACTTTGCCTGACTTCAGCTTGCTTTGAATGAAGTTTTTAATTATCTCTGCCTTGAAATTATATATTTAAATGCTCTATATAATTGGAAAAAAATAGAGAAATAAGAGTAAGATTGGGAGGTTTTGCTCTTCATCAGTCTTTCTTCTAGCTACAGTTAGCCATCAGATCTGTCATGTGTCATTTTTCAGCTCATTAGGTGGGATTTTGGCAATTTCTGCATACAGTAAGAGGTATTGAGCAGTTGAAACTCGGAAGGTCAAATATTGAGAGGCAATGTCATCATCCCTCATCACTTCCAAGCAAAAACTCTTGCATATTTGTTTAATGCCATGGGCTGCCTTTAGTGGGGCACACTCATTTTTGCCAATTTCCAGTAACTCTTGAGGCTCACAGCCAGAAACCATATGAGCAAAGAAGCATACGCAGATTGGATCAAGCTGTTGTATTGCTAATATTGCTATTTAACAAGATTCCCAAGCAATGAGGGGGGAGAAATCTCAGAGAGAGATGCAGCATGTGGTCCAGTAAGACTCCAGAACATACATCCCATACATCTAGAGACTGTGTAAATTGCGTGTGCATGGGGCAATGCTCAATTAACATTTGCATGCTCTGGCCCCAAATCAGCAAACAACTTATATGTGCATTCAACTCAGGCAAGTCCCCAAGAGTTCAATAGCATTGCTTATGGGTAAGAAGCACGTACGTCACTGTGAGCAGCATGGGGTTTCTTTTCGGACAAACATCTGTAATGGCAAATGTGGGGTCAAATCCTTCTCTGCTGCAAATGAACACACTTCTAGTGCTGTCTGTGGGATGGTCTAGCACTGTGTGTGCTATGCCAACAACCAAGAGAAGGAAGGTTTTTAAAACACAAAGTAATGCTTCACATTTCTCACTGTTTTTTCTAATGTGCTATTTTGTGGTGAAGTTGTTTCAAGAAAATTCATTGTTTTTCTAAAATGTTTCAACGCTGAAGGCAGAACTGACTTTCAAGACTCATCAGTACAAAGTAATTAACTGGAGTAACTCAAATGGAATAGATTGTCCCAGGAAAGCTCTCTGGTGTGCATGTATAGATGCCCTAGTCCAGAATAAGTGAGTTTTAGTCCAGATCACAGTGTGTTCAGAAGCCTAAGGGTAAGTACTCTGCAATAATTTAATCTCCTTTTTAGCTTTGGCCTTAAACTGCTCTCATTAAATCAGTACCAGAAAAAAAACAGATTCTTCTTTTAGTAGAATACTTAAGCCAAACTTTATGACAGAAGATAACTAGTTTCACTTTGCACTGAAATATCAAATCATGTTTAAGGTACAGTAATTCCCCGTTTAAGGATAGAAATTAACAGCAGAAGAACAATAATTTTTTTAAACTGAAAACAGATAGATGACATTGTCCTTTGCCTTGCACTTGCTAAATGTGTGTACACAGATTTTTACATGGGTTGAGCTGGTCCACAATGTAATAATTTGGTTACAAAACTGGTGACTCAGAGTCCATCCAGACTTTTGCGGTCATTTAAATGTCTCAATTTAAAATTCAGAGTTGTATTGTAACAACACATCTACCATTCTAGACTAAATATATAAGACCTAAGATACTCTACCTTTAAAAAGGTTTTGTGTACATAAGAATAATATGTATAAACTGTACCTATAAATGATAATACACAAATAATATTAATGTTACAGAACTCCTGTAGCTTCAAAAAAGGATACTTTACACATTAGTCTAGAAGTAAAGTCTCTTCTTCTTCAACAAAAGCGTATCTTTTACTATGAAAATGATACCATCAAACAGTCTAGGCAGAGAAATACTCAAGCTTACCAAATCCCCAAAAATTCTGGATTTGAAAACAAGATCCAACCAGTCTGTAACACTGAAGAGGGAATTTTATTTATGAAGTTTTTCCTTTCCCAGAAGGATTCTTTCAGTACAAGAACACTAAATTTTCTCAAGATATTAGATCTCAGGTTTTGGGTGCTGTGAGAGAATCACCTGTATAGTAATTAATGAACTTGTATCATTGATCTTCTAGTAACAGAAACACCTGTATTTATAGGCAGGAAGGGGAGAATACTGTATTAAATTATACCTTTTATAAATATATTTTAGTCCAATTTTCTGCTTCCAAAAGTGTCGTGGTTTAAGTCCAGTCAGCCACACAGTTTTGCTCACCCACTCCCCCCTCTATCTTGCCCCCCACTTCCGGAGGGATGGGAAGGAGAATCGAAAAGAATGCGACTCCCACAGGTTGAGATAAGAACAGTTTAGTAACTAAAGTATAACACAAATCACTACTGCTACCACCAATAACAATAATGACAAGGCAAATACAAGGGAAGGATACAATAGCTCACCCCTTCTAATACAAAGCCCGACTACTCACTTCCCCTCCTTCTTCCCCCCCACTCCGAGGGGGGGGGAAAAATTGGGAGGAGAATCAAAAGAATGCAACTCCCACTAGCCGAGACAAGAACAATTCAGCAGCCAAGGTATAACATAAACCACCACTGCCACCACCACCCACAAAAATGATCAGGGAAATACAAGGAAAGAGGATACAATTGCTCACCACTCGATGACCGAGCTGTGAACTGAACTCTTCCGGGTTCCTGCCCCCCCCAGTTTTACATCCTGGGCATGACGTGCTGTGGCATGGAATAGCTCCTTGGTCAGTTTGGGTCAGGTGTCCTGTCTCTGCCTCCTCCCGGCTCCCCCTCCTCCCTGGCAGAGCATGAAACTCAGAAAATCCTTGGCCAGACCAAAACATCACTAAGCAGTAACAGAAACACTGGTGTTATCAGCACTGTTCCCAAGCTGAAAATCAAAAACACAGTGCTACACCAGCTACCAAGAAGGAGAAAAAAAAAAAAAAAATGACTGCTGCTGCTGAACCCATGACATTATCCACCCCTTATTCCATACCATTCACGTCATGCTCGGATCCCACATTTTCAATATACCATCACATATATATATATATACACATCGGCACATACATACAGAGGGAGAGAGATCATCCCTTCGTGCATAAACCAATCCCTACAAAGCTGCTGAGTCCATTTGGTCCGTGACATCAAGCTCCATCTCCTGTAACAGTTCTTCAGAGCAGCGGAAGCCATGTGCAGCGTTGGATCGTTGCCTGCTGATGCTGATCGTTCCTTTACTGTAGAACTCGCCCGGTTTCATTAAAGTTCATTCTCTGTTGGGATGACAATCAGAGGGCCAGTCGCTGATGACTTGAAGACATCTAGTTGTCGGGCTACGAAAGTATTACATAGCAGACAACAGCATACAATTGAGTTCATTGGCTGTTTTCCCCTAAAATCAAATCCCCTTGAGGTACACATCGGACTTCCCCATCTTCCTGCATTACCCACCAAGTATATCCGGGTCCCTGAGCAAAAGCAATCCCACGAGTGGGTTTGCCTTTACCTGAAGCAGGAATAACCCAGACTGTCTTCCCCAACAAATTCTTTATATGCACCACAGGAACTTTGTCCCCCTCCACAGTATGTAGAAGTTCTGACTGGGCTGGGCCAGCCCTATTGGCAGATCCTCTGGTATTGACCAGCCAAGTGGCCTTTGGTAAATGAATATCCCAATGTTTGAAAGTCCCACCACCCATTGCTCTCAGTGTAGTTTTTAATAGCCCATTGTACCGTTCGATTTTCCCAGAGGCTGGTGCATGGTAGGGGATATGATATACCCATTCAATGCCATGCTCTTTGGCCCAAGCATCTATCAGGTTGTTCCGGAAATGAGTCCCATTGTCTGACTCAATTCTCTCTGGAGTGCCATGTCGCCACAAAATTTGTTTTTCAAGGCCCAGGAGAGTGTTCCGGGCAGTGGCGTGCGGCACAGCATATGTTTCCAGCCATCCGGTGGTTGCTTCCACCATGGTAAGCACATGGCGCTTGCCTTGGCGGGTTGGTGGGAGTGTGATATAATCAATCTGCCAGGCCTCCCCATATTTGTATTTCAGCCATCGTCCTCCATACCAAAGAGGCTTTAACCGTTTAGCTTGCTTAATTGCAGCACATGTTTCACAGTCATGAATAACCTGGGCAATAGTGTCCATTGTTAAGTCCACCCCTCGATCACGAGCCCATCTGTATGTCGCATCTCTGCCCTGATGGCCTGAAGTGTCATGGGCCCACCGGGCTAAAAATAATTCACCCTTACGTTGCCAATCTAAGTCCATCTGAGCCACTTCAATTTTAGCAGCTTTATCCACTTGTTGGTTGTTCTGGTGTTCCTCAGTGGCCCGACTCTTGGGTACATGAGCATCTACATGGCGTACCTTGACCACCAGGTTTTGCACCCGGGCAGCGATATCTTGCCACAGTGCAGCAGCCCAGATGGGTTTACCTCTGCGTTGCCAGTTGCTCTGCTTCCATTGCTGCAACCACCCCCACAGGGCATTGGCCACCATCCATGAGTCAGTATAGAGATAAAGTACTGGCCACTTTTCTCGTTCCGCAATGTCCAAAGCCAACTGGATGGCTTTCACCTCAGCAAACTGACTCGATTCACCCTCTCCTTCAGCAGTTTCTGCAACTTGTTGTCGAGGACTCCATACGGCTGCCTTCCATCTACGATGCTTTCCCACTATGCGACAGGACCCATCAGTAAACAAAGCATATTGCTTTTCACTTTCCGACAGTTCGTTATATGGTGGGGCCTCTTCAGCACGCATCATCTCCTCCTCCTCTGGTGACATTCTAAAATCTTTACCCTCTGGCCAGTCCATGATGACTTCTAGAATTCCTGGACGACTGGGATTTCCTATTCGAGCTCGTTGTGTAATTAGTGCAGCCCATTTACTCCATGTAGCATCAGTTGCATGATGGGTAGAGGGGACCCTTCCTTTGAACATCCAGCCCAGCACTGGCAACCGGGGTGCTAGGAGGAGCTGTGCTTCTGTGCCAATCACTTCCGAAGCAGCTCGAACCCCTTCATAGGCTGCCAGTATCTCTTTTTCAGTTGGGGTATAGCTGGCCTCAGATCCTCTGTATCCCCGACTCCAAAAGCCGAGGGGTCGGCCTCGAGTCTCCCCTGGAGCTTTCTGCCAGAGGCTCCAGGTAGGACCATTCTCCCCGGCTGCAGTGTACAGTACATTTTTTACATCTGGCCCGGTCCGAACTGGTCCAAGGGCTACCGCATGAACTATCTCTCGTTTAATTTGCTCAAAAGCTTGTTGTTGTTCAGGGCCCCATTTAAAATCATTCTTCTTCCGGGTCACATGATAGAGAGGGCTTACAATCAAACTGTAATTCGGGATGTGCATCCTCCAGAACCCCACAACACCCAAAAAAGCTTGTGTTTCTTTCTTATTCGTTGGTGGAGACATTGCTGTTATCTTGTTGATCACATCTGTGGGGATCTGGCGACGTCCATCTTGCCATTTTATTCCCAAAAATTGAATCTCCTGTGCAGGTCCCTTGACCTTACTCCGTTTTATGGCAAAACCAGCTTCCAGCAGGATTTGGATTATTTTCCTCCCTTTCTCAAAGACTTCTTCCACTGTATTGCCCCACACAATAATGTCATCAATGTATTGCAGGTGTTCTGGAGCTTGCCCCTGTTCCAGTGCAGTCTGGATCAGTCCATGGCAGATGGTCGGGCTGTGTTTCCACCCCTGGGGCAGTCGGTTCCAAGTGTACTGGATGCCCCTCCAAGTAAAAGCAAACTGTGGCCTGCACTCTGCTGCCAAAGGAATTGAGAAAAATGCATTGGCAATATCGATCGTGGCATACCACTTGGCTGCCTTTGACTCCAGTTCATACTGAAGTTCTAGCATGTCCGGTACAGCAGCACTCAAGGGTGGTGTAACTTCATTCAGGCCCCGATAGTCTACTGTTAGTCTCCACTCTCCGTTAGACTTTCGCACTGGCCATATGGGGCTGTTAAAGGGTGAGTGGGTCCTACTGATTACTCCTTGACTCTCCAATCTACAGATCAGCTTATGGATGGGAATCAGGGAGTCTCGGTTGGTGCGATATTGCCGCCGGTGCACTGTTGTGGTCGCGATTGGCACTTGCTGTTCTTCGACCTTCAGCAACCCCACAACAGAAGGATCCTCTGAGAGACCAGGCAAGGTGGACAGCTGCTCAATTTCCTCTGTCTCCAAAGCAGCAATACCAAATGCCCATCGATACCCTTTTGGGTCTTTGAAGTACCCTCTCCTGAGGTAGTCTATGCCAAGGATGCATGGAGCCTTTGGACCAGTCACAATGGGGTGTTTTTGCCATTCCCTCCCAGTCAGGCTGATTTCAGCCTCCAGTACAGTCAACTCTTGGGACCCTCCTGTCACTCCAGAAATATAAATGGGTTCCACCCCTTGACAGCTTGATGGCATCAGGGTACACTGTGCACCGGTATCTACTAGAGCCTTATACTTCTGTGGGACTGCTGTGCCAGGCCACTTGATCCACACAGTCCAATAAATCCGATTGTCCCCTACCTCCACCTGGCTGGAGGCGGGGCCCCTCTAATAGTCATCACATTGGTCACTCACATCTTGTAGAAAGGGATTATTCTTCTTTATCACAGGAGCTGAAGTAAAATCATCTCTTCCGCTCCATCTGGGAGCCTGCTCACCAGAGACTGAAGCCGCAGCCTTCATGGGGTGATCAGCCTTGACCTTTATTCTCCTCTTCAATTCACGCACCCGTTCCTCCAAAACTGAAGTAGGCTTTCCATCCCACTTTGTCATATCTTCCCCGTGATCCAGCAGGTAAAACCATAGGGTGCCCCGTGGTGTATACCTTCTATATCTTCTCTCTTGAACAGTAGGACGCCTTTTGTTAATAGCTGAGACGTGTGTTGGTACACGTGAGGAGCTGGATAAATCGTCTCTCAATTGTTTGAGGTCCTGGGACAGCTTTTCCACAGCTGAGATGATGGAAGGGGTGAGATTGTCTTCGAACTCTCTGAGTTTATGAATCACTTCATCCACTGTTGGTGGTACTATGTCATTCCAGGTTACTGTTGCTAATGAGTGGGCATATGATGTGGGTGCATTCCGTGTAAATTTCCGCCACATAGGTCGTGTACATTCAACTTCATCTGGATCTATGGGTATATTCCCATTATTCGGCTTGATATTGTAGATCATCTCTACAATGGCTGATTCCCTCAGAGACTGGATGCCCTTTTCCAGGGTAGTCCACTTGGCCGAACGACTCATAACATCGTCCTTGTATGGAAACCTATCTTTCATAGCTGCCAAGAGCCGCTTCCAAAGGCTGAGGGACTTTTTCTCTCTTGCAATTGCTTTGTCAATTCCCCCTTCCCTAGCAAGTGATCCCAGCTGTTTGGCTTCACTGCCTTCTAGTTCATGACCGTCGGCCCCATTGTCCCAGCATCGGAGCAACCAGGTGATGATGTGCTCCCCTGGCTGACGGGTAAAATCTTTTCGCATATTCCGGAGCTCGGTTGAGGTCCGAGATCGGGAAGTCACCTCTTCTTCTTCTTCGTCATGTGATAATAACTCCTGATCAGATGCTGTCCCAGGTGGTGAGTATGTTGTTTCTTCATCTTGTTTTGTCTTTATTGCCTCTTTTTTGCTTTTCCTCCTGCGTACAGGGGCAACCGATATTGGTACGAGTTGGTCCTCTGGTTTAGCTGCGGTGATTATCACTGTGGTTTGGGTAGCTGCTGTACTTGTCACTGGAGTTTGAGTAGCTGCTGTGCTTGTTGCTGGGGGTGGTGTAGCTGCTGTGCTTGGAACTGGAGTAGCTGCGCTGTCCATTACTGTTGAAGTTTGAGTAGCTGCTGTACTTGTCCCTGGGGGTGGTGTAGCTGTTGTGCTTAGAGCTGGAGCAGTTGCACTGTCCATTACTGTTGAAGTTTGAGTAGCTGCTGTACTTGTCCCTGGGGGTGGTGTAATTGCTGTGCTTGGAACTGGAGTAGCTGCGCTGTCCATTACTGTTGAAGTTTGAGTAGCTGCTGTACTTGTCTCTGGGGGTGGTGTAGCTGTTGTGCTTAGAGCTGGAGCAGTTGCGCTGTCCATTATTCCACCCTCAGATCCAGGGACATTTTTTTCCTTTTGAAGGTGCTGGACGGTGTTGAATAAGGCTCTGTAAGCATAGGCCAAGCCCCAGCACGTTGCCGTGATTTGTCCATCTCTGGTGTGACCAGAATGACAACACACCTCCTTTAAGTGTTTTACTAATTTTTCTGGATTCTGCATTTGTTCATTAGTGAAGTTCCAAAACACTGGAGGGGCCCACTGGCCTAGATGCTTGCCCATACTGTCCCACACACCCTGCCACTCATGACTGTCCAGGCTTGGAGAAAACCTCTTAGTCATTCTAGACTGCAGACTAACCCCAGACAAGGCCCACACCCCACTCTGCTTAACTCTCGGGACCAGACGAAAAAGTCGTGAGAAAAACACACTCGGTATGCGCACCAACACAACAATCCCCATCACAACCAGCAGGCAGGTCTCAAGGGTATCTAAAGTCCATTCAAAACCTTCAAAATTCTCAAACGATGCTGTAAACGGTCTGGTGGGGGGGCTGGGAGCATAAAAGAATGTCTCTCTCACAGGTTGACCACCCAAGGAGGTGAAAAAAGATGTGTAATTGCTAAACACTTCTATTATATACCTCCCAAAGTATAGAGTTGGTGACCACATCGGGAACAAAAACCGGATCAGTTTCATGATCATTGAGTCTACTGTATTAAAAGTCAGTGCAATAGAGTACAATATAACAAGAGCCTTAACCAAAAGCCCATGTCTGAGAAATGTTAAGATAAGAAACACCGGCTGTAAGTAAAGTGTCATATGCTGAACCCGTGAGAACCAGAACAACAACTTTGAGAGCCAATAAATCAGCATTGTGACGAGTGGTTATTAATCCTGTCGTTATCTCAACCCTTCGTGCCCCACGTTGGGCGCCAAAAGAACTGTCGTGGTTTAAGTCCAGTCAGCCACACAGTTTTGCTCACCCACTCCCCCCTCTATCTTGCCCCCCACTTCCGGAGGGATGGGAAGGAGAATCGAAAAGAATGCGACTCCCACAGGTTGAGATAAGAACAGTTTAGTAACTAAAGTATAACACAAATCACTACTGCTACCACCAATAACAATAATGACAAGGCAAATACAAGGGAAGGATACAATAGCTCACCCCTTCTAATACAAAGCCCGACTACTCACTTCCCCTCCTTCTTCCCCCCCACTCCGAGGGGGGGGGAAAAATTGGGAGGAGAATCAAAAGAATGCAACTCCCACTAGCCGAGACAAGAACAATTCAGCAGCCAAGGTATAACATAAACCACCACTGCCACCACCACCCACAAAAATGATCAGGGAAATACAAGGAAAGAGGATACAATTGCTCACCACTCGATGACCGAGCTGTGAACTGAACTCTTCCGGGTTCCTGCCCCCCCCAGTTTTACATCCTGGGCATGACGTGCTGTGGCATGGAATAGCTCCTTGGTCAGTTTGGGTCAGGTGTCCTGTCTCTGCCTCCTCCCGGCTCCCCCTCCTCCCTGGCAGAGCATGAAACTCAGAAAATCCTTGGCCAGACCAAAACATCACTAAGCAGTAACAGAAACACTGGTGTTATCAGCACTGTTCCCAAGCTGAAAATCAAAAACACAGTGCTACACCAGCTACCAAGAAGGAGAAAAAAAAAAAAAAAATGACTGCTGCTGCTGAAACCATGACAACAATAATTTTTTTAAACTGAAAACAGATAGATGACATTGTCCTTTGCCTTGCACTTGCTAAATGTGTGTACACAGATTTTTACATGGGTTGAGCTGGTCCACAATGTAATAATTTGGTTACAAAACTGGTGACTCAGAGTCCATCCAGACTTTTGCGGTCATTTAAATGTCTCAATTTAAAATTCAGAGTTGTATTGTAACAACACATCTACCATTCTAGACTAAATATATAAGACCTAAGATACTCTACCTTTAAAAAGGTTTTGTGTACATAAGAATAATATGTATAAACTGTACCTATAAATGATAATACACAAATAATATTAATGTTACAGAACTCCTGTAGCTTCAAAAAAGGATACTTTACACATTAGTCTAGAAGTAAAGTCTCTTCTTCTTCAACAAAAGCGTATCTTTTACTATGAAAATGATACCATCAAACAGTCTAGGCAGAGAAATACTCAAGCTTACCAAATCCCCAAAAATTCTGGATTTGAAAACAAGATCCAACCAGTCTGTAACACTGAAGAGGGAATTTTATTTATGAAGTTTTTCCTTTCCCAGAAGGATTCTTTCAGTACAAGAACACTAAATTTTCTCAAGATATTAGATCTCAGGTTTTGGGTGCTGTGAGAGAATCACCTGTATAGTAATTAATGAACTTGTATCATTGATCTTCTAGTAACAGAAACACCTGTATTTATAGGCAGGAAGGGGAGAATACTGTATTAAATTATACCTTTTATAAATATATTTTAGTCCAATTTTCTGCTTCCAAAAGAAATAAAATTATAAAAGCCCTGTCTGAAATTCTAGCCAGTGGGAAGAAAACATGGACCCCACTGATGATCTCAGTGAGAACTAAGAATTTATTTAAAATTCTTTCTGTTTTCTAGTTTCTAATAGATAATGTGACATCTTTGGTATTTTGCTATGAAGGATGTTGATATTTTTCGATGTCATGAAAACATGGAAGTAGATGGTGAGACTGGTGGCCCTGAGTCCACAGCAGAAGCCATGTACACCTCTGATCAGGGAACTGCAGAAGCTGTGATGGCTGAAGAGTAAACATGCAGTTAGAGTTCCTCATTTTCAAATCAGGCTTTAGATAGGTGACATGGTAACAAGTAGGGTTAACGTTAGGGATTTGTCCTCAGAAGTAGACCGGAAAATAAATTCAGAGCCATGGTGAATGCATAGGTGTGCCTCTACCCACATCTACCTGTGTACTCACACAGAGGTAATACTTTAGTGTAATGACACAGCTTTGAGGAATAAAGCCAATATATGTATCCCTTGACCTATAAAATTGTCAAACAACATCAAATAATTTCTTTTATGCAAAAATCTTATAACTGTAAACACATTTACTGCTACCATTATCAGAGGCAGAGGTGACTGAAAGCACATTAGCTTAGCTGCTCCCACTCAAGGCAAGTCTGTATCTGAATGAAGAGCAATTTTTATTGTTTTGCTTCAAAAACATAACAAATGTTTCTTTGTTGAAGAAGCTTAATTAAAAACAGATAAAAATCAAGAGAATACTTCTTGCATTCTTTCAAATAGAACAAAATGTGCCTGCGATTGTGAGCTGAAAAGGAGCTGTCTTTCTGTTTGTTAAAGAGACTGAAGATGCATTGTGAAACCTTATCTATATCTACCCCATCTGTCACATAATCCTGCTGAAACCAGGGATGCTTATTCACCTCAAGCCCTTTCTAACAAAACTGCACTATCTTACACATAAATGAGCTAGTACTTTTGCACAGTCCATTTTTATAGTTTAGGTAATAACAGCATACAGCCATGAATAGCTGTGAAGATTTTAGCATGAAAGGGTAATCATATAATCCCAAAGGAATAAGAATTACAGGAAAAACTTGCCCCCCATGACATTCAGCTGCTCAGGAGGTATAACCAGAAGATACTTAAGGGAAACAACAAAAAAAAAACCTGAGATATAAATTATGCACCAGCAATCACATTTCCAAGGTGTTCTAAAAGTGGGAAGTTAAATAGGAAGCTGCGCCACCGAATTTATCTCTTCATATCTGTTCCCACAGTGCCACTGCACAAATCTTGTAGACAAGCTTAGAAAGAAGTGGTTATAATGCCTGAAACTGCTATCATGGACTCTGAAGGTACTTGTTTTACACTTTTCTACCCAATGATTGCAGATTATCTGATACAGGGAGACATTGCTCCCAGCTGTAACACACACAACCCAGCATTCTGTGGCATTATATATAAGTGCTTAGTGCGAGTAACAGGTTAACAAAGCATTGGCAAATGAGTTCTTTATTCACACTGGTGCAAAAAAAAAAAAAAAGCAGACAAGGAATTTGGGGCAGGGGGCTGGTTTAAATTCTGTAACATGTAAAACAATTTCTCATTAATTAATTCAGTCATCAGAGCAGTCTCCCCGAGGGTGATGTAACCTGAACAGGATATTACAATTACAGCACTCTTTCTCTTTTTTAAGCTTGCTGGCATTTGACATGAAGAATTCATCGAAAAAGACATCTCTGTTCAGCAAAGTCCTAAGCAGCTCATCCTGGCTTCCTTTATACATTAATTCTCATTTATTCTCCTGTTAGGCAAGATCTGCAATAGCATCCAAAGTCACTGTATCTCTTCACTGCAGATAAGACCTCTTTGACTGTAGAATTGAATGCCTATCAAAGCATCATGTATACAACCTCCCAACAACTCTTGGATTAAAGAATCTTGATTTATTGGGTAAATTTTCAAAAGTAGTAGGCATCTCAAATTGGAAATCTTGAAATACTTTTGAAATCTGACTGCGTAACTGAGTGATCCAAGAAGACAATAAGAAAGCAGGCACTGGAGCCACAACATTCTTCTGCCACTATGCTTGGTCTTCATGGGTGTGTGGTGTGTATAGGTGATTGGAGCATGTTTGCAGAGAACAGCTTGTGCAGAGACACTGTCACTACTTCACTCTGTGCCCTGGCCCTGCCCCAAGCCACCCACCATCATTCTGCTCCTAAGCAGAAATAACTGGGATTTAGGCAATATCAGGCTATATTCTTGAAAAGTAAGAATTGTCTTGAAATATAAAATGCTAGGACCTTGTCCCCCAAAATATCTGAAATGTTCAGATCTGTCCTTGAGGTTCTTGGCATTTCAAAGACTAAAAAAGAGAAGGAAGAAAAGCAGTATTAAGTTGCAGAGATCAACAGAAAAGGAGCCCCATATTCCTAGAGAAGCATCTTTGAATTTCTCTGAAGACTTGATGATGCATTCTGCCCTCCCTCCCTCACATGACTTATGTGAAAAAAAGCATAACTCTTATAAAAATAACATGCCACATGCACTACTGGATGGTTGCTGGAAGCTCTAAGTTTTACTTCAGTGTGATGCATTTAGTGGTATATCAGGCATCTTTTGTCATTTCTGTGCAAGAGAATAAATCACTGTCTCATGAGATGTGCCTTGGGTCCCTTTGGATGCCACTCTGTGCGCAAAGGGTACCACGTATTTCCACCATGTTGTAACATTAGGTAAGTGCTGAAATACTTAGAGGAAAAATATTGTTTCAGGAAAGAGGTTATGGTACATGCACAGAGTCCAGTTAGGGATAAATCCTTTCCCACAGCCCTAGACTTTGATTTCTTTCCTGCTTCAGCAATGAAGAAAAGGGTTTCAGGACCGCAGACAGCCTGAGAATATTGAAACGGGAGAAAACTTCAGATGTGACCTTGGCTATTCTTGAAACAGGATGAGTGAAATGAAAACTGTGTGTCACATTCTTTATATTTGGTAGCAGATGGTGACACATAAAAGGCAAAGGTGTTCAGCCCAGTATTTTAAGGTCACTTTAGAGCAACTATAATAAATTGTGATTGGAACTAGATGATCTTAAGGTCCTTTCCAACCCTAACCATTCTATGATTCTATGATTCCATGTTCTGACTTAAAAATAACATTAAAATTTTTTCCTGTACAGTATCAGCTGGTTATGTATAAAATGTAAAAGGCTTTTTGCATCTACATTTTTCAAATTCTCTTTAATTTTCTCATCTCCCATGAACATTATTCTACTCATCCATATATGACCTTTAAATGTCTAAAAATATATCTTCCTTCCTATAACTCTTTCAAGAAAGATCAGGGCAACAAATAGGCAGAGCAAATCTCATCAGTCTTAACTGACCATTTCTTCCTGAATAAAAGAGCAAACTGCCAAGTCTGAAGCTCTCCTCTTATAGAAGGTCAAAACCTTTATGTACATGCATGAGGATTTTGGCTGAACTCTGTGAAACTACTCATGTGAATGTTCATCGGGTCAGATATTTAATTTGCAAATGCAGTAAATTCTCACAGTGCATGAGGCAGTGAGCTAGTAGTTCTAAGATAAAATATTTCATCTGAGGGCCAGGGAAGAGCCTCTTTTATAGGAATGCCACAATCACATTCTTCAGCTTGTGAAAGGGAAGGGAAGCCTCAGGATGACTGAGGAAATGCTGAGGTTCCCAGACTGTGGTTATACCCTTAGTTAAACAGATGTACAAAGAGATAGCTTTCAAATAAGATTCACTGCACAACAAGCCAGACTTAACTAGCTGGAAAGTGGACATGGACATGTGATGTTGTAAATAATCATTTCTGGTCAAGTCTTTCTGGGCAAGACTACTCCTTGTTAATGAAACAAACAAAAGCCACTGATTGAAAGCCACAAACACGTACAAGTTTGGTTCACACGGATAGGAATTCAGTAGCTGCTACCAGTCTTTGAAATGGTCTTTCAGTGCTCTAAAAATCCCTTCAATTCATGTGCCCTGCTCATCAGAAAGGTATCCTAAACTGTCAAAGTTTGGAATTTTCTCAGTAAGCAATCTTTAAAGTACCCTTTAGAGTCTTCCTACAGTAAGTGGTGGCAATGGCAGCATCCAGAAGCACAATAAGTTTTGAAAATTATGTTATTAATTTTGTTGTGCATACATGTAATGTGATTCACAGAATATGTATGCACTGACAAATAGCCTGCAACTCATTCCACTAATCAATAGCATCATCACCTTCATAAAAGCAGTGACTATTGTGCTTGTAGATTGCATCTGATTCTCCCTGATGCTGTTAAGGGATCTTTCTGAAAATATGTGGTCAGAGCTTCAATGAAAAACATTCTGACCACATTTTATAATGATAATGACCAACACAGCCAGTCTGAATTATAGCTGCAAGTAACACTTTAACCAGAGAATTTTATCCAATGGAAAAATCAATATAGTTTACAATGACTGCATGTCTTAATAGCCACAGGGCAGCCACTAATATTGTCATTAAAGACATTCTGGCCTTTATTAATTTATGTTTTTCCTCTTAAAGAAAAATCTATGTGAGCAATAATCATAAGGGAACACCTCTACATTCATTTGCTTTTCAAATGTGTCTAAATTATTTAGTTTGTCTAATGAATTTGTCTTGTACTAAGATCTTAGCTATTGGTCCTTGCCCTGCAGCCCTACCTGGCACTGCTGTCAGTGGTAGTGTTGACTGAGCAAGAAACGAGTGTCTGGGGACAACATTAATGGGAAAATTTGAGGTGTGAGCAACCCATCTAAACTTGTGCATTGAATAAAAACATACTAAAGTGACAGAAAGCTACCCATGTGTTTAATCATGAAGAGTTATTTTTAATGTCTCAAAATGTGTACATATCAAAGAACTTTAATATCTGAAGCTTCTATCCTGGTTAGGGTTTTACACATGCAGTTCAAGTGAAAACAGGATGAAGCAGGGCAACTCAGTGCCCCTCGGATCTTCACTCTCTGCCCACAGTGTGAATGATACATGCCATTGAAACAACTGTCAGTGGCATCCCAAAAGTTCAAAGTGAGTCTACTTAACCCCTCTATAGTTTTCATTAGATGATACTCTAGCCAAAATAGCTATGCATTTCCTCAAGTGCAGTGTCAGGACAACAGAACAACTGAAAAGTCTAGAGCTGACCATTACTGCAGGAAAGGGGTGGCCAGTTTGGAGCATCACAGTATGTGTATCCACCCATCTTACTCTTTACAACCCTGTCCTGCTTCAGTACAGGTCTGCCATCATGATCTTAGAAAGATTCTCGGGGTAGCACTGGTTTCAAAGCACAGAATCAGTGAAGTACCATTTCACATAGTCAGCTGAAAGAATTAAGGCTAAATGCCTTCTTTGTTATAATTTAATATACTTTTTATGAGAAACACCTGTAATATTTTTGAGGCACTTCTTCAGCTTTGCAATATTTTAAGTCATTAGTGACTCAGAATGACCTAGGGTACTGAGCTGGCAGCTAGGAGCGAGTTAAATGAAAACCTAAGTGTGGAAGGAATGGTACCACTCCATAAAGGGTATCTACAAAACCAGCACAGGGTACTGAGTATGATAAAATCCTCTCAACTCTTTGAGCATGATATAGTGTTATAAGACAGAGGATATTCCTAGATACAAAACCTACCTGGCGTTTCATATATGCTACAGATCATCCCAGAAGAAGTAAAACATTAAATAATTTAAACCAAATGTGTGTTCACTGATCAAAAGAAATCTGGTTTCTACTGGTCTATGTTGTTGAAAGTTACAAATATGAAAATTTTCATGGAAGATTATGGGCTTTAAGACACAATTTATTTGAAAACCACATCATGCTACCTTAAGAACTGCATTTGTATTGATACCCTGTCTTGGCCAGGGACTGGTAGAATAGGAAAGACATTCTGGTAGTGATCATTCATTTTATCAGCTATAAACAGCTCTGCTTTATTAGGGGACGGAGACAGCTTATCCCATAGAACTCAGAGAAGAGCAGCTCTTCCCTCAGCACAAACTTCCTTCTCAAATTAATTCAGGCCAATTTGCAGCTCCAAAAAGCACCTGTTGAAAGGAAGGCTTAGTGGGGCTGGAATGAATGAGCCCAGGCTGATACCTGCCAGGTGGCCTGCAACCAGATTAGCTGAAATCAAATCTTAAATAAGCAGAATTATAACCTAAACAGCCATCCCTGGGTAGTTGTTTTTTCTGAGACACAGGGCAAGGATGGTTTCTCTTAGTTATTTTCTTTGCCATAGACAACACCTTGGGAACTACTACTGTGAACTCAAAATCGAAAGACAGTGCTGAAACTCCTAAACAGGTATTTTGGGGACCAGAGAGAAAGCTTGATTTTGTGCCTTTAATGTTGGCATTGGGTCTAGGTTTATATCATGCTTTCTGTGTCTTTTCCTTCTCTACACAATGAAATAGTATTGTTCAGTTTTGTGGTAATGAGAAGGTCCCTTGCAGATTGTGGTATGGATTACATGCTTCCTCTTTCTGGGAAGGATGTTGGAATATTCACAGGATTTTGGACAAAATCTGCCTCTGAGCATAAAACTAACTTCTTATATTGCCTGTATGTCTCAGTGGAACAACCTATTTGATTTTCTAGCATGCTTAGGTAGAAGATCCATTAACAGAGTTGGAATTTTTGCCAGGGAAGATTGTAAGAGTAATACTGTGGTTATCCAGACCATGCACTGTAGGTATACAAACAAAACACCACTCTCAGCATACACCCACCAAATATAACCCTCCATTAATTTCATTATGCTGTTGAAAAAATGCTAGACATGGCAGATGAGAAATTTGGCCATTTCAACTCTGCTGTCAATATGCTAAAACTCTTGAATGAGTGTTGGGAAGAAAACAAGTTTCATAATGTTTCTTGAAGCAGGAAGTCCCAGTCATTGAAATTCTATTTACACCATGGTTGAGTGTCCTCTGAAAGAGCAGGAGGCTGTGTACAATTCTGTAGGCATGGATAAAATAAATGAGGCAAATTCTGTGCTGATACCTATTTGCTGGAAGCTGAGCCCCTGCTTGATTGTTGTTCAGAGCTGCTAATTTTTTTCTTTGTACCATGAGGAGCTGGTAATAATAAGCATCATTTTTCCTGAAATAAAGCTGTTATTTTTGCATAAAAAACATAGTTCCCATTAAGGCATTGAAGACATTTATTTTGGTCTCAAAAACTCTGCTATTCAATTTATTTTTTTGAATGCATTCGGAGCGGAAAAAAAAGGACAATTTGCCTCACTAGAAAGGCAAGGAAGTACAATACTTGTGGATAAATGAGAAATAAAGGGTAACATTCTCAAAAGACTCATTATTTATAATTTTTTAATTGCTAGAACATGCAGTTTTTCTAAGAAAATTCAATTGCCTTGCACTATAAGAAGCAGAAGGTTTTTTAAAAGACCTCATTATGCTCAGCAGTTATTAGAAGGGGGGGTCTTCTTGTGAATAAAGTATTTCCTTTTTTATGTTTCCTACTCAAAATTATATTGAAAACTGTGGATTTTTTTTTAGATTGCTGGATGAGCCCAGAGGGGCTCTAAGCCACAGAGCTGTCCCGTCAGGGAACTTCTTAAGAGCTGACCAGGAATGAAAAAGTTGCTGCCATTTCCTATCAGGAACTAGATGATCTTAAGGCCTTTTCCAACCATAACTATCCTGTGATTCTATGAGACCAGCTGGCCAGCCCATATATTTCTAGGTGTTCTGGGGAAATGGGAACTAACCAACACAGTGAACACAAAAGCCCACCATCTCCAAAAGTCTTTGCTTCTCCAAAGTACTCAAGCTGCTGGCCTAGAGTGTTTTTGTTCCCAGATGCCCTTGCAGGCTAGGGAGCCAAAGTGGAAAAGCAAGACCTCAGGCAGATTCCAATCACAAAACAACACATTTTCTATCAAAAGAAGTAGTATAATTGCTCCATCCACCCAGAATGTTTCTATCTTCAACAAAACAATGTGATGCCATGAACAAACTATGTGCACTTGCAGGTGTCCTAAACTCACAGAACAAGGTGCTGGCACCAAGCCCCAGAGAGCTGGCAGGGAGAGCTCTGAAGGCAAAGCCAGCCATCACGTCCAGAACCCCAGCTATCTCTTAAGCTTCAGTCTTAGTCACTGACTTCCTTAACCCACATAAACCTGATATGAGTTGTAACACTTACATGCCCAAATGCTGCTTCGGACAACCTATTTTTGACATCATTATCTAAAAAGTCATCCTACATGTCTTAACCAATCTCATCCTGTTAGTAGCCACATAATCAGAAACCGAACCTAGATCTCCTAAAGCACAAATACCCTACTTCCTAAAGCTGCATTTGTAGGCTTTGGCGTAATATCTGGATTTTGTCCATGAATACAATAGTTTCACTTGAATCCCCAACCACACCCCCAAAAAAAAGCAAATTAGAAACTTGGAGACCATCATAAATATATTGGCCAAACATGAAGTTAGGAAACTATCCAACTAGGAAACTGGACTAAAACCAAGAGAAATATGTTTTCAAAGATGCTGTATTTGTTTTCAGAATTCTTTTAAAAAATGCTGTTGAGTAAATAATTTATAACAATGAAATTACGTGACAAATATTGATTCTTTTACTGTTTGGATAACTTTGTTGAATACATACAGGTTTTTCTCCTTGTGTTCATTTGGTCCTTGGACCTAGTTCACACTGTTTCTCTTTTCAATTTCCATTTACCTCATACTTGAAAATTCAGTTGCCTTGTTGAATTGTTAGCAAGAGTCACTTTTTATGTTTTCTGATAGACTGAACAAAAAATTCAGGGTTTTGTTGTTTTGTTGGAGGTTTTTTCATATATCACAAAAGAGAAATTTGTTTACGTTTTTCATCTTCATTCTTCAATATTTTTTAATCACATTATCATTCAAGTTTAGCATTCGTTTAAGCAAAACGAAATGTATGGTGTAAAACAAGTCCACTTCAAAGCTTATTTACAGGCTTTTTTTTTCCTTTCAACTTCTTAAAAAGCAAATTATATTAAATTACTGTTTAATGAATTATATTTTACCATGGGCTAACTTTTTCCACAGTGACATAAAGAAAGCCTTGGAAAGTGACCCAGTCTGTGAATAATTGCCATATTTTAAGCTGGAGGCAGCTTCTTAGCAGCAGCAGACTAAGGCTTAGAAGCCAGTACAAAATTCAGACCTCCAAGTGAAACATGAACCAGAGTGTAAGTTGTTCTCAGCACACTTCTCTCTATGCCTTGATGGTGAAATTTGAAGTATATTCTTAGTGGTTGCTCTCTCTGATTTAAAAATTCAAAAGCCTCACTGCATTGTGCATGTCACTTTTTACCACAGGAGTCACATTATAGTTACTGTAATTGCTCTCTGGAAGCCAGATATAAGGCTGTGTTTAAAGGAACATATTTTTATGAAACTTTAATAATGGCATTGTTACAGATTGTTCTACCAAACTAAGTAACTCAGCCTGATGTCCTTTTCTTAAAGGAAGCTTTGTTGGAATTAAATTTCCTAGCTTCTCTTCAAAGTGAAGCAAATTTTCAGCATAATACTCAGAAGCTTTCCACAAAATAAATGGAAACTTTTCCATGTGCAACCACTAACATGTGCAAAAGGAGCAGGTGCAAGCTGGGTGTCTGGCACCTATACCTGATGCTCACATGAAAGTGGTTGGATCTTCAGCTGGTGGGAATGAGCATGGCATTAATATCACACGCTGGGAGTTCCTCTCATTTTTGACAATTGAGAGACTTGGCCAATTAATTGAGGGATACTTGGAAGACTGGAAGACTGAGAAAGGTCTCTTGGGTACCCAAGCCAGAATGGTGAGAATGTGTGAATATTCTAAATTTCATTATCTTTGCAATTGCTCTTTGAGGAAAAATTCCTTTATTTCTAAGTTCAACTTCAAAGTGCCTAGCAAATAACTCGCATGAAGGCAGATCCTGTACCATGTGTGGAAGAGGGGTTGTACTGGCATTGAGATGATGAATAACCAAGACCTCCATGAGGATGCAGAAGGCTGTGCAAAATCAGTGGCTTGTGCTGGCAGTTTCAGGCTGAGTTCAGCGCTGTTTCCAAACAGACACTGGACACTACTCAAAAGCACTTTTTTTCTCTTTCCAGTGAGCCATGCCCAACATTTCACCTCAATGAAGTTTGCTGGTGTGTTGTATATGGCTGGCTGGCTGCCAGGTGAAGGCTTTTGGGGTGCAGTTTATAGGCCCAAGATTAACTGAAATTGTTCAAGTCCCTAAAAACAACAGGGCTTAAAAGGAAGTTGAGCCAGTTTGTTGGAAGGAGGCTGTTTATTAAGTTTACCTTTATTTACTTGTTTCATAGCCAAACACTCAACAGGACTGGGCTGTGTCGCAGGGGTGATTTATGCAGTCACCTCTGCCCAGACAATGGAAACTTTGTGTTAGCATTAAAACTATTGCATGGATACAGTAGTAGATGGATTTTCACAGTGGTCTAAGCTTTGAAACTAATTCTTTTTGACTAATAAAACTGAAAAGTGTTTCTACTCTGAAATGCAGTTATTAACTATATGAAGCCTTTTACTATGTCAAATGGTGTAACTTCTAAAGGCAGGTAGATATATAAAATACACCTAATCCCAAGAGCATATTTTTTCCTACTCTTTAATACTCAGCAATGAGGAAAGCAGGAAAAGTAAGAATTGAAAATAGAATGTGAAATATGGGCTAAATATCTTTGGCACAGAGCCAATTATATTATAATTTACAATCAATGACTATGACACTTTTTTACCCCTCCCTACACTAACTTCTTTATTGTGCTCAAAAGGTCCTTCCCAGAAATATTTATTCACCTGTAAGCTCTAGAGCCAAGCTCTGTGGCTTGGTGAGGCACCAGAATTAGAACAATCATAGAATGGTTTGGTTTGGAAAGGACCTTAAGATCATCTAGTTCCAACCCCCCTGCCATGCACCGGGACGCCTCACACTAGACCATGTCACACAAGGCTCTGTCCAGCCTGATCTTGAACACACCCAGGGATGGAGCAGTCGCCATTTCATTTGGCAACCTGTTCCAGTGCCTCGCCACCTGCACAGTTAAGAACTTCTTCCTTATATCTAATCTAAACTCCCCCTGTTTTAGTTTAAACCCACTACCCTTTGTCCTTTTGCTACCGTCCCTGAGGAAGAGCATCTCTCCAGCATCCTTTTAGGCCCCCTTTCAGTTACAGGAAGGATGCTGTGAGGTCTCCAAGCAGCTTCTTTTCTCCAGGCTGAACAGCCCAAACTTTCTCAGTCTGTCTTCATACAGGAGGTGCTCGAGCCCCCTGATCATCCTTGTGGCCTCCTCTGGACTTGCTCCAACAGCTCCATGTCTTTCTTCGACCTGCCGGTCACATCAACTGCTTTGCCCCTATCCATCAGTTCTGTAGGTCCGTCATAGAAGGCCACCAAATTGATTAGGCAGGATTTCCCCTTAGTGAAGCCATGCTGGCTGTCACCAAACGCCTTGTTATTTTTCATGTGCCTTAGCATGCCTTCCAGGAGAATCTGCTCCCAGATTTTGCCAGGCACAAACGTGAGACTGGCTGGTCTGTAATTCCCCGGCTCATTCATTTTCCCCTTCTTGAAAATGGGAGTTATATTTCCCTTTTTCCAGTCGTCGGGAAGTTCACCTGACTGCCATGGTTTTTCAAAAATAATGGACAGTGGCTTACCAACTTCATTTTCCAGCTCCTTCAGGACCCATGGATGGATTTCATCAGGTTCAATGGACTTGTGCACATTCAGGTTCCTAAGATGATTTCAAACCTGATCCTCTCCTACAGTGGTCCTAAGGTCTTCATTGTCTCAGTCCCTGCATCTGCCTTTCAAGACCTGAGCAGCTTGGCTAGAGCACTTGCCAGTGAAGACTGAGGAAAAGAAGTCATTGAGAACCTCAGCTTTCTCCAAATCTGGGATAGCCAGTTCTATTTCCTTCCAGAGAGAGCCCACATTATCCCAAGTCTGCCTTTTGTTTATGACAAAAAAATCCTTCTCTCTGCCAACTTCTGGCTGTTGAGGAATACATTGACACCAGTGGTGTGTCCCATAGTCCCACACACAACCAAAATAGCAGAAAGGATCTGAGAAAGGGGCAAGTAGCTGACAGAGATGAAATCGAATGAGGGGTTAAAGAGTTCCCTTTCATGGACTTTGACAGATAGCTACACAGGCAAATGGACATTTGGAAACAGGCAGAAAATCTAGAAACAGCATATACATATAATTGATATATATTTCTAGTAGATTATATCTAATTGGTATATATAAAATAATTGAAAGACATAAAATAATCAGTAGATACATATAATATTTCTATATCCATAAATATATCACTGTGCTCTAGTTACTTATTCAGTTGTCTAAGCATTTTAAGAACAAGAAAGGAAGAAAAAGATAATGCTTTGATGTATCAGAAAGCAAAATCAAAACTCTTCCATAATTTAGACATCAAAAAATTGCTTCTTTACTCTGTAAATAATATTTCCATATTTTTAGAGGAAATTGCTTCCAAAACTCTACTGATATGTTTAAATCTGAAAAATGAAGCAGTAAAGTCATACTCCAGCATATTCATTGATCCTGAGAAGTGCTGAGGCTCCTGGGTTACACAAAGGGTTCTCCCTAGAGAGGCTCCCAAAATCTGTTGTAGGAGTATTTCCAAGAAAATAGTAGTGTCTTCCAAAAGAATAAGGCACAAGCATGTGTAAAAGAAAAGATTGTTACATTTATCTACACAGAAAGTCACTCATCCGGAGAGATAAGCTATTCTATTTCCTTTGCTGCTGTTTGTACGTAGGTTAATCATTTCTGCTCTTCAGTCCTACTAAGATGCCCTCTGCTCCTCTCCAGAGTCCCCACCACTTTTACCTTCAAACACTTCTGTTGATTCTGTTAAATACTCATGTCTATTCTTCCCATTTCCCACCTTTCTGTGGGACATGCAACATAGTGAATATAAAATGCAGAATGAAAAAGTCCCCCTTTGATCATAAGTGTAGCACTACTATGGTGCATGTAAACTGTCAATCTTGAATGTTACTGTTCACACTTGGATTCTGTATGTCTTTTGTAGTTATGCAGAAAATACTTTTGAAATTAAAATATCTCATTTGTTTTATTTGTACAGTGCCAAACGAAATGAGTCTTCAATACTGGTAACTAAAAGAAAAACAACCGAAAAACCCACAGCAAAAAACCAATAATGACAAAACTGATCTATTCTGACCTTATACATATACTAGGAAAGCTGTAAGGCAATTGCCATTGCTCTTTCTGGGCCAAGATTACCAGTAGCCAGGAGTACCCACTGCCTTTGGTCAGGGATTGGAAGAAGCAATAAAAGAAAACATGAAAATTATGATCCCCTGGGGATTCATTTTGAAGCTGGATTGTACTGGTACAAGCCCAACAGTAGTTTGCATTGAGATAGCCTCAGGATCATATCTAGAAAAACATCAGGACCATTAGTACTACTGGTGTGGTCTCCAAACGACAGGTAGTGAGAATGGAATTAGAAAACAGACAAACTACTGAAGTAACACTGATTGTCCCAGCAGCTCTGGGAAAGTGGAAGAAAGGTCTTGGTGATCTAGATATTCCTGTGTGCAATCAAGATCACAGGGCAGGCACTGTTGTAAAGTTCCCTTTAGCAAAAGAATAAATATTCTAGTTTGCAGCAGTGCCTTGGTCTGTAGGGATCTTCTGTATAAAACAAAGTGGTGAGAGCACCAAGCCAGGATGTGGAAGAGAGACTGCTTCTTCAGTCTGAAGAGATTTGCTAGTTTTCTGACTAAAGGTTTGGCTATTTTAGGTCATTGTGACTTTCCTAATAACTAGGAGATGTAGATTTAATCTGATTTAGGATCAGGTTCTCAAATACCTTTAAACGTGGCTCCCAGATGTCATGGCAAGAGAGACCACATGAATATATCTTTGATACGCAAAGGGTCAGGTAAAGCAGATGCAGCTGAAATGTTGCTTCTAAATGTTCAAAACTCAGATTTTCCTCTCTCCTCTTCTCTACTTCATCATATAAGAAATTCTGGGCATAAGAGCCCATTTTTGTGCTGTGTCAAGGCACTGTGCAGCTTCTAGTTTCACATGAAGTCCTTGGTGCACATGTGCAATGCAAATAATAGCAATAATACAATGAAACTATCATGTTTAAGAAATTAAAATGTATGTTGAGTATTTAATTTGATCTTGTTCTTCTGTGATATTGTTTTGTGTTTCCAGGTATTCCTCAGTTGAACTGTATATTCCTAATATAGAATTATTGTATGTAAAAAGAAATAAATTTTCTTTTTATTACATATTAAAAGAGAGCTTAAAGGTAATGGAAGCCCTTAGCAAAGGAGTGCAATGTGATATACTGCCTCGGCTGAGTAGCAATTACCATTACATTTCTTATCCACGTTTTATAGTTTTCATTTCATGTCATTTCTTAATAAAATTACCTACGTTTAGTATCTATTGTAGTTATGTACATTCAGAGATGTGGACATGACATATAATTAATGCAGCCTTTCTTCCCCTTTTCTGTTTCAGATTATAGACCTAGATTTTGGACAAGTGCATAAATTTTGTATTATAGCATGAGAAGCAATTAATCCCATTAATAAGCAATAATTCATATAATTCAGATCATGGGCTGTCACTATGAATTACTTCATTAGCCATCTTTTTACCCTAGGCTAAAAAGCCAGCTTCATTAATTTCGTAGAAGGCTTATTTTCTTCTCTTGAAAAAACACAGTCAAACTCATTTAAAGAAATACTCCTCTTAATGACAGATACCATCCAAGAAAAAAATTATTCAGCAGCATGTTCCAATGAATGCTAAAATTATTTAAAAGATCTAACATTGAGATCACATTTATGTGTGGAATAAATGTTATCAGAAAGGTAGTTGTTATGACTAACGTTTTTCTTCATTGTGAAGGATCCCAGCTATAGTCTGGACTTGGTTGTTAGTATATCATGCTCACAAGGACTTGCATATACTTACTACAAATCATTTTAATGATGTATTAACTTTTAATTAGATCTGCACTTCAAATTAAATATACAGTGAGGTGAATAGAACTGCTTTGAGAAGAGAAACTTGGGCAGGAGTTCCCTGCATTCATTTTATTTCTTCTGAGCAATGATATTAGCACACATTTTACTGAACACCTTCCATATTATATTACATCCTGGGAGGTGCAGTGAAAAGTACTGGGGAGGAATATGGCTTTCAAGTGCTTCCAGGATTATAGTTTTCAATGGTTTCCCTGCATAGATCTCCAGGCAAGTAGAAGGAATTCTGTAAATCCCATAAAACATAACTTTAAGAATTGATTGCTGCAACATTTAAGATATAGCCACGTCTTCTCCTTAATTCATAATACTGAAGCAAGGTATTTATTATTAGCACAAAGGGAAGAAGAAGAAAAGTATCTTAATCTTCTTCATTGAATTAAAGGAGATGGGTCTGGGAGTAAAATGTTACTACTCTCTGTGAGTAAAGATGGTCATCTTATGAGGTCTGTAAAAGGGATTATCCTCCAATGAAAAAGCTAATTAATAAAATACCATGTTCTACCACAAAGCCTGAAAACGTGACTGCCCTTAGTTTTTTCATAAGACATGAGCTAAGCATTTTCCTTTTCTCTTGTTTGTGAATATTTTGGTGTCTGCAAATTACCCATGAACTATGAGCAACAAAATAAATAATATGTCAATAAACCAGAATTATTTTAATGATTGAATGATAATAAAGAACAGTTCTCTATATATATTTTTCTTGGATAATGCCCTGCCAGGCATGACACTGAAATCTTTCCATTATATGTCCTTAATACTCAACTCTTTCATTATTTAGTATGTATGAATATTCTAATCTTCTCTTGAAGAAAAAAAAGTACAACAATATCCTAGCCCAGGACAATTATGCAACATTTTTATTAAATTAACTATGTATTGTAAGTTTACCTTAACAACCACAAACATTTCTAAATAAAATCAAGATCACTCCTTGCTTGATTTTTTCCAGATGAAAGGTTTGTGGATTTTATTTTCAAAGGAAATTATTATTTTCATGCTGCTATGTACTAACGAAGTGGTGAGAAATGCTTCCTCTTATTGAGATGGCAATGGTGTAGCAGCTGTGATACAAACACCACGCTGGATGAGCAGCAAATCTTGCAGTGTAGAATTATTCCAGTAAACGTTAAGTGATTTGAAAAGACCTGACAGGCGAGAACAGCAAGCCCTGGAGTCATGTAAAATGCAAGAGAAATACCACTTTATGGATGCTTTATGATGGCTTCAGAAACAGAAACAACAAACCAGCTATTAAAATATAATTTAGCAATAATATTCCTCCCAGTTTGAAAACTATGAGAAATAGATTCTTTTACATTCAAGAACAACCTAAAGTCTTAAGAGATGCCCTTATTTCTTATAGATAGCTACATTTGGCTGGAATGTATGGAAATAACATTCAATTATATGCTACATTGGTACCAGTCAGAATAGCTTATAGCTGGGGAGGATCTTTTCCCTCCCTCTCTCCTTGGTGGTGCATTCTTGAGTGTATTTTAATAAATCTCTTGGAAAAGAACAAGGAAAATTACTCAACATTCTCCAGAAAGTGTGAAGAGTGAAGAATATGAGTATACAGTAATAAGCCAATTAATCAATTCAGTGATGCCTTCTGGTCATACAGTGCTGTTAACCCAGAAGGCTCTGCAAATGCTGGAGTCACAGAGGAGACGTTTCTGGTGTAGCCATTTTGTAGCAGCAATCCTAAATCACATTCTGAATCTCAGAAGCAAGGAATAAAGCATCTATCTGAAATATTGAGGGGATTTAAGGTAAACCAGGTAGAATTTATATCCTTTCTTGGACTTTGGCCAGGGTACTAAAGTTGTCACTCTGCTAGCAAAGAGCGCCTGGGGATTCTTAATGACCAGACATGGTCACGACCTCTGTTTTGCAAGTAATCCAAAAAACAACACGTTCTACATAACAGTGATCCTTACCACCAAACAGGGGCACTGATGGAGGAAGGACTGCCATGAGGAAAGCTTTGCTAGCACGCAGCCCTCCACAGCTTAAGGGGGGGGGGAAATATTTTTGTGCTTCAACCTTTATGCATCACTGCCGCAAGGTTCAGTGCTGCAAACTGTCAGTGCCATTGACCCCACTTCTGTAAAGCACTTAAGCGTGTGCTTAACTTGGAACTAATAAAGCAGTCAGAAAATGTCATAGCACTTTGCAAGCCTTCCCTTCCTGTCATGGTATTATTTACCTATGCAACCACCAATTCATGTTGTAGCTTTTGTTTTATGGGGCTGGGGAAAAAATAGGTTCTCTGCTTGCACTGTGTATTGATGAAAATCAGCTTAATGTAGTGTTCCCATTTGGTCAGGTCTATTCAGTAGAATAACCCATAAATCATATAGTAGGATACAAATGGATACTGTCTACCCGTGCTGGCCATGATAAACATTTTCCAGAGTCATGTAGGTGCATGTGGTGTCCAGCAACAAATGCTCAGGGAGCTCTTTCTCTCCAGCCACTTGGACATAAGAAGTTGCTGTGTTCTATGAAGGACTGCTTGGTGACAGCTCTGTGTATGCCTCTACTACTTCAAGTCTGGATTTACCAGCTTTTCCTTCAAGGAGGACTATACTTTGAGAGTAAACTTCCAAGACCAAATGAGGCAGTTGCGCATTTGCTTCATAGCGCCTAATTCAAAGATCACCTGACAACTTTATGGTCTGCTCCAGCCTCTTAGGAGGCTGACCACCTGAAAACTCATAGTAATTGGATCACAGGAGTATATTTGAATTCTTGTCTAGAAGACTTAATAATTTCCAAGTTAAAATGAATAAGGCTGTAAGTATAGCAGTGACAAGAAGAGCATTTAACTAAGGGATTTGCTTCTCTTCTTCCTGTAGCAGAGCCTAATCTTTTGTCTGTCAAGGCTGGGTGATCACTGGCAGTCATGATGGATGAACTGAGAAGGAAATATTAATAGATATTCATATTGTTTTTATTTCCATCCCTCCGTTCACTGCCATCCTTCCTTCATCCATCCCACATAACGTCTGCCATCTTTTATACATTAATTCTGAATTCAAATCCTTCACTCTTCTTTTTTCCTACAGTTTTATGGTCTTTGAAGATAATTACCACATCTGTTCTTTAGTTATCAAAGATGTTTCTTATTTTAATGATTTTCTTGGTCTTTTTAAGTATCACCTACAGCAGATCTAAAATTTGGTTGCACTGATATTTTCTCCTCTCCAGTTTACAAACTCCGGCTTTATCCTGAAGAGCATTTTTCTCCTTCTGCTCTCAAGGACTTTTATCTCTTTCTGTCAGCTGCTGTCATACAGTTGCAATTTGGGCAAAGTAAATACCGTTGTGTCTTTAAGCTTCTCAATTTCTGCTACCTTTGTCCTTTTGGCAAAGCTGTGAAATTTACCCTAATTTAGTACAGCTGCTTCTCCTCCTCTTCTCACCCATGGCTACCCTTCTGTGTGATGCCAGGGTAAGTGACAACAGAAAACACCCATATTCTGCTTGTACTGAGCTTGCAGCTGCCATGTCAGTCCAGCCTGAGAGAAGGTCACAAGCCGGGCCACGCTCCACTCTGCAAGGGACCTACCTGCCTAATAATCTAACTAGAGCCGGAAACCAACTTCCAGGCATTAAAATCCCAAAGTTGCCCCCCTGGATCTCCCTTTTCATGTCTGTATAACTGGCCTAATATAAAGGAAAGAAATGGTGCACAATGACTTTTGTGAGATGCGGATCACACTCGATGTTAAGCTTCACTGTGGGTCTTTAGTTTGTAAAGTGGAAAACAACCAAATTTCCCTCTATGATGCAATCACAGAGATCTTGTATTTCCAGGATGTTATATAAACTCATCACACTGCCTGGGTTGTTCTGCATGCAGCTCTCATTTCTGAGCAGAAACTAAGAAAACCCCTCAGCTTGTTTCTGAAACTCAAACCTAAGTGCGTGCACTGCAGATCCCTGCTCGGAGGACAATTGCTTGTCATCTGTTTTTCAAGGGTTCTATTAGCAGACTTTTAGCCAGCCAATACATTGTTTTGCCACGCAGAAGCTGATTTCCAGAAACAACATTTGTGCATGTAAAAAAATTAGAATAAAGGCTTGTATGTCCCTTCATTACAGTTTCATTTTGTATTCTCTGTAATAACCCATATCATAATAAATTCATGATGCAGTCCTGTGAATGTCATTGCTATTTAACATTAGTTAAGCAATGATTAATACACCCTCACCATGTTGCTGTGCCACACATAATGTAGGCAGTCATTGAATGGAGACTTATTCTGAAAATATTACTGATGTCTAAAAGGGTGGTTTACACTGGTATTGCTGTGGTTAGCGCTGGTAGTGACACCAGTCAAATTTGACAACTTCCAAACATTTTTTCCTAAACTGAGTCCCAATGGAATTTAGCTCTTATTTTTTAAGCTAATAAAAGTATTTGTTGTTATCTTTTTTTTTCTTCAGAGACTGGCATTGCACAAGTACCACCTTGCAACACCTCACCACATCAAACATCAAACCATTGACCATAAGCCACAGAAATACAGTCCTCCAGGGGCTGCCAGATTAAATGTCAGTCGTTTAATTCCACAGCTAAGCCACCATGTAGGAACTCGCCACCTTTTGACTACAGTGATCCATCATTTCCCCCATCTTTCTTTTCTACTTCAGTGACACTGGTAAGATGTTTTCCAGCAGTTTGTTCCCTGGTCTCTCCCATCTGCCACTCTCCCCTGGGCACACCCAGGAATGGCTGAGGCTCTCAGACAAACTTTTACTATTCCAAGGTTTCTGTCTCAGACACTGAAGTTCAGGAACCTCTGTCTCTACACAGTAGAGAGCCATATTTCTTTTCAAAGAAAGCCAAAATGAAAGCATCATCGAGAGGTACAAGTAATTATTGAACTCATGGTTGCAGTCCAGCATATTACTTGCCAAGAAAATAGCTCACTTGACATTACTTGTAGGCAGTGCTCAGTACAGCATAGGGCAAGAATCCTAAAAAAACCCACATTAGGCTTTCTTTTAGCTTGTTTCTTCTTAGTTCAGGAAATCCATTATTCTTTTTCCTCATGACTCCATCTAATTTCAGTATTTGGTATATGGAAGTTATTAGCTCACACAAAAGTGAAAATACAAGGGAAGAATAGATTCACGGCTTCATCGGAGTAACATTTGGTCTAAAATTAGGGCTTTTTTACTAATCATGGCTACTCCTATGATGGTCTTAAAATTCAGAGTATGTGTCTGTCTGAAAAATTCCCCAGTTCAGTTCAGCAGAAGCCAAGAGGTCTGGTTCAGCCTCATGGTGGCTGCTGGGTGGGACTTTGGGGCTGATGGTCTCTGGGTAGTCAGATTTTAATCACTGCAAACCTTTTCAACTTTCACAGCTATGAAAGGGTCTTTTGGAGATATGAAAGCGTCTTTTGGAGACATGCCTAAGATGTGCCAGGTACCCCTGATACATACTTTTTTTCTGTCATATACTATTCTACTCCATATCATACTCTGACCCATGCCTGAGTAGGCTTTTTTGATGTTTTCTTCACCATCCAGCTAAGCATTCGCATAGGAATCTGTTTTACTGACAAATAGAGAAACGCAGAAATTTGCTCTTCCCAGTACGGCTTTTGCCTTGGGGACTGTGCAGCACATCTCTGTGGGACCTTTAGGAGCCTCCGTAAAACCTGTCTTCAATGGTCTGTCTTGATAGTGGTCACCAACAGCAGCGTGCAATGCAGCAAAGGTACAGAGTTATTATCAAGGCAACATACAACAAGCTTCCTTGCAAGTTGCTTGCTTGAGGTTTGGAGGTCTTTTTTACTACCACACAAAACATGTTTCAGACTTATGCTGCATTCATCTATCCTTCTTATGGACCTCAGGATGTCTCTAGGGCCAAGCTGGCAGAAGCTCTCAGTTGACAGCTCAGGCTGAGTGCAAAACGGAACACGCAGAAGAAACTTACATTGTAATGGCTATTTTTTCTACTTTCCAATAGGAAAAATAAATATTATTATTATTATCTTGAAAATTAATGACCTATACTGTTCTCATTTTGTAGAGTATCATTCTCTTTAATCTCTGTTGTGCTATATGGATACCCACACACTTTTGTACGCAAGTCAATTACTAAATTTTCTTTATAGGTCTACACCATCTTAAAAAGTATTAGACTTACTACTGATCCTTCTTATTCAGCTAGGCTTTATTTTGTACGGGAGGGAAAAATTAATCTTCTGCTCAGTATTTCTTTTGTTTTTCCTCTGTGTCTTCTAGTAGCACAAAAAGCAGTCCAATATTCACTTTCCAAAATCTTTCCCTTTGAACATTTCAAGAGATATTCAAACTCATTGTGTTCCTTCAGTGCTACTCACAAAAGACCCATTGTTTTGGACATCAGTTCCCTACCAGGTGTCAAATCATTCTCTAAAAGTATTTCCCCAGTCTAATCTCATCTAACTCCCATAGAAAAAGTATTTCTCCCTGTGACAGAAAAGTGGATTCTTTTGGTTACTTGAGTCCGGGAAGTTCAGTCTTTCTGAGCCTGTAGCCTAAAGATACATTATTCCCATCTGCACTGAGAAATTATTTAAACCTAAATATATATAATTAAACTTTAATTAATGCAGTTATTAATGTCTTTCAATTTTTAATTATATGAATATGAAGTAACACAATTAAAAGTTAATATAAGTGTAATATGTTATTAATGAACAATTAATTACTATAATTAAGTGAAAATGATGAGCTGAGGAAGTGGTTTAATGCAAATTACTAAGGCAGAGTTTTGATCTTAATTACTATGCCTAGTAGTTTTAAAACTGAATATAGACCAAAATGTGTTTTCAAAGTTACACAGATATAAATCCATGGGAGACAACTGATTATGTACTTTCTTGCAGCTAATGTACATTTTTAGAGTATTGTCTGGGAGTGGAGATAATAATGTTAGTTAACTTTAAGAGAAAAAGAGATTTATAGTAGTGCTTATGTTATTCCCATAGTATGACTGTGAATGGAAGCAAAAGTCAAAAGCCCAGGAGAATTTTATTTTGATTTCTTGTGATTTATTTTTTCAGCTTTTCAGTTTACATCGCAAATAGATTCCATCAGCTCGCTCTGTGAGTATGCAAGTAAAGAACTTGATTTTAAGGAGCTGGCAGGTTTCTCACATTCACTATTGGAAGTGTAAGGCCAGAAAGAAATTTTGTGATAATCCAGTCCTGTCTTTCCCATGGCACAAACCACAGCGTCCCATTCACTGATCCATACGCAGAGCCCAGGAGCTCCCCCATGAAAAAATGCATTTTTTAAAAAAAGATATTCAGTTTTGATTTAGAAATCTCTGTTAATGACTTCATTATGATGCTCACAAAATTGTGCCAGTGACTATCAAGGCCCCCGATACACACGTACTTTAAAAAGTATGATTTCTTTTCTAATTAATTGAACTGCAGAAGCATAAATCTGCTGAGATCCCACTACAAGAGAGGAAAGTCTGGCTGTTCATTCAAATGATGTCAGCCTCCTCCTCCTCTCATGCTTTCCTCACCTGCCTTCCTAAATCTATCCACAACATGATCATCATTTCTGCAGCGGGTTTTGCTCTCATCTCCCTCATTTGCCACTGATCTCGTTTTCAATGTCTCCTCTCTGCTCAGCCTCGTCGTTAAATTTCAAGCAGCCTTTACAACATCCCTAGGGCAAGTCTCACAACAAGGACTGCTATGTTAATTTTTTTGTCATGGTTGTAAGAGAAGGAATAAAAACCTCATCTCAGAAAGCTACAAATTTTTTTCATCACTTTATGCAGCTTTCCAAATAACAAACAAACAAACAAACCAACAAACAAGCAAAACCTTTTTGGAAGTCACTTAAGAGGAAAGATGTTTCTTCTCTTACACAGTTTACTTGTTTCATTCCATTAAACCTGTTAAACAGCTGATAAAAGTTTTTAGTGCTTTTTGAAACATACCATTCACCTCTTCAGACCTATTTTTTCTTGTTCCTGCTTAACTACCTGTGTTAACATTACACTATAATCTAACCAGTTATGGACACGTTATTTATTTTATATTCAGGACCATTTAGTACTCTTGAAGCCTATGGGCCACTCTCGATCTCTAAGTGTATAAATAACACAGCTACTTCCTTCACCCAGAGCTACACAGAGAGTTGAATTCAAATTGCAAGCTGAGTGTTGAAGTACCAGAGATATGAGTATTCAGGCTTGAGTATTCAGGCTTAAGTATTCAGATCAACCACAGTTTTGGGCCCCTGAACTTCACAAAATAAATGGTAATCTCAAGAAAGTTAACATTAATCTCTTTTTCGACCCTTCCTTGAAACCTTCTCCAGAGCATGTTGCCCTTATAATTCTTATGAAGCTAGCTTTAAATCTTTACAAATTCTGGTTTTATAATTACTGAAATAACAGTCTTGTGTTATTGCTTTCATCTGTCCACTGTGGACATAAACATGGAATAATCATAGCCACATTTCTTGTTCTTTCTCCAACACTTCATTTTTATTCATGATCTATCCCACGTAAAGGGAGAAATTTGTTCTCAGTGTGAAAGCATATGGCCCTTGTAAAAGAATGAAAACAGTGCAATGTGGGTCCAATTCAGCCCAAAAAATTATTCCATTATGATCAAGGCTTTATAAAAAAATCCAACATTGCAACATCTTAAGGAATGGTACAACATCATATAAAACTTGTGGGATGCTTCAATCTAGCTCCAGTTTAAAACCTATATTAATAGAGTAGTCAGCCCTTTAAAAGCCCAAGAGTTTCCACAAACCTCCAAATCCTAGGTAATTAGGGTTTTCAATCATGACAGCATTCTTATTCTAATGGCAATTTTGGCAAATAGCAGGTACTTACTTATAGCTCACCGAGGAACTACATTCTCACTTGAGGCCTGCCATCGACAGCCTAATTGCTTCCCAGAGAAACAATAGCATTTTTGTTCAACTATTACCTGTTGTTATACTGCAATTGGGACTGAATACTGCAAAATTTAACTTCTCTGCTCTGACTTACACAACAGATTCTCATGGCATGTTTCTAAAACACTCGCTTGTTCATTCTTTTCTTGTGCTTACACATAGAAAAAGCATTTATTTATCACAAGACTACAAGACTGGGTTTCCTTAAGTTGAAAATCTGTGAAAGTTTAAAAATGTAACTTATAAGGGTTGCTGGAAGTCTTACAAAGTGCATGAAAGGACTAATGAAAGAGCTACAGGATCTTTTCATCCAAGAACCTTTATACCCATAACTGGTTCCACCAGATCTTCCATGCTTGCAGGCAACCATGCATGAGTTTTTAAAGAATCAGGCTATTACTCAGTTGTAAGTTTCCATATAGAATCCTAGAATAATAGAATAGTTAGGCTTGAAAAAGACCTTAAGATCATCTAGTTCCAACCCACTGCCATGGGCAGGGACTTCTAACACTAGACCATGTTGCTCAAGGCTCTGTCCAACCTGGCCTTGAACACTGCCAGGGATAGAGCATTCACAACTTCTTCGTGAAACCTGTTCCAGTGCCTCGCCACCCTCACAGTAAGGAACTTCTTCCTTATATCCAACCTGAACTTCCCCTGTTTAAGTTTGAACCTGTTACCTCTTGTCCTCTCACTACAGTCCCTGATGAAGAGTCCCTCTCCAGCCTGCCTTCTGTCCTTCTAAGCCCCCTACAGATACTGGAAGGCTGCTATGAGGTCTCCATGCAACCTTCTCTTCTCCAGGCTCAACAGCCCCAACTTTCTCAACCTGTCTTCATACAAGAGGTGTTCCAGGTCCTGATCATCGTCATGGCCCTCCAGTGGACTTGCTCCAACAGCTCCATGTCATTTTTACGCTGAGGACACCAGAAAACTGTTGTCAGTGAACTGTTAGTAGTTAGTGATTTCATATGGTATTAGTATTAGTGATTAGTGCTTTCTGTTTCTGCCCTGGCAGCTCCAGGGCAGAAGCATAAAACAAGTCTGAAATTTCCCATTCTGCAGAGACAAGGTGGGGCAGACCGGAGAAGAGCAGCAGCCACCCTGGTGTGGAGACCCCATCTTCTGAAGCCTCAGCCTGATGGTATTTTATCACAAATTGAAAACATGCAACATGTCATTTGCCTGTCATTGTCCAATGACTCCACAATAGACATCACAGTGAAACAGATGCTGCATGAAATAAACTTGGTACCCGCACTTCTTGGCTCTGAGCAGTACATGAGTATCCTATGACATTCATATGAAATCAGTGCATTTTCTTTTATTTTCCTCATTTGCTCTTTTTGTCTCTTTCCAAAAACATCTATTTAGGAAGATTTATATTAGTGTTTTTAATTCTGGAAAGACTCTTAAAATACCTTTGGCCAAATATGCAAGTGGTTTTGGTTTCAAATTTGACTGACTTCCATTACATGAGAGGAGGAAACTCTTCTATAAGTGCATAATGTTCTGCACTGTGCCTACATACACTGCTATGGAGACAATATTTTGGTCTGGAGGGACTCTTGAAGTAATGAATTCTTTACAGTTAGCTATCTAGCAAGGGAATTTCTTAATCTGTCTGAGCAGTACTTTTCCCAATGCTTTTGCTTGTGCTACAGTAGCCAAGCATGAGATCAAAAAAGCACAAATTACTGTGTTCAGGTCTGCAGTCTGAAGAAGGGACCATAAGGTCACCAGGATAGCTGCAAATGGAAGAAAGTTTTCCAAGGAGCTGTTAAAATGTGAATTTTTGGTGGACAGAGCAGGCTAGCTGGGTTTGGTCTGCCTGTTGATTTAGCTACTTTCCTCCTTTCCTTTGTGTCATCAGCAAACTTCAAGCTCTACCTAAATGAACTGAACACTGGGAATTGTTATGACTCTCCTTTGAGATCAGAGAAGAGCCAAAAAGATTCAGTTACACTAATCGTTAAATTGCTTATTTGATTCTTTCTGAAAGGCATTTCTCAGGTCCAAGGTATGATCTCAGATCTCTCTGAAGAGCCTGAGAGTAGAGCAGGTTTGGATGAAAATGTTCTGCCCATGAGAAGGATAACAGATAGATCCCAGGAGCTGTCTGTGGGGTCTGGCTCTGTCTAAGCAGAAGAGCAATGGCACAAACTGTACATTCCTGGAGCCAGCTGGGGTCCAGAGTTATTCTGGTTACCACCACATGGACCCTTGGAGTGGAGAGTCTCTTTCAATGTGGCTGACTACTGTGCACTTGCTGCCAGTATGGCAGGATCAGGCTAAGAAGATCAGGCTAAGTGAGAAGATCAAGCTGCCCAACAATCACCCTGTATAAATCCAGCATGTTTCTCCAGCAAGAACAGACTCCAGGGAAGCTGAGGGTTCTGACATGCCATCCAGCAGATGTCCATGTGCCAGGGAATGTGCCAACACTTTGGGATAGAGGAGACCTGGGATACTTTCACCAGAGCAAATGGGGAGAGTGCCTGGATGGAGAACAAGCAAACAGCACAGGGACAGGCAGGATTATGCCTCCATTGGGTAATGAAGAGGAAGAAGCTCTGGAAAGGGGAACAGAAGCAGTAGGATATCTGCTATGGCTGTTCTTGTCCAGGGTACTTTCTGAGCCCATCACAGGTCATGAGAATCTCCCCAGCTAAACTTGGAGAAGTATTATTTAACTGATTTAATTCACTGTAAAGAATCACCATTTATTACACCAATATCTGAAGACTTAATTATTTGCCAACAATCCCATTTGCAATGATGAGTGAAAAGGAAATAAGTTTGAAGTATATCCTGCATTGTAAATTCCCTAGTACTACTCTAGCATCACTGACCTGATACACCCTTTTTTTTAACTGATATTGCTCTTGATTTCCACAGGAATGAAACCTAGCCCCTGTGTTTTATGGAGTTGTTCATAACTTATACCTTGCTCAGCTCATTTGGATGAAATGAACTAGGACTCCAGCTCCGTAACGGCATCATACTCTCTGGATTTAATTTGACTTCAAAAAGTAAATAGCCTGTTTTGTTTTGACGTCAAAATAGTTCTGATGCTCAAGTGGTTGATATCTGAGGGACTTGGCCAGCAAAGCCCAGTTGCTGTCAGCATGCCCATTATTAAAGCCAAGTTTTTAAACTACTTTCCAGAAATATATGACAAACTACCCTCCTTCACATATCCATAATTCTTAACATCCACATTGCTGGTTCAGAGCCAGAGCTGCTGTGCTAGATATACTCATTAGGACCCCAACTGGCTCTGTTAAAATCAATTGGAGCTGTTTTATTCTGCCTGTTGTAGCAATAGAAAGCTGGAATACAGTGGCTGTGATAAACTGTGCAGTGTACACCCCTTACCTGGACACCTGTCCCAAAGGTTGCTTTGGGGACACTACAATATCATGAATAAGTGACAGTGGCAACAGCTTTCCTTGGAGCACTAGCAAGCTGTCTTGTGTTCTGTTAGAGCTGCTTTATATTGAGAATAAAAATCTACCCTTCCAATCAGCTAGCAAGGTTAATTCATTAACTGAAGCCACAAGGGGGGACAGTTTAGTGTTGAACCACCTGGTCCTGTGTTGATGACAGTGCCGCATGCCGCATCTGCCAGAGAAAGGGCGTGTGGCTGTTAAATTCTCACTCCCACATCACGGTTCTCTAGTCTCTCCCTTCCATGGAGATGTTTCTCTCACATGCAGTTTCCTTCAGGTCTGCTTCCTTCCAGTGAAGCAGACCGGCATGGACGTGTTCCCTTTCATACACCTGGTTCTAAAGACCGTTTTCAGTGAAAACTCTAATAAACCAGGAATTTTTAGGGCCATGAATGAGATATGGAGCATTCCTATTTATTGATTAGATTGGATTAGATTGATTATGATTTTTATAAGATTGGGAATCACCTGCAACTGTCTTTTTAAGTAAAAATTTAATTTTGCTTAAAAATACTGTGATGATTCTCTTTTCTTTCTCATTCTACCACCAATGGCTGACAATCCAGTTTTACAGCTAAGCTTTATTTCTGCTGGCAGTTCCTAATTTCTTCTCCCATTTTTTTTAATATAACCATAAGCAGGAGAAAGTGAGACTTCTTCTTACTTCTTAGCTATATTTATCTGAGCTCTCCTTTGCAAAGAAGGGTTTGATGCTCCACAGACAGATGGAAAGAGCTCAGAGCTCAGCAAGGTTGTCCAAACATCTTATGCCCCTAAATGCCCCAAGAGTATCTAGGACATGCGATGTGCTGGCAGATGGGATGCAGACCTACAGAGTCCTGGACTGGCAGCTGGAGGGGATGAAGGATACCTGCAGGCACTTCAGCTGTAGCAGATGCCCTTGCTTAGCAACCAATGGGAGCCCTGGTGTCCTAAGACCAGCGTCTGTGTTGTGCTCTTTGCCTCACCTTTCACAATCACTACACTTAAAAAAACTTGTCCTTTATATAATTTCACAAATTTGAATTTACTCCTGGTCAACTGTTCAGTGCATAACAAAAAGTCTAAATATTTTTAATATCTTGATATATCTTTGCTATAAATGGAAACAGGAAATGACATGCCGGCTACTTTACTGAGTCATTGCAAAATCTGCATCTCCCCTTTGCAGCAATCGTTAATGCAATGGAAGCCATAAGGTAAAATTCAGTTCAAGATCTTTAGCATGATATCATATGCTGTGAGATTTATTTTGTGGGGAAGGAGGAGACTTGCAAAACCCAATCAGCTGAAAACACAAGCAGGGCAGAGAAAGGGAAACTGAGTTGAGTATCAACAAAACCATTCCTCTCAAGCACCTTTACCTCCCAGAACATAGAGGTAGATGAGAAAAAGCTGATGTATGAATTGTCCCAGAGAGCCCATTTAAGTGCTTTTTGTCTTGATCAGTGGAAGAATGAGGAAGTAGGAGACTTGGATCAGGACAAGGAACATATTTTAAGTGCTTTTTTTTCCCCTTAGGAATCATTCTGGAAAGGCAAATGAAAGAGAGGAGAAAAACTAAACTGAGCCTCAACAGGACATTTTATAAGTGCTCCTTTTCCTTCTCCTTTTAAAATTCTTCTTTAACTTGTTACACACAGAGGTGAGAAGAGACTTTGAGGCCTTGGAAGTCACACAAAACAGCTCATGGAGAGCTTTTTGACATTTCTGTCTTTTTGCTTGTCACTATAAGAAGTATAAAGAATTGGTGTGAGACTAAAAGAAAAAGCCCACAGACTTATGAGGACATTTGTATTTGTAGTCCCTGAGCAGATTCCAGGCCAAATTCTGATATCATTACCAAAATGAATTGTGTTATTCAATGCCAGCAGCTCCCAGAGGTTTAAATAAGGGGGGGCTGTGTCTGTAAGAATAACAAAATCAAGCCACCTGGCAAGTGCAAAGTATTTTTATGTGTCTGCAGACACTCTCTGCATTGTTCTGCTTGGCAAAGTGGTAGAAATGCCACTCATTGAAAAGCAGCTTGAGAGAAGAGACATTGGAGCACTTAGATTTGAAGACTAATGACAATGATTAACCTACTTTTATTGTTGCCTGAGTGGGAGCTTGAATAGGCAATAATAGTTTTTAAAAGCCTTAGAAAAAAATTATTTCCTTTTAAATGAGATGAAATTTTGTCGTTGAGGAGGTACATCCCAAATCTCACATTCCTCTGATAAAATCAAGCTTTGATTTGTGATTTTTCTGCAAAGCTCCCCAAGCTACAAGGCAGAACAAGAGCCAAACAGAAGATACACAAAAAAATCCTCATGCATTTTTTATTCTGAAGTATACTTTCAAACAAAGAGGTCATATTCTTTTGTATCAATGGTGATATAAAGTACATAGTGATCACCACTACAGATTATTCTGTAAATCAAGATGTGCTCTCATGTTCATTTGAGTAGCAACCACAAATGCAATTAATTAGATTTAGTTCTTTAAAATCCATATTTTGGTTAAATTTATATGGAGGATGTTGGTAAAGTAGGGCTCTAAGCAGAGGCCTGTTTTTTCTTTTACCAAAGATAGAAAAACCCAGACGAGTTGCAAAACATATTGTGCCTTCTTCGGATCACAGAGGTTTGTCTTCAGTTTCAACACACATATTTTTCCCAACAGCATCAATTAGACTAATGAAAGTGTGATTTTCCATTAAGTAACTTCTCTGATTTATATCCTTAGACGATCATGGCTGAAACACGTTATCACAATATGAACCCTAATAGATACACCACTGAAATAATGTGGTCATGTTTGATTTTGCAGCTACTAAGCAGGTACCTGGAGGAGAATCTCTCTAATTCACACTGCTTAGTCAGGCCTCAGAGCTAGTTAGTCCGAGTTAATTTGAAATTTGTTTTAGGGAGTCCTTTTTTGTTATTTGAACATCTGATGTTTTCAAAACTCATGAAATTTACTCTCTTGTCCGCTGTGGGCAAAATATGGTTTGTTTCCTAAAGCTTTCATCTGTTCAAGGAGTAATCTTTAAAAGCAAGTACATGAAACGCTGAAGGGCAGGAGTGTAGCCCATGCATGTATAAGGTGAGCAGGTGGAATTTAAGGAGTACACAACCCATCCAAAGTATTCCAAGCATATTAGAGATAAATAAAATTGAAAACAAAACATTATATGTTTGAGTGGCTTCAAAACTCTACAACTGGCTTTTTGGGAAGGATTCTTTAATGTTTTTCAGAAGTCCATTCATTGACAAGAACTGGAAACCTATCACTGTGGTGACCTGCCCACAGGTCTCAAAGTAGCATAAATGGTGCTATAAATGGCATCCTTACATACTGCCCATGGAGCGCTGCTAAAGTTCTGCAAAGGTGATTTGCAGTCTGGGAAATATTGATAGAGGCATTTTTTAACAAAAGAATTCTACTTAATTAAGTCAAAACACCCCCTGAAGTTGCATTAAGCTCAGCAGAGGTTTATTTGAAAGCAGGAAGAGGGAGGAAATTCATTTTTCAATATCCTCAGACGGAAATAGTTCTGGTTTTCATCACAAGGATGAGACATAAGAATGATACTGTATCCCAATATTTTTCCTGTATAACTGAAAAAGAGTGAAAAAGAGTTTGTATATTTAGATTTTTGTCAAAATTAAACATTTCAGTTGAGAGCAAGTTATTTATTTTGTTTGCACTGAAAATGTTGTAATTTTCAAGTTCTGTTTGTAATCCACATGAAGACAAATGTCAAAATTGCTCAATGTCCTGTGAAATGGAACTTCTGCCCTCTTGCTCATTTGCCTGGAGAAATGAGATATTAAGTGTGAGAAGATGAATTAGTTTTCATGTCCGTTCAATTTTAGCTATCTACATTCAAGAAAAGTTTCAGATACTTCTAGTCATGATGACAACTTATGATTGGTTCCAGCTGCAGTGTTGACATCTGTCTACTGCAAGCTGAAGAGACTGTCATTTCACCCATTAGCAGCAATTCAATTGGTTTTGAGTTCAACGTGGCAACTTAAAAACCAAAACCAGTATTTCAAATCCAGTTACAAAAAAGCTCATACACTCCATTCTACTTAAGATGCCAATACAATGAAGGACTGTCCTTGATATTTTGGAAAGAATCTTGGCCTTCTGCTCTTTCCTGAAATGAGGCAATTTCAAATAGTTTCTTTCTTTTATTTCTTTTCAAATGGAAAATGTCTGCTCTGAACTTTCATTAGCTTTCAAGATTTTTACCCTACTATTGAAGTATTACAGAATTTGATATTAGAAAGGAATGCAAACTACTTACATTGGATTCACTTTGATTTTTCTTCACTTCTACACCTTTTAAAAATAGCTTGGTACTTAGGATCTTTTGGCAAGGCTTCTGAGGACCTGTCTGCCAGAAAAGAAAACAAAATTACTTATTTGGTGAGAAGCAGCTGGATTATAAAAGGTATCTGGCATGGAATAGATGTGAAAATGAAGAGCAGGGGAATGGATCTCTGGTTGCAGTCTTTCAGGAAAGTATTCCATTGAACATGAGAATTACCAGAAAAGGAGTCCTCCATTACTTATACATGCATTAAATGTTAAGGGTTTCAGGAAATCAGGCATGAGTTTTGCCTGTGGATGTGCATGTCTCATACTACTGCACAGTGAAGTTCCTGCCCTCTCCTTGTTGGAGAAAATTATTTCTCATTTCAATTATTTCTCTTATTGCTTATTATTTGGTACTTCTGGCAGCTCCAAGGCTGGGCTTACCCCACGATCACACACCCAGATCCCTCACATCACTTTCATGTTATCCAGCCCCTGGATCACAGCAGAAGAGAGCCTCCATCCAAAGAAACTCAGTAGAAGGGAACGGAAACCAAATGCCACCAATAAAGTGAATGAATGCAGTTGGACCAAACCACGTTGTGCTGCAAAATTTGAGCTCATGCTAGTATGTGACCTATGGGAACACTATAAACAGATGTCATTATAGACAGGACCTCTATTTTCTTTATGCTCATACAGATTTGTGTTTGGAAAAATACTGAGATAATATCCTAATGAGTAACTTCCTTTCACAGAAATAAGCACAACATTATATACATAGAATTCCTCTTGTTTATTCCCCATGCTATGGGCGTTTGTATAGAGGCATCTGAGCTGAGCTCCAATTGAAGCTGACTCATTGGCAAGAGCAGCTGGAATGGCAAACAGTTGAAGTTCACCAACCTACAAAAAAGTGGTAATGCAGAATTCAGTTTGAAGAACTGTTTTGGAATAACGCTACTGAAATTCATCATTCTCCTGAAATCATTTATTTCTTAATCAGATTGATGGTATACTTCACTAAAAATATGAAAAAACAGTCAAGGATGCTTTATGTTCCTTATTTTCTAGCCAATGACTTTTGCTTTGGCTTGTCCATGTCAACATGTCACACTGTTCTTATGATAACTTGTGCCACTAGTGCCATACATTGCTAACATATGTTTGGTTCCCAGGAGTGGTTTTCATGTGGATGTCATCATAGAATCATAGAATCATAGAATAGTTATGGTTGGAAAGGACCTTAAGATCATCTACTTCGAAACCCCCTGCCAGGGGCAGGGACACCTCCCACTAAACCATGCCACCCAAGGCTATGTCCAACCTGGTCTTGAACACCTCCAGGGATGGAGCATTAGCAACTTCCCTGGGCAACCCATTCCACTGCCTCACCACCCTCACAGTAAACAACATCCTCCTTATATCCAATCTAAACTTCTCCTGTTTAAGTTTGAACCCATTACCCCTTGTTCTATCACTACAGTCTCTATTGAAGAGTCCCTCCCCAGCATCCCTATAGCTTCCCTTCAGATACTGGAAGGCTTCTATGAGATCTCCATGCAGCCTTCTCTTCTCAAGGCTCAACAGCCCCAAGTTTCTCAGCCTATCTTCATACGGGAGGTGCTCCAGTCCCCTGATCATCCTCGTGGCCCTCCTCTGGACTTGTTCCGACAGCTCCATGTCCTTTTCATATTGAGGAAACCAGAACTGCACACAATACTCCAAGTGAGGTCTCACAAGAGCAGAGTAGAGGGGTAGGATCAACTCCTCAACCTGCTGGTCATGCTCCTTTTGATGCAGCCCAGGATACGATTGGCTTTCTGGGCTGCAAACGCACACTGCCGGCTCATGTTCATTTTTCTCATCAACCAACACCCCCAAGTCCTTCTCCGCAGGGCTGCTCTCAATCTCTTCTCTGCCCAACCTGTAGCTGTGTCTGAGATTGCTCCGACCCAGGTGTAAGACCTTGCCCTTGTCATGGTTAAACTTCATCAGGTTGGCATCAGCCCACCATACAAGTGTGTCAAGGTCCCTCTGGATGCCATTCCTTCTCTCCAGCATATCAATCGAACCACACAGCTTGGTGTCATTGACAAACTTGCTGAAGGCACACTCAATCCCACTGTCAATGTCACCAACACAGGTGTTGAACAAGACCGATCCCAACACCAATCCCTGAGGGACACCACTTGTTACTGGTCTCCAGCTGGACATTGAGCCATTGAGCACAACTCTGTGTGTGTGGCCATCCAGCCAGTTCTTTATCCACCAAGTGGTCCACCTCTCAAATTGATGTCTCTCCAATTTAGAGACAAGGATGTCATGTGGGACAGTGTCGAACGCTTTGCACAAGTCCAGGTAGGTGACATCAACTGCTTTGCCCCTGTCCATCAGTTCTGTAGCCCCATCATAGAAGGCCACCAAATTGATCAGGTAGAATTTCCTCTTAGTGAAGCCATGCTGGCTGTCACCAACTACCTTGTTGTTTTTCATGTGCCTCAGCATGCCTTCCAGGAGAATCTGCTCCAAGATTTTGCCAGGCACAAAGGTGAGACTGACTGCTCTGTAGTTCCCCAACTCATCCATTTTCCCCTTCTTGAAAATGGGGGTTATATTTCCCTTTTTCCCGTCATCGGGAACTTCACCTGACTGCCATGATTTTTCAAATATGATGGACAGTGGCTTAGCAACTTCATTTTCCAGCTCCTTCAGGACTCGTGGATGGATTTCATCAGGTCCCATGGACTTGTGTACTTTCAGGTTCCTAAGTTGGTCTCGAATCAGATCCTCTCCTACAGTGGGCCCAGGGTCTTCATTCTCACAGTCCCTGCATCTGCCTTCCAAGACTTGGGTGGTCATCATAGGAGGCTTTGCTGCAGATTTCAAACCTGTTGTTTTTTATATGCATGCAGCACTCAATAAGGCTCTGATCATGAGTACAGATCTAGAACTCCTGGAGGGCAGATACCCAAGATGTAATGTTCTAGCGTTAAATAAAGAGACTTTTATGGGTTCATACAAGGCATTTTAAGGCACTCTTCTGTACCTGAGTTGTCATTACAGGGTTAGTTTTGTGTTGCGAAGTAACCTGAAGCTAGGTACTAAGAAATTTGCTTCTCTCACTCTGCTTGGGAAAGATGGGCTGGTCTTAAATATAGTGGTCATACATCAGTTCTAGCCTCATTCTGTCTATGGTTGTTGTTACTGCAAAGAAATAAAGCTTCCTCTTTACCAAAAAGATACCTATGATAAATGTAATTCTAATGCTCTAGTTTTGACTGTTAAGATCCTAATTCTGGTCTTGCGTGTACCAGTTTTAGATCATTTACACTTTTAATTCATTTACATAAACGGACTTAGCCACTCGTTTCCTGATGTACACAGGCACTATATACACTCCAATGAAATGAGACACAGAGGAGCAGAAAGAATAGGAGAGGTCTTTAGGCATTTTGGATACCAAGGCCACCAAGGTCAAACTTTCCCTTGGTGAGCTGAATGTGGGTATTTTACAGTGAGTCAGAGTTGAAACATGAAAGAACAGCATGGAATGGAGAGGAAAGGATGAAACACTATGGGCAGAAACACGCAGTTTCTACAAGGCTATGAACAGGGCTGCTTTGCCTCAGAGGAGAATCAGGAGAGCAGAGCATTTCCCTGGACTACTCAGTGCACACCCATGACATTAAGATGAAACCTCAGTACTGGGCTGACCCTCTGGGAGCATATAACCCACCTCTGAGAGTTATATTTTCTATGAACAAGAGACTCTTCTGGGAAATTACTTAAGCACAGAGAGATTTTTGCTTTTCTCTTTCCCCTGATTTTGCCTAACAGACACCAGGAACTGTGAAAATACAATGCCATTGTACCGACTGGAGGCTGCTGGGGGATACAGGTGAGGAAAAGCCAATACCTGCCTCCTACCATCCCCACTCCACTGTAACACAGCAAACGGTCAGAATGGCAGAGGCTGAAAGCCAGGCATTATCTTTTATTTCTGACTTCAGTCATGTTAAGCTACTGCCCAGGGGTCCTTTTTGTTGGTATTTTTCTTAAAGCAAGCAGTAGAAATCTATGAATCGGATGTGAGATAGAGTGAAAGTAGCTATGCCGAAACCAACGACCTGGTTTTGCTTGATGGGTGTCACAAGAGCATCATGCGCTGTGCTAATTTCTCAGCTTGTGAATAGACATATTTAGACTGACAGTTGAAAGTGGGCTGCAGATTCCACTTAAAACACATTTTTCATGCAGAGTAATGAGGGCAAAACACAAACCAATTCTGGCAGTTAAACTATGCACTTAAACCTTTCATAGTGTTGTCAAACACTATAATCCTTCAAAAATCTGAGTTTCAATGGCCTCAATATTTTATTTAATGAATTTTAATCCTATAATTACCATAATTAAGACACTCCTTTTGGATCATGTCAGTGTGCTGCTCAAAAGGGAGAGAAAGCTGTAGGCAATTTTCACTAAAGATTTTCCTAAATGCAAATGATACATACAGCTCATTTTGAATTCCTCATGGTGCCATTTGGAGGAGCATTTTTTTAGAATGCATTGGGCAGCCTTGGTGTGGAAAGTCTGTGATACCATCCAACTTAGATCAAAAGGGCCTCATTGTCTCCATACCTGACTCTTCCTGTGCTGGCAGCGCACCTGATACAGATGTTTCTGCCCTTCATTTGGTAAAATAGGATAACTGGAAAAAAGTAAAAGATTTTTAGGTGTTGTGAGACATACCTTGAAGACCGAAAACAAATGTAAGAGTGAGGTATGCATCGGCCACTGAAAAATAAGATGCAACTTATTGTATTCAGACTGGTAGCTACTGATCTAAAACGTTTCTAAATCAGTTTCAAGGTCAGGAAAGAAATCTGTGGAAGGAGAAATGTGAAGCAGCTTTAGGACGCTTTTGCATTTGCTCCCTTAGTCTCCATCATCCACTGTACCAGTGCAGCACTGGAGCTACACAAGTGCCCACTGAGCCAGAAGTCACCAGTGCCACAGAGGTAAGATGGCAACAGGAACTCACTATGCAGCTCAGACCAACCCTGAAGTCTCCAGGGCTCCTTCTCATGGGCCCCTCACTACAAGAGAGATATTGAATTGCTGAAATGGGTCCAGAGAAGGGCAATGAAGCTGGTGAAGGGCCTAGGGCACAAGTTGTAAGTGTCCAAAACACATGTAAATGAGGCTCCTAGTAACATGGTTTAGTGGTGGACTTGGCAGTCTTGGGGTAACAGCTGGACTTTATGATCTTAAAGTTCTTTTCCAACATACTTGATTCTATGATTCTATGGCCTGCTCCACTGTTCTGGTCTGGAAATACCAGCCCATTCCTCCCCTGTATTGATAACCTCTGGTCAGAACAGCTCAGCTGAAAGCAAAGGCTCTGAACTGAGCCCACGTTCAGAGCCAAACTGACTGGTAAAGTCACTACCACATAGAGACACTGCCAGAAACACAACATTCAGAGTTATGAATTTCAACAACCAGCCTTGTTTTTTTTTTAATGGATGCTTAAGAGCAACCCTACACACACACACATCTTGGCCACAAACTACCCCAAAAGAAGGATAATGTGTTGAAAATGCATCAAAGAAAGGTTTTGGTCTGCTGCATGGGGGAGTTTCAGTGAAAGGGATGCTGCCAGGCTGACTAAGGTGGCCTGTGCAATATAATCTTCATAGCAACAGGTATTACAATATCAATGGGTAGAAAATTAGGGTTACTTGTGGCTATGAGCACTTTGCATTTAGCAGTTTAAAAGGTTTCACAGCAAACAAATCAATATCTCTAAGACACAATTCTGCTTCATGCTCAGATCTGCAATTTCCATCACTGTCAAAGGTATCTCTGAGGACAGTATGCACAGCATGATGCTCATTTGTCCTAATAGCTTTATAACTGTAACTAGCTACCCCCCATGTAAATTAACACCAATGAAAGTATAATAAAGTTATTGGCAGATTTAATTTAATGGCTACATGATATGAAACAAGAATTTGATATGGGAAAAAGTCTTTTTCTTTAGAAGACCCGAAGGAAATAAAGGATTTTTATATTTTATGAAGAAAGTAATAGTCAAAATCAATAATTGAATGCAGTAGAAAAAAGGTTCTTCAGCAACAGGTGCCATTGAAAGCTTTAACTGGCATTCCTTCAGCATCTTGAAGAACTACACTTGAGATGAGTTGTGATTTCAGCCCATCGTCCAGCTGGTGGTTTCCTTATTAAAGATAGCATTATTCCTGTGGTGAAGATTTTCAATGAAGCCTAGATGAGTAAAGTATCAAACCTCATGGAAGTCTTCAGCTCTTCAGTGCTTAAGTTCTAAATAATGGTTAAAATATTGTGTCATAAATATTTATTCTGAGCCCTAATTATAAAAAAAACATTTTTATTTTGATTTTAGGATGGTTAACAACATAGGAAAAATAAAAAGAGAAATTATTATTTAAATCTTTTTGAGAAATATCCTTGGGACATTTTTCAAAGGTGTTCAGGGATATTAAGATACAGATACCCAGCAAGTTAGCGAGTGAAGGTTGCTAAGACAAGACTAGGGTTTCAGTCCTGTGCAAAAGAGTTTGTTAAGGTTCTTCCAAAATTCATAGCTTTTGGTCATCTTGAGCAAACAACCTCAGGAAATCTGGCCCTTAGGCTGATATATGCAGAACTAATTCTTGAATAGAGCTTTAAACCCAAATGAAGGTCTTTGATTTTCATACAAATTTATTTAAACCTTAAGACCAAAAAGAGATGAATTTTCATAGAATCCTGGAATCACAGAATGGTTTGGGTTGGAACTGAGCCTAAAGATTACTTATTTCTAGCACCCCTGTCATGAACAGGGACACCTTCCACTAGACCAGGTTGCTCAAAGCCATATTCAACCTGGCCTTGAGCACTGCCAGGGATGGGGCTTCCATAACTCTCAGGACAACCTGTTCCAGTGTCTCACTGCCCTCATCACCCAGCTTCAGTTACCAGTTTGGCTCTTTTCTCATTTGAAACCAAATTCCATCAATGAAAAATACAATCAATGTTATCATCTGATGAAAACTGTCCCAGTCTTACTGATTTAAGTGAAGTTAAGATGATTCTCAACCAAACCTCTGACCTAAAAAGAATGAAAGATGCTTTCATTTATCCCAAAGTAGGATTTTAAAAACATTGATCCATTTCATTCACCTTTGATTTTGTCCAGAAAAGTTATCTTTTGTCAGTGATTAAAATCCTATACTTCAGGGCATGTTTCTTACCATATATTCTATTTCTCAGGGGCTGGAGGCATGCCCTAGAGAGTGTTATTACTTAGTGTGTGTCAGACCACATTTGACACAGTCCATTACGCTGACACAAGATTTATCCTTCTGATAAAAAAGTAAAATCTTCAGCTGGGCAAATAGACTTCAGACAAGTTTGGTAGCTGTTCAGAATGAAAAATACCTGGTTTTTAAAATACTACTTGTGTTCACAAACCCAGAGGTTGTATTTGCAGTGGCTACGCTAGCATAAAGATATCATTTAAAAGACCAATGAAAGGCAAATGATTGTATTAGCTCTATCTCCAGGCCAGTTATAGAGGTACTGATTACTCACCGTATCTTCTACAGACAAAAGGAACTCCATCCTGCAAACCAGACACTCTAATTTAAGAGGAGTCTGTCTCTTTGTTTAAGAGATTACACTGTTTAAAGGACGCTGCTGTTAGAAAAATATTTCATCTTAAAGCAATATAGCCCAAAAGAATTTGGACACGTTGCACTAGGTTTCCAACTATTTTGTCTTCTTCTGATCTCGTCACTAAATAAGAAAATCACTTAGCAAAAAATTAGTTCATATTCTTTCTTAGAAATTGCAGTCAGATCACTTTTAAATTTCATTTTTGCCAATACCTTCTAAGCCCTTCATTGTAACCCAGTCTTCAGCCCTAGAAATATTTTTATGTTCCTTTAAAAAAAAATGAAAGAATAAATTTCAGTATCTTCTTTAAAAGTGAGGATCCTGGATAAAGATGTGACATTCCACTAGAACTGCTGTCATTGAAATCGCACAGGGAAGCCACCTCTGGATCTTACCTCTTGATTCACACTAACTTTGCCCACTAATCTCAATAGTCATGCCTTCCTAGGACACAATTTCCTGTCCTGTAGTTTGCATTCCAGCTCCTAGTTTTTGCTTTTGATTTTATTTAAAGGCCTTTTATATGAGACATTTTATCAAGTGATGCAGAGCTAACTACCAGGCTGTTCCTCTGTCCTAACTAATTTCTTTTCGATTCTGACAATGTTTGCATGATTCACAAAACTTTTCATTAATCATTCAATGTCTATATTTACCCTGACAAAATGTTAAATTGAATCAAAGTTCCTTCCAGCTTTAGACACTCAATCTAATTTTTTCTTCTTTTCCATTGACACTTACTTTTCGTAGCCTGTTAGTTCACAGTCCATTTAGTTCATACTTTATCATTTCAATAGACTGGTCTTTAATCAGATCATCATGCTTTACTAAATCAAATGTCTTTAAAAATCAGAGTATATTCATCTTAACAGAGGTTGATCACACATATATATTTAAACTTGACAAAATGGTACATCTCTCAGGACCTATTTCCACAAAAGTGTTGACTAACATTGATTATATTCCTTTCCTTTATTCGTTCATTGATTGCATTTTGCATCAGCATTTTCACTGTTTTCCCTGAGACAAATGCTGGGCTAAATATCCATCAGTGATCAAGATTCTCCACTTACTTTTTTAAAATATTGGCTCAAAATTAATATTTTTCCCATTTTCTGAAATTTCAAGAGTCATTAAAAATTAATGCCTGCAACTAGTGTACCTTCAGCCAAATCATCAAAACCATTTTGGTCAAAATTATCAAGAGAACCCATTCCTGTCTCTGCTGTGCACTCACGGTTGTGCTAAGTAATGCATTTATTTGTGGTTTGAGTTTATATTTTTATGTTGCTGTCATTTCTTCCATGCTTTTGTGTGTGTTTGTAATCACTCAAAACCAATGAATCTGCATCTAGATGTATTTGTGTATCACCTGGAAACATGGGTGCTGTTGTTAGCTAACCCTTCCATACACTCCTGAAATATTAAAAATTATTATCACTTAGGTAGAGATGCGAAAGTACAATTAAACTGCTTATTATTCTGTTTGATGGCCTTACATAAGGATAATATTAAAAGAAATGCCTGAGAATATAGCAAGATGTCATTAGCTTATGAAAAAATATTGGAACTGTTTGGGTTTGGGTTATAAAATGAGGTGGAAGCGGGACATGGAAAGGAAATATCCTGTGAGGTTTGCTCATGTAAAAGACTCCTTTTGGTTGTTACACTCTATTTATTCTGGTTTAACAGGCCTAGTATCTTGATTATCAACTTTGTACAGTTTCATTTATCTAAAAGCTCAAGACAATCACAGCAAAAAGATATTCTCTCAATACTTAATAATGCCATATACCCAACACTTAGCAAATTCAGCTGAACAAGAGACAATCAAAAGCAGTCTGCAGTAGTAACAAATATTCTGTATCAGTTTTGGATGGTCTGAGCTTAGCTTCTTGAAATTGCTAATATTCTTTTGCTGTACATGCCACTGAAGTCATGCAGCTGACCAGAAGTGTATAAGACCTGTGTACATTACAGTATGCATGGGTTCTCACTGCCTGAATAGTTTTTCCTCCATAAGATATAGGAGGCCTGCTATAGGGCCCCCAAATATGTGCAGGTTATTAAATAACACCTATTGTGGGCCTTTTGCCCTGACCCTCCCATTATCAGGCTTTTCAAATGTGGGAATGAAAACCAGTAAATCCTCCAGCACCAGCAGAACCCATTGCATCCCTGTGGTAGCTCTCACATAAGATGAGCCTTAAAAACAGTTGATTCCTTTCCAAAGGATGCCATTGCCTTCCTATTGATCTTGCACATAGGGGACTTCCAGGACTCAGATAATCACTGCTCAGTAATACCCTCTGCAACGAGACCTGCTAGATTACACTAGTGGAGTTAGGTAGTAAGCGACTGTTCATGTTTCCACCTCCCTCTTCACTTTCTTCCTGACCTTCTGTTACTCCTCGTTGTATTTTCCCACCATTTTCTCTCTGTAGCTCTTTCTGCCAGCACAATTCAGCACCCACCAAATCTCTATGAGTCTGTCTTGGCCAGCAAACATTTACTTCATACTAAGGATTTTCTTTATTGTATCTAATACCTAGCAGAAAGGAGAAACTGTCCCTTTTAAAAGTAGAATTAAAACGCTGACCAAACACAGCACTTAGGCACAACCCAAACCATAAGCAAATCAATAGGACTTCTCATTTGTTCACATGCTTACAATTAAGCATATTCCTTAATGCTTCCCTGGATGGGAGCCAAAAGACAGCAGTAAATTGAGTTGAGATCCCAGAAATTACATTCCTTTTACTGAGGAAAATTCACCCTTTGTATTAGCAGATGACACATTCCCTAGTGCAGAAAAAGACACATAATCAAGCCATTTAAAATTAGGGGTGTTTTATTTCCATTTCTGCAAGTATAGCACTTTGCCCTACAATTAAATAAAGAAAAGGAAAAGAGAAATCCAAAAGAATCAACGGCTTGGCACCTTTGCTGCAAAAAAATTCCATACCACTGAACATGGTGGCTGAGCTCTCAGGTTACATTACATCAAACAAAGGCTCTTTAAAGAAAGGGCTCAGCAGCATAAAGGCCTTAGCAATTAAAACAGAAGGGGAGAGGCAAGAGATTACGGGCAGAAATTGGGAGACAAATTGAGCTCTGATAAAAAGTCAGAATAAGAATAAATAAGTAAGGATGTTATATAATCCTAAAAAGTAACAAATTTGCTTTCTTCTTTACTGAAGCATATAAGCACCTTCTAGGACCATATTAGATAATGTGAACAAAACCTGTCATGAGTCCTTCAGCTTCCTCCTCTTCTGGAGGAAGAAACATGTACATTTTAATGTTCATATATGTCAGACTTTATAGATATGCTGCCGTATATTTCCAGCAGAAAGGAAGGAATGATGAGGTGGTGGTGCCTGGTCATCCCGTGCAGTGACAAAACTCTGCTTGGGTGCTGCAGGTCTATGACTTTGCCATGGTAATGCCAGCCCTTTCCAACCCAGGCTGCCTTCATGGAGGCTATGCAGCAAGATGGGTGTTGACAGGGATTTCCACCAGCCCAGCCTGAGCTAAACATAAAATGTCTTTCCAGCTGGGACTCTAGAAGGCAAAAAAGGAGCATGTGCCCAGGCAGACCTAAGTGGTTCTATATTAGTGTTAAAGAAAATGGCCTGGGGACAGATCTGAAAGTGATGCAGTAACAGTCTTTGATGTGAAGGGCAATGTCAACTCCAGGTCAGTCAAGAGAAGTCCTATGGGGGAAAGCCAAAACCCTCAGCCAGAAATTTTCTTATTATATAATTTAAGATTTTGTTTCAACTATTTTTTCCCGGATTGGAGCCTAGACAAAGAACGCTGCAAGAACAGAAACTTCAGGGTACAGATAGAAGCGTGCTCAGAGATCTACCTGGAAAAGTCTCAGAAATTTACTTGCTTCAGCTTTGTTATTCCTTCCACAGCTGAGACGATTTTCTTAGAGATGCCTCTCCAAGTTGCTCGTATTCCACTTCCCATCCACCTGACCTTTTTGTCTGTTAACTTGTTATAAATCCTAACACAGGAAGGCCACACCTTCCTCTCTTCTCTCTTTGTCTCTGCCTATACTCTGGTCCCAAATATTTTATATGTTGAGAGAAAGTGAGGTACAAGGCAACACCTCCTTCCATATTTCCCTGCCTAATATCTCCCCCCATTATATGAGTATTCCATACATATGAATTATCTCAACACATCTGTTACTCCAATACTGCAGGACTTCATGTTTTAATTCCATGACTTCTGGATGCCATAAATGTTTTCTGTGCTTTTAATCTCACTTTTTAGTGGATCTGAAATAAAATGTAGGGGCGTGTTGCTCAAGAAGAAATCTATTCTGAGCTTTTTCTGTATGCCATTAATTACAAATTATTTATATTTTAGAATTCTGTATTTTATTTCCATATTAGGTTAAAAATACTGCTGAAAAATAACTTTTCTGTACATAATGGAGAAATACACAGAAGACATTTATGTGGTTACACACATAACTAAGGGTGTGGGAGATCCATTTTGCCTGTATACAGCAACACTTGACTGCCTCTATCCTACTCTGGGGCTAGCAAGTAAATACATGTATTTTAGTATCTTACATGCATAATAGCTGACAGCAGTGTCTGACAAGAAGCATTCAAGAACTGGAGACTCTCACTCACTGCTTTTTCTACCATCTCCCATAGATGTCAAATGCTGGGCCAGATCCTCAGCTGGACACAGTGCACCAGCCTCAGGTTCAACATTTCAAAGCACGACAGAAATGCTTTAGGTCAGATGAGCCTTCTAAACGAAACCTCTTCTTTTCCTTTTTTTTTCCTTACAGTATCCTATATCATGTGTACAAATACATTATATGATGGAGTGCTCTGTGGCTCCATGTATGAATTGACACAGCTTTGATCAAATCAATAAGAATGTTTTTAGCCCCATGTACCGATTCTGTAAATAACTCGTATGCAGCTTATTATCTTTTGCAAGATAATAATATTCAGTACTCTAAAAGGTTTGTTTTGTAATCAAACCTGAAAGAAACAACCAAAGACAGAATGAATGTTGAGCTCAGGACTACAGGTGGTCCTAGCAATCATTTGCGGACCTGGAGATTAATGCAAAATCATTAAAACAAAGGAAAACCTGTTTTCTGACCAGAGAACTAAGAGCTTAGTCCTCTTGCCAGTTATCCTAAAGAATGGGAAAAGCTTTTCTATTTAGTAAAAGGAAGAGCATGTCTGAAGTATAACAACCTGGCAGGGTGGAATAGAGTATTTAGGAGGCAGAATTTGGGAGTTTGTCCCAGGGTCAGAAAGTGGTTCCTGGATCATTCCACCACTTAACAACTAGCATGGTGACCAGCAGCCAGTGCAGCTTGTCCCAAGTAAAATAACCTCCTGGCAGGAAAGGCAGAAGAAGAGGCAAGCAGAGCTCAGCCCATCTAATGTGTAACTACAGAAAACACTAGCTGAGTCTGCATTGCCGAGCACAGCCCTGAGGTGCTCCTATGGTGCCACACTCTGCCTGGCTCCATAGTCAAACCAAACTCACTCACTCCTTTAGATCATTGCCCAGAAAGAAGGAAAAAAAAAAGAAAAAAAATGGCCATATGGATTATTTTTGCCCATGTACGTCTTTGTACATCTTTCTGGTATTTCTCTTTCACTCCCAAGCTATGGATGATCTCTTACCCTGCCCAGGTTCACACCTTGTCCAAGTGCCCAGGGTGGGACCTCCTGTTGCCATCCGCACAGCAGGTTTTTCTTCAGCCTGTAACTCAGTGCATACTGCAAAATGGCCTTTCAAATGCTTGAGGCTCACTGAGCCTCTAGGCCAACCCAAACCAGTCGTGGTCTTCATGCAATGCCAGTATTCCACTAGTGAATCCCACCAGCTAGCCTTAGGCATCTTCTGTCTCAGTGCCAGGCACAAAAGGCTGATCAAAATTATACTAATTTTATTTGAGCTCTTTAACCTTTCAATATTCAGTACAGGATATTTTAATGTTCAAGTGCATTCAGATTCTTCAAATACATTTAGAATTAATTATTTAGGTTAAGTAAGCTGAAGGAAAATCATTTAGATATATCTGGTTTGAATCTGTAGTAGAGAAACTCTGCACTGGTAGACACAGCTGGTATCCCTGTGCACTGAATCATCAGAAGGGCTGTAGAAAATGTGTTTCTTTCTGTGTACAGGCTGATGACGTCCAAGTGAAAATTAACAAGAGTGCCTAGATGTTAGAAATACTGTTCAGGTTCTTGTGGAGCTATGTGTTTCTTAACTGCCTAGCTCAAAGAATGCTTTTCTCCATCTGGAGCTCTTAAAACCTAAAAATACAATGCAAATGCTTTTGTGGTTCGCCTATCATCATCATAACTGTAAAAATGGACTTTCATATATACTATGTACGCAAAAAGGACTTCAATTTTGCTGTTCCATTCCACCATACTGTCCTGCCCAAATAAACCTGATGACAGTATTTTAACCTAAGAAGGTATATGTACAATATAAAAGCTTTCTTAAAAACTCATTTAAATTCCAAACTGGCAAGCAATTGAATAGTTCCAACATTATAGCTAAATATGCGCTTCCTTGATAGATCAGGTTTCTAATGAAGAACAGTTGTTTATAACGTCTAATCATAAATGCCAGTTTCTGTTGGTAATAAATAAGTATCCTCTGAAAAACTTCCAATCTGCACTTGGATGGCAAAGTTATTTCACACATGCACCCAACTCTCAATTTAGCAAATTCACAAAGACACATTCAAGTTTTCACTTGACAGCAAATAATATTTAAGTGCCTTATCAAGATGCCTTTCTACCTGATCATGATTCAAATCTGCAGGTAAAAACTTCATTAAAGTGGTTTGACAACATAATTTGGCACTCTATATCTATTAGCTTCTGCTTCTGCTTTTGCACAAACAAGATTTGCCACAGATCACTGGTTCAAACAAGAAGTCTAAATGAAGTATCTCAAATTAAGTTTGAATTGATTTACATCAGGAACCAATGAAGCAGTAAATTTTCTTGTGTGCATTTCTGTGTGCAGAACTAAAATACTTACAAGAGATACTGTCATCCTGGTAATTAAGGCCATCAGATGAGGAAGACCAATTTCCTCATTTGTTTTCCCTTCTCATTTTGTAGGAAGGAGAGACAGCTGACATCCCTCCCCCTTTACTTTCTTTTAAACTCATCGAGGCAAAAAGCATTCCATCTCACAAAACTTCCAAATAAAACAGGGACATGGGAGAAACAAAATCTATACAAAGGAAAGGACAATTTAAAAACATCTTGTTTCACAACAATAAAAGCATCACTACAATGTTCTGGGGGAGAAGCATGTTTCTGCTCACTCTTTTTAATGATGCAATCCGTTCTGTCACTGAAAGGAGCAGCGTGAATTTAGCAGGCAGAAATATCGTGGGACGCAGGCAGAACTATATAACCCGAAAATGCTGATGTGATGCTTTGAAGCCTCCTTCTGTTTTATTTTGAGAGTATTTGTACATGCTGCACAACAGTCCAAATATTCCATTAGTGCTTCATAGAAATGTTTGAACTCTTTGCTGCATAATAAAGAAAGACAAGCAGCAGTTGAGGCTTTATGCTGAGGGGAGTATGTACTCCCATGTAAGCCTGTGTGTTTGCATGTGTGTTTCTTTCTTCAGTGGAGATTACGAGCCATGTAGGAATAGAGTGCTTAATTGAAAAGATAACAAATGATGAAGCAGCTGTTAAGTATGGCACAAAAATTGCTCCAAGCAGTTAAGGCTGATCATCACTATGGAAATAGCTTTTTGACAAGCTTAGCATTCCTGTGACAATAATTAAGAATCAGGTTTCCACCAAAAGGCTTCATAGCCAGAAGGGGTTGTAAATCAATGGGCAACATTTTTATCTTGGAACGAAAATTAATTATTCAGTGTCAAACATGCTTTCTTACACTTAACTGCCTGTAATGTCTCCTTTATTCTCCATCTTAATTCAATTAATATATCATTGTTAAAGGGGTGTTTGGCAGTAGTGATTTATTTTTGTTAAAAATTACCATAAGGAAATGCAACAAAATTGAATGGTTATTAAATTAAGCCATAGTTCAGGGCTTTTTGGCAGAGGACTGTTAGCTGTTAAGTACTCTCTGACAGGGGTGTGGATATGAGCATTTTGTATTGCACCCTTTGATCTTGTGTAAGCATGGAAAGGGATTGAATAATGCATGAAAAAGAAGAGTAGGGTTTTCCAAAGTGCTCTATGTGGCCCTAACTTCCTTCCATTTAAGCTAGTCAGAAAACATCTTGAATTTAATTGGAGCAGTTTCAGGACACGAAAGACTCAAAAATCTCATATTCATTGAGAAGAAACAAAAAAAATGTTCTTGCCTTCTTGACTATTATATAAAAATGAAGGCATCTATCACAAAGCTGTCATGACACTTACGGGAAAATGATGCATCTTTGGGGAATTATTCAGACTGTTTTGACAAGCTCTACCATCTCAAAATGGGGCTGGAAATGTCCTCCTGGCAAGAAACATTAGACAACATAAGTCTCCACAAGGGCAGCTCTTGTCTCACTATTGCTATGGGTATTTTCATCTTCACCAGTAACAGAGCTGATTGATAGAAAAAAACAAAAAGCAAAAAACAAAAATACAACAGTAGTGGAACTGGTGTTTAATACATTCAGTACTCCAATATTCTCCCATTATTTCCCATATCTTTTGTGGCCCTAAGTGGTACATCTTGATTTTCTGCTAAATCTTTATTTAAGTTAATGCTTCATGAAATACCAGAAACATGAGACTAAAAGTTGTCTACTTGAAGTAGTCCTATAATGTTTTCTCACACAGTCAGTTCATTATAGTACTCTCCCTCTGAAGCAGAGAATATGATCACCCAGCAGCTTAAGAGGAAGTTATTAAAAGACAAGAAGTGCAGTTCTTTCAATTATTTTTTATTATTGTGAGGGTGTTACTACTATAGTCAAGCAGTGTTTAAAGCACTGATGAGGCACAAAAGAATGCCATCTCTATATATTGGGGAATTCATTGTTTTGTAAAACCTCTTAACATTATATCAGCTTGAGCTAACACTTACTTTATTCACAGTATATGAAGCTACAGAGGGTAAGCAGAGCCCTGGATTCTTGGTTTTGCTCCCAGAAATACTCCTCCCTTGCTGCCTCCTAAAATGTCTCTTCCAGAGACTGTTCACTGGCCCAGCACACCAGAGAGGAGATCCACACCCCTTCTCATTTCTAGAAACTTATTGGTAAGCCTAGCACCAGCATCAGCTTCTGAGTTATTCCTCTTTGCAATCAGGAGAATGCAACTGATTCATGCTTTTAAAAGTCAAAGGAGTATACCCACAGCAAGCTGATACCATGGAAGTAGAGTGAAACTACCATGCCATGGGTGCATACACTACTGGAGAAAAAACTCCAAAATTATTTTGTTTTCCATATTTCAATTAATGAGTAGTTTCAGTAACCTTAAGAAACTTAAGGGGTTCCTTACCTTTAGACTGACTTACATTGTTTGCACAACAATATATATATATATTGATACCAAGCAGAGTTATCACTTGTAATTCAAGAGATACAAAGTTCAGGTAATCAAAACTAAATATACCCATAGTTCACATTTTGTCTATGAACATCTGATGTGGTAGGGGTCACAGTGGCATTGGAAATGGTTTCTGTGTTATATTTCTTTTTCTATTTATTTGAAGAAATTTATGGTACAATTGAAATAATTGCAGCTATCAATCCCGGAATGTATCTTTCTGTGTTGCCTAAATTTTGAATTTTAAAATCCTTTGTCCTTTCCTATCCTGTTTTCCACCTCAATGACCACCAACATTTCTTCTACACTGACTATTCTAAACAATTAGCTGAGCAGCATTCCTCGCAAATACCTCAGCAGCCCAACACCTTCACTCAATTAGGATATTGCTTCCCTTTCAATCAACAAGATTTGTTTCTGTACGACTAGCCAAAAGGAAGATACCTTCCAAGAGAAGTGAAGCTGCCAGAAGGTGGCTCTGAGATAATCCCTTTTTGTTAATTGGATGTTTCCCCCATTCTGAAGAGACATAAATTGGGAAGGAAGCATGTGTGCAGATTAACACACCTTCTGAAACATAGGCAGAAATGCGGGATTTGACTTTATGCTTACAGTGATAAAAATCTTTAACTTCCTTTGCTATTTCATGCACTTGTCAATACTGCAGATTCATGCCTTCTGCACTGACTCACTTTTGTTCTCAGTGTCAGGCCAGAAAATGGAAGAGAAATAAATCACCCAAAACCAGCAGATAATTTCTGGTTGGAAAAAAAGTCACAAAGAAACATACAAAAAATTCAAACAAAATGCATCTATTGTTATCCAGGCTATTAGTGCTTGTTACCATTTGGTCCAGTTGGAGGGAACAGAAGGCTCACACAAATCACATATTAGGACAATATGCTTAATACAGAGCCAGAGCAGAATGTTTCTGGCATATTTTAATAGATACAATAACGTTGAATCACAAATCTGTCCTTGAGTTTTTCTTTCAAGGGAACTGCCCTGGAGTTAGTTGCAAAAAAATCAGTGGTCTGGAAATTATGTAATTTAAACATGTTTACCTCAGTGTATGCCAGTGTTTGCAGCTGTTGAAGTGAGCAGAGTCTTGTCCCACTGAGGCTGATTCTCCTAAATTAAAAACCGCTTCTGTTCCATGCACCCCCACACACACATTTAGCCTTTGGAGAGCAAACTTGGCAATTAGAACATTTTATAAATACTTCCAAGTAAAAAGAGGCAAAAAATGTTCAACTGAAGAGTACTTTACCCAAAATAAGTGCTTAAATTTAACGTCATTTGCAGAAATGTAGTGCAATGTTCAGTGTGGAAAACTGGAAGCATCGCATTGTATTTCACTATTACAACATATCAAAATTAATAACATGCTTAAAATGTACTTTTTTAAATAATTAAAACTAATTTCATAGGCTGTAAAGTTTAAATGGAACATTTCAATGGCTTCATTAGATCTGTGGATGCTTAACAGGGTCATTATGACTATTCATATTTTCTTAGTTTGGCTGGTTTAAAAGCTGAAAATTTTAAAGGAAAATCACACCTGGAATTGCAGGTTGCCAACTGCTCTCAGTGAATCAGCACACTGGTTGGTAGAGTTAAAATATAGGTTCCTACACTTCGAACCAATTCTATAAAAATCTGGAAGACAGACTAATATTAATCCAAATTATACAGAAAGTCAAAGCATTCCTGTCTGTTATTTCATTTTTATTGATACCATTCTTTCACCAAAGAATTTTTTTCTTATGCCATATTTGTGCAATATGTGAAACTAGAGACATCACATTCTAACTGTAAAAACTTATAGCGATATTCACATAAACCCACTATATATCACCTGTTGCTGCTTACCTTTTACAATGAAAGTTCACCAGCTGAGTCAAACCGTCAGTCTTTTGTGTATCACCAAGCACAAGGGTGTTAATGCATAAAAAATAACAGATTACACTGTACAAAAGCACACAAAAGAATGCAGACAAAATATTGATGGGGTGGGATGGCAACAATGGAAAGTGTCTCTTTTGAAGCTATGTTTAGTATTGCACAGACAGCTCCTTGCTGGGGTCCTGATTTATTAAAGGTCCTATGGAGGTAGTCTCATGATTTGAGCCTCTTTAAAATGAGAGATACCTCTAAATCTCTACAACTGGAAAATATACTGAGATGTTTGCAGCAGGAGTTTATGAAGAGGCCACACTGATCTTAAAAAAATAAAAAGGAGGGGATTCAAAAAAGATTTTTCGCTCTTGTTGATAAAAAAAAAATCCATAAAAGTGGCTTTTTCATATGACAAAGTGATCTGCAATATTCACTGTGGTTTCACAGAGCTGGGTCAATAAACTTCCATTAACTATGGACAAACTGTCAAAGTGACCCACTGCCCTCATTTCTGCAGAATGACTTGGCCTTAGCTGTCCATATTAATATGAATTTTAATACTTTGGTTTGGCATTTTAATTCTTAATCCATTAGTCTCACATTTCCGTATTATCAGCTAGTACTATTGATTTTAAAGAATATGTACAGTCAATTTGCACACATGTATTTGCAAAGGTCAGCAGAGGACACTAACATGTGACTTCTGCTAGAGGTCTAGATATTAGGCTTCCCAGTGATTTTTATTAGCTTTTCTTCTGGCCAGGATTATTTGAATGTAAGTGGAAGCAGTACTTAACATAACTGAAGGATCACTGGATGTCCTTGCAATCTGATTTTTTAAGGGTTCATTTGTGGGGTTTTTTTACAAGACAAGTCTAAACAGAGGCAGTGCGATCCCAGAAATAGCTTTCTCCAGGCTCAGCTTATCCTGATGTGACTGCCAAACATCTCAGCTGCCTGTGCTTTACTGGAACGAAGCAAATGTTAATTGGCACACAGAAACAAGTGGAAGCAAAGCAACAGAGTCTCAGCCCTCACAGACCTGCATGTACTTTATGTTTAAAGCATAAAAATAGCTTCAACAACAGAAACTGAAATTTTTACAGGACTAAGATGACCCCTACCCACCTTTTTTGTCTTTTTTCTTTTTCTCCTTTTTTTCATTAAATGGAAGTCAGGCAGTAGAGATGGATTTAACATTTGACTGAAATGCCAAGGTCTGTAGTTGCACTGATCCCAGGAAGAGGGTTTCACAGCCAGAGTTTCCAGATGTTAAGAAACCTTCATGCTGCTACTTCTTTTTTCCTTTTTGGTGGAAAACTCTAATGTTCCTGGTGTACAACCTTTCTGTTTCAGATCTTACTAATGGGGAGAGAAGAAATATTTTCAGTATTTAATATCTCAGCTTCTAGACACCTCTGCACTCAGAGGGATTATAGAGTGTTACATTTTCTGTGGCTGCACCTGAGACAGATTTGCTATATGGAAGCTCCAGAGAAACCTTTTCAGGAGTGTCTACTCTTAGTTTTCTCCTCCTAACTCCTTTCAGTGCTCATTTCTTCCTTGTTTTAGAGTTTCTGTCTGAACTGCACCAAAACATGCAATTCCTCAGTCACTAGCAGTGGCATGTTATTTATACATGTGAGGGACTTGCTATCCAATGACTATTCACACTTCCTAGTCCTCTAAGGTACCGACCTTCCTCTTTCCATGGTCCAGATTCATCTGTAGGTCAGACGCAGAAACAATGTTTCCTTAACTTTCCTGCAGTTCTGTCTCTATTCCCATTAAAAGCAGCAAGCAGCTACCACAGAGTGCAAGATCAGACATCTCTTCATCTGTCAATATTCCAGACACTGACGTATTTCAAGAGTTCTGCTCATTGTGAGAGTGCCAAAGTCAGGACTGGCACTTAGTGGCACAATGCCACAAGATGATGAATTTCTGAAGTGCCCCAGGAACAAGACAGAGACTCTCAAATGCGCCTTTGTTCCATTCATAAATAATCCACACCAGACTTCAGGAGAAGCAAGCCAGACAGAGCTATCCTCCTGCTCTGTGTCTGCTTGGAGATCCAGCAGTTAGTTAGGAAAAAAAGAAAGTAATAATTTTGATTTTGCCACTATGTTTCAAAACATAAAAGTAGCACAGCACCATTCCAAATAGTGCTGGAATTTCATTTCTGATCAGGAAGCTACAGTGTTTCTCTCTCTGTTGGAGTTTCTGCCGCAACTATCCCGCTTGTCTATGTTAGCATCCTTACAGCATGGACTTATCTGGCACCCACCACTTCTTGCAATAAAATAGCAACTAAGTCTTCTCTGTAGGGGGGGTAGAATTCTTACTTAAATGGAAAATGAACATGCATTATACTTCAGAAAGTATGAAGCCCAGATATTAACTGTAGGGTGAGTGAGCAAGCTCAGTGGAGCTAAATCAATTTATACTCAAAAATAACTCATACCAAAACTTCAAAGTAAAAAGAAGCTCAGTTTGCTTTTCCTTAAGCAGCTCTTTCATGGGCTCTTGCAGGTAAGATAAAGGTTGGACAGGACGAAATAGAATAAATTGATAGCATCATTCTGGGACTGGTCTTAAAAACACACTTTTTCATGTGCCTAGATTTTAACACGAGTTTCACACAATCTGAAGTCTCTTGAGCTATTGGTATGCATAAGTTAAGCTTAAGTAGATGTATTTTGCAAGAAGAAGCAGATTCTCAAGAACAAATCACCTTTTCTGCATCACTAGGAAAGCTACTGATAGCCCTCCAGTGTGCTTTAGATTTCATACTCCATGGTAACAAGAGCTCCATAACACTCCCCATAACAACACAACAACAACACAATCATTTAGTTCTGCAATTGGAGAGGGACAACAGCTATTTCAGCATTCACAAGGGGGGTTCAAATGACTTATTGATCAATTGATTAATAAATGTCAGCGGTCAGAGGAGAGAGAAGCTCTGCTGCAAAAATAGCTGTCAGAAGAGCCCATAAGTGCATGAGCTATTAGGAGTGAAAAAATTAATCTGACAGAAAAATAGGCAGTGATTGTTTTACATTAAATGTGAGAGAATGCATGATCTGTGTTTCCAAAACTTGTCAGATGTAATAATGAGCTACAGAGATTTCATTTCTGGAATAAAGATGCTTATGCACATATTTTGATATGTCACATATGAAAGTTTGGAATCGATTAACTTTTCATAAAATAGCTGTTTTGAGTTATTTCTTCTGAAAGTTAGCAACCGATGCTCTAATCGTGCTTAAGAATAATTTAATTTTTAACGAATAAGGCTGAATACTTTTCCTAGTTAACTTTTAAATTGTTATTTTTGGCACTGGTAGGGGTAAATTTAGTCTATATGTTTTTCCATGTTTGACTGCTGTGCCTTCTCCTAAAGATTTCATTGAAATGAAGGTGTGATTTGGAACATGCATTCCTGAAATACTTGCTGCTGTTTATTATTAGCTTTCATTTTCAGATAAGGGGCATCATTACAGTATTTAAGATTCATTTGACAGAAGGCATTCACATGTGTTGGAAAGGCTGTCTTTGTAGCACTATTGGAGTAAGGTTATAAATGAGGGACTGGGAGGCAGATGCTTATCTATGTGAAAAATCCTTACTCACCTGAGCTGCTTAACTATAGGCAACTGAGCTATAAAAGTAAGCAAATCTATACAATCTCTTTATTATTAGCAGAGTGTGTCTTTTAATTATTGCTCTCTTGAATTTGTGAGATTGTTCTTGTGGATACCTTAGAGATTAATCTGTCACTAATCTCATGTATTGGGACTTCATTTGGAGGTTCCAGATGTGACAGTGCCCCTCATTCCCTTCCTACAGAGGAATCTACAATCTCAGTAGATCTGACAGACAAATGCAATGCAATGAGAGGTATTACTGACTTCTAGCACAGTTAGGGAGACAATACCTGATTAAATCATTTGTTCAGAATCACACAGGAAAGCTGCAAATTAGGATTTGAACTGCTTCTGCCCAGTTGCCTGTCACCTCATGTGACAAAATCATCCCACTGTTGTCACCTCAGCTGTACTGGTAAAGCATTTATTTCACCCATAAAAAAATTTAACCATTGCCACATTTGAACTAGCATCATAGAAGAAATAAGATCTCTTCTGATTTCCTAGATGTCTTACAAATGCATAACTAAGGACCTAATTACAGTCGTGAGAAGAAAAGTAGACTTTTTTATGCTGCAAACTGAACTGAAGTACCATGGGATTCCCTATTTAACTTCTTAGCTAATTAAATAAATTAGTTCTTCATCTGGCTTCCCTAGTTAAAAGCACATACACACATAATGTGATAAAGGAATTTGGTACCAACCTTTGTGTAAATACTTTGGTATCTCTGAAATCTAGACAGCATATCCCAGATCCCACCTAAGCAACTTAATGCTATATTACCCACATAACGTAAATAGTTTTCCTCGACATTGTACAGTAGTTCATATATTTTAATAAAAATTGGTTCTGTAATTTCAAGACTCTCTTGGAGATGGCCCTTAAAATGTCTTTGATTCCCAAAGGGATAAATAAAGTTTGGAGACAAGATCACCATCTTGGCTGCAAACGAATTTACTATTACCAAAACCAGAAATATGCCTCATTGCCAGGTTTGTACAAGCCATTCAGAAAACAAGTCCTTTTAATTAGCTGGGTGTAAGGTGAACAGATGTCCTGGTTTGAGTACAGTGCCTTTTATAACAAATTATCTCACTGGTACTGTCTTAAGCAGAGCACCCATGAAGCTGAAATGAAACATCTGATTTTTTAGAAATGCAGTCTGTGCTCATTTGCAAGCACATGATTAATTTGCATAGTAGCACCACCACGCTCTGTCACGTTGCCTTGCACCTCGCAATGGGAAAGAAAGTGAAAGTGAAAAGATAAATTCCGCAATGGCAAGAGGTAGAAGAAAGTATGATAGCAGAGAGCATGGGTCTAGATGCACACTTATGTAATGCAAAATATTGAAAATCATATCGTGATGACCTTCAAAGTTTTCTTACTTGCACTTTTGTTGTTTTTAATGAAACATTTCAATTAATCAATATATCTGCACAAAAACTCAGAGTAGTTAGTTGAATTGCTTCCTGCACAAATTGAAAACATTTCAATTTTACTTTTTTGTATAAAATTAAATTTCTAAAGTTAAATTTAGGGTGATTTTGATTTTAAAAACAACAGATAATTTTCTTCTATACACCTCAGAATTTGCATGGAGCTGGCCTTGGCTCAAAGTTGAGGACCTTAGGATGGTAGCTAGGCTCAGAAACCCCTGATTCATCTCTTTCAACAGCTTGAAGGCACTCCTTTGAAATATTACTTTACTTTACTCATATACCAGGTGAAACTTGTTCCCCAGTCCTCACCCCAGCATGAGCCCCACACCTTGGGAACCAAAGGCTGGCCACTGCTGGCCCGGAAGGTTGTGAACCTGCTCTCAGCTCAAGCCTCTCTGCAGCTGAAGGAATATTACATAACACAAAGAGGGTAAATATAGTATAAAAACTAATAATAATAGTAAAAACAATAACAGCAATAGTAACAATAATATAATAATAACATAAATAATAAAAGATAATATTAAATAGGTTTAAATAAATTTAAACTAATTTATTCTTCTCTATTGAGTGAGAGTTTATTTTATTTACTGCATTACATCAAAATGGGCTGCGCATATCATTTCAAAAGCTGATGATTTTTGTGTTGCTATTAGTAATGAGGTCAATTAACAATCTGAGCATGTGTGTCTGTGACAGGTTGTGCACAAAAATCTATTCCCAATTTACAAGCCAAAAAACAGTCACTGAAACTAAAACATTCTTAACACTATTCTCTTTAAAATATGTATAAAATAATGCAATATTACATGTGGAAGCAACTTTTGAAATGAAACATCGTATTCTAGATCCCCAGTGGTATAGATAAGCACAGCACCAGGGAAACAATCAGTTCACACAAATGAGTACCCATACCCAAGCAGATGGTAAAGTAGTGGTTTGGGGATTTTCGAAGTCAAACTGCTTATTTCAACAGCAGAGACGATCAAATAATTCAGCATGGATAATGCTGATTACAAGGACTGGAGCATTGTCCAAAATATCTTCTAAGATATTTACTACAGAATTTCAGTGCCAAATCGGAACCTTAAAGATGTTACTATTAGAAGTAAAGGTCTGCTCCAGTTGCCCTACTTTTTCATCCTTTGGACTGCTAACTTGCCCGTATGTTCCAGTATTCACAGCGAGGGTTGTCTAGGAGACATGTTTTATTGTTTCTGCTTCATTAATAAGTTTTAGTATAAGGTGATAATGCATAATAGAGCATTAAAAACTGCATGTTCTCAAGTTAAGATTGCACAATTTGTACTCTTTAGAGAAACTGTTTCTATATTTCATTTTTCTCAGATCACTTTCGCAGTTTACTTACTGAGAAATTGACAGCCGGTTTTCTCACGTTTTCTTCTTGCTTATGAGGTCCATGAAACACCATGGTTTGCCAATATTTTCACATACTCCTGGCCACAGTCTAAACATAACCCGTTAATAAATTCATCTGGGAAAAAAAAATAGCTATTTCAACAATCCCAAATGCTCATTTTGGTTTTGTTTGTTTTTTAATAATCCTTTAAAAATAAATTTTATTTATGTTTTATAATTTAACTATAGCTATTTCTAAATAAAAACCCTTTAATTCTCTGTCATTCAGTCAACTCTCAATCCTTTTTATAGTCTTCTAAGGAGCTTTAGTGTATAAAATTATAAGAAAACTTTCCAGTTCTGAAAGAAATCATTCCTGTAGTAGTGTGTTTCTCTTTATGTGAAAACTATATTTTTCTATAAAGTACATCTCTCTAAAAAATTATATAAATAGTTATATCCCTAGGTGTAGATAAGTGCGCTGAAGGAAGGAGCTGGGAATACTACCTATGATTAATGTCACTTATTCCAAGACTTTGGTTTTATTTGCTTACAGCTTGAACAGGTTTCAATGCCTAAAGCTAAGATTTTCCATGTCAGATGTCATCAGAAGCCTGAAAATGTTAAGAAAAAATAAATAAGACAAAGCAGTTCAGACATCTGTGAGAAGGAATTTAAGGGAAAATACGCATCAGCAAAATGAGCATTTTTCCTTTTTTAATATATTTGAAGAGGTCTGACACCTGTTTTGGGGTACAGTAATGGAATTTGGAGCATAGCTAAACCTTTTGTGTGCTAAACTTTTTTTCCCCCCAGATATTTGAATTTGATCATTTTATTATCTTCCCTAAAAAGATTTAAAATAATAAAACTGAAAATAAATATTACTCTAAAATAATACTCTAATGGGAGTAGTTCATATACTCTTGATGTAAAGGGAATACTGCTTTCATGTCTGCTGTTACAGGAAATTGCATAATATAGATAATAGATGCAAGAAGTTCTACACAGAAATGAATCAAACTCTTGGCTGCATCTCTTCTACTGGAGACCACCCTAGGACACACCCCACTAAGCCTTAGAAACCTTCTTCTATTTCCAGTTTAAACTTACTAGCAGTCATTTTATATCCATTTCTTCTTGTGCCAAGAGTGCTCTTCAGTTTTTCCACTACCCCTCTTTGGCTATGTTTGCTCGGAACAAGCACATTGTTTCACGATGGGAAATACGCCAAGGGTCTCTCCCATGATCACCTTGGTAGCCCCATGTGAACATAATGCAGAGGAACAAAGGTAACAGATGAAGTATTCAAACAACTTTGTAGAAATGTAAAATTTCCTTGTTTCTGCCAGAAATACCTCTCATGAGGTTACATTTATCTTCTCTTTATCACGTTGCTTGTTCATAGGTGACTCTAATCAGTGGAATATTTCTCTATTGATTTCTTCACTGAAGAAAGATCTTCCTCCATGTCTGACGGTTTCAGCTGATAAGTGCCTGTCTGATAGAGAAATCAACTTCATAAACCCTAAAGACTACATAATTCTTACTATTCTATTTCATCTCATTTTTTATTTTTCAGTTCTTATTGTTATTCCATTCATTCTGTTCTCCTTTAGCTTTGACAAGAACTTTGAACTTCTGGTTACAAGAAACCTGCATTTAGCAGCAGCAAAGTTAGACTGCTTTAATTAATTAAAAATCAAGACAACCATTTTAAAATCATTCTTTGAGGACAACTATGGCTTAAAGAAGGTTGTCTATTATCAGCTTGGTTTTAGCGAGGTTTTCCCAACTTACTTTTTTTTGCTCTAGTACCAGTTGCCTCCAGTCTGCATAGTTTTGTGCATAAGCACTGCATTAGTCTAACTAAATCAGCTCTGCTGCATTAATCTTGTCTGAAAACTATTTTGCCTGGTAATCAAGGTAACTAGCCTCCTTGCAAACCCATGTTGTATTTAAATCACCTTCCATTTGGCGCCCAGTTTCTGCTACTCTTTAAAATGCCTTCTAAAATCACACAAAAGTTGCCCTGTATTAATATATGTTTCTGCATTTCCAGTTATTCCATTTAATATATATAGTTACTGTCCTTCTTACTGGACCTGAAATGGAGATTGTTTCCTTTTATGCAGGTATATTTACTAAGGCTTTATTCCTATCTCAAATAAAATAATTCCATATCTATGCCTCCATTCCAGCTCTCCATTAAACTCTCTCTCCTGCTTAACATTATCTTTATTAAAATCTGAGACAAAATATTAATCTAATTCTCAGAACAATTTTTGAAAAAATGTTCCTGATATCCACAAGAGAATTTGGACAAGAGTAAGTTCTGAAAGAAGTCAATCTGACTTATTATTGTACATTAAAGCCATGTAAAAATATTTAGTTATTCAGAACTTTCCAAGTGCAACTTGACAGTTTCAACTGAGAAACATATTTGGGAGATTTATTTGAGTCCAGAAGTCCAAATCAGAACTTGAGAAACAACAGAGGAAGTTGAAAGAAAAAGAACTCACATCAGGTTGATCTGGATGTCATCAGTTTTGATTTTGGCACAAAGTTTTCTACCCACATCCAAAAACGTCAACATTTGAAAGCATTATTCAACCCAGACTGATGAAGCATCTGTTCCTTAGTAGATGTAATTTCCATCCCTTTCAGCCAAGATCCTCTTCATCTTTCTTTGCACCATCACCACTTCCAGTCTTGGGACTGAAACAGTTAACCCACAGTCCTGTTGGTTCTCCAGATAATGCTGATTTGACCATTCCCTTCACTTTGTGAATGGTACAGGTGCCATGTCTTGTATCACCCTTAACACCACACTACAAGCTAACTGCTGGTATTATCAGTGACTGCTGTGTTCCATGGCAGCTGCATCAGGGATACCAGTTATCCGGCAACAGCATGCTAGCACTAACCACTGGTCATGCTGGGGTTGTGTGTGCACTGGCATGGATGAAATTTGTACCTCCACGGACTTTACAGAGGAAAGTTTCCACAAAGATATGAAGACTTGGAGGGCAGAAGAAAGCCCAGTGGCCTTCCACAAACTGATTTTGTCTGGGTCATATAATATATTCTGTCACACAGTTTGCTGACAACCGCTTGCACACCATGTACAGTTCAAGCCACAATCTGATTGCCCTGACACCATTTATCAGAAAAATTGTCAGTTATTACTAGTGCCAACAATAACAACATAAGACAGACAAGTTCTTCAATAATACATAGCAATACATCCATAATTTAAATGAGACCATATACAAAATAATACTGCTAATTCCTGTATACAGCTGAATTGACAAAGGAAGAGACCAGTAATTCATTACAAATCTGTCTGGGTAAGTAACCAGCATGAACATCCACTAACGTATCCAAAAAGCATGGCTGGCTGTAACCCATCCTTTTGTTTGAGAAGAGAGCTCGTGCTCTAGAACAGCTTTCACACCTTGGGGAAGCTATAAAGTTTCTCAGAGGCTTGGCCATATATATAAAAGCAGAATTTGGCTTGCTAAAACTGCCTTCAAGTCTCAGCCGGTAAGAACAGACACATTCAAATCACTGGAGAGCTAAGCTGCAAGCACACTGTTTTTGTATTCATGCCTGGGCTACAAAAATATCTTCAGTGTACAAATCAAGACACAACTGACTAAAGAGGCTACTGAGACCATTATGAAAGCAAAAAACAGTCCCAGTGTATCAGCCACCTAATCAATGGCAGTTTTTCCCCTGTATACATCACTGAAAACAAGTGTTTTAAGTAAGGTTGATCTGGAGGACCTATTTTACAGAAGGATCCTGATATCCAAAAGAGGTTTCATTTTACTGGTCTTTGCCATCAGAGTTGCAAAACGCTTTCAGGAATATTGAAATATATACCACAGAAGAAAGGAAACTGGAACAGGGGAAAGAGTTTGTAGATAAAAACAGGTCTTACAAATTGCCAGCTCAGACTAAAGGGCCTGGAGACCATGACAGTAGGAATCTTGAAATAGTTATATTTTCATAAAAGGAATATACAACAGATTTAAGCTATAACAACTCATTTAGAACTGAGAAATGTGGCATACCTCCACTTAGGAAAGTTTTAAAGAGGCTTTTCCTAGCTAATTTCCCACTTCCTCAATACCCTGCTGAAGATTCATTTGGTAAATGCATTCTTTTAAGAATTAGTCTTAGAGTAAAGCCTCACACACATTTTGCAGAAGAAAAGAAGTGATTTCTATTTCTGCAAGCATTTGAAGTATCTGAAGTTTTTTTGTAAAGGTACAATAATAACTGTCCATAAGCAGCACATCATCATTTGTGACTAATCAGCAAATTCAGCTGGTACATAAATTGACAAGAAATGTCATCAATGTAAATTAACTTTTTCAAGCCATTAGAAAAGAGCACCAGCTTCATGTTACAACTGAAAGAATGGCTCCGTTTTGGAAAGTCACTCACTATCATGCTATAGACAATGACCCCTGTCAAAAGATTTAACAAAGTTCACAGGTCAATGCAATGGGAGGATCTCTGCTGTCCTGACTCTAAGTAATAGTCTAATCATGCAGAAAAAGTTTTAAGTGTTGATAATTTAGTGAATGAAATTCATGCCTTTTGACCCTGAATGAAGAGACAAGAGAGATTCATCTTGTCTTCAATTAAGTTTAAAGCTATTTTTAAGCACCTTATCTGAGCCAAGCGCCACAGGATACCAGTATTTTTAATGCAGTTTTCAAGATGTATCATAAATTAAATCTTCAGATACTGGGTGTTGGGAAAACTTTCACACAACAGCCGTGAAATGCTTATCCTGATGAAGTCAATGGGAGTGCTGCCATTTCTTCAACAGGGCCTGGATTTTAGCCATATTGTTTAAAGTCTCTGAGCGTTGTCTTGGCTGCACTACCCACATGCTGTTTCCAATGGGTTCTCTGGAAGGGAAAAAAGTACTATGCGAATGTTGAATATTGCAGCTGAAGAAGGGACAATATCACAATCTGAAGAATATGTCTGACTTAATTTATGAGATTTCTAAGATGCAGAAACTATTTTGTTAGGTTAAATTAATAGATAAATGGCACACAATCCATCAGCACTGAAACCACCGTCAGCTTGTGTTAAGGTGGTACTTGAAGGTTTGATAGCACCCTAAATGAGGAGCCACATCAGTTAGTAGTGTGCTTCCATAGCAGAAAACTTTAAAGCTAATCCACTCTGTGAATTACATAGATCAGAATCAGACACAGAAATTTCCACCCTAAAATTCTGGGATAAAGTTACCCTAAACTCAGAGAGTACCTAACTGAAATTTCAGTAAAGACTATACTTAATGTTGTCCATACACTTTCTTTTCGCTGCGTGGTGAGATGAAGGGGCTATGCTATATGTATGAAAAGCCATAACCAAGAGCTGATAGACTTCAGACCATTTTGCTTCGTGGGTCACAGCTGCAAGGACCAGTGCTGTGTCCCTGAAACACCATATCCAAGACCATAGCAATGGAGCAAGAAATGAATAATGTCCTCATCTTGCTGCATTTGAGTCTGCAAGCAAAAGGAGACAACTGGTAGGCAGCAGGAACTGCAATATCTCTCTAATATTTCCCCCATAATTCAGAAAAGCTTGGCCAGCAAAAATTGCCTTTGCAGCTGAGTTTGTTTTGTTCTTAGGGCTGTTTTCACTCTACCAGCATTTCTATGCTAACTGATTTACTCCATCATAGCTGCATCCACAGAAAAAGAACTCTGATTCCCCAGTGGTTTTGTGTTCCTATACAGCAATGCACTCTTAGTGTATTCAAAGTCTTACTTGCATTGTCATTTTAAATACCTCCCAAATTCAGTGGAACTATATATCTATGCAAAATGAAATACTTATGTCAAGAGTTTGCAGAAGAGAGCCTGAAGGTAGAATAAAAGCTTATTCTAGAAATAGCTGTGACATAAATTCTTTATATCTTGCCTTTAGCTAGAGTGGAGTATTACTATTATCATTACTTTTTCATCTAAATGTTGCACTACTGACGACTTAGGGTAGCACACCGCTTAATTATGCTATTACACTACTCTGTGATTCTGAGTTTTGCCCTGCTAGAAGTCACAGCCCTCCAGCTACCACTGATGTTCCAGAACACTGGGGGTCTTCCTGTCCTCCCCATCGTCACCCACTGCATCACCAGCACAGACAACCTCTTATCTCCAGACACTGGAGAACAATGAGGTCTAGCTCATACTATTCCTTCCCCAGGACCAGCAAGCATCCCTGGGTTAAAGCCAGCCACATGTTAGCTGTTAGCTCAGGCTGCTTATAAATACCAAGTTAATAGCTGTAAAGTTTTTTCTGGGCTAGGCTTTCTGCTTTGATAGGAGCATGGTTTTGTTTGGGGAGGGCTCCTCATGTACATTCTGTCATCCACCAGCTGAGCCAAACCAAATCAAGCTCACAGTGTGTGTGTGTGTGTGCGTGTGTCTGCATGCAACAGGCAGCAGCAGTTTAAAGCCCCAGTCTGGCACACCCTGTTTGGATCATTTTTCCCTCGAAGTCTTCCTCCTCTTTCTATCCTGTCTTCTTTATTTCATGCATGGAACAAAATCTCTTCCTGACTTGATTCCCTATAGGGGAAATTAATTGGAAGTGGCTGTTGATTCCCCCTGGAGTGTGTGTAGCACGAAGGAAACTCTGAACATGACATTAAAGACCAAAACCGGCCAGAATTTTGAAGGCTTTTTTGATACCATAGTTTTTAAGACTACTAACACAACCACAGCCAATTTTCCTCCATAGAAACTGGTGGGGCTGGAAGGGTCCATGCTCTCAGATCCCTAAGGCACATCTGTAGGGGATATAGTGCACTCTGCCACGGTGTCTTGACTGTGGCTGGGAGAGCATAGACAGGGTCTACATCTTTGACTCCTTTCCCAAGCAATACCTCCAGCAAGGCAAGGAGCTTTAAGCAGCATCCCGGGCTGAGAGGAGATCATTACCTTCAGGCAGCACAGGTCTGACCCAGATGGCTGGACACATCAAATCAAAAGTCTCCATGGGATCATTTCCAAAATCATTTCTAAGCATGAGCCTTTCTGAGAACACAGGCTAAGCTGCACCAAACACCATATGCAAGCATCAGGCCCTGAAGATTTATAGATATGCAACTTTTTCACCAAGCTTTCTCTGTGGGCTGCATCATCCTGGGGCAGTACACTGCCTGTTGGGAGAGTTACCCCTCTGTCCTGCTTTAGGAGCAGAGAATTTGGGTATAGCCATATCTCAGAGGCTTAAACAACCTGAGTGCCAAGAGCTGCCAGCAGGAAGCCATGGCCAGAGGAGCTCTATTCAATATTCCCTGCCACACAGCCAGGAGCCAGAGCTGCTGTGGGGACACAATTCTGGAACTATTATTTTGGGCTGAGCAAACCAAGCAGAGCTCTGTGGCTTATGGAGCATGAGAGCTCATTAGGATTAAGATGCTTAATGAGACATTGCCTGCCTCCTAACCACTGTGGGAAGTGCCCTGCCTACCCCGCTGTCCCATGGGCAGATTGACCTGCCCCATGCCCCAAGCTGGTCTGCTTTTTCATCAGCACCACCACCCTGGTAGTTGTGCCACTGCAGGGGCAGAAAAGCCAGCACCCCCCCAGGTCCACAGGCAGGGGGAGAGCAGCTGTGTTGGTCTGGATGCTGGTGCCATTCAGAAATAAGTCACCAGCCACCAGCCACTCACATTGGGGTGAACAGGCACAGCATCCCTGCACCACCTCTTCATTGAGAATAACTCTCACTGGCGAGATGCTCCTTTTCCTGAATATGTCATGCTTCTAACAAAGAGCTCCTCAACAAAAGTTAAGAAACATGCCCTGGCCTTCAGGCTCCTCCTTGGGCTTTGTCATTAGCCAGCAACAAGCAACTCATTAAGAAACATTCTGTATTTTTACTGTAGGTTGCTGTCTCAGCACTTGTAAGATTACAGCATGTGTCAGAGTGGATGGGCGTTAGCCTTTTCAGCCTGACAGCTACACGTACAGATTGCTGCTTGAGCCACAGGGCATCTTCCAAAAGAAACCATCCTCGCAGAGTGTGATAGATGGACAGAAACTTGAAACATCTGCAAAGGCTATAAAAATACCATGTTAGGAGCCCGCTTGGAGTGGCGAAACACAGCGTCCATGAGACAGTGATCTATAGGGGCTGCCCTCCCTATGCTGCTCTGCTGCAGTGAGTAGGGGTTCAGCTGTCCCCTTCTACATGTACTTGTTTTGTTTCATTAGCATGACTGAGACAAACTGGAAACTACAAGTGGAAGTTTATTCTGTCCTTTGCTGTAGCCCAGGCAAATTCAAAATGCCAACTCATTTCAAAGGAGACTTTCCTTCTAGGGACTGCACTTCTATACAATAGATTTATTATTTAAAAAAAGATTGGTCACAGCTGTGGGAGCTTAATAGATGTCTGCCATGTAGATTTCTATTGCCCTTCCATGTTTTTAGCGCTTTAAAATATGTTTGCCATCTGTTCCTTCCACAGCATTAAAAGCAATCACAGTGACTCTTTACACCGAGGCCTTAGGATGGGAGCTGAATGAAGCCTACTAGATCACAAGTGACATGATGCCAAGTACAGTGAATATAATGAGTGTGTGGCCAGATTTTTAAAGAGTGCTGTTTGTAACCCCCTTCCCTCCAGTGCTAAGGGTCATTTATATACATCTGTCAGTACAAAAAAGTGCCTTTAAGAAACAGGCTCAGAATCCAAATAGTTGAAGCAACTGGTGAAAAGGCCTGAAGTTCAGTGCTGTGTTTTACCCTATTACATACATCTCAATTTCTAACCAGTCAATAAGCAAAAAGACAGAAAACAGATCAGAAACAGAGGACGTATATTATGGCAATATCGAAATGAACTTGTGTCCTGAGAGGAATTTTCTCTTCTCCCCAGCTTCACAGAGAATAACAGCTGATAACTCATCAGATCTTTGCCAAGTGTACTGCATTGAGCTAATATTGATGGAGTGGTTTTCTGTTTCCTCCAAGTTAAATACTGTGCTCTTGGCCAAAATATTTGTTATTACTCAAAGACAAGGTTCTCAATTTCCTTTCACTTTTAGCATACAGGCAATCATCTGCTTCCATTTTTTAATTGCTCTCATTTCTCATTTTGTTGGAATACTGGATCTCAGCAGATCCTTAAAGTTCCCTTAATGATGACAAACAAGTAACAGCAAAATGGAAGCAGATGGCCTCTTCTCATTATCTAAACAGTAGTAGATGGCAGATGAATGTTATTTTCTGTGAGTTGTTTTGGTTTGGCTTGTTTTTCCACTGCTAGGTGCAACTACATCTTCAGTTTGGTCAATAACATTGAATCAACTTGCTTAGCACAGAGGATATCTTTAGTCTTCACCACCTTTGTCTTTCCAGATTTACATATTAGCATTGTATTCATTTCAATTGCCCATATTTTTAAACAGCTGCCATTCCCTCTTGCAGGATGGCTGATGAAGCATGCAATCATGCGGTTCAGTTCTGGGCACACTGCAAAGAATTCCTCCCTAATTTGACATTCATGTGAACATAGAGTGGTTATAATCACAGCACTGTTTCATTGGGAACTAGACAAAGGATGAGAATCAGACTCAGAATACAGGTATTTCAAGACAAAAACTACCCTTCCCAGTTGGCTTTTGTGTTCCAAGAGGTGATAAACTCTTAAAGATTCAGGGTCTGTGCTGCATTGTTCCTCTCACTGTGTCCAATTGTTTTATACAACATACATTAACCCTGGGAAACAGAGACTTGCAATTTGTCTGGCATTTTTAATATCTACTCACACATATTCCACACTGCAGAAACATAGAAATATTTCATCTTACCATAACAACGTATCTACCACATGAATGAAAGACTTGTGGCCCAATTCCATCTCTCTTAAGACCAATGTAAAATCCATTGTAAACAGGGCCACTAGGTTTTGGCACTAAGGACCAGGAGACTTGGGCCTGATTCCAAGGCCAAGACCCTCAGCTGACAGCGACAGAATTGTAGAGTATTAAATAGCTCTCCAGATTTTAACCGAGCTACATAATTTCCAGCACTTTTCTTCTCTAGTCCTAATTCTCTCAGATACTTTTTTTGGACCACACCTGTTGCACTTACATAATATACAGTACATCTACTTCATTCATCATTTACTTGACATTTTATCATACTGTGGAAAACACTCCCAAGGTCAGTTCCTGTCATGGTTTAAGCCCAGCCAGTAACCCAGAACCACGCAGCCGTTCCCTCACTCCGCCCCCTTCCTCAGCCCACTCCAGGAGGGATGGGGAGGAGAATCGAAAGAATGTAACTCCCACGGGTTGAGATAAGAACAGTCCAGTAACTAAGGTATAACACAAACCACTGCTGCTATCACCAATAATAATAATGATAAGGCAAATACAAGGGAAGAGAATACAACTGCTCACCACCCACTGACCGATACCCAGCATGACCTCAGCAGTGATCTAACCCTTCCGGGTACCTGTCCCCAGTTTATATAGTGGGCACAATGTGCTGTGGTATGGAATACCTCTTTGGTCAGTTTGGGTCAGGTGTCCTGTCTCTGCTTCCTCCCAACTTCCCCTCCTCCCTGGCAAAGCATGAGACTCAGAAAGTCCTTGGTCAGACTAAACATTACTGAGCAGCAAGTAAAAACATCGATATTATCCACACTGTTCTCAGGCCAAAAGTCAAAAACACAGCACTGCACCAGCTACTAAGAAGGAGAAAAAATGACTGCTACTCTTGAACCCAGGACAGTTCCCTATGTTTGAAGTCCTCAAATGTCCATCACAGGTTTGGTGACGTCTTGAACATCACTCCACATTTCAACCATGTCTTCTGGACATTTTAACTATACTGACACTGCACTGGAAGCATACAGACCATGGACACAATCTTAAAAGACCTCTAAAGTTTTTTTATGAGAATATCTTTATTTCAATCTTCTCTTTAGATATAAAATTGAGGATTGTTAAAAGTACTGAGAAAATCTGCTGCTTAAAGCCACAAACCAAAAGATGCATTCATCCTCCAAAAAACATTGCATCACTCCTGACCAGAGAGTGCACTCTCTGCTATCACAGACCCCTAACCACCCAGCAGTGCATGAAACCCATTCCACAGATAACTTTCCCATATAATGCTTTCTTGGGGTATTTTTAAAGCTGTTCACAAGCTATTTCCTAATTTGCATTTTCATAATTTTATTTAAAAAAAAAATAAAAATAATAAAAAAGAAAAATTATCTTTCATGTGTGCCAGAAGTCACAAAGCCCTTTAACAAGCAGCCAGCTATTGTGGAAGCTGGCAGATGAGCATAAACACTTTGTTTTCCTGTCTCACAGCATCAAAGTTTCAGTTCTTACTCCTGCCCCATTTTACTGCCCAGATTCTGCTCATCATAGACGGGCCAACCAGTACACCCTTTTTATGATGAAACAGCAATTCCACCCAGAAAGCCAACTTTATCCTGGGCTGCATCAAAAGGAGCGTGACCAGCAGGTCGAGGAGTTGATTCTGCCCCTCTACTCTGTTCTTGTGAGACCTCACTTGAAGTACTGTGTGCAGTTCTGGTGTCCTCAACATGAAAAAGGCATGGAACTGTCGGAACAAGTCCAGAGGAGAGCCACGAGGATGATCAGGGGACTGGAGCACCTCACATATGAAGACAGGCTGAGAAAGTTGGGGCAGTTCAGCCTGAAGAAGGCTGCATGGAGACCTCATAGCAGCCTTCCAGTATCTGAAGGGGCCTATAGGGATGCTTGGGAGGAACTCTTCATGAGGGATTGTAGGGAGAGGACAAGGGGTAACGGGTTCAAACTTAAACAGGGGAAGTTTAGATTGGATATAAGGAAGAAATTCTTTACTGTAAGGGTGGTGAGGCAGTGGAATGGGTTACCCAGGGAAGTTGTGAATGCTCCATCACTGGCGGTGGTCAATGCTGGATTGGACATAGCCTTGGGTGGTGTGGTTTAGTGTGAGGTGTCCCTGCCCATGGCAGGGGGGTTGGAACTAGATGATCTTAAGGTCCTTTCCAACCCTAACTATTCTATGATTCTATGACTTATTGCTGTAAAGTCACTCTCATACCATCCGCCTTTAAAAAGCAGCAGCAAGAACAAAATCTGCTCTCTGTTACACAGATGCAGCTTTTACCCAAACAGTTCACTGAGCTGAAGCATCTGGTTGCTGCCTGCGCTGAATTTCATTCTACAGACCGGGCTCTTGATGCTGAATAAATCAAATCTTCACTAAAACTTTCTGTTGATTTTTCATCTTTTTCTGAAAATTAAGCTGTTTAAGCCTGAAGTTCATTCAAGCCATTAAAATGGAGAGCTTGTCATTTCTATTTCATAATCCAGCACATTTTTAATCAGCCATGAATGGCAGCAAGGAGCCACTGTTAGAAGCAGACTTTCTGCACAACATCCACTGTTCATTTTCCTACAGATGGTTGAGAAGTGACTGTCCAGAGTCGCATTAGAGGCAGCAGATGTACAGGCATGGTTTTCCTCTCACTTCTGCCGAAGACACTGAGACAACAGGTACCTTCCACTTCTGCTGTCACTATAGGGCAAGTCTTCATTTACCCCAGTTGCTTCAAAAGAAACCCAACCAATTGCATGTACCAGTGTGCAAGTTCACCAGTAGCAAAGAGTTCTGTGAAGTATTCTCTCTCCCCTCCTTTATTCCCTGTCTCCACCCTGCAGATATAAATCACTGCACATTACAGTGTGCATGCAGGTACATGAGCATGACAAGAGAAAGAGGAATAAAGTAAGGCTAGAGAGAGGGGGGTGGAAACCTGTATTCCTTTCACTGGTTTGGAAGTGCAGGGTAGTCAGTATTCTGAAGTGTGTTGAGGACATCCACTTGTTTCTGTTGAGAACTGTTTTATTTTTTCCCCTAGTTTTATAAAACACCTCTCACAGTGGCACCTCCCAAGTCTTTGCTGGTTCAGGTACTGTCTCACACACATCTCCCAGTGATCGGAATCCTGTCTGTGATGATGTGGACGCTGCCATTCCCAGCCTTCATGCTAGATTTCTTGTCTTGCTAGTCTGTAACATTAAATAAATCCTAATGGACATAGCACCTATTTTCTCACAGTGTGGGTGATTGATTGCCTATTTTTTGGAAGAGAAATGAATCTCTTCACAGGTCTAAAGTTTGTGCTTAGACTGGACCAGGTTCTGATTAACCCTTGCAGAATGTTCTGCTGAAAGGTAACAGGAAGCAACAATAAAATCCATTAACAAATTTTCATTAATTTTATAACCTTTTCCTTTTGAACAATTTCTACCAAAACCAGTTGGTTTCATCAAAAAAACAGTTTACATTTTTAGCTGACATACTCAAATGCAAAATACATGTCTGCTGAAAATATCCCATGTATCAGTTATTATCTTTACCTCTGACATCTATTTCCATGTGCAGAACTCATCTAAATGCTTGTCAGTTAGGCTAGCTTTGAGCACTTACTCATACCAAGATGCAAGTAGACAGGTCTGTGGCCAGGCTGCCGACCCTGAAGCAGGAGCTGAGCAAGACAGAACAAAAATACAATGCTTAACTATGAGAGATCTGCTCCATAACGACACCCTGCAGTGATGCAAAATATACAGATACTACTAATAATAGCAACCAAGTGCAAGCAGATTCATCTGGGAGATATGAACAAAACCATAGGTTTAAACACCTTTCTCCACTGGAGGCATTGGGACACATAACCAGCATAACAATATAGGAAATTGTGAGAAGATAAGCGCAATGTATAACATGCAATGTTGCAGTCATTTTAAAGTAAGCTTGTTCAGCTTGCTTTGAAAGCTGCTGTGGAAGCAGGGGGGTGGGAAGAGAGCACCTGGAGATTGCAGATGGGAAATCTGATGCTCAGGTTTAAAAGTGAACAGTGTCCGTTGTCTGTAATAGCTACAAATGAAGACAATCAATACCATGTATGAGATATTATTGTACTGCTCTATAGTCTTAGATATTGCTAAATGAACACAGATGGCATGTCTTCATCTGGAGTACTTAGATCAGATGGAATATAACATAGATTTTTGTCCCTAACAAAGCTCGACTCAAAATAAGACGCAAAATGGAATGGGCCAGAAGGTCGTGTTAACCTTGTGGTTTTAAAGCAAAGTGCAGTGGGAGACAAAAATGGCCCAATGTTTAGAAGTTTTGCACATGGGTAGAGCCAGAAAGTCTGGCTGCTATCTGTTATCCTAGCATTAGCAAGCAAAGGAAGAAGCGTTAATGGGGGTTTAAGGCAAAGATTGGTAACCTAATATTAGTAAACCAATATGTCTGTCACTTTTGTGTTCATTAATTTAATCAAGCTGTCAAAGCTTTAGGAGACTGGATGATGGAAATAGATCTAGCAATTCCCATTTAATAGCCAGAACTACTTCTATCTGTGTACAGTCTGCTTCGGCATTCTCTACCAGTGTGGGACCACAGTAGTGTATCAGATGCTGCAGCATTTCATACACAGGTTGTGACAGGCTCTTGAATGCTTTGAAGACAGCAGGCAGAGGCTGATCAGTCAGTTATATGTTACGTAGAGAAAATATTGAGGATTCAGATACTTCTTCTGAAAACATCAGTAAGTTTAATATAAGCATTTCCATTCAACACAAAGAATAGAAATACTGCAGCTGTTTCAGTTTCATCTCATTTTACAAAAGTTAGTGGATACACATTCTCAGCACCCTTTCTGGATAAACCAGAGATGCATTTACAGTTCTTTGGCAAATAAAAGCAAAAGGATTCATTTTGCCAGACAACAGCCTGCATCTGAGCTTATGGCACCCCTATTTTTGTACCAAACAATGAAGCACCTGGCAGAGCCAGCTGTCTGCTTGCAGGCACAAGGATGGGGCTCCAGAGATTCCTCAGATCCTTACCTTTACTTCCAAATCAGGATAGTCTACAAATAGAAATGATTCATCCAACAGAGAGACCAGCCTTCACCAGAGGGTATCTGTACCAACACCTACAGTTCATGTTTAGTGTATCAGACACTGTTCCTGTCCCTAAGTGGGGTTGAGTAAGGGATTTCTATAGAAGTAGCATCATCACTCTCTTCTGAAATCCATTCCCTGCTCTCCATACCTTGACAACCTTGGAAAATACTTCTTCCCTGGTTCTGTGTAAACCCATAGATGTCAACAAATATTGCTGCTTCCACAGTGTCATTATCACTGTTATAATAAATTTTTATAGCCTCAAGCTAAATGTAATATTTCAAAGTTAAAGAGCCCAAATCAATACTTTCATTATCTGCACTATAAATTATCCATTAATGGAAGCTCATTAGGAAAGGCACCATGTTTTTTTCTCTGCACCTCTGAGTGTTGCTCTGGGCTTACAGCTGGCATTGCAGGCTCTATGGCTTTAGGGAGATTGTTTTCTTTAGAAATGGCCAGGAAGCCTGCTGGTTCCAGGCTTCAGAAAGCGAGAGCAGGCAGAGCTCTTTTCCTCTTTCCTTTAGGCACAGTGAGAAGATAAGAAATAAGTCGAGGCAGACTACTCACCTGCTTTGTAAGCTTCTAGCAGGAATGAAGCTGACTGGGACATTTCTCTTTGAAAAAGAGAGAGTGCACTGAGAGCACATTCTTCCTCCTCATTCAGACAAGAAGTACTTAACTCAGTTGCCCCCAAGAAGCAGAATTTGGAGCTTGAAACCTACAAAGTGGTCACCACAGCTAGATTAAAATACCAGAGGATATTTAATTCAGCTGAGTTTACTGAATCCTTTCTCAGATCTTGGAGGTACTCACTAATTCCACCAGAAAAGCAAACAATAGCCAAAGTTGGTAGTTTCAAGTATCAGATGACTTTTTTATGCACATTGAGTTAATTAAGGTTAAAGGGGAAGTAGAATACCTTAAGCAACTATTTTCCTAACATGAAGAAAACCCAATATTTCATCCATGTTAATAATTTAGCTGAATTAAAAAAATGCATTAAAATTTATTGGGATTGAAGTGGTTAATTTAGAAAAGAAAGATAAATCCAGAATATAATGATGTTAGTTCAAGCCACAGTGTTGAAGGAATCCTTTGCTTCCTGAAGACCTTTTGCTGACACCCATTGGCACATTAGTTTGAGAGTTCAAACCCTCTGTAGCCCTGACACATTCAAGAAAACTGGAATCTAGTAACACCATACAACCGTATAATTGGGTATTTTGCATTGCCTTCACCTGTGCTTGAACTCCTCCTGCCTGACTATATACCAACTAAATATAAAAAAAATGTGTAAAAGGAAACATAGCAGATAGCACAAAACTGGGGAAGTGACAGGAAAGCTCACTTCAGCAAGTTACGTTGCCTGGCTGAGGCACAATGAGAAAATGTGGGAGCAAGTCTGCATTTTTCACCATCCATGTGCTGTCCAGACAGCTTACAAATGTGCAAGATCATGGTCTGTAAAAATGTTCCTAACAAGCATTTGTGTTTGGTTTGGGGCTTTTTTCCAACTTGCTATCCGTGTATGTGACTTTTAACATATTCCTCATGAAGGAGAAACTGGAGAAAGTAGCTGCAATATGACACGAAAGGCTTATTTAACCCTCAACAGCGTCCCAAAGGATGCATTTCTAGGACTGTTGAAAGGAGCAGCACAACAATGGACATTCCTCTGGATCAGAGGGCCCTGGCCCCTTCAAAGCCAGCACAGCCTCCAGGAACAGGGGGCTTATAAGGATTAGGGGGCTTATAAGGATGCTGGGGAGGGACTCTTCATAAGGAACTGTAGCGATAGGACAAGGGGTAACGGGTTCAAACTTAAACAGGGGAAGTTTAGATTGGATATAAGGAAGAAGTTCTTTACTGTGAGTGTGGTGAGGCATGTGAATGGGCTGCCCAGGAAAGCTGTGAATGCTCCATCCTTGGCGATGTTCAAGGCCAGGTTGGACAGAGCCTTGGGTGGCATGGTTTAGTGGGATTGGGGGTTGGAACTGGATGATCTTAAGGTCCTTTCCAACCCTAACTATTCTATGATTCTTTGATTCCAACAGGGTCATCTGAGCTTCCAGAAAGCCACAAGCTCCAAAAGACTCAGAGCAGCACATCAGAGATATTTATAACTGTTCAGCATTTGTGCAAGTCAGAGACGCAGCACATCTGTGATGCTCCCGCTGTCACACCATGTTGGAGAGCTGCCCCAAGGGCAGCCAAAAGTGCAGCTACACAAGTACTCAGACTCTGTTCTTCTTATGCAAAAAAATAATTGGTGGGTGATCCATTTCTTTTTTTTTTTTCCTTATGATATTAATAAAATGTTTTCATTTCTTAAACTGCTGCCTCATCCAGGGCAACGCAGCCTTTTTAAGTGTCCTAATTTTCAGCAAAACCTTCAGCTTGATGCCAAATGGCCTGACTATATCTAGAATTAGGTTTCCTATCTATGACTTAACAAATCCATAATTTGTTTTACTTATATTGCCATAATTCTTGCAGTTATGCCTTTTATGCCAAGAAAAGAAAGAAACAAAGGTGCCACAGAAGATTTTAATTTGGGTAGAGAAAATACGGCTGAGCCACCTTCTGAAATTGAGGTTCTAAGACAACAATTTCTTGCTTTATGTCAGTGACATACCAGACTTACAATCTCAGCTTTTCTGACTAAAGCCCAAGTGTTTCCCAGGAAAAAGAATGCTTAATCATTTTTTTATTTCTGCATAAATCAAAGTTGAATGGAAAAATAGTTTTCTGTCGAAGGAGGTGATTCTGCCCCCCCCCCCCCCCCCCATCTACTCCTCTCCCATGAGACTTCACTTGGAGTATTGTGTGCAGTTCTGGTGTCCTCAACATAAAAAAGACATGGAACTGTTGGAACAAGTCCAGAGGAGGGACACGAGGATGATTAGGGGTCTGGAGCACCTCCCGTATGAAGATAGGATGAGAAAGTTGGGGCTGGAATTACAGATCACTTTCCTCTTATTTATAGAGAAAAAACCCTCAACTTTTTTTGAGGGAGATTGCAGGGAATAATAATAATTAAGTTTCAAACTGCCTAACAATTTCACCTGGAATTTGCTGTGCCATTGAACAGAATATATTTTTATCTTCTACTTTTAACATTTTGATCTCACTTTCTAGGTTGACCTCACTCCAGGTTGCCCATGTGTGCTCCTGCCTTTTCTTTTTGCCATGCAGTTCCATAACTGCACACCAGATCCTGAATCACTGTGCAGGTGGTTGCAGAGACACAAACCTGGGGACCCAAGTGAACTGTTACCCCATACTACACAAGCAGGACTGGTAATTCCTTCCAATACTCAAAACAATGTTACGTGAGTTTTTCACACACAGTTTTGTACCTCAGCTTTCAACAATCAGGCCAAACCTAAGCAAACCCCTGAAGGGAAAGGTAACACAACTGTTCTGTGCATGACCTCTCTACTTCTGTTTTAACAATTGCCTTTTAATAAAACCTGTCAATTTCCATGTATTTCAGACAGAAAATTAATCGTCAGACTTGTCACCTGCAACCAAAATATGCAACATTCACTTTATACTAGCTGCTCAAACTTGCCTTTGGGCTCCTCTCTCTAACCCCTTTGTGATCATAGTCTCCAACTCCAGTTTAAATCAAAGACAATTGGAAGCAAACATGGTCACTTTGTGGTACATTTGTACAGTTATAGGCCAGCATTTATCTTACCCAGCTGTATATCAAAGAAAGCATAAATTGAAGTCATGCATGAACAAAAATATCCCTGCATACAGGGATCTTAAATTGGCAGCTCCACACTTGTGATATTTATTGGGAAAACAACATTTCTCAGACACCTTTCTTCCCTATGGCTGTTAGCAAATAAGGCAAACAATGACAGTAAGAAAATAACTCTTGATAATGTTACAGCTCAAAGACAGGTTTTCTCATCAGCTATAATGCACATAAGAGATATTTCATACCAGGAAGATATTCAGAATGAAGTCAGGATGGTAGGATGTGCAGGGAGGGGCAGGCTCTTCAGTGCGCTTGTCCGCAGTGACAGAGGGGCACTTCAGAGGACTGCCATGGGGTGCCTATTCACCCATGGACAGACAAGTGAGGAGCTGAGCAATTCACCTGCAAGGCCAGAATTTGCCTCCTTTCTCACCTCCACAGCTCTCTGTCAGCAGCCAAAGCCATACCTCCCTTCCTGGTGACACAGGAAGTCTTCAGAGTATTCACTGTCCATATTTACCATGGGTAAAGAAAACAGACTTGTAAGAAATCCCCTCAGATTTGTTTCTTACATTCAAACTTGCTCTTTCATCCTCTGTCTATACCACTACTATACACTTGGTGATGAGTTGAATATGGACGTTATGGAAACCTGAGGCAGTAAGGCCATAAGCACCTCTGGGGGCAGTTAAAGTCAGGTTAAGAGCTGAGAGTGCTCATCACCTTTGCAGGGGTCTCAGCATGCTGCCAAATTTAGCCTTCTTGCTTTTAGCTTCTAGTTACAGCTATTTCAGACTATTCCATGCTTCACACCACACTGTTTCTGTTATACTGCAACCTCATAACATTTCATACTCTGGGCATGTGTATGCTGACCTGTTAGCTTCCTTTATGCTTGGTTTTATATTTCCTTCCTTTGGGGGATGCATTTCATCATTTTCTAGTATAATTTCCTTTGGTTCTGAGAATGTTTAAAGTCCACAGTATAACCAAAAGATTTTGGTCTAGCTATCATCCCTCCAGCAGTAATGTTTCCTCTGCAGTTGACCATCCAAGCTGGATCTTAATGACTTTACTGAGACTCTAGTTACTGCACTGAATCCACTCACGTGGAGATTCATATGTGCTTACATCTAGCTATATCAGAATTGATCTATACCTTCAGGTTTCATAAGCAGAGACACTCTGGGAAAACAAATGCTGAGACTCACCATGAGTGCTTGTGGGAGCCAAGTTTTCTATTTGCATTCATAAATCTTCACTGGCATACACAACCATGGGCTCAATGTTACATCACTCACCTGAGCAACTACCACTGATCAGCACAGCTCCCATGGAGAATTATTGTGTGCATATGGACTGTTCCGAACACAACACATGAACTAAAAACCTCCAAACACTGTTTATTTAGATGGGAATAGAAGATTTCTTACAATGAATACTGAGGAAATCATGGTCTCTTTCTAGACATTCCTCTTAAAGAAAGAAGATGGTAAATTCTCGTGTGTTATTTGTGAGTTGATTTCTGTTACAATTGGAAATACATCAAGAGGACATTGTGGTAAAAGCACATTACATCTTCATTCCATAATTCAAACCTGCAAGAAGCAGAGCCAGGTGGGAAAATTTTTCTGTCATACACTGCTAAATTGGATAAACTCAGTATTAATCACAATAAAAGGGAACACTATGAAAGGCAAAGCAGTAATAACAGCTACAAGTCGTATCAACCCACAAGCCTTGTCTATTTTATTACTTCCTTAACATAATGCAGTAAGAAGTGCATACTTCATTCACTGCTGCTATTGCTTTCATCATCAGCATTGCAGATATGAGGTCTGTCATGGAGAAAAGTTAATGAAGGTGGTAAAATATCAGTCCTGGCTGTCAAATGTGATCAAAAACTGACCTCTTATTGAACAATCCTATTAATAGCTTGACTCATCTATCCCCAGTGAAAAACTAGCCCCAAGAAGAGCTGATAGGTAGATAAGAACATGCTAATATGAGATATAGGCTACAACTTTCTGTTATGAATAAACTATCTCATGTTCCTTCATCCTCTTAGCTTCTCCTTGACTTGAAGTGTGACATAATGAGAGGCCAGAACAACATCAGCTGAAATGTGCATTACACAGACCATCATAACTTCTCAGTTTTCTGGTGAATAGTAAATCACAGCAAAAGGTAGTTGAGAGAGGATGGGAAATACATAAGATAAACATAAAAATGAAGGTAGGTTTTGGATTAAGGTACAGCTTGGTACTCACTGGACTTATTTCAACTCTTAGTCTCGGTAGAAAATTACTTTGTTCACCACTCCCATACAGATTAAGGAAAATATACTACTTATTTGTTTCATTTATTTAGATCGATAGTGATGAGCATCAAAATCTGTTCCATACTGTGGACACAGAATGGATCTCTTGGGCTGGCTAGTGCCTTTAGATATTCTATAATCACAGAATCATAGAATCATGGAATAGTGAGGGTTGGAAAGGACCTTAAGGTCATCTAGCTCCTACCTTGCTGCCACAGGCAGGGACACCTTCTGCTAGGTTGCTCTAAGCCCCATCCAACCTGGCCTTAAACACTTGCAAAGATGGGGCAGGCACAGCTTCCCTGAGCATCCTGTTCCAGTGTCTCACCACCCTCACAGTAAAGAATTTCTTCCTGATATCTAATCTAGATCTGCCGTCTTTCAGTTTAAAACCATTACCCTTTGTCCTATCACAAAAACATCGCTATGTTTTAAAAATAAATAAATAAATAAATAAGCAATTGTGGGGAAAAAAACGAAAGGCAAAACTAAACTCAACAACTGTAGCTGCCACCAAGCTATCACTTCATCAACACCTCCACAGAAGACAAATTGACCAAACAAAACACACTTTATTGTGGTAGGTTGAGTTTTGAGTCAATTTTCCAGTTGAAACACTTGTATGGAAGCAACTACTGGCCTGCGTTGGAGTGCACAGTCCAGTGCACACAGAGGGAGGGTGAGATCAAAACAGGTCTAACAAGGCTGCGTGAATAAGCTGAGAGGAAAACCAGAGGCTCCTGTAAACTGTGCTCTGTTTTCGGCATTAGGACACAAAAGAACTTTTTTCTAGGGAGCTTGATTGGCAGTCAATATGTAGAGCTTCTAATGGCTTTAAGACACAGAAGAGTAGAGCAATAAATATATTAGCATAGAATGGGTGAATAAATGCATGAACCAGATTAGATAGAAAGAGAAGGGCAAGCAAGCAGTTAAGTCATAGCAAGATCTCCAGAGTCTATGCAACCTCCATGCAACACTGCAGGTTTTCCATATTCCATGTGAAATGAGATTTTCAGTATTTGTCTCATTAGCTACCACCAAGTTGTAACCATGAAAATAAGGCCAGAAATTATTCCAGAACCAGTCATTCTATCTATGCAAAGGAATATAACAGAATGGCACGAAAGGATCTCAATGCCATGCAAAAATAAAGAGCTTTCTAAAAATTATCTGAATGGAAACTGTTTAGTACTTGAGCCCATCCTTTATGTGTTGAGAGGGAAAGAAAAAACCATGCATACGCTTTCTCTGATGTCTTTCATGTGATGTTAGGGCTTTCACTGGTGAATGGGCAACATTGACGTGGCATCACGTTTCTCATTCAGCTTTAACATAAGACCTATGCAAGTTACTACTGCTTGTATTGGGCCAGCAGATGCGTCCATTTGAAAAAATGTGCAATGGGAAGCTTGCTAGACAATGATGCAACACAATGTGCAGTGCCAAAGCAAACTTTATGTCTGTTTCTTTTCACAATGACATTAAATGAGTTGGAAATAAATCCACTGAAGTAACTGGAATTACACTCATCTAGAAAACAAGCTCAAGTGAGACTCCCACGTAGTATCTTCGCATAAGAAGGGAAGCCAAGAGGTCCTTGTTCTTCAGGACCTTCTTTCTCCCTGCCCCATTAAGAATTTAGGACCGTGTCAGTAAGCATGACCAAGGTGTATATTTCATTGGGAACATCATCTCCTCTCCTGCCTTTGAACACCCTGTATTTCATAGGAAGGAGATGACATGATTTGTTATTCTCTTAGAATGGATTTTACTCAAAGCCCTGTACAGTAAAACATAGAACACAACCCACAGATTTTCCAAGTCTTACGCAAGAAACCTAAAGAAGTAAAGCATCTTTAGACTCCTTGCTTTGTCACAAACTTTATACCTTTAGCTCTTTCAAAGTAATAGTACCAACATCATGTGTGCATGATTTCCATCTTCTGCTGAGAGATGGAAAGACCTTGCACTGTAACTCACCCTCAAAAATGCTATACATCAGCAAACTTCCCATCATCCAGGACCCGGCTTTGCTCACCTCTTAAAAGTAGCAAGGCTGTGCAGTCAGTCCTATACTTCCTACCTAGGAAGCTTGCCTACAGAGGTCTGCTGTCAGCAAAGGTCTTTATACTTCACTGAAAAGCATACAACAGCCTTTTCCGCTCTCTAAATTTCAGAACAAGTGTTTCTGTTATATCACTACTACAAATGCTACTCAGTCCCTGGAGAGGTAGTTTATGTACACCTATAACCAATTTGTAAGGGCTTTGTCTTCCTTGCCAAATTTTAACAATTATGGTTGTTGCTCCTTTCAGGAAGCATGCATAGAACCATACGAAGCTTCATCTTGTGCAGCCTGGGGCTTTTTTCTGCTATTGCTAGTTAAAATACCAAGCCAGAGCTAAAGAACCATGAAGAGAACTGAGCATTTGTGTAGGATAGTGGTTGGATCAGTTCATATGTACTATGAATTTCCTGGATGAATCCTCTTCAGGATGGAGTTCATTTATAAAATCTGTTAAAATCTTACCATAGACTTTTTCCAAGTCAATTTCAGGCTGCAAATCTAAAAACAATCATTCGTATATTTAACTTGATACACATGAGCAGTTCTATTGATTCCACTTTATGTTGAGTTCAGTGGAGCTACTCACGTGTCAGGGTAAGCAAAAGCATAAGTGTTTGTGGGACAGTGATTTAATTGCTCTGATCTCAATTTTTTTTAGCTGTTCCTTGTGAAGGATTGACTGCTGGAAGAAACGACCAAATGGGGTAGTACATTTTCCAGCTCTGGTATTTTCAAATTAAGTTTGCAAACATCTCCTGGAAATATGCTTCACCAGCCCAAGGCAACTTAACTGAGCACTAACTAGGTGAGGTGAGATGTATCAGTCTGAAACAGGCAGAAAATCAAACTAACAGTATTCTTTTTCATCTTAAACGTTAGTGGTGCTCTGGAAAAAAAACAAAATTAATCCTAAATATCTGACGGTAGCATCCTTTTTGATCTACCTTTTATCTTTATGTTTTTATACCTATATACACATATATGCAGAATATAGTTAAATATATGGTGTGATAACACACATATTTCTACATAGTTATGTACCTACTACATATATTTGTTTTGGACTGAAGGTAAGGGACAGAATATTGCACATATATTAGAATAATCTGGAAATATTTAGCCCTTTCATTTTTCTTTCCTCTTTCAGAGCAATTGCATATTTGCTGCCCCAAAATATTGATATCCCAGCACAAATTTTTACCTTGCTCTCATTCATTCTTAACATTTGAGACTGATGTTGGCTCTTCCTGCCCCCCTCAGTGGCTTGAACATTAAGAGGAAAGACTGAACACTGAATCTATTTCTCCATGCACACCAGCCTTGCCTCGTGCTGACCATGTTCAAGAAACTGCACTAGGAATTTTCTTTTTTCTGCTGAGAAGGAGAGGATGAAGGACGAAAGAATGACCAATTATAAACTCTGTTGTCTTTAGATGAAAGAACCTTTTTGTGGTGTTCTTCAATCTCTTGTTTGGGCTGTCAACAGCAATTTGATAAAGAATGTTCCTATGTCTGACCTGTTTTTTCAAGATAGTAACCTATATTGTGTATCATCTAAAGCCAGGGGATAAGCATCCATTATACTCTGTACTGCTGTTCCTGCAAGCTGAGCATAGCCTTTAAAACCCAGAAAAGTTGATTGATAGTTGTGTTGAGAAAGCTGTTACTAACAATATTTTAGTTAAAGGGGGAAAAAAATTAAAGTTTCTTTAATCTGATTCTCCCCCACCCCCAACACCACACTTCAGAGGCCAAAGCTCATGATAACTGTTTTGTGGTGAATGGTCAATTGTTACAAAATTCTAATTGGTTCTGGGTCAGTCCCTTTGAAATGGCTGCTGTGCTCTAGTAATTTTTTCAATTAATTCTTAACAACTGACAAAACTTTGGATCTTGTCAAAAATCGTTCAGATTTTTATAGTAGGCAAGAACACGGAACAAGATTAGCCTGGATTAAGAAAGATTCCGACATACATTATCACCAAGGTTATAATTATAGTTTAGCTCTCTTTTTTTTTTTGCTCTCAAAATAATAATTAACAAGCCCAGCAGGGTTTTCTTCCATGTACTTACTGAATACTTTTATAACGATAAACTGGAGAAATGCACATGTGTATTCTTTGGTTACTTTATGAATAAATGGGGCAAATTCAAGGCTCGGTTAGGAGTCTCATCAGACACATTTTCACAGAACTATATTTATGGACATAGACAATTACTGTGTTAGTCTATCTTATGCCATCATTGACATAAGTCAAGAAGTGACCAAGGATCAGTTTGCCAGTTGCGTTACTCAGAGAAGCCTCAAGACTATTTTTCTATTGAGTTCAAACTTTAAAGAGGAGGAGTATGTTGAAGGACAAAGTCAGACCACATCTTCTTTCACCAGAATGTCCTTAGACAGACAATGAAATTACCTTTCAGATCTCTTTTCTACAGCAAAAATTAAATCTGAGTCTAGCGGCTGATTATACCAATTGTTTGTAAGACAAGCAGATAAATATGAAAAACTGTCTGAATATTTTGTATTGGTCCTTTCTTCAGCAGCAATCATAAAAGTATACAGACGTAACAAATTGTGAGGGATGTTAAATCAAAAGTTCATTAGTAACTTAGATTATATTATAGACACCAAATTATCTGTAACTCTAGTCACAAATTTCCTAAACTATCAGTAATGCTTAATTGTTTGCACAGGATATATTTCATAGCTTTGTTGCTTGTTCATGAAGACAGAAAAAATTAAGTTTGAGTCCTCTGCAGCTCTGGGCTCTGGTGCAAATCCTTCTATCCCAACTAAAGCACACTGGCTTAACTGAAGCTATCCTTACACCTGGTCGTAAGTGGTCAGCCACTACATGGAGAAGGGATCAACTTTAACCCACTTCACACGTTTTCAGCCAGCTTGACCTGCTCCATGCTTTTTGTACAAAGACCTATTCTGATGGTGGTTTAATGAACTCATTTTGATAACATTCATTTTAAATCAGAATCTCACCATTGGAAATATCCAATATCTAGGTTATAATGTAAATTAAACATGCTTTAATCTAAGAAGAAACAAAGGTCACTGATAATTCTGCAGACTGCTAGCATTCACTGAACCCTTATTCTCCAAATGCTGTAAGTGCATCATTCCCTTACCCTCTTTTGGGTTTTCTTTCCATTCTTACACAGCCAATCAAACATGTGAATTCCTGACTTCTTTTCCAAGACTCAATTATTTCTTTAGTTCCTGGTATAACCACTACTTTACTATTGATGGTAATTTTTCATGTCATTGATTTTGCATATATTTTCCTTTATATGCAAGTGGGATCCCAATTGTGAAAGATTTTTCTTAGAAATACCCCAACGGGAGTTTTCCACCTGAAGACCTTGCAGAATCGAACTCTTAATTATGAAAAGAATCTAGTTTCCAATAGCAATGTATTGCCTTCTCAGGCAAATGGAACTTAGATGGTACCTAATCTGACATTTATAGATTCCAAAAGATTCTGAAACAGGCTTCAGTCTCCTTCCCAAGAGTGTGACAACTTCTGTGCAGTTCAGTTTCTGTTTTCCAAGTTCTCAAGAGCTTTCATTACCTCAACTATTGATAAAAAATGCAAGTGTGTGTTACTTCTTCAACAGCATTGCATAAGCCATGGAGAAAGGGCATGGTTTCTCTTTTCAGGGAATGATAAAGGAAGTATGGTAAAGCATGCATACTGTTAGCAGAGCTTCAGTCACGCTTTAGACTTTTATTTCATGCTCCAGAGAGCAGTTGTGGAAGTCTGTCAAAGTGCACAAAGTTGGGTTATTCAGAGTTAATTCTTGCTGGTCATGTCAGACTCCATTTGTTACACTTGCACATGTAACATTGCACTCCTCAACTTTTGCTTGTGAACTAATCCATGGAGTACTTCCAAAATATAATTAAAACCAATATTGATTTCACCATATTGTCATTTGAAATACTGCTTGAACAGTCTGCGTGCGTTTACTTGTGCAATAACGTGGGACTAGAGGGGCTGGATTTTGTGGATACCCAGGTGCCTTCACAGCCCAAAGCATGACTTTTGGTTGGGTTGGCTCCTAACATGACAAGAAGCCAGCCTTAAATCCAACAGTCAAACACAGCTTTGAATGGTGAAATTAGTGAAAAATGCTCAAAAGCATCTGAATTTCCTCTCTAATCATTGTTTAATCTGTTAATGGAGCAATTTTACAGCACCATAAATATTATAATTTTCAAAATGTTCCTATTCCAAAGAAAGCTGTCAAAAAGTGGAAAAAGAACATAAATGTTAGAGAATTGGTTTCTCTAATTGGTCAAAATTTCATTTCTACTGCAGATATTTGAAAATTTATTCAGTTGATTTGTAATTCTTTTTCCTCTTTTATGAAAAAAAAAGTTTTATTTCAAACCACAAAATTAGCACTTGTCATATCGAAAATATTGCATCTGAAAATTCTGATGATTTCACAGCATTTCCAAAATGCCGAAGAGCAAAGTATTCCAGCCAAATACTCCCTTTCCCATGATGGTTTTCAGATGAATCAGCATTTATAATTAAATAAGCATTTTGCTGAAAAATTTTTTACCACATCTACAGCAAGCATTTCTGTGTGAGGGGAAATAATAAAATGAAAATATGAACCTTGCGATTCTCAAAGGGTCACAGCCTCTCTTTGTCACAGGTTACCTACATAACCCTGAACAGCTTGGCTGTGTATTCCTCTCCTTTAATTCACCTCTTTTCAGTTTTCTCATCCCTGGGTCAATATTAACTACCAAATGCATAGTAAGGCAAGATGTATTATTTAACACCAAATTAATCACCAAAGCACCCTCACATTCTGGTAGGGACAATTAGATCACAGAATCACAGAACTTTTTGGTTGGAAGGGACCTTAAAGCTCATCCAGTTCCACCTTTCCTACCATGGGCAGGGACACCTTTCACTAGACCAGGTTGCTCAAAGCCACATCCAACTTGCCCTTGACCACTGCCAGGTATGGGGCAGCCACAGCTTCTCTGGGCAACCTGTGCCAGTGCCTCACCAGCCTCATAATGAAGAATTTCTTCTTCTGGATGCTTTATTGTTTACTTTCTTCTGTTCTTCAGGTACAGGGAAGACCTCAACCTTGGTCAAGTATGCAGAGAAATTTGCTGATCTGGAGTTCCTTTACATGACATTTAATAAAGCTGTTGTAGAAAGGGGAAAAAGTGTCTTCTCTATAAATGTTACATGCAAGTCAGGGAGGCACTGAGAGAAAATGTGAAGCTCCAAGGCAACCTTGACTGCAGTGATCATGTGATGGAATTAGATCTGCTGGTCAGAAGCAATAGCGGAGAGAAGACACCAGCACCAGCTCTGAAAACCTGCTAGAGTGATGAACAGGTTACACATTTTAGCTTTGACAGCCCATTTCTTGCACAACAGTGGTATAAGGAAATTGGCACGAATCTGAGTCCAGGCTACAATTTTTCTAGAGGTTACTCAGTCCTCGTGTTACATATGTTCCCCTGACATCCATCTTCCACCTTCTACCCTAAGGAATTATGCTACTTTTCCAGTCATTCCCATCTGTTTGCAGATAACAAAGATGCACAGCCAAAATGCTCATGTATATGTTACATGCAGATGTAATAGAGATTACATATGCAACCACAGAAATCTTCACTGATAGATGTTTCTGGTTTGCTTATCTGTATTTGGTGACACCCAGCCTCTCTGTAGCTGGACTTTGTATTCCAGCATACACACAGTGAGAAAGCTAGAGTAGATTTCAAGTTACTTCATATTTACTCAGCAGAGGATCTCTAACCACCCTACCAGCATCATTGCTTATGTGCAACACACTTGTATTTTTCAGCCTTAAGATCATAACCAAGATGGGTCCCATTTTTGCTATGCTAAATACATAATAAATTATATTTCTTCTTTACCATTTTCCCTTGGACATAATATTTAGGGCAGTGGGGTCACTGACAAAATGCTCTTGAGAGACGTACTGCTTACTTGAAAATAAGGGTAGGAGCCATAGATCTGCTTCTGTGAGCAAAATATATGGTGTTATTGATATACTGTGGTTAGATTGCATAGTGGAAGTGGAAGTGAGATAGCTATATTGACAGACAGACAGATAGGTGGATAGGTGGGGAGATAAAATGATTCATTCTACAAATAAAATTAAACAATGTATTGAAACGCTCATCCTAAACAACAAAAATACAGAAAATTTACATTGCATTGCAGTGTATTCTGTCACTGGAACGTAAAAAAAAGGGGATATAGCAAATTTTTTTAAACTTTTACTGTACATATCCAGCTTAGGTACTACTTCACTGTACTATGAGTATTTCTGGTCTATGCATTTCGGAAGGAAACAAAGCAGATCACACACAATAAATACTTCAGGAAAGGGTAAAGAAAAGCCACATCAATGGTAGAAGGATTGGACAGGATCCCAGTTCATAAGCCTGAGGATGGAAAAGATTACACAAGTCCTGATGACACTGTAAACCTCTTCAAAGTGGATGCTTTAAACAACGTGAAAGTGATCAAACTGAGGAACACAGCCTAAAACTACATGTCATAAAACCCAAGCTATTCATTGTCAGGCAGGAGGGAATGGTATCAGACAGAGCAGTTAAGCATTGGGAGAGGTAATGGAGGTAATTGAGGCACCATCACCAGAACTATTCAATAATAGATTAGATAAGTAGTAGAAATTATGTAGGGGAATATCCTGCATGACGCAGGGAGTTGAACTAAATCACCCAGGAGGAGAATAATTGCAATTATAGATCTGTTCCATCGCCACTACAAAATGGTGGTGCCAGGTGCAAGTATTAATTTTATTAAAACCTGAACTGGAATGTACATACTCTCAAACATAGCCAAAAGCCATACGTATTCTATGTAGGACTGAGACTAAACCCCATTTCGTAGACATTGTGTTACTTTTAAATTTTGCCAAGTTGATGCTGTATGACACTGGAAAAGGACTTGACCTATAAAGTCTGATGAAGGTAAGTCCCTTCTCCTTCATTTCATTCATATTGGGAGAGTGAACAGCTTGGCTAGCTATCCCTCTCCTTTAATTGACCCCTTTTCATTTTTTTCATCCCTAGGTTAATATTAGCTACTAAATGCATAGCAAGGCAACATATATTATTTAACACCAAATTAGTCGCCAAAGCACCCTCACATGCTGGCAGGCACAATTAGATCTTCTGGTCAGAAGCAATAGGGGAGAGAGAACCAGCTCTGAAACCCTACTGGAGGGGTGAACAGGTTACACACTTTACCTTTGACAGCCCACTTCAATATGTGAAACTGAGATTTCATTGTAGCTTTTTACATGTTCATTAAAAAAGCCTTGGAATAATCTGAGTATATAAAACAAACTGAGAATATAAACAGCATATTCCTCTGGGCCTTGTAGGAGAAAGCAAAACCAGCAGTGGAAAATTAGCACACATAGCCTTTCACAAGATGCAAGAGCTTCTCATTTTCTTCAGCTATTTTTAAGAGCCTGATGTACAACACGTTTCCAGTGTGGTCTTTTCTCCACTAAATTAAGCCATGTTTTTTTCCATTTTTATTGAGAGGAGCACCCCAACTCTCTTTTACAAAAGACCTCGTCAAGAGAGACTCTTTCCAATCCACTTGACTTCTGTATCATAACCCCATGGGTTTGCTACGTGTTCCTCAGCTTCCAAGCAGATCTGCGAGGGCTAGAGTGATCTAACAAAGTCTGACAATAGCACTTCACCAAAACATAGCTTCAGAGTGAAAAGCTGAAGGTTTAAAAATGAATGCTTTTCAGAAGTTCCCAGGGCCTCTCCCCAAATTGCTTTCATTTACAATGTTTCTTGGTGTTCGCTTACAGTAATCCCCAGTCAGATTTATGGTGGAAGGTGCTTTCAGTTCATCAAGTACTGTCCCCTGTCACTGTCCTATGTAGCCCTTTTCATAATACAAAGCCAGTGAATTCAACAGAAAACATGAGAATCCGTTGATCCTGGTATCTGACCCAGGGCAAAAGATTATACAATAAATGGACAAGTAGACATATTAGGGACATTTCCCCATTGATTGAGATCAGAATCTAATGATTGGCAAAGGGGGATGATGTCCTAACTGTACCTGCCATCTGCTATTCCTGATAGTGATGCTTATAGATTCTCTGTCTCTCTTGAGACATGCAAATGTCTGAGAGATCAAGTTTCTATTATGGGGAGACTTCATTAAAGATGGGATTTGCCTTAACAACTGAGTTGCTGCTCTTACTTATTTTTAAACTATTGATATCTTCTTTTCAATAAAATATTCTTTTGGGATAAAATTCATCTAGCAAGAAACACCATGTAAACATTAAGAAACAGGATCTGTGAGCTCCTTAATATGAAGATATAACTATATTTTCCATGTATTTTTTCACAGATTTTATTATGTGATCCATAAATTCACGATGCTAAGCATGCTTCTTTTTTAACTTAGCTGCTGTCTTCTCATCTATTTTGCCTGGATCTCAATTGTACAACTTTTACCACATGGTTATTAAAAGCTTGCTGACACGAGGATATATAAACTAGTGCTGTTCTTCTTATCCATTAAAAAGTCAGGTTGAGGAGTCTGGGGAAGCAGACACATATGTGAAGTAATTATCTAATAGTGGAAATTGAACACAGATATTCAGTTACAAATCCACAAATTACAAGCTCTTTTAAAAACACATGCACATCCTACCACACAACATTTCCTACAGAGTAATCAGAGTTCTTTGCATGTATAATTTCACATTAACGACTCTTTAAGCAAACACTGAAGTTACACAGTAATATACCATAACAGCTCCAGACTGGTTCACTTGTGTTGTACAAAAAGGCAGAGAAATAGTTTATGTCACTGCATGCATCAGAGAACTTGTCAAACAAACCTACATGTACAAAATGTTAGAGGCTGCCACAAATAAAACTCTTCATCACTTAGTATTTTTCAGTGTTCCATTATATGCTAAAACACACACAAATATATCTGAAAATACACGAACATCAGTTTTATACTCAGCTGATAACTAGGAATCAGTGTAAAGATCTGGCAGATTTGGGGAGAAGAGCCAGGAAAGCTGGTCCAGATTCAGTCAAGTGCTTCATCAATTGCTAGGATGCCATCCCTACTTGAGAAGAGCCATGATGGTTCAATAACTTAAATCCAATAGAAGGTGGCTATGAAGAACTTCCCCAGTTGTTCTTTCATATAAGTGTATCCTTTATGAAGGTCATAATACTGACCTCTGTAAATCTGAGTGTGGAAAGTAATGAAAAAAACAAAACTGTGGGAAAGTATCTGTTGCTTAATAGGTTGTCATTTCTCCCTGTATGATGATTCACAAACAACTGATGAAAAACCTTTGAGCAAACTTGGTCGGGGTCTGCTCCAACCAGACCAACTCAGGCATCACTGTCCCAAAGGACACATATGACTGCAGCAGACTGTGAAGAACAAAATCCAGACATGGGTCTCTACAGTGAGGTCTTTGCACAAAGCTCTGCCACTGCCTTTGTCCTCAAACCCACCCATCGATTCTGGTCTGACACAACAGCCCATTGTCCTGGTAGGCTCATGATTTATATCTCATATATTGGGTTGCTGACTGCAGATATGGCTCTTGTTCCTCTGATCACAGAGCTGCTTGTAAAACAGCCTCCTTTGTCCACTAGGTCCTAAAAGGCTCACAGCTAGGCAATTTAATAATAATCTGTTACCTGCTGCCATGCTTTGCCCCTCTTCAGAGCTCCCTTCAGGCATGTCTGTGTCTTCCTCTCCTGCTTTGTACCTTCTAGGTTACTGCAGACTGTCTGATCTTGCAGACTCCCTTTGCTTGTATATTCTCAATTGCTTTTTCGTGCAAAATAACAATGTTGCTGACACATCTGGGAACATTGTGCTGTTTCACACTGGACATTCCTTTCCGTTTCATTTTTCTTGGAATGTCTGGTAATGTTTTCTGGTCTCTGATGAATTTTGCATGAAGACTAGTACCAGTGTAATGGATTTCTTGAGAGCAGGGAAGAGGCAGGTATGCTCATTCCCTCTGTGCACTGATTATATTGCAATCACCATTTCCCACTTCAGAACTCACTGCCTTCTATAGAGTTAAATTCTCTGAAAGAAAAAGCTTCCTGCTTTTAGGGGCAGAGCATTTCCCAGGTGCTACAACACAGAATGGGACACAAGGCAAGTAATCTTGCTGCTATACTGTTTGGTGGCCTTTATTTTTAGTAATAGATGGTGTCCAGGTTTTCATTTTAAGTAATTTATGTGCAAGCTGTACTTTAAAGTGACAGATGAACCTTGGCAATCACATATCACAATGTAAAACTGTGTTCAACATCAGTTTTGAGGCAGATGTAGATGCATGGAGTAATGAGATACATCCTTCTCAAAGGCTCTCCAGTAAATCCATATCTCATTTTTTCAATATGGTTGCTATTTCAAACCATATCTAAGAGGATATTACTACTTCACAAACTTTAAAAAGAAAAACATTTAAGGGCTCAATCCGACAAATTCAGCTCTAAGTCAGACACATCGTTGTGCTTTTTCTGTGATGCTGTGATGAATTATCTTCCTTAAATTTGATTAATCTTGCCTAGGTTCAAAGCAGTCACCCCTGGGAGGTAAGGCTATGACTCCTCTTCCTTTACTTAATTGTAATGTAAATCTATGGCAGCTTCCTTACAGCACATGAAAGATTACTGAATTTTGGGTTAACACTGCAAGTCTTCCTGTAGGAAGGTGGAGCCCTGCTTTTGCTTATAAACATACAAAAGGGGTGGTAAGTTCAACATTTTTCTAAAAAAGGGAAAGGGAAAACAAGCTACCAATTCAGACGAAGCAAATAATTAAAGAAAAAGAAGCAAATCCAGGAGAAGGGGAGAAGCAGGTGAGGTTTATGTACTCTAGATCAACCTCTGGGAGGGCCAAAGAGCTATGAGTAACTCTCTCTCTAGTCTGCACTGTACCTTCCCCTCACATTCTGGACATGAGCCCCAGCCTGATTATGAGCAAAAGCCCAAATAGCAGGGGAGCTGACAAGAAGGGCTGGCACAACGTCTTTGTCCTGGTCCATAAAGATGTCTATGTACATGGTGATCAGAGAACAGCAAAAAAAAAACCAAAGCAGTAGCAAGTGTCTGGATGAGCTGTCTGATCAGGAGACTCCAGGAGGAAAAACTATCCTAAGAGAGTTTTGCAAAACCTTCCAACAGTGAAGTGAGAAGTTAAAAGACTTATTCTCTAGCAGAAATAATTGGAAAATCTACCACATGCTGCAGTGTAATTGATCATCCAAATCCCAAGGAATTTTAAGTGAGATGAAAACCAAGTTTCAGCCATGTGGGGCTTTTACAAAGAGATAGAGTGGTTTTTTAAAATCCTTGTATTGCACTGTTTCATGAACAATGAGTTTATGTGTGTATCCAGCTGCTTTTTCTTCATGATAAAGATTGTGTTTGATTATGATCTTTCTTTTGGAAGGCTCAGGTGCCAGGTCTTAGCCATATTTGTCTTTTTCTATTCAGTTTGTAGAGTATTGTGAGCCAGCCTGTCATCACATATGTTCTATACTAACAAAGGTAGGGGCTCCAGCTGTTCTTCTAAAAAAATCCACAAAAACCAACAATCTGCATCGCTGTGTATGATATTATGATATTTTACTAGAGCATCACTTAAATATGGAAGCACAAAGTGTCTTCCACCCACTTCCCACCCAGCCTCAGTATTTCTTTTCATGGTGTCAAATGCTAACAGAACATTAAAAAATCTCGGCTCCAGCCCCGCTTGGGATCTGTTTTTTGTTGGGTTTGTTGAGGTTTTTTCTTCTCAAATTGTTTGCAAGTTCTCACAGAGGGGGTTTTTGTTTAGTTTTGTTGAGGTTTGTTTTGGTTTTAAAAGTATCCAATCAATAGATTAGCCAGTGCTAATCCCCTGCTGTAAGGTGGCGAGTAGCCATCTCTTCTTGTAGGAAGGAGCGATTTATAATTGCAGATGCAATTGGTTCAAGATCAAAAAGAAATGTCAGTAATATTCAGTGTGAGCAGCACTGACTGCCCAGCTGGGACTCCTGATACATCCTGAACTTGGTTATCTCCAGAGAAAGCTACACGGCCACTGGCCGTGTTACACCCAGTAGCAACAGTTTGGTTAATGTTTTTGGCCAACGATTTCAAAACAAGCAGTTATCTCTTTCTAGGAAACGAATATTTCGCCATCTGATCAACTTTCCTAGCTACCCGGCCGTTTCAGGCTTTCATTATCATCAGCTCCTAAGGATAGTAAATTTGGAGTTGGTCTGTAGCAAGTTGTGAATTCGCACTATGCGCTACAACTACGGCATGCGGAAGATCTATTTCTGTTGGTTTTATTATAAAATAACTCACTCTTTTGGGGGGAAGTCAATTTTTTTTTTTTTTTTTTTTGCCTCTGTAAATCCAGCAACAATTCGAACCGTAAATTGGTAAAACAGATAGAAGAACAAGGCTGAAAGTGGTTTGATAAATGCGGTGAGAAGTTAATTAATTGCCGAATAGCGACTGTTTATATAAAATATTTCATCATGTAGACGTCTGAGGCTGCGTTTATGTAGAAGGACAGTTTCTTTAGATTAATTTTAGTTCCATGTCAAAGAACTAAAGAAAGTGACCTTAGTGTTTAGCTGCGTCATCTGATCAAGCTTCCATGGGTAGCGATTTGGAAAAAGCCAGATTTACCTCTATCGGTATTGATTTATCTCCTGGGGTTAGTAGAGTTAAGGTGTGTCGACACTGGGAACAACAACCAAAAGGAGGTTTCGATGCAGATTATCAATTATGAAAAGTAGGCAGACACGAACCAGGAACGTTTGGACATAAGGACGTCGGTACTTATCTGCGTCTCCAAATGGTTTCAGCCACGGAGTAACTAGAGGATTCAGAGGATCTAACATTTTAATTAGGAATTAATCTTAATTATCATTGTAAAGTCAGATTGGAAAAGAAGGGTCGGTTGTGTGATTCAAACCCTTCATTCGTCGACCGCACCTCCCCGGGAGCTAAAACCGGGGAAAGCTGAGCTGTGAAGTGCGCCCGGCAGCTCCCCTCCAGCGTGTCCACTTCGTTATGCTGCCCTTGCAACAGCCCCTGCAGATTTAATTTTCCAGGGCCAGGGCACCCTGTGAGACTCTGCTCCTTGCCGCTAATTCGAGACCAGTTATAAAGCGGGAGGAGAGGTCAAGCGTCGCTCCCACACCAGCACAGCCGTGAGAAAACCCCACAGAGCCGCCGAAGCCACTTCCCAGGGCTCGGCGGGCGCCGGGACGGCCTCGGCATCTGCTGTCTCGGCACCGGCTCCCGACTGCTCGGCACTCCGAGGCGCCCGGGACCGGCCCGTCCCCGCAGGGGGAAACCCCAAAGGAGTCCTCTCGCTCACAGCTCGGAAGGGGGCCGATGCACACCTGCATTAACTGTCCTCGGAGAGACAAACTGGAGGGGAGAGGGAATAGAGAAGAAAATCCCTTCTCCTCCAGCCGAAACACCCGACAATTTGCCCGTTGTCGCATGCGTGGGTTAATTTCGTAATGACACCATTGAGTTTTTAAGCTTTATTTAAAAAAAAAAAAACAAACCTATGCACTCTAGGAAATATCTTTCGTTTGATACTGCCCAATAGTAACAGGATGGAAAAGGCATGCGTTTCAGCTTTATGAGAAGATTTATTTCCAATCTTTGAATATAAAGCGTGTGAACTTGGAAACCAAAGAATGACAAAAGCGTTTGGAGATCTATAGGGGAAAAATAATCTTTCCTCTAGGATAGCAGATAAAATTGTCCTACGAGATTTTGGGGTGCTGGGGGAGCACAAGAAGTATGAGACAGCTTGTCTTGTTCTGCAGAAAAACAGCAGACGAGCCACAGTTTAAGAACCAGTTAGCACAGAAAGTGGGAAAAAGAGCTTTGATTTCCTCTGGAGGGGAAAAAATAAATCAGAGCCACAGTTTAAGACCCAGATCTAAGGAAAGGTGTTTACAATTTGATAATGTCAAAGGCGGAGAGGAGTTAATCAGAGGGATATCAGAGGTGGCGAGTTTGAAGCGGAGGAATACATGGCGACCTTCGCTTTTACAAGCTGCATTAAAAGTGACTCGGCTCACGGTACAGACGCGGCAACGGCGCTGGGGCAGCCTTGGGGACACCGATCCTGTGGTCTGAGGCAGGGCATCAGCTCCCCTGAACACAGGCACGAGATAATTTGGGAGGGAGGGAAACAGAACACATCCCCATTTCTTTGGTGGTTCCGCGTCAACTCCTCCGTCCTGACAGAAGAAAAAGCGCTGCAAGAACCAGGGAGGACTGGCAGCTCCTTTTCAAGATTTACCGACGTGCCAGCGGCCCACGAACACACGTGAGGAGAGCCCGGGAGGCCCCTCCGTGGGACAAGGCACGGCTGCACCCGGCTGTGGAGAAAGCGGACACCCCACCGACATGGCGAGGGCATAAATAACACCGGGACGGCCCCCATTAAGAGGAAAGTCGGGGGCCGGGAGAGAGGCTATACGTCCCCCTCCACCAGGCTGAAGTGTTTGCCGGGCCCTGGGAGGCAGAGGTAGGGGATGGTGCTGCCCGAGTAAAGCAGGGGGAAGGGCAGCGGCAGCAAGCAACGGCTGAGCACCGGGCTGTCCTTGTAAAGGGCCGGGAAGGAGAGAGCCGCCGCGGCTGCTGGGGGAGGCGGCTCCACGGGGGGCTCCGCCGGGCTAGGGCCCTCGGGCTCGGCCGACATCTGTCTCTTGAGCTTGTTGCGACGGTTCTGGAACCAGATCTTCACCTGGGTCTCGGTGAGGTGTAGCGCAGCCGCCAGCCCAGCCCGCTCCGAGCTGCTCAGGTAGCGCTTCACGTCGAAGGTGGACTCCAGCTGGAAGACTTGGCTCTTGGAGAAGATGGTTCTCGTCTTCTTCCTGCCTCCCGCCGCCGGCGACCTGCCGCTCTCCCCTCCGCAGCCCCCGGCCTCCCGCGGTGGAGGCTGCGGGGCCCCCAGCATCCCCTCCATAGGGAGCGGGGAGCCCACCCCGCCGCTGCCCTCCACCTCCAGACTGAGGCCGCGGTTTGTCCTCTCGTCCCCGAGCCGGCGGGGCTCGCTGCCTGCAACGGCAAAACGCAGCATTAGCTACCGCCTCTGCCCGCACCCGCGCCCCGCATGCACGGCCCGGCTGAGAGCTGGGGAGAGGGGATGGAGCCGAAGGGTGAGGTGGGATAAGGAGGGGAGGCTGTTGCTGAGAGCTGGGTCTCGTCCCCGTCCCGTCCCGTCCCCCCTTCAAAGGGGAGAGGAAGGCTTAGGACCCTTCAGTAAGGATCTAAGGAAATCTCTCCGCCAGCGGCATGCAAAGTCAGGGGCTCCTGGACACGGGACAAACAGCCAAGGAGGCCAGGAGCAGGTAAAACACCCTGGAAAAGTCCCTGGGAGCAGGTTGGTGCGTGTGCCGGTACTATCTACTCCTGTCCGTCTGCAGAGCCCAGATACCTCCTCCGGCGACTGCGTGAATGCTGAAGCTGCGTGTGTGTGTGCGTGTGTGAGTGAGTGTGCGCGGTGCCATCCCGGCCGCCCTGGGGAGGCCGGGCTGCGACCCGACGTGTGAGACAGCCTGCGGCGGGCTGCCTCTTCTGTACCCGAGTTGCTGGAGCCTTTACTGGAGTCTTGCTCCGCAGGCCCCTCTTCTTCCTCCTCCTCCTCCGGCAGCGCGCAGCGCGCTCTGCCGTGCTCCCGGGACGGGCGGCGGGGTCCGACCTGCAGGATACTGTCGATGCTGAAGGCCGGCGGAGCGGCCGGGGCCCGCGGTGGGCCTGGGCGGCTGCCCCCGAGCTGCACCATGGCGTGCCGAGCCGCAGCCGAGCCGAGCCGCGCCGTGCCGCAGGACTGGCTGCGGCGGGAGAGCGGCAGCGGCAGCCGGGGCGGAGGGAAGGCTGGGTCGGCGGAAGGGAGGAGGGGTCGGGGCGGCGGAGGGAGGGGATGGAGCTAGAGGCAACCACGGGTCTGAGGACGGGGGGAGCAGCGCAGGGGAGGGAGAGGGCATGCGGCAAGGAAGAGAAGGAGCTAAGAGCGAAAAGGAGAAGGAGCTGGAGGGAAGCGGAAGGAAGGGATGAGAGGAGCAAGCAGAGGTGCCCCTTTCCTCGCCCCTAATGGGCAGCCAGAGTAGGGCAGGGCAGGGCTGGCTACCCTCCTGCCAGGACCGTCACTGTTGGGGTGAAGGGAAGGCAGAGTCAGGCCCAAGAGAGCCCACGGGAAAGGCGAGGAGGAGGGGAGATGGCAAGATGGAGATTTCTGGATGGAAGGAGGATGGAGGAAGAGGACTGGAAATGAGAGCAAGGATGGGGTGGAGTGCGGCAAGGAAAAGCAGTGGTGGCGGTGAGAGAGGGAAGGTGGGAAAAGGGAAGCTGGGAGGCGGCGAATCCCTTCCGTGTGTTTGTACAGCACCAGCACGACCCCGGACAATCTGCTAGGGGCATTTGCTGCAGATTATGATGCCATTGTAAAGAGGTGGGAGGCCCTTGGGAAGGGCAATTCACACAGCCCGAGTCCCTTCCCTGTGGTTCTTCCACCTGCAGACCTTCAGCCGATGATGTAGAGTTTCCCTGGAGAGAAAGGAATCCCCTTTCCTTCCGAGGAGCCCCGTGGTGTCAGGCCACCCTGAAATCCACACACGTACGCGCCCATGGCTCTACAGAGCCCTTCTGTAGTTTTCAAGAGCTAAAAGTTGTGTGAGAGGCCTCACTTGGATGGTGACCGGGAGGGTTGCGCCTTGTGGGATATGTTTGGGGGGTGGAGAAGCGTTCGCCTGTGGGACCTGGGGAAGGCTTGGTCTCTTTCTCCGTGTAACAGAGAACTTTTTGTCCCCATCACCTACAAGCACTGCAACGTTTTAAAACCCATTTGCACGACTCAAGATTCAGCGACTCCAGAGTCACCATCCGTTCTGGATCGCAGGGAACCCTCTCCCTCCCTGCGATCATCTGTAAAGCCAGGAAAATATTTCCAACCGACTTTTAAGAGGCCTTTTATTCCTATTCTCGAGGTTTCCACTAAGAAAACTGCTGAGAACAAGCAAAAAGCCCTTGAAAAACAGTTGACAATAGAAGTGCTGACAGGCTCTTAAATATTGTGATGCCAGAGACTCTGCGAACTAAAATCAGGGCATCTCAAGGCGTTAATCTTTAACGCGCTGGTACTTAAGAGAACGGGTTTCAGCTCTTTTTCATGAAATTTGTTTCACTTTATAAGTGCACTCAGATTTTAGTGCAGCCGTCTTCTGGAGAGCTGTACGGTTTCCACCAGGAGGAATATATATATATATAATACATATATGGAAGGCATATATATATGTCTTCCATCAATACGATTATTGGCCAAATGCCTGAACTTGTTGAAATCTCCTGTACTGGTGGTTTTGATGGAGCGAAACGTCCCTTTAGAGAGAGCAACAGGGCGAGGGAAGGGGTAGGGAACAGTGGTACCAAATGCGAAGAAGCAGCTGGAAAGATGAGTTAGGAAAATCCGTGTGCGCTGGCATAATTTGGGGCACTTGGGTGCCAGGTGGGGCCAGTCTTTGCCTCGCACTCCTGTCTCGGCCTCCTCTCCTGCTGTCTGTGAGCAGGGCACGTCCCAGGTGCTCACATATGTTCTTGCTGCACACCATTTCCCTTTTAGTCTAGCAGAAATCCATCTTTAAAAAAAAAAAATCAAACGCATTGACTCGGTGTGCTTTCCTAGAAGACATTTTCTTGGAAGAAAAAGGAAAACTTGAAGAAGGCAGAAAATAAGAAGGAAATTGAAGGAGACATAAGTTTCAAAGCCCAATTTTTTCACCACAGCCCCCTCCACACCCTGAACTGTCTGAGCCCAGCACTGGGAGACTCTGTCCTCTAATAGTCTGCCTGGAAAGGCTATTCACCTTTTCTAGTCCCATTTGGCAGCTGTACAAATCCGATTTTGTGTTCTCTGACAAACCCTGTGCAGCGAGGGAGCACACTGCAGTCCGGGTCTCCCCAGCCACTGGGGCAAGATGGAATTAATTCACTGGCAACAAGAGTAGCCTCCGGGATACCCGCTGCAGCAAGTCCTAGAAGCCAGACCCCAACCGGGTTCCTCATGGCCTCTGCTAATTTCCTCCCTTATCTTCAAGGAGGGTTTAAGGACTTGGCTTCGCATGTGTACTTGGCAGCCCGAGCCCCGCGTATCCTGCAACACCCAACCAACCGCCTGAGAAGTGCACCCCTACGGAAGGTGTCCCCCCCCTTGGGCCCTCTCCAGACCCTCAGCAACCCCTCCGAGCTGCATTTGTCCCAAAACTGATGGGGAGTGATGGTGTCCGACGGGGTGGGAGACCTTGCCAGGAGCCAGAGGCATTACCAGGTGAATGGTTCGTTCCAGCTCTGCCAAGGGCGGCTTTGCCTGGGCTCTCCGAGCATTGGTTGAGCCAGAAAAGAGGGTCTTGCTGCCCGAGAGGGGTCCCCCCCAGCAACACTGCTCCGCAAAATCACTGTTCACTCCCCAAGTGGACATTCCGAAACGCCGTCTGTTAAAAGTAGCAACTTTCCTTACAACGGGTAGACATTTCCCGACGCTGATATTTTTTAATCCCGCTCTTCATTTGTATTTTATCTGGGTGGAATCTTGTCGCCTGGGACGTGTCACACGGAGGCCGTTACCGCAGAGCAGCAGCACAGGAAGAGCGACTCTTTTTCTCTGAATAATGTATTCCTGTATTAGAAGCTAATATCATGCTGAGTGGAAACCTTTTACCTAGGAAAAGCTTTTTACCAGAAATCACCCAGCAGACGTATCTTCATTTCCATTTTAGCTCAGAGCACAGAAAGTTTCCTACTCCAAATCAAAATCTGATGGAAATGAAATCTGATTAGATTCCCCAGAAACGCCAAAGAGTCCGGGCTCACTTGGCTTAGGGAACCGAGCCTGGTTTATCCCTCGATGTGCTCGAGGGTAACATGGGCCCTCTCCGGAGCTCACATCCTTTTGCAAACAAGACCCCGGTCTTTGCGCCTTCCCCTCGGCTCTCCCGGCGGGTGGGTCCAGAACAGAAGCGCTGTCCGAAAAGTTCATCAAAATAATCAGATGGCTTTGGCTACCTCAGCAGTACAGGTCCCTGAAACAAACCTGATTTGGGATTTTGGCATTAGCTGAGTATAGCCCATTGCTATGGTGTGGTCCCCTCCTGGCTGTCGTTCTCTCCTGGCGCCGGTCGGGACAGCGGGGGAAGAGAAAAGGGTTTCACAGGGGGGAAAGCAGCTCTCCCTCGGGCCCGGAGGAAGGCAGCTACAACTGTCACACACAAACAGGCTTTTCAGGAAGTTGGGTGAGCTAAGCTGAACCCTTCCACCCAGAGGTGCGGGACAGAGCCCGTGAGGTGACGCCAGGACACAGCGTCCCTGCTCGAACCCTTCTGTTCCACTCTGAGGGCAGGTCAAAGTCCTCGGCCAAATCGCCTCCATGTAACCCCTGCGCTCGACACCAGAGGTGTGCGAGGAAAATCCTAGAGAGGATTTGCGAATAAAATTACTAATTCTCGGCTGTTCAGTAGATGTGAGCTGCTAAAGGAAAAGGAGAGGAGAAGAGAGGAAAGAGAAAGAGAAGAAAAGAGAAGAGAAGAAAAGGAGAAAAAAAAGAAAAGAAAATGAGAAAAAAATTTTTAGTTGCACATCTAGATTTCCATTAATTCTTTTTTTTTCTTTTTCTTTTTTTTTTTTTTTTTTTTTTTTTTGATGTTCCTTTATCTCACCACATAGAAATGATAACGTTGGATCCTTAAGAGTTGAGAAACTCAAGGTAGGTAAATGAAACATTAAGACACCCGCCATAAAGTTATATTCATCGGCAATGCGACGGGAAATGTACGAGAGTTGCCTGGATCTAATTTGAGGCTGAGAGCACTAAATGCTGCGAGCCCGCCGAAGCCTGGAGCGAGTCTCTCTCGATCGATAGCGAGAGCGGGGCGGGGGCAGAGCCAGGCTGCCGCAAGGTAATGTAGCATAAGAGAAAGGGGGGAGGAATCGATCCAAATAAATTGTTCAACAGTGGAGCCAGCGCGCACCTATGAGATTTATCAAGTATTGATTTGCATTAATATTTTAGACCCGTGTCTTCGAGAAAAGTTATAGGCCAGCTTAAGCCGGTGAGCAATATACCATTTGCAAAGTAGCCATTTAACAAGGTGCTTTGCAGCGTATCGATCGTTTTCATTTAAAGTGTAATTAATAATAACATCTTACAGCATCTACACCAGGAATTTATTCCAGAAGTTCAGTTCGGATCCGAGTTTGATTTTCGTTTGCTTTGCTTAAAATGAAAATAAAATAAGCCTTTTTACTAATTATTTTTAATAGCGTCCAATACACACAAGTTATCTTTGTGAGCAGTCTGGCAAGGTTCTCCTTTGCCTCGCCTCTGGAGTGCCATCTAGCTAAGCTGTTGTAGCAACATTCATTAAATAAATGTCAACAGACAAGGATTTATGCTGCATAATAATATTACAGCTGTACTGTAACTGGATTTATTTTAAAACTATTCTGATGTTGCTTTGATCTATAAAACAGCAGCGTATGTCTCTATATTTCGCAAACAGCCTTTGCGAAACTACTTTGAGTTTTACAGTCCCCCAACATTTTTTTTCTAGCGTTCTATGTGCAAAGGGACCACAATGTGTGATACTTATTTCTTTGATTTGTTTAATAAAGAATATATACGGGGAAGAAAACTGCCAGGAATCTGCTGTCCTGATTTGAGGCGGGGGCTTGAGAATTGAGGGGGGGTTTGCCTGTGGAAATTGTCAGTGCACATACATCAGAAACTATGGCTGCTGCTGGCTGTTCCTCCGCATCCTGCAGATATTTCTTGCCAGCAGATACAAGGAAAAGTGTGATTAAAAAAGCTACGAGGTAAAGAAACCTGAGGTGTATATGCTCCTACTTTCAGCACATACTTTTAATAAGCCACTACACAGCACTTTCTGCAGGTATAGAATAAGGCGTAAGTAAGCACTTTTTCTTAGATGAATTCACGTCTTGCACCTTTTAATATTTTACTATGATCATAAGTTACAAGTACAGTGTATGAAAAAAATCTGTTTATTGATATAATCAGCACGTCTTTAAAAAACAAACTAATGTCAAAACACATTTTAAAAATCCGATTGATCATTGAGCCCTGCCAGTTCCTTAACTCCAAGAAAAGAATATTTAGTAGAATCAGAAGTATAATAATCTCATATGTTACTCCAAAGAAAAGGCTTGTGGAGAGTGGCAGGAGTGTTAAGTTTCGTGTTGGATTACAATCTACTCTGATATGACTGTAGTGAGTCAGGATTTTGCTCCAGTAGGTAACGCTGGGGATTTGGGGAGCTGGGTATGACTTGGGAAACGCTCTGGCCGCTTTCTCCCAGGGGCAGCCAGGCTGTGAAGGGTATCGAGTCAAGGGGTTGAGCCCCGAGAAAGATATACCTCCCCGGGTCCTCTCCTCTGCGCATAGAAAGGCTGAAGCCCTCCCGGAACCCCCCGCACCCCCAGCCGCGCCGCTTCCCATTCCTTCTCACGCTGCTCAGGGCCGTGCTGGAGAAGGACTCGCCCCGAAGGCGGGTTTTTGACGGATACGCAAAGAAAAGAACTGGAGAGGATCTCCCGGAGTGAGACGAGGGATTTCATAGCAGTTGGGAAAATAAAAATAATTAAAGCCCCCAAAACAACAACTTCCAGAAATGCGGCTCAAATCGAAAGAAGCATCCCAGCAAGTTAGCACTTTTCTCAGGAACCAGGCATATCTAGATATATTTCATTCTCGAGTGTTTTTGAGGCTTCCAGGGTCCTGATTTAGCTGTGCAGGCTGATGTCCAGAGCCGTGTTTCAGGCCAAAGCAGAAAAAAGGAAAAAAAGAGGAGGAGGGGGGAAATGGGGGGAGTGTGTGTGTGTGTGTGAAAGAGTTGGAGAGGTTGTAATCCGCCCCTGCTCCTTCTGCTCAGGTTTCGTATCAAAGCTGAAGCTGCACCGCATCTTGACGATCTATTTCATACCAAAACTCCTTGAGATTGATCCAAATACAATGTCAGGAGTAGGAAACAGCAAGGATTAGGCGTTCTTCCTTCACTGGAGGCAGGTCCGCCCGCACGTACCTCAGTAGATACAGCACCCGGCTCTCCCTGCAGGGACAGCGAGTGCTCCTAGCTGGTCGCTTCAATTACACCTGATTATGCCTTAAAAAATAGGATCAAAGCTTGACCTTCAACCAAAGCTGTGTTTTATAAGGTCATTTCCCCCTTAATATTTGGAAAATGAAATTCAAACCTTTATAAACAATGGTGGATCTGATATTCATTTTAGCAGTGGGTAGAGAGCGGAAAACGAAACAGTTATTAAAGGAAAATAAACAGAGTGGCATGCATAATACTTCATATAATATCACATTACAGGTTAGCTTGCATAACTAGCCATACAGCTCCCCAGTCTATCCCCACCTGATTATTTTTCTTTCCTTCCTTTTTAATTACCAGCGCGAACTATTGATCGATTACACAAACCGTTAAGAGATGGACAAACTGAGGTGCGCTTTCTTCAGCCTCCTCAGGAGACGGAAATATGGCAAACCCATTGGTAAAATACAGTATGTTGAGTTATATGTGTATATATGTTTCAACCGTGTATTTTAGCTGATAGTTTGAAAGGGAAATATAAACTAAAACAAAGAAATCAAATCCTCACAACTCGGGCTTCATCGAATTCATTCCAACAATTTGCCTTCAACTTGTTTCAAATCAAAAAGCCTCCAGCGAGAAGGAGCAGGGGGCATCAACACATGCTTGGGTATCGATCGGGTGAAAATCAAGAGTAACAATGGAAGAGGGGGATGTTCTGTACGGATTAAGTGGCTAAAACAAAGGGCCCTGGAGAAGCTGCGGGAGGCAGATCCGCTGAGTCCCCGCTCTGCACGGAGCGCAGCCGGGGCGCCGGGGACAAGGAAAGGTTTCCCGGCAGGAGCGCTGGCCCGGAGCAGCGGAGGACCTGAGGAAGGTAGCTTAGAGAGGGGAAAGGCGAGCTTCGCCGTCCCTGGGGCCCGGCCGATCCCTACATTCGTCTCAGGCTTGGCAGCTCTGCGGAAAGCTGGGAGGAAGAGTCTGGGGGGCTGCGGACCCCACGGAAAACGCCGGTCGGTGTCAGCCCGGGGCAGAGGCGGCGGTGAGGGCTTGACTGCTGCCACGGGGCTGCATTTTCTTTGGATGCGCAGCAGGGAGAGCCCCGCGGACTCGCTCCCGTTTCATGGCGGGGTCCTCATAGTCCTCTCTGTTCTCTCCGGCTGCTGCGAGTCGCTCCGAGTTTATTCCAAAAGTAAGTTTATTGCACGTTAAAAAAAAAAAAATCAAAAAGCAGAAAACCGAGAAAGGTGTGAGTGGAAAATGAAAATTCCGGGGGGGAATGGGGGTGGAGCTGGGAGCCGGGGGAGGGGGCGACGGGCACAGTTGGGCGCTCAGACAAGTCCTGTCATCTGCGATCGTAGGAACGGGATGGAGGCGGCTGGAAAGGTGCCCAGGGGGTAGCTGACGCCGCTGGAGAAGCCCACCAAGGGGGGCGACATGTGGGGCAGGGGGAAGCCCAAGGCGCTCGTCGGCGAGTTCTCGTGGTACAAAATGGGGACCCGCACTATCCTTTGGGCGGCGTGGGAGAGGTTGGCCGCCTCCAGGTCGGCTGCCAGTTGCCGCTTCCACTTGTTGCGGCGGTTCTGGAACCAGATCTTCACCTGGGTCTCGGTGAGATGCAGCGAGGCTGCCAGCCCGGCCCTCTCCGAGCTGCTCAGGTAGCGCTTCACGTCGAAGGTGGACTCCAGCTGGAACACCTGGCTGCGGCTGAACACCGTGCGCGTCTTCTTCTTGCGGCCGGCGGCGCGCTGCTCCGGCTCTCCCGGTTCCTCTCCGCGCTCCTCCTCCTCCTCTTCGCGGCCGCTCAGGCCCGGCCGTCCTCCCGCAGGGCCCCGCACCGCCGCCCGTCCGCCGCTGCTCGACCGCTCTGCCGGCTCCTCGGGCAGATCGGGAGAGTCCCGGTCGCTGGCTGCGGAGAGAGGCAGAGGGTGGAAGGTGGAGCGGCTGCTCCGGGCAGAGGGGGAGAGGGAGAGCATCGCCCGGCTCTTGCCCCCTCACCGACGCGGCTGTGGAGAGACCGGAGCCGGAGCCGGCCCGCCGCAAAGTCTCCCGCTGCTGGGCTTCTCTTGCGATAACCCCCCGAGTGTTTGTGTACACACACGAGCCCACATACGTATATAGAAGCACCTAGGTGGTGTTTCATGTACATATCCTCATCTGTGCACATATTCACATATACGCGTATGTGTAGACACAGCAAAGTGTATGCATGTATTTTCACGCGGATCAGTGTACATGTTTACTATGCAAAATACAAGTGTACATGTGTATATACACATGCATGTATATATTCAAAGAAGTATGTACATACACACATTATCTAAATAGACGTATGTACTTTTTATATCTGCATGTACACATATGAATACACGTGAGCTTTAATTTATATACACACATGTATATATTTACACACAGATACGGCACAAATATATTCACGCACATGTGTACACACATATACGTACATACAGAAGTATATTTCTGTGTGTAGAAGGGGTAAGTATAGGGGTGCGTGTGTGTGTATAAAGAGAGGTTAAAACCAAGTATTTTCCCTTCACGTTATTCTGAACTTGATAAACCAAACTATCGGGTCAGCTACTCTAATATCGGGACGCTGCCTTCCAACATGTCACCGAGGAATTTCCAACATTGCGCTTTCTATTTGCAATTTCAAAGGAAAAAAAAATCCTATTCTTTCTACAACAAAAGAAAAACAAGGAAAAAAAAAGGTAAAAGTTAAGGCAGTTGTTTCTAGAATAGATTTCTGTTTGTAGACGTAGTTTTGAGAGAAATTGAAAGTATTAATAAACCTATATCTGTGAAAACACACTCACGGGATTACAAATCATGTCTTTTTTCCTTATTGAGCAATCGTGAGAACTCTAAAGGCTCGTACAGGATCATAGAGACGCGTGGAGGGCAATATTTTTTCTATCAGGATAAAAATAACCAACCGATGGCAGCCCATTAACTTTTTCAGATGTTAATTTTGCCCCCCCCCCCGAACCCAGGCTCTTTCTCCAGCGTCCTTTCCAGCGAGGTTCCCGCAGCCTGCCCCTGCCTCAGCCGCGCTGCGGGAGGAGGGCAGTGCAGGGCCCAGCCCGACGGCTTCCCTGGCTGCCCAAATTCCTGCTCCCCGTCTTTTTGGCTTGATGGGTGGCCAAAAAATTAATAAATATATACATATAGATGTATAAAAAAGAAAGCCAGACACCTTTCTTAAAAAATAAGAAAGAAAAAGAGAAGGCGTGGAGGAAAGAGAAAGCAACACCCTGAGCCAGCGCACGACCCCTGTTTACATTTTGGGCAGCGGGGCGGAGGCTCCAGGTGCCGCACACTCAAGGAGCGTTTCCGGAGATTTACCCGCAGAGCCAGGGCGAGGGCTGCGGGCTCTCTAAGCGTCCCACTCCGCGCCCGCCCTCGCAGAGGGACTGGACACCCCAGGGGAGCAGAGACATCCTCTCGCCATCTGCAGCCGGGCCTGGCCATCAGGGGTAGGAAAAGGCTACTTACTGTCGGGGCTAGCGCAGCCCAGGAAAGCAGCGTGCGCTCGGCGGTACCAGCCGACGGCGGCGTCACGGAGGGGGCAGCCCGGGGAGCCGAGGTGGAGCGGGGAGCGCGGCCCGCAGCGCGGAGCCCCGCGAGGACCACCGCCCGCAGCTGCCCGCCGAGCCCCGCGGCCAGCTGCGCTCTCGGTGCTCAGGAGGTCCTCGATGAAGAAGGACGAGACGCGGGCGGAGGTGGAGCCGGCGTTTTCCGTGGCTTCGTCCGGCATGGTCGGAGAGGAGTGCGGGAGGGGGGGTCCCGGCTCAGCCGGCGGCTGGCTCCTCGGCGCGCCGCTGCCCAGCCGCCGCCTCCCGCTTCTGCCTAGCCCCGTGGATGCTCTCCTGGTATAAAAGGGTTTTTTTCCGGAGTAATCATTTCAGATCGCGGTTTGCCATCATTTCCTGCAAGCTACGAGGGGAGGGGGGAGGGGGAGGAGGGGAAGGGAACGGGGAAGGAAAAAAAAAGAAAAAGCAGCCAGACAACCCATCGGAGGCGCCAGATTCTGCGCGAAAACGCTAATAACGAAATAAAAATGTCACGCGAGTTAAACGCTGGGCGCGAGAGGGGGAATCCTGGGATGGGCGGAGCGCCGCGGCCAAGGAATGGGGGGGGGAGGGTGTCCGCGGGGGATGCGCGGAGCGCGGCGGGGCCGATGCGTGTGAGTATGCGTGTGCGGTGCGGGGGGTGCGCGTGCCTCAGTGGGGCTGTCACTCACGAGCTCCTTATTTAGGTCAATTAGGGAGCAAATCCCGGAGCCGGGGGGGGGGGGGGGGGTAGGGTGGGAGCAGCAGCGTTTGGAGGGGTAAAGGGAGGGCTTGGTCGCTCCACGTCCCGGCTCTTCCATTGGTTGTAGAAGGCCCAGCGCGCAGCCCAGCTGGCCAATCCGAGCCTCGGACACCGCCGTTATATTAATATAATTAATAATAATGATTCCTCCCTCCACCCCCCTCCGAGCGTTTCCATGTTCGCGGCGGCGGCGATGGACGGGGGAGATGCGCCCTCCGCCGCCCACAGAACCCGGCAGCCGCCGCTGCGGAGCGGTGAGATTCCCCCAGCCCAGGAACCCCGAGTTGGGGCGCTTGAACCTGGGGGGTGGGTCGATGGATCCCCGGGAGCAGGAATATCTGCAGTCGCGGACTGTCCTGCCGGTGGAGGGGAGGGTGTCCCGTCAGGGAGGGGGGGGCTCTCTGCTACAGCGTGTCCCGAGGCCCTGTTGGTGACATTTAACCTTCTACTTTATATATATACATATATATGCACATATATATGTACTTTCGTATATATGCGTATATTATACCTGTATAGTTTATCCGGAAAGAGCCAGCACCCGCGCATCGAAGCCGGGTCCGTCCATGAAGCCCGGGCAGGAGGCAACGGCGCTACACTGCCTGTTCCAACACCCAGCCCAAGGTTTCTGGCGTTACGCCTCCGAATACCAACCTTTTTTGTTATTATTTCTACTGTAATTCTACCTCATGGAAAGCCAAAAGCCTCCCTCTGCCTGCCCCCTTTTCACGAGACTTCTGGATCCTCACGCCTCGACACAGGGACTCCCGCAATCCCACAAATCTCCCCTTCGCTGCAGAGTGCTGGGGCAGGAGGGTTTTCCTCTGCCTTTTTCCTTGGGACCAGGCAAGCCAGGTTTGTAAAGGGACGAGTGGATTCAGAGTGCAAGCCGGAGACCCGTAGAGGTTTGGGTGAGTACGCAGATGTCCTTGCGATGTTCATTTGCAGGTCAGCTTTTTCCTCCCGCTCTGCTCTGCCTCCTCTGCCGGGATAATCCTACCTGCTCCCCTTTACGGAACTCCTGGAGAAGCACCGTTTTCCCAAGCCCCACCCCCCTTCCCCTCTGGAGAGAGGGCGCCGGTTGCTGCCCAGCGGGAGCGTCCGATGGGGCCAGGGCGCAGCCTGGTGCGGAGCCGGTGGCCCCGGTGCGGAGTGGTCGCTTCCTTCCCCAAGTGGCGGTGGGGACCTCTGAGGTCAGGGCCTATTTTGTAAAGGTAGGAAAAAAGACAGAAAGAAATAAATTTTAAATTTATATATGTAAATAAATAAATAGAAGAAAAAGGAATAATTCCTTTTCCAAAAACTCCAGAAAGGTGTAAATAGAGCTCTGAAAGGGACTCTGGAAAAACAGGAATATAGGGCGGCATGTTTTGGCTTTCGGTCTTACCTGTGCAGAGCCCGACAGTAGTCCGGTGAGCTGCAAACAGAGCGGAAGGGCATTCGTCACTTGTTGCGCAGGAGCGCTGTTAACAAACATCGCTTTCATGCTCTGCGCACCTTGGTGCTTGTTGCTGGGTAGGAAATACGAGTTTGACCGAGATGTCTTCAGCATCCGTAAACCACCAATTCTGTTTGACAGACTCAGAAAACAGATGTGTGCTTTCCGGAATAAAGAGAAAAACGTGGACCCTGGTTACTTCCATGCATTCTATATACAACCTGCAAGTGATATGCGCGTATCCTGTACTCATGTTTTATAAAGTGTTCTTACAGTGTGAGCATGCAACTTCTGTTATATTTTTTTGCTTTCCACTTAGAAATAGTATAATAAAATGAATATAAATAAATTTGCCTTTGTTTTTCTTTCTCAGTATTTCTTTAGCATAACGTATAACTTCCTGGGTACAGTAATGCAGAACAGTGTTTGTGCAAGGTCATGTACACTCAGACATACTCCTGAAACGCCAAATCAGGATGAGTATAATTCTATACCTGCAAATACATGTACGTACATACTCTCATGTACGGGGTATCATTTTGAGTTTGTAGTTACGTTTACTTATCTTTTACATTGCTATAGTGACTTGACTACTAACACTTAGTGCTTATTACTCTCTGTGAGGAGGAGGAGGAGGAGGAATAAGGCGTGTGTTTACTGGATGTCTCTCCGCCGCCAGCTAGCAGAGCTCCGTGTAGGGAGCAGAAAAAGCAGCAGGGGACAGTATTTTCGTAATTTAATGTCAGAAATACACCCCTGGCCCCTGTCCTAACTCCTTTCGGTGTCACTTACCAGGAGTAAGGCTGTGCGAGGGAGTCCTTTGCTCCGAGGGCATCGCCATCACCCCGGGACATCCCCCGCCGGTCCTGGGCCGTCCCGGCAGGACCTTTTCTTCCCCACCGCCTTCTTTCCCACAGCCACCTCTTCGCGGCACGTGAAACCTCTGCTTTTTGCAGGCAGCTGAGTGGAGAGGCTTTCGGTGGGCATCCAGCCCCTGCATGCTTCCCCGGGTCAGAAAGGAGCAACTGTGGCTTTGACACCAGATTTAGACTATGGGTTGCGGGCCCCTTATTTTTCCTGTCTCAGGCTCCGATTCTTTCCCGGATATATGTTTTTGTCTAAAGCTTTATAGACACCTCTAGCTCCGGCCAGCTCTGGGAGGGACTGGAGCTCCGGGGAGCTGCCGATGGGGTCTTTCCAGTTCTGACTCCCAGACCGTGTCGACCACTGGCCTGGGATGCCCGTGTGATAGCCCCCTCACCACCTCCGACGGCTCCCGAGACTTTGGCAGTGTTTGCTCTGTGAAAGTGCAAGGCACGGGCCAAGCCGGGCCGGGCTCCGGAGGAAATCAGCAGACTGAGGGCCGAAAACGTGTCCGTGGGTGTGACAAGAGCCTCCAGAGTGTGACAAGAGCCGCAGTGAAGCCGGGCAGGCCGCTCCCTCCGCTGTCTTCACACCTCCCGCGCGGCGCAAGTCCGCCTGCAATGCGAATGCAATTACCCTGCTGGTGTTTGATATCTCCCCTGGCTCTCCCCTCACCAGCACTGCCTCGATGTGTCGTAAACTGGAAGCGAAATGAAAGACAGGCTTGAGAGCTCTCTGCCTAATCTCTGCTCCTCCGCCCCGACGGGCCAGCAGGCTCTGGGAGCAGGATCTCTGCGGGACGCGTTTAACCCCTCCTGCAACAGGCAGCAGGGAGGCTCTGGGCAGGGGAATCGCCTCTCCCCTCTCCACAAGGAAACAACTGTCTTGAACAGATCACTCAGTTCCTGTCACCCTCCTAACAGATCCGACGGCAGCGCTACGGGCAAGGAAATTCTTGGCCATCATCTGCCTCCGGTTGATATATTGAGATATATAGATATGTATGTATATATTTGTAAATAAAACCAAATTTTCAGCCAGGTTCGGTTTAGTTATAACAATAAACCAAGTAAAGACCGTATTCTCATCTTCAGTAAACAGTCGGGAGCCAGATGCAAGGCAGATGCAAAGCAGCATTTTGGTTTTGGGTCCAAGACTCCTTCAGAGGAGCGGAGGTGGCGGTGGGATGGTTTGGTACCTACTGAAAAAACGAACATGAAAAATCAGCAAGAAGATGTTTCACTGCCTCTAAACCTCTGTGTAGCATCTTCCTTCTCCCGGAGAGGAGGGCTGGGTGAAGGAGTCTGCTTAGCTCCCGGATCAGCTGCCCAAACTTCCCCCTCCGGGGTGCCTCTCATCCCTGCATGGAACTTGCCAGGCCTCTGCACCGGGTCTGCTGCCCTCAGAAAGTCGCGGAGCAAGACCCGGGTAAGGGGTGACACATCCCTCTGGGACTTCCTGGGACAAGAGGAGGGGAGGTTTCAGAGAGGTGTCCCGCACAGCCCCCCCTTCCAGGCTCGGTGACGGTCTTTGCGTATCTCATGGGGGTACCCCATTTTGGGTGGCCTTTCCAGCAGCGAACCCGCAAAGGACAAGGGCAACACGGCAGTGGGAACCACTTTTTTCTGCAGGTAGAAAACCTTAAGCCCCTTCAAATATGGGTTAGATAGCACTTGAATGCAGCAAAACTTTGTGTAATTAATTTCTAAATTTGCAGTAAATATTGAGGGGTCCCCAAGGATGGTGAAACAGAAAATGATAATTATGGTTTGGGATTGTTTGTTTGTGTTTTCTCCCCGGTAAATTATCTCTATGAACACAACCCTACTCTATCCTTCACCACCAGTGATACTGGCAGAGAACTGTTTTCTCTTCCAAGGACGCTGCACGCTGATTCCTATGGCTGTATTCATTATTCACAGATAGTCACTAAGTGCTTTGGATGGAAACTTCCAGCCTGTAGCATGTCCTGACTGTCCATCATGCATATTTATTGCTCTTTATACATGTCGTACAATTGGGAGCATGAATCGCACACTGAAGCGCTGTTTCCTTGCTAAGTGAGGGGTATGTAAATCCATGATAAATTATGAAACTGAGGAATATCCTTGAGTAAGTGAATATAATAATGAACTAAACACTTCGAGGAAGATCTTGGGGAATACCTATTCCAACGTGTTTAAATTCCAGAGCCCTTTCAGAAATATTTATTAATTGGGTGACTGTAGATGGATAATCTCAAATTAAATTATATCTTTGAGAAAAGGTAGTCCCTACTGAAATGAGCTAACAATTACAATACACTCCTGTTTTAAAATTACTATTGCAGTAAGGTCTTTGGCAATGATTTTCTTACACAATTTTAACATGATTGTGGAGGGGGTTTTGTGTGTACAGTGAGAGAATGTGTGGTTTTATTGGTACTGGTTAGGGTCAGCCACAGGAGAATTATGGAGGTCATGTGAAATAGGTGCCAATAAAGCTTTTATTATTGTTATACAGACAAAAGAGCATTATGGAAAGAGATCCTTACCAGACCTAACCATGGATATTTTGTTCTGTTAACAATCAAGTTGGAAAATACAGAGAGACAGCAAAAAACAGTGATTTTTCAGAGCTGAGTATTAACCTATTATCCATAAGACTTTTGGAATTATTTTCCCTCAGAAAATGAAGTTCTCCTGAAATGAAACACTGCACACAACTCTTGATTTTGTCTAAAACAAACAACAAAAAAAAAAAAAATTAGGGAAAAAATATATTGCATTATCACAACAGAATATAACTGTTTAAATGTTGAAATAACATTTAGCAATTGATTTTTTGTGTTATGCAAGATAAGAAAATCAAACTATTTTTTTAATTAAGAAGGTAGATTTTATCTCCAGTCTACATGTACCTACAATTTGAACCTGAAGATTTTCTGCCAGAACTTGATGTTAAGGATTCTGAACTGAAGTTTTTTTAAGATATTGTTTCCTTACTTCATCCAATCTTGAATGATTTTAGGGGAGCATTAAACCATTGTCAAGGACTGTAATGATATTTTACGTGTGTTGATACATTGGATTCTTAGATCAAACTTCAAAAACAGTTGGAGCTTAGTACACTTAGTAAAAACCTCATACCCTCTTAAATCTGGTTGGCTCAGGAGTTTTAGATTAATTCCAGGACAGAGCCAAATTCAATCAAAGAAAGTATTAAGAACTTCCAGTACAAAACATCTTTTGTATTTTTACAGTCGTGTGAAAGGAAAATTGAAGCATGGATCAAAGTTAGCCCCCAAATAATATTGGGGTAAGAATTATACTAGCTTTTGTACTTTGAGAGTGAAATGATTCAAACTGTATGCATTATAGGAGAAGAGTTCAAGAAAACTTGTAAAAATTATGTGGAGCCTTATTATATTAAAAAATCACCTATATTTGTGAGTTACATTAATAAGAAGCAAGTGAGCTCTCATAGATAGAAAACAGCATCTCCTTTCCACTGAGTCACAATTTATCATTAAAGACGACAAGATATCAAGCTTTAAAACTGCCATTAGATCAAATATTTTTCACCGTCATGTGAAAAAGATACTTTTGCAAATCCTGTTTCAGTGAAGGATATAAATTCCCCCCTCCAACCCTCTGTCACCAATGATTTATATACAAATGCAAAAGCATGATTTTATTTTAGTCAGTGCAGAAATAATTGATACAAATCTATGAGCAGTTAATGTGAGTCATTAAAATCTTGGGATGAATGTAATTTTCAAATGGTTCTGTAATGTATTATAAATGGTTTTGCAATGCTCCAGCATATGTGGAGATACGTATCTGGAGATATATACAGTTACATACATATGAATATCTTTATTATGGTATACAAGAATTACATTTTCACATAGCATGAAAGTAGTGTTGAAATGCCTTTAGAAGGACTGGAGCTAGTCAAAATTAATACTGTAATGAACTCAGATCGTAATGCAAATCTATGGAAACCCCAAATGCATTCAGTTTCTTGTTCTGAATTATTTTGTTATCAAGTCTGATTAGTCCTAGAAAACCCTGAAGCAGTAGGAAGGCTGGGTCAAACACTGTGTGAACTCCATGGTAAAGCTCTGCTTTCTCTCGGCAGGCAGCACTGAGATGTGCTATCTTCCCTGGGATCGCAGTGGGGCTCTGCAGAAAACCCAACTATATCAGCTCCTTCTCATAAGATTCCCTTTTGACTTCACAAACTTCTTGAGTTGTGTTAGGGCGGTGTGAGCCAGTTTCCACAGTAATTCCTCATGAAACCTGAACACCACAGCCCGCATTCTGCCCTTGAGAGGACATGAGAAGTCAATCCAGAAATTTGCACAGGCCTCTGGCTATGAATAATAAAATCCACACTGCAGTTATCTGAAATTGGAGCAATAAGTGGACTTGCTGCACGAAAATTTCCATATCACACTTTGTAAATCCATGTCTTATCCAGAGGAAACAAAAGTCTATATTTAAATGGAGGCAGTACTGGAGAAATGGGCAAGGAGAGCTGAATGTACATCACAGCGCAATGACCTGCCGACTAAGGAGGAACAGGTAGCAATGTACCTTTTATCTTCTTCTCTCACTCAGAATTCTCCCCCCACATCTACTAGGGGGGTGGAAATTAATCAAAATAAATTGAGATCTCTACATCTAACCTTTTTGTTCTGTGCTGCTGTTAAAGAGAAAACATATCTAGCCAATATTGTCCACATATTCAGGAGCTAATTTTCATACAAAAAGCCAGCTGAATCACTTTGCATGTCTACATCAAGCTCTCTGGTCATGGGGGGGGCTTTCTTGCCACTTCATGGCAATACAAACCATAGTGCAGATGTGTGAAGGGCAGCCCTGCAGAGAAGATGCAGACAACTGAATTTTATAAGAGGAAGACACTCAGCTGGAGATGGACAGTTTAACAGGTAAAGCAAAAGCCACATGCACAAGCAAAGCAAAACAAGGAATTCATTCAACACTCCCCATGGTCAGGCAGGTGTTCAGCCATCTTCAGGAAATCAGGGCTCCAGCAGGCGGAACAGTTACTTGGGATAACAAAAGCCATCACTCTGATCATCCACCTGCTCCTTCTTCTTCCCCCATCTTTCTATGCCAAGCATGATACCATACGAGATGGAATATCTCTTGGATCAGTTGAGGTTATCTGTGACCCCCACTGTGTTGGGCTGTGTCCCTTCCCAACCTCTTGTGCACCCTCAGCCTACTCACTGGTGGGGTAGAGTGAGGAGCAGAAAAGGCCTCAACTCTGTGTAAGCACTGTGTAGGCAGTAACTAAAACATGCCTGAATTACCAACACTGTTTCCAGCACAAATCCAAAACATAGCTCCATACTAGCTACTATGAAGAAAATTAAATCTACCCCAGCCAAAACCAGCACATTCTCCATCCCTTACTGCATATCATTTATGCCATGCTTAGGTCCCATACTATCCAATATATTCTAATTACACACCACCATCCTTTCCATCCTTTGATATAATAGACATAATTGTCCTAGTTTATGGATCAGCTGTGTAAAATTTCCACAAAATGCTCATAGATTTCATGTAGTCCATGACTTTGTGCTCCATCTGTTATGGTAGTCACTCAGGACAGGAGAGATAGTGTATTGTGTGGAGTTACTGGGCACCAAAACCAGCTCAGGTTGAAATTAAGTCCCTCTCAGCTAAAACCAGCACACTTGTCCTGCTCAAATGCTTCATATGACTTGATTTTCTTGGCTGAGCATGAGTAGGCAAGCTAAATAGGATCATGTCACAGGCTTAGGTAAAAGTCTGTTCATACTCTTTACTGCAAACTTAATTTCTGGCAGATTTTGGCCCATCAGTCCCCTTCCAGACCATGCCAGGGCATTTATAAGAAAACAAATTTCACGGACTGCTCCTGGTAGATATCAGGCTATTCTGTTTTGGAATGGAAGAGCATGTAATCTGCACACCTATGCCATGTCATGCCATTTGCATTTAGGTTTAGTGAACGGGGTCAGCATGGATCCAACCTGAAGCACTCAAGCCCCTATAAGTCATCTGGTAATGGTCAGCAGTTTCCTCAGATAGCAGGAAGAAAAAGTGCCCTGTCATCATGGTGTGCGGTTATGGTACTTAGGGTAGGTGATGTGTGTTTTGCAAAGGAAAGTACCTCTTGTCTACACTTTCTCCTCTCCCCAGCCAGCATCCTTGCAAAAGTTTGGCAAGCACCAGCCCTTTAGCAGTATTTATAGCTATACCACTATCTGATGAGCCACTCTAAAAGTAGGCTAACTCAAAACATACCACATCTCTGCTAGGAAATGCAGATGTGAAGGGATATCTGGTTCTAATATACAGATCACCTTATGGTGTGGCAGGTTTCAGTTTCCACAATAGAGAGTGCATTTGTGCTAGGAGTGATTTAAGCCATTTGGGACTTTCAAAAGCAGAAACCCTTCCTGAACCTTATTGGAAATGACTACACTTGGTGAAAAAAAAAAAGGAAGAGAAACTAGAGGGCTGATCCAAGATCATGCACCTCTAAAGAGGGGAAAGGAAGCCTTTTCCAAAATGTTGCTCTTTCTCACAGCAAATGCATAAGTTGAGCGTGAGAGAAGTATCTCCATTCCCTTGCTGAGCTATGGAGTCCTGCTAATGCTGACATCATAATGCAAAAAGCCACCAGGTTTAGTTCAAAACAGTTTAATAAATCTTAGCAATATTTTTTACTTCATTTTCCTTTTTTCATATCTCCTTTTGCTGAGGAAAGCAATAGGGAGGACAACAAAGCAGGATTTTCCTTTCAGTTACACCTGGTGCATTTGAGCTGATATTTCTCTTTCCCTCACTGCACGGAAATCCCTTAGGAAGAGCAAAATATCAGCGTAAAGATTGGCTGTGCAGATTGAAGAGAAAGATTTTGCCCTTGGGTCCAAAAGCTGGAATGTTTTCTGCAGATCATAGACTCCATAAAACATATGTATTTAATAAATAAGCAAACAAGGCTTGTGCTTGAATGGGGCTTCCGTGCAGTAACGGAGAGCAACATTTGGCAAGTTGGGGTTGGGGAGTTGACACTTACATCTCTTGTAACCCAGAGCCATGGTTATTTTGCAAATACCTAGTTTTCTTCTTCACACCAGCTGTGCTGTTGAGGTGCACAAGAGGAACCTTTTGTAAGCTTATTCCATGTGATTGGAAATGGTGCTTCTTCACAGAGCTGTTTGTCTCCATGCAGAAAATGTAGGGAATGTCTACCTTGTCAAAGAAGTAAACCAGATGAGCTGAGAAGTGTTTCCCTCATTCACATCTGCTGTCTCACTGCCTTCACAGGTCAGCATGCAAAAAACCTGAGGGGAAGCAGCTGGAATGATGCCAGCACTCTGGGCATTTGGTACACCTCTGCAGCAGGAGTTCAGAGTCCTTTCGTATCCCTGTGCTGTGGAGCTGTCAGCAGGTAACACACTCTGTCATATATTTCAGAGCTGCTGAAATATTATGTGCTCTCCCTCCGCCTTTTGCAGAGCACGCCTGACCCTGCCTTGCTCCTTGCTTAGGGTGAGGTGGTTTCAATTCCCTTGGCAGCCCTAATGGGTCATCCAGGTTTGGTCAAGCCTAAGAAGCTGTCCTCTTCCATTTAGCAAGAGAGAAACATGTCCACCATCTGCTTACAATTGCTCTCTGAGATGCTGAGCGTAGTCTTTGTTTTTGCTTGTCTCCTGAACATTTGACAATGTGAACAAGATCTTATTGGTACTTTATGGTTGTCAGACTGAAGGCTTGGACACCACCAGGTCTCCTTGGGGTTCAACTGGGATGGAGAACGCATGTGTTAAACAAGGTGGCTGTCCACAGCAGTGAGCACATTTCCAGCACACTGCGATCCCCACTTGGGGCAGGAGACAGACAGAAGTTAAATGTCAAGTCTTATAGATCTATCTTGGCTTTTTCTGTGTGGAGGGGCAAGAGGGGCACCTGATGAGGGTGTCCCATCTCCCCTCCTCATGCACCCCTAATTAGCAGGGATGAATGCTACTGCCAGTCCTGCCAAAGGTCGCTGTATAGGACAATGGCATTAAATCAAACACCTAACTTCTAGTGGGTTTATGCTGGTTGAGATGAAGCCTACCTTTATTTTTTCATTTCCTGGCTGCTCCTAGCTTGTCTAACTGCAATAATCCTTTCCCTTTCCTTCATTTGTGTCTTTTGGTGTGAAGAACAGCAGAAGCAGACTAAGGGCTTTTCAATTATCCTTAAAAATGCATTCATATAGCTTCAAAAATGTGCCATACTAAAGTGCATGGCAGACATTCCCTTACATAAAGTGGCAAGTTTTGTGTGATTGTGACCAAATTATTACTTAGTACAGTGAAGTCAAAGTTAAGTTCAATTAAGGATAAAATCCACGGTGTTTGCTGAGATTTGTTTTTCTTTTAGTCCACAGGGATAAAAAACAATTGATTCATCTGGAACTCTTCATTTCCAGTATAATTTTGTTTCATTAAGCACAACAATTCTATTATTCTGAATTAACTATATTTGGTTCTGTGTATCTAACCTCACGGCCAATTCTGAAAAAAAAGAACCCCAGAATAATGAAGTGACAATGAAATATTTCCTTGGGCTTTGTGATAGTGAAGTGTTGTGGGCACCTCTGGGATCAGCAGACCATTAATAAAAGACTTTGATTCTGAGTTAGAAACAGCAAGCATCTTTTTGTCTAACATTGGGTTGTTGCTTTCTGTCCTGTGCGGACGATCCCAAGTGTTCCTACATACAGGTTTTTTCTTTTAATATATCTATTAAGGCCAGTTTAAAAAAACTCTGGAATCCACTGAGGTTTGGCTCAAAAAAGCTACAAATTTAAGTGTGGGTTATCCTTGAGAAATCTGAGTAATCTGAACTCTTTCTTTCCGCAAGAACCTACAGTTTGCATGAGGCATGGGAAGGCTAAATAGGGATTTAAGCAGTTCTTGCAACTTTCTGATCCCAAGTGACCATCAGTGCTATTCAGACAGCTTTGGGAGCCTTGCTGACACTTAATGAAGACCTGTAGATTTATAGATTCAATTTAAAATCAGATTAATATCCCAGATTATATCACTACTACCTATTTTGCAAACGCTAATAAAACCTAAAGATATTATCCATATCTAATCAGAAATTAAGCAGGATATGTAGACACAGACTCTTTAAAAATCTACCATTATCACCATGTTTAAGAAAAGAAGTATAAAAATCTTAAGGCTGTCTTTTCATGGAGCCTGAACCTGGGGAAACTGTTAGCTGGTATGTGAGTTTATATGGCTTTCATTTGGCTTTAGATCCATGTAATGTGTGTATCTGGATGAGATCTGAAGAAAATAATGCAAAATCTGTGTCTTCCCCTGAGTTGGGAATTTTCTGATTAAGTATCTGGATCAGACCTATTTCAAGACTGTAATCTTTGACTGCAGGCCATACAGCCTTTCATCTGGATTTGCCTTATTTCTATTCTGCAGCCTTATCTGACGTTTATCCCAGGTGCACATATAGCCAGACTTCCTTGGTATGAAACAGTACACCTCTGAAGCAATACATGGGAAAACATTTTTGCTAGCAGGAATCAGCATTTCCCATCTTTTCCTTGTGCAAACACAGTGAACAAAATGAGTGCCTGGTGACTCTGAACTTATTTTGAAAGAGATTAAAGTCTTTCTTGTTACTCACCCCTTTAGTTTCCACTTCTTGTACTGGATGCGTAGATTCATGGATTGCTCTATCAGGGTGTTTTAATCTGCTTTCAAAACGTGTGCTGGTATACACTTGCACGGAAGAAAATGCAAATAGAAGCGAAACAGAAGTGAAAAAAAGATGACAAAGAAGAGCATCTTTGTTAACCCTTGCCCACAGGTATGATGTGTAGATGTGTTTTAGTTGCTTAAATACCAGGGCAGAAAGCTACCTGGCCGCCTTCGGGTAACTGCAGACACAATCGGCCTTACCACAGTGCCACCTCCAGGCCAAATCTCTCTCTTAATCAAGCACAGACCTCTGCAAAGGGCCCTCAACCGGCCTTGAGGTTGCTTTTTTCTAATTCTTCGTACTAAAAGTTTAGTCGAAATGAAGCCGTGGTGTTAAAAGGCTCCAAAAGAGTCCCAGTACCTCAGAACTCATCGAGATGTTCACAGATGTTGCGAGACCATAGTGCATGTAATTGATTTCAAACAAAAATCAATGCTGGGGTCTAGATAGAATAACATTTTCCCTTACAGTTCTGTCTTGCGCCATCCAAATGCGTAATAAACTTAGATCTGTACTTTTGCCAAGTTTCAATTTATAAATAAAAGGGCTCAGAGCAAGCCAATTTTCCTACTTAGTTTTAAGAGCTAATACTCTGAAAACCTCAAAGCTAATTAAACTGTTCATTGTCCTGCTGCATTTAATTATTCAGATATTGATCTAACAGCTTAACACACAAGACAAAACAGTGACATATTTTATATTTGGAAATGGAAAAAATAGGAAGCAGACCTGGTTTAAATGGATTTAGCCGTTAATAAATGAATTCAAAGAGCAGTGTTTCCAAGTGTTGATTTTTCATGCCCCAAAGTCTGTCTATTAAAAAAAAAAAAAAAAAGAAAAGAAAAGAAAAAAAGACAAAAATGTAAGTTACCCCAAACAGCCCTCTGAAATTGGCAATAAATCTTGCTTCAGATCTCACATCTAGCTGAGAAAAGATCCTACACGGTACAGTGCCAAGCCCATGTGTCCCTGTGAAGATGAAGACAAGTCATTTGGCTAGGAAAATCAGACTAGCACAGAGGAGTCCTGTGTTCAAGTTCTGACCCTACCTGAGACAGACCTTGGACTAATATTTAGCTTGCCTTGTTCACACTAAACTGAGTCTTGGGTAACATGGTTTAGTGCGAGGTGTCCTTGCCCATGGCAGGGGGTTTGGAACTAAATGATCTTAAGGTGCTTTCCAACCCTAACTATTCTATGATTCTATGATTTTATGATTACTGCCTGCATACTGAGCCTCATATGTTTCCCTCTATAACTGTTGTCTTAATTTAGGTCACCTTCTATCCAATATGGGATTTGTTCTTAAGGGGTGCTTAGCCTTGGGACCATAATAGAAACCCCACCACAATACAGAACAAATTGCTCTTATATGGACAACCCCAGTGAGGTTCTTCTTTTGAAAGAAGGAGTTTGTGTTCCTCCTTAGGTTTTTTTTGGTTTTTTTTTTTTTTTTTTTTTTCCTTGCCTTGGAAACATCATCACCTTCTTGGGAAGCATTCTCATGATTTCTTTGGAAAAACTATTTTCTCCCTCTCCACCAGAATTTGTGAGGCCTTTGGAGAATGAGAAACACAGATGTTCTGGGTCCACCAGCATCACTTCCAGTTTTATTACTGCATAAAGCAAAAAACCAGAAGCTGGGTTATTTGGAGTGGAAATCATCTATAATTTAGCCATTTACAGCTAGCCTAGACACCCTAAACTGCACAGAAACATATGAACATAGCATACAGTCTATCTCATCCAAAGGACTATTTATCAGATGTCCTTTGCCCTAAAACTGTGCAATACCTTCCACTGGTTATAAGGAGAGCCCATGCTGACTGGCTGAGATACACATCTACAACATAGTTAGGTTGCTTAAATGTGGCTGCTTGGTGCCCTTTGATATTCCCAAAGACATCCAAGGTATCTGTACAGGGCTTCAAGTGTGATACGGGACCTCTGAGAGACTCACATGGTGCCAGAACATGACTTTTTGATGCTGTATGGCTCAAACAACACTGGACATATTGGTTTGGTAACTAATTCCTACCTTCAAAGACATTGAGACAAATGCCACCATTAATTACTGTGTTTTTTTCAGATAACACATCAAAAAGCAAAGTGATTCATTAAATCATCGGCAGCTATTCGCTCTGGATTTGATTCTGCCTGTTGGATGTGGCCAGAAGCTCCCTGGGGTGAGGGCTGGCACTCCTGCTATGGATCAAGAAAGCAAAGCAATCAAGAAACCACCACAGAACAATTCAGTTGTGTAACTGTCTGTTTACAGTCCCCCTAGTGACACTTGGAAAGCCACCTTGAACTTGGCTCTGGGGCAAGAAAAGTCATGAAATTACTACAAGGTAGTGATCTGCACAGGCAGGCTTCAATGCAAACCTCTCCGATGTTTTTGATTCCTCTGAAGTGGAGACCTCACTGTAAGATTAACGTAGACTGCTGACCCAGCCCTGAGGACTTCTTCACACAGGGCAGCACAGGGACTTTGGTGGGAGAAGCAAAGCCAAAACTGTAACAGCAAAGGAGCACAGAAGATAGCAACAGACTGTAGGAAGGGCTTTCTACGCCTTAATCTGGCCAAGGTTGCACTTCCATTCAGGACTGTGACCCTACAAGCTGCTAAGGTCCTATGGCTGGTCATTACATGGTCCTGGGATAATATATTTCTCCTCAGGAAGTAAATTTAAAGTTCTAATAGCCAACATGCATTTCAGTTCAATGGCTCAACAGAGGGTTGATTTAAAGCCTGCCATTTGGAAGGCATCCACTTTTTATGCAAAATGTGCTTTGCTTTCTGTCAGGAGCAAGCATGGCTTTCCCCTTAATTGGATCTAGCACAAGTTGTAGGTAGAATACATATAGAGGAAACACACGAAAATAATGCATGGCATATGGTCATTATTGCCGAATTCACTGGCTGGTAACTCAGTATTTTGCATCTCCAATTTACAGTAACTGACACCAGATAATACAGTTGGGATTAATCCAAGCTTTATGAAATGTTCCAAAAACTCAAAGCTAATTACTACGCTTGAGATTCCCAGATTGGCATATGGTGTTAGAAAGCATTGTGCAATTTAGGGGAAAACATAAATTCTGCAAGAACTGCAGTTTGCCAAGGAGCTAGCTTTCCTCTCAGATTAGTTACTGCTAATTGCAGGGAAGTTTCTTACACATGCCAGTGTGTTTCATTTTGAATCTGTTAGTCCAGTTCCTAGTGCCTTTTAAAAAGTCACCTTATTAAAACCATCCGAAGAAAATCTGGTTCCCAGTCTGGCCAAGAGACTAGAATTGACTGTCATAAACCATAGCAGATCACTTTGCAGTCACATTTAAATCAAGCTTAATAACATTAAAGCTTGTACATAGTGGGAAATTCCATTTTAAATTCCTTCACCATCTGTTGAATAAAGATTAGCCGACAGTATTTCCCTTTGACTTCTCTTTTCCTTAGGGCTCTCGGTGCACAGATGTAAGTTTATAAAGGCTATGCTAGAAGTGGGGAGTCAGGAGGGTGAGCAGAAGGAGCCGGACCGAAGTGGGAGGTGAGATCTGCTGATGGGCATTGGAGACTGAAACGTCACCTTGCCACAAACTGGTTGATCACAGTGAAATTATTCTAAAGTTAAGTTGCTTGTTAAGCCTTTTCTCAACAGATCTCCACTGTTAGGCTCTGGGATCGCTGATGGAGCAATTTTCTGTTACACAACTGTGGGCGAGTACTTTTTGCCCCATAATATAGCACTTCACTGTAGCCGTCCGAGCCCTCCCTTCTGCCATCTAACAGCACCATCTTCAGGCACATTTTAAAACCTATCAATTACCTAGCGGCGACCCAGCAGTTCCTCACGCGGGCGATGCTCTTTTTCTGGTGGTGAGTTCTCAGCTCTCCTGTTTTTTCCATGGGTGTTGTCTGTAAGGCTTGACACTTGTCACAATTAAGCTATCAACTCAAAATGCGACAGCCAGCTGCCTCCCAGTTGTGCTCTTTGTGTCCGTGTGATCGAATCTTTCCTCAAATGGGCCCTTACATTTTCTTTAACCTTTGTGCCTGTTTCATACTGTTTATTTTAATTATTTCTTGATCTTTTTCCAATCACTTCCATAGAAAGACCTACTTTATTTTCACGAGTAGATTCAAACAGCTTATTTCAAATTCCTGTTCTTTAACCTTGAAAGAGACAAAGAGATTTCCAGGTCAATTATATCCCTAGGTCAATTATATTTCATTACCTGCTTGACTTCAATGTACGTTTCTAACACAAACAAAATCTAGTTAAGTCAAAAGAAATACATGCGTTATTAAGCTCTAGCAGTTGTTTTTGTTTCATGTGTAAATCAAAAAAATCTGGGCCTGCTGAGCTTTCGAATCACAAGAAAATGCAACGAGAAATACTCAGTGCACTTTATAATGTCATTGTAACCACCTATTATTATTTCACTTAAGGAAATGCCATTTGCATTATCTGTTTATACCTCACTTTATTTTCTTTTCTATAGTCCATAGGAAAACCAGCAGCAAAGCTTCAATTACCATGCAGCTTTCTGAAGCTATTGGAAGGCAAAGTGAGACAGGCAGAGCCCCATCCCTTCTACTGCTTGCCACCACCCATGGTTTCTGTGCAAGGCACGTGTAAAGCAACTTTAATTTCTTTATAGGAATGTTCAGCTTCTAAGAAGCACGATAGCTGTTTCTGCTCTTTGTTTGCCAGGTAATAAACGGAGAAAAGTCTCAGTTTCTCTTTCTTGCCTTCTGGTGCAAAGGGAAGGGTGATGCTTAACTTTAGGGACCATCTTTACGTCGAGAGTTGTCTCTAACAAGTTTTCCCTGAATCCATGGGACCTCTTCGATCATGAGTGCTGTGTCTGGCAGCGCTGATGGGAAAGTACATGTTTTCCCGCCTTTGCATCGCTAGATAAACCAACAACGTGATGACATTTGAGGTTTTCGTTAGTTTTTATTTGGGAAAGAAAAATTTTTCAGTACCAAAGATGCCGGATTTGCCAATTTTCAGTGCATTCATTTTTGCAGCAAAAATGTAATTTCATCTAAGAGTTCTCATTAAAATGATAGCCTCTGCAAGGCGTCTGCAGTAAATATTGCAGGAAGCAGCACGTTTCAGGTCTCATTTTATTGCATGCACTTGATGGGCACAGCCGCAGAGTGCAACCATCACCAAATGAAAGGGAGAGGGAATGCCGGGGGAAAAAGGCCAGCCCGGAGCCTGCGTCCGGGATACAGTGGTCCGGATCGTGGAGGGCGGGTGGCCGGGGGGACGACGACGGACCCAGAAGTGGGGGTCTTCAGACATTTCCCTCTCGGAAAAGGGCATATTGCTCTCCCCTGATTTGCTCCTTGCTGCCCGCAGAGCTGCAAGGGGGGACGCCGGCCGGGGCGCCGGGGGCACGGCCGGGGGATGCTGCTTTCCCCAGGGAGACTGAGGGAGGGGGTGAAGGGTCTCGGCCTCTGGACAACGAAGCCTGGCGAGAGCTCCGGGGGGCCAAGCCTGGTGGCACCGGCTTGTCTGAGACCCTCGGCCCTGGGGAGCAAGGCTGAGGGAAAGGGGTGCGCACAGGGGTGCAGGTCCTCCGCCCTGGGTAGGAACTGGGCTGTTCATAATGAAGGGCCTTTTTGATGTCTTGTAGCCGACGATAAAAGGCTTCCTGGTCCCCTCCCCAGACTTTCCTGCGCCCTACTTCTGGGCGAGAGATAGCCTTTGCGGGTTACTTTAAGGAGACGGAAGAGGCTGCGGTACCGGCCGGGAGGGAAGAGAAATGCTGGGAAAGCACCGAGAGGGAGGCCGTGGGGAGAGGGGGAGCGCGGAGCACCCGGGCCCCACTGCTGCAGAAAGCTGGTGCCCGGGCCAGCCCCAGCCCCTCCTGGAAACGTCGGTGGGAAGGGAACGCCATCCGTGCCCGTGTCCGCCCCTTCGGTCAGGTCCGCCTGGCACGGGGGCCTCAGGTCCCGCCGCTCCTGCAGCATCCTCCCCAGGCTCGGCCGGGGCAGAGTAGGGGCTCCCTACGGCTTAGCCTCCAGGTGTCGTGTGTGACCCCCCGAGCGCGGCTGCCGGCGAACGGGAGCGCAGGACAGATCCAGAAGCCCTCCCGGCAGTTCGGACCCATAACCGGCACCGGAGAGCCTAAAGCTCCCCCTCACTGCTCCACCGGCTCCGCGGCCTGCCAATCCTGAGAATAATCAGGCATAGAGGAAAGGATTTATTTTATTATATATTTTATTATATTTTATTTTATTTTATTTTATTTTTTATTTTATTTTAATCTATCCTATCCTATCTTATCCCATCCCACTCTGCTCCATACTGTTCTATCCTATTCCACTCTATACTATTATATTTATTTTATTTTTTGAGGGAAACCCGTTTTTCAAGCTCATTTCATTTTTCCAGACCCCTCGGCCCTGTAACCCGGTTTCAGGGCCTCTCACAGGAATAAGCAAAGAGGTGCTTCTCCTCTCAAGACGCCTTTGGGGTCCCGCCCCTCTCCCAGGGCGAAGCAGGGGCAGCAGCGCCTGAGCGGCCCCGTTGGCAAAGCGAGATGAGCGCAGCCGGGGTCTCCAGCTGGGAGGCAGGGAGGTCGGGGAAACGGGGTCTCAACTTTTGCACCCCAGAGCTGCTTCTCTGCCCAGCTGGGAGGTGAATTCCCCGCCGGTCCTCTCCCAGGGACTCATTTCCTTCCCGGCCCGGGATGCGGCATCCCCACCGCGGGATTTAGGTGAAGCGTAACCGGCTGCCGACCATTCGGGATGCGTTTATTCGATAGTTTCACCTTGCCCCCGAATACAAGTGTGATAATGTCGTGAATATGGAAGGCGAACGCGGAGCAGAGAAGGATGCAGGGCGAGGGATCCTTAGTCCTCACGAAGGAGGATCTTCCCAATAATTTCACTTCAGGAATCTGTCTCTTCCCTCCTTTGGCTTTATCCCAAAGCAGGGAGATGTTTTTCATCTATTTGTTGTGGTTTATTTATCTACTTATTTATTTTATATTTATTTTAGAGGTGTAGCTGCCTTTCCTGATCATCTGGAAAAATGGAAAAAGAAAACAAGAATATTTCCAGAGTATTTAGTTTCCTTCAAATAAAGATTTTACACTATTGGGTGTTGTGTTTTTTTGCTAGCACCCCCTGGGGCTGGACCAAACAAGGACTGGTCTTAAATTCATACACAAAAAAATAGGTGACCATCCAAAATAAAAGATATGCCCAGCTACAGCGGCTCCATGTAGGAAGTGCCTGAGTCCTGGCATTCCCTAATCTTTTCCAGGTTTGATTTTACAAAAGCAAAGGTCTTTTAAAATAAGTTTTGATTCTTTTCTAATGTGCACATCCTCAGCCATTTCGTTGCTCTGGAGCCCTGTTCATATCCATCACAAAGGAAACTTTTACCTTCATTTTTTGGTGAAAATCAATAGCAGAACAAGTGGGATATATCCCACGGAGATGTGTCCTGCCTCTGTGAGCATTGTAACAGCTTTTGAGCATGGGTACAGAGCTCCCCATGAAACGCCAATGACAGCTGATTTTCCACATACACAGTTTTCAACAGATTTTCTCCTCTAACTTCTGCACCTTCATCTTCATCTTTTTTTTCTCACCACCGGGGCTCTGTAAAGTCCTTCTCCAGCCAAACATGTTTGTTACTACCCCATGTTTTGTTTTTACACTGATTTACCCTCCTCTCACTGCCCTTCCCATTGCTCCTCTGGATTTTTGTTCTCTTCTCACTCAGAAAATGCTGGTGGCTGCTTCTGAGCTTTGTTCTATCACATAATATCATCACATTTACAATATTTATTAAAGGGCAGGTTTAAATATATTGTATAAAGGATAACCAAAATACAATGTATACCAGATCCTTCCATTCTTGAAGCTGAGCTCTGCCTTTTGCGCTTCTTGGAGAGCCTTCTGGAGTCTCTAAAACACTATTTTGAGCTGGTATTTAAGTAATCAGGAGTCTTAGAAGTCATAATAGTATATTGCCCATAGAGTTTCCTACCCCACAGAAAACAAGAACCTAACTATAACTTCTGTAGCAACAAAAATGCTAACCTGACTCTTCTGTGCCAAATGTAGAATATCACTATCACCAAAGATTGGTATTGTCTGTGCTTGCGCAACTTTGTTAGATGCAAACCAAAGGTCACTTTTGGGGTAGGCTGTGACCTCTGGTTGTCTCCTGGCAATGTGATATGTTGTTAAAGGACTTTGGTGCTGGAGAGATGCAAATCTGTTCATACTCTGAAAATCTCTGAGGTTTTGCATTTTGGAGCTTTTCCAGTTCTGTAAGACATTTAAGCCCAAATTTTATTACTTTCTGAAACTGGTTTTGATTGCTTGGGAACTCAGTAATGTCCATGTGAAATCTTACCTACAAAGTTCATCAGAGCAAGGAAATGCTGGAATTAACTTTGCAAATTTGCTCTTTATGACCATGTTTTTGGAAACTCAGAACTACAAGGAATTAGTGTTAAAAAACACAGGAGAAAATTAGAGAAGACTGTACCCATTGCCCAGACTTTGGTACTTTAAAACACAAACCACATGTTTTTAGGGTCTAGGTTTGAACATCAAGCTGAGTTAATTCAGATCTGATCCTATATATAATTATGGATAACATACAGGATCAGCTCCATGCCCCACTAGTAGAGCTGCATGTTTGTGGTATTTGCATCTTTGTGATGAGAGAAAATGAAGCTTAACGTAAAAACATTTGCATCACTCATCTAGATGAAAAAGTCTGTAAAATGTGTGTGGCAACATTATTTCTGTCCAAGAAATAGTTTCTCTTCCTTTTAAGAGACTTAGCTTACTTTTAAGAGATTCAATATGCACATGCTTTAAGCAGGGATGGTCACACTCTTGCTCCCAAACAATCCAAATGCATCTCTCCTGCCTGGGCCATATCACATCAGTCTTTAATTGCCTGGGGGCTGCTGAATAATCCAGATTCCCAATACAGAGCAAGCAAGGTGCCTTGAGCTGCAGTCACACTCCCTGAGTCACTCTGGGGAATAGCTGCCCCAGATTTCCAAATTTTGGTAGGAACTTCAGATTTTCACAGGAACCCCCAAACCCTTTTGCACTGCAACTTGTTTCCAGAGCACCGGATCCCTCCCTGCTCATCTTTCCAAGGTACATGCCTTACAGTTCCCAGCCTAATAGCATTTTGGCGTGCTGTTTGCAGAGTTTGGAAGCTTGGCTGCCCTCATACTGATCAACAGGAAAGACTCTATGGGATAACGGAAATCTGGAAAACATGAGGGGTAAAAGATGTGGCTTTGTTGAAACTGGGGGGGGGGAAGAGCAGGGGACAATAGTTTTCTATATGTAAAATGTTTCTACAAAGTTGCTGGTGATCACTTGTGACCAACTGAGGAAGAATGAGAAATCACTTAAATCCGCAGCAAAGAATACACGATCAATATTAGGAGCAAAGACTGTATCTTAAAGCGATATCCAAGAAAAGAGTCTGGTAGAAATCCCAGATCTTGTGCTCAGAAATACAGGTTAGAAGAAATATCCATGGGATTATCTAAAGTGATTTAGTTAATTTCCACACAGGGGGTTGGATGGTGGGAGAGTGGCCTGGATAATTTCTTGAATTCTCTTTTAGTGCTTCATTGCCACAAAGCTATCATCCCTGCAGGCAAGGCAACTATTCAGCTGGCTGACAGCTGATGCAGGACAGAGATTAAACTCAGCTGAAGACTGACTATAGTGGCAGAAATATGTTGATTCATCTGGAATTCAGGCTCTTAGTTCACACCCAAATCGCTGGCAGGGCCACTGCTGACTTCAGTAGCTCTGTATCAGACCCTTAGCTAGCAGTTGCTACCATGTCCATTTTGCTGTGTTTTAAAGAAACATTGCAAGATTGACCTCTAACCAAATCTATTCCAGCTCTGTGAAATACAATGGCTATTTCAGCATGAGCTGTACGCTAGTCAGAGGTCTGGGGGTACAGAAGGTGGTTAGGCTGTTCAGTTCACATCTATGTTACTAAATGGAAGTATCAACCTCTTCATTCTGCCCTTGATAGTTTTATTAATCCAGGTCTTGGTTACTGGAGTTATTGCCTGAGAAATGGCCTTAGTAGTGCAGAAGCAGTATGAAATTGACATCCTTATAGGAAAAAGATGTGCATTTTTACTTCAATCATCAAGATTACTTGGAGAAGAACTCAAAGTAGGGAGCACTGTACTGTTTTTTAAGTTTTGATCATGGAGGACACTTCTTGCGCATACAAATGAAGATGATGTGATCAATAACATAGCAGCAAAAGATTTTTCAGGCAAAGTTTGAAAGGAGTTAAGGGAGTTCCTTATGAGCAAACATCCTGTAGCTCTTCTCCAGATATTAACTTACCTGAATTCTTGTGATTTTCAGAAAAGCAGGAGGATCTAGAAAATCCTCATTCAGAAGGGAAAGAAAAGCCCCTACTGCCTAGCAACAGAATGGACTTTCATTGACAGCCATTTTATGCTCTCATGCACTTCAGGATCCAGGTGGAGCAACTGAGGAATGATGGTCCTCAGCTGGTCCTATTGCTGGAGCTCTGTAACAGCCAGGCCTTTTCATAGCAACGGGGGAAATCAGCTTTAGTTTTTTTGCTGAATGGATCTTTATTTGCACTGGAATAGATGAGTGCTCATACAAGCAATTATGGCATCTCTGATGGGGCATGGTAATAAACAGGAGGGAGGTGGGAACATATTTCATGTCATATTTGTCTGCAGCTTAAGGGGGAATGTGTACATGAAGCAGAAGTTGGTGGAATGGGTTGACAGTGAGGTGAAGATAGGAAAAGGAAATTAGGAAGGTGGATGCAATAAGGAGAGGAGGAGGAAACAGTGGCAGGTTGGAGATCAGGAATCAAAAAGAGCAGTTTTAGGGTCACTGCGGAAAATCATGACCAAAGTGGTCATGATGAGAGGAAAGCAGATGAAAAGAATAAGATGAGCGATGCAAGGATTTAAGGGAGGAAACAGACAAACACGATCCTGGCATGGCTGGAATTGACGCAGGAAGACATTAGGGTTTGCTCATAACGACTCCTGGGCTTTCTTGCAAACGTTGCTTCTGGAATGAAAGCCTATGTCTGTGAGTGGATATTGGGCAATTCACAGCCAACAGTTGGGGAGTGGAGTGTGAGGAAGTAGGATGCTCAATGGGGACAAGCAGGAAATAGGTGGGGACCCAAGTTAACAAATTACTCAGCTGTGAAAGGCAGGGGATCTCTGAGGACAGAGAGCACAGCTACTTTGACCCTTGCTGCCGCAGGTGCTTCACTGCCATCTCCGGCCACTCCCATCACCTGTGGCAAAAGGAACGATGCTGCCCTTGGCTGCTGCCACTCTCACCAGGAGGGAAGCAGAGCTGGTGCTGTTTATAGACCACCCTGTGATTAACATGGCAGGAAGAACCATCCCTGCCCTACGGCATCTCCAAGAGCGTGCAGTACAGGTGTGTAATGCACTAGGTATGAAGGAGATGGTCACACCTCAAAATGGTCAGGAGAAGCTGAGCTAAAAGCCACTTGTCTGCAGGGATTAACCCACGAGGTCTCCTCTCCCAGCAGAGCACCAGACCTGCAGCCATGGGCAGGGAAGGAGGAGGATGCTACAAGCCTCCTCTGAGCCCCCACTGGAGACTGAGGTGTTTTTAATTTTTGTCTGGGAACTTTCCCCTCATTACCCCCCTGACAGGATGGGTGCAGACAGCATTAGGAATGCTGGGCTACACACCAGCCCCAGAGGAATGTCCTCCTCCTCTGCAGCAGCACCTCAGCGAAGGGGAGGCACACCAGCACTTCCAGCCAAACACCTTCCCTATAGGATTTCTTGTTTTCCAGCTGGAGGTGAATGCGGGAGGGCAGGGAGCCTCCACCCCATCCTCACCCAGCTCCCCGCAGATGCACAAGTGAGCCTGGCTGATGCCTTTTCCCAGGGCCAAAGGGGATTGGTGATTAAAGGGGCCTTCTGACCAGCTTTCCCCTAAAAGGAGCTTACAAAATCCGTTTGTTTAACCTTTTCACAGCAGCTTGACCCTGTCATGAAGAACAAATCACTCCAGAACAATGTCGAAGTGTGGGACTGGTGGAATGGCTCTCAGCCTCTTCCTCTGCTGCTGCACATCCAGGGATGGGTCCAGCCCTGGCAAGGAGCAAGGACCCTTTTCTGCCTCCTGCTAGCCCCAGAGTAGCTGTGGGGTTTGACCCCCATGAAAGGAGGACTGCTAGTGGCATAGATGTGACACATTGTGGACAGCCTGCAATTCACCTCCCTGCTGAGAATGAGGGCTCTCACCTCCAGTATTTTCTAAATATTGGATGCACTTATGGGGCTGTTGTTTTGTTGGTTTTGCCCCCAGATCTAAATCCTTCAGCCAACTTTTGGGTTTATATTGCCTATTTTACACCTTTTGTGGACTGGTTAGCAGTGAAACCAGGGGACAAATGGACTCATTAGTGAAGTTTAGAAGTAAATGTTCAAATTTTGTTACATTCTTGATTTTATGGATAGGGAAGGAACTATTCAATTAGAAATGACAACTGAACACTTATAGAGATACTCAGAATTTTTTGCCCTAGTCTGAAGGATCAAAGCAAAAATGCATAAACTAGGCAAAAGTTTTTTTATTCCAGTGTTTTCATGAAGTGATTTTCTACATGAACAAGAAAATGAATCTTAATCACTTACCACAAAAGTATCCTCAGGCGATGGTAGCACGATTAAGACTTTTTCTTTAAATAGTACACAAGCTAATGCAGTACATATGGTGCCATTAGCAACTTCAAACCAGTATATGGATATTCATTTAACTTAAAACAGTGTGCGCTAACAGAAAACTTAGCAGTAATGATAAATGTAAACTTGGGTAGGAAAGTAAACAGTGCCATTTCTGTTGAGTGTGTAAGCCATTAGTCAGAATCAACAGAACCAGATTTTGATAACAAGTATAAGCACTGTGTATTTTCTTTCCTATAGCGATTTAAAAAAAAATATCTTTTGTTTGTCTTTGCTTTACAAAAATAACTCTTGTAAAAAATGGTCCTGTTTCTGCTGTATTTTATTGTGCTCAGTGATTGTCCTTAGGAAAAACTTTTCCTTTGCTTGTAAATATTGGGAAAAAATTGACAGCAGGGGAGCAAACTGTACGTAAAATGAGGTGAATAAGCTCACGGCACCGTTACAGCTGCAAGCGTAAATTTAGACTCCATACTGATACCTTTGGTTTTTTACCTGATGACATTTGCTGCAGAACAGCAACAGAAACAGCCTGGTCAGCTGGAGGTGGCACATTCCATTTAAATGCCCCATGGAAAACCCACTGTGTTAGAAGTCAGGTCCTTAAATTTCCTTTCTGTAAAGCAGACTAGCTTATTATTAAAGACATTGCTTTAATCCAGACCTTTTAAAATTTGCAGGACTCTACTGAAATTAAGATTATTTACTTGCTGAGAATAACATGGCACAGGCCATTCCTGCCAGCCCTTGCAACGGAAAATGTTAGCTCTCCATCTCAATAAATTTTAGATAATGGTGTCTGCTGGAAATAAAAATAACAACAGCAGCACTGATATTAGGATAGTAAAATAAATAATCCACATAAAAACAGGGAGAAACCAACAGGATGAGAGGATTCTATTATAAGGGAGTTCCTTATTTTCACCACCCCTCTCTTCACAGCAGTCCCTGTGACCCTGGAAATCCCTGTGGATATTCCTGGTCCCTGGTGCCTCTCAGACCTGGCCCTTGCTGCAGCTGCTGGGGCTTCCTCCATTGCATAGGTGGTGAAGAGAGCTGAGATGCTAGGGATAGAGGTGGGTACATGGCTTAGTAAAAAGCTAATCCTTGATCCTTCTGAAAAATTAACTGCTGGAGGGCAAGGGGCCCTCAGCAAAGAGCCTCAGCCCTGAATCCTACTCTGGAGAACTGTGCCCAAGCTCAGGGAGCAAGAATGAGAAGTTAACAATCACAGTGCAAGCAGGAAACATTTGCTTGACAAGGAGAAAACCTGCATTAAGTCACTGCACTGGGTTAGAAGGGAAGAAGTTTTGTGCAATGTAGGAGAAGGCTATCAGGCTTGCTGGCACATACATCCTCCTTGCTGGAGCTGTTCCACTTTGTATAAATAATTAAATCATCTTTGAAGCTAGGACTTGACCCTGCATCTCTCGCATCCCAGGTGAGCACCAGAACAACTGGGCAATAGAATCAATCTCTTGCTTTTCTCTCCCTGGCCCAATGAATATTTAATCTTCTGTACAAAGTGAAGCAGCTGCAACAGGAGGCAGTGAAAGCCAAGCGCCTTGCAAAACCTCAGTAGCTCAATGGCCCTCAGTGTTTGAGTCCCCATGGACAAAAGCCCTTGGTATGTGAGAGAGGGTGTTGTGTTGTGTTTGCTTCCCTCTAGCAAAGTCCTGAGATGTGGGAGGCAGCTCCTGTCTTCCTGCCTTTCCCATCCATAAAGGCTAATCACCTACACATTTTCTTTTACAGCTGATGATATTAATGGCACCAAAATATATTGTGTAATGTTTAGAAACAGTAACCTAGGAAGGAGAAGAAATAGGCAGAACCTGCATCTCATAGGAGACTGTGCCGCTTCAGCTCAAGTCAGTGAGAATGTTGAACAGATGAAGCTACATGTGTGAGAAAGACCATGGGCCCACTAAAAGGAGTTTGTGTCTTGGAAATGTCTCCCACGTGGCTACTACTTCCACACCAAGTCCCTTACTTTCACTACTGTCTGATGCAAAACACAATCCAACACATCACAGCAGTAAAAAGCATAAGGAAGAGCTGCAGGGAATAAGAATGCAAAGAATAAGGTCATTCTGCCCAAGGCACATCTTGTTTATTTTTGTAATTCCACAGGAAACTAGGCCATCCAGTGCGGGGTTTACAGCTAATGCAGGTTTTGAAAAGAAAGCACAAATGAGGGGTTTTTAAAAAATGTGCTGAGCCAGAAAGGACACTACTCAGGTACTTCTGTAGCCTATCAAGGTCCAAATGGAATGAGAAGTGCCCTCTAGGAAGAATCACTGCTAGTTTCACTTTGTCCTGAACTGTCTCATCAAGCATTATCTTAGCACTTTTTTTTTGCTTGTAACAGGCACAAAAACCTAAAGAACAACTGCTATTTGCAACTGCGCCAGATATCCAATAAAGGGATTGCATAAGAAAAAGTGAGAAAGATATTTAACCTATTTTCACATATAATTTGCTATAAATCCTCCATTCTACCAGCATGTTGCTGCATTTTCCTGACCGACTTTCTTTTGGTAAATCTATCATCACCTTAAAATAAGCTAAAATATTGTGTATTTAAAAAAAAAAAGGGAAAAAGACATTTTGTCTAGAACTAGCAGCTTTTCTTTCAGTTCACTATGTCATTACAGAGCTGTACATTTTTTTTCAAAGGGTTTTTTTCTTAATTTTCCTATTAAAAATCATTAACCCTCCCCAACATTTCTTAGGCATCCTTTGTTTCTGACAATATCTAATGATGATCAGGAGAGATCATGCCAAGTCTGGGCTTTATATTTAGGTGTCAGGGTTGGAAGTGAGTCTGTCCATAGGTAAACAGTGAAGAGATTTAAGACCTTCCAAACAGCCATTCAGAGCAGGGGCAACATGTCAACCTCCGGAGGTGCCCGATTCTGCTACCCGCAAGATGTGTTCCATTGACTTAATGGTGGCCTGTGAGTATATGGCTTTTTCCTCTACTAATTTCCCAGTCTTATCCATAGGCTGCAGACATGGTTCCAAGACACATGCCACTGCCAGCTCCTTCATTCCTACCTCAGATGCTATAAATCCATCTCTGTTGTTTTCACTGTCTAGCCCAACTGTAAAATTAACTCTACCCGCTGCAGGATGAAGATGAAGACTGGAGAGTCAATGACAGGAAAGAGTTACCGCAACAGGAATATGAGTCTTTGATCAGCCATGGTGACAAAGGGAGGTGAAAACAAAGGTACAGGAAGTCCTTCTGACTCTAGGAAAGCACTATTTGTTAAGCACAGTCTTGCATTGCTTGCAATGAATTAATTTATCACTTGATTTTACCATTTCATGCCAAACATGCTGAGCCATGGTTTTTACCCTTTTTTTCTGCAGTGAGACTCAGTCCTGTCTAATAGAGCTTGTTGTCAGAGACGATAGCAGGAAAACAATGAGTCAAAAAGAATCAGATCAAGAGGTCATTTCACAGGCACACCAAAATGGCTGGGAGCATTTTCTGATTGTTTCCCTCTTCTAGCTGCAGAATGAGTTACCTTTGCTGAGCGTGCTTAAATTAACCTTAGAGAAGGACTGTTAAAGGACCTAGAAACAGAAATAGCATTGCAACTACCACTGGGGATGGGAGAAATGCGGCTAACGCACCACTTCAGACACAGCCTCTTGTCAATGCCCTGCAGCACCACGTAATGTATGTGCTAGCCATTATGAGACTTGCCTGGCTGCGGAACGACTCAGCCATTCCCTGTTATCCCTGATCCACATTGCAAAGAATTCCTCAGCTATGCTCAGGGCATGGGTCTGGCACGCTGTACCTGAGGAAACAATATTTATTTTATGCCTTTACCTGTGTGCTATTTACATACTAAATTAGCAAACAGGCTTTTTGAACCTGGCTAATTTCAGTCACCCTCCAAACTCATCTTCTCCATTTCTGAACTCCTGGTTGATACGTAAGCTAAGGGTTTCCTGCAAAGGATTCCCTATTGTCCCATCACAATGATCTGTTGCTTGGGAGGAATTCCCAGAGCAAACCTTCCTAATGCTCTTGTTGAGTCACGGGCAAGGGCTAGATTTAACCACACGTTCTTCAAACGTGTGCTGCTTTGGCTTCAAAAAGCATTTCAAGCTCTTGCTCAAGCTGCTGGTGACATCATCTCAGCTCAGACAGGTCTGTGGGCAATGCAACTGTATTCTTCCAGTGCTCCAAATTACCTTTCAAAAGTAGTCTTTGTGATGGATTGTCACAGACAACATTGCTTCCAAAATGTTACATATCACAAGAAGATCAAAGAGGGGATAATTCTCTCGAAAAATTAGCAGTCAAATTGTACTTGAGCTCAGAGATGGTTAAGTTTCACAGGCGAGGCCAGAGGTGCACCCTTGGCACTTGGTGGCATTAGGGTGGCAGATCCAGAGAATGGATGGTGTTTTCCAAGGGCGTTGAGCACCAAGTAGACCAGCAGAGCTGAACACAGACTAAGAGGCAGACATCCAGGAGACAGCTATAGCATATTTTCTCTCCTTATTCATTCATTTAAATGTAATTTTTCTCTCTCCTCTAGGCTTGTGCCTTGCCCTGCTTTGGGTTTTTTCCTAGTCTTCATTTTCTCATCTTGTCCTATATCTAGCTTTCCCCAACAACCGTCAGAGCCTACCTAAACATTATGTTTCCTCTTCCCAGAAATGGTGCAAACTCATGTAAACAGATGGTGGTTTGTGTGTTTTCGTGTGTTTTTCATATATCCACAAATTGATAAAAAGAGACATTGCACACCCTTTGCTCTTCCCTCCTACCAGGGTAACGCAGGCTGAAAGCAGAGCTCTTGAGGAGCTCCTATTCCTGCTGTGATTCATAAAGTCACACATAACAAACCCTTCCATAGCTTGCTGGATGGGGTCCATATGCCTGGTACTCCAAAATGTATGGAGGAAACATGTGCTTCTCAGTAATGTAAGGAAAAGCCGCTCAGCAGTTCCCATATAATATATGGATACTACTTTGAGCAATGTAGATGCCTGTCTTTGTTTAGAGAAGTTATCCTCAGTTCAGCCATCGTTGCTAGGATAGTACAGGACTGGGGAAGGGGTGCCCAAAGGGTGGGAAAAAAAAGAGTTTTAATTTGTGAGGCTGCTCTGGCGCACAGAAATGGGGTATTGGTGTATAAACTGGTGGTTGGCATTGCTGTGGGGGAGGAAACATAAATAATGCAGTTTGCGTTTGCCTTGTGCCATCTTTCAGCTAAAGACTAAACTTCTCTCTCACTGAGATGTCAATACCATGTATGTGGTAAGACCATTTATTTGTATGGTTTTGCTCTTACACAGCTCTTTTGTTCAGGAAAATCTAATGAAATTTGTGAATCTTTTTTTGTTGCTGTCAGGGACAAAAATCCAGCTGAGTCAGCATAGCGGGTGTAGAGCAGTGTGGCTTTTCCTGAAAGACAATTCACATAGTGAGTGTATTTGAGTTGGTTAAGCCCCAGGTCCAACATGCCCTCTGTGTGCGAAAAATAACACTTCAAGTGAGTGGAGTTCTAGAAAATGAAAGAACTAATTGCTGGGGTTAGAAGAATTCAGCCAGTCTCAAGCCATTAGGATCACAGCTGAGTGGGGAATGTCATGGAGCCAATTGGAGCAAAGCTGCCAGGGCTTTACCATGCTTAAGACCTAACCTAAGGTTGCTCTGTGATCACACGACCACGGCTCTAACAATCACAGATGAATATTCCCCCATGCCCTTGCAGCACTTCCCTCCACAGATAAGGAAGCAATAAGCGCAAGGAATGTCGATTCCACAATATTCCTCATCGCCAGCAGGATGGGGACAGACAGGCCTGGCCATTTAATTTGCCTTTTTTTCTTTCCTAGAGGAATAAAAACAACAAAAAGACAACCTAGTCTGTCGTGAGATTTCTGACTGATTGTGGAGTAATTTGGGCAGAATGGAATAGAGCCTGCTCAGTGGTTCATGAACAGCACTTATCCGTACTCTATTATTTTCCTTTTAGTTTGCTTTACAAATTAGAAAAGGGCACCAGTGTCAAATTCTTGATGCAAGCCTCTGTGTGAAATGATAAGCTAAATCCTAAATTGAGGTCAAAGCTCTTCATGTGGTTCCTGCTGCTAATAAAAACGTTTTTCTTTGTTCCTGCCTGCTAAGAATGCCTGCCCCATTTATAAACAAGGTCTTATCCCAAAAAAGACACCTCTATGCAGATGTTAGGGAAAAGTATCCAGCTTAAACTATAATATCTTTTTAAAAACTTCTTATGTTTTGTAAAGGGAAAAAAGTAGCATCATTGCATTGGGAGTAATGCATTTATACTAGCTAAAATTCTGGTTTTTTCCACATGTAACATTTCAGGGTGTTTTTCTGAGTGGTTCACAGTGTGAACAAATAATTTGCAGCATCACAGAATTATATATATAATTATTGTCATATGATCATACATATAATTATTCTATATATCATTATATATAGAATATATAGAAAGTGATTATATAATTATTCCAGTGACTTTTCATTTGTGAAACCTCCTTATAATTTCAGCTCAGAGAGGGGCTGAGGAGTTTTTCCCCAGTTTCCTTTTATGACACTCCTTTCTGTGTCCAAAATGAAAAAAAAAAAGAACAACCAACAAACCCAAACAAACCCAAAACAAAAAAGCAAAAGCAACCCTGTAGTGATTTACAATTAGCTCTTGCTACCTGCAGAGCTCTGGCTGATGGGACATAAAAGCGGACATCATCACACCCTACTGAGGGATGATGCAACACCTCAAAGAGTGAAGTCCTATCTGGGCACAAGGTTTCATGGGCTCAAAGGTGGGTGAAAATGACTCAGAAGTTTGGTTTCCCTGCCTGAGGAAAAACTGTCTGCCAGAGGGATAAGGTTAGTTGTTTGGGCAAGTTACAATTTTATCCTGAAAACCATTACATTAAAATCCCTCAATTTTAACATTTCCATATATCTTTCAAAGCGCTGATGCCTTAATTTGGCTTCTTAAACAAGCAGACAACTTTGATGTAGCTATGTGAAGCTGAGTAGTACTTTTTGTCAGGAGACAGCTGATCCTCATCAGACTTGGACACCAGCAGTCGTGGCTCTGCCTTCCTCAATTTCATAACCTCTGCTGTCACTGTAAATGGTTTAGAACCTGGTTATTGCAATCAAATAAATTATCAGGTATTGCAGAAGATGAATTTTCAGATTAACATTTTCTTTCATTTCCTGGGAGAAAGGAAATCAATTTATCCATAAATATAAGAAATGGCATTAATATCTGTTGGAGTTAGACAGCTCAGAGTGGTCGCAGGAGCCTGACAGTTCAGAGACTGCAGTATGTGTCCTTTTTCTTCCTCTTCATTATCTCTCTGAGCCCTTGGTAACTACTGTGAGATGAACTAAAAGTGTCAGTTTGAAATGGTCGGAAATGGGTATAAATTGGAACTGTCTTTACTGAGAAGTAGTATGAGATGGGATCGAGGCTAGAGGCAAAGGAGGTTGTAGAAGGGCATCACAGTATATAGCACACAGGCTGTGTGCTTGCATGTTTGTGCTTAAAGCTACTACCAGTAAAGCAGAACCACAAGCAGAGATGTGAAATCAAATCAGAGAAGATCGTTTCCTTTTGTTCTGTTTCGATACAATAATTTTCTAATTAAATATATTGCTGTATTAGATATATAGTAATAATAATCAGACAATGCAAAATGTATATATTTGTAATAAATTATGCAAATATGACAATACGAAACAGCGCTCTCCTGCATTGGTCAGTGAAGATAATCCTCACCTGTCTTACTCTGAAATAGCCAAACCACTTGCCCAAATACACATACAAAGAGAGGCAGAATAAGAATAAAGCTGAGAGATATCTGTGACTCTGCTCTGTGAGCAGCTGAAGGGCTCAAAAAACAAGAAAACAAGAGGGGTAAAGTCCACCTGGGGAAAAGAAGAGAGAAATATCACAAGAGCAGGGAATGCAGTCCTCTACCTCTCCCCCTGGGGGGACACAATATGCTCCAAAGACAATGTATTTCAAAGAACTTTACTGATTTTACTCAAACCAGGCTTGTGAAACGTTTGCCTAGCACAATAACCTTGCAGCACAAGCAGCTCAAAGTGTAGGCATTTCTTCATGGTCTGCCCAAAGACAGCTAATGCTTGTTCTCAGCTCTGACATGTCAGGAGCATACAGGTCTAGAGGAGACAGGTGTCTCAGAAAGGTCTGTTTTACGCAACTTTCCTTCTAAGAAGTCCTAGATCACTGGGGGGAATTTTTAACAGTCTTTACAAGCTCTGCTGTCAAGACCAGCCATGAAGTGGTATTGTTGAGTAAACAGCATGTTTTCCCTCCTGCTGTATACTGTCCCTCCGCAGAGCCTCCCATCTGAGCAAGCACGGGGAGGTGGGGAGAGGAGTGGTGGAAGAAAAGCCCAGCAGAGCTCACACAGCCAGTCCTCCCCAAACAGCTTGAGCTTCTTCACGAGTAAAACTCTTTCTGCCTCCAGAGACTGCAGATGCCCTGCAGCAGTACTGCCTGCTGCACTGAAATCCCCGCAGGGACACAGGGCTCACCGAGGAGGAGAGACAGCCCGGCTTTTAGCCACATCTCCTGGGAACAGACTTTCTGATGGGGTGGGGGGTTTGGAACTAGATGATCTTTAAGGTCCCTTCCAACCCAAATCACTTTATGATCCTGTGATGTCCTGTCCCCCTGCTCACCTTCTCTCTGTTGAGTTTTGCAATAGATGCAATTGATTTCAGAGATCAGGTTTAATGATTCTTAATACTATTTAAGTAGGTGGGTTGAGATGCTAGAGTTGAAATTTCTTGAGAAGGGGAAGAATTCTGTATTTCCTGTTATTTCTCTTGCTTCACAGAATCCCATTTTTTTACTGAACAGATGGAATATTTTTGGTTTGTTGAACATTTTGTCATCACTATTCAGCACCAGCTAACTTGCCAAATGCTCTTGAAAAATACACAGTTATTGCAGTCTCCAGTCCTTGCTTTTACAAAGGCAACTTTCCTCTTTGGTTCCCATGAATCAAAACAATTATTTATTTTTCTTTGATTTTTCTTTTTTTTTTTTCCTCTGCCTGAAGACCCAAAGACTATTCTCTATTTCTCTAAGTGGCAAAAACTCTTTCAAAGTAAGATAGATGTTATTGCTGTCAGAGCAGGAACACTCTTGGATGAAACCAGTAGGGACTGGAATTTCTGCTCAGGGAAATCTAGCTCCTGTTTGCCAGCAGTAACTGACAGCCAAGGATAACTGTGATTTTCCTTTTTCCAGCTGGAGGTTTCTATTAGCTTTTCAATGCAGAAGTACAAGTTTAGGTTGGGAACTCTGCTCAGTCTATCGTACCTCCGTTGCTTTCCGTCCTGCTGAACGAATTAGCTCGCACTTGACAGAGGTACAGTTTCTACGGGGCAGACATGCCTCTTGCAGAAAAAGACAGGCTGTCTACAATCAAGGAGACAAAAGATGGACCTCACATGGCTGCCTTTGGTTGGACATTCCCCTGCTGAATCACCACGATGGTTAAACCCTGTTTTCTTTGCTGCTTTGAGTTTGTCTGGCTTCATTTTCAGTTGCAGACATATTTTTGTTTGTTGTCCTTTTCATGCTCTTTTTCCTTTCTCCAGTTTCCTACTGTCTCCTACTTTTCAGAAGCCTTCAAATAGTAAAAAGCAACTCTGGACACAGGATTTTTTTAATTGATTTCAGCACCCTACATGCAAATAACAAGATTATAGCCTAACTTTTATTTACTGCCCCTTGGTCAAAAGGGTTAATACGTATCTCATACTCTTCAGAAAATGTCACTACAGTTTGCTACCAGCCTCTAGTTTCTCTTTCAGATTGAAGTGACAACAGCAGAAAAGACTACTTTAATTTTTTACTGCTTTGTGACACTTAATGATGGCTGTCCATGTGTTTGCTACCTCTAGGTCTGAACTGAACTTGCGCAAACCAGAGACTGTGAAACCAGCAGCGTTGCAGAGTGGCTCTCAGCCTGTTTTGCATTTGTTTTCTCTGATATCCTTGAAAAGCATGAGCATGGCTATAAAACAAAGACAATATTTTCATGAAGTACGTGCATATTTCCAGTAGAGAAAGTTCGGTCTAGAGAAAAGAAGGGAAGTCAGTGAAATCTTATTTCTACTATTTTCACTGTGTGAAGTCAGGAATACTTTGTACTTCTCCAGCACGTTACTAGCAGAATGTCCTTGTAATATGCCCCACTCCTTTTTCCTGATTTCCAGTTAGAAAATACTTATGGATTTTAGACTGTAAATGGAAGAAAACCCTCAAAAGGCATACTGGAGTGTGACTGGGTTTTTGTCCTGTTGAGTTTTTTTAGGACTACAGGGGGAAACTATCTCAGGAAGGAATATTAAATGTACCCTTCCATGTCACTGTGGTAGTGAGTCATGTCTCACTTTGGAGAGACAAGTCCTGAAGACGACTTCCATATGCTTCAGGAAGGACAAAGAGAAGAATTCGCTTTGAGAGACTCTGATGCAATGACAATTACTTACAGGAAAAAAAATATTATAGAATGCCAGGTTAGAAGGGACCTCAAGGATCACTTGGTCCAGTGTCAAGTTCATAAAGAACTTTTATACTTTTTCTGGTAAAGGCATTTATTTTTCCCCTTAAGTTTCTCAATGGCTCAGATCCAAGACAAACACTCCTATCCACTGTTGCCCAAGGAAGAAAGGTGACAAGACAATTTAGGCAATCTATGTCTGATCCGTGAATTCTGATTCAGTGAATTTCTGAATTTGCTTTATTATGAGTATGTTATTTTTTGTTTTATTATAAAGATAAATTTGCTTTATTATGAGAACATAGAGTTCCTGCTTAACTGAGATCCAGTATATGATGGCAGAACCATGCCATGGAAGTCCCTGACCATGAACAGCAGATTGTTAACTCTTGATACGCTCACACAGGGAGGAACATTTAGAGACCGTGGTGCTCCTCTCAAGTGAAAGGCAAATTTGTCAGTAAGAATTGGTATTTTAAGGTTAGAGACCCTATACACTAATGCCAAGAAAAACCCCTAAATGCCAAGAGGAAGGACACGCAGAGAAAGGAAATTTTAGGCATGAATATTAAAGAAGAGGATCTGCTTTTGTGAAAAAGACTATTTGTGGCTGTTGAACAAGACCAGGTTAATTAAAAAACACTTAGATCAGTTGAAACTCCAGGATTTGGAAAAAAAGAAACATTCATGAGAGCAATGTTACATCTTCCCCAAAAATGGCTTAACCTTGAAAAATATAAAGATGCTGAGAAAACTGAGGAAAAGAAATGGTTTTCCTCTTTTGTTGCTGAACATTATGTATGTGTTCTCTGCACTGCCTGGTTTCAGGGACTACAGTATTTAAAAGCTCTGTAAACCCAGCTGTATCTGCCTCAACTAGCACATTAGAGAGACAAACACCAGCCTTGAAATGCTCAAAAAATCAGAAGGTTTGGGAAAGTATAACAGAGGGAAAGTCCGCGTCCAGAAAAAAACAATAAAGGGACTCTGTAGGTGAAAATTTACACAGGAAGTTTAAGATGTGTTGACTTCAATGTGCATAAGACCAATGCACCAGTGCACCAAACGTGCCTGGAAGCCAAGCTACCCTTGGGGTGTATTATTCTTACAGACAAAACTTTTATAATCTGCAGTATCAGATCTTTTTCCCCATGCACTTCTTTCATTAATTTCCTGAAGTTTCTTAGAAATCCTGATTGCCCAGTGGAAATAAATAAAAGTCTTCTGAGCACTTTCAGGTATTTATATAAGTATTTGAATAGATATTAATAGAGAAATGGGCAGAAGCTAGAATCTTCTATCTTTTGCAATTCAGCAGAGAAAATAATAAATGATTTTATATGAAGTGATGCTGTCAATCAATTTTAAAGCTAAAAGGGACATGACTGTAATTCTAGCTACTTCAGAGCACAGATTCAAAGAACTCATCCAGTAATTCAGAATTCAAGTATATCTGAACACATCTCAGTAAAATTCTTCTGTCCCCAAAATGAAGAGCTTTAATTTTTAGCACATCTAAATCTGATTATTGCCCAGTTGAAAGCTTACCAAGTTACTCAATGAAATATTTTATCAGCCAAAAACATGCACTCAACAAAATCAATTTCCCATGCAGGGGTATTTCCAGTCTCCTGTACACGAAATGGGAGAGTTTTCTAACACTTTCATTAGAATGTTAGAATTTTAATTTTCATATTTCTGTTAATACTAGGTTTTCATTTTTGCATAGTAAAGTTAAATAATGATATTACTCTAAATTACTGAAACAAGATATTTTGTTCAATCTAGGCTGTTCTGGGAAGATTTCCATCAAAAATTTATTTATTTTGGTTTAGGTCAAAATCATTTTTCAGATCCCTTAAAATTCTCAGCAGAAGGAATCCTACTAAATGTTGCTGAACTAGCTCCCGTTAGAAAAGATTTGTGCTTTCAAATTTGTATTTCTGCTTCTGAAATTCTCTTTTAAATAAACATTTGTGCAATATTAAGAGTGTAAAAGCACTGGGTTGTTTGTATGTTTCTTATTATCACCATTGCTGTAACACTGATTGCAGCTGCAGTAGTGGAATATTTTCTGAGCCCAAATTAAATCTTACTTGTTTCACTGTAAGTACATTCACAAGAGATAAGAATTAATGAACAGTATACTCATAGACAACACTGATGATAAGAGACACTCTTCTTGGCTTCAAACAAAAAGAATGAATGTGTGTTTTGTTATGAAGTTCATGTTCCACAGATAGATGAATGCCTTGTTAAAAATTCAGTCTGGCCATTGGAAACAATAGCCCCAAGGACCAAATGGATTTTAGTGCTTCTTTTGTAGAGCCGTGAAACAGAGACTCCCTAAAAAAAAAGAAGCAAATCAGTAGAGATTGTCTTTATATCGTGATGCTGTTGCCAACAACTGCTTTGGAAAAAACTGTGAGAAATTCCACATACCCCAGCTGAAACACAACAGCAAGGAAAGCCATGAACCCAGCTGAATTCCCACTTTGACTCCCAGAATTTTAGAGAACTAAGGTGAGTTATGGTTACTTCTAAACTCTTTTACTATAGTAATTTATTTTTGTAAGAACTAATATAAGTTATTAGGCAGAAAACATGAAGGTAAATTAACTCTTTTTTATTGAAATAATTACAAATGCTTTTTACCTGCATTGGTTTATTTGTGTTCATTTTTATATCTGGGTAGCAGTTCCAGTATAGCTATATATCAATATACAACAAGGTATTTATAAACACTTAACTGCATTTAACTGGCACATCTAAGCTATTGTTTTCTTGGAGCAAGAGGAAAGATAAAGCTACATAAATTTTACAGTGAGAACAGTTAACATTAAATAAGGCAGTGTGAGATGGGGCTTTTTTAAGAAATACAAATCAAAAGGAAGCACAAGAAATAACAATTTTAAGTGACATTTATGTTAATCTTTTCCTCTCTGGTCCGGTTTGACAGACTGCTATTGTCCTATTGAATCAATGTTAACTCTCCTTTACAGGCAGGAAGAAGGAAACTCCATCTGACACCTTGTGTTGCAACTGAAACCAGATTTCTGTTTCTTACAAGACAAGGAAATGCAAAGACAAAGATGGAGAGAGGGGAATAAAATTCCAGTTTCTGCTTCTTATTGCACTATCAGTGCCACAGTTGGACACAAAAGAGCAACAGTCAATCGAACAACCAAATTGGGAGGTAACAAAATAAACAAAATCCTCTCAATAATCAGTATAATGCCAGGGAGTAAAAAAAGTAAAGACAGGAGAAAAGCAAAGACCATGGCTGCTGTCAGGACACAGCCAAAGTCAGGGAGGAAGGGAAATCTTTGCTTTCGTCTTCCCTTTCCCTGGCATTACTGCCTTCAGAATTGGGGAGATCAGGATCAGCTGGCAGCCAGAAAGAAGAGGGTGCTCAGGAAGCATGATGTAAGGGTCTACTTCTAGTCCTCCCCATTCATTTCACTTAATCATATGTTTAAAGTTAAGTGATTAAGTGAATCAGGCCCACAGTTGTGTCCAAAACAGTGTTAAGCTCCACAGAAAATTATTAATGTAATTTTCTCTGCTCTACATTTTTATAAAGCTTTTGAAAATATAAAGCCATCCAAATGATGGAAGAACACCATTCCCACAGTCTTTCAGAAGTTACTCAAGAGCCTCTGCCAGTGCCTGTAACAATCATGAAAATAGCTTTTCTGCAATTGACAAGGGTTTTTTTGTTGCCCTACAGTCCTTTTCCCAGGGAAAGATGCTTTAAGCTCATTCTTCTGCTCTTCTCCTTCTAGGTCTGTGTCTGTAACACTACATGGTTTTCAAACCATGGTTTTAAATTAAACTCATAGATGTCTTGGAGAAAAACTTTTAAAAGAAGTAAATAATAAATCAAACATGGGTAAATAAACACAGTGCGATTACTAGCAGTACAGTCTTTCTGATTCCTGTGAGCCAATACCTGGTGAAGGGCTGGCAGGCAGGGAAGATCTACAGACCATGTTCTGCTTTTCACCTTCCTATTTCAGGAATGAAACACTTTTCTCCTGCTATAGGCTGTCTAAGGGCAGTGTGCTGTACCAAGGCAGCTGCCCCCAGTGCCATCCCCAGATGTCCCTCACTCTCCAAAGCTGGCTGGAAACACCAGCCTGAGAACAGCCAGTAGCACAAGGGGTTTTGTTTCATCCTCTGTGGGACCCCAGCGCCAGCCAAAAGAGCCAAAGTCCTGCACGTAGCCACTGTAATGGTAACAAAGCTTCCTGGTGCCAGCACCAAGAGCTTTTTGGCTGGGGAGGGACTTTTCTTGGGGTGAAAGGGAAGGAGTCCTGCTCCCAAGCCCATTACTGAGTTCTCCACAGAAACTGCAGACAAGGATGCCAATTAACACTAATTGGAATTTTTGTTTTATATGGATATATGTCCATTAAGAGCTTGGTTGACAGACTGAGACAAGTAACTCATTCTGCTGTTGTCATAAAGTAACCATTGTACCATTTGGGATGATTTAAAAGGAAAATGCAGCAGATCTCACCTGCTCCTATTAAAGCCAAAGAGTTTTGCCTCCACTGGAGAGGAGAGTTTTACCTGTGGATGCTGAACACTTGGCCTAGGGATAAGTATTGCATGGCTTTGCTGTGCTTTTATCCAGGAAGAACACCTTATTGGATAAAAATATTCTCAGATACATTGCTGCTGATCATAGCAACACCTCATGTTTTCTTTGTGAATGCTGCTCATATTATCTTCTTGATGCTCAGTTCAAGAACACCCAATTTGAGCTTTGTGTTAGTGTAGAATCTGGCTTACAATTTCTTCTAAATTCTTCCTAAACACATTCCAAACACCTATTATCTATTCATGGCGAGCTGAAGACTGAAGGAATATATAAACTTCTCTGACATTAAACCATTTGATTCGGGCACAGGAGGAAGCTGACAGCTCCATTACTGACTTGTCAGAAATAAGCTGTATTTAAAAGCGAACACCAGCCTCTGGGTCCCTTGTCCAGCATGAGGCAGTGAAGGCACAAACAAACACCATACAACAAAGGTGAGGAACCCCAAATGCAATTCTCAGCTGCTCATCCAGAGAAGGAGGTAGCCAGCCTAAGGCATCATTCTTGAACAACTTTCTTGGCAGGGAAACAGGTTTTGAAAAACATTGCTCGTTTGGTTTTTCTTTCCCTGACCCATGGCCGTAATGTGTAAATCATATGCAAAGGCAAGATCAGAGATGACAGACTGGTTGTGCTCTCAGATACAGTCAGGTAGATAAATAAATTCAGTTCAGTGAGTTTTGAGCATTTAGGAACAACAGCTGGAAAATTCCTTTTAGCACTTATTGACATAAATCAGTGGAAAACCAGGAGGGTTTTCCTCTCAGGTCAAGCCCCAGCTCTTCCTGATATGGAGTACATTGCCCAGCCTGCTTGGGACAGCTGTGGAGACAAACCTGGCCTTTGAGTTTTCTTAGGCATTTTGGTCAGCAGAAGTGAGGCATGGCTTTGGAAAACAACACAGAACCTTTGCTTTTATAATTTTCCTTTTGTCAATCACTTTATTTTGACTGAAGTATAATACTATGTATTGAAATATAGGAAGTGTCATTTGATTCTTACTTAACACCACCCTGACCAGTGGCTGAAATATCCTAAGGAAAAGACTTTGGTGGACTGAAGACAAAGTAGGAGCACTGACAACAGCATCCAGTGAGATTGGGAAGGATCCTGGAATCCAGTGCTAATTTTTCCTTCCTAGCTTGGTATCTTGCATTAGTAGAAAGGCAGCTAGTGGAAAACAAACTATCTGCCAAATTCTCACAGGCATGCGGGCATGAGAAAGTATAGTGGCATTTCTCCATCCTTTGCTTCACCTAGCCCTGCCCAAGCCACTGAACGTTGTTTCTCATATACTTCTGCAGTAGTTCACCTTCTTATTGGGTCCCCTTTGCAACTCAGTAGAACAAAATATCTTCATGCACTTCTCTGATCCTTTCAGGCACATCAATCCTGTCTAAATCTGGGCTGGATTCTTATTTACCACGCCACAGTACCAATTGCTTTCCACAACGGAAGATATAAATATTGTCTCAAAGTTCCTCTTACAAGCCTGCTGACCATGAAATCACTCAATAGTTCAAAGACTATGAGCCCAATAATCTGAAATTATAAATGTCTGAAAAAAATAGCCCCACAATTTAAGTTTACATTCTTGTACAGTTGTACCTCTCTAACAGAAGGAGCACTGCTTTGCTACGTATGCTTAAGTGGAAGAAGAAATACACCCAGCACTCAGCTGCTGAGAAAAGGGATTGCCCACAGATAAGGTTACCAAGGTAGGCATTTTAGTTTCTTGCATACATTAAAAAAAAAAACAGCCTTTTTTTTTTCCCCTTACATGTACTATCAGGCCAGTGACTTTACAACAGATAACGTACTGTATTGTTGATGAACTTAAGAAATAATGCTGACTGTAAGATACCTGGGAAATCATGTACTAGAATGGACAATTTCTTATCATTTACACTGGCACTAGCTCTTGATCTCTTGTTACCTAACTATGCAGGATATAATCTTGCCAAACCAGTCTTTTCTTTTTCTGTAGATGACTCATGCACACATTTATTGCATATATAAGGATGCAGCTCTCATCTTCCTGAAATGAATGGTTTCTCATCCTGGTTGGGTCATGGTGCCTCCTGAAATAGTATCTCCTTGAAGCCTGGGCAGAGCTTGCAGTTGCTGTGGGTAGGCTGATGGGGTAGTATCTGGAAGGGGCTAGAGATAAATCAAACCAAAGGCATGAGCTGGGAGAAACCCTCTGGCATTTAGGCTGCCATCAGCTCACAGCCTTTGGGAAATGTCTTGTGCGGTTCTTACTATGCCCAAGGTAAGTCTGGCAGGCCCTAGGATGATGCCAGGCAGCATCCCTCAGCAGACCAAGAAGAGCCTCAAACACCATTACCTTTATCTCACCGTGACACTGCTCACATGTGTCACAGCTGCAGGCATGCACTATGTGTGCTCCTAAAACAACAAAATTCTTGGAGGTACAGCACAAGTGTGCTCAGGTGCCAGCCTGAGACATAAGAATTCCTTGTATAAGCCACACTTGAGCCCAGGAATGGCAGATACCCTCTGGAAGACAGAAACACTGACTTTTACTTTGGTGTAAGAATTCTTCAGTGCTCCCTCTTCCTGACCTTCCATTCACTATAAAGTATTTTTGTCAACATGCCAAGAAAAACCTTCAGACCTCTCTCTGCAAACCACAGAGTAACCAGGTCAACCATTAGGCAGCTGAGTGTCTTCAAGTGATGGACATGCTTGAGCAAAGGTTCAGGTGAGACACAGTGGCCGCTGCAGACTGCTGGGCTATGGTACTATGGATTGTGGACTTCTGTGAAGTTTCTGTAATATTGCTTTCAAAAGCAATATTGCAGCTTCACTTTAATGACCTTGTTGATAAGATGGAGTGTCTCCCATTGTATCATGCACTGCTGGAACACCAGCCATCCAGACAGTGAATTGAAGGGTTATAGAGATTTCAGATTCTGCTGAGAACTATGGAATTATTTAAACTGGAAATTGTTGAGGGAATAAAGTCTCCTTTTATTCTGTGTTTGGATAGATGTTAACATATTTTAAAAACAGTGATTAAAAAAAAAAAAAAGATGGGAATATCTTTCAGTGGAAGCTATTGGATTAGCTTTGTTTGCTTCATCTCACTGAACAAGACTATTGGCCAGGACTGTGTAAAGTATTTCCCTTAACAGGAACAGCCATTTCCAACACACTTCAATCTTTCCAGCATAGCACATCAATAGGTATTTTCTCCTTTCACAGAAAAAAAATAAAGAGAACGTTCCCCAAATCACTGGACACACTCTATTATTAACAACTAAGAGCTGATATTCAAAGAACAAAAAAAACCACTTTCTAATGATTGTATAATTTAAGCTACAGTCTGAGAATGTTTTTTACCTCTGGATATAAATAATTCCAAATCAAATTCCATATATAAGTTGTCTTGAAATGAAAGCGTAAACTTGCATAACTTCTTCATGCAATTTAAACACATTTCAAGATGCTAAAGCACTGGCAATGCCACTGAGGCTGTGACTCAGAGATTCAACAAGATTCAGTTTCTGAATTGTGAAAGGTAATCTAAAATACTAGAGGATGTAAACCAACAATAACAGAACAGTAAGAAAATTAAATAATTCACAATCATCTTAAATGGCATAGAAGCCATTTACCTACAGGCTATTAATTCACAGCCAGACTTCATAAAATATTCTGTGCCTGATTCCAGTGGGGCTCCTTGTGTGCATACAGCTACTGTGATGTTTGAGCATATGAAGCTGAGGATTTGTCCTGAGTTTACCAGGAAACAGAAAGTCTAGAAAAGCAGCAGCTCAGAGGGACAGGAATGCTCCCTGTAAACACAACAAGGCACTATGCATTGGAGATAACCACCTAAGCCAAAGAAATTCATTTAAGTACAGGAACAAAAACATTAACTCCCCATGGATACATAGAGGACAGACTAGGCACTACACTTGCATCAGGAGACACTCTTGCCTACATCTCTGACTCACTGTGTCTAGAAAAAATGTTTCTAAATTAGCAGGTCAGGTCTTACCAAACTGTCCAGCCTTGGACCCTTCCCATATGACCCCTATCACTGACATTCTAACCCACCCAAACACACCTGGAGGGATCCAGGCCTGCATGGGTCAACAAGGAACTTTGAAGAAATTCAAATGTAAAACGCAGCAAGGGCAGATGACCCAGGAGGAATACAGAGACACTGACTGAACATGCAGGAGTGCAAGCAATTCCCACCTGAACTTGGAAGTTGCCACCAGGTCAAGGGAGGTGATCCTTGCCCAGCAATGGCAGGATGCATCTGGAGCACTGGATTCAGCTCTGGACACCCCAAGATGAGAGACATGGCCTTACTGGCCTGAGGCTGGTGAAGGACCACAAAGACGATTAAAAGGCTGAAGCATCTGTCATATGAGGAGAGGCTGAGAACTGGGACTGCTCAGCGCAGAGTAGGCTCAGGGGGATATTATCAGTATGCATAAGTGACACTTCTGCGAGGAAAAGGAGTAAAGGTGATAGAGCTGCACTTGGTGTCCATTGAAAGGACAGGAGGCAATGGGCACAAAGAGAAATACAGAAAAATCAATTGAACTATCCAACAACTTATTCTATCCCACTCTGCTCTGAGCAGAAGGGCTGGACCAGACAATCTCCAGAGAAGTGTATAATAATACAGGAGTATTTAATCTGACAGAGTCTCACCAGCATGCATTAGAAATCAGCGTGAGAAATAAGCATGGAAAAAAAAGAACAAAACAAATTGAAAATGGAGAAAGGTGGAGAAAACCTCTACAACCCAATGGCAGACTTCACACTCAGGAGATCTTGACTTCAGTCTTGCCTCATTTATTTTTACTTCAATTATCTTCTTAAAATGCAGTAGTGTTGAAAATAAATCCTCAGCCTAGACCATTGCATAGTTGTCAGGGTATGCAAGAGCCTCCACTGCAGGTCTGTGTTTCAATTCAAGCAGGAGAATCGTTCTTCCAGACCTTCAAAGCATACTTTAATTGCTGAGCAATTGGGTAAAATACATCAGCTGTTTCAAACATGACACCAGGAAAAAGAGCCCCTAGAGGTATCCCATGTGGTATGGATTGTCAGGCCTGGCATTCTCCCGAAATCTTGTAAATAGGAGACAGGAGCGTCTCCTTGCTCAGTTTGTTGATTTTCCTGAAAGTCTTTTTTTTCCTGGGTGCTGGCTGGGAAACCTGAATTCCTCTGGAACTGGGAGGATTTGGAACATCGATTCCTCTGAAGTCCTGTAACCTCAAACCAACTTGGCAGTACTATAACAGGGAAATCGCATTGAGGATTTGGGCATCAGGTGCAAACATTCTAAGGAGACAAAAAGCATTATGCTGCTTACCAGCTCTATCCTTGCATGAATCCTTTTAAACATAACCATTGGGATAATCCCATTATCACTATTGTGATTCAGAAATGGGCTTAAAGTCTTCATAGTACTATCTATTTCAGAAGTCGAGTATTTCTCACATATTTATCTGGTTCTAGACCCAGCTGCCATTAAATAAATGTAGGATCCTTAGGGGAACATTCAGCCTGGTTTTGATTTGTGGTTTTACCTGATAGTGCAGAAGTGAAAAGTGCACTCAACACTGCATTTTGTTCCACCTCCATCCAACATGTGGTTTGCAACTTCCTATTTCAAGAAAAAACTGAGCTTTAAGGTTTATCCTTTCCATTTATTGGTACAGTTGCAATAAAAGGTATTCCTTTTATTTTTATTCTAATAAAAGACCTTCTAATTTATCAGTTACATAACCACAATTGCAAGCACAGAGGTATACTCCAAAAGAGTATCTCTTCAGATTTTTTTAAGGGTCAGTTTAAAAATGAAATTAATTCTATTAATTAACATACTCATATTTCTTGAGAGTATTAAATTTGACAATTAACCCATCACTTAGTGGGGGCTTCTCCCTGCCTGGCTGAATTATGCCGTTGCGTGAGAAGACTCCAGCACAGAAACCCACATCCTCTGCAAAACGGACAGCCCCGAGGTTTAAGAGATTATATTGAATGAATCATTACACAAGATTTACTTCTGGCCGACTGTTTCTACAAATAATAATGCTTCCTCCAGACAAAACTACTCAGAAACTGGCACCAAACCGCCGTTTCCTAACTTCCTCCCAACAAGCAATGCCACCAAGCACCACTGCCAAGGGCTGGTAAATACCAGGATTTATAAACAGCACTGAGAGGGAGCTGTAATGAGATCAATGTCGAGGATTGCAGCAAATGGCCTATAAAGCAATTTTTAAATGGGATTTCCTGCAACAAAAGCCAGCTCCCAATAACCTCTTCCAATAATACAAAGTGAAAAGGATTGGATTTGTATTGTAATACCCGATACTAAAGCGCGGACAGACAGTTTTGTACTCTGTTTACAGGCTACTGCCCAGGCAATTTGTTAGTCTCTCATCAGGAAAGAAAAGGAGATATTTAAATAAACCTATACAGGTACATCCAGGCCCAAATTACTGTGCCAGGAGAATCCTGTATTGTGTCATCAAAAGAAGATGAACAGTCCTGTCATTATTTGTTCTCATTACATGGAATACATGGTAGACTCCAGGAATACAATCACAAATGAGAGCAAGCAGCTAAAACAGCCCTATTTGTTTCCCTTTCCAGGTGGAGTTCTCGAGGGAAAAAAAATTAGTTACTAATAAACTTTATAAAATATATTTGAAGCGGATATATTTTGTTCAACATTTTCAAAGCACTACAACATCCCTACTTAGAGTTAGGCAAAGGGTTTCTTACCTGAGAAAAAAAGGCTCTTCTTTTGTCACGCCTGCTATCTTCCCTGCTCCTGCAAAGCCACTCTTAAAGCCGACACTTTGACACACAGCTGCTGCTCTGCGCCGTCTTTTTGCAATTACATCCGTGCTAAAATCAAACCCCAAACTATTTCAGTGATTTTGCTTGTCTTCTTCTACTTAAAAAGGGGTGAATTTCAGCAGAGAAAGCGCCTAGGTACATCTGGTTGTGATTTTCCAGCGCCACGTTCCCATGAAAAATAAATCGAAGGCAGGGAACTCGGAGAAGGGAATATTTCGCATTTCGCCGCTGCCCAGGCAGCTTTCTGGTCGTTAAACTGAATTTGTAACGCTTGGGGATTTCTTCCCACGTGGGGGCTATTAGCGCGGTATTTAAGGGCTCTTAGCGCCGGGTTTGTTCTTGTTAACGGCGATGCTTATTTAAAGTTACATGTGGCTTCACGAAGTTTTCAATTACTAGCCAGCTTATCCGTAAAGGCGGAAGGTTCCCTTAGAAAAAGTAACTACTAGCGATCCCTGCTGTAAGTCTTCTCAATGCCAGGGTGCTGCAGATGGTGATATGGAAGCGTAAAGCCTGGGAGAGCCTTAATTCCACGTATTTTGGGATTTCTGTTTTTCTTTTAATGAAGAATGAGCGCCTGAATTGTATCGGCCAGTAGGAAATGTCAGGAAGGTCATGAAGGACTTATCACTCCTCTCGGCAGTACACCCGAATGTCATTTGGAAAGTGAATTAACAGCAAAGGGCCAAACAGAATGGACATTCACCCGTTCGAGCAGGTTGCGTTTCGCTCTTATCCACCTCCTCCACCGGGATGGGGGCATGGTTGCCTGCTTGGTTTTACGTTTTATTTTATTTGAACATCAAAGCTGCATTTCCCTGAGTGCTTTGGGGCACTTGTCCCTGGCTGCCCCTCTCCTGACCCGGTAGCTCTGCAACATTGGCTGGGGCGGCTCGAAAAGGTCCCAGTGTTATCCATCTATAAGCAGCAGCCGCGGGTGCTCTCCCTGCTGCCCCCAACCCTGGGAGGCTTCGGGCTTCCTAGGGGTGACGCTGGTCCCCTCAGTGGCCCGGGGCAGCCCGCACTGATACTAGCTGTGGCTGTCAGCGGGTGCCCCTTGGTCCTGTCCCTGAAAGGGGACATAGGTCAGCCTGAATTCCTGCTAGGCGCTTCCCCAACTGCTCTCGGTGACCGAGGGGTGGCCGAGAGAAGTGAATAAAGAGAGAAACGACAGATGCATCCCTGGAAAATAGCCGGGAACACTGGGGTGGCCAGGTTTACAAAGCGGGAACATTGCTGTGCGCCGGGGCGCTGCAAGGAGCAGGGCTGGGCTCAACTCCCAGACCAGAGACAAAAACCGCCCCTTTGCCCCGTCCCTCCCCCGAGCCGACCCGCTTGAGAATGAGCAGAGTAGATGGGGCAGAAAGGGGGGCTGGAAGGGAGCACATTTGCTCATTAAATAGCTTCAAATGTGACAGAAGTCTGTCAACCTGCTGATCCCAGACCGCTGTTCCGCTGGGGGTGTGGGGTCCCCGCAGGTGGCCAGGGGCAAGGGCAGCCCCGGCGCTGCGGGAAGAGGCGGCTTGGCCTCATGAGGCTGCCTGCCGGTGCCAAGATCCTGCTCTTATGGGCTTTTCCCCCTTCGAGGAAACGTCCGACAGGCGGGAGCTCAGGGGCTGCGGCACTGACTGGCACGGTGCCGGGCGCGGGGAGGGATGAGGGACAGAGACAGGGCAACAAACAAACAAACAAACAGAAGGACAAATAAAAGGCTTGGGTGAAATTGATGACCTGCACCCAGCTCGCCGCAGGCTCCAACGGCCGTCGAGCCAGCGTATCCTGCTCTCGCCCAGCAGCGCAGGGAATGTGCTCGGGAGAGGCGAATGCTGGAGGAGCCGTCAGGAAACCCACCGGCGCTTCCCCCGGGCAAGGCGCAGACACGGGCAAGGCCCTGCCTTACAATCAGTAAGAGCTCATTAGCCAGGGCTTCCGGGAAATGGTTTTTATCTTCTTGTTTCTCCTTTTGTAACCAAAGAGCAGAGCAAACACGAGTAAAAGATTGCCAGCAGGGAAGTTGTGGCTGCCCCATCCCTAGCAGTGTTCAAGGCTAGGATGGACTTTGAGTAACCTGATTTTAGTGGAAAGTATTCCTGCCCACGGAAGGGAGTTGGAACCAGATGATCTTTTAAGGTCCCTTCCAACTCAAACCTTTCTATGATTCTACGATTCTGTAACGCTCATACAAAACCAGCAAATGAAACCTTTCCTCTGTTTAAAGGAGAATGCCGAGAACTGCAATGCTGCTCCCCCTTCCCTAAAAAAAGAGCCCCACCAAAACCCACCAACAACCCCCCAATTAAACCCAAAAACCCTAACCCCAATACAGCCATAAGTTTCAAAGGTGCACAGAGATGAGCGGGCTCTCACAGAGTCACGTTTGTGTGGCATGTTAGCGCTACAAATGGCTTTACACACAGAGCTCTGTTTACATACACAGAGGTATGAGAAGAAGCCGCGAAGTCCCTCTCGGACCCAGGGAAGAGCCGCGCCGGCCTCTGGCAGCGGCAGCAGCGTCCTGCCGATGTGTCAGATGGCACCGGGAAGCTGCTTGTTCCTCTTTCCTAAGTTAAAGGAACTATTTAGTTTCTCATTTCCGTTCTTCACCTTTCTTTCTTTAATTCTTTCTCTCCCTTCCTCTCTCCCTTTTTTCTCTCTGCCCCCTTTCCTCTCTTCCTCCCTTCCTCAGTCCTTTTCTTCCTCTCTCCCTTCCAACACTCTTTCTTCCTCTTTTTCTTTCATTCTTCCGTTCTTTCCAGTCGTTGGCTCTGGCTTGAAGGAGATCTGATGTGATTAAACACTTGGGGCGTTGGAGGGCAGAGGTAAATTAAGCCAAAGCGACAGAAAAGATGAAAGAGGCTGGCTTGTCTCGAGTGCCCGAGGACAGCTGCCCTCCTCCTTCCTCCCCTGAGTCACGCAAGCTCCTGCCGCCTCCCCCGGCACCCTTCTCCCCATCCTGCCCTGGAGCTGCTTCTTCCGACCACACCGAAAAAATGATTTATTTCATTATTATTATTTCCCCCCCTTTTTTTTACCTATCGCCCCCAAGAGTGTGAGGCAAAAAACAGCCAGACCCGGAGCGCTGCCCGCCTCCGACCCGCCGGTGCAAAAAGGGTAAACCAGGGGAAGCAGGGATGGAGAGATGGAGGGATGCATGCTGCTCAGGGCAGCGAGAAACAGCTCTTCCGTTGGTCCTGCTGCAGAAAAGGAGGAGAAAGGAAAGGGAGATGGGGACCCCAATCCTTCCTCTCCACTTGCAGTTCAGAGATCGCAGAAATACCATTTAAACCTTGTATTTGTATTAGAGAAGAAAATAATGATAATAATAATAACCCCCCACAACTAAACAACAACAAGTAACCGAGAGATCTACTCTAATTTAAAATTCCTTTATGCTGAGGAAGGAGTGAATGTCGGTGATTTTCTGTCCAACCATGCTATAAATGTCTCTAAATGCAAAGGAAGAAGGCAGGCAAATCGACTGCAAGTTTTGGTGGATCCCAGTTTACCTTTTCGGGGAATCAAAGTTAAACACAACGTGTCGGCTCCAAAGAGAACAGGTACAATCCCGAGCAGCCAAAACCCGATATATAAATACTCTTCAGGGATTTGCTTAGTGATGAAAAGTCATTTAAACGGACTTGCAGCTGAATTTTAAAGTTGACCGGTACACAATCACCTTCTTCAGATTTCGGCAGCTTTACAAATGACCCGTGCTCTGCTCATTTCTCTATAAAATAACGTATACAGCGCCATGTGAGTTTTCTTTATGACACTAACGAAATTAAGCTACCGAAATGAGAAATCAGAGTTAGTCAAAGCCGTTGGGATGCAGGAGATCTAATATCAGCCCTAATCGAAATACATCAATACCACCGTGCAGTAAAATACTGCGGAGGTCTACGGGAATAAAAATAAGTTACAAAACAAAGTCCGCAGTTATTCCCCCTCTTTAACGATTACGTATTTCAAGCGAGGAGAGCAGAAATTGTATTTGGAGCGATCGATTCCGTGTTAACTTCTGGCAGAGGGTGGTGGAGGGCTGAGAAACATGTATCTTGTCGTTTGAAACAGGGTTGTGATATTTTTTAGGACGTAAATAGGCAATATTGATTTCATCACAGTCGGAGAGAAATAGACGGGCAAATAGAAAATAGATTTAATTCTTTAAAAGGGAAAACACATTGGTCTGGCGTGGGTTGTTTGTGTATTTACTTCTCTGAGGGATCATGTCTGCATAGAGTTAAAGGTAGGGGGGAGAAAATCAGGTGGAATTTTCCCCGTGAAAGAAGGTCTTGGGTAAAGGACACAAAGTTCTGCTTCGGGTCCTCCGCTGTTCCCAAATGCAGGGCTTTCCTGGCCAAAACCCCGTGCGTGATTGGCAGCACACCCGCCGCTCGCTCCCTGTGACTGCTCCCTCCCTGGCCGAGTCCCCTTAATTTGTAAATAAATTTCAGGGGCCCCTTTCACAGAAGCCAGTTGAGCAGGTAATTTGTTGTTAGTGCTTGTTTAAATGTTGTGAAGCATGCACTCAAAAATAGGAAAGCTAGACACAAAAGAGGCAAACATGGGAACACAACTGGAAATTACTGAGTTATAAAAATGTCAAAGCAGAGCAATTTGCAAAAGCGCATCAGTAATTGTCGCGTACATTAACGGAAACGATTTGCCAAGCCCAACCCTTTTGTTCTCCCTAGGATGGACGGGCACTTCGCCATCAGCCTCAGTGGGAATGGATCAGGATCTCTGCATCGCGTTCTCATCCCAGCGCCAGGGGCCGGATCCTGCCCTGCGGCCTCAAAGCGGGTTTTCACTGGGAATCCGGCGGATTTATGACAGGCTGCTTGGATGGGAAGGGTGTGCACGTCTGAGCCTCGGGTTTGAGGGCATCTCCCAAGGATTCAAGGAAAGCAGTCGCAGTTGCATTGATAGGAGCGCTGAATGGAAAACACAGATCGATGGGATTGTCTCCAGCAGGCCTGGGAGCTACATGCTGCGGCACTGCTCACACCAGCATGCGGTGATGTGATGTGGTGTGGTTAGGCTGAGACCCCGCCTGGAAGGGCCATACTTCCCCCAAACCAGGGAAGTTTAAGCAAGCCCACCCCAGGCTGTTCAGCTCTATCATCTCCCTCAAATCACATTTCAGAAATGAACTTCTCTCATAAATCCATTCTGGCTTCTCAGTCTGCAAAAAGCCCATTTCCCTGCTAGAACACGGAAAGAAATTTTTCTCCTGAGGCTCAGCCAGGGCAGAAATGAAGCTTGCACAGGCAGGAGGTTGCTCTGTGGGGTTGTTTTGATTCTCACCCTATTCTGCCTTATTTAGGATAGCAGAAATTTTGGAACTGGTGTGCGAAGAGACAATTCAGAGCCCCTGACTCCTGCTGCCTGAACCTGCCTTCTATCTTCAGCTTATCAGCTTCTTTTTGTGCACAAAGACATTTCTTAAGTCCACACAGTCTAAAAAGCAAACAGAAAACCCCCAAAGCTGTTGTGTTTGTCTGACTGCAGGTGCCAAGGCTGTAACCTGTTGTATTTATGCGTTAAGCCAGCCAACATTCAGAGCTGGTGTCTAACCAAGCACATTTACATCTGCAGGGCTCTGCCCAGGCCCTGGGTCATGTTTTGAGAGGGAATATTTTGCACAGATTGTGGCTCAGAAAAGTGTATCTGGTGTTAGGGCTGCAGGAAAGGTTTTGTCTCAGATTTGCCTATTATCCAGGGAAGCAAGAAGCCAATATCCATTCTACAACGTTGCACTGTGAAAAGTACACCTTATGAGTTTCAAAGCATTATGATTGTTTAAAAGCAGGACTAGGTGTGTAACATATTGCTGGAGAAAGCCACAGTGAAATCCCCACTGACTTCAGTTAATACAGGATCTCACTGAAATTTCTACCTGTGATTTCATTGCTGATGATATACCAGCTACTCAACTAATTCACAACAGGAAATAAGACAGCTCCAAGCATATTACTTTCCTAAAAGAATGGACATTTACCTTTTTAATTATAATAATAAATATAATGATAAAAAGTAAAATAAACATCCAAATTTCAGACATTCTTTGTAATAACTGGATTAGTGTCTAGGGTGTTAACCAACTTAAAAAAAATCAGGATATGATAAAATTGTATTGATTTCATGTAGAAATTCCTTTCTTCCTTCTACCTCCCAGCGGATAATTTTTTAACTTAAAAGCAAACGGAATATTTTGTGTTTATTTTACGGAGGATTTTTTTTTTAAGGTGATTTCTTTTATCCTGTTAACAGTATTAAGCAGCAGCATAATATGGATTTTTCACAGTGAGACTTATAAGATAGGATTAAAAGACTGCTTAGGGCCTGTTCCTGTCCTCCTGTGTTTTTCAGACTGGTGCGCCTCTGGTACCGAGGAGCCAAGTGACCGGTGAGCCCCTGTGGAGCAAATTTCAGCTCAGCCTCTGAGCAAACAGCCACTTTTCAGGCTTCCCCCTGGCAAGCATCACGTCTAAGCAGGGTGCCAGAACCCAAACTCCACCTGGAAACACCAATATTAATAAGAGCCATGCTTAGAAGAAATATGACATTAATTTGTTTCAATATGTGCTATTCTGCTTAGGGAATTAGTAGAAATCTGGATTTTGACATCCTTCTTCACATACATTGCCCTTTGGCTTTCAAGCCTTTCATCAGTGCCAGCAGGATGGTCAGAAGAAAATTCCAGCCCAGAAACAGGATTTTCATTCAGATCATACGGAGAAAATCCAGACTTGGGCTGGCAATTTTCAAGGTTGGCTTTTGATATTTGGCACATGGATAAAGTCAGCCTTACTCAGGATCATAAGTATCCAGGATTAGGTGTTAGTGGGACTAGCTGAGGCAAAAGGGAAGCTGACCTCAGCTGGTGTGCAGATGCTTTAAGAAGAAACCCCAGGCAGAATGGATATGAGGACTATGTTTGGCTGACATTTTCCATTTTTAGACAGCCCTGTGACCTAATGCTTAAAACTTTGGCCTGAATTTTACTTGACAAGAAAGGAAAGGAATATTTTTGCAGGGAAAATAGGATGTGTTGGATATCGTTACAAACAGTAAGATAACAAGGATTACTGCAAGTGACCAAATGATTGCTGCAGCGAAGAAACTGGATCTTCCGGGCAGACCCTACAGTTGTGATATAGCTCTCAGAAATATATCAGAAGAACAAAAGCAATAATTGCAACTGTGGGAATAATTTACCGTGGCAAGACCGTCACTACCATCACTACTAGGAACCCTGTGTTTGTAGTTAGCTGGCAGCAGCCAGGCAGCTATAGAACACTGAAAAACCTTCTGTAGGTAAGAAAAGCAAATATGGGCAAAAGAGAAAAGTATCCTGAAAACTCTTCTGAAGAATAAAATAATTCCTTTTGCAGCACAATGTAAATGTAGGTGAAAGCCTTGTAAGGAGGCAAAGGAAGTTAAGGGATTTAGATCCCATTTGTATTCTTAACTCCTTCAACTAGCTTTGAAAGTTGTGGTATAAACCTTGCAGCAGTACCTTGATCAGCCAAATGCATCAGTTGCCAATGGGCTCTAATTTAAGTAAAGGTTTCCAGTTCTGTATCAAGTTGCTACTGATTTATGAAGCCAGGATTTAATCCTTCCCAGCGTGCCTATATTTTCAGTTTCAGACAGGTTACTGTGTGATACATTTAATGTGCTGATAGCAGTGTTATGTACTTTTAAACTCTTCTGTTTCTTGGAAAATACAACCAAACCTAACTTTAGGAAAAGTCTGGGTGAATTTAAACCTTCTTTTAAAATAACCTTTCATTACCTCTTGCTGAGTTTTATAAGTGGAGGAAAAAACATATGGAATATATGTGTGAAGAAACTAGCTATCCTCTGCAGATTGTTTGCACAACAGGATTTTATTTATGCAGTTGTTTAAATCTGGAGCTGTAAATTGCATTCACTGATTGGCATAACTGATAAATCCACTTATTTTACGCTTTTTCTAGCTTCCCCTTTTCCCCATAACCTCTCAGAAGGCTTGGTAGGTTTTCTTTTCACTATATTTGTTAAAGTTCATTTTTTGATCTATCAATGTGCCCTGCAGGCACAGCAACTGGATCCAGCTGACAGAAGGGATTTTGATAACACTGAGAGAGCTTTTTAGGACTTTTGGTACTACTGCCATAGCCCTCTCTCAACCAGAAGCATCTAATGATGAGTCAGAACATGTCATAACTCCTGTCTTGTCTTCTGATCTGGAGTAAACACACACATACTGCTGCCCTTCAGTCTGAGCCTGATCACCTGCAGTGATATGGCTTTATCTACAAGGTACCTGTAGTAGGCTGCCTGGGTCTCTACAGCAATCTATGACTTCCATTTTGCGTGAAGTCTTTGACGTATTTGTAGCTGGTTGGTGTGAGATGATTATTAGGTACCAGAAACAAGCTGGGATGCTCTGTACGGTCTACCTCATAATAAGGTGAAAATTCTATTTGTTTTTAAATAAACAATACATATGTGAAACATGGCTCCCTAACACACTGTTTCCAGTGTTCTTACTGAACTTATGCTTAATTTTTACTGTGTAAAGGTTTTCCTTTTTTTTTTGTTTATTTTGTTTTTACAACATCCTCAGCTATGTCACTTCATCTCATCTAGTCCTATGGCATCTCTGAGTAGAGACTGTCATCTCCTGCTTATAAACTACTTCCACTACTTCCAAAGTACTTGCATTTGAGAGATACTTGTAGTAAGATCAGCAAGTACACTTGAGTATGTGAAACACAGGGACTCTGAGGTTAGTTCAGTTCTTTTTCAAATGCAGAGCTCTTGTTCTATAATCTGTCCTCAGATGGGAGCCATCCTGGATGTGCAATGGTCTGTCTTGAACTTTCACTATCTTGTTTAATAATTTTTTCAAGGTGACATAGTTGCATACAGTGTTCAAGGAGTGTGTATGCACAATGGGTTTATTAAAGTGGCATCATTCAGTATATTGGTGCCTCTTCCTTCCTTAATATTTCCTAACACCCTAATTTTCTTTTTGACCATAGCAGAACACTGAAACAATTATTTAATAGATTTATTCAAAGTGACTCATCGTTCTTCTGCAGATGGTAACAGCTGGCTGTGCATTTGTGCACATATACATGTAGATACAACTTCATTTATTTGTGTATGTGTTTCATTATTAGCTATTTGTATGGCTTTTTACTCTTTCAGAATTGAATTTGCCATTTTTTGGTGCTTTTTGTATCAGAAGATACTTCTGAAATATCTATACTATACTCCAGACAATTTTTTATCATTAAAAACCCTGCTACCACACTACTCACCCTCTTTCGGAACATTCACAAATATGTTGAACATCTGGGTGCCTGTGGGACTTCATTAGCAATTACCTTCTACCATTTATCACTACTTTTTGTTAAAAATCTCTGGAACAGTTATTAATCCACTGGAGGATCTTCCCTCTTATCCCATTAAATCCTGTCTGCTTTAAATGGTTCTGAATAAACGACCTCATCAAAAGAACTTAGAAATCTAAGAACATTACATCAAGTATGTGACCTTTATCCACAGGCATATTTTCTGCTTTGAAGAACTCTACTATATTTAGGAGACATAACTTCTCTCTATGAAAGCCGTTTCAACTCTGTTTCTACCAATGCTTGAGACAGAAGTCAGACACACTGATCTCCCTGGCTCCCCAGGCATGCAACAGATCTTTTAGAAACTGGATATCACATGAAACTCTCACCCTTCTTCTGGTAATGGGGCTGATTTTAATAACTGACTTGGAAATTTCTATTCTACATTTCTTTGGGACTCTTTGGGGAGCACTGTCTGTCCTAGAGATTTGTCACCATTTATTGTTTCTGTAATTTCCATCATAGTCCTAACCTACAGACTATAGTTAGGAATACATATGCTAGGGAAAAATGTGGTTTGAATTTCGTCAAGCAGCTGAAGGAGTGGGATGTGGATCTCCTTAGTCCAGCGGGGGAACCTTAATCCCTATTAACTACTAATGTGTGTATGCTATATCTTGTGTTCTGCTATGCCTTCTAGCTCAAACTCTTTGTGAGGTGGATAGGCTGAGGAACAGCTGCTTTCCAGTCCAGTGAAGGCTGAGATGAGTCTGACCCAGCACAGATAGAGAAGCTCAGCTCTTCAGGGACTTGGACATTAAAAATGAGGTGTCTGTAGAGTTTAGGAGCTGTACACTTGAGTTCTATCTCTGCTATCCACATAGCTGCTGTTTTATTTCTACACCTACAATCAGCAAAGAGGTGTGGACTTATTAAATATAAAGACAATTCTATTAATAGAGTAATCATATATTGAGGATGTGTTTTGGTAAAGCTGATGGAAGTGGAGAAATGAAATTTTCATCACTAATACACTACTCAAACTCATCTCAGACCTGGACCTTTCCTGTTATAAAGAAACATATCTGTCACTCATTTCTACAAGTGTTCATGCCAGACTCCCGTTGAAATCTGGCCCATGGACTTGCAGTTCTTCTCTGCCATAAACAAAAGCAGCAGAACATCCTGGCTTTCAAATGCTTTGAGCGGTGAAGGGTCTAAATGTTGTGGATTAGGTAGGGGAAACATCGCCACTGGCAGGTTGGGCAAACAGCAGCATCCAAAATGCTTTCAGTAACCCAATAAAAGGTGAAGAAATATAACAGGTACCTCTGTTTGTTTTTTTCTTTCACCTCCAGTACTGCTGTTGCAAAGCAGTATTACTGTATTACTGCAGCATTATACATACCAGAATCAAATCCCATGCATCTGTTGTTAAATGGACTTTATATAGAATTGTAAAATCATAGAATAGTTAGGGTTGGAAAGGACCTTAAGATCATCTACTTCCAAACCCCCTGCCAGGGGCAGGGACACTATGTCACCCAAGGCTCTCTCCAACCTGACCTTGAACCTGACCTTGAACACTGCCAGGGATGGAGCATTCACAACTTCCCTGGGCAACCCATTCCACTGCCTCACCACACTTACAGTAAAGAACTTCTTCCTCATATCCAGTCTAAACTTCCCTGTCTAAGTTTGAACCCGTTACCCCTTGCACTCTCTACAGTTCCTCATGATGAGTCCCTCCCCAGCATCCCTATAGGCCCCCTTCAGATACTGGAAGGCTGCTATGAGGTCTCCATGCAGCCTTCTCTTCTCCAGGCTCAACAGCCCCAACTTTCTCAGCCTATCTTCATACGGGAGGTGCTTCAGTCCCCTGATCATCCTCGTGGCCCTCCTCTGGACTTGTTCCAACAGTTCCATGTCCTTTTGATGTTGAGGACACCAGAACTGCACACAATACTCCAAGTGAGGTCTCACAAGAGCAGAGGAGAGGGGCAGGATCACCTCCCTCGACCTGCTGGTCACGCTCCTTTTGATGCAGCCCAGGATGTGGTTGGCTTTCTGGGCTGCAAGCACACACTGCCGGTTCATGTTCAGTTTCTCATTGACCAACACCCCCAAGTCCTTCTCCACAGGGCTGCTCTGAATCTCTTCTCTGCCCAACCTGTAGCTGTGCCTGGGATTGCTCCCACCCAGCTGTAGGACCTTGCACTTGGCATGGTTAAACTTCATAACGTTGGAATCAGCTCACCTCACAAGCGTGTCAAGGTCCCTCTGGACAGCATTCCTTCTCTCAAGCATATCAACCGAACCACACAGCTTGATGTCAGTGGCAAACTTGCTGAGGGCACACTTGATCCCACTGTCCATGTCACTAACACAGGTGTTGAACAAGACCGGTCCCAGCACCGATCTCTGAGGGACACCACTTGTTACTGGTCTCCAGCTGGACATTGAGCCATTGAGCACAACTCTTTGCATGTGGCCATCCAGCCAGTTCTTTATCTACTGAGTGGGCCACCTATCAAATTGATGTCTCTCCAACTTAGAGACAAGGATGTCATGTGAGACAGTGTCAAACGCTTTGCACAAGTCCAGGTAGATGACATCAACTGCTCTACCCCTGTCCATCAGTTCTGCAGCCCCATCATAGAAGGCCACCAGATTGGTCAGGCAGGATTTCCCCTTAGTGAAGCCATGCTGGCTGTCACCAACCACCTTGTTGTTTTTCATGTGCCTTAGCATGCTTTCCGGGAGAATCCGCTCCAAGATTTTGCCAGGCACAGAGGTGAGACTGACTGCTCTGTAGTTCCGCGGCTCATCCATTTTCCCCTTCTTGAAAATTGGGGTTATATTTACCTTTTTCCAGTCATCGGGAACTTCACCTGACTGCCATGATTTTTCAAATATGATGGACAGTGGCTTAGCAACTTCATTTTCCAGCTCCTTCAGGACCCGTGGATGGATTTCATCAGGTCCCATGGACTTGTATAGGTTCATGTTCCTAAGATGGTCTCGAACCAGATCCTCTCAGTCATTCTCACAGTCCCTGCGTCTGCCTTCCAAGACTCGGTTGGTGTGGTCAGAGCATTTGCCAGAGAAAACTGAGGCAAAGAAGACATTAAGAACCTCAGCCTTCTCCAAAACCAGGCTAGCCAGTTCTCCTGATAGCTTCTGGAGAGGGCCCACGTTGTCCCTAGTCTGCCTTTTATTTGCAATGTGTCTATAGAATCCCTTCCTGTTATCTTTAACATCCCTAGCCAAGTTTAATTCTAAGTGGGCCTTAGCTTTTCTAACCTGATTCCTAGCTTCCTGGACAGCTTCCCTGTATTCTTCCCAGGCCACCTGTCCTTGCTTCCACATTTTATAAGCCTCTTCTTTCTTTCGAAGTTTCCTCAGCAGCTCCTTATCCATCCAAGGAGTTCTCCTGGCCCTCCTGCAGCACTTCCTTCTAGGAGGGATGCAACACTCCTGAGCTTGTAGTAGGTGATCCTTGAATATCAACCAACAGTCTTGGGCCCCCCTGCCCTCTAGGGCTATATCCCATGGAACCTTAATAAGCAGGTTCCTGAAGAGACCAGAGTCTGCTCTCTTGATGTCCAGGACAGTGAGCTTGCTGCACGCTCTCCTCACTGTCCTGAGGATCTCGAATTCTACCATCTCATGATTGCTGCAATCAAGGCTGCCCTGGAGCATCACATTTCCAACCAGCCCTTCCCTGTTGGTGAGCACAAGGTCAAGCATGGCACCTCTCCTTGTCGGCTCCTCAATTACATGCAGAAGGAAATTGTCTTCCACACAATCGAGGAACCTCCTGGATTGCTTGTGCTGGGCCGTGCAGTCCCTCCAAGAGATATCAGGCTGGTTGAAGTCCCCCATGAGAATAAGGGCCTGCGAGCATGAGGCTGTTCCTATCTGTCTATAGAGTGCTTCATCCGCCGAGTCCTCTTGATCAAGTGGTCTGTAACAGATCCTCACAGTAATGTCTCCCATTGCTGTTCTCCCTTTAACCCTGACCCACAAACTCACTGTCGACTGCTCACCTGTTCCCAAGCAGAGTTCCATACTGTCCAGCCTATCCCTAACATAAATAGCAACTCCCCCTCCCTGCCTACCAGGCCTGTCTTTTCTAAAGAGCCTGTAACCTTCCATTCCAACACTCCAGTTATAGGAGCCATCCCACCATGTTTCTGTGATGCCTATTATATCATACCCCTGTAGACGTACACACATCTCTAATTCCTCTTGTTTGCTCCCTATGCTACAGGCGTTTATATAGAGGCATCTGAGCCGAGCTCCAATTGAAGCCGGCTCATTGGCTGGAGAGGCCGGAATATCTCTAAGTTGCTCTGAGCATTTATTATACATGCTGGCAACTGATTGGGTGTGTTGGGATGGAATGATGCCCCCCTCCCACAACACATCTAGTTTAAATACTATATACATTTAGTTTATATACTATATACATATACTTTATACCTGTGTGCAATCAGGTATTGCAGGTAAAGCCATATTATTTTTATTTTATTTTGGCTTGCTTTTATTTCATTTTATTGCATTTCATTGAATTTAATTTTATTTTATTTCTTTGTTAAATGTTTTATTTGATTTCTTAAGAAGTGATATTCAAGTTTATATCCAGAAAATGCCCCACTCAGAATAGAAGTTGTTTAAGAAAATAGAAGTCACAGCATCATCTGCAGTTTTGTTTGTAAGGGGTACTGCAGCCCAGTGTGCACACACCAGCCAGATGGTGGGTCCCGCTGGAATCTCCATGGAGTGACACTCCTGCCTGCTGCACAATTCCCATTTGACTCTACTTTTGTCAGTCCAATGCAGATAGGCAACTTCTGCATTTTGCATGTGTGCAAATGGTTGCAGACCACTGAAGGTGACATTGTCAAATGTATTATTTCATTCTTGATCTTAATGTACGTGTAAGAGTGTCTCTTTACATGTGTGCTTTAGACAGCTTAATCTAAGAGACAGCTTGTAACAATAGCTTTCATGGTCTCTTGCTGCTACTCTTTCATAGTTTTACTAACCATGATCTGCATAATGATCTAATAAGACAGTATTATCTTATTACTATAATATAGGAACTATATATATTTGCAGTAATGGATATTCATATCAAAAGGTTGTGGCCAAAGTTTCTAAAAGAAGCCAACATATTTTACCATCACCTGAACTCTTGCTTTCCCTAGAATTAAGCTATCATTTCTCTCAGAACAACCTTTGCAGATTTTTGTCTTTGCCCTCCAAGCCTGAATGCCTGACATTTTCTTATGAAGCACTGAGGCAGGAAAAATGACTTCATCCAACCCATGAGGTCCACAATAGGCTTATGTGTGCACGGTCTTTCAGAACATTATAATTTAACACAGAGAAAGGTGACACCCAGAGATGAGGTAGGGATGGCAACAGAGGGAAGAGAAGCTCTAAGCTTAGTAGCAGGACTTCTGCTGTCATCATGAATCCTTCTGAGAGGAAACACAAACCCTGCAACTGCAGATGTCCATGTTTTTGCCCTGCCTTCATCCCCAAACCTAAAGGGGGGAACCTAGCTGATACTTTACACATGTGGTGAAGTCTTAAGTCAATGGTTGCTAAAACAAGTGGAGAATCTCAAATTCTCAACATTTCACAGTTCCCTTTCAGAAGAGAATGAATCACATGCTTGGTGAAATTACCCTTCACTGAATTGATTAATTCTGTACAGAAATAAATCCAAAGCAAGAAAGAAAGAGAGTGAGGGACTGAAGAACTAAGGAGGAGAATGGAAGAGATGCGATATTTTTGCCAAGGAAAACAGTAATATATATATCACTGTGCTTGAAAAGATTGGTCTCAGACTAAGATTGCTGTGTAATAAAGTGCAATGTGGAGTCACTGTGTTGTGGAGAGGGGAAGGAAAATGTCCCTGTGGCTGCAGAGTGCCCTGAACTGGCGCTGTATCCCCACTGTGGTGTAAAACGTGTGCAGACAGGTAACTATGCAAAAACCGCTTGTAAATACTTGGGAAAATTATGTATTGATGGCTCACCTTAGACCAGTAGAGCTTTCATTCTATGCAGCACACAATCATAGAAAACTGTGTGTAAAGAGACATTTGTCCACCTCCTGTCCTATAGGCAGGATTTGTCTAATGTTTTGTCATGAATAATAGGGATTCCGGGGATCAAAAGTTCTCAGATGCTACTCATAAAAGCCACTTCTGCTTTGCATATTTGGCTTAAGTTTAATTTGGCATACCGTAACACATGAATCATGATAGGGTACTTATACACTGTGGAAAAGCCACCTCAAATTTTACAGTAATCAGTGGAAATCTGATTTCTAACTGGGTGCAGACCCTTGAAGCTAAGGCTCACACATTGGTGTTAACAACAGTCAGATTTTGTGCTGTGGGTGAAGTTGGAGGGCATTTTTTGTGCTGGGTGATTCTAGAAAGGCAGAGCCAGCTCCATGTTCAGCTCCAAGGGTAGTGGGGAAGTAAGTTAAAAGTAAATTAGTCTAAAGAATGTTAAGGGTACAAGGCACTAAGGTCCTAAATAGACAACCCGTCTGTTGTTCCTCTCAAAATCTTGCCTAAACCTTTTAATTTTGGGTATTTCTCATTCTTTTCTTTTTTTTTTCAGTCTTAACCTTGCTGCATTCCAGGGACTCAGCAATGGATTAAGGGCATATTTAGCTGTGACCAATCTGTTATAGCTGAACACCTGAGATGCCTACAGTCTCCTGACTAGTGTGAATTGATGTTTGCCAGCGCAAATGTCTCTCTTTGCAACTTGTGCTTACTCCATGATGCTGATTGCTGCGCTAAGTTTGTTTCTGACTTACATTTGAAGAAGCTGGATCTCTTTTTTTTGAACACCCTTCCACTTTTTTAAAAAGTCTCTGATTTTTTTATGGACTGAAATCACAGGAAATAAAATTATAGGATTGTTTTCTTTTTTAGTGGTTTTTGCAATAGTGATTTTCTTTTTCAACTAATTTCAACTGATTTTCCTGTTAAAACACAAATGCCAGTCCACCTGGCTTTCACCGTTCTCCTAAGTAGAAGGACACTGTAATTCCAATGGACTATGAAACTCTAATAAAATTTGCAGAGGACTTGTGGATTTATGGTCATATAATTAATAATTTGAAGAGAGAAATTGCATGCTTGGATAATTTCCTAAGGTGTTCTCTATAAATGAGTGCATACAACCACAACACTGATCCATGGACTTCGTGAACATGGGAATAAACCAGTGGGGTCCCCTTACGTGTTCCTGCTCTAATGTGTTATTTCCCAAGAAACAGAAATTATTCCTGGGCTGTGAGTGTATGTTTCTGAGGAAATTAAGACCTTTGAATGTCCTTGATTTCCACTTACAAACATTTAGGACTATTCAGAAGATGCCATTTTCCTTTAAAAATCAGGCATCCCCAAACCTTAGCACAGTGCTGATGAACAGCCTTACCTTTAGCGAAGCTTGGGAAAGAGGCAGCCCTGGGATCAGGCTCAGTATGTCTTGCAGAATGGCACTGAAACAGATTGTACTCTGTGCCTTAATACAGGTGACATTGGAAAGAGATTAACATTTACTAAAACTCAAATGCAATTGTTGTCCAGTCCTTACAGGCATGAACATGCGTGTTTTCCCACTGTCCTGTAAGCAAGTGTTGCCAATGCTACTCCAAATAATTGCTACTACTCTAAAAAGGTGAATCTAAACTCCCTTTTCATCAATGGAAGATTTGGCCTCACTTCAAAGGATTTGGGAATCAACAGATAATGAGCTGCTTATTTATTTATTTTCTTGTGTGTATCAGATAATGGTTACCAGATAAATGAAAACTTCAGTGGAATCAATCAAAAAACTTCAATGTGCTTATCATTAGCTAATAGAAGAAGAAATAAAAAATCCATTAAAAAAAGTGTCTTTACTTTCACTTCTGTATTTTGCATTTCTCTTAGCAAAAAATTGCAATTTAATTATGAAAATATTATAAAAAAACAGTTTTTATTAGAGTCTCACGTGTTTTCAGGCCTTCATGGTGGTTTCCACCTAATCCGTCAGATGCAAGTCTTTAATGAGAAGTATCAGAAATCCTTGTGTTCCCGGATTTCAGAGTGTCTCCAGTAGCCCCGGGGATTCATAGGGCAAATCTGCGGGGAAAGCCGCCGCTCCGAATGTCCCCCTTCACTGTAACACCCATGACATCTAGCGGCCAGCTCTGATCCTGCACTAAGTTGTAAAATAGGGGGAGGGGGGGGGGGAAGGGAAAAAAAGGAAAAAAAAGGAAAAAAAAAAAAAAAAACCCAGCTGTTTCTTCCAAATATTTGTAATATTTGCAGGCACTCCTTCCCAAGCTACGAAAACCTTTCATAGCACTTTCCCACCCCTACCTGGCCCAAAGCTGCAGGTACCATGCCTAATTTCACACCATGCGATGTAATTTTAGGCAGACAATATTAAAGAAACCCATAAAATGTGATGATGAAACAATACACAGAGAATTTAAGACAGTGCCCTTCCCTCATTCACTGTCAAGTGTTACAATCTATAATCTCCTTATGATCAAAATATGTCTTACTGAAGAATAACTCGATGCCTACAAAAACAAGAGAAGAATGAACTGAGGACTTTAACCTCCCAGCTAAACCCAATCATTTTTCAAGGAGGAGTTTTCAAAATCCTCTGCAAAAGCTATAGGAGCTCCAAGGGGAGGGAGGCAGGGAAAAGAGAAAGGGGAGAGAGGACAGACCATCTAATTGTAGGAGAGATGTCTGCTTCACTTAGAATTACCCTGCTGATATTACCAAGTACCTCTTCTGCTCTGACAGTCCTGGGCAGTGACTCAAGTGTGATTCTGTGATAAGCAGAGATAGCGAGCCCATATGAGGTCCAGTGGCTCTCACTAAACCCCTTCTTTTCTCTTTTACTGTGAATCAAAGTTAGAAACAGAGCCCATGTAATTTATCTTTGCTATTCCATCTGAATATCCTGTTACTTCTATTCTAAGCTACACTGTGGAAATAATTTCCTTACCCCTTCTCATGGATGGTCTTGCTACTGAAACAGAAGCAGTGCCTGGGAGGCCCAGCCGTAGGCTAAGACATGGGAGGTAACCTGCCAGCCATGAAAGGCTGACAGACACCACAGAGTCCAAGTAAGAGGTTAAGAGGTTGATCTCTGGAGCCCAGCTTCCCAAGGGCTCCTTTTGCTTATTGTACCCACCTGCAAGATCCATCAGCGGTATTGAGCTTGGACATAATGCCCTTTATTTGGCATTCCCCTCAAGGGAACATATCTCTTGCCCTATCCTTGTTACAGTCACAGTACATAAGACAAGAGTCATAGATAAAGTATGAGAGAGAAGACGATAAAGTAGTGGGGCAATTCCTTCAAGGTGCTGCTTATACTGGTTCAAAGCTTTTTGATAGATTAGGTTCTCTTGGAAAATATTGCTTTGACTGAAATTAGTGAACAATTTTCATCCAAGGTTGACCCCAAGATAATTAAAACCCTACATATCACACAGTTTCTAAATGCTACAGCATTAAAAGGGAAACTGTGATAATGGCATTCATTTTTTTTAAATTAACATTTGATAGATAATATTGAGTTTAAATTTTCAACTGGGATGAAAGAAACCTGTCAGAATATAATATTTCTACATGAAGTAGGAAGCCTTAATTTTAGCTGGACTCTGCTGAAATTAACAATGAATGTAACAGCTATTTTTGAAAGACAAAGGAAGCTTTATCCTAATATATAGATCTGACAGAGCTCCTTAAAGAGATTAAAGAAATGCTGCTTGATTTTGAGCCCTCAAAGACTTAATTGGATCATTTTATGTGCCTCGTCCAGCAATGATAACTAATCAAACAGATGACTGAAGGAGAACAGCTCTCAGGCTTTGCTTGTTCATGTACTACCTCCAATAAATTGCTGTAAAGTAGAACAGTGGAGTATTAAACTCATCCATCATTATTAGGTTATGTACAACAACTTGTAAACTGCTGAAATGGAATTGCTCTGAGCCTTCCCAGCATGATTTAAATGCTTAGAGCAAATTCCTCTTGTTATGTGACTCTACATAAGGAGTAAAGAGGGAATTTCAGACTGGAAGACACTGATGCTTACAAATAACCAGCATCAGCATCTCTCTACAGCAGCTAAATATGCAGCAGTAAAGCTGTCTCTGGGGGTCTCTGGGATTCTCTGGCCATGAGTATGTTGTGCTATAGGCCTTCTGCAAGGCTGCCTCTTAGTTAAGTTTATACCCTTATATTTCTCCAGCTCTTCAAAATGCATTTATTGGCAGCAGCTGCACCAGTTCTCTTATCAAACTGTAAGGACAATATTTTTTAGTTTCTTGACAAGTGTAGGAGTAGTAAATGGCATTATTCTTAGATGAGAGATAAAAGAGGAGGAAAAAGTGATCAGATAGGATGAGTCCTGGGCAAAAGAGGAATTAGAGTTGAAGTAAAACAGTCCAGTTCTGCACAGACTGTACTTCGCTGCTGCATTTAAAGAGGGGCCTTGCAGAGCAGGCTAGACGGGAGTCAGCACTCTGGTGAGTGGTACCACAACCTCTGTTATTAAAAGTGAAACACATTGTGCTTGGAAGCAACTTCTGGATAAAGACTGCTAATTCATTGAGAAAGAGAGTTTGGGGTTATAGGATGACTTCAGTTTCTGCATAAAGTCACCTTAAATAATACAGATCACTCCTAGATTCTTGGGCTTTTTTGGCCAATTACTTGTCCTGTCAGTCACAGACATGGAGAACAAGTAACTCCCTTTGTTTTCTTCAATAGGTTTTTCTGCATTTGACTCTGTGTGTGTCTCAGTCTTTCCTTCAGGTTATCTAACCTCAGCTCCTCCAGTCTTTCTAAGTCTGTTGTCAGGCTTCTGAGTGAATTCTTACTGTTTCCACCAAGACTGTTTTCTAATAGGTCACATTCAGCACATAAACCCCAAAAGAGTATTCCAGCATGGACCAGAGAAGAGTACTCCCTATATTTCAGGCTAAGTTGCCGATACAACTTCATGTTGTTGATGCAGCAGGACACTGCTAACTCAGATTCGCCCTGTGTTGCGCCATCATCCTACATAATTCTTCTCCAGTCAGTGTTACCCACATACCCCAAATCTCTGCTTTCCTGAGATCACACTGAGTTTTAACCCCATCCTCCAATCTTCTGAAGAATTGCAGATTTTGCGCTGTCTGCATTATACACACATTGAACAGAACAGGAGACAGGATGTACATCTTGCATTTTGACACTAAACTGCTGAGAGCTACTTGAATGCTTTCATTGACAAGTTTCATACCCACCCATGGAAGTTTTTATCAAAGCAAAAGTTTGCTTGTTTCAAACATCTTGTCATGCAAACTTCCCACTGAAGTTCACTGCAGTCAAGAATGATCACATCTCTTGCTTTCTTCTCCATAAGACTTGCTGTTCAACCATTAAAGCAAAGCAAATGGAATTATTAAGCAATTTTTAAAAACCAATTTGCCTCTACATAATATATTAAGATTCAAATAGTGGGAGGTAAGGAACTTCTATGAAGTTGTATCCAAAGCTTTCAGAACAGCAGCCAGCTCTTGTAACCACGAAAAAATAACAGCAGATGCTGTAGGCATATTGAACAGTGACAATTCCCACATCATATCTCTTTACACTTGTTACCCTGGATGACAAGAAGATAGATGTTTATTTCTACCTGTATTCCTAGCTTGAGCTCATCTCCTGAGTTTAGGCAGTGCACTTTCTGGTTTCTTGAGCGATACTTACAATTTATTGAGTATTTATCCTTAATAAGAGTTCATTCTCAAGAAGAGCTTCAGAGCCCAAACTGACTCAGCTCAATTAATTTATTGATGGAGACTATAAGGACCTTAATCAATCAGGCAGACACTAGCTCATTAGAGATGCAAAAGGCGCTGGGAGTCTGCAGTAGCTGCAGCAATGTGATGGGGCAAGTCCAGTCAGGTTTTAACACTCTGCTTGCTTCTGTAAATGAATCAACAGCAAATGGTTTATGTAAACACATTATTGTTGTAGGTATGTAAAACCATGGCCCACTTGTTATTTCTTTTTATTTCTTCTTACTATTACTATGCTTTTCCAGTAGCACTAATAAGAATGTATTTTCTTGGACACATTTTTTGTCTTTTCTCTCTGACTAGCTTGTCTAACACATGAAAAGCTATTATAAGCAAAATCAAAGACTAACTAAACAGACAAACATTAGATGTCGCAACATGCTTTGAAGTCAACATTTCAGTACATGAACATGTTTCTGTGGCCAAGGATGTAGAGGAGCAGAGCTGTGCTCTTTATGGCTGCCTTTCTGGATTGCCTGAAGCCTTTTCACTTCTATACAATCTAGTCCTTGGGTTAATTGCCTCAATTTTGGCTCAATCACTCATGTGAAATTTTTATCTAGAACTGTACAGGAATACTGGGTCAACACATAAGATATCCAAGATTTTCACTGTATTGTGCACTACTTTTTCCTGCATTAATTTAGATAAATCACATTGTTCCTATACATATATATATACACATTCTTCTATTGTTTTCTAAGGTCAAATGCTTGCCTCATCTGAGAAGTCATAAGATCCAGTAAAAGGGAAATACAAGGGGTTTATATAAGGTAATAACAAAACAGTCTCTGATTAAACACCTGTGACTCTCCAGTAGCTCTATCCTATATTGCATCACCCAGACCAGTATGGGGCCAGTGCACCCTCACATGGGCATATTTCTAAGAAGCAATGATCATAGACTGGAGGAATTCTTTCCTGCAGCTATGTCAAGAGCCTTTGGTGTCCAGCACAGTCTCATCCAGACACCCACAGAAGGTTCTTCCATGGGACTGCAGATGGATGCTCATGGGATACAAATGGATGAAGAGCTGAAGGAGCTGTGCCCAGAGGTATTTTGTGCAGTGCATTCTGTGGAAACCCTCTGGATTATTGTCGCTTTAAGCAGCACAGACTGATGCCAGACCCAGACACATGAACTCAACATCATACAAACCACAGTTTTTAGGAGTTTCTTCTTACTGCAGCAAAATGTGGCCTTAATAAGCAGACAGAGCATTTGGTTTAAAACTGGGTTTAGATTTCTCAATTTTCTATACTTTGGTTTTCCTCTTGTGTTTTGAAATCAATTTGTAATATGCTAAACCTCAGTCATTTCTAGTCTTTTTCTCTGCAGAATTACAGGCTTGTGTGTGGGAAAGATTTCAGTGACATCTACTTAAAAACTTCAGCACAAAAAGCAATTAAGTAGGTGACAAGATTTCTTTTTGAAAGGAGATCAAACTAATTCCTTCTGAGCAATTAAAAAAGTAAGTTTGATCTGCCCAGACAGGAGTGTTTCTATTTAGTTACAGATCAGCCATGTTGATTTCTTAAATCGTAGAGTCCAAGAGATTATTTAAGGGTTAAACATACTGTCCAGTGAGTAAACTGAACAGCAAGCCAGAAAATTCAGTGGTTTTCACATTTACAGAAATTGCTCTCTAGATGACTGTGTTTCTTCTGTAAGGAGGAAGCAGAATATATGACCCTATTGGTAGGAACAGCACAGACTTTGCTGCTACCTACTTTCCACTTAAGCATGGTCTGACAAACAGCTGTAGAAGGTATCTGATAAGGGAATATTGAATGTTGAAAACATCAATAATATCTACATGGATTTCCAATCTTTGCATTAGAGCCCTATCTCTAAGAAGATAAACTGCAGATAAGCGTTTAAAGACTGAATGCCTAATCCCATGTTATTGCTATCAAACTGGCAATCACTGTCACCATTGAAATCCTGTTTTAAGGGAAGCACAAAAATGGGCATGGGGTAATCTCCTGAAGCATGCTTTCTCACCTTGTCATTGAAACTAGTGTCAGCTTCCATCATCCAGACCTGCTCAGATTCTGCTCAAGAGCTGATTTGTGCCAGACAGAAACTTCAGGACCTTCATGTGAATGAAGAACCTGCTGCTGGCCCTCTGCATGTCCCCCTAGCCAGAGATGCAATACCAAATCAAATTGACAATCCCACCAAGGTCAAATGTTTCAGTGTGCTAACTGTGAAACAGCAGCAAAACCTTTGCTTTAGGATATGAACAGCTGTGGGTCGATATTTCAGGAAGCTCTTCCTGGATTTCATAGCTGTTGCAGCAAACACAAAGACAGTTTGTTAACCACTACTCTTTTTTAATAAGCTCACACATGCTGCAGTCTCAATAATGTCTCTATGTTTTCCAGCAGCAGCTATGTAAACATTGAATCCATCTGGTAAATGCAGGCCTTGCTAATTGGCTGTCTCTTTACCATGCCAGGATATATTCCTGCTTTGACAGAGACTTTTACTAAAAGATATTTTTTTGGCAGACGACGCTTTACAATTCAATATTGTAAGCAATTGGCCCTATTATCTTTCAAGACAGATTAGTGACACTCATAAAAAGGGTGAGGAAAGCAAGTCTCTTGCTTTCTAAAAGGTTTCTAGTTTGTGTTTTCTGAGATGTCAGCAGGAGGTTTTCTGGATCCTTGAGGCAGTAAGTATGTTATGTACTTAATTCATTGCTAAAAAGCTTTTAGTTGCATAATTTTGCGTCCCAGCTGATGAAAAGCAAAGTCCAGTGGTGAGGGCATTCACTCACACTCTTCAGTGTGACACAACTATGCAGCATGAGTTCAAAACAATATAATTTGCCATCCAGTATTGCATAAACCCCTGTATGAACAGAGAACTGTTATATGAAACGTTACAAAGAATATTCTTACACATCATTCTTAAAAGCACATACCCATTTTCTTGCTTTCTATAAAGAAGATAACAAACAATAAGGCTTTCACAGGCTTTAGGCTTTCACAGTAACAATAGCTGTATCCTCTTTAGCCAGTATTATTGCAATACAAGACATTCACATTTTCATGAGTTGCACTATAAAGGTTCAAAGCTTAAGAGATAAATTTCCGAATACCTATTTGTGCTCTTAGCAAAGCTCTTGAAGAACGAACGGCTGTTTCCTGCGTCATGCTTTACACAACCGGTCACTAGAGGGCAGCAAATTCCTTGTGAAATGCACGAATTCAATAGATTTAAGAGATTAGGTGAAAAAAGTATAGCAAAAATTGTATCTATATCTGTATATTACTTAGACTCAGGAAGAAAATAGGGGAATACATGATTTACAAAGTATCTGCTGTTAACTCAGCAAGTTCTCAGCTGATGAAATAGAAAGGCAAGAGAGCTCTTCCAAACATGCTGTATATTTCTGCTTACTGAAATTTCAGCTTGATAAAGTGTCTGCTTTGCTTTGAAGATAGATTCCGAAACTGGGTTGGAGTGCAAGAATGGGAAGAGCTTTCAGAGTTTATGTTCAATTTTGAGAAATATTTTGGCATTGTTTTTGGACAAGAAACCTACCCCTGTCCAGTAGCTGTACCTACCAACCCAAGTCCTTGTCTCCAGCTCAGCCACAGCAGTTGCTGAAATAACAATTCCTTTCTGCTTCCACCTAAATCTGTGGTTACCTGTCCTTGAGCTCTTATGTCGGGCAGTGGGGAACATTTTACCCAGGAGTTCTATAAACAACAGAATAAACAAACCCCAGATTCATGTGGAGTTCCTGGGGTTGGATTCTCAGATTCTGACAGTACAAATTGCAGCATTCCTTGTGGATGGAAAATCCCAAATACAGTTTCTTTGATGCATACTAGGGAAGGAGTTCCCACTGCGTTCTTTCACCCTGTAGAAATTGTAACAGTTGATAGGTTTGTTTGTTTTCCTTCTATTTATTTAAATGAAATCTGAAAAAAAAAAAATCAAAGCCTTTTGAATCCTTTAAATCTCAGTCAAAATCTGCTGAAAATAAGAAGCACCCGAGATAGCCCAAACCCATTTTCTAGGGTATGAGAGATCGATTTGACTGATCTGATTGTGGATTGTATAAGCTTAATTTTCTTCTAAAGAAAGGCTGAGACTTTTGCAGAATAAGAACATTTTCTTTTCCTTACTGGGAAATAAGTTTATGTTTAAGAGGCATTAAATATCTGTAGATGAAGGTTTCAGGAACACAATCCACATCCTTGGAAAACTGCTTTTCTGGTTTTGTCCTACATGAGATGATAGAAATGGATTGAGAAATACAAACCCCTTCAAAAGAGATGTTTACCTCTTTACTGAACTGGTTTTTTTTGGGACATCACTTTATTAATAATTCAATATTTAATCTACAGTCTCTTTTCTTTCTGCACCTTGATGAAAATGAAGTTTGATCTCACTAACTCAGGAAAAGCATTTTCTGTTAGCACAAGTCTTGAATTTGCTCATCAGAACAGAAAAAAATTCATAGGATAGACTTAAAGACTTAAGAGACTTAAATACTCAAATGAATAGAAATAAAAATGTATATAAGTACAAAAATAATGGTGGAGACGATACTGAATATTTTAAAACAAGAATAATACATGCAATGACAATTCTCCATTCAACTGTTTATAAACTACCATTCCTCTCACCAAACCATTAGGTACCTGTAAGACATACTGTGAAAGAGCAGATTTTGGATTTACTTAGGCACTTCACCATAATGAAAAGCCTGCACTTGAAGGCGTGCTCTTACTCATAGCTATAGCGTAAGTATTATCTTTTCATTAGATATTTTTAAGGCAATGACACAGAATTCAAGACCAGAACATTGAAAATAATAGATCTTTATGTATTTAAATAGTAGTTTAGGAGGAATAAAAAGGACAACAAATCCAAGTACTTCTATCTGCTGCAGGTTTATTTTTGTGATTTATTTCATTATTTTTTTCTGCATTAAAACATTTTAATTGCTAGTATTTATCTATTCAGTTATCCCGGTATGCCTTTTAGGAAGGCCCGCATAATTTACATAGAAGGATCTCTCATCTTCTCATTCTCCTGCACAAAACCCAAATCAGGCACATGGCTTAATTTTGCCCCGGCTGATACCACTAATGTACCATACACTATTGCTCCAGTACACCAGTTTAACAGCAGCTTTAACAACCCATTGCCAAAGATAGTGATGTTGAAAACACAGGAGATACTCTGACAGGATATCCCCAAGGAAATATATTGCAGAGCTAGGTTTATTATTCTTTATTCAATTCACTATAGGCACAGGTCTTATTCTTACTTTATTTTAGAAGTAAGATTATATGACAGATGCCAAACTTAACCCTCTACAAGAATTTTGCTATGTTGTTTGAATCAAGAGACAAGAAAATACAGCAAAGACTTCTTAGCAGGCTGTATCTCCATTTGTCTCATCAAGCACCTCTGTTTCTACCTGTTCCTATCCCTGAGCTGCTAAAGGAGAGGGCTACATCACCCAATAAGCCCAGAGAAACTTCTTGACCTTTCTTCAGCCTAATTAACATGCAAGAAAACAATGCAAATTTTAGACAAATTGTGAGGCAACCCATAGAAATAATCATGGCAAACCAGCACAGGAACAGTTAGAAACATACCTGGGAACCGAGTCTTTAAAAAGTCATTAGAAATAGAAAGCCCCCTGCCACGTGCAGGGACACCTCCCACTAAACCATGCCACCCAAGGCTATGTCCAATCCAGCCTTGAACACCGCCAGCGATAGAGCATTCACAACTTCCCTGGGCAACCCATTCCACTGCCTCACCACTAAAGAATTTCTTCCTCATATCCAATTTAAACTTCCTCTGTTTAAGTTTGAACCTGTTACCCCTCATCCTCTCACTACAGTCCCTGATGAAGAGTCCCTCCCCAGCATCCCTATAGGACCCCTTCAGATACTGGAAGGCTGCTATGAGGTCTCCACGCAGCCTTCTCTTCTCAAGGCTCAACAGCCCCAACTTTCTCAGCCTATCTTCATACGGGTGGTGCTCCAGTCCCCTGATCATCCTTGTGGCCCTCCTCTGGACTTGTTCCAACAGTTCCATGTCCTTTTGATGTTGAGGACATCAGAACTGCACACAATACTCCAAGTGAGGTCTCACAAGAGCAGAGTGGGTGGCATGGTTTAGTGGGAGGTGTCCCTGCCCGTGGGAGGTGTCCCTGCCCGTGGCAGGGGGGTTGGAACTGGATGATCTTAAGGTCCTTTCCAACCCTAACTATTCTATGATTCTATGATTCTATGAACTGAAACTTTAACAGGGAAACCCCTCCCCCAAACACAAGAGCTGAATAAGACATGGAGAAATAAGGAAGCCAACCTTTGGGAAGCACATTTAGTTGAAGTGTTTGGGCGAGGCTGCACAGCAGCAGCCCCCCAGAGCTTTGCCACTGAGCTCTCTGAAGAACAGGATCATAGCAATTGCGTAACTCCTAAATCTTACTAATGTAACAGCTGCTAGTGATGCTCCTTTACCCAAAGCAGAGCCAAGATCAGAGATCTGTTGAAAGGTAATACATTTAACAAATACTGCATACTATAATGCACAAAGAAACTCCTCTAGCTGCAGCATTGCTGAAGGAGGAGTATTTATAAACTAATCATGAGAGATTTCTTTGTAAAAGGTCCTTCCTAGCTAAAGAGTCCCAGCAGGTGATGGAAAGTTCTTGTTCAACCAACTGAGACAATCAAGTGCAACAGCACCTAACAAAAATCAGTCTCTTAAAATAATGGGAGATGAGCACACAATGTTCTCTATTGAGTAGAAAAGCAGAAATGAATATTGTCTGAGTGAGATTTTTTTCACTTTAGCTTTATGAAGGTAAGGATACTGTGCAAAGCAGTTATTTATTAAAGAATTTGAGCTGAGGTTCCTGATTTATGTAGATTAAAGTCATATAAAGCAGCTGGAAGTCTTTCTAATGAGGCTTTGGTATCTTAACTTGCAACAGATGGAACTTTTATTATGATATCTGTAAGAATGCACTTAAAATGGATAGTCTGATGTGTGGATTATTGAATGTGTTGTTATACGATGTGGAAGACAAATTGATAAACCACTGAGGTGCCTGTGTTTGGTGCTTGGGTTTTCGTATTTAACTTTCTAATGCTTAATAGCTTTCAGTTATTAGGGAGCAGGGGGAGAAAATAAAGTAAAATCATAGACTTAAATTATTAAATGAGAAGCCTTGATTATGCTTTAAGAAATACTTTTTTTCCTTGAATATTATTTGATTTTTATCATATGTCAACCATTTCATGTTCTTAATCATATCTCTCAACTACCTAAATGATCATTCTCTAGGGAGCTGAAGTTTTAGAGGAGAAACTTAAAAATTATATCAAATGTATTCAGCATAATATCTGCTAACCTGATTAGCTCTTTTGACTGTGATGACTCACACCTCACTTGATAGGGAGCATAGTGCTTTGGCTCCTAGCTGCTGAGACAGTTCCCATGTGATTCCTGATGTCTCTGCCTCATCAAAAGAGCTGTGTGTTAAATAGTCTGTTGGTGATCAAGGGAGAGTGAATACCTGCTAGTATCTTTTCCTCTATTGTGTATGGGTAAAAGTTTACTTGGGTTATGGGAGTGTTAGGGAGAAAAAGCCAGTGCAGAGCCTATTTAATTAGAAAATGTGATGAAATATAGAGTGTATCAGTGAAAGAGAGAAGGATCACATTAAAGTAACAGTAGGAGAAGGGAATTCTGGTGTGAATATGGGAGGATTATACATCCACTAATTCTTATGCTAATGTGAAAAACCTAGCTAGGGAATGTCTTATGCAGCTGATTTTGATGTATGCTTTGTCATTAATATGGTTATACATAAAACCACACCATGCCATTAAAATAAGATACTGAAGTAGCATTGCCTCTGGCTCTGGAAGTCTGGGATGTTTTTTGAGCATAGCTAGACCCAGAGCCATAGTTAGACATGGTAGGAACATGTCTTCTGAAACAGGTATCACTGGTGTTTCACCTTGGTCTAGTTAAAATATATCCTCCTTTAAAATATAGCATCTGGAAATGGAGAAAGTGGAGAGCACTGGAGTCATAAGGCTCTTGGGACTGGTTATACATCCCAGCCTGAGCAGGGTTTTGGATCCATGTCCTCCACATACCAGCCTGGGTGATTGTGTAGCTGGGACATGCACATCCTGGTCTCTTGAGTTGCTGGGGTGGTTGAGGGGGAAGAAGCAAGCTTCAAAGAGGGGGAGCTCTCTGGTCAGCTGAAGCTGCAGTATCCTTCTGGAGGGCAGCTCACTAGCAAAGCTGAGCTAGAGAAGGTTTGGGCCATTTCTGGAATATCCTGCCTGTAGGGGGTTTAAATGGCTTCCTGGTACTTGCAGCAAGTGGTCACCTTATGTAGCTGCCCAAGGAGCATGAAAATGAGTTTTTACAAAGAATGAAGTAAAATAGGGGTGTAACTTTAGCCCCCCCCGACTGATACAGCTCACGAATGTGGCATTTGGTATTGTCCAATACATGCTGGGTCACAACTCTGCATTTGCTTAGCCGCATGCACCACTTCAGTGGTTTCCAAGTAACATACCTTGAAAGAAATGTTTCGGTAGACAAACTAAGCATAGCGAAAACTTACACCCATTATTACACCCATTGATTATTCAGCACTCATAGGAGAAAACCTCTAGGCACTCTACCATTTACAATACAATTTCATTATCTTTTATTGTTTTTATAATGTGTTGGTATTTAGAAACTCATTGTTTTGCATTTTTTTCCTTTCTTTTGGCCCCAACCCCTTTCTGACCACATGTACATCTGCATGATAGCACACCAGGCTGGTGATTTATGGTGCGGGTACTTTGTATGTAAATTTTGAAGCACCCCCACATCTTCCCTTTAAATCTATATATAGACTTGCATGACTTTGAGTAACTTAGCCCATTATACACGCAGGCTGCTGCTCTGCATTACTTTCACTACTGGTTTTCAAGGATAAAGAGCAAGAAGTTAAGATCAGAGTAACAATGTGCTTCATCTCTCATTTCTCTCTTTTGGCAAATGTAGAACAAATAATTAGTTACACTCTATTCTAGTTTAGCTGAGACCTTATGTTCCATGCGAAAGTACTTTGCCTCAATTTAGATCTTGAGCATATAAGCACTTGAGCACCTATCTAGAATTACTCACATGAGTAAAGCTATTGATTACCATTAGAATGAAGTTAGCTTTCATAAGGTTAAAGGTCTGGAGTCATTATTTCTTGACTGTGCAAGAAAAAGAAGCTAAGAAATCTGTGGCTTTTGTGTTGTTAGTGGATTTTTCTTACAGTGAAAATAGTTTTCAGCGTTGTTGTTCTGGACATGTTGGGAATAGATGAGTGAAGATACTGGCACATTACAGAGCTCTGTCTCAGGGTGTTACTGCATACAGTATGACAGAATTATTTTTGGTGTAACTCTTTCTGCAGGTTCCTCTCTGCAAGCCTGGTGTAGTGGGGATGGATCCAAACCCAGTCAAAGCAAGTAGAAATTACTTTTCACTCCTCTGTTTCTTTTTCTTTTTCCCTCAAATGTGTCTTCAGGGAATACACCATGGTGCTTCTCAGAACATCTACAGAAGCAACAAATACCTGTATTTCTTGTATTTCTCCTGTGTAGCCTAATGAACATGGGGTCATGTCTGACATGGCTAAATTGGTGCTGCTGAAAGCAACTCTAGTTTGGGACTTCAGTGCTCTCCAGAACAGTGTGTCACAAGCCCTGGGTAAAACCCCCTAAATACCTTCTATAAAAAGCATGCCTTTTAAAGAGTAAATCCCGGCATTATGCATTGAAAGCTATCTGAGGTATTCAGCTCTCTGTGACTAATAGACTCCATAGCTATCAGGAGCCACAGCCAAGATGACAGAGATTTCTGTCATGAGATCTTCTTTATGAGACAACAGCAAACTTGAAAAAAAACACAACTCAAAACCATAAAACAAGCGCACAGAAACACCTCAAAAAACCCTCTGCCTCCTGCAACCACCGAGAACAAAGAGCACCCACAACTCCCACCCCTTTGGGTGAAACACTGTTCGCTCAAGGAAAGAGCTGGTGCGTTGGTGTGTTAGTGGTGGTTTTTTGGGTTTTGTTTTGGCTTTTTTCCCCTGCTATCATGACAAAGGTCAAGAAATGGTTTGAGTTAAGAAACTGGAGGATGGAAGGATCTGTCAAGCTCAGAGTGAAGTGTCTGTAAGTGATGCCTCATGGGAGGAACGCTGCTCTAATTTTACAGCTTTTGCCAAGTATTCAGGAGATTGAGAGTGACACTGTGTGCTTAGCACTGTTTTCTTTTTCTTTTTTTGGGGGTCTTGTTTTTCTAGAGATAGTAAAGGAGGTGGAACTGAGTGGTCCCTTTTGATGTGAAAAAGAGGTTGTTTTGGGGGCTCACTTCCCCAGTTTGCAGGTGTCTCAATGTCCTTTGTAAGGCTGCTGCAAATGCAGCCATTGCTGAAATAAGCAGAGCTCTGCCACTGAGATGCTGTTGTTTCTTTCTTGTCTACTGTCCACTGAAAGCAGATGTCTGCTGCAGCTGGTCTGGAGCTGCATGGGGGATCATGGAGCAGGAGTTGTGGTTTGCGCTGGAGGAGTTTAAGAAAGCAGATAAGATAGCTCATAGGTGATGTCTGAGACCGCACTGGTCTCAGCCTGTCCAGCGGTGAAAGATGTTGCTCTAACCTATTTCTGATGAATGCAGATGTAGCTAATGAACAGCAGGTTACTGCAGATTCAAAAAGCTTGGGGGCTTACTTGAGTCCTGGGGGAAGCTTTTGTGTTTGCACCTTATAATGGTTGACACCTTGCAAGATGCTCCTCTTCTATTTCAGTCTTAATCTAACTCTTTTGGCTCCCTATAGGAATTATTCTGAGTATTCTAATACTCTTCTCTTTGAGACCTACTCAAACACGTGCATTGCATGAAAGCTCTATACCATATACAGAGAGAAAGACTGCCACTAGTTCCTCTAGGACCTGCAAGAGGCTCTGTGGAACTCAGTTTCTGAATCATATTTCCTCCTTCTAACTTCCTAGTAACTGTGCATGCATCTTTTACTTCAAGGTAAGATTGCCACTAGAGATCATGCAAAATATGATAGACCCTTCTTAAGGAAGACAGATAAATCATTGCAGAGGTTACCTGTGGTTGCCTGTGTGTTTCAGCTCAATAAGGTTGAGAAGATTGAGATGATGAGAACAACAACTTAATTCAAAGTTGCATTATCGCTAATATTATATGCTATCATTATATTACCTGCTTTTAACAGGGCAAGAATATATAATTAAGAATCCTGACTGCGATAAAATAAATACAGCCAGACTCCATTGTTATTTCACTGTAAGCAGAAAGCTTGGAATAGACAGAGGTGTGAATTAACAGCAGCTGATAAAAGAGAAATGCTGCCCAAAATAAAAAGATACTTGACTCATTTAAGGAGCATAACATACTCTGTATTTTGCCTGGGATTAATTGCTGCTTATTTTCTGTAAAAGCTGTTTTTCACTTTGCTGGATCTATTGTAGAGAAACATTGTAACTTTGGCTGTGTTGTGAATACTGCTGATGGTGTTGTCACTGAGTGATGTCTGCTGCTCAGCACTTCCATGGTATAGCATGGCTAAAACTGAAAGTCAAAGAGGCTCTTGCGCTGACCCAGACAGCTTTGGATTAAAAAAAGGAGACATGAAGCTTCACCATTCAAGCTGCAATCCCTGTAAACTGCTTTCAGTGGCTAACCTGATCCCAAAGACACCACAGTTTTCAGGAACAGTCTCACTTCTGGACCTTTTTAAAACCATGATTTATGAGATTGCTCAAACAGTGCTAAGGAGGCAGCATTTGTATAGGCCTGTGAGAAGCTGAGAACCAGGCTTCAAACCTTGCTTCATTGAAACTGGAGAGAACTGAGAGCTGAGGACTGACACCCCTTCGATCCGGATGCATGCATCAAACTGGGCCAGAGAAGCATTAGGTTTCTGAGATCATTTGTGTAGAGCAAGCTAGGGGTGCACTTGTGAGAACATAAGGCAGCTGAAGAACCTGACAAAGGCTGTTTTGTCATGGTCTAAGGACTGACTCAAAGTGGAAATAGAGCTGGGATCTCTGTACAACATTGCATTTTGTATAAGCAGGTCTCTTGTGCTGACCAGTGCGTGGAGCGTGGTTCCTGTGTTCAGTTGTTTTTCACAGTTCCAAGCATAATACTGTGGCCATGTTAAGAAGTCTTTCAGCCCTGTGACTGAATTTGTATTTGTGTTAAGATGTGGTCTCATTCGAGGTAATGTAGTCCTATATCCAGGGAGTTTGTTGAAGTGGAAGAATGGAAAAGGCAGGTGACTAACTGGATAAACTACAAATAATGGTGCAAATATCTTGGTGAAGATATCGTGCAGATATATTTGGCATGGGCTTGTATTTGGAATATGAAAGTTAATTTTCTAGGAATCTAGCTAATAAATAAATGCACCATGCGTAATATCTGAGTGTTAAAACCAACACTGATAAAGAATAATTGGACTCCTATTATAGTTAGCTGAGGATGCAGATGTTCCTGTCAGGCAGCTTCTCTTGGTTATTGCCTGGGGGTGTGCACACCGAGGAAAAGCAGGTCACTATCTGCTCAGTACAGCCAGCTTTGACCAGGGGCTTCCAGCTCATGGAGAGGAAAACTGACTGACTGGAAAGATAAGGCAATGTGTTTAATTCAAGTTAGTTTGTATAAGATCTTTAAATGTTTTCCACTAACATATGGAGAGTTCAAGGTTTTTAATTCTACAGCCTTCTTGTGGTTTAGCGATGCAGTATAATCACTGTCCTTCAGTTGACGAATGAAAGCATATGTTGACTTGCCAAGGTACAAACAGGCACTTCTGTGGGAAGAAATGAAGTTGGGTGCTATGCTCACCAGACAGCCTCCTTTTTCTCCCATCTAGCTATCAATCACTGCCTGTCTACTCTTGCTTGCCTAAATCATTGCAGGGACCTTCACAGAAAGAAGCAGTGACCAATATAAGTGGTTTATTATTTCTGCTGTTTTTCTTTCCTGATTTGGTTGATGAATCTCTGATAAAAGAGTGAAACCCAAGAGCATCTTCCTAATGGTAATTTCTTCTTCTAAGGGGCTGGACTGAGATTTGTGACCCATTTTCTTCATCAAGGATGGAGGTGGGTGGGAGGAAAATGTGTGTGAACTGATCTGTTCAGATGTGCTCTCCTGCAGCTGTTCTGAAACCCATTTCCTCCTTTCTTAAACCCCCAGCTGTGTGAATAGTTCCAGCCTCCACCTTGGAGCAGCCTCTGGATTGCTTTACTTTAAATCTCATTAACTTTTATCTGAAAGAGAGTGGAGAATTCAGGAAAAAACCCAGAGGTAGATTCCAGGTCAAATAGCTTTACGAGTAACAGGTAATCAGGTGTAAAATTTGTTTAATGCATGAACATGCTTTGTAATGGTGTCATTTCTTCTGTGAAAATGTTTGTATTTGAGATCAGTGGTGTAATGGCTTTAGTTTATTTGTGTGTGGGTATGTGATATTGCCTGGCCTCCTTTCCTGAAGGGGAGCTTTACCTGATGAGTATCCTGGTTTACTTGCTCTTTGTGCCTGAAGGCCTCATCTGATGCCAGAACTCAATATCAGTGGTGTGGTTTTTTTTTGTACTTGAACCAAGCCCCATCCCACAAAGCTTGATGTGAGGGAAGAAACCAGGAGAAAAAATTATGATAGGAATTGCCTGAGGTGATAGAATAGTGGGAAAAATTTTGAGACCTGTATTCTCAGCTCTTGATCTCCCGTAAATTGAATTTTCTGGAAGAATAGAAATATCCATGTAGGCATTCTCCATCAACATTTTAAGGTAAAGAAATATAGATGAGTCTTTCTAGTCATTGTTGCCTTGTAAAGTCATTGTGATATGACTTTCTGTTGAGAAGACAATACACTAGTTTTTAGCTTATTTGTGATAAGAGAGCAGGCACTTTATGGGTACTAACTAAAATAGAATTGGAGGGAATGTGGAATAGCACATAGCGGAAAGGAGAGGGAAAGGAGAGGGAAAGGAAGAGTTCTTGAACAAAAATCTGTATATGAAAACAAATGAAACTCTCTGCAGTAATACCTACAGCTTCCCAGAGACACAAAAACCTGCTTCTCTGCCATGATAAGCCAGGTGCATGGTAGCCCTCCAAGTTAATTAACACAGACAGAAGCCAGGGAGCCAAGTCCTATAAGCAAGGGAATAAAACACCCGAAACCATTTCAGTTAATGGGAGAGAAATACCATGAGGTAAAGTAAAGAGATGACTTAAAAAACCAAACAAACCACATTAGAAAGCAAAGCTTGAGCAGAAAATGCCATAAACAGTGCAGGTCAGCCCCACTCCTGGTGCTGTCTTTTTTGCTCTCTGGGCAGATGCATCCCACCCTGTGGAGGACTGGGGAATGAGCATGATGAAGACTGGGCACCACCAAAAGAGGCTGGTGGAAGCCGTGCTTAAAGAAGTGCCCCAAAAAGCAATACAACGCTGCAGGTAGTGGCCTTTCTTAAGGTGAGAATTGATGGGACAGGCTTTTATACCTTGATGGAGACCGGGGTTGGAGAAATGAGCTCAGAATACCATCCAAGACATGTATGTGTGGAGGAGCATAAAGGAACCGAGGATGTGGAGGGGCTCATGCACTGTGGAGCCTGAAGCTGGCAAGCAGAGCATTGAACAGAGCAAAGAGAATGCTGCAAATGAGGTGGAAGAGATCTCTTTTTTAATAAACTATATTATTATTTCAAAATGGCTGGAGGAGGCCTCCAGTTTGAAAGAAGGAGCTGTTGAGCTTTATTAAACCAGATTATGGGAATGGTGAAGCCTACTTTTTGTGGGGCAATATCAGCCTTTTAGCATCCCATCCTGTTTCAGTTGTGGAAATGAGGGGAAGGTGGGCCAGAGGGAGGACACTGCTGAAATGAGAGTGGGAAACTCAGGATGAGGGGAAATCTGAGAGGACCCCAACCCACATCAGAGGAAGGATGCCCCTGAGGGAACTGCTGACAACTCAGGACAGATTCCCCTGAGGGGATGATGGTCCATGTCAGAGCAAGAGATGGCTGCCTGTACCACTGAGAGACCAGAGCAGCAGGACAGCCATTAAACCTACCATGGCAGAAGGCACCATCCCACCTCCAAATTCTTTTGCCACATGTGGCCTCCTTAACCTCAGCAGTTCAGCTGGACTGGCTGGACTCAGGAAAACCAAAACAAATTGAGCTTGGGGAAGGGGAAGGATAGGTGTTGGTGTCTGTTTTAATGTCTATCCGTAATTTTCTCAACATCTAAGCCAGTTGCCAAGCGCTTGCATTCTCTGACAGCAAACTAAGTGGATTTCCCCAACTCAGCACTGTCACCTCTGATAGCAGGGCTTGAGATGACTCTAATAAATCCATCTGAGGCATCTACTGCTATTCCACTAGTCTTGATATGGACTTGTTGAGTTGGTTTAGGTGTGGAGTGTCATTTCAAATGTGAAAACGCATATGGAAGTGATGAGTATGTAATGAAAACTTGGATTTCTTGTACTTCCAGTGAGATACTGGTCTTTGCAATGTTGCTTTACCCAACAATTAGCACTTTGAAGTTCTTACAGATGTAATTTACTTCAAAAGAGGACATGATGCTTACTGATGTGTACTCCTGTGTTGCTCGTTTTTGTGGCCTTTTTCTTTTCTTTCATGTTTTATTATAGCTGGGGAGATTAATGAACCATTCTTACCGAGAAAAAAAAGCCGATTTTGTTCTTGTAAGATAATGACTTCCTTAAATTTATCAGTTACTCTTTAAACAGCTATTGTTACAAAGGAGTGGGGTCTTTTGTTTTGAGGTTTGATTTTTTTATTTTTGAATCCTCTTTTCTTCATATCACTGTTCTCTATGTCTGAAGCATCACCAAAGGCTTCAGGATTCTTTCTTTCATTAATGCTGTTCTGTAACTTTGTTTTCCCTCTTTCACATGAACTTCTGGGAAGCTGGAAAAGTACTTGGCTTAAGGACTATAAGCCAGGACATTGTTTAGTCCACATGAAGCAATGGGCAGGAGGTAAGGAGGAGGTGGCTGCATACTACTTCTTTCTTTGTATTTGAGTGTATGTCTGTAGAAATACTAACCACAAACCTTTCATTTAGCAGTAAATTGCCTTAGTCTCTGCTGACTGTAAAATGACCATCCAAACAATACGCTTATTCTGAATCTTCTAATCCCACAGTATTTTGTGCATGATGGTCCCCCCCAGAACCCATGGCATTATTCATGTAGCAGAGGTATGTACTCCCTTCCTCCAAATCTTCTTTTTCTGTATTATTTGGTTTTTTTCCATAACTTTCCATTCACAGATTGCACACTGGAAGAACTTTGCTTTAATGCCACTGTCAGGACTGAAATGTCTTGAGCGTTCTTGGTGGTATATTTTTTTGCCAGGTTTACTCATAGGAGCACACAGATATGCCACTTCTTTCAGCTCATCTCTGGTGTCTCTGAAGAAGGTGAAAGCCAGTGACAAAAGGTGCAGCTCTAACATGCATGGTAGGGATGCCTGAAACTAATTTCTGTGGTGCAAACTGTGAATGTTCATTTCTGTTTATCTGACTCTTTGCAGGACCTCATTCCCGGAGGGTGCAGTAGAAGCTGAGAGTTTACTCAGGACATGAAAAGAAGCTGGACCAGTTAATGGAAAAGAAATCCACAAAGGGATGCTAAATGAATGAAAATATCTGAGTTGGGAAGTTGCTGAGGTGAATGTGGGAGTGCTGGGGAAATACACTGCCCTTACCCTTCCTCAGGCATTCAGCACCTGCTTTGGGTGAAGAGGAACGCATTTAGACCAGTTGGGCCATTGATCAGACTAGATAAAGTATTTATCATTTAAATAACAGGTAAAATAGTCCAAGTACAGACTCTACTGTCAGAACAATATTGCTGTCTCTTGATCTTTTTCTTTTAAAATGCTGAATGACCAGTTAGGATGTTATACTTTGGGGTTTAGAGGCTTTGGTGGGAGTAGCTGCATCTATTTCTCTTGACAGTGATGGAGAACAATGAGTTCTGTCTCTTATTTCTTCTCAAAATCAGGTTGTTCCCTTATGTCATGGGTTCAGCAGTAGCAGTCATTTTTCTTCTCCTTGGTAGCTGGTGCAGTGCTGTGTTTTTGACTTTCGGCCTGGGAACAGCGCTGATAACACCAGTGTTTCGTTTACTGCTTAGTGATGTTTTGGTCTGACCAAGGACTTTCTGAGTCTCATGCTCTGCCAGGGATGAGGAGAAGCCAGGAGAAAGCGGAGACAGGACACCTGACAAAAACTGACCAAAGAGGTTATTCCATACCACAGCACGTCATGCCCAGGATGTAAAAAGAGAGAGCAGAGATCCAGAAGGGTGGGAGGTGCACTGCATGGTCGGGCTTTGTATTGGGTGGTGAGCGACTGTATTCTTTCCTTGTATTTGCCTTGTCATTATTGCTATTGGTGGTAGCAGTAGTGATTTGTGTTATACTTTAGTTACTAAACTGTTCTTATCTCAAGCTGTGGCAGTTGCATTCTTTCGATTCTCCTTCCCATCCCTCCGGGATCAGGGGGAAGAAAGAGGGGGGAGTAAATGAGAGAGCGACTGCGTGAGTTATAGAGGTTTAAACCACGACACCTTAAAATGGCTCTTCCTTTTCCATGAAGGGCTGCCGCCTGAAGGGAGAGGAGGAGGTAGGCGGTGGATTGCTTTTACAAAGAAGTGCTGCCAGAAAGTTCAGCATGATGGCTCAGGCAGAGGTAGAAGTAGCAACAAATGCCACCAGACAATGTTAAAATAATACCAAGACTTACTTATATTTAGAGTAAATAGTTGCTAAATTACCATTTGGCTTTAGCTAAAAGAAGCATAATGTAGGGCTAACAGCCAAAATTGCAGCTAAGAAGTTTTCTTTTATTAAACTTTGGGTACATTGAGACAAGCTGTTTAAATGCACCATTCTGGGAAATAGAACAGTGTTAACTTTCACCTTTTGAGTGTCTAATCATTGTATTAGAGAACTGAATATATTACAAGGCTAAGTAATACTCAGGTGATCCAGTAATTGGATTGATTAATCTTTTTTTAAATAGCAAAAGTTCATAGCATAGGTAGCAAACTGTTGTAGGCAAGTAGTAAAATAGCCTTTAATGTGAACTACAGGTTGGTATGCCTAAGGGGAAATATTCTGTAACATTTTCAAGGGCTCTTTCAAGCAGAAAAGGACATTTTCAAGCAGAAGAGAATGTGTTTAATTCAATAGGCTGATCTGACTTTCAACGGCTAATTCTTAAATGTCATTGGGAACTTAGTGGGCTGGAGTAGAATAGTTGCTCTTTAACTTTTTACCCCTAAACACTTGTGAATGAAGTCAAGCTGACATATAAGCCCACAATGAGTCAACGGATTCTCTGAGTAAAAATGGAAATGGGACTTATGATTGTAGTGCAAAGTAAGAATTTCTGCACTACTCCCTGGAGTTCCTACATTTCTTGGGTTAGTGTGTTGCTCTGGATGGCTGCAGCATGCATAGCTATGGTTCAATAGAAAGGGGAGAAGAAATTGTGAAAACAAACTGGATAGTATGAAGAATACAGCTATACAAGAGTTTCTATAAATTTTATTGCTGTCTGAATAAAAACTGAAGAGGAGATTATACCTCTTGTGTAAGAAGAGACAGCTCTACAAAACTGGCTAAACTGCTTCCTGCTTGGTTACTTATTCCGGTAAAACCCAAAGGGCTTTGAAAGAAAAGGCTGAATTTGGAAGGGAATTTACAGCCTTTTATAAAATAGGTGAAAGTGATATTTTCTTCCTTTAGTTCTCTGCACTTCAGTTTAAGAATGTCACTTAAACCACAAGTGATGATGACTATCCCTTCCTTTTTCAAGTTTCTTTAGGAAGAACCATAAACAAAAGGCCCCAAATTAGAGCGTTAATGGATATGCCAGGGTATCTACTTGGTATCTTGCTAAAACCACTATGGGTTGTTTTAATTTTGCAACTAGAATATAACGTTAAGTCAAAGGGAATCTCTGAATATTTATTTAGCTAGAAGACTGATAGGGGGTAAGGGGAGAAGAGATGTAGTTCTCAGTGTATTCTTTTCTGTAATGGTTCATACAGCTCTAAAGGCGCTAAGAATATTTAGAAACAGTTTATTCCAAATTTTTTTTTTGTAATTGTGTTTTCAATACAAATCACTGATAGTTTGGACTTATTTTTGGTGAGAAACAATTGCCAAACAGTTTGATTGCAATTTTTATCCTGTGCTGCCTATAGCTTACCTTGAAAAATGTATTGATTCCTTTTTGTGCAGGGAAGCTGACTGCTGGGAGAGGTGAACAAATGCAATTTGCAGGTCTGATTTCTGTTCTTCAAAACTATTTTGTCTCATAAGCTATTTCATTTAAAGGAAAATGATAATTAGGCCCTAAACCTCTCGAGACTCAATCCATCTCCATTCAAAACAAGATTAACTGTGCCTGTGTCACTTGTGACTGGCTGTAGGATTGCAACTATGGAAGATTATAGATAGATTTATATTATCTAAGTTTGTGAGACTTTTTTCATATTCACCAGAAGAATTTCAAAACGTAAGCAACTTGAAAGGTAAAAAGAAAGACACAATTTTAAGGTTATTCATGATGAGCAAAAGCAGATGGCTGGGGAAGAGGTTTGTTCTTTTACTTCTAAGTAGAATAATCTATTTCTATTACTAGAATATTGTGAAGTCCATTGTTTTCTCTCCTAATGCTACATAACAGCAAACTTGTATGCGTCCTTACGCTTTTTAGGCTTCTGATCATTCAGCACTCTGAGGGCTCTGTCTCACTAGCATTCATATGCATTAAATGATGCTTTAATAAATCTCCAGTTTTGTACTGGGAAGACCTTAGCTGAACAAAATGATTGTGGCATATGTTCCTGTTTACATATGCCATTGTGGTGCTCCTGTTGGATAATGCCATGGCTCTGACTTGTGGATCATGAACATGACTTTCAGGATTTCTCCTCAAAAAATGCTCTTCTTTCCATGCTTAAACTCACAATGAGATTCTTGAACAGAAATAAGTCTTGTATGTCCATGATTAGACTGCATGCAAGACCAAATTGTTCCTTCACTTTCCTACAGTTCCTTTTGCTATGAAACCAACATACTTATTGATGCACAAGCTTGTGCATTATTAACAGAATTCTTGAGTTCTGTGAGTGAACTTGATGCAGGTTTAAGGCTGGCACTTGACTTTCAAATCTAGAATAAGTTTGCAGGGCTTTGAGTAGAACCAGTTAATTAAAGAGAATACTTATGAATGTTTTCATGTGCTTGAACGTTGTTCAGGGGCATTCTGATTCACCACAGTATTAATTATTGATGATCCTATAGGCAAGTATTTGGTATGTATTAAAAAATTATTCATGGGACTCTATTAAAAAAAAAAGTTATGTTGGAGGGGGGTGCTATGCACTTATTAGTTAACTACTAATGTTAACTGGTTTGATAACATTGTTTAAAGACCTGGAATATCATGCAAATTAAAACTAGCCAAAACAAGTTGGTGAATATTTACCAAGTAACCACATCTGCAGAGCTATCAGAGCCGTGTTCAACTTACCAGACACAGGAGAAGCTGTGTTTTAAAGAAAAAATTATTTGAGAACAACTAGTAAAATTCATGTAAATAGTGACTTCCAAATGATATTGTGGAGCTCTCCATTACTAAAGGCATTAGCATATACAGTTTCCAGGTGGCATTTTGCAACTTCTATCTAATACGCATTTTCTTGGTTATGTTTGCCACAGATTAAAGTTATGCTCAGACTTACAGGTAAGCCTGTTTGGTTCACCTTAGACAGTGATGTTGATTTAGACTTGACTGTAGTACCATGGATCCAACTGATGGTCTACCTGTTAGCAGTAATAAAGATGGAAACTTGAGGAATGCTACAAGAAATAGTGTGTGTGTGCGCAGGGAACAGTTCATTTCCCTTCCTGGCCACTCTGAAATTTCAAATCCAAGTCTGTTTCTGTTGTGCTACTGATAGACCTGCCCTTGATAAATGAGAACGAAGGCGCATAGAAGGGGCACTTTAGTTAGCATACATACGGGGTTCGAGGTATATAAACAATGTTATCTTTAGTATTCTTAAATACATCTAGCCTTGTAACACCACTCAAGAGTGTTGGAATTATTTACCATTGACTTCAACTCAAGTCTTTGTGCTCAAACTTTGAGAAATGAACATTCACCTTGGGTAGCTCAAAAGCAGTTTTCACAAGTGTTAACTATTCTTCTACCAAATTTTGTATGAACAGATGATTACTTGCTGAAAAGCTGCTTGCTTAGTTGTGTCAAAAGAAAGAACCAATTAAATAACTGTGTATCTGACAAGAGGACTATTGCTGATTAGTTTTTTCATTCATATATACCTATTTTTTTTTGTGACAAAGATTGGAACCAGGCTTTCTAATGAATTGTAATTTAAGCTTTAAACCTAGGTAGTGTGTATTAGAACAAATTTGCCATATTTCATGGAAAAAAAGGTATATTATCTGCTTTACTTTTACAGACAAAGGTGTATTGTGGCTCAAGTAAATGCTGCTTGCTTTAATGTCTGTCCTTTCCACCCCCTAGCTATTTGAAACAAGGTCCAGGTGAAGTGTATCTATTAAACACTGCAACAGGCTTCCTAGAGAAGTGATTGATGCCCCAAGCCTGTCAGTTTTTAAGAGGCATTTGGACAATGCCCTTAACATGCTTAAATTCTTGGTCAACCCTGAAGTAGTCACGAGTTGGAGTAGATGTTCATGGTAGGTCCCTTCCAACTGAATCATTCTGTTCTAAATTCTCATTGCTTTAGAATATAAAATTCTACAAATATCATTAATAGAAAAGCTGGATACAGATGGATTGGCTTTTCTCATGTGGTAGGAAAAGCTGTTCAGTACCAGGGCCACAGCAGCATGATACCAGAGGAAACTACTTGTTGATGGCTGCAGCAGAAACACCACCAGAAAACAGTTAACAGTCTGCTCTCTCTGAGTCTGTTGTGGTGAATTCCAGGAAAGAGCTGGCAGGCCATAGTGTTTCAGCTGTCACGAATATGTGCTGCAGATCACCAGATCCATTGCGTGCATGCTACTGACCAGCAGTGAGTTGATGATGATTTTTTAATGATCCTGAGTTGAGGTTTTTTTAACTGACAACCAGTAGCTCATGTCACAAAGGAAAAACAAAGTTACAGAACCGCGTTAAAGAAAGCAAGAATCCTGAAGCCTTTGATAATTCAGGCATAGAGAACAGTGATATGAAGAAAAGAGGACACACAAAAAGAAACCTGAAAACAAAGGACCCCACTCCTTTGTAACAATATCTGTTTAAAGAGTAAATGATAAATTTAAGGAAGTCAACATCCTACAAGAACAAAATCTACACTTTTTTTTTTAAGAATGTTCCTTAATCACCCCAGCTATAACACCACATGAAAGAAAAGAGGAAAAAAGGCTTAAAATTAGTCATAATATTAAAACCCCCAAAAAAATAAAGTACCTTGCATCTTCTTCAAATCCTTTCCCACCCCCTAACTCCTTATAACTTCAAAACTGTTCAGTTAAGACCAGTACGCACTCAGTGATGAACTTTTTCATAATTGCTTAAACTAACTAGAATGTAATTTTATAAATAGAAAAATCTAGCAGTTATTCCTCAACACAAATGCATTCTAATTTCTACAGTGTGATTTCCACTTTATTTCATGCATGCTGAAGCAGAGAATTCATTTGATGTCTCTGGGAAATATCTCACGAGTCCCTTGGTGATCTCAAACTGTAAGCACTGAATGACCAAATACTTCTAAATTACCTCTTAAAATCATAGAATCATAAAATAGTTTGGGTTGGAAGGGACCTTCCAAGGTCATCTAGTCCAACCACCCTGCAATGAGCAGGGACATCTCCAGCTAGATCAGGTTGCCCAGAACCACATCCAGCCTGGCCTTGAATGTCTCCAAGGATGGGGCATCCACCACCTTTGTGGGCAACCTCTGCCAATGTATTACCACTCTCGTAAAAATTTCTTCCTCACAGTCAGCCTGAATCTCCTCTCTTTTAGTTTAAAACCATCGCCCCTTGTCACAACAGACCCTGCTAAAAAGTCTTTCACTATTTTTCTTATAAGCCCCTTTTAAGAATTCAAAGGCAGCAATACTGTCTCAATGGAGCCTTTTCTTCTCCTGAACAACCCCAACTCTCTCAGCCTTTCCTCATAGGAGAGGTGTTCCATCCCTTTGATCATTTTTGTGGCCCTCTTGTTCAGCTACTTCTTCTCTGGCTGGTTATTCACATCTTCTTCCCAATACTTTACAAGGGCTATGCTTTTAGGCCAAAGAGGTGAGCAGGTTATTTTCTTTTCATAAAACTTAAACCAAAATGCAGTCCTGTTTTTCATGGGGATAAAGCCAAGACCTTACCGAGTGGAATAGGAGTTCAGAAGAGAAGTGTGAAGATGTGGGTGCTAATAGATGAGACCTGTTAGACAGCAAAATTGTTAGTTGCACTGCTTTTCATAAATGTATTTCAATGCAGTACTGCTTTGTCTCAAAACTGAATTCCAGCAGATTGAAAGGCAGGTTTCTTTGGTTTGCAGGGTGTTTTTCATCAGTTTTGATATGTCCTGGTATTTATGAAGATTATAATGCTAGCAGGAACATTAAACTACAAAAGAAACTCCGAAAAGGTCAGTAGGTCTGACATGCAATATGTCTTGTACAATTAGGCTTTATATTGATATCCTGTCTGTCGAACCAGTAGTTATCACTTCAAATACAAATGACTTGTGGGAAATTATTATACATTTCTGTCTGAAAAACAATCAGAGCCCTGAACAGCTCTAATGACAAAGCTAATAAACATTTAACCTACAGTGTGTGACTCGGCGTTGATGTTAATCATTAACTCTAGTAGCTTACTTTAGAATTTAATAGACAAAAGAAGTGTCCAGCTGTGGCATCTGTAAATAAGTTAAGAAATACTATCTGGTTTTCATTACTTATCTGAATGAACAGATACCCAGAATTAATCACAAATGCATGAGGCATACTTGCTATATCTTCCTTCATCTAATGTCTGTTGCAGTGATTCAGCATCATGCTGCAAAAGTCAAAACATATTGACCTGCATAATCCTCCAAAATCCTTGCACCACATATTTATTACACCTCTGATGATGTTCAGTGGAATTAAAAAAAAACAACTGTCTACATTGATTTGCCAAGAGAAATGAGGGGACTGTAAGTGTCTTAAATTTAAAGAAAATCGGTGTAACCAGCAAATAATTCAGTAGAATTAGTATTTCACATCCAATCTATTTTGATTATCTATTGTGGCTTGTCAGGGTCCAAGCATTTTCTTCATTTGCTGTAATTTTGTGTTCCAAAATTCCAAAGTTAAATCAGTAATAATGAGAAAGATCAGGGGGCGATCTTTCTTGTGCAGTCACAGCAACCTGCCTATTTTGTGGAATGGACCTTCTTCATCTTAAAGAAACAGGGATACTCATTTATAGTTCTACAGTGCAAAGGAGCACTGCAGGAGCTCAAGTCAGTTGGAATAAAACTCATGCAGGTATACTTCTTGCCCATACTATTACAGAACATAAGATATCTATATTTGGAAGAATTAATAGTGCTTCTTAAATCTTTCAAATAATATTTCAAACTAGAGTTTGAACCTCCTTTTATCAACTATTACTTCCACAGTGCTCTTGACAGTTTGCCTTAATCCTCTTTTAATGCTCATTTAGGAGTCCTTGCTATTTTCAGTGGCTGAAATATTGATATTACCAGGTGATAGAAATTTGCGTGTTTACTCTAACTTTGTTATGTTTCTATAATACTGATTGAAGTATTTAAGTATTTTGAAATGGTTTTAAATATTGCCCTTTTCTACTAAAGCACTTTTAATTGCAAGTAATTTATCTCATTCTAATTTGACATTTGAGCAGGCAAGCAGCCTGACTGCCAGAGAATCTCCTTTAACCCTGGCTGTGCAACCAGTTTTTGGGAGTCTCAGTCAAGAGAACAAAAACAATGTACTTAAAGAAGAGAGATTCCAGCCTCACCTTTTGGTGTCTAGGATGGGATTGTGTTCCAGAGAACACAATGATTCTTTGTTTGTTTTTCTGGGAAGTAATAAAGCCTGAACAGTAACTCTTACATGAGGCTAAGAAGATGCTGCTTCCCTCAATTGAGACTGGCTGTAGGAATTCACATTTCTTTCATATTGTATCAGGAACTGAGAAGGAGGCTGTTTGCTTGTACTGCGAGTGGTCTGTATCCCTCTGTAGCTGCGTAGGATGCAATGCTGCTCAGGAGATGCTAGTTCTGTTCCTGCTGCTGCTAAGCTTTGCTACATTAGGTAAAAGTTCTTAAATTCTGGTCACATTATGGATGCTTGAGCACTAATTGCCTAAGCAGAAGTTCTGAAGTGTCTCTCTGAATGTAGAACAGCACGTCAAAAGGTAAAGAATGCTCTTTAAAACTCTTGCTATGTATTTCTATGCCGATCTTGCCTTTAGGAATCAAAGTAAACAGGTGAGGAGGAATGTTCAAATACTTCTAAGATCCATTTGTGAAGTAGAAAGCAGTAGTATTTCGTTAACTCTGTGGGTCTTGCTGCTCTGCAAGCACGTCAGAAACTTTGAGTAGATCAGAAGAGATCTATAAAAATGTTCCAGTGACTGGAAGAAGTGGCTTTACGTGGAACAATGGGGAGCTGTCTATGGCTTTAACCAGTCTTGAGAGACAGTCTAGGTATAACTGCCTTTATGAAGGGAATCTATCTGGAGCTAAAGGGCTCTTACTGTAGTACAACAAAACTTTAATGAGAACCTGTGTTTGGGAAGCTGATCTAAGGCAAGACTGGTATGTCTGAACAAAAAAGAACAATCTTGTCCCCTCTTCCCTCCCTCAAAAAGACTGAGATTATTCAAAAGGCTAAACCAATAAATATTAAAACACCTTTTGGAAGAGAGAAATTACAAACTTGTTTTAATTCTTGTGTTAGGCTTTTATTGACACTGGCATCATGAAACAGGAAAGATTGTAAGACTTACATTAATAAGCAAACTACAAATGGAGAATAAATGTATAGGTATCTGTATTTCCTACTTACCTGTATAGGTATCTGTGTTTCCTACCTACCTGTATAGGTAGAAAACTGCTATGCTTCCTACCATAGCAGTTTCCCCTTCTTTGGATAAAATATTAGATGTGTGAACCGTTGCTTTGTTCCATTCAGCCTTTTTCAAATGCCAACATTGTTTAACGTTGCAGAAGCATGGGAAGAATATTTTTCACTTCCCATTAAATCATTTGTAGCTGATGAAATCTTACTGTGTATTAAAATAAAAACTAAAGTTTTAAACAATCAGTTATCATATTTGAAACAGAAGCCAATTCTGTTTGAATTGTTGAGCCAATTCTGAACAACGCGTTTGCGGACTTTTTTCATCTGATGGTCTTTGGGCAGAAATCAGTTCAGAGGGTTTTTGTCTTCTAAGGGAAAAGGAATATTCACCCTTTCTGAGATGTAATTCTTTTGAACTGAAGATATTGCATTTACTTAGCTTTAATTGAGCATCCTGATAGAAAAATTCACAGGGTTCTAGATATCCTGAGCATACTAGAAAGGTTTTAGTGAAGACCAGATGTCGTCCATCTGTGCCAACAAGAGCACTTCATGGAAACATACACTGTAAAAATAACATATAGAGAATATATGATCTCCTGAAAGTCTTGGGAGATTGTTCCATTTTGAATTGAAGCAGGTTAAGCTTATGTCCTATATGCAAGTACCTGTGAGAAGGTTACAGCAGGCTCTGGAAGGACTATCCCTGCTTCACCTAGAAAACAGCTTGTTTTGTCTATGAGTTAAGTGCCAAATGTGTCAGCACAACAGTGTACTTTGTGCAAGATTTTTTTTACCAAGATTGATGCATCTGTACTCATTCCCTCCCTACCAGACCATCTGCTGTTGGCCACTCCTGGGAGTGCTACATGAACCAAGAGCACAGACCCACGAAGAATGGCAGCTTGGTGTTTGGGTGGATTTTTTGGGCATGTTTTGCAGTAAGGAGAAACTTGGCATCATTCTGCATCCTAGCAAAGATAAAGCATCCAGATTCTCTGCAGGACAATCTGGTGTGGGTTTTCTCTGGGAATCATGTATTTAATACTTGAAATTATTTTGAGGGGGATAAAAAATAATGTATTTTGAAAGAAGTGAAACACATAATTCTGGAAAAATTTGATTTTCAGTGGGAAATTTTGAAATCCTGTCAAAATTAACCACAGTTCAGTCTTGGTTCAAGGGAAGGCATATTTCAGGGGCAGGTGTACTTGATGAGGTCTCTAACTAAAATAACAGTAAATGCTTAACGCTCATCCCTTGGTGAAAGTAGTTCCATCATTTTTGCACTCTTTTAGCAGTTAGCAAATATATCACAATATGTCAGCATTCTGTGGGGTCAGCTGTGTCAGGAATGTGTACCCTAAGCTAAAGGTAGTATTAGATAAACTGTTATTGAGAAAGTTTTGGCAAAAGAGCCTCTCAGCATAGCTGTTAGCAAATATGGCACTGTCACACCTGCTCTGTGATGGCTTATACCACAGGGTGTAATAACTGCTGTTACCTTTCATTGCAAGGGATACCCAGGTAGGAAGGCTCCTTGATTCTGGCAACAGTCCTAAATTTCCATGGTGAAAAATCAATCCTACTATAGAAGCAGCAGCAACAATGCCTAAGCTTGTATAGCTGATATTGGGCAGCAGTTTGATGCAATGGCAGTTCTCCAGTTGTTTTAAGATAATAAAGGAAAAATGCCAAAATTCTGAACCTGGCCCATATGGGCCCTGCAGTTGATATGGATAAAACTTCAATGCTACTGACACTAAAGGCTTCCAGCATTTATGGTCAAGACCTTTGCACTACCTGTAACCCAAGTCATGTCAATTCAAAACCTGGCAGTTCAATTTGTTCAAGGGCCTTACAAAGGTGATGGTGCTGGGGAGTCTGTGCTGCAGTGACGGACTTCAGTGGCAATTTTTCTGTTTGCTTGTTCTTGCCTACATGATGATTGTGCATCATGTGAGGAATAACAATGCAAACAATTTTCTTTATTGTTAGAGACCTGAAGTCAGTGGTGCAAACGTGTATGGGAAACGTTTGTTGAAGAACTGCTTAGACTCTAACTCTCCAAATTGGTATTCAGTTTTTGCCATTACCATGGTGTAGCAATTACACTTTTGGTCAGCACAGAAGCCAAGAAAAGAGGCTAATCTTTAAGATTTTTCTTGCCTCTGTTTTTTCTACTTTCACCTTAGACTCTTAAATGTCTCAGTAGACTCTACCTGTGACTGTGTGTTAGTGGCCTAATATACTTGGTAGCTTCAAGCCTTTAAAATAGAAGCTCTTCCATTTTTATTACTCTTTTTGTAAGAAAATTCCTTGTCTTATTTTGGCAATTATCTCTATTTAGAGGATGATATGCATGCCCTACATAAATGATGCCGCAGTTTAATTAAATTAATAAATCCTATTTAATATCCTGAATTGCATATGGATTTTCTAAGTCTCAGTTTAAGTTGTTCTGCAAGGGATAATTCGCGGCTTCTGGATTGAAGCTGCTGCTGGCAGAAAGACTAGGACTGCTTGGCATACTGTCATATTGAGCAATGAGTTAGTCACAGGCAATGCCTGTACTATTAAAGAACACAAGCCCATTACACAGATGTAAGCCTTGGATCACAACCATCAGTTAAGTTGCTAGCATGATCTCTGGCATCCTTTGGGGCCTGTAGCAGCCCAGACCTCCATCTAAACAACTTCCACATCCAAATTTCTTTCACTGATGGTTTCAAACATGAGCTCACAGGTACGCACGCAACCAGCAGCTATGGGTGAGTGACAGCACAGTTGATGCTTACAGCCTTTGTGACCTCTTCCAGTGCCTTCCTCTTTTACATATAGCTGGTGGGCCTCTTAGGACCAGGACGAACAATGTACAGCTCAATGGTATACCTTGAGATATGGGAAAGTAATTGCAGATTGTGTTGATATCTGCAAACTTCTGCAAATTATTCTGAGTTAATGGCTACTTGGTCAGGAGGATACCCCTGTGCATAACCCTGCTCTATGAGGTTAGGAGCTCTGAAGAGAAAAACCATTTTTGATCCCAGAACTGTCTATCAAAATGTTTGGGAGATGGACTACGGAGAAAGGCTGTGCTCCATTGGGTTGGTCCTGTCACCAGCGCCGACCCTACTACCTGGCATGATGGCAGAATCCTGAGCAGAGCTGTAGTAAGATGTGATAGTTTCTGTGCTTGTGCTCCCTGACTGAAAGGATCCCTAGAGATTGAGAGGAGGGAAATAGCTCCTGTGTCCATTTCTGGAGCAGCTCCTGGATAGCCATGGGGGAAGTACTGCTCATGCCAATACAGACCACAACTGTGATATGACCAGGTCCTGCTTAGAGAGGACTGGCTGTTCTGGGAGACAGAGCAGTATGTGATGGTGGCATCTTCTGATCCATTAGCAGCTTGCCCAGCTGGGCAGGGCTGATACACTTGGCCAGCTGGGGCTGAAGCTCCAGGCTGCTGAAATAGAAACTGGGAAGGATGGAATACCTCCCTTTTACTTACCTGTTTCCATTCACACTTGGATAATATGTATTTAAATAATAGCTAAATATGGCATTTCCCCCTCTCTTCTCTTTGCAAAGAGAAGCTGCTGAAAGATGTGTTATAGCCTTGCAGCAGGGGGGTTGCAGAGACTGCTGGTGGGATGCTTGCAGGTGCCTGTGTAGGGGTAGCATGAGCAAAGAGGTGGTAGCAGGTTATACGTGAAGAGTAGAGAACAGGGGATAAAAGGTAGACCATCATTTACAACCGTGGTCAGTGTGACTCATGTAAAATAAAAGTCAACAGTAGGGATTGTCAGCATGAGTACAATCTGTTCCACGCATATAGCGTTGTGGGAAGGCAAGGCACAGACACTGGAGCTGTGTTTGGAGAGGGAGAGGGTGAATGCTGCTAAGTGCTTGTGAGGATTCTGATAGAAATATACATGATCCAAATTGCCACCTCCAGTTTTGAAATTAGAAGAGGCAGACAAGCATGCATGGCCATCTGTGCTGGTGAGGCCAGGCAGTGTGCATGGGAACGGGAGGGTGCAGGCTTTCTGTGATCCCTCTGTCTGGCATGAGGATGCTAATAAGCCATGTGGGTTGTGCAGCACGCAATGGCACTGTGAGTACTGTTGATGGTATGAATTTCTAGGCTGTTCCTCAGTGTTCAGCATCTTGTGGTCAAACAGGTGGACACGCACTTCACTGAGACAGTGGTTGTTGCAAACTGGACCTATGGTCTATGGTTTGGAGAGGGAAGGCAACATTTTGTGTTTTTATAGTATACAGACAGTGTTTCCAGCAACTACCTCAAATTCCAGGCAGGAAGAGCATGTCCTAGGAGCTCTGCTATTGCCTCAAACTAGAAAGTCGCATGGGAGCTCCAGATACTACTGAAATTAATCTGCTATGGAGCCCCTAACTGAGGGCAGCTTGCCTGGTTCCAGCCTGAAGAGTGAGGCAGGACTAAAGATGGGCCGTACAAAGCACCTAAAGATGTCTGAAAAGCATAATGAGAAAATGTAGGAATAGGCAGACTATCCATGGCAGAGAGCAGGATGTCGTTGCACCTGGTACCCAGCACAGATTTCCAGCCTGCAAGTGCGGATCAAGGTGTACTGGAAGGTTTCATACGCTGTCGCTGGTTCATCAGTGGAGTGAAGTGAATGTGACCACCTGTGGGATTGTGGGGATTAAGATGAGCCAAAGCACGTCAGCAGTTGCTCTGAGCTAGGGCTGGCTACCAGTAATTTGCAACTTGGATGAAATGATTGCATTTTGGGGATGACTTTCAGCTGTGTGGATATGAATCAGTCTGTGCCATTCGGCCTTTGAGCCCAAGGGTCCTTGGCCCACCTTTTGTCGAAACATTCAAATTTGTCTGGGTTTACTGAGCTTTATCTCAGCTTTTTATCTCTTCTTCAGCTGGATCTCTAAGTTTCCATTCTCATAGCTGTAACTGCATGTCTTTGAGAAAGTATACAAAACTAGTGGAATATGAAGGAATAAAAAAGGAGCAGGTTATAATTCGTGAAATTATTGACTTGTCAGCTTAGCTTCAATTAAGGGAAAAATTCCGGAATGGGAAAAAATCAAACCATCTGTAAGCTCCTTGGAAAATCATCAAAGAGATGAGTAGCCGCTAACATGGTCCTTTTGTTCAACCCAGTCCCCTTCTGTATCAGAGTAACTTGCCAGGGGATAAAGGAGATTCATTAAATGTCACATTTTGAGATTTATGGAGCTTTTGCTGCTCCCACACACCACGCTTTCACAAATATGCATGTAAATTAAATTACAGGGTGAAAAGCCAAACCAGTTGGATAATCATGCCCAGAAAATTAATATGATATCTGACCCAACAGAGACATCAAATAAGGCTTCACAGTGTCTTTTGAATGGAATAGTTGGACTATTATCTACAATTTTAATGACAAGCTGGAAGCAAGCAGACTGGTTTTATTGCTAAGCTAGCCCTTCAGTCTTGAAAACCTCAGGATACAATCAGAAATAAGGACAGAATTTAGAATTATAAAAGTCTGGTTTGGCAGGGACCTTTAACGATCATAATCCACCCCCTCTGCCATGGACAGGGATACCTTCCACTAAATCAGGTTGATTAAAGCCCCATCCAACCTGATCTTGAATGTTTCCAGGGGTGGGGCATCTACCATTTCTCTGGGCAACCAGGTTGCTCTAAGCCCTTAGCTTTCTAGGCTGCAAGTACACATTTCCAGGTCATGCTGAGCTTTTCGTCAATAAACACCCCCAAGTCCTTCTCCTCAGAGCTGCTCTAAATCCATTCTTTGTCCAGCCTGTACTTGTGCCTAGGATTTCCCCAACCCAGGTGCGGGACCTTGCAGTTAGCTTTCATGAGGTTGGCGTTGGCCCACCTCTTCAGCTAACAAAATCCCTCTGGATGGCATCTCTTCCCTCCAGTGTGTCAACCGCACCACACAGGTTGGTGGTGTTTAAACAACATATCGATGCTGTTTTGTTGGGGTGATACAGTCCTTCTATGTTTTGGTGAAGGAACTCTAAGCTTCGGGGACATTGCAATGATGATCTTTTTCTCCCAATATAACTCTGATGAAGCATGGATAAGTTACTGCCCTGCTTTGCTAGGGGGAAGGCAGAACAGTTTGTGCAGCAGCATTTGTATCCATTGCTTTTAACTGAGCAGACCTCTATTTCTATGTAGCTACCATATGCTGACCTGCCTACGTAGCCTGAGACTGTGGGGTGCAAGCAGGTGTATAATTGTTAATCTCTGATAATTCCACCACTTGGCCCCAGAAGAGAGGACTTAGCATAGAGGATTCAATAACTAAACACAGAGTTAGAGCTTATTAAGGCTTGTTTTAGTCATAATAAGCAGCCAATGACCTTCAGAGGTCAGAGTTTTTTAGGAAGAGAACCGTGTTAAGAACTGACTACTACGTATCAAAGAGCCTGCCACCTGTATAAGGACCATGGTTTGCAGTTTTCTGGGGAGAAGAAACAGAACCATTCCAGGTCGAACTGTGTAGGAAAGAGGACATGGAGTTTAAAAACAGGTAAAAAAGAGAGAAAGGAGCTTCAAGAGACGAAGGGAGCTAAATGAGAGCATTCCCAAGTTAAAACCTGGAAATGTAAGCAGAATTCCTGTGTCTCTTTTATCCAGTAAAGAACTACAATGTGCAGGGGCTTCCAACCTGTGATGTCCTGGCAGGCTGCCTGTCAGTTTTAAATGTCAGAAGCACAATGCTGCATGCTAGCTGGTGGTGTGCTGTCACTCCTGCTGCAGTGGATTGCCTTTACAGAAGATAACCCTATTACTGCCTATTTGTTAGGTCTGTAGTCTGGTCCTCCAGATCCCAGCATGACTAAATTGTTGTTGAAAGAAGAGATCATTATGCTACATCATGTACTACATTTTGCATGATATACTCCCTAGTTTATGTGCTTTAGCCAATTTCTACTGGCTGTGTGAGTAGATTGATGTACAGAGCTGCAGAATTGAGTTCACACTAAAAGCCTCCTGAGAAGACCCAACTTTGCAGCCTTGGTACATACATGTTTTTATTGAAAAAAACAACCAACCTGTGAAGCCTGTAAGAGACATACATAAGTGTGTGTTGTGGTGAGGCTGTTTACTGAAAATAGGACTCTTCTTTGTTTATTGCCTTAGTTAATGTGAGTTAGGTGATGTTTATCGTTAAAAGCTACACCTACCTTCCACTGGGTGCAAGTACATGGGCGTGTGTATGTTTCTTGTGATGAAAGTAGAAGATACCTTGGCCCGTGGTGCTTCTAGAGCTCTGAAGTTGCTCTTAGACTCTAATACTAGTGTTCTTTGAAGCTCAGAATATAAGACGGAGAGTGCTTAAGGTTCTTATGTGCCACAGCTTTTTTTTTTATGAGAAGTTTTAGTGGTTTAGTTCTGCAGAGCAATCTGCTCCACCTTTAAAGAGTACGGCTTGAACTTGTGTGATTTTAGTCTAACATACCAAAAATGTCAGGAATTGTGTGGTTAGAGTCATGCTTTTTAACATGGGAGAAGTTCAGATGACTGAAAAGCGGGAAGAACTTCAAAGCTTCTTTAAAGGACAATGCCTATATATTTTCTATTTAATATTACACTTGATTAATCTAAATGTCCCTATGCAGCTCTGAGACTTGATTCTTTGTTCTTTGTGGGTTTTTTTGTTGGCTTTTTTTTTGTTTATATCTTTGAAATGGGATCCTCTTTATACCCCTGTATCTGAGACACTAGTATTTTATGGATGTTTGCACCTCATCTGTAAAACAAATGATCTTTTTACTAGGCAGGAAAGTGCAATTTATTTCTACTTTTGTCAAAATTTTTAACTTTAGTAGCAGTGATAAAGAACATTTAAACTCTTGCTGTAAACAAATATATTGTCATCTCTGAGGAAGGTTGAGTGGTTTTCTAGCTGAAATATTGCTTACAGCATGGCACTTCAGGTTTCTCTTGCTTGGTATAAATCCGCTGGAAACCCATGTACATTAAGGATAAACATCTGACTGCTCTCCTGCTGTCCTCAATAAAAGTGGCTTGCTCTGTTCTGAAGTTTTCTTTTCAGTGAGCACCCAACAACTGTGTTTAATAGAACAGCAGTGGTTTAATACTATCTTTGCCTTAGGTTTATATCCCCTTATCTCATGAAGGAAGAGAGGGAAGTTGATCACTGTAAGCTTTTCCTAAAGGTATGTCATTGAGTAGCTCAAAATCAACTAAATTCCTATTGATTAGGCCTGCACTAATATTGTTACTCTTATTTTTAAAGTGTTATAAGATGGGTTCAGCATCAAAGTGGATTATAAAATTGTAGATAATGGAGGAGAGCTGAGGACTTCATGTGTCTAGCATGCATTTAGACCAATGCAATTGTTCCATGTATTTCAGAGTAGCAACAAAGATATTTTGGAGCTGTTTTTAACCTAATCCAAATGAATTAATGGGTCAGGTACTAACCACCAGAAAATTAGAGTTAACTCCTTGTCATGACTGTGCCTCAAAATTTGTCTTGGATTTGTCTTCAGAAACATCCTTCTGCTGGCAAATCCTTAAATGTGTATGCTTTTCCTTTGGGCTTTGAAAACCATTACACTTGTGGTGCTGCCATAGTGTCAGAAAATATGGTGTCTTCAAATTTTTAGAATTTATTGTTGCATTTTGGTTATTTACATTTTGCAATGCAATCAAAGGGAAGATATTAGGCTGATTACAGATGAGACCAACTCAGAGGTAGGTATGCCCAAATGCAGTTTTATGCAAAGCTGTTCAAGGTAACATGGAAGCAGGTGGCCATATGAACTTGGTGCTTTTCATGTGCTAACTTTGCTTCTTACTGTAGGCCGATGATGGTTTCCATTGACCCTAGACAGTGGGTGCCACAGTCACGTGAATGAAAAATTCCATGGTCTGTCTCTCGTTTTTAAACAGTAACAGTTCAAGCCTATCTACATGACAGCAGTGAGGAAAAAAAGGGCTCTGCTTTCCCACTAGTCAAGCCACAGTGCACTTCTGTCTCTAGGAAGAATAGCGACTGACCTTCTGAAATCACTGTCTGAGACAAGAATTTAGTGTATGTTCTCTTCCTTGTGAGCTTGAAACCACTTTAAATCTGCCAATGCTTGTGCTTAGCTTTCCATTTAGAACTGAGCCAGCTGTTCTTCTGGGTCTCTGAAGTATCCATATGTCCTCTTAAACTCTCCTAATAGTTTTGGCTAGAAAATAGGGACAGTAGCTAGACTGTTTCCCATACCAAAAGTTTAACAAGCTTGGGTATTACCACATTGCTCAGACATGCTTGTGATCATAGTTCAGACCCTGCTTCCCCTTGCTTGAGGCTTCATCAGACCTATGTCCAGGCTCAGTTCATGGAGCAATGCTTGCTCGGTCAGTCCCCTAAGACAGCCCATCTACTCTTTGTCTGCACTTTTGAGAGGTGGTGGCAACTGAATGTCAACCAATTCTTCTGTCACAACCCCTTCTCTCATCCAGGGAAAAGTACAATTGGTTATACTCTCAGAAATTAAATAAGAGTTAACAAGGCTTGCTTGGAGCCAGCAATGGGAGTCACAAAGCAGCTGGTGATTAGATGGGCTGTGGAAAGAGCTCTGCTTAGCCATTAATCAGAGGAAAATAAGAAAACAAGTAATACTGATCTAGGGATTTTTTCCCCTTTCTAAGCACAAAATTCACTTTTAGGCCTAAACAAAACCTTTTTAGAAGTGAGACAGAACAGTTTTATTAAAGGTAAAGAGGGAAGCAAGTTTTAATTAGCTTGTAATTTTGAGATATGGTCATCAGCCATGGTCTTCATTCCATCTCCTGTTGAAGGATGCATGAACCTGTGTTGCCCATCTCCCAGAATAACTGTTGAGACCAAGCCATCATATCCCAAGTGAATACACATGTTTATGGACTTGTTCTTCCTCACTTAAGCTCAGCACAATGAGTAATCAAATATCTTACCCCTGAGCTGGGGTAAGATGGAGGGTAATTTCTGCAGACTGTTATAGCCTGCTCTTTCTGGCATGTCCACTGGTGGGAAGAGGATGCTGGTGTGAAGGCAGAAATTAATGCAAATATGTGATGCGCTAAGTACTACTAGCTTTTTCATTAGATTCCAGCATTCTATTGGGATAGGAACATGTAGCCACAAGGTGTGTTTTGAGCAAATTTGAGTATAATACAAGGGATTGATTTTTTGTCACTTTTGGCTGTGGGGTTTTGTCTGTTTGCTTTATTTTCCCCCTCCCCAGAGGTGATCACTGACCAAGTAAAGTGAATATTCTGGGATTATTTCTGTACCCTCTTCTCATTCCTCCAGGTATGAAAAGTAACTTATAAAAAAAAAAATTGCATAGAGAAGAGTTTTAGAGCTCAAATATTCACCTCATGTCTAGATACTGGATAAAGAAATTTCCAGTTAGGGTTGTGTATTTTTCTCTTCAGCAATTGCCCTTTACAAATTCTCAAATTAAGTTTGTTCATGTTTCTGAATTCAAAATACTTGTTTGGATCAATTGTTTTATAACTTTGAAATAACTCCTTCTATAAACATTCGTACCCTTACATTTATGTGCCTGATCATACAATGAAAATGCCTGCAAAGATAGCCTAAGCAAATTCAATATTTTCTTTTATTAATAAATATTTTGAAGTCTTTGTCCAGTTCAGACAGACATTGTCCTCTTTGTTTTACCTTGTGGCTTTGACATTGGTTCAATTTTTTGTTCCATTCTTGCTGCATTTAGAAGATCCTAATGTTTTAATAAGAGAGAAGGGGTGTGAAGAAAGCTCATGAATGCCTTTATCTCAAAACATAACGTGTGTTGTTATAGGATTCCTATGTACTGGGATATTCTATGATCTAAACAGGAACATTGGACCTCTCCACCAACAGTGCCAAGACTCCCATTTCTAGATATTATTTTATCAATTTTCTTGTACTTGAAGTAATGAACTGAATATTATATTCGAGCACTGTTCAGTATCATGGTTTTATGTAAATAGCATTTCATTTTCAGTTCTCTTTTGCCTTCTTAATGGAGCCTATTTTCGACTGCTATGCACTGAACGGGCGCCCTTACTGAGCTGCACAGTGATAGCATGCAAGTCTCTGTGAAATATGAAATGTGCATCAGAAATTATCTATACATATCTTGTTTTTTTTCCTTACTACTTTTTGTTCCTTATATTAAATTTTCACTGCCCAGTTCATTTTGGCTTTCTCCATAACTCTGTTGTGATCTCTGTCATCAGTATGGTATATTCTTCTCCTGCCTTGTGTGTCTACTCCGTTTATTTCACAGAACTGAACAAGACCAGTGTTGGTCTGAGTATCCATTCACAGCTATGTTTACTGGCAGCATTTTCCCATGACAAAATTGTTGTTTCTTTTTTCTGGCTTTTACTGAGTTCCTAGCATACAACAGGACATTATTTTCTAACCAGTTTTCCTGCCTTCCCTCTCCAGTATTCTTTAATAGTTCTGTCCAGAATTAGCTTTGCATATGTGGAAACTCCTTTTAGACATCTGACCAGTGTCTTCCATGATCTTAGACTTCTAAGGATCTGGATCTTCTCTGGATCCGCTGCACTCAGCAGAAGGAAAAAGATATCCAGCCTAGGATGCGTAAGACAAGCACTGATGGCCATGCTATGCCGCTGTCAGTCTTGACAACTCAGAATTGAGGTGAGGAAGACACTTCTCCACAAAACCAGAGGCATATTCTTTCTAAAGTGATAAAACTCCTGCAGTGGGCTGGATGGTATCATTGTCAAGGATACCTGTTTCTAAACATTTAATTCAGACAAGTTAATTCTACATGAAGAGTTGTCTTGTCTCTGAAACAGGGTGGTAGATCAGTTTCAGCTTTTGTAGGGCAAGAAAAAGAGGCCCTGAGAAGATTGGTGAAACAGTCCTCCCTCTTAGTGTGATCTGATCTGTTCTGATAGACCTGTACTGCAGCATGAAGATACAGACATCTCAGCCTTGGAAAAGTAGTTCAGAAGTTTCTAATGAGTTGTCTTTTATGTTTTCAGTATATAAAGGCACAATTCTTACCCCTGTTAGCAAATACTAAATGAGAGCTTATATTGATACCTATATGGATTCAAGTGATATTAGGACTCTTATCTGGATTATGGAGATGCATGCTGGAAAATTAAGAGAATGATGATGCTTAATTAGGTGAAAGGAGCTTTGTGGTCTTTGTGTAGACAACAGATCATATGAAAATGTTCGATATACAGTGAATGTATCTGATATCTGGGTATTGCAATAGCTTTCAAAAGGCAGGAATTCAGGCTCAGTGTAAAGCCCTGACTGAACTGGAAAATTAACTATGTGAGATCTAGGATCATACCTCTAGTTTGCCAGGGTTTATGTGAAGATTTAACTACTAAGTTAAACAACGGATGTTTAACTACTAAGAAAAAATATCTTCCTTTTTTTTTGTGAGCATTTTTAGAAGATCTGATTGCTATTGTCTGGAATAAAGGGAGTATAAGTCTGTCTCACCTAATGGAATTCTTGTTTTCCATCTATTCATCATGGAATTCTTACCAAACAGCATTTGACATATGTGAGACTCAGCAAGAAAACTTCAGACTTGGTTGTTTTTCTGCTTCTACTTATACATCCAAGAAGTGGTATATTGACACTGAATGACAGATGAACTTATCTGTACCAAAATGCATCCACTGCCAGATACATAAAAGAGTCAGCAGAATAACTGGTCTATTAGGAGAAAGCATCAGGAATGTTCAGGGTTGGGTTTTTGTTTTTTAGTTACCTTCTAACCTATTTAACGTGAATATTTGATATTTACTTTTAAAGATTTACTTGGTACATAGAAAATGTTTTCTTGGTGATAAACATAACAACACCAGTTTTCTGCAGGTATGTTGCACCTATAAAAAGAACTGAACTATATTAACTGAAATAATAAGAATTAGATGATCTTAAGGTTCTTTCCAACCCTAAGTATTCTATGATTCTATGATACATAGTGGCATTCTTTTAGAATAACCCACCTCCATGGTTTTCACTGAATTACGTTTGATAGTCATATTGCATTCAGTTGTAACAAATCACATACAACTTGCAGAATGTGACAACATAGCAGTAAGTTTCATGATACTGAAAATGCTTAAAATATTTTGTATAATTTCAGGTACCAGATAACTTAAAGTCTGGTGTATAACTGTGAGTATAAGTTTATTTTCTGTCTAAGTGAATATTAGTATTTATTGCCTCTTCTAAGATGCAGGTCTGCCATCAAATTAATGTAACAGAAGACTCTGAAATGTTGATCCCCAGTGAATTTAGCAGGATGGTTCAGATCCTATTTTTGATAGTATGAACACAAACCCAATATGTTATTCTTCTAGGGCAATGAAAGAGAGAGAAAAACTTCAACCACAGGAGACACAATTTGCTCTATACTAAGTAAAAGTATCTAATCAAGTATCTTCCTCCCAGGGCTGCTATTGATTTGTCCAGATTTTATCCAGTGGTTATGTTAGTGCCATGTCTTCAAATTCTTAATTGTGATGGCATTTCTGTTTAGATATCCAATTATAGCCTTTGCAGATACTAATAAAACACAGCGAATGATATATGGTGCTTTTTGCATTAGAAGGTGATCAGTGAATGAATCTGGCAGAAACTGGCCACTCAAATATTTGCCTCCATGGGGCATAACTGCATATATGGAAGGTGTTGAGCAAGACAGAGAGGTTGTTGGAGTGCTGTGATGGATCAGCTATGACTTCAAGGTGATAGAGCTTCTGATGTACCATCAGAGTCAAGTATAATGTACTTCAACTTCCGGTACTTGTTATGTCCCAATAAATATTCCAGTCAGGACACAGGGCACTTTTTAAAAACACCTTAATATCTCTTTCAGTTTTATCTTTCTTGCTGAAATGGAGCTGCTCATCATGTAAGCAAATTAATTTTGATGTCTTAGACAGCTAATTGTAGCTTCATATCTTCCTTTGAAACTAAATTTCAGTATGAAAGAACTGCTTCAGTTTTATGAGTCTGGGGCATATTTTCACCTCCTTCCCCTCCTCAGTGACCACAGCTAGTACATGAGTAGTTTTTCTTCCCTTGCCTCTGAATATTGTTCTTGGTGAAAGCTTCTGAGAGAAACATTATTTTTGAGCCCAAAATAACTCAAATTAACATGAAATATGGATTAATCTAGTACTTCTATCTATGCTAGATCAAAGAGGTTGCAACCTTTATTTCAGCATTATCAGCACATGTCTCTCAAACTCTTGCCCAATTTCTGTTTGAAGAAAATAAATTGTATTTGAGCAAACTTGTTTATGAGATTTTGAGGTTAAATAGTTTTGGTGCCCTGTCCTGTTGATTTGAAAAGGCTTTTTGAACAGTGGCCTACTTGTAATAACATTTACTGTTGACAATTTTCTGTTATTAGACTTGGTGAATGAGAGTATGTGTTGCATTTTTGAGCACATCTGCATTTGAATGCATTTCCAATCTTCTTTTAAAACTACTTTCTGGTTTATTACAGCATGTAATTAGGACAGTGGCACCTTCACGAGTGATGTGCCATGACACCTAGAGAAGTTGCTTTTGCACATGAGTATCTCTTACCTGAGCTGAATCCCAGTTAATGTGTGAATAAGACTATATAGCCAAGGGAAGTCACAGCCTTCAGCTACTACCTTCTCCCTTTGTGTTTAGACCTGTTTGTTTAGCCCACAAAGTTATTTAGGATGGAGACTGTGTTTTCCTATTTTCTGTACAGAATCACAGAATCATAGAATAGTTAGGGTTGGAAATGACCTTAAGATCATCTAATTCCAACAACGCTGCCATGGGCAAGGACACTTAGCGCTAAACCATGCCACCCAAGGCTCTGTCCAACCTGGCCTTGAACACCCCCAGGGATGGAGCATTCACAGCTTCCTTGGGCAATCTGTTCCAGTGCCTCACCACCCCCACAGTAAAGAACTTCTTCCTTATTTCTAACCTGAATTTCCCCTGTTTAAGTTTTAACCCATTACCCCTTATCCCTCCCCAGCACCCCTATAGGCCCCCCTCAGATACTGGAAGGCTGCTATGAGGTCTCCATGCAGTCTTCTCTTATCCAGGCTGAACAGCCCCAACTTTCTCTGCCTGTCTTCATACTGGAGGTGTTCCAGCCCCTTGATCATCATCATGGACTCCTCTGGACTTGCTCCAGTAGTTCCATGTCCTCTTTATGTTGAGGACACCAGAACTGTACACAGCACATCCTGCACTGGTAATTTCTGAGACAGAGTGGTTAGGAGTCCAGCAGAGGGTCCAAGATAAAAATGTAGTCACCGAGAGAACTGAGGAAGTCAAACAAGGATGCTAGCCTTGAGTATGTGCTTAGGGTCCTAGACTTGGCCTGAAGTTTTAAGATATAATAATCTTACATATCAATGCTTGTTTCTAAAAGAAATAGTCTAAAATGAAATACGATAGCCATAAAATAATGCTTAATGTTCTTCTTTGGATTCATTGTTTGGTCATTATGGAAGTGTCTTAATAAGTCTCAAAGAAGTTCTAAATTTCTGACAAGTTTGGGAAATGCCTTAACTTCTTATTTTCTCCTAGTGCTAGGGGATAAAGTCTGGGGAAAGAAAGTTGTCATTTTTCTGACAACAGCCTAAAAGGTCCTAAACCAGGATCAAGTTTTGGTGTTGGCTTTTTTTGTTTTCCTTTTTAAATTTTTTTTCCAGGATCCTTAGCTAGTTTTGGGAAACTGTTTGATTTTCCTCACCTTCGCAAGTTGAAAAGTTGACCAGATTGAATTGGTGTTGATGTGGAATGCTTGCAGAAAATATTATTTTTTATAGCTTATCCAATTTACATAGAATCACACAATAGTTAGGGTTGGAAAGGGCCTTAAGTTCATCTAGTTCCAATCCCCCTACCATGGGGGGTTTGGTCCCACTAAACCATGTCACCCAAGGCTCTGTCCAACCTGGCCTTGAACACTGCCAGGGAAGGAGCATTCACAACTTCTTTGGGAAACATGTTCCAGTGCCTCACCACTCTTACAGTAAAGAACTTTTTCTTTATATCCAATCTAAACTTCCCCTGTTTAAGTTTGAACTCTTTACCCCTTGTCCTATCACTACAGTTCCTAATGAAGAGTCCATCCCCAGCATCCCTATAGGCCCCCTTCAGATACTGGAAGGCTGCTATGAGGTCTCCACGCAGCCTTCTCTTCTCCAGGCTCAACAGCCCCAACTTTCTCAGCCTATCTTCATAGGGGAGGTGCTCCAGTCCCCTGATCATCCTTGCTGCCTTCCTCTGGACCTGTTCCAACAGTTCCATGTCCTTTTTGTGTTGAGGACACCAGAACTGCGCACAATAGTGCAAGTGAGGTCTCAGGAGATACACAATAACCATTTGTTTTGGAATGTGATGATTTACTTAAGGTCAAACTAATTTTATTATTTATTATTTTTACTATGAACAAAACTCGTCAGCCTCAAATTCAGTTTTGGCAGCTGTAAAAATGCTTATGTTTTCTATTCTCCATACCAAGACTGACATGTGAAAAGAGAACTTTCCAATAATGTTCTGTCCACAAAGAGAGGCTTGTACTTCCCATGTGTTTTAGCACTTTATTTTTCAAGTCCTCTGGGAGGTCTTGGCATTTCCTTGTCCCTTCTATTAAAAATATTTAAAACCACCTATATAACTTTCGGTTTTAAAAGAAAAATATTCATTCTCAGCTCCAAGACTCAAAATGCTGTAACAAATACTAGATGTTGCTTAGCAGCCTTAATAGGCTTTTGCAGTCAAGCAGCCAAAAAAAAAAAAATCACGTTTCTGTGAGCCTTCTGAAACACAAGGGCAACAAAAAAGGATGAAATTGCTTGTTTTCAGTAAACTAATGAGCTTTAAGGATCTGAAAGTGACTTTACTACTTTTGCTTTTAAATTCTCCAAACACTTTCCTCACTTCTGATATTCAGCTTGCTAAATGATGTCTGAATTTGGCTTGTTCTGAACCAAAGTATTTTTGCTTCTTGTAAGATCACAGAAACAGATCCAGTTAAGTGGAATAGTTGTCATATTCTTTTCTCTGCCTAAAACCTTAATTCCAGTCTCTTCCATGAGCATTCTTTATATTTTAGGAAAAATGTATAATCTAAGATGATGAAAGCTACAATTTTCTCAGCAAGCTGTCAAACAGTTCTATTACCCTGTCATTTACATGAATAAAATGTCTGTTAGAACTAATAATAAGTTTTCCCTCATTTTAATGAGACCGGTGATTTCTTGCTAGCTCAAGGAAGACTGCAGAATACTGTAGGAAATGCAGACTGAGAAGGCAGTGAATGTCATTTTAACCCATCTTCATGGATGGGAAATCCATCGCAATCTGAACATGTCTATTGATACATGCAAAGTAGGGGAAATTATCTGCCTGAACAAGTATTTATTTAGCTACAGTGGTTTCAGTATGATAGTATGTGAGTTTGAGTATCCTAACTTGTGTGGAATACTGGGTGAATACACAATTAATGTGACAGGGGACTTACTGTAAGTTTATCACTGCTACTGGCTTTTTTTTTTTTTCCTTTTTCTGCGAATATTCCTAAAAGGATTTCTTTTAATGCTCCCTTAAGTGTTTGAGGTAGATATCCTGTGAGCATGCTCAGTGTAAATACACAAATATTTCTAGTTCAGATTCTCTTTTGGGTTTGAGAATGAGGTTAGTCAAAGGAACGGGGGGAGAATGGAGAGCATGCAGTCATCTGGAGAAAAGATTAAATGCTCTTTGATCACAAGCAGCAGGACTGATCTTCCCTAACTGTGTCCTGCAGCTCTGACTCTTAAGTCCTAGAGCTGAGAAACGCACAGCTTCCTCCTCTTTTTCTCTAGTAGCAGCTTAAGCTATCTGAAATGCAGAGGACTGGATTTACAGGAAGGTTAGAAGCAGGACTACCTTGCCAAGGGTGCAGGCTCACAAGGTTTATTCAAAGATCCTTGCAAGAGAGACTTCTGCTGCCATCTGGACAGCAATCAGCTGTCCTCTCCAAGAGTTTGATCCCACTCATTAGTCTTATCCTATGCCAAGGTCCCAGAAGGTTGGTTAGTCTTTTTTAACAAACACTGTGTTCATGACCGCCTATGTAATGTTGGCCCCAGGAATTCCCAGCCCTTTTAATTGTGCTGCCCAGGCAGTTCTGAGCTCTGGAATAGCTTCATGCATTCATGAATGCTTCACAGCTGTGGCTTGAGCTGAAATTTAGACTGTCTGAGCTAAATAGTGACTCGTGTAGGTTGCCTGGAAGCAATGGACATCAGTCCTGTGAAACCTGCTCCTGACTTCAGCTCTAACAAGTGATACTAAAACATTTTAATTAAAAAAAAAAACAATTGCAAAGAGCTGTAGTCACAATAAGAGTGGAAATAGAATCATTTCCAATACCTCCATTGTGTTGTCAGTTGTGACATGTTCTCATGAAGCTGTCACATTTTTTTAATACTTGCCAGACATCTGAATCAGTAAGACTTTTAGCCAGGGATTTGATGGAAGTCTTGGAATGAGAAGTCCATGAACAACTTACAGGCAACAGTAGAAGAAAATATAAAAGAGTATTTGAATCTATTGGTTACTGATAGTTTAGGTGTGTTGCTGTTCTCTTTTATTTGTTTATATCACAGATTTGCGTGACGCTGTTGCTGGAGTAGGGGTTGTAAACCACAGTGAGTGTAAATCACTTAATAGATTTTTCTAGATTAGCACAATAAGAAGCTGAGAAGTTTTTTATGACAGCATGCTGGATCAGTGAATTTTAACTCTGTTTCCTCTCCACTTTTGGATGAAAAAGATGTAGAGATGGTGTCTCATGTCTTAGGTATATTCTTGTATTTATCCTTTATTTCAGTAAGAAAGATACAACTACCTACATTTAGAGTATTTTGGCACTGACTTTAAAAAGAACTTGTGTGACAAAGGGAAGTACATGATCAACCACTGATGTGGACTAGAAAACAAGCTGTATAAGTTATTAAAGTGTGCTCAACATTAATGTAGAAATTAAGGAATTTCCACAGTTGTTTTCCTGTTTAATTATTATAGTATGTTGGTTTCTTGAATGGAAATTGCTTGGCTTCATTCTTCTAAGTCTTAGCTCTCTCCACAATCTCTCTGATCCTTTATCTAAGCTGCAACATTATCAGCAGCACTTCATTCGAAGAGATATTTGTAGAGAAGTGTTTCAGCCTCTGGACTTGTTATGGTGTTGTAAACTGTGTTCTAATTCTCTTGCAAACCTCTGCAAATCAGCATGATACTTAATGTGCTCTTCTGAACTGCTGTGGAAGATGTTTTACATGTAAACCTCCTGCTTTTTAAGGGTGTATTTGCTTTATTTTATTTGAATAAACAGTTATATTTTGTCTTAGCTTTTTTTCTCCCAGTTTGTTTCTTGCGGAGAAGCAGTATTTAAAACAGTTTGATTCATTAAGAATTGGTTGAACTACTCATTTGTAGAACAATAGAATGGAATAAGAGGCTGTAATATAGACACCAATTCTTTTTCCAGAAATGTTTATGGCGTTCAATGTCTATTTGTTCGTTTTGTTTAATTCATTGTGTAAATAAAGTTAGAAGCTAACACATGCAAGACATAATTCCTCTCCTCGCTATGTTGTTGTGGTTTTTTTCCAATAGGATCTCAGACTATACAAATTTCCTGCAGATCTTGGCAGAAACTTCAAGCTGTAGAAACTCCAATTAATGTTTAACGTTATGCCAGAAGTGAAGAATAAGGCCACCGGTTTCTTTGCATTTCCCTGATTCCTCTGTCCTTGAGCCGTTTCTGCTACCATAATTGTATCTCTGTGTGGCAGTAAGAATAAACCTTATCCACCAAATACCTGGTGTAAAAGAACTCCTTCTGTCACTGAAAAGACTGAATTATTCTTTTATCACCCATTTATACAGACATTCTTAGTTGGTTTTTCTGGCTTTGAAAACGTAAAACTTGTCAGTGCTGTACTTTAAAAATAAGAAACTCTTATATTAGATTGTGAAGATGAAAAGGTTTCCTATCTAAAACTTCAGAGAGTATTTCTTGTTTCCACATAGTCAGCACTTTTATCATCATAATTGCCAGGGATCAGTTCCTTTCAGGCCTAAAGGAAAGATGCTGCACAGCTGAGGAAGGGACCTGTCTTAAGTCACCTGCTCAACAGAAGATTTTATGTAAAACTTCAAGTAAATGAGCTTTGTTCATGAAAAAAAGTAATAAAAATAAAAGTAAAGCATTTCACTGGCCTCTCTTCCTCATTATTATTTTTTTTTCCTAAGCTAGACAGTGCAGAGCTCATTAAGAGAGACACAAAGTACAATCTTTCTGTAAGTACTGTATGCAGCTTAAATTGTAGAAAAAAACAGCTGGTGAGTGTCCACCAGAGCTACCCCACTTTGGGATTTGCCCTCCATGCCCTTCTTTTCCTAGCTTTGGTGATGAACTGAAATAGGCGCACTGTAAGAAGCCACTCTCCAATTCTGTCTGCGTATTGACTCAAGCAATGCTGCTCCCATGTTCATACCTCCCTAGAGGGACAGCATTTTCTGAGAACCTGGATTTATTGTGCCTGTGTTCAGTGGTCATCAAGCACGATGAATGAAAAACTCTGAAAGCATCATCATGATGTTTTTTAGCTGTTTCCTTTATTTTTTAGCTGTTATATTTTTTACTAGGCCATATTGTTAGAATGAAAGACAGGTGAGATCTTTGGGAAGGTTTGCTTTCATCTGTCTTCGTTATCTGTCAGCACAGTCTGACAGGTTTTGTCGTAGTTCAAGAAGAAAAAAGGTGAAAAAAGTGTGCTTTTTTATTTAAATTTGCTTGCTTTTTGATCATCAGCAATTGTGGGTTTGTTTCTTTAAAAGAAGTCTGAAAATAGTATTTTAGACTGCAAGCTGGTGATTTATGTCTATCCTAAAATTTGGGTTATGGTTATCTTGCTTTCTTCTGAGTAGTAGCTCTATGATTCTGCCTCAATACACAAAGCAAGATTTGCTCTGAACTGCACAGTTTGTTTTTGAGGGCTGTTCATGGCTGACTATACAATAAATATATAAACCTAAATTGTTCCTTACCTGGAAAGAAGCTCCCAAAGTCAAGTTGCATAGTGCATCGTGAGGAACGACAAGGTGGCAACTCTTCCACTCTTTGCCACTGCTTGCTTCAGCTACCTCTGCTCCAAGCTATGTGGTGTTGCCACCTTCCTTCAGCGGCCCCTGACTTGTCACACCTTCACATGTGCCAGTTTAGCCACTAACCCAGCAGAAACATTATCTGGAATTTTCTGCTGGGCTGCTGAGCTGAATCTCCTCTTACGGTCATCTGGCAGCTGCAGATGTGACTAGGTTGGACTAGATGACCTTTGAAAGGTCCCTTCCAACCCAAACTATTCTATGATTCTTGACTGAGCATGACTGGCAATGTGGAAAGAGAAAAAGGACAAATAGGGATAGAAAGGTCAGAAATACCTCCTCACACCTCTTTCTGAGGGTGATTGATTGTCTTAACTTGTGCTGGGGGACTGCCCCCAGTAAGAGGAGTCAACAAACCCAAGCATTAGACTATAGAGTCTTACCTTCCATGGTTCACAATAGCCGCTGGAGGGGGAGCATGCTCTAGGATATGGTTTGGAGATAAGATTAATTTCGGTGCTCTGGAACGTCCCTGAGGGACAAGCCTTGCCTCATGGAGTATTTTAGGCATCTGGAGCAATCAACCTTGTACCAGAAATTAGCCTTTACAGTGTTTTTCTTTAAGTTGCATTCTTTGGTTTCTTCCTTTCTTGCCATTACTGCCTCTGGTGGGCAATGCCTTGTTTTCTGGGCCTTTCAGGACAGCTGGGCTCTTCTGACTTCATACTTCATCTCACATTCTTCACTTCTCATGTGTCATGGAAGAGGTAGAGAGTTTGCTGTTCACATGCTAAAGATGATAGTCCAGTTGTCCTTGTAAACTGTCCCTTAGCACCTCTGTAAACAAGGGAGCCGTAATAATTTTACCATTTTTCCACTACACTTTATTTTTTTTTTAAGTTTAAAATCTAAAATTATAATAAAATTACTCCTGGCTCCCACCCCCTTCCAGCTTTCGAAATATTAAAACTGAAGAGCTTTAATTGGGTGGCACAAATTAAAATTCACAATGGCTGTAGGGCATAATCTGAGCAAGGGAGTAACTTCTTCCCAATATCTTTGATGCTGTGCTTTTAAAATAATGCCCTGATTTTAATGCCATCTGAGTTGATACAAGAAAAAATTATCTAATTTCACAATTAGCTGCAACAGAAGTGTGGTTGCAATTTTACCTATTAATAAGACCCTGCTCTCGTCAGGCTCCTAGTGATGGCTCTGAAAAGTATGACAGCCTTTTCTCTCTTCTTGTCCTTTCTCCAGCTGAAGGCTGAGATTATAGGCAGCATCTAAATATTTATTTAATGGAGAAAAGACTTTCTTCCATTAAATGGTGCAAACATAGCCATGTTTATTAAAGGCAATATTTACAGTCTCAGTGCATGCCTTGTTTAGACAATTGTAATAGCTTCTTGTTTGTTTACCGACATATTCCCTTTGTCTCTGTTTCTTTTCCATAACCCTATTATTTAGAGATCTTCATGGTCTACTGATGTGTGTGTGCATGAGTTTTATGCATATACATAAAATGCTAACTTAGATTGAAAGAATAACTTTAAAGTCCCCCTACTCACGATTAGTGTCATTCCAGTTCACTGCAGCTTTTATGAAAGCATGGACTCTATATTTCTGGCCTGTCTCCAGCATCTCTTGTCCTCTGCCAGTTCTAAGTACTGGCCTCTGGATGCATCCTGTGGTTGGGGTGGACTAAAATGTTTGGGAATTTTCGTATTTTCCAACTTAAAGTTTTAAACTTCGATTTAATTTGTATTTTCTGAGTAATGCTATGCATTAGTAGTTCTCAAGCACTATCCATAAAACAGAGATAGTAAGTACTGTTATGAAGACGTTTTACTCTCTTTTCTCATCCTCTCTTTGGGTGGCATGGTTTAGTGGGAGGTCTCCCTGCCCATGGCAGGGGGGTTGGAACTAGATGATCTTAAGGTTCTGAGTTTCATGAGGCTTTGAGGGAATTGTAACACTGACTTTCAAATCCTGGAGATAGATAGAATCATAGCATAGTTAGGGTTGGAAAAGACCTTAAGATCATCTACTTCCAAACCCCCTGCCAGGGACAGGGACACCTCACACTAAAACATGCCACCCAAAGCTCTGTCCAACCTGGCCTTGAACACTGCCAGGGATGGAGCATTCACAACTTCCCTGGGCAGCCCATTCCAGTGCCTCACCACCCTTACACTAAAGAACTTCTTCCTCATATCCAGTCTAAACTTCCCCTGTGTAAGTTTGAACCTGTTACCCTTTGTTCTCTCACTACAGTCCCTCATGAAGAGTCCCTCTCCAGCATCCCTATAGGTCCCCTTCAGATATTGGAAGGCTGCTATAAGGTCTCCATGCAGCCTTCTCTTCTCCAGGCTGAACAGCCCCAACTTTCTCAGCCTGTCTTCACACTGGAGGTGCTCCAGTCCCCTCATCATCCTCGTGGCCCTCCTCTGGACTTGTTCCAACAGTTCCATGTCCTTTTTATGTTGAGGACACCAGAACTGCACACAATAGTCCAAGTGAGGTCTCAGGAGACAGCCTGGGTAAAAGAAGGCTTTTGGAAGACTGAATAGCAGGCTTCCAGTGAGGAAGTTATTGAGAAGATACAGCCAGTAGTGCATTGCAGAAAGATGAGAGACAGTGAACATAAGTAAGAGAAATTTTTTTTCACTGTAAGAACAGTAAAGTCTGGAGCAGTCTGCCCAGTGATATTGTATAATTCTCTTCCCTGTAGGTTTTCATGCCCTAACTGGATGTGGCACTGAACAACGTGGTCTGATTTCATTGATAATTATGTTATGAGCAGGAGACTGGACCAGAGAACTCTATGATTCTGTCTGGGCACACAGATGATTGTCCAATTAGCCAGGCCACAGAGTTGGTTTCATGCTGACAGTAGGAGAATATAAGACACTGAATCTGACACAATAATTCTGTAGTGGCAAAATATTCTTAGCAAGTTTATTGTAAAAAATGTGTTCATATCACATTGTGTTTTCTGTTACACAAAAAAGGCTTGGAATTAGAGCTAATGACAGAAACTGTAACACAGTACACCCACTGATGCCAAAATAAGGTTTCCAAGTTGCCTGTCCTCAGTATTTCATGCTGGCTACATTTTGGTCTACATTGCATCTTAAATTCCACTTTTTCTGGGAGGGATATATCTATACTCTGGGATTTAGACTCCTGCAGCTTTCAAAACATGCCCAAGAGCTGAACAAGAGCAATTTGGTCTTGGTGTAGATGTTGAATATTTTTCTACAGACAGGTAGGAATTCCAATGTTCTTCTTATTTTCCCCCTCCATCTTATTTCCCAGGCCATATATGTTCTGACAATGAAGAGTGGTGGTTTGACTGCTTTCCTGAAGTAAATTTACTAAAGGTAAGGAGAGAGAACCTTTTGCTACAGCCTTCAGGGTGCCTTCAGTGAGAGATGTAGCTTTGAACATCTGGAAAAAATGGAATTTGGGTTCATGCCTTTTGGGAGGAAGACAGACATCTTCCATAGATCATAGACTTGTTGGCACAGCTTCCACCAAATCATGCCATTGGGATGAAACATGGAGGAACTTCTGGCAGGATATCCTGACATAGTCCCAAGGGAGGACCTGAGCCTTGCAGCCATGGATCAAGGTGCACACATACATAGTACACACAGATTGACAGGAACTTGCCTAGTCTGACAACACAGATATGTTTGCATTTGGGTATGCTTCTAGCAATCTCTATCATATTCCCTACTTGTCTGTGAGCTACTTACCATCTTGGGGAATGTGCTCCTTCATGGATTTAGCCCTAACTACTTTGTCCCTGAAAAGGCTACTACAGGACAAGGATTTTGAACACTCTTGAGCCCCAATGATGCATGTACACAAGACTTTCTTCTTGCCATTGCAGTGAAGGAGTGAAAAGTTTAATACAAGTCTCCACAGGGCCAAAGAAAGGCTTAATCTCAAGCCTATATCTATATTTGCATCTTCCTTTGCATATACATATACCCTTGCAAAACCCATCTATACATGAACCATGGGTCTTAATGGAAATAAATTTTGCTGCTACCAAAATTCAGGCTTTCCTGGCTGAGAATAAAACTCAATGTTAATACCTATTTTTTTTTTCTTCTTAAATATACATTCTGATGTTGGACGTATTATTAAATCTTCTGGCTCAATTCCCTCACTAGTGTTGCACATGACTTTGGATGAGACAGAATATGAATCTTTAGAATATTCATTCCAAATACAAAACAAGGCTTAAAACCATCTTTCACTTTCCCCCCCAAAAAAAAGAAAAAAAAAAAGTAGGGGTAATGTGGTGCTATCTCAGGATATCTTCCTTAGATCTTGAATCAGGCCCAGAAAATGTATCTGTTTTTTCTACATCTAAGCCACCAATTCTCAGGCTTGCTATACTGGTGTTATCAATCTCTCCTATGACAACACGGAGGAGGAAAAAACTGCTTTTTGTCTTTTTTGAGCTTTTATAAATTAGATGGGTTTTTTTTCCCAAGGATTCATCTTGAATTTGTTTATGTGGTAACCAACAAACCAGCTTTTTCTTCTGGAATTCCCTCTCACATTCTACATCCTTAAAGGCCAAAGGGTTTTTTGGCTCATCTTGTTTGACCTTTTCATTGCTCCAGTTCATTAAGTTTCCTCAACACATCAAAATCTCATTTTAACAAAATCTCTTCCTTCCTTAAGAAGTTCCATGATATGCTATAAACAGAATCTTCAAGCAGCAGTTCTCAGCCTGTCTTTAGCCAGATGACAGCTGATTTAGTCTTGAAGGAAAGCTTGTGTGTTTGCAAGTCTGTCTTCTTTACGGCTTATATTTTTCACCTCTGGTGACATTGGCTGGCCTAATGATGCAGCTTTTTACCCTCCTGTGAGTTTTGTCTCTCTTAAAGCCTCAGATTATTATAGTTCAAACAATGGTTTATTGGCTCCTGGTGCTGTTAAGTAGCAATATTAACTCCAGAGTTGGCAGCAGCTTTGGGAACTGAATGGATGGCCAGGTGATGCAGCACATCTCACCTTTGTGCTTCAGAGAAATGTGGGAAAACAGTATCCTGTGTACCTGGTATAATAAAGTTATTTGAGGGACTTCTGAGACATTTTAATGAAGCTAAAGAAAATCAGTTCTCACTGCAAGAAAATAAAGTGTATTCATTACAATCTACAGTGTCTTGCTATCTGCTTTTTTTTCAGACTGCAAGACTCAGACTTCAAATGAAATATAAAAATGTTCCATTACTCACTTTTCTCTTTCTTTAGAGCATGCTGGAAAATAAGCATGACATCTGAGGCCCTTTTTGAAAGGTTACTAAGAAATAAAAACTGACCCAGTCCCTAGTGTACTGTCCTGTATGCAAACAGAACAAAAATACCCTTATTTTCCCCCACAAAATTGGCTGTGTAAACATAGGAGGTAATGGTTGCATTCAGACAAATAGAAAAGTACACCCAAACAGCACTAGTGCACTTCGTAGGAGACATGAAACAGTCTCTACCTACCAATCACCAGCTGCAGTAACCCATGCCTGATACAGAACCTCAAAGTTCTTCATCACACTATGGTAAGTGCTGCAGTTGAAGCAGCTGCCTAATGAAGAGCTGTCTGCCCTTTGCCAGGACTCTTGAGTTACTCTGGTGGTGTGCATTTTACGAACACTCTTAAAGGTGCTTCATAAATGCTCTCTTTGTCATGGGAAGACACAGGAAAGGTGCCTCTGTGAAAACTTGCAGAATAAAATGGTGAAAGCGGGTACCACGGCCTCAAATCCCATCAGGCGTTTGTTTTCTTAAAATGAGAAAATGTTTTTCACTCTCACTAAAACATTCACAGAAAAAGGGCAGTGGGGTGGGGTAGGCAGAGGGCTGGAGGGGGAGAAGTGTTTGCATTTCCAATTTTGACTCTCCTGATTTGTTTAGCATATGTAGTTATTCCATCACTTTTGTACATTCTGAATTACTGCCTTGAACTGTTCAGCACTGAAATACAAGAACTTCATAACATCGCAGGCTTAGACTGTGAGTGCGTAGCAGAAGATGAAAGAAATGTGACTTAGATTTTTAGATGTATACTTGTACTTAGATAGCATGATAAAAACCCTGACATTGCTGTTGTTACCCCACTGCTGCTGTAGCCTCCCATCCTTGTGCTGGTCCATCCTGGCTTTTGCCCCTTCTGAATTTAAAGGAAAAGTATGCAGAGATGGGAACTATCTATATGTATGTACATTTACGTACCAAATACAGGAAGGTTCTTCTAAGACAGAGTCTCTACCACTGTGCAGGGCACCTGCTAGAGAGCTACTGCTGCTACTCCAATAATCAAAGAGCAGAGGCCAGTGTGGGGATAAGGACATTGGAGAGCAGAGAAATGGCATGATACCATTTTCTCTTTTTCCCCACCTCAGTTGCTTGCATTTCATGAACAAGGGCTTTAAGAGCAGCTGGAAATCTGTGAAATCTCAGATTTGTTTCTTTTCTAACATAAAAATTTTGGCTGCCTTCATCACAAAATAGGTGGGATTTCAAGTTCCTTCTTAAGAAGCCTGGGAGCAGCTGTGATGCTGATGGGTCACAGTTCCATCTTAGCTTCTTCACTTGGCATAGTTTATGCTCAGCACCAGACTCTACTAAAAGAGCCTTTCCCTCCTCACAGGGTATTCTGGTTTCCCAGTGCATTTCCATATATTGTATTGACTCCCTCTTTGTCAGGCTTACTATATCATTCTGATATCAGTTCTCTTCTGCCAATCAGTATTTTTCCTTTTTGAGGAAGAAAACATTCCCAGATTTTTATTTCACTTCCCTTCCTCCATTTTTAGACTTCTAAAGCCTATAGAAAATTTAAGGTGAAGTTTTTATAGATCATGCAAGGCAGAAAGTCAGGCAGGATACTTTCAAGCCCTCAAATGTTTCGCAGTGTTCTGGTCGTGCTTAACAGGTTTTGTAGACTATCATGACACAGCAAAGTCTAAAGTGCACCTGAATGGCCTTGGCTCTTACTGATCTCAATGAGCTCTGCCTTGCCTGCAGAAGTTATTTTCATTAGCATCAAAAGACATGATGCCTGTGTTGTGTGCCATAGTTTTTAGGTTTTTAACGGAAATGCAGTACACTCCCATCATTTTCTCTACTTTCTTTTCCTGCCTTTTACAGTACTTTAAGGCAAGGTTTAAATTTTATTTGAGACTTAAATGCATAATACAGAGCCCATAAATGCATTTGCAGCTCTTCTTAATGTTCGCAATTAAGACGAGTCTGAGCCAGATGAGATTCCTTTTGATGTCAAGTGGTGCTGAGTACTTCAGAACTGACAAGAATAAGCTTCAGAGTTCTCAGCTGTATGCATCTTCACAAATTGGCTTCATGGTGCACAATGCCAATCTGAAATCACTGCCTTCACTTCCCTATCTTACGGATTTCCCTGCAAGGGTAATAAGTTTATATCAGCAGGGATATGTTTCCCAGGTAAGGGACTGACTTTAAATTAGGAATAGAGGAAAACCACTCCTAAATCTGATCTATTACTAGGCTACGCTTTATGGAAAAACAGCAGTTCCCAAGTCACTTACACGGTACTTGAAGTGTTTAACAATAAATGACTATATCAGAAGATTGATCCTCATCTACTGCAGGGTTTTTTTACCCTGCTTTGTCAATCTTTAAGTTGAGGTAATTGATATTACAAATACTTTTCAGAGTATTTTGTTACTGTAGACTGCTGGAATGTAGAAGAACCTTAGAATGAAGAATGGGCAGATGTATTAGGTGTCTCACATCAGCTTTCAAACAACTGGTATAATCACAAAGATGAAGAAAAAGCAAGAATAGTAGAAATAATATATCTTAAGTTGTAGGCTTGGGGGTGGTTTTTTTTCTTTTTGTGGGATTTTTCATTCCCACCCTTTCTAATCTCTCTTTTCCTTCAGTCTTCATGCCTTCTCTTCAGGTGCCCAGTCAGGGATGTCTCCCTCTGCACTGCCTGCAAAGGCTGATCCTCGCCATACTCAACTATGAGTTAAAGCAGATGATAGAATGGGTTTGAAATTAAAAAAAGTAAGAATTCTTTTCTTCTAATTAAAATATTTGTTTATTGGGTAGTAGATGTTTAAATTATCTATATTTAGGAGCAAAAATGAGTAAAATATAGCACTGGTTCAGTATTAGCTATTATGGTTTTGTCTGAGAAAAATAATGCAAGTTGGAGATGCTTTCATTATTTTCTTTTCCAAGAAATTGCTAGCATATTTTCTAGGTCAGGTTGGTGATGCCAAAGCTAGCAGTGAAACTATACAATGTGGCGTGTTTGAAAAAATCCTCACAAATCAAATAGCACATGATTGCAATGTACTCATTACATGCTCTTTTTCCCAGGTAATGCTCATGAAATGTTTTTCACTCTCACTGTGTCTATCATCATTAAACAACTGATCTGACTTCCTGCTATATAGAGTTTTGTGGTGTACTATAAGAGTGCCTCAGGCCTTTTATTGACCCACCCCTAAGTAAGCTTTTCTTATCCCCTCTTATTTGTGTTTCTCTTCTGCCACTGCATAGCCTCATTAATTCATTAGTGGTGCACAGCATCAAGGTAACGTGTTAAAGATATTCTTTAGAGGCAAAATTCCCAGCAGTTTTTTTCCATAGACAAGCATGTGTTTATTTTCCAGGAGGGAAAAGCTGAAGCCTTTTGCGAGCTCTGTTGACTCTGTTCCTCATGGTGCTCTTTCTACAGCATAATTTGCAATTTCCAGAGAAGCACAGCATGAGCGCGAGCCAACAGCAGGCAAGGACATGGCTTGCTTAGCACTGACTTGTCACACAAATATTTAGGGCACACATTTCTGTCTATTTTGTGAAGCTGAAATAATTGTTTATGATTCTGAAATACACTTCTGTTTAGTGAAGTCTTGCGAATTGAAGGTCAAGAGAATGAGCCATGTTTTACAAGAGTCCTTCAAATGTGTTTTTAGTCAACAGCAAATATGGATTTTCTTTCTTTTTTTTTTCTCCTGCACCGTCAGATACAAACAGAGTTACGTTATAAAGGGTGATAAAGAAGTAGATCCCATGGCAGTAGGCAGCTTAGCAGTTGAGATGCTCCTCTAAAGAGATTTTAAAGTTGCTAATTGCTGAAAGAAGGAAGGGAGGGGGAAAGGACTACTATATTAATTCTCTGCTGCTCACATATCATCTTGAACAGTGGCCAGTGCTAAAAACAAGGTGCCAGCCTGAATGGACCTGTGTTTTGCCCTTGTTAAACTTCTGCTTACAAATTGCCTAATAATAAACCCTTTCTCTTCCAACATCAGGGATTTTCCTTTTTTGACTTGGGTTATAACTGCAGTCTTTTATCGCAGTTGTATTTGGTAGGGATGGTGCAAATTGTGAGTCTGAAAGAAAGGAACAGTGTTTTTTGTAGTAATACTGTCGTTACAGCTGTGATGGTCTATAAGCCTGGCAAGCCTTTTGGAGAGAGGTAAGAACCTAGATTAGGCTAGATTTTTTGTGAGTGCAAAGGCTTAGTTACTGCATTCATTGCAATTGTTATATGTGACTCTTTGGAACCCCCTCAGGGTTCCAAATAATTGAGAAAAGTAAGTTTTCCCAGGCTTTTTTGTGGTTACAGTTTTCCTAGAAGTACTTAGTAGGTTGGGCAGTGGAAAGGTAAGTTTGATTTAGGAAAGAGTGGATTAGTAAGTGAGGTGGAACTTAAATTGGGAAGCATGCTGTCATAAGCAAACACATTGAAACATGAGTGTGCAAGACACGCTGGGATCCAAACCATGAAACAGCTTCCAGTCCTAGGAACAGAGAGTACGTACCCACATGGACGGTAACTTCTGCCTGTTTTTAGTTGGTCTCTGAGGAATAGAGTACGAAGCAGCAAGAAGAGAGCTGCTCAGCCTGCCCATTAGTTCTTATTTCTGTTCTTCAGTAATAAGAGGCTGTTCCAGCTCTCGCTGAATCCAGCAAGAGCTTTTGCTAACAGATGATTCTACACCTTGCAAATGAAAAAGTTATTGTAAATTAAAAGATAAAGCCAAAGCAAAACAACCTCTTTCTCCCCTCAGAATCAAACAATTATTTGTTTGCTCCTAGTCACCTGTTTCCTTCAAGGAAAGGAGGGAAGCATGGGCTGCCTGGGAAGAAATCTTGTGAATTAGTTAGTCATAGGGATGGAGATGAGTGAAATTTAAATAAGAAAGAGGCTTGCTTAGCAGCTAGTGAGGTCTCCTTAGAAGTGATGCCATTAAAACAGGAACATAATTATAGGCTAAGCATCCTGAAATAACATTCATAACTTCTTTTTTTCTTAATTCAGCGAATGTAATGTGAGGATTGTGAAGAGGAGTTAAATTAAATACCTTCTGAAAGCCCTATGTGAGCTGTTTCCTTCCTAGATATTATACTTTAGTAGCAGCATACCTGCCATCTAGGAGAATGATATTCAATGATGCTACTAATACAGACATAAATGCTGCATATTTGTGTTAAAATCATATTCACCAAGGCAGAGATCTGATGTGTTTTGCAATATACTCTCTGAACCTGTCATTTTTAAAATGATACATCAGGCTGAGGAGAAGGCAAAGGAAAATCTATTCATTCATCTCCTTTGTGTGATAGACACTCTCCTAAGTTCTCACACTCTTCAGAGCTGGGACCATGCGGCCTCAGTTCATTGGTCATGGTGGTGTCAGGGTGGCTCATTCCCTTGTACTTGGGGATGGGAATAAAATGACATCTGACACTAAACTAATCCAAGAGGAGAAAGATCTTTTTCAGTCTTTGCAGGCAGTTGAACATTTGCCATCACCAAAGAACATTTAAAATTAATTTGTATTCAATTCTTAAACATCTTTACTTACTCCTTCAGAAGAAAGCTTGCAACTAGACTCCTCTTTTTAATTGCTGTGGAATATCGGGATGCAAGTGACGTGGAGGAACATGAAGACTGGCATGCTGCTGTATCAACTTAGATTCAAAATGGGCTGGAACAAGCTTTGAAGGTTCTGATGCTTACCTGAAGATGTTTCAAATTTTCTCAGAAGTTACAGTTTATATCTGAAAAGAAAAAGTGTTCAGAATTCTTCAGAATTAGCTGCAGTTTGTTGTGGTGGTGGATATACCTTCTATTCTCTGATTTCAAGTAACAGTGTCTCAGGCAGATTTCTATGTCTGCATGTACATGTGTGAGTGGAGAAAGATGCCAACCAAAGCCAAATGTTTCACAATATCTCCACAACTAAATTTAAGCTGAGCTTGTTTGTACAGCTGAACACTGGCTCCAAAAGGGATATCAAGCATGGGAAGTTGGGGGGTTCCTGGTTTGCTTGCTAGTAACAGCTTTCTCATCACCACCTCATATGACCTGGATGGGTGGTGGGAGTAAGCTTGAACTGTGCATGGGTTGTCATGCATCTGTTTTGGGAGGAAAATAAGCCATTTCAGTTACAGACATTCTGGCACTATCTCTAAGCATTTGATTCGTTGAAAAAGAGCTTTCCCTAAACGAGTCATTTTGTTATTGCTGCGACTTTTTGTATCTGGATCCAGCTGAAGCATGTGGCAGATGTAATTGCTAGGCATTACAGCTAGCTAGAAGCTCCCATATTCATTCTCTGTTAAAAAAAACACCCAAACCAAAACCAAGCCACAAAAAGCCTAAACCACAAAGTACCAACCCCAAAACCCCCAAACCTGTCTTTTCTCAAATGGCCTTCTCTGATAACAAAAACCATACATTCATATCCATGTACTTGATATAAAACTCAGCCTCCCTATATTCCGAGGAGCTAAAGGTACTGTTAGTCATGGTTAGTCACTTGCTCACAATGTTTTTCTAAATTCAAACTGACTTACTACACGTGTTTTTGCCATCAGTGTGAACCTGTGCACTATGCTGTCTTTGCGCAATGAGATATCGAAATCCCACAGAAGTTAGGCATTACTTGATCAAATCTGATTTTTAAATGAACAAGTTGCATTCAGCATACCATAATAGTCTCCTTGTGCATTAATTTTCAAGAGTTTGGTCAAAATACTTAGGCAATTTTTAAGAACACTTTCACTGATTTCATAACTTGTAATAATTATTTGCAGGTAGAGTTAACTTGCTACATCTTAATGTAGCAAATGTTTTTTTCCTAACCATGATCTATTTAAGAATACTTGCATGATTCAGTGTTAGAATAGATATGGACAGACAGACACATTAGATCTTTGTTTTCCAAATGCATTCATTATTCATAAGTAATTCATGGAACAGTTCAAGCAAGCTAATTGCAGACTGTGAGTACTTTATAAATTACTGAATGAGACTATCAGGTATTTGTAGCATGTTATTGAAACAAACTCTTCAGTGAGTGTAACCGGGACTTCTGAATTCCAGAAAAGCAAAGTCAGAAAAATATTAACTTATAAACAAAGGATTTATTGCATCAAATTTTATTTATTCAAATAAATTTATGACATGCTTTGTACAGCTTGACTATTTTTCCAAAAAGCTGGTTTAATCCTGCAAAAAACATTGTATCTGCCATACCCATTTGTGAAAAATACTTGAAATTTTCCATATTTATTTTTAATTAAATAGTAGGAAAAGTAAAACAAGGGTGTAAGAGACTGCATTTTATTCCTTAGGTATGGTTTCAGACCATTAAAATGTATTAAGTTCATGCTGTTTATCTGTTTCATTGCAGCTAGAGTGTATCTCTGGTTTTGATTAAAGTTTTCTTCTTGTTGCAGTTTGTCACATGGATTTGTCACACACAGTATTTCAGTCTCTGTTATCCAATTCAACAGACAGCAACCTAGTGAACTACTTTATTTTAATGTGTTGGCATTTCCCACTGGCATTTGTTCAGGGGAAATGCACTGGATAAAATTGGTACAGTTTGTCAGCCAGCTCAGGAGCATGGCTGGGGCAATGCCTCGGAGGGCTTACCTTTCACTGGCTAACCTTGGATCTCTTTGATGGCAGCACAGTTGTATGAAGTCTTGAATTTACTTTCATGGCGGCTTTGAGGAAGTCAGATAGCTTCATTTTACAGGAGAAACTATTAAACCATCTCTGCCTTTCCTTTGTTATAGGACTGACGCCTGTGGATGCTGATGAGAAACCTTCCATCTGCAGTCATGTGTCACATTGGGGTGAGGAAATGACAGAGCTCTGACAGGTGACCTGTTGACACAGGACTGGTGCTACACATTCCTGATGGCAGGATACAGCAAGAAACAGAACCAGGGATGAGTTTCAATTCAGCTGAAGTGTTTCTATGCTAGCTAAATGAAGTTTTGTGAAATTCACATCTGCTGTATAAAGCTGTAATTTCCTCCCTGCAAGTGAAGCGCAGAAGGGAGACTCTCCCAGCAGGCATCAGGCAATCTGGGAAGCTTGATACCAGGTTACTTACAGGTTATAATGAGTAAACTACTTACCCTACCCAGGAAGAAGGGTGATGAAGGCATAGGTATAGAACCACAGTCTTCAGTGCAAATATTCTCCTTTCCTATAGAAACATACTCCCTGCAGTTACTAATTCTAGTTGCTGCAATTGTGTTTAATACTAGCAAACACTCAGGTTTCAGTCTCTGTTACTTAAGTAGGCTGATTTCAGCCATACTGTTTCCAACTGCACATCACCATGAGACAGGGCAGAATCAAGCCTTCAGGGAGGTGACAGGAAGTCCCTTTTCCAGGTTGAGAAATTATTTATCTTTGCTTCATATATTGTAGACACAATAAAAACAAGCCTTTATTTTTTTTTCAGTAAAGACATCATGCATTTTTAAGTAGAGCATCTATTTATATGTTTTACCGTTTTGTTTATTAATTTAACTTTTGCAAAACCTTGTTCACACATATCCTTTGGGCATTTTTTTATTAGTGAGGTGAGTAAAATATAATTGTTTTCTCACAATCCTTATGCATTAGTGTAAAAAGCCAAAGAGCACATTTCGGTTCTCTGCTAATAAACTTAAAAGAAACATTTGCTTGACTGATTTTATTATTTCCTCAGACTTATTTCAACTCCATTCTAAGTATGGATAAGTAATAAGATAATTGTATAAAAGTTCAAGTAATCAAATGTGTAAGAACAGTCTGAAACACATATGCCCATTCTCAGTAATGTTTGCCATTAGAACTAGCATTCTCCTTAATTCTGTTGCTCCCTTCCTCTGCCCTCAGCCCAGATCTTATTACCTTGCTGTCTATCATAGTCCAGATCTCATTTTATTTTTGTCTATCTTTTAATCTTTGCTCAAAATCCATTTCAGGAAAGGAGCTTGTAGATTAACCAGGACATTAATAAATAAAAATTGTGGGAAGCATATTCTCTCTACATTCCTTGTGAGGGTGCAGATTTGCATGCAGCTCCTATTTTCAGTCTAGATACAGGAACATCATTAACCCAAACTTAGGAGGGCTTTTTGCCTTGAGTTCTCTCTTTAGGAAAGGTGCTACATTTCCATGTTTAACGTTTAACTTCTGAGCTTTCATGTTTCAAGCTTCCCGTTGGACTGAGCAGGCTTTGGAGCCAGCAGAGTTTGATTCTGACCCAATGTGCAAGCTCCTTGGCACAAGCTATTTTTATTGCCACTTTCAGATGATTTCTTTACACAGTATAGCAAATGCCCCCAACTCCCCAGGTATCCCACTTCCCTGCACACACTTGCTTCTTTGCTCCACAATAGAGAAAACGCCCTGTTACATGCTTTAACCCTCTAGGAATGGGTGAAACAAGCCTTTGATTACCCATTCCAGGCCAGTTTAAGAGAGCCACAAATAGGCAAAGCCCAGCAAAGTATTTTTTTTTCCTTAATTTCTCACTGCTTCCAGAATCCTTTGGTCAGTATTAGAAAATCCAAGACTTGCCTGTTTTTATTCCTCCTCCTTGTGCAGTTACATTGCCTTCTTCAGAAAGACATGTTGAAGTGAGAGTATAGTCATTTAATAGAGGCCCTCAGCATTTTTTTAGCTCCTGCTTTTTCCTCGTTCTGACAATCCTCCCCATTCAGTATGTCAGTGCTGCCACATGGCATTTCTGCAATAGCAGCTACAGCAGCTACTGTAGGCTTCTTACTGTGCAAATTATTACAGATGGGAAAATAGTTATCTGAAGCCTCAGCTCCTTATTTGAGATGCTTATAACTGATCAGGTTAGGTGTGCAGAATATTGCCTCCAATGTATAACAACTGTGAAAAAACATTGCTTACCTCCCATATATGGGGCATTTCAGCTGTACAGTCAATACAAGGAGTCTCTGGAGAATGAAAAGTCAAGGGGACCTGACATAGCTTCTGCTTAATATTGATGGTGCAGTTAAGAAATTACCTCTGGTTCTGAATAGCTCTGTAGAATTCAAAGTGTGGCAAGGCAGAGAAAGAATGATATTTCTGGCCAAGCCATTGAAAACTGCCTCTGTATTGCAGAGTCGTGGTGCTAGCTGCCATGTCCTGTGGAAACACAAGCCTTTCCAGGTTAGAAGTAGCCAGCAAATTCTCAGTCAGGCAGACTAAAATGATTCCCATGTTATCAGGACCACAGTTTTAGCTTAATGAAGAAGTTGCTTCTAACTCTATTAGATCAGACCCTGTGTAAATAACAGACTAAGACCCACTTCTGGTGAAAGCAGGAAAGGAAATGCATTTTCTTTCTTTTCTTCTACTCAATACAAAAGAGAACATGAGACTGTCATCTTGGGGAGCAGCATGTATCCTGTGACACTGAAGATGAGAAACAAATGAAAAAGAAGAAAAGTTAGAGATGCCTGTTTTGGTGCTTCTTTTTATCCATGGTATGGGAAAGATGTGTGTATGTACGGGCAAGAGCATGTGATTAGATTAAACTTCTAAAAATAGCGTTCACATTTTCAGGCTGAAAATAGTTATGTGTTGTATGTGTGGACATGCATATTTAAGCTATATAGCTATGTTTTTAACTTTGTTAAATACCACTTATTATACAAGACTTAACTCCAATGGAGTGACACCTTTCTGACAGCTCTTGGCACATGATGTTAGCTATGAGCAGGTAAAATATGATGTAGTCTTGAAAGTGGCTTGAAAAGATAACCTTGCACCCTTAATCAGGGACCTTCTTGCTTGTGCTGTGCAGGGGCTGGCTGGCAAATTCAACCTGTAACCCTGGCTGAGAAGGCGAGTGTGTGCACAGCAAAATTGCAGAGCTGGAAGACCCCAGAGAAGCAGAGACACAGAATATGTGACTAGCAGGTAATCAAGTAGAGATGGCGATGATGAGGTGGATAAAAGGGCCCAGTCCTGTATGTACTGAAATAAGCAGCAGTCTTGCCGACAGCAGTCTGAAAGTCTATTGAACGAGGCCTTGTCAAGGGAAAGGAAAGGAAAAGAGAAGATAAAAAACAAAAACAAGGAGGTGAAGGAAAGAAAAGGAAAAGACAGAGGAAGACTTCATATTGCAAAATTAATGCATGAAGTGTTTAAGAGAGAGATAAATAGAAGGGAGTGGGAGGAAGAGAAAAAGAAGGCAAAATTCAAAATTTCCAAGTAGCAGAACTACCTAGGTTTTTGTTAGTTACCCCAGTTTTGTGAACAGCTGTCATATTATGAACGCTTACATATCAAATAAAGCAGAACTTGTGCAGGTGAAACCACTGAAGTAGAGCTGACTGGAAAGAAAGAAGGAAAGAAAAACTGTCTCTTACATTTATCTATAAGGCTTAGACAGATGAGGCAACCCTCTTTTAGAACAATAATATAGACAGGCAATATGGAGGCAAAGTAGCCAAATGACCTATTCAAGGTCATCTCACAGGCAACAGGCAGAGCTGAAAAGCTTGGAGTTACACTGCACAGTGAATGAACTCACAAAGCTGATAGAAGGCTAGCATGCTTTACCGTGGTTTTGTTTTCTTTTTCTTCAAATGAATTCGAAACATCAGGACATTGCTTTTTCTCCCTTTAGAAACTTTAATTTAAGAATGAAATAGATGTTCCAGCGCTATCTAAAGCCTCCTGATGCTGCCTAGGATGGTTCTTCTCAGTGTATTCCTCCCATCCAAAGCTCAATTCTAATAATTAAGGAAAATTTCTCTTTGTTCTGAAACATGGCTAGAAGTATATTAAGCTATCTAACTGTTTTGGCTGAAACCAGGACACTGACACAGCTTCAGTGACATGATGATTCCCAGTAAAGAACAGAAAGTGATACAACAGAATAATACTTCCCTATGGAGTTTCCTTGCAATGCCTGCTTTCTATAGTTACACTAGTTAGTATTTCTAAAGACAACAAGTAATGTAACCATCAGGCACTGGAGGCCAAATTCCAAACTAATGCAAAAACACTAATCAGCACTTGAAGTAGAATTCAGCATAGACTTTATTAACTTGAGAGAAAGTATCTTGCAAAAAAGTGCCAGATGAACAGGTATATGTAAGTACTTCTCACTATAGCAAGGAGTATCTGCTTTAAACAGTATTTGTCCCGTCAGGTTAATGTATTAAGAATTTATATTAAATAAGCTATTTGGCAGAGTGTGCTTCCAAGTGCCATTCTGTTGAGCCTTTTACTGAAACCATGGGGTTTTTGCTTATTATTAGGCCTTTGATCAATTAGGATAGTTCTTATAGTGCAGATTTAGCTTTATGTCTTCTAAGGAAGGAAACATCTGAATCTCTTTCTCCTGAGTTAAAGAAATAGTTTGATGGGTCAGCATACCAGTCCAATGGAGAACCCGGTTGCTTAGTCATAGAATCAACTAGGTTGGAAAATGCCTTTAAGATCAAGTTCAACTGTTACCTCAGGATTGCCAAGTCCACCACTAAACCATGTCACTAAGGGCCTCATCTATGCAGGTTTTGAACACTTCTAGGGATGGTGATTCCATCACTTCTCTGGGCAGCCTATTGCAATGTCTGACTAACCTTTCAGTGAAGAATTTTTCCTAATATCCAGTCTGAACCTGCCCTGGTACAGCTTGAGGGTGTTACCTCTTGTTCTATCGCTTGGCCTATCACTTATCCCACTACATGGGAGAAGAGACCAGCCACCTCCTCGCTCCATCCTCCTTTGAGGTAGTTGTAGAGTTATAATAAAACCAAATCAATGATTTGTTATACACACAAACCCTTTTTCCGTTGAAGTTACTTGACACCAAAGAAAACAACTCTCTAGAAAAAAGTTACCATTTGCAACAAGAGTAGAGAAAAAGTGGGCTGATTACTCACTCACCATCACATTATTAAAGTGAAGAATCACATATCTATTTTATGCATTTACGTATATATTTTTGTAAACTGTTGCTATTGCACAAAATGTTATTGTTTCTAAATTATTTTGTTTATTCTCTTGCAAGACATAGCAGAATATAGATAATAAAAAAATTGAAAATGTTACCATGTAGTACACAGTATTCTAGTGGGAAGAGTGTAACATCAATGATTTGCATACAAGTTTCATAAATAGAATCATTCTGACTGATGGGTCTATAATATCAATAATAATCATGCCAGTCATGAAACTATGGGTACATTGGTGTGTTTATTTAAGAATCAGGTGACATGTAAACAGTTCTAATGATATCAGTGTTGATGTTGCAAGTAAGGAGTAGTATAAAATATGGAAAACATAGTAGAAATAGAATATTATTGGTGATAAAGTTATATTCCAGGTACTAGAGTAGAAATGTTGAAGCATTTTCAGGAATGCAGAATCAGCAGACACAGTAATGTCATGGGGCATCTGGAAATTTTGAAGGATTCTGAAGAGCCATTGCCAAACCCTATGAGGGCATCAGGTACAGAATTCATTTTAGATAAACATTGGTACTCAAGAAGACACTTTTTCTGTTGTTCCCCAGTGGTCAGGTTCATCGAATTGATTGCTCAGCTGTTATGGGCTTAGAACTACGAGTGGTAGCTCCTGAAAACAAATCTCTTGGCAAAGTATTCCTGTCTCCTTTCTGAACAAGCTAAAATTGATCCCAAATATAACCACTTTAAGACTGAAATATACAATCCGGTTGACTTGAACTTTTATACTAATAATGAAATGGAGTAATGAGCAAGAAATTCAATGTCTCCATCTCTTCTGGCCTAAGAGAACCTAATAGATATTCAAGCACAAACTAAATTTTGAACAGATTTGTTAAAGCACACACATGGTTTTAGAAAGAAATGGAGTTTCCTTTTTTCAGATGATAATTTCCAGTTCGGTGTTTACAACCATTGGCTTTGAGAATGTTTTATTTTTGGGGCAGAAGGCTTTTTGAGTCAATGGGTCTAATTTTGGAATTATAATCCTGTACATAGATGAAGCCATACTTCTACAGAGCTTCTGCTTGTGTAGACGGTTACAGGTAAATGACAAAATAGTCTTGTCCATTTAATGTGCTTACATGAAAAGTCTCTTGAAAAATTTCTCAATCAAGTCAACCATTAAGACCAAACCAGCAGCCACTGGTGGCTGAAAGATGTGTTTCTATGCTTCAGACACAAGAGGCAATCCTCCTGTATGTGTACAATACGCTCTACCAGATGCCAAGGTGAGGTGCATGACCCTGGGCAGTTCTCATATTACTCTGAAAATTAGATTCTGGTGCCCTTCTTTATGCTGGATAGTGAATTACCCTACCAGGATTTCTCTCTGAACTAGCAATATCATTTCTGTCAGTAAGTCACTACTACAGACTTCGATGCAAGTGCCAGAGCTACCTTTAAAACACATGATCCACTGTGAATAGATTCCTAGCTCTCCTACTGGAAGTCAACCTTAGGATTTTTGCATTAAGATTGCTGGCGTACCGAGGTGTGTATTGTTGGCCTCTTTTATCAGGGTTATTAACTGCAAACTTGTGACTAGTTTTTCAAAAGCTTTTTCTTTAGCATTCTGGGTGCTGCATTCCCAAAGCAGTATTGCACCACCAGGAAACACTAATTCATGATGACATGTCATTATATTGAGACTTCAGCAAGGATAGATTCCGACACTTTCTTGAAGTATGACTACTATAGATTTGGTTACACTTTTTGCCACATGGGGCTCCACTGGAATTATTTTGGATTTGTGTAACTGTATGTGAAATCAGAATTTGTCCCCATGGCAATTAAACATTTCAGAGATTGACTTGCTGGTGATTAGTAAGCTAACACCTTTGAAAAATAACTTACACAAATGCATAGTAATTGTATTTTCAAGTTCAATTACAGGATCAGTTTTATCCTGTAGGGAAATAACTACTAAATAACACTATTTATTTCCACAATTAATGCTTTCTAAATGAAGGTGTTTTTTGCCTTTTTTTTAAAAAAAAGAAGAGAATGGCAAGTCATTATTTGGAAACGAAAGATGAGACAATTTGACAGGCTTAAGCTATCAGAAAGAGTAAAATGTAAGGTGTGAACATGCAAACAAAAAACAAAGTGGGTGGGCAGAAGATGTATTCCCTAATCTAGCAAAATTTAAATTAGAGCAGTCGAATTATAAGCAACTTCTTAATGGAAATGTCAGTGTAGCTGTAATCATGGCAGCAGTATCAGGCATCAGCTCAAGAAACAACTAAATAAAAAAGCAAAGCAAGACAGAAGACGAAAATAAAATAGTAAGATACAATGTGAGACCTTATTTCCTTTACAGTCTAACTGCGCACCAACTCTATTAAAGCCACTCTTCTGATAAATCAAATGATCACACACACCTGAACTACTTACAGGTTAGGAATGCTTTATTTCTATTACTTATTAGGTCATCTATACTGGAAGGGGTCTGGAATATGAAAAAAACCCTTTCTATGATTGCGGCAGTCATATAGTAAATATCTATCACATCCAATGGAAAATGTGCTTCAGATGCCATCACTAAACCAGTTCAAAGACCTAGACTGAAAGCAGACTGAGGCTAAAGTACATTTCAAAAGTCGTTAAGAAAGACTAAGCACTCTCTCAGTGCAAAACAGAAATTTATTATACACAGCTCCTCAGAGAAAAACTCCTATAGGTTCATCTACTCTGACTTAGCGGAATCAAAAATATCCACCTGACTGTAAATCTGGCGGTGGGGTTTTCATCCACTGAAAAGGATTTTGCAGTGTGTTAATGAAATGCTGATTGCCAACCAGTAAAATGGATGCATCTTACTAACACAAGATCAATTGGACTTCCTTATTATAACAAAGGTCACATTCATTTTTCTTAATTAATCATCCACATCATCAGCACATCTTGGCTGCAGTCAACTAATGATTACAAATTGACTCTGGGTAACTGGTCTCTACCCTGTAAAAGGAACTTTTTAAATCATGTTCTCATGTGCCTGTGTAGTAGCTGAAATAGTGTAAATGCAGTCATAAGCAGAGAGTAGACTTTATTTTCTTTGCAGTTTAGCCAAGATCTGGAGCCTCTCCAACAGCAATTAAATCATTCTGTCTTCTTTAGAATTCAGGAGAGTAGACAAATTTTATCCTGTTGTGAAAAGAAATGTTTCTGTATAATTATTTGGTCAACGTGAGGATCAGGCTCAAGTTACATATGGTGATGATTTATTTGATTTATTCCAGTCTGTATGTTGTGCCTGTAACAATGGTATCAAAGTAGTTCTGACTGGTATTGAAACTTCTCTAGTTTCTTGTTTTCTCTTTCTCCTTACCTCTCTTTTGCTGTTCCTTAGCAACAGATGGAAGAAAGCAGCCTGTTTAGATTATAGTCCACTTGCCTTTTGTATACAGATTGATTGTACTTTTTGTTTTCTTTAGCAGCAGGTGGAGAAAATATGTACATCCTACTTATTAAAATTTTGGTCTTTAAATCTGTGAAGGCTAAACTTAACCACCAGTTACATCATCTGAACTCCTTCTGTGGAATTGGAAGGATCAGAAACTATTCAGAAACAATTTCTAGGAAGCCTGTAGATTGCTGTACAGCGCCTGGTGGGAATAAAGTGCTTTAATTCGCCTGCACGATGAGCAGGAGGCACTTACAGCAGAGCAATCTGAAGAACTAAAGATAGAAGGAGTAGTTGATGCACTGCTGCTTGTTGGACTTGTTATAAACTCATGTCTTTCACCTAATGGGAGAGCATGAAAATATGTGATTAGAGGTCAGGGTGTGAGGGGTTCACTCCACCTTTCCTGAGATGTGCTGGACATCTATCAGTTTTGGAATTTCCAAAGTGAAGGAAGCCTTCCAGCAGCCAAAGAGGATGTCAGTATGGTGTTGCCGAGTGTCTCAAAAATGATATTGTCAAATGTCTCAAAAATAAAGTTGTTAAGAGGAAGGCAAGCAGAGTGGCCTTATAGTACCCTATATATTCTGAACAACTTAAACAAAACTGGACCATCTTTCCCAGAAGTACTTAGAGTGGTCATGAATTTATATCTTAAGATCATAAGGTTTTACTATCGTTATAATTTTCTTTAACCTTCAACTTAATTTTAAGGTTTTTTTTACTACTGAAGTTGGAAGTCAGCTTTATGGAGAGTTGCTAAAGCTCTTCAACTGAAGTTGCTAGAGTTGCTAGAGTTCTTCAAGACTTGGGTGACTTTTACCTGTTATAAAGCCCAGCCAAGATTAAGTCAGAATCTCATTCCAGTTAAAATAGATTGGTATTTTTCAATCTTTCATTTCATTGCACTGTGAAGAAAATGTTAGCTTTTGTGTGTTCATATTTCATGACTATTCATAACAGATATGGAGATCACAGCTTAACTTCCGTTGCTTGAAAATAGCAGCAGTAAGATTGTTTAACTTAATCTCTGCTCCCTACTATGCAAAAAATCTCTAAATTTTGAACCTGCTTTCTGATAGCTTTTCCTTCTCTATTATATCCCGTTGCTATTGGAGTTCAATTATATCCTCCAAAGTTACTTTTCATAACACTCCTGACCAATTTAAGAAGCCTGCTACCAATATGCAGACTGTAACATCATAAAGATAAGCACTGATGTTGCCAAGAGAACCTTCACTATCTCTTGCTTAGTTTTTTTTTCTAACGTAGACGAAGTGAGATAATAATATTATGCTAAATGTGATTAATATGGTAATCACATTTGTCATCTTTGAAGCATTCTATCAGCTCTTCTTCTGTTTCAGACAAAGGAACTCTCTTCTAATTTTCTTCCATGCTTTATCTTTTCAAAAGGAAAAATGTAAATAAATTTTGAAGGGGAAGGGTGTCCTTATTCAGTTTCAATCTGTTATAAAGAAATATTCTACCATGAAAACCTCAAAGGACAGAGCCTGTCATGCAGAGTGTACCACCATGTTTTCTATTGACTGCATTCACATAATCAGTGTGAGACTGACCAAAAATCAGCTCTATATTAACATGCTTAAGCTTGGTTATAGATAAATTCACAGGAAATACCATATTTCTTGCTGCTCAGAAAACCCTGTGTTTATGAGGCCTTTCTCCAGCCTGATTTTAAGGCTCTGTTTACATCCCCAATCTAGCAGAGCACTTCAGCACATCCTTACGGTTTAAGAGGCATCTAATGTTGTTCTGGATTAAAAAAGTATTGGAGCCATGCACTATTGTAATTTTTGGACTGCAGTCTTTATTAATGCTGGTAGAGATTTCTGCATCAGACAATGGTAAATGTCAATAAGTAACCATTGCCACCATATAAACTCTTACAGAAAGCTCACCCTTCTGCTTGAAAAGATGTGTTTGGAGGAAATGAGCTGCAGCAGGTAATGGGTTTAGGATGGTAACTCCTTATTATGCATCACATTAAGGAACTTCTTATTTGGTTGGGTTTTTTTCTTTCTGATACCCAAACCTAAACTCCCAGAAATTCACTTAATTATGAAGTGACTGGATTGCTCTCTGTCCCTTTGTATGTGTTCGAATACCTGGTACAGCTCAGGGTCAGCTTCGTACAAAGAAAACCCTCAGACAAAAAAGTCAGCTCTTAAAATACTGGAATCTGAAGCAAAGAAGTGACATTTTGCAGTGTGTCTGTACTTGCTGTGCCACTGTGGGGAACAGAAAAACTAGGTCTGAGGTAGTAGTGAAAGCTGAGTGCAGTTGAAAGCACCTGAGGTAGATCAAGCCAAGGCCACCAGTTGCTCTTCAAACAACTTCTCAGAACCAGCACTGTGAAAGGGCGCACTCATATGGGTACTTCACACGAACTTCAGAAAAGCTTTTTATAAACCAAAGACACATTAAGCTTTTGTCTGCAAACTTTTAGGTGCTTAATTTTGAAGAGGGTACTAGCCACAGCAATTCTAGGACTAGAAAAAGAATAACAGTTTTCTGGCATTCACTTACAGTAAATGTTTAGGGTTTTCTGCTGACAGCAAAAGGTCCTCTGACCTTCCCAACAAAAGGCCAAATTCTGAAAGGTTCTGAGCACCTGTAATTTTCACTTCAATCAACCTCTGAATGTTATGTACCTTCAAGGACTTGGCAGAAAGACTTCCTACTGTAGAAGGCATTGGAGTGACTGATTTGACATCCCAATCAAGTGAAGTAGGTGTTTTGAGCTAAAAGACCAACTGATTAGGAAAAAACACTTTTGATAGTTTCAATCTTTAATGTTACCACTGACTAGAGACCAGTAGGTCCCTGACTTGCACTGTGATGGGAAAAGTGTTGTGTCCTGTGAGGAACCTGACCAGCAAATTAATTACTGGGAACAGACTCTGAAAAGAGTTGTATCCACTTCCTTTTGGCTGGGAGGATCTTGTCTGTGTCAAGTAGGCCAGGCATTGTGGAAATAGAAAGACTGCGAAAAAACATGCAAAGCACAGGCAATGCCAACATGATGTGAGATTGGAATAAGACTACAAGGTCCCATTGTCCTGGCTGGATGTAATATTCTGATCCCTCAGTAATGAGGCAAAGGTACTGTAATTCTCATTAGAGGTGAAGGAAAAATATTTAAGAGACAAGTAAAAATGCAGTTGCGGCCTAACATAGAATTACTATGATTTTGTCTCGCAAGGTGCATAAGGAAGTACATCTTGAATTTGTAAAGGGTTTTGAGTCCTGATGGTTTTGAAGTTTCTGCAGTGTGGAAGAGAAAGAAGTGATAGGAGTGTGGGGAGAATAGCCATTCAGGTTTAATTACACAAAGCCATTTGTAAAGGTTTTAAAAGAGTTTAAATGCAGTTGTCTGTGGGGAAAAAAAAAGGTTAAATGTATGTGAGTTTTCAAAGTTCCAAGCAAGAAGATCATAGACAAAGGCAAAGCCTGAGAAGCATGAATTCAAAGAGAAGACTTAGAAGCAATTTTCCTTTCTTTTATGTCCTACTTTATAAAGGGATATAAAGATTGTTGTTTGATCAGCTAGTTGCGCTGTACTGATAAATTGTTTTTCAGCATGTAGTCTTCAATTAAAAACATGTTTGAAAAGTGTAAAGCTTCTAAGTCTCTCAGGAAAAAAAAAACCACATTAGTATATAATTTTTTTAATTATTTTTCTTTTTTTTTCTCTTTTCTTTTTCTTTGGTGTGGATTTACTGAACTACCTGATACAGTTTCAGTAGAGAATTGTATTCCGTTTTGAAACAGGCTATAATTCTTGAGTCTATGGATTGCCTCAGAAAACAGAGCTTGTTAGAGAAAATCCTTATAAATCCCTTAAAAGGAAATGCAAATGTATTAATGTGTATGCTATAAAGAAAAAGCAGAAAAATCTTCTGTAGCAGCCGAAGATTTTGATAGCTAAGATAAAAGCAGTTGGACAAATGCAAAAAGCTCTTTGGTGATCATAGCATTGTAGAATGGTTTGGGTTGGAAGGAACCCTAAAGATAATCTGGTTCCAATGAACCAGCTCACCTTCCACTTGACCAGGTTGCTCAGAGCCCTGTCCAACCTGGCCTTGAACAGTTCCAGGGATGGGGCAACCACAGCTTCTTTGGGCAACCTGTGCCAGGGCCTCACCGCCATCACAGTAAAGATATTTGTGTTTTCTAAGAGATGTTATACTTTATCTACCTGCACTGGTACATATTGATCTTTCCATGCAAATGTGTCTCTTTGACATTAGTCACCTCTTAAATACCAATTTTACTTGGGAGGAGAGGGTTAATCAATTTCTCCAGTGCTTAAAGACTGATGCTAAGCAAGTTGCTGTCTGTAGAAATTTCCAGCAGAAGGCACTTAGAGGGCAGTGCTTTGTCAGTCATACTGCCTTGACTCCTTGAGAGGAGCCAGCTGCAGACTAAGAGGCAATGTGTGCAAACAAGTTTTTTGCCATGACTGCTAATGACTTTTTGACAGTCTGGTTGCTGTGTCCATGCTTTCCAAAGATAGTACAGAATACAATATGCAAAGATGTGGCCTTTTGAATTTGTTTCTTACAGACTCGTTGTTAAAGCAAAGAATGCTGGTGGGTGAGACACTTTTCCTAGAAGCTGTACATTTTAGTAGTAAGTAAATCACTAGAATAAAGATGAATAGTAATAAAAAGGTTTCTTCAAGTATTATAAGTTTTCCCTAAGCAAATCTGATAGGGGAAGTGTATTGTCACTTGAGTTTTATCACCATATTTCCTACCCTTACTCTGTAACAGGAGCCTCTCCAAGGACTTTGAACATGAAATAGTTACACCTGTGACTTAAATAGCAAAATATTCAGTATCTGGTTCCAGAGACTGCTTATATCTGAAGAAATGCTTAATGCAGTATGAGAGACCTTTTAAAATAACTACATCCTAAAAATCAGTTGATTTTAATGAAATCTGGCTAGATTGGTTTGATTGTTTTGAAACTTGGCACATGTGCTCTTTTTTTCCTACTTGGTCTTGTGTAGGAGTACTATGATTTTGAATGAGTTCCTGAAAAATTCTGTGCTCAGGAAAAATGGATAGGTCAAATAGTGATTGATGTCTCGTAGGAGTAGCCAGCCTTCACTTGCTAAGTCAAAGATGAGACCACACTGTGAACTACACAGCCCTCAGTTTGGTGAGGTCTGTAGCATGTGAGATGACCTCTGAGGCTTCTCAGGGCTTTCACTTGTTTGCTGCAGTTTGCAGCTAGTCAGGTTATCTGGACCTCTCAGTAATCCAGCCTCATTAGTAACCATTTCCTCTTTCCTTAAAGCCAGTCATCAGATCAACACAATAGACCCTTCATCAGCATTGACACAGCATGGAAGCTGGATTTTAATTCAAAGCTTTCAGGTGACTCTCCTGAGTGCAGGGCTAGTGGTGTACTTCCACATCTCTACCTAATGAGATCTACCTCCATGTGTCAGGGGAGTGAAGCTCTGGTAGACCCCACAATTCTTGGGAAAGACTACAACTTTTCTGATATATGGGGCACAATATTGCTCATTTTCTCTCGTGAAATACATAATATTGGTATTTTATCACACTTGACTAGGCACTTTGCAGCCTAGAGTTTCACAAAAATTGCGGGGCTCTTCAGCTGCATTAGCACCAATAACTGCCAATAGGACTTGAACTTTATCTTTGTGCATCTTCATGCTTTTCAAGGTGAAGTGGGCTTCATATTCCTTTGGAAGCATTTTCTCTGGCTTAAAATACCTCTAAATTGCAGCCAAAGCTGCAGTGTCTTCTAAGTAGACCTGAGATCATCTTAAAATATTGTACTGGAAGAACACTAGGTCTACAAAGCATGCCTTTGAGGCTTTATAAATTCATCAGTGGTCATGACATAATGAAGGAATGTGGTTAAGCTTATGATAAAGTACCTAAGCTAGGATGCTCATTTCACTCATGTCTGTGAAGACTTTATTGAAGGGCGGATGAGAATCAAGTATGGAGTTGTTCTTTGAATGTAAACGTGGAACATTTCCACATAAATCAGTTCAAAGAGTTGCATACTGGTGGCCACATTAGATCTCTCTACTGGACTGGGGTAATTAATGCCCTTTTCTTTGCTTTTTAGAGAGCTCTTGAAAGCAGAGGTACTTTTTCCCAGGTTCTTTGACTGAGCCATGTCTCCAGCTATGTCACACACTTGAGTCTTTGCTCTGTTTGCTCACTTATCCAAGCTATAGGCTCTAACAGTAAGAAGTGTGAATACATTTTTCTGCAGGCATACTTTGCTGTTCTCTGAAAGAGCTGCTATGGCTGTGTTCTGAGTTCCTTTCCTTGACAAAGACATTTATAGAGGTCACTAGCTAAGCTGTTGCCTCCTACACTCTTTTCATATCATGGCCTGGCCTGCATTTCCATCTAACTCCATGACCTTGTGCTTATTTTGCTAAAGTGTAACACTTTTATTGCACATATTTTTGTTGATTTATTGCGGGGGATATGGAACAACGCAAACGCCGATTAATGTAATCGAACGCTGAACAATTTATTCTGCGCAAGCACACCTTTTATAGGAAAAAATTACAGAATACCAGAACATTCCACAATAGATGATTGGCTCTGACTCCATGTCAGGTCCTAGCAACGGCTTGTGATTAGAGGCTTAAATTCATGTCAGCAAGTGGGTGTCCCCTTCTGGCAACTTCCAGCACCCCCTGGCAACTTCCAGAAGCTGCTGGCAACTGCCAGCAGCTTCTAGTGGCTTCCGGTGAGGTGCCCTATAGCAACCCCCCTGCAGCCTCTGATGACTTCCGCTTACCAGAGAATTGGAGCTCAGCCAAGGGCTGGATGCCTCTCATGCCTTCTGCTCACTGGACAGTTGGAGCCAGGCCAAAGGCTGGATTGCTCACAAAACCACTCTCAGTGAGAAACGCTTCTACAATTTATAATCAAATCAACAAAATAATAATGTTCCCTCCTTCCCTATTCATAGCAGGCCAAAGGAAATTTTTTAGGCTTTGAGTGATTTTATTCTTTTTTAAACTTCTAGAATGAAAATGGCTCCTATTGTCCTTGCCTGCTGGAAGGATCCTTGAGATCAAGATATAGATTCTGGCTTTGCTGCTGGTTCTATTGATATCCTAGGCTACTAAACTTCTCTGTTGGTTTAAAAAGGGCATCATTTCACCTGTGCTGTATTTGCCTTTTGAAATGAGTGGCTGCCCTGGGCAGGGAGGCTTTCCTCCACTGTGTTCATATAGGACCTCACACAGGGCAAGATGCTAGTAAATCAATACAATTACTCTGATGAGCGTAGCTGAGAATATGTTCTGAAAGTTTCGTTCACTTTACTACTGGTACACTCTTGCACTTCTTCATTACTTTTTTTTAATTTGTGAATTTTAATAACAACTTCTGCTCAGTACATCCACTAAAGGCAACATTTTGACAAAGAACTATTTTACAGGAATAATTTTCTACAGAGACAGGTCTGTACTACAGTATGAATTTCCTGTAATATGAATTTCCCAATAGCTGCAGCAGACTATACTGGGTTACTTTTTGAAGCACAATGTTATTAGGCCAGAGATGGTGCTTTCAATAAGCCATTGGGAGTCAATTAAAATTTATATGTGTTCTGGCCTATTTAGCAGTGACATCTCCTGAGTCCAGGTCAGGCCAGGTTTACTTCAACCACACTGTGCTTTTTCCGTGCAAGAATCTCTCAGGTATTCACAGGCCATTGCAGCAGCCTTTGGTAACAAAACCCTCACAGAGTTTAGAGGCCTTTTTAAAAGATATTGAAACAAAGAGCACCTCCCATATGAAGATAGGCTGAGAAACTTTGGGCTGTTCAGCCCGGAGAAGAGAAGGCTGTGTGGAGACCTCTTAGCAGCCTTCCAGTATCTGAAGGGGGACTATAGGGATTCTGGGAATGGACTCTTCATTAGGGATTGTAGTGAGAGGACAAGGGGTAACAGGTTCAAACTTAAACGGGAAGTTTAAATTGGATATTGTCATGGGTTCAGCAGCAGCAGTCATTTTTCTCCTTCGTAGTAGCTCGTGCAGTGCTGTGTTTTCAAATTTCGGTCTGGGAACAGCGCTGATAACACTGATGTTTATAGTTATGGCTTAGAATGTTTTGGCCTGACCAAGGACTTTCTGAGTCTCATGTTCTGCCAGGTAGGAGAGGAAGCCGGGAGGAAGCAGAAACAGGATACCTGACCCAAACTGACCAAAGAGCTATTCCATGCCACAGCACGTCATGCCCAGGATGTAAAACTGGGGGCAAGAACCTGGAAGAGTTCAGTTCACAGCTCGGTCATCAGGTGGTGAGCAATTGTATCCTCTTCCCTTGTATTTCTCTGGTCATTGTTATTATTGGTGGTAGCAGCAGTGGTCTGTGTTATACCTTAGTTACTGGACTGTTTTTATCTCAACCCATGGGAGTTGCATTTTTTCGATTCTTCTCCCCATTCCCTCAGAGTGGGGCGGAAGAAGGAAGGGGAAGTGAGTGAATGGGCTACGTGATTTACATCTTAAACCACGACTGTTCTTTTTGGCGCCCAACGTGGGGCACAAAGGGTTGAGATAATGACAGGATTGATAGCCACTCATCACAATGCTGATTTATTGGCTCTCAAAGTTGTTGTTCTGGTTCTCACAGGTTCAGCGTATGATACTTTACTTACAGCCGGTATTTCTTGTCTTAACATTTTTCAGACATGGGTTTTTGGTTAAACCACGACACATATGAGGAAGAAATTCTTTACTGTAAGGGTGGTGAGGCACTGGAATGGGTTGCCCAGGGAAACTGTGAATGCTCCATCCCTGGTGGTGTTCAAGGCCAGGTTGGACAGAGCCTTGGGTGGCATGGTTTAGTGTGAGGTGTCCCTGCCCCTGGCAGAGGGATTGGAACTAGACGATCTTAAGGTCCTTTCCAACCCTAACTATTCTATGATTCTATGATTCCATGATTATCAGTAGATTTTGACCATTGCTGTGCTCATATTATTCCTATTGCAAGACTCAAGATCTTGGTTTGGTCAAATCCTTCATGACATGACAATTATTTTGCCAGACATTATTTTTCTTGCTCTGAAGACCTATTCTGGTGGAGATCTTGGTTCATGATATGAAGGCTTAACGGGTGCGCGAGAAAATAAAAGAAGGAGGAATGATCTAAGTTTGAGTAAAGAAAAAGATTAATTCAATCTCCTTTCTCCCTTTCTTTTCTAGTACCCCATCACAAAGAAAAGGTATTTTTCTATAAGATATCTGTGAGGTATCTTACAGAGCACTGAGGCTGTAAGTTACTTTGAGATCTTTGTCCCTCTCCTATTAAAATGTGATGTAGTCTGTGCTGTGTAAAAACTGAGTGAACAAGTAGTGTGTCATTATGTATCACATTGTTTTCAAGTGGTGCACATAGATGTGTCATGAGGAGGGCTGGTTTTTACAGCCAACCCCTTTTTTGAGCAGAGGCTACTCTGGCTTGAGAAGAGAGGAAGCGTGAGGAGGTAACACCACTCTTCCTCTTTCACTCCTGAGGACCAGAGTGAAGACCAGAATTAAGGCTGGGGGAACATCCAACACTATGAGCAAGCCAGAATTTCACTGTGCTCAGACATGAGGAGAAATCACAGAAATAAGCAAACCCCCCCCATTTCTAATGAAAACAGGATCATCAAAAAGGCATCCAAGTTTATAACTTGGGAAACTCTATTATACTATTTGGAAGAAAGGAGCTGAAATGGGGAAAATGTTTATTTCCCAAGAAAGCTCTCTAATGGGCATTGAATTCAGAAAGAAAAGCCAACTATGAATATAAGCAAAAAGGCTGACCTCTGTGTTGTTTGGATGTGCTTAAATATCTGAAGACTTACCTCTTTTTTCCCCGAGTATATTTTCCCATGTTATTCTGTCCTGGGTAACACCAAAATGGTGTTACCTTGGCTGACTCCTAACCCAAAGAAACTGTGCTTGTATTAACATCTGATAACCAGTACAGTCCACTAACGATTTAAAACTGGAAAGCTCAGGGCATGTACAGCTCACATTGCAAGCAATAAGAAGAGGAGGGGCTCAGTCCTACTCAGGATACAATGGACACTTGAGATATTTGGTGAAAGTTCAGTTGTATGTGAATACGCAACATTCCTCTCAAATCAAATTTCCATTTTCAAAAGTTATTGTATCCTATTCTTTATTCCAGTCCTACATTTCAGTAACTGTTTTACCTACTGTCTCCTGTCATAAACCTAATAATTCTGGAAGGGTTTTGTCCAAGACTTGTAAATGCATTCAGGCTCAGGGTAAGTGCCTGGATAGTTAAGATGCATCAATACACTGAAAAGAAAATAATTTAGGTATGTACTTGAACTGAACAAGATACCTATGAAGACTTGTAGATCTGGAGGGGCCTTGTAGTCCTGGTCCTTCACAGAGTTTAAGTAACTCCAATAGAAAGGATGCAGTCAATTGCAGTTAAACTTTGTGGAATACAAGCCATAAACTGTAACTTTCTAAGGGAGAATTTGTCCTTTTCTATCTGCTTCCACAATGTCTTCTGCCAAACAACACCTACAAACTTTATTGTGCCTGTAGGCTAGAATTAGGCATTTTTTTCATTTTCCTTTGATTTCAGTTTTTGGTAGGTTTCCTCCAAAATTCAACGCCACTTATACCCAAACCATTTGTAAACTGTTATCTCAGTTAATTTAATAGGGAAGACCAAAAAAAAAAGGAAGTGGGGGGAGCTAGATATTTTAAAGTATCAAAATCCTTCATTTTTCTTATTGATACTTTTAAAACTAGGTGTGAGTTTTCAAATCAATAAGGCATTGTTGTATCAAAGTTAACCTAAGTTTTATTTAAAAGTTAAGAACTCTTAATGAAAAATTAAAATGTAACCTCTCATTTCAAGTAACTCAAAATCGCTTGTTGGCCTGGGATGAAATGACTGGCATTTTAATTTCATTAAGAAAATGTGTTGAGTCAGCTGTTGAAAATCCTCTTAACAAATCTTCCAGTCATATGCTAGGCATTCCTATAACAAAATAATGATCTTTTTATTCAGAGGAATGGTAATATATTGCAATTACTATTCATAAAAAGGTATAGATGTACAATATTTATAAAGGAATATAATAGAATAATTGCTTGGCAAAATGAACACTTATTCACATTTTTCAAAAGAGAGAAGTTTTAATTTTCAAGCTACAGAATCTAAAAGATTGAGATAAGTTTAGGAGCATTTACTTTGCCAGATTTGCGTTCAATTCAGCATATTTTCAGAGGCAGAACTTTGGATACTGGAACTGGAGCTGCAATATGAAAATTGTGAGTTATTTCAGAAATAGTCCAGTAAGACATCTCAATATGGCAGGCTATTTTTGAAGGCATTCTATATGTGAGTTTAGACGGCTTGAAACCTCAGTTAGTCATTTTGCAGCAACTGCTGCATCACTGAAGTTGCTGCTTTCTCTGCTTACTCGTGACAGTACAGCTCAGCACAGCAGGATGAAGCCTGGTAGTTTTAAGGGACGAATGGTTTAAGACTAGCCAGAGTGTGTTTCTAAGGCAGTCACTGTCTCAAACCCATTTCAGAAGGAAGTCTATCAGTGGGAAGCAGTGTTTCATGGTTTACATGCAGGATGAGTGAACCAGTATATTTTATGAAGAATAGTCTGAAGGATCCCATAAATCCTATTGCTACCCATAAACGCTATCCATAGTTCTGGATTTTATTTGTTTGTTTGTTTGTTTGCTTTTCTCCAAGAGCCTGAAGTTTTTCATTGTTTTATTTGTGTATGGGAGTGTCTGTGTGTAGGCACATGAAGTGACTGTGAATTGGTAGGGATTGATTGAAGTCCTCAACAGCAGTCACAGTGGTATTTTAATATTCAGTGTTTCAGAGCAACTGCACTTCCAGTAGTGCAAATCTCTTCATTCATGGGATGTTTGCATGCAATCTGAATACGAGTTCTTGGTCATTTTATTTCCCTAGTCTCAGTATTGCTTGCAGTTTGCTCTAACTCATTTTCTTCTGCAGCTGTTAAAAAATTGCTGTTTATTCCTTTTTAACATGATCATATAAAATCAAGCACGCCAACAATTTCAGAATCATTCATTAGATATTTTGGACAGTTGAGGAGTGGGGCAAATGTTGAATTGAGCAAGGAACAAGATGAAGAGGGAAATGACAGTTACGTGGAAGAATGGATGAAGTCTGAAAGACCTTAATTGATATTTTCACTAAAATTCTGCTATGTGTACGCTAACAAATTATTCTGGTAACAAAAATTGAGTTTTTTTCAATAGGTAGAGAATTGAAATACAGTACAGAAAAAAATAGTTGTGAGAACTGGAATACTGAAAAGGAAATCAGAATTCCATGTTATACTCTGAGGAATTAATCCTACAAAGAAACTGGGTTCTTGTACTTTGCAGTAAAGGGCACTGAATAGACCTACATGTAATTTCAGATGTTATTTCGAGGACAAATAAATGCAAAACTCCTAAGAATAAAAAGAGAAGTTTATTTCAATCTTTGCAGGGCAGTGGCAAAATAGTAATCCCTGATACTTTAAAATGGAATTTGGTTAATTTTTGTAAGGGATTGAATGTCGTGATTCCAGCTTTAGCAGGGCATATTGTAGACACGGACTCAAGAGTACTCTTAAAATAGGAAGCTGTTTGTGAAACACCTTTACCTCACTTTTCTTCAGTCTTGGCTATGGTTAATGCTGTTTATATATGACAACAATCCTGACCTACCTGGGAGAAAGTAAAATCAATTAATGTGAGTGAGAGTTACAGAGAGAAGGTGTTCTTTTCAGCCACTTATATATTGGTGTGTTTCAATCTGCAAATCCCAAGTAGTTAAAGACTTTTAATGCTATTCAAGATCCAACCCTCTGATCAAAAATAGAGATCTACCAGCTTTGATTTTTGTAGCACTGAGATAGCGAGTCATGCATAGTCTTGGCCGACAAGGTTAAGCTATAACGAGACTGTGGATTTCAAACAAAATTATAATGGATATGGCAAACTTAGTTCATGAACTAAAGGTCACTATTTTAGGGAGCCACTGTGTAATTTCACATCATTACTGACTCATGTATTCCTCGGTATGGATTACTCATGTTTCTGTTAATGTAATTGGGGGTGGTTTGCAATTGAGACTGTTTGGCTGCTGTCAGCTAGGATAGAGGTGCTTATTAACGTTACTTTAAGGGTGAGTGGGTGTGTGCACATGTTTCAGAAACATCTCTGTCTTGGAACTGAATTTGGAGCTACACATTTAAAGAACCTTGTATTTATTTGTTTCAGCTGCACTCTTTCCATTAATTTTCTCATATTCCTGGAAACATCCATAAAAATTCTCTCAGTTTCAGGCAATATTTGTACAAAGCACTTCAACATTCAAGGACAACCCTCAAAATCATTGTAGCATAGCATGTCATATACATGCGTTCGAAGTACTTATGTTAGTTGCTGGGGATATAATCATATCCTGAGCATGTGTTAAAAATAAAATCTATCATGCTCCCAGTGAATAGTTTTAAGATACTTTCAAAATGATGGATCTTGTCCTTTGTTTTTTCCAAAAAAGGGTGTTTCAGACCAAAACACATCACAACAAGTAGCACAAAGAGATCGCCAAAGAAAATGTGTCCATATCTATAAAAATTGCAGTAGCAAGGCTTGCAAATTGAATATTGATTAGGTATTACTTTCATTATTGGCTCTTTAACAAGTTGCCTCATTGTGGTGAAAATGATTCTGGGGTGGGATGTTCATAGCTTCAATGTGTGACCTAGCTTTCTTGTGCTGCATGCTTTTGAAAATCTACTGATTCATTCGGCAGGTATTGAGCAAGCAGAGTGAGCTGTAGGATGCACCAGTGCTTCTTGAGGTACATATTTTGACTTGCATGAAGGTATGGATCAGTCAGGGATTAACAGATATGTAAGGATTTTGAGTCCTGGGAGGTGGTGAGCACAAAGTGTTAAAGTTGTGATGAGGAATATGTTGTATCCTATAATCAATCTGTAACATGATGTTGCTAGATCATTTAACAAACGCATATTGTGATTGGCTAAAATTTGCATTTAGAGTCATCAAAATCTCAGAGGAAATTATTTTAAACTCAGATGAAATAGCCACATATTCTATGATTCTATGTTTTAATATTAAAGTTAAAAGTCAGAATGCTAACATTTAAATAGTTGTGCTGGTTTGCTCAATCCCTCATAGTCTGTTCACAAAACAGCATTGTAATCTAAAAGGTTCTTTTGATGACAGAAAATATATTTAATTTGTTCATTGTTCTGCTTCAACCAATAAATCTGAACTAGTCTGCTCATAAACTTAATTGTTTTTGGGTCTGATATGCAGCCTAAATGCACCAGTTATCCTTAATTTGAGTCTTATAGAACTGTATGAAATACATAAACTTCAGAAATAATCAGAACTACATGAATAAACTTCACAAAAAGAAACCCTGAAATTAATAAATAATGTTTAGCTACTTACTGTTGGAGAGAATTATTATGACAATAATATGCTGTCTTTAGAGGCTTGAACAACCCTTTTTGTACTCAAGACACATTTAGACCCATTAAAAAAACCACATCATAAACCTAGTGCACATCAGCATCTGGCTGGGGGAGGACGTACAGCGATTGCTAAACAGTAACCTGGAAAGAGAGTTAGTCTGAAAATATTTGTGTAACGCACTTCATCTATTTTTGATCGGCTGTGTTGACAGAAAAGACTAACAGTGAAACTGTATTCCGAGTGGGTTTTTTTTCCCCTCAAAATAAAAGCATAGAATAATGATACAAAGCTATACTGTCCCTCATTTAAAGCCAGGTAGCTATAACACCAGGAGCAAATTCTACCTTGATTATTTAATGTAAAAACTTGGAAAACATGCTGCCATTTAAATTTTTTTGAACTGAGAACAAGATCACTCCATTTCCTTATTTAGTTTTGCATTAACTTAACTCCTTCTCTAAGCTTGATCCATTCAGCATCTTCTGAGTGGTGAAGCCTTTTCAAAATCCTCAGTATCGAGCTACTTTACAAGACAATATGGTTTTAATTTCTTACACATATTTTGGGTTTAGTGGAGCTGTTAAAATTTGTCTTTGTCTACCTGGTGAAGACAACCCATAATTTCTTTCCTCCAAAATAGATCTTGACTTCTCATGGCATTTTGCTCATGGGAACATCTCCCTGTGATTACTGTCTGATATTTAAATAGTATGCGCTTTCTCACAGGAAGGGCTCATGGGGAACATAGAAACTTTCCAAACATGCACGACTTTCTCTCCTCAGTGTTGAAGTCCACCCACTCATAGAGTGGGAGCCTCATAACGCAGGTAATTGGAGCATCAAGTGCTGCATAACCAGGAGGAAAAATGCTTAGATAAAGGTTATGGGACATGCCAATGCCTTTGGGAGCCCGAAGAAGGCACTGGGACACGGCAATGCCATGGACCCTCAGGAAGAGCAGTAAGCTCGCATCTTGTTCTAAGCATTCCTGTATGGTCAAACTTCTCTCATATTGCTTATGTGGATTTGAACTGATTCCTAACTAGATGTGCGCATTTTATAGTATCTTTTCTAAATGGGGAAGGGAAGAAGTCACTAACTGACTAGTGAGCTGACATGTCCTGCTTTTGTGTAATAAGTCCACATAAATCATGTTTCCATCAGATTCCATTTGTCGTAAATTAAATTTCTGCAGAAGTGTCCTCTTTTTTATTCTTTTTTTTTTTTTTAGTTTAGTGAGAGAACAGTTCTTGCAATCTCATCTCTTACCCAGTGTTTGTTAACATTCATAAACCACAAACTGCAATAGGCTCTTCATCATACTACTCTTTTTTACATGCAAGTTATTACTCCTACAGTGAAGAAGCTGTAGGACTTCACATCAATGCAAATGTCACTTAGATGCTTTTATTTTTCATCCAAAATGCTCCAAAGATGTTAATGAATATTTGAAATACTAGAGAAACAGATCTTTTGGAGCTTGTATTTATATCAACTCCAGACCTTGCTATGACAGCAATGAATAAACACATCCAAATATGTTGCAAAACAATGTATTCCTTCAAGTATTCTTTTGGAAGGAATAAAAAGAACAAGAACAGGGAGCATTTTTGCTTTTATTGTGTCAGTGTCCATTAGAGGTTAAGAGGAAAGCTGGATAATGTGCAGCTTTTTGATATTTCTTATGCAATTTTCACATTTAGGCAAATTTCAAGGTGTTGGCTAACTGTGATTGAGGAAAATTGTCACTGAGCTTTATTTTAAATGTACTTGATTTGATCTGGAAAAAAACATGGTCTTATTTTATGATAGTGTTTGCTTTTTACCACTAAGGCAGTGATTACTGAGCATGTAGAAGATTCAGAACTTCTTTGTATTCTGTGAAGTGACTAAGCCTGTGGTTTTGAATAAGGCAATATCCAGAACATGAGATTCACTCTGATGATTGCCATATAATAATCTGGAATGGATGCTGCTATAGCCATGCATGTACACTTCTACTAAAGATGCTGCCAATATATATTGGGTTGGCCAGGACTTTTCTACACGATATTCTTTCAGCTTTCTCTTTGCAAAATACTCACACTTCCTATGTCAATCAGAGGATTGTAGAATCATAGAATAGTTGGGGTTGGAAAAGACCTTAAGATAGTGAGTCTTTAATATTTTCTAGAATATGCCCAGGCTACAGGTCTTCAGCTTTTGCTATGATATCAAATGTTATTTGAAGCACATATTTCAGTGGTTCACACCCCTCTGAGACCCCTTTGTGGATGAGAAATACCCCTAAAAGTCTCCACAACCTATTACCTTCCCAAAATTCTATGCAGAGATGAAAAAAGGCAATAAGTAAAGTGTCTCTTACCCTGGGGCCAGTTCTGTCCTCCCTTTGACAGGCTCTTAGTTAATGCAGGTAATGTCTCCAATGACAGCTGTCACTGCTGACATTTTTCTGAGTCCACAAAAAAAAAAGAGACAACTGAAAATGCATTTTTTTAATGTCTTCTCCTTTAAAAGAAAGCCTGGAAAATGGTAATAAAATAGCAATACAAAAGTTGCTCATGCCACTTCAATTTTTTCCTGAACTATGGATATATTGTTGCATTGGATGGGGTTGCATGATACATTTGCAAGATCATACATTTTCTCCATGCAGTGCTGCTACATGACCTAGGCACAGAACAGAAAATAATTAATGTAATGCGGATCACTGCAACGCGGATCACTGCAACTTCCTTTTTTCCGATATTCTGAGAAAGACCACTTTGACAGAGGGGATTACTTGCTAGATACAATGCAATGTGTTTGAAAGCTGTCCTTTACTTTCAGTTGGTGAGTGACCTTACATAACACAATTAAAATCAGGATGAGCGTGACCAAGTCAGACTGACTTTAACAGAGTGATTATCAATGAGGTATTATGTGTAGAGATATGGTCAAGCTGGACTTCAGGAATGACCCCTGAATAGATCTGAATAGTGATTTTTTTAGAGCTCCTTGTGCTGGTAGAGATGCTGAGGGATAAAAGAAGATTGCTTTTCGAAAGTGTGCTGTATTTGCTGAATACAGGAAGATGGATATAATATTAATTTTAACCTAAGCTGCTGGTTTGTTGATTTCTCTGCCTTATTTTGTATGTTGAAATTGAGATTAAAGAAGCATTCAGCTGAGAGGGCTGTGTAAATTCTGGCAGTACCAGCTGCACCATCAGACTGCTGGGAAATACTGTTATTTACCTGAGCAACCTAATCAATTTTATGGTATAAGTAATTTCACAGCTAAATGTCTCCATGTTGTGGGTGGAGATACTCTCCATGCACTGCTGTGTAACAGCGTGCCTACCTATTAACCACTACAACAGAGAGAGCTTGTAAAGTGTGTTTTCATGAAAGTAATTTTTCATTACTGCAAGGTATATATACTACCCCATACACCAGCCAGAACTAATTACACAAGCTTAGCATAGCCTAATTAGAAGCTTTTTATGCCAGATGGAGTAACATTGTCAAGTTTTTTGTGGAAAACAAAAAAGAAAACATGAATATGATACTTAATCTATTAGGTAAACATTTTCCAATATAAAGTCATCTTTCTAGTATCTTATTCATATTAACACATCAGATGTAGCTCCAGAAACTTCCTAGAAGTACTGCTTGCCTCAACAACACAATGCTGCTATGAAAAGAGCTTAATGCAGTAATTTGGGTATTTAAGGGCTTACAATAATTCTATGGAGATGTAAACCATTGTTTATTTAATACACTAACTGTAAGGCTGAAAAATTACTGACTGAATGTAATGTATTTCTGTTATGCTTATGTTTCATAAAAATAAAGAAATAGAATATTATCCAGAATTACTTAGTGTCCAGGTAAAATTAACCTATTTATTATTCACCTCGAGATGGTCTCTTAACGTGGAGTGTGGATATATCGGTGGTTAGAAATTATTCTTCTGTTAAATAGACCCCTAGGCTGCAGCCAGCCATCATACTGTTTAAGTGATATCTTATCGCCACAGGCAACATCAGCATGGAAAGTAAGGTGTTCTGCCTGCATGACACTCATCTAGAGTGGCATTACTCAACACCTTGCATGTGGTGTGGGATGATGGAGAGTTTGAAAAGATGTTCTCACAGCACCTCACGGTAATGGAGCAGAAAGAAGTGAAACTACTTTGTTGAATCTTATATTTGCAAATGTGGGTGGAATTCTCTGCATAATTTTGGCTGAAATGAAGCCTTTGCTTAATTTCCTCCCCTGCCTGGGGGAAGCGAACCCACACCCCCTTTGGGAATACTTCAGTCAGAAGGCTACCTACCACTTCTGGGTTAGGGTTCCCTCATGCCCTAGTTTGCATGAAATAATGAATTTAGTTCAATAATTAACAATTATGTTGGCTGGGGAGAAACAGATTGGGAGTGAATCCACAGCCCAGAGATTAGGGTGCTCATCTGGGAAATATTTAGCCAATTTTTCTCTATAACAGGCAGAGAATAGAGTTGAACCAGAGGCTATCATTTATTCACCTGGCCTCAGAACCAAAGCACATCAGGTAACATCCAATCTGGTACCTGGAGGTTACCATGAATGAATAACAATGCATAACAAAAATCACAGAATAGATTTATCGTTGCTTCTAAAATGATCTCACCAATTCTCTTACAGAAGGGTCTGAATTTTAAGTTTGATAGGAGAAAGTGTCATCTGAAAAAATACCACCAAACCTTTGCTATACCAAATTTTCCTTTGCATATGTTACTATTAATCATTTTAGCATAGATTTTAAAAAATGTTCATGATGTTGAGCCCTGTGTCAGACATAAACGCAACAGTACTTGTAACAAGATACATGCAACCAATCTGAGAGCTATCATTTCTGTAGCAAATTATATGCAATAGAAAAAAATGCCTCATTAAAAATATGTGGGCAAACATATTATGGCTATAAAGTGTCCTGGGCATTTCTTGCTTTATCACACAGAACATCATAAAAATAAATTGGCTGTCCAGATGCTCAGATCAGGCCTATTTGAGAAGAAATAACATTATCTACATTTCCGTACTGCATGGATCGAAATCAGACTTGAATTTTATGGGTTATGTTACAATGTTAGATGAATATCTGGGATGACTTTTTTCTTTAAAATCTAATTGAATAACATTAATGCTTCTTGCAAAATCTTACTGTAAAAAGTATTTTTATGTGCAATTTACCAGCCAAACGCCATAGCTATCTCTTGAGTTTTATACTGTGGCTTTCATAGTTTTGCAGACTCCACATGCTCAAAAATAACGACTCAAATCATTCTCTCCCTTTACAAAGAATAACAATCATGATGTTGTCTTAAAAATCATGGCAAGTAATTATGTTTTTTGATATGTGGATTTTTGAAGCTTTCTAGGGACGTAGCTGGACTCTAAAATATGTGCAAGTGAACTGAAGGATGAAAATCCAAACGCAAACAAGCATACATGAACTTCCTTCTCTTTTGGCTCACTAGAGGAGTTATTCTGTAGATGCCATAGAAACTCAAGGACCAGCCCTTCAGCCTCTGCCTGTCACCTCTATCAATGTGCTTGCATTTGCTTATATTCCTCTTCAGATGTATGCTCTTTTAAGTCCTTTATCTGTAACTTCCTCAGACTTTCTACATCAGAAAGACCTTCTACATCACAGAATGTTTAAATAATGTCCTTTGACATCCTCCCCAGGCAAGGGGCAGAGTCCCTCTCCTCTCTACCCATCACACACTCTCCAGTCTCTTCACTAGAGTTTTGAAGTTTTCTGCCTTAACCACAAGTTTGCTACCACATAGAGTGACGATAAGTCAGTAAGTTCCCTTCTACTGATGTGTGGCTACAGTCCTGGGATCCACAATTCACATCTTGCTACAGCATGTGAAACTATTTCATTTGCTAACAGTTTTAAAGCATTAGTGGATGGTCTGTCTGCCAAACGCCCTGGAACCTCTCACAGGAATCAGATATTTGTTTCTCTGGCCCTAGTAGTTCTAAATTACAAGCTCTTAAAAATTGAAGACATTTACTGCAAGACTGACTGCTTGAATAAACTAGCTTTTACTGCTTTGAAGCAATCGGCTTTCTAGGATTCTGCTCCAACTTTAGATTAAACATGGCCAGAACCAGTAAAGTTCCCTCATATTGTGATTATTTTTTTCCAGTTCTAAATGGGTAAAGGGTAATCTCTTGTTACATTTTTAGTAAATAGATGCAGGTCCATTGATTTTAATGGTGTTTTGCCTACTCAATGGCTCAGAGCTTGCCCTGAGATATAATTTAATTTGACATAGCAGTGAGGGCTCTGCTGGAGCACACAAGACTATCACTACCCAGATGAAGCAGTTGTATCTGTCAAAGGTGAGCCCTTAGTCCCCATACCTGAAGTAGGAATCAGATCTTTGTGTTCATACTTAACTGGCTAATGCTTTTGAACCTGATTTGTCCCTGTGTGAAGACAGTACAAAACTGACATCAGTGGATTCACCCAGCTCTAGCCTTGATGTCAAAGAAAATGACCGATCTCTTATTTTGCGTCTTGCTGGCTTTCCTTCCCCTCAGATCTTCTTGGTTAGTTTTGAGAGTCTGGTAGAGCCAGAATAGCTTCAGAGACAGGAAAGTGAGGGGTTTTTGTGTGAAGGACAAGATCTTGTTTATAGAAGAGTGGAAGAGACTGTGATATTCTGCTCTTGCTGCAAGATTAATGAATTAATTAATCTGGGGGGGGGTGGGTGTTGAGAAACATATCTGAGGATATATCAGGAGATTGCTACATGCTGCTATGAAATAATACTCTGACAATTTCATCCCTCAGGTTTGCTATAAATCTCTGTGCATGTGAGCTTAGATATCTTCGGGGTTTCCACTTAACACAACACCCCAATGGGAGGAAGGTAAAAAGCATATGGTCTTCTCCACAACAAGCATCTCCATAGGGCTTAACTTTGTGGTTTTCTATATCTCTTCGAAAAATAAAGGTTATTTGGCACTTACCACCTGCTAAACTGTCATCTTCCCAAATCAGGCTGAAAAATCCGTGCTTTAATTGCAGGCACTTTGGTTTCTCATCAGGTCCAGAATATGTATGATATTTATGAAAAAGAAAATGCAGCTTTGATGCCAAAGTGATGGGCTGAGCATCAGTAAGGATTCCTCCCTGCCTTTCACAGAAATAATCTAATGCTACCAACTCAACCTTAGCTTGCTAAGCAGCAGGCAGACTGCAAAAGACTTCATTTCTCACTTCTGTGATGTCCTTTAGTACGTTTGTTGGTTTAAGAATAAAATACTACTTCCAAGATCCAAAATCTTGGTACTGTGAAATGGAATGATAAAGCTCAGATTGATTTTACTGAGCTGAGGGTTTTCTGCTAGACTTTAAATGTGTTGCATCTAGTCTGTTCACATCACTAATGCATGCAGCCTTCTTGGAGATCTTAAATATCCATTAACAGTGGCGCAGGCACGCGGATAGTAAATTTAAATCTGTAGCAAACATGTCTGATTTTCTCAATTGCTCTTTCAAAATGTTACAGACCATAAATTGAAAACTAGTTGTTAATGTTATCTTCTGTGCTTCTTAGATTTTAGTCTGCAACAGTCAAATGATGCAATTTGAACAAGACAGGCAAAACATAACAGGAAGCTAGTCTCCAGTCCTAAGAAAAATAATCCTTAAAACATTTCCTACTGTTTCCTCTGCCCTGATTTTGAAGTGGAAATTTATTTCCTGTTGGTTCAACTGTAGTGAAATGCGAAATGCTCTCACCGAATGAAAAATAGATAAAACTAATAAGAAATATTCAGGTCTAACAACAGAGAATAAAACTGTATAGAGGTGATAAAATAAATGTAAATCAGGAGCCTTCCTTTCGATAATAATGACAATTAAAATCTTCATTTTGGCTAATCACAGTGATGCAGTATTATGTGAATAAGTTCGTAACAAAAGATGAGCCAAACCCCAGGATCTTGTACCATAAATCTTGGTTGATGTGATAAGAAAATTAATATTTGAGTGATTCTGATTTGCTTAGTGACTTCAGAGCCATTCATAAACAGAAGTAGGAGGTTTGTAGTTTTTAGACGTGTGTCAGGATGAGAAGTCAATTTACAAACAAGGATTTAGTATGCTTCTCTGGAGCTGCTGTTGTGATGGCTTTCCTGACAGGAGACTGCTGAATGAAAATTTATCCTTGATATTAAAACCTTAAGTTTAACAAAAAGGCAATAGAGATGCTCATAGATTTGTTTCTAAAGCTGATGCAGGTATCTCATTCCTAAAGAGGTCTGAAATAAAAGAAGTGTGCAATAGCGTGGAACAAAGCCAGAGGTAAGTAATAGTGGAAAGATTGTAATGTAGAAGGTCTGGAAAGGCAAATATACAACCTTCAAATTTACTACTTTACAGGGAAAAACTACATAGCCAAAGCAACTGAAACAGCTTCAAACAAGTGAACTCTGTTCAAGCCGTGTGGAAATGCATGATTCTGTGAGTGTTTCTCTTCTCCCTCCCGTGCACATTTCCTTTATCTTGCTGTGAAATTACTGGAATGTAGAGTGGCTTTGGCTGTGTGCGCTATCCAGGTGACTTTGCTGTGGAGCTCAGTTCCTAATTATGTCATTTGATGCTTTTACATCATAATTAATAATTTCAGAAGACTGCATTTTGTATGCAAAATGTCCTCAAGCAAAAATCCCTGAACACTTTGCAGATTCTAATTAATTAAGCTTCACAGCCCCTTAAGAAGTAGGCAAACATCATGGCCCCTGTTTTCCAGCTGGATGAACTGAGGAACAGAGTGAATATTACATGTTTCGGCTTTTACAGCTGCAAGCAGTCCTACTTACCCTGCTGCAAGTCAGTTATTTCAGCGAATCCTCCAATCCTTCCAGTGTTTGAAGAATCTTGGTCAGTCAATGACCATGCAGGGGAGCTGTGAGTCTAGGAGTCCTAGCTCACCAACATGCATTCAAGTGTTAGGCCCAGATATTACGCTGATTCAAGTCAAGTTGTTATATTAATTGAGTTGCTTTAAGTTTTAGACACCTTCAGCACTTGTATTAGTAACAAAATGATGAGATTTCATTCTGCAAAGGATTCAGACATTGCTGGGCAAACTGCAATTTATTTTATCATACACATGAGACTAGAAGAGTTATGAAAACCAAATATTTTGATGAAAAACAAATATTTTGAAGATATAAATCTTTTTCACAAGGAATTCTATGGCAAAGAAGAAAATGCATCCACTTCAGATTTGTTGATAAATTGCATCAAAAGCAGCAGTACAGAATCTATGCTCTTGTTTGTCTCTGAAGTCTGTGGAAAATGCTCCATATGTCAGTAATGCACAGATATATAGGATATATAAGCACATGAGCTGGGCCTTGCTCCGGTGAATCTCATGGTAGCTTTCACACTGATTGCATAAAGAAGAGGCTTAGGCTTCAAAGTCTGGAACTCAATGCGGAGAGGCAGAAGTTTGTTTTGATTTGTATTATGTTGCAAAACCCAATGCCCTGGATCAATTTGCACCGGGTGCACTTGTCAGTAGGTAAAATCTGAATTTTTGAGTTCAGTGCACTGTTCTGTCAGATGCTAACGCTTAGTTGATGCTATCTGATAGAAGTAGCTAGTACTAAGATTAACATTCATTAAATACACAAAGTCTGGACAGAGAAATCATACTTCGAAGAGCACATAGCAGAAATCTGATATCAGCAATGAGACTGCACCTGGAGAGGAATAGCTTCAAAATTAGTCAGTACTATTTCTGGTTACCCCTAGGAGTGATCAGTTAGTCTTTGTGGGTGCTGTAGCAATGAATGCCAACACAGTAGTGAGAGCTGGTCAAAAAATTAGTCAATTTTGGCAAAGATTTCCCCTAAATTGCTTTCTTGACTGTTGAAATTTTTTTTTGGAGGGGGGAAGGGTGTTTTGGCCACATAATTTTGTTTCATCAAAGGCTATATTAGAATTTCACTTTCTGCATTTGTGGATCACCTGATGTTTTATTGCTTTTCAGGTTCTGTTCCCTCTAAAACAGATTGTCTAAAACAGCTGTTTACCTAATTTCCCTGGGGTTACTTAGCATTACTACTGACTGTGCATAGAGTATAATGATATGCAAATGTGAGGCAAAATGTCTTATAAAGTACATGTGTTTTACATACATATATGTAGGAAAAGCTTCTATTGGGTGATATCAGAAGTGTTCAACAGTGAAAGTAAAATTTTGCACAGTGTAGTAGTTTGTAGCTTCACAGTAAAAAGGCTGTTGGAGCAGAAGGGTACCTGGCACCCAGCACTGGGTTTGGTGGCAGATCCCTTTGCAACACCAGCCATTCAATTCTGTTTGCCGCAGAAACCTTTCCTTCCATTTGTCTTCTGCATAATTAATTACAAATTTTTACCAGTCTTAGCAGGAAAAGGAAGAGGCCTCAGGTCTTGCATAGTCACCAAACAAGTATCCTTGTTTCAGTTATTCAGTGTGCTGAGCCGGTGTGTGAGTGTTCCACTTATTAGTCTCTTTTTCCTTGTCTGTCTACCTTCCTCCCCTTCAGTCCCTCCCTCCAATTTACAGTGCCTGTAAGTAAAATAAAACAAACTTTTAAACTCTCAGCTTCCACAGAGAATACCAGGGAGCAGCAAGCAAAATGAATAGGAAGAATCACAAAAACACATCCCTGAACCAGAAACCCTAAATTAAATTTGTCAACTTACCTACGAACTAAAAGCTTTCTCTGAATGCTGCACTGCAACTTAAAAATCGGATTAAGCACCTCCATCATGATGTTTTTGTACCACTAAAGTCAAACTGGCTTCACAAGAAGAATGTCACGATCAATGCAAAAGTGCAATTTCTTAGAGTTTGGTTAAGTACATTAGCAACTGGGTGGAAATAATCACAAATCACAGTCCCTAAATTTTTTGAAAGCAAGGCCAGGAGGCCAGGATCATTCAGTGAGGACTGAAAGCTTCACTAGATTCCATTAGAACATAAACATAAGCAGTATTATCCTTCCCAGGGGTGCTTTCAGGGCCTTTTTATGCTTCACCATACAGTGAAGAGCTGTTTAAACTAAGGTGCCTTTAATACCTTCTGTTTCCTTAAGTCAAATGATCGAACTGTATCATCTCACCCAGTACTTAGGTTTTAAGGGTGACATTAATAATTTCTAGAACTGCAGAGGGCAAATTGCTTAACCCTTCCCAAAAGAGCAAATATTTTGAACTATTTGAACATTTCAGATGGGATCTGAACTAAATCATCTCACTTACTCATTGCTAGAGCCATGGCATGAAAGACATGAGACAGTGACTGAAACCCACAAGCTGATGGAAAGGAAAGTTTAATTTTGAATTACGCTTTGCTTTTCCCAAGATTCTGGTCTTTCAGAAATGTTAAAAGCACCACATGGACTTTTACCTAGTGCTTTTAAATACTGAGAGGACCTCAGTAATCATCCTGTGAAGGTTAGACACTCAGTCTCTTTGATTTTCCAGTCACATCTATTTTCCCTTATGATTCACAACAGCCTATAATCTGCTATCTGATTTCAGGCCCTTTTGTGAAAGTGACCGTCAGGTTTTCAGCCTTGCTGTGTAAAGCTTTCTGGTTTCAATCTCTAATGTGCTTAAGATCATTTGTATAATTTTCCAAGCTTTGGTATCAGAACGAAGTTCTCAAAGTGACAGTATGGATAAGATTCTGGTTAATGGGCCTGTTTTAGGGGTCAAAACCTTGCCTGTGTACCAGTGAGAGAAGTCTGATCTTGTAGAAAGAAAATTGCCCCTTTACATAATCAGGGTAAGACGTAAACCAAAAAGCAGGTATTTGTTAGTAGATGAGAAAACTACAGAGGAGGTAAAAGGACAATGAGGGACTATATGAAAGAATATTCACCAGCTATGTTGTGATGAACTCACTGCTCTCTTTCATCCCTGTTGCCTATGCCCAGCAGCAGTCACCTTGTAATGCTTGCTGCTATCTTTTCTTGCTTCTTTTTTGAGGCAGAGAAAAGATGCTTTGTATGCACTGCCCCTTTCTCTCTTTTCACAACAACAGTGCTACACAATTTTGGATTAATCCTGTTTGTACATGATTGAATTCCTCCACCCTCAGTAGGAAACATTTAGTGCCATATTGTTATGCAGAAGCCACTGTTTGTTTATCTGATATACACCTTTTTTTTTCCTTTGAGTTGTCATCTTGGTCAACAACTGTGAAGCCTTAAGGGAAAGTAGCTCTTAGCAGCCTTCTGCAGTTGTACTTTGACATAAAACGTCACAAGAAAGACATGATAGAAAGCATTCATATCTTTGTTTCCAAAAGCAGTTGATTTGACTTCTAACCTTCTTTCTAAGCAATTGACACAGATAATCTTTCACATACACAAGTCAGTATGGTCATGTCGTCCTACTCAGAAAGACCAATCAGTTCTCTTCTTTGTAAAACTGCAAAAATACCAGGCAAAATTTTCCAAAAACCATAGATATTTCTCAACTGCCTTTTCATCTACCCATCTCTCTATCAATTGATTTATTTTTATTTCAGCGTATCTACAAGATGTGCTACAGAAAATGAACTCTAGGAATTTTCCTACCAGACAGAGAGGACAGAGAAATTCAAACCTGAATTTCATGGACAGCCATGAGGTCAATCATTACCAATCATCTCCACAAAAGACCAAAAGAGAAATTGTTCATGCTATTTCTTCTTTGCCTCCATCTCCTTTATATGCATGTGCCCTTACCTGAGTTTCATTAATCTCATCATATTTCATATGGATTTAGTGTAATTAGTAATGGAAGCATAATTTCATTTATCAGATACTAATGATTTAGAAATAAAATAAAGTCTGCTGCAAAGGCCAACTATGTTAAAAAAAAAACAACCCACCTTCTTACATGTTTTGAACATTTCAATAAGCTGGAATCTGCCTCAGTAAAGCATTTGGAACAGGTTTTTATTCAGAGATTGTTCATCATGATTTTTCCCTTAGGATGAAGAGTGTAATAGTTCTTAAAGATGCCTTCTTTACCTTACATGACTTAAAAAATTGATCCTCAGATGAATTATAGAGTTGCAGCTGAACTGGGATCAAGGAACATTCTGAAGCTTCCCTCAGGACAGCCTCTTTAATTTCTGTCCAGTCAGCACTGCTGTCTAACTACTGTAACCAGTTTCGATTTTTATATTTTTAACTTCTCTTATTAAATGTTCCAAGACATTTATGAAAGGGAGGTTTTTTTGATCGCTTTGTTTCTTCTTAAACCTATAATGTGAAGAACACAATTTCTACTGCTCCTTTGGGAGGTAAGGGAGAAGCAGGGAAAAGTCTCTGCTACAAAGGCTCTAAAGCAGGAGTTACTTGCTTATGCCACCCACATTTGCACTTAGCCATGATGAAATCTTATAAGTATAGATTACTATGGACAGTAAAGGCCATTATAATAATCTAGTCTGACTCCACTGCACAGCACAGACCAAAGACCTTCACCAATCATTCCTGCATCAAGGCTGTAACACTAAGCTATAATCTGTCTTTTAAAAAAGCACTCTAACTTGATTAGAAGAGCTATCACGTCTTATAATAGGTTGTTCCAGCAGCTAGTTATCTTCACTTAAAATTTGTGCATTCAAGTACATCGAGCTCCAGCCTCTGAAATTTGGATCTGTTTATTCTGCATTGAGGAGTCATAATTCTTTTACAATTAGGTATTACTTGATTGTGACCTTGGCCTTTTAACCTTCCTTTGAATAGGCTAAATAGAGTGCTATTCATTCCAACAAAATATCAAACACTAACATTCAACTGAGCTAGTAAAAACATTAGTATGTTTCATTATTAAACCATAATGGCATGAATAAACATTTACATTAAATATCTAAGAAAACAATTATTAGAACTCAGGGTAGCTTTTCTTCATTATTGAACCCCTATGATAATGTCAAACAACCTATAAATACGCTCACATTAAGCAAAGTGGGTATAGTTCAAGGTTAGAAATAACTTATATGATTAAACCTGTGTATTGTTTCTGGTGACTTTATCCTTCAGACATCAAGTACTCCTGATACCAAGGAAAAGGAATGATGACTATGGTGCTCTGTAGTTGTGTATAGGTCATTCTAGAACATGTACTGTATAAACATGTCATAGTTTGAACTTTAAACTAGATTTCATAAAGTAGAGCCTGCATTGTTACACTACCGTCAACTGACAAAGTATATTATTTAGCTAACCCACGAAGGACCTTTGTTTTGACCAGTGATGCTGTAGTCTCCTGTGCTTACAGATGAATGTGTAATGCTAATGGTGACCAGTATTCCTTTAGATACCTCATCTGTGGTCTATATCCTCATGTAGGTTGTGATGAAACTAATCGCAGAGGTCACATCTGAAGCAAAGTGCTATATCAAATATTTTTCAGCCTTTTATATCTTAACTTTCTGATTTTTACTCATCTACAAAACTGCAATATATAAAGTTTCTCATTCATTTGATGATTTAATACATTTTTTTTGGTAAAAGCCCCAGGTTTTTCTTGTTTCTTCCTTAATTACATCACCCTGAAGATTATCTAGAATATGAGATGCTACATTACCAGTGTTACTATTCTTTTTCATAATGTTATCTTGAAAGGCATAAGATATATCACATTGTGTCATGAAACCCTCATATTCAGATCTGATAGCTGTGTGCCTGGTTTAACAACATGGTGAGAGACAGAAATATATCCCTGCTGTACCCGATCTTATGTTACTGTGGAAGAAGAGAGATAAATCCATACTAGTGATAGCTGCTACTTCATGTCACCTGCACAGATTTCCTGATGCAGCTCAGATGAGCTCCAATGTTCCTCCTTTGCACTTCCTTTCATATTACTCCCTTCTGCTATCCAGATTCTCCAGGTCTTGATTAGATTTCCAGCTTATACTTTTATGACAACAAAAGTTATCAGTTTATGGCACAGCCTCAGTGGAATAAACATTCCGCAAACACACACATGGCCTTTCAGCCCTAATACAAATATAATTGGCAGGTCAGAGAAAAGATGGGAAAGGGAAATAGCTGTTTTAAAATAAATGCAGGGAATGGAGATATAGTTATCATTAAAAAAGATAATGGTTCCGATGAAGTGCCAAGAAACGAACAGAGAGCTCCACTTCCATTAAATCATAAGAAAAATATTACTTCCCCTAGAAGTTAGATATGAGACTGGGGAATGAATATGTCAGCAAGGATGTGTGGAAGACAGCTTCCTTCTGCAAGTAATAGAGGAACCGACAAGGAGAGATGCCATGCTTGACCTAGTCCGCACCAACAGGGAAGGGTTGGTTGGAAATGTGACGCTCCAGGGCAGCCTTGATTGCAGTGATCATGAGATGGTCAAATTTGAGATCTTCAGGACAGTGAGAAGAGCGTGCAGCAAGCTCAACTGCCCTGAACTTCAGGAGAGCAGACATTGGCCTCTTCAGGAACCTGCTCAGTAAGGTTCCATGGGATACAGCCCTAGAGGGCAGAGTGGCCCAGGACTGTTGGTTGATATTCAAGGATCACCTGCTGCAAGCTCAGGAGTGATACATCCCTACTAGAAGGAAGTGCTGCAGGAGAGCCAGGAGACCTCCTTGGATAGATAAGGACCTGCTGAGGAAAATTTGAAGGAAAAAAGAGGCTTATAAAAGGTGGAAGCAAGGACAGGCAGCCTTGGAAGAATACAGGGATGCTGTCTGGGAAGCTAGGGACCAGGTTAGGAAAGTTAAGGCCCACTTAGAATTAAACTTGGCTAGGGATGTTAAGGATAACAGGAAGGGATTCTATAGGTACACTGCAAATAAAAGACAGACTAGGGACAATGTGGGCCCTCTCCAGAAGCTATCAGGAGAACTGGCTACCCTGGATTTGGAGAAGGCTGAGGTTCTTAATGTCTTCTTTGCCTCAGCCTTCACCAGAAAATGCTCTGACCATACCACCCAAGTCTTGGAAGGCAGATGCAGGACTGTGAGAATGAAGACCCTGGGCCCACTGTAGGAGAGGATCTGGTTCGAGACCATCTTAGGAACCTGAACGTATACAAGTCCATGGGACCTGATGAAATCCATCCACGGGTCCTGAAGGAGCTGGCAAATAAATCTGCTAAGCCACTGTCCATCGTATTTGAAAAATCATGGCAGTCAGGTGAAGTTCCCGATGACTGGAAAAAGGTAAATATAACCCCCATTTTCAAGAAGGGGAAAATGGATGAGCCGGGGAACTACAGAGCAGTCAGTCTCACCTCTGTGCCTGGCAAAATCTTGGAGTAGATTCTCCTGGAAGGCATGCTGAGGCACATGAAAAACAACAAGGTGGTTGGTGACAGCCAGCATGGCTTCACTAAGGGGAAATCCTGCCTGACCAATCTGGTGGCCTTCTATGATGGGGCTGCAGAACTGATGGACAGGGGTAGAGCACTTGATGTCATCTACCTGGACTTGTGCAAAGTGTTTGACACTGTCTCACATGACATCCTTGTCTCTAAGTTGGAGAGACATCAATTTGATAAGTGGACCATTCAGTGGATAAAGAACTGGCTGGATGGCCGCACACAAAGAGCTGTGCTCAATGGCTCAATGTCCAGCTGGAGACCAGTAACGAGCAGTGTCCCTCAGGGATGGGTGTTGGGACCGGTCTTGTTCAACATCTTCGTCGGTGACATAGAAAGTGGGATTGAGTGTGCCCTCAGCAAGTTTGCTAATGACACCAAGCTGTGTGGTTTGGTTGATACGCTGGAGAGAAGGAATGCCATCCAGAGGGACCTTGACACACTTGTGAGGTGGGCTGATGCCAACCTGATGAACTTTAACCATGCCAAGTGCAAGGTCCTACACCTGCGTCGAAGCAATCCCAGGCACAGCTACAGGTTGGTCAGAGAAGAGATTGAGAGCAGCCCTGCAGAGAAGGATTTGGGGGTGTTGGTCAATGAAAAAATGAACATGAGCTGGCAGTGTGCGCTTGCAGCCCAGAAAGCCAACCACATCCTGGGCTGCATCAAAAGGAGCGTGACCAGCAGGTCGAGGGAGGTGATCCTGCCCCTCTACTCTCCTCTCCTGAGACCTCACTTGGAGTATTGTGTGCAGTTCTGGGGTCCTCCACATAAAAAGGACATGGAACTGTTGGAACAAGTCCAAAGGAGGGCCACGAGGATGATCAGAGGACTGGAGCACCTCCCATATGAAGATAGGCTGAGAAAGTTGGGGCTGTTGAGCCTTGAGAAGAGAAGGCTGCATGGAGACCTCATAGCAGCCTTCCAATATCTGAAGGGGGCCTATAGGGATGCTGGGGAGGGACTCTTCATGAGGGATTGTAGTGATAGGACAAGGGGTAACGGGTTCAACCTTAAACAGGGGAAGTTTAGACTGGATATGAGGAAGAAATTCTTTAGTGTAAGGGTGGTGAGGCAGTGGAATGGGCTGCCCAGGGAAGTTGTGAATGCTCCATCGCCGGCAGTGTTCAAGGCTGGATTGGACATAGCCTTGGGTGGCATGGTTTAGTGAGAGGTGTCCCTGCCCCTGGCAGGGGGGTTGGAACTAGATGATCTTAAGGTCCTTTCCAACCCTAACTATTCTATGATTCTATGATTCAGAAAGGCTGGTGATAGCTCCAGAGCAGGACCACCTGATCTTTTCCAGGACTTGCTTCTGAATGAACTTTGTGATAGACAAAATAACATTTTTTCCATGGCTTCATTTTCAGAAATGACTAAAATACATCAGTTTAAATTTTATAAAAATATTTCAGTATACATGATTATAGAAATCATTTATTCCAAAGCTGAAGTTTAGCAATATCATAAGCAACTGAAACCAGGAAATTTTAATGCAAGACATTGGGAAAACTCAAATAAGTGATGTTGCCAAGCCTACCTGTAATATAATCAAAGGGAAAATTTCTATTAGATATCAGAAGAGGGGTGTCTGTTTTTCAAATGTAAAATGTCTTGAAATTCAGAAGCTGGTTGTAGAAGAGATGGTAAGTCAAAAAAAACCTGAAATGCAATAGCATGCACAAATCCTGGTGAGCTAATCTTGACAATCAGAAAGGCTGCTTTCTGAACTACCGTGACTCCTGTAGTTCTTTTCAGCTTCAAAAAAACTTAAAGATAATTGGGGTGCAAAGATTCTGTGAAGGGTTTGAGCCATCAAACCTCCTTGAGCATCTTAAACAGAATGCATGTGTTCTCCCTTGGCACGAACATGCTCTACCTGGCTGTGTTCCGTCACCTATAGAGCTGGATGCAGAAGCAACCATCCACACACTGCATGGCATCTGTAGTCTTGGAAGAAAGAGCAGATTTAAGATTGTGGAGTAGTTTGTGTGAAAACCCAGAGATTCCTCTGTCCAGTGTACATCAGATCCTATATGCTTTGATATATGAGGTTGAATAGAGGAAGGGATCTGATAATTTCGGAACCTAGCTACTAAAAAAGCAGTACTTAGTTGTTTGAAAGGGAAGGTTACATTATGATAATTGCAAAGCAATGCAGGATGCCCTCGTGATTGTTGGAATTTTGTAATCAAATTCCATTGCATTGTGAATCACTTTTTCCCACAGATCATCTGCCTCAGTGCACATATTCAAAGGCACAACAAAAGGAATAAGAAATCCTACCAGATGTCTCTAAACATGTGTGGTGTCTCTCCTTGTGTGGTGGCTTGAACAGACCATGGCATCCCAGCTAACCCACTTCTCTTTTTCTTCCACCTGATGACATTGGCCTTCATCCCTAAGATGACCTGATGAGTAGGGGTTAAAGAGATGCAGGAGATGCTGTAGAGAGATGCAAGGTTGCATTGTACAGGTTTTCACAGCAAATGTGCAACGTGGTGCATATTCTGGGATGGCACAGTTGCAGTACGGTTGTGATTTTATTTCATTGTTTATGTCATTGCAGACTGTTTCACGGATGCAGGGCAGGTGCCTGAGGCGGAATATCCCTGTGTGGCTTTGGGGTTTTGTTTGTTTTGGTGCTTTTTCTTCTAACTTTGAAATCTTACAAAACAGACTAGATTGTAACTCTTACAATGTCTCAAAATCAGCCAGCAACAGGCCAGCTTCCATCAAAAAGATAAACAATGAATTAAAGAGATTTCTTGGGTGAGCATGTGTGTTTATGTGAAATGTTTACTAATACCTGTTGTCTGAACAGCAAGAGACTAGAGATCAATGGGTTTATGTGCCTGCTGGGAGGAACAAAGAGAAATTGGTCTAATTTGGAAGAGAGATGATTCTGCCTGGATGTAAGGAAAATCTTTGTAACTGATAGGGAGGCAAAAGCCCAACTCAGGACAATCTGTCATTGAGGGCTTTCTAGAAGAGGGTGGGCACACATCCGTGAGGGATGATGCAGGAACAGCTACTCTGCAGCAGTCCAGGGTTATGTCCTAAATCCCTTGAAGTTTTTGTCTTTGGTTTTGTGGTTAGCAAACCATAAATAGCTAAAGTTTAATCTTAATGTACAGAGAAAGGCTGTTTTTCCTGGTGTAAATTCAACTAAATATTTCAAAACAAAAAACAAACCAAGCCAAAAAACAACAACAAAATTAACCCTCCAAAGCAAAACCTGTTCAGTGAAAGGACAGCACGGACTTCTGGCAACTCATATGTCCTTGATTAGCTATGTGACTTCTGGGCTGAGAAAGGTTATTCTTTACATGGATCTACAGCAGGAAATACTCTGCAGTCTGTCAGAGTTTAAGGACTGCTTGCTCACTTGGAGTATTGTGTGCAGTTCTGGTGACCTCCACATAAAAAGGACATGGAACTGTTGGAACAAGTCCAAAGGAGGGCCACGAGGATGATCAGGGGACTGGAGCACCTCCCATATGAAGATTAGATGAGAAAGTTGGGGCTGTTGAGCCTGGAGAAGAGAAGGCTGCATGGAGACCTCATAGCAGCCTTCCAGTATCTGAAGGGGGCCTATAGTGATGCTGGGGAGGGACTCTTCATGAGGGACTGTAGTGAGAGGACAAGAGGTAACAGGTTCAAACTTAAACAGGAGAAGTTTAGACTGGATATGAGGAAGAAATTCTTTAGTGTAAGGGTGGTGAGGCACTGGAATGGGTTACCCAGGGAAGCTGTGAATGCTCCATCGCTGGCAGTGTTCAAGGCTGGATTGGACATAGCCTTGGGTGGCATGGTTTAGTGGGAGGTGTCCCTGCCCCTGGCAGGGGGTTTGGAACTAGATGATCTTAAGGTCCTTTCCAGCCCTAACTATTCTATGATTCTATGATACCTGGTGCTCTGATACCAAGTTGCAGGTGAAGCTGTGAGTTTCTCTTCTTCCTTTCTCCTCAACTATCTCCCACTTTTTTAGTCCTTTTTGCAATACTTCTGTGCCTATCTGCGTGTAGTGATAGGACAAGGGGTAACGGGTTCAAACTTAAACAGGGGAAGTTTAGATTAGACATAAGGAAGAAGTTCTTTACTGTAAGGGTGGTAAGGCACTGGAATGGGTTGCCCAGGGAAGTTGTGAATGCTCCATCCCTGGCGGTGTTCAAGGCCAGGTTGGACAGAGCCTTGGGTGGCATGGTTTAGTGTGACGTGTCCCTGCGCATGGCAGGGGGGTTGGAACTAGGTGATCTTAAGGCCCTTTCCAACCCTAACTATTCTATGATTCTATTCTATGATTCTATATATCTCCAGGATTTGAAAGTCAGTGTTACAATTCCCTCAAAGCCTTATGAAACTCAGAATCTCTGTCTCAGTAAATCTATTCTGGCAATGCCAGCAACGTGCCCAAGCCCCCTAGATTTCTCTGTGATAGGATTTTCTTTCAGGTGAATGCAGAACATCTTTCATAACCAGTCAATAAAACAAGGAAGACAATCCAGTGGCAAAGTCAACTGATGTGTGCAATCAAGGAAACCTGATAATCTTTTTTTTCCAAGTAGATCTGGCAATTTTCAAACCAATTTTGTCAATCAAACAAAACCAGGTGTGGCAGCTAAAAATAGAACTGTAACCTTAAATAGAATCATAGAATAGTTAAGGTTGGAAAGGACCTTAAGATCATCTAGTTCCAATCCCCCTGCCAGGGGCAGGGACACCTCCCACTAAACCATGCCACCCAAGGCTATGTCTAATCCAGCCTTGAACACCGCCAGCAATGGAGCATTCACAACTTCCCTGGGCAACCCATTCCAGTGCCTCACCACCCTTACAGTAAAGAATTTCTTCCTCATATCCAGTCTAAACTTCCCCTGTTTAAGTTTGAACCCATTACTCCTTGTCCTCTCACTACAGTTCCTCATGAAGAGTCCCTCCCCAGCATCCCTATATATTTTGTTCTGATAAAAATTTGGGGTCACTTTTCTCTCTTCCAAAAGAATTCTAAGCACAAAGCTTGATAAACTAAATTAGAGAATTGCTAGGTTCTGAACAAATGTAAATTAGAAACTTTCTGTGTAACAAGGATAAGTTTCATAGCCTGTAGCAAAAAACTATACACTTGGAGAAGCATAAAAATCTGCATTATGATAATCAAAAATATGTTTGTTCAAGTACCTCATGTTTAGATCTGCCTGAACTAGCCATAAGAAAGACTCTATCTTTACTGCTTTTTATGTTTAATGTGATAGAAGCAAGAAGCTTCTGTATAATTGTGACCTTATTGTTAGAGACGACACAAATAGAAAATAATTATTTTCTAGGAAAAAAAAGTATAGAAAGATATTAAAACGTATGGACACATAAGGATAGAGTAAGGTGATTATGGTAACTGCCTGAAAGGTTTAGCACAAAGAGGTTTTGTAATACATTACTTAAAAAGACCTATCAGGCATCTGAGTGGGTCCCTCCATGTGGGATTGTCTGTAAAAGCACAGCCTGTAAAAACTAGAATTATAGGATGACATGAGGAATATTGCTGAGGCCTGACTCACACCCCTGTTAATGAGAGGTAACTCTGTAGGCTTCTATAGAATAATGTTTTATGAAAGGTGCAACGGTGAATAAAAAGTCCTTTTTGTATCACCTAAGTTCATCAAGTGTGTACCTCTGCTGGTTCTCAAATACAAGCAATAAACCAGACACTCACTCTGAGAAGTCTAATTTTTCTAGCAGAATTCAGATGATGTATCAGAGGAAGTTGAGTATAAACATCATGTGTGACTGGATTAGTTTTTTATGTTACTGTATTTTACTTCATGAATTTCAGTTTAGAATAACAAAGATTAAACCATTTTCCAATAATTGCTTCAGTACGTATGCAGGAGATTTGACTTTCTCCTGAATGCTTACACAGATATATGCATAAGGTGAGGCTTTACTTCTCAAGTATAAATGGTTACAAGAGGAAGAGGAGAACATATGGCTCAGAACAATAAGAGTGATAATTAGCAATCTGGATCCTGACCGTATTCTCTGCTACCTGATTTTATGAGCATTATCAAATCAAAGCAAAAATGTGCTAAGGAGAATAAGGATGAATCAATGCATGGAGAACTGAGGGCAGCATAACACATACTTTGATCCTATGGCAACTGAATTATTTAGATTAAAGATTGGAAAATGATCTCTCTCCATAATTTCACTAGCAATCTCAAACCAAAGAACATTTCATTTCCTTACTTCATTACCTCAGTCAAGAGATGGAAACAGTAACAGTAGGACTATAAAGAATGATATTTTTATGCTTATTATTTAATAAGGTTTCTTTGAGTGTACACTATAATCCTGTTCTGGAGGTGAAGAGAAAAATATAGAGACAGAACTGGTATTGGAAGTTAATATTCCCTGGGTTACAGAAGGAACATTTATTAAAGCAGTAGTAAAACAAGTCTTTTACACAGGGCCTCTTGGACGTGCCATCAGACCCTTTGGTGAAATTCTGTGTGCACAGTCTACTTGGACAAACAAGCTTTGCATGTGAAGACTCTGCCATAAGCATTTGCAGATGTCGGGTTTAATCTCCTGAGCCTAAAAGACCTGAAAGCGGCATGAGGCCAAGGCCCCCCAGCAGACGTGCCCTTGTGTGATCTCACCTAACAGATGCAGGAATTAATGTATTGTGAGATATTCTGCTTAGCCTCCTTGCGACTTTAACATGAAAGTTCTGAGTATCGGTGTTTCAATTTGTGCTCTTCCACGACCTGGGCTGAACTGCCAAGGCAGTTTGCTGGGACTCACAGAGTGGTCATTCCTCATTCTCCCTTTACGGCAAATTCAATCCAGCTAGAACTTAGGCCACAGTCACTGCTCACACAAAAGCAGATAGGAATATAGAATCATAGAATGGTTTGCATTGGAAAAGACCTTAAGATCATCCAGTTCCAAACCTCCTGCCACAGGCATGGATGCCTCTCTCCAGATCATGACGCCCAAGGCTGTGTCTGACCGGGCCTTGGGCACTGCCAGGGATGGAGCATTCACCATTTCTGTTCCAGCACCTCACCACCCTCATAGTAAAGAGCTTCTTCCTTATTTCTAACCTGAACTTCCCCCGGTTTTGAACCCATTCCCCCTTGTCCTATCACTACAATTCCTGAGGAAAAATCCCTTTCCAGCATCCTTGTAGTCCCCCTTCAGATACTGGAAGGCTGCTCTGCGGTCTCCACGCAGCTTCTCTTCTCCAGGCTGAACCACCCCAACTTGCTATAAGCTCTGAGCCTGCGTGCCTTTTACCTGCTTTTGTCAAAACTGTTCAAATATAAGTACATATTTTCTGGGCCACAGAAATTGTGGTTTTCTTCCTGCTTCAGACTGAGCATTACAGAGTTCAGGACTGAAGGTCAGGTCTTTCCTTCCTTGCTATGAATGCTGTAAGACTTAAATTCCTGGTTTACGCTTTATTCTGTATGGAGGAAGAGTTTCCACCTGTGAATGAGAGTGGCTCTCCCCTAAGAAAATGTCTCTCCATCCCACCCATCCCACCATGATTTTCCCAGCCACAATGTGCTTCGTGTGCATTTTTAGCAGACTCTCATTTGTACTCTCCCACTCTCATTACATGAGCTTTCTGCCCTTATATAATGTATAGGGAAGAAAATGCCTTAATTTGAGAGTTTACAAATCACCAGAGTTCAGTACAGGGCACAGATGTGAGTACTTTGATACTTAAGTCCCTGCAGAGAGATAGCTGTAAATGAACAATGCCACCTGGCTATATCATGAGTGTTACTACTGCATCGTATAAAGGTTTCCTATTGTAAAGTTTAAATCTATATCTTAATTTGTCTACAGGATTATTTTGCTTACAGACTTATATCTAGAGCGTGACTGAAGGATTTACTGAGATGACATGTATGACAGCATAAAAACAAATATTACTACAGGACTATTTTTAACACACCAGAAGCATACCCCTAATTGAATCTTGCCTAGTGGCCTGGGAATACGTCTTATGTAGAATTGATTAGGCGCTCCTGAGCTAGCAGGAAACATGCATGCAAGAGCACATGACGTAAATAAACCTCTGATGCAAAAAGGTTCAGAATAGAGCTCTTAAGAGAGATGTTTCCTACAGGCAGCTCTTGGCACTGGCTTTGTTTAGAAAAGCCTCATGATCTCACAGAAAAAGAATTCAGCTTCTACGCATTTGATGTGTTTAGAAATGCAGATACCTTTGTCTCTGGCATTTCTGAAGGCTTGTCAGATTTGGGTTGCTCTAAGATGCAAAAAAATATTCAGAGAAATGACCTTCTTTTCCTTTTGTTAACACAGTATCCCAAATTAACCCTCCTGTTCTAGTTTCTGTTTCCTTTTGAGTCAAGACTTCCCAGCCGAATGCAACAATATTTCAGGATACAGCTCACCTATTTGCACGCTGAAGTGCTCTGAAAGCACAAACACACACATAGCCCATCTATCAATCAATAATTCTTTAATAACTAAGGTACACAAAGAAATTTTGTAATCATATTCTACGGGATAAGTATAAATCTACTCTGAACCCTCTTCCAGCCCTCTCGTCCCTCAGAAAGCAAAAGCAGATTTTGATCCATTAGCTGGGAGTTTGTTTGTGCTATTAGTCAAATCTTCAGAAACGATCTCCAGAACTCTCTGATAGGAAAGCAGGATTACAAACTGCCACTTCTTTCATTGCCACCTGCTACTCAAACTGTTTTTTACAATAACATAATTGACACCACACCTGTTCCTACCAGTGTAAATACAGCATGTACCAACATAAAGAACAATGTCCCCAAAGCACTTCAGCCTGTGAATTATGATTAAGGACATGATTGCCCCTTGCTGTGGAAAAAGTTACAGAGGTTTCTGAGATGCCACTGACATCCAGTGCTCCAGGACACCAATCTCCTGTGATTTTATCCCTTCTCACAAACCAACTGACATTGATGAGCAGCAATTGTGGCTGGTAAACTGGAGGATGCTGCAGGGTTTCTCCTGGTGCTTGCCCTCATACTGTGCTGAGCAGTGACATAAGGAGGTGCAAAGCATCATGTCCTCAGCAGTCAGGCTGGGGAGCCTGTTTCCTTCAAAAAGCTTTGCTTTGCAATCCCCAGCCACAAGCCCCTTTCCAGTAGCTCTCCTCAGTAGTGAAGGGGAGAAGCAATGGATGATGTGGCTTGCTTGGTCGCTCCTGGGGTTTGGTCAGGGTATCGCTGTTGGTTATTTACATGGAGGTTTCACAGGCTATCACCAAAAGATAAATTTAAGATTCTGCAGTGAGTGGAATTTACTGGGTGAAATCTATTACAATTGTACCTCCCTAAAAACATCCCAGCAGGGAATCTTCCCCACAGTCTTCTTTAACTACAAGAGTTTTCAGAAGCTTCTGGTAAAAAAGACAGTTAAAGGGAACAATTAAATAATAGCTGTCCTAAAGCCAACTGGAAATTGCCTTTGATATCGAAATCCATCTGTGCCAGTAAGTGAAGCCTACTGGGGAGAAGATGAAACAAAAATAAAAGTGTCATGACTACTGGTGGATAAGTAGATGAAATTCAATTAGCTTAGCTTAGCATAGTCTGAAACATGCATTCACCATTGTAAATGAAGTTTAACTTTTCCCTCTCGGTTCCACAATGGAAACTGTTCTATATACCATGCCTGAGAAAAAAACTCTGCTTTTTTCATAGAGTCATAGAGTCATAGATTCATAGAATGGTTTGGGTTAGAAAGGACCTTAAGATCACCTAGTTGCCACCCTGTGCTATGGGCAGGAATGCCTCAACCTTGACCATGTTGCCCGAGGCTCTGTCCAACCTGGTCTTGAACACTGCCAGGGATAGAGCATTTACCACTTCTCTGGGCAACCTGTTTCAGCGCCTCACCACCCTCACAGTAAGGAACTTCATCCTTATATCTGACCTGAACTTACCCTGTTTAAGTGTAAACCCATTATGCTTTGTCCCATCACTACAGTCCCTGATGAAGAGTCCTTCTCCAGGATCTTTTTCTCTTGGACTCCCCCCCCCGCCCCCCAAGTCTAATATATCACTTGAAACCTCATTTCTATATACTGAGAAACAGCGTCCATACCTATCAAGGAAAGATGAAAGTATTTGCATCATGTAGTAAATGTATATACTTACTCTATCTGAGCAGTAGCACTCTTTATTATTCACTACACAGAACACAGGTAATCTATAAATGCTAACTCTGTAGAAGTTTCTAGACCAAATTTCTGAACCTGTGCCCTCTTGAATGTTTTCTCCTCATCATCTAGCTCTGAATTTTGTGCCTTGAAACAATTGCTGTAGTATTATGTAACAGGCATTCCCTCTTAAAGCTAATAAAAATCGCCTCAGTAGCTGTTACTGCCTCAAATTCTTTTGAAAAATGACATTCTCTTCTTAATAATGATCTTCACAGCTGCATTTTAGAAGATAAAAATATAAAGCAATCTCTGCTTCAGTAATAATGATCTACTTAGTTTTCATATCTCCTTTTTAGTGAAATACTTTCAGCCATGCATATGATTAAAAAATCAGCTTGCTGATCAGTTGGCTTTAGAACTGTCACAAATTTTTCATCATGGAATATGTGGTAGATGAACCTGAACAGAGTTTACACTGATTGACAGATAGTAAATGTTTATTGATAGAATATATTATGAAAAGAAGAAATGTTGATGGCAGGGACTGAATAATGAGAGGTATTTTTTTATGACAACAAAAGTTTCCCTGAAATGGTTTCAAAAGCTGCTAAGCCATAACGATAAAAATTGGTTATAGTCCAAGCAAACAGATTTAACGTAGTGCTCTTTGCTTGGAATCAGATGCAAGACCCAAGATTTTCAAAACTCATCATCTAAAGTTATTCTTTTTAGTCCAGATTGAAGATACCTAAATTCCAAGTTTGAGTTTTTGCCATGCTAACAGAGCAGCTTATTCTGAAGACAATCAATGCTCACCATCTGAGCCAGCCCCTGCTAAGTTGTAGCCATGTGTTTGAGTAGTCTTCCTCTCAGAGCACTGTGTTTTGTTTAGTTAACATTGGTGAAATCCAGCTTCTGACAAAAGCATTACAAAATATACTCCTAATAGAGAGTACAACTAAAGGCACAAATATGCCTGTTGGGTATTCACATTATCACCTCTAAGCTAAAATGGAAAACACTAGGTCAGAAACAGTGGTATCTTGCACAAAAATCTCTGCCAACAAGTAACTTATTAGTCATCGGAATTTTTAATTCTTCCTACTATTTGTCTTGTCGGATTTCCAGAACTTTTTAATAAAAAAAAAAATCTGAAATTCTTATTTTTTCAGCTATAGACTTTTACTTTTCTACATGCTTCTGTAGCAAAATAGGAAAGAATGTACCAGAAGGAAGACAGGTGTAGAGGAATGAAAACACAGAAAAGAGATCTTTATGCCATATAGTTTGGGAGGGTTCTTCCTAACACTGGTGTTTTGCATTAAAAAAAAAAAAAAAAGGGAAAAAGGAAAAATTAAAATTCTATGAAAAATGTTGACACAATGGGAAAATAACATTGAAAACTAGCTCCAGTTCTCCTGCTACTCCTGCTAGGTAGCCAGTGGTACAAGAAGGGGGTTAATTTTTGTTAATTAATGTCAGGTTTTTCTGGGGGTTATTTTGTCATTGTTTTTTAGTTTATTTTTCATTAAAATGCCTTTGAAAACTGGATATAACCTGTGGGATGGTGTAGAGTGAAATCCCCGTTTGGTAGCATTACAGCAATATGTACACAAAGCATTCCTAGGAGAGTAAACTTATCATGATTTGGGGAGATACAGCATAAGAATCCCTATACAAACAGGAGTGAAAGACTCCCATCCTCAGTGACTTTTGTGGTAGCTTGTTTCTTTCCATTCACTGATCTAATGGCCCTTCTAGTAACACCTCTACCTGCCTCTCAAATCTGCTCACAATATCCAGGTGTTTAGGTTGAAGTCTGTCTCCCATTCCAAGGGATTTTCTTCCTTGGTCCTTCCAGACAGTGTCACCAGCTGACCTGGCTCAGAGGTGTAGTTTTATTCAAGTGGGCAGCCCACTTGGTTCTGTTCCTGTTCTTTGCAAAATCTTTTGGTGTCCTTGAAAACTGCTGATACCTGTCACAAAAAACTTGTGCACTTTCTTCCAGCAAACCCCTCTATCAGGTTTGTCATACAGTTCTCATGCAAAGACATCAGCTATTAAGGCAGCTGAACACAGTAGGTGTGTGAAAAATAAACTGCCTTTTTCAGGTAAGAGCTCCTTCTTTTTCCCACCTCTGAGACCCAGAATTCAAGTTCAAGTACAATGATGGATCATTTCTAGAGGAATTATGAATAGTTAGCCCAGGCAAAATAAGTGCTCTGTGACAACTTAGTTCCATTTCATGAATGAATGACACTTTCTCCTCCACAGTCTCTTCATAGGATTCGCTAATCAATACCAAAAGTCTCACTTCAGCAAAAGAAAGCCGAAGCTATACATTCTTCAGTATTTCTATACCTGCTTGAGAAGAACCAGTAATGTAAGAATTATATTTTGTGGTGACCTATGCTGAATCTATTTGTTTTTACTGGGCAATATATATTGTAATTATCACTTCAGCAAAACAGTAGTTAGTTTTAATAGCCCAGTTAACCTAAGCACTAATTTTCTCATCTATTTTGGGGGCTAAAATGTCACATGTTGGTTTCCAGCTCAGAACTGAAGCTTTTCTAAAAAGCTAGAGGAAAACCCAAGTAATCTGCACTGAAACATTTAATCACTGATGAAATTATGCCTATTTCCTGGTTTGGTTTCTTCTAAGCCCCATTTGGAAGCTGAGGCTGATGTACCTAATAACCATCTGAAGCTGGTGGAGGCTGTAGAATTAGTATCCTCTGTGTTCTTTCTTATGTACCATTCAAACTTATCCCCAGATACACTTACTTACCCGAAGAAAGAATTATTTTGCAGTATTACAGGTCTCCTGATGCAAAAGATTACAAGAAGGCAGCAGCATCTCCTTTATTTCTGGGAGGGGCAGCTGTGAATTATAGGAGTGAGCCTGCTTGTATTTCTGAGCTCTAACATCAGTTAATTCAATTGCAGTGCAGGAGTCATCTGTTTGAAATGAATAGGAGTCTGTAAATGCCAGCTTACAGTCATTTTGCTGTTTTATTTTCTTGTACTCACTGCACCTTTACAGGGGGGTTGTGGAACAGGAAAGGGACATAAGAAGCATGAAGAAACAAGAAGAGAAAGTGCCATTCATTAAAAAAAGTAAAATGATAATTAATGGGCATTAAAGGGGAGAAGTCAGGGGCTTATAAAACCAATATCCTATTATTAAGGAAGTCAATTCAGTTACAGAGTCAGTGCACAGACAATTACATTCTTGCAAAGGAAACCTGAGGCTATTCATGGAAATATTTACCTGACTATGTGTGTGTGTGTGATTGCTCCTTAAAAAAGAACAAAAATGGAACTGAAAGACAAAACCAAACTTTTAAAAGCACATGACAAATTTAGGTATATATTAAATCAATCTAAGGGGGCAATTCATTTTTTTAACAATAGCACATAAAAACATATTGTTACCCTGAACTGTATTTTATTTTTCCACAATGTAATCATTTAATCGAGTTGAATATTCAGCTAGAATATAAAGACAACACTCATCATTTGTTTTGAGCATTGAAGGTTTAAAAATGGCTTATTTCTGACATTTTAATCTTGGGACATATGTAGTTCTCATTGTAAGATGTGCAATTGCTTGGGAAGTTATTATAAAAATAACTTCAAAGAACAGAAGCAGAGCACACTGGTTTAGAAGCCTCATGAGTGCAGTTTTCTGGATATATGTAGGCAAAACTTTGACATTAATCATTCCAGAGTTTTTTCCACATTCAGACAATTTATCATTATTGTATCCTGAGCAGGAATCCTGCTTCTAGTAATTGAACTTGCATATAAAAAACCCCAAAACAGGAACAGCCTCAAAGACATCAAAGTCTCAGTGCAAGTGCTGTTCCCAGAATCATAGCTCCCAGAGAGATTAATAACTCCTTCCCCATGCTGTACGACAGACAGAAAGAGAGAGAAGTTTTGCACTGTATATTTGTGAATAATATGAACTGAAGCTAAGCAGGAAAACATAAGGCAAAATTCTTCCTCTAAAAATTGTTCTGGCCTTTATCTAGAATCATAGAATCATAGAATCATAGAATCATAGAATCATAGAATAGTTAGGATTGGAAAGGAACCCAAGATCATCTAGTTCCAACCCCCCTGCCATGGGCAGGGACATGTCACACTAAACCATGCCACCCAAGGCTATGTCCAATCCAGCCTTGAACACCGCCAGCGATGGAGCATTCACAGCTTCCCTGGGCAAAAGGCCTTTAAGAACATTTAGACCAACCATAACCTAACACTGCCCATCACTAAACCATGCCCCTAAGTGCCACATCTACACGTCTTTTAAATACCTCCAGGGATGGTGACTCCAACACTTCACTGGGCAGCCTGTTCCAGTGCTTGGTAACCCTTTCAGCGAAGAATTTTTTCCCAATATCCAGTCTAAACCTCCCCTGGCAAAACTTGAGGTTGTTTCGTCTCATCCTACTTGGGAAAAGAGACTGACACCCACTGGTAAATCATCAGTTCTGTAATATCTTCTGTAGATACATAAAATAGCAAACTTACAGTTTTTAGAGCTACTCCAGTGTACAAGAGTTTGGGAAAGCTACAAAAATTAGACATAAAAGTAAACATTGATGATACATATTGCAGCCTTCAAATTTCAAGTCATTCAGAGCAAAACGACACAGCAGATGAACTCCTTACCAAGTAGTACCTCAGTGACTATTCTCAAATTTCTGTTGTATGTTTTGTCTAAAAATAATGATCTAGGGCTGCTGTAGCCCTTTCTTTGTTCACAACTTTCAAAAATATTTATGACTGAAATAATATTGTGCATATCCTGCAATGAAACAAAGAGGTGAAAGGTTGAAAGGACAGGTTCAAAGCACATCGTACACTGAGCTAGCGGCCAGCAACAGAACTAGATATGAACCTGTCATGGGTGCAGCAGTAGCAGTCATTTTTCTCCGTCTTAGTAGCTGATGTAGCTCGGTGTTTTTGACTTATGGCCTGGGAACAGCGCTGATAACACCGATGTTTTCAGTTACTGCTTAGAATGTTTTGGTTTGACCAAGGACTTTCTGAGTCTCATGCTCTGCCAGGGAGGAGAGGAAGCCGGGAGGAAGCGGAGACAGGACACCTGACAAAAACTGACCAAAGAGGTATTCCATACCACAGCACATCACGCCCAGGATGAAAAAATGGAGGACAGAGACCCGGAAGGGTGGGGGTTAGCTGCTGGGGTCAGGCTTGGTACCGGATGGTGAGCAGTTGTATTCTCTTCCCTTGTATTTCCCTTGTCGTTATTATTATTGGTGATAGCAGTTGTGCTTTGTGTTATACTTTAGTTACTAAACTGTTCCTATCTCAACCTGTGGGAGTTGCATTCTTTCGATTCTCCTCCCCATCACCCCAGGACTGGGGGAAGAAAGAGGGGGGAGTGAGTGAGCAAACTGCGTGAGGGGCTTAAACCATGACAGAACCCATGTCCAGGCCTCAATAGCGTTTGCTGTTAACTTCTAAAATAGAATTTTAAAAGTTTTGGGCCCAGAACAAGCACTTTTACTCTATCTGAATAGTATCAAAGCTAAATAAAACTGCTGGCAATTAAAAGTGTTTTTGGAATCCTCATCATGACAGAAGAAGCTCCCAAAGAGTTTCTAAAGTTTATGAAGCTGGGTTGGAGCATGAATGGTACCAAGCACTTCTGGAGCTTCATAAAAGAGAGTGGAAGTGGGCAGCAAGAAAGGATTTGGTTTGATAACTAAACAGAACAATATATTCATCATCAGCAGCAATGGGACCTGTACTCTCCTGACCCCATGAACAAGTATAGTGGGGAAGAAATGTAGCCTATGGCTTCATGATCGTGTTCATTCATCACTCCCTCACCCAGGTGGGCTTCAGCTGCCTCAGCGGTGTCTGCAGATCAGAGACTACAGCAAGTAGCTACAGACCAGTTCTGATCATACCTTGCGGTGGGTGGACACAGGGAGAATGCAGATACTTTATGTTGTACTTCTGCAAGCTACATCAAGGATTACTGTACGTTAAGAGCATTTTCTAGACCTGTGATATATTTAGTAGCAACCAAATAACAAACCTTATAACATACATGGAATATACAACTGTATTGCCATGCCCTACAATAGCATCTGCCTTGTAGTTGTAGAGAATCATTACTGATATTCTGAAAGGAAGAAAAACAACTTGCAACTACAGACGTGACAACATATTCATGAACTCATGAGATAGCACCTGATCCTCTGAAATGACACTTCTACAGAAGGGTCAGGCCCCTTCCATGCAAAAATGAATGAGAAATGAAGCAATATGTATCATGGTCAGAGACTCCCCATTGCTCAGCCGTTAACTAAAGTCTTCAGCTGTGTACGGAAACACACTCATTTCCATGTTTTTATTCAGCTTATGACAGCTATGGTATACACCATGGCTAGGTGCTCTATGATTTGTATTCTTCACTGCTTCAGAGTCAGCAGATCACTGAAGACACATTTGACTTGCTGGACATAAGCATAGTTTGTTTTATTTGGGAAGAAAAAGAAACAAAACAAAACAAAACAAAACCCAAAAGCAATACTTTGGCTGCAGTTCTAAAGAAAATGCCTGTAAAATATCTGTATGTGTAAGTGACTCCATGTGTTAAGGACTGGGGCAGGGGTGGGGAGATTGGCAGGAGAAGGGAACATGATGTAGAAGTCTCTAGTCACTAAGTTAATCCTAAACAAAGACCCAGCCAAATATGTGTTAGAATTTGCACACAGCAGATAGAAAAATTTTAGCTATCTAGATCCAAAGAGCTTAAGGAAGAGATGAACAAACTTTTCTCTCCTATAACAATATATGTGCATCATTCTATAGACTGTTGTTTTAATGCTATCCAATTATTAAGACTTTCCTTTTGTTTATTCTTAGGAAGAAACATTTCTTAAGAGTCATTGGCTAATTCAGGTTGGAAGGGGCCTCAGGATGTTTCTAGTCCAGCCTCCTGCTCTAAGCAGGGTCAGTTATGAGGCCAACCCAGGTTACTCAGTGCATTACTCAGGCAGGTCCTGAAAAATTCTGAGGACAGCCAGCACAGACTTTCGGGGCAACTGAGAAATTTTATTACATGACATTAGTGCATTGGGTTAATCTAGTTGTGCTTGATTAATCAGAGAATGAAATGGTTAATTTGCATCCAAAAGTTGAAATGGCTTTTTAACATGTTTATTCCTAATGTTTATTTTTGCATTACCAAAATAGAAAAGGAACAGCTATTCCTGTAGTCCTGCAAAACATCTTCTCTGTTTTGTTTGTTTCTCCTCTGAAAGAAAAGGGAGGTGGTGGGGTAGGGGAAGGAGTAATTTCTGCCGCTAATTAGTAGTAACTCTTACCACAACAGAAACCTAGTTAACACACAAAAAGGTTATAACACCTTTTGAAAACATTGTAACCTGAGGCCAGCTTCAACCCGTGTGACAATCAGCTATCCCTCTGGAGACGGCCGAATTAGGCAAAATTGAACTGCTGCTGAACTCCTCCAGGAACAGACAGGTTCCTTCTCCTTCCACATTCACTATGCATGACTACTTTAAAAATGACTTCTACCTACTTTTTTCCTTTAATAACATGTTTGGGGACAATCCTTTCCCTTAGTTATGAAAAGTGTGAGTTTGATAGACATTGAATGGCATTTCTGAAGGTGGTAAATACTGTCAGGAAGCCTTCTCTGTACAAAACGTTCACCCGGCATTCAAGTTCCCTCTATAGTCACCACTTTGCCTGAAAAACATACACAGAATTGCTCAATGCCCCAAGACATTTGTTCCCAATGGCTGTATTGCCAGTTAAGGAGTCCATCATAGAATCATAGATAATACCTTATATTAGAATCATGTATGATATTTCTTGACTCTCTATTACTTTTTCATTCAGTTTCCAGGTAATTTCTGGATTATTGAAGACACAGGTTCAATAATCTTAAGGGAGTGACTTTCAAAGTATGAGAAAATAATGATCTACTGATCTGCATTGTATCTTGAGACAATTGGCAGGCACTAAAATGGGAGATATGAAAGATCCCTGGCTTCATCTCTTTTTCTGTCTGAATTTGAGCCTTTACCCATAAATGAGGTTGGCCATTTCAGGGACTAGTTTTGGGGGATCTTGGGTCAACTTGTTTTTTTCAGTAATACATTTGATTTCTGTACTTTGCCAGGAATACAGAAGTTCACCCTTTAGGGGTGTAAATCAGAGGTCAGTTATGCCCTGAGGATACTTGTTCAATACGTACAGGCACCCAGAAATGGGAGTGCTAATCCAACGCTGGTGACTAAAACTACAAAAATAGTCCTTAAAAAAAAGCTAACAATGCCAGTGCCTTCTCACAAACTGGAGGTAATGCCTTCCTTTTTTCTTTCTCTGTAAAACCTAAACTGCATGGCCTACTACCAGCTGGAGACAAGAAAAGGAGAGAAACATTTAGTTTATGTGTCCTGATAGGATTCATGTGCAAGTTTGGTGGACAAGCAGAACTTTAAAGCACAGGAGAACTTTATATATTGGAGCTTAGCAGGGTTCTGAGAATCAATTGTGAATTTGCAGCTGGGAAGATCAACATAAATTCGAAGCTTGTTAAGATTGACCTACCTAAATGCCATTAATCTTTTGGTTTCTCATCAGCAAAAAGGGCGAGGTAGTCCTTCCTTATGCAAAAAGACATTGACAGACTAAGTATAACAAAGGTTATGAAGCATTTAGATACTGTGATAATAGAGCTCAGAGCTGAGTGCCCATAAACCCAGGGGCCTGAGCTGCCCAGGATCCAGGAGCCTGGAAGTCTCGGCTTTCTGGCACCTTATCCAGGAGCCAGCCAGACCAGCCAGTAAGCAGTCAGGCCAACAGAAGCTGATTAATGATGTCCTGATTTCCATTGAACCTGGGGCAAAAAAACCACATCCTTTAAGAAAAGATCAGATTCCATCAAAGTGGCATTTTTCTGACAGAAGAACATGCCATCCAGGAATCTTTAATCACTTCTATAGCCAATTGTGTTGTTAAAATGACGCACCACATTCCTCTGATGTACCATGTAGCAGATCAGAAGTAGTGGTCTGATCGACTGACTAGAAGTTCCCCTTTAATCACCAACAGAAACTGCTACTGATGTAAACAAGTTAGTGCCAACCTTAGGGATGCACATTTGTAGACACTGCGCATAAGCATTTATCAATGATAAAACAGTATGGCTTGGAGTGAATCAAGAACTTTTAGCATCACTCCTGTTACTCTGAGGTACTTACATATAGCACAACTGCATTAAAGCATCTCACAGGTAGTCTGGGCAATCCTTCCAAGGCTACCTAGGAGGAGGGAAAGTACTGTCTACCCTTTGTAGATCAGACACTAAGGCATACAAGGTAAAGGCACAGCAAGCATGTGCTGCAAATTGTATTCAGACTGCAAGTAGAGACTGATTTAAACAGGTGAAAGGGAAACAGAAAGGGAACAGAAAGACAAAGCGTGAGAGTCTGCTATAATGTAATTCAATAGGCACTTATTTTCATACTCTAATCTTTGCTGGGCATTTGAAATTGCTCCTGTCAATACAGATGCAAGAGCCCTGGCTGAACACCTCTCCACACTGCACCAAAATGGGATGAGAGACACATCTAAGTAGGTGATCTCAGAGAGGGTATTCCAACCACAGACAAGATTAAGCCTTTTCCTTAGTTTAGCTGTGGCCTTTTCTTTTAAAATTTAGCTGGAGTGGCTAGTTTTTTGTTGTTTGTTTGTTTGGTTTTTTGTTTGTTTGGTTGGTTTTTTGGTTGTTTTTTGTTTGTTTTGTTTGTTTGTTTGTTTTCACGATTTCTCATATTCTTCCCAGTATTTGACATGTGTTTGCTTGCTTTCCAGATAGAGAATGTCCTTGTGGAATGACAGTGTTAATCTGCTGAGAGATAAAAAGCTAGATCAAATAAAACATTAATGTGCCTGAAGGAAAGGCATTTTAGCTGCATCACCTTTATAGTCTGTTGGTGAAAGCACTCAGTGAGGAAGTGGGAGACCTCAGTATTAATTTCTTACTCCAACAGACTGGGCTGAAAGGGATGCTGTGCTCAGCATTCCACTACAGAGGAAATAATGTGAAATGTTGGGTCAAAGGCATAGAGAAGGCAAATGAGAAGCATGGCCCTGCAGCCTAGGGGTAGCCCATTAAGTGCGCTGTACATCTCTGAACTAGACATCACACCAAAAAATCTACTCCAAGTGGCGTGCTTTTTAATTCATCAGAGAAGACTTAACAGTGTTAATAGAGGGAAATAGGAATCCTCATTTTTTTTCCTGTTGTCAACAGGATGTACAGCTTTCTCTGTCAGCAGAAAGCTATCAGCAAAGAGTATCACACAAAATGAATGACTGCTGTTCACAAAAATGCTGAAACACAACTAATTGATTTTGATGAAGCAGGCAGCTATATTTGTGTACTTCACATTCGGGACTGTTAATAAAGCATTTTTGTTATGAGAATTACATATAGACAAACTGAATTAAATGCTATTTTACTTTTCATTAGATTTCTCGGAGAAGAAAATTGCTTTACAGCAGAAAGCTATTGACAGAAAAGCTCTCTTTTTAGTGTAAACTGTATCATTGGTGTAATCTATTAAAAATAAGCTTCTGTAATTTCTGTTTTCCAAAAGAAAAAGGGGGGTGAGAAGAGGAAGACTGGTATCGTGGTAAGATGCTAGACTAGGGATAAGAGACCAGATTTCAATTCCTAGTATTTTCTGTGCCTCTCTTTTTTTCCTATAAGATACTGGCAATCTTTCTCTATCTTATCCACTGTTGTGCAGTCCAATTAAAAAATGTTTGGGATGCTGTAGTGAAGGACATGTGCCAGAAGACATAAGCTACTTAAAATGTCTTCTGCTGTACTCTAAGGGCCGCCACGTCAAACAAATGCAATGTGCCAACTGTAGGTATCACCTAAATTCAGACCAAGCATGATAGTCACTGTGAGTTGACAACACCCCAGCTTTTCCCCCAAAAAACAATAATTGAGTCATCCACCCGCTGGAGGACTGGGCATCTGGAATAACCATCTGAACACTGACTCTTTGAGCAATTTGCCAATTTTTGCTTGCTTGAGAAGCAGTATTTCTACTATTTCCATGTCACATAGCTCCTTTAGTGTTTCCTAGAAGTTCAAAATGATTAGAAAGCCACAAAATTAAAGCCAGCTCAGTTATCGGAGGGGATCCAGGGAAACTTCACAATACACCCTTGAAAATGCTGACTATTCCTTTCTAACATGCCTTAATTGCCAGACTCCCATTTCTGGTCTGAAACAGAGATGTGCAGGGTGTATAATATGAAGTGATGCTTTTGGCAAAAACTAGAAAACATTCAGTGTAGGACTATTGATGCTACATGGCCACTTGGGTCCAAGTGCCAAAACCGCACTTTTGGCTTAATTTCAAGGACAAAGGACAAACTTAAGCTTCGTGTTAAACACTGAAGTGAGCAATACCCTATCCCTACTTTCTCCTGTGCCATTTTCTGTATGACCTAGTTGACCCACAGATCTGAAAAGCAAATTAACATTTGCTATTGTGCAATGAAAGAAGGCAAATTCTTCCACTGTACTTGTCTAGAGTGCAAAGAAGGTAAATAAATATTAATTCCTCTAGTGTCATGGGTAGTCACTTCCTCACACACTGCTCCCCTCCAACTCAGAGCTTTTTCTCTGAAACATCTAGTTGCTTCCCACTCACCAACAAGGTCACAACCATCAAAACAAACTCTCAAACAGCATCTGGCCTTCATCTTACACAGATTGGAGGTATTCTCTCTATTTCTTGCCTGGAGTCATAGTTTAAGATTAGAACATTCTCCTAAAATGCATGTTGTTACTGATATTTCCTATGAAATCCTTATGCTTCTCAGATGCAGTTCTAACCAATACCAACTTCCACAGAGCAAGGAGGAGACCAACAGTTTTCTTCTCTGAAAAACAACTGCAAACAGAAAGTGCTCTTCACACACCTTATACTGAAAATATACAGTAGAGGTTGTTGCTCTGGCTATGTATAAAAAACCTCTTGACCCACACCTTCTATGGATGTGAACAATAGTCAAAGATAAGCAGAGAAGACTGCTTTCTTTTTGCTCCCGTACATTTGTGCACAAATGTTTGCTTACATTCCTCAGGCACATTTACTGAAAAAGATGCAAAGTCTAAGGAAGCCCCTAACACCCTTCTCTGCACTGAGTAGTTTCCTCATTCACAAGTAAACTCCATTGAAGTTTTCTGGGCTTACTCACAAAGGGTGATACAGCTCAATGTTGGCAAAGCTGCTTGCATGTAAACTTCCATCTCAGGTCTACTAGAAATTGCCAGTGCTCCTGGAACAACGTGACTTTTCTGAACAGAGATCACATAGAACAGGGACTGATTCCTATTTTAGGCAATGATTTAAAGTTGTGCCCAGTCAAATATCCTACATATAAGGCCTCTTCCATCTGCATCAAGCCTTGAAGAGGCTAATTCTGCAGTCTCATTCATGCAAAACTCACACAGAAAAGGGCTAAGGGCAGCAGCACTGATTTCCCATCCTAGATAAGTTACAGTGTTCAATATTTAAATAACCAACCAATACATTCACTATTCAGAAAACTGGTTTTGAAAATAAAACTAACTTCTCACTTTAGATTGACAGAAAATCTGCTTTAGGGTGAAATGAGCAAACGAATTGTTAAAGATCAAGTGCTTGCTGTTAAAATCAGTATGACTTCATAGCAACATTTCCTTCTTACACAACAGTAAAAAGTGAGTGTTTCAACCAGCTCATCAGATGTGATCAAAGACACAAGTGGACACATTTGAAACATAAAATATCTTCTCATTTTTTTCTTAAGCAAAAGCTGCATTGACTATGTTTTCCTGTATATGCTATTAGCCAACTTACAGTGAAAGCAAAGCCACAGCTTGAGTAGCAGAGCTGATAACTTCTCACAAAAAGTTAACACCACCCAATATGTTACCAAATCCAATCTTCAGCTATTGCCAGTAATAACAGAACACTATAATTAAAAAAATAAATCAGCACAATTTTGTGTCCTTGATGCATATTCAGTGTTTACATTAAAAACAATTTTTATAGAAATCCTCTATAATCACTGATTTATAGAGGGAAATGCACTTTAAAGGCGTGTAAACTGCGCGTCTTTATTGATAATGTTACTTTTTTATCTAGCTCAGAATGAATTTCATTGGATGAGAAACTGTGATGATAAATAAATTAAAACCACAGAAAATACCCTGCTTTTACATATGTTGCTGCAGCTGGATATACAGCGTCTGCATTAATCTCTTTTAGACATTTGGAAATGCAAAATAGAAGCATTATTTCCTTGAGTTTATAATGACCACAGAATAATTTTATAGCAAAGAAATTACTTATAAGGCACATCAGTCATTCCGTATGTAGTTCATGTCGACTAAAATCTGTCAATTAAATTAAATTTCCATAGACTCCTTGAATTCTACAAGGAAAAACAAAAGGGAAGGGTTATTTTCACAGGCAACAAATCTCGTTTCAAAAGCAGTGTAACAGCAAACCTGCTGTGTGTCTACAAACTGAGAAACCACTCTAAATGAGCATTAAATGACAAAAGCAGAGCTTCATCTTGGTGGGAATAGGTATCTCTAATGAAGCTGTCCAGTAGCTCAGAGGTAGTAGCTATGTACTGTGTGTTGCTTTGGTTGCTCTGGCAATTACATAGTTTCTTCAGATTAAACAGACCTGAACTTTTTAGCTACATTGTTACCTACAAATAAGATGAGCTTGCTTCAGCTCTTCCTGATGTAACTTTAAAAAAGAATTCTCCATTTTGTAAGAGAAATGGCTTTTAATTTCCTCCTCCTTGCTATTTTTTTTTTCTCTTATTTATCTCTCAGGTGCATATTTGTTCCAAACTGTTTGCTATTCACAAAGGGATGCTCCTGAAAATAAGTCTTAACATCCTTTCTCTAAGCGCAGATGTGCAAACAAAGCTCAAATCTTTTCACAACTCCAAGCCTTATATCAAGTAAGGATCCAATTTAGGACTTTGAAAATGTCTCATTTGTTTCTTTAGTGAAATCAAGCAAAATCTGATGCAATCTTCTAATCCTTACTCCTGCAGAACTCCCATTTGAGTTGGTCCAGAAGTAAAATTGTTGAATTAACACCAGACTCTTAGCTACTGATGACCTTCTTTTCTAGGGTTAAGTGAACCGAATGCTTACTATGAAAAAAATATGAAACAAAGGGACTGCTCTATAATTTCTCCTTATGCCATAGACATTTCAAGAGAAGAGAGACTACAGACACCTGTCAAACAGAACAGAGGGAGTAAAGAAGGGGATATCTAACGATTCTCAGGTATAGATTCAATTTAGCTGTTTCAAGAAACCTGCAGATGAGATCAGATTTTGTTCTATTTTTCAAAGAGCTGTTTACTACGGAAAGGCTCATTTGAGGCAGATGCCAAATCCTGCTGCCTATGGCAGGAAAGAGACACCTAAAATGGAGCAGTATTTACCTACAAACAGAAAACACACCTTGCAGCTGCACAGCTGGAAAGGGATGTAAATGCTCAGCTGAGTCTTACACTTGGTATGCATTCAGTGGTGAATATACAGACACCAGACCCTGTCTCTCCTCCACTTCTCTACAGTTCATGACATTTTACAGACTCATGAGAAATACAGTTTGCTTTAATAACTATTGAAACTCTTCTCCCCTCTTCCCTCCCTTCCCCCCAACAAATTCCTCTGAAATCATAAACTAGAAATCCAAACAGCAAAAGGGAAAGAAAGCAACATCAATATTAAAGGTTCGGAACAGCTGCACCTTCTTTTGAAATTTGTTCTCACATTGACAATCTGCAACTTATGCTTCTCATTAAAAAAATAAATACAAAGGATTTAGTTGCTCTAGACTGTAAATATGAAGGATTTAAAGACCTTAGTGGTGTGGTGATTGCTCCTCCTCTGCAAATCTGCATAGCAGACTGCCTCCAACTGCCTGTCTGAGGATGAGAGCAGCACGTACCCAACCCCTGAGATAAGCCTTTTGAGGGGAACCTAAAAAGAGAGGGCAGGGGGCAAGTTCCCCAAGACACATGCAAGTTGAGTTGGTTGGAACTCTGAATTTTTTGATTTTAACACAGAAAATGTTAGGTGAGTTCACAACGATTTTTGTTTTACCCCACGACCTGCTTCAGGACACCAAGGTGCTTAGGACACTGATCTGAGATGGATCTTACTGCCTGGCAATCCAGAGGGAGAAATAAGGTCATAGGGTGCATGTACTCCTTTTCATATTTCATAAAGACATGCAAGACTCACAGGTTTATCCCACTGACCAATCAAAAACTATGGGAAGACAGAAAAAGTTTCCCATCCAGCTCTACATGCAAAGACCCCTCCAAAGAAAAAGAAACCCCCATACTTTCTCTTTGACTTAAGCCCTGTGTAAATCATCATTCAGAAGGTTTTAACAGTACAAAGGTTTATTTAGAAAAGAGTTTGGATTGTTCTTTAGGATTTTTTTTGGCAAACATTTAAATCCTTTTATAACTCAAAAAAAACAAAAACAAAAACAAAAACAAACAAACAAACAAACAAACAAAAAAAAAAAAACCAAAAAACAAACCAAAACTGCCAGTGCCTGGTACTTTGCACTTTCTTTGCCCACATAAGCAGTAAAAGCTGATTTCTTACTGGGACAAGACCATCATAGGACCCAGCTGCTCTATTTATAAATACTCAAATCTTCATCACCACTGCCACTTAATCCTTTCCTCCTGATGTCTCTGCTTGTTTTCCCACAAAATTCCAGATCCTGTAAAAAGCTCACTGCCTCCCCAAATCAGTGTCAGCCTATTTTCCTCTGTGGACTCCCCATGCCCTCCATCAGGCTTCAAAGACAATCACTCCCCTTCACTTTTACCCATCCACACTCCAGCACCATTCTGTACCATGGTGAATGCCCTCAGGCTCTCTGGCTCTATCTCTATACCCCACAGCACCACTCTGCTCCACCGAGGGGGCGAGCCCAAATCCCGTGTTCTCTTCCCTCCCTTCTTTGTCAGCATAGAGCCTTCTCCTTTTTAACTCTACTCCTGCTCAAGGCAAATCCATCCCTCCAGCTCAATGCCAGAAGTTCTTCTTCTTCTTCTTAAAAAGAATGTGTTTAAAGGATCTGCGGAAGTCCTGGTTGAAGATGGTGTAGATGACTGGGTTCAGGGAGCTATTGCAATACCCAATCCAGAAGAAGAACTTGAAGAGAGTCTCAGGGACCTCGCACGCCTCCCGGCAAATACCATAGAGGCTGTAGCTGAAGAAAAAAGGGAACCAGCAAACTACAAAGACCCCCATGACCACGGCCAACACGAAAGTGAAGCGTTTCTCCCGGGCTTGGGTGACTTTCTTACGACAGATGCTGCTACGCTTCCGGCGACGGCGATATGAGAATAACTGCATGGAGCGATTGCTAGCGCGGGACAGACGGCTACTAGAGTGCTTGGAGGAGTACGAGTAGGAGAAGGACTGACTCTTGCTGCTTTTGCGGGGATGCTCCTCCCGGCTCCGCCTCCGTCTACTCTCTGAGGTGCTGCTCTCCTCCAGCTCAATGTCCTCCAGTTCAGAAGCTTTGCGCCAGTGGTGCACTGAATAATGTCCATTCTCTCCCAGCTTCATCCTCACGGATGTGCAGCCGCCAGCAACGCGGCTCAAGCCATTCTCAGTCTGGGAGGACCCCTCTGGCATTGTACGCTTCTCAGAGAGGGTCCTGGTCCTTAGCTTGGCCACGCGGTAGATGCGGATGTAGACCAACACCATGATGAGGCAGGGGGCAAAGAAAGAGCCAATGCAAGAAGAAAGGATGTACCATGTCTCATCGTTCAGCTTGCACTGGGGAAAACTGTCTCCCTCAGGGTCCCGGTACATGGAGATCAATGGAGGGAAGGAGATGACAGCTGAAATGAGCCAGACAGTGAGGATGATGGCCTTGATCCGCCGGGGGGTCCTTTTGAGGTTGTACTCCACCGCCTGTGTGACTGACCAATACCTGTCGAGGCTGATGGCGCACAGGTGGACGATGGAGGAGGTGCAGAAGAGCACATCCAGCGCCAGGTAAATGTTACACCAAGTCTTGCCGAAGTACCAGTAATTCATAAGCTCGTTGGCTAAGGAGAAAGGCATGACCAGGGTAGCCACCAGGATGTCTGCGCTGGCCAGGGACACCAAGAAGAGGTTCTGGGGTGCTCTCAGCGCCCGGCTGGTGAGCACAGCTATCACCACCAGCACGTTGCCCACGATGGTGAAGACGATGAGGAAGCCCACTACCGCCGCAAGGCTGGCCACGGCCGCCGGGGAGTACGGGGAGGGCGGCTGCAGGAGATCAGAAGAGGACGGCGAGGAGGGGGGCAGCGCCAGGGACTCGTTGGGGGAGCCCAGGCTCGTGTTCACCACCAGCAGCAGATCCATGGTGGGTGTGCGGGGCGCAGGAGTCCTAGAGAGCCCGGCGGAGCCCCCGCCCCGCCCCGCCGCCCCGCCGCCGCCGCCCGGCTGCCCTCATCGCCCCCCGCCAACGGTCCAGCAGCAGCCCCGCAGAGGCGCTCCAGCGGCTGAGCTGCCCGCCTCTGCCCCGCCGGACCCTCAGGGCAGGGCCGGGCAGCGTCGCCCCGGTGCGGCAGAGAGCCCGGCAGCGCTGCCTCCGCCCGGCCCCCGACGAGGGGGCAGCGAGGTACGGCTGGACCCCGCCACCCGCCCGGTCATGCCCGGCTCAAGGCAGCCCGCAGCTCCGGAGAAGGCACTCCCCAGCCAACTGAAGTCGGCGGCGAGAGCTGGATCCTCGCAGGCAGCAGGGTCCGAGGAGGCGGCAGCAGCATCCAATCCCATGGAGAGCGGCCCCCGGCGGCCCCTCTCCGGCGGCGCAGCAGCGCGAAGTCGCGGCTGCCCGGCAGCTCCGTCCTAGACTCGCATCGCGCTCCCAATCGGCGGCGTGCCCCGCCGCCGCGCGCATGCTCAGTGCCGACAGGTGAAGCCGCCGTGCCCGCCCGCCCCAGCGCAACACCCCGGCGGGAGGAAAACCGCCCCGGCTGTCACCGCCGCCGCTTCTGCCGCCCCGGCACCCGCGGAGCGGAGCCGCCCGGCCGCCCTCACCTCCCCGCGGCGGCGCTGTCCCACGGCGGTCTCAGGGAGGGGCGGCGGCGCGGTGCTCCCCGCCACTCAGCGCAGCCCCTTACCCCTCTTGGAGACCGGGCAGGCGCTTCTTCTCACCGCGGCGCCGGTTGCGAGGGGAAGCGGCCCTGGCGGAGCCCGCGCCGGCGGGTGGAAGCTGCCGATGCTGTGGGAAGCGGCTGCGGGCTCACCTCCAGGGCGTGCGGCGAGGGGCGCTCGCTGTGCGGTACCGGCCTGGCACGCTAGGGGGCGGCCTTGTCCACCCGCACGAGGTGCAGCGGTTACCGGAGGGGCCGCGCCGCCCTGAGGGGACCGCGGGCAGCGGGGACTCGCCGGCTCCTGGCGGGGCTGTGGAGCTGTGTTTTAGCCCAGATGTAGGGTACCTGCTCGCCAGGGTAAAGCCCCCTTCTTGCCACACGGTTCTCCCGTGCAAGCCCGTACCGGCAGAGTGCTGGCCTGGGAGGGAAGCAGCGGGGAAAATCTTTGGGGAGTTTGGCTGCAGTAATGAAAGCAGAGAAACCTCTGTAATACGGGAAGCACTGAGCAAACTTAGAGCGGTATTTCCACTGTTTGGGCTTTCGAACTTTCTCTGGAGGTACATGAGAGCTTGATCTACCAGTAGCCAGAGGTAACCAGAGTAGGATATGGCTGGCTCAGAGGAAAGCAGAGGGGGAGTGGGGCATATGCTTGCTGCATCTCCATCCATCTTACATGCCTGCTGTGAGGGACACATCTTCAGATCTCCTTCACTGATGGCCCTGTGACTTACGTTACCTTCCTTTGGATGCAAAATTTGAGAAGTGACAATAAAAATGAAGCCACGGCCACTTTAATGCCTCTTTCTTCAGCTGAACCTGCTTACTGTAGGGTAGAAGGCATTTCAAGTGTAGTCCTGGTCTGTGGTGGTACATGATCCTGAGAAAAGCTACTGCCCTTCAGTGGAGAATACTTGTGTCTTGTCAAGTGCCTTCTTCCTCCTGCTCTCCCTACTGCTACCAGTCCTCAAGTCTTCCTCTGGATATTGCCTGTGGTACACTTAGGTTAGGGTTACAGTAAGGTAAAGAGAACAGCCGTATACACAGCATGCCTCTTCTGGGAGCGTGTCCTGCTGCCTGGATCACAAGGTCTTCAAAGCAAGGACTGTCCCACTGGTCTCTTTGCTGCTGTGCTTGCTTTTCTTGTGCCATGCTGAAAAAAGCCTGTGCTTATATAATCCTAACAACAGTATCATAACCCTAACTGCAGGATTAGCTGTGTTCCTTTCAGGTGAGCCAGAATATGAATTCATCCACAGCCAATTAATTTGCTTTTCATCCAGAGTAATGCGTTCCTTTTATGCTGTGTGGCGGTGTTACTGGCTTGCAGGGGATGAGTGTTTTTCCCCATTGTGACAGTGTAAAAGACACGGTAAAGTGGTACAACAGAACTTGCAGCAGTCTACGGCACTGAAAACCACAGGCTGACTGGATTCCATTGTTAGTACTTAGTTTTGGAGCTGCCTAAACTCCTTCATCATCACCCTGCTGACTTCTAGAGAAACCTGATGTTTTGCCTGTGGGCATTCACAGTCTGAGCATTTGGCTTATGCCTCCCTCCTGCGCCCCATCTGGACCCAGAAATGCAGTATCCCTAGGTCATGGGAGAGTCACAGTCTGGTACATGTTCTGCTTATTACTGCCAGGTTTATATTTATAACACAAAATTGAGAGTAGTGAAGGCAAATACACTCTAGAGCACTTCTCTTTCTCTGCATAACATTTAAAATAATAAAATACTTGATATTTTAATGGTGCACAAGTTGAAATACAGCAGCCTGGGACTTTGGGGGGTGATAATGGATACTCTGATTCCAGTTATCTTTTTCTTGCAACCAGCACTGGCTTCTCTGTTTTCTCTGTAGGTACGTGGACTGGAGTATGAAGGGTTAGAAGTAAATATGCTTAGCTTTGATAGGAATGAAAATTCCTCTGGAGATTATGATCTAATTAATCTATTTTGTAAGCAATTTAGTCTGAAGGGTTTTTTTTGTGGTGGTCGTTGTTTTTTTTTTTTTTTTTTTTTTTTTTCATTTGAAAACTAATTAACAAGATGATCAGAGAACTGGAGCACCTCTCCTATGAAAGCAGGCTGAGAGAGTTGAGTTCTTCAGACTGGAGAAGAGAAGGCTCTGGGGAGACCTTACAGTAGCCTTCCGTTACGTAAAGGGGCCTGAAAGAAAGCTGGGGAGGAACTTTTTACGTGAGCATGTAGTTATAGGACAAGAAGTGATGGCTTTAAACTGAAAGAGGGAAGATTTAGATTAGATATTAGAAAAAAATTTTTCCCTGTGAGGGTGGTGGGGCACTGACACAGGGTGCCCAGAGAAGCTGTGGCTGCCGCATCCCTGGCAGTGTTCAAGGCCAGGTTGGATGGGGCTTGGAGCAACCTGGTCTAGTGAAAGGTGCCCATGGCACATGAAGTTGGATCTAGACAATTTTTAAGGTCTCTTCCAGATCAAACCATGCTATGATTCTGTGAATAAACACATTGTGTCTGCATCTGGAAGACAAAGGAGGTAATGTTGGAACTAAACTGTGTCAGGTAACAAGCTCTGATAAGAGTGAAATGCAGAAGCAGTAGTCACCTGAACAACCAAAGTGTAACATATATAACAAAAGGAATTAGAAATCTGATGCCCCCTCAAGTCCTCCTAAATGTACAAGTAATCTGGTAAAGAGGCCTCTTTAAAAAAACTTCCAAAACCTCAAGATGACTAGATGACTAGATGTTGAGGTTAGTAAAGTTCAAACAGGAAGTAAATGGCACATTTTTAACACGAAATGTGAATAACTGCTGAAGCAGCTTCTTAATGTTTGTGGTCAATTCTTCATATTTGGAGGTTTCATAATGGTATCTATAAACTGAGCAGACGTGTAACTTTTTATGTGACTGGCATTAAGCAGAATGCAGGAATGTATGATCTAACTGGTTCCACCTGGGATTAAAATACTGTAAACACAAACTCAAAAATCACATGAACATTTGGGATTCAGGAACTAACTGTCAAAAAGGGGTATATAAGCCCCATAATATTTAATTCCCTTACTAGGGTAATTATGAAGTCAGACTGACCAAGTATGTCTTGAAGTTGTGTAAACTTGAACTTGCAATAAACTTTCAGCTAATGATTTGGGGCTTCAGGTTAAAAGAGCTGAAGCTTTTCAAGACTTATCTTTGCTCAAAGTGAGTCAATGCAAAAGTTTCATAACAAAAGGAATGAGACAAGCAATATGTCTGAGCAATTACTTGGTATTTCTAATAAGGAAATGCCAACCGGGATTTAAAAAAGAATTAAAAAGAAATTTGGAGCAAAATATCTGCATTTTGTTGTGGATTTTTTTAGCACTGAAGTTGCACTCTGAAGCTGAAACAATTCGGTATCCAACTCTACTGAAGTCAGGTAAGTAACTTTTGGGGTTTTGTGTGTGTAACTGAGATTCAGTTTGCCTAAATAGCCATATGTCACCCCAGCTCATGTATATGGAGCATGGGCACAGATACAAAAAATCTACCCTCATAAAAATCTGCTTAGTCTACTGACAAAGGTAGGAGCTGGGTAAATGACAGCAGGAGCCGGGTAAATGGCAGCAGATAAATTAAATATGCTCATTCGAGCTCATGCTTGGAAAGTGCTAACAGGATCTCATTAAAAAAAATAAAGCAGTTTAGAGGCTGTATGGGACTTTTCTAGGCAGTAAGCTGGACCTGCCTTACACTCACCCAAGATTGCACTTCCTGAAGTAGTCCAGTAGCGATGGTGCTATACCAATCTACCTGTATGCTGTCACTGCTGCTTGGGTTCCCTTATCCAGCATCCCAATACAAACGTACCATCACAGCAGGCTGAGAAGATCCTGCAGGAGCAGAACTACTTTTGACAGATTGTTGTCTCTAATTCCTGTTGATTTTTACTTGGATTCTCAAACTGGACTCACCTTTAGTTCAGTTTGGGCTACCAGAAAACTGTATTGGACAGAGACCCGTGACCTTCACCTGGGTTTAAATCTTGGGAAATCCAAAAGGTGTCACTGGGAGACTGGCCAGTTGTGGCTTCAAGAAGTTAAGCCCAAACTCAGGAACAATTACCGAAGGTGATGTCAACCCAGTCACTGAAGTTGGTGGAAAGTTTTCTGCTGACACCCAAGTCTTTAGGCTTCTGTTAGGTTGTACAAGAACATCTGAACATCTGCTTTGAAGAGTGCTGTCATGCCATGCTTGCACAAACACAGATTTAGCATTTAAAAGCGTTCTAGCTGCTTTGCACTTCCGAACATGTTTTGCCTCTTCTGTTCAAGATCTGAAGAACTTGTGTGCTTGAAAGCTTGTCTATTTTTACCTCCCAAACATATCAGATGAGTTAGTGGAAAATACTACCTCCCCTTACAGACCTGTCTTCTTATTCTTTATACCTTTAAGTCATCACAATTTTAACCATGCTATTAAATGCTCGTCACTGCACTTTACTTTTAATAATCCCTCCATCCACAGAAGAACAACATTATAATTTATAGAGGGAATATATCAGCTTTCTTAGTAAATGGAATGGTATTTGATTTTCAGTGGGAACTGGGGCTCTTGACTTCAAAAATATGTCTTGGATAAACAAAAAGGTTTATAGGCCAGCTGGATTTATTGAACATTTGGAAGTTCTCTCTAATTTCTCAAACGAAGCTTTATATCAATAGGCGAAATTATGCAGTCTTATCAAATGTACTAGAAACTGTCTGCTGACAAAACATTCTGTACATCTATATACTTTCTGAGACACAATTTGCATTATAAATCTGCTCAGGATGCCATGATCAAATGGAACAGGTCAGCTGAAATCTCTGTAAGTAGTTAAATAGATAAGCTGCAGTACAAACCCTGTGATAGAAAAATGGGATAAGTGAAGTAGCATGTTCCGGATCTTGAAGGAAAGAAACTAAATATAAGGAAATGATAGTTACTTCAGAGGAGAGTTCAGGTCTTTCAAAAAGTAAATACTGTTATCAAGAGAAATATTGTGAAATTCTATCACATTAAATGGGCATTAATCTGTAAATTACTGAAAGAAATCAGGGTAAATTTTTAGTTTGCAGAAAAGGATGCCTCCCTTGTGGTTCTCATGACAGCACCGGATCATTTTTCCTTTGACACAGGATAATTGGACTCTTTTATACGTCCAGGCATCAGCTGACCTTTTCTTTGAATATACGATTTGGATCAGTTGAGTTCTTGCTTTGTTGACTACCCACCAAAAAATTAATTGCAGCATCATTTTAAATCCTAAAAAATTATTTAAAGCCTTCTACAAAGTGGGAAAGAATGTTTGAGGAAATAATACCACAGGAATTTATATTTATTTGTGAATATTTGAAATATTTCATCAGAAATATGGAAATTAAATGGTTTTCAAAACCACTTTTTCTTTTTTAAAGCAACTTTTGGACTCAAACATCTTTTTCAGTTTTTTTTTTATTATACTGTCCAGTGAAGGAGAAAAATTTGATTGAAATAAGACTCATTCTTCTGCATGAAAGAATATTTCATTGACAAGAGATCAAGACCAAATCAAAGCCAGTTTATTCATTATTTTTTCCTTGATGTGGAACTAAAACTTAATCACGATGTTAAAGTTAGCATTATGCTTGAGCTCAAGGTGAATGAAGAAAATTATTGGTTCAGCTCCCTAATGCAATTTTCTTCTCCCATATATTTGTAACCCTTTCTCAAGCTTTTGCTAAACAGTGTCATTGTTGTTGGTAAGACCATGAAAGAGAAGTCAAATAATCTTTGTCAGTCATATCCTGTCTGGCTAATTTCTGGAAGTCTTTTTTGCTTTTGTAATAGGATTGTGTCAACCATAACTATGTTGCAGAGTGCCATTGATTCAGCCCTTTGGAACCAAACCTGGAGCTGCTGCAGTAGTATTTGTTTTATTCTCCCTGTTACTGGAGAGTCATGAAAAATAGATCTGTCCCCTCCCTTCCTTTTCTCTATTTGTACTGTTTCCATTATCTGTATTCATTTTAAGGCTTCTTCATTTCTTATTTATTAAGTCAGTACTTTAAATAGCCTTTACAGACACCTGTACTGATAGCTATGCCATTTGCACAGGATGAGTGCATTATTTTTCTAGGACTCTGCACTACATTTAAGGATTCTTCCCCTTAATTTCAGTGGTTTTCTAATTATGCAAGACTTCTGCACAGTAATGTGTATGGGAAGTAGTTTATTGTTCTGAACTTATATTAAGCATGCATTTATTTGCATTCTCAATTAGGTTTTGCAAGTTTGTACAAGCTTCAACTTCTAAATAGAGAAAATTCTGTGTAACCCTAACCCTAACCTCTAATTTATTAGTTGTGGGGCCTGCTTGGCATAAGTGTAAGAGGCTTTCTCATGACAGATTCTCAACTGATTTATTTAGGACAGATTTTGGCTGCAAATCCTTACATCTCTGCCCTCTTCATTTATATTGAAATACTCATTTCCACAGTAATGATCAAGTAACAGAAACCATTGCAATGGAGGGTGGGGGGGAAGATGATGCAGTCGCTGGCACCATGGTTCATCACCTCCCAGCTGTGTCTGCTTCACGGCATACATCTTAATTTTTTGAATCGCTATCCAAGGAATTTCAAAGGCTGGTATAAATTGCCATGATAATCGATCATCAAACCTCATGCTGTCTGGGAGAAGAGGCATCTACCATCTCGTACATTGTTCTGTGGTGCTTTATCGGAGGAAGATCGTGTCTGTGAAAGATCAATGAGAGTAAATGTTGCCATGTTTCCTGAGTCTGCTACAAGTGACAACTTCAAAGCAGTATAGTTGACTGCACCAAAGACTTTCCATGCGAACAAGAACAGATTGCATTATTTCTGCTTCACATGAAACCTTAGGGACATGTCCAAACATCATGTTGTCCTTTTTATTTCCTCATATGTATACTATAGTGATTTGAATTGTATTTGTTAATTTAGCATTCTTCTGTCTTTCAGAGGCTACTTCAAGCTCATGAAGATTTGATTTCTTCAAGACAGGCATGGAGTTCTGCCATCTTTCACTAGGAAAATAAGGTGCTTTTCTTGCAGTTTTGCCTGGGAGGTGTTCTGCCTTTCTGTTCTTTTGTATCCCTAGAATAAGTTGACATTCATGATTTCCAGTCATTACTCCTTACTGCAACTTTCCTTGTTGTGGCTATTAATCTCCAGTAAGACTTTAAAGAGTTCTATAAATTTTCTCATGTGTCCCTTCAGTGCTGCCGTTCTGCTTTCAGTTCCTGCCTATCAAGAGAACCTCTTTTATAATTTTTTTGGCTAATCTTTTTACTGCTTTATTTTTATTCCTATATTCCTTTTTTCTTTGTTTACTTTTCTGGCCTTAATGTATTGAGTAGATTTAACTTATCCTGCCTTTTTTCTGTAATAGCATCCCATGTGGCATTGCTAATCCACTCTTCTTTCCTAGTCTTAATAAAGAACAATCTCTGCTATATTAATAAAAAATTTACAAATGGCTTTTTTGTATAATGTCAAATACAGCTTTTGTCACAGCTGAAAGCTTATTTGAATGTTACAATTGAAAATCATTCATTTTATATTCCTCCTTTTATATTCCTCCTTTTATATTCCTTTTAGATTCATTTATAGAGCTATTAATCTTTCTTGTAATATTTTCCTGATATATTTTTAATTTTTGTGGTGGTTATGTATAATTGATGTTCATACATCCCCAGTGTCTGTGAATTTCATCATATACCGAAAAGAGCTACCTGACTTCTAGTGATGGTGTCAGAGAAGATCCAGCATTTCTTTATGCATTTAATTTTGAAGGAATAGTGTCCCTCCACCAAAAGGGCAATACAACCAAGAAGCCTTTTCACTACTATCAAGTGAGCCTTGACTGTACATACACTATTTGTATCTGTCAAGTCAACACATCATTGATGTCATGTTGGACCTTGCTAGTAAGGACCAGTAAAAGCTGTGTAAAGAACATTATTGTTTTTCTTATCATATTCATTTGTTCCAGCTTGATACTAGATAGTAATTTTCACACATGCATTTATATTATTGCCAAGAATTCTGATACTCTGTATGTATTGTAATATTTCACATCTTTGATGACTTGAGACTATTTACAGCCTGTATTGCAAGCTTTATATTCCAGAAAGGAGCCCACCATTGGGAATGAGTTGGGAGTAGTGACATCTAGCAGGCATTACTTCCCTGCTATAGCAGTAGCTCTTGGTACACTTTATGCAATCCACTGGAGAATCACCTGCAGGTCAAAGAGATGCATTTGATATTTTACTGTCTAGTTTGGTTTTCAACTCAAGCATGTAATTAAACTTATGCATGTCCTTCTGTGTTTTGATGAATAGGGCCTTATATTTAGAAATGGCAAATCAGTAAATATCAATAAATAACTGTGTCAGCAAAGTTTTTAAGTGAAAATGGCTCATTAGAAGCATCTTTCAAAGCAGAAAAGGTGTCATAAAATTAATTCTTAATTCATTTAACTCATTCTTACTCATGTCTGCCAGTAAGAAAATGAAGCAAGGAAGAGGTGGAGAGAGGAAGCAAGTGAGGAGGAGAGGAAGCAAGTGAGGAGGAGAGGAAGCAAGTGAGGAGGAGAGGAAGCAAGGGAGGGAGGGATGAAACTGCTACTTCCATCCACTCTTCACAAAACATCTGAGGAATAAGGACTCATGTGCTGTGTTTTTTTTTTTTTCTGATTGTATCCATTTTTTCAACGCCTGCAGTGTACAGTAAGTTATAATCTGCATTTGTATTGACGCTTATGTCAGTTTCCAAGAATATTAGGTAAAACATGTCAAAATAGCAGTGTTCCTTTAGGAACAACTTATCTACTGAATATGGTGAACGTAGGATTTTCCAAATAAGAAGAGTTTACCTCACAAATGATGCACAGCAGGAGTAGCATCAAGTACTGTAGCTTGCTGTATATCTGTCATGCAAAGGCACTGCTGGTTTTAAGTTTACAGAATGTTCATGAGATCAGAAAGTCATAACTCATTGAAATAATCAATTAGCAGTAGGAAGACCATAATCAATCAGAAACCTATAGAAGCTGTTACCAGTCTTTGACCATTTAAGTTACAGTAAGTATTGGAAATGGAAGCTGGTTTAGCACAATATTTAACATTCCCTTATTTGTATTCTACTTGCTTGTCATAGCTGTATAAGATTCAGCTAACTCTAACAATCTTTCAGTCTTGAAAATAAAAACACAGAAGCCATACAAATTAACTATAAGCTGTACAAAGAAAACATTCATACAGAAGAAGTTTTATTTATACTCTGCAGAAATGAAATTTAACTCAAACTCTTGAATTGACATCAGTACTTATGGATCACAAATGCCTTGTTCAGAGCTCAGTGCTGTAAAAGCCCCTTGGTAGGTGTGGATGTTTACTGGAAGTGTACCAGCATAAGCATTAAATACCAACACAAGAAACAGGCTAAATACCTGTGACGTCTGTCAACTGTGCCTCCTCTGAAACAGATTCACATTCCTGTTCAACCACATTTTGGTGTCCACTGCAGAGGGACATCTGAAACATATATGTCTCTTAACATTGCTCTCCTAGAGCTAGCATCCCCATCGGGGCACAGCTGAGCTCTCTGGGGAATACTGTTGTTTAATGATGTTGCCATGAACCAGAGTCAAGTGTAAGGACTGGGAGTGTCAGCACGGATCAGATAGATACACATGCTTATTGCTGTTATTCAAGATCAATTATTCTTCCAATGGTTAAATTATGTGCATAGCTAATACTTTGCATACCAAAGTAGGCAAACATGCTTAGACAGTGTAAAGAATATCCTGTGAGGAAATACCAGTGCAGCATAGATTTTTTCTTTCTTTTTATTTTCTCTCTTGATCTTTAAACATGATCACCCCAGTCAGATGTTGTGGCTCATTCTGTTTTTATTAAGCAATTCCAGCAGGTGCAAATCTTGACTTTTATCCACCACAGTTACAGTTAGGTTATAAGTAAAGAGTTTACAAGTAAGGTCCTCCTGAAGCACATGTGGAAACACATTTAATCATTTATATAGCATTTGTTACTTACCATTACACATTTAACTATTTAACTGTATTATCATTCTCTATCAGTTAAGTCATTGACAAGTTAGCAGTCTTGTTCCTTCTCATACTTTGATCAGTTTGCTTTGACACCTTTGACTGGGCAGAATCAATTGGGTGAGATATGTAACAGCTATTTTTCTGGTATTTCTTTGGAACATGTGTTTAGTGAGTAAAGGGTTCAGAGCTCCCCCTATCAGTGAAGGTCCCATTACCTGGCAAAGAAGGAACATTTAGTGAACGACAGGTTGGGACAGGAGATGTTTCCTCCTTTCTAGAGCAGTAACTTGTTTTTAAAGGTGGCCTTAACATTAGTCATTCTAACTTAATGAGTAAAACATACTGAGAAATAAATTCAAAAATATCTAACAAAGGGCTGAATTTCTAAATGACTATATAAAGGGCAATTTCTCTTGTGCGTAGTCATGTGAAATTACTCTGCAAATCTGTGGCAAAGGAAGTTTCTTTATTGATGGATTCATTTAAAATTTAAAGTATTCCTGCTTTTGAGTGTTTACTTTCTGCTTTCAGTTGTTAGCCAGCTTCTCATAGGAAGGCATTTGCAGCAAACTCAGCAGTCTGACAGAGCAGCCTCCAAGTAAACAGTCACTCACATAAACTGACAGTTTGGCTTTCATTTAAATCAAAATTTAAATCAAATGGTTTTAGGCAGAAGGCCTGAGCAGCCTGCCATCCATCCTGCTGAGCACTCTCTGCTGTTTGCTCCAGAGACAGCCTCAGTAACAGGACCACACCGATACTCTACTAAACTCATAGCTTATGCAGCTCCACACAGAAAACAAGCCTGTAATTAAATTGTTCAAAATTTGAAGATCAGTGTGTTTGGCCATCCCTTCAGACTTAATTATTTGCCAAAACACTGTGCACAGGGTGGGAATTAATATTAATTAGGAATCTTCTTGAACTGCAGATTACAACCATTATAGACATAGGAAATGATTATGAAATCTATGCAATTTACATCTTTAAAAAAAATGTAATTACAACAACAAAGCCCTGTCTCTCAGTATACATAAAGAAGGTAGAGATGGATGTTTGTTCCAGGTTAATGCCAGCCTAAATTGACTATGCTCCACAGGATTCGTCCTGGTTTATACTACAGCGACAGGAGAGAAAAGCCCTTTGTATGTTCCATGTAGAAATGTTGCCTATGGTGATTTTCTGCTGGAAGCATCCTGGGCCATTCTGGTGCACTGTCTGATGTGTTTCTGCTGTCACCCAGATCCTGCTCCCCAATGCCCACTTTTTTTAACAGGGCAGGAGGCATAGCAGGGCCATGGCACCCTGCTTTGTGTCAGATGAGCTGGAGACCATGTTTAGGGCAGTTTCCTGATCCCTAAGCAGCAGCAGAGCCATGGGTATACTGCTGTGTGGTCAGGAGCTCAGCCTGGGACTTGAGGTCCAGAGAAGGTAATACCTCTTTTTCTTGTTTGGAGGGTGAAGGTCCAAGCTTTTCTTTCATAGCAGAAAGCGTTACTGAACAACAAAGCAGCAAACATTTCTTCTTATTGTAGTGCTAAAGGTTAGTAATCTGGAAAGTATCTGGAAGACCTAAATACCACCAAATTTACTATTGACTAAATGAGAAGAAAAATTCTGGAGACACTTAACCACTGGAAACATGACGCTCAGCAAATACATCTTAATTTTGGTAGAATGTGAGACAGATTTATTTTAAGGACAGAAGGAGACAACTGAAGAGACGTAACAGTGGATAGGTCAGCCAGCTGTACTTTTATAATTCCCAGAAAAGAACAGTATGATCAGGTTTGCACTGATTTGTCCACTGTTGGAGACTGTTCCTTAATGATCTAGGTTGCAACAGAGGACATTTTTGATTCAGGCTTTCCAATAACAGTATCAGTGACTGCCATATGTATTTGATCAGCCATACGTACATGAAGAAGAAATGGCCTCTGCTGTGACTGTATGATTAAAAAAGTCTTGTGAACAATCAAGTACTGATAAAATATATACTGGATTGTTACCTTCTTTTTTAGCTTTGAGACTCATGGAACAATTTCAAGACCAGACAAAGATATCAGATTGTGTGACTCGGCATGCACTTATATGAAAAATAATTTGGAGAACAATATAAATGGTATTACAGTCCTAATTTATTTTGAAAGCAAATACAAAATAAATATAAAAGATATATTGAACTGGAATATGAAAAGCATCATTCGCTGCACTTGAGGTTCTCAGCTCTTGGAAAAGAAGCTATGTTTGCAAATGCTAATGATGCATGTCTCTATATTTATGAATTGATTGCTACTGAAATGAAAAATGCTTACCCATGTTTTACATTCACTGATAAAGCAGAAGTCACATTGCCGTTTTTGATGCCATGTCTCCTTTTATTTCTAATATGTATTTTTTACTGTAGGTAGTGCTGCTTTATTCTTGGCATACTATATTAGTGCATTTCAAATGCTTCTTATTGTTGACCCATATGTAAAGATCTATATGCTCCATTTAAAGGAATAGGAAGAAATATTTTAGAATAGCTATGATAAGCCAGTTAAGTGTATTAGTAGGCATGGTTCAAGAACCTGGCAGTGAATTTTAGTTGAATATGTCCCAGTCTGTCTTAGTTTGAAAGTCACAAGGAAGGCATTGAATGAACAAGACACTGAAAATGCCAGCAGGCTGTATTTCACTATTTCAATACCTTGAAGAAAATGGAATGATAATCTAATGACTTCAGTATTTGATCCTGACAACAAAAGGTGAAGAAAACATTTGTTTTAGGAGTTTTCAGTACTCCTGGCTTTGAAAACTCTATGATTGTGGAATTCATCAAGTAATAAAATCTGAAGTTTCAGGAGAATGGATATTGACCAACAAACAAAGCAATGCATTTCTAATGTGAATAGATCTAATCAATGTGGTAGAGGAATTCTATATTCATCAACCTCTTTTACACAAAGCTAAGAGTTTTCACAATATAAATCATCTCAAAATTGGGAATAAGAATAAATAAGCACAAATAAGCTGTTCCTGGAACTCAGGTATTTCTTGGGGTAAAAGCAAATAATCCTTTATATGGATCTCTTGCATTCATTTTAAAAATGAAGGATCAAAAAAACAACTCCCCTGAATTTATCGGATATTCATTTCAAAATACTTTGAAGATAGAAAGCAGCTATAAGCCATTTTAATGCAAAATTCTTATTCCTGCAGTGTTTAATTATTGACATTTTAATGTCCCCCGCAATCTGCAGAAAATCTCTTGATGGTTGCATTTACTGGAAAAGATGCTTTAAACTTGGAATCATTAAGAAGAAAGATTTCTTTAAAAGTAATCAGGACGGTTTACTTCTTCAGGAGAAAGAAAAAACATCACAGCCAAGACAAATACATCCAGATGTAAGCATGTAATGTCTTTATAGAATTTTTGATAGTAAGAGAGATTTTCCTTCTACAAGTGTATGTATTTAGTCTGGTCCTGACTATCCAAGAGTATGGTTATGGTTAGTCTCTAATCACCTTGTAATAGAGTGGGTCTCAGCTGAGTATAGTAAAAAAATCAGCTCACTAATGGAAAGCAGTTATTTTCCCCAGATGAGTTAAAGTTTTGAATGTTGATCTTACAGGGTATTTTGAGATTTTTCAATTGTTGGCTTCATCTTCAAGTGTGATAAGACAAAAAGGTTTGGTTCAGTTGTCTAAATCTAGATATCTAGTGCTAATGAATATGCATGGCAAACCCTGCTTAACCTTCAGGTACTGCACCAGTATTGTTTAGGCCTATGTTGTTAAAATTTAGGCAAATGAATTAAGCCTCAAGCCCCAATTTCTGTATCTTCTTTGAAATATTCAAGTGTATTGGATTTAGTCATATGAAGATGTTTTATTTTGATGATTTCCTTCAGACAAATGTTGTGGCAACAGAAAAAAGGTATGGAAATCAATATTTTCCTGAAAAGAAAATAGCATTGTTTATTTTCTATGAGAACATTAGTCTAGCTCTGCTTGCCTATAAATGATGGTGGGCTATCGCCGCTTGTTAGAATCAAAGATTGGTCTGTTGATTTATTTCTAGCTGTGCTTTGAATTTTTAAGATATATGGTTGATTCTCTGGTGGAGGTTTTTTTTTTTGTCTTTTTGTCCTTTTATGTCACACTAGTAACAATTTTGCTTCGTGCATCAAAAGGTGCTTTTTGAGTTCTGTTGCTTGCCTCAAAGTCTTTTTTATGGTTTTTTTTTTTCTTTAATGCAGTGATCATTAATGTAAGAAGTGATATCAGGACTTCTTCTGCTTTGGCCTCCCCAAATGTTACTTAGAAAAATTTGCTTACTTGCCTTTAGTCCCCTGGCCAAGCTACTTTCTGACAGAAGACTGTCAGCAGGGGAACTGAAAATCCCCTTCCTTTCCCTTGCTCACAGGTTTTGGCAGGTAGCAGTCTGGAGGGAGGAACGGTGGTCTGGAACACCCCACAGGCACAGGAAGAAATGGGTTTTATCGGCACTGAATTCCCAGCCTCCTTTCCTTTCCAAATTGAGGAAAAAAGCCACACTGAAACCCCAAAATTTAGACTGTATGCCATTTGATGTGAACGTGTGAATTCACACGCACTCACAGGAAGAAGGCAGAATGATATTATCAGTGAGGGAATATGTAGAAATAAAATGCAGCAGTTTCCTGATTCTGATTGAATTTGAAAGCACCTGAAAGACTGAAGTGGGATTTTCTTCTTTATGTAGTTTATCAAAATCTATTGAAAAAGGCTTTCAAAAACATTTTAGTAGTTAAAATGAGTTAAAACCTTTAAAATGAGATCACACATATTAATAAACTCTGAAATCATGGCTATTTTAGTAGGTATTACACTGGAAAATATGATTATTTTTCTCTTGGCATCTAAAATGGAGGGTTGTTCACTAAATCCATATCTAAAATATGGCAATTTTTTGGTAAATACTTTTTTTTTAAGAATGATACCCTAGCAATGCATAGTTAAGTCGACCTTTTAATCTGCAGAAACCATTGCAAAAAAATGCTACTTCCTCAGTATATATTCATCTTAATATCTTGTATAAAAACTCATTTTTACTATACATAGGATAAATTGAAAGGACTGTGTTTACACTACTTCTGTTGACTATCAACTTGAAGTAGAAACAATGTTGATATAGGTGTCTTGATTACCTCTTCCCTGTATTACTGACATAGAGATTATGCCCTGAAAGTACTTTTATTTAAACGTGTGGAAAGCATAAAAATAAATGAATATATCAGGCAAATTTTGTTTAATATTTTAATATGTCTGTGTTGATTTTCACACCAGCATTTCTCTGAATTGTGTGCTAACATTATTTAGTGAGGTGAGATGCATTAACCTGAATTATTTATCCTCCTATATATTCAGTTTTTCTGCCTAAAAGAGCACTAGAGCTTTTACTGTTCCTCAGTCTGTAAAGATTTATTAAGTAGTTTTCAAAGCACAAAGATGGGAAAAATCTTCATCAGCTTCATTGAGGAAGGTAGTGAGAAGCAGTGAAATTGTTCTTTTCATCTTTCTCACTGGTCAGCCATTAAATATACAATTAAAGAGAGTAATTTTTCAGAGAGCTCCTGTAAAAGCAAAGGTTGATAGGTTTGATCTATTGGGGTACTAAAACAGTTGAGAGCAGAATATATTGCATCTGGCTTGATGATGAAGAACAGCCAATCCCTCCACGTTAAAGAACTGCTCTTTATTCCTCCCACACTTTCACTCTGCCTCTGAACCACTGTACAGTTTAACTGCAATACTTTACGTGCAAACTTTGCTTCAATTCCTGCTGGGGATGAGCCTCACACCTGCAGCTCCAGTATAGAATGATGACAGCTATGGCAGCCATGGTGTAGGCGTAAGTGTAGGTGTAGGTGCAAGTGTAGGTGTAGGTGCATTTGCTTTGTTGGGACATGTGCATCCATGACTCTTTCTTTTCCCATGGGGGTGCAGGAATGGTCTGTGCTCCTGGAAGATCTGACTAGCATTTTCCTGAGAGGAAAAGCAATATGCTGCTTGACAGAAGCTTTTAGGGCACTTCAATGGGGCCATGCTGCTGTAGGCATGGCTATTGAAGTCAGTGAGAAACCTTTCAATTTCAGGACTACTGGATCAGGCCTTTGCAGTCTTACACTCATGGCAAACCCCAGAAACCCCAGCTTTCTTTTGTTCCAAAATGTTTTTGGGTGAGCTTGAAAGAAATTAGTATAAAGTGACTCAAGTACATCCATTAATTTTAGGAAAAAACAACCCCTAAATGGTGTACACTATCCCAGGTGAAAACCAGAAATATATAACACAAGCTATCATGCTAAACAACTACAATTATCCACTCTCTTTTACAACATATTTCACATATATATATATATATATAAAGAGAATATGAATTGTCAGAGTAGAGATGAACATCTAAGGGACTGAGAGAAGGCTCACTTTTCACTTGTGAAAAAACCTTATATTAAATGTTATATGTGGTAAAGAATCTCAGGAGCAACATTGAAGGATGTTGCTACTTTCATGAGAAAGTCAGTTAAAAATGTAGACAAGTTATCTGCCAGCCTGTAGTCAATAGCACCTCATGTTTCAACTAATGAAACAAATCTTAAAATGCTACAGTAAGTTGTTTTAGCAAGCAGGAACTAAATTAAAAAGATTTCATGAACACAGGCCAGATGATTAAACACACCAAATGGAGTGGAAGACTCTGTTATAAGGGGGCATAGCACTCCATCACTTGCATACTGACATGGCGCTAAATCACAGTATTCATAGAATAGTTTCTTCATCAATGGATTAGAAAAGAGAAATCAAGGTGGCAATGAAATAACTGTATAATAAGCCAAGGATGAAAAATATCACCGTTCTCCTTGCACGGTAGAAGTTGATTGAGGAAGATCAGCAGTTGTTTTGCCAGCATTGAAGACCTTCCAGTCATGATGAGTATGAGATTTACTTGGTAATTATCGCTTTTCTCTGATATCAGCTGTAACTGACAAAACTATGGGATTCAGCATTTATAAAGACATTCTCGTTCCCTTTCAATCTGTCTCTTTTCAATTCTGTTTCTTATTTGTTTACTAAAATTATTTAGTTAAGATGTCAATTGGGACTCAGATGGAATGTTTTCTGGATGGTGCATTTTTCAGTTCATTCAATTTGGCCATTTAAAATGTCATTTCGTTTCAGCTTTAGATCTTAGAACTGCTAAAATGAAGATTTGAATTTTAAAATGCATCATAAAACATCTTTTATTTTCCTTAATCATTTTACCAGTCAGGCCCAGGAAGTTCTTAACAAATGTTAATCTCTGGGTTAGCATTTGGCGTCAATAAATGAATTCAGATGAAACAAAGAAGCCTAAGCAAACAAATCATCTTTCTGCAAGATCCAAGGTATCAGTAGTATGCTGCTGTACATCCAGTATATGTAGCCCACAAGGCAGACAGGAATTGCAATGAGGTATGTAAACAACAGGATGGGTCTTCCAAAAGTTAAAATAACTTGTTCAGGTTATAGTATTTCCTGTGAACCCATCATCTGAAGGACAGAGAAGTGCAAGAATAATGAAAAATACAATGTTTTGCTTTTTAGCCATGAATTGAAGGTAGTGTGGAAGACTGGGAAACTGGAAAAAACCCTAGTGAAAGAAGTTGAGATGAGGAGAAATGGATGATAAAGGTAAAACAATAGTCTGAAGTGAAGGAATTACAACTGAAAATGGATTTATCTGTAACTCCCTCCATTATAAACAAACACCCACACATCACACACCCAACATAGTGAAAGGTTAAAGTCGAATAACTTTAATATAGAAGCTGTGGGATGGAATAGTTAAAAACAGCAGCAGGCGCTGCACAGTCGCTGCTCAGAGCAGAGTCCTGCCGGCCCTTTCATTCCCTCTGCATTCCTTGGGCTTTGCTTTGAGAGCAAACACTTAATTCTGCTCCAAATAGATGTGCTGAGCAATGCTGAAATGCAAGGAGACAAGCACAGCAAGCAGCTGCATAGCTCAAACCACATGGGCTGGACTACTGCAGCACCCAGCATCCTCATTCCTCTCAAGCAGAAAATAAAGAGGAAGGTTCTTTAATTTAAGGAAGCAGCTGTATTTTAATGCCCATGAAGAAGTTGCTGGTTAAATCTCTGTTGCATAGTTTGCAGCTATGCCTTATGAAAAGCTCACAGAAATTAATGGAATCCTTTTTATTAACTTCACTGTATATCTGATGTGCTTTAAGTGCTGCTATTCCTGACCTGTTCACCGATTCATGTGAATAATGTGTTTATGTAGGTATGGCTGGATCTGTTTGGCCTTTTTGGAAAAAGCACATCATTTTTATTTGTCCTCTGTCACTTTGATATTTGTGTCTGCCATGGATTTGACCATCTCTAATAACGTTGAGTGTGCCACTTGTGTAGAATTTGCCATTGGTCAGAATAATGTGCAGACACACAAAAGGAATGAGATTCTAGACCTAACTGATGCACAAAGCAAAGCTCAGAAATCTTGAAGAATAATATGATATTTTCAAAATAACACTGATGAAGGTGCATAGTTTTATTCTAAGGTAGCTGCAAGGAGTTTAGTTTTCTGATCACAACATATGATAGATACATCTTCAGATTTTATCTAGATTCCAAAGACTGCTTGTGCTCTAATAATCTTAGGTTTCCTGCTGAGTATGGCGGCTGAAAGTATGCAGTTCCCAAATAAAAACAAACGCATGAAAGTATTTTCCATCTTTGTGACTATGACAAATGATGCATTAACTGTACTGATTCTATATTAGTCTGGTCATTTAGCAAAAGCACTATGGTGCTTATTCATGCTCAGTGGTCCAGAATAAGGCCTCAGGAAACATTTGCTCAGACATTAAGTGTACGGTGAATGAAAAATATTTTGGGTAGGTCTTTTTCTTTAAGTTAAGAAGGGTATCAGTAATGTTTCCTGTTAAACATGTTACGTCATGGGAATCAGTCATGTTTCTCCTGTTGCCTATGACTTTATAGACATAATTAAAACAGTTATAATCAGATGCATTTTTAGAAGTCCTATCAGCTAAAACAGGTCCCTCTCATCATCCATCATATTTGTACAGAAAAACCAGAGAGGGGATTGACATACAAAACCCCAAACATCCAGCACAAACCATTTGGTCTAGGCAGCTGAGGACATACTTGTCACATCTACATGGTGTGATAGAGGCAGTCATGCTAGTTGTGCCTGTCTCTTGAGTGTTTCACACTGTTCAAAGCCATTTAGATAAACCTATGATTGACGCTGCCCAACCAGTAAGTCTCGGTAGACTGACGCTAGTTCATGCCTTCTAGCTCAGAGTTCATACATCACACCACATGGAATTCAACATCTGATGCTGTATATGATACAGACTGCTAGAGGTGCATAAGAAAAAGGCCATTACCAATGACCTAAAAATTCCTAGTATCCTCACCAGATGGCATGCCCCCAATAAATCCTACTGCAGTTTATGGACATAATTTTAAAACTAATTCTCTTTGGCAGCTCATATTCTCAGATGTAAATGTTTCTGTAGCTTCAATCACCTACACAGACTGTCAAGAGTCATATTTCATCAAATAAATTCTAGGCCAAATTGATTTACACTACAAGAAGTTGTGAGCCAAGATCTGTAAATTTCTAACACTGGATTTCTATATTTTTTTTCACATGAGGTATTTGGAGCTTGAGCTGAGTGAAATCATCATTGCTCCACAAGGTTCTGAATTGGGTTGGCAACATTGGATTGAATTTCAGTCTATTTAATTTAAATTAAATCAAAGCCACTGTGGCAATTAATCTTGGTTAACAAAAATTCATCCATTTATTCCCCCAGCTCAACTCCTGTTCTTGCTGGAGATGCAATGTTTGGTTTTCTTTCTATGAACTAAGAACACCAACTCTTACTGATGCTGAGCAGGCAAAGAGGTTCAGTAAGAGCAATATGAATGTTGCAGAACATCCTGAGCACTAGGATGTGCTTGTATATAACTTGATTGTAAAACCATTTCTTCTTCTGAGCCTTTTTATATGTTTGAAGATTTCTGTGGAACTTAGTGTAAAAACTCTTTTGCATAAAGTTAATCTCATGTGTATTTGCAGGATCAGGGCCATAGAGAATAACCCACATCAGTCCATAATTTTTAATGGCACTCTGCCGTATAAATAAGCCCTCACTAATCATTAATTTTAGATGAAGCAAAACATTATTTAAAGTAAAACATCTCAACTACCGTTGCTGCACTGGAGTTCTTCAATTAAGGAAATATTTGAACCCTTAAAGTGAATGCTAAATATGATATGGATGTATTATAAACACACAGTATTTGACTCCAAAATGCTTGCAGAAAGTGAAAGCTCACTTTCAACTCCAATGGTGTAAAAGATCTTTTAGTTTCAGCTTAGAAAACTCGTACTTGAAATTGACTATAAATTTCCTTCAAATGTAACATAAGTTTGGGGTTTTCTTCTGTTTTGGAAATTCAAAGAGGTGTTGCAGTTGAAGATAGCATATGCACTTGTGTGTAAAAATAAAACCCCAAACTCTGATAAAATTCTTTCTCTCTGTCCAATCACCACCCCCAAACACACATGCATGTAATATAAGCATGAATACAGCACTGCCTTCTGTACCCAAACCTGTTCTTGTGTGAAGTATTATACATATCACAGAGATACCTCTTCAAACCATGATTCTGCATATCCTATTGTATTTATGCAAGTTATGTGTATTCTTTGAACTGAACATATCTACTTCCCTGCATTTCTCTATTCATCTCTTCTTTTAATTGAGGACAAAACTGCTAGAAAACCGTGTCCAGTTGGAAATCTGTTCTCCATTTGGGAAGACGAAGGTTGTTAAAAGAAATCTCACAATATCCTTGGCAATTCAACTCATGTTGGTTCATATTTCCTATTAGCTTTCTGAGAATCTGCCTTTTTTAACTGATCAGTTTTGAACTGAATTTGAATTTTGAATACCAGAATTGATATATTTAATCAGATCCATCTTTACAAAGAATTAAAAAGGGCAAATTTCAAACCTACCAGGTTTAAGCCTTATGTAGAATCATAGAATCATAGAATAGTTAAGGGTTGGAAAGGACCTTAAGATCATCTACTTCCAACCCCCCTACCATGGGCAAGAACACCTCCACTAAACCATGCCACCCAAGGCTATGTCCAACCCAGCCTTGAACACTGCCAGCGATGGAGCATTCACAACTTCCCTGGGCAACCCATTCCAATGCCTCACCACCCTCACAGTAAAGAATATCTTCCTCATATCCAGTCTAAACTTCCCCTGTTTAAGTTTGAACCTGTTACCTCTTGTCCTCTCACTACAGTCCCTAATGAAGAGTCCCTCCCCAGCGTCCCTATAGGCTCCCTTCAGATACTGGAAGGATGCTATGAGGTCTCCACGCAGCCTTCTCTTCTCCAGGCTGAACAGACCCAACTATCTCAGCCTATTTTCATATGGGAGGTGCTCCAGTCCCCTGATCATCCTTGTGGCCCTCCTCTGGACTTGTTCCAACAGTTCCATGTCCTTTTTATGTTGAGGACACCAGAACTGCGCACAATACTCCAAGTGAGGTCTCACAAGAGCAGGGTAGAGGGGCAGGATCACCTCCTTCAACTTGCTGGTCATGCTCCTTTTGATGCAGCCCAGGATACGGTTGGCTTTCTGGGATGCAAGCACACACTGCCAGCTCATGTTCATTTTCTCATTGACCAACACCCCCAAGTCCTTCTCCACAAGGCTGCTCTGAATCTCTTCTCTGCCCAACCTGTAGCTGTGCCTGGGATTGCTCTGACCCAGGTGTAGCACCTTGCACTTGTCATGGTTAAACTTCATCAGGTTGGCATCAGCCCACCTCACAAGCGTGTCAAGGTTCCTCTGGATGGCATCCCTTCCCTCTGTATAGTCACTGATTGATATAGATTGGAAGGAGCTTCTGGATACCAATTATTTCAACCTCCTGCTCAACGCAAAGCCATATTTAAAGATGAATAAGCTTGTCCAGCTGAGTTTTGAAATTCTCCAGCATGGAGATTTCTCATAGCAGTCAGGGTCTATAATACAAAGAGCATAAGGTTTTAAAGAGAAATAATCTTTCATTTGACCAGCAGATGTAGCTGGAATAAACCGAATATCTTTCATGTATATATAACCCTCTTCAGAACTATTTGGATAAATGGGCATTTTGAGCCAATTCAGCTCTGATAATTACATCAAAACCATCACTAGCAACAGCATCATCTTTAAACCAACTGTTGCCTTGAAATGGAAATTAACATTTCAAGGATTAAAACAATATGCTTCATCATGCTCAGACCTTGAGAAGCTTGACATGCCAAGAGAAAGAAGGTCATTAAAGGCTTTGGAGACCAAAAGACTGTAGTTACATGACACAGAAGACTAACATTTCAGTACTGAGGGACTGCTATCTCTTATTCCCCCGCAGTTTCCCTCTGAGGACTGTAAGTCTCCAGTACCCCTCCTAGGTGCTTTCTCCTGTCAGTAGACTCCTCTTTGTAGCCATTGCTGGAAGGTTGCAGTCCAAAGATAACCTCTTTGTAAAAATAATTAGAGGACGGTCTGTTGCACATGACATCCCTGTGCACATACAGACAAGGTCTACATTCGCTGCAGCACTCTGAATGGCCTTCATCAATCGTAACATTCTAGAATGATTTGGGTTGGAAGTGACCTAAAAGTTCATCTAGTTTCAGCTCCTCTGCCTCAGGCAGGAACACTTCACACTAAACCAGCTTGAAAGTGGTTATCATTTAATTTTACCACTTTAAGGCACTATTCTGCAGCATTACTATAATACTATAACAAGGCATGCTAAGAACCTGCAGAATTTAAACTGTAGTGCAGAGCCCTGTAGCAAGGGAGCAGACTTTCTGAACTCCACTGAAGTCTATTGTCAAGCTGTCATGATAACTTATTTCTCACTGGGACTGCTAAAATGCTAAACTATAATTATATACATGTATATATACAAAATGCGGTGATTTCTAAATTGGTTGTTTACTTCTGTGGAAAGGAAAGGTGCTGTTTTACAGAAAAGGAATTTTGAATAAGTAGTCACTCAAAATTTAGACTACTGCAAAGTACATATTAATATATATCCAAGGCAGTTTAATCAAGAATGAAACAACCAGAAAATGTTGGACAGAGCCTTGGGTGACATGATTTAGTGTGAGGTGTCCCTGCCCATGGCAGGGGGGTTGGAACTAGATGATCTTAAGGTCCTTTTCAACCCTAACTATTCTATGATTCTATGCTCCTTGGCAGAATGTGAATGCTGGCAAACTGACTTGGTTAGGGAGTCAGACTGTTACAAGGTGGGACCCTCATTCTGGCTTAAGAGATCAGCTGCTCTGGAGAGGCAGTGGGATGGCTGGTGTGTAATGCTCTGACTACCCAAGGTTGCAGTGAGTTGTAATGTCAGATCCCATGCTAAAAAGAACTTGATCAACCAGGTATTAGCACGTTTAACATCTTTTGGAGATGTAGGAAGGCTAATAATACTGTCTTTTTACTATGCTTTAACTCTTTGATTTATCTAGCAACTGCGTGTGTACAGGAGCCAGCTGGATCAGGGCTCCAAGCTATAAACTCCTGAAGGCTTGCTTTCATTATGTATTTACATGTGCACAGATAAAAGCTTAGTCTCAGCCATTGCCTTTAAAAGTTGGCTTCATCTGATCGAGTGTAGAAGTCTGTGGACTTTCAAGCAGTTCTGGGCTCTTCTTTCAGTCACTGGGCAGAATCTATTGCTCTTTGGATATCATTTATCTCATTCTAAAATGGACACCTACATTTGGTCAGATTGATTTCCCTCCATCGGCCAGAAATGAGATGTTGGGATGACATAGACATAGATATCTATGTCACAGATATTGTAAGTTAAGGGAACTGAATCCCCTTGAGTGTTTATGTTCTTATACACATATTAATGCAAATGATACTCATTTTGAATCACAATTTAACAGTCTGCATCAGGGACAGAAGTCAGTGGTATTGTCTCAGTGCAGAATAATTATGAGGTCAAATTCAGGCTGATAATGTCTACCTGAGCTAAGATATTAAAGAAAGCATGAAAAGAATAAAACTTCTAATAAAATTCAAGGTTAAAGCTGCTATCTGTAAAACAATAATAAAAGAAGACAAAAAGATACATGCTTTTAAAAACATATTTTAGGATGTATTTCAGGTAGAAAAAAAAGACTTTGATGCTGCTCCAGTGCATGAAGCAGTGAAGATCGAACAGAATGGATTAGTTGCTCCACATTTAATAATTGTGATTCAAGCTATCAGTGTTAAAAATGATAATTTAATACTGTTTTATGTCAGAAACATAAAGTTTCTCAGAAGGAATTCAGATTAAACACCTGCATCTGCAACTTCCAGGTAAGTCCCCAGATTCTGGGGCTCTGCTTGTCAGGTGACAAACTTTTCTCATTTGATCAGAAGTTATAAAACCTGTCATATGTCTTCCTTTTGGAAAACAATGAAAAAGTTTTGAAACCTGAATATTTCTCTTAAAACAATGTATATTTCCAAGCTAGATCCAGTTTAAATTTCTTCTATTATTGTTATCATTTATTCATAATCCAACCTCAAAGGCTGATGTCACTGATCGCTGCCATTCTGTCATGTTCATCCTAGAATCACACAGAATTATTTAGGTCAAGGTATGAGTTTAAAACAGAGGATGGCTTCCAGATAATAACTCTTCTCAGATCCTGCATGGAGATGGAAATTTCTAACCTATTTAAATGATACTGGTCAGGCAGCATCCTTATAGCACTTGCAACAGTAAACACCACTTCAATCTTTCCTTTCTATCCTCTTTCCAATTCCATTCACATGGCTTTTTTCCTGCCTTCCCTATCTGCGATCAGTCCCTGGGGCAAAAAATACCAGTGGTAATGATTATGAGCCAGCATATTTTATACTCTCCTAGGGGTTTATTAATTGAGAAATGGTTGCCCAAGGAATCCCCCCTCAATCATTTTGTTTTACAGTTTAGGTTTGCTCTCTCTGACGACTGTTTCTAACCCCTATGAAAGTCTGTTGGCCACACTGATTTTGGGAGAGGGCAATGGCCATTGGATTGCTCATTTGCCTATCTATGCTTTGCACCACCACCAAACACTGGCTCAGGTGGTGCACCAGAGCTGTAATGATGATGATGATCAATACAGTAATTGTCTATGCTATAATAACTAAGGTTAATGTAGTGTATTCCACTGCCCTGGGCAGTATACTAAAAGGAAAAAAAGGGTAAATCATGCCCAAAAGGGTTGATAAGCTTAGGATAAATCAAGAGATTGCAAATGGATATAGACAGGTAGCAAAAATAATGGAAAAATTTTACCCAGTGTGCAAGGCAATGGCTTCGGCACATCAGCAGCCTAGCTATTCCCAAGGTATTGACTTCTGGTTTTCATCCACAAATTCAGGTAAGCATACAAATCATAGAAAAGAAAGGTTAAATATCAGCCTGTAGAGGTCATCTAGTCTATCCCCTGCCACAGGCAGACACCCTCATATCTGTGCCATTCCTACTTATGCCCAAGCATGTACTCTATGTTGCATAATACTGCAGCCGAATAACCTATCACAGAGTTTTACTAACTTTACTACTGGGCACTTTTTACTGATGTGTAATCTGAACTTTTCTTGCCAGAATTCATTACAGAGCTGAAGAATGGATTCTTTATTGTTCTTGGCAGCAACTTTTTGCAAATCACAAAATCATCATCTTGTCTCCCTTCAATCTTCTCTAGGTGATATAAGCCTCTGAAATCTCCCGTAGCTGACATTTTTTAGGACTCCAGTTATTCCTGCAGCTCTCCTGTGAACTCTACAATAGCTCAACATATTGACAGACTGAGTTGGGCTTGCTCAGCCTGGAGAAGAGAAGGCTCCAAGGAGATCTTTGAGCAGACTTCCAGTGCCTAAAAGGGGCCTACAAGAAATCTTGAGAGGGACTTTTTACAACGGCACATAGTGATAGGATAATGGGGAATGGCTTTAAACTGAAAGAAGGCAGACTTAGATTATACACCACGAAGACATTTTTACCGTGAAGGTTGTAAGGCACAGGAACAAGTTGCCGAGAGAAATTGTGGATGCTCCATCCTTGGCAGCATTCAAGGTGAGGTTGGATGGGGCTTGGAGCAACCTGGTCTAGTGGAAAGTGTCACCGTACATGGCAGGGGATTGAACTAGATGATTGTTAAGGTCCCTTCCAAGTGTCAAAGCCTATGCTAGACCAAGAACAACACATTACAAAATCCCACTTGGTATGTTAGTTCTGAGAATGCGTCTTTCATAATTATTCTTTAAGAATGCATACATAACCAGCATTATATCTACCCTAGGTGACATGGGTGACCTAGCTGATGTCTCCCTGCTTTTCATGTGAGAATATTGTGTGAGACGGTTCCAGAAATAAGGCAAGGCATAATTCAGCACTACTAGTACTGTCTCATGATGCCAAACAAGCTATTACAAGAGAAAATTATAGCAGTTTGACATGATTTACTCATCTACTTATTATCCTCTGGCTTCATACAGATAATTTTATTTCTGTTCCAATTTTTTTAGAAATCTTGAGCTATATTTGTCTTACAGTATCTTACAACCCCCCAAAAAAAGTTCTCAGAAATAATCCCTACTGGTTTTGAGTTTGCTTCAGTAATTTCTTTAACTAACTTGAATGAATACCATCAGGGCCAGCAGTTATGAAAAGATTCAACTTGTCAAAGAGCAACTTGTTACTTGATCTTTTCCTGTTCTGTGCTGATGTTTTATTTCTCAGTGATATTGAACATTCTAACCATTTGACCTTTTTAGCGAAAGCTGATGTGAAAGTATTAAATATCTTTGCCTTTTTGTGCCATCTTTCAATGAGGTCACATTTCACATTCAGAAAAGAAAAATTTAAAATGAGCACAACTTTAATGATGATACATCTTATAAACCATTAGTATTTCTGCTAAGAAAATTAAACGAGTTAGACTACAAGTGCTTTGTATTTAAAATAACTTGTAGCCTGAGTGCAATAAGATTCTGTGAGCAGAATTTCGACCCAGTTATTCAGCTGTAATAATAGAAATTACAATAGTGATTTTTTAAAACTAAACATGCTGCACTTTCTTTATTCAGAAATTGCTCATGAAGCTGCCTTATGAGTCAGGGGAAATGCTTGTATGGGCTACTGATCAAGACAATTAAAGCATGTCTAAAATGTCGAATTGATTTACTCTGTACCTTGAAAAAAACCCCATAATGTTAGTTTGTGCATTTGAATTCATTAATACCTAAAAATTAAATAAAAATGCATGCAAAAAATTATTTAGCACACAGCTGATAGTTCTGTCTATAAAGTTATTTCTTTAGCACATTGTCCTGGGTTCAGCAGTAGCAGTCACTTTTCTCCTTCTTAGTAGCTGGTGCAGTGCTGTGTTTTTGACTTTCAGCCTGGAAACAGTGCTGATAGGACCAATGTTTTCAATTGCTGCTCAGTCACATTTACTCTGACCAAGGACTTTCTGAGTCTCATACTCTGCCAGGGAGGAGGGGGAGCCAGGAGGAAGCAGAGACAGGACACCTGATCCAAACTAACTGTCGTGGTTTAAGCCTCTCTAACCACGCAGCTCGTTCTCCCCCTCACTTTCCCCTTTTTTCTTCCCCCCGCTCCCGGAGGGATGGGAAGGAGAATCGAAAAGAATGCAACTCCCACAGGTTGAGATAAGAACAGTTTAGTAACTAAAGTATAACACAAATCACTACTGCTACCACCAATAATAATAATGACAAGGCAAATACAAGGAAAGGATACAATTGCCCACCACCTAAAACCAAGCCCGATCACGCAGTGCACCCCCACCCTTACGGGTCTCTGCTCTCCATCCTGGGCATGACGTGCTGTGGGATGGAATAACCTTCTTGGACAGTTTGGGTCAGGTGTCCTGTCTCTGCTTCCTCCCGGCTCCCCTCCTCCCTGGCAGAGCATGAGACTCAGAAAGTCCTTGGCCAGACCAAAACATCACTAAGCAGTAACTGAAACACTGGTGTTATCAGCACTGTTCCCAGGCCCAAAATCAAAACCACAGCGCTGCACCAGCTACCAAGAAGGAGAAAAGTAACTGCTGCTGCTGAACCCATGACACTAACCAAAGAGGTATTCCATACCACAGTACGTCATGCCCACTATATAAACTGGGGGCAGTTACCTGGAAGGGCTAGATCACTGCTGGGTCTGGCTGGGTATCTGTCAGCGGGTGGTGAGCGGTTGTATTATCTTCCCTTGTTATTTTCCTTGTCATTATTATTATTGGTGGTAGCAGCAGTGATTTGTGTTTTACCTTAGTTACTGGACTGTTCCTATCTCAACCCGGGGGAATTACATTCTTTCAATTCTCCTCCCCATCCCTCCGGGAGCGGGGGGAGGGGGAGGAAGAGGGGCAGAGTGAAATGGTGGCTGCATGGTTCTGAGTTATGGTTGGGCTTAAACCACGACACACATTGAGGATATTCATATTTTTGGGAGTATTAGAATTAAAATGCATTCATTCAGCAATAATCAAAGAAATTTTAAAAAGAAAAAAATGCACATTTACTGTTTAAATACAACAAAATTAAAATATGTAATTTCATTTATTTACATTTTTTTCCATACAGCTGTTCCAAAGAAGAGTGAAATTGCAGAACTTTATTGAGAAACAACTGATTTCATTCTATAAGCAGAATACATTAATTTGAAGAAGCCCAAGTTTGTTTAAGACAGTGGGTTATACCAGTTGAGAAATCTGTTGCATGACATTGTTTTCTATTAATCTTTTTCAGCAGGTTTTAAATAAGGTCTCTGTCCTAAAATAATGAGCTTTGCCTCTTGTCTATCTAAGCAAGACTATGTAGATCAGTCTTCCAAGGTACATATCTAGCTTCATGGAGCATGTAAGAAAATAGAGGAGGCTCTTAGTAGCCTGTAGTATTATGTATTCCAGGAGCCTCCTGTGCAGCTTTCTTTGTACCTAGCAGCTCCCACAGAGTCAATTTAAATATTGAGCCTGTTCAGTCTACGAGGTATGTGGGTAGTTTCTATTAATGCTAATGTGAGCTATTCATGCATCAAGGAAACACATCTTCATGTTCTTTACTTTCTATTTGCTTTCACTCTCCAGGAAGGGTTTGGAAGGAGTCTGCCTGTGTGGAAACTTAACACTGACCAAGGATGCTTTTATTTCTTTAGAAATATTTGGAGTTTATTATTTTATTTTTTTTTTTCCCATGGAGAGGTTGTGTCAGCCTGGTCCCTTGTATTCTTCCCTTCTTTATTATGATTACTTGGAATTGGATTAGGCTGTTGCCTGACCCAGGCTCTGTTTCACCAGCTCCTTGAGAAAGTGAATGAATGGGGAGTTCTCCCTACCTCCCATCTGGTGTACTCTCCACTGGACCAATGTTATATTACTCCTTGCCTGTTCACCATCTAAATGTACATGTTTGCTGCCTAATGACTCAGTCCCAGGAGGAGCAGTTTTGGAGCTCTCCACACTTGTACTCAGGGCAGGCTCAGCCCCCTCAGATCTTCTCTCTTATTTTGTCAATCAGTGCCACAACACTAATATGGGAAATCCAGAAGGCACAATCGCAGCCTGGTGAATCAGAAAAGATGACAACAGAGACATTTAGAGAAACTTGAATTTTGCAATGCATGTGCAGAAACATTAGGCTTTGGTTCATCTTTCTATTCTCCTATGGCCACTAGTTATTTTGTTGAGAACACTCCTATGCTGTCATGGGTTTCCAGCCCTGTGTTCCTGTTTAGAAAAATAAGCTGTGCATAAAAGCATATTCTGAAATGACACTAGGAAAAACCAAGATGAAATTCTCTGAAGGTAAGGCATCAAATTCAGGAATGCACCAAAAGACCTGCCAGCATCCATCTTTCACTTCTTTGATTTCTATGAAAATCAAAATCTGAGTCCAAAACATTGAATTAGCATTAGAAATTCCTGGGGAAATCACAGTACATGAATTTAATGTTTAACTATTCAGTGGAGTGCTATCTGTAAAGCAGGTTTGATTTAAACATACCTGAGGATCAAGAGCATACCTCAGCAACAGGTAGGTGCAATAGCTTTAATGCATTTTTTTTGTCTCATCTGATTCGCCTAACCTTGTCTTCCAGACAAAGCACCTTATTTTGTCTCAGTCTGCTGTCCTGAAGGACACTCTATTATGAGATTTCTTTCTCATGTCAGTACTTACAAACCTACATGAAGTCATCCCCTTAATCTTCTCTGCATAAATCTAAGCTAGCAGAGTCTTTGATTATATCAGTTTAAAGAATGATTTTCAACCTTTTCATCCTTCCCATATGCTTTCTCTGTAGTCTGCTGTTTAACAAAATCCTTCTTGAAAGAACTTTCTCGTTTTCACATTCATGGTGTCCCACTGGTGCAATTCTCAGTGGAAGATTAACCCTTAGCTGTAACCATATCAGGACTTTGTCAATAAGAGGAATTATTTGGAAACACCATAAAGCAGTAACAGCATGAGCTCATCTCCACATCCCTATCTGCTGTGACTCCTAAGTCCTCTTCAACCATGGTGAACACAGCCAGAGTTCCGCTTCCTGGGGTCTTAGCATCAGACTTGATGGGGGGCATGTCATCTTCATGGCTTATGACCCTCCCACTTCTATAACATCTGTCAATACTTCTAGTAGGTTGTTAATAAAAATGCAAAGTAGTATAATGCTCATTGGCTGACTGTATTTAGAGATCCACACATTAAGTTTTCAGTGGTTTGAAAAGTACTCAATGTGATTTTTTTTTTTTTTATTTTTCTTGTTTCCATTTCTAATGAAAATATGGGCTGAGACTGTAGAAGGCTCTGTGTTTGCAGTTGCACTATTACTTTTTCAACCAAATTTATGACATCAAGGGAATATATCAAGTTAACTAGCATGACCTATTGTCAATGACTCCTTGGCAATGAGAAAACATCTTATTACCCATCCTTGCTTTGGCCATTCTTTAGGGCTGAAAGGCCCAATAGACCCACCAGATCGTACACTTTAGCTTTTTCAGATTTTCTTACAGCATTGGCTTCCTTTCAATTTTCTGAATATAGCTTAGTGCTCCCAGTTGTACTGAAAATCAGTGTTAAGGATCCACGGAGCTACTCAAACAACATTTGAAAACTCTCTGAAGCAAGCTATCCAGACCTGCTTACATAACAAGATCTAAGTTCAGTAACTGCCTTCTAACAATTCTTTGAGTCATGATCAGAATATGAAATACATCATCATTGTCATCATCATTATTACAACATACACTGCTATCACAGCATATTGACTGTTTTCAAAGCCTGAAAAAGAAACATGTAGAGAAGCTTGTCTTTTCTGCTGTATTGTAGGAAATTCCTTAGAAATAGAATTATAGAATCACAGAATGGTGATTTGGTTTGTAAAGGACCTTAAAGATCATTCAGTTCCAACCCCCCTGCCATGAGCAGGGACATATTCTACTAGACCACATTGCTCAAAGCCCTGTCTAACCCCTCACTTCTTTACATATTCTTTTGTTCCAAATTTGCTTTAACAATCTCCTTTTTATCCTGAACTTTGTTGACCACATAGTTTTCATTGTGCTTTTACCAGTTCCTACAGTTTTATGTCCTAATTTATATTCTTCAATATCCACTTTTTTTTCTTTCTTTCATATGTAATGAATGTGATTCATAATTTACTATTATTATTACTACCATTATCTCATTTTACTGCCTAGGTCTCACTAGCTAAAAGCTGGGGAGATTTCATTTTCAGCTTCAGGGTTCTGATTTGTTAAAAATTAATATTTAAATGTATGCTTTTCTATTGGGAATTTTTACCTCCAATTGCTATGGTCAAGGCTGTCCTCAGCTCTGTGACACAGTGAAAATGTTCATATAAAGCACAGAGCTCACAGATGCAGAGCACACTTGATCAAGTCACAATTACTTGAAGTTTTATCTACATGCAGCAGTGAAACATCACTTAGCTACCTGAGCTTACTCTTAAGAGGCTAGCAGCATAAGGCCGCTTGTGTGATGATGTGGAGCAGTATCTCCTGTGATAACATTTTAATGTTGAATGATATCTTTTTTTTAGGCAACAGCTATGTTCTGAAGAGCAGAGGCTGTAAGACTTCTTCAGTAGTCACTGTCAACTATTCTGGCAAGGCGCAAAACAAGGTGGTTCAGGTGCAATTGCTTTGCAAAGAGGCAAATACTGATGACTGAGGGGTGACACTGAAGTAACCTTTATTCTGGCGTCATTTACCAGCTGCAGATGCTCAAGAGCAAGATCAGACATACAGCTTGTGAGTACACAGCCACCTCATTTATTGTTTAGATGCATTGCAATGGGCTGGAACTAGCCATTATTAGCCTGATCATTAACATGCTCACACCCCACTACTGGGCACCCAATGGGTCTGTGCTGACTGACTGGATGTCGATATATTGCTCTTTGAAAAGGGAGGATTCTTGATCCTGCTGTGTTGCTATTTCCCTCCTCTTTCAGTTTGGGTTTGTTTTTTTTTTTCACCCTTTTATTAACATTTTTATAACTTGTCATGGAATTACCTTTTTTTTCCTGAATATTAGATTCTTATGCTTTGCTTTGAATTATTACTAATGAATATCAATCCCACAGTCTCACCTTCCTATATTTTGACTCCCTCATTTTGCATGGTTCAGTAACCCACATGCTTTCTTGCTCATAGAGTGAGGTGAAAGCTCATCATTAACTTCTTTCAGTGAAGCTGAGCTCAGGATCAGAAGACAGTGTGCTGCTTCTCTGTGCCTACAAGAGCTGAGACAATCCTCCCCAGTGCGCAGAGAATCCAGTGTGGTCCCACACTTTCCCACCTGAGAAACTCACGGAATCTCTAGGAACCCTGCATCAATGACCCAAAAATACCCTTGATCTGAGGATCAGCAGTACCTGACCTTAGTGGAAGACCGCAGATCACAGCTTCATTACGAGCTCCATGGTAAGCAAACTAGTGTGGCTCAGTGGCATCTCCCTGGAAAGAGGAGCTGGGAGTTGTAAGTCTATGAAAACACAGTCCTTCCACATCCACATCCACTCACACACCAAGTACTTCATGCAGCTGCTTTAAGTGCAGCCCAACTACACTGAGAAGTTTTACCAGCCTGGTCGACTGTGATATTTGCTTCTGAGCTGGCGGTGATTCAGACAGGCAACATAATTTTTGAACATAGAATAACACTTTACCTCCCTTTTAGTCCACACAACCTTTCCTAAACAAGGCAATAAGAGGAGACTTCAGCATTCCAGTCATACAGATCTCACCAGGCTTCATTCTTCCCTGCAAGGTTGAATTTATACTCATAAATACATTCCAATTCTTGTCATTACATGGGTCAGTAGCATTGGTGTATAGGAAATTAACACGTTTCTCTCATCTTATCTGTGGGTGCCTTAATTAATTTTATTCTTGACATTTTGATTTTATGCTAAATGAGTGCTTATTTATCCTCTCCACTTTTATTAATTGAATACCTTCCTAATTATTCTCTCTGTCTGCCCCCTTAAGCAGTGAGCCACAGATTACCCCAAAAGTTCACTTGCCTCTAAAGTACTTTTCACAAAACCTCTTCCATGAAAATCCTCTATCTACCTCAGTTTTTTCCCCCCAGAAGTTCACTTCCACAGCCTTACACACTGCTTCTTGCAGAGAACACCAAAAGCTGGTCCTCAGATATGGTCCTTACACGTTCAGCATCGCTCCAGGTTTTTTGTAAGTCATCTGCAGTCTGTGCATCCTTGATGCAGTCTTAGTGCTTAAAGTTTGCATCAAACAGCAGTCAACCATGGAGTACTCATCTGCTTTCTATTGAGATAACTTCTGTAGTTTCTTCAAGTACCTGGTAATGCCTGGGTGCTCTGGAGAATTCCTCATGTACTCTGCACTTTGGTAGTCCCAGAAAAGGCATGTTCATACTGTTCCTCATCTCCCTTCTGACTTCAAGAAGAAAAAAACATGACCCATACATTCACAGTTACTGAGCCATCTCTGGCTACAACATATAGGATGTAGAATGATGTCTTGCAGGAAAATATCTGACTATGCTTCCCAAGTTCTCTTGTGAAATGTTTGGAGCCTTGCTCTTTTTTCCTGTCCCACAAAGTTGATTGCACAGAGTTGACTGAAGATTTGGAGGTTACATTCTGACAGTATCAACATGCCTCAATGGGCTCTTTCTACTAAGTCAAGGCTCACTGCTCCATTCCACAACCCAGAGAGGTAACACAAAGAAATAAGAGGAGCCAAACCTCATCAGTCAGCAGTTGTCTCTTCCAAGCACTGACTGCTGTGCCTGCGCAAACACCTTTATCTACTCCAGCTGCTTACAAGCAGCATATAATATCCCTCTTCATGAGATAAGTCACACAAATCACTCAACAAGGTCTTGAGATGACAGGAAGTGGAAAAATAATTTATTTAACACAGATGTCTGTACTTTCAGATTGTTTCCGTCTCCTGCTAGGTACAAACTCTGCATCTGTATCTATCCAAAGGAGCAGATCCATTTTGCTGTGCTGTCCTTATCCCTGGATATGCACTGCAGCTCTTCCCTGACCATCTATCATAATCTGAGTAGACTCCATCCTGCTGTGTTTTTTTATGTGCTGGGAGGAAACCAAAGCACATGGACAGAAAGGGTGCCCTCCTTGCTGGGCAAGTTCTGCACCCTGGCATAAACACTGCTTAATTATACCATGTTTGTCACATTCGTGTTTGCTTCTGTTGTCTTTGGTACCCATTCTCTTCTGATCAACCAGCACACTTCTGCCCAGAATCAAGTCAAATGTATATCACAGGACTTACACACTTTACACACTTCTAAGACTTCCCAGAAGATGTTTGTGTCAATGCACTTTTTAGAAATCCTGCTTTGGATTAACCCAATAAGAAAAAAATCAAAACTAAACAAACACCCCCCCAAAAAAAACCCCAACATCTCAACAACAACAAGGGATGAAAAAGAAGAAAAAAAAAAAAAAACAAACAAAGAGGATTCATTGATGTTTGTAGAGATGCATGTTAAGTTTCCTTGGAAACCACCACTGCTTTTCTTCAATTCAATTTTCATTAAACACCTTTCTCTTTCTGAAAATAAATTACCCCTAATTGACATTACAGGATTTTATTTCCCACCATGTTTGTTTGTCCAAAATTCCTGAACTTGGAGAAAGGCTATAAAGATGCTGAAGGAGCTGCCTGTCAGTGTTTTCTTTTAATATTTTTTACATTCCAGATGCAATTAAAGAAGATTTTCTATCTCTAGGTATAAAAATAGAGTGAGGATGCCTCTGCTTATAAAAAGAACATGTACCAAGGAGCCTTACAATGCTGTGGAGTACCTGAATCAAAGATGCCATTTTATGACCAGTGAACCTCCTGGATTCTTACCTTGTTCATAAAACATCTAGCCAGGTACCCCAGCATTGCAGGAAGGTTATCTGTAGCCTTTCAGTTGAGTTACTGTACTTGGTCAACACAAAAGGTTTAAAGTCATAGTGCGCTTTTATTTTATATATAGGTATTGGGGGAGGTGCTATTTCTGCATTCCCCCATTGCAATCAGCAGTAGTTATTTGTTAGGCAGGTGAAAGTAGAGGTGAGAAGGTTTCAAGAGTAGTTTTGTTCACTTGGCTGGGAAAAGCTTGCTTAATTTTCATAGAAAATGCCTTAGTTGGGACCAGCATCTTCTCTTTGGTATGCACAGCAAGCACAGGTCTGAGCCCAGGTGCATGAGCATTACTAGCCGTATACCCTAAAAGAGTAGTGGCTGGCTGTGATGGAGACAGATTAAAATAGAGATTACCCTCTGTAGCAGCTGGAGACCACACACCAGCTAACCTTCTGGAGAGAGGTTAAGAAGCTGATCTTAAGAGCAATCCACTCTATGTGAAGAATGCCATCAGTCACTGCTAAGGTATACACACTCAGGGCTGTTGACTGCAAAATAAACCTCTTAATAACCTTTTAATAATACCCTCCTAAAGATCTTACAAATCTTGGCATGGTGGAATTAAATGAATAGCTCTGTGCTAACAATTCATAGAGTTCAGAAGCTCCATCTTTGGGCATCTGCACCCTTGTTTAGAATTCCTAAAAGCATTCACTCAGGAAACAGCTCCTGCCACAAGAATAACTGGAGTTGTGGAGACCTGTCATTCTGCTAGAAGAATAATGATCTTTCATACCTTCATTTAAGTGTCTTTTTATATTTTTAGGAGTCACTTAATCATATGAGATTAAATATATGCCATATGTATATGTAGTGCTCTTCCAGGGATTCAGTGGGAGCAGACTGATTAAATCCTATCAAGGACAGAATTGTCATCAGCATGGTGTCTTGAGATAATGACCTTCACACTGAAGTGGCAGCCGTCACTCCCCTGTTGGATTCTTAGGCTGCTTAGGGGTTGTTACAGAAATTAACGAGAGCCAACCCCCTGCACATCTACAGCAGACATATGACACGAATCCAAAATCTTTTCTTCTTCTGAATCTTAGCCATCAAGCATCAAACTATAAGAAGAATATTCTGCTGTTCAAGTACTTACCACTCTGAACCATTTTCCAGACAGAGTACAGCACTGCTGTTGTTTCTTTAAGAGTATGGAAAAAATGCATGATACATCCTGTCTTTCAAAAAACCATGGAAAGCAAAAACACTACTTCCTCTTTTCTTAGATTTGAACATCAGAGGGAATTTGAAGAACCCAATTTGCTGCTCTTGTCTGCTTGATATAATGAAATATCTCATCTCTCACCTGCCTGGAGAATGATATAACCTCTAGGTTATAGTTTCAGATGCTGAGAAATTATGAATTACTTTCTGTTGCCCTGTTTTTAAAAGGTGTTACTAATAGCGCTCTTTTGCTTTTTAAACACCTTCAGAAAAAAAACAACACCTGGATGCTGTTTAACCTGTCGTGTTGCAAGCACCTTTAATCATGAATAAAACTTCATGAGTTCTCAATTTCAGGCATCATACGAGTGACAAGTGTACTCTGAATCATACCAGCTGTATACAGCAGAAATTTGTCATATGCAGTATTTCTGACCATGACCAATAGCCATCCATGTCAACTAACAGATATGATGAAATGCACTTGCTTTGCTCTGTTGCTTTTACTCCAAATTTCAAGTGAGGCTTTCACCAGCTTTCCTGGGCACTGTGATGCCAGTTTTAGCACCTTACAGGGTTTTACTTAACAACAGCTTTACATTCCTATGCTGCAACTGAAGTTGGCCAACGCATTTCACTCCTGGTCTTTGAATTTGCAATGCCTCTTGGTCCTGCTCATGTGTAGCACTCTACTAGTATTTTTTTCTGTAAACATTTCTCAGAGAAGTAATATTTTAATCCCCATAGCAAACTGTTCTCTACTGACAGCTTCAATTTCCAGAAACATTGAAGCTGCATTTCTTTTCAGCTAGCTGATGAGATCATTCCTAAAAGGAATAATGCATTAGTCTGTTCAAAGTGTGCCTTGTTTCTAAAGCTATTTCCCAGCCTGCATTAAGGAGGTCATCTAGGGGAATTATGCTCTTTTTGTATATGTTTCTCTGGGGAGCTAGAACAATGAGGATAGTCTGTCTGTGGAACAATGTTTTTCTGATGCTACATAACAAAAGTTGTGCTGGTGAATCAAAGCCTATCTCTGCAGGCTGACCACATGCTGTGGCCTACATGGACCCAGGATGTTTATCCAGCCTTTGATTAGACCAATATATTTTTTTCCTTCCAGGTGGTAACTCGTGAAATTTAGGAGTACACACAGTTATACCCAGTCTGCTTTTTTCTGATTGGGCCTCCTTACTCTCATTTTCAGTTTTCATTACTGCTTTGAAGTTAATTCTACAGGGTATTAAATGCCCATCATTATAAGCCAGTGGAGTGGAAACCTGCATCTCCCGGAAGAAAAGTACTCCATCCTACTCCTATGAGTTACTCTGCTGAAATGCGAGCCAGTAGCCTGAAACTACTCATTCCTTTTGCATTACCTCTGAGATTCTAAGTTTCTTTTAGGTCAGTATACTGAATCATTTTAATACATTGGCAAACAAGCTGATTGACCCTGATAAATTTGGAACGAACCTTTCAAATGTGACCAGAAGACACTGAATGTCCTCAATATTTGGCAGCTGTGAACTATCCCAACATCTTTATCTTTCATTTTCTTGAGGGTACATCTTTTGCATCTAGGCAATGCCGAATAGGAGTGCTCACAGACAGGTTTGGGTTTGGGTTTTGTCTTTCAACTGAGGGGAGACAACTGCTACTGTATAAATCATGTCTGTTTTCTTCAGCTGACTCCATCCTCATTTTTTGATATGAAACTTTGATTTTATATCAACTAATCAAACATTCATTTAACCAGAGAGAGAGGAAGTAAACACAAGGGTAACAGAGCAGCATGACTGTCATTGCACCATCTCACTTCCAGTTTCTTGTCACAGTCAAGTAACTCCTTGATGTAAAATAAAATAACCAAGGACTGCAATGCAGGTTGCTTTACTCCTTAGGGAATACCACAGCCTCCTCTCTGGAGAGTCATAGGCTCGACTAACACTGTAAACTGAGCCTAATGTGAGGTGAATTCACTCAGCCTCTCCTTCAACAGGTAGAGTTGGCCTGTCTGGCCCTTTCCCAAAACATCTGTAGCTTAGTGATATGAGGACTCACATAGGAAATGTAGATTTGATTATCTTCAGACAGAAGACAGTATGGGACCACAGAATCTCCAATCACTGAAAAATGCTATATGCTGAACAACTTCAGTTGTTCATCCATGAGAGCAGCGATAAGCAGCATATAGAGCCTTAGTTAAAGCTTGAGGCAATTTCTGAGGACATCTAATACATCAAGATGTTGAAGCAATATATGTGAAGTGTACCTTGTTCCTGTATCTGAGGAGAGCTCAGATGTAAGTTATGTCCCAGCTAGCATCTATGGTGAGGAAGTTTGAGGCGTGTGAGAAATGCTGGCATTGAAAACTTGGTTCTCAATGCACTGAGGTGCTTCCAAAGACTCAGCAGAACTGAGTATGGGCTCTAAGTATTCACATTTTAAAATTAAACATGTAAAACAGGCGACAGCTCTAGCTTACTGCCTAACACTTTCAGGGATCGACCCTGATCTTATAGGAAGATATGGTCTATTTTTGTTGTTGGGCATGGAAAAAATCTTTCAAAAATTGCAATTTCATTGAAATTTAAAAATATCCACATATTGATTTTGATGAAATTTTATGTGTCACTTTTGATTCTTCAGTTCTATTTGATACAATGTATTATTTTATTAACATTATTTATAATCAATTAGATGATCTTTAAAACTAGATGAATTTTAAGGTCCCCTCCAACCAAAATCATTCTGATTCTGTGATTCTATTTAACTGTTTCAGTGTTAGTGAAAGGAAATCCTTCAAGATCATCACAAAAAAATGAATATTTTCAAACTGTCTTCTTATGGTATTAAAATAAAGCTCAGAATGCTAGAAATTCGCATGGGAAAAGAAATTTGTTAGTTTTCTGACACATGTACTTGCTTTCTGACAGATGTAACTGAAGTCTCTCTAGTAAGATCAGCTCCCTTCAGCACTGAATCCTTGTCTTTAGGAATTAGAGTTCATAAAATGTGATTCCTGTGGTAGTGTGTTGCTGCTATTTTGAGGAGCGCTACGTTTCACTAGAAGATAAAAGAAAGTATAAGAAGGAAAATGACTTAATTTGAAATATTTGATTATATTCCTTAAGAACAAAAAAAGCCAGCTTATCTACTTGTCCATTCTTATTACTATTAATGATTTAAAGCAAATGTGTGAAGACAATGATTTCAACACAAGGGCAAATAATTATGACTTTTTCAAATGTTTCTGGACCAGTAGAAGAAAATATTTTACAGATTAACTAATTCTGAAACTTTTATGTTTAATAAAAAAAGAAATACTGGAGTTAATCTGAGAATGCAAAAGTGTTAGAGGTTGTCAGCTAGAGTCTTCCATGTCTGATATGCAGGCAGTCAGAACCTGTAAATTTAATATGCAGTGTCAGAATGGGGTATTTCTGTGTAGACGCAAGTATAACTATGCAGCATTTCAAGTACAGTCCCACTTGCAAGTGCCAATGCATTACAGGAATTTCATATGTAATTAATTTTGCTTTTACAAGTGGGCAAGGGTTGGACTCTGTGTGTATAAGTAAGTTCACGTAGGAAAAGAACAGAATGTCAAAATGCTGCTAATGAGAGGAGATTTCAGAAGTGTGTTTGTCATGTAACTTTTGTCTTTTTTGTGTATATTCATTTTGATTCAGTTATAAGGACAATTTTCATAATTTAGTTGTGGAAAACACACTTTCAACCTATACCGCATATACAGTGATGATATTTCACAGACACATCAGGAAGAAGTAATTCTTGTTGCCTTTTCAATGTCCCTCATTCATTTTTTCTCTCTTGGTGCCCTGTTTTAGGGTACCCAAAGGGTAACCAGAGGAACAGAGAGTGGTGCTCAATCAGTTCTGCTCCCCTCCCCCAGTCTCTCCTTAAAGGTTTGGTGCTGGCGAAGGAGAGAAAAGGACTTCTGTGGCTTTGTCTTTTCTGCAGGCCTTGGACATGATGAAGAACCTCTCTAGCCACAGAGGGAGCAAGAGGAACCAGCAGGGGATGTGTCTTTGGGTAGGAAAAGAATGGGACAGACTCAAACTGATTCTGCTCTTTTCCATCTGGTAAAGCACAGACATTAAGTATTTTAAGGCAGAAGCTAGTTCAGCTGATTCTATTTGTTCCTAATCCAATGGGTCACTGAAACATCCTTGTAAAGTTATTCAAATGCAGTTGAATATTCAACTGTCAGTGGTTGAAAGCAGTGGACCCTGGTGACATTATTGATGGATGCACCCCACATCACCCAGAGGATGAGCACACCCTTGTAAGAAAGAATCAAGACCGCAGAATTCTCCTGAGTGAGAATCAAACCACTCACCTTGCCATTCTCTTTGGGAGGCTTTTGCTGCCTGATTTCAAATGCAAAATAATACACCATGAAGCCACAGGGAATCATTTAAACTCATTTTGACCTATCTATTAAAAACACCAGGATCTCAACAGAGTGAGGCTTGGATTCATAAATAAAGGAAATGTTCTCTCTCCTATCATTTTTTGGATCTGTGTCAAGAATAACTTGCAGGCAATTCTCCCGTATTTCTTCAGTTTGTTAGTAAAAACATCATTTGTTATTCTCTTTTTGTTGGGAGCAATCTTATTAATTTGAGATCTGTTTCCCTATGGGAAAGGAGTGAAATTATCTTCAAGAATCTGTATGTATTTCCTCTGCAAGATCCCACAACAGATTCTTTTGGTTAAATAATTTCAGTTGATCTATGGGGTCCTACAGTATCAGAAGGTTTGTAATTGCCACTTCCTGTCATTGTCCTCCAATTTAGATGTATTTTCTATCAAATAGTCATGCTGTTTACCTCTTGAAAAGACTTCATTAATTCAAGAAGAGAAGAATCAAAAGCAGAAATAGCACTTCAGTTTTGACTATCGAGAGCATTAGGAAATAACAGAATGAATTCCATATCTCACAGCAAGATTGGATTTCAGAGAGAGGAGGGAGAAGAAGGAGAAAAGAATGTGGCTTCTGAAACCATTAAAGGAGCTAAATGCATAGCTTGAAGGGAATGGGTCTCACGCGTTTATTTTAATCTTTCACTTTAGGGGAAAAAGCATTGAAGTGAATGCATTGCTTATGGCAAGACTGGATTGACCAAAATGGAAACCTGAATTCTCTATTTAATTACAGGCAAGACCTAACATGTATAACAGCCAGGCAGCAATTTCATGCCCTTTTACTAGTAAATTTTAGCTCTGAGCAAACCGTGTTCTGCCCTCTGAACAGGTATTGTACCTGGAGACTGCTTCAATCTAAGGCAGTGGAATATGGCGCATCCATCAGGACTGGGTGAAATCACAGTGAGTGACTTATGAACCATAGTGACACAGAGATGGAGATATGAGTATGGAGTTACTATTTCAATCATATTTCTGTGGTATTGTCCTTCTGGAACCATTAGAAACCACACAGTGATGGGCCTTTAATGTTGTTTATCTGGTAGAAGTTAAACGTTAACCTGCTGAGCCCTTCTTCCATGTAACAAGTGATAGGACAAGAGGTAATATCCTCAAGCTGCATCAGGGGAGGTTTAGATTAGATATCGGGAAAAATTCTTCACTGAAAGGGTGCTTAGGCATTGGAACAGGCTGCCCAGGGCAGTGGAGGAGTCATCATCCCTGGAAGTGTTAAAAAACTGTGTAGATGAGGCCCTCAGTGATATGGTTTAGTGGTGGTTTGGCAGTCCTGGTTGGACTTGATGATCTTGAAGGTCTTTTCCAACCTAGTTGATTTTATATTTCTATGATTCATGTAAGTGCCACAGAGAGTCTCTTCTCTGGAATGATTCTTACTAGTGGTTAATAAACACGCATTATCTGAATAAATAGAGAAACAGGGGAGCTCTACCAACATGGCCGTAGAAATAAGCAAAACAGGTATTTTGTAGAGATTGTAGCCTTCAGTCAACCAGTAGTAAATGTAAGCCTCATGGCAGGAGTAAGGGCAGGTAAGAAGTAAGGGTTCCAGTCGCATCATTTACTCTCATTTACCCCCTTGCTAAAATTGCAAAAGATGATCAAATTTGGATTTCAGTTGGGACAATAATATCTTCCTGAGTTCTGGACTGCTATATCCCTGATTCTCAGATTGGACTCAGTCATTGCTGGGTTGTAATTGCTAATTTAAAGATATAAGTGTGAAAGATCATTTCTGTCATTCTACCTCAGGTAACTATAGCTATTTTTGGCCTTTATTTTTGGCCTTTCCTTAATGCTAAGGTATTTGATGTACTCAGAAACCTATTCATGTTTGGCTAATACAAAAATATTAGCTCATATCCAACAGGTTCCTACCTCCTACAAATAATGACATTTTGTTGGTTGAACTAATTGTGGGACTCTGTATCTTATATTGGCTTCCACATGATGACAAGACTAGGTGGTAAACCAGATTTAGGAGCCAGTTTATGAAGCCTGGTAAGCTGCCTTGCTGTTGACATATCTGCTGTTTGAGGCATAGTAACAGAACATCTGTGGTAACAGGAAATGTGAAACTCCAGTTCCAAACCGTTCTATTTATGAGAAACCTTTTATGGTTGCTAGTCAAAGCATAGAGCTATCCAACTTTGTCTTTTCAAATTTAGCTTTTGGCAATTTCTTTTCTGATACAAATACTAAGATAGTGGGTCATTACTTGATGCTAAGACACCAGTAAAAGCAAATCTATTGCTTCAAAAATGTTGAATTAAAATAAACAAACCCTGCAGTGTTAAATAAGATGGACATGGTGACATGCTCTGGGAGGTTTGTTTGTTGTAAACGATGCAAACAAATCTAGGGCAACTTGCAGTCACTGTGTTTTACAAATTGAGAATTGGTGAGGATATCGCAAGGCATTACCACTGCTGATTCCCCTGGCAGGGGGGTTGGAACTAGATGATCTTAAGGTCCTTTGGAACCCCAATCATTCTATGATTCTACAATGCCAGCAATGCCTACAGTATAAAATGCTGCATAAGGGTGGTTCATAACCATAGACACACCTACAGAGATTGCTCTCCACAGAAACTTTGAGCCATCTGGAAGATGGATGTACCCGGAAAATGGATATGTCAACTATGATGACATTATTGTCAGTGGAATTTGCAGCAGTAGTTCTCACTGGGCAAAAATCTACAGCTGTTTATAGGGAAAGCTCCCCAGAACAACATAAACAGAAGTCCCATTACTTCTTTACAAGCATGCTTCTGTGCTGTGAATTCCCTGTGTGTGATAAGAGGGAGAATAGGCTTTGAAAATGGGCAAAGTCAGACTTGGCAGCTGAGGACCCAGAGGATAGAAATCAATAGCAGAAAGCATAAAGGTAGAAGGTGTAAAGAATTATCTGTGTTCCTGGGAAACTGGTATTGTGATGGAAGAATTCCTGTATAGTCTTATGTGCCTGTGCAGTTGTGGAGATCTGATCAAGTCTTTCCATCTTATTAATGGAGTGATTCGTAGAGATGTAATTTCTTCCTTTGTTTTCTTCTTTCCTTCATGAGCCAGTTTTCCTTTTCTCCTGTATAGGGCCGATCCAATAGACAGCAGGAAGGAGAGGGACTCGTAACTGTGGATCTGGATAGTTACAGGTTAATCCCTCAGTCTGGATCTGGAAATTTTACTCTCTGATATACCCAAACCACGTCAGTTGTCAGAAGGGTTTCCACTTGAAACCGAAAAATTCCTAATGAGGCCTTGAAATCAGACATGTGAAGTTGGTAAATGACAGTGGAAGCCACAGCAGCTTCTGGTGGAGGAAAGAAGTGTTCTCTGTCTTGGAACAGGTTCAGAAACTGAGCTGAGCGCACGCTTTTTAATGAGGGTGCTGGAAATATCATTGCAACATCAAACAAAAGTCAAGATGCCTCAGCATAGATTGGCACTGTTTCCTGACACTGAATGTGCTGTGGAAGTATCTCATAGAAGGAGGACCTGGCTGCTACCTGTGCCGTTTGTTTTACCTTGGGAGGATCAGATGAATTCCAGCACGAGAGCAGTGACTCCACGGCACCTCGCTGCACCTTAGCAACTGTAAAATTAAATCAAATGAATTCTTGAAATTTTGAAATTCTTCCAAAGTGTATGATAATTCAGCAGATACCAAGAGCTGATATGTATTTAATGCTCTTGTATAAATCTGAGTTTCTGCCAAACAGCAGTATGATATAGATGTATAACTGTAGATTATGTATGTATTCAGATTACAAGGATATCTTCTCTTGAAATACTTTGACATTGGTAACAACGTTCTTACTTGAGACTGGAACTATGTATCCATATGGTCAGGCTGGTCATAGACAGAGTCCACCATATACGTGAACCTTATATCAATTTCTCATAATAAGAGTGTTCATCTTTCATCTGAGTGTGAGGTAATATGTAGCTTTTTCACCATATACTGATGTGTGAATTATTGTCTATTGTAAAGTACAACTTGTGCTTTGCCACTATTCCTACAATCTCTTAGCAATGTTTCCTCAAAGCAGCACAGCCTCATAGGAAAGAAGAGAGGAAAGACTTTCAGAGGCTCCCTGGTACAAAGCAGGCTCAGCTCTGCCTGCCATGCCCCATTGACTTTCCTCCTGACAGGGAAAGATGCTCATTTATCACCATGGGCATCAGCCAGTAATTTAGGCTACTGGAGCTCAGACAAACGGCCAAATCATATTGCTTTTCCTCTCATTGAATGAAAAAGAAACACCGGCTCTGAATGTAATAAAAATTAGATATGAGGTGGGTATTTGTGTCAGCCAGTGTGGAGCAGCTGTCAGTGCAGCCCAAGCAGCAGTGTTACCCACCACCCAACAGCAGGGGCTCTGTCCTAACCTGGCATTCAATGACTTGAACATCTATCCTGCAGAACAGTTGGTGACTTAACCACAGTGTGTGATGATGAGGATATGAAGGGATTTACTATCAACTAAGCATCAAGAACCAAACCCCATGGGACTGAGTGTGTCTGTGCTCTGAACAAAACCTCACTCCACAGCTTTCATTGCCTCTGCTGCATAGGGCTCTCACTTGCAGTCAGGCTTCTGTGGCTCAACTACGACCAAGTATCCACACATGCTCAGCCCCTGTCAAAGGCAAAGGAAAACATATTAGCTTAGGTCACAGTGAAATTGTTTTGTGCCAATACTCAAGATAGTACTGTTATCTGTTTGAGACCTGAGAATAAAGTTAGGCAAACTGGCTGGAGTCTACCTTCATTTTGCTGGGTAGACTTATCCTTCGTGTATATATACATATAGGAAATTAAAAGCACCACCTTTTGCAACAATCTGCTTTCAGCAAGGGAGAAACTGCTTCATATATCCAATTCAAGATTTCATTTATTCAGCCCTACCACAAACTATCAGGTACAGGGAATACCCAGCACAGCCATTGGCCTCAGGGCAGGCAAGACAATCCATGCCCTGCAGACAGCAGTATTTGAGCACTTTTGCCTAACTGCTCAGAAAACAATACTGGAAGCAAAAACACAAACTCTGTTTTCTCCAATATCTGTCTGAAGCTTCTTTAGATACATGAAGGTACATTGCAGTCACCCCCTGCTGCACCCTCATCTAAATCTGCCAAAGCTGAGGGGTGAATAGGTCTTCTTGCTCTTGGTGAAACAATAAATCAAATGCTTACCAGGCCATTGACTTCACATATGTGAATATGAAGGCTCCATCAATAAAACACCCAATAGGATTTTAAAAATATCCCTCTTTTAGTGAGGCAGGCTCCATTCAGTCATTCAGAAGTATATCACGTTTGTGCTCTGTGTTGCTCAGTTGACTCCTTAGCTCATGCTCCAGGCCTGAAAGCATTTTCCACTGCATGATCTGATATTGTGTAATTTTCAAAAGCCCCTGCAGGGGGAACAGAGATGTTCGATGTCCCCTGCCTGCACTCAAATGTAAATTTACATTTTACAAACCAAAGCAGCTCATAATCCCTCAGTGTCCTTTGTAATGCCAGGTTGTCTCCCCAGCTTGTGTTAATGTGCACTAATGAGGAGCAGGCAATAGGTGTTTGGAAAGCAGATAAGCACAGAGCATGTCCTTCCAGTTCTTTTAGCAGATGCTATAAAAAACCCCAATTGGTTTGCTTGATTGCAGTGCTGTGTTTTAAGGCAGCTCCCCCTCTTCTCTCAGGCACTAGTGGCTGTGCTGGTGGGGTCATGAGATGGTTTCTTGATGAGGTGTGAAGATGGCAGAGGAATGGCTTCAGATCAGTCACCAGGTTGCAGTAGTCTGGGGAGGATCCTGGGCTGGCTTTAGGGTGTTGATGAAGGAAATGTGGTTGTAGGGAGTTATTAGCAGATGTATCAGTATTGTACTAGTGAAGGAGGCTGTGAAGTTGAGCTCAGCCCTTTACTCTCTTAGTGGCTCAAAGCACAAATCCTACTTCAAGGTAATGCATTATGGAAAAAGTCTGTAAGCAGTCCTTGGTAGGGCCAGTCTCTATCTCTCCTTTTGCCAAAACCTACATTTCTTGTGGCATAAATCTTTGAATGAGCAAGACTTTTGGGAGCCTTCAAGCCTATGTTTCCAGGACTATCCCCACACTTTATGTTATATGGACGTGTTACATCAAAGGGGAACAAAAAGTGAGTACTCTGACCACAGGTCCTATCTTTAGGGCCTGGCAGTTGTTTTGTGTGAAGAAAGAGGGAGATTAGGGTTACAGTCTGGGATTTACCATCCCCAACTTGTTTGTGGGTCTGACCCTTTGCCCTTGACTTCTCAAATGAGAAGACCCAGAAGCATCTTTTTTTCTGTGCAGATAATGTTTGTGCTCATAAAACTAATTCCTCTTTTCCTTCGGTTAGGTCAGTCTTTGAAATTCAGTCCTGGATGATGGAATATCCTCATTCTTCCTTGATTGTCTCCTTGCTCCATTTTGTGACCTCTAACAACATACAGTTTATCTCTCTTTTGCTCAAAGTCACATGCTTTCCTCCCTTCCCCCATGCCCCATTATTTTACTGTTAATTGCTTGATCCTGTGCCCATTGAAGCCACTGGAAATGTTCCCATTAGGGACACAGTAGCAGCCCAGATATACCCACACCCAAGCAAAAACAAATGAATGCCACAGAGTTCACTATTGCTTCACTGCAAAAGTCAGTGCTGGGTTCAAAAACGTCCACTGCTGAGCTCGTGTGTTTAAGTCCAGTGAATTCACTTGGAGCAGATAAGAAAATGTCACAAACTTTCCTGGGGGGAGGAAAGTGGCAGGGTTGATTTGACATAAAAGACTAGCTAGCGTTATTAATTCATAGTTTGGCAAATCTCAAGCACTTTAAGTGAATGAATTAATTCTGTATTACAGAGTGTCCTTTGCAAAACCTGTGTTTAAAAAGTAGCATTTTAATTAAAAAAATAATCCCTATAAAACCCTCTTTGTGGGTATTATTAGTTGTACTGCTTTAGAAATTTAATTTTTCTTTTAGGTGCCCTAAGTAATACATTTGCAATGCCAGTAGAGTTGGGTGGAAGTTGCAACAATGTGAGCCTTAGGTAGATCACAGAAATGTGCTTAATAGGTGTCAACAGTTGCAGATCTTGGACCTGTTCTCAATCCAGATGAGAGTCATGGTGTCAATTATATTGTATGCTCTGTTCATCTGCTGCAAGAACAGAAGGGTCTGGGCCCTGGCAAAAAGATTAATATAAAGGCTGCAAGCTTCAAATTCAGTTAATCTGAAGTTCATTAATGTAATACATTGAGTGACAGAATAGTTAGGGTTGGAAAAGACCTTAAGATCATCCAGTTCCAACTCCCTTGCCAGGGGCAGGGACACCTCCCACTTAACCATGTCACCCAAAACTCCACCCAACCTGGCCTTGAACAACCCCAGGGATGGAACATTCACAACTTCCCTGGGCAACCCATTCCAGTGCCTCACCACCCTTACAGGAAAGAATTTCTTCCTCATATCCAATCTGAATTTCCCCTGTTTAAGTTTGAACTCGTTACCCCTTGTCCTCTCACTACAGTCCCTAATGAAGAGTCCCTCCTCAGCATCCCGATAGGCCCCCTTCAGACACTGGAAGGCTGCTATGAGGTCTCCAAGCAGCCTTCTCCAGGCTCAGCAGCCCCAGCTTTCTCAGCTTTCTCAGCTTATCTTCATATGGGAGGTGCTCCAGTCCCCTGATCATCCTCGTGGCCTTCCTCTGGACTTGTTCCAACAGTTCCATGTCTTTTGTCGAGGAGACCAGAACTGCACACAGTGCTCCAAGGGGGGCCTCTCAAGAGGAGAACGGATTGTCAAGCAAAGTTTTCTTTGAATTTTGTTTCCTGAAGCATTTATATTTTTCTTTTAGTTTTGGAGTATAAGGAAAAGTCTGCCTTGGAAAATGCTAACATTTTGGATTTTCTGATCTTGAACTTTCTCCTTTTTGTCAAAACTGATTCCATAACCACCCCTGTATTTTGCTGCCCTAGTGACAAAATTCACTATGATTAATGTGGTGAATTTCATGAAGATGCTTACCCAGCTTACTGAAAACACTGCTCTGGCAAACATCAGTTGCAGCACTGGAGAAACAATCTCAGCAACTGGGTTTGGTTAGTGACTGGGATCCAGCAAAAGGGCTATAAAAGCCATAACTTTCCAAATACCAGGAGCTGGATGATTAACTGGGGATGAGATCTGAATTTAATGCAAATACTGATATACTAAAGTGGCTCCAGAGCATCATTAGACGGTCCTCTGAGCAACCTGGTTTAGTGGAAGTTGTCCCTGCCCATGGAAGGGGTATTGGAACTGGATGAGTTTTAAGGTCCCTTTCAAACCAAACTGTTCAATGATTTTATGACTGTAGGCTTCTGCTGTTCTTAAACCTGCAATCAGCGCTGAGTGATAATTTGTGGGTGCAGTCTCCCTGCGGAGACTCAGAAAACTGCTGAAACTGCTGAGCAAGTGGCAGTGTCAGCATCAAATCTACTGCTTGTAGCTTTATTCCTGAGACCAGTAAACAGTGCCTAACAAGTCTTCAGAAACTACTCTTTTAATCGTACTTTCTTTTGAGCCAGGAAAGCTGGTGAAACATCTCACATTGAGCATGATCATGTAGATAGCTATTTCTTCAGAAATCAGACTGTCATGAAGTGTTGTCTCCCACTGGGAAATAAAACTACTGGGCGTGAATGACAAAAATGTATTTAAATGTGACTTCAGTCTGGGATCTGGTGATATTTTGATCAGAAAGGAAAGAAGGAACAGGTTCGTGAATAGCTTGTGGGTGGGATTCTGTTGCCAATAAGCACCTACCTATACATTTACCGGAGACTGAGACCTTTAGACTTCATCAGCTATAATGGGAGCTTTAAACCTTAAACTTACATATAGATATTTCAATATAGAATCATAGAATAGTTAGGGTTGGAAAAGACCTTAAGATCATCCAGTTCCAACCCCCTGTCATGGCCAGGGACACCTCACATTAAACCATGCTACCCAAGGCTATGTCCAATCCAGCCTTGAACACCGCCAGCGATGGAGTATTCACAACTTCCCTGGGCAACCCATTCCAATGCCTCACCACCCTCACAGTAAAGAACTTCTTCCTCATATCCAATCTAAACTTTCCCTGTTTAAGTTTGAACCCGTTACCCCTTGTCCTCTCACTACAGTTCCTCATGAAGAGTCCCTCCCCAGCATCCCTATAGGCCCCCTTCAGATACTGGAAGGATGCTATGAGGTCTCCATGCAGCCTTCTCTTCTCCAGGCTCAGCAGCCCCAGCTTTCTCAGCTTTCTCAGCTTATCTTCATATGGGAGGTGCTCCAGTCCCCTGATCATCCTTGTGGCCCTCCTCTGGACTTGTTCCAACAGTTCCATGTCCTTTTTATGTTGAGGACACCAGAACTGCACACAATACTCCAAGTGAGGTCACACGAGAGCAGAGTAGAGGGGCAGGATCACCTCCCTCGACCTGCTGGTCACGCTCCTTTTGATGCAGCCCAGAATACAGTTGGCTTTCTGGGATTCAAGCACACAGCCGGCTCATGTTCATTTTTTCATCAACCAACACCCCAAGTCCTTCTCCACAGGGCTGCTCAATCTCTTCTCTGCCCAACCTGTAGCTGTGCCTGGGATTGCTCCGAGCCAGGTGTAGGACCTTGCACTTGTCATGGTTAAACTTCATCAGGTTGGCGTCAGCCCACCTCACAAGTGTGTCAAGGTCTCTCTGAGATAGACTAACTAGAGTCTACATCTGGAGCTGAATCTCAGACCACTGGAAAACCAGGTGAAAAGACACTTCAGAGTTCAATTTCTTGAAGTTAGAAAAATGGGGGATCATTTCTCAACATTTGTAGTTGTAAAACATTTTATTAACATGCTGTCTGTGGTCTGTTTAGGAAATTGTGATTATACAATAATTAAATGAAAAAAGGCAAAAAAAAGGGAAAAAAAAAAAAAAGAAAAAAGAATTCCTCTTCCTAGACATCTCCAATTGCAAGAACATGCTTGGTTTTATTCCATACATGGGAAAATGAGACTAATGGTGAAACATATCCTGGTGCATCAAGTCTTTGACCTCTTTTTTCTTTATATGGTGAAATTTCTGCTTACCTTTTTAACTGATTGACTCAACTGAGCTTTCTTTTCATGGGCATCCTTGTATGACTATGTGTAATTACTTTACACTGATTTTTATGTGGTAATTTAAAATTTAAATTACTCATGCCTGCCTTTGTTTCCTGAATAACAGTAAGGACAAAAGTCCTTACCTCTTTGTCTTCAGAGTGACCACTTTGGTACCTACTGTGGCATGAAAAGTGTACAAAGGTCCAATGTCAACCTTTTATTTCACTTGCCTTGCCTTGCCTTGTTTTAATAGTTTCTGAATAGACTAAGAAGTTCAAGAGAAACATGCCATTACAAATCAGCAACACATAAGAGCAACTAATGCAATAAAGGGCTTTAAGTCTTGATAGCAGTGTTAAAATTACAGTAATTCATTTTACATTGCATAGTTTTAATAAGCAATTTATTTTTAACTCACCCTGCTGCAGGGTTACTTACTTGCTGACATCTTCCCTTATCAGATTGCTCTTCTTCTTTTCTCAGCCAATTTTCCTAGAAATTGCATCCAGAGACACTTTTTTAGGTTCATTTTCATTAAGAGTTTTGGTTGCAAGAATTCTATGGTTTTGCATCAAGTACAGTTCATCAAAAGACAGTCTTTTGCATATATATTTGAATGATTTGTTGAATGATTTGTTCACGTTCCCTTTTAAATGAAATGAACATTTAGAATTTATGGCTTACTATCGTGCGTGGAGTTAAATAATATTACACTAATCTTCCCTTTCCTTTGATTTTTTAATGATGCTTTTCAGCTGACCACCTCTGATTGAAAGCTAGCTTGCTGCAAACTTAGTCTTCATACATTCAATGGAATCAGAAACATTGCTTCAGTTTCTCATTGCTGATTGCCTCAGAATTAGAACACTTCCCATAAAGGGTCTAATTTTATATAGCTGAAGGAAAGTTGCCAGTAAAGGGTGTGTTGTTTGGGTTAAACTAGTCCATGCATTTTGATTTTGATTTTTTTTTTTAAGATCCAACACAAAGTCTGAAGCTTTCCTATTCAAGTAGTGGCTGCTGCTGCATTTGAAGACATGAGGATTACCTTTTTTCTTTTTCTTCCTTTTTTGTCTTTTATGGAGACGCTGAAATTAGATATTCTGGGGTTGTGTGGTTGACTGTTGAAACCTTCCAATAAACTATTTCAGGAGCCAAAGGAAAAATTGTAGTAATAATTAATTGAAGGTAAACCCTGTGACTTTTCACAGTGCTGTAGATACTGGTGCTATGATGAAGCAAGTACAGTTGAATACCCTAAAGAGGAAATAATTGATCTGGAAGGCTGCTCGTAGACCTCATGCTGCTTGAATTCCACTTAATAACATCCAATTTAACTTCTTTATTAGCACTGCCTTTTAAAAGTAATAGTTTGACTTCAGAGGGAAAAACAGTAACTCTGGATAGAAATGATTGGGATGTCTAGTTATCAGTCATGGAAATAGCTTAATGAATGCATGGGAAGTATTATAAGAAGAGGCTGGACTTCCAACATTGAGAAGAAATGCAGAATAAAGTGGAAAATGCTAACTTTTGTGTTGTTAACCCTTCTTTAAATCTAGATTTCCCTCTTGATTTTCATGGAATCCTGTGGAAGTGTGTTTAGAAATTTTTTTTCTGTATACCTGGTGTTTTCTACTCAGAAGACTCCGTGATGGTTTTGTCTTTTCAAAAGATATAAGTTTCTCCATTTTGCTTAGAAACTTTAAGATATCCATTTATGTCTCAGTGCCAGAGTAATTACTGAGGCTGTTTTTATGCTGATTTTGATATCTAATCTAAAGCTATGCTCCTTCAGTTTAAAGCCATTCACAGTTGGCTGCTCCAAAGGTCTCCTTGGAGCCTTCTCTTCTCCAGGCTGAACAAGCCCAGCTCCCTCAGCCTGTCTTCATAGCAGAGGTGCTCCAGCCCTCAGAGCATCTTGGTGGCCCTCCTCTGGACTCGCTCCAACAGTTCCACCTCCTTCTTATCCTGGGTCCTGCATTTGCAGGCAGATACCAAAAATGACATAAAGTGTGACGTTTACTCAGATAAGTGTGAGGACCTACACTCATAGATGTCTGTATAGATCTATGTCTACTTAAGCCTGTTTAGACTTCCTCTGTAGTCATTCTAGATCTAGGTAAGAAGACCAGTCGGGGCCAGAAAGCAATTAATGTAATTTGAAAACAGTGATAACCATTGGGTAAAGTGAATCAGGTAATAACTTTATCCACAACTGCCTATCTTGGAATTACATACCTCCACATAGAGCAAAGCAGGATCAATTCTACATGAGTTACCCCAACCAAACCTGTTCCCCTTACCCCTGAGGTGCCTGAAAAAATCTGTAAGATGAGAGTACTACAAGGTCTGATGGCTTTGCACCATGCAACTACTGTTTCCAGTCCTAGACCTTGGGCCCTTTGAATGAGACACTGCCCAGATTCAGAACAAAGAATGGTTTATGTCCCTAAGGAGCTTACAAGCTGACTGTAAAGTAGGAGACAGAATTACAACCGAACAAGTATATAAGGAAGGACAAAGTATACGTGTTATCCCTGAAAACAGAAAGGAAGAAATTACATAATGGAAAAGGTATTTGCATTTGTGCAGTGGCCCAGACTGATCTTTAGCCTGGAAAACCAAACCAATGATTAGATGAGATAATTTTTTTCAAATACGTTGGAATTATGGCCCTTGTAAGACATTAAGAAGGAAAACACTTTTTGAGGAAGCACAGGTCAGAAAGAGAATGTTATATTAGCTTGCCTACTCTTTTTAATTGCTTTAATATAAATGTGGCTCAGCTTGTCTCTGAAAGCAGACGCATCTCACTTCTGTCTCTAAAAAACAATTCAAAGCCAGACCAAATATTGCAGTTCTGTCAAAGCAATTTACCATCTAGTATTTACCTCTAGCCTCATGCCACTTACCTCTGCTAGAAACTTGAACTGCAAAACCTTCTCTAAAGTATATTTATTTTTCAGAGTAGCTTATTTTTATAAAGATATGAAATGAAGAGCCATAGCCATGTGACAACACTGCTATATATCACTGCAAACGATGAGCAGCTTACTATCTCAAGGTATTGACAAGGTCTGGTGCAGTCTAATGAAAAGATTATCTCAGCAAATTATGTGTCAGATCGTATTACTTCATTGTTAGAATGGAAACATGAAGTGGAGAAGATCAATACTAATTGGCAGAAGAAAGAAGTTTGCATGGTGTCTTGTAAAGAAAGAAGATAAATGTCCTATTTGCATTTCATCAAGCTGATTATTTTATAGTGATGGAGAAAAAACTTGATTACAAAAAATATGTTTATTTCCCATTTCCACAATATACCTTGTTTGCTAATATCATTAGTTTTACAAGCTCTGACACCTGAGTGTCTTGGTTTTGCTTAGAACTTTCTTTTCTTGCTAGTGTTAACTGCTTCTTCCTTCCTCCTTCTGCCACCAATTCTTTTCAGTCTTTTAAACTCTTTTCTTACACTCTTAAGGAAGTTAGGAGTCTCTAAAGAAAGTTCAGAGGCTTTGCCCTGTTTCAGTGCACACAGAGATGTGAGGCAACTTTGGAGCAAGATACCCTGTGCCAGATTTAGTGTGAATCAACTAATATACTGTAAATTCATTTTCAGCCTACTGATCATTTTGTTTCAGTAATCCCTTACATTCCTCAGAGGGCAGCCACAAGATTTATAATAATAATGGACTCCATTGTTTTCATGTCACAAAATTCTTTTTACTTTTCCGGTCACTCGTCATCTTGAATTTCTATGTTATGGACCAAATAAATGAAAGAAAGTCCAAAAAGATCCTCTTTTTATGCTTTCTCCATGGAGGTTCATAGGTTTTTATTAACACCATCTCCTGCTTAAAAGAAAACCAAACCAAACCTCCTAGATTTTTGTCACACAAGAACCTGGTGAGTCTGCAAGGCTGAACTAGCCACAAGAATGATAAGATGTCTTTGCCTTACCTGTATGAGAAAAGTGGCCTGGATTCAGCTGACAAAGTTGCTGACAAAATCTCCCCTCAAGGAGGAGAAATCCCCAGTGGCATTAGGTGACTAAAGGCAGATCACATACTACTTCCTCTCCTGTCACAAAAGGGATGAATCCTACTGGGAAGAACTACAAGATGGCAGTTCTTCTCTGTCTCCGTTCTCCATTGACTGTTTCTGACTAACCAAATGGTGCAAGTTAGCAATTAAGTCTTCTCTTCCACGCACCAAATGCAAGTTAGCTGCAGGAAAGTCTTATTCAGGACTGGGGGAAGAGCACTGGGTTCCTGTAGGACATCAAAGGAAAATACTTACTGGTTGAGACAGCCATCAGGATAGTCCAGAGAGATGTAAAAGGAAGCAGGCACCTTTCATATGCTCACCTGGATCAATTCTTCTCTTCCCTCAAGAAGATGAGTAATGGCTACTGTCTATTTTAAATTTGCAGAGGGCAGGGCTCAGATCCAGAGATCCCTGGCTTGTTTTTGTGTGGTGCCTGCATAACCACAGCTTTTAAGATAAGAGTACAAGTTTGCACAATGTATGCATGCATTTATTTAAATATCTAAAATCAAGTTAAAGAAGGTGGCCATCAGCCAGATTGAAGAGCAACCAGGAAATTTCAAGGGGACTTTAGAAATAAAGAAAGAATGAAGCTGAAAATAAATATGAAAGAAACATGATTATTTTTTTAATGGGCGCATTGATATTTGACTCGAAACAGCAGGAGTCAAAACTCACCAGAAGCTGCCCTGCTGTCATCACAGCCTTTGTCCAATGAGATGTAGCAGCAACCCCACTGGATACCGTGAGTAACATTCAACTGGTTAGTGGATTCCAGGGTGCAGGAAGTAGGATCTTGCGCTTTGCAAATACATATGCAACCTTGTGGTGTACTTTCTTACCAGCATAGGGATCAGCAGATGATAAGGAGTGGCAATTATTCATTCTATTATTCATTCTATTATTCGTACAGTATGCTGATTATCAATTAATTATATGTTCTTAAATTAACAAATCTCTTTTGTACTGAATTGCTTTAAATTATAGGAACTGGGTGGCTTTTACCTGTGAGAGGTCTTGTGGCTGTTCTGGAGTATGAGGCACTTCCAGCAGAAGTGATGTGCACTTGGAAGTGCGGGCAGCGAGAGCGGGTATTTTCTGTCAGGCAGGAAAGAAGGAAAAGGCTCTGCATCTTGTGTCATCTGCCTTCCACTCTGCAGCCTTTCAAGCTTGTCTCCCTTTGTGGAGATAATTTGTAGAGAACTCAGCAAGATGAATGTTTCTAAGCACAGTTTGTCTTCCTCCCACAGGCTTGACAGTGGGAGTGAGGTCTGGGAGTCATGCTGAAAATCATTTTGGAAAAATTGGGAGACATCAGAAAGCTTGTATACACTGGGTAAGGTAATTTCAAGATCCAATCACCCCATTGATGACTGCTTTTCAGACAAACAGACAGCAAACCCACAAGAGGACAAGTAACTATTAGCTCTGAACAGCTCCCAGAACTGGAGGCTCAGGATGCAAATGTAGAAGAGCTGCTCAATGACAGTTCCCATAAGGTATACAGATTTAACAGTGGTACTGAGTGGGAAAACAAGGAATATCCTTCAGAGTACAATGAAACATTTGAAAGGAAAAGCTGCCATAAAACAAGGAAGCTTGTTAGAGGCATTTAAAAGAAGCAGGTAATGAGGTAAAGTGCTATTAAAATATTTACTAGAAACTTAGGGCCTAAAAGGACCATTCCCACATTTTAAAGCTGAACAGAAGAGTAAGGAGGGTATTAGAAGTGAAAAAACACCCACAGCCTTAAATCTCAAGTGATATCCTTTAGAGAAGATGATCATGGATCATAGCAAATTAAATACCAGTGAAGAACAGGGCAGAAGAAAAATAAAAGGAGCAACTTGGGAGAATCAAAACTTCTTCAAACATATCAGAGAGAGCTTGCCATACTCAGTAAGATGAATAGACAACAAAGACAAAAAGTTTTGACCCTTACTTATTGTAAAGGAAGGTGAGGGTTTTGTCACTGATGCAGAAGAGCAGAAAAGAGAGTAGTAGGGAATTGTGTCAGAATTATCAACAGTAGGTGTTTCAGAAATCAGCAAATTTAACCCAAACCTCTGAGAGCTGCTATGATGTAGAAGTTCAGATTTGTGAACTTGCTGAACTACTAAACAAATAACCTGCCTGCTGCCTGCTCCAGCCTCAGAATTGGGGAAATTAAAAATGGTTACTGGGGGTGGCTCAGGCCATCTTTGGAAAGACAAACCAGGTAATTTCAATTTCAGCACCAGCCAGATTGGCAAGGAACTGTAGTGAGGAATGCAATTAATAAATATGGATTCAATGATAGATTTGAGATGAGTCACAAGAATGAAACTGTGTTCTGTGAAGATGGCAATGTGCTGGTAAGGCGAACCTGTCGCTCTGGTATTCTTGGACTTGAGAAAAAAGGTTGAAAAAGGCTTTCACCAAAAACTGTTAAATGAGTTCTCCCTCTGTTAACTGAAAGAATTTCTGTCTCTGTCCTGTTGTAACTACATACAGTAGTAAATGACTATTTTATTGACTAGTTTATTGAGACTCTCAAAGGATATGTAGTAGGATCTGTCATGCTCAACATACTCAGAAATGATAAAGGAAAAAAGGTAAATAGTGGGAGAACAAATTTTATGGAGGATATGAAATTATTAAGTCTAAAGCTGCTATGCAGAGATGCAGGAAATTCACAGCACTGAACGACTGGGTGAAGATCAGATGGTATTCAGGGTGCATAAATGGAAACTGATCCATATGAAAGAACAAGAACTCTAATCTAGCTCTCTGAGTTTAAGAGTAGTCATTCGATCGCAGTGTTATCCCACAGAAACGAGACTTTGCGATCATTTGTGGCAGTTCTCTAAAAATGGTAATGGAAATTTTTTGCCAGCAAGGCACATGCACAGCACTGCTGTGGCAGAGAGCTAGATGAATAGCTCTGAGAAAACCCACACGATACAATCCACCCAGATGGGTGATTTGAACACTGACATGGCATGTTAATCACTTTCAAAATCCCTTTTCTTTTGAGAAAAAAAAAGGAAAAAGAAGAAGAAAGTGCCAGGATTTCATTCAAATGAATTAGAACAGGATGCAAAAGTCATCAGTGACATTTCCACTTTCTTCATTGTTGTCTTTAGTAAACCTTTCACTTCTGAGTCAAAAGCTTATTTGGTGATGTAATTACTTATGGCAGTGGTGTGCTGACGAGGATTACTGAATAGCTGCGTTTAGATTTACTGCAAAGCAGTAAGCAATATTACTGATGAATATCCTTGGAAGGATTTGCCTTTCAATATATTCTTTGAATCTTCTGGAACTAATTACTCCTATACTTGTACCACCTCTGCCGGATGATGTAAAAATGCCATTTTGTGATGAAACATAAAAGCTGAAAAATATTATGCTCAGTTTGTATTTTTGGCTCCGTCTAACAGAAAATCTTTTCAATCTTAAAGTAAGAAAGTTTTCAGATACGGACACCTAATTCCATTGTCCATAGCACCTAGCAGCTTATATTTGCCTTATAATGTGCTTAACTGATTATTTTTATAATTTCTTTTTATCATTATGTTTATTCCTATGGATATGATATTGCAAGGATGTGTTCCAGCTTTAATAAGTCAGAAGTAATCAGATATCTGCTTCTACTTTCCTGGCTGGGAGAACACTGAAGTTTTTTGGTTTGATTTGCTTGTTCCTTTTTCCTGCACAGTACAAGCAACAAAAAAGCTCACATTTTCTCTGTAGACAACATTTGTCACAAAATGACCCTGAAATAATTTCAAAATTGTCATTAGAGCTTATGGATGTCAGATATTCTGCAATAGGAGGTAAATTATTATTTCTTTGGACTTTCATCCTCATGACAATACTCTGAAGGCCATTTACTGTCATGATTATTCTGCTTGCTATTGCAGTGAGCACTGTGCCAAATTTAAGTTAAACTGCCCTAGAAATGTTGCAGTCTCCTGGACCATCCTGGTTTCAAAACCTCATTGCCAGGGTCTGAATTGCCAGGTAAAGCAATGACAACTGTGGAGCAGAACTTTTAGTCCTCTTGGGAGTTAAATAATTTCAACTTGTGATTGTCCTTCCCATGCCTGCGCTCCCTCCTCCAGTGTCATGGTTTAAGCCTCTCTAACTCATGCAGCCCATTCTCTCACTCTCTTCCCCTTCTTTCTTCCCCCCACTCCCAGAGGGATGGGAAGGAGAATCGAAAAGAATGCAACTCCCACAGGTTGAGATAAGAACAGTTTAGTAACCAAAGTATAACACAAATCACTACTGCTACCACCAATAACAATAATGACAAGGCAAATACAAGGAAAGAATACAATTGCTCACCACCTAAAACCCAGCCCGACCACGCAGTGCACTCCCCACCCTTCCGGGTCTCTGCTCTCTCTTTTACATCCTGGGCATGATGTGCTGTGGTATGGAATAACCTCCTTGGTCAGTTTGGGTCAGGTGTCCCGTCTCTGCTTCCTCCCGGCTCCCCTCCTCCCTGGCAGAGCATGAAACTCAGAAAGTCCTTGGCCAGACCAAAACATCACTAAGCAGTAACCAAAATACCGGTGTTATCAGCGCTGTTCCCAGGCCCAAAATCAAAAACATAGCGCTGCACCAGCTACCAAGAAGCAGAAAAATGACTGCTGCTGCTGAACCCATGACATCCAGTCATTCACCTCCTAAGTTCTTGCAGCAAGTGAAACCACTTCAAGGTGGGGCAAAGTGAGATGTTTGGACAACAGTTTTCTGCTCTACAAAACTTAATCTGCCCCCAAAATCCTGTAGGGCCTTGGAGAAGGGATTGATATGTATACACAGGCTTTTGATTCTGGCAATTCCTCATTTTTGGTTGTCTTATCCTTTGCAGCACTCTCTCCAGCCAGACTCCGGAGAGACATTTCTTGGTATACAGATCCCTAAACTTTTAAAATAGCTGACACAAGTTTGTTTTATTTTCAGTTGTTGGCATGAAATTGCCATGGCACCCCATGGCTCTCCAGCTGGGAGGCAGTTTTGGACCCTCTGCATGCGTGCAGGGGTCAGTCCTGGCTGCTGCTCACTCATCTGGTACCAGATGTGTAAATGAGGCAGGAGCTCTCCAGCCTCTGCACTCAGTAGCTCCTTTGCCCACGTCCAAACAAGGTGAGGAAAGAAGCCTGCCAAAGGTGTGCAAGATCAGAAGCCAAGCACTGGAGGTCCTACAGTCACCCACCATCACGTAAGGTCTTGCCCAGCTTCATTTGCCTGCAGTAGCTGTGCACCAAAATGCAGGTGTTTTGGGTTCATTCCTCAGATTTAACTCCAAGAGAGCCCCTTCCACTCACCAAGGATCTTATTACCCCCGGCCCTCTAACCCTGATGGCCTCCAACCCTGATGGCCTCTGCTCCTATGCCTCCCTAGTCCGCATACCAGCTCTGCCCTGCCATCCCACTCAAGGCATTTTCCCTTGTCCAATTCTCCAAGTTTCTTTTCCTTTATGTTCCTCCTACCAATCTGTCCTCAGATTTATTTGCACTGGTTTTGGCTCCCATTCGCCATCACTCCCCATGACAATGTCTCTTCTCCCCACGACAATGTCTCTTCTCCCCACTTCCAGAAAAATCCCTCTGTTCCTATGATGCCTGATCCTAGGGTCTATCTTTCCTCTCCTGACTTGCTTTGGGGTGCCCCTCCAGCTGGGGGAGCACAGGAAAACCAGTTCTCAACTCTCATTTTCAGTGTCATAGAAAATGTATGCCACGGTCAGTCTCCCCTGCCCCAGGTACTGTAGTGAAGATGGAGCAAGCTGAATCCAAAGTGAGTCCTTGGCACATTTAGTACATAACCTCTGGCTACTTGCTGCTGATGTATGGAAGCAGGTTTTTCAAAGGCTTAAAGGCTGAGTAGTTTTCCCATGGGAACCTAAGGGTTTAAACCTTGCAGCAGGGCAGCCCTCATACCTCACCTGACATGACCTGTGTATCACAGACTGCTGCTTTCTCTCAGCAGCATCTGTGCCACTGCTGGTACCCTGCATTTGCCGATGGCGAGCCCAAGGAGGGCATCCTGTCAGGGTCAAGGGCATCAAGAAATGGAGAGTAACCTCTGACTAGCACAGCGGGAGATTTGGGCAGAGTAAAAGAATGAATAAGGAACATACATATGTTGCACTGATCTGAAAGGGGGCAGGCAAGATAAATTATAATGGAAAGTAATTGTTATAGCAACTGTAGGTGTACCCGTGCCAAGTAAAAGCTATTGTTCTGAGACTCCAAAGCATTTATTTGACACAAATGGATCTTTTGTTGTTGCGGTTAAATACATAGAAGTTAATTGAATATCAGACAATCACTTTCTTAACAAACTTGTATAAAATGCCTCTTCTAGAAACATGAGGCTTTTTTAGAACCTTTAAAATAAAGCATGCTTGTTCTTAAAATTTTTAGAAACATTATAGTGAAAAATGTTAGATAGGGCTCCTTCTTGCCAATGAGGCAATTTAATTAACCAACATTTTAATGAAAATCTAATCCTCTCCTTTTCATGTTCTTATAAATGAGGAGAACTTTACAAGGTACTGAATGTACTTTCCTAAAATTCTGCTCTTAATCACAATTATCACATATATTAAATGTTTTCCACATGAAGTCTTCTGTGTAAGCTAGACCACTGGACATTGGAAAATACTGTAATTATGTGGTTTTCCTTTAGGTTTTAGATTTTGAAGTTAGTTTGAAGAAGAAGATGCAGTCTTTTTCGCTTCTATAACTCAAGCTGCTGAAGAATGACAGCCTGTGCATCCTGTGGGATTTCAGTTATTTGGACCTAGGCCAGTGTACATCAAAGTTGTAATCTGTCAGCGCATGTGAGAAGCTCCACAAAATGGTGAAAAGTTTTCCTAGAGATAGAATAGCATTATTTCTTAGTGTGATTTGTTAAGCAACTATTCTAGTGTATTGCTATTCCACTTTATGTTGAGGTTGAAATACGCTAATAATACAGAGCCTGTAAAGTCTTTAAAGCCTACTGTTGACTAACAAGAGTTTCCTACCTTAGCCAAACATGTTCTGCCTCCCAGGACAACAGACGCTGGCAGTCTTGTCAGGGGAAGATAAGCCAGCAACTCTTCAGAGGGTTTGTGAGGTTCTTGGCACTATAGGGCTATGTGCTCCTCAGCCCTGGGCACCGTCCTTTCTCTTCCATGCTTTCTGTCTGATGTGGCAGCAACTGGGTTGGTAATCTGAAGCCTGTCTCTGCTGATGCTGTGCAGTGGGAAATGAGATAGGATTTCTTGCAGAAGGAATTGCTGTGCTCTGTGCTGGTCACTACAGCTTGACAGTGCCACCTCGAAGATGGCCTGACCTTGCTCTCCACTGGGCAGTCAATAGTGGTTTTCAAATAGCTGAGAAAAGCAGCAGTGGAGCAGGTTTTGTTAAGAATGCCATTTACAAGACACCTAAGTCAGGAGTAGAAACTGAATGGAACAGAGAACCCCTTGGGGTTTGCTGGTCACCTAGTTCTTCCTTTTATTCTCATTACTCTGCTCATCTCAAGATAATTATTGTGCATGTCAGACCTGAAAATTAATATCAGGGAATTTCTTAAATCATATGTTCACCTGGACAGCAACCTGTTCTGTGTTTCTATAAAGCATCCAGTATTCTGGTCAACTGCAAGGAAAACAATAAGTTCATAAGCAACGCAACTTGTACTTTCTCTCTTTCTCTGTATTCTGAAATGCTCTTTTCTGCTGTTTGCTCACAAATTCTCTTGTGAAGTGTGAACAAACTCACGTTGAAAATCTTGATTGAGTCTTTGAAATATACTTAAACCTCAGAATTTTGGTGAATAGCTTCATTCTCGATCTTGTTTGCACTTTGTATCTTTCCACATACAGGGCAGCTATTTCTCTTCTCTTTCTGAAACTAGTTATTCATTGATTGTATGGCATTTCTTTCTGGTCCATGACAAAACACAGGGACATCAATGCTAGAAACAAGAAAATAATTTAGATTTCATCCCATCAATAACTTTTCAAGAATGGTAACCAAGAAACCAGCCTACCAGCTTTGATAAAGAAGTGCATCGCAAATAAAACCCGTGAATGCAAGAGAGTCACTGTAACAGAAAGTGACTTACATCTGTGATTTTCAGTGTTGAAACTAACATTCTAGTGCACTTTTCACTGTTTTGGGTTCAAACCTTAACATCTTTTTGAAAGCCTCTTGTTAGTTGGGAACTTCCTTGTTTCACTTGTATTCATTATACACCCCTCCAAGCTTCACGTATTCTACTGGACTTCCTGCAAACTCACACCCTTGTGAAAGAGAGGAGGAATGACCTGGGATCTCTGAAGGGTCTCCTAAAAAAGGGCTGGAACAGCTTCTCATGCTGCCTCTCTTATTCTGTGGAGTACACTTCAGACCTTTCAAAATCTGAAGTTTTAAAGACTTTAAAAATCTCATATGTTGATCATGTTTTATCTCAATTTTCACAACACTGGTGCTATTATGAGGCCACAGTAGCACCAGCATAATTTTTGTAAGTGCACAACTCTTGAGCAGTCTTTCTTCCAAAACTGTGGGGTTTTTTTCTATCTGTGGGGTTTTTTTGGTTCAATCAAGATATTCATTATCACCATCACAAAAATATTTTCACCTGTTTTCATTTTAGACATCTCCCTCTTCATCCTTTCTAACTCCAGTGTTTACATGCCAGTCCAACTGTAAAGCTGAGAATATCTAAATATAAACCATTCTCGTGTCACTAGAATTTTCTTCTTGGGAAACGCAACAGAGAAGGCAGAAAGCTTATTTTTCTTCTGCCAGCACTTATACCAAAGAAACTCTCCTGGTGGCTTTATAAGCAGCATTCCAGGGTGCCAGTTGAGGGAGAATAAACCAATTGAAGAAGGAATAAATAAATAAACAGACTGTCTTCAGAAAGCTGGAGAATTTTTTGACCCAAATATTTCAGAAGATTTGTGGTATTCAGCTAGCTCCTATTCTTCCTGTCATTATTGAACCCTTATGTTTCTAATGTGCTTGGGGTGAAGTGGGGAGTGGGGGGTGGGAGTTGGCGGGTGGGGAGAAAGTATAATGCTGAACAGCAGTGAGAGATGAGTTTTTGACCTTTAATTGAAAGTATCTACTTTCTACTAGGACCTTTAATTGAAAGTATCTACTTTCTACTAGGACCTTTAATTGAAAGTATCAGGGCACCTGATAAAATGGATCCCTTTAATGTTTCATCCTATCATCTTTTACAAAGGCTGTTCAGAAGAACATCCAGGTGGAAATCAAAGTTGGTTTGAAGGTTCAGCCATTGCTAATTCCAATTCAAACATCATCTAAGGAACAAAAAGTTTATTACTAGTTTCTGAGACTTATTTTTTGATCTGCTTGCATATATATGAAAAGTCTATATATAACTTGTGATTTTATTGATAAGCTTACTTGTTATAACAAATACAGACATCCTTTATTAATAAATTATAATCCATAGAGAAAATTACTGCAAATAAGTGGTAGAAATGATGGATCTATTTCTGCAGCTGGGTTTAGTGTAACTGTGCACAAAGGAAAAAAAGGAAAAATCTAAAGGTAAAAAAATTAAAGGATCAATTAGAATTTCAAAATAAATTCACTGAATTTCATTTTCTTAGAAGCACATTGTTCCCTCAATCAAATATATCTAACATATAGACAGACCACTGTTACTGGAAGTTATTCTGGATATGGGCAGCACAGCACACAAAAATTTATGAGAGAAACATAACGTAGAGCTAGGTTTTGAGCCCATCAACATGAAGGATAAAACTTAATGATTCCCGCAAGCCAAGCATTCGCTCATTTGTTGCACAAAGGCTGGGGACAGCAAATAGGCAGACACAAACTCTGCTGTGATAAGTGACTCAGACACACAAGATTTTTCTACTGAAATGGATTGGAGAAATTAAAGAAAGGACAGATATCAAGATTTAGGTGCAGGATTTAAAAAAAAAATCAGTGCTACCACTCTAGCAGGTTTTGTGCATAAATGATATCAAGGTTCAGCAGAAGTGTTTAAAATAAAATGCCCAAACAATTATTGAAAGAAAAACAAACTAGAATGATGAGTTTAGTTTTTCTTATAAAAAGCTATTGACACCTGAGGAACAAAGGAGAAATAAAGAATAGAGATACCACTGAGCAGTAAAACTGAATAGTGAGAAGGAGCTTTACTTGAAGTTTTTATTAAGTTTGAAATACAAGACATTGCACTTCTGTGGATCTTATCATTGTGATTCTTGTCTGTCAGTGAGAAGAACAAATGGACACTTAATTGTACAATCTGATGAAGTACAAGGGTTTTCTGGTTAGAGCAAAGCTGCTTGCTGCTGAGAACACTTGTTAACAATGTGCTGTGTTTGAGAAACCTAAAACCACCAGGTATTATGTTTTTGCCTGTTTTCATAACTTTAGTTATTATTTTGATCATCTGCCATTTAGCAAAAATGGAAATAACACACTGCCGGCCCAATCCAGAAATCCAAATATCACCCAACCAAATAAGGGACAGAACTAACAGTTGCTGTGGATTTTTCTGGCGCTTATCTCACTCGTTTCTTCTGCATTTTGAATTGCTGCAAAAGAGCTACTGATGACTTAAACACAGATGCCCAAGTGTAGCTTCCTTCTGCATCTGAATGTTAGAGAGGGAAATGTTCACTAGTGAAAAGTTAAAATGGGTTTTATCCATGGATAGATAATTTTAAATCCGAGGGTACTTATTTTATACATGCAGCCATTCGCCTGTAAGCATCTGCCTGTATCTTGCAAGTGCAACTCAAATGGAAAATATAAAGAAAGTGTCTCCCACATTGCTGGAATTTTAACTCCTAGCAAATCCCTAACCCAGCGTAATTTCAGCATCTGATTTCTTGCCAGCTCCAACCCTAACAAAATAAAGTTTTACAGTCTACAGAATTTGACACCAGGCTCTCATGTCATCTCCTCAGCATCTCTTCACTCTGACAGCTCAGCATGTTAATAGAGAAGGTAGCTTTCATGCAAAAAACTTCCTTTAAGGACCTGAAAGCAGGCATTTGTTCTTTCCTGTCATGGTCTAACAGTCTCTTTTTTTGCCTGTTATCATCAATTCTTCTTCTTGAGGGTAAATGGTGTAATGCTACTTGAAGCTGCATAAACAAGCAGAAAATAGAGAGCTATTCTGCAGTGCTTCTCATAAAACCTCATCTGGAAAAGGTGTATAATATATTACTGTAACCATGCAGTACAGACCGATGAAGAGTGATATCACTCCTACCAAGTACCATACTGTGAATTTTCTTTTCCAAAGGTAACAGTAAATTCTGTTGGTGCTACTGAATGTTATTGGCCAATTTGAAATTGGACTCACAAAACCCCCCACCAAACTTTCCTGAGGCTTGGTGATAGCAGAGCCACATGCAAAATTAGTTCTGTAACATGCCATGGAAGAAATCTGTGGGATAGTAACAGGTATTCCAATAATAATTTCTTCCATTCCTTGACATTAATTGTCACTCTTCTTCATCAGTTATGAACTGGCATTGACTCCCAATATCGCAAACTGGAAGAATACATCATCAGCCTGGATACATTCCCCCAGAAAAGTCTCAGATACAGAGAAAGAGATATCAAGAGGAGATAACTGTAATTCAAACAGAACATTTTTGTGAAGTTTGAGTATCAACCTACATATCAGCACAATACAGTCATACTGTGTCCCCAAAATGCAGCCTCAGATTTGTCCAAAAACATTGAAGGAGCTCAGTCCCAGCATGGACACTTCTGTCTGTGCTCTTGTGAGACCTCACTTGGAGTATTGTGTGCAGTTCTGGTGTCCTCAACACAAAAAGGACATGGAACTGTTGGAACAAGTCCAGAGGAGGCCACGAGGATGATCAGGGGACTGGAGCACCTCCTGTATGAAGATAGGCTGAGAAAGTTGGGGCTGTTCAGCCTGGAGAAGAGAAGACTACATGGCGACCTCATAGCAGCCTTCCAGTATCTGAAGGGGGCCTATAGGGATGCTGGGCAGGGACTCTTCATTGGAGACTGTAGTGATAGGACAAGGGGTAATGGGTTCAAACTTAAACAGGGGAAGTTTAGACTGGATATGAGGAAGAAATTCTTTACTGTAAAGGTGGTGAGGCACTGGACTGGGCTGCCCAGGGAAGTTGTGAATGCTCCATTGCTGACAGTGTTCAAGGCTGGGTTGGACAGGGCCTCAGGTGGCATGGTTTAGTGGGAGGTGTCTTGATCAGCTTTCATGAGGTTTGCTGAAGATCCTTATAATAAATTGCTATACTGGTACTGTTTAGGTCCTGCCTATGTATGAGACTACATATAGTATTAAATTTCATCAGAATCCACAAATACTTCACTGTACCGCGTAAAGATAATGTGAAATGTTCAAACATCTGGAAATGAGCTACTGAAGAGTCATTTGTCAACTGTGGAAAAGCAGTAATCCATTTCACATGCAGGCTGTGTAACCTGCTGTTCTAGCAATCTCTTCCCATTTGTCTGTTTCTGATACCATTGGTAAAACAGAGTATTTTATATACACATATATTTGAAAATAAACTCAGTGTTGTAAAATACCAGGTTTTCTTTCTATCCTCAAGAAAATAGTTATTTTTGACCCATGTGAAGTTTCAGTGCTCTCTTCTTTTGACATGTTATAGATCCAGCATGGAGACATCAATGGTTATTATCATGTTTCTGTTGTTAAAAAATTGTGATAAGAGCATACATATTGCCACATTGAAGCACAGAGTAGCTCAGTTGTGCTATTAATCTCTGACACAGGTCAGCATCAGATTTAGGGAGGTACTGGGAAACCAGCGATGTACAAATCTAGAAGTAATTTTCTGGCTGCTGTCAGATAAATATTTCTTATATGTGTTGCTTATCTATATGACTTGGCAGCATCTTTCAACTCATGTAAACTTTTCATCTTTTTCTAAATCCTAATTGTATTCTTAGCTTCAAAGATTTTGCGTAGCAATTTTTCAGAGGAGCAATGCCCAAATAATTGCTATACCATCATGTAAAATCAATAGCAGACAAACTATACCACTTTATGACAGATGTTTAATGCAGAGCATGGCAGTTAACATGATTGCTTTTTATTTCATTTCTCTTCATCTTAGGCTATGATATTTCCGTGCAGGAAGCTGTGTAAGAAGGCTGTCAGCACTGCTGCTTATATTACTCTTATTTATGTGGAAGATTCTCCTTTCAGCCACTTATTGCTACCGTTATCCTTGACTAGGACTTAATCACTCAAGATGTAACAGTGACTTGTCATCTTTCCAGTCATTGTGTACAATTTTGAGTGGAAATGAATGAGTCCAATTCAAAGCAGTCATCATCATTCTGATTTATCAAAAGAGTCAGGAGCTGCCAACCTTCTGAATATAAGGGTATCCCTGGGTCAGCAGATGTACAAATATTTCAGTAGCTGTCACTGCATTGCACTATTTTGTTCATTTCTCAGTGGAGCTCTGCCCGTAGGGAAACCAGCTGAATATTCAGACACAGCAAACACTGCAATGCATCACAGCAACCAACAGGATTGTAGACTGCATTTTTTACAGATCCTAAAGTAGCAGGAACGTGATTGCAACAGTTGTGTTGTGATTCAAATTTGTCATGTGGATGCACAGATTGGCCAGTCTGGCTTCTGAGGCTCGGAAATCGTGACTGCAGAAACTCTGGCTGTACTTGTGAATAGCCTGGAAAGCTATTGAAATTATCTGTCTAGGAATTCCCAGGCTAATTCGGTGTGTGTACAGACACTTACACAAACATGCACACACAACACACATAATGTATGTGAATTGTTATTATGAGCCTTTCTTATGCATATAGTTTGTGTGTGTGTATAAACTGCAGGTTTAACTTGATTCCCACTTCTATCACTGATTCTTCTTGTTCCTAATAATATAAAGATTCTCTGTGTAGGCAGAATAAAACTAAAACTCCTGCAAAACTTTGTAAGATTTCCAGAATTATTCTATGAAAGCACAAACCCCAAACCTTTCATGATGTTTTATTAAAAAAGGCAAACCATGAAGTGAGTGAGAGTGAAAAATAAACCTTTATTTCATCTTAAACAGAGATTATGTCCTTAAACTGAGATAACTTTCCCAAATTTTTTATTGGAACAAGTACATTTCTACCACAAAGTTTTGATTCTAATTTATTGATATCAAACCCCCATCATTTCAAAGGAGAAAGATTTTTTGTATTAAATCCCCATAATTTCCAAGGAGTATGTTTTCATTTGAGTGGCTGAAACCTACTGAAACAAAAGAAGCGTTTAACAGGGGCTTCTGACTAAGTAGCAAAGGATTTGTCCCGAACAACATTCGATTTAAGACTAATTTGCATTTTCAGGTGCTAATTTTCTGAATCATCTCACCCTCATTTCTGCATATTCTAGTCATAGGCAGATGATAATTGTAATTACATACTTGGAAAGGAATCTTGAAACCTTGGTGAAAATGCAGGAAATATGCGATAAACCCTTTTACTGCTGACCCCTTGATACAAGATGCAAAAATTTGTCCTTACATTTTTCTGGAACAGAGTTGTCTAAACACTTATCCAAGCTCTTCAGAAGAGGTGAGCACTTCATTTCTGCTGGCTCTGTGGACACTTCTATATTTATCCAGTGTTTTCTGAAATACTTCTCTCTCCTCATTTTTACCATTTCACATGGCATCTCTTTAGTCCTGTTAGCTTTGCTGCCGTAATTGAAATTCCACAGATTAGGTGAAGGTCTCACAACAAATCATCTTTATTTTGTAATCTGAAACTAGACGGCTGGGCCTTCCCCTACCTCCTAAGGCCAGGTTTGTGGTTGCCTTTTGCCACTCCTACATTTGTCACCCACCCTTTCTGCTCTTGGTATTTCCCCCACATGGTCTGATCAATATCTATGTTTACTTTTCAGTCAATAGGCCCTTTTCCTTTTGAAAACCATATATCCATTCACCACATTCATGACACCAACATTTCCAAGAAAAGAACTGAAGTAGAAAAGACAAAAACGGCTCCAAATGTCTCCTCTTACGCAGACTAGGAAGGGGTTTTTCCAAGGGAAAGACTAAAGTGGGAGCAAAATCAGGCCCAGGCAATTGTGCACACTCATTTAGGTTTAAAGATTTTTCAAATTTCAAGTCACACCCTAAAATTTTGAACTGAATTGAACCAGTCACATTCCAATCTTGCTTCAGGAGAGCATGCACTGAAAAGGATTACAAGAGAGAAGCTTTTCCAACGACATTTCATCCTAAATAAAGTGAGGAAGCACTGGAAATTGAAAAGACAGGCTGTTGCTTCTGAAACTAATTGTAAAAACCCAGTGCGTTATACACTTTGAGCTCTGCAGCAGCACCTGAGCAACTGAGAGCTGACAAGAACAAGAAATGATCTCTGAACCTGCAGGTGAACCTTATGAGATTCAGCCCTCATTAATAATCTCTTTCAGTATCATCTAACTTGTATTTTTTCTTAGCTATATCTGTGACTTGGTCAGAAGTCATTGTTTTTCATACAAAATCTTTTGCTGCTACCTCCAAGCTGTGCCCTGCCTTCTGCAAATTCTCATCAGTGCAAAGATGTGGGGTTTAGATTCCCATTAAAATTCGACAACACTTTTAGTAAAATTTACTGCCATAAAAATGAACACTTACATTTGAGTCACCAGACCCACTATTAACAACAACAGCTTGAAATCCAATTGAGTTGGTATTAAATAGCTGCAAATGTTTGCTGGAAAAATTAAAGCTGTAAACAAATCGTGCTCCCCTCTGGTCTCCAGGTTTAGCTCGTAAAGCAGCAGCACCATGAATCCTCCTCTGCAGAAGCAAAGAGTAGCAAAGGACAGATGACTGGAGTCTGAAACAACTTTGAATCCACAGTAGCTGTCACTGAATTTCTCTGACTTCCTGCTATCAGCAATTTCAACTGTAGTAGAATGCAGTGGTCATTTTGTCACAAAGCTGAAGAACTAATGGACAAAACCAGCATTTTGTAAGTCTGAAGTACTAGTGCGGGCATCTCTCAGCAGTAGTGATGGCTCAGTGTACCTGCTGTAGCACGTAACAAGGGGAAGCTACAGCACAGATCAGGTCATTCCTCAAGATAAGTTTTGAGGATGGATTACAGATTCCGTAAAAGTGATGTGGAAGATGGTGAGAAGTGAGATTAAGGTAAAATTCAGCTTTATGAATTAAAGAAAGATAAGACCTTTTACAAAGGCGTAATACCCCATTTCTCTTCATGAAGGTTCACCTTAATATCATCTCTTCTCAGGTACACTAAACACCATTCAAAACCCACTCATGTCAATAGACATTTTGTCAAGGACTTTGTTCATCCTTGGATTTAACTGACTTCATTTGCTGTACACTGTTTCATCACTGACCTTCTACCAACACTCCTTCCACTCTTAGAAGCGCAGAGGACTTTTGCTCACTCTCTTAGTCACTCACATATGTCATCAGGGATGGGTGGCCTAAAAATAATCCATTTAGGTATAACAAATGGTCTGTTTCATACATGAATATACTGAAAAACTAGCTTTCATTTGGTAGTGACTTCAGTTTGTGCTGCTATTTGCTTTACACTCATATTTTCTGAAATGAGAATAATTTTGCCCTATAAGGCCCACAATACACAGTGCATGGGTACTTTGTTGCTGTCCTTAAGTAATCAAATATTCCTTGCCACCCTGTGTCACTTGCCTCTATGACACATCCCAAGGTATCAGCAATGAATGTGTAAAAGAATAAGCAGATAACAATTCTCCTTTTCAATAACCTATGAGGTTATTTTATACTACGCAAAGCTTTTCTGAGACAAAGAGTTATATGTTTTAATCTCCTTTACATATATATTCAGGGAACTGCGAGACACCAGTCTGGAATTTAATACTTCCACTTTCTTTCACACTTCTTTTTTTTTTTTTTTTATGGTGAACTTTTTAGTATTCATGGGCATTTCTGCACCTTGTGTCTAGTTCTTTCTCTTCCAGCTGGGGACCTGTTGTAATGACATTTCAAATATATATGTATATGTCATGTATAGAAGAACATGATTTCTTTTCCACACTTAGCTCTTCGAAAACAGGGCAGAGATACATTTGTTGCTGTGTTTGAATCCAAACTTTTCACATATTTAACTCAGCCATTATAACCAATGCTAAGCCTCTCTTCTTTTCAAACCCAGATTTTAAAAGCAGCCATATATACGACTATCTTAATACAAAATAAAGCAGGCATTCATGACTACTTTACATTCAGATAAAATCCTGGGAAATAATTTTATTCTTTAAAAAATAAAGAGAATAAACAGTAATCATTACTTCATTAAAAATAGATGTCATTTGCAAAGGGGCTAGGTTATTCCAGAATGTAACTCCTTCCTGGTTATTAGTTGTTCACAACCACTATGTACTTCCTCAAATCTTGGGTCATCAGGGTTGTCTTGCTAAGAACTGTAAGAGGAAAGCATGTTGATTTTTCCTCTGAGGACATAAAACTCTGACAGGCATGAGAAGACTTACTCCAAAAACGAATTTTCAACCAAAAGGAACTGTTTTCAAGGTTAAAACAAGCACAAGCTGCTCTGTATTTAGGAAGACAAATATTTTTTGTCTTCCTAAGTATTCTAATCTTTTTAACTGAATGCCACTGATTCTACAGAACTTCCATTGAAATGAAGGAAAACAAATCAGATCCATCAAAAGTTTTCTCTATGATGTTAAGAGGAGTTCTTCCATCTGGGTAGGAGTCAGTATTAGAAGTAATACAGTGGGTTGTTGTCAGCTAATCCTCAATTTACAATGCCTTCTGTTTTCATAATTTTTTCTTTTGTTCCTTAAGAAACTGTCATTGTTGTTTTACACTTTATGTTAGGCAGAATGCGTTGGTCTAAAAAATCTGGAATAACTTTAGTGACTTCTGAGCAGATAGTTGTGAAACAAGTTAAGAAACTCAGATCCTATCTTACTGGAACATGGGATTTTGCTGTTAAATGTTTCCACCTAGCAATGTTTATTTTATTCTTCAAAGATATGTGTTCTTTCGTCTTAGATGAAATATGCGATAAATCTACTGAGTCTGAGAAATGGAAATTATTTTACATAGTAGTTTTGAAAGGGTAACATTTCCCATAACGCATTGTAATGCTTATTTATTTTCTACTGTTTACTTTTTTAAATAGGTGCAACATGCTTTGCAGAGCGCTTGAACTGAAGCACTGTCATGCAGGTATGGGGAGCTGCAGTTCCAATAATTTTTCAAGGAACTACAAAGTTGTGACAAACTTTTACAAATTTGTGAATTTAAGTGAATTTTCGCTTGGCCTCCAGCATTTTCTGGTTTGATTTTGGTGTTGGGTTTTTTTGAGTTTTTTTGTTGTTATTGGTTTTTGGAGGCTTTGTTCTGATGATAGATTGCTTAAAGCATTCCTGTTTGATCCACGTTTTGATGGCCTTGTGCTTTGTTTTTATGAACATAGATTGGAATATTAAATTAAAGCAAATACATTTCAGAAATCTTAATGACATCTACTAAAAGAAAGGGAAATAAAGGCTTTGGATAAGATACCAAAAGCAAATTATTAATTTGCATTGTAGAAGAACTGTACTAGATACTTTTTACAGGTATCCAGATTCTCTTCAGAACTTACCTGATCTCAACTTATATTCAGATCATCTTACCTGGCAGTGGTATATAATCTGAGGAGCAAAAATGTATAGAAAACAGTTTCACTCACCACAGATTCATGATTCCTTTCCAACCCTAACTATTATAGAATCATAGAATCGTAGAATAGTTAGGGTTGGAAAGGACCTTAAGATCATCTAGTTCCAACCCCCCTGCCATGACCAGGGACATCTCACACTAAACCATGCCAACCAAGGCTCTGTCCAACCTGGCCTTGAACACTGCCAAGGATGGAGCATTCACAACTTCCCTGGGCAGCCCATTCACATGCCTCACCACACTCACAGTAAAGAACTTCTTCCTTATATCCAATCTAAACTTCCCCTGTCTATGTTTGAACCCGTTACCCCTTGTTCTCTCACTACAGTCTCCAATGAAGAGTCCCTCCCCAGCATCCCTATAGGCCCCCTTCATTCTATGTTTCTAATTGTGAAGCATCCCTGCCCATGACAAGGGGATTGGAACTAGATGATCTTAAAGTCCTTTTCAACCCAAACCATTCTATGATTCTATAATTCAACGTTTCTATGATTCTTCAGGTGTTAGCTAATGCCCAGCTCGTAACTGGAAAGCTCAAGTTTGAAATTTTGCATGAAAAGGTGTGAGGTTACAGATTCAAAACAATCACAGTGATTTCCTTTTCAAAGAGTTTGGGAGAGTCATGATGTACCTTGGATTTCAGCAGGAATTCTGGTGCCCTCTGTGAGACACAGAGATGACTGACAGCGTGACAGGAGGAGAAGCTGACAGAAACATCATCACCACCTGAATTTGTCTGAAATTAACTGATCTGCATTAAATGTCCCATTTTTGGTAAGTCATCAAATTCCAGTAAAACAATGTTTTATCTTGGATTTCTTTTTTTATTTCAAACATCTGTAATAAGGAACAATAAAGAATAATTCTGTAAATGCCAGGGTACAATGAAAAAAGAAGAAACACAGAAGAAAACCAGAAATTTTGTAGAGAAAACCAGGAGGCTGCAGTAGAGGAGGGTAATTCATGCCTTCAGTTGATGTGAACATGGATCGTGATGGTATTTTCCCTTCACACTGATGTATATGCATATAAATACATACATTTATACTTAAGACATATATAGCTGCATGTATATGTATATGCAAACATTCAGGTGTAACTTCTAAGCTCCAGCACTTTTCTTCCATCTTCCCTTCCATTCAATCAAAAATTAGAGTGATCAAAAGAATTACATTTTTCTGTAAAGAAAATTGGGCAAAACATTCTATATGATGCACAAATCACCAAATGGAGGTTTATGACATATGTTATGTAGTTCAGGCTATGCAGGCGGAGTGATCCTTTCTTGTCTGGAATGTTATTAAAATTACCTGGCTAGCAATTCCCTGGATAATTTGCTAAAAGTTGGACATCTATCATGATTTTTTTTATTTAATTGTCACTTTGAAATTCAAAAATGTTCTCAGGGTATTTCTTACAATCATAAAACTAATCCTAGTGGACTCTTGAGCCTCATTACAGAAATGAAACCACTCTAAGGAATTTCTGTCTTCTATTAGTCTTTAAGTAATTGAAGAGATGTGGTAGGTCAGATACAACAGAAAGTTGAGGAAGAATGGAGAATGCTTTCAGAGCATTACTGAACAATTTGACCATGACATATACTTGGAATTACACTACTTGTAGAAATACTTTTCCCTGAGGAATGCCAAAGTGTATATTTCAGATATTACTCATGACCTTTTGTGAACTGACCACACATAACTGTACTAAACTGTTGAAATCTGTGCTTGGAAAAATATTGACTTGTTATGAACAAGTTGATATGCTTCCTATTTTCTGTGCACACAAATGTTTTTTAAAGAAGCCATTCTAAACAATATTAACTGAAAATAACCTGGAGAAGAGCCATTTCTTCCCTAAGACATGTAACAGTTATCCTTATTTCCATAAGTTTTTAAACTGATTTTATTTTCCATCAATTTCTGTTTGGACATAAATAGATGCCTAGAAAAGGCATCATGTTGATATTTGTGGAGATTGGATCCTGTTTCCAAAAGAATGTGCTAGCTTATTTTCTATTTATGGGCAGAGAGAACCATTGCAAGCTTCCACATCCTGCTTGATCAGTTTTCTTAAGAGCTGAACTGGGACAATCAATCAGACTGGGGAACAGGAAAGCACTGTGGTCAGGGTTTTAATGTCTCCTAAGGCATCAACTGAAATACTACAGAAACCAGTTGAAGGACTCTTGGCAATTTCAAATGGGCTTTGCAACAGTCACCTTTTATTGTTCCTGCATGAAGAACTGCATTTGGATAGTGGGGTTTTTTTCATTATAAGAAGTGAATACTGGAACTAAGCTGGAACCACACTCAGAGTTACACTCATCACAACATTGTGGATACTATTAAAATCAAGGAGGAGTTAATAGAAGCAAATCAACAGGTAGTTAACAGAAACTTAGTGTAGCATAAATTCTTTGTCAAATACAGGTCCAAGACCACCAGTCAGGCTGTGACCCATCTTGTGGCAGTACCTAATGATATAACAGGAATACTTTAGTTTGGCATAATTTCTGAACCACGATTTATTGATAGCTCAGCAAAAAACGTGCCACACTTGAATTTCACATCTGTGGCATGTGAAGGCAATATTCCCTGTTCAAAAAATAACCTTCCCCAGTGATCACACTCTTCAAAAAGGAAGGAAGTCTTCCATGATTAGGCTGTGATTTGAGAGTTTGTTCAGTTCCACACACAAAACTTAGCAGAGACAGGAGAATATCCTACATTATTTGCGTTGCAGACTTATTTTTGATGTGTTTTCCCACGAAACACTACTTTCAACACCTTTAAAACAGATTTTCATGCTTTTAAGAAACTTCTGGAAAAGGTTATTTGTATTGAATGCCCCTTGTAAGGCAGCGTCACCCATCTTTAGTGCTTATGTTGAGGTTTAAAGTGTAGGAAAAAAATATTGTGCATACAGGGCATGTTGTCACTCCTCATTTTTTTCCCATTTTTGCTAATATGATTCTGAGGTCTGAGCACTGGATTAGTGGAAGAATCACTAATGAAACTGCCCCAGCTGAAGGCTTTGGTAGTCTTTCAAATCTTTACAGATGTTTCCACATCAGTTTTTGTAGGATTTTTCTGTATCCAATGGCTAAAGTAACAACAAACACCACAGTCAACAATTTATGTCAAAATAAGTTTACCAACACCTCCTAAACCCTTGAAAACAAAGCTTCAGAACATCTTCTATTGCTCTATAGGCCTAAACACCCCATAGGACTGCTCATCATACACAACCACAGGTAAAAAAAGTCTTATGTCAGCATGGAATCCAATTTGCCATTATTCTCCCCATAGCTAAAAAAATTTCTATGTGAACCAATGGCACCTCCGAAGGGAAGTATGATGCAGTGAAAAGATACAGACAATAATACTTGGCCAGGCTATCAACAGAGGCTGTGTTCATCTTGCAATCATGGAGGTATTTAGGTATTTAAGTTCTCTGTATTTCTACCTAGGTTTTTCTTTTAGGCTCATTAAATGTCGCTTTACAACTGACTGAAGGTGACAGGTTGTCAAACTATTAAGTGACCTCTTTTTGCCCAAACAAGAGCTATCAGGAGGTGACAACTTGATTCTTGCCACCCTTGCTGACAGTGACAGAGGTGCCACATGTAAGAGCCTACTTACCTGTCCTGCCACACGTTTCTATGAGTCATTTCCAAGCAAGTGTAGCTAGGACTTGAAGCATTAATGGCAGCACATGCTGTGAGCAAGACTGGCCAAGGTAGTGTAAACTGACTTAATGTCTTTCATAGGCAGCTCCAGCTGAATTACTGTAGGGCAAGAATGTATCAATGCGTTTCTCTTTCCAGCTGAGAGAGTAGCCAAAATGTGGAAGGCAGAAAGAGGTAATTGAAAGCAAAATGCTATGAACGACAAAAGATTCTGAATAGGAGTAAAGCAAGAGGAGGCTGTAGACATGAAAAGTAGTACCTTCTAAAAATCTCGCCTTTCCACTGGTTTGGCAAATCAAATGGTAGACACACTTGTGTCTTCTTGTAGGCCAAGCAGAGTATGGAAATGCTCTTGTTCCCACGGTAGTGACTTTGCAGCAGATACTCTCCACCCTTTACAGGCAAAACAGTTCCTGCACTTGGGATTTTGCATCAGCCCCACAGCTCCAGCTTGATGGAATCAGTGATACAAGCTGGAAAAGTCTGATGAGGTGCTTAGAAAGTACATCAGAGCCTTCCTGCTAATTTCTGAGATTTTGTTGTTATGAATTCTTAATGTGGCTATTCACAGCCAAAGCAAGCCTGCTGTTCTTTTTACCACAGAATAATGGTAGTAATAATAATTGATGCTATATTGTCATAATAATAGATGTCACATTGTCTCTAAAACCCAGAGGATTCAGAAGGCAGCAATTACAGTAGCTCTGGAGAGACTTTGCTAGTAGTTATAAGCAGAAGAAATATGGTTAAGGGAGCAAAAATTCCAGCAGCTGAATACGGATTATTTAAATTTGAGACACCTCAGATCCGAATGTTTCTGTTTTGTTCATGCTTATGAATTTCCTTTCATGCATGTGTGTATCCTCTTATGAGCTTAAAAGAAGATATACATGGATACAGAGTGGAAAGAAAAGCATCTCTTTGTCCCACAAGAAAATAAAAACACAAGTCTACCCTGAAAAGGAATACTGACTCAATTATAATTTACTATATTTTCTCAATTAATTATACAAAACCCAGTACAAATATTAAAGCAGAAGGAGAATAAATTAAGTGTTGTCTCCATTTGATTATTAAATGGAAATGACTGTCAGGCTTTTCCATTTAAAAAAACAGTATCACCCCAGGAGGTACCTTCTTGAGCTTGTCACCTCAATGCCTCTACAGCACCCTTGCATAGCAAAGATTTATGACAACTTTTCAGCTGAGGCTTCATTTAATTGACAGTACTTTGTTACCTGAAAAATGATGCTGGGAGCTTTAGGATATAGAATCGGTGACTGGTACACATGAACACTTCCCCAGTTTACTTCCAAACTCTGCTCAAATAAAAACCCTAGGAGGTGGCATTGGTTATTTCTCACTCTGAATCAGGCCATGTCAAGGGATCTTTAACTTTAGAAAACAAGCTGGGTTTTTAAGAGCTTTGCATTTTCAGGTTACCTTTTCCTGAAATTCCATCTCCATTGCTGTTTGCAGCTTTGCTAACAAGGAAGCCTTCCTTAATGCCTAATGTTTCATATAGACGAGAACTGAGCCTTTGAAAAAAAAAACAACCAATCAAACCAAACCAAAACTGGAACTTGGTATAGAACTCCATACCTGAAGGAGTTCCCAGGATTTCCAGTATAATGGTGACATTACAGATCTCAATTATTTTACCTGGAACTCAATTCACTTATTCAGATACCTGCAAAAAATTAGGAATACAGTTGGAAATAACTAGGTTTTCTCATGAGGAATTCTAACATTTCACTCATCCATGATTGAGGGAAAACTTGGATGAAAATGCAAGAATAGAGATAAAAAGATCTGAACTGCAGCCTGAGAAATACCAAAGTCATTGAACCTGACAGTAACCTATGCCTTCACAAGCAGCTGCCTCAGGACAAAAAGAAAGAAACTTAAAAAGAAAAAGGTGAAGGACTTTTTAATATGACTATTTCCTTGCTGATTCCAAGGCTCGGACAGATGGTTTAGTGTGGGGTGTCTCTGCCCATGGCAGGGGGGTTGGAACTAGGTGATCTTAAGGTCGTTTCCAACCCTAACTATTCTATGATTGTATGATTCTGTGATTTTATAAAAGAGAAGTTTTCTCAAAGAACTGAATTATTAAATTAGATTCAAAATTATATGTAGTTTCTGTAACAGAATAGGTTAGTGGTAAAAATACTGTCCTTCCAGAAAGTATAGTACTCGGTTCTACAAAATCTTAATTACTGGGTGCTCTGATGGGCACCAATACTGATTACTTCTGCAAATTAGAATTTGGGAATGATTGTGTAACAAACAACCCTGAGGAAAAGTACTATCAAAGAGGTTACATCTTTTCTTTGCCATCAAATATATACCCCTGTTAAATTTTGTATCTTATTCTATAAGGGTTTCTTTGTAATGAGTGGCATTACTTGTAGTACCCTTACAGATCTGATCAGATCTGTTATTATCTCAACCTTTCATGCCAGGCTCCAAAGAGGACTGTTGTGGTTTAAACCCAGGCAGCCCCAGGATATCATGCAGCTGCTCGCTCACTCTCCCTGCCCTTGCTGGTACAGGGAGGAGAATTGGGAGAAAAAGGTAAAACTCATGAGTTAAGAACAGTTTAATCATTGAAATAAAATATAATAACAATAATAATAATCAATATTAATAACAAAAAAGAGAAAAAGAGAGAGAGAAATAAAAGCCAGGAAAGACAAGTGATGCACAATACAATTACTCACCACCCACTGACAGATGCCCATACCATCCCAGAGAAGTGATTGGCATCTCCTGGCCAACTCTTTCCAGTTTATATACTGAGCATGATGTTCTGGGGTATGGAATATCCCGCTCGCCTGGAAAAGTCCTTGATCAAGGTAAGCACTATTTAAAAACGAAAACATTAGTATGTTATCAGCATTATTTTCATACTAAATAAAAAAAAAAAAAAACCCACAGCACTATACCAGGTACAGAGAAGAAAATTAACTCTATCCTAGCCAAAACATGCCCAGAATCTCATTTGCTGTTCTTAAGTACTACATTTGAGTACTACATACTAGGGTGGTGAGGCACTACAATGGGCTGCCCAGGGAAGCTGTGAATGCTCCATCCCTGGTGATGTTCAAGGCCAGGTTGGACAGAGCCTTGGGTGACATGGTTTAGTGTGAGGTGTCCCTGGCCATGGCAGGTGGGTTGGAACTAGATGATCTTAAGGTCCTTTCCAACCTTAACTATTCTATGATTCTATGATTCTTTTTAAGACAATTTGTATCTGCAAAACAGAAACTATGACCTGTGATTTTTAACACAGAAGAGCTAAAGTAATTCATATAGAGTTACGATGGATGACAAATGAAGCTATTGGGACATTTTTCCTTATGCTGATATTTTCAAAAGGGGTTTCAGTGGTCCCTCTTTGGCTTCTACAGAAACTTCTTTCCTTACTGTCATGGGTTCAGCAGCAGCAGTCATTTTTCTCCTTCTTGGTAGCTGGTGCAGCGCTGTGTTTTTAATTTTGGGCCTGGGAACAGTGCTGATAACACCAGTGTTTTGGTTACTGCTTAGTGATGTTTTGGTCTGGCCAAGGACTTTCTAAGTTCCATGCTCTGCCAGGGAGGAGGGGAGCCGGGAGGAAGCAGAGACAGGACACCTGACCCAAACTGACCAAAGAGGTTATTCCATACCACAGCACGTCATGCCCAGGATGGAGGACAGAGAGGAGAGACCCAGAAGGGTGTGGGTGCACTGCTTGGTCAGGCTTGGTTTTAGGTGGTGAGCAATTGTATTCTTTCCTTGTATTTGCCTTGTCATTATTATTATTGGTGGTAGCAGTAGTGATTTGTGTTATACTTTAGTTACTAAACTGTTCTTATCTCAACCTGTGGGAGTTGCATTCTTTTCGATTCTCCTTCCCATCCCTCCGGGAGTGGGGGGAAGAAAAAAGGGGAAAGTGAGGGAGAGAACGAGCTGCGTGGTTAGAGAGGCTTAAACCACGACAGTTCTTTTTGGCACCCAACGTGGGGCTCGAAGGGTTGAGATAACGACAGGATTAATAGCCACTCGTCACAATGCTGATTTATTGGCTCTCAGAGTTGTTGCTTTTGATTTTCCTGAGTTCATGGTTTCAGCCTGTTGTACCTTACTTACAGACGGTATTTGTTATCTTAGCATTTTTCGGATACGGGTTTTGGGTTAAGGTTCTTGTTTCATTGTACTTTGTTGGAATGGCTTGTAATACGGGCGGGCTCCAGAAGTGGGGGGGGGGGGGGGGGGGGGGCGGATGTGTACCTGGCAGTTCGGCTGCTCTGCACCATCCTGGCCCTCGTCCTCGCCTCCGTCTTTGAGAGGCTGTGGGGAGCCGAGGGGGGGCCGCCCCGGGAGCCGCCGGCCGCTGAAACGGCCCGGGGGAGCGGACCCAGGGACCAGGAGCTGAGCCCCGCGGCTGCCGAACAGAGGAAGGAGGAAGCAGAAGGGGTGAGACCCCCGCTGAGCCCAGCCCGGCAGCTGCCGAGCAGCGGGAGGAGACAACGGTGGAGAAGCCGAGCCCCGTAGCCAAGCCCAGCCCCGCGGCGGCTGAGAGCATTCCCCAGCAGCCGCCCGCAGAGCCCCGTGAGCCCGAACCTCAGGAGGGTGCAGGAGACCCCGCAGCACTTCCCAGCAAGGCAGAGGAGGAAGATCTGGACTCAGACAAAGAGCAGCTGGTGGTGAGAGAGCCGGCAAGCACAGCAGCTGCACCACCCCCAGTGACGAGTACAGCAGCCTCATTTGAGAGCTCTGATGGTTTTGAATGGCCTTTGGGTACCCTTGAGACCTGCCTGCTGATTGTGATGGGGATCAGCATGGTGGCATGCACACACAGTGTGTTTTACCCACAACCATTTTGTCTGGTCCCAAAAGTTAAGCAGAGTGGGGTGTGGGCCTTGTCTGGGGTTAGTCTGCAATGCAGGATGACCCAGAGATTTTCCCTGCAGCTGGACAGTCATGAGTGGCAGTGTGTGTGGGACAGTATGGGCGAGTATCTAGTCCACTGGGCCCCTCCAGTGCTTTGGAAACATCACAGATGGAAGGCAGCTGTGTGGAGTCCCCACCAACAAACGGCAGAAACTGCTGGAGGGGAGAGTGAATTATTTTGAGCCTGGTGGGCCCATGACACCTCAGGCCATCAGGGCAGAGATACAACATACAGATGGACTTATGATCAAGGGGTGGACTTAGCAATGGACATTATTGCCCAGATTATTCACGAGTAATTGCAGATTATTCACGAATAATTGCAGATTATTCACGAGTGTGAACACTGCACACAGCCTCTCCTGCTCTGAAAGGCTGTTACAAAAGATGGAGCTTGACGTCACGGACCAAATGGACTCAGCAGCTTTGTAGGAATTGGTTGCTGTTACTGCCTCCTAGTCTTGACTTAATCCATACCTTATTGTTTGACTCAGCTCAATATCTCTATATGAGCCTTTTGATATGGTCACAAAGTCATCTCTTGCCAAATAAATTAAATTATTATTTTCTAGTTTAAGATAATTAAACTTAATTAATCAATATATTCAAGTGAGTTTAATATCCCAAAGTAATATATTTGTATACTCAAGATACCTCTGTTCCAACTGCCTTTATGGCCAAAAAGAATATACACATAAAGTCACTGGAGCTGCACAGTTATTAAATCTCACTTATATCAGAAAGAAGCTCCCACAAACACATTTATATTCAAAATACTGTCTTAGTTTAAGGTGAAGAAGACAAAGAGATTTTCTACAATCAGTTATGTCTTCAAATTGAAAATGCTGCTGAACTTCAACAGTAGTCTTAAAAGTGCAGCTGGAATGAAAAGCAGAAAATTCATAACAAAATTATAACAAGCTACAAAATACATATTCATATATACACACACACTCAGAGACTATAAACAGCAGCACTTGCAACAGTAAAAATTAAGTTTTCTAGCTTCTTGAAAGATGTTTGCAGTTCACTAAACCTGGAACCTGAGATGCGTGAGAGCTTGTTGCTTTTGAGGGACTGGCTGTTCTACACACATATATTTCACTCCAAAATAAGGATATTTTATATCCTTATAAAATATCCAAAATAAAGATATTTTTTCCTGTAATGTTCCAGATTTTTTGAGAAGGTGTTAGTCAGTCAGCTGAAGCACCAGCATGCAAAGAAAAAAAGATTATTGGAAAAGTTTGTGGATGTTGGGGTTTTTTTACATAAAATACTGCCAAAGAACTATGAGTAACACGTTCACTCCTTGTTAGCAAAATCTGTTTATAGATAATAGCCAGTGCTCTGGTATGAAGTAATTGAGTTAAATCCTGAATTTTAAAAGGCAATGTAACATTTCAAATCAAATCAAAGCTGGGAATAGGAATCAGTAGGACAGACTGTGGTATGAGGTACCATACTGAGATCTGGTACATCACCAAAATCACTTTCCAAGAAGTGAAGGCCAATAAGATGTGCTGTTTGTACAGCCTGTTTGTGGGATTAGCATTTGTCACACAGTGAATTTTGGTGTTCCTTCAAGAGCTCATAGAGGCTCCCAGATGTTCCTCTTAACTTATGCTTCAGGCACAGGGACTTCTTGATTCTTTGCTCTCCTCTATCATGGAAACATGTTACTGTTTGGGGGGGGGCTATGTATGAGTACAAACTTTGTTTTGGATTTCCTTCAGGGTTACTGAGGTTCATGAGGCACTATAAGAGCTTACATTTCTCTTTTGGAAGACTACAGTTTTAAAATGTAGATATTGCCAATATCATCTGACTGGGTTGTGTGTTAGTGAGGTGACTACATTATTTTTATCACATACCATCTGTTAGATGGAAGTAACAGAAATATTAACTGTCTAAAATGTGTTTTCAGACAGTTAATTTATAACAGGCACATTAAAGGCTTTCAATGCACAATTAAATTTCACTTGTAGTTTTCCACTGTTGCAGTTCTCAGATCTATATGATCAATCACCCTATTCTACCCCTGCTTCAATAAGCAGCTGCCTGATACACACCATATGTTGTTTAACTTAGATGCGGTACTGTTTTGTTTAAAATCCCCTCTTGCTTCATGTTTATTCCTTTTTTTGTCACATCTTTTCATTAGGTGATTTGGTTGTAAATGGGTCACGGTATTACCTCCTTTTCATTGTAGCTTTCAACCTGTCATGCCTTCTTCCGCTCCACACATTGTTTGTGTATGTGTTACCTCCCTGAGAGTCTTTATCCTAAGCATCATGATTACATTTTGCAGACCTCTACAAAAGGTATCAGTGAGCACTCATGTAATAGTGCTTTTTATTCCTCTGGTAGCATATTAACTGAATGATTTTTCTGCCAGCTATTTCATAGCCTTCATGATTTTTAACCTCTTCAGGATTTTGGAAAGGGAAAGAGGATTTTGCTGCGACCCATTTTACCATGTAAAAATGTTTCTTTTTCCCATGTAAAAATTTTTTTTTTCCCACTCCATAATTCAATTATCACTCGCAAGTTTCCTTCATGTGACTTTAATGGGTCAGCACTTTATCATACAGATAGTTTCATCTGTAGGCATCATTATGCAAAGATTTTTCTAACCTTATGCAAATACCATAATGAGAGAAAACAAACCTCTGACCCACAATAAATAATTAAAAGGCACCTTTGAATAACACATTTATTCTGAGGCACTTAAATTGCTTTAGACATGAGGATGCATGCCCAGATACTGCAGGGATGTTGTGGCTTAGCTCCCTGGGGAAGACTCAGCAAGAACCACATCTGAAAGGGTTCAAGTAAAGTTTAAAGGAACCACAAGTCCCTGGTGTGCCCCACTATGGACCCATGGGATTCGAGGTGACAGTAGAGTTGTGCTTATCCATAAAACACACCAACAGGATGAAATTCTCACTTTTTTAACATACAGTCCCTAGAAATGATACTTTCTCTTTAATATGCAGTGTCTGAGGAGGATACCAAACTCTGCTTTCTTGCTTTGGGGAAAGTAATCTAATTGAAAGGAAAAAAAACCTCAAGGGATTTTGTTGCCTTGGGCCAGAATGATCATCTACATCCCTGTCTCAAAGCAAAAATGCTTACAGGCAGTGGCCAGTATACGTGGAAATCTGTGAGGATGACTGTGCTCATATTCTGCTTCTATTTGCATCAAAGAGAACTTTGATGAAAGACTTGACAAAGAGAGAATTATATATATATGCCAAGATCCTCATCTCAGCTGTACAATTCGCGTTGTATTTGCCTCATTCCAAAAGACTAATTTTCACAAAGATTTACTGTATTATCATATAGCAGTTTGTATCACTGGGCTATGTTTGTTGCCTTTCTTCTGTATTCATATTTTACTTTCTGTCCTCAGATCCAAGGGCTGAGTAGCTGGAGAAGCTGATAGAATTCATAATGATAGACTGACCAACATGAAACTGATATTAACGGCAATTCCTCTCTTTGTCCATAGATTTTTAAAGAGTTACATGTTTCCTCAGTAGGAAATCTCAAGAAGAAGCTAAAATATAAACATGGAGAGTCAGTTGTAAGAGCAAAGGACAGTGGGAAGAAAGGAATGCAGTAAAAACATGTCAAATTCTAAAAAAACCCCTTGTGTTTTCCAGTCAAAACAATGTTGTGTTTTATTCCAGCACCATCATTGTGGTGAGTGATGGAGTGTATAATGTGCAATAATTTTAAATTATCCTGAGAATTACCAACAGTATAGCTGAGCTTTCGTATCTCCGCTGTCACAAACCAATAAGAATCATGGTGTTTGGGTTTTTTACACCTAATGTTTTGGAGGCTCTGCTTAACCTGTCATTTACCAATGAAAATGTATCTGATTTTATTCCTAAGACTTTGAGAAGTGAAAATTATACCCTGTGTATTAAATTTAACTGAATGTAATATATAACAGCATAAATCAAATTTAATTGGTGTACTATTCCATACAAGAAGTGACAAGATATTTCTTCAGCTGTGGAAAAGATAAAGTGTGATTGATGGCAGAAATTAATAATTGAGGAAAGTAATTCACTGCAATAGATACAATCTATGGAACAGTTTTTAAAATGGTTAGACAAGGCTAATAAATGGGAAAAGTGTTTCCATAGCTCTTGTTTGAGAAGCACAAGGTTATGAGATAAATAAACAAGCAAATATATTAGAAGGCTCTTAAAGACAGAGCTAAGCTCCAACACCTTTTTAAACAGCGTGCTCATGTCATCTGTGCATTCAAGAGAAGTTAAATTGATGAGGAGTGCCTAGTGCTAGAGTGTAGTATTGGCTCTGCTCTGGTACACAACAGCCACTTTGCAGTCCACTCCATCAGGGCAGCAAAGGGGAATGCAGAAATTATTCGTGAACCAGATTTGACAATGTGAAGAATCCTGTTTTAAAGTCAGATTCCTGCTCATCTGCATCTCTTGGCAGTAATGAGTCTTCAGTGTCTTTTGCTTGGGCTTCATGGCAGAGTCCTGTGCCAGCCACATGCTAAAACACCCAATACTGATCCTTGCTGTGACCAGCTTATCCCTCTGATTTAGGGACAGAGTGCCATGTCCCTTCTTCCTCACTCCTGCCCAAGATCAAAAACTCCTATAATTGCACAGGTCCTTGCAACCATACTTGGGAATGGATAAAGGAGAGGAAAGGAGGAGTCTGGCACAGAGGTGTTAGGTAGCCCCAGCAGCATTAGGTGTTGAAGTTTGGTTCTCACAATGCTTAAATATAGTTTACTTGTCACCAGCCCCTTTTCTTTACCTCTAGTATGATGAACTTCAGTAAAAATAGAAGGGAAAGTGTAGCTGTAAAGGAGACAGATAGATAATAAATTTCTGGTTGCATTTAGTTACTTAGCAGGGGTTTTGTGAACTGTCCTTTGGGCTATGTGAGAATTCAGATTTGAACTTTTGCCTGTATGAGGCTAGGGAAAAGCATAGCTCTGCCCTCTTGCACTTTCCGCAGCTATGGGAAACCTTCATGCCCTCTTTCCTGTGCAGTCAGCTGATCAAATGTGTGTCCAAAATAATGAGTGGCTAAAGAGCTGAGACAAGCAATTATTCCAGCTACCCTAAGCAGCTATACCTTCCTCCTATGCTTATGTCTTATAGGCACATTTATATGATCAATAAGGCATTTCCAGTTGATAGCAAGAGGAGTCAAGGGTTGGCTGTGCTGGATTCAGTTTGTAATATGTGTTTCCAATTGTCATGACAAACACGACATTCATCTTATTATTTACTTATTACACATCAGTGTCACAGCCAGGTGACTTACGTTATTCCCATGGAGCTGATCCCTTGATCTCTGCCTCCTCCATATGCACACGCTGGGACTCATGCTACTCCTATCCTGGTGAGCTGTGATGAGCTGCTGTGACCCTGACAAGACCCAGAGAGTTCTCCAGAGCGCAGGCTTCACATGTGCAACCACATCCAGTATTGCTGCTTCGTGTTAGTCTTTCAAGATGAAAAGCATTAGGAATAAAGGTGTTGATGTTACAATCTGATGAATGAGCAGGGCAAGAGTCGTACCCTGAATCAGGCACAAATTCCGCAAAATATCACTTCATAGGGCAAGGATAATACTGTTTGATGTTACCAGGACACAAGCTTGAAGGAAAGTGCACACTCCAGTGCCTGCAGTTTGTAGTGGCATCTTCTATCTTTCAGGCAGTGTGCAGTTTATGTTGACATTGCATAAAGCCTTTTTGAAGCTAATATTTTAGAGAAACCATTCAAGAACAGTTTACCCTTTATAAACATTGTAATGACTGAAATGAGCATTTTCAACTGAGTGTGCATAAGATTTGAGACACAGGTGCAGAGATTAGTAACTAGATTTTTGTTTAGAATTCAACAGCAAGTGGACCTTTCTTCCCTAATGATCCCTCTCACTGTTTAATATGCCATTGTAAATTAGACAAAATACAATTTTTATCTGGATTGTTATCTGTTATTAGAATAAATATCTTACTGCTGTCTAGCTGGAGTTTTTTATTTTAGAAAAATGCAATGTTATTTCAGTGAAGGAGAAGAAAATGGGCAAAGGGCTGGACTGGGGGCATGCTGCTTGCTGCAATGCACACATCAGGGGTGCAGCCGTAGTTGCCCTGTGCCCACCAAGGACCATTTAAACCCTGAGCTTTGACTCCTGCCTCTAAACCAACCTGTGTTAAAAAGTGTTAAGTCATGGCAGCTAATGTCAGCTCTCTTTCAGCTTGCATGGAAAAAAAACAACCACAGAAACATCCCCAAGTTACCTGCTCTTTGCCATTGAAGGTTCTAGTCTGAAACTTGCTGGTGGCCAGGAGTGGAGACTGTGCTGCCTTCCAGAATTGTTAATAAGGCAGCTCAAAAAGCAGATTTTCTGATATGAAGTAGGCCAGGAAGGAAAAAAGAAGCTTGCCATTGATTCAGTTCTTGTCTCCATATCAACAGTTTCTCCCCACTCTCACTTCTCTCTGTCGTTATTCCTCCTCTTGTGGCTTTCTACTTTATTTTTACTTTCATCCTTTTCTCCCTATATTTTTTCTATAACTAATATCTACCCTCACCTGCAGAGAGCTCAGCTGCAGGCATACAGCTGCTGGCTCATTTCACAACCTGGAATGGGTGATACTGTGCTCCCAGCAATGGAAACCTAGTCTGTGGACAGTGCCCTTACCCTCAGCCAGGTGAAGAGGGACAGTTTCCTCACCATCCCTTCCAGTTTCTCCAGCTTTTCACAAGGGATTCATCTTGACACAACTGAAATGTCCTGGAGCTTTATCCAGGAGTCAGTAATGCACATGGTTACTTTTACAATTTTCTACCCACAGAGAATACAGTGAGTCCTCTTATAATCACACAGCCTGAGATACTGGTGTTAATTCTCAGACACTTATAGCCTGTGGCTGTTCACATTAAGTCTGTGACACTTCTGCGCAGAGCTGCTGTTGCAGTTCCTCAAGGGGTGATCTTGCTTGTCTCTTGCCTATTTTAAATGGTCTCAGCCTCCTGCAAACATAATTTTTTTTTGAACAATTCCCAAGTTTCTCTTGGAGAGGGCCATATTCTGACATCTTTATGGTGGGCACTCACGTAGGAGTCATCCCTTTGAAACCACTTGAGAAGAGAATTATCCAGTTTCAGAAAGTTCATATTATCAAGGAGACTATCTGTTCTTCGGCACTTGAGAGTTTAATTTTGCTGTTGTATTGGCTCATTTAGGTTTAGCAAGTTTATGCTGGAGAGCACATTTTATTTTCTCCATTCAATTTGTTATAAATATTTTGCAGAAAACCCATCTCCGTCAAAGACTTCTCTTCATCACAAAATGGACGTGACTGGTTTAGCTTCCTTCAGTACAACTGGCCCTCCTTTTGAAAAGCATATCCTTTGTGTTATCTTCTTGCTTTTGAGCCTCAGGGACCAGCTTCTCTTTCCAAGAGTAGAACAGCTTTCAACAGTAAAGATGTTCTGAGGTCTACACCCAGTTCTGTGTAGTTTCTCTTTCCCTTGCAGGTATGAAGAAATCTCGTGCTGCAAAGCAAACCTAGATCATCACTGCATTTTACTTTATTTCATACTCAAAAGCCAAAGTTTCACGATGCTCATGGAAAAGTACGATTTGGTAGTATGCGTATTATAACAAAACCTGGATTCCCTGATACAGGACATTTATGAGTTTATAAACAAAACTGTCACAGGCAGAAACTCCTTCTGAAGCAATTGCCATTGCTGAAAAATACAAGCATATACTTAAGTACAGAAGCACTTCTTCAGGTCACCTGCGCTTGTAGCAAACATACACTTCCGAAGAATAGTCAGAGAGTTACAAAGACACTTGACACCTCTTATTTGAAATTGCAACACAATGTTAAGTGATACTCGTGTGTAGCTGGAGCAAGGACTGTTCCCACCACCTTCAGGTTAAAGAAAGGCTCTTAGTCATTCCTGCACCATTCCTGAACCAGAATATGTACTTCAATAACAGTAAATCTCCAGTTATATTGAACCTGCAATTTTCAAAGGATAACACATTACTTCAGCTCAGGACAACGGGGGTATTATATGGATTTTCTTTTGGTTTTCATCATTCTTTTTATTTAAGCCAGTGATGTATAATAGACTGAAATAGCCAATTTCAAGTCTTGAATAAGCATACTTGTAATTGGTCAGATAGAACAGAAAAAGATTACAGTCGTTATTAGTGTTGATAGTGCCTATCAATCAACTAAAATAGCTGTACTGTAAACACGTCATTAAAAAGAAAAAAAAAATGCCTTTTGTGAAGCCCTCTGTTTTCTTTTTTTCTACTGCCTCCTGTAAGATGATCTTTTAGCTCTGCTTAGAACAAAGCCAGCGCTCTACTTCCTGCACTTTGAAATGCAAAATGACTTTCCTACCTGTAGGCAAAAGCCATGTGTATGGGCACATTACACTCAGTGCTGCTGTCTGTAGCAGCCAGACAACCCGACAACCGCAGTGAGATTAGTTGTTTCGTTGAGACATGCATTCCCTCCTCCTTGTTCATGCTACTCACTTGCACAGTCCCAGCATATACAAGTTAAAAGCCTTTTCCTTGAGGAGATTAGACTCTCATCTGAGTTATGATCTGAAGGAGGGGTAGAAAGGTAAGAAGCAGTCCCAGGATTTACAATATCTTCAGAGTTAACTAACATCAGTTGGGGTCCTTGCTGGAACAGTAATACAGTCAAATGATGTTAGGTACCTTAACTTCTGCAGATGACATCTGGCTGCCATTGTCTGTTGTCCATAAGAGGTGATAGGATTATAAACAGGGAGATGAAAAAGAACCTGGAACGTGTCCTGTTGGAAGGACTGCATGGAGCCAGAGAGGAAGAAGAAAATGCTGTATAGCTCTTCTAAGTGAAGCTGTTGTCTTGCCCCTGAAATGCAGGGATGCCTTGGTCAGCTTTCCCATTACTGGATCTTTCCACCGGGCCTTCTGATAGAAATCTGAGGAAGAGGAAAGTATCCGTTGAAGTGTGTCAGGAATACGAAAATCATACCATTACAGAGAAGTTTGGGTTGGAAAGGACCTCTATAGTCCATCCAGTCCAATATCTTGCACAGAGCAGAGCTCAGTTAAACTGGGGGCTTGGCCACTCTTAGTCATGAAAACCCTCCAGGACAGCAGTTCCAGGGCCTTTCTGGGCACATATTCAAGGGTAATTTGTTCTTTCACACATATATCCACCAGAATTTCCTTGTTGTAGCACAGGGCCTTTGTGCATCTCTGGGAAGATCCTGACTCCTTCTCCTTATAGTCCCTCATCAGCGAGGTACCACATTCCCCCACCTCTCCCCTCAGCCTTCCCTTCTCAAGGATGGACAGTCCCATGGTCCTCAGTCTCATCTCACACATCACATGGCCTAGCTCTCCAGACCTCTCAGGGAACTTCTCCTGCACTCTCTTGTATGGGAGGGACTGTTAAGTGTTTCAGAAGTGGCCTCCAAAGCTCTGAGCGCAGGGGATCAGTCATTTCCCTCAACTGTAGCAAAAGGGCAACTTGAGCTGGGGAGTGAATCAGGCTGACTGGGATACAGCTAGGAAGAAGAAATGGGAAGATGGAAAATTCTGCTAGGACTAACATCTGAGAGTTGTGGTGGTTTGAATAAGACATAAATGAGACTGTAGATGCTTAGGTGTTTATTCAAACCAGCCCTCTAAAACTTGTGAAATTCTCCCATCCCTAAATAATAAAAGTAGTTTCAAGATGTTTCTGTTTTCCTCCATCTGTTCTTGTTTCTTTGGGAATATTCTTTACTGAGAAAAAATGATGGGTTTTTTGCTTTCTATGAGCATCACTGGCACATTACTGTGGGAATTGGAAGTTCAATATTTGTGCTATAACTTCAGGAAAAACATGCAGGTACAGTCAAGACCATTACAATTTATTTGCATAAGTTTTTCCTTAATTTACTGCTGTTTCTGGATTATTGTGGTTTTCATCTGTGCTAACACTATTTTGTGGAGTTGGCAACTAATGTATCAAGATAAAATGTGTGTTTCTTTCATCAGGGTAACTGCTTACCGGCTTACATGGAAATCAATTTACCAGCTTCAGTTTGTGCAGATGGATCCATACATGTGAACGAAGGGTTCAGATTTCCAGTGACTGGAAGTGATTTTGACGGTCTCAAGTTCTGATTGTCCCATCTGAGATAATAAACTAGCTCAACGTATTCAGAAATTCCTGCCCACAAGGCAACCTAACTATTAACTGCCTATTAACTGACCAGTAGTTAAAGACAATTTGGATAAAAAGCCATCCTTTACCTGGGCACTCAACCTACTGACTGACCACACGGAAATTATGAAATTAAAAGCTGTCTGTATTCACAGTTGAAACAATTTGATCCATATTAAATCCTGTTTGTTACCAAAATCAAGTAAGGTTTTTAACAAAATAAAGTATACTCAGTCTCTCTGGCTTGTCCAGAATAAAACCCATGACAGGTAGCAGAGATGTTATGCTTTTTGAAGCAGCTCCTGCAATTACATTACAAAGCATGCGGCTAGCCTTAATCTAGCCAATGTTTGCTGCTGTAAGTGATAATTGCAAATTAAATCTTTTTCAAAATACCAAGTGCTTGTTAACACTGCGTTTACTTCACTGCTACAGTATCAGCCTGTCACAAAGTTGTCAAACATCAACTTTTCCAAGTATCTTAAAAATTATCTGCCTTCAAGGACAATGGGTGACAAAACATTGCTACCTAGTCAGCAAACATTTCAAATTGTATATTAATGTATTACAGGGTTAATGATGCTCATTACACCATCAGCAAATCTTATGCCTTTTCTTACATGTGTATTTCTGCTATGCAGAACGCTTCTTGTATTTATTGCAGAGACCTACCAAGCTGTCAGCAAGGCCTCTCAGCAGGAGTCCTCTCACCACCATAATCCCCTATTATTTTCCAGGCAAAAGCAGCAGTTGCTTTGTCCTCCTCAGCGACATTGTAAATTTGGCTGGTCCTACGCCAAGAGAGAAGAGGAGAGCAAAGGGAGGAAAATCTGCTCCCTTGCAGATGCAGGTGGGGAGGCATAGATGCTTGCCTTCCACTGAGGAGAAGCATTACTGTAGGAAATTCTGACTTCTTTTATAATGCATGCATTCTCTATTTATTTATACATAATTCATACTGCTTGGCTGAAGAAGAATGGGAGTAACTTTCCATTATGTAAACCATATCTCAAAAGTATAAATTGTTGTTTAAAAACTAAAAAACACTGATGGCAGCAACTGTGAAATAGAATCTTTGTTTCATATCATTGTTTAGACTAAACCCAAATGTTCCAGGGTGGAAGAACATGATAGTTTTACTTTAAATCTCATTGTCATCAGTGAATGTAGTTTAAATGGAAAACTTTAACTACAGGCAAGTGGTTGAACCCAAATAATTTGTTTCCTTGCTAATAAATATCAACATGAAATCCAGAGAATGGAGCTGCTTCAACCCACCATGAAACAGACTGGAGAAACAAAACAGCACAGTGTGTCAGGGCAGCAGAGTGGGGTTGTGCTCCCTGTAATAAGGTGGATGATATCCACAGAAGATATAAACCTGATATTGCTAATTTTCTGTGTTTCTACCTGCTACATACTGTTGATTTAGAAAAGGTCATGATGGCAGGAACTCAGATGATATCAGTCTTAAGTCTTTGCATTGGAAAAAGCTACTGTGCGTATCAGAAATCTGCCTAATGGGAAGCACACGGTAATATTCAAAGAAACAGCAATCATGCAATAAAGTGATTCATCTGTACCACACACCAAATCAAATGTGAAAATTACTCCAAGACCATTTTAAATATTAAAAAGAAATTTGTACATTAGTATCAGGGGAAAATTATGACTTCATTGTTTGCTACAGTTTATGCGTTCATGATGAGGTTACACAGATAATATAGAGAGGTTTGGGTTTTCTTTGCACTCTAGCCTACCCAAACAGGTAATACCTGTTAGGAGTCATACTTAGCTTGTGCATCGTAACCCACAAATAACACTGAAGAACTCCTAGTTTACACCTAATTGTGAAAAATATATGGTTCAGATGAATCTACGTGGATTTTGAAGATAATCTTATAATCATAGAATGGTTTGGGTTGGAAAGACCTCAAAGATCATCTAGTTCTACCCCCTCTGCCACAGGATACCTTCCAATAGACCATGTTGTCTAAGGCCCTATCCAGCCTGGTTTTGAACACTGCCAGGAATGGGGAAACCACAATTTCCTTGGGCAGAAGTAATCATTTGTTGCAGAGTTGGTAACTCCCCCCTTTACTATGCAGACTGCATAAGTATTTGCATTCAGTAACAGTCAATTCATTCAAAAGACCATTTAAACCTGCAGCTCTTGCTTACTTAAAAGTATATATCTTTTTCAATATAAAATGTGCAATTGTGAATAGAAGTTGAAGCTGAAATTGTGTTCTTTGTCCTCAATGTCTTATGGGTACTTCAGCCATGTATTTCTGTATAAATATGTTAGTAGTTCTCATGAACCTTGCCTGAAGACTAAGACCTACAGACTTTGTCGTATCTGTAGTCTCACTTTAAAACAAAAGCCCTTTCATTTTGAAATGCCAAAAATATTCTTGCTTGTTTTAAGAAAGACTTTGCCTTAGTTGTTGTTCTCTACTGCACCAATAAGGGGGAATGATGGAGTGTGATGCACTGCCAGTATAGAAGAGAAATGCCAGAAGAAAAACAGAAGGTCTGTGCTTGAAGTTTGAACACTTCTTTTCAAATGGAAAATAAAAACTCAGAAAGCTATAGGCAAATTGTTGCATATCTTCTTGTCATGTCATGTATCTAAATTGCTATATATCCACTTCCACAAGCAGTACTCATGACATAAATGTTCCTAGTGATTGCAGCAGCTTTCTGTTGAAGCTGTAAGTTGTTATGTACTCAGAGAAAATATGCAGAATTTTTTCAAGTGATTCCAAACCTAAAATCTAATCTTATGCTTTTCCACAAAGTCACTTGTGCCACTTTTCTAACTTTCACACAAGTGTGTTTTAGCAGTAATACTAATTGCAGCAGCATTGACAGCAACAGCAGTATGAAACATGTTGGCAACTTCAGATCTTTTTGAAGGCATCTATTTGTATGTCAGAAACCGAGGAGCTACATAGCCATAAGCTATGGTCATGTTCTTATGTGTTAGCTGCCATTATAGAAACTGTTGTCATTTCAGGGCAGAAAAAAGATCATTTGTCTACTTATAAAGTAGATATGATGTCTCAAGTTTGAGCTCTAATGATGTAATCTCCTTTGTGAATGGGGACTCCAGTTGCAGGATAACCTCAATAATGTGAATTTAGAGCACATCCAATTTAAAATGCAATTTCTGTACCCAGAGGTCATACCTTTCATTAGATCAACTAGTGTAGATTGAAAAAATTGCCGGCTTTTAAGCATAAATTCTTTTTTGCATCCAAAATGGGTTGGAAAGTTCAAAGCTAAATACAGGCAGAAAATGCTTTGAATTTAATTAGCAGTGTTAATCAGTCTGCCCACATGAAAGTAAAGGTTATTAGTATCTATAGAATAAAAGGATAGGTGATAAGCTAGTTTCTTGTTGAGAATAAAAGAAAGGCAGGCCACTTATTACCTGCAGAACATTGAAGACTCAGTGAGAAAGAGGGATAATAACAGTCCAAGAAAACAGTAAGCTTCTGAGGTCCGTAACATCACACTTAGGAACTATAATTCCTAGAACTGGAAAGTCAAAGGAAAAGGGTCTTCATAAAGACATACTTACATTCTGGCAATGAATGTTTCTATCCCTTCCTTGTCTATATGTGCCCCATTTATGGTGACAGTTAGTTGACACATGATACAGCAACAGAAATCAAAGCTATTGGGATGCAGAAAAATGTCAGGGCATGGGTCAGTATTGTGTGTCTCTGGAAAGAATAGCCACCCTGTGTTTGTTTGAGCCGCTCTGTGTCAGCATAGTAAGTACCAGAGAAATTCTTACCATTACCTGGAAGAAACAGAATTAAAAATAGCCTTTGCTTCTGGCTTCAGAAAGGAGTGAAGACTCCTCACACAGGTAGGGATGAAAGGATGAAAGTGATACGAACTTCCATTTACACCTATTCCTGTCCCCACTTCCCTGGCATCTGTTTTGTTTACAAATTAAGAGATTCTAAATCACTAAAGGTGCTTAGGGTGCACACCTCCTGTTGAACCTACGTCATGGGTTCAGCAGTAGCAGCCATTTTTCTCCTTCTTACTAGCTGGTGCAGCGCTGTGATTGTGACTTTTGGCCTGGGAACAGCGCTGATAACACCGATGTTTCAGTAATGTTTTGGTCTGACCAAGGACTTTCTGAGTCTCATGCTCCGCCAGGGAGGAGGGGAAGCCAGGAGGAAGTAGAAAGAGGACACCTGATCCAAACTCACCAAAGAGGTATTCCATACCACAGCACATCATGCCCAGGATGTAAAAAAGAGGGTCAGAGACCCAGAGAGGAGGGGTTCGCTGCTTGGTCAGGCTTGGTATCGGTGGTGAGCGATTGTATTCTTTTCCCTTGTATTTCTCTTGTCATTGTTATTATTGATGGTAACAGTAGTGGTCTGTGTTATACCTTAGTTACTAAACTGTTCTTATCTCAACCTGTGGGAGTTGCATTCTTTTGATTCTCCTCCCCATCCCTCTGGGAGCTGGGGGGAAGAAAGAGAGGAGAGTGAGTGAGCGAATGGGGTGAGTTATAGTGCTTAAACCATGACAACCTACTAGCTTGTTGTTTATTAAACTTCAGGACCTATGTTTCTTTTCTCTGTGTTCTGAGAGATTCAAGAACCAGGATGAGACATGCACATGGCACTGCCCCATACATCTCCTAGGACAGAAACTGGGATAGACTCATAAGAGAGGACTGGAAGGGGTCCCAGCTGAGATGACTGGAGAAAGAGAGATTGTCTGAAGTGTCCTAAAGCACTCCTTTATGCAGTCTAGGTGCAAGCAACCTAGTCTGAACCTCCATGCCTATCACAGCCACATCCAAGTGCATCCTTCTACATCCTTCTGCGTAAAGGCTTCTTTATGCTCTTTCCTGCAGTACAATTAAATAGGCTTAGAAAGTTCTCGTATTTGCTTTGAAACAAAATTGTTTGAAATTGTTGCTCTGTCTAGCTGATTCCTAGAGTATTATGGGTCGTAGAATTCCTAGAGTCCATGGGACCACATGGCATCTGACAGGGGCTGTGCAGTAAGCATAGAATTTTCATTTGGATTTCCTTAATTGATGCTATGAGTGGACATGTGGAAAAACAGAATCTGTTTGCAGTTCTAATCTGAGTGTCTCAGTTTGGGTTGTCTGGTTTTCATCATATTTTCTTTTATCTTTGGAATCACAAGCACTTGGAATGATCTTGTGAATATTCTTTTCCTCACTTATATTCTACCATTTTGTTGGTATAAAATTTTCTAAAAAGAGCTGAAGGTGTGAATAGAAAATATTCTTCCATCTCCAATATTTCCCTGAGCTTTCTGCAAAGAATACTCTGAAGTACATTTGCAAAATAACTCCACACTACCATAGTTTTATGAAATACGTAATTTTTCAGTTTTATAATGTTAAAGGTAACTTCGATGCGGAGGTGCCAAAGATACTTTAGGAAGAGCTGAGATCAGCACAATAATCCACTCTGGTCTCCTTTGTCATACAGGCCACAGAATCGCAATCATCTTTATCAAACTCCAAACTCTTAATGAGAGGTATCTAGCCTTGATTAGAGGCTGTGAGGGGTAGAAAATCCTGTGTGTACCCACTAAATTGTCCCAATACTTATTCACCCTTGTCACTAAAAATGTGTTATATTTCTAGTGGAATGTTAGTGAATTTTCCTACTAATATATCACATTGAATCAATGTATTACAATACATACTGAGAAATTGTTGAAAGTTTTCCTGACTCTTCTTTTACCATATTGATGATTGCTGTTTTTCTAGTTGCTGTTGGGTCAATTAATGACATTCCCTGAAATTTCGTTTACTGTCTCTGCATTGACCAATGTTATATTACAGTACATTTAGAGGAAAAGGTTAAAACCCTTTTGCAGTAATACCATTAGAGTGAACATCCTTTTACATCCATCAGATGTAAAACCCTTTGCACAAAATCTATCGCACACAATGGATTTCAGCTGAAAAACTCTGCTTTCTCTGTGAAGAAATCCAAAATTTACCAGCTGAGACAGATATTTAATTAGAGTTATGATGCAAATTTAAGGCTAAAACATGTCCACTGACAGGAAAAAAGAGAAAGATTCTGACCATAACCACAAGGTGGGAATAATTTTACGGAAATCAGTGACAACTGAGTCAAAGAAAATTAGCTCAGAGTCTCACTTAACATCTGTTAGTAATACATTATAAGACAGCTTCTGTCATTCCCTTTAGTGCTAAATAAACTTTTTCACAGTCAAAAGCTGTAGAAAATGGCCCTTTAAAGTGTACTGATTTCTGTGCTAATGGTGAGACAGGAATGAAGAAGTACCCAAATGAAAATTTGGAAGCCACTGTAAGTCCCTGTGCTCTTCCACTTCTCCACAGAAAGTGCCAAGGTACTTAGCTGAAGTGCTCAGATGGCAGATCAGCTTTTACTAGTCGTTGTGTTTCAACCACAGATTACAGCTATAAGCCTTTGATAAACACCATGGAATGGGGTATTAGCCTCATTTGACTTTCTAATTTTAATTTTTATAGGTTGCTGCTGTTTTAAAAAATAGTCCAGTAGTATTTTTATTACTAGAAATAAACAAGAACCTGTACTTTCCTTCCCACTTCTATGGCTAGATTATAAATACTAATTTTAAATTAAAGCTGAATAATATAATGTATGCTGCTCCACATGCTAGACAGCATGGAGCCAATCCTGTTTGCAATTCTAGTTGGTGTCGTGATCATGAAAGTACGGATTGCTGAACAAAGAGTAACCACACACAGCCCCTCAGTCCTACTGCTAATGCAGAAATGTTAAGAAATAGGGGGCACATTTGTATAGAAAAATAAGCAAGTTACACGGGATTACTTCAGTTATTTTTGAGAACTGAATTAGTTTAATTTCATGAATAAAACAAGAATTTGTAACATTTCTGTCTAAATAGGACACCTCATTTTAAAACGTAGAGTATAATTCCTAAATTATACACATCTTTTTTCTTTGCAATTTGAATCAGCAAGTAAAAAATAATCATTCAACTGACCTTCTATATAAAACAGGTAATTGAACTCCACTGTTAATTTCTACAGCAAACACAGGTTTACAAATACCTAACATATCTAGAACATATTTTTGGAATGGAAATCAATCTTGAGAAATATATTGAGCTAATGACAAGTTTATTACCTGCTTTAGTAAATATTTCATTGGTTAATTGAGCATAAAGAGAAAAAATACTGCACTTTGCATTTTTATAGCTTTAATATTTGACTACTGGATTGCAATCAGATTTACAGGAACGTTTTTAGATATGTGTTTTTTAAACTGCAAATTACAATCCTCACATGTATAATCAGGATGCTGAATCCTGCTAGATTACAATTGTGCAGCACGTCTGAGTTGAAACTGATATCTTAACTTGCTTTTCACGTGACCTCCTTTAGCTTGTTTTTCTTTTGAAGATTCCCCTCTCCAGCATCCTTAGAGTAGACCATCGACAGCCCTCCAGACTTTTTGTCAGTCTGGAAATTCTCTTTAAGCAATTTTCCAACATTATTTTCATGTCTGGGTTCAAGACCTGGAAGAGCTATTCTGTAGAAATCAAAGAAATCTCATTTCTTGCTCCTCCTAGCATTTTCTTTTAACCTCCATTCCCAAAATCTCACTGGAAGAACATACCGAGGTTACCCACCATTAACCTTAAGGTCTTTTCAGAATTACTGCCTCTAGAACACAGTCCTGTAGTCTGAACTTGCTCTTCTTTTTGATATTTGTGACCTCTCTAAAATCACCATGCTTTATAAGTAAATCTACTCTGGTAATCTTTGGAGCCAGTTTTTGTTTTCATTATGCTTTTATACTTCATATAGTGAAGGCATAGAGGCTGCTGTTTGACTTGTGGAGCTAAATGGTCCATAACATTTCTCTCAGGTCAAGTTAAATATTTGCCTGTTCAAAACCGACAGCTAAACCGAATAAATCCTCATCAAGGACTCATTGTTCATTAATGTTCTTTAATGTCCATTTGTCCAGAAAAGCTCCTTCTGAAATGTTCACTTGAAAATATATTGAAGATACCGCTATGATTTGGTTTGACTTTTTATTAAAGCCTGCCTGCTAAGACACCAATTTCTGATACTCCCTTTTGCGGCTGTTCAGCGAAGGCTTAAGGATGCAATATCAAATTGACAACCCCTATTTCACTAACATTTTGAAGTAACAATTAAAAAATCTTATCGGTAAAGCAATCTAAATAAGGGTTCAGAATACCGTAAACCAGTATTTCTCTGCAATAAAAGCAATGTTGGTGAAATCCAGAGTTTCCTAAAGCAACAAAGTAGCCTTGGAAAAGGAAGGAAGAAGAAAAGGGAGGAGATAATATGTTTCTTCTAAAATAAGAACTTATGGTCCCTGTGAAGCCAATAGAAAGAGTAGCTAGGATATCTCTGAAGACCAGTAATAGACGTTTCACTAAAACAGCCAGTGTTCTCCACTGGGACTGTCCAGGGAACCGGTAAGAACCAATAGGAATGATAAAGAATTACAACCCAGTGTTTCCTGTCACTCTCATGAGCAATAAGTTTCTGAGGAACAAAGCCAGCTCTTTCTGAAAGGTGATAGCTGTGACATCAGTTTTCCCTAGTCACCATGACCACACATTTTTCACAATGCAAGCAGCACGGGAAGGGCTTCAGGGAGTCCCAGGACTGTTCCAAACCACCACACTGAGTGCAGCAAGGTTCTCTGTCCCTCTTCTGACTGTTTAACCTGCAATAAGAATAGAAAAGGACTCCTATGCAGGAAATGGTAGGAAAAGAAATAAATTCAATCTGAGTTCCTCTCAATATTTTTACAGCTGTTCACTCTATAAGAAACTTCAACTATTGTTTCATATAAATGCAAGAAGAATCCAGTTGTTTTTACAGCTGTTTGCTCTGTTAGGAACTAAAATTATTGGGTCATAGAAACACGAAAAAGAAAGCCAGCTACAATATTGATGTTGACCTACAAGTCAGGTTGCTTGTTCTGCAGTGAAGGCAGATGTCTCTTTTCAGTACTATTTGGACTACCCTCATCAGTACATTTGGAATGGTGTTTTTCTTTTCCACCCTTTGTAAATAGGCAAGCAAGTGAAAAATCCATCTGGAAAGAGACAATTCATAAACCAATGCATATACTTATAAACCAGAAACCAGAAACAGATTTTCTGCAGCGACAGAATTTAGCAGCTTTCAAATTTTTTCATAAACTACTAGAAAATGGTGATAATTCAATAGGGTGATGAATCAGAAATAGGTTACTGACCCATACTTTGATTCTGTTGAGTTATGATGCTACTCAAATATTTCAGATTTCAGTGTTGTGAATTGCAATGTACCCTTAATACTGTAATAGCCACAAAGAATCTCTGAACAGCTTAATAGTGGTGGTAAGCACTTTGAAAAAAGATTTTGTGTTTGAACAGGAAGTTATTTTGCTCTCACACCAGAACTGCTATATCAACATCTCTAGAAGTTATTGGTATGGTACCTCTTTATTCTGATCAGTGTCGTTCCAGTAGGATCAAAGGATATATCCTTTAGATTAGAACAACCTCCTGCTCAAAGCTGGGTCAGCTCCAGGGTCAGCCCAGGCTGCTCTGGGCTTTGTTCAGTTGGAGCTTGAAAATCTCCAAAGTTGAGACTGCCCAATCTCCCTGGCAGACTGTCCACTGCTTCACTGCCCTCACAGGGAGAAAGGTTTTTCCTTATATTTGCACTGAACTTCTCTTGTTTTATCTGAATTCCATTGTCTCCCATGATGCACCACTGTGGAAAACCTGCCTCTGTCTTCTTTTCCTTGTAGGTATGAGAAGGCTGATGTTGGGTCCCCAGAGCCTCTCTCTTCTGGGAGCTCAACAAGCCCAGATCCCTCAGCCTCTTCTCATAGGACTGGAGCTTCAGCCCCATTGGCATCTAGGAGGTCCTCAGCTGAACTCACTGCAGTTTACGGAGATCTTGTTCTGAGGCGCCAAAGCTGGATGCAGTGAGGTCTAAGGGTTGATTAGAGGGGGATGATAATTTCCCTCAATCTGCTGTCTCTGTTCCTACTCATGCAGCCCAGGTGTTGCTGGCAGGACCCCCAGGGCCTTTACAGTAGAGCTGCTCCCCATCAGTCAATGTCCTCCTTCCCAGGGGCAGGACTTTGCATCTGTCTCTATGAATTTCACAAGGTTCCTGTTGTCTCATTCTATCTGGAAACATGGCAAATTGTCCTTTCACAACATTTTGGGCAGTCCATTTTTGGTGCTAGTTACAGATTGTTGATGATTCCCAATCTCCATTCCATGTGGGTTTACTCTGTAAAATCGCTAACTTTTCCCAGGGGTAAACTTGTTACCTCTGCTATTTATCCAGTTCTGAGACCTGTTTTATTTAAGTAAACCTCAGTATAGCTATCTCAGAAAACACAGACAGCATATAGGTGCAGGTACATAGCTGTTCCATTGAAGCAGAAAGTTACTTCCCAAATAAATGTGTGGTGTTGTTTTAAAGGCTGTGTTATGGAGCGCGAGATTATACCACTTACCAAGATAATAGGTCTGATTCTCCATGGTGCTAATCCAGCTCCGTCTTCCTGTGCATTGCTTGTAACAATGCTTAAAACTGAAGTAATACACAGGTGAATCAGGCCTGGAAAGTTTAGGAAAATAAGAAATGGAGGTGCAGTGGGAGGTTACTCTCTCTCCTATGATATTTCAAAACAGTGACAGCAACAAAACTACCTCTTTAACTGAAAGAAATGCAATCTAGCTCTCAACATACAAAGCAGAAGTGCTATTTGTTCAACAGCTGCTGGTAAAAATGTCCCTGGTTTGTAGCAGAGAATGTTTTCTTCTGACTTGTTTTCAATGACAATTATCATTGTCTGGATAGAGCATAGTGGAAAATGCACTGATGAAATAGGTAAGGAGGAAAAGTAAGAGGAGATAAAATAGGAAAAATAATATTCAATGGAAGCACACACTTCAAAGTACCCAGAATTAAAAAATCCATACCCACAATTTGCTGAGTGTCTGTACAGTACAGAAGAACTCATTCTTTCAAAGCTCACATCAGAGCAATGCTCTTCAAGGAGCTGGGATATATTTCTAAGAGTTGCAGTTCTATGGAGTGACAGATAAGATCTCAGCTTTTTCTTTTAAAACGTGGAGGCAGTTTGGGTTTGATTTTTTTTTTTACTAATGCTGAAGAAAAAAAAAGATGTGTTTAAAACAAGCTCCTGGCTTATTTGCTTTTGTTTATTACTTTACTTTCTCAGTCCTATCCATTATGATCGCTACATGACAAAGGAACAGTAGAGAGCTTTCATTAAAGTTAGAGGTTTCTGTCAAACTTATCAAAGTTATGCTAATCCATAGGGAACATGATGGGCTCCTGAAGAACTTCTTCTGGTTACCAAATACATAAAATGAAAGTCATGATTGGAAGGCTTTTATTCTTAGCCTTTTAATTCAGAAGAAATGGGCTTAGATGTTAGCAGATCTATTTGGTATTATTTAGGGAATTATAACCTCTCCACATTGCCAGAATGTTATGCTCAATAATGCTCTAACCTAGTACTAATTTCTCTGCTACACTGTCAAGTTATCCCAACTTAGTAACATGACATGCAGCATGAAACTGATGAAAAATGCTGCATAATAGTTTGATTTCTTTATAATTGAGCTTCCCAAATCTGCCATCAGATGCTAAAGCACAGCTCTGTCTAATTTGCAAGAGCAAGAGAGACACACTTATCTGAACAAAAATTAGCACTTATTGTTTAATTCCTTCACAAATCTGCTTAGTACATTAAGCATCATTATACTATTACTCTATTATTACTCTTTGCTGGACCAGTATTCCCTGCCACAACCTTCCCCTAAAGGGTTTAGCTTTCCTGACATAAAAAGGAGTCCAGACTGAAGATTTAATTTTGACCTTTGTTTTGTTTCCATGTTTTCCAAAGAAAATGTGACAGTGGCAGCAATACCAGCAGCAAAGGGGTGAACTGTCTGTGATTTGCCTTCCAGCAGTAAAGGGGTGAACTGTGATTTGCTTTCCAGTAGTAAAGAAAACCTGTTCCTTTGTTTATATCACCAGCAGTCAGTTTTGCCATTGTTGTGTTTAATGCTATCTAAGAATAGGTCTCTAGAGTGCTTTATGAACACAAATTGAAGGTGGACAGTGCCCCAGAGAATTTCCATTTAAAATCGTTCAGATGGGAAATGGGAGAAGAGGCATCTGCAAGCAGAGTCAAGTCTACAATAATTCAGCTATTCAGGACTTTTGGGAAGAGGAGGCAGTGAAAGGGAATACAAAGGAGTCTATTGGGGGAATTAGCTTAGGGAAAATGAAGGGAGGGCTGATGAGGATGACATTTCCAGGGAGAACAAGTAAAAGGCAAAACCAGACTGAACCTTGGATAAAAGAGTGTGGAAGCCAACATCATGACAACAGGGCAGAGAGGAGCCCATCGCTGCTGGGGAATATCTGAAACCCACTAATGTGAGACTGACTCCTGGTCTCACCGGTCGGATTCTCTCACCAGTTATTCTGCACACTCTGGTCAGGGCTTCCCAAGCAGCAGAGATCTGCTCCTACTGCCTGCACCCATTCCTCACATTGCTTTTGCTTGCTTGCCGTCATCCACCACTGATGCTCCCATGAGGTCTCTTAATGGCTGCAGCGCAGTGCTGGGACTGTTGCAACAATATCAGAATGCATAATCACATGGTTGCTGTGTTCCCTTTCTAAAAGAAACCTCGTTTTCTAGAATTATATAGTTATGGAACATCCCCTACGCCAACCCCCCAAGAGTGGGCATTGAAAAAAAGAGAACACTCAACAAGACAGAAATGTACTGTAAGGGAAGGATGGTTAAATGTGCCATCAAGGCAAGTCTGTCACAGTTTAAGAGAATGAGTCTGCAGTGAGAAAAAGAAAGGTGCGCCTTCTCAGTCATATCAGATCTGCACTTGAAAAGCCCCATTATGTTGGAGCAAGCACATGTAATGCTTTTTCTGCCAGGCAAGAGGCATGGTAGGAAAGGAGTGCTCTCTGAAAACAAACAAATTCAACAGATTAGACTGCATCACTCACTAACATAAACAACTATGTTTCTAAAACCCCAAATATTTCCTCTATAGGATTATTAAGGAATTGTTCTGAAAGGCCAAAAAACAGCTATTCCAAAGTATACTTAAAGAAATCTCTCTAGTTCCTACACATAGATGTGTTTAAAGAATAAACCATTCTGTGAAAGAATATGAATAGCAAGTCCTAGATCTTATATTACTATAATTTTTACATATTACTTAAATGAATTCAAATTAACTTGTCATATACTAATATGCTAATATGGCAAGTTAATTTGTACACATGAACACATATTAGAAACTGAGGGAGGAGCACCATTGCCAGCAGGAATCTGTCAATGGCAATGATAGTACGGTGTGAAGGATTTTTCTGACAGACATCATCAGAACAAATAAAGGTATTGCATAGCAACACTGTATCGTAAGGTTTTTACTGGGAGCCACACTAACAATGTCTTAACAAGAATTCTGTATTAAAACCATTTGTTGATAACAAAGTCTGATTCAAACTCTACTAGTGCCACTTAAGATGACTTGTACACCTAAAATGGAGACTTCTGCCTTTAATGAGAAGTGAAGCCAATGCATGAACAGTACTGAAAAGTGCCAGTATCCCATCTCATCCTTCTTATTGAGTCTTGACCCTTAGAGAACCTCCCAAAAGACAGCTCATTGAGTATTAAAAAAAAAAACAAAACAAAATTAAATCATGTTTCAGGAATTGCATTCTTCCCTTCCTTGCCAGCTGAGCAGGTAGGGTAGAACTAGATATAGTTCCACATGCTTCTAAAAGGCTCTTCCACCATGATACACAGCCTTGGTATCAGTGCAGTATTGTAACCAGATAAATGGCAAGACTATATGTATCAATACTTTTTACCAACTATCTCCACCCTCAAATGCTTGATCAATTTACTTTATACAAACTGACTGATTGAGGCTACAGTAGAAGTCTTTTGCACACTTCTTTCACACTCCTTTGGTGAATAATGATGCCTCTTCCTCAAGCATCACCCGTCAGCTCTCTTTGTATTGTGCTTCATAGATGTTAATTAGCTCATCTCAACTAGCTTGGCAGAATTCAGAAGTTACTGCCGACATTGAGCTCCTTCGACTGTGCGCCTCGAGGGATAGCCCTTGGAGGTGAAGATGGGAATGTTACTATGGAGACAATTGGAGTCAGCATTTGCTCATGTCCCACTCACGCACAATGACATTTCTGGATCTTTATAATAGCAGAGGAGTTTCTTGGTCTGTCTGCCCATCTGCAGGGTGAAAGAGGAGCCCTCAAGTACGGAGGCGCAAAGAGCAGTTCAGGTGACTGTAGTTAGATCTGTAGATTACAGATATCCAAGTCAATGGTTGTTTTCCCTCGGCTCACAGAACAATCATGTTGCTGCTACCACATAGCACCCTGAAATACAGAATAGAAAGTGATAATTGAGGTCCAATGAAAGATAAGACAGGAGTTATAGTTTACGAAAATATGAGCTTACAAAATTAAGCTATTTATATTGCAGACTACAGACTTGCCTCTCTCCTTTTATGTTCTGTTTTATTCAATATTTTTACAGCGTTAGTTTTTACAGTGACTGGTCTGCGCTTAAGGAGCTAATTTTGATTTATACCAGACATTAAGGAAAAACAAATTTCCTCTATTTTGTCTCATATCATGAATTGTGATTCTTGAATAATTGTAATAGAACTAGAAGGATATTGAGAAATACTTAAATCAGAGAACTGTTAGCAGTTGCTATTGGAATTTGTTGCCCAGGTAAAGAGGCTCAGCATTAACAACTACAACCAGGAATTACAGCTGTTTCTCCCTCTCACTTTCAAAGACTTCAGATACTTCCTGAAATCACAGGTAATCATAAATATTCTGGTGAATACAAATTCTTCAAGGTAATCGAAGGCTGCATGGAGATAGTTGAATCCAAAGATATAAATTTTGTGTTATCAATTAGCATATATATTATTTGCATATTATTATATGGGATTTCAGGTTCTACTAAGGCCTTTTTGCAGTTTTTTGCTGTCTGCATCAGAAAGATGCAGAGGTCCAGGTCTCACTACCAACAGCTCTGACGAGGGAGCCTCTTACCTCCGTTTACTTTCAGTTCACCTTTCCAAACATCTGCGCAAAATTTGCCAAATCAGATTTTTCTGTGTGATAGAAAGATCCGGGATAGATAGCACTAAGCACCCAGAAAAAGGGAAAACTTCGAAAGATCCAAAATGAATCTCTGAGTAGCTGCTCAGTGTTTTCAAAAAGGTGTTATGATTGCTCATAGAGTATGGAAATGAGCAGGGCAGTAACAACAAGCTGCATATCACTCAAGTGTCAAGTGAAACAGTAAAGCAAATCACAGGGTCAGAGGGTGAGTTGAAACTAAGTACAATTAGAAGAGAAAATCAGCCCAAAAGATGACAGGAAGCACACAGAAGTTTATGTGCTGTACTTTCTGCACTTATTGGCTTTTGCATTAAGCTGAGATGGTGATCCACCTCCAAGAGGATTTAGGTTATAGATGTTCTTATCAAATATTCATCAAAGGCTGTGGGAAATAGGGCATTGACTATGCTTCCTTGGGTAAAGCAAGGAGCTTTCAGATTCAGCAGGGCAACAGGGCAGAGGTGGGAACTGCAACATGCCAAAAATGACGGGACTGCCCGGTCACACACAGGGAGTAGGAGAAGTAGAGAACAGGGTGTTTCCTACTTTATGCTAAAAAGCCACAAAACTGCCAGCATGATTGTTCAAGTGCTGTCAGTTGGTTTATGGTCATCTAGTGGATGGTAAAAACAAGGCCTGAAAGAAGAGAATGTTAAAAGGATTGAAGCCTGGGGCTCTGTTTCTGCTCCTTGGCTGATAAAATTGCCAACTGACAAACAGTAACCCACAGCAACCGGAAAAATTTATTGAAGATACAAGTTAATGATTACAGGGGTACACTGTGCCTGCAGCTCTGAGATAGACTGACATGCTTTCTTGCGGTCCCTTTTGAGCTAGACTATAGAAATTCACATCCCTGCTATGTCCAGGGCCATATTCAACCAGGCACTAAATGAATGAAGCAGTTCTTTGACTCAAGATTAAGGGCTCTGGCTTCCCCCCAATGAGCATCTGATTTCCACGTGAGGCTGGGACTGAGTTACATTTCTCCCTTTGAAGATTTCTGCCCCTCATATGAATATTTTCAGGTCAAGACGGACCACTTTATTTTCAGCTAAGGCGTACTTCTTAATAACTTATAACACTCTGCACTGCTAGTATCAGCATGTCCCTAAATCTCTTTTCAGCTTCTTAGGCTATGAAATTTCTATTTCTCACCATTTGTTTCAAAAGAAGACATTTTTCAGTCTATCACTTAACTCAATTAACATCTCATTTTTCTTTGACAGCACAATGTGTGTTATTATGATTTTCATGATCTACTTAGGAACTCAAAGCAGTTAACTTTTTTTGTCTCCTCTCATAAGTACTCCTCATTGCAAAAGCCCAGGTTCATTAGGCCTAAATTAGGAGCTTAGTCACTTCTAAAGAGTGATTCAGCCCATCTCACACCTGAACTGACCCTTCAAATTACCTTGATCTATGGAGGGAACCTAAAGCAAACAGGTTTATGATGTAGGTGCATCAGTTACATGTGTAGAGCTAGGTGGGAAGGACCATAGTCTTTTGCTTCTTATGTCAAAAATCTTAATTCTTTGCTCTTGTTCACAATGACAGTTAATTCCATTTGCCTTCTTTTTTTTTTCTTTTTGAAATATACCCCAAATAGCACGCTGATAGACATGCAGTTTTGGAAATCTAACATCAGCTGTTCAACGCGAAATTATGGTTTGCAATATCAGATGCTTTAAAGCAAAAACTTCTAATATGCCTAATTTCATGCATTTGCAGTAACACAGAATTAGTAAAAGGGGAAAAATATCTAACAGATAAATAAATATGTACAGAACAAGTTTGCAAAACTGGGTTTTATCTAATGACATCCGACTTACATAGATAAAATGCCCAGTTTTTACTATTTGTGAGAATTCTTGTATCTTATTCTGATTTGATAGAACAATAACTAAGCATAAGGTAAAAACTTACTTGTTTCTAGGAGCTCTGTAGTAACAGTAATGAGCTTGCTCTTGCCCAGTGGTAAATGCTTTGACTTTGATTGTAACCCTGAGCCCCCACCAGTGCATGACAAACTCAGTCTTAGCACTACCTCTTTCTTCCTGCTGCTCTGATCTTTGAAGTTAAAAATTACCTGCACAGCATCCGGATTTTCTGTGCATTACGGAATCAGAATGGCAGAACAGGCTGATTCCGAAAGCTGCAGTAAGGTGAGTCAGACTCTAGTCACTGCAGAGCACAACTAGTGTTGTTTGGAGGACACAAACTGGGGTACCAGAGGAGATGCAATTTACATACAGACCAGCACCAGGATAACTCTCTTCTAGTTGTATTGATACAGTAAATATGTCCTTGTTTTTGGTTTACTGTTTTCTTCGAACCTTTCTAACTCCTCACGTAATTGATTCAGAGTAGGTTTTTTTTGCACTCAGGAAAGCCTCCTTGTTCCTCCATTCTTCTTGTCCCACACCATCAATCTTCTTTCATGCTGCCAACAAACCTGGCAGCCCATCGCTGCTTTAATGAGAAATGAATTTGCATTTCCTGCACTCAGGATTAAAAAGAAGTGCGAATACAGAGTTTCATGAAAAAATCAACAGCACGTAAGGGAACATAATCTCCCCTCCACTTCCCCAGTAAAACCTTCTAAATCAGATCACGTTCCAAGGCACATTCTCCTTTCCTGTTAATATATCTCACCCCAAATTGTTGGCTAAGGTTACCTCCTAAATTAACACAATGGAAAAAGAGCACTCTATAGCCAGTGAATGAATTCAAGCCACCTCAAAGACAACAGTGTAGGTTTTGTTCTGCCATACACACGTGATCTGACTTTTTCTGCTTCTTCTGGTGAGAAAAAAAAAAATGATAACTGTCCATTACTAAAACCCAAAATGAGCCAGGAATGGAGACACTCCTAGAGGTAAGGAGTGCCTGAGGACCTCATTATTCCCTCATGTTTCTCTGGGAATATAATCAGCTTGTTCCAGCTACTGCAAAAGTAACTTCTGAATAGGTGATGCTGCATCTCTCTGACTCTTCAGCTACACACATCAGATGCAGTTGCATCTGCTCTGTTGGCTGATGAAGGAAGAGAACAACCACAGCAGTTACACATCCTGCATGTTTTCTTAGATGTTGACCCACACTAAGATGTAGCCCAAAAATGGGTGTGGGAAGGAACCACATTAATATCCTCTGATGTTAGGGAAAAGACAGGATGTGTGCCACCACAGGCATGTTCACTGCCAACTAGTAGATTGTCATGCACAGTGAAATTTCCAAACCTGCCGGTGCACAAAGGTCTTCTAAGTAGTGAGTTTTGTGCTGACAGTAAGTCCAGAAAGACCTCACAAAAGTAAGCGGGTAAATAAAAAGATGACAGATGAGGTTCAGTACAGATTGAATGTGAATTATATAGAGAAGAGTGATCAAAATAATGCCAGCTTGATGTGAGCTTTGAACTATCAATGGCAGTTTACGAAAAATATTGCAGGGTCATTATCAGCAGCTTTCTGAAATCATGGAGTCCGTGTGCAGTGGTAGACAAATGTCCAAAAGAAGTGTTGGACATCACCAGGAGTGGTATTGAGAAGAAGTCTTGGTGTATGGACATTGAGTAGTACATGTACTTTTGATCTCCCTACCACAGGTTGGACTTGTGTTGATAGAAGGGGTACTTAGGGTAGCAAGAAAAATGGTAAAAGTGGCGTAGAATCAGTTGTACAGGGAATAATTAAGAAGGCTGAGACCTTCAGTTTTGGAGGACAAAGCTGAAGCAGATAATTGCTGAGATTTACAAACCATGGGAGCAACTGCTAAGGTGACTGATATATCAGCCCTTGAAGAAGTAGAATGTGGGAGCAGAGACTGAAGTAGTTGTATGTCAAAATAAAGCATAAAGACTTGTTTATACAGTAGGTCAGGAACTTTTAGGTCTTGTTGCAAAAGGAGGATTGGTGGCAGACGGCATCAACAGCTTCTAAAGGAATTAGACCAACTCATGGTCTAATGCTTAGGGGAATAACTAAAGATTATTCCCAATCCAAAGACTGGGAATGCTGGGAAGATCATGGGGGATTTGGTCTGCCAGAATAGGCAGACCCTGGTACTCTCCTTAAAAGTTTCACCTAGTGCCATTTTTTGAGATAAAAAACAGGGGTAGCTGGAGCTCCTACCAGGACAGTTAAGACATTTCTTATGTTCCTAAAACTGAAGACATGCCTGAGCAGCTGTCAGTCTCCTGTGCACTCCTACTGCTCACTCACTCTCCATCCCTCTGAGGTCCTATTTCATCTCCAAGAGGTACTAACTTCAGAAGACATTTGCTCAGATGCTTACCTCAGAGAGGTGTTGCCTATCTGTGTTGTGGTCAGGCATCTTACAGTGTAAGGAGACTGGGCAGTCATGCTCACTGTGTGTAAACATGCATTTTTAAACATGCGTCAAGCTGATTTTTGTCCTGTGAAGGATGATGCTAAAGCATTTTGCCATGACAAACTGCAGTTTGTGTTTAGAGCCTAAAACAGTCCAGAGAGAAGGACACTTACAAAAATTATTGCAGACAGTTATTTTGTACAGATATTCACAAATGTGTGTTGAAACTCCAGCTACCACAAGTTAACAGCTCCCTTCCACTCTTCTCTAAGCAAAGTTGAATACAGTTTCAGTTTGTTCAGCACCTGTGAAGTGTGCTCGGTAAGTGACAGAGAAGACAAATTCTAGAAGCATTACCAATTCTATCCGCAAATTGCTCCTTCCAAGACAGAGAGTGAGACAATAGAGTCTGTCTTAATTAAAAAGCTAGCAGGCAGTCTAGATACACTGTTTGGTACAACCAACCTAAAGGTGAACTCTGTGGGCTCATCATCCTCCTGCCTTTTCCTCTCTGTTGTATTTTGTCTTCTGTAATTTGCCTTAGATTGTGTTGAATAAGCAAGTTGAAAACCAATCAGATTCTCCTAACTTACATAAATCTATTATATTTGTTATATTACCTGTTTTATTACACTTGCAAGAATGGAAAATGCCTGAACAAAACACAATCCCTCATGTAACTGGAGGAATTACCATCATAAACAAGAGACAATAAAATACATTGCATTTCTGCTTGGAACATCAAGAAGAAATAAAATCTATATACCTATAAGAAAAACTTAGTGTCAGCTCTACTAAACAGGCACATTCCCTTGTGAGAAGAGAGTCTTTTGGTACCGAATTAATCAGGAACTCAAGTTTTCAGAACAACACATCCCCGGATCCTTGATCATCCTGCATGGAAGCAGAGTAACCTTTCCCTGTGACTAAATATAACTTTGTCTGCTGTCCATCTGGGATGATCATAGATAAACACATGGACCCTTGGAGTTTCTGCTTTTGGACCCATAATATGACATAGCTTCTTTTTGGAATCACTTTTTACCAACATTTTCGACCTAATAGTGGCAGTGGAAAATACCTACAATAACAGATAGTCAGTGTGTGGCTATTTATTTTGTTGGGTTTTATATAATTTTAAATAATCTATATAATTTTGTAATTTTAAAAGTAACAAATGCCCTGGAAGGGCAAAATGCAGCAGAATGAACCACTTTCTTTTTTTGCCATCAAACCACTTTCAACTGCAGTTGGTCAAGTCACTAATGAATGAATAATGAACAGTGAGTGAATAACATGAAGAAAAGCTGATCTTCTCTGGCATCTCTTATGCAGCTGCCCTAGAAGTTACAAACTAAATTCAGAAAGTTCCAGACCAACATTTAATCCATAAACATCTTTTCCATGTGCAAGTATACATATACTATGTATATGTTTGTCTACCTGTGGAAGATCTGATTTGCTCTAATGTGCAGTGCTATCAATATCTATATATTTTAGCAGAATTCAGTGCACTTCTCTACTTTGAATACAAAGCAAGTGACTTGTTAAACAATAACCTGATTTTTTGGGCAGTGTTATCTGAGGAAAAAGAATTTTGAAGGTAATAAAAAGTCAAATTAGATCATCAGCTACTCATATCCTGGTAACTAACTATCAAATGCTGAAATTCTAATTAAATTCTCTGCGGACACAGTATACTTACCACCCAGCCTAATACAATTTGCTTCAATGTTTTCTTCAGTAATTTAAATCAGCTTTTGTAGACATGTTATGTACATTTCTGGACCTCTAATATTTACTGTGTCTTAATAAAATAATTCAATGGAATAACAGCGGCATTCCTGCAAAAGATTTGGTTTCAGGAGGAAAGTAGAGATATTAAATTATACATCTGCTAACATATTTATCTTGAAACACAAGTACAAACAGATAGTAAGAGTGGGCAGTACTTGTAAGCTGTTTAATGGACTGTTTCTTGTTTTCATTTTTTAAGATAATAAACAATTCAGAAGAAAACATTGACTTGGCACTGCTTTGCAGCAGCCACCAACATGAGGGAAGTACTTGATAATGAAGAGACCAGGCTAGCTGATCAGAAATGTTTATAAATCATATTCATAGGATTAAAACTAGTGCTTGGGATGACTTTTTGTTAGTTGTTTAGAAATATTAATGTTTTGAATTCCTAAAAAATGGTTATTGGTAGTGCAAATTCCTTTAAAACTTGCATAAATGTAGATTATCCAAACTTGCTTTTCTTGAGCACCTTTTGGAGTTCTTTAAAACTATTCAGTAGACTAGAGAGGACCACGAGCAGTGCTTTATATCCAAATTCTTATATGGACAGATTTTCCTTACAGATCCAGCTTTCTTAGAAGTACCTAAATATAAAAGAGTTTGTCAGGCACCCGAGCAGGACAAAACCAGCATGAAAAACCAGCTTGTAGCGTAAACTGCAATTAAATAAATTAGTAAAAGAGAGAGAATGGATTTCACATGAAAGAATAAAGACCCCTGTAGTTCCTGGAGAGGACAAAAAAATAACTCTCTGATGAGTACCATTAAATATTGGGGTTCTATAATCAAAATTACCCTAGATTTGCAAGAGGCTTTCCTGCAAGCAACACAGGAATAATTATTTATTCGCATGTTTCTATGGGCTATACCTCCATTTTCTGAATGAGGTTTTCTCTGGCAGAATGAATTGAATAAAAATGTTTTGACTGTGAGATTACTGCGCTATAATTCTTTCATCTTGGCAACATGAAAAGTTAAAAGCTCTTTATTTTAAACAATCACAACTGAAAAGTGCAGTTTAGTTCCTTGGCTGGAATAAATTGATGTAACCACATGAAATTGATTAGGCTAAGCCTACTTATATAAGAAAAAGGTCTGCCTCTAGACCTAAACATCCGAGAAGTTCAGATTATGCACGCAAATTCAGCAAACTGCTATTCAAATGCAAATTTCCTGTGGGAAGATGGAGAAGGGTGGGAGAGAGGCACTTCACTCTCACCTCCGCTCCTATCCCCACGTTAGCGTATCAAGGCACGTGGCTTCTCATCCAAATCACTGCCCTGCAGCCAGCTCTGCTGTTAAGCTGGCAAATATGGAAACACAGTGACTTCTGTATCTCATCTCCTGGAGTCTTGGGCACCCAGCCCTTTAACAAGCATACTCCCTAATATTTGTAGCCTTCCTGAAATGTGGAAAGGGTTCTCATTTTATTTGTGTGTGGTGGTGGCATCCTCCAAACTATTAAAGACCTGTAAGTCTTGTGCAAGGGAAAGCACGAGGACCTCCTCTGTTGCCTGCCCTATGTGACCTCGCCACAGCTGAAAATGTGCTAGCATCGGGCCATCAGGTTATTAGAGGGTTTTGGCATTCTTATAGAGAAGAATGGCTGGTCTTACAGTGGTGAAGAGGATTTAGCACCTAAGTGTTTAGGACACCAGTCTTCATTAATTCTCCTCCTCATGGAGGGAGGAACTTGCTTTACAACATTTCCAATATTGTCTCAGATGGAGGAATGGCAGGAAACAAGAATTGCTTGAAGCTGTTTTCACTATCTTTCTTTGAGGAAAATGAGCAGTTCCTTCAAGCTTATCCTCTGACAGATTAATTTGGCTAGGCTAGACTGGTGGCCCTGTACCAGGAGCAGATGCAAAACTTTACAGGGAAGAATCACAGAATGAAATTATGATCAAACATAGAGAGAAGAACTTCATTTGGAGTGACCTGAATGAATACTCATTTCTTATATTACCATGCAACATGAAGAATACTACATGTGAGGATCATGCAGAGGGTGATTCCTTTGAGACAATAAAATCAATCAATTTGATAACATCATCTTGTTTTACAGTATTTAGTTTTTTATCACAGCTACTTATTAGTAGTTTAGAGTGTTACTGAGGCTTAATCTCAAATAAAGGGATTAGAAATCCTTGGTTATGTGAAGGCTTTGCATTGACAGGAGAAGCATAACGAATGAAACAAACTGAAGCTGAATCACCAGGCAGTGCAAACGCAGTCTGCTTCTGTCAGGATGTGCTGCTCATTGATTTATACCACTGAGCATGCTCCTTGCATGCAACACTAAAAACTGCTGCACACCACAGACACTGGCAGACACAGCTCCATACCATTTGATGTTAGCTAAATGCACATATACACCTGAAAGATGTGCAAAAACATAGGACAAACCCAGCATTCCTCTTCTTTCAGTGCCATCTGCAAAGTCAACTATTTATTAGGATTGATTTAGAAGTAGTAATTTTGCTTTGGAACTCTGCAAGCAGCAATTTCAGCGACGGCTAATTTTACATGGATTTGGGTGTGGAAGGCAAAGTTATGCTGTTCCCTGTCTAACAGATGATGAAAACATTTAGCAGTCTTATCCTCAGCACAAGCCCTGGCAAGTTTTCCTCCACCCAGAGGCTAATTTTTACAAAACTTATGGGAACTTCATAGCTTCGAGAACAGTTTTCTTCTACAGTTCATATTGCCCCACAAATTAAAAAGCAATTGGCAGGTCCCAGAGGCAGATGGATGCATAGACTCATTCAGTGCAGGGTCACTGAGGGCTTCTTTACCTTATGGCTTTGATAAAATTGGATCCTGAAACCAAGGTGCTGCACAGCGCTTGTCACCATGCAGAAAGCATGCTTAACAGCATACAGTGTGGTACTTGCTTTATTAATGTGCTGGCAGGAGCAGTGTATGTTTCAGAACAACTCAGGGTCAGTAAAACCAGGACCAAAATGTCTGATTCATGACAAAAACCAGCAGTGAGTGGTATCCTCTGTGGAAATGCTAATTCAAGGCTCTCCAGCCCAAATCATAGAATCATAGAATAGTTACGGTTGGAAAGGACCCTAAGATCATCCAGTTCCAACCCCCCTGCCATGAGCAGGGATGCCTCACACTAAACCATGCCAACCAAGGCTGTGTCCAATCCAGCCTTGAGCACTGCCAGCGATGGAGCATTCACAGCTTCCCTGGGCAACCCATTCCAGTGTCTCACCACCCTTACAGTAAAGAATTTCTTCCTCATATCCAGTTTTAACTTCCCCTGTTTAAGTTTGAACCTGTTACCCCTTGTCCTATCACTACAGTTCCTCATGAGGAGTCCTTCCCCAGCATCCCTAAATCCCTGAGCACTGACTCAGGGCTTGCCTCTCTTTCACTTAATGGCTTGTGTGAAGAGCACCCCTTCTGCTCAGCTGGCAGGAGCCTCTAGAAACGCAAAGATGAATGAGAAGCCCCTGTGTATCTGCTTCTCTCTGCTCCTATAAATAAAGGGTCAGATAGATCATTGAAGGAGCAATCATCTCTGTGCTCTCCCAGCTGGCAAAAGAGGAAGAAGTCTATCTCCAGCAACGTGTTAACACCAGTCAATCTTCCCAGCTTAGCTTTGGGTGATATTTCTGCATCTTTGCTACTGTTTGCTTTGCATTGCAGGCTACTTTAAAATCTCCAGTTTTCAGTGATGTGAGGACATTGTTCTGCAGCTGGTAATATAATTTACAGAGAAATAACTTTTTTCTTTGAAGGAGGGAAAAACTGTAGTTTGACGTTTACTTCTTTTTCCACCATTCCAGTCTCCTCTAACGCTTGTCACATAAAGCACTTTCCATTACATTATGCTCTCTAGAGCACTGGGATGAAGCTAATGATTATTAGCAGTAGAAACCTAATAAGGTGGTATCAAAAAGCAGTTCAGCTTCTTTTCTTGGTAAAGAATTGTTAAGACACTGAAGGAAAAAATAACCTCTCGACTATTCAGTAAAGGAAGGATATAAAATTACATTGAGGTGAGCCCTCCAGTTCCAGTTCAGGTTGCTCTATAAATGGAAATACTAGCTTTGTATTCATTATTTTGCATTATGTACATCCAAAGAAACAAACCAGTTACAGTCTGTTACCAGTTAAGGCCAGGTGCAATGCCTGCATGCGATTTGTGTGGACTATGTATCACTGACCGATACTGGGAGACAATATACACTGGTAATGTCCTGTGTTCAAAATGAGCTATTAGAAATCGGTATGCTCAGTTCAAAAGTAAGAAAATATATATCAAATGTAGGCATTTGAAAAAAAAAATAATCTGAGAAACATTAAACTGCAAAAAAATAAACTCAAATTTAGGGGCAAGCGAAAACAGAAAATAATAGCTATACTATAATTGAATTGCAGTTCCTAAAAAGTGCTAACCGAAAACATTCTCTATAGGTATTGAAAGCAAATTTTACCTCTTATTTTGCAGCCAAGTCAGAAATCCTGGTTCAAAGTATAAAATGCTTCAAAGTCTAAAACTTGAAGCTACCAAAATATAAAATTATGTCAAGTAGGTTTACATTGCTGTGAAATGATAAATAATTCATATTTATGCAGTTCACTTCCAAGTGGAAAACTGAAGAAAGTTTTAGGTGCTCAAACATTCTTGTCAACTTTAACCAATAACATGCTCTGATATATGTTGTGTTCTGATTATCCTCAAAGGTATGCTGGTTTGTCAGGTGAAATCCCACTTGTGCCAGTAAGTTTAGCATGCACAGAGATTAGTTTTATTACAAAAAAAATATCATTATTAGTGTGGTTCATGTCATTACAAAAAAGTAGATGTGTAAAACTAGCTGGGGGGAAAATGAAAAGCAATGCTCTCCCAGAGCTCAGGAGCACAGGTCTAACGTGTTAGGTTAGGCTGACACCCCATCCATAGTCAGTTGTTTGACACTTTCCCATCATAAGACTTTGCTGCCAAAAGTAACAATATAAGGTAAATGTGCATTTCATTTTTCCACTCCAGTGTGCGGGGAGGGTTAAAGTAGCAGAAGGAGCAATGCACAGGTGAAGTAACCTCGAGAAGGAGAGGGACCCCAGTGCAGAAAAGTCAAACCTGGACCTCCTGCATGCTCAGTTCCTGCCTTAGCAACCAGGCATTTGGTCAAGGGCAGACCAACGGGACCTCTGAGGACCAAGGCATAAATGAAGAGGGAGCTGTCTTCCTTGCAGACTCCAGTGCACCTTGGGCAGGCCCAGGAACAACAGTGCATTAGTCTAGTATATGTTTCCACTGAATACTTTCCAAAAGCTCACCTCCTCATGGACAGGTACGTCCCCAGAAGTGCAAAACCTACAGTATTTTGCAACTTTAGTTCTTTGTGTTGACCAGCTTGTTCATGTGCCAATGTAGTACTAGACCTGGGGCTAAATTCACCTCTTAATAATTATGAGCTTGGCAAGAGAAAACATTGGAAGAGAGCACAGAACATTTCACCTTTATTTTCAACAGTATCCCTGCTGGCATCCTTGCCATTAATCACTTTAGAGTTGATTTCAACTCTTATCAGCTTAAACCCTCAAAACAGACTTAAAATGCTCTCCAAAAGAAAAGTCCTTCAGAAAGATGCACTCATGGTTTAAGAGAGTCTGACACCTGGGTCGGAGAAATCCCAGGCACAGCTACAGGTTGGGCAGAGAAGAGATTCAGAGCAGCCCTGCAGAGAAGGACTTGGGGGTTTCGGTTGATGAAAAAATGAACATGAGCCGGAGGTGTGCGCTTGCAGCCCAGAAAGCCAACCGTATCTTGGGCTGCATCAAAAGGAGTGTGACCAGCAGGTCAAGGGAGGTGATCCTGCCCCTTTACTCTGCTCTCGTGAGACCTCACCTAGAGTACTGTGTGCAGTTCTGGTGTCCTCAACATAAAAAAGATATGGAACTGTTGGAACAAGTCCAAAGGAAGGCTACGAGGATGATCAGGGGACTGGAGCACATCCCCTATGAAGATAGGCTGAGAAAGTTGGAGATGCTGAGCCTGGAGAAGAGAAGGCTGCATGGAGACCTCAGAGCAGCCTTCCAATATCTGAAGGGGGCCTATAGAGATGCTGGGGAGGGACTCTTCATGAGGGACTGTAGTGAGAGGAAAAGGGGTAACGGGTTCAAACTTAAACAGGGGAAGTTTAAATTAGATATGAGGAAGAAATTCTTTCCTGTAAGGGTGGTGAGGCACTGGAATGGGTTGCCCAGGGAAGTTGTGAATGCTCCATCGCTGGCGGTGTTCAAGGCTGGATTGGACAGAGCCTTGGGTGGCATGGTTTAGTGGGAGGTGTCCCTGTCCATGGCAAGGGGGTTTGGAACTAGGTGATCTTAGGGTCCTTTCCAACCCTAACACCCTAACTATTCTATGATTCTATGAATATGACCGAGGGCTCAGCAATAAAAATATTAGTATTACCATAGCATAGGAATGAAAGCTACTGATGCACTGAAGCATCCACACACCTGGAATAAAAGTGCACTGGAAAATTAGAGACGGCTGAGCAACCTTAATTTGCTCCATATGCATCTGCTTTGTTTAATTATCTTCCCTTCTGTGGCCATAAGACTTGTTGCTTTTGAAGGTGAGAGTAAGGATTGTACCCAGTCAGCACACACCTTTCTGACATTACCATTTGTCCTCATTGTTTGTGCTCAGTCTATTACACACAATTGAAACATTATTTGCATTGAGAACTATTAAAGTTCCTGGGACATTTTCTATAGTATTCATCATTATAATGTCTGACTGCTTTATGAGCACTAGGTAACTAAACCCTTACTGTGCCACTCTGAGGCACATAGGGAGCTGACAAAGAGGTATAGAATGTAAAATTTTCCTGCAATGTTGTGAGCTCAGCTCTCTGAAGCTATAATTCTTCCTACAGGAGACATATTGATTATATTTTCTCCTTAATTATTGTAAAAGGTGCACTTTAGATTTAATTTGCATTGGTATACATAGATTAGACTAGCTGTTTTACAGACCAAACTCACAAGAAAGTCTGATTTGCATCAGTGTATGTTTCTTCTGACCCACTTTCCTCATACCCAGCAGAGACAAGCTTAGACATAAGCTCAACTCCTCACAGGGCGTAATGCACTGTAAAACAAGACATCACATCCCGTATTACTTCCAGAAGTAAGATTTTTACTGTCCGCTTCTGAATGAACATGATTTTTTTTTGTTTTATTTAAGAAAACAAAAATATAAGACTTTTTTTTTTTTTTGTTAGCAACATAGAAAGGGAATATGCTTTTAAAGTGTTTTGTGAGTAGGATGACTAGAAAAGCAGCAAAAATTACCAACGCTATGAAGAGGCTGAAGCAATAAGGATGGATTGCAGAATTTCATCTTGCCTTATAAAATAAGAACAGGTTAAATGCTGAGTCTTTTCAAGAGTGATTTCAGTTTCTGCCTATACAGCAGAAAGGAGGCTGGAAAAAGCAGCCTTAAATCTAAACAGCTAAACCCAAATACTTTTATTTCCCTAGGTAGACTTAGGTACTTTAAACTCTATATTCAAATCAGAACAAATATTAAAGGGCAATAAAGTTCAAATATGAAGTCTTAGAGAGGCTCATAATTCAGACAACTGAAACTGAGAGCACTAAACGCAATTTCAGAACCAGAATATAGCAAAAAATGTAAAATCCCCAAAGCATCCATTTTAATGCATGCCTTGAAGTGTGTCACACACAGAAATAGCTTCCTTTCATACTCATTACAAATACCTGCCAAAAGCAGCATTTCACATCCCAGCAAAACCTGGGTTCCTTTGTAGCTCATTGAAGGATCATTTACTGGTCCAGTTCTTTGAGTTAAGGGACATGAAAAGGAACTCACAATTTAGGACACTCAGAAACTGACAGTTTATTTCAAAAGGTTTTAAACCTGCCTTTAGGGAACCCTTCAGTATGTGTCATGATCAGATTCTCACAAATGGCTGCCTACATTTACCAGCCATGTTAGAAAATAGAGTAATTTTCTTTTGGAACTTTCATGCTGTGAGTTTCTCTCTTCTTGAAACTTGCACTTTGCAAAGAAATATCTTGAGCCACAGAAATGCTAAACCCAAGCAGTGTGACACCAGCACTCCTATACTTGACTTTTTTTCCTGGGTGCTGAGTTTTGCACATACAGTATTTTGGCACTGAACTTTGTTTTGCAAAGCAAAAATATACTTCAATTCACCATATTTTATCAAAACCATATGGCTTAACTCGAAGTTCTTCAGCTTGGCAAGATTTGCTTGTGGAAGCAAACATGGTATGAATAGCTGAATTCCCTCTGCAGTTTAAATGTGTGTTTGGAGATGGCCCTGACTGATACTGAAAACAAACTGCATTTGATTTAAAGTGATAATCACATCATTTAATTCCAATCTATATTATAAAAATGAAGTTAAATATAAATGGCACAAACCGGCAAAAACTAATGGAGATTAATACGGTCCAAAAGAGAAATGTCAAATATGTAGGTTAAACTGCAGGATTTGGTGGAAACTCTCTAATGCCTCTTTAGAAAATCTGTTAAGACTAATGCTGCCTTAGGACTAGTATTCAAGACTTCTTATGAATTATGGGGTACAAGATGTTTTTTGCAATCTTTCCTTAAATAACTAAAGAAAAACTATAGTGAAAAGCAAAAGGAGAGTCCCATTTTTTGAGACATTGCAAATACAAATTTAGGCAAGATACACCTTATATTGACAGTGGAATAAATCAGGATACTAAAAATTTTGAAAATATCAACTTCTAACTGGTGGGAGAGAAAAAAAAAATGGGCTTTTTTAATTTTACCTGCATTTGTTACTTTCTACTATTATCAGAATTTATGCACAGAGGCAATTACGTTATCTACTGCTGGGGCTCAAAGGTGGAAGGAGCAGGGTTTAGTTTGGTGCTGCGTGTTATGGTTCAAAATCTATGTGCTCTGACTGCAGTTGAAGTGACAGTGAAGTCTTTACCAGTTGCCTGTCCTGGGTGCACAGCTGTCTTGTGGAGAGAATAGACTGCTGCACTACCTTGCACCATGCAGCAAGCTAGACTTGGAGGTGGCTCCATCAGAAGGGAAGCCCCATGCAGCACATCCGCTTTCAGATGTGTGCTGCCAGACTTCAAGTACAGATGCACACCAAATTTGCACAAGAAAAGTTTTCTCTAGAGCTCATGTAGACAAATTCATGGGACCTTATTTCCTGCTCACACACACACACACAACTAATGAAATCCTCAGTGTCGGTGTGAATTACATACCCTGGCAATTAACTTCTTTTTTCTTTTTATTGATTCCTAGCAGCAGGGTCTAGTAGTTTGGATATTAATATTTAAAATTCTTAAACCACAGGAAAGACTGGTCCTTATGGGATAGATCATGTAACATACTCTTTGCAGCAGAACACAAGATTATACAGTCATATTTCTTTGCAGCAGAACACAAGATTATACAGTCATATTTCCATTTTGAGATATTACATCACACTGTAAATTTGGAGTTACTCCAGTGATATCAGTGGAGTAGCTCTGGTTATACATAATTTTGACCAAATTAAAGTTAATTATAAGTAACCATACACCAGCAAATCTATCCTCCTCCAAAACCCTCTGCCAAGCCACTATGATCAGTTCCTCTGCATCAACTATGTTCTGAACCTATTGCAGTAAAGATGAATGGGGCAACATTCAGTTTGAGTAGCATTTGAAGTAGATTAAAATGGCAGTCAGAAATCTACTTGTCCTTGCATTTTGTTCACTGAAGATCATCTTGTTCTTTCCTCCCCATTTCAGGCTAAAACTGAGCTCGATAAGTTACTGACGTACATGAATGAAGCTATGGCTTCAGGCAGTGTGAAGCTTGGACAAGATTGGAGAGGTGTTTCACAAAATGTTCTTAAGAAAACTAAAATGTTATGGTATTCCTCCCCTGATACTTAGTATAGTATAAAGTAGACACACCATGCTCATCACTTTCATGAAATGATATTTAATGATATTTTGCCTCACTTAAAACCCAGAGTCATCTTTACCAATGAAAAAAACCCTCATCTTGACTGCTAAGAATAGGATTGAAATATTAGTGAGACAGAAAATCAATCTTCTTTGGGGTAAATTTCTTCCAGATAAAAAACTTCAAGTGTATTCACATAAAAAATGAATATGATGTTTCTCTACTGACTCAGGTTTACATGTTTCTCAGCTGTAAGTGTACTTGGTAGTCATTTACTTTTCTATTGGAATTATTATTTTTCTTCTTAACTATGTTGAAGTCTCTTAAAAATCTGTATCATGACACCAGACTCTCTCAGTTATGCATAACCTTGTCATAGTCTAACCCCAGCCAGCAACTAAGTACCACACAGCCACTTACTCAACCCCATCCACATACCCTGGTGTAATGGGGAAGAGAACTGTGAAGAAAAAAGAAAAGGTAAAACCTGTGGTTTGAGATATGAACAATTTAATAATTAAAATAAAATAAAAATGTAAGGATTATTGTAATGAGAAGGGACAACAAAGAGAGAGAGAGAGAACTGAAAACCAAGAAAGACCAGTGATGCACAATACAGTTGCTTACCGCAAGCTGAGAAATCCCCAGCCCATTCCAGAGCAGCGATTGGCAGCTCCCAGCCAGTTTCCCTCAGTATCTATTCTGAACATCATGCTTTATGGTATGCAAGACCCCTTTGGCTAGTTCAGTTCAGCTGTGCTGTGCTCCCTCCCAGCTTCTTGTGCCCCTCCTCACTGTCAGAGCACGAGAGACTGAAAAGTCCTTGACCAGGGTAAGCATTACTCAGCAACAACTAAAACATCAGTGTGTTACCAATATTATAGAATCATAGAATAATTAGGGTTGGAAAGGACCTTGAGATCATCTAGTTCCAACACCCCTGCCATGGGCAGGGACACCTCCCACTAAACCATGTCACCCAAGGCTCTGTCCAACCTGGCATTGAATAACGCCAGGGATGGAGCATTCACAACTTCCCTGGGCAACCCATCCCAGTGCCTCACCACCCTTACAGTAAAGATTTTCTTACTTATATCCAATCTATCTTATACTAAATCCAAAACACAGCACTGTACCAGCTACTGGGAAAAAAATTAGCCCTATCTCAGCAAATTAGCCCTGTCTCAGCTGAAACCAGGATAAACCTAGATATTTTGATGTCTTAATATATATCATGTCAATAAGTATGGATAGCATATGAGAAGAAAACCACTTATATGCTATATACTAAAGATCTCTGATAAACTCAGATAGATAGAAAGACATGCTTCTTATGGCCTTGCTTCAGATGCTTAGGCTATGTCTACATCTGACCGCTTTGTCATCCATTTGTCTCTTCAACATATTTGTAGTAATAACAAGAAGATAAACATCACCACTGTGCTTTGGCATTAAGGTTGCCTAGATTAATTTCCTGCCCTATTGCAAGTATTGCAGACGATATCTATATTACTGTTACTGGCTGTACTTGAGCCAGACTTAAAAGGTGGTGATTAAATCTAGTTGCATCCATTTGGCTTGTGACAATCTGAAGTTTCTTGGTGGAGATCGGCTGGCCCACTCTTGACCAGAGCAAGAGTACAAGGCAATCTGTAGGTGACAAGGGACCACTTCATAATTTCTCTTCCTGCCACATCTCTGCTCTGCACAAATAACAACTCTCCTTTATTTCAGGTGGTGCAAGCAATTGGTATTTACCTTTGAGAATGGCTTTCTCTATTTCAGGCCTGAAGAACTCTTGTGCCAGAACACCGGTGTATTTTTCCAACTATATCAGTTGGACTAATAAGAGACATGACTTCTTCTTGCCTTGTTTATATCACTTGATCATAACAGCGACAGCAACAGCATGACTACAATAAAAATAATGCAGTGGATAGTGTCCTAAGCATAAAAACAGTAATAATAAACAGTCTTAAGAGACAACTCTCTCTCTATTTTATAAAGACCACATTTCATCAGTTTTACAAATACAAGCATTTCAGCCAATTTTAGATTCATACCAGTTGTCTATACATAGAACCTAGATACAACGGTGACACAATCTTTAGCGCAGCAGATGGGAGCCACCAGCTCTATTGTACAGCCTCTCACAGCTCTTGCTTTGTTGCTCAGTCTCTGCTAGCAGGTTCTTCTGCCCCTATCTTGTCACTTTCCAAGGTCTTAATATGAAAAAAGAGAAATCTTTGTCAATTCTCTTACATAATCTACTTAGTTTTGTTCTCCATTGTGACAAGTGGTGTTCCTCAAGGATCAGTATTGAGACCAGTGCTGTTTAACATCTTTGTCAGTGACATGGACAATGGGATTGAGTGCACCCTCAACAAGTTTGCTGATGACAAACATTCAACCCTGGTTGGCAGTATGGGATCCTGGAGCTGGAGTTCTGAAGAACATAAATTTTTCTTTGAATTTGACAAATATGATTGAAGTATTTGGGTTATTAGTTTTTTTCATCCTTTGCTTATCTCTAACCTCTTATTGCTTCAGACGAATCACTACATTTTTCATTTTCTTAATCGATTGTCACTCAAATACTGCCATTCTGCCCATCAAAAACTATCTCATTCATTCAAGAACACAATTTAAACCTTTAGCAAGTACCCTCAAACTGCATTGGATTTCTAACACAGGCAAAGGGGTAATGGGTTCAAACTTAAACAGGGAAAGTTTAGATTGGATATGAGGAAGAAGTTCTTTACTGTGAGGGTGGTGAGGCATTGGAATGGGTTGCCCAGGGAAGTTGTGAATGCTCCATCACTGGCGGTGTTCAAGGCTGGATTGGACATAGCCTTGGGTGGCATGGTTTAGTGGGAGGTGTCCCTGCCCATGGCAGGGGGGTTGGAACTAGATGATTTTCAGGTCCTTTCCAACCCTAACTATTCTATGATTCTATGATTCTAAAAGGTATTTACTTGTTCAAAGCATGTCACTGGATATGAGATTTCTCCCCATAAACTTTGCTTAATTAATGTCCTTAGATTGTCACTGCTGCTGAATTCCCAATGACACATTGTGAAAGCATCCAATATGAAGACAGCATATTTTGATTATCAGAAAGGATCTTGCATTTAGAAATTAAAAATCAGTTGCTCCTCTGTGAATTACTACTGGTCTGTGCTCCTCTGCTGGCTTGTCAAAGCACTGTCAGTGTCCATCAGTACAATCCAGAGTGTGCATCCATCTTCTCTGACTACACCAGGACTGGTTCACATAGGAAACAGATTTTAAAATAATGGAGACTTTGTGCAGGTATTTATGCAGGAAAATGGCAAAGTTCAGCCTTACAGAGATACAAACACATCATGGCAGCTCCACATCTAAATTACAAATATTGTTAAATATTTTTGCATTTTATAAGCTCATATGCATGCGTATACTAGAAGAAAGACTCAAGGGCACATGACATCCATGGATATATGCCTTGGGTTACCCAACATCAATGCACAGTCCCCTCTTTTGCAACACATGGCAGGGTGTATTACTTTTTTTTTCCCCCCTGTATCTTCTGATGATGATGCTGCTCTGTATGGCTCACAGCAAATTACTTCTTTAATGTCATTTTTACTCTAATTTAGAATTCTTGATTAGGTACTACCTCCTCTAACATTCACATGGTGTTAAGATCAGACTTCTTCACGTCTTGCTTTTTCAGATCCCATAAGAAGCTAGCTGCTTGTGTAACACCATGAAGCAAAGCTTATTTGAGAACATTACAGCAACAGCAGCAGACCCTGGTGTGGCACACTATTTTGAGGCTTTGTGCTCTGCTTCATACCGAGATTTGTACTTAGCAGCGGTGTCCTAGAAAGAAGATTCAAGGGCCTGAAAATTCAGCATGTGAGACCCATATAGCTCTCATCCACTTACATGGGTACAAAGGACCACACATTGCTTTAGCCTCTTCTGTTCTTGTAAGCTGATTGTGCTTCGGAGTGCAAAAGTTGTTAATGTTAGCTTGCGCACAAGCAGGCTTTGTATGACTGAAATGTATCTTGGGCTGAGCACAATCCTGAGTGATTTTAGCTGTGATACTGAATTACAAGACCTCTGAAGCCTGTCAGAGTGTGTGCTTGTAATGTAGAAATGGGAACTTGGAAGTGGGGGTCTGAGCTTCCAAAAGGATCAATATGGAAATTTTTGCATCCTCCTGCATCTTTTTTGGCCCTGTTTCCTCTCTGGAAAATGTTATAACCTCTCTCAAGGGCCACCCTCCTATGCCTGCATACACTGAATCACTCTGAGCACTGTTTGTGTAACCTGTAGATTTTAGCTGTGAACACATCTGAAGCTTGTATAGCTTTTAAGAATGATACAATTTTCTTAAAAAGAGCAGAGAATATTCACATTTTACATGCTTTCTGGAAGCATCTCTTATATTTTGAAGATCCAAGAAATTGAAATTGTAGTTTGGTTTTGGGCTACAGAAAGTTGACAGAGCTGACTAGGCAGACTCCTAATAAAGTTTGGAGTTTGTTCAAAGAGCCGAAAAATCACAAAAGTATCCACGTATAGAAGGATTCATGTTGAAAACACTTCAAAAATTGAATGCAGCGACGTCCCTTGCGTCAACCCCAGGATTAATTTGATCTTTTCAACACCGTATGCACTTTGTGACTTATTGTATAGTATCTATTGTATCTTGATTCTTTCTGATTAACTCTCTCTATTAGGTTTATTTGTATATCATAAGTTCACTAGGTTCTTTCTATTGTCCTGGCTGCATGAAGCCTATTTTGGAAGAAATGCATAAACTTTCAGTGAAAGCTTTAATCCTGTACATTCTCTCACATCTTTTTGCTTGAAATACAGGCAATCTTACTGAAACTACATAGCTCTCGAGTGTGTTTGATAATAAAAGTAGCCTTTCTTCAACAGAAACACAATACTGTCTTTTAGTGTCTCGTCCCTTTTCTCTGAGCTTACTTGTCTATGCTTGAAAATACAATGCATCTGTTGATGGAAAAGAAAACTTTTAACAGAAGACAGAAAAATACCAAGATCTGAATGGCATTGTTAGATTCCACAACAAGAATAAGTATGCCAAAATAGGTTTGTTCTCCAGCGCTCTACGTTGATACTTTTCAACAGTATACAAGAAACTAAGGCTTTACTTGAAGAACACAGCATCACTTAGCATTGCATAGAATATTTTGGTTTTGTTGTGGCTGGAAGACAGAAGTAATCACCGACCTTCTTAGAAACTAACAGACAGCCCATGTTAAGTGTACTCCTTACAGTATGGTAAAGCTGGGAAGCTGCCAAAAGCACTGTGTAAATTGAGAAGGATTAGAAACAGGTGACTTCCAAGCAGCTGTAACAGAAAGCCCCTGTATGCAAACAAGCAAAAATATCTTCTGCCTGAAGAGAAAAAGAACTTTAGAGAAGCTTGAAGTGTAAATACTATTGAGATAAGTTATAACTCTTTAGAGATTGAAACGTGAGGAAGAGAAGGTTGATACAGCCATAGGTTTTTTTACTCAGACTGAATCTCCCAGAGTCACAGCATTTGTTAACCAAGACATCAAGACAAAAGCATGATGCATTTGCTGCCTTATGCCAGTCACCACAGCCATTAAAAAGCCAGAAATAAAGAAGCCGCAGAAATAATGTACATATTGGACAGTTCGTACTGTTTTTAACTATCCCTACAAGAATTGCACTTATTTTGTACAAGCTTGTTTCTGATACTTATGGCTGAACATCTGTTTTATAATCTCTGGAGAAAGCTCTGCAGAATAAATTCACTGTCATTTAATACAGAATAGTGATGATGTATTTTACTCCCCAGTTCAGAACACTGCTGTTATTTAAGGGCTTGAAATGTTTCTCTTCATAGCTAATGGATCATGATCCATATGACAGCTCTCTGAACAGAAAATATTGTTAAGGGATTTTTTGCTTTTCTTAAAGTTTGTGCCTTTTAAGCTAAAGCTGTCAGTTCTCAGCTAGGCAGTGGTTTTGATGGAATTAAATGTAAGGTGAAATCAAGATTTCAATGCAGCTCAAATCCAAACTGCCCTGAAAACTCAGAAATCTCGTATCAGGCATCATTTACTCTTCATAAACCCAGTGATAAAGAAGCCAAACTGTGTTAATCAAATTTGAGAAGAGAAAGTATCCACTTGCTGGAGAATTTGGGTTATGCCACCTTCATAATCCAAAAGAGGGACAGTTACATGGCCTGTTATGGAGCACCACATGAAGCACCCAAGATGCCACATTTGCTGTTGTGTGGCATTCAAGCTGGCTCTTGGAAAACCACTTAGAGTGTTCACTTAAAAGTTAGCAGCCCCATTACAGACTCACTGGTGAAAAAGCATCTCTTAGTTTGACAAGCCCTTACTCATCATTACTTTTCATGGCATGTTCCTGCTTGCATCCAATGCTTTTACATGGTCTCCCTCTGTATCTGCCTCAGTCAGTTCCTGCTTCCCCAGCAGTCAGCCTCTCAAAACTGGCAGACTTTGCTTTTATCCATTATTCAAATGAATACCAGGGACAAGAAGATCTAAATTGCTTTCATCCTTTCTCTCAAGGACTGATTTGTTCCTCATCCTTATGCCTCACATCTTCCTGTGGGCTCTGCTTGCCACTGTGATTAGAACAATCTGGCAACATAGTGGTGCTGATCACAGCCGACCACAGCAGCCAAGCATGAGGCTGTCAGGAGGTAGCAACTTCACAAGATCTACAGAACATTAAAAAAAGCAGCAACTGAACATCCTGTTTTTCATTAAAACTTAATGGGGATGGAGGTCATGTACTGAATTCATGACCGAGCACCACACTTGGCTTAGCAGAAAGACTACAAACTGAAAACACTATGATTGCATCTTTGCTTTTTCTTGCATCTTTGCTTTTTCTTTCTTATCAGCTGCAATAACTGCATTCTCTGGCATCTTAAATCAGCATTTGTTTCTTCATACTTTTTTAAAAAAATCTTTATTTTTGAGCTAGAGCTATTTTATACTGAGTAGAAATTATTTTCTGAACAGTGTTTTAAAAAGTGACTGTACAAGAACTAAAAATTGTGAAGTCAGAACAGAAAACACACACGAAGGTTGCAGGTTAATTTGAAGAAAGTCCTCTTGGGGTTTGGAAGCTGGAAGCCTGAGCTGTCATGCTGACAGAAGCACAACGAACTCTGTGTGCCCGAATGTGCTGCCCAAAATTTGAGATGGTGAAAAGTTAAAGATTTTGAACACAGAATTGTGTGGGTTGGAAGGGACCTTAAAGCTCATCTAGTTCCTACCCCCTGCCATGCTTCTACTAGACCAGGTTGCTCCAAGCCTAGCCTTGAACACTGCCAGGGATCCGGCAGCAGCAGCTTCTCTGGGCAAGCTGTGCCAGTGCCTCACCATGCTCATATTCTGGATCTTTCTGCATCACCAATGACAAAGATAAGAGGGAGGATACAAGACTATTTTGCTGCCTAAGGGGATCTCACATGTGGGAGTTAACAACTATTTAAGTAAATATGATTACAGACAAACTAACACACACACTGGAAAGAGACACAGTGGTCTGTAAATATACCAACTTTACTTCCTTTCTAAATCAGATCCTGCAAGCATATACACTGCTAAAAATCATAGTTGATAACAGCAGCTTCTTATATAGCTGCATACGTCCTAGGTGTGTTTGATGCAGGACTGCAGCCACCTCTGTGTCTGGCAGTACTGCAGAAAGGAAAACTAAATGAGGAAATCAATATGCCATGTTCAAGGCTGAGATGATCAGAAAAATTTCTGCTGCTCAAGGCAAGCCAAGACCTACACAGAAGCTCATTGTTCCTGTGCAGTGCGACACTTTTTATCAGCACTCCCCTACTCTAATGAACTGCTTCCTGTGTGACCCTCGGAGCTGAGAGGCTAATTCAGGATTTTTTGAGTCTATAACCTGCAGTGGCTATGCTCAGCCTTGCTGAGAGAACTAACAATGTGAAAAAAGCCAGACAGCTCCAAAGTGATGGTTGATATCTTAATAGCAGCTTTTCTCCTAATATTGTTGTGTTATGTCTGTACTTGCCAAATCAGGCACACAATTAACAAGTACTGAGGAAAGAGAGAGGATTTGTAGTGAAATCTAATATTTTGTTTGGTTTGTACCATTTTACCCCTTATGAAAATTGATTTGACACTTTTTCAGTGTCTTAATTCTGGTTTTCCCCTTTCTTAATTTATTTTTCATAAACTAAATCTGCCTCTTATATGCTTCAAAATTTTCCTCCATAGTATTATTTCCTTTCCCTCTGCTCCAGATTTTTTTCTCTTGAAATCCTCACTAGCACAGGTTCCCAAGGCACAATTTGAAGGGTGTCTTGGGGGATGCTTTGTGAAATAAGTGCCATGGAAGCAGGAGACTTAAACAGGGGAGATTTTATCCACCAGTCTTCATCTGGGCAAATGCACTTGCTCGTTCACCTCCAAATTAAAATAGAGAAAATAAAAGTGCAGAAGGAACCTCAGTCTTAGTAGCAGCTCAGTCCCCAACCAGCTAGCACTTACAGGTCTGCTCACACACCTGCAGAAGCTTTCCTTCTGCAAGTATAGACCTGCTTTTGCAGCTGGTGCTGTACAAAGTTTGGGAGATCACAAGAGCCAGACGAAATGGTCACAGCAGTTTAATGAGGTGCTGCTTGGTTTTGCCTCGGTTTAGAGAGGTACCCTTTGCCTCTGAGCCCTGACGGAATCCTCTGATGAAGTCTGGCATGTCACTGAAATGTTATTTTCTCATTTTTTACTGTTGTTTTAAGTCTTTCATCCTACTGAAGCTTTTCTCCTTCACTCCTGCAGCCTTATTTTATACTGCCTGATCGTAGACACTAACCTCATAACCTCTAACTTTAAATGAACCCAGTGCAGACAACAGATCAAGGAACAATGGAGTAACTTTGTTTTGATTTACTCTTTAGCCAACAGCTATCAGCTTGCTTTATTTATTCACAAAAAAGTTAATGTTATCTGATACACTGCATATGCGAATGCTTTTAAAGCTCACACCTTAAGGTTTGGAAAGTAGCAAATACAGAACCACTTGCTTGGTCCTCGGATGTTATCCACATCTCAGCAGGATCTCTAATGGATTTTCCACATCATTTAATGTCTTGCAAGATATAACAATATGTTGTGTCATTTTTTCAAAAGCAATTAAGCTAAAGTTGTGATTTGAGGGAAGTCGCCTGCTACCTCTTCAGTATGTTTCCTTTGCCAAAGTGTAGCCTTCACAAAAGGGACTGATACAGCAACTCTGAAAAGTAAAACTCTTGGTATCTGAAGGAATGTTTATAGAATAGCTCCCCCAAATGGTAAATGCTACATGCATGGAATAAAAACAGACCCTGGAGTTTCTCTCTTCTTCACTACAAGCCATGTGGACATAACCAGGTGTGATCCAAAACAAGCATAGCTCACGTATAAAGAAACACCAAATCCAGTCATCCTACCTTGCTGATTAACTCAATTGAGGCACTAACACATTAACGCAGCTCCCTTGGCTGCTGTGTAGCCATCCAGGTTGGACAACAAGTGGAGGATTCAAAGCTCCTCTGAGTCTATCCATGGAGACAAACCCTATGACCAGCTTATCTCCTGGGAGAAGTGGCACTGATCAGAGCCCACCTAACAAGGTCTTACTGGTTATCACTAATGTTTTGCTAGCAGCAAGAGACAGTCAAACAACGAGGAAGACGGCAAGGCAAAGCCATGGCCAGACTCCAGAGGAGATGGAATAGCCAGGAGTGGAGAAAAGATTAATATCAGGAGCTGCCTGGAAATCACTGCTTAAAGCCGTCTGAAAACTTCCATGAAATGCCTTTAAATGGACATACAAACTCCATGCACTCACTGAGCCAACACTCTGACTTATAGAAAAGAGCTGTTGGTCTCACTAAAGGTAAAATTTCATTTTAGGCCATTTTTAGTAGCTTATAATACTCTAATTCCATTTATTCTCATGCTTTTTTATGCTTTCATCAGTGCCAAAGCTGAAATATTTTGTTAAAGTTGAATGAAAATCAGCTCACAAATTCTCATCTGAGTCTAAAACATAAGCAATTTTGCAAACCTAATTAGACATATTTAGAAAAAGGTTAGAGGCTGCTTAGAAACTATTCCTGCCCTAGAGACCTTACAAGCTGACGAAAACCTGGAGATCAAGAAAGGGCAGAACATTATGCTCATTTTGCACATTCCATTAGATCTAAAGAACAAGCCAAATATGTGGTCAGGAGGAATAGGGCAGGGTAGGAGGTCTGGCTCATAGCCTTACAGTTAAATGCATTTGCAATGTAAATTTCTCACATATGCAGTAAAGTTGCTATTACAATTTGATCAGGAGATGGTTTAAAAATATAACAACTGAACAGTTTATGAATAACTTATTTTCGCAGCTTGCAATTGGCTCCAGTCCAGAGAGAAAGACAACTCATCTTGGACATTTGCATTAGGTCCAGAAGGGCTATCAAACCTCCTGCTTCAAAGCACAAAACAACCTGTAAATACAGGAATTGCAGAGATATTTCCCAAAACATGGAGGTTTTCAACACTTACCTAACTGAGACTTTGTTTTTCCACATGGTGCAAAGCAGAAAGCTATATACTTTAGAGAAAGGGCACTGAATTAGGATCAATTGGGCAGCACTTCAGTACTCTCTTTTCCATGCATCTGTTCGTTCTTCAGATCAGTTACTTATATTCCTAGTAGAGGGTTCAGATATATCTCATTCCTTAATAATTAACATAAGTAATGTGGTCTTAAATGGCAAAAGAGATTCAACAGCCAATCTAACATATCTCAACTTGAGCCTATACTTTTTTTCAGCTAAATGAAATATTATTCTGACTGCAGTCACTTCTTAGAAAAAGACAAGTTAAATAAATCTGTCACCTTTAAGTTTCCTATAATGAAAAAGGTTTTTTTAGCTCTTTCAGTTATATATTTATTCCAGAGTGAATCCAATCCCATATGTTAATGGAAGATCTAGACATACAAAAGACAAGACAATTTGTAGATATTTAAGTCCATTTTGCAAAAAACTAGTTTGCTAAGTGGAATCTGATAAAGTCTCTTATATTCTATGGTATTACAAAGAACTACTCATGACCAGGTTCATTGAATAAAGAGGCATATCTATTTTTTCTTAGGTACAGATAGGAAAAAACACAAACCTGTTATTATGTTAGGATTAGAGTGGGAACTCACTAGCAAAATTCATGAGCATTTGCCATAACAACATCAAAAGACTTAAATCCTCCATTTTTAGGCAGCCTGTGACAGCATATTAGTAAGGATGAAAGTGTGGCACCCTGGCACCAGCAGATAATCGGTCTCTTGCAACCTCCTCGTTGCAGTTCAAAAATCAGTTTAGAAAATGACTTTACCATATAGACAGGAGAGAGACTACGTAATTCCTATTTTTGAAATTAACTGAGTCCAGAGTGATAGAAGCAACTTCACAAGCTGAAGCACCTGCCGCAGGAATAATAAATTAATACAGTGAAAAAATTGATGAAAAATAAATTGATGAAAAAGACAATCTGAGATCCAGAGCTCCTAACCACCTCTACAGTGCCCTGGGAGAGGTGGTTAAGAGCTCTGGAGCTCAGGTTGTCTTTTCATCAGTTCTCCAGGATACAGGGGAGGGCCTTAAAAAGGCTAGGAGGATTGGCCAGGTTAATAAATGGTTAGACCAGTGGTGCCATAGTCAGGGGTTTGGGTATCTTGAACATGGGACTCAATTTAGTAGCTCAGGTCTACTGGAGGCAGGAGGAGCTGCTCTGAAAAAGAAGGGGAAGAGCGGTTTTGGTAGGAGGCTTGCCAGACTGGTCAAGGATGCTTTAAACTAGATGTGTTGGGTGAAGGGGTCATCATTCCATCCCAACACACCCAGTCACTTGCCAGAACCTATAATAGGTGCTCAGAGCAATGTAGAGATATTCCAGCTGCTCCAGCCAATGAACCGGCTTCAACTGGAGCTCAGCTCAGATGCCCCTATACAAATGCCCGTAGAATAGGGAACAAACAAGAGGAATTAGCGATGTGTGTACGTCTACAGGGGTATGATATAATAGGCATCACAGAAAAATGGTGGGATGGCTCCTATGACTGGTGTGTTGGAGTGGAAGGTTTCAGGCTCTTTAGGAAAGACAGGCTCGGTAGGCTGGGACAGGGAGTTGCTATTTATGTTAGGAATAGGCTGGAGAGTATGGAACTGTGCCTGGGGACAGGTGAGCAGTCGACAGAGAGTTTGTGGGGCAGGGTTAAATGGAGAACAGCAATGGGAGATATTATTGTGAGGATCTGTTACAGACCACTTGATCAAGAGGACTCTGTGGATGAAGCACTCTATAGACAGATAGGAACAGCCTCACGCTTGCAGGCACTTGTTCTCATGGGGGACTTCAACCACCCTGATATCTGTTGGAAGGACTGTGGAAGATTGCGCGGAAGACAACTTCCTTCTGCAAGTAATAGAGGAGCTGACAAGGAGAGACGCTATGCTTGACCTCATCCTCATCAACAGGGATGGGCTGGTTGGAAATGTGATGCTCCAGGGCAGCCTTGATTGCAGCAATCATGAGATGGTTGAATTCGAGATCGTCAGGACAGTGAGAAGAGCGTGCAGCAAGCTCACTGCCCTGGACTTCAAGAGAGCAGACTTCGGTCTCTTCAGGAACCTGCTTAGTAAGATTCTGTGGGCTATAGCCGTAGAGGGCAGGGGGGCCCAAGACTGTTAGTAGATATTCAAGGATCACCTGCTGCAAGCTCAGGAGTGATACATCCCTACTAGAAGGAAGTGCTGTAGGAGGGCCAGGAGACCTCCTTGGATGGATAAGGACCTCCTGAGGAAAATTTGAAGGAAAAAAGAGGCTTATAAAAGGTGGAAGCAATGACAGGCAGCCTGGGAAGAATACAGGGATGTTGCCTGGGAAGCTAGTGACCAGGTTAAGAAAGCTAAGGCCCACTTGGAATTAAACTCAGCTGGGGATGTTAAAGATAACAGGAAGGGATTCTATAGGTACGTAGTGAATAAAAGACAGACATAGGCAGCCTCCGGAAGCAATCAGGAGAACTGGCTACCCTGGATTTGGAGAAGGCTGAGGTTCTTAACAAACTCTTTGCCTTGGTCCTCACTGGCAAATGCTCTGACCACACCACCCAAGATTTGGAAGGTAGATGCAGGAACAGTGAGAATGAAGACCCTGGGCCCACTGTAGGAGAGGATCTGGTTCGAGACCATCTTAAGAACCTGAACATGCACAAGTCCATGAGACCTGATGAAATCCATCCACGGGTCTTGAAGGAGCTGGCAAATGAAGTTGCTAAGCCACTGTTCACCATATTTAAAAAATCATGGCAGTCAGGTGAAGTTCCCGATGACTGGAAAAGGGGAAATATAACCCCCATTTTCAAGAAGGGGAAAATGGATGAGTCGGGGAACTACAGACCAGTCAGTCACATCTCTGTGCATAGCAAAATCTTGGAGCAGATTCTCTTGGAAGGCATGCTGAGGCACATGAACAACAACAAGGTGCTTGGTGACAGCCAGCATGGCTTCACTAAGGGGAAATCCTGCCTGACCATTCTGGTGGCCTTCTATGATGGGGCTACAGAACTCATGAACAGGGGTAGAGCAGTTGACGTCATCTACCTGGACTTGTGCAAAGCGTTCGACACTGTCCCACATGATATCCTTGTCTCTAAGTTGGAGAGACATCAATTTGATAGATGGACCACTCGGTGGATAAAGAACTGGCTGGATGGCCACATGCAAAGAGTTGTGTTCAATGGCTCAATGTCCAGCTGGAGGCCAGTAACGAGTGGTGTTCCTCAGGGATCTGTGCTGGGACTGGTCTTGTTCAACATCTTTATAGGTGACATGGACAGTGGGATTGAGTGCGCCCTCAGCAGGTTTGCCAATGACACCAAGCTGTGTGGTTCAGTAGATACGTTGGAGGGAAGGAATGACATCCAGAGGGACCTTGACACGCTTGTGAGGTAGGTTGATGCCAACTTGAAGAAGTTTAACCATGCCAAGTGCAAGGTCCTACAGCTGGGTGGGAGCAATCCCAGGCACAGCTACAGGTTGGGCAGTGAAAAAATTCGGAGCAGCCCTGTGGAGAAGAACTTGGGGGTGTTGGTCAATGGGAAAATGAACATGAGCCGGCAGTGTGCACTTACGGCCCAGAAAGCCAACTGCATGCTGGGCTGCATCAAAAGGATTGTGACCAGCAGGTCGAGGGAGGTGATCCTGTGCCTTTACACTGCTCTTGGAGTATTGTGTGCAGTTCTGGTGTCCTCAACATAAAAAGGACATGGAACTGTTGGGACAAGTCCAGAGGAGGGCCACGAGGATGATCAGGGGACTGGAGCACCTCCCCTATGAAGGTAGGCTGAGAAAGTTGGGGCTGTTGAGCCTGGAGAAGAGAAGGCTGCATGGAGACCTCATAGCAGCCTTCCAGTATCTGAAGGGGGCCTATAGGGATGCTGGGGAGGGACTCTTCATGAGGCACTGTAGTGAGAGGACAAGGGGTAGCAAGTTCAAACTTAAACAGGGGAAGTTTAGATTGGATATGAGGAAGAAATTCTTTACTGTGAATGGGGTGAGGCAGTGGACTTGGTTGCCCAGGGGAGCTGTGAATGCTCCATCGCTGGCGGTGTCCAAGGCCAGGTTGGACAGAGCCTTGGCTGGCATGGTTTAGCGTGAGGTGTCCCTGCCCATGGCAGGGGTGTTGGAACTGGATGATCTTAAGGTTCTTTCCAACCCTAACTATTCTATGATTCTAAATTATTCTTTGCTAGCCCTAGTTTATCTTATTTAATGTAAATCTGGTTGGCAGCTCAGTTCAAAACACCTGTTATAGAGATTGGAAACACTTTCATCTCTGCTTCATTATTTGGCTTTCATCTGCTAATAGGAACAAAAGAAGTAATTTTTCTAAGAAGAGAAGAGAATTCCAACTGTCCCATATTGCATATATAATGAGTATTCCAATGTTCATAAAACTGATGAGCTGCCCAATGTAAATACACAATACAAATTATTGAAGAGATATTTTCAATGAAACTCAAGCTTTTATGTCAAGTGGTATTTTTGAAAACTTGCATGGAATCAAATGCATATTGAGAGGACAAGTAGAAGTCTGAAGATGTTCACCATTGTGCCTGACTATTCTTGGGGCAGGAGAGCAATTTCTTAGAAACTATAGATTCACACTTCCACAAAGAAACTAACAGTATCATTAAAGGACAGCTCTGAAACACTTTATAGTGAAATAATATTGAAGGCAGAAGCTTGAGCTAAGAGTGAGAATAGATACTTGCTGCATATTAGCAAAGCTTCTGTAATTATTTCAATACCACAGGAATTAGATTTTATCTCATGATCAAATTAGTGTGGAAGGAAATGATCCTCCAACTACATAACTGCAGACACCATGGTCTCTTTGCTTTGAACTCTAGAATTCTTTAACCTTTCATAAAACACGCTTTATGGTTTCAATTATATGAGAAGAAAATCAGAGACTTTCACAAGATTTATGTTGTGTAAGTGTACATGAATTGTACAACTCCCAGGATACCTCTAAAATTTTCCTAGAGAATTACCAGATTTTGTAAGAATCATCCTCCTTCCTAATTGTCAGCCAAAGGGCAAGAGTTTTAGAAACATAACACAGACTACCTGTCACTCACTACAGGTTTGCATCATGTTATCTGCCCGTATACCAGCATCCCACCGCGTCATGGCAAGACACCTTTCCTCTAGAAGAGCGAAACTGTCACATATTCCGCTGAAGCTTATTGTCAAGCCCATCCATGCAGTAGTTCACATACCTTTACATACATTTTTTGTAAAACAAGGATGTGGTTTCAGAGGCACTGAATGCTCTTCCCCAGCTGTGGGATGTCAACCTTTAAATCACCTCTTTAGGCATTTTTAGACTATATTTCACACACTATAAGTTTGAAGATAAGACTTACAGATAACATTGTCAGCCTATGAACTGAAAGCCTTAACTTCTATCACAAATAAAATAACTATGTCAACACCATTCTGTAATGCTTCTACCTCAAAATCAATTTACCAAAATTCACAATCAACTTAAAAGAGACAACTGAAAAACTGCCATATTAATAAAATAGACAGACTAGTACAACTTCTACAAATGCCCAAGTCAGTATAACTTGGACTGGAAGAAGACTGTATTTTGAAACACACTTTTCACTTCTCCCCTACCACTGCTCACTTGACCCTACAACATATTTCAAACTCATTGTGGAAGCCTGTCTATAAGCTGATATGTTTGCAACAAAATTGCTCCAGAAGAAAAACTGCAATACTTACAGTCCTACCTGCATAACCATCATGATAGATGTCCCCCAGAGGAATCTGGTCAGGAGCTCCGAGTGCAACACATGCACATGAGTATTTCAGCAAGTGATATATGTCATCCAGTGCATGTAGGGAAACAACATGACTGGCATTGAGTTACAGCTGCACCTTGGTAGAAGATGGTGTCTCTACTGAGATTAATAAAAAACTGATTCTGTCCAAAGTTAGGCAGCTTCAATGATCCATAAAATGCCATTAAAAGATGAGAACTAAATTCACTGTTAAAAAAAAAACAGAACAAAACAAAAAAATCCTAAAAACCCCAGTAGACAGCAATTTCATAAACTGCTGTGATATTCCTTTCAGTCTACCCTATTTGATCTCTCTCTTCCTTTGGGACAAACAACTGCTCCTCTTGCCTGTTTCCCTACAAATGAACCTGTCATCTCCATACCTGCCTACTCCCAAAGTGCTAATTGCTCCTTTTTTTTTTTTTTTTTTCTCTCTTGTCATCTAATTGATTAGTATAATTAAATTAAAATACAAGCAGCTGTTTCTAACTTGTGGCTAGCTTTGAGTTGGTTGTTTCTTTGTCAGATACCATGAAGGTACCATATGCCAGGAACCTTTTTATTTCTGTGTCAGGCTGCTAAATAAAACCTGTCAAAACTTACTATGGTTTTTTTTTCTCATTTTCCTAAACTAGTTTAGCTGCAACACAAAACAGCTGTTACTCTCCATTTGTAAGGCAATTTCTTAGTTAATTGAACCAATTCATTGCTGTAAAAATAGAGGGGATTTACTGCTTTTTGACTTGTTTAGATTTCTTTTCTGATAGATAGAATTTTGCCTGTTTCTATCCACTTTAAGTAAATGACACATTTGAACAGTCATAATGGGAAAGTTTAAAAAAGTGCCATGCTTTGAGCCAAAACTCACTGCAGGGTACTTCTTCTGTTAGAAATCTTGTAAATTTATTTTTTTTTTGAGTCAAAGAGCCAAAATGTAATGCTTTTTATCAGTGTGGTTTAGCTATGGATTTTCTACTATTTTTGAAACTTGGAGTAAATGACCTCCATTTTAGGAATATGTAAGAATATAGATATATTAGTGTAAGTAAAAATTTTTAAGAAAGCATTACTTGTCTTCTTGAAGTAGGGTGTAGTATGCCACACACAATATGTTCATTAATAAACATTGAAATTTGGGGTTTTAGCATTATTTCTTTTCTTGCCTTTTGGCAGCTGCCAGAATTTATAGAAGGAATATGAAGAACTGAAGGTCAGTGGCATTTCTCTGGTTGCTGCCTGTCTTTGAATTCATACGGAAAGAATAGACCGGCTTTCACGATTATGTTTTTTTCTGGGTTTATTCAGAAGAGTTTTCAATGAGACTCATTTATGTCTGTAATGTAAGATGAACTCATCAAGTCTTCCATACATAAAGTGTATCTTCTGGACACTCTTCTTTCTCTATAGTGCTGGATAATTAGGGATTGTTGGTATGGAAGTGAGAAGGATGAATAACAAACAGATGAAAAATAAAGGGGGTTAAATGTAAACTGGGTTAATGATTATCTACCCTTTAAAAACCTCTCTGTAAGAAATATATTTATGATTCAGTCTACTATGTAATACTAGATCTCTGCAAGACTTTCACTCTTTCATCCCTCCTCTTCTCTGTCTTCCATACTTGCTATATTTAATCTCTGATTAGATGCAAATGCTGGGAATAAGGCAGGGATCACCTTGAGTTTGTATGGCACCTAGTCCAAATTAGTCCTATTCTTAGTGGCAAAGTTATTACTGGATGTCATAAGACCACCCTCAATATAGCACTTCAAGAAATCAGTTTCATGGGTATCAGTCCTGGAAAGATTCTGCTAGAATTAATTGGGCTATTGGAGAAGCAAACAATTAGAAACGAGTCTTTACTGGATCACAGATGCACAGTCTGGAGCATATGAATATATTCTCTGCTGTATTTCAGAGGCAGAAGCCTAAGCATATGGAGCAGGTATGCTGAATTTACATTACTTAGCACTTACGGAATGAGCAACAGTGAAAATACTGTGAAAATGTGTGAAAGGGAGAACTAAACCTTTTTCATCACATTTTTCACCAGAGAAGTTATTCAAGACAATGCAATTTCTTTAGTACCAAAGACACAAGGTATGCTGGCTTTATTGAAAGTTTCAGCTGAGTGGAAGAAAAGAAAACTTTTAAAAATCAGTTTCAGATGGGGAAATTACACCTGGGTGTGGGTGTAGATAGAAAAATAAGGGAAGCGCTTAAGATTAAGCAAGGAGTAGGAGGAAATGTCTGTAGAGGGGAAACTAGAATTTTATATCCTTAAAGTATGAAGTTAAAAGACAGGTCTGAAATACCATCAGAAATAACATTGGTAAAGAGAATGCAAAATTATGAAGCATATCTTGATTATTTCTCAATAGAGGTCAAATAGAATTTCATTTTTTCCTGACAAAAATTGCAACTATTTTCTTTTGACAGTGAAATAAAGTTCCATTAACCTCAAATAAATCTTCTCTTTTTTGTTTTCTCTTTTTTTTTTTGGAGGAGAAGTCATAGCCATCAGCCCAGATGATTTTCAGTGGCTCACAGGATGTGTGTGGCATACATTTGATTCCTGCTTTCAAGGCTCCAAAGGTCCAAAACTGCCTCCCAAGAGACAGACCTTAGGAGGCTCCATTTGTTTGGGTTTTGGTTTGCTTTTTTTTTTTTCTTTAATGGAAATGCAAGGTCCTACACCTGGGTGGGAGCAATCCCAGGCGCAGCTACAGGTTGGGCAGGGAAGAAATTCAGAGCAGCCCTGTGGAGAAGGACTTCAGGGTGTTGGCTGATGACAAACTTAACATGAGCTGGCAGTGTGTGCATGCAGCACAGAAAACCAGCTGTATCCTGAGCTACATCAAAAGGAGTGCGACCAGCAGGTTGAAGGAGGTGATCCTACCCCTCTACTCTGCTCTCATGAGACCTCACTTGGAGTATTGTGTGCAGTTCTGGTGTCCTCAACATAAAAAGGACATGGAACTGTTGGAACAAGTCCAGAGGAGGGCCACAAGGATGATCAGGGGACTGGAGCACCTCCCCTATGAAGGTAGGCTGAGAAAGTTGGGGCTGTTGAGCCTGGAGAAGAGAAGGCTGCATGGAGACCTCATAGCAGCCTTCCAGTATCTGAAGGGGGCCTATAGGGATGATGGAGAGGGACTCTTCATGAGGGATTGTAGGGAGAGGACAAGAGGTAAGAGGTTCAAACTTAAACAGGGGAAGTTTAGATTGGATATGAGGAAGAAATTCTTTACTGTGAGTGTGGTGAGGCACTGGACTGGGTTGCCCAGGGAAGTTGTGACTGCTCCATCACTGGTGGTGTCCAAGGCCAGGTTGGACAGACCCTTGGTTGGCATGGTTTAGCGTGAGGTGTCCCTGCCCATGGCAGGGGGGTTGGAACTGGATGACCTTAAGGTCCTTTCCAACCCTAACTATTCTATGATTCTATGTTCTAAATATTCTATCAGAAAGCTGCTTGTAGAAAACTGCAGCAGAATCTCTCTTCAACTGTGAGACTGTTCCCCAGGAATTAGGAGACTATTCAATCACTTTATATAGCTGGACAGCACAGTATTCCTAAATATGATAAAACATGGTAGTGTGAAGGGAAATTTCAGCTATAACTATACATTCACATAACTAAGCAAACCAAAGGCAACCCAACAGAATAATTCATCTACCACTATTTTCGCTTGTAGGTACTCAAGTAGGTACTCATCTAATCCCGTGGTGGGGAGTCAGATAGAGATGGCAGGAGTGTGGGAGTGGGAAGCAGGCTGCCCAGGAGGAAAGTCCTGGCATATCACTTACTCCCACCTTCTCTTCTGGCCAGGGAGAGCTCTGACAGGGACTCATCTGTGCACTTGGCGCTGCCACTCTTCACTTTTCCAGATCCTGCCATTGCAGGAACTCCTTCTCCCCTCCTCCTCTTGCTTCCATTGGTTTCTAGCATCTACTGAGGTTTTCCAGGTGGTCTGTGAGGTTGGCCAGGCTTTGGGCCAAGTCTTTTCTGGATGTCTTTGAAGTACCAAAGCCCTGGATGCTTCCCAGAGGGGTATTTCAGCAATGTTGTGCTTCAGCCAGACAAAGGAGAGATGGGCAGGAAAAACATGAGCTGTGGTAGGGTCTCAGGATGACATGGAATTATCTTGAAAACTCAGAGCAAAAATAAGCAATTGTGCTGCCTACTGGTTGTTTGACTTCAACTTAAATAAAATGATACAGACTTTTTCATCCTAAGCATACAATTCCTGTCGTCAATAACTGTCAAGATTTTTACTCTCAAGTTAGTCAGTGTGACATTGTCTATGTAACACACTTGCAACAATTGGTCCAGTCTCTTCAGTCTGGTTGCCCTAATGTAGACCCATGAAGGATTTCCAAGATTAGGATTAAAGACTTTCTAATTTAACCCAATATCCACATGATAGTTATCCTCCCATAACTCTTTCTGTCCCTCTCCAGAGAAGCCAGTCATTGTCTACCAGTCTACCACATTTCAGTATTCAAATTGCAAAGCCAAAGGAAGTGCAAACACCTGTAAGTTTGTATCTTACTGCATTACCTTCACCTTTACCATTATAGAACACTTTCCATCAAAACTACAGCATGAACAATGGTGCATTAATTCATGGCAGAGAAAGGCCATGACTAAAGGACTCTGTTTCCAATGCTGTCAGGCCAATGCTTTTTAAGTGCAGTGCTAAATTAATTTATGATAACAGACAGCTGCACGCAGTATCCGTCCCTCTATACTTTACACAGAGCACAAACCTGACAAATAATTCAGAAAGAATTATTTGTAACATTCATAATCATATTTACTCACAAATATGCCATAAATTGATCCCAGGCTGGCAGTTTAATAGCTTTATCTCTGATTACTGTTCCCATAAAAACCTCAGAGAAACAGAAGTGCCTGCATTTGAATGACAAAATCCCCAGCTATTTCATAGATAACTAAAATTTTAAAACAATAAAGATGTTTTTATTGTTCCCTACAGTAAAAACATGGCAGACTAAATAACGATACTAGCATAAATTCAAGGAAATCTTCTCTTTCCAGCAGAGACTGAGACAGGAATCGCTGGCCTGAGGCATTAGCTCAGCAAAGTTATCATTGCAATTTTCATGGCAATTCTTATTTCAAACTAAAACCAGACCATGTTAAGATGAATTTGAGATACTTTTTCAGTTTTTATATATTTCTTCTTTCAGATATCAAAGGTGCTTGGCACATGGTTTTCAAAACAGTTTTCTAATCTCAGTGCATTCTCCACTCTGCCCAGTCATCTTAATTGTCAGTAAAACACATTCTTTGTCATGCAGTTTTCCTTTTATTCCAAAATTGCAACTTGAACCTCCATCCATTCCTGAGCTGGCTGTTATTTATCTCCCTGGAGCATGTTACTACAGCATCTTAGTCTTCTGTGTGCCCAGATGGAACATGAGGACTCCCACTAAGCTGGTAGCACAGCTCTGCACTTCCAAATGCATCCTCAGGATTCAGCATGAGGCCACGCTCCACACAGGCAGCAATGAGTCAGCCACGCACCATTCTTGGATCTCATCTGCAGGGACCTGAAGGAAAAGGTTGCTCCAGGGCTGTGCTGAGCTATGGATCTGGCTATGGTTTGTGTGTCATGCAAGGTGAGAAATGCTGCAGGATTCTGTGTCAGACACAGTGTTTTCATCAGTTGCTGTTTATTTTCAGTTTCTGATATCCAGGGTGGGATTCTTGTTTCTAAAGGGAGGTTTTTACAACTGGACTGGAGTTCTGGCAGCTGCTATATAGCCAGAAAAGAAATGCACACCTCCAGTGTGCCTGTGGCAAACTGAGTGAAATAATATCTGGTTTCGTCCGTGTAATTTATACAGTTAACTTGGCAATCTGCACTCCAGACATGTAAGAGGTGTGTGAGAAATGGAACCACCGCCTTAAACATCAGCACTGTAGTTATAGCACTATAAGTAGGGGAAAAAAAGAAATTAAAAAAGGGGAGAAGGATGTTTTAAAACACTTATTTTATAATGGCTGTCCTTATGCCTAACTAGATGTCATGGGGCTGAGCAGAGAATTGTCATTAACAAAGAATAAGGAGAAAACACTTTTTTGATCCTAGACAGGAAGCCACAGTGAAGATGTAGTAGAGTTGCTCCTAAGAGGTTGTGTCTATTCATGCTGTCATCACAGAGAAAAACACAAGTGTATCTATGGGCTTAACAGTATTTCAAACTTTTTTGAACCATGCTGTCTAGCCCAGTAAAATATCAATGATATTACTGTAGGATCTCCACAAGGCAATACTATACCTGCAAATCATATTATTCCTCCATTTCCAGTCAAAGAAGTGTCACTAGAGAAATGGATTTTTATCATGGGAATTGTATCTCCTTTGCCAAGAATCTAAAATATTCTTTCTGGTAAGCTTCTATCTGTGGAGAGAAAACCATGATGCCTGGAGTGCTTTGGGCATAAAAAAAGGGATATGGAACTAATCAGTGGTTGTAGTAAAAGGGTTTGGAAACAGAAATTTGTCTCACATGAGAAATTCTAACACTTGAAATGGTTTTCATTTTTAATATCAATAAAAAAAGATAATTCAAAAAAATTAAAATTAAAACAGAGAGAGAATGAGAGTGATTCATAACCACCAAAAGATTTCATTTCAATAAAGTAAAACCACAGAAAATAGAAGTTAAAATAATAACTTGAGACAACAAAATAGAAAATACGTGTTTTGCCAAGGGAATAAAATGAGCTGGAAAGAATCCTTTCTACTGCCTTTTATACAGAAGTTCATCAAAATGGATACACTCTTATGAAGTTTTTCAGTTGCTAACACTGCCCTTTCTGAATTTGCTAAATGACATTTCTCAGCAGCAGAATTTTCTCTTTAGTTTTTGAGCAGACCTTTTAGGGAATCATACAAAAAGTGGTTATAAGCTCCCAGGAGCATTCTAATATTTATCTGAGCCAGAAGCAAACAAGGAGAGGTTTGCAGAGAGTTTTCCACAGGCCAACTGGGTTAGTCAAAAACACAGGTGAGGTGTAAGACCTTCTTCAGGGTGGAAGTAAATGAAGCAGTCTCCAAAGATACTTTCATTTGTGGACAAGTGTATTAGCTTAAGTTAGGTCATTTGAGAGAAAAGGTACCTGGTAGGTCCAGTCACAGTCAGAGTCCTCAGTGATAAAACAGAAATGACAGCAAGTCTTTACAGTTCATTACTGTTTGTGAAACAGTTAAAGAAATAGAGGTTCAGCAAAAAAAAAAAACAAACAAGGCCACGCCTCATTTCTGTCACATTTGGTGGATACTTGCATCCACTTCAGGTTAATATTTCTGTTAAAGATGTGTGTCCTGGGTTCAGCAGTAGCAGACATTTTTCTCCTTCTTAGTAGCTTGTGCAGTGCTGTGTTTTTGACTTTCAGCCTGGAAACAGTGCTGATAGGACCAATGTTTTCAGTTGCTGCTCAGTAATGTTTACTCTGACCGAGGACTTTCTGAGTCTCATGTTCTACCAGGGAGGAAGGGAAGCCGGCAGGAAGCAGAGACAGGACACCTGACCCAAACTGACCAAAGAGGTATTCCATACCACAGCACGTCATGCCCACTATATAAACTGGGGGCAGTTACCCGGAAGGGCTAGGTCACTGCTCAGTCAGGCTGGGTATTGGTCAGCGGGTGGTGAGCGTTTGTATTCTCTTCTCTTGTTATTTCCCTTGTCATTATTATTATTGTGGTAGCAGCAGTGGTTTGTATTATACCTTAGTTACCAGACTGTTCTTATCTCAACCCATGGGAATTACATTCTTTCGATTCTCCTTCCCATCCCTCCAGGAATGGAGGGGAGGAAGGGGGGAAGTGAGAGAGCGGCTACTTGGTTCTGAGTTACAGCTGGTCTTAAACCACAACAATGTGGAAGATAAAATACAATGTGTTCATACTCTTGTACACCTTCTCAAACAGGGGGGGCTGCAGGCATATGGGAGACATAAGTTCTGTTCCAATGTAAGCTTGATTAAAAGAAGCTTGATTTGAAGAAATGGTCTGAAATCAAGAATAGCCAATTGTGACTAGTGTTTATTCAAGAAAAAGAAATCAAAGAGATGCATACAAAATGGAGATAAAACATCTTAGGCAGCTTTCTGGTAGAAAAAGAGCTAGAGGAGGTGTCATTGAGTCACAGAGTGAACATGAGCTAGTGGGCTACTCAGTCTTTTGGAAGTGTGTACTTAAGAACTGGAAGAGAACCAGCAATGATGCCTAATGTATCAAGTTTTAAGCAACATACCCAAAGAAGTAGATCGGAAGAAAGAGAACATCAAGAATGATAAGAAGTTTAGAAAACAAAAAATATCTGAAGAAAAGTGGATTTTCGGCACCTAAACATTTTTACTAATGAGGCTTCTACAATATTCTTATCTATGTATCTTAGACTCATCTTACTTGCCAAAGTATTGTGGATTACCAGCTTCCAATTGATTGTACCGTGCTTTGTTTAATCTGTGAATGATTGGTTTGAAGTCTTAACCTGTGCTGAGGAAAGGATTTTGTTAGTGGAAGAATTATGCTTAATGCTGTTGGATGCTAATACATACAAAAAATAAATTGAGAAAGAAGTTATAAAACAGGGATGTAAAGAGGGAGCAACTGTCAGTTTTCTATGTTTCCTCCCTAATTCAGAGATAAAATACACTGTCTTTAGTCCCACATTACAGGGGAAGAGAAATAGGGAAACTAATTGTCTTGTTTTGAGGGTAAGGCAAGAATCTCAGCATTTTTATTTGTAATTTCTGACTGCAAGCTCCAGTGGCAAGAGATTTTTCTTTGATGCTAATGCAAAATTGATAATTGAGTTCTCTGATGGTGCTCAGTAAATTATTCTGCTTTGTACTGAACCAGACATCAGTCAATGCAGAGATAGATAAAATGGAGCTTTTCCAAGTGGACAATACCATGGAGTCTGACTTGCATCAATTTTTTTTTTTTTTTAACCTTTAAAGGGAAAAAGGATATAAAAAATGTATCTGTTGGAAAAATGGTCTTTATCTCAGTTCCATTATTGTACTCTACAGCACTAACACTGAGTACAATTAACCTTATTCCAGATATGCAATACTGAAATTGTCATCAAAAGCAATCCTGGTATTTGGGCCTATTTGGCTATATAATGAGACCAGAACAAAAACCATCATGTATAGCACTTACCTAAATGACTGGCTGAAGGAGTCAATGATCTGAAACCCTTTTATAGAGAATTTCTAATCTATTTTCAACAATTATCCATCTTTCCAGAACAATAGCCTCTAATTAGGGGCATGTAAAGTTTGTCTGTGGACATTTGCTGCATGTTTACCTGAGCATAGTGCTGTTTCTATTTCACAACTGTGTGTTAAACTGACAATTACCACTGTACTCTCTAAGGCTAAACTTTGGCAGCTTTGTCAGATGTTACTAGCCAACAGTGAAGACAAGGTTGAAGGAGTGCCTGCATGTGCCAAACGTGCCAATAAGGTAGCAGATGGAAGCACCTAAGTAATTTGGCACTCTTAATGCTGACCTACATTATGGGTTGAGACCATCCCTTTGTTAAGGAGGCATATGAGATGACAACTGTGAGAGCCAAAGTTCCAATATGCTTACATAATGTTTCACAGTTTGGAACATTTCTTAAGTGACTCCTTTTCAAAAGGATGAAAAGAGTTTGGTCTGATACGTAACAGGAACTGAAAAATCCATTGCCAGTATTTTTGCTTCACAATCTTGTGCTGAGAACAAAGGTGCAGCAGGAGAGAAATCCACTTCTCTATAAGCAAGGTTCATGCATAAAACCGTCACAAATTTTTAATGAAACAAAATTATTATGCTTGTAATTCATGCAGCACAGTAACCTTCTGGGGCTCCTGTAATATGTCTCCACAGAATAATGCTCATGTCTGCATCTTATGTAGCAGCAATAATTCATTTATGTGATATTTAATGATTTATGATTGTCATGTACTATGCAACAAAACTGGGATCTAAATCCTGGAACTTTCATAAGCCAGGACAAGATCTTTCAGCTTTTAGTCTCCTCATCTATAAAAATGGGATAGAAATGATACATTAGAGAGGCACTATGGTATCAACTCATGAAGTATTCAGTGTTTCGTACAAAGATCTCAGAGAACCATGGCTAGATACTATTTGTAGCAGTGTCAAATACTAGGCATATCAACAGAGGGTAGCAGGGCAGTCAAGAGGTAAAGCTTTAAAAACAGACTTCCAAAAAATTCTTGTCTGTCAATATTCATTTTCGTTGTGAATTTTCATTGCTTTGCAAGTAGAGGTTTAGGGCCCAGACAGCTTGTTCAGATATATTCAGAATTTGATTTAAAAAAAGACATGAATTAATGTTAATGTTGCAAATTCTGACAAGTTAATTTAACTCCCCTGTCCCAGCTGCATTTTCTGTAATGTCCCATGTTTCCTTCCACAGAACTCTTTGTCTTTTGGTCAATTATGTGTCTACTGGGGATCTCTGTCACTAATACATTAAAGAGTAGATTTAATACACTAATAGTACTAATATATTAAAGAGCTAAAACTTACTCTTATCCACTCAACATGCATTTGCCAGATCCCATTATACTGCTCACTAACTTGTAATAATTTACGTTCCTTAAGAAAATCTTGGAGAACAAAAGGGAGAAAGTCTTTATGTAAAGTGCTTAAAAAGACAGCACAGCCTTAGACTGAGCAGTTTTTGCAGTTAATACAGTTTTGTCTTTTGCTGAGCTTGTCAATCAGTCTTCAGCTTCCAAAAGGGAATATTGAACCAAGAAGCACAAACAGCTATTAAATGAGAAGTTTTACTTTTTTAGTTTTTATTTTTAACAACCTAACGCAGCAGACGACTGTAGGTCATCAGCAATTCTCAAAGATATAATTATTTGCTAATAAATCCCAGTAGTACTTTACAGATTTAAGGCTTACATATCTATATTCAACTCCAGTTGAGGTTTGTTGTATCAATCACTCCAATCAACAGCCATCATGTATTTACACTACACAAGTTATCCTACCTCTAATAGCTATGCTAGCAGAAGTAATAAGAAGATCTGGAAAACCAAGCATTCAACAGTCTGGAAGAATTGTTGTCTGTCTTATTGATTATCCTACAGATCACAATTATAGGCTTATTTTATATATCCTTCCCCCAGTCAAGGACTGAAGGCCTTGACTAGAGGATGGCTGGATCCACAGAAACCCTTTCTGCTTGAATTCAGGCCTGAGCAGAAATAAGTTTTTAATTTCTCTGTGGATATGTTAAGCTTAGTGACTCCAACATTAAGGATTACTCTTCTAATGGCTGGGATCAGGAACCCAAAATACTGGAGAGCTTATATCCTAAAATACAATTACAAGTAGAGAAATATAGAAACAAATGTTGTGGACAGATATACATAATATAAAACTTGATGAAAGGCAGGAAAGGAAAAGAAGAAGAAAAGAAAAAGAAAAGGAAAATTAAAAGGAAAGGGAAAAGAAAAAGAAAAGAAAAGAAAAGGGAAAAGAAAAAGAAGAAGAAAGAAAAGGAAAAGCAAAAGAAAAAAGGAAAAAGAAAAGGAAAAGGAAAAGGAAGAAGAAAAAGAAGAAAAAACCAAAAAGTAGTGGCAAAGTCTCAGGGACACAATGTACAATGTCACAGCAAAGGTGGATGGCTTTGCTCCATGGAAATACCTAGACTGCTCTGATGAAGATGGATATATTATTAGCTTATGAACCTCTATAGATGATGTATAGCATGAAATTAGCAGAAAAGGTAGTTTCTTGCCAAACATAAACACAAGTAAAGCTTTTTCTCTTCAGATGTGAAGAGTAGGCAAAAAAAGCCAGAAGAGCAGGAGCCAGCTGTGGGTCATGAAAAATTCCAGTTCTATTACAAAGGCTTAAAAAACTGTTTGTAGTTCTAAAGGTAGGGAAGTCAAGCCACTTCTCAGCAGTGAGAGTCAAATGCAGTTGACTGATAAAAGGAAAATCTTGGCATGAGCATTGTAGCAGTTTATTAAACGGTCTGTCATCTTTGATAAAGTGCTATAGGAAGCCTCAAGGAAGCAACTAGCAACCCTAGCAAATTTTCACGCTCAGAGATGTCACCAGGTTAGAAAAAAGGCATCATGGGTGCTCCTATAAAGTGATATATGGATGGTGGTCAGTAGATGGTCACATTACTCTTGCAGGTAAGGATCAGTTCTCAGGAAGTTCAATGATGCAAATTATATCCCCTCTTCACAAACCAGAGAAGTGAGTATCCATGCCTTTATAGACCACTGTATTTCACTGGGCTCAGTCTCTGCAAAAATTTTTGTGAGAAAAATAGGCAGCTGCCCAGTGAAGGAGCTTGCTGGAAAACTGTTTCTGAAGGGCAATTGAGTTTTAATGTGATTGAGACCTGAGTTTTGCCATATCTGTTCACAGCTGGGTAAAGTCAGGTGAGGTGCGCTACAAAATAAAGACTTGCACACGGTCTGTGTCAGATGAAAGCCTTTGAGCCTGTAAGTTATGAATGTCTTTGGAAGCCTTTGCAAAAGTCCTGTGGTCCAGACAGTTTTCTGAAGGCTGTTCACTAGCCTCATAGCCTAAAAATGATTGTTCCTGATTGCAGCAGATTACCACAGCATTTCACTGTCAGTGGTACCAAGTGAGGCTGCATTTTTTGCTTCCCTTTTATCATAGCTTCTGCAGCAATGTTTTTTTACGCAGCCACAATGAAACATCTGCCTTCAATTACCAGGTTGTGTTTTCACTGTGCAGAGAACCGATGCAAAATCAACAGCTGTAGAGGCAGCGTCTTGACTGATGACTGTGCATTGTTTACCCTCACATATCGGACTGCATGACACGTTACAGGGTAATAAGATCCAAATGCTAGTAAGCTCAAAATGAATATCAAGAAAATACACCTTTCATTACTGGAAAGCGTGTTGAGCCAGTTGAAAGTGGTGATAACACAGTAGCCAACTCCTGCTACTCTGCAGCGTCCTGCCCCAAAACATTGCAACTGATGGTGGAGTCACATAGAAGATTGCAGAAGCCAGCACAGCTTTGGGAGAGATTAAAACACTGTATCTGGAATGAAAAAGATCATACAGCTACAAATAAAGTAAATGCATACTATGCAAGCATCATCACTAATCTTCTCTGTGAAAAATTTGCCTCACTGTATGTGCAATGATATATATATTTGCCATCACAATCATATACATGCTTTCTTATGTCATTGCTGTTAACAATTCCTAGTCACTGAGTTCTTGGGGTATGAGGACTCAAAGTTCTTAAAGCTCTCAAAGCTCTCAAAGCTTGGCCTGGGCATCTGATACATGTACTGAGCAAAAGATTTTCTGAGCCTTTTTTGCATGATCAAGTAAAGCAGGTTGCAGGTCTGAAAATCAAGGTAGAAGGTTATGCTCATCAGTTAAATGGAACTTCCTCTACAGCATGGAAAAGTACAGGTGGAGGCTATCTGCTAGGGCCATATTAATGTTGTCTGAGCATGTGAGCAAAACCAGTTTATAATACACAGTGTGAGAGGTAGCAGAGGACCAGGAGTATAGACATGGTGCTACACATAGTGTGGGACTGATAACAGAATGCATCGTAAGATGATTACACTGAAAAATTAGATTAAATTTATCAACAAAAAGCCACAATATTTTCATTTTAATAATCTGAATCAGTGGGAGACACCATGATTCCCCAAAAGTAGTAGCAGAGCAAATCCTGCTATTCCAGAACTCATTCAATTTAATGAAAAATTCATAGACTCTGAAAACCACTGAAATTAAAAACTGAGTTTTTCTGTGAGAAGGAAAGTTATAAACATGTAAAGAAAGAAGCTTTGATATGTTTCTTCTACCAAAGGTTTTGTTCCCTGGAATATTGTCCTCATAGGATTCTCTGAGTTCAAGTAGAAGTGGTAAGAGATTTCCATTGTTTAAAGGAAAAACAAATATTAAATCTGAGTCAAATATGTCAGCAAAAGGACTCCAATATATGCAGTTCAACCTTGTAGATATCAATTGCATAGCACATTTGAACTGAAAACGGTGCAAGCAAAATGATACTTGATAGATAATTTTTGAACCACATTAAGAGCAATGAAAGTGCCACCAACATTCTGAAAATGAAATAAGGAAATGGGCACAGGTCCTTGCAATCAAAACACTTCCCTTTTGTCATTTCATAGACGTAGCTTGTTTCAGGTATCTCAGAGTAACCTACTCTTGTCATAGACAGCTATCATCTCAGTTAAAACTGCAGACTTGAAAGTGAACCCATTCAACAAAGGGTTATATTGTTTTCACTCTTATTTGAGATCATGTTAACTATCACAAGAGATTCTGATTTTTTTGTTTCAGTTTCAATGGGTATAATTTAAATATGGCAAAAATCTATAGTGCCCTGAGGGTTTAGCCACTGGAAGAAGTCTCAGTAAACATGCTTTACTCTTGAAGGCAAAACCGAGATAATGGATTTCTCAGCTATATTTAGTCAGCACTGCCTATGTTGCCTGCAGAAAACAGGGGCTTCTGCTACTCCTCCATACAAATTATTCAGTTAATGAATATTTGCCATGTTCCTTTGTTATTCACTAATATTATTTTTGACACCAAAAGAAATTTATAGCAGCCTCTACAGTAAAGAGGAATCAATGTCCATCATGTTTTCCTTGCTGTGTTCATTTTAAGTCTCTTTTTTCCTGTTTATCTAATGTGTAATGCAATCTCATGTTATCTACATATGCAGAAAAGAAAACTGCTTACACCACACATTTGGACACTCTAAAATCTATGGGATTTTCTTTGCCCTCCCTTGCTTCCTATTGTCCGTTCTCTTAATAAGAGACAGAGGACACAGGCTCTATGAAGTCTTGGCCTTTACAGCTTTTCCTGAAGTAGAAATGGTGAGAGGAAACCTAGGGGAACATTGAAGTTACAAGAACATGGGGTATAAAATTACAGGATTCTTCCATTCTCTCTCATGTGTCTAAGCACTGATGCACTTCCAGGCCAGTGGAAAGATTATTTGGTGTGAATAAGTATAAGGGATGAGTCACTGGTCAGTGCCTGAAAAAAATCTGTCACCATAAGGAACAGTCAAAACATGAAGGGAATTCTCAAAGAAAACTTAACACTCCAAAATACACATTTGACTCATACCAGCAGTTATCTGTTGTGGCAGCCATAGCAAGTTAAATGTGGAAGAAAAGGTTTAACAGCTGAAAAAAATGGCAAAAATATTGCTGAAAGACTGTAACAGATGGGAAGAAGAGAGAAGCACTATGAATACAGAAGGAGAAAAGAAGCTGATGAAGAGGAGAAGGAGGAGGAAAAGGAATGAGAAGCAAATCTGAGATGAAATATAAGTAAATTTGTTAATTAGGTAAATATAAGTAAATCTGATGTAAACACACAAACTGCCGTGCAAGGAGAACCAGAACTGTCTTCTCCAGCCCCAATGAAAAACCAGAATTTTGTACTTTGAATATGTGAGGCTTTCAAGTATCTGATAGAGGATATTTCATTAATGTGGTATTTCCAAATCTTCACATCAAAGCACTGAATAAGCCTGATAGATAAAATAAGATGTTTACACACAATCTGCAATCAACAAATAAAGAATCTTAATCTAAAAACTTTTGTCTGTTAAAAGCAAACATCTCTAGCATATCAGAGCTACATTCCTGCGACTGAAAACACAGATTACTCTAAGATAAGTAAATAAATAACCCAAAAAGTACCATTAATTTAGTCATTATGCTATAAAGGCAGTTCCCCAAAAGACTAACATACTGCAAACCCCAGAGTTCTCTCCAGTATCAAAATTGTTGAAGTAGATTCTGAGCTGGGTAACAAGCATCTACAGTGATATTTGCACAAGATTTCACAGCATTTCTCCATGTGAGGTCAAAACACATTCACCCTGAAATGCCTATTTTAACGAAGGTCATTCTGCCAGAGGCCATTCCACCTTTGAAACAATTTTCTATTGATGATTAAGAAGTACAATTCACAGTGCCACTTGACTCCCATTACATATATACAAGACTGCAATGTCAATCTGTACAAGTGCAGTATAATTGTTGATATTAGTTTAGTTTTAATATCTCCTCAAAACCGCCATAGTATATACTCTATAGTACGCTGATCAAATTTTCTCAAAGCAGTTACCATTAGAGTACTGTTATATCAAAATTTTAAAAAGCAAGTTATCAATTTAGACAAAAATGTATTTTGAAAACAGTGAAGAAAGTCCTTTGGCAGTGTTAAGATATCTCATTTTGACATTTTCATCATAAGAAAGTAGAACAGGAGTTTGCTAAGCAGGAAAAGTGTTAAATAAATGTGTACAGTTCCAGAACCTCTATTTTGATAATTTCAAAGTTCTGTTTCGAGTAGGTATTATTTAGACCAGATTTCTGTGAAGAAACTAGCTCACAGAGAAATTGAACTATTTTGATAAGGACATTGAAAAAGCATAATCTTAACCCATCCATCTTTAAAAAGATTTTCTAAGAAAATAGCAAATCGCTAGGTGTGGTCTGTCATGTTCTTATTCAATTTTTAGACAGGGTGGAATTAACTCTAATTTATATGCATTTCCATCTTTAAGCCACAGCATCATTAGTTCACCTTCCTGGACTATAGTGACAAATGTCATGTTTGACTTAGGATGCCTGTTTGAGTTCAACAAGAAATTTCTGATTAGAATACCACCTAGTCAGTCGAAATTCTGCCAGTTCAGTGGCACAACTTGCCTTGGAAGGAAGAATAGTTTTGTTAATAAACAACCTACAAGGAGAAGCAGTAAGGTCCTGAAGTGAACTTTGAGGAAAGGCAGCTCTTATTTCAAGGCATGTAGTAGCTGTGCTGCCAATAAACCCAAATGCCAACATATAACTCTTGGATTGGACTGGATTTTAATCCAGGTTTTGTGAGCAGTGTTAAGGAACAGGGTAAAGATTCAAGCAATTGGTAGTATGTCATTAGGTAGAATGGATATTAAAAAAAAGGGGTGAGAGGAAGAAAAACAACTGTCCAAAGTGAGTAGGTTAGATGGGTCATCTTTCCTTAGGTTAGATGGGTCATCTTTCCTTAGGTTAGATGGGTCATCTTTCCTTTAGTCTTTTAGTTCCTTTTAGTTTTTTTTTTTTTCCTGCTGAATTCTTACTGCTATAGCTCATGGTGTCCCTGCCCCTGGCAGGGGGGTTGGAACTAGATGATCTTAAGGTCCTTTCCAACCCTAACTATTCTATGATTCTATGAATGGGCTATTCAATTTATGCCATGTGGTAAGACAATATCAGGCTTATAGTGGACACAAGAGTATGAACAAATTAATGACACTATCAGATTAAACTTTCAATTAGCAACAAGATCTTATACAAAGGAAGCATTTGCCCTTGTTATTGCAATACTGTTCAAATTATAGTTCACAATAAACAAAAAGTATGAAGGCCGTGCTGAAGTGTCATTGACAAGATATTTATATAGTTTGATAATGAGGAGATACAGAACAATAAACAAATAGATTTCCTACTAAAATGAAGGACTGAAATAACTGGTCAGTTTCTAGTGATAAGTTAACCTCACACTTGGGAGATTTATTTGCAACCGAATTTCCTGATTTGTCTTGAAGGTGTCGTAAGGGTTGCATGCAAATCATTTTTAAGAAACATAAAAGCTGAGACCACTGCATGTGCAATACAGAGATAGATGATAGGCTGCATCATTCCATAGGGTATTGACTGGCTTGTTCACTTCTCCTAAATTAACCAAAAAGTTTGGGTGTCCACTGCTGTTTGAGACACCAAGGAAGAGCTGAGACCTCTGAGGCTGGCCGAGATAACACAAGAGCTAGAAGACATGCATGACCTGCAGGTGAGATCTGTTCACAGATTCAGTTGTCAAGATTTAGGCATCTACAGACAGATTTTTCCAGATGAAGTGCCCAGAGTTCAGAACTTATTCTGTGGCTTAGGGATTCTTTTTTCTCATTCTATGCAGAACAGAAGACTGAATACTTTTTAAAAAATGTTCAGTAAAAGTTCATTTTCCCCAACAGTGACTTCTTTCTTTTGATGTTACCAAAAAAAAGAAGCTGACAGAAAAGCATAAGTACTGCTTAAGTTTAAGAAGCAGCAAGAGAGGTTTCTTGCATTAACATGACAAAATGCCCAACAAAACCACTTTATGTCAAGTGTCTATCAATTCTTCTTTGCATTTCAAAGGCAGGCAGATGCATCTGCATCTTGTCTGGGGTATATTCATCTTCACTGACATATAAATAATAGTGAATGGATAATTTCATTGTCTCATTGTGATTGAAAGTGACATATCTACTGCTTCGTAGATTTCATAAGTTAAGAACATCAGGTATGTACACATTATTGAAATGTTTGGATATATGATGGGAGGAAAGCATAAAATAACTACTAATATCAGCATTCATTTGAGAGGGAGCTGAACTGAGTTTGCAGGTGGAAACCCCTGCAATATGCATACATTTTATATTTTAACATTATGAATTAAAAAGAAAAAAGACATAGTAAAATTGCTCCTCAGACACCTGAGTATAATAGTCTAGTACAGGGTAAAGCTCCCTGGATTATAATCTACTTGATAGACTGGTAATCAGGTCCTCTCTCAACATATGTTGTGCCTTCTACTTTTAAGAAATTTGATGTTTTGAAGAACTGATGTTTCCTGTGTTGTGGGTAGATATTCAAACCTACTAATCACATTGTGGGGTATTTAGACACTTAAATAAGGACACATGTGAGCTTTATATACACAGACCACTTGCACAGAGGGGTTACAAAACTAAGTCAATTAAGGAACAAGGCGAGGGTCTTGATTGTTGCTTGGAACCAAGCTGGGCATGGTTTCTTAGAACATCCAAAACAAACATCTGTGCATGAACAAGCTGAACCCCACTATAGCCATCTCCTGTTATTTTCAGTAGGGTTTTGATACAGTCTGAGTCTAGAGAGCTATTATGCTGACCTAACGTAGGCATCTAGTATATGAGTGTCTACTTTAGGATGAGCTGAATACTTCTTCAGACTCTGTTGACAGCACTGAGTAAATCTTTATCGACTAGTTATGACCTAGTTATGAGTTAGTTCATGTAGATACACCTACATGGAGACAGCTTGTATATAAGCATGTTTATCTGGACCTCAATCCTACCTTCAGTAATTTATGTAAATCGTTTACATTACAATTTAATATATACTATATATGTATATACTAATACACACAGTTTAATATACACAAGTTAATATGTACTTTAGTGTTACAGTGAGAACAGACAATGCTGTTTTTCATTAGGAAAATGTGTTTTTCTTTAATACGGATACTGTTTTAAATGGTCTGTAGCATAAAGGACATCACTAAATATAAAACTAAGAGGTGTTATGGAAAAAAAGCTGGTAACTAATCTCATTGTTTCTGTGTCAATTGCCACCCACTAATATTTATGATACAAAAAAAATAAACATCAGCCTAAATGTCTGTCCAGAACTCCATTACCCAAATTCTTGTTTACCTCCTGAAACATTCAATTAACTTTAAAGTCTTTTCTAAATAAAAATGTTATAAAAAGGTGAGATTTAAAGATGGAAAGTACTCACTCCCATTGTGTTAAGGCTTTAAAGAGCTTTGCTCTTGCTTCAACCTCAGATAAGAGCAAACTGATTGCTTTTTCTTTTCTCAATTCAAGACTCCTTTGACACCAGCTGTAAACAGCTCAAGCCATGGCTAATGCTCAGATTTCGGTACACGGAAACAACAGTGGCACAAATCCCCAACTCCACCTGCCCCCTCTGCCTAGCAGATTTTAAAAAAAGACACACAACAGTTGCATTTCAAAGCTCTTAAACAACTAAAGCAATTGCCTGCAACGACCTATTGTGATTTCCTTGGAAGAAACCTACCAACAGGAATAAGATCAACTTAGTTTTTCCTTGATAAAATGATTAACATTAGAGGTGTGTCACGGTTTAACCCCAGACTGTAACTAAGCCCCACACAGCCATTCTCTCACTCCCCCCAGTGGGATGGGGAAGAGAATCAGAAGTATAAAAGTGAGAAGAAAAGTTGATATAAACACAGTTTAAGAGGTAAAGCAAAAGCCGCATAGGCAAGCAAAGCAGAACAAGGAATTCACTCACCACGTCACATGGGCAGGCAGGTGTTCAGCCATCTCCAGGAAAGCAGGGTTCCAGCACACATAACAGTGACTTGGGAAGATGAACGCCATAACTCTGAGCGACCTCCTTCCTTCTTCTTCCCCTGGATTTATATGCTGAGCATGACACCATACACTATGGATATCCCTTGGGTCAGTTGGGTTCAGCTGTCCTGGCTGTGTTCCCTCCCAATTTTTCATGCACCCCCAGCCTGCTCTCTGGTGGGGTGGGAAGCATAAAAGGCCTCAACTTTGCTCAGCAGTAACTAAAGCATCCCTGAATTACCAACACTGTTTTTAGTAAAAATCCAAAATTTCTACTAAAAAAGCCCAGCCTCATACTAGGTACTATGAAGAAAATGAACTCTTTCCCAGCCAGAAACAGCACAAGGTGCAGAATCCCAGAATCACAGAATGGTGATAAGATAGTTCCAACTCTCCTGCCACAGGCAGGAACATCTTCCACTAGACCAGGTTGCTCAAAGCCCTGTCCAACCTGGCCTTGAACACTGCCAGGGACGGAGCATCCACAACTCCTTGGGGCAACATGTGCCAGTGCTTCACCACCTTCATAGTGAAGAATTTCTTCCTAATGTCTAATCTAAATCTCCTCTATATCAGTTTAAAATCATTTCTTCTTTTCCTGTCACTACATGCCCTTGTAAAATGTCCCTCTCTGGATTTCCTGTAGGCCCCCTTAAGGTACTGAAAGGTTGCTCTAAGGTCTCCCCTGAGACTTCTCTAAGCTGAACAAGCCCAACCCTCTCAGCCTGTCTTCATAGGAGAGGTGAATAATCTTCACTACTACAAGGGGCTCATTATTCCCCAGTGGGATGCTATAGCATGAGCATTGCCACTTTGCACCGTGCCCCCCTGAGCTCTTCAGTTTAAAGCCCGTATCACCAAGTTGGCCAGCCTGCCGCCAAAGATCTGCTTGCCTCTTCTAAACAGGTGGATCCCATCCCTCCCTAACAAGCTACAATCATCAAAGAATGTCCTGCTTTCACAAAAGCCAAAATCCTCACAAGATCACTGGCCACAAAGCCAGAAGTTGATTTGCACTATTTCTGGTGGCACCCTTTCCTCTAACACATAAAAGGGAAGAAAAAATAACTTGGGCACCAATATTTTTCACTTGGACACCCAGGGCTTTGTAGTCTTCCTTGATTCTGCCCCGGTTCTGGTTTGTCGCGTCATTTGTGCCCACATGAAAGAGTAGCAGTGGACAGTAGACTGTGCTCTTGACAAGCTGTGGCACCAACATACTGGACCTTAGCTCATACCTCTCATGGCTCCCTGTCAGGCCAGTAGATGGGCACCTCAGTGCCCGTTAGCAGAGAGTCACCCACTATGTATACTGATCATTTCTTTTTATGCTATCTGCTGTGTGATGCTGGCACAGTTTCTCTTTGCAGACCTTGGTCATGGGTGTCTATAGCTGTTAAAACTTCATGTCTGTTTTTGGTTGCAATTCTGAAGGGTGTAGAAAAAAAAAAGAGCTCTGCTTTGGTGGGTCATCAGAGTCGAGGGTGCCTCATTCTCCTCAGTGTTCCCTACAGAAACATGGCTCTGAAACCACTTTATCTATCTCCATCTTGGCTCCTCTAATACTGTGAAGCCTTTTAACTGTTTCTTGAAACTAAGCCACCTGACATAGCAGGTCATCAACCTGTGCACACCTTATGCAGGTACTTAACCTTTTCTCCAGGAGAAGGGTCTTGGCACTCTTTGCAGCCTATGGTCTATACTAAAGTCTTCCCCCTTACCAGTTCCATCTGGGTGGAAGCATCAGATATCCCAGGAGCTTGCTCTGTAAAAACACTGGTTTTAACTCTGAGGTGAGTAAAAACCATTACAGCAGAGACCAGAAGCAGTTTCCTGGGCTGTGGGCCTACAGGCAGGGTGCAGGACCCTCCCTGCACACCCTCCCATGAAAACCACCCACTTGCACTCCCAATGGCTGTTTAAATCTGCCTTGGTTGCTTCCAAGCCCCATCAGCCTTGGTACGGTAAAGGCATGAGGGACTCCTGCCTTTTCAATCATCCCACCATTCAAGGTCAATTCATAAAATGACTTTGGAGACACACAGACAGACTATATTTACAACATACATTAGTTGCAGCAGATATTGTGACTCATGCCACATGTTAGCATTTATCAGGGGGCATTTCAGAGAAGATTCCTTTTGCAGATTTGAAGTCATCCATATACCCTGTGTCTAATATGTCATTTGAACTTGCAAAAAAAAAAATTTTCTTTTAATATTTACATTCTAAAAGATATTCTTTCTCTTACTTGAAAAAAGGCTCTCTGGCTAATGGAGTGTTGCCAAATGATCTGCTATGTTGTAAATGGGGCACATAGAGGTGGACAAGATAATTACATTATTTATCAAGTGACTTTTCAATCAAAGTCAAGGAGTCTGACAAAACCATAGGCAAAGTGGAAAAAGATCTTGGTGTGCTTGAGAAAAACACTTCATAGAGTAGGCTCAATTTGTGGCTAGAAAGAAAATATGAGTACTCCACTGAAATGAGCTGACTATTTTCATATTTATATAATTATATATAAACATACAAATCTATTTTTATACATCCATTTCTGTCATTCCAGAACATTTCTATAAAGGTCTGACGTTAAAAGCATACAGAACACTGATAATATCAGTGAATGTATGTTAAAAAAGTGTGGATCCTCATTCATTACATTCAAACTGAGTTTTGTATCTCAGAAGATTTTTTCAATTTCTTCTGAATCATATCTGTGCAAATCTGGGACCAAACTAGTGGAATAATTTATACAGTCACAGATCGGGTGAAAGTAGGACCTGAATAAGCAGATAACCAGCATACAGTTTAAAAAATATTACCATAATATACCCCTTAATGTTAAATGGTAATATCATGGAAGCAAAATTTCCGTTTCTGGAGTGGATGGTAATCTGTCACAGCTTGCAATCTCACAAATAAGGCTCTGCTTTCAGGGATTTTGTATTCTTTTCCAGCATTTGAGTGAACTACAAATATATATATGTACATACATAAGAGTCCAAATAGGAGAAGAAAACAGTCATTTGGATAAATAAACTAGCAACCTCTTCATAAATATTATTCCCCTTCCCTGCTTGCCGTCATTCTCCCTTTTTATTTCCTTTTTCTGGCTGTCATTGCTGTGTCAATGTAAGTTCCCCAATGGACTGACACTAATTCTGCTAACAAGCTGCAATTGTTGTTGATAGCAACACCAAATTCAGGCAAGGCAGGTTCTGCTGGGACAGTATTGGAATGCCCAGAGAAGGTCAGGTCACCTGCTCCAGCCTAACCACCAACTGTTCTTGTGTTGGATAAGGAATAATCTCATACAGAAATGGGCAGGTAAGACCAGGTTTTGGAACTTCCAGGTCTCTGCTGTTTCTGCCTGCATATACATAGTATAATTGTAAAATACCTGCTACTCAGGTGAGCTGCTTAAAGAACAAGCTTATCTCCTTCTACAACTCTTGATATCTGCTAAAGCTCCTAAGACTGCATATACACTCAGTGCAACATGATACAGTTTTTATACTCAAGCAAAATGTCCTGGTGTATCTGTGACACTGTATAAAGCAAAAACAATGACACAGGACAAATATTATGGTTATATTAGAGACCTGACCATTCCCTAAGTTTAGGGAAACATTAAGTAAGGAAACTGTTTATAACTGAAAGGTAAAGTCACATCCAAAAAAGGGTAGTGAAGCTGGTGAACAGTGTAGAGCACAAGCCTTATGAGGATCAGCTGAGGCAACTGGGGTTGTTTAGTCTGGAGAAAAGGAGGCTTAGGGGGTACCTTGTTGCTCTCTACAACTGCTTGAAAGGAGGCTGTAGTGAGGTGGGTTCTCTTCTCCCAGATAACAAGTGATAGGGTGAAAGGAAACAGTCCCAAGTTGTTCCATTTAGGGGAGGATTAGCTTGGACATTAGGAAAAAATTTTTCACTGCAAGGGTTGTGAAGCACTGAAACAGGCTGCCCAAGGAAGAGGCTGAGCCACCATCCCTGGAGGTATTTAAAAGACGTGTAGATGTGGTGCTCAGGAGCATGATTTGGTGGCGGATTTGGCAGTGTTAGGTTAGCGGTTGGACTCAATGATCTCAAGGACCTTTTCCAACCTAAATAATTGTGTGATTTTGTACATAAGAGCAAAATATCTGAGTTGCTCTCATAGCTGATGAGACATAAGAACTGAATCTATCATATCTCTATCAGCGAATGCAAACTTTCTGGAATCTCACCTTCTGTTGCATATGCCTGAGTATGAGTCATTCACAGTTGTTACACTTTGGAATTTGTATTCAACAACCATATTGCTATAAGATGATTATAAGTCACGCAAGCAATGAAAAGATGTGGTGGAAGCAAAAAGCAAATTAGTAATGAAAACACGTTCATCTTTAAAATTGCATCTTGAATTAAAAAAAATAAAATGTGAGTCCTTAAGTATTATACAGACAGTGGTTAATTTTAAAAAATCTATTAATAATTAAATGTCATGACAGTCCAAAATTCTACTGGACTCTTACATTAATTTCTATATAAGCAAACACTGGGGAGCTTGTGTAGAATAATACAGACGCAATTACAAATTCCCTAAGTCTACCTAATTCAGCTAAAAAGTAGCAACTGTTTGCATTAACAGAAACAGAGCTCCTGATGATGGAAACTTGTCACAAGGCCACAGCATCCTGCTCTATAAGAAGTTCCATTAATTCAGAATTTATCTAGCAGCTGAAACTATAATTTCATGCGACTGATGTCATCCTTTTATTAACTGAGAAACAATAAACCCAGGGATGAAAAATCAGTAATCACTCTTCTAACAGCATGAAAAAATTCTCACTGTACTTTCTAGATTGATGTCAAGCAATGGGAAAACATACGTCATGGTTTAAACACAGCCAGAAACCAAGTACCACACAGCAGCTCGCTCACTTCTTTTCCTTCTCTCCCCAAGGCAGGATGTGGAAGAGAATCAGAAGAGTGTAAAACCTGTAGGTTGAGATAGGAACAGTTAAATAATTGAAATTAAGTAAAACATAATAATAGAAATAATACTGACAATAACAATACTGATAATAGCAGGGAACAACAACAACAACAAAAGATAAACGAGAATTCAGAAAACTCAAGGGATGCTCACCACCCACTGGCCAATACCCAGCCCAACCTGAGCAGTGACTGGCCCCTTCTGTGTGACTCTCCCCAGTTTATATACTGGGCACGATGTGCTGTGATATGGAATACCGCTTTGGCTAGTTTGGGTCAGGCGTCCTGTCTCTGCTTCCTCCCAGCTTCTTGTGCCCCTCCTCCCTGGCAGATCATGAGACTGAAAAGTCCTTGATCAGGGTAAACACTGCTTAGCAACAACTGAAAACATTGGTGTGTTATCAGCGTTGTTCTCAGACTTAAGTCGAAACACAACAGTGTACCAGCTACTAGGAAGAAAAATGACTCTATCTCAGCTGAAACCAGGACACCACAGTACTAATATAATCAGGGATGAGGCAGTATTACCACCAACCTGATCTAAACCTTTCTTTGCAAACCCTCATTTCCATTCTGTTTCTTTAATCCAAAGAAATAGAGTATAATAATGTTAGAGTAAACTGATATAAAAAAACAAGATGCTGCAAATACTTCTGAACTTCTACAGGAACTTTTTATTCTACTTTTACTTCACCTCCGCATTATCAAGTGAAAGAAAACGTTGTCATTGTCTTTCTTCTGAATGTGAATGAAGTGAGGCATTTTCTTCTCAGTTCTGCTCTGCCTCCCTGCTTGAAGGATCGATTGCCAACTGGACTTTTTCTTAAATGGACTAGCAGACATTATGAAAACTTTCCTGTATTTTGAATCTACATACATTACATGGAGTCCCTGTTCTAATAACCCTGTGGCTTCTGTTAGATCACCAGTTTACTGTAATCACATCAAGCCACTGCATACCAAGTGCATAGAGAGTTCATAAGCTTATCATAAGTAAGAATCAGCATCATCAGAGGTGGTAGTGAAAGGCATAAACCGGACTGTATCCTGCATGGCAGAGGCAGTAATCCTTCCATGCTGCTCAGCCTGAAACAGCTGGTAGGTAAGGACCAACTGAAGAGAGTAATGGGAAACAAAACCGTAATGGGAAAAAGGAGGAAAAAATTCCCTTTGAAAAAATTTTTATGGCATTGGGATTGTTTAGATGGGAGAAAACTGGGGAGGAAGCACTGCAGCACTGCTTTATCAAAAAAAATGTCTGCCCCTCTTGGATACGTTGTGAAGAAAAGTATATATTTAAATAACTTCCTGGATGTAAAGGTAGCCAGGCTCTGAATGAATTGCTTTTTAAAATTGCAAAACAGCCGTCAGAAATCACACCTTTCAACAGGAAACGAACAGGATTATAAAATAATCCTCAAAGCCCATACTTCCTTTGGCTAACTCTTTGCCCAGTTAGTAATTCTTGAAGTAGTCACTGTTTTCTCCAACTGAATTAATATTTTCTCTTGCAATATTCGAGCTTTCACACTATCTATCATGGAATACCAGCTGGGCGAATATATCCCAGCTTACATTTGGTAGAACCACACAGCTCAGGCCAGGGTATAGTGCAGAGGAGGTCTGCAGCAGCAAACACCACAAGTCACTTCTCACTGGTATTACTGGTGACATTTCTTGTAAGATGAAGAATACCATCAGCAGTTTGTAAGTAACAAAGGAGAAAGTATTTCTCCCCTTCTCCAGGAGGTGTGATTGTTAAGTGGCTCTGAATAAACACTAGTAAGTCAAGCTCTGACACTGCAGCATAAGCTATTCTACCAGTAACCAGTTTTCTTCCCATCTGTCCGATTCTGCCTTCAGACCTCAGGAGCCTGCCACCCCAAAGGCTGCTGTTTACTTTACCAAATTTATCTGAAGGATGAGCAACTCAGGAGACATCCATCAGGTTGAGGCAGTCTGGGTGGGAGGCTGGCTGTCCTTAGAGAGGCTATGAATGATGATGGAGCTAAATTTGGAAGGGTAAATTCTTCTGATGTGACAAATAATCATGCATGAAGTATGTATCGTTGGCTTTTAACTGAAAATGACACCAGCATTTAGTGGGAGCACTGTGGTAGAGATGCACTGAACCAGGTGCCTGAAAACTGAACCATGTCAGCTAGATTGCAGTCAGCACTCCAAAGGCAAAGCACCAGTTGTTAATCTTTGCATGCACGAGGATTGTTGTTACCAGCTCTAGCTCATTTTTAACATCACCAAGGACGTGACACAGAAAGCCCTAAGGCAGGAGATAGAGGCCAATTACACTTAGCCTTTATGGAATAGTCTTTCATTTAGGATTGTCATTGCCACGATGAATTGCAGTCCTCCCATGCCTTAGAATTTGCAGGGTAAGGCTCATTTGCCTTGATATTCATGCAACGGTAAATAGAGATCTTCATAGTTTCATATATTTATCAGAAGCCCCAGAGCTGTTTAGCAAGGAAAATTTAAAAAAAAAAAAAAAAAAAGAAGAAAACCCCAGAGAATTTGCCCCTTTACTTTGGATTCCTTCAACGCCTCAATCAGTGAAACACAGCTAAGCATTGTTCCGTATCCTGAAACACAGTGCAACTAGGGATCAGCACCTTGTGATAACACTCCTAAAGAGTAGTGCCATGCACTGCTGGCTTATTGGCAGTGCACGCTTCCAAAAACCCTTTCACACAGTCCTGATCCAACAATTCACTAATGTCCACGTTGATGCCTGTTAGAGTATCGTACTGACCAGGTGTATGCTCTGCATGGTGCAATGCCACATTTCTCAAGGAAAGCATATGACTGCTACCAGTGTGTTATGCCTGATCATCTTCTTTTCTGCGAGGCTTAGGGAGTTTTAAGAACTTCCTTTTTGCTTGTACAGTATGCAGTTTGGTTCATGCATATATCTCTGACTACACTGAACAAATTCTCAGGGTTATTTATGCTTCAGTGTAAGTGGTTCAGTATGTTCTGCTCAGCTTTTTCATCCTTAGAGATTCCTGCTCTGCTAATCTAATTCTCTTTCAGCAATTCGATCTCTTCCTTTTCTTTTATTTACTCTGAAGTGCAGTCTGTGCAGTGTGATTCTGTTCGGATTATGTACTAGCATAAGTTCTCAAGAGGGTGGTGAGGCACTGGAACAGGTTGCTCAAAGAACTGGTAAATGCTCCATCCCTGGCAGTGTTCAAGGCCAGGTTGGACAGAGCTTTGGGCAACATGGTCTAATGTGAGGCATCCCTGCCCATGGCAGAGGGGCTGGAACTGGATGATCTTAAGGTCCTTTCCAACCCTAACTATTTTGTGATTCTATGATAGTCTGTTAAGAATCTGTCCCTAATAAGTTCTCCCAAATCATGATACAGCTGCTTGTATATGATGCTGTTGCTTTTCTAGGCTTTCTGAGGAAAACATGCTGTCTTTATGAATTATGACTAGTTCCTTTAAAAAACATTTTTTCCTTTGTAATGCTTTGCTTCCTTCTGCTCAAGTAAAAATATTTGTCTGGTTTTTTCTGCCTCTTTTCTGAAAAGATATGCAAGCATGAAAATACTAATTCTCTAATAAAGGGTGAGTTTACTTTGCTTGTGTAGGATAATGGGAAGGCTTCTCTCCAGATACTGAATTTCATTAAAATTTCAGAAATGTAGATTTTACTCTTTTATGATATTTAGCTAATATTCACCATCAGTTCTAAAAATTTTTAGGGGGACAGTTATACCCACACAGAGATCTCATTTCTTTAAGAAACCAGGCTAAGTATGCAGTGGCTGCCCCATGAGCAGAGCTGATGGAAGAGAAGGAAGTTAATAGGGAGGAGAGCACAGCCAGGATATAAAACTGTGTGGGGGATTTTTTTTTACCTTCATTTCCCTAGATCAGTTGAGCTTTTTTCTCACTTATTATAGCCGTGTTATAAATGAGAGGTAGTGCCACCTATTCTGTGTTAGGAGCAGTAATCCCAGCACACAAACCCAGTGACTGGCAGATTTAAGCAGGAAACAGACTGCCACAGAAAATTCTGACATTTTGATAACTATTTTCTTCCTCAGAATTACAGCCTTAAAAGAAAGACCTTGCACTTCTGACCTACAATGGCACAAGTTCTCACCAGGGAGACTAAACAAGCTACAGTATCCCTCAGGAGAGTAGGAACTACTTCCAATTGTGGAAAGACCAAGAGTCTCACATCAAACTTGCCTTTCTCTCCTTCCCTGTAACTCAGGGAACCACTCTGGCCCTGCCGTTTCCCATACGCCCCATCTCCACTCCTTCCTGCCCTTGAGTACCTATAGAGCCTGCCTGAGTCCCACTGCTTGGCAAGACCTGTCATACCCTAGCCAGCACAAAATTTATGGCACAGCATTAACACATGCCACAGCAAGTACAACTTTCTTTGTGCTAACTGCATTCACTCCCCTCTGCTCCTGTCTTTCCTTCTTCTAATTCTTCTTCAAAATACCTTCAGGCCCCTCAGCCCCTTAACAATCATCTAAAAAAGAGGGAAGCTATGGGTTGGGAAGTGAAAGCTGTCAAAATGTAATTAAGCAGCTGCCAGTGATGTCTGCTTTCTATTCTCCAAGCAGATGCATGATGCATCCTTGCTCTTCTTCCTCCATCCCTCCCTTGCTGCCCTATAATCTGCTGTGATCTATTAGGCTGGAAGATGTAGTTAATGTTCCTCCTCAAGGCACAGTCTGTTGGCTTTGTACTTAAGTATTGATAGAATCATAGAATCATAGAATAGTTAGGGTTAGAAAGAACCTTAAGATCATCCAGTTCCAACCCCCTGCCATGGGCAGGGACACCTCACACTAAACCATGCCAACCAAGGCTCTGTCCAACCTGGCCTTGGACACCACCAGCGATGGAGCAGTCACAACTTCCCTGGGCAACCCATTCCACTGCCTCACCACACTCACAGTAAAGAACTTCTTCCTCATATCCAATCTAAACTTCCCCTGTTTAAGTTTGAACCTGTTACCTCTTGTCCTCCCACTACAGTCCCTCATGAAGAGTCCCTCCCCAGCATCCCTATAGGCCCCCTTCAGATACTGGAAGGCTGCTATGAGGTCTCCATGCAGCCTTCTTTTCTCCAGGCTCAACAGCCCCAACTTTCTCAGCCTATCTTCATAGGGGAGGTGCTCCAGTCCCCTGATCATCCTCGTGGCCCTCCTCTGGACTTGTTCCAACAGTTCCATGTCCTTTTTATGTTGAGGACACCAGAAATGTACACAATACTCCAAGTGAGGTCTCACGAGAGCAGAGTAGAGGGGCAGGATCACCTCCTTCAACTTGCTGGTCGCACTCCTTTTGATGCAGCCCAGGATATGGCTGACTTTCTGGACTGCAAGTGCACGCTGCCGGCTCATGCTCATTTTTTCATCAAACAACACCCCAAGTCCTTCTCCACAGGGCTGCTCTGTATCTCTTCTCTGCCCAAACTGTAGTTGTGTCTGGGATTGCTCCGACCCAGGTGTAGGACCTGGTACTTGTCATGGTTAAACTTCTTAGGGTTGGCATCAGCCCACCTCACAAGTGTGTCAAGGTCCCTCTGGATGGCGTTCCTTCCCTCCAACAAATGATGCAACCATTTGAACTGTCCCTGTGAATACAGAGTGCATGGCTCTCTTAGGGGTCCCACACATTGGCAGACACCAAGCCTGCTTCCCTATTACACAGCAGTACCTCTGTAGGTGGCTGTGTAAGTGAGCTTGTATAATAGTTTGGCTTTACTTTTTAAACATCACAGATTTTAGTTCCTTTCTGTGCTAACAGGTATTCTTTTGCCTCAAAGGCTATCATTAATTTGTAATTTCAATACTGTATTGTGTTCCTTGTTCATCTATTTGAGTTCATCTTGTTTAGCTGTCTTCTCTCTGCTTCTAATACTAACTTGCTATTTTTAACTTTGGAGAAGCCTTTCATACAGCCGAATTACCAACTTTACATAATCTCTAGTTGTCTTTTTCCAGTGTTACCTGTTGCATTTTAATTATGATGGTTCAAGAGAACATATATAATTACATAGAGTATCAGTTATCTCCACAATGTGTTGTTCTAACTGTTGTCTTTGAACTACTCAGATATTGTACTGGGTATTTACCCAAGCCTTTCTGTGTGTTGACAGAGTAAAATTGCAATATTGTAGTGTATAAAGCACTACTCCACCAAAACATCATACTACAAAGCAGAGATAGTAAATTAAGAAAAATCTAAGAAGGCTATCGCCATTCTCTTTTACCATACGAAAAACAAATTAGAGAATTCAAGAACCACACAGCGTTTATGTACTTAGTTTTGGATTTTGGTTGGCTTTTTTTCATTAGTTACTTATAGAAAAAAAAACCTAACAAACTGGGTTTACATAAAGCTGCAGATAAGAAACTTCAGATATCTAAACTTATCCCTACAGCCATTTTCAGTTTCAGTTGAGGTAAACAACTGATAAACTGGAAAATCAAATGAACTCCTCCACATTCTAATCTTCCTTTTGAAAAATTAGATGAATCTGCTCAGGATCCAGGGTAGGAGTACTCAGGTTGGGAAGATAAAGGTTTAGATTTGGGCCTTCCCTCATGTGGATACTCTTCTCAAGGCACTGATGAACTTAATGCCAGAAGGCAGTTTCCTCTTTGTGTAAGAGGGTTGTTGAATTCCACCATAGAAATGCTCATGATATCAAATTTTTTCATATCTGAGCACAGTCAGAGTTAAGCGAAGAGGCAAAAAGCATCTAATTTCAGATGATCTCAATCCTTGAAACCCTGGATATGATAGTGATGGACATTATGCAAAACTCATTAGTTCACATACATTTGCTTTCTGAGTATCTGTTGACAGCTGAAGGCATGAAGTTATACACATTCCTCCCAGAGCTGTGATTTACTTAGATGCCATTTTACTGAGCAACTCCTTTCTTCCACCTCAAATGATTCTAGCTTCTCCACTCCATGAGTAACTGTCTTGTTGAGATGGGGTTAATGAACTGCATTTTGGTTCTGAAAATTTGTTCTTTCACAACCCATTTCTGCAGTCAATATTAAAACAACAATGCATCAAAGAACTCATATTGTTGATAACTGACCATCTCGTCTGGGAAGTCACGGGTAAAACTGTAGTTTTAGAATATAAGCCTTAAAAAAAATTGTTTTACATGTTATGCTTTTAAAAACAGATATTAAGCATGTAATATTTGACCATTAGAACAGATTTCACACTAGGGCTGTAACTTATGTAAACACTAACATTAGAGTCCCAGCTGAGCCGTTGCCCTCTGTTTTGCACTTTGAAGAATAAAAGCCAGCTAATGGCTTCCCATATCTCTTTCTACAGCAATAGACTTTCTGAATAAGCAGGCTGCTGGAAAATATAAAATCAAGCAGCTGCATACTAAATACCAGCAGCTGCAGAAGCGCCTTGCTGAGCCACTGATAGTATGTGCCACTTACTTTATGTAGAGTTGTTTGGGAAGGAGATTTGTTAGACAGACAGGCTGCAAACAGAAAGAGAAACATTTTCCTTCCTGGTGTTGTTTTTAAATCCCCTCTCCCACATCCTTTCATGGCTCATTTTTCTTTTTCATGTTAAACAATGGCAGAAATTCATATGATAATACCACTGACATAAAATCTATAGAGTTTCTCAAGTACTCCCTTGTCTGGGGAAATCCCTCCCTCTCCTCAAAAGCAGACGTATACTGGAGTCTCATATTTTGAAACTTGTATGCATGCAGTCTCTCTGTGATGGTGATGGCTGTCCTGCATACAAGGATTTATCAGGGCCAGCAGACACAGATCTCCCAAGGTTGGTGGAGAGAACCTGCATGTCCCACCTGCAAAGGACAAGATCACCCTAGTTGCAGCCCAGGGTTCCCAATTGCAGCAGCTCAAGGCTGCAGTGAGCAGGTCCTACCACTGCTGAAAAAGAGCATGAAAAACAGCAGTTGTTTCAGGCCCCATTGCTTTATTGTCCATCAAAGTGCTCCCTGACAAATAGCAAGCATGGGAGGACTCTCAGAGACCTACTACATATACAGAATCACATATTTCAGATTTTTACAATGATCTGGGGATCTGAGCCCTTGATAGCATTTCCCAGTTTCAAGATTTTAGGGAATGTCAAACTTGCTATAAGTGAGTCACATTAAATCATCTTTAACTCAAGATAGGCTATTAAACAAGCAACTCCCCAAATTCAAAACAAGACAATGCAATACAAAAAGGGCTATAAAGATGCAAGCAGACTGAATCAAAAGGAAATAAATTTCTGAAGATTTAGATCAGATTTAAGGGAGTCTCTTACCTTGAGCAGTTCAGCTAACAAGCTTCCCAGCTGAGGATTTCTCACACAACTTGCATTGTCTTTACGGAAGAGATTCAGCATCTGAGATACCTGCTGACTAACCCCCTGAGTAGATCTTCTCCATAGATATATCCTTACTTCTCATTAAAACCTTTAAGTGGCTTCCAGGCTTTAGATGCTGGCATGCTCTCCAGCACCAGCAGAGACAATCTGCTACATAAATTTTATCCAATAATCTATTGATCAAAATCAGAAATCTAGGAGTGATAAACTCACTGAATTCTCCAGAACCCAAATTAAGGTAATGACAGATTTGATCCCTTCATTCCAGTTTTTCAGTGAGGGAAGCTCTTGCCAGGTCTATCAGAAGGCCATGTCCTGTCTGTGCCCTAGAAGTGCTCCTTACTGGTTCATGGTGGAAGGACAGGGAAGCTGGTAGGATGTCCAGAGCACCACAGTGGAGAACACCATTGCAGTTGCATGTGAGCCTGGGCTGAGTTGAGCATGTCAGACTTTGAGCTATGCTGAACTCAGATTATTAACAGATGAAAGATTCTTTGATTGACAGACCATCCAGATCAAATTCAAATGATTGGAAAGCACAATATGAGTGCAAAGCATAGTACACATCTACTCATCTAGACCTGGTGAATGTTTTCACAGTGTCACACTCTTATCTGGCCAAAGTGGAAAAGAGATGCATAAGCAGGAGAGACAGATACAATACCGATGAGTAAGTAACAGGAAAAAAGTTTGCTATGCTGTTAAGGTATCAATTTGCCTCACCAGTTTACCAGTCATTACACTTTGCCCTAGAACAAGAAGATGCAATCAAGAGAGCTTTACCTAATATATTTGTCTAAACTGTTTCTGAAGTGATGACACTTAATTCCTCTACCCAAGTAGCCTTTAACTAATAGGCCTTTAAAATGAAGGAACCATTTTATCCTTGAGCTCCTGAGAGAGATTAAGCATTATAGTCACATCTAATAGGAAGAAACCTAATAGCTTTATTCACATAATACAAAAATCTCTGCTAATTTTTATGTAGTTTCCCAAGGAGAGTACACAGACATATACCAAAAAAAAAAAAAAACCCAACCCCCAAAACAGTGGTATAATCACACGTACAGAAGTAGAGAATTAAGCTTAATTCCCACAAAAAGACTGACTTTTGCAAACCTTTGACGGCCTCAATACTTCCACCTGATCTCTCAAGTTGGAATGTCCCTGCACTCTTTGTTCTGGCATACAGTGAAACCCCAATTAGGAGACTTTCGTTAAGTGAGATAAGCACTAGTTAATAAATGTGAAGAGGAAATTGAGATGGTATGAGTGTTTTAAAAGATATTTATAAAAGAACAAAAACTGGATGTGTTTTCCTCAAAACTTTAGCCCTCACAATGTACACCAGCATCTCTTATATGCTGGTATATAGAAGGACTTGATTTGTGTAGACCACAGCATAGCGAAATCATGTGCAGGAATGTGCATTCTAACTCAAAATTATTTAAGATCGACATTTCTAACATAGGCAACCAGATTAATCCTTTACAGAATGCCTTTATTTCTTCAGGAGTTTTCTGTTTGTCTTCAGTGTTGTTAGTAGTGGGAAATAAAATCTAACATTTTTCCATTTCTTCCAAATACTTCCTGCCCATTAATCTACCTTATGTCATCTAAAAATATTATACTTTTTAGGTGTCTTGCCAGTGCCCATCTTCAAGACCGCCAGAGCGCCAGCCAAAAGAGAGGAAATATTCTGGATTTATAGTACAAATATGATCAAAACAGGCCCTACCTTCTATTCATACTTCATTTATTCTCCACAGCTGCACTGAATCTGAGCCAAACTCTACCTAGCAACATTTCAAGACTGTAAATTAGCAAGCAGCAAGTAGTTTTTGCTGTTAGACTTTTCCTGGATCCTAAAGCAAAGTTTCTGTGCAATTCTGTTAATTTCAAAGTTTTATTTCAACTTAAGAAACAAAACCTACTATGCTAAGGACAATGACAAGAAACATTCATAGACAGAAAGAAACTGAGCTTCAGAATCACATCAGGCTGAATTATAGCATTTACCTAACAGTGATGTCTGCTGAGTAGTCACAGATAATAATGCAAGTCTGCCAAAAAGGAGACTATTAAAATGTGCTCCTCCCCAAGTGCAGTTCTCCACAATCTCTCTTTCTGCCTGTCAAGTCTTGTAATTGTCACATTTGTTAACTTAAGAAGATATAGAAATCATATAACATTCAGCTATGGAAGCAATAATGAAAATAATGCATTACTTGATAATTCCCAGATCATTTTGTGGAAGAAAAGGCTCAGGTAAAATGCAACGATTCAGTGAAGATTCTGATTTGGAGTCAGATATTCACAATAATTCAAGGTTCAATGAATAAACAGATGGTACTTCTACCCCAGTCATCACCTGGAGTATAGCAACATGAGGACTGTTGAAGAGATTTGCCTTGTCCAGTTTTTACCATCCACATTTTTAGTATCTTTTGGCCTCCACCTGTGAATAAAAAGGAGCATTTTATTGTACTGCTGTGATTTTCCCCTAGAAGTTTTCATCACCAGAAGAACTGAAGAAGTGTGTTAACCTAAGGGTGACTTTAAACCATCATACATATCAGCTGATGTTTTGACAAGGCATCATCAAACTGATATAATGGAGCATCCTACCCTCATCCCCATTCCCTTACTCACCAGTCTGAGAGTTTCTTCCTCAATCTGGAGACAAAGCACTAAGTCTCTGCACCCAAGCTATAAAAATTAAAACATAAACTATACCTGAGAAAGGAACATTAGAATTGTCTGCTTCCAGAAAACTATCCCCAGCCAATTCTTCATCCTCTGATCAGAGACGTGCACTTTCTGCTCTGGTCTGGCTCATTAAGGCCATCTCTATATTCTTTTTCTCCTTCTTTTTCCTAAATGCTGTAAAATTTAGTCTTTGTAAATGTCTGTCCAATTAGAGTATAAAAGTACGAAGAATTACATAGGAATTCTGCTTTTAAAGAAAGCAGCACCTTGAAATATCAAGCACTTTCCTCTGCACAGTTGCTATGAGAATATCAAAACATCTTCTCTAAATCCATTCTCCTGGCCAACACATCACATTTAATGAAGGGCACTGTTTGTTAAAACTCAGCAGTGCTAAACACTTTTTTGTCCTCTATTAAAGCCCTGACAAGTGGTTGAATGATATAGACAAAGGCAGGAGAATCTGGACAGAAGAGAGGAGCAAAGAAAGGGAGACTGCCTTCTCTGCAATCATCTTGCCTCCTTAGTACAGAGGACTACTCATAAATATGATTCCCTCTAAATTTCAACTGTCACAGAGCCATCAGTGTCTTCATGCTGAATATGAATTTCCTGATAAACCTCTCACTCATCTGAAATCCATGTATTGTTCATGTCACTAAATGGCTGCATAAAACAGCTTTTTAATACTGGTGAATTAAGTGCTACATATGGTACAGTATTCCCACAGAGATTTGAAATTTGTTACCTTAGCAACAAAAGCTTGCTAATTTAATATGTATGAGTGTTTACTTTCACTTATTTCTTCAGATGTTTTACAGGTATGAAAATATACTGACAGAAATTCCCAGTTTCTAAATCTAGGATTTTAGTGATTTAGTAAGAGCCAGGGTAGTTAATACCATGAGTGGGTCACATTGCTATTCAGCAGCTAAGCAGAATCCTCTCAAACTGAGATGACCGGAAGTTGCTGTAATTCCCAGCCAATGCAAATGGGATTTGTCCTATGTGATTTCCAGATTATCTGTGCTTCAGATAAGGGTAGTTCTGTTCTGGACCAATTTGCCAGAATCTGTACTGATCAGTTGGCAACAAAACCCCAAAATACCACTTCCAAATGCGCTGTATTCCAGAACCTATAAAATGAATTTAATTTTAAAAGTATGTAAACTAGCACTTTGATTCTGCACCTGGATTAAGAATAAATGAACTATGTTGAGGAATTTATACCTATCAAAGCACCCATAAGGTTTCTGGAAGTTCATTCAACCCAACAACATAACTCAGCTCAGCCTACAGATTATCTGATGATTCTTTCTAAAGGAGAAATTCTCTTACATATCAACACTTTCAGCCATATCTTAAATCAGAATTCACCCTCTATTTGAAGACATGGAATAATATAACATATTTTTAGAAGAAATAGGTATGTTGCAAACAAATCAGTGTGTTTTAAAAAATGTTGATCTTTTGTTTGCAACCCTGGTCAAAGCAAACTATTCCTTCTGTACTCTATAAGTAATATATTCTTTATAATTCATACGGAATTTGGTATGTTATTTTTTAATGTGAAAACATACCAAGACAATCAAGCTGTTTCAGATACCTCAATATTGATAATCCTCATCCCTTATTGATAATAAACATCTGCTATCACTCAGAGAGAGGAAGATGTGACATTGAAGGCAGCAGAAGCGTGTTGTCACCTGCAACCCAGACTGAGTCAAGTACAGCTGAGCCCCAAGGCCCATTTCTGCCAAGAACTGCATGGCCTTTGCTCAACTGTGTGGGAAAAATGTCACTGTGCTGCAGTAGATATATAAGCTAAAACACATAGGATAATAAAAGAAAAACTAAACAAAACAAAACAAAACAAGAAAGAAGGGAAATTGCTGAAATAATAATAGTAACTCAAATGAAAAATAGTCACATGAAATAGCATAAACCCCTGAGAAAACACTGACATCTCAGAAATTAATATTCACCAGAGGAACACATTGAATATACAATGGAGACTCACACTCCCCACCTCACTGCTCACTGCCTAGCCAGCAAAAACTCCCAGAGTGCCTATTCTGGAGTGAATATTTTAATGGTCAGCTTAGTAGTATGCTACTCCTACCTCCTACTGTTGGGCAGTTGAGGTCACCCCTGCTTGCAGGTCTGTGTTCATGGTGAAAGTGATAAACACTGCAAGTCAACTGTGGGGAGGATAGAATTCCCCAAGCACTGCTGAACTTGTTCTGCTTGTTACACCTCTATCCAAAGGTGTTTTGTGCAAGTATATGGTATTATTATAAACTTTCCATAGAAAAAATACTCTCAAACTAGGCACCACTCCACAAATTTTAGAACTAGGACCATGTTGTTTGCTACACTGGCTGTGTTACAGCTGGCTTTTGGAACCTTGGCATCATCTGAGCCCATGATGCTATTGTCCCTGATTTACCAGAGTGTCATTCTACCTAGTGCACTTTCAAATGGTGCGTATCGGCAACTCTGTCAGGAATTAGCATTTATACATTTTTTATATTGGGCGGTCTCTTTTTTTTCCTTTTTTCCTTCTCTCCCTAGAGGTGTTTCATTATCTCCAGATTGTTCTTGTGTTGGCTTCAGGCAGAAATGAAAAAAGAAGAAATGAAGATATGTGCACAGGAACAAAGGACGACAAAACCGAACACAGGCAAAAGGCAACAGTGCTCCACTGAGTGCCTCCAAGCCATTTAAGTAAATTTTACACTGACTTGTAATCATGTAATTCTGATGGTGACCTGAAGCATATGAAACAATAGAGCAGAATTTGGTGCTTTGTTCATTTCTTTCTACTTTGAAGAGAGATCCAAAATTGTTTCAATATGTGCAACCAAGACAGATGTAGACTTCTGGTTTGAGCTAACTGGCAGAGAAAGAAGTGTGGCTCAAGCAGGGCACTCTTTTCTATCAATCTGCAAAACACCAGCTGAAAACAGCAAGGCTGCATCATAACATTAAGTGCTTCCTAACTCATTTAAATGGGGCAGAGAGGGAAAAAGGAGGCATCACTCCTTAGCAGCAGCATTTCAGTTCTTTACCAATGGATTGTGCCTCTCAGTAGGATCACGATCTCCTCCACCCCACTGCAGTCAAGAATACAAGAACACATAAAGAAGCAAATGCACGAACTGTAGTCCAGCTTTCAAGAGGCTGAATGTCAAATCAGTGCCTCAACAAGATGGCACTCTTCTTTCCAGAAATGTCAGCTTGTGATTGGATATCTGTTGGTTTGTTGAGGCCTGTTTGGTGCAGGGGAAAGTTTGCTAGTGTTATTAAAGATTAGAAGATGTGACAAAAAATGCATAAATAAGCAAAATCCTATTCTACAGAGCAGTTTGGTGCACAACACAGATGTACATAGCCAGAATTTCTTGCTCCATCTTGCAGAAGGGAAAGCATTGGTATTAGAAGGAGCAGACCAGACTTACAGCTATTGCATAATTCTAAGATCTTGAGCGTGGGATTGCTCCTTTAAATGGGTGCAAAGGCCAAACATAAAGTCATGTCATAAACTGTCCCAGAAAGCCATACTGCAACTTTGATTTAGGATGACAAAGCCAGCAAAATGCAGAACAAAGTAAGAGCTCTTTTTCAGCTCCAACAAGAAACAGTAGCATCAGCAAGTTCTTAATGCCCCATTGACTTTCCTTCTGCATGATAGCAATACAGACAGTACAGTGAAAAACTAGAAGTAAGAAGAGCTACATAAAATGTAGAATTTTAGGACAATTCTGCCAAGTGCCATCCTATTGAAACACATCTGTTCAGCTACAGAGACAAGATGTGCCAGTTTCAGATTAATCTAAAATAACAGTCCTAAGAATGCATACCACAATCTGCATTAACACAAGTTGGGTGCTAAAATAAGCAAAACAAAATACCAGTAAGTTTTTGACTATTAATTAAGTTTGACTCATGTTAGAAAGAGTAAAGCAGAACAAGTAACAGAAACTTCCTACTGGAGTGCATCTGGAAGCAAGTTCAGCCATAAAATCTAGTCAGAGATTATATAGGGATCTATCACATTGATTTAATACTTGTTTACATTCTGCAACACTTCCTCCGTAACAGTTAGAGGAGTCACAAATATTTACTACCCAGCCACATCCTGCCATTATTTGATGAAGAATGTCTTAAAAGTTCAGATTCTTACATCTGAATCTAGCATGTGTAGGGCTCTGAATGTTGTATTAAGAAAGGAACATAACGGTGAATATGTCTCCTTCCAGAAGAAAGAATATAATGGACTACAGTTGGGTCTAGCAAAAAACAACACCTAAATGCTGCTGCTGATGATGACTGCAAAAAATGTTGCAGTTCTCTGACTTCTGTTTATAGGAAACTCTATGTCTGCATCTGTGCTCATCAGGATAGTTTGCAGTCCTATTCAGTAACTTTTGCCTTGACTGCAGAGCTGAGCAGATCTACGGGTAATTCATAGGAACAGGATTATCCAGGTAATACAGCCACTCACAGTTCAGAGGTAATACAGCCACTCACAGTTCAGAGTTCAAATGTTGTAAAAGACCAAAGGCAAGGAAAGCTCAACCATTTCACTGGGGCAAGCCCCATTGCTTTGCTGGATTTTGTCTTAATTTGTTGGAGCAAAGAAATGCTAGAAAAGAAAATGTAAGTTTTAGATACAACACTACACAAAAAAAGTCCTACTTGACAAATTAAGAAGTGAAATCTCTCATCTCCTACCACAGATTAAAAATCAGTCAGAAGCTATAAAAACCAGACAGAACAAGGCATTTCTTCCCACCACAGGAGGAAGGTTTTAACAGTAAATTGATGTCATTTTACATGTTTATTAATGATAAAGAGAAGGGGAAAAATAATTAAATGTAAAATTTGTACGCAGGTTAAAATAATTTTGCACAGTGGGGACCAAAGAAGGGAGCAGAAAGGATCCTGCTTCAGCCCAGAACAACAAATACAATGCACCAAAAATGCACAGTACTCTATATGGAGAGGAATGACGATAAGTCCTAGGACGAGTTCAACAGACAAAACTGATATCAAGAACACCAAAGTACCCTTGTGAAGAGCCAGTGAGACACATCTTCTCAGATGAGAGTGATAGTTGTAAAGTTATCAGTCTATTAAGTGATGTGGGTAATATATACCTATAGACATGCACTTATGGATAACATATTCATGTATTATGCCATTATTTAATACCTTCATATAGCTTACATAAGCACGTGTTCAGTTCTAATGACTTACTACCTCAAAAAAGTTTTAGTTGAAGTGGTGAAAGATGTATTAAAAAAGGCCTGTACAGCAGACATCAAAAAGAAACGTCAGAGAGAAGCAACGAATACTACAGACAACGGTGCATCAGATGAAAGTAGGTACTGGCATCTCCTACTAACTTTCTGAAAAGTAATTGAAAATGTAGTTAATCTGGAATTTGGAGACATTTATTTTAAAATCAGACTAATCTTATGCAGTTCACTACTACAGTTCAAAAAAGGTAATTGAATTTATAGAACAAAGGCAGCACTGGCCTAATTAAGATTAAAAGCAACAAGCAAACCAAAGCTTCACAGTTTCAGATGTGTACAATTTAGGACTGGAAAAAAAGCTTTAAAAATTGAATTGAATTAAATTAAATAAAAAATTGTCCAGACAAGATTTCTTATGCTTTCCTCTAAAGAATCTGTCTGCTTTTAGAACACAAGAACAGAGTGACAGGTTTCCCCTGGAGTGATGTCTGCTCTTTTTGCTTGTGATTCTAAACTGGGTAATTGGGAATTCACATAAAATTCTCTGACATTAATGACAAAGAAACATAGTGTATATTCCACTGGATTTCCTTAGAGATTAATATAAACAGTTAATACCTTGGGCAAACTTTTTCATACTTCATTTTTATTCCCTGCTGTTTCCAGAATGAAAATAAACATAATGATCCTTCACTGGACAATACCCTCTTCCTAAAAGGTTTTCTTCTGTCCAGTGCAGTACAAAAGAAGCACAACTCGGCTCTCCCATAGCTGCATATACTGCATAGAAAAAAAGCGTGTTCACTAAGGAATTTTTCACAGTCATCAGTTTCAAAGATACCAGGAGAATACAGATCTTAATTTATGGACTGTAATAACTTGCATGATATTTCTTAGCCTTTTTATTTAACAGCCAGTTGACTTTTCCATTTTTTTTAAAACTTTTTTAGAGTAAGTTCCCATTTTCTCATAAAATTCCCAGTGAAAATTAAGGTGGAAAATCATCTGGGCAATTCCAGAAGAAAAAAAAAAATCATATATATATGTATATATATATGTATGTAATGCTATTAGTTGCTAGGTGACAACATTTTTACCTGTTCTGTCAGAGTATTTGCAAAATACTTACAGCCAAGAACATGAATGTTTCAGATTCTTATCAATTCTATATCAGGTGGATATATGCAAAAAGAAAGAAAGTCACGCTTGAGAAGCAAGCTAGTGCTGCAAATGCCAGCAAGAACAAGTTAAATAATGTAGGAGGACCTATTAAAGTTGGAAATGCAGATGGAAGATTATGAAATGAGATTAAATTGATTAAGATGTCAAGCACATTGTGGGAGAATAATCAAAAGAAAAGATGAAACTGCTAGATAGCCATCGTGCCCACAGAAAAAGTGCTCTCATTGCATTTTCAGGGTTAGACAAGCAGAAGAATACAATTTAAGGTTTGACACACAAGTTAAACATTATGAAGTTGGATGCTAACAGTTTTGTAGTGCAGCAGCAGGCAAAACACAGAGCAGAGTTGTAGGAACTATGTCTGAAACAAAAAAAAAGACCTAGAGGAATTCTGAAAAAGAGCAGAGAAATGGTACCATGGATGCCAAGGCAGATTTATACCAACAATTGAACTCATTATATATACCTTGATTAAGGCATTACTGAATCAAGAGATGGTGAAATGTCAACATAGTAAAGCAGAGAGTTGCACAAAAATAAAAATTTCACAGAACTGTATTCTTCCAAAGGATTTTTTAAACTCTGAAAGCAAAAGCAAATAATTTTGACATACAAAAATCAACTAAAATGCTCACATTTTTTATTAATGTACATAAAAATTAAATATGGAATATTATTTTAAAATGAATATTAAAACAGTTTTTGCTTTGATGAATTATGTACAAAGCCAGCCACCTCAAAGTTATATTCAATCTAGTCATACAGTCCCCAAAAAGGAGAATTGGAAAACAAAAAGTGTAATTTTCATATGAAATGAGAAGCGGGCTGTGAGAATGACTCTGCAGACCTTAACCTCACTTTGTGACACTGATACCACACTACTAAGATCTAATAGTAGAGAAACAAAAGCCAATGTAAACCTTCATCATAGTAGATACCAAATGACATGATAGCCCTGACTTGCCAGGATACTCCATGTGAACCAGAGCCTTGAGCACTTGCTGGCAGCTCAGCTGTTGTAACTTCTTGCAGAGAAGAACTCACCATTGGGGTGGCAGTTCCCTGTAGCTTTAAAAATATAGATACCAGAAAGCATATCTTGAATAATTACTCCTCTCAAATAACTTAGGACCATTATGGTAGTATACTTCGCCTGTTATTATGAGCTGTATACTTGGCAGCTACAGCAAAATAACTGGATACTCATGCACAAATCAGGCAAATCATAAACCAGGTATTAAGTCTTATTTAAAACAGCACAGTGCATTAGTGCCCAATTGCTTTCTTAATCACCTTTGTTCTGTACAGAGCATCCTCTTAGTCATTCCTTTCCCCTATACATAACAACCCCCATATAATTATTCTGCTTTAACGCTAAACTATTTTGGATTAAGGAAGCTCCTCCTCTGCTCTCAGTGACAATTATTCTCTTCGGTACAAGAAATTGGTTACTTTTTCCCAACAACAGAGCTGACGTCCATTGTGATATCAAAAATGTTTTTTTGATTAGTTAAATGGTGATCATTTTCAGAAATCATTATGTGATAATTATACACCTTTTTTGATACTATGTTTTCAATGAATTTGTCTCCATATATGGTGTTTGCAAATTTCTTGCTGGGCTCTAAGCTTAAATCTTAGTAAAATAATAGAAACTACACCAAGTTTCTTTGCCTGACACAAAACTCAGATCTGCCTGTCTTCACTGTCACTTGCTATCTATGAAAATGGCTCTCATTGAAATGTCTTTTGATTTCTTTCACCGTACTTGAAAGTAATTTGTTGATTCTGCAGCTCTTTTAATGTTCAGACAACCTTATTTGTCTATAGCTACATAGTGGCCAAGGCAAAATGGGATTAATGGTCTTACCATGGCTCCAAGTGAATATGCATGCATCCTGAAAATGATTAGCATAGTGCCAACAAGTAAGAACCCCCTCTGGCAGCATGAGTAATAAAATGAATTAATAAATAGGTGATGCCTAAAGTTATCCTGTCTTTGGAGGCTACCCATGCTGAAAAATCAGGGATGCTGTACAGAGTGTATAGGTATATACTGTGCTGTATAGATGAGTGTAGAGTATTGACAAGGGGGAGGCAGCATTGTTACAGACTGCAGCACTCTGCAGTTGGAGATCCTGCACTCTTTGAAGTGGTTTTACAGAAAAAAAAAACCATAGACACATACTTGCAAGAAAAGAATACATTTACCACTTACAGAGGAAATTACCTATATTGCAAGGAGTATAGAATGGCAAACCATGGCTCATGGAAACTTTATCTCTATAAAAAATCCTTTCATCATGTATTTCATTCAGAAGTAGAATGCCCTCATTCTTTCATTTAAATATCATTGAATCAGTATATGCTGGTTTCAATCTTTGAGTTGTGACTCCCCGGGCTTTGAAGCTAGTGATAATTCATGGCTGAATAGTGTTAGTCCAGACCAAATCAAGCAGAGCAAATGCCACTTTTGCATAAGAACAAATCTGTAAGTCTTGCTTAATGGTTCCTTTCGATGGAAATATTTATTCTTTGATGAGGAATATTAATGTAACAGAAATGGGATATGTAATATTGATCTGTGCAGATTATGAAATCTTAATATTCAAAGAACTAAGAGGTTATTTCAAAAAACTTTAACTGCTGAGCTAATCTATTCAATGATGAGTTCAAACTCAATCTGAGAAGAGATGAAGCTGAAATATGAACTATTTGTTCCAACATCTTGTTGCTGTTCCAAGACTTCGTAGTAAATAAATATGCACAGTAAAATCTCTCTATGTCTAAGTAATTATTTCAGCTTTTTTGTGAATTGAGCAGTAAGTAGGTCTGATTGGGTCTGCCAAACTAATCTGCAATTATAAAAATCATAAATGAAACAGAAAACATTTTCATTAATTGCAAAACAAATGTACTGAATATCAGCAAAGCTCAATGTGACAGGAGTGCCTTTGGATTTAAGTTCTTAAAGGGGTAAAATGAATTAATTTTATTGTTCTTAGGAGCCAGTTATCCACCTATGCTACCTTTTGTTTTAATTAACATGAACAGGAGTTTCAGATTTATTATTTGTAACATGTCTGGCATTCTATTTCACCTTTCAGAATCCTTAGGCTTCCCTCATCTTTGTCATTGCTTAACTTTCATTTTTTTCTTACTGGCCTTGAAGACAGAAATTTTGATATCCCCTGGGCAGAGCTACATTGCACACCATTCATCCTCATGTCTCACCTCACTCCGTTAGCTTCTCTGTCCCACTCTTAACCAGAAAGTAAAATTCCCAATTGCTTTCCTGCAGCTGAAAATATTCCTAGGTAAAAACTCACCTTTTCCAAAGAAAAGTATGAAAAGTGACTGCAACAGTCAGAGAGCAATGTTCATTTCTGTTCTGAAGATAATTTCTTCTCTCTGAGCCAACTAGCTCCCAGTCTGCCACTGACCCCCACAATGCTGCAAGCTTTTAGGTTTTATTCTCATTGTCTTTCACTTCTAATCCATCACCTATTCGGGAGCAGTACAGCATGAGAAAGCTTTCATATGAAGAAGGAGGCATTTGAACTTCAGCAACACCCAACTTGTTTCTATTTTATGGGGCTAGTGAGCTACGTAGCCTTCTCTCAGAAGAGAGGACATTGAGCAGAAATCAAGGAGGGCAGCTGACCTAGTCACCAACAATCTGAATCTCCTTTCCAAAGAAACTCGGGTCAGCCTCCTGCATGTCCCTGAGGAAGCAGGAACCAAAGGTGAGGATCTCTTCTATGTTCTTAGGTGAGTAATAATCTAAATGCCCCAAAAGTGTTCACTGAAATTGGCTCAGAGTTTTCTTTTAGCTTTTTCAAAATCCCAAGATGAGCAAAACAAATCTCCCACCCAGCTACATGGTTCTGATAAGAACCAACAGCAGAAGCTGAGAGAAAACAGAAAATGAACTGGGAACAGCATTGTGAAGTTTTCCCCACTGCATATTTCCACCTTCTGGCAAAAGGCATTTCAGAGCCCTCCTAAATCACAACTTGTATCAGTGTCCTTGTTTTTAATGATTTGGTTTTTTTTCATGAATACATCTTTAAGCCTTCTTCGGCTTTCAAGGTTCACATCATACTGTAGCCATGCAAGAATGGAAATGCTCCTGCCTGGTAAAAACTTACTTTCTTGTATGTTCTGTAAAGCTGTGTGTGATCATTTCAGTAGCTGCCCTAAAGGTCTCATCCTGTGAGAAATAACAAAAAGTCGTTCCTTACTCGCTTTGTGTATGATATCTGTAGGTTTATATGATTCTGTCTGTTCACCCTCCCTGTATCTAGCAACTGTTCTGTGCATTTTATCATCTTCAACAACCTTCTATACTTAAGACCAAAGACACACAGTATTCAAAACACAAATACACAGTGGATTTTAGAGTGATATAGTGATATTTTCTGATTTGTTCACTGGAGTCTTCCTACTAATTGTTTAATACATCATCTGCCTTTTTGACCACTGCTGAACATTGAGTTGACATTTGTTTGAACTATCCACAAAAATGCCAAGATATATTTCCTGAATTGTAATAGCTAATTTACAGCCCTTTTTCCTGTATAGTAAGGGTGGATTACCTCCTTCTTCCCTCTACCTCCCATAACTTGGCACAAATCAACACTGAATTTCATCCGGAAGTGTAGTATAGATTGATCAGCCTCATTAGATCCTTTTGCAACTCTTTATGTCCAAATTCTGTGCTTAAAAACAAAAATGTTTTCATACTGTCTGTAGATGTTTTCTTTTCCCTCATCATTGCTTTTCCAGATTCTTTGTGAATTTTCATCCTAGCCTCTTGGCCCAGAAAGCCAATCATATCCTGGGCTGCATCAAAAGGCACATGTCCAGCAGGTCAAGGAAGGTGATCCTGCCCCTCTACTCTGCTCTCGTGAGACCTCACTTGGAGTATTGTGTACATTTCTGGTGTCCTCAACATAAAAAGGACATGGAACTGTTGGAACAAATGCAGAGGAGGGCCACGAGGATGATCAGGGGACTGGAGCACCTCCCCTATGAAGGTAGGCTGAGAAAGTTGGGGCTGTTGAGCCTGGAGAAGAGAAGGCTGCGTGGAGACCTCATAGCATCCTTCCAGTATCTGAAGGGGGCCTATAGGGATGCTGGGGAGGGACTCTTCATTGGGGACTGTAGTGATAGGACACGGGGTAACGGGTTCAAACTTAAACAGGGGAACTTTAGATTGGATATGAGGAAGAAGTTCTTTACTGTGAGGGTGGTGAGGCAGTGGAATGGGTTGCCCGGGAAGTTGTGAATGCTCCATCGCTGGCAGTGGTCAAGGCTAGGCTGGATGGAGTCTTAGGTGACATGGTTTAGTGTGAGGTGTCCCTGCCCCTGGCAGGGGTATTGGAACTGGATGATCTTAAGGTCCTTTCTAACCCTAACTATTCTATGAGTCTATGATCCTAAATGTTTTAGATAAGCTTCAGTGTTACATCCCTCTAATTCTGAGCTTTATTCCACTTACATCATGATCTATAAGGAGCAGCATGGGGGACATCCGAAACATAAAAGGGAGATTTAAAGGAAAAGAAGGCAACAGAACTGTTGTGTGTGAGACTGTTTACATCTGAGATTGTACCTGTGACTATTTTCAAATCAAATGTATCTGATTTCTCTTCACTCTTTACAAGTGGTGATCACAAATATATCTAAAGTCAAACCTGTTGATAAATGTGGGAGCTGAAAAAAGAAAGTGTATCTATCCACACGAAATTCACTGTCACCGCAGCATCAGCTCCACCCCAAACAAAATCTGAGATTCAAGAGAAGGGGAGAGAATCAATGGAAATTGCTGCAGACAGCAATAAGCTTGGTCATGGGAGGCACTGCTGGTCAGGAGCCCAATGGCTCGTTTTGTTATCTAGCAAAACTGTAAGTTTTTAATTAAGGTTAGAAAACTTTTTTCCTCTTTTATGTATAGCTCCAGGTACATTGCTCAATATGTGGCAACATTCTTGTGAAGGTAAAGGAGTATTTCTTTGGTTTCTCTGGCACATCACCTACTCTGCTGCCTGAACTCCATTCCCTCGTGTGCATTCATTTTATAAAGCATACTTTATGTAAATGATGATATAACATTCTCCTCCTCCTCTGGATACATGTTTCATTTAATACCGAACACTTAGATGGTTCAGCAAAGAAGCAGTATTCGCTGGGAGGTGAAATTTTCTTCTTATCCTTCCAAAGCAAAGTTTCTTTTTCATTTGTTTGTTTTCCCCTGATAGATATTTCTGTAGCATTGAATACCATAATCTGTGAGCATTTCATGAACCATAATGAGTTCTCACAGTATCACCCTGGGAGATACTGTAGACTTCAGATTGCCTCACCAACCAATCCGTCTCAGGCTCCTAACAAAATGAACAAGACTGTGAAAAATAAGGTAATTAGATAACAGTGGTTCAGTATTGTGTAACAACTTGTAAAAAAGACAAGAAAATCTATAACATTCAGCTCTTTGGTGTTCTGCAGTGAAGTGCATAATATTTGCAGTGCATAAGACAGGTACTGTCTTGTTCTCAGTACACACCTCTGGAAATTCTCCTGTCTTCACTAGGCAGAGCAGATGTTCACATTAAAATCCATTAAAGGCCATTAAGAACTCAGAGGTTGCTGGACCATTCATAACTTAAGCACTTACAGAAATCTCACAATTGAGAAATCCTTACATTTCACTGAAAATTCAGTTGTACCAGAGAAGCTTTTAACTGCTGAATCACCAGAGTTATTTGGGGTATTCATTTTATGGTTCATTTTTATGCTTTTAAAAATAAACTTGAATTAGAGCAAAAATGTTGGCTCTAGTGTGAGTTTACAGGTGAACTATATAATCTTGAGGGCAATTCACTACAAATAACATCTTACTCACTTGGCTCATTTCTGAGTACTTCTTTCCTTGACCTGTTTTCATAGATTTTTCTGTAAAGATATCAATTGTAATTGTCTCTATTTGTGAGCGCAAGTCTCACAGAATGGATCACAGATATTTCAGGGTTTCAGTGACTATTTCCTGCTTCAAATGAACAAACAAACAAAACATCTTATTTCTTATTGTTCTCCACCTTTTAAATCATATTCTCTGCCTAATTCTTCTGACGCTTCCTCTCTCATACCCTCATCTGTTAAAAAAAGGCTCAAGTCATACAGTTTCAGCCTGTAGGTCACATTCAAGACTCAAACAAGTATTAACATTTGTAAGACACATACAAACAGCTCACCTAAAACAGAGCTTCCACTTGTTACCTGTGAGAGCACTACACCGTACAGCAGTTTTGTTAGTGCAGATAACAGTGCCGTGTCAGTACAGGAAACATAGTACAAATAACAGCAGTCAGTTCATAAAAGATGTAGAAAAGGTCTGTTCAGGATCTGGTCCTAAATCCACCTGAGCAGTAATCTGGGTCAAATGCACTGATATAATCAGATCTGTGGTTCTCTCTCTTGGTTAACTCTCCTCCTAGGCCCTGTGTTAGCTGTTTCTCACCATGTAAAAGTCACTTAACTCTCCCATTCATCACTGCTTACAGGCGCATTTGCTGCTTCTCTGAGAACTTTCCTACTGAGTGTATTTGTCAAGTGAGAGATCTCCCCTGCTTCAGTCACATGAATCTTAAGTAAAACCCTTGCTGCTTACAGATGCCAGGAGAGAAAAGATTCACATCCCTTTCTGCCCTATGAGTCTGCAACGACTCAGAAAGACTCAGCTAGAGATTGCCTTGGCAACCACATGTAATTGGAGAAAAACCCAAAATAATGTTTAGTCTTCCCACAAATATAACTGAGATCTTGTGAAGTCTATCACTTGAAGCAAAATGGAAACTCTCTCCCCATACTTATTTTATAAGAAGTATTTCTGTCCTAGCAGCAGAGGACTCCACATAGACTTTGTACAATAGCTGGTTTGTTATCAGCCCATGACAGATAAGTTAGAAAGGTGTCACCATGTAGGAGTCACCCCAAAAGAGACTTTTCCAGCCAAAGCAGAGCAGGCTATTTCCCTGATGAATAAAGAATAGGAAAGGAGGATGGCATTTGAGATGAGGAAGGGAAGAGACAGCTGGGTGCACATCTGCAATTCAGTACAACTTCACAGCAATGACAAAAGGGTGGGTGGGGGTTTTGGCAGCACTTGTAGAAGGGCAATTCCTTTCCTTCAATTCCTTTCTTTGACCAAAATCAAAGACTTCGGTCTTGTGAGGTCTGCCTGTCTTTGCCAACAGACAGCACTGAGGTAAGCTATGAGAATGCTCCAAGATTCCTGGTACTGTTTTAGAAGTATGATACTGCTTTTCTTGACTAGTCAGAAGAAGCTGAAGAGATAAAGATGAATTCAGAAAGGAAACAGCTGATGGATTACTGGCTGCTCTGCATCTGCTGTCATCAACTCAAAAATATCCACATCTGATATGTGAGCAGGGACATCCTACTAACATTCATCTGAATTCAAGACTCTTATCTCATTTTTCCTCTCCCTTCCCACCTCTACATAGCTCCACACTAAAAGGTACGAAGTACTTTTATATCTTTATTTCCCATGTTATAAAAATTTGTCCTAACCAGCATTTCCAAAAATGGAGAGCTCAGAGGGTCCCTTCCAAATTAAAGCTTTAGGCAAGGATATCTCTAGGTTTAGTTTTTTGTTTAGTTTTTGCTTTTTCTTAATTGCCTAGATGAGACATAAAACCCTAAAGGATACTATTCATACTTGCTAATGAACTGCACTTTTCCTGTCTCTGAAGAGACAACTATGTAAAATCCCTGAAATTGCACTAAAGTTGAATTCAGAGAACAGAGGGGTATTGATCCTTTTGAACATTAGCATACACAGAAATAACTCTCTTTAACATAGCGTTATAATTTTTGTTTTAAAAATGGATTCCTGTCTAGACATGTACTAAATCTCTAAAGCAGTAGTTAATAATGTGTGAAGAGTAAATTGTAGCGCTCAGTTTTGAGACCGGCCATTCTTCTGCTTTATTGAAATACTGTGAAGCACAGAGATTCACAGAGAAAATGTGAAACACTGTAGTAGGAGGAAAGAGTTCTGACAGCCTTATTGATTCCCTGTTTTTCTCTGGTGCTTTTATTCTCCACTCTTGAGCGCTCTAGTCCAAGGCGCTTAAAATTGCAGCATGCTCCATAATACTATAGATTTCTAAAGTTTACACTGTAGCTGCAAAACCAATTTGCTTCTCCCTCCCTGTGCCATCTGCTTTTTTCCTTCTTTCTTTCTTCAGAGCACAATTGCTAGCATCATATCTTCAATATTCTGTAGTACAAAAATGAAGCTGATTACAGCTGGGATATTTGGGCGGCATTAATGAACAATAGAGTAGTTCCCTCTCCTGGGTTGGGCTCATATCTACCAAGTCCATCAAACAAGCTCTAATGACTCTAACAAACACTGCATCCAGTTTGGGGTTTCTCAGGAAGAAGAGGGAGGGAAAAAGTCATTTGCAGCAGGAGGACAATCAGGCAGTGCTCTTAGAGCAAGCCCAGTACTTCTGGGTCCTATATCATGTCAGAGTTGCAGGGCTATTTTGGTAGGAGACAAAATGGATCAAAACTGTCTTCTCACAGATTTTGCTTTCTGAGGTTCAAATTAATCTACCTGCACTTTAGCAGTCCTTGCTCTCATAACCTTGTAATACATGCACAGAAAAGCATCATTTTTTCCATGATCTGGGAGTTAACTAACCTCTTGTGGGCCAACTCTATCTCTGTGAGATTTAATGTAGTATTTAGTGGTCTCTCAAAGCCTACGCACACTTGGGCACAGGCAATCTGTGAAGCTGAGTTTGCTTAGACCTGGGCTATAGAATAAAAATGATGATAAATCTTTCTACATCTTTTTATTTCTCTGGAAACATGAGAAATCATACAAAGAGAATCTGATTTTGCTTCTTCTTGTACCTCATGAACAGAATTGCTTTATAAGTTCAGGTCAGTTAAACCTAGATAAAACCGCTGAAAGAACTGATGAGCTGATGGTCAAAATTGGCATGTGAAAACTTTGGTTTTGCCACAGATGCCTAAATTGTAAATAACTGACCCTGTGGAAAGCAGCATGATGGAAAGAAGATACATTTTGAATGAAAACACAAACTCACCATTTATGTGAAAGCCAAGCACTTTGAGGGAATCACAAAGATGTCATGAGTTTAGGACTGCGATACATTTCTGTACTGTATATTTGTTCAAACTAGAAATCTCTTAGACCTTAGGCTGACTGGGAAGAAGGATTTTCTATTTTCAGAAAACATGCTTAATGCAATGTTAATGTTTGTATGCAAAGATATTAGGAAAACTGATTATCTTTGAATAGCCTATGTGTATATAACCTCCAAACTAAAGGTATCCAACAACTCACACCTACCTGTTGAATTATCTCAGCTGCTCATGCCATTATTAACCTGAAAGGTACCACCACAAAGGGCACTTTCCAGGGAAAGCAGGGATCAGCTTCACCCACTTTAGGGAAAATCAGGAAAATTACTGAACAAGTTAAGGTGGTTCAAGATAACGCTATTAAAGTTTAGGAGAAGATTAGAAAATGAAATATATCTGAGGTGATAGGAGAGGATGTCAGTCTCTACACTTGCCTTGTTTTGACTACCATTTATGCTGAGCTGATGTAAGTAATAATCAAGAAGCTGAAGCAGCTAGCTTGGCACTTCAGCAGGTTTTGAGTAAACTACCATCCTCCACAGCAGAACTGTGGGGTAGTAACCACCTGCAGAGGGGTGGCAGGAAAGACGGAACACTTTTATCTCAGATCATTACATCTATTTCACTGCAGTGACTGTGCATTTTAATGATTGGTCTTTGACAAACAGCAATTAGTATGCTGTAGAGCTTGAGAGACACCTAGAGAACTGACATTTTTCTTATTTGTCTGAAGGAAAGGATGGAATGATGAGTGAGCAGAAATCTCTCAGAGAAGATGGAGAGGTAAAAGTGAAAAAGAGGGAATTGAAAAGTCACCAGGGAATTTTAAAAGGCACCACAGATGTGAACTCTGAAAGGCAGGACGGAAAAGTTGTACAAGAAAAGAAAAGGCTCATAAACCCTACCTGATGCTCCTAATCAGTATGACAGCAGTTGAAGCAAAGTAAATGTTTGCAGGCTTTTCCCTGTACAGATCTCTTTCTCAGACAAAGCAAGGTGCACTGGTGCTTTCAAACCATATTTGTTCCTCTGTTTGCCTACATCCATTTGGAACTCCATATCTGTTCTGTTGGCTTACCAACGTGTGGACTTCTGGGAGAAAGTAAACTCAGGTTAAAGAAGTCCAGATTAAAGAAGCACTCTGGTAATGCAACAGCAAGATAGTTGTGCTGGGTCTCCACTCCCAGGACCTGGTATTGGTGGTGTCAAGCCACTCCCATCTTCCTGCTCCCTCTTCACCCCTATTTTTTCAGTGAGTTTTCAACTTTTGCAGTACCCTGATGTGCACACATACACTGCTGGATTAGCGCTTTCAGCTGTACTTCAGTAAAGCACAGAAATACTATCCAAACCCCAGGAAACCCAGTAGATATCACATAGGAGCCTACACATGATGCTTTCTTGGCAATTTGGAGAACCATCTGAGGCTTAAAATCCTTCCTGGAAAACCTCTTTTTTGTTTGTTTTGGTTTTTTTTTCCTTTCTTCTCTTTAAAGCAGATTTGTCCCTGGAAATCTGTTTTCTCCAGACTTTCCAGCAGAAAGAGACAGTCTTCTGCCACTTTTTGGTGGGATGGGTCCTATGACTGGAGTGTTCAAATGGAAAGTTATAGGCTCTTTAGGAAAGACAGGCTGGGCAGACAAAGAGGTGATGTAGCTATCTATGTCAATGTTAGGCTGGAATGTATGGAACTCTGCCCCAGGAAAGCTGAGGCTGTTCTGCTTGGAGAAGAGAAGGCTGTGTAGAGACCTCATAGCAGCCTTCCAGTATTTGAAGGGGACCTACAGGGATGCCGGAGAGGGACGGAAGGACTACACCAGGGACTGTAGTAATAGGACAAGGGTAAAGGGTTTAAACTTAAACAGGGAAAGTTTATACTGGATATAAGGAAGAAGTTCTTTACTGTAAGGGTGGTGAGGCGCTGGAACAGGTTGCCCAAAGAAGTGGTAAATGTTCCATTCTTGGCAATGCACAAAGCCAGGCTGCACAGAGCCTTGGGCAACATCTGGTGTTAAGTGTCCCTGCCCCTGGCAGGGGGGTTGGAACTAAATGATCTTAAGGTCCTTTCCAACCCAAACCATTCTATGATTCCTTGCAGCAAGGCACAAGTGTTAGCAAGTTCTTGTGTTTCCATGAATTACACAGTTTAGAAATCCCACAGGCTGATATCTTGAAAACTTTTGATGCAGCCAGAACTGCATAATACTATGTCCATAATAATTTGTAGCAAAAATCTTTATTCTAAATGTTACATCCTGCATTTGCAGTTCAGAAATGTACACCTGAGTCCTGCAGGCACACAAGCATGCTCCTAGATTTACCTACGTGGGTTGTCCTTTAGGTTGCACCGGCACTGGTAACTTATTCAGACCAGGAGGATGAAGTAAATCCTCCAGCTGTCCCTATTTCTTGTGCTTTGATTCATGTGGTGCGGAGATTTTCAAGAAGGTGGACCTCATGTAGGTCCAGCTGCAGAGCTGATCCCAACTGCACCTCTGTCTCTGTGCATGGACACTTTGACATCCCTCACATCAGCAGAGCCTCTGGAATGCAACAGGAGGATTTAGTAATTCCAGTTTGAGTTCTGCTGGAGTGAGGCTTGTATAGAGATAACAGGAATGAGCTGTGCTGTGTCTCCTGCCACAGTGAAGAGCAGATTTCAAGTCCTGCCCTGGATTTCTTGGTTCTTAGGACATGAGCATTACTGTGCAAAAATTCCCAGGTCACGAAAGAGAAACCCAACACTTAAGCATTTGCACTTCATGCTCTGTTCCCTGTCACTTCCCATTCTGCTTCTTATTTGTCAGACCTGCCCTCAGCTCTGCATTTTTCTTTAGGGCTTATTTTAAAACAAACTTTACAATACTGTAAAAATATTGTTACAGAAATATTACTAGGAACAAAATAATATACACACTAATAGGATACTGACAACATTAATTGTGCAAGATTCTTATTTTTTTAATTTTATTTTCTGTAATGATAGATTTTATTTTACTGTTTGAGCAGTAACTCTTTTCATTCTGAAATCGCTTAAGGGAGACACTCTTATGTTCTTTTGTGTAGTTTTTTATGCCATTAACAATACCATTGAACTTATTTCGGCTGCTCATGGACTGAGATAAAACTAAGACTAATGTTATCACATTCTTTCCCTTTGCTCATAGGTCCAGACCACAGTTATTCTTTCTTTTAATTTCTGTCTGGGTCACACATATGCAGGTAAAATGAAAGTGGCAGCCGATATCATCTTCTACATATTCTGCCTCAGGAAAAGCATTTGGGTTTCCTTCTGTTTCCTCAAGGGCCATAACAAAATCCCACAACTAGACAGCTTCCCAGTCTTTGCAACTCAATGGGCCTCTAATGCACAGCGTAAACTCACATTTACCCTGTGGAATTGCGTTTAGGTCAGTCTTGTCTAGAACTGAGTCCTATTAAATGCTGAAGTGCCAATCACAATGCAGGAGTTAACATAAAACTAATTAACAGAAAAGTATCTAAAACAAAATCCAGCCCTAGATACTACATTTTATTTTAGAAAAACAACAACAACAAAAAAAAAAAACAAAAACAAAAACAAAAAAAACCCCAAGAAACAAGGATGAACAAAAATAATTCCTAATTTAGTTTCCCCCAAACATTGACAGCCTTAAACAACCCATCTATATGGTGCTTTAAGGTCTGCAGCATTTCAACTCCGTTTCCTCCTAGCTCAAGACAGTATATCAAATTCAACTCTTCACATTTCTTAAATCCCAAGCAATTCTTTGGACTTCTGTGAGTTCCACTCTATTATTGTATAACTGAAATTCATTTAATAATCCAAGATACCTCCAGTCTTCTTTATTTCCCTCTCTGGTTTAACTGCACTAAGTCTGGACATTATAATCAAAATCCCATATCACAGTTTGCCTTCAAGACATTTTAAATGGCGAATGACTGAAAAGTACCAGGGCATGGAGTGCTGCCATAGAAGAACTAACCTGTGAGCAATTCAGGCATAATTTCTTTACAAGAAGGGCATTATGGAATAAATTGCTTGGGGCACTCAGGCAATGAGGCAGGCAGGCATCATAAATCCTCTGTGAAACATAAACTGGGCAGTTGAAAGTGGGAGTAATGACGGAGTTTGATCTCTCTGGTTAGGGATGTCGTTTAAGCTTGTGATGAATAAATGTCCTGATCTAAAGGTGCACAATGGGTAGCAGAGGGAAAACCTAGGTATGGTGCGAGGAAGAGAAAATAACAGACCTCTTCCCTGCATATTGCACCCAGCTGTGAAACAATCCTGTTTAAATACTGCCAGCAGCCAGAGCTGCAGTCTCCAGATAAAGATAACCTGATTTTACACGCTTCTTTTGCAAGGGGTAGTTTTATGTTTCCTCACTCAGTTCTCGTCTTACTGGAAAGTTAAGCTGGGAGGAGAGGTTGGGGTTTTGTCTGTTTATTTTCTTTTCTTTTTCCTTTTTCTTTTTAAACTAAGTTTGAAGGACATCATCTCTTGCCCTTTCAGCTTCGTAATTGAATCCCAGAGCATGGTACATTACCTTTCAGGCTGCACAAATAAACCGTTTGGTCTTGGTCAGATATAGTTGTCACCTCAACAGTTCAGCACCTCCTCAGATGAGTAATGAGTGGGTGTGAAGAAGAAATCAGGCTTTTTACTACATGTGGAGCTTAATCTAAAGCTTCAGTAGGGATTTATTCAGGGAAAGACACTGGCACAGAAAGCAAATAAAATATAACTGAGAAACTATTGGAGGTGTATATTCAAATATTTGAGTGAGTTCAAAATTATGAGGGATGTATGAGCACACGAAGGACCACAATACTTTTACAACGACATACAAGAACAAACCATTATATGAAATAACATTCAGATATACAGCATCGCCCTTGATTTCTCTAAATCTTAACAAGGCTCTTGCATCTTCAGCAGGTGTTTTGGTTTGGGTTCTTTTTCAAATATATATCAGACCAACTCAAGTATTTAAATGTATTTTTCTTTTATCTGGAACCAATGACAGCTTGTTCTTCACCGATTCCCTTTTGCCTGTCCCTTATAAAGGGACATGGAGTAAAAATTATATTAAATTCTTTCTGCTCACATGATGATTTACCATACTAGCCCCAAAGAACCACTTACAATATAGCAGGAGCATTTTTCAGCCTTTCTAGCTCTGTACTTGAAATGCACCCAAAGTTTGTTTGCATCATTTGTTTGCAGTTGTTACTTTCAAAACGTAAGCGTCTTGGATATGTCTGTTTCAGACTTAAACTCTAGGTCAGCCTAAAGTCCAAAGAAGCTGTATTCAGGCTCTACCCAGGGTTTAGTTCTTGATAACAATCACTGAAAACAAGAGGAGATAACAAGGAAGAAAACACAATTCCTGTTGCTTTAGTAATGATGGATCAATATTACCCTTGCACAACTTGGAAGCCCATTGCTGCTTGCACCTTTTCCTGGCCAAGCCTATTTTCCTACTTTTTATGTCCATCAGCCAGGCAGCTCAATCGCACAGTGATTTCTAAATATGGCTGAGAATGGGCTGATTCATCCTTTCCACTGCTTACAGGCTTGTATCTTCAGCTTCCCCTTGAGCTTTTCCACAGGTAGTTTCCCATTCTTGAACAGAGTCTGTTCAGAATGAAGGGTTTTCTCATGGGTCATTTTCCTTTTCAGACTGCCACTAAACAACACTTTATCATGGGAAATACAGCATATATACCTTAACTCACCATGGTCATAAAGCTCTTCCTAAATCTGACATATTAATAAAACAGAATTGCCACTAAAAGTTATATTCTAGATTACCTTCTCTTCCTCTCACTCATACACTCAAACAACCATTATCAATCTGGAGTAGGGGCAGGATTTCTGCCAGAGAAGATTTTCATGCTAATAATTGTGATACGCAGCCCTACAGTGACATCACTGTAAAATCCTTCACATCTGCTTTCCCCACCTCTCTTTTCACTGTTTCAGGGGTGTTTTGCTAAGTGCTGGCTGCTAGATGAAGTGCAGCATTAGGATATCAGACTTATGATGGAAATTCACCTTTCTGGGAATGAGAAGATTCCTCTTCATTTAGCTTTGGAATGTGAGCAATAAAATGATGACTGAGTCTTACCCAGGAGGACCACGCTGCACCGTGCACAGAGCCTGGCAAATGCATTTTTTGATAATCACTGATTTATATCATAGATGCATGAGAGGAAATAAGCAGTCACAGCTCTAGGGCTAAAGAAACACGTTTTAAATTGTTATAATTATGTGCTATGACAGCCAGCAGAGAACAGCTTAAATGCAGGAAGTATTTATGGAGCTGGGGAGAAAGCACACGGGCTGGATCATGCACTGTTCACTGAACACTGCACCAGCAAGGAGGGAGGATGAGCAAACTTCTCAGAGCAAGACAGAAGACAGTTCTTTTCCTTCCTCTTAGATGAAAAGTTGCCACGCATCCATGCGCCTTCTCCCTGTGGTCCCATGAACTTCATCTCCCTTTCTGCCCTGTGCACAGCATCAGGCTCAGAGCCCCTCTCCCTGCTTGGCAGCTGCGGTTTGTGTCAAGACATGCACAGACGAGCTGGACAAGTTGGATCTGATCTCAGCTTCCCTGTCTCATTTCCTTCCTGTCCCAGACATATTGGTACTGCTAACATGATTTCTTCCTCCTCTACACATGTTAAAAAGCCCTGAAAAAAAATGAGAGTCATCCACATGGAAGATGTAGGAGTAGGTTTGAGACAGGGATTCCCAGTTGCATCCTGGGGTTGAATTCAGATACCAGAGCAGACCTAGACTATGAACTAGGATCTTCTTTTTGCAGTAACTGTTTTTTGCCAATTTAAAGAAAAAAAGATCTCTTCCCTGCTAACCGATCATGTTTTAGAGCTGAAACTTCCTGTACTCTAAAATCAATTTGAACAAATTCTAACATTACAGAAATAAACTATTTCAAATTTTCTATATTAATCCCTTTTTGAAAACAATATTTTTAAATGAAACTAAGTACACAATTCAGTGATTTTCAAACATTGAAATCTTATGTTTTCATGAGACTAATTTATTTTTTCTTTGGATTTCCTTTTGAAAACTATCAATGAGATTTCAGCTCTTTACTTCAATTTCAAACAGGGTAAGCATTGTGATTTTATCATAGAATCATAGAATAGTTAGGGTTGGAAAGGGTGTTAAGATCATCTAGTTCCAGCCTCCCTGCCATGGGTAGGGATGCCTCATAACTGGCCATATCACCCAGGGCTCTGTCCAACCTGGCCTTAAACACTGCCAGGGATGGAACATTCACTTCTCTGGGCAACCTGTTCCAGTGCCTCAAGACCCTCATAGTAAAGAATTTTGTCCTTATATCTAATCTAAACTTCCTCTGTTTAACTTTGAACCCGTGATCTTAATATTTTTGTTTGTAACTGCTAGGATTTCCCTGATTTCCTGAAGAAGTTTTTCATATTGCAGAACAACTGCAAAGGAAATAGTCATGTTACAGATTGTAAAGACTAGCCCATGCTTATAGTTAAGAGCAGTGAGGTTTATTAGGCAAGGAGGTGGCTCTGAGTGACATCTCTCGCTGGTAACAAGTGGAAGAATGAATCTCCTCTGAATCCACAGTTATTTGAGATACCATGGAGTGCAATAAAATGATTAAAATTTAAATCTTAAGGGTACGATTTGATGCAGTTTTTATCACATTAGCTCCAGATAAACAGAAATTATTTATATATGAGTGTTTTACGTGCTTTTATATATATGCTTATATAGCTACTTTCTGTGATATGTGTATCTACACTATGTATACAGCAAATACTTTCCAGCCCCTTAAATTACACCACTATGGAGCATGCAGAGGTCTACATTTTCTGGTGGATTGACAATAGGACTGATTGTACATAATTAACAGAGCAATCAAACCGCTGCCAGCTTAGAGACTTTTACACTTGCAGTGCAGAAAATGAGTCCATATAGTGCACCAAAGAGCCTAAAACAAGGAGAGAAGCTTGGGTTTACTGAAGAAAGAATGGCATTTATTTACATTGAGATATAGCAGACACTAACATGCTTCTGGGCTCTGTTTTTTTTTTGAACACCACTGCATTTTACAGTGAGGGCAAATCTGAGCAGCATCACTTCATAGAAATAGCAGCTAGGCCTAATGGTATTACATGGTTTGATTTCCTGCTGGGTGGGATGGAGTTGTCTAGCTTATACATAGTACATCTTTCTCTTTTGTTTTTTGCAAGTTTTCATTCCAATGACTATAGACACCCGGGAAGCAAAATTCCCCAAATTAGTGCATGACTCTTTGGAATGCTTTGGTATTTACTGTATAATGAGACTGAAGAAAACTTCAGGCTAAGCAGTGAGATCGTTGTCTTGGAAGGCATGTGACCATAAACTAAAAATAATAATAATAATAATGACAATTACATCCAGCTGGAATTTAAATTCCCTTCTGAACTCCATTGGTGCTGTTCATTAAGTGATGTGGAATTACAGCTGTTAACTTCTTCAGTTAGGCAGCAAATGCCAGCACAACCTCAGAAGGACTGTTGTTACCTCTTGAGGACAGCAGCTTCTCACAATATTCTTGAAATATGCATGTTTGCAAAAAGACAAAGCTTTTAATTTCTGATGTTCTTAAGGCTTAATCTCCTTTAAAACACCTGATTCTTCAAATTTCCTGTATAGCTCCCTCATGCATTACATTAAGAATGCAAAATAATCTTCATTAGCTAGTGTGCTAATATTCTCATAGCCCTTTGTATCTCTGGAAAATTCTTATATTTGAAAAAGGAAGCTACATGCATTTTTTTCCCTTAATACAGCAAGAAAAGCTATGTGAAAGTAAATATAAGCTCTCAAGGCAGAAGCAGTTATAGTTAGGTATTAATTTGTTCTTTTTTCCCAAGCCAGTGAAAATAATTCAGTTTTGTAAGTACATGCAAGCATATAAGTGTACTCCTGTGGAAAAGCTTCAGCTTTCCGGGTGAAAAAGATGCTGCTAGTGTTTCCCCATGCTCAGCAAGATAATAAATGGACAGTCTTCCAAAGTATCCCATTGCTAATTTTCCAGCTATTCCTATTAAGCAGAGAACAAGCATGGAGGATGGGGCCAGTATGTAATCTACATTATCTAGAGCTTTCTTAGATGCCATTTGAGCTGCCACAAACAGAAGAAATGAAGCTGGTAAATACAATATTCAGAACAGCTTTTCTGTGTTTACATGATCGTTTTCCTATGATTTGTTGTGGGGTTTGGTTTTTTTTTTTCTATTATGTATTTGGTGTTCTGATTAATTTAGGTATTTGCAGTTTAGTTAAAATGTAGGATTGTATTTCAGTGCATAAAAATCACATAAAAAATCAACATGGTGTTGGCTGCAATCCCGTCTGGTCTAGTCTCTATGATCTGATGAGGAAAAATGAGGCTATGGTATTAAATTTGACAGCACTGAATGCAATCATGAAAATTCTATGAGCAATGAACTTTTAATTGGATGGAAAGTAAAAACAAATTGGGAGGCAGACCCCAGGTAATTTTCTCTTCACATTTATGTCATAACGTAAAGCTGAAAAAATTTTACTAGCTTCAAACATTATATTATGCTTCTTGTTTTCTAAAAAGAAAGAAATCTCCAGCACTGCACCAATTTTGCTTAAAATATTGAAATTCTTGGATGCGTGAAATCTTTTAATGTGACTAAATTTTCCAGCAATACACAAGTTCACTATATTAGCTTTAGACATCAGACACTTGGGTCTAATAATAATGCGTACCATAATACTAAGCCTCTGAAGCTGCAAGAACAGACACGGAGGCAAAATCCAAGTCACAAAGCCTTTTAGACTCCAGTCATATATTTACAAATCTACTTGCTTGGTGTAGCCTCACTTTAAGCCATAAATCCTGATAGTTTAAGTTCACATATAGATATGGGCACTGTGCCCCACAGGGCAGCTCTATATGACACTGCCAGTGTTACTGGTTATGCATTTCTGACACATGATAGGTGAAAGAAGAGGAGCATGATGAGACTGAGCAATGTATTAGGTGGCAAGCCAGGACCAGGAGTTAGGTGGACTCACCAAGCAGCTTCAAAGGAAGATAATTACAGTTCCTTTGAAAGCATATATATCTGAAACAGCCACAAATCGCACATCAACATCTCTTACTGCATTTGTCATATAATCTGTAGCTGCTCCTCTGTAGGAAACACTGCAACATGCAACAAGACTGGTGATGTTGGGCATTCCCCCTTTCAGATCACACACACAAAAACAGATAGGGAAAAGGTTAACTTCTGAATCCCCACATGCAGCCTGCTGTTCTTCAATATCAGAAGCAATCCACAGAAATTATTTAACAGCTAAATAAACATTTTACTGCAAGAGATAAATAAGGTTTAAGAAAGAGAAGTTTGGAAGGTTTCTTGACTACAGTAGATAGGAAACTTTCACAGGTACTAGGGAATATCTAATCTAGAAGACAATTGTGTAACAAGAACCACTGGCTAATCACAAGCAAGACACATATTTAGACAAGATATTAGGCACACATTTTTAATATTATGTTCACTTTTTGACTTCAGATCAATACAAGACAATACAAGATCTTTTTCTGGAGATCATACTTCAGACAAACACAAGTTAACGGTTGAATAACGTGCATATTATAAGAACTTCAGTGTCCAGATAAGATGAACTAAAGGTCTTTTCTGACCTTCTATTACTTGTAATATCAAAGCTTTCATATCAATATTGAATATTCGACACCATACATTTTGAAGGAAGATTATCTTGTTTCTATGGCAACTTGCAGGCAAGCTAATATTTGGTCGCCACGTCTTTCTGGGATGCTGTATGCTTGTTCCCTGAATACTGTAAATGTGGCACTACTTTAGTTCCACCAATTTTGCAAACTACTTAATTAAAAAAAAATATGTATTTCAGCTAAATGTAACAAATCTTCTGTTTGCATAAAATATAAGAAGACCTATGCATTTTCATTTAATTCTTGAGATGATTAGTTTCTCTTTTGTGATTCATAAATTCCAGCAGATGCAGCAAAAAAGTTACATAAAAAGCTTTTTAGGGTAATTATGTCTTCAGCTGGAAATTTTGACATTTGTGATATCTCTCTTTGATAGGTACTATTAATATCTCCTTAGCAGATATGACTTGCTGAGAGTTAACTAATGGATAGGAAAAACTGCTCAGAGTTGCAAGAGTTTTCACTTCATTATTTCAGTTTAAGTGACAAGGTTGCAGTGAAAAGGATCTTTACCTTTCCAGTTAAAAGAATACTCAACAGACAGGGGTAAAAATATGACTAGCAAAAAGACGGGATTTCATCTCTTAGCTTGTATTTAGGTGTTTATAGTATACAGGTATTTGCATGAATATAGTACCTGCAGCTTTAGTGCATTCCAGAATCCTGTTGCTTTAAGAGTGAAAGAGGCGCAAGGTAACAGCCCTAACATCAGATAGGTGGTGAGCTAGAGAATAAAAATACAGAAACAAAATATCTGTACTGTTAGACAGGAAAGTGACAGAAGGAAAGATTCAGAGCAACCAATTGCATGTTAAGAACTGCAGTATTTGGCCATAGCACCATGGAACACTGACTGAGATAAGGAAATTGTACTGCCCTTTGGTGGTCCCATACTCCATTTACCATACAGGAAGCCTAGGAGGTTAGGTTTCTTAAGCAATTCAAAATTAGGCAGCAACGATCCACCTGAGAGAAATTAAGAGACTTACCCAGTATCATACAATAAATCCTTCGATAAAGAGAGAAACTTGCCCACACATAATTTTGCTCCATATTATGACCTAGGCTAAACTGCTGTCAGAAATCCTCCGCTCTCCTCCACATCCAGCCTGCAATTCTGTTTAGCACATTATTATGTCTTTTGATATAGGATTCTGTAGTGAATTGTCTGCCCCAGGAAGCTACTTAGATTTTGGGTCACTTCATTGAGAAGCAGCATTGTAGGAAAACCACTGCCTCATTCAAGCACACAGGCCTACAGATGCTTAAGCATGCATATAAATGGAGTATAGAAATGATGTATCACAGCCATAACTGTTATAGTATGCCTATTGGTTAGATGTGACACAGCATATCATTTCGCAGCACACCACTTTATTACTTTTTTATGGTTGAAACTTTCACTTCTTAATAAAAAGTTATGCACCATGGATGAAGCTATCTATTTCCACATCCAGGAAAAATATAGATTTCCAACCTGCCCTCAATGTTGCACATTTTTTCTTAAATAGCAAAGCCACAATTTCCACTTATTTACAAAACTGCTAAGCTCACCAACATGATCTTCCTCCTTTGATCTCCTCCCCCAAAACTGGCAGAAAAAAAAATGGAATTAGAAAAGAAAGATTTTGAGAGGGGGAAGTAGAGGCATTAAAGTGTGTGTTTTTAGGATTAGGTAGGGATGCAGTTTATGGGTGTCAGAACAAAGGCCTCTATTATCACACAGTGCTCCAGCTGGGCCATGAGACAAAGCTAAATACCTCTCTGATGTGTGGATGAGGCAATTCTGTCTGAGGATGTCAGGCTCAGCCATGTGATGTAGCAAAGCGTCACCTAATTTCTGAGCTGCACCAGAGGCTGGAAACTGTCCTGACTTGAGTCTGAATCAGATTTGTATCCTCATGCCCCACAATTTCTAATAAAAAGCAAAAATAAAAAATGCAGGATTCATAATCTGGCAGTCTATGGGAATTATTTACATTTCCTTTCTAGTCTCCTTTCTGCTAAAACCCCTGTTGTTAAACAGCCATCACTTGGTCACATTTAGGGGAGGAGGACCATCTTTTTCCCTATATAGATTCTGCAGGAGAAATGAATGCAACTTTGGAGTGAGAAGCAGTTATTTGCTGTCTGATAAACAGAACAAACAGCCAGGAGTAAGGTATTTTTAGGCTTAGGAGTGAGGTCTTATGAGGCTAAGCATTACTGGACTTTCTGCCTCAATGAAGCTCCAATGAATTGCTGCTGACCAGGCAGCCAGGCCAGGAGGAAGGTCACCCTCACACCTTGACAACTTTCTCAGCAAAAGTGAGCCGAAAATCATATAGCTCACCAGCATCAGATCTGGCCCTGGACCACAGATAGGTGAACTGGTTGAACCCTGTGCCAGGGTACACCCAGCCAATTCAGTTAAAATTCTGTACAACCTTAGAGCAGTCCTGATAATTTTTAGTCTGTTTTCCAAATTATTTCTTTGAGTTGATCTGGTAAGGGACTTTTTATAAGAGCATGAAGTGATACGACAAGTGGTAATGGCCCTAAACTGGAAGAGGGAAGATTTATATTAGATATTAAGAAGAAGCTGTTTACTGCGACAGTGGTGAGGCACTGGAACAGGTTGCCCAGAGAAGCTGTGGCTGCCCCATCCCTGGAAGTGTTCAAGGTCAAGGTGTTGGATGGGGCTTTGAGCAACCTTGTCTAGTGGAAGATGTCCCTGTCTGTTGCAGTGTTTAGAACTAGAGGAGCTTTAAGCTCCCTTCCAACTCAGACTGTTCTGTGATTCTATGATTCTGTGATTTTATGATCTCCTGTAATACTTAGATTAAGGCAGTGGCTGGCCAGGGCTCAAGACATCGGTTGAGCCTCAGCGATTTTGCAAGTCTGTTCTACTGCCTGTCAGGTCTCTCTGTCACAACAGATATAATCTCTGATCTAAACAAAGTCCACACTGACCCTCCTGCAGGTGCACAGATGAAGGAAATGGAAAATCAGGAGAACTCAGGTCAGAAAATATTTGGCTGGGAGACCAAATAATATGTAAATCTCCCAGGAAGTTTTAAACAAATACAGAATGACTGAGCTGTGCCTCACCTGCACAGGGTTGATCCCTGTTCCTTAAGCACCCATCACTACCTTCTCACAGAAGTAGAGAAACGTCTGTCGTTATTTCCATAATCGCTGCCTTGGTGCTGCTTAGCAATGCTTCTACTGTGGTGGGAGAGCAATCATGCTCATTACATGTCAGAGCAAGACAGCAGAGTGCTTTTGTTTGGAGTACAGCGTGCAGAATGATGATTACCAGTCTGAGAGCTGGGGAGAGAGAACACTCTTGAAGTGAAGGGGTGCCCCCTTTGGAAATTAAGCAACCGACAGATGTTAGAACATCATTAAACATATAAAGAGCTCAGGCCCTTCTTGCAAAGTTCATTGCTGCATGTTGAACTGGTTAATTGAAGGAGGAATTGGAAATGTTTACATGCTGCAATAAGGGTTACTCAACCTTATCTCATAGGAGAATGCTGGACTGAAAATGAAGGTGCCAACGATGACCTTCCAGCAACATTGGCCAATTAATCTCAGCAGCAGAGACTTTTAAATGTCATTCAAATCTTATCCATGGGGGCATGCCAAAAATGTTCTGTGTTTCTTCATAATCTAAGTTTGCTTCATAGAACAAAGTAGGACTTCTGTCTTTATGCCTTGTGAAACAAGCAATGATTAATCAAATGTGAAATTTTATTCACAAGTCAGTGATGAGAACGAGGTTCATGCACAGAGTTTCAGCCACAAGAGATGATTAAATTGTCTAGTTTGGTCTTCTGTACATCTACTGAAACTAGCTAAAGTTGAACTGCGTGTCTAGAAAGAGTACAGATAGCTTCAATATAGACTGCCAATTTGGATATGAAGTAAGAGTAGGAAAGTACAATATTTAGATGCTTTTTAGTTCCCATGTGGGAAAACTAAACTAAACTTCCTCTGTGGGAAAAGACTGGAAAAAAAACCCCAAACCAAAGCTCAAGGGAAAATACTAGGAAGAGATACGTAAGGAAAACAGGACCTAGTCTTAGCAGAGGCCAAGAAGAGACAGGAACAGACAGAAGAAGCTGCAATGACCAGAGAATACACCCTGTGATGCCAGACCTCATGTACTTTTCTCTTACTGGTAAATACCTCTGTAGCCTTTACAAAGGCTGTCAGATAACGAAGTGTGCTATCTTATGCCTTTGACAAGGAAGCTGCAGTAGCCATGCGACTGCATAGGCTGCCAGTTCTGTTATTACATCACGGCATACTCACCAAAAGTCCTACCACAGGAATCTGCCACCTTTGTTCATGCAGTTACAGCATGAACTTGTCTTAGAAACACTCTGTCCACAAAGTAGAGATCAAGTCTTGTTACTGTGTTCAATTACTTTATTGTGTACGAATGCTTCCATGAAAGCAGAGGTTGCTATCAAAAACACAACAGTAAGAAATCAAACGCAATCATTATAGGTATGGAAAAAAGAGTTGAGCAGAAAGTACTATCCTCAGATTAAGAAGGTTTTGACATTTTGATCACATTTATAGTTTGGTATCTGCTTGCACTGCAAGTATTATGGTAACATCTTCCTAAGTGTCATTTTTATTGTTGTATTTTGTTATGCTCTTACTTTCTCACGTAGATTAAAAAAAATAAAAGGAGTGTTAGTCTAGCTGTTAAGCAAACTCTGCATCCAGGAAAATAGTATAAGAAAACCTAAAGTTTAGCTCCATTCTCCCCCTCTTCCAATGACGATTGTTGCCTTTGTAAAAGGAGTAATGACCTTGCTTTAAAGAGTTCAGTAACAGTTACTAAGGGCACAAGGCAAAATGATTTGTAGTTGAATTGGCCCTTACACAGAGCAATTTTATTAGATAAGAGACAGGAGAAGGAAACTTCATTTTGCGTACATCTCTTCTACCAGAGTTCTGCCAGCCTGAACAGCCCATTCCCCATTCCTCTATGGGTGTTGACAGGTTCATTTTTAATCCCAACGGTTTTTCCCCTCTCACTACCACACAGGAAAAGCTTTTTCCTTCCTCAGATAAATTGAGCCTCATCCCATCTCCATCAAACATCTCCCCAACAACTCATGTATCATTAGCAAGATCCTCACCATAAGAAACAAAGCTTCTACCAACAACCTACAAAACATCTTCCTCTACAGAAAGGAGCAAACCCAATCAATGTGTGTAGCTAATGGAGACAAAAGAGCAAGACCAGGCCTGGCAGCAAGCAATCAGGGTGAGGACTAGACGACAGATGGTGAGGGATTTGGCACAGTTGACTCCAGTCCGATTTCCTGAAGGGCCTGCAAGAGCCCCGCTGTCTGACAGTGTAGTGATGAGCAAGCTCCAGATGCAGAAAGCTGGGACACTGTCATACCTCTTGCAGCACTCTTGTCCCAGCTGAAACACATCTTCTCAGCTCCCAGTTCTTGCTCAGTTCTAGGGATGGGTTGAAACAGGACATTTGGTAAAACCTTTTTTACCTTCCAAGGAAAATAACCATGAGTTCAGTATCCCTAGGAAGGAGGAACAAAGAAAAAATCTGATCTCTCAACAAGCTATAGTGCTTTCTGGGAACAGTCATGAAGCCCCACTGAAGGCTTTGCCCTTGACAAAACTCACTACTACCTTTTAGAAACCTGCAATATGAATGTGGCACAAGAAGTCTCTTCTTTTCACAACATATTTCAACGTAAATTATCGAAGACATTTTATCACAGAATGGTTTGCTATTATCAAAAACTACTAAAGAGATAAAATACAGTGCTGAGCTACATGAAGCAAAAACATTAGCATTACAGGGTTACCCACCTACAAGCTCAATCTAGTCAAACAAATAAAACACTCAATTATCTAGCATGGAATTACCTAGTCCCTAATTTTCATTAGAAATAATTAGGTAGGTCAACTTAATTTAAAAGTGGCTTTTATTTTTTTTTTTAATAGAAATAGTTCAGGCTGATGTCTTTGATGGTTTGGTGTTGTCATTCACAACTGAGCTTTAAGTAATATTAAAAGAGATAAGGTTGTTTATTATAAGTGTGCAGTTGTAATTAACAGTATGCTTCTATTAAAGTTGCCCTTCCCATAGCTTTTCTTGTCACTCTCTTTGATGAATTACAAACAGTTGAAAAATTATTTTTTAACATTCAGATAGCAGAACTGTAGAATTGAGTCTTTATAAGTAAATGTAACACATAAAAAGACATGGGTGAGTTTTTATTTCAGGTTAATTCATCTTTCAATGTATTTCTTCACTCACAGGCGTAGAACTTGCTTGCTTAAAATAATTTAATTTTTTTAATAGGTTTTATTTTCCCTAAAAAATAAAAAGAATCAAAGAATACAAGTGTTCCTTGTAAAGGAGACAAGATTGGAAGTATAGTCAACATGGTGAAAGAGTGGAGTAATTTACAAAAGAATTATATGATCTTGAAAATTCGAGTAATTAAAAATGTCATGGTCATGTCCATAAGGAACAGAAACAAGAATTTATTACCATAGACTATTGGCTCCCTATCTGTAAGTGATGATGAATGAGAAAAAGGTAGGTGCATCAGTCAATCATGAGATGACTATGAGATATCAATGTGATGCAGGCATGAAAAGACAATTGTAATTCTAAAAAATATCAGGCAAAGTATTTTCCATAAAGACAGGGAGTTATTAATGCCATTTTACAAGTCACTGGTAAAACATCATTTGTTACACTATAAGTAATCCTGGCCACTGATATTGAAGTAAGATAAACTGAAATTAGTATAAGGCAAAAAAAAAATATATACTAACATGACCAGAGTAGCCAGGAGTTCATTTCTGAGGGATTCTACAAATTTCAGCAGTTTGTTTAACCTTGTAAAACCATAGCTGTGAGGAGTAAAATATTTTCTCTCTCTAAATACATCGATGAAGTAAAGAAAGCTATTTAGGCTAAAGGATAATGATGACGATGGAAGAGAACAATGAGTCTAAACTGATCATAAAGTGTAAACTAGAAATGAAAAAAAGCTTTCTAACTATTAAAAACATCAAAATTTGCTTCAATTGAATTTTTCACTATTTGATCAAGGTTCAACTAGGAAATTATGAGCCTGGAACTTGCCATGAAACTGGTAAATCTTTGTTTTCCTCTAACAACCACTATCTCTTTGTATGCCTGGGCAGCTGCCTCCAAAGAAGTCAGCTCAATCTCTGTCTTGCTAGAAGCCATGCATGAAGTTCTGCATGTTTGGGGTCTAGTTTTGAGCCTTAAGATAGTAATAGCATGCCCGTATGAGACAGCCTGAGCCAGTGATGCTGTTCCCTTGTGCTGGTACTGACAGCTATCTGCTCTGATGTTTATCTGCACAATTAGCAGTAAGCTACCTTTATTTGTTTGGTTTGTTTTGGTTGTTGTTTTTTCTGGGTTAATTTTTCATCTCCAACATCTCCCCAGTTTAGCACCTACTGGGATCAGCTGAAAGCCAGCACTGGATAGCGGAAATCATGTCTAGGCTAAAGCAGGAAGGGCAAAACAAAACCAGCACCTTCCCTGGCCAACTTGAACTGGGTGCTGCTATTAACTTTGTTCTGCAATGATAACTTGCTTTCTCTCACTTCTACCTCCATGATAAATTGCTGACAATTCTTCCTGCTGGCCTCTTAAAATATCAAGTATCTGTACAGCCTACAGCCATACTGCAGACCATGGGTTCAGTAGGTATGAGACTGACATCTCCAAAGAACAGCAAGGAAGGATAGGGATGATATTGGAAGCAATTTCTGTAGCATGCTCCCTGTCATCAGTTGATAAACAGCCACGTCTTTCCTGCCTTTCCTAGGAACACTGAGTGAGGACTCCTGCTTAGCACTGACATACTAGATGGCTTGGGATTTTTCACATCTGCACAGGGTGGTGTCAGGACCCTTAGTTTTGATTACTGGAACATCGTACCCAGAGGGCCAGAGCTCAAACTCTAGACCCAAAAATTTAAGTAACAGTGAAGCAATTTCAAGCCATCATGTGGATACCAAAAGTAGTTTAAGCTGTCTGCATACACAAAGCCAAACACGTGTCGCTAATGTTACACTAACTCTTGGTTCATAGGCTCCTTCTTTCCAAGCATTAACCCCTTTGGGGGTTTCCTAATGATGTCCTCACTGTCACCCTTGGGAGCTGGATCCCCAAGGTGACAGATTTTTGTCTTTTGGAAGCTGGCAATGCTCATTTGTTGGTTTAGAAAGCCTAAAGCTGAGACTTTGGCTTGCAGGTCTGGGCTAAACGGCCAAATTAAAAAGTGATGAGGAAGTGGTTGTACTCTGGTAGTGTTTCTTCTTCACGGTGAGTAAATACATCAGGACACTTATGGGCACAGGTGTCAGAAACCAGTCACTTCTCAGAAACCAACACTGCAAAGCTTAACCTCAAGATATAATTTTAATTCTTTAGGCTACACGCACCCCTCAGCTAACAGCCATCACAGTCCACAAATTATTCTCTTTCCTCCCTAGAAATCATATCTTAGTGTATTGGTTGTTTGATTCCTTCAGCAAATTCCTGAGATTCCTTGGCAAAGTTCTATTCACATCCTGCTTAGTTTGGGTGATCTGTACAGAGATATAGTGGCTGCCTTAGACACTGCAACATGATTGTAAGGCTAATTTTGGTGGACTAGCTTTAATCTTACAAGCAGACTCATACACCTATTGTACTTATTTCCAAAAGAAAATGGAACCCTTAAATAACTAATACACTCTTGGGAAGAAAAAATGTTATTTACAAATTAGGTTGAAGGTTTCACAGGTTGGAAAAAAGGAAAACAAATAGGAGAAATTCACAAAACTATTTTTTAAAAATTGGCAGAAATATTTTGGTTACCTTTAAGATATTTTCTTTCCAACATATCTTTTTTAGGTTAAACGAGACATATAAGGCCAACCCTGGTTTATTGGGGTTTTGCGCTTTTAATTTTTGTTTCAGACACCAATCCCTGGAAGGTCATTATCCACCCAGCCTATACCAGGAAAATTGTCCTTGCTCAGTCCAGGATCAATCTACCACTTGTTAAAAAGCAGATAGGTGAAAGGGTCATTGCATTGTCTGCATTGACAGAGATCACTTAGAGAAATTTTGTTGCATTCGTGAGAACTATATGACATTTATGTGAAGAAAGAACAACCACAAGGGCAAAGTCTGGTCAAGTGGTAGGAACCAGAGCTGCCATGAACTACACCAGAACAAAAAAATCATAGACTAAATTTTATCTGTAGGGTGTTTCTTCTGTTTTTGTTATGCCTAGAGACCTCAGATACACTCCCTTGGTTAGACAATTAACATCATCTGATGGGTAGATCCAGTTCAAACTATTCCAGTTTTTGCTGCCCACCAAGCAAACTGATCTTTCATCCACTATGGTCAGGCAATCTCTAGAGCTCAGCACTGTATGCAGTTAATTCTTCCAGAGCAAACAAGTAGAATTACTCAATAACTACAGTTTTCTCATATCTATTCCATTTGTGATTCTATTTATCAGAAAACCTTATGCTAGGATTTACAAATGTCACATTTTCTTTTACTGACCCTTGAGCTATGCCTTGGCTTTTTAGTGCCAGCAGATGTTGTGGAGTACAAGGGAAAATGAGAGGCTAGTATTCCAGTCCTGCAGTCCAAACAGATGGACATAAAGCAAGGCAGCCAAGAGAGCAAGCCGTGGGCAGTTGGGAGAAGAGTGCAGAGTTGTGGATACAAAAACTTTCAGTCCTAGATTTATGGTACATCATGATCAATATCATGGAGAAAAAAAAAAGCGAGCAACCACTGGATGGCTCTGGTAGGTTTACAAATTAATTTTTTGGTCCACTTGCATTACCTGCAATGCAGTATTTTAATATGTTCCTTTAGCCAGACAACCTGCTAAAGGTCTCTGTGAAACAAATCAACAACTTTCTGCAGACTACCTGGAATTCCAGTGTCTAAATGACCTGGTTGCATAAACCTGGTCTAAGTCTTGAAAACTGTTCAGAAGTGATACTTAATTATATGACTGTCACATAACCTGTCCAAGTAGAGAGGCAGTAAGATGCAGATCGCTTTCAACAGTTTTAATGGCAATGAAAAAAATTGTTTGACACATTATGTAACATCAGGGCAAAATTTCTAACTACCTCCTTTCTCCAACAGCCTGAAAAGGAGAGACATATGCACAGTCTTCCACATTAATGATACCCTTCTCTGAGATTATTTTCTTGGTCAAACATTTGTCAAGTTCAGAAAAACCCAAACTGTGACTTGGTTTTGTATTGTGTGATCTCTCCAGTCTTCTATCAAACTGGCTTATCATGGATTTCCTATTTTCTTTTCACAGCTCTCATAACCTGTTTTGCGTACTTCAGCATTCTCATTTATTTCCTTACTGTAAATAAGCTATTACAAAACAAACAAACAAACCAAACAAACCAAGATTCAGCCCTTCCAATACACAAAACCTTAATTTTTTGCATATGCATGTATTTCAAGAAATATTTTATTTGGGTTTTTCTTGATGAGTTAGATCAGAAAACACTAATTTTCACTATTTGTACCTTCCCAGGTACTCATTAGGCAGCATTAGCTGGCAAGTTGGCAAAAGTCATGGCCAGCTAATTCTTCCCCATGAATATACTATAAATTTTCATACAAATTAGACTATCTACTAAAAACATTACAACCAAACACAGCAAGTCTAAGAATGCGGAAAAGTACCTGAAAGAAGTAAGCACGCCGCATACTGAAATTATTTTCTAAAGGAACGGTTGCAAACAGTGAAACAATTTTTTTACATACACAAGCTGATGGTTACACATCAAATGAAGACAAGTGTTCAAGCATTACTGTAGTGAATCTATCAAAGAAAATCCACCTCCAATGAGGAAATCTCCACGCATCTATTTTTGCTCGCACCATTACATTTTCTGATAGTAACAGAGCTGAGGTTACCTGTAGGCTACCCGCAGCACAGGGCTGTTTCATTCTCCAGTGCAACTTAAATATGCATTTGTTACATTTTTTCCAATTTGCCTAGATGACACAATTGATCATACACATTACTATCAGCAAAACTTCCACTACCTACAGTGGCTGATCAGTCATATTACTGACAAATGCATGGTTTTCTGTACATATTTGGGTGAGTTTTTTCCAGTGGTTTTGTTCTGAGTAATTTTTATTTTCTTCCTGCTATAAAAACCAAAATATATTCCATAATATTCAAACTAAACTGCTTTTAGCATAAATGCATGTTCTAAAGGGTGAAGATGACTACGAGTTCCTTTTGCTGTTTAAAAACTCTTTCATTCAGGTCATTTCAGGTTGATTTTTAAAATAACTGGTTTTACAGAATCATAGAATCATAGAATAGTTAGGGTTGGAAAGGACCTTAAGATCATCTAGTTCCAACCCCCCTGTCAGGAGCAGGGACACCTACCACTAAACCATGCCACCCAAAGCTATGTCCAACCTGGCCTTGAACACCACCAGCGATGGAGCATTCACAACTTCCCTGGGCAGCCCATTCCAGTGCCTCACCACCCTTACAGTAAAGAATTTCTTCCTCATATCCAGTCTAAACTTCCCCTGTTTAAGTTTGAACCCGTTACCTCTTGTCCTATCACTACAGTCCCTCATGAAGAGTCTCTCCCCAGCATCCCTATAGGCCCCATTCAGATACTGGAAGGCTGCTATGAGGTCTCCACGCAGACTTCTCTTCTCCAGGCTCAACAGCCCCAACTTTCTCAGCCTATCTTCATACAGGAGGTGCTCCAGTCATCTGATCATCCTCGTGGCCCTCCTTTGGACTTGTTCCTTTTCATGTTCCATGTCCTTTTCATGATAAGGACACCAGAACTGCACACAGTACTCCAAGTGAGGTCTCACAAGAGCAGAGCAGAGGGGCAGGATCACCTCCCTCGACCTGCTGGTCACACTCCTTTTGATGCAGCCCAGCATACAGTTGGCTTTCTGGGCTGCAAACGCACACTGATGGCTCATGTTCATTTTTTCATCAACCAACACCCCCAAGTGCTTCTCTGCAGGGCTGCTCTGAATCTCTTCTCTGCCCAACCTGTAGCTGTGCCTGGGATTGCTCCCACCCAGGTGTAGGACCTTGCACTTGGCATGGTTAAACTTCATCAGGTTGGCTTCAGCCCACCTTCACAAGTGTGTCAAGGTCCCTCTGGATGGCATTCCTTCTCTCCAACGTATCAATCGAACCACACAGCTTGATATCATTGGCAAACTTGCTGAGGGTGCACTCAATCCCACTGTCCATGTCACTGACAAAGATATTGAACAAGACTGGTCCCAGCACCGATCCCTGAGGGACACCACTCGTTACTGGTCTCCAGCTGGACATTGAGCCATTGAGCACAACTCTTTGCATGTGCCCATCCAGCCAGTTCTTTATCCACTGAGTGGTCCACCTATCAAATTGATGTCTCTCCAACTTAGAGACAAGGATGCCATGTGAGACAATGTCAAACGCTTTGCACAAGTCCAGGTAGATGACATCAACTGCTCTACCCCTGTCCATCAGTTCCATAGTCCCATCATAGAAGGCCACCAGATTGGTCAGGCAGGATTTCCCCTTAGTGAAGCCATGCTGGCTGTCACCAACCACCTTGTTGTTTTTCATGTGCCTCAGCATGCCTTCCAAGAGAATCCGCTCCAAGATTTTGCCAGGCACAGGGGTGAGACTGACTGCTCTGTAGTTCCCCGGCTCCTCCATTTTCCCCTTCTTGAAAATAGGGTTATATTCCCCTTTTTCCAGTCATCGGGAACTTCACCTGACTGCCATGATTTTTCAAATATGATGGACAGTGGCTTAGCAACTTCATTAGCCAGCTCCTTCAGGACCTGTGGATGGATTTCATCAGGTCCCATGGACTTGTGCATGTTCAGGTTCTTAAGATGGTCTCAAACCAGATCCTCTCCTACAGTGGGCCCAGGGTCTTCATTCTCACAGTCCCTGCGTCTGCCTTCCAAGACTTGAGTAGTGTGGTCAGAGCATTTCCCAGTGAAGACCAAGGCAAAGAAGTTGTAAAGAACCTCAGCCTGCTCCAAATCCAGGGTAGCCAGTTTTCCTGATACCTTCTGGAGAGGGCCCACATTTTCCTTAGCCTGTCTTTTATTTGCAATGTACCTATGGAATCCCTTCCTGTTATCCTTAACATCCCTAGCCAAGTTTAATTCTAAGTGGGCCTTAGCTTTCCTAACCTGGTCACTAGCTTCCCAGACAGCATCCCTGTATTCTTCCAAGGCTGCCTGTCATTGCTTCCACCTTTTATAAGCCTCTTTTTTCCTTCAAATTTTCCTCAGCAGCTCCTTATCCATCCAAGGAGGTCTCCTGGCCCTCCTACAGCACTTCCTTCTAGTTCAGATGTATCACTCCTGAGCTTGCAGCAGGTGATCCTCGAATATCAACCAACAGTCTTGGGCCCCCCTGCCCTCTACGGCTATATCCCATTTAATCTTACTGAGCAGGTTCCTGAAGAGGCCAGTGTCTGCTCTCTTGAAGTCCAGGGCAGTGAGTTTGCTGCACGCTTTTCTCACTGTCCTGACGATCTCGAATTCAACCATCTCATGATCGCTGCAATCAAGGCTGCCCTGGAGCATCACATTTCCAACCAGCCTTTCCATGTTGGTGAGGACGAAATCAAACATTACACCTCTCCTTGTCGGCTCCTCTATTACTTGCAGAAGGAAGCTGTCTTCCACACAATTGAGGAACTTCCTGGATTGCTTGTGCCGGGCCATACCATCCCTCCAACAGATATCAGGGTGATTGAAGTCCCCCATGAGAAAAAGGGCCTGCGAGCATGAGGCTGTTCCTATCTGTCTATAGAGTGCTTCATCCACAGAGTCCTCTTGGTCAGGCGGTCTGTAACAGATCCCCACAATAATGTCTCCCATTGCAGTTCTCCATTTAAGCCTGACCCACAAGCTCTCTGTTAACTGCTCACCTGTCCCCAGGCACAGTTCCATACTCTCCAGCCTATCCCTAACATAAATAGCAACTCCCCCTCCCTGCCTACTGGGCCTGTCTTTCCTAAACAGCCTGTAACCTTCCATTCCAACACACCAGTCATAGGAGCCATCCCACCATGTTTCTGTGATGCCTATGATATCATATCCCCATAGACGTGCACACATCTCTAATCCCTCTTGCTTGTTCCCATGCTATGGGCATTTGTATAGAGGAATCTGAGCTGAGCTCCAGTTGAAGCTGGCTCATGGGCTGGAGCAGCTGCAATATCTCTACATTGCTCTGAACGTTTACTGGAGGTGCTGGCAAGTGACTGGGTGTGTTGGGATGGAATGATGCCCCCCTCCCCCAACACATCTAGTTTAAAGCATCCTTGACCAGTCTGGCAAGCCTCCTACCAAAACCGCTCTTCCCTTTCTTTGTCAGACCAGCTCCACCAGCCCCCAGTAGACCTGGCCTCCTAAATTGAGTCCCATACTCAAGGTACCCAAACCTCTGACTGTAGCACCACCCTTCTAACCATTTATTAGCCTAGCCAATCCTCCTAGCCTTTCTAAGGTCCTGCACTGTATCCTGGAGAACTGATGAAAAGACAATCTGCACTCCATAGCCCCTAACCACTTCTCCCAGAGCTCTGTAGTCCTTCCTTATGTTCTCCTGGCTACTGCTATCTGTATCAGTAGCACCCACATGGATCACTCGAAGTGGGTAACAGTCAGTGGGAGCAACTAGAGCAGGCAGCTTCTCTGCAACATCCCTGATCCAAGCCCCTGGTAGGCAATGCACCTCCCTTGAGCCTGGGTCAGGCTGACAGATGGGTGCCTCTGTTCCTTTCGGAGTAGAGTCCCCTACTACTACGTGCTGCCACTTTTTCCTGGCACCACCAGTTGTGATCTTCTTTACCAGTGCATCAGCCAGTTGTTCCTGGTGGGAGTGTGTTTCCTCATCAGCCCCCTGCAGGACAGCAAAGCGGTTCTGGGTGGGAACAACAGACTTAGGAGGAAGCCCCTTCTTTTAATTGTCCTCTTCCTCCTTTTCTTGTTTTTTTCTGTTACCATTTCCCAGCTTCCTGGGTTATCGGCCTCCTTTCCTGCATGAGTGACAGCAGATGCTTGAGCCCCCTGCACAGTCTGGTCCTGGAGCAAGCAGTGCTGCTTCCCCTCAGCTTCCCTGACACCTTTCAGCCTAGTAACAGCGTCCCACAGCTCAGACGCCGTTCAGCCTAGTAACAGTGTCCCGCAGCTCAGCCACCTGCTGCAGAAGGACCTCCACCAGGGAGCACAGAGTGCAGCCCTGCCCATCGCGCACCCTCTCCTCAGGAGAGCAGTGCAGGCGCTCTCTACACCCCGAGCTCTGCACTGCAGCCTCCCCTCTCATCGGCTCTGTCTGGGTGCCTACGCTGGTCACTGCCGGGGCAGCCAGAGCAGAGCTCCCAGACCGAGCCCTGGTCATACTGTGAGTGCGCACCATGCTGCTCGCCTGCTCACGCAAACTGCCGCACAAACTACCTCTAACCCACCCTGTTTGCCCGCCCTGTTCACCGCGCGTCTGGTCGCTCGCACTCTCTGGGCCGTTTCCCATTCCAACAGTAACTGAGAAAAATAAAAAGTACCTTCAAATATACTCTTTAATACATCAAACACAGACAAGAAATCAATTACGTTTTTGGTATTCTTATTAACCTGACTATTTTTCTCATTTCCGTCCAACCAATGTCAGAGATAGTATTTCTTATTCTTCTTAATATATGTGTTTCTAACAGTATTCTCATTTCCTTCCCTATTAATTTTCTTTGGTCTCCAGCATCCTTTAGCTTTCACATCTTTGAGCTCCAAGATAACTGTATCTTGCCCCTATAACTGGGGCAGGATGGCAATATACTTAATTTCCCAGAACTATTTGACCTGAGAATTGCAGATGTTACACATGTCTGGAAGGAAGAACCTCTCAGAGTGGTGGAGGGGTAGTGACCATAAATGATGGGAAAAATATATAAATAGAAAAATTAGGGCATAACACCTATTAGTAGACTGCACACCCTAAGATATGAATGTCCTTCACCTTTAGAGCATACATTCTTGTCTTCCAAGAGCTCTCTAACAGATAGGAAGAACTCATATTTTTTGTCATATAAACAAGTTGTTAAATCCACAAAGTTTTCAGATTCCCTGACAGTAAGAGCCTGTTTCAGTTACCAAAGAAATACTAACTGTGTGGTAAGGTCATCATGTACACATATGCTGCTGCTAGAGATGGTAAAACAACTTCTGACACTGAAAAGGTTTAAAACCACTATGGAGTCCTCTGAAGAACAGTTCTGTAGTACCGAGAAAACATGAAATAGTCCTGCTTTTCTTGCCCAGCATGTATAAATACAGTGGATAAAGAAAAGTAAGGATAGAGATGTCTAAAGAAACATTTCAGACAGGAATGATTCAGAACTACAAGTACATGCTGTTGTCCAAAGAAATTACTGTTTTGTAGCCCTATAGACTTCAACTATTCATGTCTGTACATTCATGTTTTTTAACTTACTGACTAGCCTCACAGTACTCAATACTTTTGCAGATATCTTTATTTTCTTTGGCCAAGGACAGACTAAGGAATGAGAGACGATGACCCTCACAGCAGCAAAACATGTTCCAAACCCTGGTAGTGACTGTGTTTCTTACACTCGCGTTTTGAACTCCAGTAACTGTATGCAAGGTTTCCCTGAGGCAGCAGAACAGAAGGAGAATTTGATTTGGGCCAAATACAGTCTTTCAGCTATGTCTAAAGTTCTGAATCCCCACCACTGGGTTGGGTTTTGGTTTGGGTTTGGGTTTTTTTCCCACAAATCAGTCATTCTTTATAAGCTACAGTTTGTCAAATTTGCATAGCCACAGCTTCACATCTTTACTGACTAATAAAGACTCATGGTCTTTCCAGGCACAGGACATGCCACAGCTTATTTAAGTTTCTTTCTATTTCAGCAAATGAGGATGTGGATGTAAAAGATCATTCAGGTAGAGTGGGGCTATGAGGTAGCCAGACAGGAAGCAGAAGCTTAAAGCCAAGAACAGAGGTGCAATTGTAACCACTGTGCAAGGAAGATCTTGGCCTCGACTGGCAAAAGAGACTCAAGTTTGCCTGAATCACCTGAACTACAAATTTCAGCTTCAGTAAGAGAAGGAAATGAGAATACTGTTAGAAACACGTATATTAAGAAGAATAAGAAATACTAGCTCTGATATCGGTTGGACAGAAATGAGAAAAGCAGTCAAGTTAGTGAAAATACAGACCACAAAGATATTTAAATGAATTAAATTATTAATTTAAATAATATGGCCAGCTTCCCCTCTTGGGTTTGGAGAAGCTGATAGAAAAGATAAAAACCACAATAACAATTAAATGTTAAAGCCCAGTGTATCCATATAAACACAGTAATTGCTGATTTGGCATTGCTGTTATAGTTTGGAGATCTGGCAAGTTCAAATAGTACACTACAAAATCATTGTTTGCTTTTGTACCTGCTAAATACAAGACACCACAGCTTCAACACAGCCACCTTCCATGAGATTAAAACATAGGAGAGTCCTCTTGATCTTGTTTTGAGTAAATGCGTTTCGACTGCAGGTAACTGACAACTTTGCTGGCAAACTCCAGCCTGAGGTTTGCTGAGTGGGGCACAGAAAACTTTCCCATCCCCACTTCAAAACTAGAATGTACAAATAAAGTTTGATCCACACAGCAAAAAATGAAATAAATATTCAAGTAATAAACATAATTAAAATAAAATCCATTCTAATCTATTTCAATGAGAACAGAAAAAGGATGGTGCCCATTCAGGTCTTTTACTAGCCAGCCCATCTCATAGTTAATTCCCTAGCATTGATCTTACACCACCTTGTGCTGATGAAGTGATGTATGACACACATATCCCGAACATTTTTTGAAGTCATTTACATTGGTATGAGTTCAAATACCTTGAAGTATTCTTAAATAACCCAATTCAAATTACATTTTTCTTAAATCATCCCTTTAAATATATTATGGCTCGGTTTTAGGTGCTAAGTATGCAGAGGACAGGATATATAAAACTAAATAGAGAGCAGATAAAATAGCAAAATTGTTACTGATATTTCAATCACTAATAAACACTTGAGTTTCTAGTTTGGTGTATAATGTAATGTGCAAGTCACCTGAAATAACTCACCCTAAGCACAGCTTAAATACATTTTGCTTCAGAGATCTTTGTGGAAATTTCTTTTTCCTACTGTTCATTGATGGAGAGCTCTCTCTATCAAATTAAATGCTCTTTCTCCTTGCAGATTTCTGTTGCTTGTCTCTCATGCAGATGCCTTTTCTGCAAGTTGCATAATTCAATGAATCAATTTAAAAGTAACCTTTAGAAAGTGAATCTCCTTTTTCAAACTTACATTTGCTTGCCAGAACAAAATCTGAGAATCCTGCAGGTTTCCTTTGTGCTACAGAAAAGTTTAACATAAATTTGAAAGTGAACTACACAACTTCCTCAGCCTGTTTTTTCTAAATTTCATCAGTTTTGCAAATCATTAAGGTTCCTTCATGCTCCTCACCACAAACAGCGTTGGTAAAGAGAATCAAACTAGGAAACCTTGTTGAGTTCAGAATAATTGTCAGCTTAGTCACAAATATCCTCAGATCTGTACAGTGCTTTCTTCATAACATGCAAGTAGATGTACATGTACACAGGCTGCATCAAAAGGAGCATGACCAGCAGGTGGAAGGAGGTGATCCTGCCCCTCTACTCTGCTCTCGTGTGACCTCACTTGGACTATTGTGTGCAGTTCTGGTGTCCTCAACATAAAAAGGACATGGAACTGTTGGAACAAGTCCAGAGGAGGGCCACGAGGATGATCAGGGGACTGGAGCACCTCCTGTATGAAGATAGGCTGAGAAAGTTGAGGCTGTTGAGCCTGGAGAAGAGAAGTTTGTGTGGAGACCTCAGAGCAGCCTTCCAATATCTGAAGGGGGCCTATAGGGATGCTGGGGAGGGACTCTTCATGAGGGATTGTAGTGATAGGACAAGGGGTGACGGGTTCAAACTTAAACGGGGGAAGTTTAGATTGGATATGAGGAAGAAATTCTTTACTGTAAGGGTGGTGAGGCACTGGAATGGGTTGCCCAGGGAAGTTGTGAATGCTCCATCCCTGGCAGTGTTCAAGGCCAGGTTGGACAGAGCCTTGGGTGGCATGGTTTAATGGGAGGTGCCCCTGCTCCTGGCAGGGGGGTTGGAACTAGATGATCTTAGGGTCCTTTCCAACCCTAACTATTCCATGATTCTATGATTCTAAGTGTGCACTTAACAGGCAAGTGAATGTGGATCAGGTCTGAATTTAGTGAATTTTGTTTACCCCTGCCATCTGGGCAGGTCCAAAGGGTTATGACAGATCACAACAGACAATGTTCATTTAGATAGGTAAAAAATCTACATAATCTACATAATGATCTATTATGAAATCCATCAGTAGTCCACCTTCCCCAGCTTTGAAACAGAGCAAAAACTTTCCACAAATTATTTTCTGCCATTACCTGAACACTCTAGTGTGTGTGAGGCTATATTTACCTTTCTTGTTAATGAGGACTGGATACTCTAACACCATGTCTTTGCAACTGGAAACTCACATTGCTGGTTATGAGCTCCTCTGCTGCCTGAGACAATGGCATATCCTGGAAATAGCACAACTGCTTATGCCTGTCAGAAGGCACAGAGATCTATAAGAATAATGAGCTGTAGAGAAACCGTGTAGGCTACAGCTTGGCTTTCTTACCAATAGAAGAAACAGCATTGAACCAAGACTGTTAAATAGGTTGGTTTTTTTCCTTACAAGAGTTGGAAAATAAAATCCCTTTTAAAGGCATTTTTTTCACCGCTGAGCTGCAAGTGGGCCTTGCTTCCTGAAGACATTTGTTCATCCCTCCACCTTCCCCACTGCAGGAGGATTAAACTATTTCCCAGTGCAGTGAGCTGATTCATTTTGTTCCGCCAGTGCAGCTCCTTTCTGGGCAGGGGAGTATTACAGATTTACAGTTTTCATTACCTAAGGCTGAAACTGTTAATGAGGTTTATGCTGGCTGCAGGGGGTTGACGGAAGGCATGGCTCTGCTTGCATAGCTGGGCTGCAAGGACTTGCCAGAGAAGACTCTGGATGTGACTCCAGACCCACGCACACACTATAAATAGTTATTTCATTTGCTTGATATGAAAACTACTCTAATTCACACACCATGGTGAAACCTTGGGTTTTTTTCTTATAGCTGCACATCCTGACCCAGGTTAGACCTGCCCATGGCAGGGGGGCTGGAACTAGATGATCTTAAGGTCCTTTCCAACCCAAGCTATTCTATGATTCTGTGATTGTTTTGCTTAGCAGCCTGTTCTAGATCCTGACTTTAGGATATAGCCATAAACTCTCCATGGACCTAAACCCTGCAGGCCCTTTCATATGCACTAACTAGTGTCCCTTTAAACTGCAGTGAAGAGTATCCTTTTTTTTTCTTGATTTCCTGAGGAGAAGGAAGGAATGCTTTTAACATAGTAATAAAACACTGCCCTGAGAAGTGAGACATTCCTTTTCAGCCTGGCTCCTCACTTCATTCCCAGGAGATATTCAAGACAAAAGGCTCTGAGGTGAGCTCAGTGAGAAACATTCAGTATTTTCTCTGCTGAAGTTGTGCCACTATAAGAAAATAACTCATAAGGCTAGATGGGGAAGTGTGAGAGAAGCTAGTATATGCGCTAAGACTGTCCCTCTGGACCTTCAGGGAGCTCATCCTTGTAGCTCTGCAAGTCACAGCTGCAGCTCCCCATGGATCAACTGCTGTAGAGGTGCAGCTTCTCTGGGCTTCAGGTGTCTTGCAGTCGCAGAGAAAATCCAACAGCTTCTTTTGAGGAGCCCATGGATGTGTCCCACTGAGAGTGAGCAGGACATGTTCTTTGCACACTTTATGAAATAAGGACATTGGACAGTTTTCTGCTAAACCCATCCAACAGTATTAATGCATGTTTAATATGCTTAATTAAAACCTAAATGGAATAACAATGCTTACCTCTTTTCAGCTTTCTAGCACATGACAGGACTGAAGATATGAAAATATTTCAATGCTATTTATTGTGCCTGCCTGAATGGCACAAGAGTGATAATAATTTTTCATTTATAACAGACAGAAAAGAGCCATTTGCATGAGACGGATGATATTCCAGGAAAAGAACCAGCTTCTCCTGCTTTATAGTGTAATACACAACACAAACTTTGTATTCTTGGTTCATTAGACACGAGGCTCTTTTGGAGCCAAAGATTAGCACATTCCATATTTGCATTAAATGCAATTTAAAAGCATTCAGTAAGTTGATTAAAAAAGCACAGAGAAACAACCAGCTACAGGCATGGGGGCACCACTAGGAATGGCAGAAGGGACAACAAGCACTTAGGAATCCAGGTTTTCTTTATTTAGCCACCTTCAGCCTCAGACTATGTATATCTGGAAAGTCTGTCTTTCACAGATGTCGAGCTGTGAGGGGTTTTGCAAACTGTTATTATTTTAACCTGACAAGTCACCTACTCATAGAATTCAGAGCACAAAATACTGAAAACCTCTGCCAACTGGGTTTGGGTTGGTCTTTTTTGCATATACAACTAAGCCTAAAAAATATCTAATTTGTGTAAATTAGCTGTGCAGCAAATGCGTTCTTTAGACAAGACACTGGGCTGAAATGCTGTGAAGTGAATTTTACTTCAAAGGATGTAATAGCCCAGCTGTGATCAAGGAGAAAACATGGCTAGATGTGAAAGCATAATGTTGGGAATAGTTGATAGAAAATGGACACAATAAGATCATAGGCCAACGGATGGAAAAAGCCTGACAGTAGTGAACCAGAGGCTTTGAGGCCTAGGCTGAAGGTTACTAGAGAACGTGTGCCTGAGAGAGTTTGAGGGAGTTGGCAGAAGAGCCAGAGAAGTCGGGATATGTAGGGAGGAACTGATAACTCCAACCTTGAAGCACAGCTGCAAGGTGGAAGCCCCCTGGAACACAACCAAGAGGAAAACTACAGAGGGGGGTGGGATGTGAATGTAACCTTTGAGCTGTAACCAAGCACATACCAATCATGTAACCAATCATGTATCAATTAGTAGCATAAGTAGCCAATCATATATTAGCAAGTGTGCCTGCATAGAGTATATAACTGGAACCCTCAGATGAAATAAACTGAGTCTGCTGAACGATCACATTGATTGTCTTCATTCTTCCACCACGGAGAGCAGGCAGGAGGGGCCTGCCGCAGGCAGAAGGAGCCTGCAGTCCTCGCATACCGAACAAGCAGAGGGAGCCTGTGGTTCCCACCCACCGCAGCATAATAAATATGGTATCGAAGTTCCTTGAATACAGCACAGCTCTTTAGAAAATACATATAAACAACACAGAAGAAAACCCCAAAACTACTCTGGGGCATTTTGATGAAACACAGAAGCAAATGTTTCACAGTGAGCACAGCATTAAAAAAAATCCTTATAGGTAAAATTTCCATAGTCAAAGCATCACATTGTGCATAATCCCGTTGACCTTCTTACAGAAAAAATCACCAGATTTGTTCCACTAAAAATCAAGTAGGATGCCAGTAAAGTCATACACCATGGGAGAATAAGGCTGAGTACTGTTTGACACTACCAAGGCAAACTGCCCGGTGTGACTAGCACTTCATTTGGCCTTTCAGTAATGCATCTTCTGTTCCTGAGAGTGAAAATAAACTCAGTGGAATGTGATTTTTATTCAAAGAATAGGTTTGTATTTGCTTTATAAAAGCTCATATCTGGGTTAATTTACAAACTCCCTCTGGGTTACACTTTGAAATGAACATTTAATGAAGACAAATATATTCACCCACAAGAAAAAATCTTTTAATTGCTCTATCTCTGATGTTACCATTTTCCAGAAGCATTCTAAGTACATCAAGACTGCTAGCAATGTAGCAGAGACTTGTATTTCATTCAAAGGTAGAAGGTTAAAAATGGCAGCAACTGATAGAAGAATTTTAATTGCCTGATTAATCAGTTCCATTTGAAGTCAATGCAAACCAGCCTCTTAGCTGCAGTAGATTTTGGCTGAGGTTTTAAATGGGAATGCGGTGCCATGCACTTGCTTCTATAACCAAGTGCCAACAAGGTTACACACCTCAGCTGTGAAACAATCAAAAGGGTGTCAAGATCCATTCAGAGTATGTGTGCTTGTGCTTATGGACTTTTCTGCATGTTTTTATGTGTGTATATAAGGAACATAAGAAACAAGAATTAGAATTGGTATACAGTATGAACTCCTATTTTGTCTGGATGAGTTGCATTATGAAGGTAATTTAGATACTGTGTTATATGTTATTATTATCATAATGAATGGATTCACTTCTTGGTAAAGGGTAAAATGATGAAAAAAGGACCTATGTGCGTATCAAACACATGGGAAGAGCAGTAACAAAACTAATAAGCCTTGTTAGAAGATAGAAATCTTACCTCTATGCTCTGCTTGAGACGTTGTTCCTAAACTATGTATAATTGCAGGTGAATTCAGAGGAAACAGCCAGAGAAGTAAAGCCACAAGGTGCCAGGCTGCAGTTTTCAGACTCACCACAACTGCAAACAGCATCTTCCTAATTTTATCATCTTCAGATTCACGGAGGGAGAATACTGTTATAGTGTTTTGGTTAGCTCGCTTCCCCGGGAACAGCAGGATCTTGACCCTCTGTTAATGACAGTTCACATCATTTATAACGAAACAACTTCAGACAGTACTGGGAAAGTCCCACCCAAGCATACTTGATTTGCTCTGCCTCTGCAAAGGTTTTTTCAAATCCCTGTCCAAATCAGGGACAGTGCTAACTGGAAATCAAGTTTCCTTCCTTTGAGGGGATTATATTACATCCTGTTATGTGATGCAAATGAATCCATGCCCTTTCTCACTGCATTTGGGCAGAGAAAAATGCTCTCTTTGCCTTTTCTAGTACCCATGTCGTCTGCCAAGCCAGCCCTTGATGCCTGAAAAACAAGTAAGAAGAGCAATGTGAAGAGAAATGTGGGTGGGTTTTTTTTTTTTAAAGAAAATGCAAGATGGTGATACAGAACAAAAAGGACATCAGGAAACTGTGAAGATCAAGGCAAAATTTGGCTCCCATGTTCAAAATTCATCTTTCACTGATAAAATCTGTTACCCAGAACTTGTATTGCTGCAGAAGGTGGGGTTTTCCTGGAACTGTGGCATCAAAGTGTGACTAAAAGAAGGCAATAGACTCAAAACAGCTTTAACTGCAATGTTGAATTGCTCTTGTTCTTGTCTAAAGTGTGGAAACTGCAGCACTTGCATGCTCATGGCATGGGTAAACTCCTCATCCTGGTAGAACAGAGATGGCAACATCTCCCTAAGAAAATTCTGAAATGCTTTCAGCCTATTTCTCTACTGGATGTTTTTAATTTCACTTCAAATCGGAACTCCACTGCTCAGCCACAAGCTAGAGGTCTAAATGACAGGAAACAAGCCTAAATTCCCAAATGCCTATTCTAATTTCCACCAATCACTGTGCAAATCAGGTCTATTTGTCCCAATAATAATACAAAAAAAAAACAGTTCTGCATGCAAACTGCACCTCTGTTGAAGTTCTTAAATCAAGTTCTCTGATGGAAAGGGTTTCATTAAGTAAAACAGTTTTGACATTGTCACTCAAACGCCTCTGGTTTCTGAGCTACCAACAAGTCACCAATTTGCACGTGAACCATTGTCCTGTCTGCATCTGCTCCTTCAACAGTCTATGCCTTCGTGCTCTTACTGAAATTTCTTACTACCGTACATGCACTGAGTCATAATGATTATTTCCTCACTTATATTTTGTCTTCTGTCTCTGTCCCTGCTAAATGGATGGAATAAATGCTAAATGAAGGGAATGTTAATGGCAAAGCATTTTTCACTCACTGGAACAGTGGAAAAACAGCAACATAGCAGCTTCTCATTGCCTATTTCATGCAAGACATTCATATAACCCCAAACAGCTGTGACTTCAACCAGCCCACAACTATGATAAACTATGCTGTGAGTCTCATATCAGACCAGACCCTGAATGACTATAATTTAGTCCAAAATATCTTTCTCTACAGCCTAATCCATCATAGCTCCTTTTCCCCTCTTCCTTCCATCATACTAACCATGTTACTGGAAAGACCACTAAGTCAATCAGCTAAGTAACAGAACACTTTGAAGTATGAATAAAGAAATGGGTAACATGATAGATATGTCCTTGCCTTCTGGGGAGCAGAGCAGCAGAGTAGAGCAGCAGACATGGAAGAATAGTTTCTTGAAACTAACGGAAAGAACAATGTTATCACAGCCTGATGGAAAATTAAAGAAATTAATTGGAATAGTTTTGTAGACATGAGAGAGATTTCTACTGATACAACTTTAATTCATGGAGCAATATGGTCTTTTTCTCAACTCCAAGTGCAGTAAGGTCATAAAATATTTTTTTTCTTGGATTTTGGCTTTGGGTTTTTTTGTTGTGGTATTTTTGGGGCTTTTTAATTATTTCAATGTCATTTCTATTATTACAAAGAATTGGTTAGTGTAGAAGATATAAAGATTTCTGGAGACACCTATGAAAAACAATTTCACCTTGTGAATGCCTATATATGACAAAATCAGGCTTCTTGACACCTCAAAACCTACTTTATACCTCCAGAGTGTCTTGTACCATGTGATACAAAATTCTCTAGGCTTCCACTTTAAAGCTTCACAGCAACTGTGTGTGTTTCACTTCCAGAATTCTAATAAGGATTTGAAGAACAGCATTCCCTCCCAGAATTTGGATTCAAGCTCTGATGTTTGTTTTTCCTGCGTCAGTGTACAAAGATGTTTTTCAATCAGTAACGGATACAGGAAGCATCAATTTCTTAGGACCTGAACATACCATGATAATGTCGTTTTGTGTATGTAGGGCCAATTCAGCTTAGAAGACAGGTCAGGTCCTGCATTTTCTCTCCATACAGAGAAACATAAATTTAATCATATCCTTGATTGCTGTAGATAAGACACCACAAGAAGAACAGATGAGATGACAAGAAGCAGATATATGAGTGGTATTCTGATTAACCAAGACAGTATATCACAGATAGCAAATTTCTCAAGAAGTTAAAAAATATCCCAAATACAGCTTCGCTTGGATTCTTCAGGAACAAGAACACACAGTCAACTAGATATTCAGACAGCTGATCTCAGCTGACCCAATGGATATCCCATACTGCATGATGTCACGCCGAGCATACAAAGCTGACGGTGGGGGCAACATTTGGAGTGATGGTGTTTCTCTTCCCAGTTAACAGTTATATGTTGCTTGGAGGCAGCTGAACACCTGCTGACCATGGGAAGTGGTGAATTAATTCCTTGTTTTGCTTTGCTTGCATGCACGGCTTTTGCCTTACTTGATAAACTGTCTTTATCTCAACCCATGAGTTTTCTCACTTTTACCCTTCTGATTCTCTCCCCTATCCCACTCAGGGAAAGTGAGCAAGTGACTGCATGGTGCTTAGTTGCTAGCTGGGGTTAAGCCATGACACTTCTATATAGACAGTAGTAACAAATAGTTGTTCTGTGTAAGAAGAGCTATTTATGACTCTAACATGTTATAGTACAGTGAATTACAGGTCTGGTTTGACAGCGGATGCTGGCTGTCTCCTCTGTAGGGACTACAGGATGACTTGTAAAGGAGTATGGGCTTTTGATGATTAAAGATGGGACACAACTTGGCCTTAAAGCTGTAAATGACTCACCAGTTGTCAGTTAGAGAAGTGCAAACCTGGAGCTGGACAAAACCCCAACAAACATAGCAAACAAAGAAATAATATCCAGTACCCATAAAAGGGACCATGAGTAGTAAGGTCAGATGTAACATAGAGCTGCAGACAAATGAAGACCAAGGTGTAAAAGCATGTTAGCAGCATAGATATTACCCTAGTGTAGAACAAGGAAAATGAAACCATTAACTTGCTATCACTGTCCTCTCAGCAACAGTCTCATGATGCTGATACCTCACCTTTCCCCACATATGCACCAGCCTGAAGCCATCGACCTTGGGACCCAGCAGGGTTGTGGAAGGGTGAGCATTACACCAGGGAAAGGGGGAGCTGGTAGAAAGTGTATCACAATTTTGGCAGTATTGTTGTTACCAAGGTTTGTTCTGTATGGCAGTATCCATTTCCTTTCTTATTTTCTTTATTTTTTTTTCTGGGTTTTTAGTTGTTTTTTTGTTTTGTTTTGGTTTTTTTTTTTTTTTGTGTGTGTGTGTATGTGGTAATTAAATGTGGATTATAAACATTCCTGGATGGTACTGTTAAGTTTTCAATTACACTAAGAGCAAAACATTGGCTTTACATGTAGGATGTGTTTCCTTTTTGCCCATTACATTATTATGACTGTAGTGGTGCACCTGTACTCTAAATTAGCATACTGGCTGATGGGAACGTCATGTTTGATTCATACAAACCAACAAGTTCTTCCTTTTTCTATATTGCTTTAATACTGACATCCCCATCCATCTCATTGGTAAGAGACCTTCCACCTATGACTCCTGAAGAGAATTTTTCTGTTCTCTTTCCTTTTGGCCTCCTGCAGTGATACTGCCTGACAAGAACTACCACAGAACATTTCTATTAGCTCCTTTGCAGATTATCCCTCCACTGCATCTTGAGGTAAGAAGAAAAGCAGTCAAAATACAGAACAGTTATTCTGCCTTCCCAAAGGTGTATATGTCTAACAAACAAGACCCCAGGAAGCTGAAAAAGGCAAAAGCAAGGCTACTGTTGCTGGTTTGATGTGCCAGTAATCATATTTCAACCAAGAATTCAGAAACTATGACAGCTTACTTGAGAAAGAAGAAAAAGACAACTCAGCAAAAGGACTTTGCAAACTCTAAAATTAAACTAACTTAACCATTAAACTTTAAATTTTTCAATCAGCACCTCATTGAACCAGGGCACAAGTATATTTAAAAGAAAATAATATTTAAATAGAAAGAAAAAGCATTTTAAGTATATTCAGTAAAACAACACCCCTGTGACTGCACACACACATAGACACTGAAGGATTTGTTTTTCCAGATAATTTGGTTGTTTTAACATGGTTGTCTCAGACTGGACACCATCTGTAAGAACTCTTACTTGAGAGAAATATGAATTGGAGAAGGAAACAACAGTACCATCCCTGGGAAATGAGGGAAACCTTTCTATACCACTGCAAGTAGAACCAGCAAACAAACCTCCTGCTGGGAACAAACCTGTCTACTTGTTAATATGCTTTATTCTTGCTGAGTTGTATGCAGAGAAGTTCTGTGCCATTAGCTAACACAAATCCATGTTCAAAGAGATCTTTGAAGTGACAAAGCTAAAATGGCAGGGGATGGAAAAATAAACTGTGTACCCAGCAAGGCAGAGCTCTCTTTAATGATGAGTGTAACTGGAGTACACAATAGAGCAGAAATATTAGCTTTAAGGCACATTGTACAAACAATGCTCAAGATGTAGTTACAGGTTAATTAATTATATGTGCAGGGATAGCTCAAAGGCTGCTAAATTCTCTGCTCCTGATGCAGAAACACTAAAGCCCAGGATTTCTAGACTTAAAGCCTCACATCACACCGACTGTGGTAGCACTTTTACTGACAATGGTGCTGTGACAATTTACATCAATAGAGGATTTGGCTTGTTCAGTTTCTGGGACATCTCATATATACATGCAACATAGGTGCCTGAATTAGAAAATGTTGGTCCACAGCAGGTAGAGTACCACAGCCATAGGGAATGGCAGGAATAAAGGCTGAGGGGGTAGGGGAGGCTTGGGATTAAATTGGGCAAGGTAAAGAAGAACTAAAAAATATGTATGTCTGCAGAGAAGTTTAAACCTGCTAAAATGTTGAATGGGAGCCATTTGTACTCTGAGCTTGTGCAGTTCAGGCAGTCACCTCTAAACTGCAGCAGGATTCTCACATTAGGGTCTTTTCACAAGAGCTGGACTACCTGGGTCTCATAAACCAGATCTGACCTTACACGGGATTTTCCTAAAAACCTATGATATACAGCTGGAATGAGTTAGGGATAGAGCCCAATGCAGAGGTAAAAAGAAATCTCATGGCTTCAAGGAAACTATTCAAGCTCAGAGGCTGTGGGCATTGTGGTAAGTACATCCTGTCCTCAGCTGTAATATGTGTGAGGCCCATATTCAAAAGAGTTTCACAGTCATCAACTTCCTGTTGCACGTCAGGCTCCCAGACACTCAGTGGCACCTGGATTAGGGGTTAATTTGAGTGCTGGCTGGCAGAAACGTCAGAATCTCTTGGGCCAGGCAGCAGAATCTGAGCAGGGACTTTGAGGATTTCAGTGGCATATGACCTGTGGCCCCAGTGGCTAGCATGGCAATGATTTACCCTGGTCCGTCAGCGGGTTTAGTCCTACATGCCCAAATACTTCTGTGAATCTGAGCACTGGGCTTTGATCTGTGTCTTCTTTTCCTCCAGTCATGAGTGCTTTGTGATTACTCTTTCATGTATCCTACAAGGACTAATGTCGATTATTGTTCTACCTTCTCTGCTTTGGGCACTCAGAAATTAAAGAACAAGAAGTTTTCAGGGGCATGTGTATAAGGGCACATAGCATACACCTGAGACCCAGGAGCCAACATAAATACCAAGTGTCTTAACAGTTAGCAAAGGCATTCAGTCTCTCCTTGAAGTCTCCAACTGAAGCATCTAAAAGAGTCAAATTCTGTGCCTACTTTGAAAGGCATTTCAAGGCAACTGGGATTTAAAGATGACCCAATTTGACTTCAGATACAAACAGAGTGATTAACATTACACAAATTTATGAAAACTGCTCTGTTTCAGTAAGGGAGAATGTAAATAACAACAAACAGTGAATAACAGTAGTTTCCAATCATGTTTTCTGACAATACAAGAGCTGAAGAACATGCAGCCATGCATTTACTCAGATTCAAGAACCCAAGATCTCACCAGTATCAAAAGTAGAGGCTGGTTTAGTAGTTTCTAGAACATTTTTTTCATCAGAAAATGGCTGCTGGCTGAAAACTAAAATAGAACTCCAGAAACCTGTTTTGATAGAACTAGTTCTTCAAGTCTAGGATGGAAATACTGGTGAATAATAAAGAAACAAGAATAATTTTTTTTTCCTGCTGTCCTACTATGCTGTTCCAGCATGCCAGGCTGGGACATGTATACCATGTTCTTGACATGTATACGATGTTCAAAACCTTGTTGCCACTTAGAAATTGCTTTTTATTCTTCCCTTCTTAAGTGAGTAGCATACAAAACGACCTGTGAGCTCATTCTGTCTGACCCAGGAGGAAGCCTAGAGTTATAGAAGATAGCTGCTAAAGGAGAGATCAACAGAGGTTTGGAAGAAGAAAGGACTCAAGAACAACTTTGCATTCAAGTGCATATTTTAGGTACAAAGCAAAGGGAACATTCTTCTTCACAAAATACTCAAAAAAGTTTTGAGCATAAATTTATTTTGCAATTGTCTTTTTTTTTTTTTTTCTTTCTCAGCCATCCACCTAATGCTCAACAACGCTGAGAAAGAATTAGCCATCAAAACACACTGGAACCATTAGCAAACATATTGCATATGTTTATACTCTGCTTTAGAAAATACTGTGTACTTCAAACACAGTGGCCAAAGAGTCATAGAATCACAGAATAGTTAGGGCTGGAAAGGACCTTAAGATCATCCAGTTCCAACACCCTTGCCATGGGCAGGGACACCTCATGCTAAACCATGCCAACCAAGGCTCTGTCCAACTTCCCTGGGCAACCCATTCCAGTGCCTCACCACCCTCACAGTAAAGAACTTCTTCCTCATATCCAGTCTAAACTTCCCCTGTTTAAGTTTGAACCCGTTACCCCTTGTCCTCTCACTACAGTCACTCATGAAGAGTCCCTCCCCAGCATCCCTATAGGCCCCCTTCAGATACTGGAAGGCTGCTATGAGGTCTCCATGCAGCCTTCTCCAGGCTCAGCAGCCCCAACTTTCTCAGCTTGTCTTCATAGGGGAGGTACTCCAGTCCTCTGATCATCCTCGTGGCCCTCCTCTGGACTTGTTCCAACAGTTCCATGTCCTTTTTATGTTGAGGACACCAGAACTGCACACAATACTTCAAGTGAGGTCTCACAAGAGCAGAGTAGACGGGCAGGATCACCTCCTTCAACCTGCTGGTCATGCTCGTTTTGATGCAGCCCAGCATACGGTTGGCTTTCTGGGCTGTAAGCACACACTGCCAGCTTTTCATCGACCAACGCTCCCAAGGTCTTCTCCACAGGGCTGCTCTGAATCTCTTCTCTGCCCAACCTGTAGCTGTGCCTGGGATTGCTCCCACCCCAGTGTAGGACCTTGCACTTGGCATGGTTAAACTTCATCAGGTTGGCATCAGCCCACCTCACAAGCATGTCAAGGTCCCTCTGGATGGCATTCCTTCTCTTCAATGTATCAACCGAACCACACAGCTTGATATCATCAGCAAACTTGCTGAGGCACTCAATCGTTTGGTAGGTTTTGTAATATATCTTCCTCTATTCTGATCCCCATTTACATGCTGTTGTCTCGTGTCAAAAATAGATCCAGACACTATTACAAGTCTAATCCAGCATGACCATCTGTATACTTACTTACAAAAAAGATACACAGGGAGTGGTTTAAACTGTCACTTTGTTCAATTGCAAAATACTGGTAGTGTTAACCAAAAAACCAGTATAGTCTTAATTCACATGTTTAATAGTGATGCTGTGTGAAGTATGATACATTAAGCCCTTTACTTACTCATCAGACAATAAAAATCATTATCAGAAGCATCCACGTTATATAAGTACCAATGATGCCAAACAGAATACAGCATCGTGCACAAACTGGGAATTATTTACAGATTTATGACCTCTGAAATTGTATTTCCTTCGTTTAGTTCGTAAAATATGTAAACGGACTAAGACTACTATAATGGAGCATTTTGATAGCACCAGAAAGATTTTTGTGAGGAAGGCAACCAATTATTTAATTGCCCTCCATTTAAAAGAATGATTACACAGTAAATCTTCAAATAAATCTCTGCAATTTCTACTAACCCTGTTTAAACAGAGCTTCAGACAGTTCCTGTGCTCTTTACATGCAGACACAGGAATAGAGAAGTTTCAAAACCTGCCGTCTTTTGCACTTTAAACCACAGAAAATCTGCATAGTAAGAATGGTGAGTCTCACCTCCTCCTAGCTGGGCTGTGAAATCCTGTGTGTCCGATCACTTTACCAAACCTTTTGTGCTCTAAAACAGGAAAAAAAACTGTACGTGAACATAGACAAATTCTGGAAGCAACGCTGCTTGTCATTTATAATGGGGCTTCTGGATTCCCCATGCTTTCCCACTGGGAATGGAAATAGTGTTAAATACTGTAGGAATGCCAGATGGATTTCATTTTAGAAACAGGCAGATTGGGCATGCAAAACAGAAAGGCAAATGCCTTCTTTGAGATATCTTTAGCATTGTAGCATTCTCTGTCTATAATTACCGACCCTTTTTTTAAATTGCTTTCTAGCCATGACCAAGCTTTGCCACACTGACATAAAATTAGTGACATCTCACTGCAATATTGAGTGGTTCACAAGAGTTCCTGGGCAATCTTTTTCCAGAAATATTTTGACTCCCCAAAGAATGATGAAAAGAACTGACTGAACCATAGTGTAACTGCACTTTTCTTTGATGTACTTAGAAGTGCCATGTGTTAAAAGAATAAACAACCCGATAATTGCTAGGTAGAACTAAAGTAGGTCTAGAAGTTGCAGTTTTTTATTAAAATTGAGACAAGAGATGTAAAAAAGTTACTTGAGCTCAATCATCTTCACACTAGCTCAGAAAAAAGAAAATGTTAAATCATGGCTCCAGATCTTAGGGACTGAATGTCTCTAATGCCTTGGGCTAAATGGACAAATGTGGGTGAGAAAATAATGCTTACACACTGTCCTTTACAGGTGAGTGGCTCAATGCTTCTCCAGGCAATCACTCATATGCTTTTATCTCAGGCAGTTGATTTTAGTGCTCTCAAACCATGTTTTCATTGCCTAAAACAAACGCGCACACAAATCCAAGTGTCCTTACTAACTCGGGGTCAGTTCCTGCCACAACATTTATGTTGATGGGAATTTCTCTAGAATATGAAGATCAGCAGTTGTTCTTTATGTTCTACATCAATTTGGCTTTTATAGTGGAATTAATGGTGGGAAGTCAAACAGGGAATTCAGAGCTACATGAAGAGCAGATTTAACTAAAAATACTGTAATAAGAGCACTGTTGTAAGCATGTTCTGCAAGGATTTCCTATCAAAAGTGTGTCAATAATCTCTGCTATGTCACACTTTCCAGACATAAAGAATTATTGTCTCATAATTATCAGAAGAAAACTATATATTTCTTTGACATGGGATCATTCTACTCCTGAAGCAGAATGAAGGTATAGGCAAAGCCCTCAGCTGGCATCCAAAAAACTGACAGTGCTCCCAGCAATCCTCCTCAAAGCCTTTGCGAGAAAGTAGGTTGGCACTGAGCTGAAGGTATTTTTCTTTCTTCTAGAAGGTTTGTAAGAAGCTGAGGAAGATGACAGAAGCAAAGAGACTCAAGGATTTCTTCAGTCCAAAACAGGGTCTAGTTCAAGCCTTGGGTAAACCTTCAGAAGAGCAAGCATCCAGGATCATGAAGAACTCCCTATGATGTCAAAGTGAGTGGAGGCCCACTTGGGGACTTTTCTGATTTTCATTTTTCACATCTCCTAGAAAATATTTACTTTAAAATGTGAACTGGTTGTTAAATGCCATGTTTTGCTTAAAGACACCATCTCTTAACAGCATCTTAAGGATACCAGATAAATTTCAGCATCATAAGTTTACCACCATTTTTTTCTTCAGGTTTTTTTATGTCTCTGGTATTCTCAAATTTTCTTGGTTCCCCCTCCCAAATCCACATCTCCCATTGCCTCTGGCAATGTTGCAGTTTTTAACCACAAGTCAGGCTATAACATGTTCTGGGTGGGAGAAACCTCCTTATTCTTATTCAGGCAATTAAGAATACGAAAGGCATGAAGACTGAAGTAAAGCAAAGGCAAAAGTGGGAGCTGATATACAGCACAGAAATTACTAGACTATATCGTGCAATGGAGAGTCAGAACACTAGTTCTGGTGTATTTATTTAAGCTGGTTTGTACTATCCACCCACTTGCTAGAAAAGATAAATAATTCCAAACACGTCCATTGGAACAGGTCCCTCTATAAATTTGCAAGCCAAAAAGCAGGACCAGCCTGTGTGAGTGACTTGACAACACAGAATACCAAATGTTTTCCCTGCTCTGGCACTGGTCATTGTCATGCTTTGTATGGATATAAAGTAAAAGGAAGCTTCACTGAGAGATAATATTAAGATGCCTTTGTATTTAGGTCTAGTCAAACCTGAGTGTATCAGACAGGAAAGCTGAAAAATACCTGAAAATAAATACTAAGGTCTCGTAAGTTATGATATTTTTCATGAATAGAAGCATGAAATAGGATTAGGAGATGCTGTGGAGGACTTGAAAACACCTGAACTGTGCTTGGTCCTACCAGAAATAGGGACCTAGACATGAAATATATCATCTCAAGTGATGGCAGGGTAGATGACAAGCTCTGAATTCCAGGTCTGAGTGTAAATTTGATATTGATGCAATGGTGATACAGTCTGTGTTGCAGGGTGACATGGCAACATAGTCAATCTTTATGGACACAGAGGCAAAACTGCATTACTGGTCTATGCTGGCATTTATAATGGCTGGTTTCACAGGGACCGGAAATTATGGGCAATACTTCACTCAGACATATTTTTAATTGACAAGGCTTTGGAAAAATCAAGTAAAGCCCCAGTTGGAGTGGTTATGACCCATGCTAATGTCACAAGGATAGTACTTGATAAAGACCTATGGAAAAGATGCGCAATCACCACTATTTATGAAGTGCCATGGTTGGCTGAATGGATTTCAATAGCACTAGAGTGCCTGATTCCTTCAAATTCTCTTGAAATCCCCAGTACACAGTCTAACAAAGTGTTACAATACAATGCATTTCCAAATTATGTCAAATTGAAATTCAAACATGGCTGGCTGCGCCAATACATACTAATAGAGCAAAACACTCACAGCACTAATCCTCCCTGACACTTCTGGTTTATATTCTTCTCTCCAGCGTCTCATTATGCATGTCCTCACTGCTCTCACAAATTTGCATTGATGTCTCTTTTTCCTCACTTTAAATGCAAACATCTGGATTGCATCAACTAAATTCACCCTGTGAGTTTTGCATACACTCAAAAATTTTTAAAACCGAGCTCCCAGCTTCTCTGTAATTTCAAACTTCCATCAAGAAAACACAAACTCCCACTTGGTAGTTTCACTGTCTGGTCATGTTCCTTTGACTGGTTTGTGCTGGAATGTACATGCAATCACTCCAATCTGATATTAGCTAAAAAGCTGCAGATTCAGAAATAAATGCAGATGTGTGACTACATAGCCTTCATCTTTTATTAACAACAAATTGAAATGAATTGAGCCTCAACCTGAGTAAGCATTTGTTGCCCCTGCTAGGCAGGCAGATGTGACTTGTGCTTTTGTGCTGAGTCTGGCATTAGAAATTTTGGTGGTTCTTAGCCCAGCTTAGCATGGAAAACTTTGTCCAATTGTCAGACCTGTTCCACCACACATTTAATTTTTTTGCACCAAATGATTATTTTCCTACATCACGTGATGTGTTCACTAATAAGTCACATTTCTAACTTCCTTTCTTAATTACAGTTTACTGAGATCTCATCAGCAGCGCATCTACAAGGCACCACCAGAGCAAACAAGCTGTGTCACAATCAGGTGGCAAGTATCTCAGAAGCACTAGGAAATCTGAAAACGACTAGTAGAATAAAAACTTAATAGAAACAAACCACAGGACAAATCCTTTCTAACCACACAGAAGACTGAAGCCATCCTTCAAATCAGCAAGAAAAAGCACGCCTGCCAAACATCCTTATCAGAAAAGGTGTCACTCTTTCTAGCATAACGCTACAAAAACAAGGCTGCGTGCCAAAAGGGGCGTGTAAGCCAAAACTTGATTAAACAACAGATGCTACCCAGAGATTCTTTTGGAATAGCTTCACAACACCTAAATGTACCCTGGCTGTTACATCCTCCCTCCACCACATTTCCTGAACAGCTTCCCACAACAGCTCGATATCTTCATATGTCTCAAAGTAACAACTGTTATTTAAGGGCCCTCTATACCCCACGGGTATATATACCCGTGGGGTATAGGGTGGATGTAGCAGAGCATATAAGAGTGGAGCTACAGCAAATCTAGCCAGGCTGTATGAGAATAACCTGCAAGGGATCCAGAAAAAATCTACTTCTTGTTTAATGCTATCCTTTCACGTTGTTGGAACACATGGCTGTGAATAGGCCCTTCCTAGCTGCAGCACGCCTTGAAATAGTATCCACTAAAATTATAAATTAAGTAGATAAGAAAAGCAGGACTATAATCAAAATGACATTGTTTCTAAATCTAGTATGTTACTGTCCCTCTTGTTTAGAAACAAGTGTTATCCATCATTGGTGGATGGAAGCATTCTAGTATACAGCAGTATTTATAGTCCCTACAAGTATGGAAAGCATTTTTTCCTCAAACTTTCTTTTTTGTCTTTAGACTAAGAAGGTTCTTTGAGGCCTTTTGTTTCTAATCCAAAACGGGTGACGATTGCCACCAAATTATCAAGAGCTTATTAACTGGCTATTTTCAATGCCCAAAAAATTTATTACCATGTTTTTCACTTACCATAATGAATTTCAAGGACCTCTTAAGATGACTTTGTGAACTTTTTGATTGCACATGCCATCTTTATATAATCACAGCTTGTAGCTGAAGTAGGTATTCATATAGCCCCAAAGAAGAGACCACCTCAATAGATTTATGTTCAGGCCAGACTTGTAAGGAGAGGCGCAAGAGCAATATTAAGGGCATACTACCTCCTCTGCCTCTCTTCTAGCATTTTATGTGATGCCATCTTGCAAAAACCTGTGCAAAGCCCTCCCCAGCTCAGACCACAGCTGTGGCAACCTTTGCCTTTGAGAGCAAGAAACAACAGAAATGAAAGCAAAAGTGAACACGGAAAGCAGGAATGGAACCACCACTTGGTGCAGACCCCAGGAGAGGTCTATAGATGCCTCATTTATATCTCCCTTAGGCCTGAACACTGATGTTGGAATAAGGACTGGGAACAAAGACCCCATTGCCTTCCACTGGATTTCTCCTGAGGTCAGTAAATAAACAAGACACCACCAAAGGCACTGACTTTTATTGCAGATTTCTCATACTGAATAAAAATAAGCAAACCTGCAGAATTCAAAGTTCATCAAATTGCTTGACCAATGTAGAGTAAAGGAAAAAGAAAACACAACACCAGAGTAACAATCTGCATTCAAGTTTATGTTAATGAAAGGTTGGGAAAGCTTTTGAGAACAGACATTGAGTAGAGTCCTGCTTCTTCCACTCCTCTCTGACTACATAAAAGCAGACACTGGATAAAGCTGCTCACAGTTGTTTTACCAGTGACTTTTAGGAATACTTCATGCCTCTGATAATTCATTTCTAACATTTCTTTCCAGTCCCTGGTGTATTTGATCAGTGGGAGAGCCCAGTTCCAGGGGTTATTCATAGATAGCCACCTAAAACCAGTGAAACCTGCCCACACAACAGAGAAGGAGCAAAATCGTTTCACAGACATGAAGATAAAGGCTAATATCTTGTCCAAGAAGCTATACAGACTGTATCAGCCAGGCTGGAATACTAGAGCTCTCAGAGAAAGTTTATTAGAGGGCTTGATTTATTCTAGATGCTGAGTAACCCACTACTAGTGGAATAAAGCCACTGAGGTAGGTCAGTCTGATATGAGTTGCAAACACATGGTACCACATGGAAGTAGCAGATACAAAAGGAAAGCACCTTTATGTTTGTTTCACTGGATTAAAGAAAATAAAGAGTTTGGCTTGCATTTAAAAAGCAACGTACAAAGATGCAGTGCTGCATACTTTGGTATCTTGTGCCCCAGTGTGATGTGCCCCGCAAGGTCTTCCAAGCTACATGCTCCATGCTGCTCCCCAGGGGATCAAGGCCTGGATTCACAGCCTGTGTTTATTTCCATTGTTGTGATGGAGCAGGCAGTAGTTGTGGAAATGTGGCTCCCTCCCAGGTGTGAGTAACCCTCTCTGTGCCATCATCAGTGTGTTAGTTCTTCAAACACTTGCATACACTGCAAAAGCCCCTTTTCGTGTTCCCCATAAGTCATAAATTCACCTCCATGTTAGAATACTTTGTTTAAAGTACAAAGATATGTTTTACATTTGAAATAGAAATTAACCTCCCTCCTTTAAGTATTTAATTTCATCCCACCTCAAAATTACTATGAATTAACAACTTAATTTTCAAGTAGTTTTCAGCTGGCAAATAGAAATCTTTTCAAAATGCTAACAAAAATGCTTCTAATACCTTCAAAACTTTTTAAAAGTTTGTCTATAGAAAGTCACGAAGTGGGGATCCTCCTATGGACACTTCGGATTCCAGCTGATTATTGCCAGAAAAATGAGCGGAAATGTCCTGATTAAGTCTTGCTATAAAATGTCAGGGAAGTAGCGTCTGCAGGGATGAGAAGCAATTAAATGCTCAAGTAAAACAATCGCATTGAGGAAACTGTGCTCTGAAAGTCAAAATTCATAAGGTCAGCAGAGAAAACTTGGAAAAAGGACAAAGGTAAGTAGAAGTCTGCAAGAAATTGAGACTTTTGGGGACTCATCAGTGTAAAGTGATTAGACTCCTTTGTGAAAAGAGTACATGGAGAGGAAAACAGAATATAAATACAACTGTCAGAATGAAGATCCTACAGATGTGAAGCTGACAAGATGTAGGAGAGAGATTTAGAGACTGAAAAGGAAAAATTGAAAGTACCAGAGTAAGGCATCTTGGTCTTATTTCTCTGCAAGAACAGTAAAGTTTGCTGCTACTACTGGTTTCAAGACAGAAGAAGACAGCTGCAGTACAAATATTTCCTCCTTTGTAGGTTGTCAACATCATATTGCCACACATGGATGTTTTTAGCAAATTAATAATTTCATGTATTCAGGCCATTAGAGGTACTTTCCAATTTTTAGTGCATGCTGGAAGAAGCAGAAAGATTATTTGTTGATAAATTCAGATAGATGGGATTTCTTTGTGAACAAACAAGTTTGCTTTCATTCCGATCACAAAATGTGGAGGGTTACAGCAAGAGCTACTGCTTCACAGCCGAATAAAAACAAAAAATATGGATTTTAAAGCAGGCATACTTCTCTAATACAATAGGGCATACCAATCGTTCACGTTTAGGTGCCATTTTATTCTTCAGGAAAGGAAAGCTGAACATGCAAACGAATTGCACACTTGCATGATGAGCAGAATCAAATACAGTCTGCTAAATTTTTTGCCATCAGATATTCAGCAGGTGAGAGAAGTAAGACATTAAAATAAGCTCTTAAAATATTTATAAGTCTGGAATTGCTGAGATGAAGATTTTTTGCTTTTTCTTTAATTTTCTATGATGGTTTCTCACATACCACTGGTTCTGTTCATTTAAAAATATATCCAAGACTTTTGAAAACACATAATGAGTTCTGTGATTTGTATACAGAAAATTGTGTATAGAAATGTCTCTTCCATTCTTTTTAATGTAACAGGAAAAGGTTTTTCCTTAGCTGCATTTCTTCTTTCCATTCTCTGTGAAGGATGAAGGATTCCCTTTGATCACTCTACATCAACCTGTTTCAACTCTGTGCGCACTTTACATTCAAATACTTCAGTTGTATCAGTCCTCTCCCACAGTAACATTAAATCTAATTTCCTTAATGCTGACATCAGTTAAAAAACTTCAGAGATCTGTAACTGCTGTAGTTAATAAGAAGTGCATGTCTCATCCTTTCCCTCCAGTTTGTGTCATGCTGGATAGATAATGCAAACCGCTTCGATATTAAGTCTTCCTTAGTAACAATACCTGTATGATTTATACCATTATCCCTTTCGGCAAGACAGCTGCCTTTAATCTGTTTGAACAGTATATGGGGCAGGAAAGTAAGTTATTTTTCCTTTCCACCTAATGCCATGCTCGTGAAATATGTGGAAATGCTCTTTCTTTAATGAGTATTTCACAAAAATCCTGCTGCCTACCCTCAGCGGAGGCCACAAAAGAGGAGGATGTGAACATGGGAGGTGACCTGGGGTAGGGAGTTACAGGCGCACCAAGAACCTTGTTAAGTTTCTTCCTTAGCTAATTTGCTGCAAATTGACTGGCTCCTCTTGTGAGCAGCAAGGGTGCTTTCCAGCATAGAGAAGGAACAAGCCAGATAATGTGAAGGGCAACGCAGTTCAATCAACTAATCATTTTGTGCATGTGGGAGTCAGCTTTTGAGCACCAGCTCTAACACTCAACCTTCTTAAGGAGAAAAGTCCAGCACAGCCAGAGCACTGAAGCCACATTCCTACACAGCTTCAGCATGCTCCCTGCAATGGGAGAAGAAAACAGACTGTACAGCCTTCTTTAGACAACACATAACAGAGATCATAAGTGCGGATGGAAGAAGGGCAGGCACATGCTCCCCCACCTCCCCTGATAACAGCCAGTGTTTATGGCAATAGCTTTCCACACCTTCAGTAGCTACTCTGACACCAAGAGCTGCCTGGCCTACAGTGAGATTTCTTGGCAAGAGAGGTGTGATCAGCAAAAGGTGGAAAAGACTCTACAAACCACAGTCTTGCCTTTTCTTTGCAGTGAAATTTCAAAGCAGAATTATGTACTTTTGAGACAAGAATCCTAAAGACTCTGGAACGGTGTTTGTAAATAATAAACATTTCTATGTGATTAAAGGTTCTTCATTGCTCTTTACACCACAGAGACACTCCAGGTATTTTCTATGACACTGCCCAGGAGATCATGCACAACTTGGCATAAATAATTTGGTTTATTATGAGGCAATGCAGTTTGTCAATGTCTACTATTGCCAAGAAGAGGCAAGCAGAGTTTTTTCAATCCTTTTTCCTTTTTCTACTTTATGAACTGTTTTGTATGCTACTACCTGGAGCTAAAGAGAAAACATGGTTCTGTTGGACACTCTGACAGGAGAGGCTCTTTAAATCCTTTCACTGGAGTTGTGCTCCTGTCTTAGTGTTATTATGTGCCCATGCTTCCTTTGAAGTTGCTTTGTATTTTACAGATAGACAAAAGTGAGCTGTAAATTTCTAAAAGCACAGACGAGGTCTTGCTCACAAGGATGGCAGGAAATTCCCACTTCATGTTCTGTGCTAAACACAAGTCAACAATATTAGTCTACACCATCATAATAAACTGCATAGTCTCTTTGAGGTACTGTTGTTAGCTCTGATCTTGCAGCAAGCTTAAAGCATGGCAGGTGCTAGCTCCTCTGTGTGACTGCCAGGGCACAGCAATACAACATTTTTCAATTCTCAACAGAAATATGCAAAAAAATAGTCTTCTTGCTAGGACCCCTTTTGAAAAGTATTCACCTTTCTAAATTTAATTGGATTCAAGGTGAAAACAATACAAATGTGAAAACAAGAATAATTTTGTGCACAGAAATGCTGACATGAAAGTACTATCGTGCAGCAAAGCTGCATCCTCTCTGAAATAATATCTCGTGTATTTTTATGGAGCCAAAGATAAGAGTTCCGCCTCATTTCTTTCACCAGGCTTCAGGGAAATTCAACCATGATCTCAACAACTGGCTATTACTAGCACTGAAGATTAATAGTCAGAAAGTCACAAAGAACATCACCTGCATTTGGTGTGGTACACATTCTCACCTTTTGCTCTGCTTTACCAAGTACATCTCAGTGCAGGCATATTGGCTGACCAGGAGCTTTAGGGACTCTGTCCACAACTGGTTGTCTAAATGCAGGTGCTCACCCACTGGCTACAGGTGCTCTTTCAATAGTTTTTCCAGTCTTACTCAAAGATGAGACTGATTCAGGCTCTCCCAGCCTTACAGCCCAATTTACTATAATGCTTTTCATGTGGTTCAGTTGTTCAGGGCTTTAAAGGATGCCTACCTTTGTGCACTGGCAATCAGACAGCCCCTGGCAGTGTTTAATTGTTAGGCAGCTTCAGCTCAACAAATACAATCTATAACTTTTTATAACTTAATCATAACTTCTTATGTACTGTAACATGTATTCTTTGGCTAAGTATCATCTTACTGCATATGCCACCATTTACTCACCGCAGTGATGAATACTCTAAGGGTGAAGTATAAACACTTTAGAGGTGCAATTTTACTTATCCTGAAGTAGAATTCAGGTGAATTAAACCCTGAAAATTCAATTTTCCCATAAAGGAAAACCAGAGTCACCAGTTTAGCTGCTGAAATACTAATACCACAAACTTAGTGGATAAATCAGCCCAGGTCACAGAGCCGTAAAGTTGGACATTACCCAAGTAGCGCATCCTCTACGCAACACCACAGCTGTCTTGTGTATGCCTCTATTAGCCCTTTGATGGACTTCAGTCATCTTGCTCATTAATGCAGTGTCTGAGTGCTTATGGCACACTCTTTCAAGCTCTCCATTACTGCATTACATAATTAAAATAATGAAATCTCTTAAATTTTAGGCCTTCATAATAATATTTTACTCAATAATGAGATTCCTAGATCAGTTAAATCTTGAGAGCTCATTAACATCATGACAGCACAGCCCTGAATAGGGAAAGATGAAAATATAATACTGAAAAAAAAAAAGACAAAAAAAGGTACTATTTAAAGAGCCTCTTTCTTACTTTCTGATTTTCCAGCTCTCACCATATGTGTTCTTGGTATGGCAACTCTTCTCTGAACATTATGGGGGAGCTGCTTTTAATGTGCAAGAGAGCTCTAAAAGGGTTCTGTTGTCACTGGAAGCTGCTGAGTCCATGTTAGTGCCTCACCACTGTCTCGTTGCTGAGGACATGACAGCGTCTGACAATGTTAAAATGCAGCAAGGATTCCTTCACCATGGTATGCCCAAATGATGGAATCTTGTTCCTCAGGGGGTGGCTCATATTGCTCCAGTGCTGGACAGCAGTTTACTGCAGTTCAGCATGTTTAATGAAAGGAAAGATTAATTGCATTTGCTAATCTCACCCCAGGGGTGGAGAACCATGCAAGCCACAGGGAGTGGGCTTTGTTTTTTCAGAAGGGGAAATAGATACCCCAAGGTTTATGCTTTGGAATTATGTTATGGTTTATATTATGGTATTATGTTTTCTCACCCATGTTTGATTGACAGCTGGAGTGATGAACATTGGACTTGCAAAGTGCTTGAAAAACTATTTCCCTTCCAATGAAAAAGAAATAGCTGTTGCAGTCCATTATCCCTATGCAGCATTTGAAACGAGAAATATTTATTCAGAAACTGCTGTGTATGTGTGGCAGTTTTATGTGCCTTTACATTAACAGCTTCCTTGAAATCCACATCAAAAGCAAACATTGTTTAAAAACACAGCTTAAGGCTATATATCTCTCAAAGGTTGTCTAGCAATAAGAGGCTACCATGTCTCATTAACATAAAATTTCCAAGGATGAAAGCAATGACTGTAACCAGACCATACCACCTACTTAAAACAATCAATTCATCCACCTCTCGCCTGCATTTTGTTTGCTGGGATATACACAGTGACATAGAGAAATAACCTGCTAGAACTCGAGGTTTCTTTTGTAGCAAACAGCCTGCTGCTTAGAAAGCACAGCTCCAGCGCTGTACCACAGCAGGTGGTGATCACTTCAGATCTTTGAACATATTGTCATCTGTAGCCCCAGCCCTGCAAATCCTTCTTGATGTATTTAACTTCAGCTATTTGGGGGATGTTTTGTGAAACCAGTGCAACTGTTATTCCAGCAGGATCTCAGGTGAGCAGCTGGATACAGGACTAGGACTTTACTGGAGCCATTTACCGAACAAATGGTCTGGAGGCTCCTATTTCCATAATGCTGTTGAATAACACTTCAGTTTATCAAGTTCTTATCAAGTCTGGCAGCTGCCTAGAGGTATCTTAACTGGCTCATAGTCACCCATTAGAAAACCACTTACAAGACTTTGTATTTGCGTGTTACAATGCACACCGCCTTTCTACAGCTAATGGGAATAATCTCACATATGAAAAACATTTTGATAAGCAAAATGTTTTCGTGAATCTCAGAGCTGGCTAGGCTGGTATTCTAGGTAAGAGCCAATAGCTTTCTACTGCACTGTTTCTGCAAACACATACTCTCCAAATCTAAAAAGTCTCTGATGCTCTTATTCTCCTTTTCAAAAATATTGAGAATTTCCCCAAAATTCTATGCAACAGCCTATGCTCCTGCTATTTTTTTTTCCAAATTTCATTTTTACTATAAAGGAATTCCATGGATAAATTCAAGGAACAGATTATTTTTCTAGCTTTTTTTCTTTTTTTTTTTTTTCAGTTGCCATGCAGAAATACTGCTGGGAAAGAAGGAATTACACAAAAATACTTGAATTCTCCAAAGGAATACTTCTTTTCGCCCATTTCTGAAGTACAGTTACTGAAATGTTACTACTTGTATTAGAAAACTACAGTGGTCTGAGCCAAATGCTAAACAGTAGAGGGTTTACCAGCAAATAGTTGAGGTTTTACCAACAGCAACCAAACAGCTAACATGTAGCCCGGTGAGCCTCATGATACTTTATTTGCATGTAGAATAAGGACATTTCGTTGTAACAAACACGGGTCCTCTATCTTTCCTCTGTCCACAAGTAAATACCTACACCTGATATTTGTTTGAGAAAGGAGAATGGAAAAACTAAGACCCTAAGAAAACCTGGGTATTCAGATTCCTAAATTCAGATTTAAGTGCCTTTAAAGATCTTTCTGAATTTCAAAGCAATGCCCCAGATGTTCACAGCGGTATCACACTGTAAGTAATTAAACTCACACCTAGCTCACTACCGAAAAGCAGTATCAATCTCACTTCACACTTCTACTCTGGCTTTCCCTCAGAAGTGATGAACCTCAGGAAATTAATGGCTTTACTTACAGCTAGGATGCTGTCTCAAATCTCCCCTGCTTCCCTGTTCAAAATGTCCCCAATATCTGAAGCTGGTTTACTACCTGCAGAAAGCCCTTTGATTTTATTTTTCAATATCTCAGTTGTCATTTTGCATCTTTTAAGCCTTTGATTCAGGTGTAACAGGCATTTTACCCTTTCCTTTCTTCAGTGGGCTGCACTTACCTCTCCTTTTTTCATCCACATAACACCCCAGGTAGTTTTTCCCCTTTGTGTGTTTCATTTTGTGCTCTTCCCCATTTTAACCTTTCCTTTATTTCATCTCACCATTCTCAGCTTGTTAGCAAGGTTTCTATTTCCTCGCACGCAGGCAGACTAAAGGCAGTTTTATTTGTCACCTATAATTCTGTGTTTGATTTCAAGTGCTTTATGAATTCTTCAAAATTTAGAGTGTCACATTCTCAGTTTGCTAACATAATCTAGTTTTCCTCACAGCAGTAACTCCAGATTTAAGATGGTATAAAAAACCCCCAGAATTTTACACTAAAACTGTATTTGCTAGGGATTACAGTAAAAAATTTTTGTCCCCTCTCCCCCCAAAAAAACCCACCCAAACCAGAAAAGGATTAGATTAAGGCTTTTCCTTGTTCATTTTAGTAGTGATATGCAAGAACAGAAGCTCTGATTTTGAAAGATAATGCAGGAATTTATATATACACGTTTACAATAATGCCTAAGAAGCCTAGCAAAGATAATGGATCTTTTTTATTTTGCTAACACTAACTGCTACAGATAAAAAACAAGAGCTAGTTTCTAATCAGAACTGCATAAGCAAAACAAGTAAAAAAGGGAAAATGAGGTGCTCAAGAAGACATAATTATCAGTTCTTGAGTGGAGCATGGTCTCTCAAAACCCTACTCACTGTCTTCACCAACCCAGCTCTCTCTCACAGAATCTGATTTAAGCTTCAGTCCATATTCACCAGAGGGAGTTTTTACTGTTTCAGCTCTTCCTCCTGCCATGATTCAGTCACTATTTTTCTTCAAAGCTGAAACTCTTGCCGAGTTATTGCGGCAGCCATCAGGCCATGCTGCAGCATTTTAGTATCCAGAGGAGCCAGGGACTAAAAGCTCAAAGCAGTCTTTAAAATGTGTGCTGTTTTCCATAGTGATAATCAGAGCTGGGGGTAAACACCAAAATAAAAAGCCGGAGTGTGGGAAAATAATCAAAATCCTTCTATGCAATGGGTTTCCGTAGTAGGAGTAATCTGAAAGAGTATTCTAACTCAATCTCATCAAGTTAAGGAAGACAGGAGCAGATATATTTTCAGAGAAGGGCTCTGGACAACCCAAAGGCAGAGGACAATGTTCCTGCTCTGATGGGGCGGTCCCTGTTCTCACAAGTCCGTCTCAGTCAGTGTTCACAGACTAGGGATGCACTGAGAAGCTACAGTTTTATTCTTGATCCATGTTAGTTGTACTTGCTCAGATGAGAAAGGCCCTTCTTGCAGCTTGTCTAATAGGATGTCATTTTGTTTCCTACAGCATTGAAATATGTTTCTCCACATATATGGAGGCTCACAGAAGAAATCAGTCCAACAGCCTCTCAAAGTAAATATAAACTCACACAAAGCTTAAATCCTTCCTGGCACAGCTGTAAATCAAAGAGGAAAAGAGATGTAATTCAGCTTAGAACTAGGACAGCTTTCAAACTTGAAACAAAATTGTACAGGAGTCTGCAGGATTTTAACTGTCTGACAAACAATGGAGTCCTTAGTGGGAGTTGTTAGTGTTAGCTTCATTTTATCACTAAAATGTGCTCAGCCAGATGTTCATATATTTAGATTTATCCAATCCATGCATTGAATCCTGTACTTTGGTTATGTGAAAGTTTGAGAACAAAAAGAGTACAAGAAAGCTGGTTTTAAACTCTCTATAGTTCCTTTGTAACACATTTGGTGTTTTTTCCCCAGAGTCCAAGCTCTTAACTCATGTCTGTACATAATAATCTCAGTTCCCATTTGTGGAATAAAACATAAGTTTCCAAGTTCCTGTGGCTTCGGAAGATAAGTGGAAAATGTACAGCATAGAGTCTGCCACACCAGGAAAACAAATTAATAAATCTCAGATATCATCTGCTTTAAGCATCACATGATTTGTAATCTGTTCTGGTACCATCTTTGGCCTTTAACTTAATCCCTTTTGTAAGCATGGGGCTGTAAATACTTCTCTTCCATACAGACTTTTAGCAGGAGTCTGGCCCCAGTGCTCATCCTAAGGTTTTTCTGGTCTTACAGCTTTTGACTAGCTCCATTGTAAAACCAGCCTGTACAATATTTTTAGGAGTGTTTCCTTAACATTTGCTTACTACAAGGCATTTTAATATACTGCTGATGGAATGTAATTTAGCTGGCACTTGCTACTGATGCAAAACAACACTGCAAATTAAACACCTAAACAGGACGTTTTATTCTTATTCCATATCTTAGTGAATATTTGTGATTTGAGAAACAGAAATCATAAAAATTTTAATGCAAATTAAGTTACCTCATTCCCTCTCTATCACTGCACAATCAAACAAAGTGGCAAAGGATATTACTGCAATTCCCTGAACTTGTTTTGCTACACACAGAAACTTCTGAATACATATCATATGAGACAGTAATTAAGTTCCTAACTTATTTACTTCTTCTACTGGGGCTGCATCATTGAAGCTTAAGTCCCTTGGAAATAAGCCCACATATTCGTAGAATCATAGAATAGTTAGGGTTGGAAAAGACCTTAAGATCATCCAGTTCCAACCCCTCTGCCATGAGCAGGGACACCTACCACTAAACCATGCCACCCAAGGCCCTGTCCAACCTGACCTTGAACACCACCAGCGATGGAGCATTCACAACTTCCCTGGGCAACCCATTCCACTGCCTCACCACCCTTACAGTAAAGCACTTCTTCCTCATATCCAATCTAAACTTCCCCTGTGTAAGTTTGAACCCGTTACCCCTTGTCCTATCACTACACTCACTCATGAAGAGTCCCTCCCCAGCATCCCTATAAGCTCCCTTCAGATACTGGAAGGCTGCTATGAGGTCTCCAAGCAGCCTTCTCTTCTCCAGGCTCAACAGCCCCAACTTTCTCAGCCTATCTTCATAGGGGAGGTACTCCAGTCCTCTGATCATCCTCATGGCCCTCCTCTGGACTTGTTCCAACAGTTCCATGTCCTTTTTATGTTGAGGACACCAGAACTGCACACAATACTCCAAGTGAGGTCTCATAAGAGCAGAGTAGAGGGGCAGGATCACCTCCCTCGACGTGCTGATCATGCTCCTTTTGATGCAGCCCAGGATATGGTTGGGGGCCCACGTTGTCCCTAGTCTGTCTTTTATTTGCAATGTACCTATAGAATCCCTTCCTGTTATCTTTAACATCCCTAGCCAAGTTTAATTCTAAGTGGGCCTTAGCTTTCCTAACCTGATCCCTAGCTTCCCGGACAACATTCCTGTATTCTTTCCAGGCCACCTGTCCTTGCTTCCACCTTTTATAAGCCTCTTCCTTTGAAGTTTTCTCAGCAGCTTCTTATCCATCCAAGGAGGTCTCCTGGCCCTCCTGCTGGACTTCCTTCTCATTGGGATGCAACACTCCTGAGCTTGCAGTAGGTGGTCCTTGAATATCAACCAAAAGTCTTGGGCCCCCCTGCCCTCTAGGGCTATATCCCATGGAACCTTACTGAGCAGGTTCCTGAAAAGGCCAAAGTCTGCTCTCTGTTATTATGAGATGCATGAAGATTCATGAAGTCTTAAGCTAATCAAGCTGCTCATATTTTAATTTGAAGATTAACCATAAACACACCTGGGATCAGACAATGGCCTTACACTACCTTGAAACAAGGAGGCTATAGAAACCACTGTGCAGAGTCTCTCACGAAAACATAAGTGTTGTTAATGAGAAATTTAAAACAGAGCTTTCTTCCAGACAGATTTGAAGCAAAAACAATGTGAAAGCAGAAAAGGCTGCAGGAGAACTGCCCTTGCTTTAGACAGGTCTCAAACAGGGATTCAAGGAAGCTAGTGGATTTTGCAATTCCACAGGCTCTCAGGATTTACTGCAGGGCTTTAAGGTGAATATCTCCAAGCAAGAGGGAACAAGATATCTTTCTGAGGATGATTATCATGACCAGCCATGTAGTCTGAGGAATAGCAACAAAAGGTAAGAAGCAAAATTCACTGCGTCAGAGCCACCCACCTGTGTATCCAGATCAGATTCTCCCAAAGGCCATACAATATTAAAAGTTATAAAACAATGAGGCCAGAAATGGGATGTCATCATTTCACTGGATGAAGGAATGATACTTTGATAATGAGCGCCTGTAATTTTTTCAACTGTCTTGCTGTTCTGACAGGGTTTCTTGCACACATGAGCTGGTTTTCACCGGCAGTTCTGCCTGCAATCATGCACAGACACTCAATACCTGTCCAAAATAAAACAATTTGCAACAGTGATTCCAGATCTGGAAACGTTTACTTACATTTTGCACAACTGCCTACACTGCCTTTCTACTGCAAACGCCACATGCTTTGCTGATTTAAAATTACTCAAGGAGAAAGTAGTATTTATCTTTAAATAAAGGCAGCTATAATAATTTCGTCGTGACTTTACAGACTTGTCCAGCCATATCTCCTTTATTTGTTTTAATTCAAAAGGCTGTAGGCGAATTTCAGTTTATTAGTGCCATATTTATTGTTTTCTGTTGTGCTTAAATTTGTGCTTGGGTTTTACTGAGGTATTTAGAAAAGGAAGGCTAAGGAAATCAGACTCACTGATTGAATTGAAGACTCACTGATACATAAAATGTTATTAACCAGAAACTATGAAGTGATGAAATGATATATGATCACATGAATAAAATGCAACTTAGTCGTTTGCTGGGTTACTTTGCTCCCATTACAGATGTTCTAGACAATTTCATTAAGAAACTGCCCTGATTTATCATTGTTTATCTCTAATTGCCAAACATGTGCTAGCTGCTAAGTTATTAGACTGAAATGAATAAAAATGTTACAATAAAGAATCATCAGGCCGAACACCAGCAGTATCAGTGAAAATTCCATCTGGAAATGGAGGTACAAAGTCTGAAACAGAAGGCAGCGCCATGGACATGGGGTTTTCAGAACTCGGACAAAAGATCTGTGGTCTTTGGCCCATTACAGAAGACATCTCTCCTCTTAGATGAATATTTTCCAAGTAATCCTGCAGGGAGTTCAGCAGAGGACCACCAGGATGGCAATGAGGCTGAAGCGCTATCTCTATGAGAAGACACTGAGGAACGTGGGCTTGTTCAGCCCTCAGAAGAGATAGCCTCTAGACCCTGACACAGACTGACATCGAAACCAGAGAGGTCCAGATGGGATACAGAGATAAACTTTTTAACTGGGACGACACCCAAAGAGCGAGACCAGTTGCTCAGAGGGGCAGTCCATGTCCTGTAGAGGTTTATCAAACCCAGCCAGATAAATTCCTGAGCATCCTGGTCTGACCTCCCAGCTAACCCAGTTCTGAAACGGAGGTTCCTTCCAGGCTGACTTCTCATGAGATCCTGGCTTTATGTAAAATTTAAGTGACACCATTTAACTTTATCTTAGTTGTCATATTTCATACATGAGTGCATAAATGCATACCACTGACCTTTTACTTGCACCACTAAAGACACTGCAAGTTAAGACACTGACTCACTTGCTTCAAGGGGAGTCTCCTAGATGTAATTTCTACGGTCAAAAGATGGAGCAAAGGGGAGTACAGATCAGACTTGTATGTTAATATTCCTTTGGTGGATGGGGGAAATGTCATCAGCGCAAGAGGAATGCGCTGCATGTCTAAGATTTTTGTTTTAACAAAAAGCACAGTAGGTGAGTACATGGTTCTTGCCTAGCAATACGTTATTGTTACTGTTGGTGTTTAATTTCAGGTGTGTCCAAACAGGTCAGAACACCAGTGAGGTTTTTCATCCCTCCCATGCCCACTCCACTTAAATAAGCAGTGGTTCACCTTCTGTTATTCTTGGATGACATGGACTGCCTCAAAGCAAAACTTCTCTGGAGGCCAAATCCACTGTTGCTTGCCTCAGTTTACCAGGGCTTGGCTCCTCTTGTGGCCTTTTAGGCAGTTACAACTGCTTACAGCTGAGAATAGCAGCTTCTCCCACCCTATGGAAGTGCAATGATTACAAGGAGTGCCACTGCAGTGGGTCAGATCTTCAGACAAACTCTGAGGGGCTTCCACATCACCACTGGTCTTAATGGGAGCTAAGGAACCTTCAACTGGCAAACATGCTTGCTGCTACAGCTAAAGCAAGCAATTTTTTTCACTCTATCTCAGCATAGGCATCCCAAATAGAAGATAAATAGTTGTTTAATAGTCACAAAAGGTTAGATTTTTTTTCTTGCTGCTATACACAGGAGATGCAGAGGTAATCTTTTTTATGGAAGTTCACCCTATCTAGAACTACATTTATTCAAAGGGATTCTTATATCTGTCAATAGAGCAAAACTGAACTGCTTTAAATACTCTCACAACAGGGTTTAGAAAATGTGCATAACTTAAACCCTTTTCTATTTCTTTTTCATTTCTAGGTGACAATGTTTTACTCTTGTTACCATAAAAATCTATTACATGAATACAACCTTCCCATATCCCTTTTTTTGCCTCATCCTTGTCCCTAAGCACCATACTTGATATCATTTTACAAATTTCTTTAAGACTTGTCCAGCATACTGATATACGTTGAGGGGAATAATGTGAATTTATTTATATGGCAGGAGGAAGACAATTTCTGTATGTATTTTCTGGCAACATATGTAGCCAGTACAGCACAACCAATAACTACATGCAGGCTGCAAATGCAATAAAGCAGCAAACTAGATTCATTATCCATGTTATCAGTCACCGGACCCAGATACATCTCTAATTTTATACATGGGGAGATAAAGCTATATATTTTTAAATACTAAACATATGCTCCTATCCCTGATATCTAGGAATCTGAAACCTGAATGACACAGAAATGTGATCAGTTTATCTGCATGTGCTGTTTTTCTCAATGTTGCTCTCTAAAATAATATTATTTCTTAATGTATTCTCAATTAAAAAAGCACTTTAAATCTATGCCTTGCATGTAAAATTCAAAACAGAGCCTCACCTTCTCCCTCAGAGACTTTCTTGGTTCCTAGCTTCATATGAAGAGAGGGACTCTCTGGAAAGGGAGATCAACTTCTAACTCCCACTTCCAATTGAATTCCAGTTACATATTTAAACATTTTTAATATGTTGCTTCTCAGTTTCTCTGAAGGTAAGCAAATCCTGGTTTTTTACACAGACATTTTCTAGCTTCACAATTTTTATCACTGCCTTTATTAATATCCTTCCTGAGTCGTTCTGCCCCAAACTGAATATAGCACTTCCACTAGAGCCCAATAAAGCAGAAAGACTTGTTTCAGATGACATTTTATCAGGAAAAAATTTTTTTTCCTGACATGCTTACATTTTCAATTCATGCCTAATGTGTGGGCCATTCTTTATGATGGATCCACTTCCTGAGGACATTTTTGCTAGCTACAGAATCCTTTAGGTTGGAAACAACCTATAAGATAGAGCCCAACCATTAGAATTACCAAGTCCACCACTAAACCATGTCCATAAGTATCACACCAACACATCTTTTAAATACCTCCAGAGATGGTGACTCCACCACCTCCCTGGGCAGCCTGTTCCAGTGCTTGACAGCCCTTGTGGTGAAGAAATTTTTCCTAATATCTAAAAGCTCTCCTGGCACAACTTGCGGCCATTTCCTCTCACCCTATCACTTCCTCCTTGAAAGAAGACCCCAACACCCACCTCACTACAACCGCTTTTCAGGTAGTTGTAAAGATCAATAAGGTCCCCCCAAGCATCCTTTCCTCCAGGCTAAACAAACCCTATTCCCTCAGCCACTCCTCATAAGACTCAAGCTCTAGACCTTTCATCAGTTTCATTGCTTTTCTTCAGATACACTCCAGCAAATCCCTATCTTTCTTGTACTGTGGGGCCTAAAACTGAACACAGTATTCAAGGGGCAGCCTCACCAGGGCTAAGTATACGTGGGCAATCACTCCCATAGTCTTGCTGGCCATAACATTTCTGATACAGGCCAGGATGCTGTGGGCCTTCTTGGCTGCCTGTGCACAAGCTGGTTCATGTTCAGCTGGTTATTGGCCAAGACCCTCAGGTTTTCTACCCAGCAGCTTTCCAGCCACTCTTCCCCAGGCCTGTAACACTAAATGGAAATATTGTGACCCAAGTGTAGGACCCGGTACTGATCCTCAGTGACCCTCATGCAGTTGGCCTCAGCCCATCTATCCAGCCTGTCCAGATCCCTCTGCAGAGCCTTCCTATGCTCCAGCAGATCAACACTTCCACACAACTTGGTGCTGTCTGAAAACTTGCTGAAGATGCCCTTGATCCCCTCGTCCACATCACTGATGTGGATCCCCAGTACTGAGACTTGGGTAAAACCACTTGTGCTCAGCCACCAACTGAATTTAATTCCAGTTACCACCACCATTTGGGCCCATTCAACCAGCTAGTTTTCTGCCCAGCTAAGTGTATGACTGTCCAAGTCATGAGCTAGGCAACATCCAAAGCTCAACACAAAGGTCACCTTGTCCTATACAGAGATCAGGTTTTTCAAGCAGGAAATGATTTTCATAAACCCATGCTGGCTGAGCCTGATCATCTACCTGGTTATCCTCTATGTGCTGCATGATAGCATAGAATCATAAAATCATAGAATAGTAGAATAGTCAGGGTTGGAAAGGACCTTAAGATCATCCAGTTCCAACCCCTCTGCCATCAGCAGGGACACCTCACACTAAAATGTGTCATCCAAGGCTCTCTGCAGCCTGGCCTTGAACACCACCAGCGATGGAGCAGTCACAACTTCCCTGGGCAACCCATTCCACTGCCTCACCACACTCACAGTAAAGAACTTCTTCCTCATATCCAATCTAAACTTCCCCTGTTTAAGTTTGAACCTGTTACCCCTTGTCCTATCCCTACAGTCCCTAATGAAGAGTCCCTCCCCAGCATCCCTATAGGTCCCCTTCAGATACTGGAAGGCTGCTATGAGGTCTCCATGCAGCCTTCTTTTCTTCAGGCTGAACAACCCCAACATTCTCAGCCTATCTTCATAGGGGAGGTGCTCCAGTCCCCTGATCATCCTCGTGGCCCTCCTCTGGACTTGTTCCAATAGTTCCATGTCCTTTTTATGTTGAGGACACCAGAACTGCACACAATACTCCGAGTGTGGTCTCACAAGAGCAGGGTAGAGGGGCAGGATCACCTCCCTCGACCCACTGGTCACGCTCTTTTTGATGCAGCCCAGGATACGGTTGGCTTTCTGGGCTGCAAACGCACACTGCCGGCTCATGTTCATTTTTTCATCGACCAACACCCCCAAGTCCTTCTCTGCAGGGCTGCTCTGAATCTCTTCTCTGCCCAACCTGTAGCTGTGCCTGGGATTGCTCCCACCCAGGTGTAGGACCTTGCACTTCGCATGGTTAAACTTCTTAGGGTTGGCATCAGCCCACCTCACAAGTGTGTCAAGGTCCCTCTGGATGCCATTCCTTCCCTCCAATGTATCAATCGAACCATACAGCTTGGTTTCATCAGCAAACTTGCTGAGGGCGCACTCAATCCCACTGTCCATGTCACCGATAAAGATGTTGTACAAGACCGGTCCCAACACCGATCCCTGAGGGACATCACTCGTTACTGGTCTCCAGCTGGACACTGAGCCATTGAGCACAACTCTTTGCATGTGCCCATCCAGCCAGTTCTTTATCCACCGAGTGGTCCACCTATCAAATTGATGTCTCTCCAATTTAGAGACAAAGATGCCATGTGGGATAATGTCGAATGCTTTGCACAAGTCCAGGTAGATGATGTGAACTGCTCTACCCCTGTCTATCAGTTCCATAGCCCCATCATAGAAGGCCACCAGATTGGTCAGGCAGGATTTCCCCTTAGTGAAGCCATGCTGGCTGTCACCAACCACCTTGCTGCTTCTCATGTGCCTCAGCATGCCTTCCAGGAGAATCCGCTCCAAGATTTTGCCAGGCACAGAGGTGAGGCTCACTGATCTGTAATTCCTCGACTCATCCATTTTCCCCTTCTTGAAAATGGGGGTTATATTTCCCTTTTTCCAGTCATCGGGAACTTCACCTGATTGCCATGACTTTTCAAATATGATGGACAGTGGCTTAGCAACTTCATTTTCCAGCTCCTTCAGGACCCGTGGATGGATTTCATCAGGTCCCATGGACTTGTGTATGTTCAGGTTCTTAAGATGGTCTCGAATCAGATCCTCTCCTACAGTGGGCCCAGGGTCTTCATTCTCACAGTCCTTGCATCTGCCTTCCAAAACTTGGGTGGTGTGGTCAGAGCATTTTCCAGTGAAGACCGAGGCAAAGAAGTCATTAAGAACCTCAGCCTTCTCCAAATCCAGGGTAGCCAGTTCTCCCAATAGCTTCCAGAGAGGGCCCACATTGTCCCTAGTCTGTCTTTTATTCGCATTCGGGATAATCTGCTACATAACCTTCCGAATTCAGGCTGACAGGCCTGGAACCTCCTTCTAGCCATTACTGTAGACAGGCTTCACATTTGCCAACCTTCAATCAATTGGGACGTATTTTTGCTAGGAGATATATATGCAGCTATATGGGACTATTTCTGAACAAGTGCAAGGCTTCATTGTCATCAAATTACTTCCTGTTTGTCAGTGTGTCAAGATAAGCTTAAATACTCATGCAGCTATCCAGAGAAACTGCAAGGTGAGCAAGCACCAACTCTGTACCATCATTCAGTCTATTAATAAAAGTACTAAAGAGCATCAAAGCCAAGACAGGTATCTGAAGATCCCTTATGACACATTTGCGCACCACTCAGTGCACAACTTACATCTACTTCTTCAAAGTCTTCAGCTAGTTTTGTACCACATAGAGATCTTTCCATTACAATTCTTTATTTCACAAAGATGAGAAAAAAGCTGTTTTAAAAAAAAATGTGGTGGGGAAAGAATTTTGAAAAAAATGTGTGATTTAGAAAAATGAAAGACAAGTAAAACTACTTCCCAGTCACACAGCAAGATCTCAGATATACTACTAATAATAGATATCTGTTGTAAAGCCCTAAACCCTTCGTTCAGTAAATAGGTGAGTTTTTTTCAACCTCAAAGAAGACAAGTGTTTAAAAAACAACTGACAAACATTAACTCAGGTGCATTTATGAAGAAGAAATCACTTACCTGCTTTGTGATTCTAGTGGCAGTAAGCATAACTATTATTATATTTTATTATTAAGCTAGCATGAAATTTGGAAATAAAATCTGCTTAACGGGAAATGAGGTTTTCATAAAGAAAAGGCTTATTTGAAGTTCATTATAGCCATAAAAGGCTATTTAAAATTTCCAGATTCAAACACCCTGAAATTAATAGGGTCAGTCCTGGGGGAAGTATCATTGCCAGGAGACTCAAGTCACAGCATATCAGAACAGCTTGTAATTTACCTCTTTTTATCAAGGGAAGTTGAAAACAAACATACTAAATTATACAATGATTTTTCAGGTCTCCACACTTTTACATGAAAAAGGTAGGCCATAACTTTGACTCATTATCTTTCAACCAGTCCCCAAACCCCTGAATTTGCAGTATAAGAGCAGCTACACATCTCCTTTTCTTGGAGAAGTATGTTGCAGTACCCTTTTCCCAGGTCATCCCACGCTATTAAAGACTCCCAATGGCAATTGGCCTTAATTAGCAAGATATATAGGCGCAGAAAATGAGAGTCAGCTGTTTAAAGGCTGGGATTTAAAAGGTTGCCCAGCATAGGTGAGGTGAGAGTTTGGAATGTGGACATTCATGAGGTAGGAGAGTAAAGTGTTGCTTAGCTTGAAGGTAGCCCAAACTGGAGGAAAGGACCTAGCCTTTCATATCTGATGGAAAAAGCTTTGGGGGATTTTTGTCTGGATGTGGCTGCTGACAAGTCTCTATGTGCACAAAAGTACTAGCGGAGCACAATAATCTATTTATGTTTGTTGACCTCAGCATTATGGTATCAGAAAACCATCACCTTTCTTTAAGCGGTGCCCACCAGTGCAGTATTCTCACTCCACCTGAGGCACAGCCCTAGGGCACTGCCAGCCTCATAATGAACAAATATCACCAGAAATTATTTTTAAGAAGTAAAATGAAAGTGCTGAAGGCAGCCTGCCCTTAACGCTGAAATGGTTACAGAGACTCGGGGCACCTTGACTGCAAGATTACTGAGGTGGTCTCAGCACAAATGAACTAATATGAAGTAGAAAACAATGGAACCATGATATCCTCATAGGGACGGGTTATTTAGGAGTCTCTGTCCCTCTAAATGGGCCAATTCCAGGAAAATTCTGAAGGGGGGGAGGGAGGGAGAAGATAATCTTGAAAAAATAAAAATAATAAAAAAAAAAGAAACAGAAAATGTTGCATCTGTAACAGAATACCATCTGAGATGCTTCCATGCTGAGGTACTGATGACATGACACTGGAATAAACTGTTCCCAGGAAGGCCTTCAGGATGCAAAGTACAGCATGTAGCAGAAGGGAAGATGTGGACATGTCCAAAGGGAGACATGCGCAGTTGCTTGTACTTGTGACTACCACTTTGAACTAATCTACTGGAACATGAGCTGTCCTTTCCATTATTTACACAGCCTAGTTACCATGCTGTATCAAAATTACTTGACAAATTTCAATATGTGTATATTTTTCTTGTTTAGCAACAGATCTGAATATGTATTTCCTTAACACCAAGTCAAATTATGATTATTCCAAGCCAGATGCCTCTCTGGGAATGTCACCATATAAGATTCTATAAATGATTTAACCACATGATAGGGTAAGTGTGTTTCTTGTGTATCCATCTGGATTATTCACTTGAGACTGGAAAATGCATTAAAGTACATTTATCAGGTCATAGTTCTCAGAGTTAACCGAGAGGGGCTTAAGCACAGAAAAGTCCATATTGGTAATCGAGTAATGCAGAAACTGTGGTGTCCATGTAAATGCCACTTGGCCCTATACCCACTCTAATAACCTCACTATAAACAGCTATTAGAGTCCAAATAACTAGTGAGTACTACCAGCATTTAGAATAGTATGAAACAAATAAAGAAGCGCTTACTACTGAACCAGGAAGGCAGCTTACCTAACTGGGCACAGGAAGAAGGCACCTAGTTCTGACTCTCTGCATGAACAGGAGCGCAGCTGCTATGAGGTTAGAGGGGGGGTGTGCATGAAGGAGAAGCTAGGCTGAGGATTCTGGGCTCTGTAATGATATTAATTGAATATACGAGTTGAAAATAAGTAGATGTCAAGTTTTATTCTTTTATAAGAGCTTCTGTCTCTGCAGTTAGTTTTGGATGAACTGTCAAACTCTTCACTGGCATAAAACTTTAGTAGGCTGATAATGAGCTTTTATTAAAGATCTCCATTTTGGTTAAGAAAATAACTTCTCTAGTCTTGTGTCAGCCAGAGAGCTCTTTCAATGGTTTCCTCATATCACTGAAAGTTTGGGATTGCATTTCTTCCCATTACCTCTAACTGTGAGAAACATGAGCACATAAACCACACTAGCATATGAAAATCATGACAGCTTTTTCTTAACATTGCTTATATAAAGCTCTTCTGCTGAATCTGAGCAGAACAAAGTCAAAATCCTTAGCAAAAGCTGTGAAATGAAAATTAGTGGAGGACTTGGAGGTGTTGGGTGATGAAAAAATGGACATGAGCTGGCAGCGTGTGCTTGCAGCCCAGAAAGCCAACCATATCCTGGGCTGCATCAAAAGGAGCGTGACCAGCAGGTCGAGGGAGGTGATCCTGCCCCTCTACTCTGCTCTTGTGAGACCTCACTTGGAGTATTGTGTGCAGTTCTGGTGTCCTCAACACAAAAAGGACATGGAACTGTTGGAATAAGTCCAGAGGAGGGCCACGAGGATGATCAGGGGACTGGAGCACCTCCAGTATGTAGACAGGCTGAGAAAGTTGGGGCTGTTCAGCCTGAAGAAAAGAAGGCTGCTTGGAGACCTCATAGCAGCCTTCCAATATCTGAAGGGGACCTATAGGGATGCTGGGGAGGGACTCTTCATTAGGGACTATAGGGATAGGACAGGGAGTAATGGGTTAAATCTTAAACAGGGGAAGTTTAGATTGGATATAAGGAAGAAATTCTTTACTGTAAGGGTGGTGAGGCAGTGGAATGGGTTGCCCGGGGAAGTTGTGAATGCTCCATCGCTGGTGGTGTTCAAGGCCAGGTTGGACAGGGCCTTGGGTGACATGTTTTAGTGTGAGATGTACCTGCCCATGGCAGGGGGTTTGGAACTAGATGATCTTAAGGTCCTTTCCAACCTTAACTATTCTATGATTCTATGAATATTGATTTATGCTTGTTATTCCTTTTATCCTTCCTTTTATATTCTCTTCCTCTTTCTTATCTTTTTCCCAGCTTCTCTAAGTCCAGTTTACAGGTTAATTACTTTGTATGTGTTTGCCATGGTTTAACCCCAGCCAGCAACTAAACCCCACTCATCCACTTGCTCACTCCCCATCCAGTGGGGTGGGGGAGAGAATCAGAAGAGTAAAAGTGATAAAACTCATGGGTTGAGACAAAGAGAGTTTAACAGGTAAAGCAAAAGCCACTCAGGCAAGCAAAGTAAAACAAGGAATACATTCACCACATCCCTGTCTCTGTAGTCTACACATAGGTGATGGAGCAACAACTATGGCACATCAAACAACAGATCTGCTGTGACAGCAACAGAGACCCATTTACCTCTGTGCAAGCTGTACAGTTTGTAGCTATAGTAGATCTTTGAAGGGCTACTTTAAAGCCGGTTCTTTGACATGGAACGTACAGGACAGACAAAGAGCTTAATAGAATGTTAGGCTGGATCAGGACTTAATTTTGACAAATAAGTTGTCTGAATTGCTGTATTCTGTAGACACATAGGAGACAGAAGCATCCAGCACATGAATGAGATACTGCTTTTAGCAGCTCACCTTTGCAAGGGGACACTCAGCACCGGAGACATAGCCAGTTGGTTGGAGGGCTAAAATAAAGTGGGGAGAGAGATGAACCGCCACAGAGAGAAGGAAGGAAGAAGAGACTATTTCAGTTTGAATTGACATACAATGACCATCTAGTCCAAAGTAGCTACCCTGCAAAAGAAAATCCGCAGATACCTCCTTCGTAGTTTGATATCCACTCTACATGCTGCTCTAAAAGCTGGTAAATGAAGCTATGAACACCATACAGATACCAGATGGGTAAATTACTTGCTGCACTAAAATATAATATTAGATATGTAGGACTGAGGTTTGATTCCTAGAAAAAAAAAGAGCAAAATGGTTACCAATTCAGTGTTCATCCTAATGGGTTTGAAATGTCCCTAATAGCTAATATTGAAAAAGTCCCCCCTAAAAAGTTAAAAAAAGGCCTGTAAGGAAGCTCTTTCCCAGAACAGGGCGATGAGCTTTTATCCACTTTCCACCTTACAATATGAAGCTAAAACTAGATACTCAGAGTTGGGCTATAACAGTTTGTAGCCCTGACTCCTTCAAAATAAATAGGATTATTTCACATTCCTTGCTACAAAGCTATTTCCAGGATAGTTTCTCTAATATAGTAATTTTTTGTTCTTTTAGTGTGATACCTCTAAGTCTCTGGTGAGTGCACACAACTCAGCACACTTATCCCTGTAATAACTATAAAATACTACAAGATGAGAAATTTCTGAACAATTACCTGAATGGACATTTACTGTGTCTCCTGTATTATACAGTCAGGAATTCCCCCCCAGGGCAGGTAACATGTCCTTGTCTGCACATCAGGGATGGCAAGTTAAGGCATTTGGCTTCCATCCCAAATTAACCCAGCCCTGGCTCATCAGCTCTGGACAGGTGTTCTGCTGTTGGTCTTGCCACAGACCACCCCTTGCTGTGGTCTGCAGGGCACAGCATATCAGTAGTGGCAGGATAACCAGTTCTTGTTTCCAGGGGATGGTGTCTGTAACCTCAGATTTGCAGTCAGTATCAGAGCCTACCTATTCAAACACATGCAAAATTACATTTAACAATGTCAGAGCTAGAAAGGAGTTTAACATTAATTCCCATCATGCGTTCTGCCAAGGTGAAAAAACACTTGAGAGATCTATTGAAGCTTGGTTCCCCATGTACATTTGCATCTTGGACGTAATTATATCCAGAGCAAGAGCACAATGCATGCATTCATTCCATATTTACCTTACAGTCTCAGAAAGGTCACCACTTCACATACTGGGAGCAGCTTTAAAAGTGCTGGTGCTTCAGCACCTCCGTGTTAGGTTTCTTTTGACCTTGTAGTAACACTGCAGGGACTTGATGTTTTGTCAGCATAAGATTCCCTGTCCAACATCTCAGCTTTGCTGTAATTATGAAGCCATTTACTTAGTTCAGTTTTTCACATGCATTTTCTAATTTTGAGATGCCTTAAAGATAATTGCCTAATTTCCTTAAAAGTAAATCTGAAATAGGAATACACTGGACTGCTACAGTTGTCATATTTCTCTTTAATGAAAAGAGATAGGGACGTGTTTTAGAAGCAAACAAACTATGGAGATTTAATGAGCATGGCCACTTAGGCTGATTGAAAAATGAATGAATATTGGTCACATTAGTGTGGGCAAAAGTGGCTTTCCTCTTGAAAAATGATTGTTTTCTGATGAGCTGCAGCAAAGTAGGTGGAGAGTTTAGATTGCTTTGGTCAAAAGATGACAAGAATATAGAGGTAGAGTTGTGTATTTAATTTAGGTTCATTTTAAAATAGAAAAATTACATTTTGAAATGAAGACAAAGTTATCTTCAAATTCACAGAGATGCCATACTTGGACACTTGAATATTTTCCTCCACTTTTTGTGGTCTAACCAATTTACCAAGTTGAACTTAAACAGGAAAACCAGTTCAGTTTTCCCTCTACAGCTTGGGTTTTAATTGATTGTATTTCACTCACAAAATAATCTCATTTTGCCTCTATTAGAAGTATAAATAAAGAATTTAAAATTCAGTATGTTCACACCCAATCTTTTTCATCAGTTACGAAACCATACAGCATTTTGCTTTGAAAGATGTCAGCTATTAATCTCCAAGCATATGGCATCAAATGATCAGGCTGTCTTGAGAAATCAAAAAGTAACAATAGCCCATCCTCTTTGAGTGCTTGGGAGAAAAGTCTCTCTCTGTTTGCCCTTCTGTTACCATAATTTTTCCATCATATATGTTTCCATTCCAAGTAGCTTCAAAAGGGAATATTTTGTCTTGAGGCTTCTCTTTTTTTACACCCTGAGCAAATGCAAAACAAGATTATGTCCTTCTTCAAGAGCTTACAAAACGGATGAGACAAAGAAAGGAGAAATTGTGCTAACAGACTAAAAGACATAGCAGGTCAGTGGCTAAGGAACGAGTCCTCATGTCTCCTGACCTGTAAGCCTGGTGGTTCACTGCTACCTTCTTTCCTATTTGTCAGCACTGGGACTAGAAGATTTCAGGTTGAAAATCCAGATAGCTTGGCCCTGTAATGGCTATAAAGAAAGAAACATTAACCAGAAAGCTACACAAGTAAAAGGAGCGAAACAGGCAATGAACACATTGCTACACCACTGTACCCATGCTATATTAATGACCATTTGATACAGCATCTCACAACCTCTTTTTGAATGGGGTTGAAGCTGAATTTACTAGTTTAAATAGAGAGGAATTAGAAATAAGTTTAAATGATCCTCTTAGGCCAACACACCTGAAACCACAGGGAAAGATATTAAATTGCTCCAAGCAGAATGTGGACTTTATGGGGTTGTTTGCATAATGATCATGATAGTTATCTCACATTTACAGTCTTACTTCCTAAACTGAGACCCATTTAAAATGCCATGGCGGAGATGAAATGTCTTGGTTTAATAGCAAGAAAAAATGACAACTGAGAAGTCACGGGAGGTATACAGCTGCAGCAGACTGCTCTCCTCCAGAATATGTTACTTGAAATTCAGACAAGCCTTTGTCACTTTAGAATTGAATACTCAATTAGCAGGGATGTAAACACAGGAAACATGCTAAAACTCAGGTTATTGAACAGAAGCTGAGCATCACTGACGCAAGCTGCCATTCTGTCCTCCCCACCGGGAGGTATAATGCTGTCTAGCTATTCATCCATTTGGCTCTATATGGTAGTGGAGGCAATGTCACACTTTAAAACAACACCCCAGAGGGTGCTTGTTTTAGACAAAAAAAAAAATCTGACCTTTCCAGAACTGGACATCCCAGTCTAACCAGAGCCCCCAAAAAGGGTGAGGCAGCTCTCAGCACTGGGAGTTAAGAGTTCTGGCCTCAGCTAACAGCAGAGGGTTGAGATCCAGACAAGTGCTTAAGAGGGATTTTTATGAAATAGCCTTATTCATGTATATAACAGCCTTATTCTAAGTCCTCCAACCCACTGGCCACAACCGCCTGAAAAGCCAACAACAGATCTCTTGATCAATACATCCCCTAAGCACAGAAGCTGGAATCTTCTCAAAGTAAGATGAAGATGATGGAACTTGCCAAATAGATGTTGAAACCAGCAGATGGTCTTGAAGGGGAAGAAAAAGTATCATTACAGTAATTAAAACAGTATCACGGAATATATGCACACATTAGGCAAATTAGGCTTTGAGTGGCTTTAATTCTGGAATGTCCTACATTTCTATGCTTTTCTTTGCCATCTTGAAAGTCTTTTAATATCTTTATTTAAAGCAAAGCAATACTTTCCTTCATGGACACCTATCAATTCAGGCTATTTTCTGAGTGACCTTCATGCATACAAAAGCTCTCTATATTTCAGTATCTTTGACTTAGGAAAAAAAATATTACGAATATCTTCAAAAACTGAAAGTGAGAGCACTGAAGTCCTAATTTGTAGAGTTCTGGGACATTTGTGACCTTTCTGAATTGACTGGGACAATGGAATGGAGCAAGATTGGAGAACAATGCATGCCTTGAGGGGTTAGAATTATATTTTTTAAATTGTAGATTTTTTAGATCAAGAATTACATAGAAAATTAAAACATATTTCTAAACTAAAACCATTGAATGTAAAAACACAGCTAGACTGCAAGTCTCTGCTGAGTGGGCATGGCGTGTGTAAACGCATAGCTTCCAAGACTTCCAGCAGCATAGGGGAAAGGACATCTTGAAATAAAGGAGATTCCACTTCTACCTACGCACAGTTTCATGAAGCTTGCTAGGATGGTCATGTATAATAGAGTAGCAGAATTCCTTCTGAAGGAGGAAATACAGCTGTTCTCAGAACATATTCCATCTAAAGGTCCAGAAAATGTCGTAAGTAAGGTAAGCAGCAGTGTTATGCAAATAATAGTCTATTCCTCATCAGGAGGAAAGCATCCCTGCCTTAGAAGAAACTGGAACTGTACAATCTTTTGCAATCCTTATTTGGAAATAATTTCATTTCATTTCATAATTTCACAATTTCACAAATACCAATCAATGTTAGCATATTAACCACTGATTTCTTCATCTGAGGCAATAGTTGTACCTCAACAGACCAGTTGTTTTGCCAATTCAGTCACAGAACCCTTTACATTCAAATATGCAAACTAACAGCTATGAATAGTAAGATAACCATTTTGAAATGTACCTCCACTAGAAAGGACACCAAGCTCTGGCTTTAGGCAATGCTCAAATCCCATATTTTACCCCTGCAGTGATCCTGATGCGACAGGTACCCAGGCAGTTTGGAAATGCAGCCCTAACATATTCACCTCAAATAAGCAGCCAAGCTGAAGGAATCAGTAGCAACAGTTTAGTGTCCAATATGTTTCATACACAAGATCATACCTCAGGATCTGCTCACTCTTCAGGCTCAGTTCATGTATTACTAGCATTTCCCCAGCTGATGGCTACATATCAGGACACATTTACTTGGTGGAAAGACTATTCCAGAGATGCACCTGCTTCGATCTTCAGTTCAGTATGCCTGTGTACAGGGAGTACAACTGTGGATGGTACAATCCTACAGCAACTGTATTTGAAAGAAATAAACTTGATTTTTATCCACCCATTCCATCATTTGAAGATGCCGGTAGAAAACTAATCTCAGCTGGCCCCTCTTATGGGATTGTCTGTGAATGGACACATCAAAGTAATGACACAAAGCACGTAATCATGAATGTGATTGCCTTGTCAGAACACAGTGCATCTGCAACACTGCACTGCACTTGCTTTAGTATTAATGTCTTGAGGCAAAAATGTTTTTGCCTTGCGAAAGTCAAACAAACAGATACTATTACATATACAATTCTATAAACTGATTTACTTAAATGCACGTTACTAATCTAAAGACTGAAAGCTATAATACAGCAATATTTACTGAATGATACCTGGAAGAAAGAAAGTGTCCACACTTGTTTATCTGGTTCAAAAGCCCATGGGTTTAGGGGATGATCCTAACTACTTCATAAATTAAACAGCAGCAGTGATTTGATTCAAATGCCTCTAGCAATTAAACCAATCACTAAAGCTGTTTCTTAGAATTACAAAGTACAAAGATAATCTTTGTGACAAGCTTGTGAGGTGGACAGATGCCAACCTTAAGAAGTTTAACCATGCCAAGTGCAAGGTGCTACACCTGGGTCAGAGCAATCCCAGGCACAGCTACAGGTTGGGCAGAGAAGAGATTCAGAGCAGCCCTGTGGAGAAGGACTTGGGAGTGCTGGTCAATGAGAAACTTAATATGAGCCAGCAATGTGTGCTTGCAGCCCAGAAAGCCAACCGTATCTTGGGCTGCATCAAAAGGAGCGTGACCAGCAGGTCGAGGGAGGTGATCCTGCCCCTCTACTCTGCTCTTGTGAGACCTCACTTGGAGTATTGTGTACAGTTCTTGTGCACAGTATGTCTCTCATATGAAGGCAGGCTGAGAAAGTTGGGGCTTTTGAGCCTGGAGAAGAGAAGGCTGTGCTCACAGCAGCTTCCAGTATCTGAAGGGAGCCTATAAGCATGCTGAGGAGGGACTCTTCATGAGGGACTGTAGTGACAAGACAAGGGGTAACGGGTTCAAACTTACACAGGGGAAGTTTAGATTGGATATAAGGAAGAAGTTCTTTACTGTAAGGGTGGTGAGGCACTGGAATAGGTTGCCCAGGGAAGCTGTGAATGCTCCATCGCTGGCAGTGTTCAAGGCTGAGTTGCACAGAGCCTTGGGTGGCATGTTTTAGTGGTAGGAGTCCCTGCCCATGGCAGAGGGGTTGGAACTGGATGATCTTAAGGTCCTTTCCAACCCTAACTATTCTATGATTCTATGAATCTTTGGTTAGCAACACGCCATTATATTTTAAAAGATTCAGCACAGCCAAGAGGCCAGAACCCTGCATACGTTGTCCCTGTCCTAATCTGTCAGGCATATGCAGTAATCATGCTGTAGAACACCTATTCAGAAAATGAGCCCCGAACCAGATCCTCTCCTACAGTGGGCCCAGGGTCTTCATTCTCACTGTCCCTGCGTCTGCCTTCCAAGACTTGGGTGGTGTGGTCAGAGCATTTTCCGGTGAAGACTGAGGGAAAGAAGTTGTTAAGAACCTCAGCCTGCTCCAAATCCAGGGCAGCCAGTTCTCCTGATACCTTCTGGAGAGGGCCCACGTTGTCCCTAGCCTGTCTTTTATTTGCAACGTACCTATGGAATCCTTTCCTGCTATCCTTAACATCCCTAGCCAAGTTTAATTCTAAGTGGGCCTTAGCTTTCCTAACTTGATCCCTAGCTTCCCGGACAACAACCTTGTATTCTTCCAAGGCTGCCTGTCTTTGCTTCCACCTTTTATAAGCCTCTTTTTTCCTTCAAATTTTCCTCAGCAGCTCCTTATCCATCCAAGGAGGTCTCCTGGCCCTCCTACAGCACTTCCTTCTAGTTCAGATGTATCACTCCTGAGCTTGCAGCAGGTGATCCTTGAATATCAACCAACAGTCTTGGGCCCCCCTGCCCTCTACGGCTATATCCCATGGAATCTTACTGAGCAGGTTCCTGAAGAGGCCAAATTCTGCTCTCTTGAAGTCCAGGGCAGTGAGCTTGCTGCACGCTCTTCTCACTGTCCTGACGATCTCGAATTCGACCATCTCTTGATCGCTGCAATCAAGGCTGCCCTGGAGCATCACATTTCAAACCAGCCCTTCCCTGTTGGTCCTTGTCGGCTCCTCTATTACTTGCAGAAGGAAGCTGTCTTCCACACAATCGAGGAACCTCCTGGATTGCTTGTGCCGGGCCGTACAGTCCCTCCAACAGATATCAGGGTGGTTGAAGTCCCCCATGAGAACAAGTGCCTACGAGCATGAGGCTGTTCCTATCTGTCTATAGAGCGCTTCATCCACCGAGTCCTCTTGATCAGGCTGTCTGTGACAGATCCCCAAAATAATGTCTTCCATTGCAGTTCTCCCTTTAACCCTGACCCACAAACTCTCTGTCAACTGCACACCTGTCCCCAGACAGTGTTCCGTACTCTCCAGCCTATCCCTAACATAAATAGCAACTCCCCCTCCCTGCCTACTGGGCCTGTCTTTCCTAAAGAGCCTGTAACCTTCCATTCCAACACACCAGTCATAGGAGCCATCCCACCATGTTTCTGTGATGCATATGATATCATACCCCCATAGACGTGCAGACATCTCTAATTCCTCTTGTTTGTTCCCCATGCTACAGGCATTTGTATAGAGGCATCTGAGCTGAGCTCCAATTGAAGCTGGCTCATTAGCTGGAGCAGCTTCAATATCTCTACATTGCTCTGAACGTTCATTATAGGTGCTGGCAAGTGACTGGGTGTGTTGGGATGGAATGATGACCCCTTCACCCAACACATCTAGTTTAAAGCATCCTTGACCAGTCTGGCAAGCCTCCTACCAAATCCACTCTTCCCTTTGTCAGACCAGCTCCTCCAGCCCCCAGTAGACCTGGCCTCCTAAATTAAGTCCCATGTTCAAGGTACCCAAACCCCTGACTGTAGCACCACCCTTCTAACCGTTTATTAACCTGGCCAATCCTCCTAGCCTTTTTGAGGTCCTGCCCTGTATCCTGGAGAATTGACAAAAAGACAATCTGAGCTCCAGAGCCGCTAACCCCCTCTCCCAGAGCTCTGTAGTCCTTCTTTATATTCTCCTGGCTACTGCTATCTACATCAGTAGCACCCACATGGATCACTTGAAGTGGGTAATAGTCAGTGGGACCGACTAGATTCGGCAGCTTCTCTGCAACATCCCTGATCCGAGCCCCTGGTAGGCAACACACTTCCCTTGAGCCTGGGTCAGGCCGACAGACGGGTGCCTCTGTTCCTTTCAGAGTAGAGTCCCCTACTACTATGTCCTGCCGCTTTTTCCTGGCAGCACCAGTAGAGATCTTCTTTACCAGTGCATCAGCCGGTTGTTCCTGGTGGGAGTGTGGTTCCTCATCAGCCCCCTGCAGGACAGGAAAGCGGTTCTGGGTGGGGACAACAGATTTAGGAGGAAGCCCCTTCTTTTAATTGTCCTCTTCCTCCTTTTTTTGTTGTTTTTTTCTGTTACCATTTCCCAGCTTCCTGGGTTAGCGGCCTCCTTTCCCGCATGAGCGACAGTGGATGCTTGAGGCCCCTGCACAGCCTGGTCCTGGAGCAAGCAGTGCTGCTTCCCCTCAGCTTCCCTGACACCTTTCAGCCTAGTAACAGTGTCCCTCAGCTCAGCCCCTGCTGCAGGAGGACCTCCACCAGGGAGCACAGAGTGCAGCCCTGCCCATCGTGCACCCTCTCCTCAGGAGAGCAGTGCAGGTGCTCTCTACACCCCGAGCTCTGCACTGCAGCCTCCTCTCTCATTGGCTGTCTCATGAATGAGTTTTCCAATACAGTCAAATAAAGAACATTTGTGAAATGTTCATTTCTAAGAAAAATAGTCCTTTACCCACTGCAGCGACAACTAGAGAAATGAGAAACAAACAATAGCTTACCCTGGTAAATCCTATCCACCTTGTGAATCCCCCTAGATATATTTCAAATATGGCTTAAACCTTGCTTATAAAATATGCTCATTTTGATTAAAACCCTTCATCATTTTGCAGTATAATTCATTATTCAGTTCACATTCCAACTAATACTTGTAATATTTCAAAGTACAATGATTGCTTCCTCTGTCATGCACAAGTGACTCCACTGGTAGCTAAGGAGACAGTCCTGATTTTTGTCCACTGATACAGGAAAAAGTCAGAATCAGACTCATCATTTCCTCAGTAGTAGTAGATTTATGATCTGCTTGGTTTGCTGAGTATTTCTACTTGGTTTATATCCATTATTGCCTTACATCTATTATTGCTACAATATTATCTTTGCAGGAAGACAAATTGAAAGGACATCAGCAATGCCCTGCTTGGCCATTCACATGAAGCTTTAATAACTTTTTCTAGTGTTTGCTCAATACTTCCATTAAGACTATAGTTTCTTGGATGGAAGTTGCTTCTAGAAAACAAAGTTAAAGTTTATTACAACATGAAATAGTTATTTATTGCCTTCTGCAAGACAGGGCATTTAAAATATTAAAAAAGTTTTTCCACTCCAAGTGCTAAGGCATTTTGTTAATCTGCTGCAGTTTTGTAGTCATTTATAAAGATCACAGGCATCTTTTTAAACTTTATAATACAGTGCACTGGCATCATCCCACCAACCAACCCAATGCAGCCCTCTCTGAAGTCAAGTGGAGCACCACCTATTTCTACTAAACATTCAGGTCTCTCCACTATGAGTACTATAAAGTAGTAGTACTTTGATTTTCTTACTTTCTGCATCATTTTAATGGTACAGTCAGGGACATGCTGTTGACGCAGAATATCTCTCAAATACTAAGTAGAAAGAATTTGTCATTTCAGTTAGCTATTAAGCCTTGTTATTTCTGTGCTGAGGGTGCAACGACAATCTCTCCATATGGCCACAGTAGCTCGCTATAGAGATTTCCTAACAAGAGAGCTTTGTCTTTCTTACTGGGATTATATTGCCTGTGAGTTTTGTTTCGTCTTTTGATTTCATTCCAAGAACTGAAATCAGAGTGAAATACCACAGAGAAAAAAATTATCTAACATACCCTCCACTCTAATATAGAGATATTTACAACAAAAATCAATGCAACCAAGTAAAATGAAACTGTCTATGACAAGAACATATGATAAAACATACCACAAAGTAAGGCTTAATAGGTGAATTATTAGGTTACTTTACAATGTACTGTCAGCCAGGACTCTGGTGTCCTTGTATTATATGCTGCACACCTACAGAGTTGCTCTGAAACCCTGACTGCAAAAGCTACAATGAGGTGGTCCCAGGCAACACAACAACTTTGCAGCTTGCTAATCAACACTTACTTGAGTAGACCAGAAAGAAGACTTGCTAGAAACCTTGCAAACCTGGCACCCCTCTGTTCTGCCAGGAATCCCCCTGTTGCTCACATGGCCATAGGATGGGGCATTAGATGAGGTAATAAATTCCCAGCCTTGGCATTACCAAGTTGTTGTACAGCTGCCCCTCACTGATGCAAGACTGGGCTTCTCGAGGTCCTCCAAAAGAAAGGAAAGAGGCAGGGAAGAAACTGGAAGCACCCTAAAAAAAAAAAAAGGCATTTTGAGAAGAATTATGGGCCTGGCAAGAGAAAACTCAGCACCTTCTGGACCAAGCCCTGTTCTTGTTGAGACCAGGAATGCCAGTTAAGAGGAGCCCTAGGATCCCACTGATCTGACTTTGCTTAAAAACAACACTTAACTACCCAGCCCTGCATCTGTTAATAACACTGTCCGAGCAGAACAGATTTTGTTCCATTGCAAATGATTTTTTTTCTGAACTGGCAGACATATATCACTATCCTATGTCTGCTTTTTTATAGCACTTGATGGATTAATATTTGCATTAAATTATCTTGCACCTAGTGTTGGGACTCCTCTTTTCTAAGTCTTCAGTGAAAAAGGGAATGACTTTGCCTGGTCCTGTAATTCAGAGCCAAAGTGTTAGATAAGGAATGAGAGACACAAACACCCCTGGTACAGATGGGTGGAAGCAACAGGCACCAGGAGAGACAGCAGCCTGTGCCTGCCAGCAGTCCAAATGGATTTCAGGAATATAGAGCTGAGACGTGCTCATGAAAGTTCACTGGGAATCACTTAATCAGGGACTGTTTAAATTACTCAACTTGACAGCAACTGATAAATTCTTAACACCATGCAGAAACACAGCTATGGAAACTACTGGGCTGGCAAATAAATGACAGTCATTTGCAAAAATCATGACAAGGGTAAGAAAAGCCGCTGCGAAAAAAATCAAGGTTTCTGCAAATGCAGCTGTGAGTAGCTTAATATTAAAACCTCCGTAGGAGGGTGGGCAGATCAAATCAAGCTGGAAGGATCCAGGAAGGCTTGTAGGGCTTGGTTTGTTGGTGAGAAATTAGTTTGTAGGTTATGTTAATGTAAATTAATAGAAAACATAAACAAATTTGGGGATACTCCTTTGAAATGGCAGAACAAAATGCAGTGGCTGCATTTCATCCACAAAGACCTTGCTTAACCTAATTAATTAGCAGACAAGAGAGGCAATGAGGGACATGAAAAAAATACATCTGAAATTATATGCTTTGATAGTTAACTGTCTTGCTAATTGAAAAGAAACTATGGTTGATGCAGAAAGAGTGAAACCAAGAACATGAGGGAATTTCCATACCTACTCTCTGGTATTTTGCTTTCCCCAAAACTCGTAGTGCCACAGAAGGTAACGGCATTTTAAAATACTTCAACAGCAAAGCTGAACGCAAAAGTTAAGCAGCAGCTTCTAGAAACAGCTGAATGAAATGGTTTTGTGGGTGATGTGTGAATTCTGCCCCTCTGGATCTGTTTATTAATGTGAAATCGAAATTGCAGAACTGAATGAATCCTACAGAAATGAGTTCCTGAAGGGCCCAATCAAAGTCCATCAAGGTGGAGATGAAAGACTGACATTTCCTTTAGTAGCCCTGCCATGATCACTACATTAATTTGTTCTAGGTTTCTGTGTTTATCTGCTTCAAATATTTTAGCTACTCTGGGACTGAAAAATGGAGTCAGTTAATATCCAAAGAAAGCAGACTTTGAGTCTATGATAATACAGGCTTCAGAGGTACTAAATTTGTATCCTTAAAATTGTATTTCTTTTACTTAGGGATGGAAGATAAAAAGTTTGAGATATTGCTGATAATCTCAAACATGCACTAAGAAAATCTAAACCAATTATTAGCTGCTTCTAAGTAGAACCCAATATTCAGCAAATCATTTTGTACTGGAATCGAGGTCAGTGATACTTTCATATACAATCCATAAACAGAAAATGAGTTTCTGCTTACTCTGACCTATTTTTCTTCTTTACATAATGATCTGACCTGGCCAGTTTACAGACTTAAGTCCCTAGATTTTAGTTTGTCCAGTATGACTCACATTTAATTTCCATGGTTACAGCAAGCTTACATGATATAGGCTCTTGTGCTCACCAGATCACACGTATCCATTTTAAGGCCTTCTCATTGAAGGTGTTACTGCAGCTGAAAAATAAAGAATTTATCACACAACTTGATTGTGAATGTGAAGAAAAACATATGTCATAGTCATCATCATGGCTTGGCTTCACGAACGAAGATTTGAGAAGGGCTTTACCCACGCTTACTACAAGCACAATGATGGCTAAAAAGACCAATGCAGGATAGACAAGTCCAGTTACAAAAAGCACAGCGGAAGGTATCCTTAAGTGGCATAGGCAATTTGGGTGCCACATATGCTTCCTCTGGCTGTAGGATTTCATAAGCTCCTGTGTTAACATGCCATCTCTGATATGCATCAGTACATGTGTCAGTAGATGCATCTCTGCTTTTCAGAATAGTGATAGTTTGTCCCTGCAGGAAAACTGTTCCCAAATGCAAACAGTCTTCTCTGCTGGTAAGAGAAAATGGGCTAACATTTCCTTCCTAGCCCTACTGCCTGTTAAGGGATGAAGGTTTGATATGTATTTGAGTCTGCAGACTAGTTAAGTTCTGTGGCAAAAAGCATATATGCATCATTACATAACTCCAACAGCCCATAGATTGCAGAACAATTGTATGTATAGAAATAACATATTTTAAATACCTGACAAATGCTTCAGCACCACTCTCTAGCCACTAAATTATTTTAGTGTGTCTTAATACCTTACTTGCAACATTGTAACTTACTTAATTGGAGATTATTTTTGCTATCATTTAAGGAAATAATACATCTCACTTTACTGCCCATATTATTATGTAAATACACATTATTATGTAAATTATTTTGACATGAGTGCATTGGGAAGAACACAAGACTCATGAAGAAGATGAGGGTCCATGTTAGATGAGCACACAGAGAATTCCCAATCAATGTCAGGAAAAAGAAACAAAACCAAGGTTATTGTGTTTAATTTAAAGAATTATTTTAAGAGGTTCTGTGCCAACTCTTGTCCTAGTTTGTATCAACAGAAATCAGAGCAAAATGCACTGACTCTAAAGAATATTACACTGAATTCGGTTTAAATAATATAATAATCTTGCTTAATTTTTTTTACTGCAGTGTCCAAAATATCGTATATTATCAGCACTAGAATCTCCTAATCCTCCTTCCTTGTGACAGTCTCAATGCTCTCCATGTTACATTTGTCATTTCTCTTGCTGATAATATAGTGGCTTTCTATGCTTTATGACTTTCTACATTTAATACTATTTTCTACACATGTTTTTCAATTGTTTCAGAACTGACATTGTTTCAAAACAAATGCTGTTTTGTTTCAGTAGTGGTCAGTTCCAGCACTCAGGTGGCAGCAGACTCATCCCTACTGTTTTAAGTAGCTAATTTCTATATTTCAAGATCATTTTTATTGACTTGGCTACAGCTTATGATCAGAAAGACAGTCAGCCCCAATTAGAGTGCTTTTGCAAAAAGCAGTTGCTTCCAGTAGTGTCTGAAGTCATTCACAGTAGGTTTAGATCACAATGTACAATATGCCCCTGCAAATGACAGACCATGAACCACATTGGACATAATAAGCCTACTCTTGAAACACGTAATATGAAGTGCTTTTCTAGCTAGACTTACTTAGGAAAGGTTATCATTAATAATAAAACTCAAGCTTCACTTTCAGAGTGTCTTGAATCACAGAGAACCTGTTTTCAAATGGTATAAGTTGCTATTGCTTCAACAAGATATTGTTTGTTTATCTCTTGGAGCTGTACCTATTTACAACTGTGGAGAATCAGGACTACAGCACTTCTGCCACTGTCATTAGGAAGGATTTCTGCCCTCTTGTTTGCAGTACCCACCACTCCTTCCCAGGAAATTATGCCTGATACACAGATGCACTTTGCTGTTCTTTGGCTGTGCAACTTTCCTCCTCTCTGCAGAACTTTTTCCCTGAATTGTGATCCTACTTTAGATGTGAGTTATCTTTACCACATCTTTATCCAAGTCCTTTAGCCATCATTTTAATCATGGATGCAATGATTAAAAAGAAAAATAATCAATCATGCTCAGTAGCAAGTTTATAAACAAAACAGTGCATAAGACAGCAAGCTCTGCTCAGCATCTCTGCTGTGCAAAGGCCTCTTTATCTAACCATGACCGAGACTCTTTCTCCTCTCAGTAACAGCAAAATGACATGCCCTAGGGCAAAAAGGCCCTTGTGCTTCAAGAGAAGGTAATCACTAAAGGAAGAGGTCATTGAGGTATGGGGCATTTTTCCCATGTTTCAAATCCCCAGAGAACTGAAACAGGCCTATATTAACCTGCACACCTATAATAACACCACAGCTAATGATCCGAGCCCAGGGAGATAACAAATTCTATGCTTCACTGACTTAAGCACTCACAGCAGCAGCTTCCAATTCTACAGAAGAGCAATAAAGTCTTACAAAGTCCCTTCCCCTCCCTTTTCTCCCTCTGGTCTTATTCAACAGAATAAGCTCCTGCTTTATGGAAACCTTTGTGCAACAGTGAAGGCACCTGAATAGAAACTTGACATGGGAGCCTGTGGAGACCAGGCTCTCTCCAATAATCCCTGCAGTGAAATGCGTGTTAGAAGAGGATTTTCCAAACGATGGGGAAGCATGCTGAGCATTGTGCATGTGCCCTTCCTCCCTCAGCCTACCATACCAACACTGCTGACTGCAACTCATTGCACACCAGGGAGAAAGGGAGAAAGGGAACATTACTTTTGTTCACACTCACCTTGAAATAATGAAGATAAAAACATCAAACAGGAGGGAAATTAAACATTTGGAAGCAAAAGCTGTTAAGAAGATAAAATCACCGCATTTAATGAAATTTTGTCATCATTGGAAGTCTCAGAAAAGGCATGAAGAGTCAGTGCCGGTGCACTACCTCTGAGACTGCTGGAAGCAACGAATGACAGTGCAAAATATGCTAGAAGAAATGTTATGTCAACTCAAACAGGAAAAGACAGATATCAGAAGATGTATGCAAAAACATTTTAATCTTGCAATATTTTACCTAGGAGAAAAGCAGTGGGGAATTTTACCTGCAAAATAAGACAAGAAAAATAATTGTAATTAAAAGGCCAACAAGAATAATTTAGCTCCTGAAATGTACTTTCTTTCACTTTGGTATTAAAGACTTCTCCTGGTGAAAAGATTCCACAGCATGGAGTGTGCCTATTTTAAGTGCCTGCAGTGTTAGGAGTTGAAACTTTTAACATTTAAAAAAAAAAACAGAAAGAAAGAAAAATTCCGCTGGTTTGGAAATGCATATTAGATTTACCTATGCATTATTCATTAGCAATTGCTGGCCTGTTTGGGGGCTGCAGTGGTCTGAAGTGGGATACTAATCCCATGCCTGCAATTGCATATCAGGGAAATGAAAAGTCACCAAAGCAAAATAATATATAAATGTCTTGAGTTGTCCAGGCAGAAGTGGAGGCTTTGGTAAAGCTGATATGTCCTCTTCCCAGGGAGCTCTGCTAAACTAGGTCCCACTTCCACACCAACCACATCTGAATTTCCCAAGTAACCAGGCAACTGGTAACTACACAAAGCCAGCATCTACTGCGCTCTGGGAAAAGCACCTCCTTATGAAAACCCCCAACCATGCATCCACTTTCCACAGCAGAATAAAACCTATCACCTGCATAACTTCACCATGGTATCTACATTTGGTACTTGTTCAATCTGTCATATAAGTGGCACTACTCAGCTGGCTGCCCTTAAAAATCTACATGAGCCACTTACAACTGACTACTTCAGTTCTCTTATCTTTCATGTCCTACTCTTTTCTCCCACCTAGAGTTTTCTTTCAGATGAAATGCAGCTAGTCCGCTACACGGAATGACCTCAAAAGACAAGATTAGCTCATGATGCAGAACTGCTTCCTGGCTGGACAAGTCACTGAGGCAAAGAGTGGCTGCAGTTTCCATTACAGCTTTCCTAACCACCTTTGTAAAGTGCTTTTCACTGAAAAAGTACTGCATAAAATATAGGTGCCATTGGTATTATTTTCTGTTGGCTGCCTCAGGGTGAGTACAAATGTGGCCCTAAATTCAGCAGTCATCACTTTATACCCTCAGTATGTCTCCAGTTGCTTTTCTCTACCTTAAAGCATATTACAGATGCCACCTGGAGATTTCTATTCCCACATAAGACAGCTTATATGAACGTAGGAATGAAGGTAGGAAGGAATGGTGGCACGAGATAGGCAGTACATCACTGTCGCAGACACAGATCTACATAACAAAGAGCTTTGTGCTTCTTAAGAAAAGTGAATTATATGAAGCACATACAATTTTGACCTACCAGCTATAACACTTCTTTTAAAGCCTACGTGTCAGTTTGGATAAATGACTTTGGAGAAGCAAGAATCTTGTGAGTCTAATCACTTATTTCTGGGGGTGGCAGGCTGTCAGACACTGCTATGCCACAACAGAGTAAAGAATGTGCACCTCTTTGCTGCTATGAAACAGAAAATATATTACATTCAAATATGATTTTCCTAGAAGATTAGCAAACTTAGATAACGGGACACCTGAGTATGTGCTTCAATAGGATAAAAAACATTGCTGAATGTCTGGAAGAAAATTTTTACTGAAAAAATAATTTTAAATAGGAGGATTTAGGAACTGCCAGACCATTAGTTAATCTCTTCCATCATCACTGCTCTGAAAGGAGCTAATTTCAGAGCCTTCAGATTAAAGACTAAAATACACCTACAGCATGATATACCTAGATCATATACCATGGTAATATACCTAGTTGATATACATGAATGACACAGTTATACTATGATATACTTAGATATCTAAGTACAACCATATCCTGGGCTGCACCAAAGAAAGCATGACCAGCAGGTCAAGGGAGGTGATTCTCCACCTCTACTCTGATCTTGTGACACTCACCTGCGGTGCTGTGTTCAGCTCTGGGGCTCTCAGCACAAGAGGGACATGGACCTGCTTGAACAAGTCTCGTAGAGGGCCATGAAAATGAGCTGGAGCATCTCTCCTATGAAGACAGGCTGAGAGTTGGGATTGTTTAGCCTGGAGAAGTCTCTGGGGGGCTTTGTAACAGCCTTCCAGTACCTAAAGAGGACCTACAAGAAAGCTGAGGGAGGGACTTTTGACAAGAGTATCTAGGGATAGAAAAAAGGGTCATGGCTTTAAACTGAAAGAGGATAGATTCAAATTAGATATTAGGAAGAAATTCTTCACTATGAGAGTGGTAAGGCACTGGAACTGGTTGCCCATAGAAGCTGTGGATATCCCATCCCTGGAAGAGGACTCACTTTTGACTAGTCTTGTGAGTTTCTTTCAATTGCTCCATTTCAAAACAGGAATGAGACAATATTACCATGGTAAGGTCATGACAATTTTATTTTCAGAAAACTGTTATTTCTAGAATAATGTTTCTGGGATTTTGGGAGAAAGTGTAAAACCTTAAAGTTCAAATATGATAAATGAAAATACTACTCTAGCTAAGTCCTTCTCTCTGACAGTTGTCATTCTGTATGTTTGTTCTGGGCATTAGGACATTTCGATTAACATTATTTCTTCTCAGAAATTTCAACATCCTGGCAGGTTTCTCTGTTCCAATGTTTGCTTCCAGGACAATTTATTGTGGCTGAAGCTCTTGGAATGAAGTGCCCATCTATTGACGTCAGTGAGAAAGTTGCCATTGTCTTTAACAAGCCCAGAATTTCATACTCATCTCCTCTGAAGAAGAAATATTAGTTGGACCTGGCAAAAATGAAGTGCACTGGTCTGACTTCAGGAAGAAAGGTAGTACTGCGTGACATCAAAGGTCCATGTGGCTTAATATTCTGCCTCCACAAATCACTAGCACCAAAATTCAGTACAAGAATGCTCTACCCTGATTTCCTTCCTTCTACCAATCTCTACTTCAAGGGATTCCTGGGCTATATGACTTTTCTGTCTGTTTAGCTACACTCAGTGAAGCTCTCTTCCATGCAGTTTTCCAGTCTCTCCCTGAGCCCATGGTAAATTCCTTTGAATGCAGCAGCCACAATATCCTGGACAAGGGTGTTCACAAGTCTATAACCAGCCACGTGATGAACTGGTTCTTCCTGCCTGAAAAGATTAGAAAATGTTCCTGTTGTTTTCATTTAACACTCCTATTTTTTTTATATAAAGAGAAAAGTCCCCATCAGTTCATCTAAGGTCACTACGGTTTTGTGGCTCGCATCCCAACTGTCTCTTTTCCAGTCAGAAGATTCCAAGTTTACAAAACTTTTCCTTCTATATAAGCCATTTCATGCCTTAGATCCTTGTTTGCCTTCCCTGAACTTGATCAAGCCAAACCCCGACCTTCCCACACAGTGGTAATCCCAGTTTGGAGCCCATTAAGTGAAGTTCACAAAACTTTTTCCTATATTCATCAATTTATCTACACCAAATTCTATTTGATATTCTGCTGACCAGTCATTCAGACCTGTTCTTTCCATCATTCCTCATAGTCAGCTGTCATCTTTACTACCATGAGTAACTTACTACCTCTGCAAACTTTCTTAACCGTATTGTTCATGCCCTTTTCCAGGATATTCCAGAATAGGAATCCTCAGTGGGAATGTATAAAGGACAAAGTTTGGTTTGGCTACAGGTTTTAATACACTGTGAACATCAAAAGTCAGCTGGCGAGATTTGTTCTACTAATTCCATGCATTTGACTTTGCCCAGTGCCACCACAGAGGCAAACATGCCGTTGTTAAAATGTCATATTGTATAAAGAGGAGTGCTGCATACAGCATATCAAAAAGAAGACCTGAAAGGATTGGGTTGGTTGTGTGTGGAGAAGACAAGATTGAGAAAACTTAGTGGTCTTCCAGCTTCTTAAAGACTGCAACAAAAACAAAGACAGAAAACCATTATTCATGTCCACTGAGACAGGACAGGGTATAATGAACTTACGCTGCTGTGCTGCAAAGGAGAAAATGCTTTGTCATTCAGGATAATTAAAAACTAGAAAAGACTGCCTGGAAAACTGAACTTGACATCACTGGAGATTCCTTAAAAAAGCCCAGACAAGTCTCTGCTAGGTAACAGTGTAGCTGTATTTTTCATCTGAACTTGGGGCTGTGGATGGAATGGGGTTGTAAAAGTGGGCTGGTCTGAACTCATCATCTTCCCAGGGAGGAAGTATGGCAGACGTGTTTAAATTTCCTTGGTTAACAGAAGGATGTAGGCCCTCTGCAGACATGACCTGATTTTCAGAGGGGCAGAACTACTTCAGCTTTCACTAGCTTGTAAACACAAAAGTATTCTCTGTCTTTGACACCGTGGACTTGTTCTCCTGCTTTGAGGGCTACCTGATTCTACCTTCAGCTACACAAGATTTATTTACTCTTTATTAATATTCAAATAAGCACTTTATTTTACCTGTCAGATGAGGCCACAGGAATATTCAACCTTTGGCTAGTGGGGTGTTTGGGATAAGGAAGAAAGAGTGCTTTCCATGGCTTAGCTCCCAAAACAGAAGGGGGTTGTGAAAAGTCTTGCATCTCTTTCTCTGTTTTGTAGAGGTTTTTTCATTACTTTTTCATGCTGTTTGAAATATAGAGCATAAAGTCCCTTAAGAAGAAAATGTAGTCTTCTTTTTAATAAAAAATATATATATATATATAAATAAATATCTATCTCTCTATATTTTGTGATGTGGGGAGTAGGACAGCAAGGATGTATATGCCTTTGTGGGTGTATTACATAAATAATGCTAAATGGAAAACATATAACTTGTGCTGAATGCCAACTAAACAAGGACTAGAAATCTCTGTACCGCCCAAGCACTTGTCAGTACAAAGGCAGGAAAATACAATTACTTCAGCTCTCAATGCAGACACTCAACCTGAATATCTGTATATGTGATAACGATGAGTAAAAAAAAAATACCTGCAAATTTCAGACATTTCCGTAAACAAAATGCAGCAGAGTATCTCTGCATTATGGATAGGATCCCACAAGGTGCAGGGAGTACCTCTCAGAGATTAGGATTCAGTGTAAGGAAGAAAATACTTGAATGTTTGTAATACCTGCTTTTGAGCAAATGCAGTTTGAAGGGATTGGGGGAAATCTTTTTGATGAGGAGTTCAGATGAAGCAGAAAAATAAATCAGTGCAATCAGAAGCAGAGCCAAATACCCAGACAGTGAAAACTGGAACAATGTCGCTGAAGTCAATCAAGCTCTGACAACTTGCAAAAGCCAAACTGCTGCTCTAGAATAGTCTCTAAACTGAAATCTTTCATACAGTGCTGTCTCCCTTTATCAAAGCAGAAATGGCTCACTGAATAAGAAAATTTATTAGCTCTGAAACAAACACACTTCCATCAGCTTTGGGAAAATTTTGGACAAGTATATGCTCTACAGTTCTGAGAATCCAGGAGGCTGTTTCTGAATCACGACTTTTCTTAGTAAATTAAAACTTCTGACAGGTATTAATGAGAGTCTGCAGCATTCCTCTGCCTCAGCTAGAAAGCTGGATGGTCCTAGAGCTGGGATACAATTAAAATATGTGAAATGAAACCTACCTTCCATTTCATCTGTCAGTTTTTATGAGGAAGCGGCATGAAAAAGGTCTAAGTTCCTAAAAATGAACGCACCATGGATATAGATAGGCAAGCTAACTTTTTGGGAAGGACAGGCTAATACTTCAGTTGACTTGAAGCATTAAACTGAAGTGCTATCTTGAATTTCATTTCTCTTCACTAAGAATGGAAACTGAATCTGATAGAAGATAAGGTCCCTGACAAGATTTCAGTCTCTCTGATAAATGTAATTGTGTTGACATAGTTTGTTCAGATCTCTGTAAAGCATTTCACTTAATGCCTTATAGCAGCCTGATCTTAAAAATTTGTCACTACCAAAAAAATTAATGTTGTCTTTATCAAACTGATTGAAAACATCCAAATTATGGTTAATGGAGTCACCAGCATATAAGGACGTCTGCAGGAGAGAGCAAAAAAAAAGTCCTTGGTGATGCTATTATTCATTGCTACAAATTGATGCAAATGGAAAATCAGTTATAAGTTTGAAAGTGGTAGAGTTTATTAGACACTAAGCCAAAGCAATTAAACAATCAATTCATTGCTGATGCAGAAATGGTTTTGCTTTTAATAATAAAAATAAAAGGTTTTCCTCCTCTGAAAGACCGGAAGGGACCTTTGTGAAATCAATTTCTAACTTTCTGAAGAAAGCAGACTAACCAACTTCCCTGGTTTTAATCACAACTGAAGCAGAGTCCATCTTTTTGAAAACCTGCATTCACTACTTACAACTGCCAGTGACAGAGACTCCAACACTTCATAAATTGCTCTATTGATTAGTTCACCTCATTTGTTTTAGTAAAAACAAACATGTACTCATTCAAAATACAGCAATGATCCTCATATCTAGCCTAAATGGAATTAGGTTCAAACCTCCAGGCTTCTGGTCTGGCAGCATTATTTGCCTGCTTGACAGAAGAGACCTGGCTACTGTCACTGGTCTTTAAGCAGAAGCAATAAAGTACAAGGTAGCGCATAGAAACCTCTGTGACTTCCAGAACAGGATTCCTCTGCATTCTTCCTGCCTTCTGCAAGACAAAATGGGAATGGATGAATCCAATGCTGTGGAGCTGTAGCACATGGTTTCTTGAGAGGCCAGAATCATATTACAGGTAAAAATCCTTCACTTTGCCTTCCCCTAGTGCCAGGGTCCAGAAAACACTGCCAGGAAGTGCAGAAGTCTCATGTGGGAAGAATTGGTTTTGGTGCCAACATAGACTTGCTCTTTATTTTGCTTTCCATATAGGCAGAAGAACTAAAGGGCTGAGTGTATAGGAGTCAAAATATATGCTTGCTTTTAACAGAGAAACTTTTGTAACTGCGCTAAAATTATACAAATACTTTCTCTAAAAGCATTGTGTAATCCTCTAAAATCCAAAATCTATACACTCATGTCAGAGAAGAAATGTAGCGTTGTAAACCACCCTGTCTAGATAAAGAAATAACAAATGTCTGATAAATAAATACATTAACGGTATAGCAGTGCTCACTGGGAATTTATTGACTGAATCTCAAGATGGCAAAACCAGCATACCAAAGTGAGAGGCTCAAAATCCTAGAAGAAAGAATAAACAGAATTATGTTAATAACTATTGACAGGGGTGAAGAATTTTATAGTGCACAGAGATTTTCCAATTTGTTAAGTCAGCCTGGCAGAACTGACAAAAATTACATTACTAGACAGCATTATCTCATGAAATGTCTGTCTGTGTCACTTTGAACCTTACATATTTGACTTTCCCATTCTACCTAATGACAAAAAGATTTCTTTAAAAGTCCAAATACAATTTTGATCTTTGTGATACCAAGTCAGAAGAAATAAATGACATTTTTGTAAGCTACCATATTTGCACAGCTACAAATGGACACACATAAGCATTCTACTTTTTTAACCATTTTTTTAATTGGTTAAAAGCAACAATCACAAAATTATAGTTATTATACATATATATAATTATATATATTTTAAGCATTAAAGCATATTCCTGCAAACTACATTTAACACTTCGACCATAAAAAGACCTTTCACTCAATGCAGAACAACTGTTGTGATCTAATGTGCTATCATTGTGACTTTTCTCTTTTGAAATCTCTAACCGTTCCCAGAGGTCAAATTCTTAGGCATAAATCATAAGTACATTTGTTTTTACACTGATCTGTAAAGCCTGTTATCTATAACACAGTGCAGTCTAAAGCCTTACAAAGAGTTCAAATATACCAAAGACATTATTTATCAGCTGGTTAAATAGTTATAGAATAAATTGCAATGAGTGTTGCCTTTCTGAAATTGTGATGCACTTAGACTTGGATAGGTTGGTTTTCAAAGCTCTTATGAATTTCATAGGCCCTATTTCTGTGAGTTTTAAACTTCTGCTGAGCTTAATTTTGGCATGTTGTTCTGAAATGCTAATAATTTGGCTGGGACTGAATACAATAAATGGTAAAATGAATGACTTACTGGGAGGGCAATTGCTTATAGCAGATTAATGGACATACTTAATCTTTCTGTAAATTTAACATCTCTCAATGCATACAAAGTGTCAGTAATTATTTGCCATTTTTGCCATACAATTTTTCTCTGAAACCAGGTATTGAAGTAGGTTCAGCCTTGCTGCTGAAACTTTTCTTGTAAGACCAGGGGATATCAATACATACACCTGAATCTTTCCTCAGAGGTCTAGTTTTAGACATAGAAAGGCAGAACTGATACAACAGAAGACAGCACATCTTGCCACAAAATATTTGCAATTGCCCATTTGTTCAGTAGCTTACATAGCTATATAACGCTATCCTGAAATCTTTAAGTTTTTTATTACATGTGGTTTCATAAATTTGACAAAATGTATGAAAAAACAAATAGTCTTTTTAAAGAACATCTGACAGAGACATGGACCTGACAACAACCAAAATGATTGCAGGCTTGTTTCAGTCAACAGGTTGAAAACTGCATTTTTGAAACATCAGATGAAAAGCAACACATTCACATATCTCATTTTCAACACAGTTGAAACCTCTTTAAAAAGTCAATATAGTGTTCTAAAAGCTGTCTTTATGGTATTTCTCCCGTCTTGAAGGAAGCCTCCCTGTATAGTTTCATGATATCCGTATGTCTTCTGGTCCTCACCACCAAATTCAGGCATGAGTCACATGCATAGACAGAAAGAAGCTTTTGTTTGCATTTGTTGTGCTTGATTAAGAACTGACCCTTCCTTCTCTCAAAATTGCTGCTGCTTCCCATTAATAAACAGCCTGCTCTGATGTAAATTGAAGTGAAAACATAGTCTGCAAGGAAATAATAATAATAAAAAAACCCTCAAAAATCAGAATTGTTTGATGTGTTTAAGTCAAACATTTTATTCCAGCATTTCCTGTAACAATCTAAGTATTCATACTGGTGTGGTTTCTGTGGCAGCATTCACTTTGAAGTAAGGGCATTGAAATATGTTGCTTTTGTATAAAAGATGTTTGCTGTAGAGGCATTCACATAAACAGGTGGGAGAAGAAATAGGATAGCACTTAGATTTGTTGTGCACTGGTATACAATAAGCAGTTGTGAAAGGATATGATCGGCTTGAAGCTATTAAAGCAATCTTAAGATTGAAGCCTCCAAATCATTTTACGTTTGTGCTCATCAGCTTGGAATCGTTTAGGGTGATCTCTATGATACTGATCTTTCTGGAGGTGTTTATTGAAAGAAGAGGTCAAGCAAATGTATTCATTTTGACTTTAAAGCTGATGAGGTGGACCACTAAGCACACCTGCTATGAAGGCATGTGAAGCAAACATTACATGATGGGCAGCACAGAGTGAGGATTTGGGGTATCTATCTCAGTCTCTAGCTTGGAGAGAATAAGACAAGCTGCTGGGTACATCAGCTCTCCCTTGGAATAATCTTCAAACAGGCTATAATCCACCACGTTCTGAGCATTACACTGATAATATTTATAAAAAGCTTTGAGATTGTTAAACAACAGAGGAAATTTAAATGCAGTTCAGGGGCTGACCTTCTTTTATGCTTTCCTTGTGAGGCTGCAGAAGCGTTACGTAAGTACCCATGAGTTACTACTCATAAACCCTTATGAAAAGAATTAAGTTTTAGGCTATCTTTGAAGATGAGGAAAAAACAAAGGTTAGGTTTGGTTTATATTCCAGTAATATCAGTGTATGATGAGTTTAATAGGAATACAATGCTCTTCATATAACCAGGATAGCTCTCCATCGATGTCATTATGCAAGTACACATTCAGACAAAATCAAGAGCACAGTGGAAACTTGCACAGCTGTGGAACAATATCATAACTGAAAACTGGAGGAGAAACAAATTGAGAACTAGTGAAGATCTGGGATTTTGAAAATATTGCCTGTCATCTCAGCTGGAATTCTTTGTTAGAGGAGTATTATCACCAAACTGAGTATAAACTGATGCAAATCATTCTATGACACTCTTTGCAAGACATGAACTATCAGATGTAGCTGTAAAATCTGCAATTTCAATCTAGATTGCAGGATCCTTTGACTGTAATTAACTCTAATTCCAAGACAGGAAAGGCGAATTGTGGTATTTAATTTTCAGATGCTGTTCCTTCACCTTTTTCCTCTGGAGGCAAGACTCTGGAGTACAAATTATCAAAAGAGAGCTATAATTTTGGATTTGACATAAAAAGATATGGGTGCCTCATACACATTATGCATCTGCTATCATAACCCTAAACACATGATTATCTGATGGATTGATCTTACAGTTTCCAGAAGAGAAAGCTGCAATTTCTCCTTTGAATAACATTTTAGTTTCAGTAACTAATCACAGACACTTTTTCAGCTTATGACTACAATCAAGGTAAAGCAAAAAGCACTTGAAAAGCGGCAGGTGTCTTTTAAAGAATAAAGATGATCTGGGGTTGAGAGCTTAGGCCCAAGAATTGCACAGGATATAAAATAGATCTAAACTTCCAGTAAAGTACAAAGTATGGTGCAAAGCCCACACTACTGTCCTAAAATTGAGACCTAGAAACCAAGGCAAAAATTCTAAGAAAAGTAAGGAGCTGGAGTGATGACAGCGATGGCAGGACTCTACTTTTTGAAGTTTTTAAGAATCAGTGTTGGAACTGATGTCAGCTAACGTCTTCACAACTCACATCAATCAAAAGAAAAGCATGCCAATGAAGTTTCCTGATGAGACAAAATTTAGACAGAATACATGAGTATCCCACATGTGAAGAATAGTGTGAGCTTGAGGAAATAAACAAAATACAAATTTCAGACAAAATACAAATTTCATTTCACAAAGTAAGATTTTATGGACAATGACAAAAATTTCCGAAACTTTCTGAGCTGCAGACAATACAAAAGGAAGCTGTCAGTCTGAAACTAGGTAGGATATATACTTGATATGTACACGAGGAAGAAAAATCAGGTTTTAATACTCTAGTAATTATTATAGATATAATTTAATAATTTAATTTGAGAAACAGTAACAGACCTTCATACACATTCATTGATTGCTGTTTTCATAAATCTGTGATTCCCTACATTTGCTTTGGGACTGCAACTATAAAAAGGCTGAAATGCCTTCTTCCAAAATAGCCCCTCAAAACTCCTGCTCAGCTACCATCTAATCCTGAGGGTGCTTAAAATAGCTGGGACTGCCTGTGTCTTGATGAACACATGAAAGTAAGTCCCTGTCCCAGCTCCTAGCCTCATTCACCTCACAATGTAGCACAGACCCCTCCCTGTCTCACTTGCTGTTGGATATTCTCAAATAAAACCAGTCAAATAACAAAACCGAGCCACAAAAGGATACAATCTCTGCTAACCCATTGGTCTGAATGCCAGTATTCACATAAGCTATATGTAATTTGTCTTCCTTCCCCACTCCTGTGATACCTTTAACACACAGCTCACTAGCAAGTTCTTTAGAAAACAAGGGTTTCTTCAGACCTTCTTACCAAACCTACACTTTTCAAAGAATTTAAAATTCTGTTGGAAAATGGAAATCCTTAAACCAGGACATGTTTCCAGTATTTTCTATTAGGTACTCAGTGACTGGAGTCTTGCAGTGACGTCTCTCAGGGAAACACCATAGCTATGAGTCTATTAAACCATTCTCACACTTACTTGCCACAGTCTGGTAAGTACTTCATTATTTTAAATGCAGCAGAAGTGCTCTAGGAGGAGTGGAGAGCTATGCCGCATACTTTAGTCAGGATAGCTTTCAACAAGCGACGGCTGCTGCTCTCCTCACAAACTGCCTTTTCTCATGGACTACAGCTTAAAGCAAACTTCCCAGCACAGAGCAGCTAGCTGCAGTAAAGCCACACAGTGCTCTGCTCAAACAGCAAATGACTGCAGATGACTTTTGTGGGACAAGACTGGGACATAGGTAAATGTTCCTATATTTGCTGCCCCTACTAGCAATACAAATACCCAAGAGGTATCACCAGGCTCTACTGTGCAGTTGCATTCATTATAAGAATCACACTTTCTATCAAAATTTTGGCTGGCAAAAGAAATAAACTCTTTAATTCTGACTTGATACATTCCCTGAAGGATTCATGGTTGTTATTTTTGTGTTCCAGTTGCTTCCTTGTTCAGCACAAATACAATGAATAAGCACCAGGCTGCCAAAAAACCTTCATCGCCTCCAGTAATTGAGTACTATCCCTTAGGCACCTCAATACCAGTCACCTTCGGATTAACATTTAGCCCACAAAAAAGCAGCTGAACTTTAATTCCCCTGCTCATGTGAATAAAGCCCCTGAGTCCATGATTAAATCAACCTGTTTTTCAGGAGCTGTGAAGCAATGTTTTGTAAACCAGCTAAGCAAATTATGTGAAGGTTTAATTTTCAGTTAAAGCCTCTGCAGTGTGGTGTTTCTTTTTCATGGTGACAGTGAATTGTTACCTATCCCATCTTTACTTGCCAGTCTCCATATTTTCTTTGGTTTAGAAACAACTGTAGCTCTAACAAATCCGGCAAATCTGATGAACATCTGTCATGGTTTAAACCCAGTCAACAAATCAGCCATGCAGCCCTCGCTCACTCCCCCTCCTTCCTCCCCCCCCACCCCCTCCCCACCCCCGCTCCAGGAGGGATGGGGGGAGAATCGAAAGAATGTAATTCCCATGGGTTGAGATAAGAACAGTCCAGTATCTAAGGTATAACACAAACCACTGCTGCTACCGCCAATAATAATAACGATAAGGGAAGTAACAAGGGAAGAGAATACAACTGCTCACCACCCACCGACCAATACCCAGCCCGACCCAGCAGTGATCTAACCCTCCCGGGTAACTGCCCCCAGTTTATATAGTGGGCATGACGTGCTGTGGTATGGAATACCTCTTTGGTTAGTTTGGGTCAGGGGTTCTGTCTCTGCTTCCTGCCGGCTTCCCTTCCTCCCTGGTAGAACATGAGACTCAGAAAGTCCTTGGTCAGAGTAAACATTACTGAGCAGCAACTGAAAACATTGGTCCTATCAGCACTGTTTCCAGGCTGAAAGTCAAAAACACAGCACTGCACAAGCTACTAAGAAGGAGAAAAATGACTGCTACTGCTGAACCCAGGACAACATCCCACGCATGTCTCCTAGACTAGAGCTAATTAAACATTTCCTTCTTCACTAATGAAATACATTTATTAAAACAGATAATTTTGATGTTTCAAACCTATTGTGAGGTTTTTCTTTCTTTGGGTAGATTCATGATCAGGCACATTTTTGCAAAATAATACTACTTCACCAGGTGCATCTTTGTACTTCCTAAGGGTCTATAAAAGCTGTAATTTCTGATAAGCCAGAAAGACAAAACTGGAATTTGAAATGTATGGACTTATTTGTCTGTGGCTGTAAACATCTTCCACAGTGAATATGTTCCTGCTTAAGATGACCCAAAAGTCCATTTGTCATGAAAACCACATCTTTCCATCTTTAAATGTCATTCATGTAACCACAGTATTAGGTGATGACACCTACTCTTAGATAGGCTTATAAAATGAGGAGTTCAGAAACTGCTACACTCACAATAAAAAATTAAAGGATTTGTCCAGGTGTTAAACTATACTCTTGGGTTTTGGTCTTTGCATTAATATCTCAAAGCAATAATTCAGGTATAAAAAAAATTAAATATAAATAAAATAAATAAAATAAAACAAATATAAATAAAGCCAAACTGGATATAACATTGACACCTTCCTAAACTGTTTGTGCTTGGAGGACTTTGTGTTTTCCCTGAACACACAACCCTCACACTTCTGAACTTTCTGTTTGTTCCCAGAGAACAAAGACTTAATGTTCTTGGAGATCCTGCAGCATGTTTAATTGTGAAATATATATTTATATTACGTTTGTGTGAAGACCTAACTTTGACCCTTTTTGCTTATTTTCAGTAAGCTAAAATGAGTAAATGCTACTCATCTGTAGCACACCATATGCAGCACAGCCAGAAAACACACAACAGAGAGCAAGAACAGGAATTTCTTGTCTCTATCAGCACAGCTATAAGTAAGTGAATTTTATGGATAATCTTGAACTACACCACCGTCTTTGGGTCTTCGTTTTTCATCCATGTTCTGAAACTGTTCTTTGCAAAATCCTAATGTCAGATGAACAGTTCTTTTGCTTCATGGAGACAATGTTCTATGTTTATTTATTTAAATACACTGTAGATTTCTACTGTAGATAAATCTTTCTAGGGGGACAAACAAAAAGCAACAAGAGACTTCAGCCAATTAGTTGGCTTTATTAGCCTGGACATCATTCAGCACCTTGTAGTTTCTTATTTTTGTTTACAGGGAACACACAAAGTATATTTCTCTGTACCTGCTTCTCTATGGTCCCAAACTAATTGGGCCACTGTCTCACAAATTGCCTAATTGGCTGAACATTCCTAGCCTCCTGATTTTAATCAGGGACACATGGTGCATATCAATAGCCTGCTTCACGGTGCCTGAAGAAGATCCAGGCTACTGTCCATTTTCAATTAAATTGTACTTAAAAAGAACAGCAACTTGACCTTTTGGAATACTGTGTAATAGGATTAAAAACTTAAGCAGCTTTTTTTTTTTTTTCCCCCTGGAATAGCTGACTAACAAACAGAAACAAGCACCCCTTATTGTAGTATATCACCAAGGAGCCGCTTTGACACAGTGTTGGATCCATTAGCTACATCCTGTGATGATAATAACACCTGAAAAAAGAATCAACTGCAAAAGAGTACAGAGTTGAGCACCTCTACAGCCTTGGAGGCTTCCTGTTAGAATTTTTTTTGTAGAAGGACCTAGAAGCCACAAATAAAGAGTGGGCCTGACCAAATTACATAACATGAGAGGGCTCCAATCACAAAAGGCTCATCCTTTAAACTGACAACTGTAGGCAAGAGAAAAATATCAGCAGTTCTGGAAAGGCTAAGAGAAAAAGAAAATCATGTCCCTCTAGCACGTGCCACTCATGTTGTTGAAATTCAGTCTTGTCTCTTAAGTTGATGCATTGTGTTGAACAGCTGATTGACTAAAGCACACTCTTCTTTGTATCAATAAAAATCTGTAATTCATATGCCCCAATGCTCACGAACAATACTTTTTTCCAGATTGAATGTCATTGTGGCTTGTGTACGCGAAAAGTGACAAAGTGCTATCATGTTTTTAGAGCTCAGCAACAGTCCCACACACAATGTGCTTTTTCATCACCAAAGGAGATGAAAGCATAAAACAAAAACAAACATGACAATAAAACTCTGAAAATAAGATAAAAATATTCACCAAGAACAAAAGCCTTAACAAAGAATACACAGCATCTCTGTGGACCGAGGTCAGAGGTGATTTGAGTTTATGTAATTTTATTATTAGAGACTTTAAAGGTCCTTGACCTATAGCAATACAAATATTCTTTCACCTACAAGAGTAAACAATCACCTAACACTCTCCAGCTAGGAATTAATCTAGCAAAGGCAAGAAAACTACCTTTAATTCAGGTTTAAATGGCTTTTTTTTTTTTTGTTTATTGACAGATTCTTCAAGAAAAGTCAAGCCTTTCTTTCTTGAAGTATATTTCCTTCAGTCCCCCACATGTAGCCAAAGGGCCACTAGAGAAAAAGGGAACATAATGAAACCTCTCAGAAAATAAGTGTACAATGTGGATCCTAAGGATATTTATAGAAGGACCTTCAGGGCCCAGGGTAATCAGAAGCCTAACTTTAAATATTCCAACTTGGGTGTTTACAAGTACCTTTTTTTCTTTTCATTGCTGACAGAGGGATACTTGGACTCTTTTGGCTAAAGTTAGCCTTTGTCAATGCTAATTCTTCTGTCCTAAATACCTGTGTGTGTTTTTTCCAAGGTTAGACCAAAAATATCTGTGAATAGTTCAGGCAGACTGCTAAACGAATCAGGTACAAGAGAAGCAAGAAAGTTTTTCTTTCCTGCTGTTCTAAGATACTCTTTCATGAGCAACTAAACAGATATACCCAGCCAGTTGATGCTAATTACATCCAGGCTAGACAGAAGATGCAATTTTAAAGTGAAGGCAATTAGACTTACCAGACAATATAGTGAGTTTGTTGTCACTGGAATTCTTGAAACAAAATGTAGTGTCTTTCTAAAAGCCATGTTTCCTGTCTCAAGAAGAATTTATGCTGGGATTATGGAGTTGAGTTCTCTGATCTGGCTTGTACAAGGGGTCAGATGAGCCAACCCTGATGGTCTGTTCTAACCTCTAAGCCGGTGAATAAAGAAATGGCAAATATTTCCATGATTAACCAGAAAAAGAGGTTGATTATATTAAACAGAGAGAATAAATGTTCTAACCCCGGCAGAATTCAAGTCTAGGTTGGACAGGTTCTTTGGCAACCTGGTCTAGTGGGATGTCTCTGACCATAGCAGGGAGGTTGGAACTGAATGACCTTTAAAGGTCCTTTCCAACCCAAACCGATTATTTGATTCTATGACTCTAAAACGAATTAAAACAGTTGGGCTTTCCTACTAACATTCAGAAGTGGGACAGAAATAAGCATTTGAAGTAATAATCACTGTGAATTCCTTCAAATGCAGAAGAAAATTATAAACAACAGCAGAAAAGTTCTACCAATGCTTGGCCACCTTCTTCACCCCCATGCAGGGGATTATTTTCTGTATTTTTTATTGGTTTGGCTGATTTGTCCTAAAGGTCACAAAGTAAGTTTATCTTGCCTTCTTTATGAGGCTATTGTACAGATTTATATAGCATGAGGCTATTAACAGATTTCATTATAAAGGCCATTTCTCTTACATCAGTTGACATTTGAGTACTCATGACTTCTGCTGAGTGACTTATTGTGACAGAAAGTATGTGTAGGAATATACCAGGTGTGGCAGAGTTTAGGAAAAAATCTCAGGAAGTACCATCCGAATCCTCTTTAACCATTTTCACATATTTTAAGTGTTAGAAAACTGACAAAGACTCAAAGAAGTACTAATCGAATTCTTCTTCAATATTTAAGGATAAGACATCAAAGTCAAGTATGTGATTTGTAAGGTAGTGCTTCAGTTAGAAAAAGCAACTATGGTATAAAGTGAGAAAGGGATTTACCTAAGTACATACAGAAGTGCACCAGACTTGGGTGACTAGCTCCACATGTTTTATCTATACATACAAATTAAATTATGTGTAAGATTAAATAGAGTCTTACCTAAGCACCTAATTGCAAAATTTTCGTTTCCATCTCCCCCCAAAAAAAAAACCTTTACTCAGCTGGGAAAACTTCATCACATCATAGTTTGTATCATCACTGCCTGCCCTTTGTCAGAGGCATTGGTTGCAGATTACCACAAGGAATTCCTCTTCTTCCCTGAGTACTCGAAGATACAAGCTCCCAGAATTACTCCAGTAGTTTGGAAGGTGATTTGCAAGTTTAGTTTACAAGCACTATGAAGGACTTGCTACTTATCTTGGCTTCCTTACCTCCTTGCAAATGCAAGAACCTTGAAACTGTCAGATTTGTTTCAGTTCCCCTTAGACAAGTTTAAAAATAAAAGCAATAAAACTTATTCTTGCAGAACAGAAGACTATGTTCCAGATTATGAAGCTGAAAACACACTTTAAAAAGTAAAGCATAAAATAAATGAACTGACATTTAAGACATACCTGACATAAATGCTCTTTCTTTCCCTAAATACATTCAGTAGAAGTATAGCAACATCTAAAGAAAAGGTAAAGACAAGGGTCCCAGCATTTGCAGGCCCTTGTCAAGCATTTGCAGGCCCATCAGAAATAGTGTCTGATCTACAGACTGAAAACACCACTCAGAAGAATTGTCTTTCAGAAGAGGACCTCTTTGAGCCTTTCTTTGGAAATAGAAGCTAAAAGGGCAGCAGCTCAGTAGTATTCGTTCTCTGAAACATTTCCATTTCCAGTTAACCTCAAAGGTTAGTTGGAAGGCAGCAATCTACCCTTCATAAATATGCCTTTCTATCTTTAAACATTATTTCAATTTTTCTTGGAGACCATTCCCAGCATACTAATAATACAGGTGAGAGAGCTGGCCCTTAGAGAGCTTTCTTTTCTATTTTTTGGGGGAGTTCACCTGTCTCCAAATTCAGGAGATACCCAGACTCCACAAATTACTTACATATTAATGCATATATACTTGAAGTATGCTAAGTGATGTATAAAGTACTCAAACATACATTTGCAATGGTGCCCATCACCATTCTCACACTTAAACTCTCTCTGTGTAAACCAAGTACTCCTCTCCCTTTAAAGGTTAAATCCACTAGTCTCAAAGTACTCCTAGCAGGTTGATCTTCACAGAAAACATAGTGAAGTTTCCATTTTCTTTCATAAGACTCAACAGCAGTAGCTTTTCGTCACCTAAGAGCCACAGAAAGCACATTCAACAGTCTCATCTGCTTTGGGGATTCAAAATCCAAATACTTCTCTGGAGAATCTTCTAAGCAAGCAGCCTACAGGGATTTACAGGAAAGATTTATCTGACCAGCTAAGAATGAGAGCATGAATCAATAACCTATTGAGCTAAAGAGTCCTGCTCCTATGTCTGGGTCCTTGTAAAGAAGAACATGCCCTCGGCCACAGGGGAAATATACAGAAACTTTCTTAAGGAAGAAAAGAAAAATAAGATCCACCCTTCCCAGCTAGATACTCCAACCAGTATTAGTGAGTCACACACTCTCAGACTCTCACCATTTTCAGTTTAAGGTCTCCTTACTTCAGTTTGAAATGGCAGGACAATCTCATCACAGCTCTCAGTTTCTGTGCTGCAATTTGCTTTTCTGAAAAGGAGAATGATATCCACAGCAGTGTTGGGAGGACTCACCGGTCAACACCTGCAAACATAGCTAAAGGCATAAATCCACTTTCTAATCTATAGGACTTTGATGACTGTTAAACATGATCAACCCTGTTCCCCCCTCAGGTGTGTCTGCAAACCAGATTTTCAGCAAATAAAGCATGTCAAATTTATTATAGAACAGTATTGCCCTCCTGTGGCCAAAGACTATTCTGAAGAAACAACTCTTAGGAGGGTTCCCCTTTATTTGTTTCTCGTGTACAACCTCAGATATTCTAGGCAATCTTTCGGAAAGGAACCCTTCCAAAACCTATATCCAAAGCTGGGTTTATGGCATAGTAGCTGAACAGAAAGAGTAAGCAGTACGTGTGACGCCAGTCCCTGTGGCTCCTTAAATTTCTCCTGATGATGTTGCAGCAGAAATCATGATTATCTACACTCATCTTCAGCGGTCATGTCTAACAGTGACAGCATTTCTTTCTGTGCACTTCAATTAATCAGTCCTCTTCTACTTTAGATTTATGGTTTTTTTATTAATCCAACAGTAGAACCATATCCTGTCTGCTCACAGACTAAAAGACAACTTTCTATTCGTTCACTGGGAGCAGGCCTGATCCTTTCAGACCTTAACCAAAATCTGTGTAAGTAAACAGATTCTCTCTGACTTGAATGTCTTTTGGATCAAGTCCTTAGTCATTTAGTCAGACATAATGCAAGTCTGCAGAGACACACAGAATCATAAACAGTCGGCAGTGGAGGTCAGGGACTGACATGAAGCCCTCCATGGCAAAACCTTAAGTCCCCAGCACACGGAATTGATGTGCAAAGCAGAAGAGAATGTCCCACCCTGAATATATAAAGTACTCTCTGAAATCCCCAAAACTTAGCGAAACAGTACAGATTAACCAATACAATTACAACTTCTTCATGGGTAAAAAACTTGGAGATAATAAAAATGTCTTAAATATTGGAACAGAGAAACTGTTGCAATAAAGGATTTATATATATAAATGACAGGATGAATTTAGCTTAAAGCAGTCTAAATTCTTCACCATTATGTCAAAAAGTGCAGTTGAATATCTGGTTACAGTTTCTGTGAAGATTAATTGCACTTGACATACTCCACGGAATGTGCTTGACCCAATCTATACTACCTGCCAACAGTTAGTTAATATGACTCAGCTTTTCTGTCCAGCTGTCAAGGCTGGAGAAATAAGGGTAAGCATCATTCTTTTATGATTGCCAGCTATGCAGTGCAAGAATGACTTACCTCTTCCTTCCCACAGATGGTCTTTTCCTGATAGACACTTCCAGAGCTGCCACAAATTTAAACAAAGTATTAAAAGTTATTATGGTGATGGAATTTTAAATTTTTAACCAGGACTATGCATCTACTCAAAAGCATTTTAAGTTGTTTCTGGAAAATATACAGCCCAAAACAGAGGATGAATAGGAATCCTGGGCCACAGCTAACTTACTCAGCCATAGCCATATTTTTTCAATGCACTGGGATGCATTAAATGCACACTCCATAATATGGTTTTTTTCTGATTAAAATAAAATCAGCTTTACTTTCAGATAAGTATTGACAGCAAATTTTCCTTGCTGCACAATATTTCCTTCTGATCAATGACCTTTAATGATCATCTCAAGAGAAACAGCACCTGCTTAGCACTAGATTCCAGAAGAGTCCATAGAATGTGATGCAAAGTGAGGGCTACATACCCTGGGTACATACACAGGGCAGTTAGGATAACGCATAATTCTCATTCTGAAAATATCTGAAAAGGATTTTTCCTAAGCTTCCCTTCCAAGAACATTTTGTGCAGACCAAGCATACAGAACTGCAGCCTGGAAGGAAGAAGAATATTTGAAAAGGTTTTATCAACAAGATGACAAAGAATACTGCTCACTTGTTCATTAGTTGTGTGTAATAAATGTTTATAGATACCTGCCACTTAGGACAACACTAAAGAAATTAGGCTTGCTATAATTTGATTTAACTGAGCAGATCAACAGTGTCTTTTAAATAGAAGTATAAAAACAACAGCTTTTTTCCAGCTCAAGCTCCATTGCTGTCTTCAGCAAGAATGTTCACTAGCTACATCTTTCAGCAACATGTCCTTTAGCACAAGTGAAGATAGGTAGGTAGGTAGGTAGACAGACAGATAGATAGATAGATAGACAGACAGACAGATAGATAATTTGGATTTCTTCTGGGAACCCTGAAGACATCCTCCATTTCCTCTTGTGCACCTTCTTCCTAATCCTGTGTCAGCAAACAGGCACATATGGATCTTGCTACTCACTCCCAAGTACAGCAGATTTTTGATTGTTCACTTTATTTTTACATCTTTTCTGATCAAGGTTGTTTGGGATTTTTTGAATGCTATATAGGAAAAACAAATAGAAATGATTAAGCAGCTTGCATTTAGAATTCCATTTATTTATATTTTTGGCTGGTAGATTTGTCATCTCTAATGCTCAATATTAGTTATGTTATATTTAACATTATACAGAACCAATATTTTTTTTAACCACTATTCCCCAGAAAACAATTTTCTTGAAAATTACACTGATTTCTTTTCTTGTGGGTAGTCAACCTTGCAGAAGCAACAGAATCCAACTGAAACAACTAGGTACGACAGCAGGATGCCACATCTAGTGCAGATGTGATCTTGCTTTTTGACCCAGACTGTAGCAAAGAAACTTCATCATCCCACCCATAGCTCACACTCACCATTTATCTTATAAGCTCAGTACTTCTTCCTCTGTTGTATAACTCTTCTTCACAGCACGTCTCTACTTGGATAGTGTGCATATCTGGCAAGAAGCAAGTCTTCTGACTAACAAGTTATTTTTCAGGCTGTCAAAAAACTGAAAGCTAAGAAAATTATGAGAATTGCTTTCATTCTTGAGACTGGTGTGGCCTTATCTCCCACCACAATTACTGTCTTTTTGAGTTCATTCCCTCTGAGCAGATGTTCAGCCACTGCTCCTTAACTTTTTATATTTGAATGCCTCATAGTCAATAAGGATAACAAAATACCCTGAAATCAGTATTTGGCTGGTGAAGTCCTAACTCACCTGCAGACTCTCCCTTTTTGAGGAATTTCTCTGTAGATTTTTTCTAACTCTGAAATCCTCTATTTGAACCTGGCACAGAAGAGTAGTTCTTCCAGCTGGACTAGAAGATCCCATCTGTTTATTTGCCTCAGTTTTCCACAACTCCTATGGCCGTTTTTCTGCCTAAACAGCTGAAATTTCACGAACAGCACTGAGAATGAGAACTACCCCTTTTATATTCTCAAGTGCTCATGCCTGAGCTTGTAATACTCTACAACACCAAGCCATCTCTGAGGGATGCTCACCAAACAATCTTCCATATAACAGTAACTTGAAAAACATTGCTGCTTCTTTTCAAGAATTCTGATAACAAATAAAACAGAAGATAAAATGTTTTCTCTGTGTCTCAACAGATATAAAAAAGATACTGCACCACACTGGAATAACACAGAACTGCGACATACAACTCTTCTTGCACATCTAGGAAAAGAGGTTCCAATAAATTTTGAAAGGTATAGCTACTGCTTGGCAGTTTGAAAGTTATATACACAATGGAGGAGGAATGGAAGAAAAACAAAGGGGTGTAAGCATATATTATGCAGGTACACTTAGAAAGTTGTGATGTGAACACTAAAAATGAAGGAAGATCATGAAGGTATGTAAACAAAGAATGACACAGACAAAGCTGGATGGGAAGAGAATAAAGAAGTACAAGAGGCAGAGAAGCAAGAGGCAGAAATGATTCAAGGTGACTGCACAGCCAAATATGAACACACTTACACACTTGCTCAATACTGAAGACCTCTTTTTGTCACATCTCACAGTGAAAATCAGCAGCCTAGAAGCAATAAGGATTGCTGTACTATATTTTTGTGGGAGAAACAGGGATCAAGTTACATTGCAACAATATTTTTAAGGAGTCCCTAACTAAATCCCTGACAGAAAAAGGACACACTCTGACAGAAAACGGACGTAAAGGAGCGTATCTGTCAGGTTTGTTTCCACACTGCATTGATGAATGTCAGAAAAGATCATTCAGGAGGAACACAGTTATAATTAATTATTTGTAATAGTTTTATGAGGGAAAAAAATCAGCACTTAAATGTTGTATTCAGGGACATGGCACTTGGTATTTTTTCAGCATCCTTCTTATTATTTCATATACTGTTTCATTTAACTGCTCCTGCATTTTTTATTGAACTATAGCCAACCATGAGTTGCACGGATGGTTGGATCTTCATCTCAAGAGAGGAGCCGCATTTCACTGGCAGGTAAGATACCTGTTAGCAACTTGATTGTTTAGTTTACTTTAATTGTATATTTTAAACTAATAATTTAAAGCCCAAATTCTACTAAAATACCTATATACCTAATATTAAAAATACAAGAACTCTTACAACAATAGAGTCCATGATGGTACCAGTATTATAAAATAAAGACATGGTTTCTTGATTCTGAGTGCTTGAGAAATCACCTCTCATTTCAAATCTTAAGTTTATTCAGTTTGTAAACTCTCTCTCATTGAAATCATTCAAGATTCCACCTAGAAAATCTTTATTATCCCCACTGCATTTATAAAGAAAAAGTGAGCCTATAAAAACCTTGGATAAAAAAGAAAGATGGAATTACCACTGCAGCCAGAAGTCATCTAGAGCTATAGTCAGGAGCACTGACTACACAGCTGAGAATGCCAGTGAGCATTTTGTTTCTTCCCCGAACAAGTCAAGGTTCCCTTTAATCAGCCACAAAGATAATTTCTAGAAGAGCAGAATTCATGAGCTGGTTTTCGTGCTCTTCTCTTTAGCATCAGCCCTAAACAGTTTAGCTAAGGAAGTAATTTCAGTAAGACAACAGCAACAGAAAGCTGTTCATTACGTTATAGAGATGTTTTACAATAATATTGTACCAACACTTGCTTTTTTTCTTTCACTAAAATTAAGTGCACAGAAAAAAGGTTCCACTTTATGAAAATACATATTTAAAAATAAATTCTATTCTGGTTAGTTCTCTTTGACATTCCAGTAATTCCTATTAAAGAGAAGTTAATGTAGTAACAAACATTTCCCCAGTTCATCTTTTCAGCACATTATACAATTCATGTTCTTCAATTTGGCATTGTTTAACTTTCTGCTTGAATGCACAGAATTATATCCAAGGAATATAAAGAAGCTATTCAGGAAAAGAAAACAGTTACACAGCTTAACGTAATTTAAATGGTCAAAATTATTACAAAAAAATCCCAAACCAAAACAAAACAAAAAAACACAAAACCAACACAGAGTATTTTTCCTACGATTCAGACTTGGAACAAAACAGAACCTAAAACTTCTGATGCTGGAAAAGGACACATTATCTAGGCTTGCTTAGACAGGGAACTTAAAGTCACCCATGCAGAGAATCCTGGAGACAGATGTTGTGAGAAAGACTGCTTCTCTGAGCTGAAAATGGAGTTTGCACAGAGCAGGAAGGCTTACAATGATGTCTCAAGTACAGCTGTAAGCCACTGGGCTGCTTGAGGAATGTATACGTGCGTAAAGTGCTTTCAAGACAGCTGTGACTTTCCATCACAGTGAGCTATCACAGACTCCTTAAGGGAATATCAGAGGAATCCAGGTCCTGTTAGTCCTACTGAAGTAGTCAAAACTGGTGTCTAAAAGCTGACTCTGACCTTGGTCTGAGATCTACAGAACAGCACACGGTGAAGGAATAGGTTTAATCCCTTGAGAAACAGAACTGTGTCTTGGATGAGAGATCTCGTACACATCTCTTGGTGCGGATGCAAAAGAAAAGAGGGGTATTGTTGGGGAATGGCTGCTGGAGAACGGACACGATGAGACCATAGGCCCAGCAGTAGTGAACCAAAGGCTTTGAGGCCTTGGCTGAAGGTTACTAGAGAACGTGTGCGTGAGAAGAGTTTGAGGGAGTTGGCAGAGGAGCCTGAGAAGTCGGGATATGTAGGGAGGAACTGATAACTGCAACCTTGAAGCACAGCTGCAAGGTGGAAACCCCCTGGAACATAACCAAGAGGAAAACTACAGAGGGGGGTGGGATGTGAATGTAACCTTTGAGCTGTGATCAAGCAGGTACCAATCATGTAACCAATCATGTATCAATTAGTAGATATAGGTAGCCAATCATGTATTAACAAGTATGCATGTTAACTAAGTCATAGAGTATATAACTGGAACAATCAGATGAATAAACTGAGTCTGATGAATGATCATATTGATTGTCTTCATTCTCCCACCACAGAGGGCAGGCAGGGGGGCCTGCCGCAGGCAGAGGAGCCTGCAGTTGTTGCCTACCGCACAGGCAAGAGGAGCCTGTGGGCCCCGCTCGCTACAATCTCTGACTGATACATATCTCTGACTGTCCTGTCCTGGAAAACCTAAAGTGCACCTGAATAAATACTCTTTAAATTCAGGTGAATTAGAGATGAGAGTAGAAGGAACTATATATCCCATATGAAGACAGGCTGAGAAAGTTGGGGCTATTCAGCCTGGAGAAGAGAAGGCTGCATGGAGACCTCATAGCATCCTTCCAATATCTGAAGGGGGCCTATAGGGATGCTGGGGAGGGACTTTTCATTAGGGACTGTAGTGAGAGGACAAGGGGTAATGGGTTCAAACTTAAACAGGGGAAGTTTAGATTGAATATGAGGAAGAAATTCTTTATTGTAAGGGTGGTGAGGCACTGGAATGGGCTGCCCAGGGAAGTTGTGAATGCTCCATCGCTGGTGGTGTTCAAGGCCTGACTGGACATAGCCTTGGGTGGCATGGTTTAGCGGGAGGTGTCCCTGCCCCTGGCAGAGGAGTTGGAACTAGATGATCTTAAGGTCCTTTCCAGCCCTAACTATTCTATGATTCTATGATCTCTGTGAAAATGAATGTATAAGATGCACAGTGATGCTGTCTTTTCTGTTACTAAAGAAGGTAAAAGAAGAAATAGGATCCCTCTATGTTTGCAAAACCATACTGAGAGGCAGATACTAGATACAGAGAATGCTTCGTGTCACCAACCAAGCAAAGACCATCAGGCACCTCCAAAGCTATACTGACTTGGAAGGTTCCTGTGCTATCAATTCCTGACATTAACCGAAGAGTGTTTTACCAGCATGGTCCTGTATAGGGCTAAAAAGATTTTAAACTATTAAGAGCTAATCCAAAATATAAATGAAAGCATTCAGGTGTAAGTAGAGCTAGTAGGATTATACACAAAGGTAAGGTACCTTTGTGGCTCTTCACAAGATCAGGCTGTAGCCAACTGCTGTGATACATATCACAGGAAGCTTTGGTTTTCTGCCACCATTAAGACAGAATAGAGACTCTTTCACGCCAGTTTTGCCTTCCTACCACATTTCTTACACCTCCTTGGGACTGAATCTTTTAGGGAGCACGTGTACTCTCCTGCAGAACAAGACAGCTGATTTTAACCCATGGATGGAAAATCTCCAGTTAACTTAGATCAACCTTGACTAAACTCTATTATTGACAACATCAAACCAGGGGAAAAAGTCAAGATGTTCAGGAGGGTAAAATCTAGAGTGGTTACCACCAAAACAGTATTATTTACCTGCTGTCAAAAATAGGCAACGTACCAGGACTGATGCTGGTATGCAAAAGTACTGTGGTATCACAGAAGATACTGGCAAACCTTGACTACTTGGAGACATGTTTATATACTCTTCTATTTTTATTCTGTAATACTTAATAATCACATAGTTGTGAGGTTGTTTTACCTATAAGGATGATTGTTAAAAAGCCCTCCCCAAAATCCAGAAGTAGAAAATGCTAGACTTCATACACAAGAGCAGAACTGTACAGAAATCTGTCACTGGGGGAACTTCTGAATTATATAGTACCTGAGATTATTTTTCTTATCTGGTGCTACATTCTTTAGAAAGACATTATACTACTGCTTTTCTTCCAAATGGAAAGAGAAGATAAAGTTAAGATTAAACTTTATCTTCTGTTTTTTTTTTTTTTTGACTATTCTGTTCAAGACATCTGCTATGATGTGGTTAATTTACTAAAGCACTATATAGTGCTGGATCTAGATTAATCTTCTAAATGAGGAAGAGCATAGTCATAGCACAGATATAATAGGTGCCTGACAGCTAATCTTAATCAAGAAATTTAGGATTCATAATCGCTTGTCAGTTTCAAAACTCCTGAGTTATGTAGTGATTTGGAAGAAACTCCAAGAACAAACTCGCCAATGAAGTTTTAAGTAGGCAAGCAGGTATTCTTTATTGCGGCACCGGGAGACACAGGGGATAGCTCCTCCTAACGTGTGTCCCCGTATTGTTACACAAGCCGTCCTTATATAGCCGCTGGACATACATATATATTCATGAGGCTACGTATGAATTATTTTCCAGAAAGTTCCCCGCATGCATACAAAAATGTGGTGGTGGTCTCTGAGGGGTGTTTACTTCTTCTAACAGTCTTCATCACTTCTGGCAGCCTTCGAAGCACATGTAGTAGATGCTTATACCAGCTTAATTGGTTCGTTAACACCACAGACATAACAACATCCTGCCCTTCTACTTATCAGTTAGTTTAACTGCAGCCCATCCTGGACCCCTGCCATTCCACATACTCCTTATCCTTACGTCCTGTTCTTGTAGCCTGTTTTTTTCACACTCATTTTGTACTAAGGTCATGAAGGCCTAAAACTACAACAGTTTATCTTATACAAGAATTCTCAGTATGTTCTCTAGCTGTACTCTATTTTTTTCTTTGAATCATGCACCTCAGTAATTTTCCATTGCTACTGTTACAAAGCCATCAAACTTAACATTACTCAAAATTGATCCTAAAGGTTTATATATTTAATTTTGTGATTTTGTGCCCCCCTTGTCTCAGTAGTGTTTCTTTCTAAATAGGACTATAAATACATATCTATATTATAGCCAAGAACCAATTATTATTGCTTTTATAGTCTGGACACACCTGTTCAATTGAGATAAGCTCAAAGGATTTATTTATTATATTACCTCGACGAAGATAAAAGGTCGGTCAGAGGCTGCTAGGCTCATTCTGCAGACCACATTGCAGGGTTAGAAAATGGAGACGAGAAGGCCACAACCGCTCTCATTTCCAGAGCCCTGAAACCCAGTATTTGAAATGCTGGCCAGTTTCTATCATTTGAAAAAATTGTATATATAGTACGTAAACGGGCAAATTTGATGGTGAACTAATATTGGTAAAACGGAAGCCAGAAGCAGCTGGTCCAGCTCTTACATTGGCTCTTAAAGGAAAAGATCTCCTGACACCATGCCCAGAATGGAATTTAAATCACATTCAAGCCTCTGAACATTAGCTTCAGTTTTTTATTCTACCACTGTATTCTACCATGCACTTTTCCAAAAATGCAATTAGACTTCCGTCTTTCTTCTAAGATTTTCTCTGAACTTTTTCCTGCTTTGCAAAGTCATCCTCATTGCAAATTTCTCTAACTTTGTTTTTCAAGTGAGCAAAGGGCAGAGACTTCTGAATGTGCTCTACATCATGTTTTCTTAACGCTTCTTTTTTAATAAGGATAATGAATACACACAAAGTGATCGTCCCTCAACTCAGCTAAAGCCCTCTGAATCAATGCAAACAACAGAGTCCAAAATAGCTTAACACTTCCATTGTTCATATCATTTCTGGCAGAGTCCTCAGGATCCAGCGGAGCTGCTTTTCAACCGTGCTAAGGAAAAATGGAGAATTTAACAGAACCATAGAATGGTTTGGGTTGGAAGTGACCTTAAAGATCTTCTAGTTCCAATCCCCTTGCAAAGGGCAGGGACACCTTCCACTACACTGTGCCACTCAAGGGCCCATCCAACCTGGCCTTGAACACCTCCAGGGATGGAGCATTCACAGCTTCCTTGGGCAACCTGTTGCAGTGCCTCACTACCCACACAGTAAATATATTTCTATATAACCTCAATCTGTCCTGTTTAAGTTTGAACCCATTACCCCTTCTCCAATCGCCATACTCCCTAATGAAGAGTCCCTCTCCAGCATCCTTGCAGGCCCCCTTCAGGTACTGGAAGGCTGCTATGAGGTCTCCATGCAGCTTCTCTTCTCCAGGCTGAAAAGCCTCCATTTTCCTAGCCTGTCATTTGACATAAGAGTGCACAGGAAAGGGAAACAATGGAGTTGATTTCCCATTACCTTCCACTGCATATTTCTGATTTATATTAAGGCACACTCTTACGATGAGTTTGGCCTCATCAACACCAATGTAAATCCAAAGTCTCTACACAGAACTCCATACAGATATTTTGGTATTTTACATCTGGGAGTGAAGCACTTGGGGCAGGACATACAGAACAATATCAAGCAGTGGTCACTTGACACAGATGTAAAGAGCCCTGAAGAATGAGATCCAGCAAGCCACTATAAGCAAATTAATGGTGCTGCATCCCTTACCAATTTCTAAACTTTTTTACCACTGTAGCTCAAAAATGCAAGCAAACAAATGCATAAAACTATGCACAACTACATTTAATACATAAAAAAGTGTGGGAACTGTAAGAATTTATATAGCAGGTTGAATTTATTTGCAGAGAACCTGAAAACTGAATCAATACTTCAAATGACAGACAAGACGAAACCGTCTGTTCCAACATTACTCTACAATACATATATATACACACGGTAATGACACCAAAATAAGATCTAAATCCTAAAATTGATGTGGAGATGCCTGCAAGATTTGGGTAAGGCTGATGGGCTTTCTTTTTCAATCATCAATTCACTGTACTTCAATGTATAATTCAATGCTCACTTTAACTGCTCTTCAATGCAACGTACGCCGCGATACTTTTGCCCCCTTTGCAATATAGTCTTACAGTAACAGCTTCTAGGTTCATATGATTGAGAATCTCTGCACTGACTTACGAAAATATGGAAGAGAAAAAATTGAGCTGTTTATAGAGCTTACCAGGCAAAAATGAGAGTCCAGTATAAATCCTCCTTCAGGCATTGTTTTCAGAAATCTCATTATAGTTTAGGCAATCTATTTGTTTTCTTAGGACTGACTTATAATGCATGAAGGCTTGGTGTTGACAGTACTACAGAGTTATGCTGTAATTTGCTCAAGGTCACACATGAGATCTGAGGTGAATTTATGAAGTGAACTTCTGTGTCTAACTTTCTCAGCTCAGGAAAGTAACCCCACCACCACCTTGCTAAACAAACTCAATACAGAAATTCCCTACTATGCCAAACACCCCATACAACACAAGCTTTGCAGCATGCAGAAGAGGATTCATCAAGGATGCTAGAAAGGGACTCTTCATCAGGGACTGTAGGGAAAGGACAAAGGGTAATGGGTTTAAACTTAAACAGGGTAAGTTTAGATTGGATATAAGGAGGAAGTTCTTTACTGTAAGGGTGGTGAGGCACTGGAATGGGCTGCCCAGGGAAGTTGTGAATGCTCCATCGCTGGCAGTGTTCGAGGCCAGGCTGGACATAGCCTTGGGTGACATGGTTTAGTGTGAGGTGTCCCTGCCCATTGCAGGGCAGTTGGAACTAGTTTAGATTGGATATGAGGAAGAAATTCTTTACTGTAAGGGTGGTGAGGCACTGGAATGGGTTGCTCAGGGAAGTTGTGAATGTTCCATCGCTGGCAGTGTTCAAGGCTGGACTGGACATAGCCTTGGGTGGCACGGTTTAGTGGGAGTTGTCCCTGCCCCTGGCAGGGGGGTTGGAACTAGATGATCTTAAGGTCCTTTCCAACCCTAACTGTTCTGTGATTTTATGATAAGAACACAGGTGAAGGAACAGCTTTCTCCACTGTCTTCCCTTTAGAAACACTCAGAGGGAATGCTCTCTGCCTCTCCTGCACTTCTTTCATAGCAGAGTTCAATCTTAGCAGAATTTAAAAAAAAAACTGGGGCAGATATATACCAACCCTGGACTAAATACTGGTCATTTTCACAGCATTATGGGTTTCTTCTTAATGCAGCTTGACTTCTTCCAAAGATTTCCCATTGTCTACTGCACTTTTTGGCTGCCTACTTGAGGAGGAAGCACTCCAAAGGGAGGTTGCCTCTTGTTCAAGAGCAGCACTCACCACACACCATCAATCTCAGCAGCATTCCCATAGATTACCTCTCAATAACAACCCAATCTACTTGTTATTACATTTCTCAAAGTCTTCTTTCTCCCAACACCACCAAACCTATGTGTTATCCTGGGCTGAGGTGTCCTCCACTACCACCTCCAAGAGAAGACCTTTTTCCCCTCATAGAGAGTACTGGGGAGCTGGTCCTCATTCTTGCCTTTCCTGCTTCCTGAGCTGCCTTTTGTTTTCCTGTATACTCCGGAACATTGTGCTAGTATCTGAAAACTCCATTTGATCACAGGGGTGGTGTTTAAACCCATCGCGTCCACCTTTCCTCAGACAGGCTGCAGGAAAGTGTTTGCTGTAGTTATTACAGGCTGCAGGAATAAAAAACAACCAAACCACTCACAAAAACTGCCACAGTCAGCATATTTCTACTCTTTATGAAGCACTCAAGCGAATGACACGAAGCCGGCTGAAAAGAAACAGCCCAAACCTAATTCTTCCCACGCTACCCAGACCCCAAACTAGACACTAAATTTCCGACCTAACCCGGATTTTCAGCCTCTTTCCCGACACAAACGCCTCCCTCCCCATCCACGAGGAAGCCGATCCCGCATCCCAGCAGCCGCCGCCCGGCGCTTTGAGGCGGGGAAGCCGCACGGCTGCTCGGGAGTTGTAGTTCCCCGCCCAGCGCGACATGGCGGTGCCGCGGGCTCTGGCGGTTCTCGCTGCCGCGCTCCTTCTGGCCGCTGCCTCCCAGGCCGGCAAGTACTCCCGCGAGGCCAACGAAGGGTTGGCGGCTCCCGGCGCCAAGCGGAGGGAGGCCGGGGAGTTCCGTGTGGTGAGGCTGAACCAGGTCTGGGAGAAGGCGCAGCGGGTGAGTGAGGCGGAGCGGGGACGATGGCGGCGCTCCAAGGGGCTGCTCTGGCAGAGCTCCGAGGAGCACCCAGGGTCGGGCTTGGAGATGGGGTACGGCGGGAGAAGCGGCGCGAACGGCGGTTGGAGCTGGGGGACTTGTGTGTGAGGAGAAACCGAGGTTGTTCGGCCAGGCATCGCCTCGACAGGCCCCGGCTTGCTGGTGGGCCTCCGGGCTGTGGTGGCTTTGGTTTGGTTTGGTTTTGAGGTCTGGCTGCTCCTGACGGGCAGCTCAGATCCTACACAGCCCAGCTCCCGGGCGGCTGTCAGGCGGCTGGGAACTTCGGTGCTGGGTGAGGTCTTCTCTCGAGGGGGTATCTTCTTCCCCTCTCCTGCTATATGTGTATGTGTTGTGCGAAGTGTTTATCTCCCCATGTTTAAGTCTAGCAGTGATACCACATGCCCAGGAAGTGGAAAAGACTGAAGCCCTTCTGGTACCATGGGGGATCTGCCTTCTGCACCTGCTGGTTTAATGCTTTAGCCATTTTGTTGATGATGCTGTCATATCTCCTAAGGCCTTAGTTCCTGCTTTGCACACGTTAGCAGCTCACTGCACAGGAGAGTAAAAACCTCTCTAGTTTGGTGGTTATGTCACCTTCCTTTATACCAAGTGATGTAGTCACACATGCAGGAGGACTAGCAAATGGGTATCACCGTTCCCGGAATAAGAGACTTACTTCTGGCAATGCTACTTGAATTTCTCTCATTCTGAGCTAAAGAAATACTTAATTAACATGAAAATACAGTAAAAGTATTCAATTACAGTGGAAATACTTAATTACAGCTAAGCAGAACAGTTTCTACAGGAGGGGAGGAGTGCACTGCACACCCATGTTCATCCCGTGAATATTGTGGAGCATGGAAGTTAGGGTCATGGCTGGTAAACGGTCAGTTCTTTCCAGCAAAGGAATATAGTTAATATTTTGGATTTCCTTTATCCTAGATGGACATTCCCCAGCCTGAGTTATTGAGTTAGGGGCAGGACATGCATGGGTTTAGTATAAGAATAGAACTCCTGTGATAGTGTTGCCTCCCAGCATGCCAAAAGGTATCAAAAATACTTGTTCCCTCAAAGGGAGAAGGATGAGCTAAGAGTTCATAGGGCAGTGTGTGGTGATGAAACTCCAGCTGTGAGCTGACAGGTGAAGAAGAAACAACATGGATACTAGAAATAAACTACAGTCCTAGTATTGTTAGTTTCCTCTTATTTTTCCAATTAGTCTTTTTTTATTTTCATACCTGGATCTTCTGAAATTCACTTCACCTATGTTAAGATGCTAAAATGTGAATTGAAGTTAACTGCAGAGTAAAGAACTAAGCTTTAGTAAATTTTATAGGTGTGGGATAGATTTCATAGAGGCAACAACTACTTGAACTAAATTTGTGACCATTTAAATTTCACTTTTGAATACAATTGACACCCAGCCTGTGTTTTAGAAAGTGATTTTTCAGTATGTCTGGACAAAGTCTGAAATAAAAGGAAAGCTATGCCTGTGTGTTAGATCTGCTTTGAAATATTTGTGTGTACCAATGCTGAACTCTTCATTTTGTTAATGATGGGGAATAGTACTGAAAATTAAGAACTTCTTTGTTTTGACATAAAAGATAGGTATTGCAGTTCAGTGTTGCAACACACGACTGGATGAGCAGTCCTTCAGAAAAGCCTCAAAACCTTTCTTAGTGGGAACCAGGAGCTGGCAAGCTGGAATTCCTTCCCGTTTCCTTGAGGGAGGGAGGGTTTGATCTTCCTCCAGGATCTCTTTATAGATATTTTATATAGACTCTTTAAAAAGTGATTTTAATACAAGAGTTCTTCTTAGACCCTAATTCTAGTTATCTGAACCAATGACAAATATTATGGAGGTTTCACAAGGTACATGGTTTGGCCCACTGGTTTCTAGCAATCCACTGTGCTGATTGTTGCCACTGATGTAGTTCTAGCATCGTTTCTTATTAGGACTTCCGGCTTCCTGGCCATCTCAGGCTCCAGAATTTAGGACATGTTACTCCTAAAAAATTAAAGAGCTATTTCCTCTCAGAAGAGAAGGCATGGGTAATGATAATGCACGTAAGGTTTGTAGCTGGGTGAACAGCAAACGACTTGATTTCCAGTGCTCATTCCCAGAATTGCCAGGTACCTATCTCGGATGTTAATATCCAGGCAGCCTAAGGAATGAGTGTAAAGAACTTGGTGCTTTGTTATTTAATCATTAAATTTAGCTTTTCACCTCTGCTTCTAATTATTCAACGTATGACTGATGTTAGTAATGTGGAGTCTTACCTGTTGACGTTTTTTTGTGGTATCATTCAGGGTCTTACGTAAGATGATCTTGAAGGAAGCAGTACTTGAGCTATATGCTTTAAATTAGCCTATGTATTCACCTCTGTGTTACATAAATGGGACAAGCAAAAGGTTTCCAACTGGTTTGAAAGGATTTATAATGTTTAAAAGGACAGTTAGTTGAGTTTCGCAGTAAATTATAATGAGAATCAGAAAAATATTGTTGGAATTGGGAGAAATTTGAATATACTTTCTTTTTTCTCTTAAGGACCAATGGACTTAATGTATTTACTTAGTTTTTATTAAGATTTTAAAATGCTTGATTGATGATGTCTCCAAACTTTATGTTTAGAATTTCTGGTATTCTTTTCTGGAACTTTTAGAAAACAGAAAACTGTATTTATTTTGAGATGGCACTGAGTGTGGAGGGTTAGGCTGCATTGTGTAATCTTTTATGCAATAGTGTGTCTTTGACGTGAAGACATACGTTTAGAATAGTATTTTCCTATTTTTGAAGTACTTAGGAGCTGTATTGTTATGTAAGTTATTGATGGTGGTTTATTGATGGTGGTTTTTATACAGGATCTGCTCAGCCTAACTACATATTAAATCCACACTAGTTGGACGCTGACATTAGAGCACAGAACTGCTGAGATGGTTGGTGATTTCCTTCACAACGTATAACAAACTTTTCACCCAGTCTTTCTTGTGCTGAGCAAAACATTGCTCAGCAAAACATTGTTACGTGGTGCCACTGCAACAGTGACACTCTGGCTGTCCTGTTGCAGAAAAGCAAATAAATACACGATTATGGGTTTTTTTTACTTTAGCACATACTAAAAATCATAAATTAAGTGGTTCCTTCTAAGTGCTTAGTTTCTGTCAAGCAGTTCCCCAAAAGCAGACGGTAAAGAAGACAATAGGAATACTTCTTTGCTTTAGTATTAGGGGTATCATAAGTTTTTATGTGTTCTATAAATTTCATATTTGCCTGTTATTCTAACTACTCAAGATTTTAGTAAATTATTTCAGTAAGCCAAGTGCAAGATACAGGAAAATAAAACAACCTAGTGAAATAATTATATTCAGTAGCACAAGACTAATTAATTGGACAGCCTAAGCTGAAATCAGAAGCAGTAATGTGCACAGGTTCCTGAATTCCTGTCAGTAGGAGTTTAGTGCGTTAGCTGAAAATAATAGCATTTTTCCTAGTTACTTTCAAGTAACCTGCAGGCACTCAAATGGATGGCTAAATCTTTTCAGTATCAGCCTAATGTTTAAAAAATAATACTGAGTTCTGCATCTGTGTTTATTAAACATACTGCTTCCTCACTGAAAATGAGAATTTTCATAATCTGTAATCTGATTTTAATGGCAACCCCCATAAATTTGTCCTAGGACAGATGAGCCCAGGTGGTTCAGAGCTGGATCTGAGCTCCTACGAGCTGGCTGCTCAGCGGTCGCAGGTTGAAGGACTCAGATAGCTCAGACAGAACTGTGTTGGAAGTCACACTGCTCATGGTTTTGGATCTGTTATTCTCTGCACTTTTCCTTACCTCACCTTCTTGTAATTAACATGCACACACAAAAAAGAAGTTCTGAAGCATTAATATGATTTGTTATATTTCTTTGTTTTAAACTGAAGAGCTAAACTGTCTAAAATACAGAAGTTCAGAAGTCAGTCTCAACTTAAAGCAGTGCCTCTTAGCCAACTGCATATTAGTCATTATCTCTATTCCTGTTTTCTCTGTATTTCACAAAATTTCAAGCTAACTTACCATTCACTGAAATCTTAATTTAATTTTTTATAGCTTCAGCCTCAGTGTCTTATCTTTTTGTTCTTTTAAGTGGGACAGGAATGCCTATAGGTTTTGTATGTTTTTAATGCACATGAACCATGTTAAGAAGTGTTCTTAGTAATTTTTGCACTTTGGTCATAGTAAAAATTGCTGATGAAGTGTCTCCTTGGCCTGCAGGGCCATCCTCAGAGTCCTGCAAAACCATAGTGACAAATAAAATTTACCAGCTCACTGTATCTATAGGTTTAGGAGGTGGTCCACAAGTATCCTGGTTGCACACGTGGCAGCAATGGCATCTTGTTGGAGAAATTGGGTCAATTCTGCCTTTTGTGAATTAGTGAAACTGGATTGATTTAATCAATATTTTGTATTTTTTTTTTACATTCTTTGTTATTGCTACTGGACATTTTTAAGGTAGAATAATTTTTAGAAGGCAGTCGTGTTAAAAGTGGAAGAAAAATCCTATTTGAACTACTTCAAAGAATACCAAAGAAAGACAGAAATTTTTAAGGCTTAAGTAATTAAATTGTCATCCAAGTAGCTGAAGAGCTGAGATAGAAGGCCACATGATGATGGCTCTGTTAACATGGCTATGCAGGGGTATAGCCATGTTTGTAAGCAAGAGGTGTTACGTACACATGGACTCATACCTTAAGGCCCTTAAATTCAGATGGATAAAGAGCCTTAAAGAAAAAATGCTGTGCTATACTGGCTATGCATGTATACTGGCTTCTGAGGTAACACTGCAGCAAGAGATGACTCCATATAACTGAATACAAACCTTTCTCTGTTCTTGTTAGCTTCAGCTCTCTGCTGTGAAACTGGCAGAGCTGCACAGTGATCTAAAAATACAAGAAAAGGATGAGCTAAGCTGGAAAAAACTGAAGGCTGAAGGGCTAGATGAAGATGGAGAGAAAGAAGCCAAACTTAGACGGAACTTAAATGGTAAGACATATCTTTGCCGAAGAAGTTTAAACTTTGCATTAGACACATGCATGGTTAGACACCTGTGTTTATGTTTGAACCATAAAATAACAGGTTGTCTTTCCAGACACTGAGCACACATGAGTTCATTGGAGGTCAGTAAGGGGCTGCAGGAGGCTAACAGATTCCTTTGCTCCTGATGTTTTCAGAAGAGGTCATTAAGCCCAGACCACTGTCGTCTGTTAGCTTTTTCAGTGTGAGCTGCAAACTAGAGCTCTGCAAGCAAGGATGTAGCCAATCTCTCATCTTCCATACATCTATAGTTGGTTTTAATGTTTCTGTATCTTCTATTCCCTTGCAGTCATTATGACTAAATATGGAATGAATGGAAAAAAGGACTCTCAACTAGTTGACACCAACTACATTAAAGATGGTACAGAAACTGATACACTAGATGATCCAAGACTGGAAAAATTATGGAGCAAAGTAAGTAAGGTTTCTAGGAACTGGAGAGTGTTTCTTCTTTGAATTGCTATCTGTGTATTCTGGGAGCTGCCTGACTTGAATAGCTTTAGTACTCTGCTTTTAAGTACTGGCCAAGCTGTGCTTTCAGGGCATGCCACCTGCATCCAGGTCACCAGGTATGGCAAGTTCTCTTCACCAAAGAAAACTCCTGCATCAGTCTGCGTGGAGGATAAAATCTTGGATCCATGGGAGACAAACAGAGTTTTTCCTTAAATTTCACTGAACTCACGATTTCCCTTTATGGGACTGTTATACTGTGCGGCAGTACACTTCATGCTGGTTTTCCTGTTTTTCTTGTTTCTGGTCTTTTTTTAAAAATGTATTTAAAATAGAACCGTTTCATAGACTGATTAAAAGGGAAATGTATAGTGGGGGGTATTACATAAGAATTTTCCCAACCTAGTATTCAAGTGAAAATTTCTAGGATTTGCATTAATGCATGCAAAAAATAAACTGTCAGTCTAGGCAATTAAAACTGACAAGCATCATACTCTTTGAGAATTAAATAGTTCAGGTTTTAAGAAATAGGAAGTCAGGTAAAGCAAACAATTCTTACACCAGTTTACTGCAGTGGTAGCAAAGCAGAAAAAAATAATTGCTGGGTTTTACAATGTTGCTGTAACTAGATATAGCTCTGGCAAGGGACATGATGTCATGTGGTTTGGGGAACAGTAAAGTGCATTAGATAGAAATATTCCCTAAGAAAAAAAGAATTAGGCTGGGGCTGAATAGGTATCAATAACATTCACTTTCTATCACTTATTGCAGCAAATAAGTCACAAGATTTGTGGGTAGTGCTCCTGCTGTCTGACCAGTGCTTCCCTAATTGCCGAAAGTAGTCTTGTGAGGAACAAATCACACTGCAGAGCAAATGCACAGCAGTGATAAAATCTTCACTTACCAATAGAGTAAGATTAAAGACTGTGCTTAATATCAAGCTGCATCCATCATGCAGACAGTCCCCTTACAGTTGCATGTGAAGCTCAATGGCCCTTATTTCTGTATTAAATTGTTTCCTGTGGCATAGAAATGACAGACACTTTTCACTGGTAGCCCGTAGCAAGTCTAGCTTTGTAAGTCTGAAGGAAATTTCCTCTTGACATGATTAAAGCCACTGTATCCATTGATGTCTAAATCTTGACCTCATACTGATATAAAGGGATTTAAAACAAAAAACCTTAAGGAAAAGCTGGATTTAATATTTTTCTAAGTGTGTTGGAAAAAAGTTTTGGTTGTTTGAATGTACTTAAAAGCACTTGGCTTGGAAGGCATAATGAGCTCATGTTTCTTTTAGGCGAAGTCCTCTGGGAAGTTCTCTGATGAAGAGTTGGATAAGCTTTGGCGAGAATTTAAGCATCACAAAGAAAAGATCCATGAATACAATATTCTGCTGGAGACTGTGAGCAGAACAGAAGGTGCCTAAACTTTATTTAGACAGTTAGAAATCAGTACAACTCTTTTCTGTGTCCATTGCCTCCATTGTTTCCAAGTTCCTTTGAAACTCCCGAAGTCTGACATTTCTGTCAGAACTGTGGGCAGATGCTGACATTTCCAGATACTTCCTGGGTTTAGTTCCACATTAGCTGCCAAAAATCTTGCCTGCTAATGAAAATTATTTCAGTTCTCTGATTCTGCCTGCGTTTCAAGTAGGAAAGATACCATCAGATTAGCAATGATGGCATAGTAGTTGACTGGAAGTCATGCAGCAAGCATAGACAACAGTGCTGCAAGATGTCCTAAAGTCTGCAGAACATGCATGTTTTATCTCAATAGCTGGGAGCCCAAGAGGATATACCTGAATATCTTATGCATCCCATGGTGTATTAAAGAATTAAGGATCTGAATCCATCTTGCTCTACTAATGCCAGCTAAAATTGTTAGAGCCAGAGTATTCTAAAGCTTATATGCCGTTTGATGTTTGCATTGTAGAGTCCAAGCTGGAAGCTCCTGGAAGGCATTTCAACATCAGATGGCCTACTGATTCATGAAATGGCCACAGAAGAAGGCTCAGGGCTCATAAACCATCCCTATCCCATTTCCTTGGGATATTTCTAACCTAGGAAATAAGAACATTCAGTAGGAATTAAAAGGCATTTCTATAATATTACCCTCCACAGCACTGAGGGGTATTGATCTTAATATTGACCTGTAAAAGGAATTGCTGCTTCCTAAAGTGTAGTGTTGATGCTTTATTTACACTCAGCTCAAATGCTTAGAACTTACAATCTTTTATTCTCCTCAGATTTGGGGGTGTTTCTGGAGCTTTTGACCTATGAGGATTTGGTTCACAGTCAGTAACACTTCTTCTTCAACAGATATCCACAAAAATGTTATCAACCCTGAAGAGAACCTGGTGAAAGAGGAAATCTTGCACAAAAAACACAGGGAACTCAAAGACAAGCTAAGAAGCATCAATCAGGGGTTTGAGCGTTTGCGTAAAGTCAGTCACCAGGGATATGACGCAACCAGTGGTATGATACAGTGGGTTTTCTGCTTGTTTGGGATAAATTTCAATTTTAAAAACTTTAAAATCAGTGGGCAAGCAATAAGATGTAATCACAGTACATGGTCTGACCACAGTAGGCAGAAGAGATAGAGCCACCCTGTTCTATTCAGAAGCCAACACTAAAAGCCTACTGATGAACAGTAGGACAACCTGTAAAGAGGATAGTTGTGTCTTCCATGCCCACGTGAGAAGGGATATTGTACCCTCAACCCCAGAAGGGTAGGTAAGTGGGGCAACATGCAGGGCAAGCAGTGTTGTTACTCAGTTCCTGGGGATTTCTTTGCTTTTTAAAAAATGCCCACTACAGCAATACTGTAGGTTTAAATACTTGGATTTTCTCCCATTTAATTTAAATAGACGTATGAGTAATGCAGTGCTTAGTATATTTTACATGTATGTATGTCTGAAGGCATGCTTGTCTTTCATAGAAGTTGGGCATGAAAGCATTGTGTCCAGATTTTCATTTAGTCATGTTTGTTTAGAATTTGAAGAACCAAGAGTGATTGATTTGTGGGACATGGCCAAATCAGCCAATTTCACGGAGAAAGAACTTGAGTCTTTTCGGGTAAGTAGAATTGCAGTTAGGTCTCTCACGGAAGGATATTTTTCCACATAAAGATGTTAACTCTGAGTACAGAGTATAAGTCTGAGCAGAAAACAGCAGATTTAGGATCAGATTTTGAAAAGAGACTTCTTTAAGGAATTGTCTGCCTTCCTCCAGTCCACTATTCTTATATATAAACTTTTATTTGGCATTCACTGCTATCATCTCCTAGCATCTCAGAGCCATCAGCAGACTGAGGACTCTACGGTAGGAGCCTTTCAAAATTAGGTGTCTGGGTGGTGATGATAATATATTGTCCACGTCTTCTTAGGAAGCAGGGAACTGAAAAAGCTTTCTGTGCTTTACTTAGTAAAATAGTCTTGGCAAGAAAAGACACAGCAAAGAAAATCATGTGAAACTCTGTGTATTTGTTTTAGGAGGAGCTGAAACACTTCGAAGCAAAAATTGAAAAACACCATCATTATCAGAAACAATTAGAGATTTCACACCAGAAACTGAAGCACATAGAGGGAACTGGAGATAAGGATCATCTGAACAGAAACAAGGAGAAATACGCCATGCTGGAAGAAAAGACGAAAGACCTAGGATATAAGGTCTGTATAAGTCCAGTGTACATACATGTTGAAAGTTTGTCAGTAGAGGGTATGTAGATTATCCAGTGCTGATTTTTCATGCAAGTTGAATGACTTCCATTGGAGTTGTTCAAGACATGCCTGTGCTCCATGTTTATACAGGATATGCATGATTGTTTTTTATAGACCTCGTTCTAAAATGCCTGAAATCTCCCTGGTCTGTGCTCTTTGCTGTTGTCAGATGTACTGACAAGAAAGTATGAATATATGATATTGATAATTCCTGGTCTTACTAAAACTTGTGTGATGTGTTTTGTTTTTCTGCTAGGTAAAGAAGCACTTGCAAGACTTATCCAGCAGAATCTCTCAAGGTCTTCAACACAATGAGTTATAAAAACTGGTTCCCCTTCATGGGATCACATGCATAAGGAATAACACAAAACAGATAATGTGTTTTTTCAACAGGATTTACCAAGGAGTCCCTCTGAAATAGTGAGGATTGAACAGAGTTGTCCTGGGAGAAATATTTTTTTTTTGTCCTCTTAATTGCTAGTTTTCTATTTGCACTATCAAATTATTAGATTATAAATGTAAGTTGCACATCTTGGATCATATATATCTAAGGTCTGAATCAAGTAACAGCCTTTGAAATAAGATGTTGTGTCAAAAGGAAAAATATGTGAACACTAATCTGATAGTTAAGAAAGGTGTTCTGATCAATGAAAGCAAACACTGAGGTACAGAAAGTTAAAAGAGAGGCCAGAAAAGTCTTTTATTTCAGTGTCTGTCCTATTACATTTCCTACTGAAGGTAACAAAAATATTCCTGCTGACTTTGAGCAGAAGCTTAGCACTGCACTGATTATGAATCCTTCAGGTGAGAGGGAGAGGAGAGGTAAGGAGGGAGCAAGTACTGAGGTCAAATCACACAACTTAGTTACAGACTAACATATCTGAAGTTACTGAATGTATGTGTACAATTAATCTTGTTCATGGTTGCTTGGTTTTGTAACAGTCATTAAAAAAAATCAAAACAAGATACTGGTGAGGCTTTTTTTTTTCCTTCCTTCCCATTTAGTGAGAAGTAACCAGACCTATTTTTTTGAGCATGTTGCTTATTCCTTTAATCACATTAATTTTTAAGACAAGAAGGGTAGCTTTGCACCACAAAAAATGTGTTTCTGTGTTCTGAATAGGCAGAGATTCTCTAAACCAGCTTCTCTCTGATCACATATTCCAGTACCAGTAAAGATTATTATAGCTTTCCCTTTCAGGACCAGATTTTTCTGTAGTATGTCAAAATTTTTGCAAACGTTAGCCATCTAGGTTGAAATTTCCTATAGTCATAATGCTGACCCTTTTATTTCTCAGGCATTTCACATGAAACTGTTACAGGAACAAGGTCAAGGCAAAGGTCCAGTGTAGGTGAATCATTACAGCTGCTTGGTTAAGGAGCCATTGCTCACAAACTACAGTGCTGTAGTGTGCTGCATGAGGAAGCTGTTCTTGAGCCTTACTTGCCATGCCTATTCCATAAGAAATAGTGAAGAGATACAGTCAGCCAAAATGAGACACGCTGTATATTATGCAGTACCTGGGTCCATGGTCTGTTGAAAGTTGTATGGTTCTGTACATAAAGACTATATCATAACATGCAAGTGATCTGAACCAAAACAAACTGCGATAGCAGTCTTACCTTGAGATTCTGGCTCATAACTTTGATCAGCTTTTCTATTTTATGTTTTTTTTTTACTTTTTAATTTTAATGTAAGCTAACATTTATATTCCAGAGAATCATTATCCATTGAGGGAAACACTGGCTACTGTTAATACTAGAAGTCACCTTAGAGATGGTTCAGTTCATGCAGTTTATGGGGTATGTTCCCTTTGATTGGTGAGCTAAAAGCAGCAAACCCAGCAATAGCTAAAAGCCATTTATGAGAAAACTGGTTTGTTTTTTTTTCTTAGGTGCTACACCCCATTTCTTCCCCAGACTATTGCTTTAGTGCTCTTCAGCCTTCTATAGCACAGCAATAGCTGCATTGTCTTACAGGTTTATCTGTCTTCATTGTTATTTTTTTCCATTTTTGGAGGTGAATGCAGAACAGAAATGTATTCTGTACTCTGTGCGGAAGGTGCAGACATCACTACGTCCTTTGGTAGAGCAGGAAATAAGTCCGTGTACCACAGGTCAGTTTGGTGGCTTTAGCTTGAATGTGGAGAGGCCTGTACTACTGGCTCCTGAGTGAAGAGTTTGAACACATTGAACACATGCACTAAATACATCAGGGAAAAGGAATTAAGCAAAGCACCAGCAGCTGCTGCTCAGCAATCCTAGGTGGATTGTACAAGAATGGAAAAGCTTTTACTGAGAATGTTCAGATACTGCTGCTGGAAGAAATCTGTTGCAAGAGAAAGCAATATATCTCAGCTTCCAATAAAGGTGGGCAGAGTATGCTCTGCTTGAGGGCATAGCAGAAAGCCGGGTTTTGTCTTCAGTGTGTACCTGAAATAAATATGCTTACTGAAGAATTTTTTGAGAATTTTGGAATAGCACATGGTGTGGGATTTGTGGAAGACATGACCACGGTCGGATCAGCAGTGATGATGGTTGTCTCCAAGTGCAGAGCAGCTTCAGCACAGGCTGTGAACAGAGGTGGTGGCTGTACTGTGTCTACCCACATGGCCTGATAGTAGTCGGATTCAAAGGCCAGGTACGCTTCAGCAGAGATAATGCTTAGCAAGTGCTTCAAAGTACAAGAGGCTGACAAAATACTTACATGTCACAGTAATTTAAAATTAGGAATGAGTCACAGGTTGTCAGTGGCAAAGGTTGGAGGCTGGGGGCTAGCACTGTAGTTATTTAAAACAGCTGTTAATGAATCATTTACAAGATTGTTCACACAAACCAAGAGAAGAAAATACTAAACAGCAGTGTTTGCTGCCCCTCAATCCAGCTTTCCCCTGAAGTAGTCTGTAGCTGAGTTAAGAGTCTGCAACAGCATAGAGAGGACATTAGGAATAGTTTCCATTCCCATTCCAAAAGCTTTTTAGGGCTTTCCCTACTTCTTGAAGTCTGGGTACAGTGCTCAGGCTAGTGAGTTGTAAACTGATTTCACTCTTGTTCCTATAGTCAGCACCTCATGCGTCAATATATGTACAAGCCAGTGAAGTACGGATTTAAGTCTCCAAGGCAATTTATATGGCCAAAATTACAAGAGTGAGTAGCCTTAGAGACATTGAAGATTAAAAAATACCTTGAGTCACTGCTCTTGTGTTTCTGTAAATAGCAATAAAAATTCAAGGCCAAGATAAAAGGTATAAATGAAATATGCCTACAGCTCTGTATCTAGTGAAATTCATGGAATGCATTGAAGAGACAGCTGACTTGAATAGGAAAGAACTAACAGCTTTTCAACAGGGGTTGAACCTTCACCTCTTCCTTAACTGGTATTTTATCTGATTCTTTCATAATTATCTGGATTACCAAGTTTTTCAAACCACTCTGAGAAACAATTTGAAATATAAAAACGAGCAGAAGGAAGAGGAGAGAACTGCATTTCTTAGGGGGAAAAAAAAAGGAAAGATCAGGCCATTTTATGTTATGTTTTATAAGGGCTGTCAAATTCTGCCCTGAGAAAGAACCTCAATTTAAGTAAACATGTCAGTGATTTCACATAGAACAGATTCTATTTATTAAACAGGTTGGGGGTGGAAATGAGAGGGAAATAAATACACCAGGCATTAAATACAACAAAAATAGCACTATGTCCTACATACTGGTCGAGGAGCTAAGATCGCATCATTCTACCACATCAAATCAGGAGCAGCCACTACAGCAGATGTATTGCTGTAATGATTTCCCCTCTCCCCTCCCAAGGGATTCTGATGCTCAACAGGTAATAGGCAGAGTATTTAAATTCACCAAGTGGAGATCATTCACATTTTCTAAGCTGAGGTGCCATCTGACTTTTCAGCCCCACCTTGCAGTAGTGACCTGGGTCCTGCAGATATGAGTTGGTGCTGATGGAAGTAGGATTCATGGCAGGGCTCTCCTGCTTGCTGTGTGCTTCAGTCTCCACCTAGCCAGAGTAATGAGGCCTCTGCACAGAAGGTCCAGAAAAGAAGCTTCCAGGATGAGGCTGTTTCAAAGGCTGATCTTAGCTGAGAATTTGGGCGGGCTTCAAGCCCTGACTGAGAGCTCCCAGGCTCCCAGCGGAAGAACACGAAGCATACCTATGTGTATGCTGCCTAGATCCTAGCACGCAGGGTCAGCAGCTCTGCTTCTGCAGGCATCTCGCTCTGCTGACCCCAGAGGGCACTGGCAGGATCCTGACTTGCCAGATTTCAGTTCAGTATTTGATGAATTAGTGCAGTCAGTTACACTGTGAAAGAACATAGGACGCCAGCTGGGATCCAGTGTGCTGCAGTGCCCAGAAACCAGAGCAGGCTGCAGGGAGCTCCCCTGTAAGGTGCTAACCTAGGGACAAGGATCAAACACCCAAATACAGTGTTCAGCTCAGGACTAACCCAGGCAGAGGTGACGCACAGTTCACATTATTGGGTCACCATCCCCAGATCTTCCCTGCCAACATTTGGCACTGCTTCAGAGAGGTATTCAGGTTTGGGGGCTGGTTGGTTTGTTTAAAAATGTGCCATTACACACACAAAAATCTAGCAGCAAGTAGTACACAGGCAGTTCTAAAATCATTTTAAAATATTTTTTCTTTCCAGACCATTTAATGAGACTAAAAGAAATAAATAACAAAAGTCATGAAATAAACGTCAATAAATAAATATCAAAAAATAGAATAGACTGTTGCTTTCAATGCAAACAGACCTATTCTTGTAACAGAGAACAGGGAACTGTGAAAGACAAAGACCACATTTTCCATATATGTTATGTTATCTAACAAACAGCTTCTAAATACCAGAATCTACATTCCCAAATACAACACACAGCTAACATGCATTTCAGGCCACTCACATAACACCTATTGGGAAGTATGTTGTTAATCTGCAGAAAAAAAGACACTATGGATTTCTTCTACTGGTATTCACAGTCATAAAATGGAAGCGTTCATAAAATCTGTCCAGTTCACCCAAACTTGAGGATGTAAACTTACATGCTCAGTAAATATTTCAAGTTGAGCCACACTTGGTACAGCAGCAATTGTCACCTAAATGATTTTATCAATAGTCCTTAGTGCACTTTGATGTCCAAACCTTCATGTATGTTATCCCACCACTCAACAAGAGCAGTCTCCCAAATCAAAAAGAAAACAATGCACAGGTATTAATGCTTAACATGTGAACATAAAAACAATGGATACATCAATACATTTGTTCCTTCACTGATGCGTTTGCTTATCCATTTTAACAAAACTAGTGATTTTCAGTCCGAGAGGTCGCCTGTCAATAACTGTTCTACTGTAACTTAAACCTGGTGATTTCCATAGGGCAAAGTGAGTGCTGAACCACTTTGAAATAAACCTCCTACTAAATGCAATCTAATGTTCTGCAGTTATAATTTTCCAGGGAACTTACTTTAAAAAGGCAAGGGAGCAATATTGTTTTAGGGAGAAACACACAGAGAACTGGAAACCTGGGTATGAATCCCAGCAATTTGCAATGTTTGTCATTAGATCTGGGAGCCTAACCTCAAAATTCAAATCTCAGTTTCTAGTTCAGGAAGAGAGCTGAACCAAAACCGCTAACTGGATCGTCTTTCAATGGCGAAAGAGTCCCTTCTCTGTCTGTAATTCTGATTCAAGTTCTAGGACTCTCATTTACAATTTCAAATGTGCCCAGTCACAGTGTAGAGTCCTCATTCACACTTACCAGTGCCTGTGGCCACTGATAATCTAGTATTTGTTTCAGTTTAAAGTTTAAGAAAACAAAAGAGGGGTGGGAAGAACTACGTGCAAAAAGTGACATCTCCAAAAGGAGAGACTTTCCTGGCAAGAGCTTAGGAATCAGGGGTTACTGTACATTTCAGTTCAACAGCAGACCACAGCTGGGAAATGGAGTAAGTTTCTCTCCATTTTTCTTAGAAATATTTCAGGTTACATCTTTTTCCTAATCTGTGCCAAACTGACACAGATTCTTACACAAAACCCACATTCCAACAGTCTGGACACCTTCCACACGGGTGCATGCAGCCTGGAACACTTGACTTACCCTTCTCCAAGCCCTTCTTCAAACAGCTACTAACCACAATCTGTATAAGATACATACGTCTGAGACAACGCTTGCATTGGCCCCAGTTTGCTGGTGCTGCTAAACCTGTACCACTGATGGTTGTTGCAAGCCTCGTGCAACCTGATCCTCATTCCCATGCAGAGGAATACTCTCTGCAGAACTGCAAAACAAAGTTTTCATTATTAATTCAGGATAATAATATGCTTTTCCAGAGATGTTCTTAGGAATTTTTTTCCTTCCCATTTTATTGCCACCTGTATAAACAGCCATGCTAGAATTTTCCAAAGGAAAAAACAACCAGTGTAACCAAATAGGAGAGTCAGAAGTCTGTGCTGTGTCAGCAAGTAGTGGTCCTGGCACAGTCCAGACTGAAGATATGGACAACTGCAGGCTCTGTCTTGCACCTTGACCGTTCCCCAAGCAGATAGACAGCAATGAGAGGGTCTAAACGTGTTCAGTGTTGTCAGTGTAAAGCAGGGCTTGGCACTGGAGAGGAGGGCTTGACACTGGAAAAAGGTAGTGTCAGCACAGGTCCAACGTAGCCCACCTGGAACTTGAAGTCATAGAATCATAGAATCATAGAGTAGTTAGGGTTGGAAAGGACTTTAAGATCATCTAGTTCCAACCCCCCTGCCAGGGGCAGGGACAACTCCCACTAAACCATGCCACCCAAGGCTATGTCCAATCCACCCTTGAACACCACCAGCGATGGAGAATTCACAACTTCCCTGGGCAACCCATTCCACTGCCTCACCACCCTTACAGGAAAGAATTTCTTCCTCATATCCAATCTGAACTTCCCCTGTTTAATTTTGAACCCATTACCCCTTGTCCTCTCACTACAGTCCCCCATGAAGAGTCTCTCCCCAGCATTCCTATAGGCCCCCTTCAGATATTGGAAGGCTGCTATGAGGTCTCCACGCAGCCTTCTCTTCTCCAGGCTCAACAGCCCCAACTTTCTCAGCCTATCTTCATAGGGGAGGTGCTCCAGTCCCCTGATCATCCTCGTGGCCCTCCTCTGGACTTATTCCAACAGTTCCATGTCCTTTTTATGTTGAGGACACCAGAACTGCACACAATACTCCAAGTGAGGTCTCTCAAAAGAGCAGAGTAGAGGGGCAGGATCACCTCCCTCGACCGGCTGGTCACGCTGCTTTTGATGCAGCCCAGGATACGGTTGGCTTTCTGGGCTGCAAGCGCACACTGCCGGCTCATGTTCATTTTTTCATTGACCAACACCCCCAAGTCCTTCTCCACAGCGGTGCTCTGAATCTCTTCCCTGCCCAACCTGTAGCTGTGCTGGCATTGCTCCGATCCAGTCCAGCCAGTACAGGAAATGCACTTTCACAGATATCACTTATGGCCATCAGCATCACTCATTCAGCATAAGAAGCACAGAGATGGCAAAAAATCACCTAAGATCCGTTCCTGGGCTTTCAGTAGACCTGATTCATCTCTAGCAAATCTATCAGCTATTTATTGTATCTAACACGACACAGCTGAACACAGGATTGGGTACAACTTCATGCCAAGTTAGGGCGCTCTGTTTCATAGCAGGGCCCAGCTCCCACCATCCCTCACGCAAGGTACGTACTAACCAGCATTTAAACATCCCACATTTTCCACCCCATTCCTGGTAGAGACAGTGCCAGCACATCTTTGTAACCAAGAACTCAACTGCAACCTCAGCCTATTCCAGGAAACTCCACTTCCTTGTTACAACCACACTTTGTACAAGAAGCAGCACATCAGCCAGGAAGCCTCCAGCTCCGGCCCAAACCACATCTTACAGACTCATACACTCTTCTGCCACCCTGCTGTGGCCTTTCTGTCAGTACAACAGCAAAGGACAACTGTTCCTTTCAGCTCTCTGCTGACACGTACCTACTTCTCCATCAAATTTCCGATATGAATTTTTCCTGCACTTCCCAATGTGTCAAGTACTGCTGACTGTTGATAGTAACAGGACAAACTGTTACAGCGACCAAAGGCAGGCTATGGCGTGCATCTTCCAAGTGCAGCAGAGACACGGATGTGTGACAAATCTGAGCATAATATGCATAATAAATGATGTATATATTATAATTACATAATAAAACTTTGGTAACCAAAGGCCAGGTTCCTTCCCGAGCATGCAATCTGCTCTATTTTCTATATAGGAACTATCCATAAATTCCCAGCTCAGCCCACAGATGAGTAAAATTTAACTTATACAATAGCAGATGCTGGGGCTTTTTTTAATTATTTTTTTTTAGGGATTTCACAACAGTATAATGAAATGTAGAGACAAATTACTGTCATGCTAAATCTGCTTTCTGATCCCACCCCCCCACTGCACATTCCTCAGATAAGTTGACACTTATTATTTCAGTGAAACGGTGATGTTACATACGCCTCTGTGTACACAGTGGGATAATAAATTTGAATTATTTCTAGATGCTCTGATACGGGCAAATGTTTGAAAGCAAGTTTTAAAGTTAACTTTCATTCACCCTTAAGTTTTTACTAAACTCAAAGTTTGCTTGGCAACTGCACTTCCTTAGAGCTGTCCAATGTCATAGAATCAGAATCATAGAATAGTTTGGGTTGGAAAGGAAGTGTCTCATAAAGCTCTTTACTGCATCAAAATCTAGGACATGAACTACCTGTGTTTTTCTCTCACTTACATTCCAGCCTTTCAAAGAAAAGTCCGTAGGAGAGTCGCTTCTAATCTGTCACCAACTGATCATTGCTGTCCTGAGGCTACCCTGAAGCCTGTACTGTTTAGAATAGATTAGAATAGAATATTTTCAGTTAGAAGAGCACTATAATAATTATCTGGTCCAACTGCCTGATCACGACAGGGCTGACCAAAAGGTACAGCACGTTGTTAAGGGCATTGCTCAAATGCCTCTTAAACTCTGACAGGCTTGGGGCATCGATCACCTCTCTAAGAAGCCTCTTCCAGGGTTTGACCACTCTCTTGGTAAAGAAATACTTCCGATAGTCCAGTCTAAACTTCCCTGACACAGCTTTGAGCCATTCCCAGGCATCCTGCGTCTGGATCAGAGGGAAAAGAGATCAGCACCTCTCTCTTCAGCTCCCCTCCTCAGGAAGCTGTAGAGAGCAGACTTCTCCCTAAACCAGACAAAACCAGACAAGCCCAGGCCCTCCGCTGCTCCTCACAGGACATGTCTTCCAGCCTTCCTCTGGACTTGTCCAAGGACCTCCACATCCTTATCCAACTACGGGGCCCAGAGCTGCACACAGTACGCGAGGTTAGGTCTCATCAGCACCGAATACAGCTACACTGACACATCTGCAGAGCTACCCCTTACAAATCTGATTAATTTCATCCATCCTTACTCCCCCCTTTGTTTGTCCTTATTGATGTATGATGCTAAATTAAGATTTCCTTTCAATCTGGATTGCAAAATAACATTTATATGACTGGCTGAATGAGAGCTGAGGTTCTTCCCAGATAAAAGGTGACATAAAAACATAACAGCAATTTCATCTGACAAAAAAGGCATGATTTTAACAGAAATGGGTGACTAGTAACTCATTGTGTCTTATTCCTGTGGTTGTTTTAGCAACAGTATGTGGGTAATCCCAGACAGACTAGAAAAGGTACTTACCAAAGGGTGCATGTTTCAGCATCTCATAAAAAATGTAATCACTCATAATTCAAATTTGAATACACTTTTCCAAGCTACACTAATTAACATCCTTTTTTTTTTTTACAGCAGAGATGAAAACGAGGAATATTTCCAAGTCATTTACTAAAAACAGCTCCTGGGGCAGATTTTCGCATTCATTTAGATGCCTAAAGACACCTACTGGAATTTTCTGCCATTACATGCCAGAGTGCTATTAAAACCCAGACAACTATTTGTATTGTTGGGCAATTAAATGCCTCCAAACTCCAGCCCTCCATCCTGCAGCACGTGTTAACTTGGAGAAATTCCATCACCCAAACACTTGCATATAAAAATGTGCCATAAGAGCTTATGAGCAACACCATAAAACCCACTGAAGTAGTAGTAACATTTGGCAGTAACCTACTGAGTAGGACTATCTGAAAGAAAGAGGTATGTACTCATCACACTAGTGTTTATGTACTTGCTGGCAGTGTGTTTTCTTATCCTTGAGAGCACCATCCCCAAACTGGCACTTCTGCCATGTTGAAGTACTTCAAGAACATCTTGCAGAACTATCAGCCACATCACACTGTTTTGTTCTTCTGGCAATTAGTTCCTCAAGGGCAGAAGGAGATCTGACCAGTAGAATGCTATATTAAAAATGAGCAAAGCCTCTGTTTTTACCAGCAGAAGTTACAAGACACATTTATCTCCAACAGTGGGAGAGATCTTTCTTTTTCAAGAGTGTCGTGGTTTAAGTCCAGTCAGCCACGCAGTTTCTGTCTCACTCACTTCCCCCTCTTTCTTCCTCCCAGCTCCCAGAGGGATGGGAAGGAGAATTGAAAAGAACGCAACTCCCACAGGCTGAGATAAGAACAGTTTAGTAACTAAAGTATAACACAAATCACTACTGCTGCCACCAATAATAATAATGACAAGGCAAATACAAGGAAAGAATACAATTGCTCACCCAGCCCAATACCAAGCCCGACCCAGCAGTGCACCCCCACCCTTCCGGGTCTCTGGTCTCTGCTCTTCCGATCCTGGGCATGACGTGCTGTGGTATGGAATAACCTCTTTGGTCAGTTTGGGTCAGGTGTCCTGTCTCTGCTTCCTTCCGGCTTCCCCTCCTCCCTGGCAGAGCATGAGGCTCAGAAAGTCCTTGGCCAGACCAAAACATCACTAAGCAGTAACCGAAACACTGGTGTTATCAGTGCTGTTCCCAGGCCTAAAATCAAAAACACAGCACTGCACCAGTTACCAAGAAGCAGAAAAATGACTGCTGCTGCTGAACCCATGACAGAGAGGAAGTTCAGATCTCTGAATCTGGAATCATCCTATAGCAATCACAAACTGAATTTTAGACCATTTATGTAAAAGTTTTATGTAAGGCTTGGGGATAAACCTTTAACTATTTGTACATTAACAGCAGCACTAGAGTTAACCCATGGAAGCTACATGGTGAGCACAAGCCTGCTCATAAGATTATGGTTTGAATTCCATTTTCCCCAGTTTGCTGCTGAAGTTGGAAGCACATTATTTTGCTTATTTAGGAAAGTTTTCCATTGCTGTGAGCTCCTGTTTTTCAAATGAGAAAACTTTAGTTTCTTCAACAGAAATGTCAAGCCTATAATTTGACAGGGAGGCCTCTAAGGTACTACAAAACCAACGATCAGCCCATTTTTAACAGATGCAACAGTAGGGTTTGGTTCTTCTGCTCCAGCCTCCTAAATACAATTTAGTGCATGAGAATATGAAGTGAATTTGAAAAGTAAGTGAAAGTCATTTCACATATTTGTTCTATTCAAGTGAAGTAAGAAAGGAGAAACAATTATGTTGACATTATGATAACCATGTTGGCATTGAAGAGGCTATAAAATACCAATTTATAGCTACATTACTGTATAATTATAGCTACATTATCCATGTAGCTAATCCTAGCTGAAGCTACTGTGGCATACACAAATACAAGTGCACAGAGAACCGTGTGCGTGCACAGATTCACAGCTCAGTTCAACCTGAAAAAAACATTTTTAAAACTGGGGCTCCTCACGTAAGTTCAGCAGCAATCTGGTGACTTCTACTGCTGTGCCAAATCTTTACCTGTGCTGCAAGTCCAGCATTCAGTGTAACTTTGAGCAATGTACAGGAAGGCAGCCTTTGTAGAGAACCTGGGTAATATATTTTGCTGGTAATTAGATTTTTTACAATAGAAATATTGCAGCTTCATTATGTAGCTGCATGTGTTACATGTAGCATATGTATGAGAATGGAAAATGCTGCATTTCAGTGCATTAGGCAAGCTATGTTCATTTTAAATATTAAATAGGCCCAAAGCAAAAGACTTAACCCTGCAAGTCCTCTAGCAGAGGATCCTTGATTACATAACAGTTCAGTTTAGATAAACCTGGTCCCAAAGAGCTATAAGTCCAGGGTATTACAGTTGTACGGAGTATGTGTTTACAAAGCAGATCACCACTGTCCATTTGTCAAATCAGAAAAATCTTTTAAACTGGAAACCTCATGAGAAGTATTTATTTTCCCTTCAGAAATACACTAGGCTGATAAACAGAAAAGTACATCTTAGCACAGGACAGATGACAATGGCAATTGTCAACTCTGGAACACATTTTTATTTCTTTGAGAGATGTCTGGTATTTTACATTACTATTGAGGCTACATTCAATTAAATTTCTAGGTTAAATTCTCCCTCACTCTCATTCTAAATTATTTAGTGAAACCCCCGCTGGCACAAAACTCGCCCGTATAAATTATAACACATATCTCAAAACCAAACTTGGGCTGTGGTATTGTATCTTAAGAGGACACAGTCAAAAAATCGTAATACCCAAGATATCCCATAACTTCTGGAAGCCAAAGCTGATATGTTATCGCAGGTCAAAATTTTGCTTTCTTCATTAGTACACTGCCTTGTTAGTCTAGTGTCTCTGCTATAGCATTTTATATAAATAATGTCTTGCATCAGGACAAATACATAGAACACAAGAGCTACAGAGCCAATGCAACACACGAAACTAAGTCAAGTTTTTAATCATACAATTTCACTGTACAAAAGCAAGATGTCACAAACTTGTGGATAAATCTATATTACAACATAACATCCTGCTGTGCCTCAGTTCTGTAGCATCTCTGAAGACACCATCCTCTTGCACAGAACTGACTTTAGGCTATTTAGGGACAGCAGAGAATTATTCAGGGGAAGTTTTAGATTCAAGGTGGATTATTTGCTTTTGATGATGGTTTACGTTAGGATAGTTTTGGAGATACAAATGAAGGACTCTGTTTTCCAAAGCGAGTGTTTCTTTTGAGTACCTTCATTTTGAGATATTCTGTGTGAGAAACACGAGAACTGATTTCCAAAGTGATACACACCTTCAGCTCCAGGGAAATTGCTCAGAATTATAGGTACTCAGCAACTATGAAGTCAAAGCCTATGCTTTGACACAGTGTTTTTAAGAACAGAAGCGCACAAAATGTCCCTTCACATTACTTTGGTTTATAAACATAATTAAATTAAATAACTTGGTTGCATGGGCTCTTGTCTGTATGCATACACATATGCGTCCCTGACACAGCAACTTTTAAACGTGAGCAACTTTAGTCAATGCTGCAGAACTCTTGGTGAGGTATAAAACTGAATTACCCATAGGTAAATTTAAGCATTTCCATAAATAAGCATATAAATTGAACAAGACTATGCCTGCAAAAAATCAGGCACTGAGTTTTCTTGCTTTTGTAAGAATCCATTAATATATTAATAGAGGTTTTACATACTTTATACACTCAAATATATACATATATCTTATCAGTAATGTGTGCTTACATACATACACATGCACACATGAAAACATATGTGTACGCTTACCACGCACACACTCACATTCCCTTATCTGCACACATTCAAGTTTTTAGCTTTAAAGAAAATGCCACCATTTAATGAACACTGGAATTGGTTCCAGATTCTCCAGGATTTTAGAATTATAGAAAAAGGTAATTTACATCTGTCATTGCATATGAAAAAAAAAATCTGGACTTGAAACTAAATTAAAATAAAAAGAAAGACCACACACCTGTTTCATGCTACCAGCTTTCCAATTAGGAATCAAGATATTGGAATGAATCTGGTATAAATGCAATAAGCAATGGCAGCATTTTGTACAAGTATTTTTTACAATAAATGTGAATCTTTTGGAAGATAAATTAGTACCAATTTAGGGTGAGCAAAAAGTCCTTTCCTAGACAGGTCACTGCTGGGCCCCTTTCTTCTTCTGCTCTAGCTCTTGCAAGCGTTCCTCCCGGCACTGAGCATGCTGTGTTCCCACCTTGTGGGCTGTCTCAGTGGCTGCAATGTCAATCTGTGCATATCGGGATGATCCACTCCCTGAAATACCAAATGAAAACCTGTAAAACATGATACCCCTCATATTCCTGGGTAAAACTGACCCAGAGTCTTCATCAGGCAGCTACTAGTCCATAAATGAACTCCTAGTACTAGAAAGAAAACACCTTTGGTAGCGCAGTTGACAAGGATTCTTGTCTGGATTAGGCATGTGAATGTCTAAGATCAATCATCTTCAACTTCAGACAGAATGACAATTTAGTTCAATATCTAGCAATAAGGGAAATAAAAGCTGCTTAGTCTGTTCAGGAGTAAAACAGTTCTGCATATGCACAGACATACAACTCCAGAGGCTGGAAACACTTTAGTATGAAAAAATAAAATATGGTCATTAAAGGCACCTTTGAAGTGATACAAGTTGAACTTAGGAGAGTAGTTGTCATTTAGGAAAGTTTATGTCAATTTATGGAATTCATCTCTTCATTCTTAATGCCTTGGCTCTCTGTCTTTAAAGTTATGATAAAACATCACTTTTATATCTCAACAGGATGTTGCACAGAGAGCTACACTAAATTTTAGGAAAAGCTTAGAATTACTTAACTAATACCATATAAACATAAAAAATATGGGAAAAGTGCTGCATTTAAAAGTTAATAAAATTGCTGAAATTAAAAAGTATAACAATTAAAATCTCAATAGCTAAAAACTATATATAGAAACTCGTCAATATCAAAGGTAAGCAAGTAAATGTCAGATCCTCTTACGTACTGTAGAGGGGGATAAAGTTCCTGGGGAGCACATAAAGAATTTGCTGGGGAAGACAGTCTGGGTTATTCCTGCTTCAGGTAAAGGCGAATCCACTACTGGGATTGCTTTTGCTCAGGGACGCGGATATACTTGGTGTGTAATGCGGAAAGATTGGGAAGTCCGATGTGTACCTCAAGGGGATTTAATTCTGGGGGAAAACAGCCAATGGACTCAATTGCATGTTGTTGCCTGCTATATAAGTCTTTTATAGCCCACCAACTACATGTCTTCAGGTTACCAGCAGCTGACCCTGACTCCTCCGATCATCACCCCAACAAACAACGAGCTTTGATGAAATCAGACAAGCTTTCTGGAAGAAGGAATACATTTCTAAATGACAATACATGGTAGCTATATTGCCTGTTTATGTGCTAATCGTCCAAGTTAAGCATTAGAAATAAAATACCTAGAGACAGACAAATTAATAGCTGGCTGCTTCTTTGTAGCATTTTCACACATCCTCATGGAGAGCAGATAGAAGAACACTGTGTTCTTTTCTTAAGCATTTGCTGCATGGCTCCAGAGGCAGTATCTTTAGGAGCAAGCCCTGTACACCTACACCCACAGCCTTGTTTCTGAAGCCAATCAAGAAAAAAATTAAGTGTAGCTCTAATATGTGCAATGAAAATCTTGAGAACACGAAGCAAATTACTGTCTGTCAAACTGCAGACACAGAAATGTTCACTTCAGAAGGAGTGCATATACAATGCATCTGTCAGAGGGATACATTGTCTTATAGAACCTCACAACTTAAAAAAGTTTTCCAAAAGAGTTGGCAATTACAAGAACAGCCTCAGAATCATATCAAGGCTCAACTCCTCTGCTAGCAAGAGCCTATGGATAGATGAGAAATTCGGATTCCCCATACCCTATATATTCTGCATTACTGCATCCCTTGCTATTTATATTGCATTATAGGCTTCCTTACCTCTTATGCTTGTGCTATGTTCTTGAAGTTCCAGTTCCATGTAATGAAGCTGTTTTTTGGAAGTAGGGCTGACAGGAATATTAACATAGGTGGCTGCCTCACTGAGGGGTCGATCTGATGTAGGGACATCAGCTGAATAACCTACTGCCCCTTCTAAAACAAGTAACATGTTATTATAGACACTGTTTGCAATGACCAATGACCCATTTCATAAAAACACACTGTTCCATCAAATGTTCTGAAAGCTACCATTCAGCAGCAACAACTCAGCTTGCCAAAGAGTACATTTCTGTCATAAATGGGACACATAGAAGACTAAGGTTTCTGCCTAAAATGATCCTGAGAGACCGAAAGTCTGAGTCTACACAGAAGACCACAGACCACAGACCACAGCCACTGTTGTCATTATGTTGTGACAGAAAGCAAACCATACAGAAGCAACGTATGCAACTCTACTTCACAAGGCTTTCAACTCTAATACAGGTTAGTAAAGCCTTACATGAAGCAATCTCTTCTGGAAAGATGTGACTTATTGTATCATCTGCAAGAGAGCAACCAAAATCATAAGTTCGGAAAGTATGGCCCGAAAACAGGGACCGAAGAACTGTTGCAAGGAAGGGGAAGGCAAGCTTGAGGAGACAACATTGACAGATCCCCTGAACTGAGTTGAAAAAGGTAGGAACAATGCCTGTGGAGACAGACCAAGTAATAAAGAGCTTAATTACAGGAATAAGGTAGATTAGACAGTGGGAAAACCTTTCTAGCAGTAAAGATCACAAGAACACAAGAGAAATCCCACAGAGACTGAAGTATTTCTAGAAATTTCAAAACAGAAATAGATTAACACCTACCAGGAAACAGGAAACAGGTCTCTATAAAGTGATTCTGACTTAAACACAGCTTTTTTGTGTACTGGATGTATTCTCAAGACCTCTTCTAGCCCTTCTTGCAATTATTGTAATCTCGTCAAATGTAAAACTAAGAGAGGGGGTAGAAGGTTAATGCTCTATTCACTGGCCAAACAGGCATTCCAGCTTTCAATCCCTTCTGGGTATCAGGCACTTACGTGCAGTTTTTCAGTCCATGAATATCAAGGGACTTCCCAGAATTACCTGGGCTACAGGAGACCCGAATACAAACCTGTATTCCTTCTGGGCTTGGACAAGGCTTTGAGTCACATCTCATTGTCCTACTCAGCAGGCTCTTAATCACCTGCCTGTCCAGTCCAATGGAAGTTCTCAACCTGAAAGCGCTTTCTGCTGCTTAGTTAATTTGGGACAGAAGAGTGCGCAGGAAAAATTGTATCAATTTCAGCACAGGAAAGAATGTTTTCTTATATCCAATCAACAGCAGATGTGAACAACCATTAAAAGGAATTTTTTCTTCTTCTTGGACTGTATTATGAATCACAGAGGCAGATAGCTCATACAAGATTGGGCAACAGGAAGAGCTGTTAGAGGCTACAGCAGATTGCAGGATAATGGAATCTCTCCAGACTTAAGCTATTCAAATCAAAGGAGTTTATTGCGCAGCCCAAAATTTTAGAAGCATAGAAAGCTGGCATTTTTTCTGACAGATTTTCATAAAGAAAACATGGTAACATCCACGAAGTAACCAATCATTTTTCTGACAGTCAGGCTTAGAATTGTTCTTCCAAAGCCAGATGCTAAGAACAGAATGAAAATGGGGGAAGAAAAAGAGGGAAAAAAGACAACACAGAAGAAATGTCTGCGTTGTCATCAAACATAATTCTCAGAAAATGTTCTCAATTATTCTGTCTAATGTATTTCAAAGGAATTTGGCCTCGCTGTGCCAAAAGGGATTCAGCAGAACCACAGCATTGAAAACCAGCATCCCAAATTAGAATCATAGAAGAGTTATGGTTGGAAAGGACCTTAAGATCATCTAGATCCAAGCCCCCTGCCATGGGCAGGGACACCTCCCACTAAACCATGTCACCCAAGGCTCTGTCCAACCTGGACTTGAACATCGCCAGGGATGGAGCATTCACAACTTCCCTGGGCAACCCATTCCAGTGCCTCACCACCTTTACAGTAAAGAACTTCTTCCTTATATCCAATCTAAACTTCCCCTGTTTAAGTTTGAACCCTTTACCCCTTGTCCTATCGTCCTAATGAAGAGTCCCTCCCCAGCAGTTGTTAAAGTTGTAAGCAAATGACAATCTTAAGGTCTGATGCAGAGTCATGACCAGTCATGAAGGAAAAGGCAATTTTGGAAGTCTTTCTATATGCTGTTAAAGTGACGCAGCAGGGGTTAAGTGAAGTGTCCTCAATGCTAGCTAGCATGAAAGCGAGGAAACTTCTCTATAGAGCTAACTAGTTGAAAGGTTTCAGGAAGCTAGATGTCACACCTGATGCAGACAAGCCAAGTGATGTTCCTAAGAACTAAAAAAACACACATGGAGAATAGCATATTAATTGGTAGAGCTTCATGCAAGAAAAGCACAACAAACACACAGAACAAAAAAACCCTCAAAGGAAAACAAGCAAGCAAACTAAAAAAACCCAGCCATCAAAAACAACAAACCAAGAACAAAGTTGGGCAAGCTGGAATGGAAGGAAAGGAAAAGTCTTCTTTTGTGTAGTTAGTACTGTCTTAATAGAAAATGTGCTTTCTTTGTGAACATAGAAATATTTGGATTTTCATTTTTTCCTTCACCAAAAAAACCACACACACGAAAAAGAAAAAATCCACCAAAGGTCTTTAGACACAAAAAAATTGGCTTGTATTTGTTTGAAGATAAAGGTTTATTTGAAAAGCACAAGACAGTCAAAAGTTCCTACTAAGAAATCAAGTCACACCGAGAGCCATGGACAAAGTGCTGTCAGCAGTCTGTTCTGGGTGGTTACAGGTAGAAGAAGTTTACAAGAGGGATCAGAAGACCAGTATTTGAGATCATTACGGATGAAGAATATGAGAGAAAAACAGACCAAGTGCATGTTTACAACATTCTGAAAGAATTGGTAGAATATCATGATTGCTTAAAAAGCAAGTGGCAAAACAGGAAAAAAAAAAGATAGCTAAGTAACAGGAGAAGAGTGAAAAAGAGAATGCAGTGGCACTGAAATCAGAGGTTAAAAGAAATGAAAAGATAGTATAATATGGGAGGGAACAAGTAAATTAATTTTGAAACTGGTGTTTTAACCTTTTTTTCAGTAACTGATAGTTATTCATATTTTTTACCCTATGTAGACAACATCCTCAGAAATGTGCAATAAATAACGCAGGAAGAAAGCCAATGCCACAGCACAGCCCCAAGATTAGCATGCGTGTGTGTGCCTGTGTGAGCATGCCTGTAAAACTGACATGTTCAAAGGGCAGCACTTCAAAAATAAACATTTAGAAGAGATCACAACAAAAAAGGGAAAGGAAAAAGCAACAGTGTCCCCTGATGCAACTGACTGCAAAGATCCATACTCACCCGGTTCCTCAAGGCTAGTAAGAGTTCCAGGTTCTGAAGGAAGTGTTAGCATCTCATAGCCGCCTTTAGTACCTAGAATACAGGAACACTGTCAGTGGTCTTAGACTTAGGAATTTGCAAGATGTAAACAAGCATACGATTTTCTAGTTTTGACTTGTAACTTTCTAATCTGAATAATCTTAAAAAGTATAAACAGTGGCTAGTGTTGACTTTTCTGTAGTGGTGAGGTCAGCATTTTCTAATAGGTGTAACTTAAGGAAATAAATATTAGGTCATTTTTACAGGTATTCACACTGAAGACCACTGAAGTCAACAGTGTGTTTTGCTGTACATCAAACTGGGAGCAAAGCTGTCTTGAATGCATGAATCAGGGAGAAGTGAGGGGGTGATCTCAGGAGCATCTGGAAGACTCTTGTTAAAATTCCACCTCCAGCATGATGGATAACTTCTTGATTTCTGACAAAACTGTGTAGAAAATTATTGAACTAGCCCTTCCAAAGGTACCTTTGCTTTCCAAGTGCAAATCGGCACTTTGCAAGAGGCCAGGTTGCGTAACATCATCAGTACTTCCAGAGCACTAAGGTGAAAAAAGATGCCCATGGTCCTCTCAAGATCTCAGTCTCCACACAAGTTCAAACAAGGCAAGCAAAAATGCTACATCCATGGAATGAACATATTTAGATTAATTTTGAATTATAAGCACTCATAAATTTATCTGCTGGTGTTGAGTTTTTCTCCATTGTCATGAAGAAGTATCTTTAAACGTGGTGGGGTTTTTTTTCCCACCATGTCATTGCTAGGGTACAGGATTTCTCATGGCCTGAGGTGAGATTTTTCTGGTGGGTGTCCTTTGTTAAAGAGCTGGCAGCATTTAACTGCTGTGAATAAGATTACTGCCTATGCTCTGACACTTATCTCATCTGTCACTGCCTCTTCTAAACTTATCCCATCTGTCAATGCCTTTCTAACAAAAACCCTGCGAAGCAAAAAACCCAAAGAAATATGCAAGTCTTACAATAGAGAATCAAGTCACACGTTACCTTTAACATTTTCTGAAGTTTAAAATAATTTAAGTTTAATTTAGCTTAAATTTACATGCACACACATACTTCATAACCACTCATACTTACCAGCTTGGAGACTGTGCCCTCTATGCACTTTCAAAGACCCAGAAGCTGCCATGACAGAAGCACCACCTGTTTTCAGAGAGAGAGATTCATATTAAATCTAAATACCTGATGCTATTATTAGGTATCTGCTGCACATCATCATTTTTAGCAGGTGTTTCTGAAACATCAAGAAAAATTTCAATCAGAATTACGAGTCATTGGTCTTCCTTTCCAACCCTAACTATTCTGTGATTCTATGATTCACTTAAGCATTTTTTTCTCTAAATTCTTTATCCTGAGATTGTGAAATTATGATCTGATGTTGTTTTCTTTCTTTAGAAAGGCAGGATACCATCTATAAAACTTCAGGATATTGGCTTCCCCGGTTTTGGTGAGTACTACCTTACTCACAGAGGCAGTCGTCTTCAACTGAGAAGTAAAACAGCAACGAAAATTGAGTGGGGATTTGCCTTTCCAATCCATAACATAGCTTTGGCAGCCAGTGTTTTTAAATGTTCACTAAAATCTCATCATACTGGATTAAAACCCTGATAAAGTTAATGGGAAGGACTATATCGCGCTTCAGTAGTCCACTGTCCAGTTTTAGACCTGCATGAACTGGAGCAGGGTGAAGGGTAGGCAAAGGATCTCGCTTCCATGGGTTTTGACTCTAGGTCATAGTTGGTTCTTGTGAAATACTGTTCCAAGTGTTACAGCCAGGAAAGCTTTACTGAGGGCATGTCAGTCTCCTTTGAGACGGCACAGTCAGTCTCCTTTCCCCAGCCCCATTCAGACCAGCGGGAAGCTGCCCCAGGTATAGTAGGAGATACAGAAGTTTGAAGAAACAAGAGCTAGCTATTCAGAAGCCTATAGAGTGGTACACATCTAGTGTGGTTTGTCTACATATGCACATCCCTTTATTTAACCAGCAAGCAATCAGCATTATACCTACCTGTTCGGTTAGCAATATCCCTATCCAGCCATGAATGTCTTCTCTGTACTGTTGTCATTGCGAGCACCTTAATCAAGGTGAGTGACATTTACTTCCTCACAGTAACAATTTTGAGGGAACTTCTTGTGCAAGTAAGTGGTACTTAACAGAAATAAGGTAGGAGGATGTAAGTGTGAGTAACCCTGCCATTGGTGACAGGGCAGCTGTGCCATATGCTGCTGAGTGTTGGGGATCAGGTATAAAATTAACACTCTCTTCTAAACTGATGAATAGTCTCTGAGCACGTGAGATACTTCTCTGCAAATTGTTTCTAAAATAGTGTCCAAAAATTGCCATAATTCTCATGCAACGTGAAGAAATTCTATAAGAGAAATAGAAGTCTCAAATATCTAAGAAAATGGCATGGCCTAGGAAGCTAAAGAAAATTGAGATTTCTGACTTTTTTCCATTGTATAAAGTATGCATTCATACCTTTTTTCCCCCTAAATCTAATAATTTAAAATCTTATAAGACTATTGATAAACTTTAATGAAATAAACCTAAATAAACCCCACAGATTATTTCACCAAGGACAATGAATTAAAGAAAAATAATAAACACCTATTTCGAAATACACAACTGACCTAAAAACTTTGGTTCGTAGGGTTTGCGTATACACAAAAGAAAAGCATATATAGGGTAATTCAAGTCTACACAAACACTTTTCAAGCATATCATATCGAGAAACTGATTTTGTATTTTAACAAATGGGATTGGAGTGTAGAACTTTCACAAAGTATGGTGAGTAGTTCACCTATAAAAACTGACTGCTGATAAAAATAAACACAAAGATATGACAGACCTGGATTGGCTGATTTACTTATATTTTCACTGTTTTCCTTTTTCCTATATCATAGTGTCCTGTCTCTGCATCATTAGGAATATCAGAATGCACTTTAAGCAACTGAAAGCCTTACCTTACTTGAAGAAAGACTGCAGCTTTATGCTAATTGCAGCTTCATCATAGAGCTAGTGTGGGGTGTTTTGTGGGGTTTTTTCTTCCTCAAAAGCTTGATGTAATCCAGCAGAAATCATTCCAGAGGAAATATGACTATTTAAGCAACATTTTTAGGATTTGTGCAAAGCGCACAGGACAAGAAAAGGAGATTTAAACCAGTAAGATTTTCCAATCCATGTAAGACCAAGCTGAAGTCTTCCCATTTGGAGCTCATTTGAAAGAATTATGTTAATGATTCAGGATTTGACCTGTTGCATTTTCCTCATTTTCAAATCTGGCAACTAAAAAATATTTACATAGTCAAATCTCTCATGGAATTTTTTTTAAGCTTTGAATTGCGTTGTATAAACACATGCCAACAGAGATCAACCTAGATATTTTTTTCTTTCACCTTTACAGCTACCATATAAGCTGGTTCACTTCTCATTTATGAATCCTAGGATAAAACTTGCAGAAATGGAATAAGCAAGTTAGCAAGATAGATTTTAGAACATATAGAGCCTCCAGCAAGAGGCAGATGCTCCTTTCCATCATTCTTTTAATCTTACAAGGGATTGTTAAGAGTAATTTCTTTCAGTTTCCCCTGCCATCCAGTTCTGTGTGGCTGACTCGCTCAAGTCTTTGTTAAAACTGAGTAGCTCATCAAGAGAGTTATTTCTGTTCTTCTTTCCTTGATGTGTAAGAGGAAGAAGATATTCAAAATGTGACAAAGTGAAAATAAGCTGCAGAATGTTTTGCATTCTTACATATGATTAGACTCAAACGTCTGATGTAGCTCAATGAAGAGAAGCACTATTTGAAACATTTTTCTAACTCCTTTGTTATTTCTTTATGCCCACTCATCAAAAATAAGCACAGCTTACAACACATATGCTACAAGAAAGAGCCACCAAAAACCTAAAAAATGATAGGGAACTGGAATATTATGAACTTATCCCCGACAGTTTACACTTTCAAATAAGGTCACCTAGACACATGCAACACTACGTTGCCTTTACTTCTTGCTGCTCAGCCTCTACTTTGACTTCACAGAGTAGGTCACAAACTCTGTAAGTCTGGGCTATTAAATGTGCTGACAAGGAGTCAGGACAGAAAAAACCCACTATGTTCTACAATAAAGTATTGTTCAATTAAAACTAACTTTATTATGAAGTACTTTGATCCACTCAGCCAAGCAACATTTCTGTGTCCTCCTTTCAAAGCAGACACCTTGCTTAAAAGAGCACCCAAAGCCTAGAGCTACTGATTGATGGGAGAAATACTGCAAGTACAGAGGTATTTTCATGTAAATTTAGTAAAAGACTTCCTGGTGCTGTATAATTGCCCTGTAAATCTTCCCCAAGCTTGTTATGCTTCAGTTTTCAAAGTAATTTCATATATTTTTCTTCTATACAAATGGCATTATCTGCAAGACATAAATGCTGAAGGGGATGCTTAAAAATGCTTACTTGCTCTACAATATTTCACCATATTCAGAAATGCATCCTGTCTAACAGCCAGTTTCAGAAGTAGTAGAATCACTCAAAACTAGAAATGGTTGCAAACACACTCACTATTTAAATACTGCTCTACAAAGAAGCCTGTTTAGTGTGCCTGAAAGAATCACAGAGGATATGACTACCTCTAGCTATTATTCATCTTCCAGTGCTGTAGGGCCACCCCAGCCCAGTCTCCCTTCCTTAAAAATGCAGAAGTATTAAGCTAGAATCATCTCCATTTTCCTGTACCAGGAAACTCAGTGCCTGTCATTTGGAAAATGTACCTAAAGATGCTTTACATACGTTTACTCCAAAAAACTTTATGCATCTGAAACTCAGGATCTGCACTGGCCAAGAATGAAGGTCACATAATGTGTTCCCTTAATAGAAAAAAGAAAACAAAGCATAACAAACCTGAAATAATCACTATGTTTGCAAGCAAGGTTCCTCACTTTGTGTGCTAGAAAGCTGGTGTATGTAATTTCCTGAGATTTCAGTGTCAGAAAAGGCATGGAGAAGCAAATCAGGAATACAGAAAAGACAGGACTTCTAGCCCTGGGGTATGGTCACTGTGGCATGGACTTACCACCGTCTGCCACCCAGAACAGGCACCAGGAACCGGCTGGATCTACGCAGCCCAGAGGATGAGGCAGCAACACTTGGATCATTCACTAGCAAATGGTTTCACCACAGTGACTTTTTTTTCCCCTCCTGTTGGGCACCTGGTAATTCAGATACCAACTAAGGCCAAGGTTTACCTTGTAAATGCAATAGGTGTTTTCATCAGCTTCCCTTTTCTGAGCTCCTATTTTTCTTCCCTACAGAATTCTTTTTAATGCACTTACAAAATAAAGCACAATCAAGAAAAAAACATGCCATATTATAGCAGGGGTTTAGTAATCAGTTTCTCATTATTATAATAATGCTCTTCTATTACAGTGATTAGCCCTATGACGCATGACATACTTATGATGGACACTGTCCAGCACATAGTCCTTTCCTGCCTCAATCACAGTATACTTTGTATTCCTACATCTGAAGAGTTGACAGCACATTTGCTGAAAGAAAAATATGAATTATAAATTGTTTTCAACCTAAGCAACAGCAGCAAGCACAGTATGGCCCAGATTCTTCTTTCTCACTGCTCTCTAGTAATTCCTTGAAAGCTTGCTCCTAAGCATGAAATAGAGGTATCAGGCTGCATAGGTTCGCAATAAATATTTTTAAAATGCATGAAAGCCTATTTTTACATCACAAAAGCTAAGCTGTCAGGCAGCTGAGTTCATTTTCAGCACCCATCACCTGTTATATACTTAATTTTATGCCTCCCTACTTTGACTCCCCTATCTACCTAAGAAAAACTTAATAGAGATACCATGTTCATAATCAGCATTCAGCTGACATTTCAGCAAGGGCATATAAGGGTATGTAGTGATAGGACAAGGGGTAATGGCTTTAAACTGAAAGAGAATAGATTTAGATTAGATATTAGGCAGAAGTCCTTCCCTGTGAGGCTGATGAGGCACTGGGACAGGTTGCCCAGAGAAACTGTGCCTGCCCCATCCCTGGCAGTGTTCAAGGCCAGGTCGGACAGGGCTTGGAGCAACCTGGTTTAGTGGAAGGTGTCCCTGTCCGCGGAGGGGGCTGGAGCTATATGAGCTTCAAGATCCTTTTCAACACAAATAATTGCAGAATTCTATGATTGTGTAGGTTTGGTATTACAAGTAAAGGGGCTGTCAGATAGCAAGAGTGTCTGTTACAATCCTAATGGATTTGCTCCTCTGGAATATAAAAAAATGGGACTGGACAGACACAAAAAAAAAAAAAAAAAAAAAAAAAGAATCTAAGAGTCACAAAATTTAACATAAATTTAACCCATTAATTTAATATTAAAGTATTCTGCTTCCATGAGAGAATATTTATTAACTTATTTTCCCATCCAGCCAGTGATTTTTGTAATGCCAGAGCCTTCACCACAGAAGTACAAGGAGATCAGACCTCCCACTACCGAAGTTTAATCTGAGTGTTGAAATATCATCGGTTGAGTCTGGATCCTGGGAACGCCTAGGCAATCAGCTTCCCTGTATCTAACAGGAAGGGACAAAAGGTTCTCACATATGGCGCATAGAGCCTGCATGACATGCCTTCTCCACAGATTGCAGTGTCCCTAAGCAATCCAAAGTGTCCGTTTCAGCTCTCAATTTAGCTTCTCCAAACAGGAGTCTTGGGATTCAGATAGTTCAGTTCACTTGGAAGGGTTGGCATCTAAGGGCAGAAATAGTGGCATTTTTCCCCCTTCACAAAATAACCTCATGGCCTAAACATCATTTATAAACCAGGAGAGCTGTAACTGAGCTCTACTCAATGGAGAAAATACAAATATTTTGAAGGACAGCATGAAGACATAATCATAGAATCATAGAATAGTAAGGGCTGGAAAGGACCTTAAGATCATCTAGTTCCAGCCCCCATGCCATGATAAGTAAGAACTGGAGGTTCCTATCTAAGCTGTTGCAACAAACTAAAAAGGAGCACAAGATTTATGCAACAGATATAAATCACAGTGAGAAACACCACATTTAGGAAATATATTCTAAATGTGAGAATAGCAAAGGACTTTGGATGACATAAAGTTTTGATTAATGATTTTTATTGCAGAACATGCTAAACAATCACTTGTCAGACATACATACGAAAGTATGCCCAAGCTCAGGTCAGAGGCTTGAGCTAGACAGCCCCTTCAGCCTGTTTTTCCCTACAGTACTTTGATTTATAGTACCAGAAAGATAATGACAAGCTCACAATAGTGTGAAGGAATGTGCTGGCATTTGGCTGCACTTCTCAATACAATGTACATCTCATTCACGATCCCTTAATTCAAAACACATAAGTAACTTGCGAGAAAAGGACCTATGTACATATCTCTGAAACTGCATCCAGTAGATCATGCTAGAATATCTTAAGCATTCATGAGAAACTCCGTGTATGTCCCATGAGAACTTCTTAGACCAAATGTACTAAACCTAGGTGCCTCCAGAATCCATCAGTCTCAGAAATCAGGAAATGTGAATAACAATTTTGAACCTCTATCTTGTTATGGTATTTTAAGGTCCATAATAACCATAAATGCAGTCTATTATACTTAAGAGCAGGCATTCCCACATCATAAAACCCCAAAGAATCCATTACCTTGATCTGTAGTACAAAGCTATAACAGTGAGAATACTTTCCTCCTACAAGTGCAAGCAATCTAATTCAGTCTCTCTTTCCAATCAATCTTTACAAAGTTATTTATAACAAAGACAACCAAATTATTTTAACCAGAATTAAATGATTCACCACAACTTGGGTTTTTTTCCATCTAGTAATACAATTCAGAATTGTTGCTGCATTTATGAACACTTTTCAGCCTGCCATTAGAATTAGACACATTTCTCTGAAGTTGCTGAGTCTATTCCTCAGCATATATAACTAACAGTAGAAATAGAATATCATCACCCACATTCACTACCAACAAACTGAAAAATATTTAATCAATTGATCCTGGCTTTTATCTCCATTTCTCGCTACAGAACTGAGGCATTCAAGACGAAAAACATTGTATAAAACATGTAGGCACTTACAGCACTGAAGAAATGAGCTTGCATTCATACAGTGTATTTGAATGAAAATGCAATACAGTATTTTCTGTGACAAAAAAGAAACTTGTTTATTACTAAGTGGACTGCTACACTAGAAAGTATTATAACTGTGTATTGGGTCATTGTACAATTATTCATGACTAGTAATATCTTGCCACATACGTGCTCAAGACAGGTTTCAAATGCAGTTACTTCAAATTAGCATGCCCTTATGTTTCCTCAATGATGGATTAAAAGGTCATAATAGAGAAACATAGGGAAGTTTTAATGCTGTTCCTTTAGACCAATAGAGCTGCACCCAGTGACCTTCAGTTAGTGGCTTGGATGAAAGATGGTGGAAGCAAAACATTCAAAGCGTATAGTATTATTTTGAAAGTTTTGCAATGCCAAGTTTAATTATACTTGAAATGGTCACATATATAAAAGACAATACTTTAAAATGAAATATCTGAGGATAATAAAAATACAAGAAAGCAGAGAAAACTTGGGTTTGTGTTCTGAAAAATGTGTAGTATTGAAGAATAAAGTTCCACAGGTATATGGGAACATTCGGGAGATGAAAACCCCACAAAGATAGTTCTTGCTTAGTCACTGGCTTTAGATGCTGCATTTGCCTAAGGCAATTATTTAATTCTTTTCTTAAACAGTATTTCCCCAGTGTACCAGACATGAAAACTCACCCACTTAAATTTCTTCAGGCTGGTATCTTACCTCTCCATTGATCTTAAAATCTCTCCTGAATTTCTACATTTTCAATTTGCTTACTGATAGGTTTCATCAAAACAGCTTTTTTATCTGCATGAATAGCCTGAGATTAAGTTTTTGTCAGATATTGTTTGAATCCACAACTAATTTGCCACTGAATTTAATGTAGAAATAATATTGTGCCCACCACTTGCAACTACAGACCAAAACCCCCCTGTATTTACACATACTTTAATCATAAGTGCTTTAGTTGCCTCTGGTTTATTAGAGGAATAGAAATCTGAATACCAGAAGGAAGGATAAAATTAGAGTTAATGATCCAATTTGTGCTTCTACTTTCATGTCTATAAATCAAAAGTAATTCCACTGGTTCAAATGGAACAACTAGGAGCAAGATCTGCTAAATGCTTCTGAGACAGACAAAGTAATAAGGTTACTTATAACCTTCTCCAGAGACACCTCCTGATCCTAGGTATCTCACTGGATTTGTTCACACAAGTATCAATCTGCTTTACTTCTTCACATATTTGCCCAGGTTTTTAAAAGTAATAAAGAAACCCAAGCACAAAGAGCTCTTTCTTGTCTATTTGAAGCAGGCAACTTGAGAAATGTAACGGATCTGATGAATTATCAGGTAAGCAGTTTAAGGAATATAAAAACATTAAAGATACTGAACAATTTCTTAGCTCGGATCTCTCCAAGGTTTAAGACAGCGAGAGTAAACAAAACCAAATTGTTACGAAATGTTATCTTAAAATAAAATAATGATACAAAAGGTGCTGGACCAGTTTGGCGACATTAGACAGAGGGCACCAGATGACCAACACACTCCACTGATAGGCAAGTTACAATGCAAAGGCATTCAGAATGTTACCTTTTCCTAAATAATATTTCCAGGCCAGATACTCAGCTTCCTCCCTTTACTGACTTTGCTGGTTAATCAGCAGTTCTACCGACATGAGAGAGGCATCTCCATGTTGCCCCTGGTAAGGATCTACTCCTGTGGGTTTGTGTTATTTAGAAAACTGGGTGTACACACTGAACATTCAAATCAAGTTCCCCCTTGGTGCCAATATAGCCTAAAAAGAACATTTTCTTGACATTTTTGGACTCCATAAGTAGAAAAAGCGCTAAGCAACTTTGAACTTCTTTAGATTACAAAAGGAAGGGAAAAACAAATATATTAATCTTTGAAACAAAAATTACTACAGATTACAATGTATTTCAAACTTGTCAGTCAGGAACTGTGGCAGCAAAACCAACCACAACCAGGATGCCTCTCAATATAGTCTTTAGTTCTGCTTCCATAAATCTTCTGTTTCTCTCATCACAATTTGAATCTAAAACATTATTCTTTAACAAAGCGAATAACTAAGTGGCTCCTACCTGGTGTAGCTGGTAAGACTCCAGACTGCAATATTGCTGTTCCCTAAAGAAAACAGAAAATTTTAGAATGAAAAATCTTCTCAAGAAATGGAAAAGAAACTTCAAGAAATATAGGAAGAATGGCAGAGAAATCACTTCACCATCACAAAAGCTTAACAAGTCAGTTTAAAATCCAGAACAGACAAAAAGCTGCTCAGACCTGAAGGTGTTCAAAACATGTACAAGTTACCAAGCCTTCATGAACCTTAGCAAAGGCTAACTAACTTAGCTTTGGATGCATTGCAAAAACTGTAGCAGGTATGGTGAATCTTATCATTATTAAATCAGTTCTGAATTAAACAGAAAAAGTAAGAAAATCTGATATTCAGAGGGATTTGATATCAATTTGGACTAACAGGATTAACAGATGTATATTAAGGCCATGTCTATATTTGCCTAAAATGGTAGGTGCTGTAGGCAGTCTGAATCCTGGTGTACTTTCGACTCAGCTCCATAAAACCAACATAAAAGTTAAATTGACTTCACACTGCCTGCAGATCCCACCTGTGACATGAGAGTCTTTTTCTAGAAAAGCTTTTCGCTATCTCAGATGTTTCACATTGTTTGTACCATGGTTATACAACGGCAGCTGGGGTACATCAAAGTGGTCATGCACGGAGTACCAGTGCCCATTCATACTTAAGAGTAAGTTCCAAAACATTCTTTCAGGCCAGGATTCTCCACAGTTATATTATATATGTCATTCAAAGCTGATCTGGAGGATACTCTGGCACTTCCATCTCCAGATGGTATCAAGGCTGCTCTTGCACAGCAACATTAAGGTGGGCTGTGAGGTCAGTCTGGTCTGCCAAAGGTATCTACCACTCTGGCAGAGAAATCTCTTATTTCTTTAATCTTGGTGAGAAGTTTGTCATCATGATTCATTCTCTGACAAATAAATGTGTCTTTGGGGCTTTGAAGTGGAAGATATTATATACCTGCTGGAGCTGAGCAATAGCACTGCTCAATTCCAGAGGAACCAAAGTACATTTCATACTGACACCTGACAGTAACTGCCTTCACCTAAATACACAGACTTGTGACCTGCAATAACTCTGAGTTTCCTTTGCTTTCTTACTAAGTGGTGGCTTTTCAGATATGCATAAAACTTTACATATGCATTACATATGTCTTCCCCTTATACAGGCACTGCATGACTTCCCAAAATTTCTCAATAGCAAACAAAATAGATCACTTATTTATTATGCATGCAGAATTTCAAGCTATACTAATTCCTGCACATTTTCCTAAGGCGAATGTTTTAAGATGTAAAGCTCCTTATACATGACCATCACAAAAACCTGTCAGTCAGCAACTAGATTTAACTTCAGGTAAAGTGGAAACACTTTCTTTGGCTTTGATGTGCCTTGCAATATACCAGAAAAAAATATTAGAAAAGATTACACTGATTCTGTTTCAGCCAATAGAATATTCACTGAAAGAGTTTACTTGGATCAACTGGGGAGGGGTAAGGTTGTTTCTTTTTGTAAATACACTTTTGACGTCCACAACACAGAACATCTTTCAGCAGTGTAATAGCACACAATAGACAAGAAATTTCCTCTTGATCCCATTGTAAACATGGAATCTATAGTTTCAGTATTTACTTGAGCTTTTATGTTAGCTGCATACTTTGATATGAGACATTGAATTTGAGCAACTGTTTAAAGTCAAAGTTAAGAGAGGGGAAGGAAATCAGAATCATGGCCAAGATTTCATTTCTGAAAGAGAAAAAACATCCCACAGCATTTCAAAAAAGAGCATTTTATTAATTTAACCATAGTGGATGGTATTTGTTCCTATAGTTACTCTGTGCCACCACAGAAGTCATTGCTTTTATTGGGGAATATGCAGAAGTATCTGCACAGACAGAGGACTTTAGAGTCCACTACAAGCACAATTCTGCATATTTAGCTAAAACTATTTTTCCCTTACAACAGAATTACAATACTTCTTTTTTTTTTTTTTGTTATTTATAATAGACTTAAAAATATCTTTTTTTTTTTCCCTGTCACCAGTAACATATTAGGAGTTTACTAACATAACATACTAAAAAGTTACTTCCCTGACTTTGGTTATGTCTGTGGATGTAAAGCAGATCATGAAGGTGGCAGCTGCTAGCTCACTTGATGTAGTAAGAAGGGGCAGACTGTAGCATTGAAAAGCATGAAGATCAAATCTTGCTAATAAGAAAGGATCTTACAACTTTTTGGCTTTTTTTTTTTTCCTGCCTTTATACACAAAGCTTTTCCTTGGGGGAGTAACTTGTGGAGTTTGGGGGGGACTATTTCTTACTTAGTTCAGAAAGTCAATCAAAAATTGTTTTGCAAAGGGAAAATATTATCTTTACCTGCCTCACCTTTGCCTCTAGATTCATTAGTCTGCACAGCCCTGCTGTCATTCAGGGCATGGGCCTGATGCACATGAAACTAGCTATCAAGTTGGAAAAATATTTTTAACTTTCTTTCCATAAATGCATTAACACATCAGAATATCCCAAATTATGGCAAAGACTTGGATAGAAATAAAAGATAGAAAGCTGAAAACGTGAAAGGCGATTGAAAGTTTTCTGAAGAAAGAATAGCATTTTGGTTCTTTATTTATACATAATCTCCCAGAGACAAGTCCTCTTTCATCATCACAGATGTTATGAGCAACAATAGCACAAAGAAGCAAAGAATAAACTGAATATTTTTATGATTAGTGTTCTTCTCACCATATAGCAAAGTTGCGATTTGCAAAATAGTTCCTACTTGCTAACCAGCTCAGCTCCCCCTCTAAATTCAAGTTAACTATTCAATTTACTTGCAAATTGAGTTTTGCTGGTTTGCCCTTCCCTCAGCGTTGCACAAGTACAGCAGTTCTGCGAGAACGAGGATTAAAAAGTCAGCAATACCAAACTGCTAGAAACATTTCAGTTGCAGAAATACTTTTTCAGTGATGTGCTATTTAACGCAAGTTAAAATGAATCAGTGGGACATTCTGTCCTGTGCATCAGAATTCAAGCCATCACTTGTCTTTTTTTCTGCGCATACTATATGACATGGAAATAACTGGAAATTAAAGAGTGATAATTTTGTTAACGTAGGTACAGTTTGCTCAAAAATGGAGTCTTATTTCATTCCTGGAACACGCCACTCCTACAAAACAAATTCTAACAACTTTTTCATAAAAATGTGCAAAATAGATGAGAAAATTTATAAAGGCTAGATATAGCATCAAATAAATATACTTTAAAAATCATTATTGGAAGATTAGATTATACTTGACAGAGATGCAAGAAGGCAAACAAGTTAGGTGAAATTACATCAGGTGTGGGACTGATAAAATATCATTGAAATTATGGGGAATGGAGAAAGAAAACAAGTAGCGAAGGAATCAGATGTGATTAAAAATCTGAGACTCAGCTAATAACAAAAATAAACCCAGTCTTTTGTTATAACGTGGCTTTTCCAGCCTACAAGATTGTTGCCTTCATTTCCATTTCAATATATCATATTCTCTTATTTCTGCAGGTCTCCTGCTGCAATCCTCTAAGGCAGAGACTTCACCAACTTACAGTAGCTACCACTAAGGCAGCTCAGTAGAAAGAATGCTATCTTTTTTAGTTCTACAAAACTCAATCAAAACATGCTTTTGTCTGTAGGAGAAATTTTTAAAACTCTTATGGCATCATGTATAAATGCGAATGCATGGTTTTCAAATTCTAAGTATAATACATTTCTCAACCTACCATACGAATACACCAAAGAAGAAAAGGGGTAAGTGATCTCACTCAAATAATACACTTTTGTTATGCCTGCCATGATATTCTGACAACAACTAACAAAGTGAGTATCTAAATCCTGCATATCTCATAATATTACTGTTGTTAATGTCTGTTAAGTTAAATATCTTTTAATGTAGATTCTTTTATTTGTGATGCAAGAGCTGAGTGCTGAAGTATGTGATGCATGGCTGTTAGTTCAAGCAGCCTCATCACTACAACACCCACAGTAAACAGATATGTACCTCTTGTATATCACACATCATGAACTACATGTCCAGGGCTATTTTAACTCTGGTAGAGATCAGGCTGCTGCCAGATGACATTCATTATGTTCTGCTTCCAAATATCTTAGGTATGGTTCAATGATAGATGTTAGGAGAACCCAATAGTTTGATATGCTGGATGATCATTCATAGTTTAGCTCTGTGGCCCTAAACAGCCAAAGAGAACCTAAGCCTTGACATTTATTTCTGTGTATGCAAACCATCATAGTACATAATCTTTTTCACAATCAAAATAGAATTCTCTATTTATCTGTGTATATTTAGTATATCTTTTTCTTTCTGTCCATTTTTCTTTCTTTTAAAGTTTCATTTTATTTCAATCTACATTCATGTTATATTTCATAAAATATAGGATTTACCAGATCAGTTCTCTTTTTAGAACATTACCAGACATAAATACTGTCCCATAAAAAGAGATATTACAAGCAGTATGCCTACCTTTCTCTATATATTCAAACCACTTCCCAAGGACTGCAAACCCAATCCTGTTCCACAGCTGCTAACAGGAGTTTAAGTCTTTGGACACAAGATTAGCCCCAAAGTCCCAGTATAAGCTCCCCAGCAAGGATCAAAGATACTGTACAGCACAATTTCCTGGGTTTGCCAGATTCACAGTGGGAAAAGGACTTAAAACTGCTGTGTAAGCTTACTTCCATGGTGTAAGAAAGAGCCAGGAGCTTGTGAGTCAGATGGAAGAAAACAAAGAAAGAAAATATTATCTGAAATCAAATCCCTCCCATTATTGGCTCTAAGGATATGAACTGATGGATAATCATTCCAGATAAAGCATGTATTTTCAAAGAGCAAAACCACTTTTGTTTCATATTTTTCCTCCCAGAAAGAAGGAAACCACACTTCCAAGAAAAAGTAGATCAGCTCCTGTAGATTGTAATGCTGAGCTGGGCTCCATCATCACTGGCAAGAGGAATGAGATGCCATTGGCCTGATAACTGTCAACATTTCAGACACACCTCATCAGTCACAGCTGATGTAATTCTCTTTGTGTATCTTTAGAAATAAAGCTTTTTTTTGAGCTCATCTAAGTTTGGCAGCTTTTTATAGCTCCATTTTTCTGAACCTAGTAAGAACTGGAGTTCTCAGTGCAGGAAAGACATGGACCTGTTGGAACAGGACCAGAGGAGGGCCACAAAAACGATCAGAGGGACTGTTGTGGTTTAAATTCAGTCAGTCAGTCATTAACTCAGAAACATGCAGCCGTTCCCTCACTTCGGCCATTCCCCCCCCCCCATCCCCCCCCCCCCCCCCCCCCCCCGAGGGATGGGGAGGAGAATCGGAAGAATGTAACTCCCATGGGTTGAGATAAGAACAGTCCAGTATCTAAGGTATAATACAAACCACTGCTGCTACCGCCAATAATAATAACGATAAGGGAAGTAACAAGGGAAGAGAATACAACTGCTCACCACCCACTGACCGACACCCAGCCCGACCCAGCAGTGATCTAACCCTTCTGGGTAACTGCCCCCAGTTCATATAGTGGGCATGACGTGCTGTAGTATGGAATACCTCTTTGGCTAGTTTGGGTCAGGTGTCCTGTCTCTGCTTCCTCCCAACTTCCCCACCTCCCTGGCAGAGCATGAGGCTCAGAAAGTCCATGGTCAGACTAAACATTTGAGCAGTAACTAAAAACATCGATGTTATCAGCGCTGTTTCCAGGCTGAAAGTCAAAAACACAGCACTGCACCAGCTACTAAGAAGGAGAAAAATGTCTGCTGCTGCTGAACCCAGGACAGGGATGCAACACCTTTCCTCTGAGGACAGGCTAAGAGAGTTGGGCTTGTTCAGCCTCGAGAAGAGAAGACTCCAGGGAGATCTTATTTCAGCCTTTCAGCACTTAAAAGGGGCCTATGAGAAAGATGAGGACAGACTTTTTTAGCAGGGCTTGTAGCAATAGTACAAGGGGTAATGGTTTTAAACTAAAAGAGGGGAGATTCAGACTCAATATAAGAAACTTACTTTTTTAAACAATGAGGGCGGTGAGGCACTGGCACAGGTTGCCCAGAAAGACGGTAGATGCCCCATCCCTGACAGTGTTTAAGGCAATGTTGGAGCCTTGAGAAATCTGATCTTGTTGAAGATATCCCTGCTCATGGCAGAAGGGTTGGGTTAGATGACATTTAAAAGTCCCTTTCAACCCAAACATTTCTATCATTCTATGATTTTTAGATGTAATTTGCTTTAGTCTAAGCTCACGTATAAAATTTTGCCCTGATGTGGGTCCTCAGATTGGAACAAGAAAGGCCAAACATAAATAAGCAGCTCTTCTTGTTATAAAAGAGGAATTCATACTCAAAAATAGAAGCAACTATTTGCACAATGGGATTTTTATTCAACACGTATAAAAATGAACTCATAAACAGAGAGGATGGACTGCAACATTGGTCAGCTGCTTAATTTGCATAGAGAATATGACCTAAATTTTTCCTCTCTCTTCCTTTACTTTAAAGCTATCGTGCAGTCTCAGGGCCATGGAAAACATCCAGTTTTCCAAGAGAAAACCATCAAAATTATGACTCAAAATCCAGAGGATAGACCCTGAAAAGCAGAAAGTGTGAAGCAGACTTCAAAAATGAACAAACACTCTCATGCCTGCCACATACAGACGGTGACCCTTCCTGACAATCCCTCAGAGTGCTTCATGTAGTTTGTACATACAGGGAGGCAGCAGATTACTGCTACATTATATGGTTTATGAAAATAGTATCTTGAACTGCCAGCAGCTCCACAAAGGAGCAAAGGATTAAAGGAGCAAAGGACTCAATGAGAAATCCTGACTGAAGATTCTGAAATCAGCATCACAAAAATTGAAGCATCAACAGCTTTTAGAAAATGGAAAAATCTTGAGCATGCCTGAACTTCTGCAAAGCTCAGGTATCTCAGCAAAAAGAAAACAGTCCCCAGTGAAACTGATAGGTAAGGTGCTTTCCTCACGAGGATTAAAGCTTATGAGTTATTCTTGGAGCAAATCATCAGAAAAGTTTAAAGCTGGAATTCTCAAGCTGCCACAGGGAAATAAAAGAAGTTCAAAGGAAAGACTGATAAATACAGACAGAGCAACCTTTAGAGGTCATCTGCTTTGACAGGCTGCTTCACAACACCTAGCAGTTGATCAGGTTCTGAACAAAAGATATAAAATTATTAAACTCTACAACCTTTCATAACGACTCCAAATGAAACAAACCCCTGTTCGTGGCATGCCTCAGGTGCAGGGCTCCAGTTTCAGCCACAAACTTCTGATTACTCAGCTTCATGTGTCGCAAGCCAACTGTCAGCTTACAAAAAGATTGCTGAAGTCAGTTCAGAAACATCTCAGTTTGCTCAGCCAAGCCCCAACATCAGCTATTTTTTGAAGCATGAAGCTGGTGATTTCAGTGGCACTGGCAAGCCATGCTCAGTGTCACATTAAAATGCACCTTCTAAAACCTGTGGGATAATCACAGCTCAACTCATCTACAAGTTACAGGTGCTGCTTAAACAGCAAGAGGTGAGAAAGAACCAAGAATTGTTTAGTTCTAGATTTGTGTACCCATCTAGTCTTTCTCCTGTTTTTACAGATGAACTCTTCAGTTCTGATTCTGTTATGCATCTTTTGAGAGGAGCCTTCTGCGTAGGCTTCCCAGTTGCGCACAGTCATGAGCCATTTAGCACCCAATCCAGGGTATGACCATTAACTCCAAAAATGACATGCCTTGCCTTCAGCATACTCTGAAACTGTCTGCTCGAGGGAGAGAAAGAAAAGCTGGGCTGAGTCCTCTGTCACAGGTAGCACAAAAGCCAGTACCTGGATCCAGCTGCCCAGCCTCCAGCCTGAGATAAAAGCCATCACCAGCTGCCAGCCCTGAAATTCAGATGGTAGGAGTCTTGGTTGCAGTGCTATAGGTTCAGATTTCAAGCTCTGCTACTGATAATATATGGGCATGGGGAAGCTGACACAGCAACAGGGCATATGATTTGCTCTTGTCTTTTGCTTTTCAAAAACAGACGTAGAATTACTGCATACCAGAGTTGCAGCAGGATTATGCTGAACAACTGGGTTGTAATGCAATTACATGGTCACGTATCACTTTTTTCCACAGGACGTCTGCCTCATTCACTGCACAAGAGGGACACATGTGCGGGTAAAATCAAGATGGCACGAGCAACTGTAAATCTGTCAATTCCTTAACAGCAAGGGGCTTAACTTTTCAACCTAAATAACATCCTTTTAACATCACATACACATCTCCTTATGTACAAAAGTATTTAGATAGAATTCTAGAGGAAGCAGCTATGCAATACCCCAACGCATATAAAATACTTGGTGTAAACACACTAGTGATGTTTGAGTCTGTTTCCAGGCACTACTACAAGTCAAGCTTGCATACTTGGTAGAGAAAAAACAAAGTCAAAAGCATATCCAGCTGGCCCAGAGCAATAACACTCACTCCAAGCAGATAGCAAAACCTGAAAGCACACCACCACCAAGCCACCACAAACTGTCCTAACACCAGTATCAGCCAGACAGCTTGTGCTCACAATGAAATGCTGCAAACCACAACAATTTAAGCATAAATAAAATAAAGACCTCCATCAAACACAGATTTGGAGGTTGTCTTACATCCATTTTTAATGAATTTCATAGTGTTTGTGTTTCTCATGATTCCTCAAAAAAATTGGTCAGATGGTTCCAAGTCAAACAAAATTATTAAAGGCTTCTGTGAATTTGAGAGTCTGTCCTACTTAACTACAGGTAAAAATCAGAAGTGCTGGTTTCTATACAGGTAGCACTTCATCATTTCAAGTTTTTGTAAGGACAGAAACAGTGGCAAGCTGCAGAGAGACATAATGCAGTAGCAGACCCTCTAAGTAGATCTGTATAAGCAACTCAAATGAAAAGGGGGACACTAATGATAATATCATCTAAGCTTCCTGACAGACCCCACAGCACAAAGACACTGGAGCATGATCAGAACACATTTCACTCCCAGTTCATAATACAGGAGGGCTTTCGTAGCAGGAGTCAGGACTAGGCTGAGGAATTCAGCCAGTCAGAAGAAATGGCTATGCCAGACATAGCAAATTGCCTCTGAGACCAATTTTAATTCAATTTATTAGATAAACATGGCCAGAGTCATGCAAGAGGTAGAAGGTAGAAACTAAAAACAATTCTTCATGGAAAATAAAAACACCATATGCAAATGTCATAGGGTATATTCATCAAACTTGACAATTGGGTCACAGCATCTCCTGATTTCAGGACACTGAACAAATACAACTATGAATTGATGCTAGATACATAATAAAATGTATTTAGATTGGCCTTCGCTGCCTCATCTTTCACCATATCACAATCCAGTTATCTCATAACAATCATTCTGCCATTCAGGACATGAAAGACTCTTTACACAATTGTCATTATACTAAACCATCAAATACACTCAGCTCAGAAATGGTAACTTCTTTTTCTCTGTTGTGAGGTCTGAGAACCAAGGCAGATAACCCTGATATAATCTAAAGTTCAGCATATCATATATTCTTAGGGCCCAAATAAAGATGGCTAATTCTTCCAGGTAATAAGAATCGGGTACATTGCTCCCCCTTACTCCTCAGCTGAGCTGTCATAATTTACAGTAGTGGAAGATATATTCTGAAATTTTATTAAAATGAACAATTTTTAATTTAAGCATGACACCCATCAAATTTTCTGATTCAAGATTGTGTTGCCAACTTTTTAGAGATGTTTTCATAGCAACATTACGTTCCCTCTCCTTTTAGCTAAACCACTTCTCCTAAGGTATATGTAGAAACTCCTGCTGTAATGCTCAAGCAAAAGCGTTCAAACACACATTTGCCCTGACTCTTGAAGATTCAGCAGTGCACCCACAGCATTGCTTTAACCATCCTATGATTCCATGATTCACGTTTTCACAGGTGCACACAAGTGCTGTTGTTCAGAATGCAGCTGACTAATAGTATGTACAGTAGCTTTAACCATGCAAAAAGATGGATGCATTTCTCTTTACCAGATAGAAGTTTATGAACAATAAAAATCAACATTAACTATAATAGGTTATATATTTGTATTCTTACAGAAAGATAGTAAAGCTGCAGACATCTGTGCCAACAGCTGTATTTTAACATGAAGACTATTTTAAACTGAATTCAGTTCTGATAACCGGAGCAAAAACATCTTTCCTATTTATGCCAAAAAATCTTTTCTCTTCTTTCTTCTTTTTTTAATAGAGACTGGCACTTCTAATGTCCTATTGAGCAATGGAAAAAAAAAAAACAATGTACACAAAGTCAAAGAGGTTTCAAGTCCATGTATTCTGGTTTATATTTCATATATTCCAATTTCCAACAGGGGGTAGCATTACACTTCTACAAGAACATTTGATATTTAAAATACACTCAGTTTCCCTACATTTGCTAGTCTGAGCTTCTTTGTACAATAGATCTGCTAATTTCCAGTCATTCTGCACCAAGCAAAAACCACTCAAGGAAGAGATTCCAGCAAAACTACCGTACCATTGAAAATAAGGCTCAGAAGGGGGCCAAACAGGTATGAGCATCCTAGACTTGATTCTACCATAGGGATAACAAGCACTGTGGTGTTTTCATCTTATTCTTCTTGCTCAGCATATAGGGGAAACAGGAGCGGCAAGGTGCACGTAGACTAAATGCAACACACCTCACATAATCCATTTCTTTTCTATTTTAAAGTTTGAGAGACTAACTGTGCCACTGTCATGGTTTAAGCCCCTGACACAGTTCATTCACTCACTCCCCCCTCTTTCTTCCCCCCAGCTCCCAGGGGGATGGGGAGGAGAACTGAAAGAATGCAACTCCCACAGGTTGGGATAAGAACAGTTTAGTAACTAAAGTATAACACAAACCACTGCTGCTACCACCAATAATCAAAAAAATCAAAAAATCTCAGTACTGCAGAAATACTTGTGAAATTAGGAGGGCTTCACACCTGAGAAGGGGTTTTCTACATTCTCTTAGAGCAGTACATCCCAGTAGAAACAAGAATTCTGCTGCAGCAGGAATATTAGCAGATTTCAGGATTTTAGAAGTCAATACAGGAGTCCTGTTTAGCATGAAGCTTGGAGAGACAATATAAATCAAAGGGACAATCATTAACAGAGACACGTATGTACACATGTTCTCAAAGAGATTAGGATAGCCTTGCTCTCCTGATTAGCAAAAGAGCTATTTATGGCAAATTTACACCAGAATAGATGTGCAAGACAAAAAGCCCAAAAATCTTGTCATTACTTGACACTGAGGCATCCCTACTCTGACGAGGAAAGGGGATGAGCTTTGACCAACATGCATAAGAGATATTTTACAACTTTTCTAAGAAAAATAGTCCTTATGCCACTGTACTGACAAGTATGCCAACATCGCAACTGTTCGTGTCCAAAAGTTGCTGAATAACAGAAAATTAATTACACCAATTATACAAAAGTACAAAAAGTATCCCTTTTACTCAAGTTTTCTGCCTGCAACAAGATTTAAAGTCCAAGACATCTATTCAGGAAGAGAAGGGATTATTTTCTGCAAATAGCTTAACTACAGCTACAGTGACAAGTGGTAAATGGAGAATGGCTGAAAGGTGAAAATATTTCAGAAGCTGGTAAAGTGAAATCTCAGCTGTTAGAGACAAATTAAACCCACCTCTACAGCTTTTTAGAGATGGAGAAAGTTCATATTAAGCTGTAATTGCCATTTTGAAGCATTCACTTAGGGTCTGCCCTATGAAAAGCCTTTCACTTCTACTTCCCCCAAGGAACATTGTTCCACAGTGTGAGCTTAGCTTCTGCTTGCACTAAAAATACACTTGGGCCTGTTTTGTAGCCGATGGAGCTGTGCCAATTTACATTAGACTAGTTATTTGATTCCTTCCTTCCAGCCCATTCCACATAAAGACATGAAGAAAAGGATCCTTGTTATAACCTGTGCATCCTGCTCCACACAGAGAGAACTAGAGTGGACTAAATTATGAGCCTATGAAGAACAAAAATCAAAGCCTTGTGATATGATCTTCGCATTCATTTTCCTTCTTTTTCAACTTCTCATTTACAGCTAAGGCTAGTCAACTTTTCCTAGAAAAAGTTATTAACAAGATAATCAATGAGTATAAGTAGAAAGAAATGGGTGGAATGAGAAGGACAAATAATGGAGAGAAAGCTCAAAATAGTAAAATTAAGACAAGTGTTTTCCTTTATCCCCAGCCCATCACTGAAATTATGGTTTGTCAAAGGTAATGAAACTATAATTAAGCTGCACAGCTTAAAGGATACAGATACTTAACTATGCATGGGGGCTGCTCACAGGCTTCTCCTGTATCAGAGAGCACTGCTATATATTATTAGGTATAATTATTTCTGTAGTTTTCCAAAGCTTTCTATAGTCGTTATCTCCATAGCACATGTGTTCTGTTTGACTTTATGTCTTAAAGAATGAGATGAACTGGCAAAGTTCAACTGGAAACATCTTCCTCGTGCTACAGAGGATTCAAGTATACAGTTACTAGCCTCAATATAGCCCACTTAGCACTTCTCTATCCTTGTAATAAACCAGATCTGCAAAAGGTTTATATTTCCTTATATTTTCCAGGCTCAAATTTCTTGTACATTCAAAATTGCTTCCAATCAGCATTGAATTAGCAGAGGATTCCACAGAATCCAGACTACTGCAGAGGATGTGGTTAGGGGAGAGGGAGCACAGTCAGAGTTCATGCCCCACTGATTCCCAGCTGTTGAAGCAGTCATTTCAGTTGATTGGCAGCTGGCTGCTGCAGTTTATACTGCGAATAGCTCAATATCCTCATGTGACAAGACTCAGGAGCACAAAGTCAATTTTAAAGCCCCTTTTCCATCTACCTTTTAGACCTTTGTGGGATTGAGCTGCTGCAGAAAAAGTCTTGAGGTCTGCTTTCTTTCATCTACACTGCTTTAGGAAAGTGAACATGGAAATACAGAAAAGATAACACCAAGGAAGAAATACAAGCAGAGCTTGTATGCAGTAAAGGTGCTTTACTACAGCCTAGAATCTGTATGTAAAACTCTGGTATTCACTTGCTCTATCCTGGCTGTCATTATCACATGGATCATGTTAACAGTTGCTTGTTTTAATCTTAACATTCTCCTCTCATCCGAGGAAGCTCAGTCTTTTACGCACACAGAAATTATGAGTTGTTAAGATACACTGATGCATCAAACTTCATCAAAAACAGCTTTTGACCTACAAAAGAAAATTAAAAATCATCACATCAAAATAATTTGCAAAATTGGATGTGATGCAACATACCTGTTCATAAGGATTCAAAAAAAGAATACATGAAGAAAAAGTAATACAGTTGAGTTTTTCATTCTTCCTCTGCTGTTGTTACAACTTGGCTTGAATTTCAGTCATATCCTCAAACGTGTTCTCGATATCTTGTTCCTTTTTGAATGCTGAAGAATTGCTTAACCCTAAGGCTAATCCCCGTGCTCAGAAAGAACAGATTTTCAACTGCCATGTTGTCAGTTGTAGATTTTCTGAATCCACTGAGTGCACAGGTTTTTGCATTAACAGCTTCTTTCCAGTGATTCTGCAGTTCTTGAAAGACACCATTCTTTGAGTTCAGCTTCACGGAAAAGAATCCTGTTGAAAGAACGTATTCAGTGCCATTGCTCTGTGATCTTTCATTAAATGGAAAATGGCTTTGAACTGATTGTTAGGTTATAAAAATTAGTGACAAAATTCCAAGCATTCAAGAAAAAAAAAATAACAATAGAGCAGCTGCTTCATTCTGGCAGGTTGATTTTCTTCCTTAGTTGTCTTCCTAATGTGTTCCTTTTCTGTCCACAGTTCGCACAAAAGCCAAACAACACTTTGTCTCTCACTGCAGTTTGGAAAACATCATGTTTACTATAATCTTTAGCACTTGGATAGAATTGTCCGCATCCAAAGTACTGCAGAAACACCATCCCAGCAATCTTGACAACAGCCTTAGGAAGTAAACATTATAGAGACACAGATATTATACACCAGGGTAGACCGAGGTAAGCTGGTCAGAGCCACAATAATCAAACCATAACTCAGATTTCTCAGATCAGTCCAAATTTCAAGCTTCTTACCTCTCTTGCACACCCCGGGATTCCCCGCCTATTTGATGTGAGACAGTGCCCAAAACACCATCATCACCCCTTTGCAGACTCCCACCAGAACTGGACAACTAGCTTTATAACACAGCACATAGGTTTGTAAAATGCAGAAACACGAAGCCAGGCAGGGCAAGAAAAGTAAAGTTTCGCACAGATTCTTTCTCTATTTCCTGAGGCCCAGAGCAACCAACCCCACTCTTCTACTATGGGACAGGGATTGAAATTTGTCCCTCAGATATCAGAGATTCATCTTATTTCTTTTAACACACATGCAGCCCAATTCTCTTACGAATCTAACATTTTAATTATGCTGATTTCAGTGGCTTTTAAAAGTGCCAGAGGAAAGCCTGCTAAGTCTGCAACAAGGCTTTTGCTGATCTCAGTGGGACATTTTGGTGAGGACTCCACAACTGCATGAGAGGTAAATTTGGTGGTCCTGTCTACTATGTGGATTTTAAAGAATTCCCTTTTATTTCTAGACAAGTCCCTAGCATTTCAGCAGAAGCTTCATAACTATGCATAGTAGAGCAATACATAAAATCACACGGCAACTTAAAAACAGCTCATTCTGAAAACTTTTTGGCAGGCGGTTATATACGAGAACAGAATATCCACATTTTCTAACTCTACAGCCCATGGGAAGCATTCATTCTGTTCTGAGCATTTAGATATTTTTAAGTGATTCATTCCTCAAATTGGTTTCAATGTATTTTTTTTGTTATTCAGCGGGTTTGTTGCCACACTTGCAGTTTTCTCGATAACAAATGCCAAAACCACATTACCCGCATGACAATGTTGTTGTCATATTATTAAACTTCACTAAGCCAATATTTGGAAAAATTATTTGCTCTTTATGCACGAAGTAATACAACTTGGTATAGGGTTCCACAGTTATATTAGAAACAGTAAGAATTTGCTTACATCACAACCTCTACACAATCAATACCTTAAGGTTCTAATCTTAGTGCAAGTCCATATGGGATATTATCAGCCAGACAGTAAGTATTTCCATAGATATATTGAAATACTAAATATATTGGGCATCTTGAATTGCCAAAACTAATTCCACTTATATGTCTTGCCATGGGTTGTGGACAAGTTTAAGCACTGTTTGTGTGATTGTGTTGGAACACATTTCATCCTTCTAATTTGCATACTTCCAGTTTTAAGTGCCTCTGTCAAAAGGGGCTGGTGGGAAAGGCTGCATCCCTACTGAGCACCTATTTTCAATCCTCTCATCTACTCACAGTGAGCCGCTGTCAACCCTCCAGACATCCCGTCCGCATGATTGCTATCCTACTGACACTCACCAATTCCTTCTGAGCCGCGCAATTACTCTGATATCAGTGACGGTTAATCAAAACAGAATATTTTCCACATAGCCTTTTGTCCATCATCTTAAAACTAAAATGTTGGTAGACATGACAAACATTTTGCAGAAATACAAGTCAAGGAATTGAGGATTTTTAAAATAGCTTTGTTTATGAACTTGTGGAAGGAGATGAACCACAGGGGAATCAAACCTAGGAATCTTAATCCAGGGCTGGTACTGGAGTTATTTAACTTCCTGCTGAGTCCTGCTCAATGTAATTCGTGCTTTCCTAATGTCTTTTTGTGATTTCTTTTTCCTCCAGGTGAATTTTACTTTTTCCCTTCTAGAAAATGAGGGTAGAAATCATCTGCTAACACTTTATAGGATTCTGTAGAATTTTTCCAGAAGGACATGGATTTTTATACAGAAAAAAGAAGACAAAGGCAGGAAAAAAAAAAGCCTTCCATTTTCCCATCTTGGCCCCATTTCAAGCAATCTGATGAGTCTCTTTACAACTGGATCAAAAACAAAAGCTCCACAAGCACTTCATTCCAAATGGAGTAATTTTTTCCAGCTTTTATTGTCAGATTCCTCTTCCTTCAAAACATTTCTTTATCTCTCTTCTGAAAAGCTATTGCTTCCAAAGAAGAAGTAGCCATCATTTGCAGTAATAATAAAAGCTATTATCCGGTTTGATTGTATTTAGGAGAGGAAGTAGATCTTCTCATTTGTTCATTCTGATGTGTATAGAAGGTCAACACCATGTTTTATCGATATCTTCACTGACTCTCTGGCAGAAAAGCAATCCAGCTACACTTCTGTTTAGTACAGAAGAATGAATCCTACTGAGCTACGTTGTCTACGTTCCCCTCTGCAGGAAAGATGCTCTCTTCTCTTGACATTATTTTCACTTCACTTATCAGTGTTTCTGTGGCAGGCACATCTTTTCCCATTGCAGACCATAGGCTGTTCCATTTAGCGCTTGATCCCAAGAAGTGCTGAGAGCTTAATTCTTGTTATTCTGAATTCAGATTAGAATCCTTTATTCTTAGCTGAAACACTGTGGGGATTCTTCCACAGAGTGTATCATCAGTATTATTTTTTAAGGTAAGAGGAAAGGCAGCCTCCTACAAGGCCAAAAAAAAAAGCCAGATCCGCACAGTTCTGACAGGGTTGGCATGTCTTGCATTTTATTGTGATATCTCAAATCCAAAGTCAAACACATTAAAAGTTACCTCCTCCGTGCAAAGCTTTGGAAGAGCCAGATCAGTTATATGAGCCCTTACCAGCAACACCAAAGTAAAAGGAAGCTGGGTCTCTTCTTGATTGCTTGGGAGTGAAGCCTATTGCCAAGCATTACAATACTGTACAAAATAACAGTGGCAAACTGAGAAGAAAACAAGATCTTCCTTCCCCTGTGGACTTCCAATAAGCAACATCTCAACACAGTGCATGAGCAGACCCAACAGCACCTTAGTAAGAGGATGGCGGCTAATTCTGTGACAGCCTTGGGATCATGGCCAAAGCTACAAAAAGGAAGACAAAACAAATCAAGCTCTAAGCCTGACACTACACCCACCTGATTTATGCCACTTTCCTCTGCCAGTTTCAACTGGAGAGCATACTGGTGCTCCAGTTTTTCATTTTCACAGTGCTATGCACTTCGGTCAGCACAACCAGCTCCAGAAATTACTGCATTTCATTGTCAAAGACAGCAGTGACCATGGATTTTTTCTATTTCAGAAAAATGTTGTGGGGAAATTGGTGTTTGTAAAGATGTCTTTGAGGCTCTGAAAAGCCAAAAGAATAACATTACTTTATTGTAAAAAATTTCAGAGCCTTTTACAATAACATTAATGTAAGAAAAATGCCAGATTGCCAAATCATTTTCCAGTGCTGTCACCTCATTTAGTGGTGATACTGCTATGGAAGACGTACCTCACTGCAGGTTAATGTATCACAGTCAGGACTTAAAGAAAAACAATTGGAATTCAATCTTAAAAGAAGAGAGCACAAATTCAAGTTTTCCAATTCATGCCAAAAGCCAGTAATACCCAGAATCAATGATCAAAGCATATGAGAGCCTCACAAACTCAATCATTCAGGTCAATAATACTGACAACTGACTTTTAGATTCCTCTGAAGCACAAACTGTTCCTGTTACAGTTTTAACAGCATGTGTGTTACCTAACTGCCCAGAGCTCTGAGGTTAGAGCAGAAAAACAAGTAGAAACAATTCTGCAGAAGATGACAAATGCATCCTCTCAACTAAGGATTTAGATAGCCTGTAGCTTTTTTGAAGGTGGGAGGAAGCATAAAATGTTACAGCATTACGCATCAATACTGTAAAAAAAAAAATCTTCGAAAAGAGATTCAAAAGGTGTATAATTATGATAATCGTGTTCCTATACTTTTAGAGAAAGCAGGGAAATAAACATGCTATGAGATAAACACACAAAGCTTTCAGTCTCCTGGGAAAAGAAGTAATGGCTCAACAGAAAAAAGATAACTACATTAAAGTTGTATATAGCAATATATTGTGGTTTCTTTGGTATCTATTTTAATACTATATTAGAAAAGTACCTGATTAAAAGCTAAAAAACCCTAAACATTCCCAGTTACATGGATGTAACAATGTAGTTTGCAGCTTCTATTTCTTGAATCTCACTAAACAAGTTTACGCCTTATAGGACTTCTCATTTACCACTTGCAAAAGCAGCATCTACAATGAAAGGAGACACACCAGCTAAAGCCTGGGTTAAGGGTTTTATACAGGATTTGGAAGACCAAGCCTGTATTCCCAACCAAGTTACAAGCTCCTCATGACCCTGGTTAAATCAGTCTAGGCAAGACCACAAAACAGACCTCAGTGCAAGACATTCTTTATTGTTCAAACCGCTTCTCTGCCTGAGGACACACCAGCCTTGCTCTCTAAGGTGTAGTCTCTACCTGGTCTACAATGCACAATGGAAACACAGATATTCATAGTAGCTCCATATCTACCCTGAGACTTTGCACTCACAAAAGGCTGCATGTGATTATTAAGCCCTGCAGTGACATGACGCTGCTTTATTAAACAAAATGAGTAAAGTTCCTGCTCAAGGATCACAGTACATAGATGCCTTCCTTTAAAGTTGTAATGCAAAATAAAATGGTTTCTACAAAACAGACTAAAAGAGGCAAATTCCTTATCAGCTGAAGAAAGCAACTCCCCATTAAACAGAGATCTACATTGCCCCAAGGCAGGTACCAGATTTCCCTGTAGTGTATATGAAACAGTTCTTAGCCACCCACCACTGTGGATCCTGCTACCTGTCAAAACCCTAACCTGTTTTGGGCATGCTGTATTTCTGCTTATACATTGTGAGATTCAAAATCTGAGGCATATAGTTACTGTGGTAGTAGGAACTATACAAATACCTCAAGGGGGATTTATGTAGGTCAGCTCCTAATTTGGGACCATTGTCTCCAAGGAGGGTTTGGTATTTTTAAATTACCTACTGAAGTAAGTGGCTGAATACAAACACAAGATTGATGATAACAGCCACACACAAACTGACTTTCTTTTCTCCTCTATCATGGCAAATTAACTACCAAAGCAATAATCAAGACTAATTCCACATACATAAGAACTCCCACTGACACAAATATGAGTTTAGAGTGAGCTAGACATACATAAAAATCATTTCCACTAATAGGCACATTTTGAGCTGTCAGCAGTGATTTGAGTATAACACTAAGTAGTGTGAAGAGACAGCCATAATCATTCCATATTAATTCTAATTGCAAGAAGATGAAGGTCAGGGGACAAAAAAGCAAAGCAAAACTAAAAGCAGTATTCGTGAGATGGAAAAGGACAAAACCAGTTGGAAAATAATTTTATTTTTCAGACTTCTAAGAAAATTTACAAACAATGGTGGTGTAAAAAAGCACCCTATAAAAAAAGTTGACAGAATTTCTCAAACTATAGCATCAAATGAAGTTACAGAGCAACAAGCGTACAGTGAATTCCTATTCATCAAAATAGTATTTGATAAGTAGTTGAAAATGTAATAAGTCTAATAATAAATCGCTACAGCTTACTCAGAATTCCCATAACAATCCAACATTCTGAGTTTAAAATATACTTACAAAACATAATGAATTCATCTCTCCAATCATCTATAGCACTGAAATTGCCTAGGCAAAAATTACATAGCAAAAGCACACCTTGTTTAGTTAGTAAAGAAGGACATCTTGAGCACACTACAATAACATACAACAGAAAGCAAAACACCCTGCATGTCCAGTGCCTAATGTGAAACACAGTATAGAAATAATATAAACAATATTTAGTGACTTTCTACATGCTGGTTCTATCCTTTATCCAGAGTGAAACAGGAAGGCTTCCTTGCCCTATTTCTGTTTGAACCTTGGCACTTTCTCAGGGTATGCTCTCCCTATGTTCATCCTCATTCTTTTTATATGTGGAGCAGGTGGCTCCTAAGTAAGTCAATCCCAATCACAAACACCACCATGCCTCCCACTTATGCAAGTCTTCATCCTGCAACCTGCCTCCAACTCTTCATATGCTGAACTCCAAAACACACACACAACATGCCCAAATCTAACCCTAATTTGCCAAAATTTACATGCAAGGCAAAAAAAACCCCAACATTTTTATCTTTTATTACTGCCATAGACTTTCCTCAACTCAGGTAAATCACTTTAAATAGCAGGCATTTAAAAACCATCAACACAATTTAATTAACAGCTTAGCCTGAAATTGCAAAGGAACTCCAAACACTAAAGCCTTCTGAACATGAATTTGAATAAATGTAAAAAAACTGGAGCCTTCATTAATCCATAAATCAACTCCTCCTAACCCTAATTACTTCTTAAACATATTATGCTCAGAGCACAAAGAATAAGAATTATTTTGTAGTTACAGCATATGGATTTGTGCTTTCACTGTATTCATCATGAGAAAAGCCAAAGACCGTGTCCATTAAATACTGTTAAAATAACTCTTCTTGAAAATTAAGAATCCAGGACAATCCATCAAAAGGTTATTTTTTCCTTTCAAAAGAAAAAACAAACCCTTGAATCATCCTATTTAATCAGACTTCTTTCCCAACTGCTTACAAATGGGTAGGAAAAAAAAGAAGCAGCAGATGTGCATATCTCATACTAAAACAAGAGTAAGAGGGTTACACTAAATTTGTTTAAATATTGGCAATTCCTGAAATTCTTGCCAACTGATACTATTAGGGCAATTAGAAACACCGTGAAACATGACAGCACTATGCAATGAAAGATCTCTGTGTGTATGTTGTTTGGGTCAACAGTCAGTTATAGAAGAAGTGACATAATATAGCCTGCAATGGCTTTGAAGATATACATTGGAATACTCACTTTCAGCTTCCTGTCTGCCACAGGTATCAGAGTAAACTCTGATAAGGTCATGTCTAAACTGACAGTTCAGACCACTCAGAAACATTTAGATTCTGTGAGCTAACTGTACCTTTACTAACTCTTTCCTCGCTGCCTATAACAAAGCCATCTTGGAGCTTCCTGATCCCAGAGCAGAACCCTTCCAGGAATCAGTCTTGTGCATCTTTCCCAACTTCTCTCTAATTACAGGCAGCAGAGACAGGAAGCCATCAGTAGATACACTGCTGTGCATCCTTCTGCCGACACCACACAGAGAGCAGAAATGGGAAGCTGAATTAGGCTAGGGGGCTAGTGAGGGCCTTTGGTGCAGATGGCTGGCAAGAACAGTCTTAGAAAGGAACTGGTCATCCTAATGAAAGTGTAGCAAAAACTTATAAGGCCTCTCACACAAGTGTGTGAAGGCAGTCGATACAAATGCATGAAACACTGCATTAAAAAAAAAAATTCCTCAAGTTTATAAGCTTATTTTTTTCATAACTTACTATACACTCAAGCCCTTTTCATTGATTTATGTAATCTCCTATGCTCAACTAAGATGTATGCACGTCAATGGCAGTATTTAATTCCTCAACCAAAAGTCTCTCTTGTTGAGTCCCTGCTTCACCCACTGTCTAATTTGAGCACTCCCTCTAACCTTCCCAGCCTTTCAACAGCTCACCAACACAAGCAGCTTTGCTGCCTTCTGGTTTAGTAAATACATTCAAAAAAAAGTCTTCTCCGGAATGGGTAAAAACAGATACTTTTTTTTTCCATGCAATGCATGATTAATATATGAAAATTACTGCCATAAAAAGCCAAGAATTTAGCAAGGTTCAAGAATAATTTATGAGAATAGCAAAGTCATAGTAACAGTTACCAGCAAACATGTTTAAGAAAGGCGTATGAATCTCAGTACTTTAGTGTTTAAGTCTTTATGTGACTGGGGATCAGAAATAGTATTCCCTGCAAATAAACTACTCTAGTAGTAGACCACTCATGAGTTTTTGTATCCTCCTCTAAAGGATCTGTCACTGTCCAGCTACAATATTGGATTAGTTGATCCGCTGTGGATTGCCATGCTGACTTGACAATCTTCTCTTTCCCCAGAGAGAAGCTTTGTTAATCTGGCTTTTCATGCAAGACATGCTTAAAGTACAATGATAAAGAAAACAAAAACATCAATAATATAAAAATATGCCCTGTGGTCACCTTAAGAGCAGCACATACTATCATAGAATCATAGAATATTTAGGGTTGGAAAGGACCTTAACATCATCTAGTTCCAATCCCCTATTTGACCTCCCTTCTTTTTTCTTTTGAAATACCAGTAGCAAGGCAGATCAATGTCCTTCATGCTACATTACTATTATATGACAAATTCAACCCTCTCAGTGCCTGTAAAGCTTCTATCTCTGTCACTATAAGCCACTCTCATAAACCCAAAGCCAAAATTGGCCAATTTAAAAGCAATGATTGATGGCCTATATGGGTCAATGTTTTCTTGATGAGGCACTGATTTTGAGGAAACCGCGTGCTAAGCCTCTCAACTTGAGCATAAATAACATAGAAGTTATTAACTGTTCAAATTATAAAGGAAGCAATAGCACTTATGACCTGTAACTTAAGTCACTTTAAATTAATCATGCTATATTAAGTAAGGCTCGTTCGCATCTGCTCGGTGTTAGGTATTTACCTTTAGTCCACCACAGATTGGACAAGCTGAAAAAAGAGCTCTTGTCATCCCGAGGTGGGGGCTACATGTGTCACAGGGGTCAGCTGAGGGCCCACCAGGAGGTGACAACTCACTACTCTTGGAGTCTGAAACCTGTCCTTGTGGTTTTGTGTCTGACCACCTCGAGACAAAATCCACATAGGTCTCATCACTCAAGTCTTTGCTGCTTTCTGCCAGTAAGGATGAAGGCCTCCTTCTGTCCTGGCTGTGCTCAGGTGTCCTCCGTGCTTCCAAGTGTGGTAGTAGCAGTTTCGGGTCACTAGCACCTTGAGGCAGCAGAGCCTGGTCCTTGGATAGCGCGGAATCTGTGCTTTTCGGTTGCACATCTTTGGAAGCTGCCTGTAACAAACTCCTGGGTATATCATAAATGTGCCTGAGAGAGCTGGGAACCTGATACTCTGACCCTGCACCTCTGTGGGGCTCGCTGTGAGGACAGGTACATAAACTCTGATCCGAAGGAAAGTTCAAAGGCAAGCTTAGCAATGATCCAAACTCATCACTGTGGCAAATGTCCAAGCTCCCAGCATAGGAGGAGAAGCTTCCAGAATAAGAAGAGTGACTACCTGTAGCTATCCCACTGTCAGAAGAACTCTGGCGACCTATTTCCTGTAGCTGTCTGGATCTGAGGGGCTTTGGAGGTGGTTTAGTGGTGCCACGTGCCCCTTCTGGAAGGGTCTTTTCTTCCCCAAGATGAATGCCCTTTGCAGCTGCCAGTCCATGACTCTCTTGAGAAGTGCTGGCTGAAGACTGCTCAGGCCAAATTGTCAACCTGCTCCCAACACTAACATCTGAGTGGCTGGTATCTGAAGATGAGCTTGAAAGACTTCTCTCATCTCCTAGAAAAGCAGAACACACATCAATCTCACTTTCAAACACAATCAACAGCTTGAAGCATTGCAAGCATTAACAAACAGCAAAGGACTCTGAGATTCCATCTGCTTTTTGTAAGGGGAACTTCTGTCAGAAAGCCACAATTCCTGCAATAATTCCTATCTCTAAAGGAAAAATAAAATGCAATAGTATGTAATCTTGCCATAACTCTACCACACTGCGGAACATAATGAATTCAGGGTTAAATTTTTAGAGCTTAAGCACCAAGTTCTTCCCTTTTCAACCATATTTTGTTTCTGGATAGTTAATTGGCTTTATTTTAGATACTCCTATCTTAAATCACAACGAATAGTCACAAAGTGCTATGCTCAGAATAGCTGAGGATGCTCTGAAGAAAACCTTGTTACTGTAATACAAATCCATACGAGACATTTCCATGTTTATATATGAGCCATATCAACCAATTTATTATCTCATTTGTACTTTATTTTCTCTATTTAAATCTTATCTGAATGACAAAGTGAATGTTAGAGACCCAAAAATAAAATCAAACTTAAGACTGTCCTGTTCTCTCCTCTGAGCTTTCCTACACCGTACTTCTCCGTAATACCCATACCAAAACATAAGTACACATCATTGTAATGAACAAAAATGAAAATACTACTATTTTTTTTTTTACATACAAATGATGGCCCATGAGTCATTTGTGCGTATACTGCAAGGGTTTGGTTTTATATTCTCACTGATATTTGCAAGGAGGGCACTTCTGCAGGTAACTGTTGCTACCCAAGACAGACTATGAAAGAAAAGAGTTAAACATTCGCATGAAAGGTCATAACCACAAAAGCCAAATATCACACAAACATGCACAGAAAAAACAATAACCCACCTTCTATTAACAACAGACACAGTCAACAATGTTATTTTCTTCCTTCATAAACCTTCTTTGCATAAACAAAGGCTGACAGAAGGATCATTTTGTAGGTATTAATTCTAATTCATTTTATTCATTTTGAACCTTGGGCAGTAAGTTGCCAGACAGCATAGAAAGGAAAAGCTTCCACTACAAACTGTGACCTGAGCTCCTGGAGTTACTAGGCTATTTTTATTCTCACTTGTTGAGGGAAAGTTTAGAACAATTCTCCTGCTCTTCACGGAGTAATTCTTGATATATGTTGTTACACAATAGCAATGCTTATACCATGAAGTCTAATTCTTTCTTTTCCCCCAGTGCCCATTGCATGACGCTGGTTTGTGACCCCTGTGCTAATGTAACTTCTGAGATTAAATCATACCGCTCTCTAAAGAGAATGTTCAAGTTACAACAATATTAGTGTATGTCTCAGCAACATGCCCAGAAGTACAATTGTTAAATTGAAGTTATTTTGCTTAAAAAACCCATCTATTTTCATTTAAAAAATAAGACTGTTGAATTTATTTGATCCCACTTCTCTTAGAAAAATATTTTAGGCACTTTAGAGCTCTGGAAGGGATGCTCTCCCACAGACTTGAAGAAAATGCTCTAATTCTGTAGAACTAGATGTTCTCCAAGGCAGTGGTAGAACCTTTGTCTTCAGATTCAGGCAAATGCTTTGCCACCAAACCTATGGGAACAGTCTTGGTGTTATGATATATCCCACAAACACAACTATTTAATTTTTCTATGATAAACTCAAAGATCAGAATATGAAAAACTTTAGGATCCTCATTCTCTGAGGAGTATAACATTCTTAGGAGAATGTATCTGAAGTTTGGGCCATGTTTCCTAACCAGAGTGAATGAATTAAAAAAAAAAAAAAGAAACAAAAAAAAAAACACCAAACAAAACAAAACCCTAAGAAACAAAAAAAACCCAGACGGACAAACGGAACCAACGAAGCAACCAAACATGCTTCTCCATCAAGTCTCATTTGTTTTCCATTAATCTAGTCAAGCCTAGTAGTTATGTGCTAACCAAGAAAAACCTCAGGAAGTCTCAGTGTAATTTAGTCACAAACAAATTATATAGCAGGGTCAAGACTAAAGTAGCCATGGATGTGCATAGAGGCACATAAGTAAGAGCCTGAGGATCTTTCCAGGGCTGTTTTCATGTTCATAGGCTTTAGAGTCAAGAGCAAGGCAGATGTTTTGAGGATCTAACTTCTGCTTTAAACAATTCGAATGGCAGTTCAGGGCATAGGCCCTTTTTGCAAATACAGTGCAAGACACCAATTCTACTTTAATATATAAACAACTCCAGAAGGAACATGCACAGACAGCACCATAAAGAGCAAGAATAGTAGCACTTAGAAGCAAAGCATGGGAGTCCTAGGTTTCACAACAAAATCTGCTGTAAGCCTGATGTGTGAACTACACAAGTCAGTCCATCTCACAAGCTGGAGTGAGTCCAGTACTTAAGCAGATATCAAACTTGACACAGACAGTTCTTTGAAAGCTACGCATGCACAAATTCAGTAAGATTCAGCATACTAATGGATTTTGCTGTTTTAATAACATTTGATCCAAAACTCACTCTGCTCAGTTGAAAAACTCCAATCTACATCAATGGACTTTAGACAATTCTGTTAAAGGACCACCCCACAAGCAACAGCAGCCAAATCAAATATCTTGACCATTTTCCATTATTTTTCTTTTAAGCTCAGCTTTTTATAATTATATACACATGGTCATTTCCAAAACCTGGGGAGGAAGGAACACCATTTATCTTTATTCAATTAAAGATATTGCTTACCTCCACTGCCCTGGCGACTTGTATGGGACAGCAAGCTCAAGCGTTTTTCTAATTGCAAAGCTTCATGGGCTAATCTTTCTTCTGAATAGGCTGGATTTGGACTTGGATCTTTAAAAAGAAATAGAAAAAAGTAAACAAAAGAGAAGAAACATAAAATATATAAAAAGAAGGAAAGAAAAAAAGAATACTTATGTTGGATAAGAATGTTAGCTATACTTATGTTCTCATGTTTGATCTCCTAACAGAGGAAGGGAAAATGCTCTTTGGAAAATGTATGGGACAATCTGTTTTCAAGCACACCCTGGGCAAATGCTACATAATAAGTTATAATTTTAAGTATCAAAGGCACTCTCAGAGGTTATGCCCAATGTCTATAAGAGTTACCACCAGAGACAGAACCCTGAAGAGCACAGCATCAAAGGCAATAGCTACAGGGAAAATTAACATGTAACGGGTCTAAAGGAGTTGAAAACTAGTATGTGACCTGTAAAATGTGTCCTGACTTCACTGAATTCCTTGGGAATTCTATCATCAAGAAAGACCAAATTTTTCATCCCACAAATTTACAAATCTATATCATAAACTCAAGAGTCATAGTGATTAAACCACCTGATACCTTCCAATCCAGATCACCTATTGACAATGACAGTGCTTTCAAGTTTGATGTTCAGGTCGTTAAGTTCAGAAGTCAGAGATGAAATAAGTAACCTGGTGGTTCTCTGTCTTCATGTTGAATGTAAAAAAAACTCGTAAAACATACTATCAGGGACTTTCCCATGTATTTCAGTGAGTTTGCCATTCCAGCTGAAACTACTTCACTGAAGAAGGCTCATTCTATTCCAATAGAAAGACCAAAAGTTAAACAGAATGTGGAAGAACTTTTGCCAGTAAAACAGCCCAGTTTTCTCTAAACCATTTTGTTTCTAGGCAGGCGCAACAATAAAATCAGATGTTGGAAATAATAATAACCATTATCCCAAGAGAAACCTTACAGATTTCTTCAAACAGCACTGAGAAGTGTGTCATGTAGACCAGTGGCAACAGATATGGTCTGCTAGCTTGTTCAGCACCAGGAGTTTCAGTAACTCTTAATTACATAGAGAAAGTAATTAATGACATAAACCAGATTAGCTTCCTCACAACTGCTGCTCTTGTATATCTGATCAATTGAGTAGTAGTAGCAGCATACCACAAAAACATTTAATTACTGAATCATTTAATAAGAGGGAAAAAAAGGCTACACATTGCTGTGGTTGTGCAAGTAAGACAAGAAACAGTTGAAATTATGAAAGAAAAATAAATCATTTTCATTCCAGGTCTTTCAGTTTTAAAATACTTGGGTTTGATGTTGTCAACACAGCAGTCAAAACAAGCTCACAATCAGGGGAAGGAGCACTGCCAGGTGAGCTGAAGCTCCTTGGGAGTCCCTAAATTATTAACTACCTAAGAAACAAGCTGACACAACTCTGCTCCCTAACTATATTTCACTTTCTGATCTGCCCTGGATAGATCCAAGTGTGTCACAGGAACAGAAGTGACAATACTGAACTTTCTTTCCCATGTAAAGGGGGTTTCCATCTTTAGCAGCCAGCAGTCTGGGCAACATGAGCAGAACGAGCCATACACACGCACAGTCCTCCTAAAACAGCATATGTTGGAAATCAAAGATGTTCTAACAGGGACAAGGCAACAATGATTGTGACAAGCACAGTTTGTGACCTCTGTGTGTCTCAGCTCAAACAGTGCTTGATTTCAGTGTCTGACACATTCTAAAATTAAGGAACAGAAGACTGTTTGATATGGGTTTTGTTGTTAGGTCTTCATTCTTATTTCCATTGCAATAGAATTCATAATAAACATGACTAGTTCAAACCTGCGCAACTTAATAAAACTGTGTAAGCTTACTCAAACAAACCCCCAATGTTTCCATATGGACCTTTGCCAAAGAAAAATACATGACTTGGCCACCAGCACCTATGGTGCAACCCAGACAGGTCCATGCAAAGATCAGCTCAGTAGCATACAGCGTTACAGGCTGCCACTTGAATCTGTTTTTTAATGTCCTCTGTTCCAGCTACTCTGCTGTATCAAGTTAAATGCCTTTATGTCCAAAAGGGTTCAACAAAGAAGTTCTATGGGCACTTTGAACAGAAAGTTGGCATAACAGATCAGCAAATTAGTCTAACCAAGATGCAACAGACACTAACTCTTCCCACAGCAAAATCTGTCAGTAGGAAAGATCATTCCACTTTCCTCAGAATATGTTTACTTGATAAATATAGATTTTAAGAACATTCCTAGGGCACATACACGACTATTGGGTTTTTAGTAACTGATATCCATCTTACAGACAGCAACAGATATATCTAAAAAGACCTTGTCAAACAACTGATCTTGCAAAAACAGCCTATAATAAAATACAAGATGGGAAGGTAGGAAGGAAGTTGAAGCAAATCAGTAAGTTCGTATTTCACATATTTAATTGATTCTAGAAGCCATTCTCTATTAGCTACACAGCTACAGAACACAACTAATCTCTAGGCATACTGCCTGTCCAAAAGAACTGATAATTTTTTAATCAAACTTCCCCTTAAGGACTGTCTATGTATAAAAGGTGGATATAAAATTAGGTCCTTAGTTATGTGCTGTGACCTCTCATTTCCCAGTTTTGTGGAATATTGATTAGACAAACCCTTTCTCAACAAAGCCAAGGAAATACCTAGAGAAACAGTTTCAAAACCTGCCGAACAAATACTGACTTTAAGTCTTAGGCAGATATTAAAAATAATTGTCCACCAGTCTTTCCAAAACCTTTCATTTGCTCTGAACCTTCTCTGCTAATAAGCAAGGCCCCTATTATGGAAAACATACACAGTACTATTTCCCAGAATCATGAGGTTCTTATACAAGTATTTCTGGTTACAGACTATCACTCACTAATCAAAAGGTTCTGGTACAAGATGAGACTAAGAACTGAAGTCACAAGCAGCAGCTTTTTAGAGACCAGTCCTTTATGGAGGGCACACAACTTATTGCATCCTGTCACATGAGGGTAGAAATATGGCCTAAAAAATGATACAAGCGAGGAGATTTTCAATGGTAAAGTTGGATTTGTTGGCATCATCCTATACCTTCTGCCATGCACAATACAAAGCCTCTAAATAACTGCATAGTAATTTACTATATTACTAACTTAGGAAGACAGGAGCAGCATGACCAGCACCAAGGCAGCTGTTCAAGGAAGTTCAGACAGCTTCTTCCTACACAACATCCTGCAGTAGCTCCAACTCCAAGAGCAATTAGTACCTTCATTTCCCAAACTCTTAACGAATGTATCCCATAACATGATTTACCCACATGGAATTTAGGCAGTCAGATTCAGGTCTTTCAATTAAGAAAGTGTGTTATCATTTTCCAAACTAAAATGGATCCCTTGCTATGAAAAACCATCTTTCACGTGAGGCATTCATCGAAATCTTCTTAAGGATTTGCTGCTTAGGGACAAAGCGAAAGGATTACATCAAATCTGGCTGGACTTAAAATGCCTTTGATGGTGATTTTATTTTTGTATTACGTTGGTGGATATTCATTATAGCCACATCAGCTGCTCATCGTGGGAGATTTTGGATACTTTGGTAACATACAAATAAAGTGTCACAGTAATTCAAAGCGCCAGGCTTGTTTAGTAAGCACCTGTCAGTAAAAAATGCGTTGTATCCAGTTAAATCGGCAACTACCTAAGATATGCTTGATTATATGCATCTTTAAAATACAGCAATGGTTAATTACTTCATTAAAAAGTTAGATAAGTTAGGCTGAATATCTGCCCTTTCTATCTTTGTAACTGTAGGCACATTTGCAAATCACGCCTGGACCCTTGCTTTCATGCTAACATCTCCACACCTTGTAAGATGGAGGAATGAAAAGATGTCCTAAAAGTATGAGAAGGATTTACTTGGTACAGATACTGCAGAAGGCAGCCACAGAACTGTCTTGCAATGGCCAAAGGTGTATCAAGCTTCAACATAAAGAAAGAGCATCAGATATATCCTCAGCAAGCAGCACTACACACTCCAGTCCATCACAGAGCAGCCTGAAAAAGCTTCCAGAATTAAGAGAGAGAGATCCAGACTACCATGATTACACTTGGAGTCTTTCCAGCCTGCAGGACTAGACTGTCCCATAGCCTTAGATTAGAGAACTCTGCTCTACCCATTAATCAGAAATATCACTGATCGCCTGTTGAGCCTTTTCTGTGTTCATGTTTGGTGTTAGAGATGAATTTTGTTAGTGAAAAGAAGTTCAACACACATCTAATACACAAACATTTGTCAGATAATACACATGCAAATTCAGTACAGATTACAAACTATGCAATCAGTGTTCATGACTATGCTAGTACCTAGACTTCTGTCAAGACAAGCACATGAAATTCTCTGGTCTGGTTTCTAAACATCTTAAAAGAAAAAGAGACTATACAAGTAGCCAATATCTTTCAACTAGTAGCTGGGGAAAACAAGCCGTCCAAACACATCCTGCCACTCATAGGAGTCCTTTATTTAAAATGCTACACCACCTTTGCATTCCCACTCAATGCCATATGTCTTAAATTTGAGACCTGATCATGCAGCCTTTAACAACCAAAAACCTCCAATCTGCTAATGGTGATCCCAATAGGAGTATTTTGGTACAATTTGGCAGAATTAATGAACTCCCAAAATAAGTACCACACAGTAGTAAACTGTAAAATGTCTAATGTTCTTTTCCTTCTCCATTTTATTTGAGATGTACGCATAATAGAAATCTGTTTACCGTGAGAATATTCATAATCATTTTATACCATTCCCAAAAAAGTCAGAGAATAATTCTGGTTGGAAGGGATCTCACGAGCTCTCTAGTCTAACCTGTTGCTTAAAGCAGGTCAGCTGTGGGAGATTAGACTAGATTTTATAGCTTTCAATTGTCAGTCAAGTTTGAGTTCCACTGCATGGCATTTTCATTACATATTTGATATATTACACAATAAAATACACATAGTGCTCATATTTTTTTGTTACACCAAGTTTTAAGGGAGTAAGTATATTTTTCAAAACTACAATCCAGAAAAGATATGAATATTTTACTTGAGTAAACATCCCTTGCACTTGCAGTTTAAAAACTCCTTTTGCATATTGTGCATTTTACATTTGTTTAAAGAATCATTTTGGCAAGTGAAAGTAAGAAAACCAGCCATTTTTGAGTCTTCTTCAAGCCTGTCTCGACCATTTCCTATTAAACTCATGTTAACAAATATTTCAGCACTCCATCTAACCATATGGTTGAGCTGTTTGTATATGAAGACATTGGGTTCATTAATTACCCTTCCAAAAACAGAGTAAGCAGATGTTGACTGCGCAATCTCAGTAGATTATAATTGTGTTGTGTACACTGGTGTCCAAGAGCACCATCAATGTGACATCTTTTCACCACATTGCATACTCTTCTCTGTACAGCTGCCCTTTGTGGGTTTTTTTCCTGTCTTGAAAATACCTGAGAGTTACGCGAGCATATTTCATGTTTAAGTTGGAAAGGTACAATCAACAACAAGAAGCCAAATTCAAATAACAAACTGTGGAGAGAAGGCCACTTCCTACAAACACTTTTGAATTACACAAAAGCAGAACACTGCATATATAAAGTCCATTGAGGCTGTGTAACATTCTGAACTGCAGTATGAATAATACTGTTTTGATCTAGTTACCAGAGGTGTTCAGGTGATTAATCTATTTAATAACTAACCTTTTGAAAAGGTTAGGCAAATTTCAATACTCTTGCCCGATACAGTATGTAGCTGGTAGAGACCTGACCTTTTCAAGCAATACACTACATTCTGCGTAATGGCATACTTCATAAGAAAAATTACTTTATGGATGATTCACTACTACACACGTGCATATGCCTTAAACAGCATTGTGCAAGCTTCTGCATGAGATTAATAAATGAAGGAGAACAAATAATACAAATTCTCTGTGAAGGGACATGTACATGGGGGTAACAACAAACTAGGGGAGACAAGGTAAAGATAGAAGGAAATGTAAGTTAGAGAGGTCAAAGTAGCTTGGAAAAAAGGAGTCTGCAAGAATGTGAGCACAGTTCCCTACAGAATACTGCTCCTGCCAGCAAAACAAAGTGTTTCACCTTCAGGGAAACAAAGTGAAATCAAGTGGCTGAGTCTATTCACCTCATTTTAGCAGCAAGTCCATCAAGCACAGAAGACAAAAGAAAAAGACCTCGGAAAAGAAGTTTTCCCTTACAGAAATCACCAAATCACCCCCAGGATATTCCACATCCACTTTATGCACTTCAGTGAGGTCAGAGTTCGTAAAGAGGAAAGGGAGTGTAGTATGTGGTTATGTATAACAACCCACAAATGCCAGAGTTTATAGCTAAGATGTGAAAGCACATTTATTTCTACATGCCTCTTAAAAATTATTTTTCAAAGAACGTGCCGTTGAAATTAAAATTTTAAAAACAATAATAAAAGACAACAGAATTGTTACTTGTAGGCTTAATTTTTCTAGACAAATTTTAGTTAAATGATGAATTTAGGAGTTGTATGTGTGTAATACACTTTCAGATATGCAGAAAAAATCATGTTTGATAGAGCTTTAAGTACCTGTGATGCTCATTTGGGTTTCTGTCATTGGGTTTTTGTTGTTTGCTTTTTTAACAACTCCACTTACTTGAATGCAAACGCAGATCATCATACAAGAATGAGGTTTTATTGCCTACTATTATGCTTACTCTATTTACTTTGGTGTCACAACTATGGGAAAGAAGAGATGAACTGAGCCTTGCATTTAGCTTAACTAACTTTTCATAATTATTTTCACAAGTTTTGTATCCAGATCTAATTTTTCCCATCACATTTCCTTCCTGCAATGATCTTAATCTTATAACATTATTAAAACCCTGACAAACTCCTATTAACTAACACTTAAACAAAAAGTATTTCCCATAAATCCCACTTCATCCTTCACAGTTCTTGCTGCCTATTCCCACTATATCCCACTGACAATTCACAGATATTTTTCTGTACTCTCATTTTGACATTCTTGCCCTGTTTGACACAGTCATTCTGACTCAATCCTATATTTCCTCATCTGCTAAAGTCAAAAGGCAACAGGGCTTACTGTGATGCCATCAGATTCACCCTCTAGACATTATAGCACATGCAGCATTTACCATGAAATAGGAAAAGGAATTTTGTCCTTGCACATCAGAAAAGAAACTCAAGTGGCAAAACTGAAATGTAATGTGGAGGCCTGAATGGTGTCTGAGGTTGGCAAGACTTCATTCTAAATGTTTCAGATGAATTCAAAATGCCCTAGAAATTAGTTTTCCATTAAACTATCAAAATAGTAATGCAGACATGGATCCAAGTTGAACTATGTAAGTTTAAAACCAGAGGTTAGGATTCCTTTCAATCCAAAGTGCCATATTTTAGTACTGTTAAATAAGAGAAGGCTGGAGTTAACAATATCACCAGGAATATGAGTGAGCCAGAGCACCAGGGGGAACTGGGTACATTCAACTGATAAATCTGTACTGTGACATTTCAGAATGAAAACCACTTTGCACTTTCTACACCCTTAGTGTTTGCAAGCTGTTCTTACAATCACAGCAATAAAGTGCTAGACATGGCAAGTTCCTACTTTGCTCAGTTACTCTATACTTCTTATATTAACCTGGTAGGACTGGACGCAAACCAAAAGGGCCCTTCGTCGGGGAGATGCCACGGACAATACAGTCGAACAGAAAGCTGATCTGCTCTCCTTCAGCACAAGAAAGGAAAAAAACACCAGCCCCTGCAAGAAAGCACAACATAAGTATGTGTTTTTCACCTTGATACATTAGAAATATATTTAGATGATGCTATTTATAATATAGCCCAGTGTTAAGTGCAAGCCATGAAAAGACATCAACAAGACATTATCCAAAGAAAAGGTATAAAAAGAAAAAAACTCAGGTCAGCACACATGTACTACATCATAAACATACACATAAATTCAATAGCTACCTAATCTTTCACACTAATTTTCTGAGATTCAGGCACTTAGAGCAATGCTGAAATATCAGCCATTTTCTCAACACCCATCTGAGTCTTTCATTCTTCTATACCCTTAAAGTTTTGTAGAACAAATCTTAGCTATGCAAGAGTCAGGGATACTTAAAGTGGCTTTATCAAAATGAACCAAGGTATTTTTACTTTTTCCTGGTTTTAACAGAGAGCGGCTTTTTATAACCCAATGAATTAGGATTTGGTTATATTGCTGGATTATAGTATAAATTTCCCTAGACTAAGTCCTATGTGTCTATTATTAACAGAATGTAACACAACTCCACAGGTCGTCATCAGATCTTTACCCTTTGCTCTATTCTGATATTTTGCTTTCCATTCATTAAGGATAGCCCCAAGCAAAATTAGAATGAGAATCACTAAATAAACAAACAAGTTCTGAGCTGCATGATATATGGCTACATGGACAGCACACAAGACTAGAAGTGCTCCACAAAACACTTTGAGAGTTGCCAGTCCAAATATTGCTCATATGAGGAAATTAAAAAGTAAACCTTAAAACATCAGGAAAAGACCACCCATGCACACCGGAAAACCACAATAGCAAATCTCAGACCTGCAGAAGGCTTTTGCTTATTATTTTCTGAGGGACCTGGGCCCCTAATCTGGACATAAATTTGCCTTCTGCATGTCTCTAGCCTATTCTGAGTTGTTTATGGTTTCTTGCCAATTTTAGTCCAAGGAGCAGAGATGGTCTTGACCAGAACGCCTGTATCCCCACCATTTTCCACACATACGCCCTGTTATATCCAACAGGATATGCACATTTTACTTAAGCGATGGATACACCTTTGACTACTTGACAAAGGGTTATGGATTCAAACAAAGGGGATAATAAAGAGTGGTCCACAAACCAAAATAATTACTTTAGCAAATTAGATATAACCAGCAAGCTGTAAACTGACCACTCTAGGAAAAACATATTCTGGTCAACAGTCTCTTTGTCATTCTTAATTTATATCCCATCTAAATCTTTGTCTGCTCTGCTTAAATCTGTTCAAGACAACATTGTTAGCATCATCTTCATAACTTGATTTGTCACTCCACCACATCGGATTCCTCCTCAGATCTTACTGATCAAAACTTCTTCAGCTGAAGAAATGGAAATCCTATTCTTGAAACAGTTTATTTCATTTGGCGAACTGCCTGAAATATAACTGTCTGGTAGAAGTTAAATTTATACTTAAGGGCTTGCTTGCCAATCATTTCTGGCAAACAAGGTCTCAAATGTATTACCTGAGACTCAGAATAGACAAATATTAAAACACTAAGGTATGTTTAAGCAGTTGAAAAGATGAGCACACACCGGCTCATGAAATGTAAACCAGAGTAAAGCCTAGTTAACTCTGCACTTCTCTGGCACTGTTTTTCAGCATTGTTTTTAAAAACAAGTTTGCCCCACTTTTCCTCATGGCACATATACATGCCCTGGCTTCAGGATTAAAGACCTAGGAGATTACAACAGTAATCATGCAGTCTGACAGGTATGAATGTTTCTGGTGGTGACTCACTCTCGGTCTTGTCCCATTTCCCCTGCCCAAGAGATGCCAAAGAGTCAGAGAACGCTACGTTAGAAAAAGCTGAGTGCAAAGTATGTATTCAGGAATGATTTGAAATTCAGTTCTTCCTTTGAACTGCCTTCTCCCCCCTTCACAGAGTAGAGGGAGTCTAGGTAAACCAGTTTGCCTAATCCTAGATGGTATGACTCCTCCCACATGAATCACACTGATGCCAGAAGCCATGCCTTCCTTGAGGCAGCAGGGCAGCATAAGGCTTTGATGGACTCTCAACATGACCTTTCCATTCCATGCACAATAAGTAAGCAAGATATAGAGACATCATAACAGAGGACATTCGTATCTCAAGCACAGGGATATACTATGTGGCTTGATAATTCAGCAGAATCCTATATACCCATGTTACCATTCAGGAAAAGAACATTGCTTAGATATTTCTGTCATAAAGAGTACATCTGGACCACTTTGTTCTTTTATCACTATTGTCAAGAGTCTTCCTTAAACTCCTAAGAGGCTATACAAGCTTTTGACTTTAATCGAAACAAAAAACATAAATGTGTGCATACAAGCTGGCTGCTTAACTCAAGGGATGATTTCTGCAAAGAACTAACATATATTTGGAAATCCCAAGAAGAAATGTGATGGGTTTATAAACTAGTGCAAACAGTGAATGCACATGTGCACATGGATACAAATCCAATATACACATATGTATAAAATATTTATTTGTAGATTCTATTATTCACATGATCACCACAGTTGCTGATCAACTCACAGAAAACATCCTTGTTCTTGTTTTCCTTGGTAGAACTAAATTGCAAGGGAAAGAAGCTTGAGGGTCCTTGTAAAACACATACGAATAGATAAAGCTTAACTATGTTTTAAAAGCATATATAAAAACCATCAATTATATTTCTTTTCTGCTTTCTTACTAGAAATTAGACATATCACTTGTGCTGGAACAGATTTGGTGCAGAAGCATTTGGGAGCCAAGGAATATGTGGTATGCATCACTGTAATACCATGCAGCTGTTTACTAGACCAAAGAGCTCACTCACTCACATCTCATTGTAGGGTAAGAGACTTGGTGAAAAGCAGCTTGCAACCACTTGCATAAGGCTGAAACACTAAGCCAGTCCTCTGTGGCAGTCAGCAGTAAAGCATTGCACAGTCTCCCGAACATTCAAGAGAACTTGTCAATTTCATAATACTTTCAAGTATTATTAAAACTTGTTAATGGTTTGGTTTAATTCATCATATTAAAAAAGCAAACACATGGGCAAACACATTGTCAAAAGGCACAATAACCAAAACTTCCTTCAAATTCTGTACTGTGTGTGAAAGCAGGGAGAAAGAGTTAGTCCATTCCCATGAATTACTCCTCCTAAGAGGTGTCAGGCAATGCTAGACCTTGAAGTCTTTTAGCTACAGGACAAGTTCAAAGCATGGCAGTCCAGTTCATGGTAATCATCATGTTGTCAAACCAGAATCTCTCAATCCTGGCCTCATGCAACCCCCCTTTAGAAGGTATCTCAGGCTGCTCTTCTCTCCGGTTACAATTACAGCTGGTGTTCCTATTAGTGGCCATGACTACTGAAAAGAAGATAAGAATGTCTGTTGCCTGCAGTAGGCCTAAGTAACATAAAGAAAAATACCTGCACATAAATAGAAATTTTGATCTATGCAGCCCAGAATCTTTCAAGAAATTCAGACATTGCCCCAGTTCAACCACTTTGACTGTTTCTTATTTTCAAATAAATTCCCATTTGTTATAGGTTTCCTTATCTCCTCCTTTGGCCCCTTCAGATATGCTGGTAGCCACTTCCACTATTTCAGAATTTCTTTTAAGAGCCACTTGCAGAGGCATTAGAAAGGAGAAAGCATCTAATTTCATCAAAAACAAAATCACAGAAATAATCCTGCGTATCCTGCAAATAGCAGAAGCATCATTTGCTCTTTCAGACAGCACCACAAGCCCTTCAAGTTCCTCTCTTCTAGGAGATGCTGTTAGAAAACATGAGGCATCTTCAGCCTGCTAATGGAAGCTAATCCTGAAGTACTTGAACATTAGAGAGCCTGAATTCTCACAGTGTTAACATGCCCTTTTATTACCCTACTTGAATTTTTTCACACTAACCTCCAAGTCAAGGTTCTCCTGGCAACTGGTCTCTCTAATTGAGAGTAGTACACTCTGAGCTAGCAACTTAGGAAAGTGAAAGACTCCCTTTTTCCAGCCCATTCCTCTAAGTCAACTTCTCAATTAACTCTTAGGCTCAGATGCTTGGCTTTTTTGCAAATGGTATGTGTGACTGAGCTGCAGCTAGAGAAGCTGGGGGCAGGGAGAGCCAAATTTGCAGCTGTCAGGAGCAGAAGAAAGTATTTTCTGATCTCTAGCAGCACAATTTCGATGTTAAGGCAAGTTCAAAATGTAAATGCTCTTTTGCCTATTTAAGAGTAAACTAGTGTTAAATGTCTTGAAAATGCACCTATTTTAATGTTTGAAATCTCAGCATAATCTCAGATGGTTTCCTTCCGTCTGGACTAAGCACCAAACACTTTGGAGCTGTACAAAACCTATACTGAGCAACTATTTGTAAATATAATAAACTAGTTTATACTTATGAAAAACCTAGTGAAGAAACAAAGAATAGAAATCTAAAACAGATTTCATATCCTGTAAGACATTACTTTGAGCACAGAAATATCCAAAAGTAAGCTGTGCTTCTGTTTGGGGCTTCAAGTTTTTTTTGTGGAGAGGAAAGGCAATCCAACCACAAGATTATCAGTTCCTTTTAGTATGGTATTTATTACAGCGGTATTTAAAACTCCACTAATCCTCCACTTTCAGAGTTTCACAGGAAGAATGTGGGCAAAAATATAGTTTTACCAATAGAAAGTAACAGAAATAAGAGTCCATTTCCAAGGTGCTGAATGGGACTGGCCAGTATAGATTTACAAAAGGGAGATAATGCTTAACCAGTCTGACAGTCTTTGATAAAATAACTGGCTTGGTGGATGAAGCAGTAGATATAGTTCGCTAACTTTAGCAAGGAATTCAGCACCATCTCCTATAATATGTTCATTGACAGACAGATCAAGTACAGACCAGATAAGTGAACAGTGGAGTGGATTGAAGACTGGCTGAAGTGCCAGGCTGAAAGTGTTATGATGAGCAATGCAAAGCCCAGCTGGATACCCGTTTTTCTTTCTTAAAAGAAAACTGATTTGTTTTCCCACAAGCTATAACACATTCCTTCAAATAGTGGAAAAACCTTCTTTAACCCTAACCTCTGAATTAAGCAGGGAAAGATTTGAACCAGAATCTTCCCCATTGACAGCAAGTGTCTTAAATCAGGAATCGGGATATAACAGTTGAGTCTATACTTACAATCTTTGTAACTCAGGTCTGTAATTTTCAACCAACAAAATAAAACCCCCTAGAGTAAAACAGTCAAAATAATTTCTTTACCATCTTCCCTAAATTTTGCCACAAGTCCCACAGCAGAATACCTTTGGATTCTTAAGCCTTTTATTTTTTCAGTTAGGTAATTGAAGAAATACATTATTTCCACATTTCAGTATGCAAGTCAAACAATTTCACATCTACATTGGCAATCTGCATACCCACTCACATGCGGAGTTCATCAATTCAGCATGGCTTCAAACTTTGGAAGTTAAAACCTTGTTTTCTAATGATTAACATGATATCATAGCAAGGCACTAATTATCTTTCCCTTTCAACTCTTGCATAACTGTGTTTTATCTGAAGTGAGAGCATGAGCTAAACTAGAAACTGGAACAAGAAATTACTCCACCTCTAAATATGTATCTTAGCTACTAGGCTACAGAAATTAGCTTCAGCTTGCTTGCTTGCTTGCATTCATTTTGACCCCATAAATCTCATGGTCCCATAAATTGACAAACCTACTAACAGGGAAAGGAACAGACAGAAGTTCCTAATGTTTAAGAGCTAGAAGTCCTCTACCGGATTTAGATATTTGCCTTTACACAATGAGAGCCTTGATGTCACCCGTAACCTCAAAGCTCTGTATCATTTTCCCTCCACAAATAACAAAATAATTGATCACAATTTAATAATCTGAACACTAAACCATTTTTCTTTGTGTTTTGCATGACACAAGCCATAAAATTTCATTTCCTTGGTTTTGCTCTGTGTCCAAGAGCAATACGTGACTGAACACCTGAAGAGCCACAAGGCAGTGTTCAGTCAGGATTCCACATAGTCACATTTTTATTGAACACCAGGGTTGAAGCCTGAAGAAATTTGCTCAGTAGAACAGACCCTCTGGTAAGAGGCTGCCTGTATGGCAAAGTAGCGCAGCTGGTTCTGCAATCTCCACTTCAAATGAGACCAGCATTTACATTTCTACATGAGGTTTCAAACATCTTTTAGAAGACAAGTTCCATTTGTACTTACAGAAGCCGCACCTGGTACCCCCTTCAAAGATGAATCCATTTGGGACAGCTCCATACCGACGCAGATCTGAGAGCTTCCATTGCCCCATGACACTAGGAGGAACATCTTTTACAAGGACGAGAATGTCATTGCAGAAATGCAGGGTAGCAGGCCCACTCTCTAGTTTAGTGCCAGGTGCTACAAAAACTTGAAATCTATGAACTATCAGATAAGGAAGAAAAATACTATTACAATGGAAAACAGAAGGAAGGTACCATGACTTATGTGATATAAGTCATTCTATTCATCTGTGGTATGTGGACCAACCCCTGCCCGCACCTCAAGGCTCTAGCATAAAGATTCTAAGCAGAGCCCAAGCAGCCCCATATGAGTAGCTATAAACTCATTACTCTCTATTATGCCACTTTGGGACTGGAAAAGAATAAATTTTATATATATATGTGTGTGTGTGTATATATATATATATATATACATACATACACATACACACAAAATTATAAATTTATCCTAACTCAGGCTATTCCCCATCTCAAATTAGTCAGTTATCCAGCCCACATTTCAGTTACCTCTTCCATCCTTGCATCACCACATGGATTTCTTTCTGTCTCCTTCTCTAAACAGCCCATGCCCCTCCTTTCCTAGGTGTATGCACACACACGTTACTCAGTGCCCAATGAGCCCAAAAGCCAAGGCTCAAAGCAGTAGGTAAGTTCTAACCAGAGCTCTATCACTGACTCACTTACAGCCTTTAATAAACAGCTTCATTCCTTCCCTAGCAGTAAAATGGGGAAAATTACATTTTCCCACCTTTGCAAATCTTTTGGGAGTTGGCAATGGTAGATGCCCAGACATTCAAAATTATTAGGAAAGTAAGTGATTCATAGGTAATAAGCACTGTTAGATGTCAGTTAATTCTTCATATTTCTCAGCCTAAACTTCAAAAGACTGGAGAAGAAAAGGAAATATCCATGTCATCCAAGTTTACAAAATTCAGGCTCAAATCCCAACTCCAGTATCTCCTATATTGCAAGAGTCTTTGCCTAAAGTAACAACTGCTCTAGGCTGGTCTCCCACCTTCTCCTCCAGAGCTGCTGCATTATGAATTATAAGCTATTGGGTACACTTCAAGGGCTCAAATCTCACAGTGTTTCAAAAGGAGCAATTTAAGTGAGCAGGCACTTAATTCTCAAACAACTGTTTTGACCTCCACTACTCCTCAAGTTTCTTTTCTCTTGTAATTAGACAATAAAAAGAAAACCAAAAATATGTCTTGGCACAGAGAATCATCAGGACTGTTGCATTTTCAGTCAGAGGCTTTCAGTGGAGCATTTATCAAGAAGCACAAAGATTTAGATTTTGGTTATCCTTCAGAGATAATACAAGCAGCTACCTGCTTGTGAAATCTACAGGGTAAACTTCCAGGTAGTCTCACTTCTTACAACCACTCTTCCCTGTTACTTGCCTATACTTCTTCGAGCATCATGAATTTCAGCAAGGTCCGAGTCTTGCTTCTCATCAAACACTTGCTACATTCTTAGTTGCCATCTTAGCTGTAAGTCAACTCCTCATCTATGACGTGCATTAGATAAGTTCCTTAAGGCTCCAGCAGAATTAGCCGCAAAGTCATTCGAGTGAAATGCGCAAGGAGACAGAGATAGATCTAACTAACCACAGCTCTACTTGCAGCTTTGCCAGTAGTATTGCTAGGGAGCAAATCAGTAGTCACACCATGTCCCCTTTTGGGCACACAGTTGTTACACAACCTGCTTAAACATAAACTATGAAAAAGATATCAAAACCATCATGATGAATAACATTTAGCAAGGAATCCGATATCATTTCCAACCCCTCTCTCTGCTCAGCACTTCACCGGCAATTAAACCACAGGAGCAGAAGCATCAATATTCTTTCTGCCTCATAAATGAGGAATGAAGTACACTCTTCGCACAATCAGTTGCAAGTTACAACAGCTGCTAAAAACAAAGAGCTGCAGCTCAGATTCTAGACCACTGTTAAAAAAAACGCATATCCAAATCTAAAGCCAAAGTAGAGAAAAAAATACCAGATCTGGACATGAAGCTTTTGCCATATGCTGCTTTCTCTGTAAATATGATTTTTTTTTTCAGTTCTTCCAAACATCTACTTCTCCTCTGAAAAAGTAATGAATAAGATAAAAAGCTGAATACGTCCATGAATAAAAGGTACTAGTTAAGCTCCTAATTTCCTTTAGCTCATCACAGCTAGTCGCTGACCTGCAGTATGCCAACTTCCTCAGAATGAGTTTGGGCTCAAGCACTCTTCTCACACCTGACCTCTACCTCAACTTGCTAATCCCAGGGTTTTTCCTTATCCTGGTTCTTTTATCCCAGGAATAACATCCACCTCATCTGCTAAAAACAGATGGAAGACACAAGGAACTCCAGTGCAAATGCCTCCGTTCTGTGGTCTTCATTCAAGAACAGGAACAACTCCTTTACTCCTTTCCCTTTTCTTTTTTTGCTTCCCAGACTATGAGGTCATCTGTCCATGGTCTATTTTTATCATCCAGCAGCCTTACTTCCAAGGCATGCAAAGGCAGCCTTACTACGCTTCAAGAAAAAACACCAGTCACCATCATCGCTTCATTTAAGATTCCATTCTTTTCTATTTCTTCCTACTCAAACTAGACTCACTTTAATTTCGCTTCTTTCTCCTAACTGAACCTGCACTCAGAGATGAAATCATGATGCAAATTTCTGGTCTATCCTTCTTCACCTGAGCTTTTTTTTAAATTAATGTTCTACAAATTATTGCCAATTCAACCAGTTATACTTGGTTTCTTTCTTCTTCATTTCTTCACCTACACACATTTCTTCTCTCCAACTACATCTTTACTTCATGGCTACACATATCATCGTCCAATAGACTGTATTCCTACCTCACGTTCCTTTAAAAACAAAAAGCAAACATCTTTGCTGCTGCTACGCTTCCTCTTATCACAAGCAGACTGAGATTAAATACTCTTTCTATCCCACCACTGCATCAGTGCAAGATCATGAAAGCCAAACCTACCCTTTCAAATTCAAATTCTCCTTCAGGTTTTAGGACAAGTCCATGCTGTAAATAGATCCTAAATCTAGTAAAAAACCAGAACCAGAACACAACACAGCTACATCAGAGTGTATCAACTACTCCCGCTACTCATGCCTGTATTGTTCAGAAACTCTCTCTAACCTTTCCCCTTATGCAAGTCTTCATATTTGACAGCTCCAAGTGGTTCATCCATACATCTGTCTTGTGATACATCTATATTTCATTAATGTAAAATTCCCACCATCTTTCTATGTATGTACTGCAAAGGAAAGAGTCCAGCAATGCAACAGATGGGAAAGCATATGTAACAAATGATTAAGATGGCTAATGTGCGTCTTCCCTACACCTACCCTCCTTCCCTAGTTATGACTAAACAAACATAAGACAGATACTGCGGATTACCAATATTATCAGTCTTCGTTCACCATTTTACATTTTAGAGCTGCTAACCAAGAAAATAAAATAAAAGGATGCATAAGAGTGAAACTAGCTGGAAAGATCGTGTCTGATGACAGTCCTTATTGCAAGATGCCTCTTCCTGAAAGAGGACACCAGCAGTAATAAGTATTATAAATACAACATCTAGTAGGCAGCTCAGAAAACTAGGATTAGACTAGCCAAGTGCAACTCAGGACTCTCCTCCTCTTAATTCAGGCTCCCTCTGAAACCTGTTGTCAAAATCCCTAAGCAAATTGCAGGACCAGAAATAGAAGTCTGATCACCTTGCTTCAAAGCTACACACTTTCAGTGCCAAAATCAAAAACTAAATGCTCCCATAGTTAGCTGCCAGTACTGGGCAGTACCATGACCAAAACCTATCATAAGGGAGACCTGCTTTAAGATGTAAAGGGAAGACCAGCCTCTTCACCCTCAAATGGGTGACAGTCTTTTCCTTAACTACACTTCATTGTTTGCATTTTAGCTATGTTTTCGTTTGCATTTTTCCCCCGGAAGATAAAAACAAAGCATGATAAGACAAAAGGTTACCTTCCCCCAAACTGTAGCGGATTCGTACATCCCACGCATACATTGTTTCCTTGTTCTCAAATCCCAGCATCACGACTTGAGAGAGACAGATGATTGCAAGCGTGTGATTCAAGCCCTCATAGGGGAGCCCAGGATCCAAGCCACAGATGTCTTCTAAGGTCATGCTGCTCCTCTCCTTATGCCCTTTCGCTCGTTCAGATTTATCCTTGTACACAAGCATGAGCAAACAGTCTAAAAGAAGCAAAACTGTCAGAGATGATGAGGCAGAACATAGAACATAACACATTTCTCAGTGCTCCTCTTCAATACAAAGGTGGTTTACAAACTCAGGGTCAGCCTAATCAGGACAATGGGAGAACTCAATTTCCTTTTTCCACCCCATCCCCAGGTAGTTTGCACTTCCTGCTTTTAGGGAGCAAACATTCAAGGCACATTTCAAGGGTGATCTGCAGGCTCAGAAATAAGGAGGCAAGTAAAATACCTTCTCTGTTTTACTTTCCAGCAATCCAATGGTTTCTCAGGCAGTCTCTGGAGTGTGGGACTCATTCAATTCTGAGCATCAGAAGTTACACTATGATAGCTGTTCACAGTACCAACACTAAAGACCGAGAAGCCAGTGTCATCTGTATTTCCATCAGAACATGCTGAACCACAAATGAAATTCTTACAGTAGTTCACAGATTACTCAACTACTAAATGGCGAGCAGACTGCACTGCCAGCTTGTTGGTGTCAGCTCGAGTTTCCTACTGAAATGCTACACAGTAGCCATTGCTAAATAACCATTATGTGCCACACCTTTTTGAAAGTAAAATATTTTCCAGTGTCACCATTTGGTTTTAACCCCTTTTAGAGGTGTTTATGACACTGTAACTATGCAGCGGAAGAGAGCAATTCAAGTGCCATGGTCCCATGGGAAACAAACATTTCAGAAGCAACCCCAAAAGACAAGAAAAAGGGGAGAGACCTCCCCCAACTTTGGCGCTTCTAACAAGAGCTCTCCTCTTCCCCCTTCCTATCACATTGCACTTGGTTGTGCAATTAATGATCAGTACTGAAGTTGCTTGATCCACAGCTTAAGCTCCCCTACATACCATAAGGAAAAAGCCCCCTGTGCACCATCTGATGAGTGCTGGGTTGTGGTGCTCCAAGCCCTGGTGAGGTGCCCTGCACCCTCAGCCCAGCAAAGGATGGGTATATCTCCAAAGAGCTGAAAAATGACAGGAAGACTGAACCCTCTGCTAGCAAAAGCAGAACTCTCCATTGCCTCACAATTGTTTTCATCCACCTGTTAACAAAAACAGCTGCAACAATGAGATTCAAGCATTCTGCAATGCAGTTGTGTGTCTGAAGAAAAAACAGCTATGGTTTACAGACCAAGAGAAGCAAATCACTGGGGGCTTGTTCTGGTAAACCTGGCTTATTTAGTTAGAATAAAATACTATTCTTGAGGAATAAGCCACAGGATCAGCCAGTAAGTTTTCAAAGCAAATTCCCTCGTCTTTCCCCTTCAAACTTGTCTTACATTAGAAATCCAGGCCCATGTTCACATGTCTAGATAGTAGCTCTTGGATCTACAGATGCGGGGAAGTTTAACAAAGCCGGTTAAGACACAGGCATTTAAGACACAGACACACAACTGTAACGACTCAAGTAACAGCAAGTTAGGTCTGAAGACCTTCAATTACTAAGAAATCTTTGGTCTACCAGCAACAACCTAGAAAAGATGCCTTAATCCATTGTGCAGCAATGTAGACTCACATTTTCTATGTGGAAAAATACACTTTCAGGCCCAAAGGTTTTCTCTGTTGGGAACAGATAGGGAAACCTGAAACCTACTTTCGCTTCTCCAGCAGTAAAACATCGGCTTGGAACAGCATTTTCAATTTCTCCTTCAGCAGCAGGGAAGTGATTCTCTTTTTTTTTTTTTTTTTTCTTTTTCTTTTTTTTTTTTTTTATTCAAAATGTCATTTTATTTTTAAATCGAAGTGATATTTTATGTCAAAACACTCATCAAAAATACCTACCGAGCTTACACTGCCAGCTTTTTTTACAGCCACCAATCACCCTGAAGAATAAATGGGATCCAAAACCAAAGAGCTGTGCCCTGAGAAGTCACCTTTGCCGCTGCTTTTAGTCAGCGCCTGGTATTAAACTACTCAAACCCGACACCCGGGCACCACTGGCAGCCCGAGGGACAACGCTATACCGGGCACTGGCCGCGGTGGCTCCGGGGGGCTCCGGCTGTAGCCGCCTCCTATTTTTGTCCTCCTGGTTCGTTGCCAGATAATTTACTGTCCGCTCCCCCGATTAAATAAGACAAAAAAGAAGAGGAAAGAGCAACGACGTCTCGAGGGGAGCCCCGTCGAGGGTGATCCCCGGCGGCTGAGAACCTCGAAGGGAGCCCTGTGTATTCCCTGCCCTCGGGGCCCCCAGCCGCGGGCGGCAGAGGGAGGGACACCCCGGCACCCGCTTTCCCTCCCCCGGGACGGGCCCCCTCTTACCTGCCACCGGGGAGGGCTTGCGCAGCACCAGCCACCTACTCTTCCACTGTAACGAAAGGCAAAAGGAGAGGGTTAGGCAGGGCCGGAGGAGGGAAGAGCGGGCTCTCTCCCTTCCCGGGGAGGGGGCTGTCGGTGGGGGACCCCCGGCCCCAACCCGCCACGGGGCCGGGCAGAAGGGGCGCTGCGAGCAGGGACCTTTTTTCCATCTCTCAACTTGACGTGACCCTCCACCAGCACGGAATCCGTCATCTTCAGTCATGATTCCGGACAGCTGCGCCCGGCTCGCTGCTCCCTCCCCGCGCTCTGGACCAGGGGTCACTTTCAAAATAGCTTTATTAGGTCCCCGCACAGGCACAGGGAGCGACGCGGGCGAGCGGCCAGAGCGGCCCTGCCCTCCTCGGCGCCCCCGGCCCCACCGGGCAGCGGGGCGGGCAGGGGACGGGACGGCGAGGCTGCTGGCTGAAGAGAGAGGGGGTCCCGGGAAGTTTTTTCCTCGTTCTTTATTCATGTATTGTACTGCGATATTGGGGTTTAATTAGTTATGACTATTTTTCCTGCAGGGTGTCGGTAGAGGGAAGTACAAGGGGCGCACCCGGAGCGCCACAGCTCCTCGACGCCCGCCCCGTCGACCTCCTCGGGCGCGACCCTGGGCAGACGCCGATCCCACTCGGCTGCTCTCACCCTGCTCCGGGCTTTGCCGCTGACCGCCGAGGCAGTTCAGCTGCTGGGGGCGGCGGGAAAGCCCGGATCGGATCTCGGTGCCCTCTGCCTCCGCGGAGCGGGGCCTGGCGCCGGCCGGCTGAAACACCGCTTTCCCCCACCCCTCTTACAATGCCCAGATTCCTCTTTCAAAACCCGTAATTACTGCTCCCCTCGCCTCCCAGAAGACATGCAGCCAACTACCCCGGATAAAAATACTCCCCTTTTTCCCCCCTCTTCTTTGCAACGCAACTGTCACAAGATAACAACCCACTTACACCAAACCCAGAGCAGCTACAATTAATAGAATAAGACGTGTTAATGATGTCCTCGGATTTATTTCAACGAGCAATGGACTAATTAGAGTCCATTATTCCAAAAATACTCCTACTGCATCTTATTTGATGGTAATTATTTCTTCAGCTTTTTTTTATACAGCACATTTTTCTTTCAATAGCATAATAGAAGGGGTTTTTAGATGTTTGCATTTATTTCTTCCCTTTGAGTGGGTCAGTTTGCAGGGAATAACATATAATTTAATACAACCATTTTTAAGTGTGTTTCATAATGAATTAAGGAGGTGTTTTTTCAACTGGCTTTGCATTCAAATTCAATTTCAGTGTGTCAGGAAAAATACCAGATAAAATTTTACTAGGAAATTTAAGTTGGACTCTCATTTTATCCAAATTCATAAGCACTTAAAGGGAAGAGAAAAATACAGAGGTTGAATGTCTATGGGGTAATGCTCCACAGAAAGCCAGGAGGGAGAAGGTGCTGGAGTGCCCCATGGGAATGTGGCCAACGTCAGGGGTGTGAGAGGTCAGGCAAGGACCTCTTGATTAACCTAGATGTTTACTTGCCACCCCTAGGCTGGCTTTATGGATTTAATACAGTGTTAGCCACTGCACAGCAGATGCTTAAACAATGAACTTTAGTTCCACCAAATCAATGCCACAGATTAATTTTAATGCATTGAAAGTATGACAGTATTGACTGAAGATTTATCATTTAGACCTTTGAGGGCAGAAAATAGACTGTCTCACTGACAAACATTATTGTTGATTGTATTGATGTTGCTGTATACTGCTATAAGCAGCATAGATTTTGAAAATCGGACAGCTTAAAAGCTCTACACAACATATCAGAAACACCAGTCTAACACCTTTCCTATCAAACAGCTGCCTTCTTTACAGCAAAAGAAGACTGAGAGGATACATATAAAACCAGATTAAAAGCATGTACAGGGGATGGATATTAATTTCAAAGTGAAACTGAAGTCACAGAACAGATGTGGATGTCCGGAGTGGCATAAGCTTTCTGTGGAAACCTGTTCCAAATGAATCCCTTCCAAAGAAGAGTAAATAGTTCCTTCATGCTGATTTAATACTTGTCTTTCAGCAGCAGGTACTGTTAGTCTTGTTGCACACTCACATTCATTTTATGGAGTTAAGCAAGCCAGGCTCATACTGCAAATGGCCAGGAAGGCAAAGCCAGACAGCAAGAGTCTTCAGCTTGTTTTGGAATCAAGACCCCAGAGGTGGATCTCACTTTCTCAAGCTAGTGTTTAGTGCTTCAGAAAAATGAGCTGAAGACTTTGATCTGAGCATTCGCGGCATTCACAGCTGAAAATCACATCCAAGCACTTACAGCTGCCTGCTGGAAACTTGTGCAACGCTTGCATAAAACTGGGAGCACCACCAGATGAAATAGATCCTTTATGCAGAGCTTTTCTGATGCCTTCCAGCACAGAAAAGTGTCATTTTTCTGCCAGCTTGCAACCTGTTGAACAACCTACAGAGGGATTCAAAGATCTAATTGTAACTTTATACATAATAAATTAAGTCCAAGAAACAGAGGGTAAAACCTTTTATTAAACAGTTTATATCATTTATCTAGATAACTTGTTATACATTTGTACTTAAACAAATGCAGGTTTTGGTTATTTTTCCTTAACAAAGTTTCTTTTAACTGCAGAAATCATTTATCACAACTAAGGAACCCGTGAAGATGCTGCCAGTACTATAAAATAAAACATACCTCTGAGTAACTAGGCACCAAAATTATCTATCTTAAAACACAGCTTTGCTTGAAACAACACAAGAATTCAAAATGTTCATTATCAGAAGAAATGCATTTCACATTGACACTTCCAAATGTACACATCTGACCTGGCTAAAGGTTCCCTGTATTAACAATAATAATAATAAAAAATAAAAGTTGCCATTTTCCATTCTTTATACAGTGAGATTTTTTTTAATTGAATCATTTTCTGCCTTTTTTTGTTAACAAAGCTGAATCCACAGCCTCTCAGTGGCTATATACTGTAATAATTTCTTTGACTCTTCCCATAACAATTCCATAGACCATGACAGCAAAGCCTGAGGTTTATGAGATCACCAAACCCCCAAGGAAAATGTCAAACAGCTCCCATAGCCGTCCAGTTTAAAAATGTGTTAAGAGAAACCTGCTTTCTGAGTTCTCTAAACAGTTGAACAGCCTGTTAATACAAAACCTAAGACATCTTCAAAACACTGTCAAATTGAAGAAACATTTAGGTATTTATCATTAAGGTGAAGTGTTTCCACAGCTGGCCACAGGGCAAGGAGCAGCTTACATTCTGCAGAAGGTCCTGTTATCAGCCTGAAATCAGGTGCTCTGACTTCCAACATTATTCAGCAAGCTTTGTGTTCTCAGAAAGCATTACATTTACCTTGGTGGAGGACTGTGCACCAGATTCAACAGAGCTCTGAAGCATGGTCCTGATTTTATGCTCATGGAACATAAAAATATGCTTACATTTTTGGTGGAATCAAAACCTAACCCCCCTGTTTTTTCCCCAGAACAGGTTTGTTGCAGCTAGCTGAGGAGCACCTTCACCTTGATCTTCTGGTGTCTCTCAACCTGAAATTCAAGAGATCACTTCTGAGGGGAGGGAATTTCATTTCTAGTGCCAGTTTGGAATTGCTAAGAATTACCATGACAGTTATCATACTGTAGCTGATAGTACAATATTTATGCCACTTTAATGAAACCAAAAGACCCCCGAACTCTGCTTCAAAGGTTAACATATTCAAACATTCAACTAGCTTTTCGAGGGGCTATTTTCTCATTAATCCACTTTACATAGTTTGTCACTCGTGTATATACTCCAGGCTTGTTGACTCGGCCGCAGCCATCTCCCCAGCTGATAATCCCATAGAGGTACGAGATTTCATTTTCCTCACAGGCCAGAGGTCCACCAGAATCTCCCTGTGTTAAAAGTGAATAAAAAATTATCTAATTTGATAAAAGCAGTAAGAAAAAGATCAGTTTGAAAAAGTCCTAAATTAAGAATGTTTGAATGTGAGATGTGAACTAAAAAGAAAAAGATATGGAAGTAGTGGTCTACTGAAGTTTCATTATAAAAAGGGGTTTTCTTTAAACATACCTCTAATATAATGGTGGGGGGGTTAATACCACACAGAAAAAAAGTGTCAAAATATCAGATTTTTGTTTAAAAACCTGAAATGCTTTTAGATTCAGACACCTACTGAATAGTACAGTTGATTCAGGTCACTTTCAATGGAAGTAATGAGATCTTTGAGGCTTAGGCTATGTTGCAATATGGGCCCTGCATATTATGTAAGGCAGAGAACATTTGGCAAGTTTCTCAATGCAGTTTGTTGCAACTGTCAGAGATCATGGAAGTTTTCATGATTTCATGATTCAAAGAAAGGTGTCGCATACATACGCACTTCTCCATGTGACTGTGGGATGCTATAATTTTATGTGGCATATGGGGTTTCTTGCGTCTGTTGAATTTGATGCTTCCTAGCATTTACCTTGTCATTAAAACCATAAACTGAATATAAGACCAAACCAATGTTTGATGACACACTGCTCTGAGGTTGACTTCTACAGAAATGAAAATCTTGGAAATGAAAAGAAAAATGTGACTTAGTAAACAGTACTGGTGAAAGGAACCAGCACTCTACTTGTCTAAGGAGACATATATTTTTCCTATTTAAAAAGGAAAGGCCTTGGGAACAAAGCAGGTAAGGAAATCATGTTGCTTTTGTACTAGGACATTTCTGTGGTAAATGAGGGACATCAAATGAAATCTTGCATCTGAGATCAATTTACTTCTCGGAACTCGCTTATTTCTCCACAGATCATCTTATTGATTGCAATTTTGGTATCTGGGGCACAGATTACACAAAAAAGTTTCCAATAAAATCTTTAAAAATAATCAAGCAGAACACATTATCTGCTTGCTGTTGCTTGGTCTTGAAGCATTTTAATACACAACAGATGGTTTATAATTTAATTTCCTAAGCATATATTAAGAAAACTAAGAGGTCAGCTACATTTGTTGTGACATTAGAGGTCTATGCTATTTGTCCCTAAACCACACTAAAAGTCTGCCAACAGACTTGTCACCAAAAAAAATGAATTACTGGTTCACTAATAATGATTTCATGTCATGAGCACTGTTCTTCAGCAACATCAGTGAATCTACATCAATGTTTCTCAGACTTCACAACTCTCTCCAGACTACTTGTCTTGTGCAGCTCCTCTCTCCTTCCCTCTTCTTTCTTCTTTTTGCCTCTCATTACTGATCAACTCTGTTTTTCAAGGGCAGGGAGTGAGAATCAGGTATAGTGCTGCATCTTGTATTTGTACTTCCTGGATAAGGCAAGGAAAACTGGCCAAGGAAGGTAGCCTCTAGTTCTCTGGTGAGTATGAACACTTGCAGTCAACAACTAGAATCAATTCCCAGCCCTGGTTTAAAAGCCTTGAGCCACTGCTGGCTGCTGCTATTTCACTCTTGACACCTTTCTTTGAACTTTTATGACCTCTATAGGGGTTCCAGCACACAGTATAAATTATATTCTTTGCTTTACTTAATCTCACTGCCACCTATTAGCTATGTGCTGCCAGTTCCCACATTAATGTTAGTAGAGAATAACCTTCAAAATGAACTCTAGGTAAAACCTGAAGGTTTATGTAAAGGCTATTCTGATCCTTCATTTAAAAATAGTTTAGTCTATCACCACAACAATTCTGCACTCTTATTCAGAGCCAAGGTGTGACATAATTCAAAAAGACACACAAAGCAGTAAGAGCATGAGGTCATTCCATGAAGGACTGAAGTAATGAAACACCGTTTCCAATTGACCAATACTCTATACCATTAAATCCCACCCATTATACTAACCTCAGCTCCTTACTTCTCCAAACCCCACCACTGCTCTCCACCTCCTACCCAGGTATCCTTATTTTTATTCAGGTAAGAGGCAGAAGCAGCTCAGGGATTTGGCTCCACACAGGTTCCTGCTGGTTGGCCTGCCAGAACTTCCCTGCCAGCTGGCCAGCAAACCATTGCCATCACACTGAAAGCTCAGCCAGGGGCTAAAGCAACTCACCCTCCAGTGTGTAGCCATGACCTTTTATGAAGGCAGGAGGAATATAACACCCTGGAGGTCTTGCCCTTCTGTAGAACTTAATTGACACATAACAGATTACAAACCAAAGATGGAAGTGAGGTGGTGCAGTCACATAAGTTGTCTTTTCTTTAGGAACCTTTATTTTCTTTGGGAGCACTTTAATGTCAAAAGTGAGCACTTCATCACTGCAACATTTCTGTCAATAATATACATTTCTATTATCTCAGAGAAAACTCACACCATTACCTGACAAGCATCAGATTTGCTATCAAAGTAGCCAGCACAGAACATGTTTTCCGTGATTTCTGTTCCATAAATTTCAGGACTTCTGCACTTTTCCTCAGGAATGATTGGAATCAGTGTTTCTTGCAGGATATCTGAATATCCAGATACATCTTGAAAAAAAATAACCCAGAGAGGAAAAGAAAGTAATTTTTTATTAAATGTGAAGAGTGTGACAAGGAAACACAATGCACAATAAAACATATAAACACACCTAACATCTCCCAGTTATATTGTGTGGTGGATCTCTTTAAAAGATAATAATTTTTCTAATGATCAGATCACATTCTGCTCCTCATCAGACTCCATGCTCTTTAAAATAACAGTATTGCATGTCCAGTCATTAATCCACTTCGTCTTCTCTCATTTTCTAGAACTCATGAAGTCTCCCAGAACTCCTGTCCCCTCCTCTTTCCAGATGTGATATTAAATCATCAATTTATTAAAAGTTCTGTTACTTTTTTCTGCCTTTACACTGCACATTTAGATCACATTTGCTCATATTAAATCTCTAACCAAAATTAGGCAGCCAGCTTCCCCATCTTTCTCATCTGTCTACATCAATCTCTGCCGTCTGCACATCAATGCAGCACAGCCAAGCGGGATGTTCATAGTCCTGAAATTCCTCATCTGGATGGATAGGATGTATTTTTCCACCTTTCTCAAGCTGGATGTAAGCACTTCTTAGTCCAAAGTCTATCTGGCCCTCTCTTGTAGATGTTTCTAAAGTTCATTACTGGTGAAGGTAAAGATCTCCTCCATTATAGACCTCATAAGCTGATTGTGTTTGTTTTGCAGTTTTTGATATCTACCTTGAGAAACAAGGAGTGGGATTCATTTGACTAACATGTCAAGTCTTTGGACCTATAACTAAGTTACTTTCTCCCCTCCCAGTCCATGGAGATCTAGCTAGCTCGAGTCTCATCTCATCCTAAAATAGACACAAACACTTGGTCAAGGGGACCGCACTCCAAATTCCAAGAACTACAAAGGAAGTTCAGGATGACTATTTCAAATGCAAATGTTTAAACATCTAAAGGTGTGTACAAAGATTCCCCCCAGAAATCTCTTGGAAAATATTTTATAAAACTAACAGTTATACAACACATACTTGAGCATTATATTTTAATTATCATCATTTTTTTACACAGACACCAACTCTCATTTTACTCACTCTCATGCCTGTGTCCCCATCCAGAAATCTGACATTTGAACTCATCAGGGAAAACAGTGCTACTTTCCGGCAAGCAGATGGGCTGAACAAACTGAGACTTGACAGCGCAACGTTGGCCATTCTTCTTTAGCTTAATCAAAGCTGCAGAACAGAAAATACAGGAGGAATAAAGTGATTGTTCCCTTTCTTTAATGGGAATGGCAGCAATGGGTCTCAGATACAACTTTAATTATCCCCTAAGCCTCTCTTAATTAAGATATTTCAATCAAAGACAGACAGACTCATCTCAACAGCACCTCATTTCACCACAAATTGAAGTCTGAAAGATTCAGCTACTCCCCTTGTGGGAATATTTATTTTATGCTGTGCTCACTGAGCAGATTTTGCTTCACTGCCTTTGTAGAGAAGATAGAAAATACATATGTCTCCTCCCACCTTGAAGTTAAATAACAGTGACATATCCACAACTTTCAGCTGAAATAAGTGGGATGTGCAAGTGCTCGCTGCTTCTTAAAGTCTGGCCACCTGCCTAATTCCGATTTGATTTGAAAAATAATTACTGCAAGAGCTGGTGTATTTAACGCTCTGTTATCAAGAAGTTCAGCAAATTCAACATCTTGAAAATTAAGGAATAGAAAAATTAGGATATTTCAAAACCAAGCTTCTGAAAGCTACAAAGAATTACACAACCTACACAACTTTTACTATCCCCCCATGGAGCTGAAAACAGTGTAAATGCAGAGCTGTGCAGCATCAAGAGCCTGATACTAAAAGATGTCAGAAATAGGAGAAATGATAGTTCCCCTCTAGCAAATCCCCTGTGCTTGGCTGTAGAGCAACAGAGGGGTCATTGGATTTGGTGTAACAAGCAGCATGCCGGGTTTGGGCACGCTAGGTAAAGAGGACAGAGCTATGAGATGGATACACCTATTAGTCTTATTTTTCTACTGACTACAGTTTTTGGCCATTGTGGAACACGTAAAGAGCATCTCACAAGCTGAGAAGCCCACACAAACCGTGCTCAAATACTCAGCATCTTGCTCTTCCTCACCTAACTCCTCTTCCCCACCAACTCTGCCTGCTCCCAAATCCCCTGAAAGTCACAGCAAACACTCGTGCGGTAGTTGTTTCCTTTAGAAAAGCATTTTCAGCAGGAAATAACTCTTCTGCTGCATGGGTAGAGATCACTGACAGGGAAGAACATGCCCCCACATCTTCTTCCCATACTCCCTGTTTCTACCTGCTTGTTTTTGCAATTGGGCTCATCTTAGGCACTCCATGTTCAGCTTACCCTAGGTCTGGACACTGCACATTCCTGAGGCATCCCAAATTTCAGTGTAATTTTAAAAGTTAGGAGATCTCAAAGTGCCAACAATGGTTTATACCAGGATATCTCAGAGCAGAGTAATACCCCGCATTCAGCTCATCTCATGGTACATTGTGACAGAGCTCCCACCAACACAGACTCTGAATGCTTTTTGCTACAGAGTAAAAAATATTCACCACCCAGGGGCAAAAAAGCCAGTACATGCTTCTCCTAAAACATCCCGAATCCATAGTCTCATAGACAAAGTGCTCACGAAGCTTGACACCCTGGGGTGATGTGCCACCTTCCACAAGAGCAGATCAGAAAATAAGGAGCAAGTTGCTGTTCTATTGTCATTCTGACTAATATTATAAGGTCAATCAGAAGGGCATTTAACTTTTGACTGATAAGACAGCTGATTTTTAAATCTCTCTCAGTGTAAAAAATGACTCTTAGTAACACAGATTTTCAGAGCAGATGGGGTTATTATATTCATCTAGTCAGATCCTCTATACAATACAGACAATAGAATTTTACCAAGTAATTCCTGCATCAAGCCCACAGTTTCTGGTTCAGCTGAAAAAATGCCTAATCGCACAAAGACTTGAAGTGATGATGAATCTGCCATGCATCTAGGTAAATTGCTCCAAAAGCTAATCATCATAATTAGTTTAAAATTGCAATTTATTTCTCATCTGAATTTGTCTTGGTTTCAGATGCTGTTACAACTCTGGTAGAACTAAGAACCCCCTGTCCTTGAAAGCCTCTCCTAATAGCTATGATTTGTCCCTGCCCATAGCTGGGGGGGGGGGGGGGGGGGGGGGGAGGGAGAGGGTGAACCTAAATAATATTTAAGGTCCCTTCCAACCCAAACTACTCTATGATTCTACGATTTTTCCGCTATGAAGGCAGTTTTTTGACAAACCAACTAAACTTTAGACAAAGTCAAGTAAATAGAAGATAAAATTGTGGGACAAAAATACTCACCAATATCATGTTCAGTAGGGTTGAACACAGAATACTGAGGATGCAAGATGTATTTCTCTATTTCAAATGTTTGTGTTACATCGGTTGTTTTGTTAAATATGTGCTGACCCAGAACTACTGTAATAGTGGATTTCAGTGGACTGTAACGGAAAAGAAAGCAAGCAGTTCTGTGATTAGCAGGAAAATGAAAACTATTTTCCAATGGCTGCATATCCCTTGAACTGTTATAACCTCAGCCCCCCATCACATCCATTATTTACCCACTCATAATGCCTTGACCTGTTTCCCAGGCCTCCTACCTACTGGGGCTAGGAAAAAGATGACTAATGTTACAATGAATCCCAAGCTCTGTGGGTCCTGATTAACCCAATTAAAGGCTGTTGCTCCTTGACATAAGGAAAAGGCAATCACAGGCTCTGCTGCCCTGCTGCTGTCTGGCTAACAAACACCTTTGAGGGCTATAAACACTTCTTGTTCTAGAAACCTAACTGAGACAACTTTGACCAGATATTGCCAATATGTACAAAAATTCCTGGGGAAGGAATGGGGGACCAAAAGATGAGTCAGGGTGGATATTTCATTTCTCTGGGAAACCAAGCTCTTATAAATATCACAGGCATGTGTCAAGATTTTAAAAACGCTGGCAAATTGACAACTCAGGAACATCTGGGCAGCTTCCATCTAAAAGCTATCACCACTTCTGCTCTGAGACTAGATTGATCTGTATTAAATCTCCTGTCTAGAATAAAAATCATCTTGGTGGATGAAGATCCCAATAGCACACTGATCTGATGAGAAAAACCACACTTAGAGGTGAACACAGTTTTGGCAATTCACACCATCTTTTTTAGCCATTGATTCTTCACCTTAAAAAGATCACAGTCCTTTCATATCCAGTGTCATAGGACAGAAAACTAGTAAGAACCAGTACAACAGCTGGGAAAAAAGGGACATTTGGGAATAATCAAGGTGAAAACAGTGCTGTTCAGGAAAAACAGTAAATTCTCTAGCTTTGAAAGCAACAGAATTAAAGTTTCGCTCTTGTTTTAGAGCTAATTTAATTTGTGTGTGCATAAGTCTGCAATGAATTTAGTTAGCAAGTGTCTTGAACACTGGAGCACTCATATGTTTTGTTATCCAGTGCAGGAGTAGAAAATATCTGCTGTCACATGTCATGCACAAATGCAGAGTGGTTAACATCACTGCAGCTGCCCTCGTTGTATTCCTGTGCATCAGTAGAGTCCATCAGATACAAAAGTACAAAAGAACTGTGGACTTTTTTCCAGTGCTGAGCACGAAGCAATGATCAACAATAACGTACTTAGAGGAAAGAGATTCTGTCTAATTGCAGCACATTGAGCCACCAGCTACCCTGCAACAATCACAATGCTTATAATTCTTTAACAAAAGGAAAATTGAAAGTTTATTTTTTCACAACTGGAGAACAAGAGGACAATAAAACGTTCTTCAATCTATATGAAATGCCAGGATTTTCTCAGTGTTCTTGCAGTGGCAAACCAACCCCCTCAGAAATCAGATTTTGGGGCCTGTAAAACAGAGTAGAAGTGCTTCCAGGAACAGTATTTAGAAGAGAAGAGATTTTAAAGGCACTGAATGGTTCTACTATGACTTAGAGATGGTTCATTCAGGGGAAAAACAGGAAGGGTTACAGAAAAGGAAATAAAACAAAACAAAAAAGGCGTTATCTGCACAGGTATCTATTGTCGCCTAGCGGAAACCAGCTGAAACTGTGGCTAACAGAGGTACTAAACATAAGGAAGAGTGCAAATTACAATGCAGCAATTATGGAAAATCTGTATGTACCAAACTACCAGCTGGAAGTGGGTGGAAATGTCCTGAATAGCTGCCAAAGTTAGTAGCTATTTCACAACATTTGAAAAACAAATGCGTTGTGGCTCGAGATCCAAATGCTTCAGTACAGCATTCACAATGGTATTATTAGCTCTACAAGCTATCAGTGTATGCATTCTGGCAAAAGGTTTTCTGTTTCTCTTGGCTTCTTTACTATGCAAAGGAATAACGGGTATGAAATGATGTAATGTTTTTTCCCATCTATGTGATTAAACGGAAATCAGGAAAACTGTTCAGCAATTGTATAAAGTGCAATATTTAGAATAAAGTAAGAGCATCCTGGGGTCAATACTCTCTCCAGTGTCTCACATGAGACCAAAAAATAAATAAATGAAAAAACCCCACAGAACACCTCTCAAGGAAATTAGCCTCAAAGATTTAACAGTTCAGTTCTTCCCTTCGGCTTTTTGTAAAGCTCAGCCCACTCTATTTGTGTCAACTAACAGTAATTCATTGTCTCTAATAAATCAGTGCTTGGCTGTCACAGCCAGAGCAGTGAGCAGTCATCTCTGTTATATCTCAGAGCAGGTATAAACAACCAAAAAAAGTGACTGAGAAGAGAATTAGATATATCCCCCTGCAGATTCCTGCACTTGCAAGCTCCCATTCTATGTCCTGCTCTGCTCTACCTTATTCCGTCAGTCAGGTCATTTAGTTACTTTGAGGCTCCTTAAAGAGCAAGATACGAGCTTATGGGATGATAGGACTCCAAACTATTTGTTAATTCATAAATGGCAACCAAACTGCCAGAAACTCCTTTTGAAACATTGTTTTCTCATCTTCTTTCTTACTTGTTTCTGTTTGGGTTTGTTGTGAGTCACAAGCAGACAATGACTCTGAGGAGAAGAGGACCTACTGTCATGCTAATGGGCGAGTTTACCTGTTAGCAAAGCAGTGTGCTGCTGACACAACCCAGCAAGTCTGAATAAGGCTTCCACCGCAGAAACTCTCTCCAATATATATAGCTGCTGCCCAGGGGTGAGATCCAGGCAGGGACGAAGATCCCCCAACAATCCTAGGTCTCACAAAACTTCTTTTCTTGTGTCTTCTCCCGCATGGTCTTCTGGCAACTGCAAAACTATCTACAGTGTCTGGAACTAGCGGCTTCCGTTCCCTGCTTGCTGAGATATAAAGGGATATGGCATCAGACTATAAATCCTTGTGATTTCTAAGGACTGGAACTTTTATAGGCATCTTAAAATGGGAGGTTTGTTAAATTATCATTAAACATTCACGTACAAATGATTTCATTCAGGTGACTTGCAAGACTGAAAGCTATGTCTGTTCCCAGCACTGGCTACGCGAGTACTGGAGTAAAGCAAATGCTGTGAACTTTCCCAGACACTGTTTCATTTAACAACAGTTGTACAAACTTCACTACCTGAGGAGGCACAACAGAATGCGTGTACATCACATCTTCATTTGTCTATTTGGCACTGAGCTTTGTCATTGCAATAGCAAGGACCAGGACACTTGTGTTAGTATTGTCTACTGAATATATTAGAAATAAAAGGGAAATAAAAGGAAGTACTTTATAAACTTCTGTTTCAGATTACAACTATGATCTGAAGGTCAGCTTCAACATTAACAACAGCTAAATATTAATTTATGGAAGAGCAAAATCCCTAGGTTTTGGGATTAAGCATTATGTCTCATTACAGCTTCAGGCTCCAGTCCTTCAATTTGCTTACAGAGGCCCATTCACTTCTCTGGGAATGTAATTCCCTGACTGATGACAATTTGTACCAAAGCATCAATCATTTCTGTAGTCTTGCACGTTCTAGCAGAAAAGTTGGTGATATTGGGATGATTGCAACTGAAAGAAACGGTGTGACACCACTATTATTTCAGGACACAAATCACAGCTCAAAAAAATGCAAAAGAAACCTGTTGTTACCATTTGATTTAATGCAAGCAATAAAATATTCAACACTCCTGGAAACAGTAGAACATGTAAAATTAGACAGTGGAAGCTTATTCTAGTATCAATTAACCTTTCTTCATGCATTCGTAGCATGGGTTTTAAGAGAGCCTTTACATACCACAAGATGGAATATCACAATACTCCCAAGACAAACTGTTATCCTTCATGATGTAGCACCATGGCTTCTCATCATCATCTGGATTTCTAATTAATTTAGGAAGAAAGTAAATTACAAGCATTAAACACAGCATTGTTCAAAGCTTCCCAGGGGCTTTCTGCTTTTTCCTCTTGCACCATGCAGAGGACTGACAGGACTCTCAGGTTTTGAGCCATGTGACGAAGTGCTGAAGCACCTGCTAACCCCTAAATGTAGCTTTCAGTAGAGTTCATCATGCTTACTGGCAACCCAGCCTACGGTTCTCTAGGACCTGAAGTACAGACACATGACTAAACACCTGTAAAATTTGCCTACAAGTATTTGGATGCATGAACATGTTCACATGGTTTAAATACAGCCCACACTGAAGTGCTTTAACAGATAGAAGCTCAGCTATTTTCAGGACTAAATCCCATGGGAGAAGTTCCTTTTTTAGGTGATTTTATTAAGTAAGGAAATTCCAACACAGGTAGATTCATAGAAAATCTATCACAAGAATAGCTAGCACAAATGAATTTGGGAAGCTCGGGTTCGCATTCCCTGGAGAGTCTGAGGAAACGAAAATATTGTGCGCCTCAAAAAGAAATAAAAAGAATATCAGTTTAGCCCTCTGTTACCTTTGTGTTAAACAGGTTTTGGGTTAATTCCATTATGGTTTCTCCCTGGTACAGCCTAATTGTCTTCATCAATGCCTTATAAGTAACCAGAAATCTGCCCAGTTTACTCTTCCAAGAATATAGGTAAACTTTGAAGATGCAGAAAGATGTTCAGTAGAGCAAAAAAAATAGACAAGGTGCTTCAGGGCTCCAGATAAACACTAATTCTAATTTCAGCTGGATTTATCAGAAGCATTGTCTATTATTGTAAGATTCTTCAATATATATTTTTAATATAACTGCTTTTCAGAAAAAGATTAAAGCCCTTTCAAATTCTCAGAACTGAAGCAGCAACACAGGTTGAGTCATCTTCCGCCAACAATGTTTCTAAATTAGACTGTTTGAAGAAGATATCTGCAGGATTATATAGTGCAGCAGAGATATCCCCAGAAATTATAACAAGCTGACAAAAAAAAGTGAAAAGCTTTTTTCTCAGCTCTGCAGAACATGAACACATCAGCTCCTACACCATTTTGTTCTCTGCATTTCAAATCTGCAAGTGAATATTGTGCTTAAATGATGTAAATCAAAGGTATCAAGTTTTATCAAAGCATAAAATATGTGCCTGGTAAATTGCCATACTGTGCTGGGACACTATGAATCTCATACCTAAGTGCTTGGATCAGGACCAAGCCTTGGAAAAGAAGCCGACCAGGGTTAAGGGAGTGTGCAAGAACTGCTTATTTTCAGTTTGTGTTAGACGGAGAAGAAGAGCTACTTTCAGCATGTATGCATGGTTTTTATCATTGTTGTGGTTTAAGCCCAGCTGTAACTCAGTACCACACAGCAGCTCTCCCACTCACCCGCTGCCTCCCCCTCCCCCCCACTCCCAGTGGGATGGGGAGGAGAATCGGAAGAATGTAACTCCCATGGGTTGAGATAAGAACAGTCCAGTAACTAAGGTATAACACAAACCACTGCTGGCACCACCAATAATAATAATGACAAGGGAAATAACAAGGGAAGAGAATACAACTGCTCACCACCCGCCGACAGATACCCAGCCAGACCAAGCAGTGATCTAACCCTTCTGGGTAACTGCCCCCAGTTCATATAGTGGGCATGACGTGCTGTAGTATGGAATACCTCTTTGGCTAGTTTGGGTCAGGTGTCCTGTCTCTGCTTCCTCCCAGCTTCCCCTCCTCCCTGGCAGAGCATGAGGCTCAGAAAGTCTTGGGCAGAGTAAACATTACTGAGCAACAACTAAAAACATCAGTGTTATCAGCAGTGTTCCCAGGCCGAAAGTCAAAAACACAGCACTGCACTAGCTATTAAGAAGGAGAAAAATGACTGCTACTGCTGAACCCACAACAATCATCAAACAAACTAGGAAATGAAGTACTGATTTTCCTGAAATACTGGTCTAACTTACACATGGGAAGAAAAAAATAAAATAAATAAATAAAAAAAAAATCCCACAGCACCGAAATCTAGACCCGAGCCAGTAATTTAAGGAGAATCATCTAAAGTTTGCTGTTCCCAGCATTTGCTCATCTCCACGATTTTAACAAAACTGAAGCATTTTCTTTATTTGTGGATATACATTGAAGACCTCAGAGACAGGAGAAATATGAAGTCACTGAGGAGAAAGCACAAACCTGCCTACCACAAGCTATTTTCATTATAGCTGAACAGAAAACTTCATCAGAATTGTAATTTATTGATATGTGGTTCAATCAAAATTAAAGCACTGTCAAATCTTATTTAGCAATAGTTTTGCTTTGGAAGAAAACCAGGAAAGAAATTTGACATCACATTTCAGCATTACTGAAATACAGTGCTCTGATTTGTCATTTTCAAATAACTTTTAGCTTTTGAAAATATTTTCTTTTATGTTACTTATTTCACAATATCAGAATTAGAAACAAAAAGTTAACCATTTCAATTTGGTTATTGCGTTTCTTTTTCCTTTTGGATAGACATTTATGAACGATTTCAAAGGTTTTGCACTGTGCTCTCGCTTGAGAAAAATAAAATAAAAATCCCAGGGGAAAAAAAAAGAAAAGACTTGGAATTTCCAACATTGTTTTGTATCTGAGCTTCTCTTGAAAGATCCTTGATTTAGCCTATCTACCAGATCTTGCATTCTGTATGCTTCCGTCCCTTGCTTGAGGCTGTTAAGTCAGCCTAGCATTCTGAGGCAGGGATAATACCTGCTTTGAAATTCCTGCCCTTCTCCTTTCCACTCTACATCTACCTCTTGATTTACAAACACAGGGGAAAGGAGAACTTTTCTTACCTGCAGTAAGAGAATGGCCCCAAGCCAAGCTGTACTGCCTGCTCAACGCTGTCAACATGAAGCTCCTTGTATAGCAAATCTGAATTCCAAGGCAAGCAGCTGTGTCCAGAAATGGTGGTCTTTGCTGTACCTCTGTACTCCGTGCCGTTGCCAACATAGCACCGATGGCTGGGGACTGGGAAAATACGAGACACAAGTCAGGAATCAATGCAAATTGCATGTTAAACATTATCTCACAACTGTGGTCCCGTATGCGAGCCAGTGGGCCCAATTCTTTGTAGTGTCTTTCACCTTTCACAGGAATTGAATGCAACAAATTAGCATTTTTTTAATTGAAAAAGAACCCCGTTTAAAATTAGTAGTGAGTTAGCTTTGTTTAACACATGCACAAATAGCTATTCAACAGGCAGAAAATTAAACCTAAAATTTGTACTGTGTATGGAAGATTTTAGTCAGCAATCTGCAGCACAGTCAGCAATATGGCTGGGATTCCTCCTGTCTAATTTTAGACACAACTGAGCTCATCACTGGAGACTTCTTCTTTAGTCAATTAAGAGAAACAGGCATTTCTAGCACCAAGCTGATCCAGCCTGCTTTAAGTGACTTTTTTAAGGTGAGGTGAATGGTGCCATGCAGTCTTGACTACATTGACCGAAATCTCCATTGACAATAAAGTGAGCTTAAGTCAACTAGCTCAGAGACATCTGTGTTGTAAAGTAATGAAAACCACCTTGCCCTGCCAGCAAGTGTTTAAAAGGCCTGAATTTGAAAAATGTGTCTTTTTATGGCCTCATACATACCCATATATATATATACATACACTGTGCCCGTGTATTTTATATACATGTAACTATGTATTGCACATACATCAATTTTGTAAAAAAACCCTTGAATAGTAGACTGAATTTTCTTATTTAAAACACGTTTCTTTTTCACCTGCACATGGGTTACTTCTTCAAATAGGTCTGACACATACATATTCAATGACCTGTAGACCCAGCTGCCAAGATCTATCAACGGCACATGCCAGCATTATGGCTGAAAAACATATGGGGATGCATTTGTGCACCGATAGCTACACTAAGCAGAAAGTCTACACCTCAAAACACAGCTCCAACTATCCCAAAGGAAACACAAAACCATCTGATGTACAAAGAGGATTAATTGTGACTTAAGCCTCAGAGGGCTTCTTATCCCAGCCATGTCAGTGTGAGTTATCCTAGACATCTGCAAGACTGGTGGAATCTTCTCCTAAACTTATAAACATGCTTAAATATATAGCATCATGATATTGCCTGACTGTTGAAAACCACACTGTGAGGATGACCTATCACACTACAGAGTGTGGACAGCTATTGCCAAAGATCTGTTTACTTTGACAGAACAAGTAGACACATGAACTGGTGCATAGAACTAGCATTAAAATAGTGAATCACAGCACTGAACTGCTGAAGTCAATTATTTTTTGAAGTTATTAGCATATCAACAGACCTCAAAATCACAAGAAAGCATAGGAGGAGGTCCTATTTGAGACCTAGAGGTCAAGAAGTTTGGTGCAAGTCCTTCCATATGAGTTAGCATACAAATACATAGCAAAATTTCCTTTCTTGTTCGGCATGGCAGACACTTGTGAGATGATGAGACAGCATTTTCTTCCACTTGCACCCTGAATCAAATTCTTTTTATTTCAGTAACTATGAATATAACATTAAATCAAACTCATATTTTAGCAACCGTAATCAAGGAGCTCCCAGAAAATAATTTGTCTATCATTTGTATCCCTAGCAATAGTAACCACTTCTTGGCAACCCTGCCATTTATTTTCTGGGCAAGTTGCAAGTTATGCTGCTTTGTTTACCTGAAACAATGTCACAAAAATACCACTATCATGCTGTATGCTAAATTCTGTCAATTATCCGTGGAGTGCCTGGTGCTATTTTTATTTGTACTGTATTTATTACATTCAGAAATGATTTAGAGTTGACTACTTTTTATGAGGATGAAACAAGAAATTCTGTTTTGGTGCAGAACCAGGGCCATATTCTGCAATACCCATGGTTTGGACATCTTGCAGATGGTGTTTGCAAGTTGTGCTCATCCTTGCTAGCCTTAAGATCCAATACATTTGTGCTTTATCAGGTCTGCCAGTCATTGCTAAAGCTGCCAGAAGATTTTAGCTGGAAAAATTTGGCCGCTTTCTAAATCATTCCTCATGTTCTCCTGTAACTAAGAAGTTTAGATTACATGTTGCACTTGTTGAGAGGAACAGTAATATCTCTCAGACAGTTCTTTTTACTTTTCAGTTTTATAAGGAGCATTTTGGGCACAGGAGTAAAGTGACTTAAACTCATATCTTGTGGAGAAGTATCTAGGTTAACATAGTTGTTTTATTAGTAGCTTTCCCTCTGTCTATTCTCTACTCCAGCAAGCTTTATTTGACTGGTTTGCAGTATCAACGCAGTACCCACACCACCACTCATTAAAAGTTATTGTATGTATCTAAGGCCACTGAGAAGTATGTGCGAAGCTGAACAGATCACCTATAGTTCAGGAGAAACAGTTTTCCAAAACGACCTCTGCAACTAATTCAGCCGTACAGATCTTTTGCTTCTAATACTCTCTTTTTTCTATTGCAGCACTGAAAAAAATCTCTTTTTCCCTCTTTGTCAGAAATGGTGTGTAGGTGGTCTGCTTTCAGCAGTTCTTGAGGGATTGCTCTGACTGGAAATTGTTCTTTCCCAATTCTTTATAGCTTGTGCAACTCCTCCTAACTCTGAAACATATTTATTTTCTTATGTGGAAGAAAGGAATGGGCAGCATAATACATGCATTTTTCCTGTTCATTCTCTTCCCTCTGGTACTGCCAACCACTATGTTGAGTAGGAATAATCTAAACTTTCAGATGATGAAAGTTTTGATGCAAACACAGATTCAAGTTAGTCTGCAGACCTATCTCATCTCACTATCACCACTGTTCATCTCTTCTCAGGCAAAAAAAAAAAAATAAAATTAAAACTAGAAGTAATTTTTAAATCCAAAAGTTTTAAATAGTTCACATAAACCATTCCAGTTGTGTTGGGATGGCATATTTTATCCGCATGTCACACCAATTCTTTGCCTTTTCATTTTTCAGTAAAAAGCAGTTTCAGGTCTTAAAATTAAAAGCAACCTGAAATAGCAGTTATCCAACCAGTTCTAATTACTAACTTCCTGAGAACACTTCACAAGACTTTTTGTCAGCAGATCTTGCTTTAAAGTTTTGTAGTTGAATACTTGAACATTTTTAGGAGTTTCTTTTGGAAGTTTTTCTGTAGAAAACGATGTCTCTTTAGACTTTCTTTTCTCCAAAACATCTCAACAACAATTTTGCTAATATTTTTGAGCTTTGACTGTATTTTTCTTCCGGATAAGCTGTTTCATTCTGTTAATAAAAATACATTTTTTCCCTCATGGTTCTAATCCTGGGATGGAATAGTTTAAAGTAAGTCCTTCATTCAGTAATGGTTTGCTTTATCCCTGACCATCCTCTTATGTTTTTATTAAATACAATGTTCATTTGGTTTTTTGTAGTGCTCTATATCAGCTGATGTAAGCTTCTGCTTAGAATTGGCTTTACAGAAGGTCTTCTCCAGTGTCTCAATTATCAATTATCCAATGGAGGAATTCTTTAGAAAACCATAAACTAAAGCAAAACCTTGGTGGAATTATTAGAACATCCTTCATCCAGAGCTTTTCCTGGAGCACATGTTCACTCCTGTTGTAGTGCCACAGGAAGCTCCAGAGGCAAAGGCTTGAGTGCTTGCCCTACATACCCTGCTCTGGTCAGAGAAAGCACTCACTAGATAGCAGCTGGTGTACAAGACAGAGCATTTGTAGGTCTCTGAGGCCTTTCTAATACATCTATCAATGTATATTTCCACCAAATCTTGTTTCATCTATTAACAGTGAAAACTAATAGCAATAAGCAATGAATTTTTTTTGCCTTTGCATTGTTTACTGCTTACATTGCCTCAGCATTGCAGGATGTCTTGCTCTCCAAGGCATTGTTTGCAAGGATGTAAGTTTCCTTCCTACATGAGCTGACCCATTAGATGCCTGTCTTTTGGATTGTTAAATACATCTTTTTTTCATTCATCTAGAAGTTCCCTAATCTCCTTTCTTGGGTAGCCATGAGTTCCCTCTCACATATGAAAGGAGTGAAAGTCCTTGATTACAGCGAGCTGCACTTTCCCCTGCTGCAAGTGCAGCTAACCACTAGTCTGAGCAGGCAACAAATGCATGACAGAGGGAGTCTCCAATATTCATAGAGATTACTATTACAGGCATCTCACTCTATCAGATAAAACACTGAAAAAAAAACAGGCATTCCAAAAGCAATGAGGCAAATATTCCTATGCACAATGAAACAAATCACACAGAGAGCTTTAAAGGACACCCACATTAACCTAGCATTGCACCCCACATAAGATTTTTTTTATCTTTCATTGGCTCCCTTTGCCACTGAAAATCTCTGTAAAGATCTAGGAAGGTGGCCAGCTGCGCACTGACTGCACTGAAGAAAGCAGTTGCCATCTTTTTCACTCTTTGATGATGGAAATATGAAGTCTAAACGAGTACGGGCAGGAGATTGCATGGCAGCAGTCAAAGGACTGGATTGTTCCCAGCTTGATACAAATTACTTCAAATGTCCATGCACTAATACATGCCTGTGAAAGTGAGAATAACGGCATGTACTGTAGCTTTCGGGTTTGAAAATTAATGAACATAAACCACAACTGAAGAATAAAGGAAGCTATATATCTACTTACCTATGTTTCTATATAATTCAATAATACATCTATAATGTTTATCTAGATTTCAATATTCCTGTTTGGGCTTACGATTTGCTACAACAGGAGATAATTCATGTCACTAATTTAGAACAAGTAATGGATTTAAATAGTTGTGATGTCTCCTGGTTTTTTGAATAACGATAAAACCTCTGGACTGACAGCACCTAACACTGAAATAAATACCTGTTGACACTGTAGCCTGATTTTGAAACACAAACAATCTGTCAGGGCCAGAAAATGAGCAGAAATGTGAAAAAATTGGCATCCATTTGTCATGAATTAAATTTAATGGAAATTAGCCATATAAAATAAAAATGGATTTAAGACTGCGAAAAAAAAGTGATTTATATAACACAAAAGGTTTCTTTAAGTTGCATCCTAACATAAGGATAGCACACTCCATTCACTGAAACTAGACTATTTTTAATATATTTCTTCTTCAAAGTAACTTTCTACATTTGTACTTGCAAGTGCTTTGGTCATCTGAGGTAAAAAGAGATTTATGTTTCTTACAAAAGTTAGCTACAAATCTACCTTCTGGGTAAGTTAAATTCCTCCACATAGAGTTTTAAATCTAGAACTCTATGAAATCTGCCAGTATTTTCTTATAGCTTAGAAAAGAAATATCTTCGATAAGAGGAACAACTGGCTCTTTTTCATTTCATTTTTCTATTGATGATCTTCAATTCTCGCACAATAGTTATGATTGCCGAGGCACGTATGCAATCAAATAGGCAGGTATGTAGAGCTGAAAGGAGTAATGTATTTAGGAAATAGGTTGCCAGTTGGTAGGGGAAAGAAATTCCAGCAGCCACAAGCAAATCCCAGCGCTATATTATTTTGACAGAAAACCAACCTGTTTCATGGACTGCCTGATGGGAATTTCAAGAGTATCAGAGTAATTCATAGTGAAAGCTTTCATTCTTTTGAATATACCTGTAGGTCCTTATGTGTCAAGAGTATGAAGCACAATAAGTCTCCGGACAGGAAAAGAAACAGACTGTATAGCAGTTAATTATGATGAAAGGATGAGCAGTTGCTCTATACAGAGCCAGTAATGAGAAGGGTCTCTGAAGCATCTGAAGCACCCAGCATGGCTGGTGGGAGAAAGGCAATGGGAGAGACAAACAATGTAATGGGGATTTTTGCATTAATCCAAGGGGTGAGCTGAAAGCCTGTGAGCTGCTGAACTGTTTCTACCACACTGTGCCTTCAACCACCTTCCTAACTGACAATTACACAGCAGAATAGGGTTGTGCGGATTAGGAGATGTCAGTGCCCTCACATTGCAAGTGATGTGCCCTCTATAAAATAGAATTAACTGACACCACTGTCATGCCTCAGATAAATAAGAGCTTTATGGTTTTGAATTAACCAGCACCCAATGACTAACACTGCTGCCAAGTCAGCGATTCTGTCATAACAGTAAGTACTAAGCAGCTTCTTCATATTAGTAGCTGCTAATATTGTGTTAGTTTATAGTAGGATTAAAACAAAGACTTGTTGTCTAAGAAACACACCACTGTAGAAACACAGAAGGCAACACAGAAAGATTACTGTCCAACAACGTCTGGAAAAAGCATTTATTTTTAAAAATAAGGAAGTCCTTTTTTGGTCTTGAACCTACTGCTATCTCTGATCAAAGAAATTTTTGACAGTTCCTTGGAATTTGCCTTGTCACTCAATCCTTACAGAGTTAATCCTTGCTGTATGCCATACTGTGAACAGTATAGTTCAGTAGCTTTCTCTTCTCTAGTCCACATTTGCCGAGATGTCAAATGTAAATGACTAATCCATATCCTCCATGCAAATGGTGCCTTCTACCTTTGTGTTATCCTTTGTATCAGCCAAAGTCTTTATTATGATTCCTAACTCTATAAAGAAACCTCGGAGTTCAGAGTAGCCTCTCCATTATTGCACACCTCCATAAATGACACCTTATAATTATCTTCCTGCGAAGCCACATTTACTGCTAGTTTCCTGTTCACCATCAGCTATACTGGCATTTGGTGCAATGACTCAGAGGTGGGTTCTTAGTTGATAATGACATGCTCACTCACTCCTTCATCTTCCAATCCCTCCTACCATTTATCATTGTGGGTAAGAGTTTACTAGACCTAGTTTTTCTCCATGCAACTTCAGCACTATTTGAATTATTATGAAATAATTCAAAATCTGATGAAACTCCAACCCATCACCACTATTTATGCAACAGTGTCCAAGGCTTTCTCTAAATTATCTTTGCCTTATTAACCCTTGCCCTACCCTCATGGAACCTCCCAGAGGACCCGTGAAACTTTACCCCAGAAAAAAAACATAATTGCCTCTCCAAGCCACATTGAATAGCAATTATGCCTTTCTATCTGCTCACCCTTTCATAGAATCATAGAATAGTTAGGGTTGGAAAGGACCTTAAGATCATCTAGTTCCAACCCCCCTGCCAGGGGCAGGGACACCTCACACTAAACCATGCCACCCAAGGCTATGTCTAACCCGGCCTTGAACACCACCAGCAATGGAGCATTCACAACTTCCCTGGGCAACCCATTCCACTGCCTCACCACCCTTACAGGAAAGAATTTCTTCCTCATATCCAATTTAAACTTCCCCTGTTTAAGTTTGAACCCATTACCCCTTGTCCTCTCACTACAGTCCCTCATGAAGAGTCCCGCCCCAGCATCCCTATAGGCCCCCTTCAGATATTGGAAGGTTGCTTTCTCTTCTCCAGGCTGAACAGCCCCAACTTTCTCATCCTATCTTCATATGGGAGGTACTCCAGTCCTCTGATCTTCATCGTGGCCATCCTCTGGACTTGTTCCAACAGTTCCATGTCCTTTTTATGTTGAGGACACCAGAACTGCTCACAATACTCCAAGTGAGGTCTCACAAGAGCAGAGTAGAGGGGCAGGATCACCTCCCTAGACCTGCTGGTCACGCTCCTTTTGATGCAGCCCAGCATACGGTTGGCTTTCTGGGCTGCAAGTGCACACTGCCGGCTCATGTTCATTTTCTCATCGACCAACACCCCCAAGTCCTTCTCCACAGAGCTGCTCTCAATCTCTTCTCTGCCCAACCTGTAGCTGTGCCTGGGATTGCTCCCACCCAGCTGTAGGACCTTGCACTTGGCATGGTTAAACTTCATCAGGTTGGCATCAGCCCACCTCACAAGCGTGTCAAGGTCCCTCTGGATGTCATTCCTTCCCTCCAGCGTATCAACCAAACCACACAGCTTGGTGTCATTGGCAAACTTGCTGAGGGCGCACTCAATCCCACTGTCCATGTTGCCGACAAAGATGTTGAACAAGACCGGTCCCAACAGATCCCTGAGGGGCACCACTCGTTACTGGTCTCCAGCTGGACACTGAGCCATTGAGCACAACTCTTTGTGTGCGGCCATCCAGCCAGTTCTTTATCCACCAAGTGGTCCACCTATCAAATTGATGTCTCTCCAATTTAGAAACAAGGATGTCATGTGGGACAGTGTCGAACGCTTTGCACAAGTCCAGGTAGATGACATCAACTGCTCTACCCCTGTCCATCTGTTCCTTATCCACATCATAGAAGGCCACCAGATTGGTCAGGCAGGATTTCCCCTTAGTGAAGCCATGCTGGCTGTCACCAACCACCTTGTTGTTTTTCATGTGCCTCAGCATGCCTTCCAGGAGAATACTTTCCAAGATTTTGCCAGGCACAGAGGTGAGACTGACTGGTCTGTAGTTCCCCGGCTCATCCATTTTCCCCTTCTTGAAAATGGGGGTTATATTTCCCTTTTTCCAGTCATTGAGAACTTCACCTGACTGCCATGATTTTTCAAATATGATGGACAGTGGCTTAGCAACTTCATTTGCCAGCTCCTTCAGGACCCGAGGATGGATTTCATCAGGTCACATGGACTTGTATACGTTCAGGTTCTTAAGATGGTCTCAAACCAGATCCTCTCCTACAGTGGGCCCAGGGTCTTCATTCTCACTGTACCTGCATCTGCCTTCCAAGACTTGGGTGGTATGGTCAGAGCATTTTCCGGTGAAGGCTGAGGCAAAGAGTTTGTTAAGAACCTCAGCTTTCTCCAAATCCAGGCTAGCCAGTTCTCCTGATAGCTTCTGGAGGGGGTCCACGTTGTCCCTAGTCTGCCTTTTATTTGCAATGTACCTATAGAATCCTTTCTTGTTATCCTTAACATCCCTAGCCAAGTTTAATTCTAAGTGGGCCTTAGCTTTCCTAACCTGATCCCTAGCTTCCCAGACAACATCCCTGTATTCTTCCCAGGATGCCTGTCATTGCTTCCACCTTTTATAAGCCTCTTTTTTCCTTCAAATTTTCCTCAGCAGCTCCTTATCCATCCAAGGAGGTCTCCTGGCCCTCCTACAGCACTTCCTTCTAGTTCAGATGTATCACTCCTGAGCTTGCAGCAGGTGATCCTTGAATATCAACCAACAGTCTTGGGCCCCCCTGCCTTCTACGGCTATATCCCATTTAATCTTACTGAGCAGGTTCCTGAAGAGACCAAAGTCTGCTCTCTTGAAGTCCAGGGCAGTGAGCTTGCTGCACGCTCTTCTCACTGTCCTGACGAACTCGAATTCGACCATCTCTTGATCGCTGCAATCAAGGCTGCCCTGGAGCGTCACATTTCCAACCAACCCTTCCCTGTTGGTGAGGATGAGGTCAAGCATGACACCTCTCCTTGTCGATTCCTCTATTTCTTGCAGAAGGAAGCTGTCTTCCACACAACTGAGGAACTTCCTGGATTGCTTGTGGTGGGCTGTACCATCCCTCCAACAGATATCAGGGTGGTTGAAGTCCCCCATGAGAACAAGTGCCTGCAGGCGTGAGGCTGTTCCTATCTGTCTATAGAGTGCTTCATCCAGAGTCCTCTTGGTCAGGCGGTCTGTAACAGATCCCCACAGTAATGTCTCCCATTGCTGTTCTCCCTTTAAGCCTGACCTACGACTCTCTGTCGACTGCTCACCTGTCCCCAGACAGAGTTCCATACTGTCCAGCCTGTCCCTAACATAAATAGCAACTCCCCCTCCCCACCTACCGGGCCTGTCTTTCCTAAAGAGCCTGTAACCTTCCATTCCAACACACCAGTCATAGGAGCCATCCCACCATGTTTCTGTGATGCCTCTGATATCATACCCCCGTAGATGTGCACACATCTCTAATTCCTCTTGTTTGCTCCCCATGCTACAGGCATTTGTATAGAGACATCTGAACTGAGCTCCAGTTGAAGCCGGCTCATTGGCTGGAGCAGCTGGAATATCTCTACATTGCTCTGAGCACCTATTATAGGTGCTGGCAAGTGATTGGGTGTGTTGGGATGGAATGATGCCCCCCTCCCTCAACACATCTAGTTTAAAGCATCCTTGACCAGTCTGGCAAGCCTCCCCCCAAATCCACTCTTCCCTTTCCTTTTCAGACCAGCTCCACCAGCCCCCTGTAGACCTGGCCTACTAAATTGATTCCTATGTTCAAGGTACCCAAACCTCTGACTGTAGCACCACCCTTCTAACCATTTATTAACCTGGCCAATCCTCCTAGCCTTTTTGAGGTCCTGCCCTGTATCCTGGAGAATTGACGAAAAGACAATCTGAGCTCCAGAGCCCCTAACCACCTCTCCCAGAGCTCTGTAGTCCGTCTTTACATTCTCTGGGCTACTGCTGTCTGTATCAGTAGCACCCACATGGATCACTAGAATTGGGTAATAGCCAGTGGGACTGACTGGAACAGGGAGCGTCTCTGCAGCATCCCTGATCCGAGCCCCTGGTAGGCAACACACCTCCCTTGAGCCTGGGTCAGGCCGACAGATGGGTGCCTCTGTTCCTTTCAGAGTAGAGTCCCCTACTACTATGTCCTGCCGCTTTTTCCTGGCAGCACCAGTAGTGATCTTCTTTACCAGTGCATCAGCCGGTTGTTCCTGGCGAGAGTGTGGTTCCTCATCAGCCCCCTGCAGGACAGCAAAGCGGTTCTGGGTGGGAACAACAGATTTAGGAGGAAGCCCCTTGCTTTTAATTGTCCTCTTCCTCCTTTTTTGTTGTTTTTTTCTGTTACCATTTCCCAGCTTCCTGGGTTAGCGGCCTCCTTTCCCACATGAGTGACAGTGGACTCTTGAGGTCCCTGCACAGTCTGGTCCTGGAGCAAGCAGTGCTGCTTCCTCTCAGCTTCCCTGACATCTTTCAGCCTAGAAACAGCGTCCCGCAGGCACCTCACCCTATTTCTTCTGGGTTTTTTTCATCTGGGATCCTAGAAAATAAAGAATCAAACACTAACTCAAAAGCATTCTAGTAGATTATAGATAACTTTGGTAAACAAACCAAATAGCAAAGACTCATTATCTTCTGTCTCCTTCAGAAGAAAAAGATTCAAAACTTTCCCTGCAGCCTCCAGAGCTGAATTTCCTTTACTAAAGTACCTACATTAGTAAAAACTGCAAACACCCTATTTCAGTAAAACAACCACTAAAAGAGTGGGTTTGCTGTCTTTTTCACTTCTTTTATTACCTCAAACTCCCCCAGTTTAACCCCCAATGATTTGGCCTAGAGCGTTTTTCCCCTGTATGTAGTTATATATTCAGCTATTCTGTCATCTTCCTTTTCTAAAAATCTTCAACCTATTTCTGACATACAACACATCTCCTTATGTAACCATAAGCTTTCCACAATTAGCATTCCAACTCATACTTTCTTTAAAGCTACGGTACCCTTCTAATTCAAACACTAGAAAACATAAAGAGCTTTCAAAAATAACTTCAACAACTTCATACTTCATCATGACCAAAACACTAGCAAAAACATCATTGTTACTTAAACTTTAATCCAAAGAAAAGTAGAAACTTGTTATCCTCTGTGTAGTCCTTCCAATGCTCCCAAATCTATCATCTACTAGAACCCACAACCACAGTGACACAAGTCCAAACAGGCTTTCCATGCACTGCTTTGTATCTTTTCATTCTCAGTTTAATCATGAAAAGCATAAAATTTGCCATAACTCATCTATTCCACTGATTTACTGTGTTCCATGGCTACCTAAATATTTCATATAATAAATACAATAGATATCACATGTAATATAATAAATATTATATGGCTACCTTGTTTTCACAAAAAATACTACAAAAATGCACCCTAAACTGTTGCTGAGTCCTAACACAACAAATGGGCCAGAAATAAACCCCAGCTAGCTGTGAAGGACAATATCCTACCCAATGATTAAGGTAATCCTAGACCCTAAAAATCCAGCTGAAAGCTGAAAAACCATTGAAATAAGTAGCATTAAACCTCACCTCAGTTATCCACATGGGACTACCAACTATTCGTCTGATCAACAGTAACACAGCCAAGCCACCTACAGAGACTAAATGTTTCAGGAAAAACTTTGCCGCTAATTAAACTGAATGAAGATTCCCCACCAACATACCCTTCAGTAAATCAGGAATAAACCTAAAAACATAAATGAGAACCCCAAATTTACTAACAACCCAAACACAAAACCCTTAACAAAGCAATGGTAAGGAGAAGGAAGTGCTTTTACACAAGAAATGGGGCAAAACATATATTTGTTTCCACCTGCATATCAGCTAAGGCCAGTAGTGTGGATGCAATGGTGGGGTTTCAACCGCAGAAACCTAAAAGCACCAATCCCTTAATAAAAAATCTACATCTCCTTCCTTCACCCTCCAATTCCCTTTAACATCTCCATAAATTCATATCATAATGAATTATCTGTCCTCTGGCCAAATAGCTCCTCCTCTTCCTTTAGCTGTGTGTGCTCTGTATTCACCCAGCATCTCTGTCGTGGCCCCTATCTGTTCAATGAAACATAAAATATCAAAGTGATTTTGCAATTTCGTGTTTATAACTGTTTTTCACAAGTTACCACCTCCAATGAAGCTAAATACTTCTGAAGTTAAACATCTCCCAGAAAATACCCTCTCCACTCCACCTCCCTACACCAGCTTGTGCCAGAGATAAAATACAACCCTCACATCCTTCTCAGGTTTCACTTCTTCCCCACATTTATCAGTGATAGAGTGGCTGGGTCTGGGCCATTTTTGTAACATCCCTGTACAATGAGACCACTATTGCTACTCATGGTTGGATTATTGATTATGAATCTTCACCTAAAGCCTGGATCCAGATCTCTCTAAGCAAGATCTCTGCCTCCAAAGTGAATGCAACTACTCTCTCAATACAAAATCCTTATTCCTGAAAATAAGTGCATATTTAAGGGCAATTTTTATGAATTAAACTTAATTTGAAACGGACTTTTGAACAATTTTAAACAGCATTGTTTGGGGACAAATTTGTTGGTGGCATACCTGATTTTCTTTGGAACTGTACTTTACTGAAATCTCATGCATATAAACTGTGTTAGAACTTCTTTTAAAATGGCAGTTCTTTCTTTAGTACTGAAGATTGCTTCTTTAAGGGCTAGAAAATAATGTGTTACCACAAAGAATAGAAATCTATATTAGAAACTGTCTTGTATATCAATCTCCTTTTTTATAGATATCTCCTATGTTACTTTTATCACCTCCCATATTTTTTTTAAGTCAGCTCATCATTTGCCAGTAGCTGCATGGCCATTATGATAATGGTTTGGCAATATATATACATATATATATAATGATTGTTTGCAAGAGAATTTTGAGATCACTGAAAAGATGATTTTCAAGTACTGACAGGGACCCTGTAGCCCAAAAAAAGGAACAATGGACAGATAAATAGGTAGCTGCAAAATCACAAAAGTTATGATTATTCTCTGTTACTCACTGTTCAGAGGGGGGAAATGAAATTGCCAGGCAGTAGGTTTTAAGCTAACAATAGAAAATACTGTTTCTCATCACATCTATTTAAATTCTGGAACTTCTTGACATGGCATGCTGTGAAAGGGAAAAGTATGAAGGAGTTCTAAAGAGTTTAGACAAATTCATGGAAAACAGGTAAAGGTCTATCAGATATGATGGTCCAGCCACCTGCTAAGAAAATCCTCACCCTGGAAAAGAATTTCATAGTTATTTCCTGCTACTTACATTACCCTACTCTATACTCTACAAAGTAGGAGTCATCCCCTGCTTTGCCAGTGCCAGTCACAGCAATACTTAAACAGAACTGACCCAGGATGGCACTTCATTTACTAATATTGGGGGTGGGGTGAGGGGGTGACATCAAGATAACTTAGCTGGTTTTCCATTAGAAACATATGAATACTGGTTATTCTTTGTAGAAGTCAAGGGCAGGGGACATCAGGAAGACCTCAAACACATCACAGCCCAATGTTATTTTAGGGTACTTACTGTTTATTGAATTTTTTTTCTTTTTTTTAATCAAAAAGAAGACCTTTTTTTTGCATCCCAGTTTGGGTTGCCTCTATAAATGAAAAATTTAGAATAAAGTACATTTTGGAGACACTGTAACTTGCTCTGTGTCAAGCACTATAAACATAAGCTGTTCAGACTAAAGGGTGACCTCACAATTCAATCCTGCTAGAAAAGGGAAGCTCTACAAGGCTGCAAAAAAAGAAAACAGAAGAAAAAAGACAGCTGTGCTCACAGCATCAAATTAAAGTTTTGAAGAAAAAATTAATCCAATATATATTTAATAATCAGTTCTGTGTGCTGTCAGAGCACAAGCTCGGGTGCTTGCGCCAGAATGCCATGGCCCTAGCGTGAAGATGCCATCAGGTCTACAGACTCCAGCACCAACTTATTTGAGTTAATTTAGAATTACTAAATCCTGGCAAAGAGGCTTTTTTTCATTTTTAAACTCATTTGCAAGGCCCTGACACATACACACAATCTTCCAGCTCCCGTTTTGTGTGGGGGTGTTAGGCAGCTGAGTGCAGATGGATTGTAAGCATCTAGAGCCATTTGTTTAGCAAACCAAATGTGTGCCTGATTATTTTCAAGTAATCAAAGAGCACCTGCTTGTTTCTTGTTCTCAGCTACTCAGACAGAAACCAGTAATCCAGCTATAACACTGTCATCCAGATATTTATAATCCAGGCCATGCTGGGTGAACGTTTATGCACATTATGGGCAGGGGGAGCTGATAAAAAAATAGGAATTGGAAAAGCAGTTTCATGTGAAGATGAGCAGCACAGTTCTCCCTAGGACACCAGGTCTCACATGTGTCATGCACCCACAGCCCCTCACCCACATCCATGCAGCAGCACTCACAAAGCCTGGGACAAGTGTCCCTAGAGGACAAAAATCCAGATATCACTACAGTATTGCTCCTTATGAAGGACTTAAAAGAATCACAAGTCCATTTTGCACAATTCATCTGGTACCTGGTGAATGAAGGTACAAGACCAGTTCATATGTCATTAAATTTGCCAATTCTGTTATTTGCTATTCCAGATGTACTGCTGGTCTCCCAAAACATTTTTTCCCCAGTTTAAATAGCTAGCTACAGCATGCCAACTTTCAGAATAAGAAAAAAAGAATACCAGATGCCAATTCCATTGCTCATTACCACAATTTTTCACCCCACCATCCACTCAGAGCAACTAGGTGACCATGTAGCTACTGGGAACCTTGTCTTCAATTTTGATGAGCCCTGGGATTTATATACACAGAAAGACATTGCCAGTAAGTTGATGGGATCAAAGGCTGATATGACTAAAAGTCTACTGCAATTTATGCCTAAAACCTGCTGAATTTGAAAAGTAGCCACTGACATAACTTGAGGATTTAACACACAATTAAACTTTGCAAGCAGATTTAACCCCTGCAGTGAGAAATGTTAAGTATTCCGGAGGAAAGTCATATCAAAAACTATGTCGAGTCTATTAAGAAACAACAGAGAACTAACATGTGGGCATCAAAAAACAGATTTCTCTGCCTTGATCCACCAGTTCTACTAAAGATCTTTAGGTAACTATACTGGACTAAAGGTGCTATTAATTCAAAGCAGAAGGTAACTCAAACAAAGGGTGTGCACTTTTAGTCTACTTCCCACAATAATCTAGCGCTACCAAATATAGTCAACTGCCAGATTTTGTCAGAGTATAAATCCCTACTTTATGAAGGGATGCATAAGTGAGGAAGTGTTTGCAGTAGAGTACAGCTCTGAGACTGACCCTGCAAAATGGATCTAGGAGCTTATTTTATGGGCATGAGTAATTGGATTAAGAATTCTGTGTTTAATTTTCCATGGAGTCGAGGACATGGACAAATATTTTTAGAATCGGGGTGTTGGTGGTGAAGAGCGTGTTATGTTTTCCACTGGAGGACAGCATTAATCACTTGTTCTGTGTGACTCTTCAGTTATTACAAGAAATGTCTGCAAAGGCAGAGCACAACACTGAGCCCAAACCCACCCAGAAGAAAACTCCAAATTCTCCGCCCAACAGTGGGTTGTTGTACTTACCAATATTGCAATACTTTCCTGCAAAATTTCCTTTGCAATCACATACTGTTTTCCCACTGAGGGTAACAATTTTACATTCTCCACCATTCAGGCAAGGATCATGAGCACAACCTACAAGCAGAAACCAAAGGTCAAACCAGAAGTACAAGCTATTCAGGAGCATCAGTCCCTTTTAGCTCACTTTCGTGCACCTTCTCCATGCATGTGCATTTTGGGGAAGTTTTCCCTTTTTTACTCATCTCAGGTGTACACCTGATGTAAAATAAAGAAAAGGAAACTCTGCTGATTTCTTCCCACTGAGGTCTGTCTCATTGTTTTCACTCTTATTGGATAATGTCAGCCTAGCTATTGAAAAATATTATCAATGAACAATAGGTAAAATGGGGGCGGTGATTATCATTACCAGTGGTGATGGTGATGGCATTAGCACTTCTTTCTGTAGAGTGGGTTCTGCCAATTCCAACTTTGCCATTGAGCTGCACTAAAATTTATAGTAAAGTATCTAGTAGGGAGCTCAGTTAAATATTTAGGATCTGTGACTGGGACATATTAAGTCCTATCAGATTTCCCAAGTCCCTTATGGGCCCCCTAGAAAAGCCAGCTACTCTCCTAAATAAAGCTTAGTAAAGACTTGTTGAAAGCCACAAACTCTCCATGCTTTAATTTCCAGTTCTGTAAGGTGGGAATAAAAGCATCTACCTATTTCAAAGGACTTCTATGAAGCTTACGTAGTACTGTAAGTTACTTGGGAGGCTAACAGTCAGCCAGACTGAATAGCACAATAACCATACCAGAGCACATATATAGGTGAGGCATATGGTTTACTTATCATAATCTCTCCTTCCAAAAGGGAGGTGCTGTGTTGGCTTCATCAGGAAAGTGACAACCCAAAGCACATGCCCTGCAACTATCAGGCCAGCTGAGCTGGGCATCTCGAACTCCCAAAACAAGGAGGAGGCTTCATAACATAAACATTACCCCAGCCAGGGATGGGGGTGTTGGGCCAAAAATCATGGGGACTCTGGGGCTGTTGCAGGGCATGTGGGATCCTGGAGGCAGGTAGAGTTTACATGCTGGCAGCTCCAGAGTGGGACAGGCTTGGGAAGAAAACTCAAGAGGTGAAACAACAATATGAAGCAATTGTAGGTGTGCAGGGAAGAGAAGAGAAGGGTGTGCCTCTCAGGCATGTTACAGGTCTGCAGGAGAAATTTTATCGCTTCAACTTGTAATCTGTTGTAGAGTTTTGCATAAAGCAGATCAAGATTGCATCCCTCTCAAAGAAAACACTGACATTTTTCCCTAAATATAATGTATTAATGCATATAATTGATTACTCAAATAAAAATTGACACACCAAAGTGGTTTCCTGGGTCAGCATTACTGCTCACACATGGAAAGGAAAGCTAAAATATTCTCTTTTGGGGAGAGTACATGAGCTGCAAAAGCAGTATTACTGCGTGCAACACTGCTCAGCTTTGAAATCCTCACTGTTCTTTATCCCTACTCCAGGCAGGCCAATAGCTGTAATAGATAATAGTGCCTTACTTTTGTGTTCAGAACTCCTACACTCAATCTGGCCGTCCACACAGATGCACTGCTCCACAGCTCCTTGTTGGACTCTTGACCAGCTCATGCCCACATCAAAGAACTCGTAGAGACTGTTGTCAAAACATTTCTCTGAAACACAGTTAAAAACAGCACAAGCTTTCTGAGGTTATTTCTTGCAAGTAATGACACCACAATCTCCATCATTCCCTGCTCATTCTTTCAATTCTGTTGAGCAGATATGTGTTTGCTGACAGCGTTTCAAAGCAAGCCAGCCTTCACAGTGTGAAGGTACTAAAACACTGCCGCAGCAGCAGCTCCAGGACCTTACGGCAGAAGTAGGTTTCTCCTAAAGCCCTATGAGCATGACAGCATCACCATTACTTAAGTCCTTCTAAAAGTTCATTCAGCAAACACAAAAACTCGAACCAGTGGTATATACTTGTGTCTGTCCCACTTTACTGCACCATCTGAGACGATGGGCTATTCTACAGACTGGATCACCAGGACTGAAAAGGGCTTCATGGCTTGTTGTTGGGAGGCAAGTCTAGAGCTACAGGGAATGTGGTTTAATAGTGGACTTGGTTGTGTTATATTAATAGCTGGACTCAATGACCTGAAGGAACTTTTCCAACCTAAACGATTTTATGAAAAGCATTCAATAAACAGCAGCAAGCACAGCTGAAACCCCTCAGTTTAAAAGACTAATTCCTTGCTTGACACGCAGTAAATTGGGAATGACCACCATAAAACTGGAAAAATAACCCTGACAAAGCCTTTTGGCCTAACTCTCACTGAAAGTTACTACCCTGAAGCTGTCCAAGCTCAAAGCTGACATCACAAGAAAAGTCGTGATAGACCATGTGTGTATGTACATAAAGGATAAAAGCATCACCTGAAATTCTGCTGGTTTTTCATGTTTCTCTGCCCTACATACTAGATGGCATTATTAGTAATTTCCAAGCATGTTAGGGATATTTAAATCTTAAAACCAGCAAAGCGCAGGGAAGAGGCTCTTTGTGTTTCCCACAGCTTAATGTCTCTCTTGATTGTATAATCAAGCTATTTTCAGCTGTCCTGTCAGTAGTGGATTGTCTGTCATAACCATTTGGAAATCCACCTACACAAACATTTGTGCTGCAGTGGTCTCTCCCATCACAACAGCTCTACCTTTTCATTAAGCAAACATTAACAAGCTGTACTTACTGCTTGTATTTCATGTTGTAACACTCATGGAAGAAGATACTTACTCATCTGACAGTCCTCGCCAGTGAATTCCTCAGGACAGGTACAGTGGTACCTCTGATGGCCATGTGCAGGGGAGCAGGTCCCTCCGTTTTGGCAAGGGTTGTTTGCACAGTGATCTAGACAGGCCACATAAGAAGTTGTTGTTAATAGGCACCACATAAGCCACGCTTTGTTGTAGCAGGCATCAGCTTGATTCCATGAACCATTTTGGTTCAATGCACAGTAGTTTTAATACCATTAACTTAGAACAAAGCTTATCCAACCAACTTACATTGGGTTCGTTTCCACCTGTATAGCAGCTATATTTATTCAGCTTTTAAAAACCATGTAGTAACTCACTGAGTTGAACCTTCTCCTCAAAGTAGCTTGTCCGAAGGTGGTAGGTCGAGACATGCACGAAGTTGCCAGAGCTGCCACTGTGGTGAGGAAGATGGGACAAATGCCCACAAGATGGAGCTGTGCCTTTACACTGGGGAGGGGAGGCTGCAGCACCGTCTCTGTCCGGGTTACTGCCCTGCCTGCTTCTCACTTCAACATCAGTGATCAGGACCATGCAACTCCCTTTCAAATTACACAAAGGACAACCCTCGACAGAAGAATTTGCTATGGATTTTTTGATTATTTCAAAACTAATGGGCAGCTGGAACAAAGGAAAGAAAATTAAAGCAAGACAAGGGCATGTCCAAGTAAATCAGGCCAAGCAAGATTAAACTGGATCAGCCTAGTATATCTCTGTTTTCTAAGGAATTTCTAACTCATGGGAAAATGCAGTGGGAGAGGAAGGGATGTGCCAGGAAACTCTCTAACTCCTGTGATAGAAGCTTTACTTGGCAAGGTGCAATGCAGAAGTCATAAGAGTCTTGCTGGCCACACAATGTTCCTGGTTTCAGGCAGTGTTGAAGGATGGATCTGACCTGAAGTTAACCAACATCATGTTTTACACCTGCTGCAGAGCTGGCCCAGCAGCTTGCCTGTATTCAAATGCTTTTTTAATGCTAGTCAAACTCTGCAAAGGCAACTCTAGAGTTACTCAATCCAGGTGCTCCTTCAGTAGAGTGTGGGACTTAAGCAGGGGATACATCACGTAGAAACAGGCACACATATACGGGGTTGAAGCACAGCATGAAAGGTACAGCCTGAAGTTTGCTACAATGGTGTAAACATGAGGTTCCCCTGCATGGATCAAAATATTTACTTCAGAACAGAGTGGTGTAATTGTTATCTGATAGCAGGTCTGGGTGTATTCACTGGTAGTTTCACTCTGGGATAATATCAAGGGTAAACAAGTAAAGGCAGTGACATTCCTGCTGTTCCTGCTGTTGGATAGTTATGAAACTTTCAGTGGTGTAAAGTTCCCTCAAAGGAAAATCCTATATTTCCTATTCCCATCACATGGAAACCATGACTTGGTCTCCAAAGCCGTATTCTGGCACAAGTGGTGCTCTAGCAATTTTTTGTTCCCCCATTAAATCTGCAAAAAGCACTTCCAGTCCTCTATTTCTCTCCCAGTTGGAGTTCCTCACTACATCCCACCCACCCCTCTGGTCTGACATCGCTGAGGTGCTCTGCATCTCTTCGCACCTTTCCTGAAGTCCAGAAACATCTTCTACTCACAAGCATACGGACACATCACAGTTGCCCGTAGGGAATCCTGCCCACTTGTAACTATCCATTAACTGGGGAGTGCCAAGTCCCTGCCTGCTCTGCCAATGCCTAAAGCCACCCAGCATTATCTCCCCACCCGCATGGGTGAAACACTCCATGCTTGCTAGTAATCACTTTGCCTTCAGCTTCATCTCTCTGAGGCTCTGCTGAATGAGCAGTACTCGTCTCCCTTTCCTACCCATATCTTCCTACAGAAACTTTCCGTTTCTACCACTCTTCTCCCCAGAACTGGGACTGCTCTTCCGCAGAGGCCCTTCTGGGATGATGCCTCTTCCTCTTGCCTATGCAGCCCACACTGCTCTACTTCTTCTTTCCATATGAGTCCAAATGTCTCTTAAAATACCCACTGTCTGGCACTTTCCTGCCAACTCTGGGCCTCCCTGGGGGTTTGGCCATTTATTCAAGATTTTCAGATGTTCAGAGCAGTAGCCCTAACAGAGTGCCCAAAATCTGGAAGTCCCGCACATAGGGGTATTGCACATTTAAGCATATACATACATACATGCACAGACCAGTTGGCCCATGTGAATGAAGGGGCTCACACTGGGCAGCTACTACACAGTCTCCACAGGCATCTCTTGGGCAGGAGGGGAGGATCAGCTGGAAACATAAACAAATACCCCCTGAAGGCAGTGATAAAGCTCCCACTGATTTTAACTGGGGGGTTGGACAAGGGCTTCGGGTGCCAATCAGCAAGCTCTGCCTCTGCACGGTAAGATCTCCTTCCATCAAAGCCTTCCTACCTGAGCTTCACTTCATCCTGAAGCGAAAGGCTTTTTGGTTAAACTTTCTCCTGAATTTGGCAGATGCATTTTCTGGGTCAGTGCCTCCAACATTTGCTTAACATTGATTTGTAAGCAGATCCAACGGTTTCAAGTTGACTCCCCACGTACACATGGTATTCTAGGCCTGGAGAGAATCTGTGCTTCAACCTTTGCTTTCAAGCAGCTCCTTTCCCACCCCAGTTCACATACTCCTCACCAATCTGTCATGATCAAAGGATACTCCCTTCCCCAAAATTTAATTTTTTTCTTGTTTTTTAAGCATCTCTAAAGTGGTTGAGATTGCCCCAAAGATTTTCTGTTTTACACAACAAAATCATATATTTTCCACATCTTGAAGATCAGCACTATTCAGTTTGACTGCTTCTTTCTTCCCAGCTATCTTCCCCAGCAGGCAAAGTTTCCTCCCATTTGCTTGAAATTCCCTTCAGCTATTACGCCGTTCCTTCCTTTCAGCCTCACTGTAAATCTTTTCTCTTGGATGGTGATCTGTTAAACATTTTCCAAGATCAAATACCGTGCTTGCTTCTTAAAAATGCAAGCAGATTTATGCTTCTAAATAAATTAACAGCTAAAGAACTTTAATTCAATTTTACAAAATTATTAATCCTTCCAGGAATAGTCTTGTCTTTGCATCAGCCAGCAGTGACTTCTTTCAGCTACCCCATCCTTTTTTCTCTTTCCTTTCCTCTCTCATTCATATAACTCATAAAACCTTTTTTTCCTGGAGAAAAAACAGTAACCCTCACCGACATTAAAATATATTGACAGAGAATATCGACCCTGTTTGCTTCAGCAAAGGGCAGGCAGACACAGTGCCTTTCTTGTTGCAAACCACCCTATCCAACGCTGTGATGAGGAATAGGCAAAAATGAGGCAGCAAGCTCAAAAAGGCTGGAGGTGGCTGCATGTAGGGCTGGCTGCACAATGGTGATGGGCAGATTGAGGGACAGAGGTGACACAATTACACCCCAGAAATGCAACACTAGGCTTGGAGAGCTCATGGAAAAGCCAGCCACCATCATGACAGCATTGTACTGGAGGATTAAAGCAGTCATTAGTTAAAGCTTCCAACATTTTAAGCTCTGGGAGGGCATTCACAAACCCGACTCCTGCAAGCATAACTGTCTATAAAGTCTAGGTTCATGTCTGACATACTTGCATTACAAAGGCACATACATTGCTTGTTTTGGGGTTAGGTCATTTGTCTCTGATCCACTGTTAACCTGTTTTATAGCCAAGCTGGAAAATAATTTAAAGTTGTTAAGTTTAAAGTGATGATGCTGTGTGCTGCTTAATTTTAGACTGTCAGCATGATTCAGCTAACGCCGGCTTTTCAAGAGCTCTAGTAGATTACAGTCAGCTTGGCGGTGAGACTCCTGACAGGCGGCAAACTCCCTGCAAAGGGATGGTGGAAAATGCCCTTCGTTTGAAAGTGGGAAGTGAACGTCTAAGGACATGTGGTCATATTCTACAGACCAGAGAAGACAGGCCACATTTGAAAGTGGTTAGATGAAGAAAAGAGGAACAGGATCAGCATTTAGACAAAGATCCAAAAAAAACCTCAGAGGAATCAAATCTAATCAGTGCAACACCAGATTTTTCAGTGCTGGTCTGTCACTATATAAACAAGGAATTAGTTACATATGTTCTTTATAAAATGAGATTCCCCAGCATCCAGCTCATGAAACATGGAGCTGCGGAGACAGAGACAAGCAAGGACCAGCCATCAAGGCACTGCTGAGGACAGGGACGCATGATCCCTACTGAACTGCTTGGGACATGGTGCTTTCACCCAGCGTGTCAATGAAAGTGACTCACATAGAAAAAAGAGTTTGCCACAGACCTGGGCTTCCTGTTTTAGACAGACTTTCACAATGAGGTAATTGTAGCACTGGAGTGCAGTGACCACATGAAGTTATAGCACTGTTAGCAAAGTAACCCTTGCATGGTCCCTCAGTACTCCTGCAATGAATGTATCCATCTTCTTGTCTTCTCTGACACAGCCCAAAGCCCAAGAAAGTCTGGTTTTGAAGGTCTGCTCTTTAACATGAGACCTCAAAGAAGCAGAGCTGGAAGTGATGGCTGTATATTGTACAAGCTGTGAAATGTTCCTGTGCCTTCTAAAAAGCTAACAGGTCAGACAGAAAATACAGCTGATTAAATGAAGGCAAAAATAATAGGAACATCCAACCTGTGAAGGAGAAGATGATCACCTCTGTGCTCAGCTCTAGCAACAGCTCAGATTTCTGTGTTGATGTTACTGTAATTTCTCTCCATGACTTCAAACTACTCAACAGAGAGTGAATTAAAGACTGAGCGGTATTCACAGTCTCATGCTACGGTTATGCACCGTCACAGAGAGATCCTGGAAACATTTAATGTGAAGGCTTGCTCTGTGTACACCAAATAAAAGTAGCACTGAAGGCACTGTCCCCTGTCCCTCCTTACTGCGGGCGGCAAAGTAGGAGCCAGGTACCTAGAGCAACTCAGCAATGGCTTGCCTTACCTCTATGGTCTTTGGGCAACAAAGCACAGTGCCCCCATCTCCTGTCCCGGTCATAGTTATGTGTTGTTGAACACCTGAAAAGAATAACAGGTGCAGTTTAGTGCAGCTTTAAACCACCTGGATGTTTGCTCTGAAACGATATGGCCTTCAAACTTTGGCAACATGGAAACTCATACTTTTTTTTCTAATTAGTATCTGTTTCATTCAAACTCTTTTAACATCAGAGGGATAATAAGCTTTCTTTTGTTAAAGGTGCTCTGCCTCATTTCTCTCAAATTAAATACAGATTGAGACGTAGAAGCAGATCTGAAATCTCTAGTGAATCCTTCAGAAAAACCCATCCTTCTTCCCATTTCTAAAATGAGAAAATGAAAGACAGAAATGAAAACCAAAACCAAAGAAAATAAATTATGCCCCCTTTATTCATTAGAAAACAAGCAAAACAGGACCCAACCAATTTTTAGTGCCGGTCAGTTACTTTAATGATCTGTGGATGTAAGAGACTGTCCACAGACGGACTTTTCCGCAGCTTTCAACAAGAAACATATTTTATACTCAGTTCCTCTAAAGTATCCCTATTTTTTAACTTGTCAGATGAAATGAGGAAATAACTGACACTGCAGTGGTTTCCAAACACACAGACAAAACCTCTCTTTTTGTAGAGCAGTGAGCTGGATCCTGCATACCACACTGCCCATGGGAATCCTACTGACACAAACTTTGACAGCTCTTTATCTGCTCACATCCCTTGCCCTCATCAGTCTCTTATCTCCAAGGCTCAAAAGACTACAAGGAGCATTAAGTTTAATTCTCCAATTGCAGAAGTAGACTCATAGACTTCCCTGAGGCCACACAGGGAGCGTGTGAGTGAATCGAGGCTGAACCTTGGAGGTCCACATCCTGTCCTAATGTGCTATCCACCAAAACATCCTCCCTAACAAGTTCTAATGCAGCAAAATAATTCAGCCTGGAGAAGAGAAGGCTGCATGGAGACCTCATAGCAGCCTTCCAGTATCTGAAAGGGGCCTACAAGGATGCTGGGGAAGGACTCTTCATTAGGAGTTGTAGTGAGAGGAAGAGGGGTAACGGGTTCAAACTTAAACAGGGGAAGTTTAGATTGGATATGAGGAAGAAGTTCTTTACTGTAAGGGTGGTGAGGCACTGGAATGGGCTGCCCAGGGAAGTTGTGAATGCTCCATCGCTGATGGTGTTCAAGGCCAGGTTGGACATAGCCTTGGGTGGCATGGTTTAGTGGGAGGCGTCCCTGCCCCTGGCAGGGGGATTGGAACTGGATGATCTTAAGATCCTTTCCAACCCTAACTATTCTTTGATTCTATAATAAATATCTGCTACAAGGCATCAAAGAAATGGGAGCTTGCTTTATTTAATATGCTTGATAATCCATTTTCATTATGTGTGTTTTTATCATACCTTGAACAGTTGTATTATCAAATATATTTTCCCCCTAGGATGTCACAAGCTAGATTGAAATTTTATTGCAGAGCACATCTACCATTTTACCTGTCCTATTATGCTTCTTAATTAGATGCTATGTGGCATTAAAAATGCTTTCATTCCAATGGAACATCTGAATAGGCCACATATATTAAGTTTGATGACCTCAATTATAGAAGGTGCAGAAAAAGAAAGGTGCTTGTTTGTCTAGTACAGATCACCTTGGCATGTACTTATAGAGGCTGTTTTCTCACAGGCACTAAGGCCTTCTGGACTCTTTTGGGAGTTGATGGAAATTTTTTCTGTGTTCCTTCATTGGGAAGTAGATTGTGCCTTTTTAAAGGAAGGTCTATTTTGCACAAAGATTAAGGTGAGGAGTACACAAAAAGTGATTCTCAGCATTGCTGTGTCATTTGTGGCAAAATGCTCTCTGACTGAACACTTCATCTGTGCCAGCAATGATGGGGAAGGAGAATCCAAACTTTTCGAGCTTTTCTAATTGACGTAATTATTGATCTGAAAGAGCAGTGTTGCACTGGGCAGCACGGAAGAGGCAAATGAAAAATGTCTTGTATACACCTAAAGAGTGCAAACAAACTCTGATCATTAGGGATTAAAAAACTATCTATATGCAAATTAATACTTTCTGGAGTCTTTCCAGCAACAACCAAGTTCTAAGCAAATGGAGAACTCATTTTTTTCCATTTTAGATGTTTTCTGCTGTTAGAGGTTCTGACTAAGGTTTCTTCCACTAGCTTTCCACAACCCACTGTATCTCCTACGCCAGTGTTCTTCACAACCAGTCCCCTTCTTCCCCTCACCTTGCAGTGACTATAAAGAATTAGTCCTCCCCTGTGATGCCAGGCTGCCTCCTCAGCGCCAGCCTTCTTGTATATTCACATAATCCTTTTGTATTTTCCAATACATATTTCTCACTGTCTGGGAAAATCTCAGCATATCCTCAAAGCTACTTCTCTGGTCTCCCTCCTCTTCTTTTTAAAATGTCTTCTTTGCTGGAAAGCTTATCAAAAATGTGATGACATTTCAGTTTCATGGGATGTTACCCCCAGCAGCCAGATCAACCAAATGGGCTTAGTATTTCTTTGTGTTACTTGTAAATGGGCCCACTCTCTAAATTTAGGAGATAACAGAAGTCTTTACATCAGCCCATTACACAAAATTGTTAATAAAGGAGTGAAAACTTGAAATCATAGGTACTGAATTAATGACATCAGAAAAGGCATAGAATCACAGACTGGTTCAGATTGGGAAGGACCTTAAGTGCTCTTCCAGTTCCAAGGGACACCTTCCTCTAGACCAGGTTCCCAAAGCCCTGTCCAACCTGGCCTTGAACACTGCCAGGGATGGGGCATCCACAGCTTCTTTGGGCAAGCTCTTCCTGTACCTCACCACCCCCACAGTGATGAACTTCTTCCTACTATAGAAGTCCACTACTAAGGATTGATTTAAACAACGTTTTAAATCCATGTATGGCAAACAACATGGGAATGGAGAGATAAATGGTATATTAGTTGAGGCCTAACTGGTAGGCAGGATAAATGGAAAGCTGGCTATTTTACCCATCAGGAACATTGGGAGCATTAATAAGAGGACATTTTGGAGAGCAAACAAAGCCTGAGCCCAGAAGCAGATTGATGGAAGGAAAGAGCTCTGAGATCATACCTGATGCTTTCACAGTGTTCAAGGTCTGGAGGCTTCCTCAGAACCTTTTAAGGTGTTGTCCTGACCAGGAGATGGCCAGACTTTGCCTGAGAGCACCAGAGCAATGACCATGAGCACTAGCAAAACACAGAGCCTGATGCTTGGTATCTCCTGGCTCAGCCCGCATGTCCTTGTCCTTCTCCTTCTCAGAACTTGTATAAACTCTCTTGTAATCCAGCTGGCCAAAAAGCTATCATTTGCACTGTTTTCAGTCTGTGCCAAAATAACTAATCTTCCTAATCCTAGAGAAGATGGTAAGATCACGCCATTCCTATACAGACCCAAGCCCACTCAAAATAGCCTGGCACAAAGGGGACCTTCACATCCATAACTCAAGCCAAGGATAACGCATCTCCAAGGCATCAGTCAACACCTTCTCAGCCAAAATCTGAGCCAAAGTCTTCTCCCACTATTCCTCTTGTGCAGGATCTCAGAGAACACATCCCATCATAGAACACAGGGGCAGGGCACTGGCAGTATTCCTGCAGCCACTGCTTGGCTGCAATACATACCACCCGCCCTGTTTGCTCTCCTGGGTGTTAAATGCATTCCCATTTTGTTGGTCCCTGCACTGATTTGACTTTCTAAAGATACCCTGAACTTTAGCGACTGTTACAGCTAATTTTTTTCTCTTCAACACAACAGGTGAATTTACATGACATCTTTATTACCTGTTAAGAGGCCACTAAACAGGAATTTATCTGTGAAGACAGATTGCAATTACAGGGAAATGCAATACAGGACGCTGTTAAAGGAAGTTTGTTATTTGAATACTGCAATTATTTACTCTTCTTTCCTATATTGTCAATTAATATTTATAAAGATACAACTTGTTTATTGCTCTCAGAGAAAGTAGGGAGAGGTTTCTGCAGTCAGGACTGATTTATATTGAAACATTTAACGTTACAAATGGACAAGGTCACATCTGATTGCCTTTCACATTTTGCCCTTTGAATCAACACAGCGGCTTTCATTAATGATATCCAGCTTTGTATTAAGACAGACACTGTTCTTATATGCTTTCTGCTGAAGGACTATCTTTTTATTGAACTGAATATGATGGGCTAGCACACACTATCTGTGTAATATGTAGAATGAGAAATATGATAAAATTAAAACCTATTGGAGCAGGCTTTAGCATACACTATAACGTCCTGACTGTAGTCTTGTCTTAAAGCACAACCTGAGGACCAAGGACACGTACCCATTACGTCTACATCTAATCTAGCACTCTCTTGCTCTGGTTTCCTTTCATTTGCTCCCAAAGAGGAAAGTTACATCCAGCCTTCCATTATCTCCATCCCTACTAGCAGCTGGAAGTAGGCAGGAGCAGGAAGGACACAAGCCTCGCCCTGCCTGCTGCCTGCCAGGTGCCCTGGGATCAGTTATTCAGCATCAGTTCAGCATGGGCTAGTGCCAAGTCACACAAAAAAAGCACAGAGCAGTTTCCCAACCGCTATTCAGGGCTCTTTTCCCAGCATCTCTGTGCCTGAAGTCACACATTAGGCTGCTTCTAGTTTATGAAAAAAGAGTAAACACTGGCCAGGTCAGCTATGGGGTGAAATGGCTTGTCAAAACCAAACAGCTCCAGCTGTTCTCCTCCTTTTCTCACCATTTGTAAATGGCTTTTAAAAACCTGGAAGCATGAGAGCAAGTTGTCCAAGATCAGCTCTAAAGTGTACTCTAACCTTGGATTCAGCCAGTCACAGGTTTTCCTTTTTCTTTTAACATTTCTGTGGCCCAACTGGCTAAAAACAAATACACAGCATCATGTATTAACAAGACCATCTTAAACATTACATGAAATTAAGTGGGTCCAAAAGTCAAGCTCTTTGTGACTACAGTTCATCCAAGACAGGATTCACACTGTAAAATTATTCCTGTTCTCTTCCCTTAGTTGAGATATTCTTGAGTTCTTTCCTGGAGGGTTTTCTTATATGGATTGTATCTATGGATGTTGTGGAAATTCAGAAGTGGTCTACTAGACTGAAGCCCTATGTCTATTTGTGTAAGAAGGTATGTGCTGTGCTTACATTACACCAGCACTTAAACTTGAAACAGATGTGCCATCAGAAAGATGACACAGATCATGAAAAAATTAGATATCCCAGTATAAAAAAAGAGATTTCTTCCCTGCATGGACAGGTAAAATTAATCCTATAAAATATTTCCACACTGAAACATCCAATTCTATGCCTTTCACATAGTTCAGCTGTGCATATATTTTCACATTACTGGTTCCCATATATTCCCTGCTTTGCTGCCTTTGATTTCTCCTAATATATGCCCATTAGATAGGTTCATCTGCAAAGCTAGGCTTGTTTATTGAGTGCTTGCTTCAGTAGGGTTTCCACTTGGCCACCCCTGCCCCAAACTGAATAATAAATGCTTTTAACAACTTCTGAGTACATAAAAGAATAACCTTTGACCAATATAAGGAGGCCTGACCTTAAACACACTACTAGAACAAATCGTTACCCAACAAACAGGGGTAATACCTCACCTCTTAGTACTGCACTGTCCAAAAGGGGCCTAGTGCCAATCTGGATAGAAATTAGAGACATGGAGGGAAAAATAAAACCCCAACTTTCCTCAAAAATCAGATGGTGATAAGTACAAGTATTACCCTCACAAATCAAACAATTCCTTAACCAAGTGTTATCTCTTACAGATGTCTGTATCTCTCCCTCGGCAGAGTTTCTATCAGGTCATTTCATCAGTCCTGCCCTTTCTATACAAGCTCTTCCTACTCATGTAATTTGCAATTCCAATATGAATGTCAAGAAAGGAACATTTCGAGGGTTCTTGAGCTTTCTGTGTCCCTGGAGACACCATCACTGGGCTCCCTCCCCTCTGAGCATGAATTTGACCTGAAGGCCAAGACTGTAAGGAATAGAATTGCATGGTTCGCCTTGGGCACAACATTAAGCTCAAGTTAATTATTCTAAAAGCAAGATTAATGCACTAAAAGGATGACATTTTCCTTTGAATGCTGTCTTCATTTATGAGCAATGTTAACTCACCATTTCTTTCTGGAAAAAAGATTTGATAAACACGAGTGATAAAACCTTCCACCGTACCGGAAAGGAAATTTGCATAAATTTCCATCCTCCGTAAACACTGAAATACAAGAATAAAAACTCATCATGCAGTCGAACACCAACCCGCAGGTACATACATTACATGTTATTACTTCAAATTATGAAGATAGAAATCTTCACATTTTCCAGCTGTACTTTGGACTCTTGTCTCTGCAATTTCTAGTGCATAAGCAAAGGCTTAAAATCCCACACATTGACCAAATCAAGAAAGATTAATGGGCTCTGCAGTACAATAAAGATCTCAGATCGATTCAGCTCAAAATATATTGCAACTGCTTGTACAGCAAATGCCAATTATATTCATTAATTGCAATTATCATTTCTAATTATGTAGTATCATAACAGCATATTAAATCAATTTCTGAAGCAGCATCCTTTCAGGATCCATATCACATTGTAACATCTGTTTAAGACAATTAAGGAACCAGACAGTAAAACTGAAATAGGAACAGTCGGGAGAAAGAAGAGTTTAAAGGTTGGGTGAAGACAGAGAGTTTTGATCATACCACTCTCGAAAAGGAGATCCCTTAAAAGTGGGGAGAATCAACGGGAGAGTGTCTAAAAAGGACAAGTTTCATGTTCACTACATCAGTGATGGCAGCCTAAGGAAGGGTGGTGGGAGTCTAGCAGAAAAAAATCTCTCAACATGAGTCTGGAGAATGAGGCAGACTGAAGATAAAAGAGACAATGAAAAACTGTCAGAGCTTATTTAACCATTAAACTAAAAGCAATCAGTTTTGAGAGCCAGGAGTGTGAATGGGAAGCCAACCACTGCTGCAGGAGAGAAATGGGGCATACAACTGAGCTGGCAGCGCAGTGCATTTCCATTTCTCAGTGACAGTGTATGACTGCTCCTTGTCCTGAGCTTACCCCTTCCATGACGGCTGGGTCTCCTGCACACCTTTGAGATATCTGTTAACCCTCCTGAGACCAGACTCGTCATCTCAAAGAGATGCTGAGGCCAGTTATTAGCATTATGGAAAAATTAACCTATTCCTTTATCCAAACTCTTCCTAATCAGTTGGAATTATGATCGCTCCATCTGCCCTAACTATCCCCTTATCTGTCAATAAGAAACAGCTACTGCCAGCCCCTCTGCTATCCCCTTGTCAAACCTCATGTTTGTTATCTGAACTAATTAAGCAAATGTTCAGATCTACCTTCTCTGATACTGCTCATTATAATGAGTTAGGAGAGTTGTGAAAATACATCATCATTCAAAAGACATATTCCATCCCAAAGGCTATTAAAGATTGTTCTAAGCTATAAAGGCCCCACTAGCAGCCCAGTTCATGTAATCTTTAACAGCAAAAGGTCAGGACAATAAAAGCTTTAAAAATGAAAGTCTGCAATGCCCACATACAGCCTAATCAGACAGGATGCCTGATTGCTTGGTGCCATCGAAACAAATGCAACTCGTCACATTGCACAGGGCTAAAAACCTTCTCTCACCAAAAGATCAAGAGCTGTTTGAGAAATTGAACCTATATATACAGAGTTTATGTGCTTTAAAGTCACAGGGCAGACGCAGCTCTGATTGAAATAAAGGGAGTTGCACATCTACAGCCACACCGTGTTATGAGCGAATATAAACCATGCCAGCTCAGACAAACTTAAATCCCCTCAGCACCTTCCCATTAATCCATACCTGAAGGAAAATTACCTGAGATTCCTAAGATAATCCCAAATTCCCCTCTAGACAGAAATTAATATTGGCATAACCATTCCATAATCCTTATTCATGTTGAAACAAAGACAGGCTTATTACTGACTTGCACAGCATGGATACAGACAGGCAGATCATTCTTACTGTCATGAAACCTATTGGATTTGACTTTGTACCTTGTTGGTGAGTGAACTCATGTTTTGAGCCTCTTCCTGCCCCAGATTTGTAGTGCTACAAAGAGAAAAAGAGAATGTGGATTGTAGACACAAATTCACTCTGGGAACCATCCTATAGGGACAAACGTGTTTTCCAGGGTGCCCTGAAATCGTGTTTCTCCCAATGCTTCTGTAAATCTCATTATTTGTGTGTGATTTTTGCTGGAGCATAGTCTGGTGAAAGAGGGCAAATAAACACCGGCTCATGAAACATCTCTGTTAAACCAGTAAAACCCAGCACAGCACAAAAAAGGCCAAAGCTCTGCTTCTTTCCACTGCCCAGGGATGCATCTCCTGTTTCTCTAGCCAGGACGCATACATGCATTCTGGAGACAGTTCACAGTTACAAATTACATCCCAGCATTTGACTTTTCCTGCCACTTAGCTGTAACCCCCAGGGCGTTAGTTAAAAAAGCAACCCCTGCTTTGTTTGGGTTTGCTGATCAGCAAGCAAGGAGCACTGGGCTGAGCTGATTTTAAACCACAGGAAATCATAAAAAATGGTAATATACACAAAGTGCTGCTGCCAGCAAAGGTGCTGACAGCTGAGCCATCGCAAAATAGAAATATCACAAAAACAGTCAAAGAAGCAGCACACCATGAACCTAGAACTGGATAGGGGACACAACAAGTAAGGGGTAAGACAAATCTGTTGCTAATAAATATAGGGAGGGCTCAAACAGTTCCGAGGAAGAAACGGTTTTTGCACTCTTTGCTGACTATGCCAGCACTGAGCAGACTGCAGCAGCTTTAGCCAGGACCAATCTCTTCCTAGGCACTGTGAATATCCCTCTCTGCTCCCACCTGTGATATCGAAGGAGATAAATACTTCTGTACTTCACTGGGATAATTAGGATTATAACATCATTTAATGTGAGCTAGTTTCAACCTAACTAGTGAAATAAATCTGATCATAAAGCCAGACAACTGTGGGTCCAGACTATTACTGCGTGGAGGGTCCATGGTGGATGCCAGGCTGTGGTGGCTTTAAGCAGGCTGGAAAAGCCAAACCATCAAAGCCAAGCTCAGCAGTGCTGCAGGTGCCTCACAGACATGCCCAAAAAGAGACACAAAGCACACAGTGGAAACACTGGAGGCCATGGCATGAAAGCAGAGAAGAAAGAGGGAGATGGTTACCTAAGCTGGCATACTCAGTTACCAGGTAGCAGTAGAGTCTGGTGAGGTAGCACCTCTCCTTCCATGCTACCACAGGTATGTGCTGGTGTCAACACACCTCTGAGATGTTTTTTCAAAGTATTTCAATTTTTGCGGTCCTTCCTCCCATCCTGTTTTTCCTCCCCAGCAGGGCATGGATGTAAGCTCTTTCTTTCGCTGTAGATATGCATGGGACCAGCTCTCCTACAGGCCCCCTACTTAGCACTGCTGCTAGCCTTCATTTAGCAAATCCCTGCTTTTCCATTCTTCCTTTCGGTCTGATCAGCAGGTTCACTCATCCAGCCCCAAGGCAACACTGCCTTGCCAGTCAGCACGTAGGTGATCCACCACTCCAGAACAGAAGAATCAGACTTACCATCCTTGCACAGTCACTGCTCAGAGTCAGAGCCAAGATAACAGTGAAAGGAGCAGAGACTTTCATCTTTGCTCTCCTCTCACAAAGGTTTTGTCTGGCAGAGGGAAACTTCCAAGGCTGGGCTGAGGCAGGAGGGTGAATCAGCAATGAGCTTTTGCAAGAGACTGTGATTTACTTGACTTTAGGGTATTTCAGTTTTCAAAGTAAGCAGAGCTGTTATCATTGTTAATCATTAATGTCTTTGTGGGTCTTTGTGGGTAGATGGGAATGCCATGTAGCAAGATACTCTCCCTAAACCACAGGGAGTGAAGAGTTTACAAAGTGCCTGACCCTTATAAATGATCACCAATGTATTCAGTAAGCATTTAAGAGCACCTCCAGAGGAGCCAATCCAATGTTCCTTGTAATCAGAGACGATTTACCATTCAGACGTTTCTCATCTCTTTCCCTTCAGGAACTAATTAAAAGCACGGTATAGCAATAACAAGAAACTTCAAGCAAGCCCACTCAGGAGCTGACATTACATTGCAAAATGCGAACCAGATCAATGCCAATATCAGACACAAGAATTACTCATTAACAGATGGCTACCTGCCCAGCTGTGACTTACAGCAGCAGCCCCTCAGCGACAGATTGGGAAAATTAGAAGGAAAGAAAATAGACATTACTCTGACAAAACATTTTGTGTACTAAAAAGCTCTCTTCTGCAGCTGCCTGAGCAAAGCTACCTCTGTCTTGTAAGTGCCTGGCTGAGATAGCTGCATGACAGAAGCATTTCTAATAGGGATGCAGAGGGTATTGCTAAAACTGAGATTTCACCAGTGGAGTCTGTTTCAGCCCCACCTTTCCCCACAACCAAAATCCACAGGTTTGGCTGGTACAACTGTGCCTGTGCTTGAGGCTTTTGCCAGCCATGTCCTGTCAATCAGGGCCCGCACCTCTTCACACCCAAAATCCCCAGAGCCACAACAACAGAAAGGATACGATACCCTTTGCTTAAGCTGTGCTTTATCCTTTGAAGTTTATCCAACATAGCCATTGAAGAGATGCAGATGATTTTTGTTCTATTTCTTTTTAGCCCAACAAGACCATGGCAGTAGGGTCCAGCAGTGCAGAGGAACTACCTCAGCACTGATTTTGCTATGATGTTCTATAATGCTGGAGGGGATTTCCACTGGCTGTGTTACCCCACTGCTGTGTCTGTCGTCACAGTAACAGCTCTTGTTAGTATAATTATGCATATATAGGTTTATGGACAAATGTTTCCTACTGTCAGCAAGGTTTGGAACAGCAGGAACCAGACAAGTGTGGAATTCTCTTCCCAAAATCAGGCAAAGGGAAACAAGCAGAAAGAAAATTCTTTGCCTCTATGCATTGCTTGTTGCCTGAAGATTTGAAGTAAATAAAGCTTCAGAATAGACTCTTTGAATAGATCTGCCTATTTTCATTTATTTTAAACATAGAAATAGTATGTACAGACATTCTGATCTGGCTGCGGACACCTGGCAAAGCTGGGACATAGATTTCTACTTCCTACCTTCATTCTTCACTGTGAACATTGGGCTTCAAGCTAGTAATGCCTATACAATGGTTTGTATACATCTGCTTATCCCTCCAGGCTACTGAAAGTGTGCAAAGAAAGCAAAAAAAAATCCATCAGCTGCTATTCCATTCAGAGTTCCCAAAAGCTCTGCAGAACAAGAGGAGCAGGGGGGTGAGGACTTGACAGAGAGGGGAGGATGAAGGTACCTCTTTAGAGCTGCAGAAATTCCCTCTTCCACCCATTTCCAAGATAAAAACCATCCACTTCCATGACCAGAAACATTGTATTTCTGTGGTGTCCAAGGGAGGTTGTAGGAGAGCATTTTCCCATACCTAAAAGTAAGAGAGAGGAAAAGCAAGAATTCATTCTTTGTTCATGTATCTGCTCCTGGTTGCTGTAGTTCGTAGCCATTGAACTACAAACAGGAGTTGCAGAGCATCTTTCTGAGGAGTCACAACTCTTAAGCATTTAGCTCAAACCAATTCCTCAACATAAGAAAAAGGAAACACCAATACCAGGGGTCACTGCAGCAGAAAGGGCGATGCCGTCACAAAGCAAAAGGAAAACACATCAAAGCCAGGAGCTGCAACAGCTGTCAGAGATGCATCACCATGCAGTGGGAATTACCCCTGAGTAAAGTCTGAATAACGACCGAACAGTGATTTCAGGGCTCAGATAGATATGAATCATTAAAAAACCCTAACCACACCATGTAGGCTGCCTGCATTGGTTCAGCAGAGAGGTGTCTGAACAGGTCATAGAGAGGAGACAGAATCTGAGGTGTGTTTTTTTGTAAACTACGTTAAGTGATCAGCGATTCTGTCAGCTATTTATAACCAGGAGAAAGTCTGCCTGCCTTCATCAGGCTTTTCTTAGAATCAGTAATTGCAAAGTATACCACATATTTTTTTGAGAAACATCACATCTCATTGGCAAGAAACTACTCAGAAAACCAAAGATTCAGTTTTGATACTAAGTTCTTACAAAATTCACAGAGCTTTAGGCACTTGGGAATTCATAGATATGAAGAATAAGGCCTTGGCTACAGATACTTGTGTGTCATCATGAAGCTTTTGGCCATGAGCAGGACAAGGAGTGTGCATGGGGAACAAACCTGGGCAAAGAGAGCTGAGATGAAAGAATTATGTGCACACGTGCCACAGTTACTGGTGCTCAGATGGCTAACAGAAATCACACCTGATTTCAGGAATGGACTAACTAGAGACAAAGGCAAAACCACTGCAGGCAGCCAGCCGCCTCCTCAGAACACAGAGCATCCACGGTCCATGTCTGCAGCAGCCCTCTGCCAAAGACCAAAGAGCCACCCTCATATTCAAGATATCATCAGATTACACGTTGTTAAGACCTCTGGGGACGCCTACCATGAGAGAAATGCTGTAGAGAGATGCTGTTTGGTTTGTATCGCTGCAGCAAAGAACCCAACAGCCTGAGAGACCCAGGACACCGTGCCAAAGCCATCACCCCACAGGTTGAGTCAATAAGGCCACAGAGCTGCCCTCCTTAACCTCCTCAAGTCAATCCACCTGTGACCCGTTATTTCCAGAGTACTAAAAGAAACTTTTCATAGAGGGGGAAGAGAGTCAGGGGTGTATGGAGCAAATATCATAACAAGAAAACTAATGAAGATATGGAAACAATCCGCATGGCATTCAAGATAAAGTCCCTAGCCTTAGATTTCAAACTTCATTCAGTGCCCTTTTCAAATGAGGGTGTGTAAAACATGAAATAAAAATTGAAAACTAAATGTGAGTGCGTGTACATATATATATGTGTGTGTGTATATATATATATTAAAAAAAAAGAGAGGAAATCTGGAAATAGGTGCTAGAGGAAAGACCTGGCTTTGGGGTGATCAATGTTTGGCACCTGTAAGACCTCTACCCTGTGCCACAATTCATCCCACCAATGAAACTGCAGCTAGAGTCTGGTTCTTGTTTTCCGAGAAAATTCTCTTTTCCTTTTAAAACAAGGCACATTTTGATTCTTAACTTTGCTGCACACAACATTGAACATTTCCCGCCGAGCACACACAATCCAAATGCAGTTGAAGCCAGATTCTGCTACTGCTGAAGTCAATGAAAGGTTTCAAAATAAGACTAGGAAGTATTTAGTGTGTTTACAGGCTCTAATCCTTATGTATCAAATACTAAGATCCCTCAGTTTCAGCAGTTGTTTTTCCTTCTATATTGATATCAACATGGGAAAATGAAAAGTCAAATAAACACACAATGAATGATGAGAAAGAGACAGGAATCTTGCTTCAGGGAATGCTGCTTTTTCCTCACTTCCCACATTTAATTTCTTTAAATCTAACAATAATTAATAAAGGCACAGACTGAGCCCAGACTCTGAGCTACTCAGTAATAATGAAACAATATTAACAACCAACCTGAATCATTTAATATCAACAAAAACTAAATTAACTCTCAGCCTCAAATATGAAATAGTAAAGATGCTTCTTTTTTTTTTCATCAATTAGTTTACTAGACAGAAGTGGAAAAGACAAGTTTAAATACACATATATCCATTTGTATTCATTGCTACGTACCAGCTACCAAGCAGACAGTGGGAGGGTTGTCCCATGACTGCACGTTCATGTGTTCTCCATTTTTAAATTTCCTACCATTGTAAATATTCCTGAGAAATCTACCACTCGGATACCACAAAACTGAAGAAAAGTTTCATAATGATTTATTCCTCCATGTATTTTTTACAAACTTTTAGGCTTTAACGTAGTAATAAGGTAATAAAGTTTACTTCTTTCAGAGCCAGGTTCTTCCCTTGTGAATGTAACATATGACAGCCAACTGACAGGGTAGTTTTGCCTCCTGAGATGATCAGATTTCCAGGCTTCAGTTGCCATTATAGTTATGAAGCAAAAAACCCAGCTTCCTGGATAAAAGAGAATTGCAAGCTACAGCACCATTGGCACAAGGAACTAACACTAGATCTGAAGTCTCTGCAAGTGTTCAGTGACCAAGACGTTTATGCCACCTGATGAGTTCATGTGAATTAGAAGGAATTAGAAGTATTTCTAGCATGAAAAAGAAAACAATTTATTTATCTTTCAGGAAGGGGTAGATCACAAGTGGTCATGTATGGCAATTCTGCTCCTGGTGTACTTGCAAGGGGCTCAGCGCCAACATGAGGCAGACATACAGATCCTCCTTAATCTTTTGTTCTGGGGGGCCTGGAAACGATGCTGAAGACCTTGTTGTTGCTGTCAGGTGGGATTCTCTTCATCTCTGTTGCCCAAGATCATTTCCATTGCCTGGTCCAGGGAGCTGTTACCAAACCTCAGCTGTCTCCATTAACTAATGACTATCCTAATCAGAAGAACTGAGGCTAAGATAGGATGAGGAAGTTGGGTTGTTCAGCCTGAAGAAGAGAAGGCTGCATGGAGACCTCAGAGCAGCCTTCCAGTGTCTGAAGGGGGCCTATAGGGATGCTGGGGAGGGACTCTTCATTAGGGACTGTAGTGATAGGACAAGGGGTAATGGGTTCAAACTTAAACAGGAGAAGTTTAGATGGGATATGAGGAAGAAATTCTTTACTATAAGGGTGGTGAGGCACTGGAATGGGTTGCCTAGGGAAGTTGTGAATGGTCCATCACTGATGGTGTTCAAGGCTGGATTGGACATAGCCCTGGGTGGCATGGTTTAGTGGGAGGTGTCCCTGCCCATGGCAGGGGGTTGGAACTAGATGATCTTAAGGTCATTTTCAACCCTAACTATTCTATGATTCTATGATTCTAATACTCTTGGGCTCAAAGTCTAATGACAGGCATGGAGTGCATGAGGAACTTCTCCCCTTCGCTCTAACACCTACTGTTCAGGGCTGCTCTGACACTGGAGGACACAGGTCGCATCTGTCTCTGGAAACGGTGCAAACTCAATCTGGTTACTCACATCTGAAACCAGAGTATTCACCACTGGCCAAGAAGTGAGCCTTCCTCCTCCTTTTCTCTGTTCTGGAGTGGTGCCTAGAGAAAAGCCATTGCATTCCTATTGCTAAAGCCATGTGCAAAGGAAAAAAGTTAAAATACTTTCACTTGTTTGCTTATTTCAGCAAGAAAGAAGATAAGCTTTGGCTCAAATCAAACTGAAAAGTTGAGTTACTCATATGGGACTTAAACACTGTAGCACACAGCTTTCCACATTGCCATGCTGCAATCACAAAATCCCCCTCCTCTCCATGGTAGCTTCAGAAATCCCAGGGGAATAAATCAACATAGTTTTGGCTTCCTTCTCTGGTTCGGAGTGCCAGTCCCTCCTCTCCTGCACCAGACTTTGCTGTTAACCTTGGCAGTCTCCAAGCTGCACGTAACCTCTGCCACACCATAGCAGAGCAAATAAATCCTTCTACAAACCATCCTCCCCTCTCCTAGAGTCAGTGAGGATGGGGAAGTGCAGCTGCAGGAGGCTGGTTGCTGGGCAGCTGGGATCCAGCAAACATGGGTTTGGCACTGCTGTGCTTAGCAGATAATCCTGGGACAGAAAGATACGCCTTCACCCAAATGTTTACTCCTCCTCCTCACTCCTCTCACCTCCCACACTCCTCCGGCACCTCCAGCAGCTCTCCTGGCTTCCCTCACCCGCAAGCTCACAGCTCTAGGGTTTCTGCACTGATTTCCTTTCTCTTGTCTCCAGGGACTGAAAGCGTTCCCAGATCTATCATGTTATTCTTTTCATTTCAATCCCTCATTGCCTTCATCCCTCCCTCCTCCCACAATACGTTGGCTGTGGATGCCCCATCCTGGCTCACAGCCTTGCCAGCAGCCTCCACTGCCTCACTACTGCAGAGCAACAAAGTGAATGTCTTCCTTACGAGCATGAGGCAGTGTAGCTTTATGGGGTCTTCCTCTTCCCTCTGCCTCCTGCAGGGCTCGAGGCCCTCCTTTGGCAGCTCTACAAACCTCCATGCTACGATCACAGCTCCCAGCGGAGATGGATCTGCCCCTGGACTCCTGGATTTTCTCCTCCTTGATGTTAAATATCCTTCTTCGCCAAACCCCACATTCTGGTGCTTATCTGCCACTTCGACCCTCTTATCTCACTGCTGCCCCTCAGACATGGCCTCTTTGGTCTTGCATCTTCTCTTTCCACACCTCCATGTCCACACTCAGACTAATCTGAAAGTGTCGGACCTTGTCAGTCCCTCCACGTTCAGAGGGGTTTTGTACTCATCCCCGTTCCCTGGCTTAGAGCTTGGCAGCCTGTCCTCATGGCCGGTGTCCTGCAGCAGCGGGCACAGGACCCTCAAAAGTGCAGCACCCAGAAGGTGCAGCCTTTCAAACATGCTCCGCAAAAGCAGCAAAACTCTGAGGTAGATGTAGTTCCATCTCACCCACTCCTGCACCATTCTTTCCTGCTAACGTTTATGTTATGTGCCAATGTAACGTACTGATAAGGCTGCAACTCTGTGAGCACGACCTCTTGTATACTTTTTCCCATTGGTATGGATGGCTTTGCCCTGTCAGGATGCAGTATCAGACAAAATCCTCCTGTCATTTTACTCTTTTCAATTGACCACTCTTGTGTGCACTGATTTTGTAATGGCTTCATGCCTTCTTCTCTGTGAAATCACATTTTTAGCCAGATTCAGTCACTGCACTTGCAGTTATATACCTACAGCTGTGCTTACAAATATTTCTTTCATGCATCCAGAGAACTTTAGTTCTGATCTGAAAAATCAAATCATATAGAAGTAGCAATGGAAGAGCTGGGCTTGAGCTATAGAAACAAAAGCAGATTGGGATTTTATACCCCTAATCACACAAATCTGTGAGTGGTTTAAAGCTCTGCTACAAGCCACAATGCGCAGAACCTTCATGTATACACCTCAGACATAGATCTAGTTGCAAAGACTACCTGAGATTTTAGAAGTCCATTTCAAGATTGTACTTAGTTCATGTGCCCAGATGTCATGGCATGTCTAAAATACTATGCCTGCAACCAGTCTAGGATGTGTTTGGCATGAAGAGACTGTTCCTCCTACCATACGAATAAGAGTGGGAAGTAGGTAACTGCATTTCTAAGGGGCTTGGGTATAAACCGTTGCCGATAACCCTGGCTGAAACAGTAGGCCCATATACAGAGGCGTATGACTTCTTTTTTAGCCACATACTCACTGAAAACTGACAAGAAGAGGTGTAGAGGCACCCACCTTCCACTGATGCCAACCCATTTAGGTAACTTCAGCACAGGCTGATTTGCAATTGTTAGGCATGTACATTTTTAGCTGTGCTCAAATTCCTGCTATTCCACCCACTTTCTTCATTAGCATATTAGACGCCCCCATGGCTTACTTTAAAATGGTCTGTAAGTCAGGCAGGTGTGAGGGAAGGTGGCTCCACTGCTGCAGCTGAAGGCAGCTGAAGTCTTCCTTTTTGAAGTGGGAAAAAGCACTAACAGGGAAGAGACATCCCCACAGGAAGGACGACAGCCCCACGGCCTGCCTTGATTTCAGGGTTATTTCTAGGGTGGAGAGAAGAGTTTGCAAACAGTGCTGTAATTATTCTGAATGCAGCCCTAATATCCTGTTTGGAAACCTATATACATATATACACACACACACATATATATTTTTCTTTTTTTTTTCATGTATATATATATATGGGAATCAGATGTCCCATTAAATGTTTACTTTCTGCTTCACAGGTAACAGGTCCCATTAAATGTTCACTTTCTGCTTCACAGGTAACCCATATGCCAAGGGTTGAAGTGCCAAGTGACACCTGTTCATCAGCCTTTTGACCATGGTGACCAGGAGAAGACACACAATGAGATGCCCTCTGCTAAACCTGCGCCCTGCACAGGGAGCACTCCCATCACTTGATGTCACTGCAGCAGCTGCCCAGGGCCTGCAGGGACACTTGGACACTGGATGTTGCAGTATCATCATAAAGATACTCACCTGAGATTTACCAATCTGTATTGTCAACCTGTTAATCTAGCAGAGTTTGCCTAGGCTTTCCCTGGGGTTTTTGTATTGCAAATCTTGTGGCAAACCCCTACGTGATTCCTTGGGCTTCTCCTCTCCATCTCCCTGCTGAAGCAGAAGCAGAGCCCTTGGAACTCAGTCCCATGCCTTGGGGGTGTTTGGGAGAGCTGGTAATGTAACCAGTAGGCAGAGAAATAAGTTTGCCTCCTGGATGTAGGAACACGGATGTCCTTTAGCAGGGCTCCCCTCTCACTGCATACAAAAGTCCCACTGATGATGGTCCCCTCTATTACCTCCCTCTGCTCTCATCTGTCCATGCTCTCATCCTGTTGAACACTGCTGCACGTTTTTTTCAGCAAATCAACAGGAATTCTGTCCCTGATCAAACCTAAAGGCCCTTTTTCCCCCACTCCCAGTAGTAAGGCAGGCAGAGATGTCCCGGGAAGAACTTGAGGCCATCCTGGCTAACAGCCCTCTCCCCACTGCACAAATCCTGGCTTCCGAAGTGATTTGTGTACCACTCACTACCTCACTGCTAGCCTCAAGAACAGGCTTAGGCTGAAAATTCCAGTGTGGCCAATTGTATTTTCTTCTCTCTCTTCCCCCCCCCCCCCCCCCTCCAATTTCCCTGTACCTCCTTGCAATTGCTGCAGAAATGTAATTGCTGCTCTGTGTAATTGCTGCAGAAACAATCTGAGCTGTCATTGACTCACATTGTTCACACATCAGGAGAAACTGGCAGATCAGAGTCACCCCACCTAACTTCAGGGACCTCCTGCATATGTATTTACAACGGAGGTAGGTATCAGGGCTCTCAGTGTAATTAATGGAGACCTAGAAAACACTGAAGAATGAAATCCAAGGTATGAGTTGCCTGTCCAAAAGTATGTTTCAACTCAACAATGAAACAAAACATTCTTTATATGTATACACAGTATTAAACAATTAACTCTTTATATCCATAGGCAGTATTAACTATATCTCTAACATATATAAAGTAACACCTGTGTTTAGAACACAAAGGCAGCTTTGGAATAGACTCCTACAGTTAGGCAAGAAGATCCAAACTGGGTTCTTCTAAAAGAAAAATCATGATTTTCAGATCAGTTCTGTTAAATCTATTTTGAATTAAAGCAGACTTCCTATTGCTCACTTGAGGACCAATCCTGTTAATTTCACATCTGTCTAGCAAGGAAAATTCCATCTTTTTGCACTGCAGAGTAAGTCCTTTCATGGTATAAACTGATGTAATTGCAATGAACAGCAGTGAAACCCCATCCCTCTGTATCTGTCCCTTTCCTACAGGAACACAGAAAATACCCAGGCAAGACGCTATGGGAAACCAGCATTCTCCAGGAGACTGAAGCAGTGCAAGAGCAATACAGCATGCTACCCATCCGCACTTTCCAACAGGAAGATGAACATCTGCCTGCTTGTGCCTTCCCCCCCTCATCAGGGAGTGAACCTGCAGCATGTGTTGTTCTGGATTTTCCAATACACACACACATTTTACTCAACACTCAAATGAGCAAGGACAAGATCACAGATATGTGCCCACCATCACCAATAATCTCCTGGTTGCAAACAAGTTTCAGCTAACTGTTTTGCATACAGAGGGCTGATCTCAGCCAGGCATTGCCTCATCCTGGCCATAGAATTAACTCTGGAAATTTTTAAAGCATGGAAAAGGTTGCAGTTGCTTAGATATTACTGATATTTAAGTTCATGCTGTTTGCATGCTGCTAAATACCAGCAAATAGTTACCGAAAAGGATGTTTGTACATGACTATAAATGACGGACAATAATAATTAAAGGGTAGCTTCCCCTCATCACGTGCTTTCATCTTTTCAGGAAAGACTCAAATCATCAAGAAAGACACCAGTTACTTCTCACAGGAATGGGGAGAGGCATTAGTTTCATTTTTGTGCCCTGGTCTATGACTATGCAACTCCAAGACTTTAATTAAATGAACTTCTAGCTGGGCTTTCCTTTCTTTATCAGCCTGATCTGGAATTGAGGCTTGAAGATGTACATCAACAAAGTCATCTACTACTTTGAGATTGTGAGCAAATTTTTGCAGCCAGAAAACCAAACAAGGCACAGGTTGGTGCATCCTGCCAAAGCAGGCACGAAGTATTTCAGAGTCTATTTCCCAACTTAGGATTTCATGGCCTTCTCCAGTGAGGTGGGTGAGTGGTCATTATAGTACTTAGAATCATAGAATAATAGTATAGTTAGGGTTGGAAAGGACCTTAAGATTATCAAGTTCCAACCCCCCTGCTATGGGCAGGGACATGTCAGACTAAACCATACCACCCAAGGCTCTGTCCAACCCGGCTTTGAACGCCACCAGGGATGGAGCATTCACAGCTTCCTTGAGCAACACATGCCAGTGCCTCACCACCCTTACAGTAAAGAACTTCTTCCTTATATCCAATCTAAACTTCTCCTGTTTAAGTTTGAACCCGTTACCCCTCGTCCTCTCACTACAGTCCCTCATGAAGAGTCCCTCCCCAGCATCCCTATAGGCCCCCTACTTGCTCTGATGTTTGCTGTAAACTATGTGCACTTGGAAATGCCCTGTAGTACCTCCAAAAGTGGGATTCAGCATTATCACTGGGAACTGGTACAAGATCATCATGGGGAGCAATACAGTGTTGGCAGGGACTCAGAAAAGTTACGTTTCACCCCATTCCCATCAGCAGCTACTTTCCACTATTGGCACTTAAACTTCTGAATGCCCCCTTGCTCTGGCTCAGAGCATTCAAAGAACCGACAAAGAGGACGGTGAATGAGAAGGGAATGATTTCAGGACCATTGTGTTATTGTATTCTGGTTAATGCCCACAGACACTGAACAACCTGCCCCTCACTTTTTTCCCCTATCTCTCTCTGTTAGAGAGTTCTGATGCATTTGTCCACTCAGAAGCCGCAGAACTGGACAACCCGTCAACACTATGCAGAAGGGGAGCCAGAGAGGGTTATACTGTACCTGGAAAACATTCAGCTACTACCTTACTTCAGGTTTGCAATCCCTTTGTGTTGCTAGAATAGAGCAAAAGAAATTAATCAAAGGCTAAAAACCTAACCCACTATTACTAAATTCCAGAGGATAATCTATTTATGAGAAATTCTTAACAATCTTCTTTTTTACAACATTTCTTTATGTAAGCCAGGTTTAAGGAGATGTCTTTGCAAAATCCAATAAAATGCAGGCAAGCTTCACATTGTCTCATACTTCCATTGAAGTTGTAATGTCCAAATGGCAGCAGGTTCATAGAATCGTAGAGTCATAGAATAGTCAGGGTTGGAAAGGACCTTAAGAGCATCTAGTTCCAACTCCCCTGCCACGGGCAGGGACACCTCAATCTAGACCACATCTTTTCCCTACATTGAAATCAGATATCAATGAAACTTCATCAGTTCCAGTGGTATAAATTATTTACTTTACTACATGCACAATTAACATTTTAAATGAGATTAACACACTTGAGATTCTATAAACATTATTGTGCAGTACAGGATTTCTCAATCAAGACAAGGCATGAGAAATAAACCCAATGTGCATTTTCATATTAGAAAGTTGTTATATAGACATCTAAAGACAAAACCACAAATAAAACAAGAATACAAATCAAATTCTGTACAAGAACATTTTAAACTGTACAACAGAATGATCACTTGAGATGAAAAAATATAATTTCTTTCCTTTCGTTATCTTCCACACAAACAACTCAGAAAGCATGTTGGGTCATGTGTAACAGATTGGATTTGCTAACATTTAGTGTAATGCAGGCAAGATTTGTAGACACCTGATCATCCAGCACTTCTCAGAAGATAAAGGTCTTCTGAAAGAAATCAAGAGTAACCTGGTTAAAAGTGACAGCTGGTCTACAGCCAGGAAGCATTTCAGTAAGATCAGTGAAAGCTTTTCCTGTGTTTTAATTGGCATTGGATTAGGGTTCAGTACCCTATGATGCTAAGTTGCGGTGCTGTTCCAAGAGCACAGGCAGAGAGAAGTTGAACGTGCCACTTGTTTTTGCTGCAGGATAAACCCCCACATTATCCACAGAGCAACACCATTGTCACACGGGCTTGCTACAATCCCACAGAGCTTGGAAACCTGCCTGTTGACGCAGAATATACAGTCGTTTCTAAACCAAACGCAATGAGCTGTGGTTGGGAGTTAGGAGAAGTGCCTTGGACTGCAGTTCTGGCTTCTCACACCACTTGATAAGGACCTGCCATTGGGCCATGGCCTTTGTCTATTTAAGCCCTTGGAATCTTTCCAAAACCTTTGAGAAGCTGTGAAAACATGCCTCTGGGTGTTTGCATCACAGTTGCTACAGCACGTTACTGCACATCGCCAGGCCTCCCAGTACTGAGTACCTCAGGAGAGACCATTTTAAATGACAACATTCACTGTGTCGGAGAGGTCTGCGATGAGCAGTAGCACCACTGCTGAGAAACAACTACTGTTTCTGTGGTGAAAATCGGGCTACTTCCCAAAAATCAAATTAAGTAAGCCCTGATTATAGCTGCTACAATGAACAAGACTACTGGCTGAGCCATATCCTTCAGCAGTTTTATGTTAGGAACAGTATATTCCAGCATCAAAGGAGAAGGAGGAATAAAGCAACGCACACTGCAGCAAAGGCAAGAGGCCAAAGCTTTCAGGCAGAGAAGTTGTAGATGAAGGACCCAGCGTCCTTGAATGACGCTAAATATCCCCCAGAAGACTTCAGGGGCATGAGAAAGGACATGGTACAGCCAGGTATTGGCTGCTTCCCACAGAGCAGTAAATCTCTCGCAAAGTCTCTTTGCAAAGCTTGTTTATGTGATTTCAAAAAACATTGGTTATCTGTCACGCAGTCCCCTAGAGCTAAATTGCACAGTGGTTCATTTTGCATGTGTGTAATATCACAGATTTGTTGACAAGGCACACTGCTAGAGTAGTACTAAGGGGGAAGTCCCATTGCAAGTTGGCCTATATGCGTATTTTCTATTCTTCACAGTCTTTAAAACAAAACCGGCAACAAAACTGCAACTTATGTTATGTAGCTCCTGAAGCTGAAACCACTACCATGACAACAAGTGAAATATAAGACAACTGGTACATTCAATAAGGTTTAGAATGCTGTAGGTTTTTCTAAGTGTAGGGGTTAAGTTTTTTGTACCACTGGTTGTTAACAGTTTCAGATTTGAGTACGGATAAATGTCAGCGGATCCCTCTCTTCCACATAAGAGGATGGGGAGACTGAATTCCCCTTCTATTTATCATCGTGAGATTAAGGAGACATAACAGTAATTCTCTGTACAATCAGAGCTTCAACAGGGGAAACTGCGGAAAGTAAAAGAGAAAGTCACATAAAATCTGGTTTTATTCAGGAGCTAGCTGGCGGGATAAAGGATTAAGCTATCAAGCAGTACTTCAATTGGGCTGCTTTTTTAATTGCAAGTAGATTTTATTAGTAGTGGAAATCACAGTATAATGAGGCAACTTAAAATCATATGATGTTGAAGTCACACAGTGATTAAAACTGGACAACATCCTTAGTAAAATCTTGGAAAACATCAGCCAGAGACAGGCTGTCCACATTCATCTTTATTAACTCCATGATCTGTGACAACTGATTCCAGCAGGTTTAGATATTATATTCTGCCTGATATTGAATAGAAAAGCTAACATTCGTAATTATTTCTAGGTCTAGGAAATGAATCTCCATAAGCCCTATTAAGAAGTCACTCTTTTAAACACTATGCCAATAACTGCTATGGCAGTGCAGTGGGGAGGGGAACAGTTTTTCCCATGTCCCTTTGTTTACAGGATTTCCAGGCATTGTGCCAAGATTTTTCCCCATATTAAAGAAAACTCCATTCTTTCACATCCTTCATTTTTCCTGCACGCAGCTTGACTCTCCCATGCTATCAAATTCCCTTTGAACCCTTGAAACAGTCAAATCCAGTTTGCTGCGCTCAGAATCTAAAACCCAGCATTTTTGTATGGGTTTTTTTTTCCTGAGCATAGCAGCTTGTGGAAAGAAAACAGAAGGTGAAGATCCAGCTCTTTGATTTGAACCTGACTTTTCCTAGCTTCACCTGGTGGCCCCTAGTTCTTGTACTGGAAAAGAACGTGACAGTCAGTCCTTATTCACCCTTTCCATGGCACTGAAGGTTGTTCAGCCTTTATTTTATCTCCTTACAGCTATCTTTTTCCAGCTGAAGAACTATGTATTGCTCACTAAGAGTCTTTAAAGTGCACCTGCACAATGGAAGACAAGCAACCTCATTTCGTCTCAAAGACTGACCAGAGATTAAGAGACTGTAATGATTGTATTTGAATTTCAAGCTTTTATCTGTATGTTAGGATTTTCTTTTCCAAGACACACAAAAAGTGCAAAGAGCATCTATCACAGGTCCAAAAGCCCACTCTTAGTTTGGCCAGTGTAAGTCTTGATTAGGACAAAGCTATTAATTTTCCGGAAGATAGGAAAAGATTGTGGCTATTTATCTGTGCAAAGAAATACCCTTTTATGGGCAATTATTATCAAAATACTACACAAAAAATTAGAAAGTTGGGAAAAACATTTTAAAAGTACACAGATACTTAAATATTTTCATATCATTGGGCAACAACTGTTTTGCTAGGTTGTGTCCCACACGGATGATGTATAGGACAATACAAAACAACATATCCTATGGATCAGTATAGAAGCTTTCTCCCTTTATCTTCACCACAGGCAGAGTCAGAGTGCAGGGGTATACTAGGGCTGTATTTTAACAGTACAGTCCCTTACAGCATGTTACGCAGCTACATCAGTCTCCATGCCTGTTTACTCATCCCTAGTTCTGCCTGCTGTGTTTCCCCCATTCTTTAGTATCATTATACCACTTGATTCTAGCACGACTGCCAAATTAGTTTTAATCTTGCAAGTTTTAGGAAGAACAGCTATTTTCACAGCATACATCCTCATTCAGTCATATACTGAGTTGAGCCTAATGTTAACAAGGATTTTCTTTAATATTAAGAGCAAAATCACGTATCTGTAGGAAAGAATTAAGGTATTAAAGCTAATAGGTCTTGGGTCCATTTACATCACTGGAGTATTGGATGTATAATGCTTAAGCTTTAGGAATCTTACATTAGTGCTACAAAATCATGTAACTTTCATGTACTTTTCTCTCATCTTACAGATTTTTGTTTAAGAAACTGAGTGACCTTAAACTGTCTTTGGTTATTCAGGAAATTCATGATTCTTGGTGTGCTTGAGGAGCAAAAAAGAGAAGTTAATGAATAGTTACTCTGATGCTTTAAACTTACTGCCTGTGTGGATCCGCAGCCTGGGATCTAGGATGTTTTAATAATTTCAAAGCACTGAACCATGAGAAGGTCTCAATATATACACTCAGTACTGTTTCATATTGATGAGCAGAGGTCCAGAGCTCTCATTCCTTCACATCCCCTTTTGCATGTCCAGACCCATAACCTCCTCTGAAGAAATGGAAAAGGAGGAAAAGAGCAGGTGGCAAAAGCAACATGTTCAGTAGTCTTAATGTTTTTTTCTTTCTCAAAACTCCCCCAAGGCTAGAAGGTTAAGTGAAACTAGAATTGACAACAAGAATGAGGTGTGCTTAACCACTTATCAAAAAAGCAATGTCAAAATCCACTGTTCCCCAAAACTCAGACACCAAGAGCAGTGATGAAGAGGAAACCGGTGACCCTCCCACCACTGTGTAATAGGTATATACATTTCTGGTATGGGAATGTCACCAGTGTTGGCTACAAAAGCAGCTATTATTTCCAGCAGAGGAAATTCACGGGGGTTTTTTGCTTCTTACTTCTTGTATTAACATGGTCTTATTGCACATGTCCATCCAGGCAGTACATAAGACAAGAGTGAATTCCACCTGGACCACTTCCCAAATGTGATGAAACAGATCAGAAGATAGTGAGAAAGTAATCCTAATCTTTTTAGATCAGTAACTGATTTTACTTCAAAAGCCTACGGACACACAGGGAATCCTGCAGACAAGGAAAAAAGCATAAGAAGATTAAAGTGAAATTATCTTAAATAAAAGTTTTGGATAGGGGAATTTAAAGTTAGTTTGCCTTTATTAAAGACAAGAAGGGTTGGGGTGGAAATCATAATTTTAATTGCACTGTGCAGTAGAATCATCCCCGGGAAAATCATATAGAAACCGTAAGAGAACAAAACCAAACAACTCAACACTTTCCTTGAAATACTATTTGTTCATTCTATGCTTTCTGGCTCGTATCAGAAGAGATGGTCTAGCAGGCTTGCTGAAGGCAACTGGGTACTGAAAACAACTTATATCTTGCAGAACCATGTCTCTAAGGCATATCTCCGTTGCTGTCAATGTCAAAGAAAATACCAGAATTCTTAATTAAAACCAGAGATTTAGACAAATGTAGCTTTATACTGATTCTCAGTGCCCTTATTCTTCTCACTCTTGACAGTAATCAGAGAGGGAAGGTCTGAGGTCCTATAAACTCCAGTCCTCATCCTCCCTTGGCAAGACCTCAGTTCAGAGATATAACCTTCAAAGCTGAGGTTCCCTTCAGAATCATCACAGGAGCGTGTGCCAGTGTCTTCCAGTTTGACTCCATCCACATCTATTATCCTGTTCACAGGAAGCTCCGTTCCAGGGCTGTCTCTTGCAGCAGGAGGGCTAAAGCTTCTGCTGGACGTTGCTTTGTGAGACGTCTGCTCACAAGAGTTTCCTGAAGTCCCTTGTGAATCTCTCTTCTTTCTGTGGTTTGCACCTAACAGAAGAATTAAGAACAAAAAACACAAAACAAGTGTTATTTACCTTCTTGTTTTAGTTTTCAATATTGCAGCCACCTCGGAGGTCCCAATGGCAGATAGTCAGCTGGGATATTCCTCCTCTCCATCAAGGAGCCTTACCGATGTACACAGCAGGTAAATAAACAGTAGATCTCAAAGGTAAATGTAAAACATTACTTTGTGTCCATCTTAATTTAGCATTTTTCAGAGTTTTTTTAAAAATAAGTTGCATTAAAAATAGCAACTGAGAGTGAATTTGTACATCTGTAGAACAAAAACCCTCCCACCAGCAAACCCAAAGGTGAAAGGGGAGAATACAGGGCTTCCACTGGGGCAAAACAAGACATGTTCCTTCACTTGAACTGGCTTCTGACCCCTGCTGAGATCTTATTTTTACTTGGTTAGAGATTAATTAACTACGAGACTAAGAAAGGATAATTTGAAGTTGCGGTTCACTGTCCTGAACCTCAACCAAGAAATTATGGGCCATGGTTTACAGGACAAGAAGAAAAAAAACCTTAATCTGCTGAAGGACTTTAAACATTAAAAAAATACCTAAGTTATTCATGATTTTTGTAAACTTTAAATTTTTTCGTGATACAGTGCCTCTAAAATCACAGTTGTTAGGATTTGGGCAGCCTATTCTCTAGAACTACTCATGCAAAGTCATTACGATCCCAAGTTAAACCTAAATTAAAACCTTGAGCTCCACAAAAGCTAGTTTTGCATTAGGTGTGATGCTGCAAACTGCTAGGCACTTGTTAAAGCAAATGCGGGTGAAGCTGGTTTGCCTGTTCCAACAGGCAACAAGACAAGAAGGCTGAAGCATGAGCCGATGCCATGATTCACACCATGGTTATCAACATGATTTCTGTGGTTAAGGTGCCTCCTCAACTATATACATTTATGTAATGATATAAAAAGGGGCAAAATTTTCAGGGCGAGAGAACTGCTTTTATTAGGCCAACTGATATCCAAGAAGAAAGAGACATGTTCAAGGCACAAAGGCAGATCTGAGTAAGGGCTTCCATTCAATCTCCTTTTTCCATTTATACCAGCTAGTCTTTTAAAAGGCACTATTTTATCCAACATGCCTGACTCGCACATTTAGCCACACAAATCCCCTGGGATTCAACAGGTTAAATGCCATAGCTGGCTTTGAAACATTTTATCTGCATTTGTTCCACAGAGTGATGTGTACAGGTTTCTTTCAAGAAAAATAAATTTCAGTGTGCAATCATCACAATCAAGAACTTTTTGATACAGAGAAGGGGAAAAAATGCAAATGAAAGGAAAAAAAGCAATTTCAAACTGTTTCAATCAAATCACTCCAGGGTCTTCTCAAGGGTTAAAGCTTCCTATTTAATGAAAACAAGTTAAAATTTTAAGTAGCGCAATATTATTTTAGTGCCCTGGCTAGAGTGCAGCCCCACATTGATAATGCGGATGTTCCACATCAGTAATGCTTGTCTTTTTTCACATCTACAGGAATTAGATCCAGCTCCAAACCAATAAGCTGAGCAATAGCAGAGAGAAGGCAGGAAGCCCTGCTAGCCCAGCACGACTCCAACCCACTAAATTACAGCTAACATTTAATGGAGCTATATTACGCTTCATGTTTACATCTTCCTCCTGCACCTGAATGCTGGATTAACTTTAACTGCTGTTTGCATAACTAAAGTGTAAAATGCTATTTTTCTATTCCAAAATGTTTATCTTAACATGAATGTACTGAATTATATTCCTGATCTCTTTAACCTACAATTCTATGCCCTTTGAAGATCAAGAAATCTCTTTTCAAGTTGCTTTAAAAGAGATACTGATTTCTAAAAAGCCACATTAATGATAAATTACAACAAATAGTTTACATTGATAGAGTACGAGTCATCCAGTTGTGCTGGTATTGAGAATACATCCTTCTAGTAAATGCAATGCAAAGAAACAACTTTGATGATGGTGTCAGCTCTCTTAGCTCTTTTGACTTGAACTAAGCTGAAACACTTTCCACAGTCAAAAGATACAGTCTGCATTAGCAGGCTATGACTGATGAAAGAGATGGAAACTCCTACTAAGGAAGGCTATGGAAGGTGTAACTATCGCTGTTTTTATTTGGTTGCTAAGTCTTTCTACAGCTAAATATAAGAAATGCCATTAAGTCTTGGAGCTATGGTGCCACTGAGTCACATCATGAAGCATCTGGGCTTGCAAGTTTTCTAATAGGAGCAAAGCGAAAATAAAGCCAATGTCAGCTCTCAGGCTTCGCAAGCCATAAGCCCATTGAAGATGAATAAATCCATCTTGTTTTTTATTAACACTGTTTTCAGGAGCAATCCCTCTGAAGCACGTTAATAAATTACTACTAGAGACAGGACAGCAACAGAGAAGGTTTTATCTAAGATTCTGGTTCAAAAGACTATGGAATTTACTAAGGGATAATACCATGAAAACGTTTTCTCTTTTCCTGGCAGAGTAGAAAAAATCTTGGCTCATTTACACCAAACAGGAAGATGATTTAAGAGCAGAACTACATTGAAAAAAATATTTTAATATGCTTCTTTTTTCCTCATTTTTGAAAACAAAGCTTTTATGAAGCAAGGCTTTTTAGCACAAGTAATAGGAGAGATTCCCCCAATAAGAGAGATTCCCCCAAATAGCTTGTGTATAAATGTATCCCACAAGATTTAAAGTAGATACAAGGTTTGCATGTACTTGGTGGAGCTTTATAATGAGGCTTAAATGATGCTTACACTTCTGCACTGGTTTCTTTCTCATATTCTCTTTTTGAGTAATGCTTGAGCAAACTTAGCTATGCAGGGCACCATCTAACATGCTGAGAGCTCTCACTGACAAAATTTCCTTCACATATTCATGCACTGAAGTGATGAAAACCTCCACGGATATCTCTGTGGATTGCTTTGCCTTGCACAAATCATGTCAGGAACTACATTTTCCCAAATCTAATCTGTTGAATGCCCTACCTAACTCCAGAACGGAAAGGAAACCAGTGCTGAGAGCAGTAGTTGCCCAGATCAACATTCAGACTGGAATAGCATCATCGCACCTATTGGTAACCTTCACCTCCCCTGCTCAGCATGCCACAGAGCTCTAAGGTAATTTTCTTGTGCATCTGATTCCATTAATACGTTCCAGCTGGTTTAAAGATGGGATGATGCATCTCATCTTCTGTCTTTAAACCGGAGCGGCTGAATGATTGCTTAGAAGGCTAAGTACACTGGTCTGCATTTTTCATAATGTTAATGATCAGGCACTGTTTTGGCTCATCTCCTGACTTGCTTTACCAATATTTCTCTTTTTCTGATATTTTGCTTTTGTATATTATTCTAAAGGTCGATGAATTTAACATTATAATTATGCAAAAGTGTCCTCACAGAGGAAGAAAAAGAGATTTTTTTTCTGCTTTTGTATAAAATATTCCTCAAGCTCTAAGTAAGATCTGATCTGAGCATGAGATCAGAAGACATTGCCTATTTAGGACCAAAGGAGCGTTTGGCCATATTCCAGGTAAAGACAAAGTCACCTGGAAATTTCAGGAAGAGCAGTAACTGTCAAATTTAGATGACAGGATCAAATAAACTTAACTCTAATGCAGATGTTTGGGATTTAAAAGTCCACCCACCATATCTTGCAATGTTAATGTTTCTGAAGCATAATAGATAATAGATCTAATAAATCCATTTATTTTCAATGTGCCAAAGCTTAGTTATAATTCACTTCTTAAAACATAATTTAAATCTGATCTGAAATTCAGCACCTATAGATTTAAATCAATACCCAGTATAGCTCCATTCACCATATTTATCAGTTTTTTTAGTCAAAGCAAGTAGATGCTTATTAACTTTCCCTGTAAGAGGCGAGCTCTGTATTTCAAAGTTCATAGTCAGTGGATTTCACATATGACAAAATCTTAAATTCTATTCTGTAATTTTCCAAGCACAATTTCATATAGACAGATACCTCTTCCATATAGATTCAGCATTGCACTGAGCATTCTACCTTTGCTGAAATCCTACTTTTCTTGTCAAAACCATTTACTATTAAGGTGGCGCTCAGTTCTACTGAAAGTAAACAAGAATGCTCTGCTGACTTCCAAACCATTGAACCCAGGCATTCAACTTCAGATGTCAGAAAGGATCAGATGTTCAGTTAAAAAGAATGAGCTCCAGTCAAATCATTTTGCACTGACTTACAGCAGGTAGGAATCTGAAGTGTCCCTGGCAGTGTTCAAGTCCAGGTTGGACAGGACTTAGACAAGCCTTGTCTAATGGAAGGTGTCCCTGACCTGAACCTTTAAGGTTCCTTCCAACCCAAACTATTCTATGATCCTATGATTCTATTATTTCACATTACTTATAATTCTTTTGAAAAGAAATCACCAAAGTTTTCATCAATTCCTGAAATTGGTTATTTATACCCCCAAATGTAACCAGTCATTTTCGTTCTCACAATTAAGACTCCAATGTGTACTGTAGTGCAGGATATTGGGCAGACACTTGTTCTCATCTCTGATTCCATACAACATGTTCTAAGGTGATAATATGCTGCCTGAGAGACCATTTGTTCACATGAAACTTAAAAAAGAGCTTTGCTATGGTCACTTCTGCAGTGAGTGTTCAATGTCCTGGAAATATTTCAGTGCAAATTACTCTTTTCCTTAAGATACATCTACTCTGGCGGTTTCCATCTGGAAAAAACACTTCTCCTTCCTGTCCTAAACTGTTGGGAAATGGTACTTCAAAATCTAAGCCTTCTCAGATGTAGATTCTTTAAAGTGGTGGTTAAATTCCACACTGTCTGACGTACTCTTAATACTGTTAATCTTTGCAAGTTTGTAAACTGATTTATGCTTCCGAAGGGAAAAGGATGCTTTACATTTCAGATTTAGAATTCTGCAGGTTGAATTTATTTTAATAGTTTCCTTTCTTTTATCTCTTAAAAGATACAACACTGAGGAGAAACAGGGTTGAATTAAAGATTCCTACTTGCAGTTTATGCTAAATCTTTTCAAAGGAAATTTTACTTTATAAACTGTATTTCACTTGCATGATGAAACATCAACTGCAGCATATGCTCAGTGCCTTGAAATCTGACTCAGTGACAGTGAAGGCATCAAGCTAGGACGTGGATTATTCTACAAAGCAGCAACACTCAGCATTACCAGCCTATTTACTTTTGTCCTGGAAATTTCTGGAGTACATTTGCAGCATTAAGTTTAGAAAGACAGGGCGGATAGAAATTCTCTCATCGCACTCATCTTGAAAGCACTCGCAAGAAGAACAAAGCACAAAGCATTATTCAGAAAGACAAAATCTGAATATTACATAGGAGAGGGAGCTGGTAGGACTACTGCCACTCACCAGTGGCATGTATAGTCAAAAACAGAAACACTGCAAACTGTGTTTGCTGAGCGCAGTGATGTTTTATATACACTGCAACAGTTGCTGAAGGGAGCTGCGCACAACCTCATTGAAAACCAGGAACAGCCAGAGAATAGGTAAAATGCAAAGTTCTGAATTCTGATCCAGACTGACACGCATGCCCTCAATAACACCAGCCAATTTGCTTAAACATTGTTTCTCCACTGCTAAAATTGAAACAATTTTTTGACTGCTTTCCAAGCATTGACATGACGTCTCTGCAAGTCTACAAGTATTCAGCCCTCAGAGTGATCTCCAGCATTTCTTGTTAACATTCATTTTGCTTTTCCATCGGTAGTTGGTAACAACAGGTTTAATTATTCCAGAGAGTAGTATGCTGGGAAACAGAGGATTGAATTACTCGAATCAGTTTTAATTTAATCTGCCCTTCATTATGCTATTTTTCAATTGAGAAATTTGAAAATGTGGTTTAGCAGGGCTACCGGTTACATTTTCAGCTGAGTTAATTTCATCATCCAAATGCAAGTCATGTGTTTGCACAGATCGGGGTTTAGCCCATATGCATTTGGTTCAAAGAGCAGTTGCAATATTTCTAACATTTTATCTAGTTGGTGATAAAAGTTGTTATTCTTTCTACAACACATATCTGACTGTTTGATTGAAAGCAGCTTACACTTCAAATAATCATCCCTCAAGGCCTTCCTGGCTTCCTGGCTGTCTACTCTTCACATAACTCTCCTCCTTTGTTTATTGTTGATCTCTGTCATGTCCTACATGTAATTCTCCCATTTAACCATGCTCTGATTAAAAGAGGATTAACAGATTCCGGCCTCAGTATTACAGAATCCCCACAAGGACTTCTCAATATCGATCTAAAATCCAATTATCTTCTATAAAATTACACAGCACCAGTAAGGATGCAATTAACTGCAGGACAACAGCCTTGGTTAAAAAACAATCATTTGCATTATTTTTATGTCCTTTTAGTCATAATTCCTTCTTTCTGTTAGCGTTTTATTTCATTTGTGTTTTCCTTTCTGTTGTTATCTTGATTTACGTTGGAAACACCACTGGTCTGTCTCTAAAATATGCTATATATCTGTTTTGATTTTTTTTAATATCTACACATGATTATTTTTAATCTCCTTAACTATAACAAGGTTTATTGTGCTTGGATTCATTACCCTGATAAATGAAAAGTATGGTAGCCAAGAAGTGGAAGTCACAGAAATACGGCTGATATTATGTGCTCTCTATTCCTTGCCTGTAGCATGCTGCATCCTCCCCCTGAATAATGAAAAAGAGCAGTTGGGAAATGATTTTTTTGTCTTTGGTAACAATAGCCAGCCCCAGGCTCTGGAGTCCACCCTGCCTTCTATTTCTGCATAATTTATCTCTCAAAGCAAAACCACCCTAGCACTGGTACTAACTATCCCATTTCTGAAAGGATTCTTTCCAATAAGAAAGGAAGCAAGTTTATTTTGAGGATACAATTGTACTTCTATTTCAGAAACAAATTGGTGGCTTCAGAAAAAGTTATGTAACTTTAAATAGTCTAAATTCACCCTTTATCTTCCACAGCCATATTATTGAAGTATAATTCCAGAGAATTCACCAGGCTTTTATTTTCCCTAGCTGGCTCTCTACTTAACCAATACCATTATATACCTATTAGAAAAGAGATTTGAATGAACTCTTTGACTGAATTGCTGTATCTGGTCTATACATCTACTCAAAAAAATACCTTCTTACTTAGCACGCAATAACTCCATTGACTGCCATTGTACTTTCATTTTAAGAACATTTCTCATCCTAAATGCCAAAAAAAAGAAGGGGGAGGGGGAGAATTTTTTTTTTTTATATATATATAATGGAAGAACAGTTTAACAGAGCCAAATCTACTGTCTGTGCATTTCAGTCTGATTGCTGCAATTACCCTGTCTAAGGGAAATAGTACTCCAATTGCTACCAAGCCTAAATGCCCACCTAGTTTGTAGTAGAGGTAGCAATCACAGTGAACAACTCACAGGCCTCAGTGGAATATCATTGAATAAATAACCTGGTGCAAAGCCCCTGGCTTGATATTCACAGCTCTCTAGGGGAGTAGAGGTTTGAAAGACTGCCTCTCCTCCTGACAGCTGTTTTTCACTTGGTAATGAACGTACCTAACCCCCTAGGAAAAACTGGACAACGTTCAAATTACCAAGACTGTACCGTGCAATTAAAAAAAAAGCATAAACCCAGAGATTGAATCATTATTTTAACACTTTCAAAAAGGAATGCATCACTGCAAGTGAATTATACCACAAAATAATTAGGTTATTTCTTTCTTTCACAGATGGGTACCAGCAGCATTATCTGTAGAGACGTGAAGTAAGTGCATTTCAGACTTAGCCTTCAGATTCCAGAGACCCCTGATTTTTTAAGTGGGAAGTTTGCCAGAACTAGCAGGCTCAAAATAAAGACATTTTCTGTTGATGAGAAACACAACCAGAATCACTAATGATTCTTGTGTTGCAAGCTGATTTAATATTTAGTTCACGACCAACTATTACTTCAGTATAAACACATTTGACTTGAGAAAGTTAAGATCCATGTTTGAAAAACTGCTCTCTATAGCTCTGAGCGATGCAAACCTCATTTTGCTGTTTTCCATTATTTGTATTTTGCGTTTTAGACCTTTAAATGAAAAAACAAAAACCTCAAGAATCACCCATTACAAGGATGGATATTGGCCTGGCTTTGCTACACCAGGTTGTGGTTAGCAAATTGTTCCCTGCAGCTACATCACTCCCCCAGCCCTCTTCTCAGCATACATAAACGCAGTGTATAACAGCCTAGTGCATAGCGAAAGCCTACGTCATTTGCTTCTATAGCAATTTGAAACTAAGATTATAGACCACTTAAAAATATATAGTCTTTTTTTTTTATCCCAACATTTCAATTCAATAAACCATTGATAGGAGATTATGAATGGACAACCATTAAAGCACTTAAAAAAGCAACCAGTATTAATGATTTAGTCCTTTGAAATATTGATTCTTGACTGGAGATTGCTTCCAGCAGTCTTTATTATAATTACTGCACATCTCTGAATAGTTTTTCCATGCAAACTCCACGAAATCATGGAAAAAGATAAGTTTTGCTTCAGCCCACACTTTTTCCATAAAATCACTGGTCTTTTGTAGAATACAATCCCCATAAAATAGTGTATTGTGAGAGGAGTGTAGAATAGTTACTGTATGCAATAAGGTCATAGCAAAACAGGATTTTAGACTTCAGTTATTCCTCAAAAAAAAAAAAAATAAAAAGGTTTAAGGTTTTTAGTTCTGAACAATCATTTTGTTTGATTACTTAAAGGGCTCTCATAGGTGATTACGACAGGGAAATAAAACACAATCACCAGTGAAAGCAGAGTAGATCAGTTGGAATACATAAAAATTAGTATCTGTAAAAACATTAAAGTATGTAGGGTATTAGTTATCTGCTGTGGAAAAGTCTGAATAATTTTAAGGGGGAACTGCTACAGGTCTTTCAACTGCTTCATTTTCTTTTATGATGGTCCATGACCATGTGAGAACACAGTGACTTTTGGAAAAAACACAGTTTTAGCACCCAGAGCACAATGAGACCTAGGTAACAGCACGACAAGCCTCTGCAGTGCTTCCTTTTTGGTTCGATATGGCTTCACAGTACTGTTATGTAGGACCCATTTCTGAGAACAGAAAGGGTAATGCAGTCTCCAGCACCCATCCAACCCTTCATTTCTCACCCAAGACTATCAAATAAAGAGGCTGTTATATTGGTTACTCCACATCAGATGAACAGAGATCACCAGCTCATTTCTTAAAGACCAGGGAAGAATTTCTTTAGTTTAAAATAAGAAGGAAAGTAATGAATGTAAAGTTTAGCCCAAGAACCCAAAGACAGAAGAGATTCTCCTTTCAGGAGTTCCTGTTATGACTCATTAGAAAGAAAGCTCCTGTCTTATCTGCCTTGTCAATGCTATGGATTTCACATGTGACCCATCAGCATCTCAAGACAGCATTTGCCCTTTGATATCTAGAATATTAATAAACACAACGTTTGTCAACTTTGTCTCACAGTAATTGCTAGTTCATATCTCTTAATCTGTTTGTTATTAGAAGATAATTTCAATCAGAATTCTTAATCCAGGACTGAAAGGACTGTTTTTAAATAAGGAAGAAAATCAAAGCTTAAAACCAGTTTGTGTAACTAGGTCTAGAATTTATTACTCCTGAGAGAACAAAGATACAAAATACATGTGAAAGCTACACAAAGATTTCTACAAAGTAAAAAGTAGAAAGTGGGAAAAGGGAAAGCTACAGTTCAGTGGTTACACAGAAATGTATGGCATGCATTAAAATACTGCAAATTCATGAAGTTTTTTTTTAAGTGCAAATGGTTTTTTTAACAGTTCTCACTGAAAAAAATGCAAATTGATACCTATGTTGTACACTTGTCATATTATTAGAAAGATACCAACACAAGTCTATGCAAATACACATCAATATGTCTGAAATACATTTTGTGGTTTTGTTATTCATAGGCACTGGTTACAAGTCTGTTCAATACTCAGCCTCAGAAATTAAGTGGTAGCGCTTATAGAACATTTCTGAAATACTACTAATAATTTGCATTGCCATTTATAAGCATCCAACAACCAAAGAAGTATATACAAATCATCAACCATACAGATAAAGAACAGTATCAAATACTCTGTGTAAAAAGATAAATAATTAAAATGTATATTCCCACATCACAAAGAAATGTGATCATACAAATTATGGCACCGTATGCTTGTGAAACATCAAAAATAAATGTATAGCACATAGATACCTCTTCTTATATTTTACATGAAAATGTACAGTACAGTGACTGTAAAATGTCAATGTCACAACACCCATTGTCTTCAAACTCTTGTTTCTGGTAACAGCAATTATTATTAGAGTCCGCGTTTATAAAGGAATTCCACACTTCAGTCTTGGGCTAATATTGCTCTGTGATATTGCTAGACCATAAAACTTACATCCTAGAAAATGTTACATATTTTCTTTAAAATTATCTAACAGAAAGAGCTGTTTCACATGTGAATATTCTGGGAGAAAGCGTGATAGAAGTAATCTATTTCTCTGTGTAGAAAAGGATGGGTTAAAAAAAGCCTGCAACGTTTTTATTTTTAGTCACAAATACCTAATTTATTAGAGAGCTATTTTTTAAATTAAGGTTTATCCATTTCCAATTTTAATCATAAACAGTACTGCAATTTTCAACACATAATTAGGGTTCCTGCTAAAGCACTTAAACTTCCAAACCCCAATCATGTATCTCATTATGACCAATGGATCAGAAAATCTGGAACGCAATAGTGCGATAGAGCTCAAAACACTGATCTCCTGTTTCGTGCTCCAAGGGTAAAGAAGGAGATAATTATAGCATATGGATGCATTTGAAAGGTTTGTCTGCATGTGTCCATTTCTGGCCACATGCTAAATCCAAACAAAAGTACTTAGTTAAAGGCAACCAGAAATATAACAGTTAGCACAGACTAAGGCAATGAAAATATTTTTTTTTCCTTTTTTTCTTTTTGTAAAAAAATTAAGGTGCAGAGAGAATTTCCCTTCTTGTTTTAATGGGTGCCAAATACTGATTAAGAGTGCCAAGGAAAAGTAGTTTTACAGAAAAGGAAAGACTATTAAAATCTAGAAATACCTGAATTGGATCTTTGATATCCAGATTTTTCCTGATTACCTGCAAAAGGAGTTGGGGGTGGGTAGTTGGCTTCTGTGAGTTTACTGATGTCTGACGGTGGTGTTGGTGGTGGCGGTGGTAGCAAAGTGCTGTTAGGGCTACTAATATCTCCTTCAGCCACAAGAGTCAAGTCTGCCACATTCTCATCATCTACCATCTGTATGCCTTCAGCTTGCAATTCTCTTGACTGCCTTTTCCATATTACTGCATTGTTTTCCTGTGCATGTGGAATTGGAGACAATGCAGTATTAAAAGGAACACTGAAAGTCTTCTGACTGTGGAGTGCTGTCAAAGCAGATTTATGTTTATTTTCTGAGTAACCCTTTTTCTTAACTGAATTTTCATTAAAGTTTTGTATGGACTCCTGTTTTCCACTTGGTGATGTACACCCATCTTTGCCATCATTTTTTGAAACTCGCCTGTTGAGGCCTTTAGGGCCTATGGGAGTAGATGAGGATGGTTCTGGTCCAGTGGGCGGTAAACGAAGGAAGTCAGGGAGAATAAGATCTTCTTTCCTTAGCAGTCCACGTTGGTCATCTGCTCTGTTACTTTGAGCTTTGGATATGAGTTCAAAAAATTCTATTGGGGAAAAACCCAAAATTGACAAGTTTTTGTCAGAAAGTGCAATGTCATTAAAACACAAATTTTCAGCACATTTATTTTCCATGAAGATCTTCAATTCTTTCAATGCTGCCTTGAAATAAGATCCCATGTTAATTAGGAACTTTTTCAATTGCAGCAGTGTTCGCTAGCATCACTATAATTAAGACCATCAGGATTGCTATTGTAAGAGGTTTGCAGTTTAAAACAGCTGCAATTCACTGAGCCTTGAACACATCTTCTATTTTACTCAGTTAATAACTGAACACACACACACACACACACACACGCACACACACACACACATGCACACACACAGAGGATTTTTTAATTCTTAATACAAAAGGCGGCTCTGGTCTCACTGACAACGGGTGCACATTTTTATATTCTGGAGTTTTTTATCCACCTTAACTCAAAAATAGCCATGCCATTTGAAAGTTCAACGATTCAGAATGTTATAAACTTCCTAGTTATATTGACTTTCTCTCAGTTTAATAGTATTTATCACAGTTTAAATTCAATTCATGGTGTAGATTTAATCCAGGATGTTATCATCACAGGACATGATCAGATGATGATTTAAGTACCCCCATTTTATTTTGTGCTGCAATGAATCATAGCATATAGGTAGTCAAAAGCCATTAAAGAAGACATTACTAAAAGCAATGGGGCAGCTTTTTAATAGAATTTTTAACACAATTACAAGGAATTTTCTGATCATGTCCTTAATGATGTCCCATGGTTTAATATGTTTATATATATAAATAATACTCATAGTAAATCACCACTGTTCTAGAAAGTCTCAAAACTTGGCAACAAGAAACTTATCAATCATAAGCCAAGAATTATACCACTCCTTAAAAAAGAAGCATCACAACAGTTAACAAACCCTTTGTTGCAAAACATATAAATATAAAAATATGTAATTCTTAACACAGGGTCTCTGCATGTCTAATTTTTCAAAAGAGCATTGAAACTACAGAGTATTACAGATGCTTAAAAGGCCATCTCCAATAAATGCACTAAAATCAATAGTTTCAACCTAGCTTATAAATACTGTTTGAAGCCAAAGCCATTACAAAATAAAGCACGGACTGTTAGTATCAGTTTTAATTTAGCACAATATGAAGTCATACACTTGCACTTGTATGACCTTATTCCTATCCTCTATTCATATTTGGCAGGCTTTGCAATGTATTCATAAAAATGACGTTTTAACATGCTTTGTCAGATGCCATAAAACCTGAATGTAGCCAAGATGGAAGCTTCAAAATGCTTCTTATTGCCAAAGTTTTGCAAAAATGGAAGTATGCATATTAAAACATGCAACATTTCTAATATGCGTCATACAAAAATGTTCCTTTCTGAAATAGCAAACTTCATAGAACAGTTGTCTTTTTTTTTGCTTTTGGGGTTTTTTTTTCTCTTTTTTTGTTAGTTTTCCATTAAAGTACACTCTACAACATTTGATACGCATTTTCCAAACTTGGACAAATTGCACAAAAATCAAAATAAAATGTGAAAGCCTCGAATTCTGAAGTTTTCAAATTATGTTACTTTTACTCAGCCCTAGGAAGAAAAATGAAAATATTAAAATATTGAAAACAAGTTAACAAAATAATAAGCAACAGAAAATAAGTTAAAATGCTCTAAGATTTTGTAATAACATTTATATTAACAAACATCTTTCCGGCAATAAAAGTTTCAGCCACAACTTTTTGTTTTAATTCTAGTCAGTGGACATTTATTCACAGATGAACATTCATTCACTATATAACTGTGCATAACCATGCTTCGGATATACATATTATGTAACTTCAGCAGTAAATTTTAATCTACACGGCTTGCAAAGGGTATCAAATGGGATATTCAACTGCAATTGAGTAATTCCTCTGGATTTTACCTGAATTAGGTAACTTTCACTGTTGAAAATCCCACTAGGCACCTACATCTACCTTTAGTTATTCTTAAAACCTTACCTGCAGCTTCAAAAACTTCACACTTCAAACACAATATCAAACAAAAACGCAAGGATCACGACTATGATTTCCACAACACGGTATTAAACACATGATATGTTTTGTTACACATACACAAAAGTCTGATTTTTCTAAGACTACTTATGTTAATACTATAAAGTTCACATACCCTCTGCTTCATCCAAATTTATTTTCTGACATTTTTTTTTCCCAATCTTTGCAATAGAGTCTTCTCTCTTTGACAGCCGGACTTCCCTAGCATTTTTTCCATTTTCGCCTTTCATTTTGATAGAATTAGACTTTCCTAGACTTCTTCCCTCTCCCTGCATTAGAAGGAAAGTTAAGGTACTACTTACATTTAGACTATATCATTGTGTACATAATATGCTCTAAGTGAATAAAAAGATTAGTTTGAAAATACATTTCTCTTTCACCCCAACAAATGTTTTAATTTAATCTCAATTATTGTAAAGAACTTTGCCATAGTAGTACCCAAAAATGTATAAATAAACATAATGTGATTTACTCTGAAGAATTCACATAACAGTAAGGGTCTTTGAATTTCTGAGTAATTAACAATTTTCAAATATATATAAGCCAACGAAACACAAAACAACAAACACAACACAGTGAAAGAACTATTTGATTCATCATGAAGACAAAGTTCTCACAAATAAATGCTGTTGACAGTGGGGAAAATATTAAATGAATTACAGCTATACTCAAGTTAGTTACAGAATTTGGCTGATTCAGAGTCATGGATGAATGCAGCTTTGAGTATAGATTTCCAGAAGGAAGCAAAAGATGATCTAAGGGACAATATTCATTGCAGAAGACTTACAGTAAATACTTGATTCCTTGAAGTAGTTACAGTTGCAGTCTGTTTTACTGATGCACCTTTTTGTTTATCTGTAAACACTGAACATAAACATACCTTCTGTAACTACAAATTTATAACTTCATAATGAAGAAATATTTAAGTGACAATGACGCACAAAACAGTTTTTTTTTCTTTAAAATTTCCCAAAGATATACTCAGAAAATAGAGTGAGCAGAGTTGACGTCCTTCATATTTTTCAGTCAAAACTTAACAGAATCTTCCTTTCACCTTCAAAGTTTCCCAATACTGGCAATGCTTTTAAATTTGAAGATGTTGACGTTTCATTAAAGTTCTCCTAAATGCTCAGTTGATTTAGACCAAATAGCTTTTAAAATCTTAGCTAATAATTCAGTTTACAATTTTCAAATTTAAAATTTAAACAAACAAATAAAAAATCAGCAGCAAAGACCATCTAAAGTTCATGTTGAATCTTTTCCAAACTGTTTCATGCATTGTTTTCCAGACATTGCCATATTCTCCTCATCTACTTCTAAGTAACTAAATGGCTCCTTGAAATTACATCTGCCTACAACAAATATCTTCTTGCCGACTGAGCTGCAAACACAGAACCCTGGCCCTTTTTCACTGATATATGCCAAAGAATCAGCCTACTGCTGGAATGATCCTCTATGATTTAGGCTTTTATAGCAGTTGACAGCACATAGGATGGCAGTTTTACTTGTTATCCTTAAACTAAATATCTGCAAGAGTATTTAGATTGATATCTTTTATCAAAATGACAACTGGTTCTGTTTCCCCGAAAAATGACAAATCTGATTCTCTTCAAAAAATACTTCCATTTTTATTCTCCTATTTATTTCTCAAAGAGAATTTCTGCTCTAAGACAATTTAATTTAACCACATTGCATTTAATTTTTAAAACTAAGCATTCGATGTCCATAAAAAGGTCTTCTAATGAAAGCAAACCTTCACTCTCAAGGCTTCTTACACTAACCTAGCAAAAAGATTGTTAGCTGTTATGTTGATCAAATACTGTTTTTCAAAATATTTTGTATAGGGAAATCACAAATTATATTCTTTTTAATATTATCTCCAGAATTCACTACTTAAAACTGGAGATGCAGACTCTACTACTTTATCATGTTAAAGAAGAGCTTTGCCACAGCAGCACATGCAGCTGCTGCAAAAACTGCATCTGTTTTACTTATACAGAATGTTTCTGATGAATAAATTGCCAAATTCACAGAAGTTATTTGGTATTTTATTCTCATTATTATTAGTTTCTATGTCCCTAAATGTGTGTGTATCTATGGCCAAATGCCAATAAAACATTCAAGTATTGCTAGTGCAAAATTTCATATAGCAACAGTCAAGGACTTGCTATCAACAAATGAATTTAATCTTCCATCCTTAGAAACTGCACTCCATTTTAGTTAAAAAGAATATATGTTAGATATGACATATCTAAATTTAATCACCTTTACCTCACCTGTGCATCAACAGAAAAAACTCACCAAAGTCAGGGTTTATGAAACTCAATTGACATGATAAATAAAAGCTTTTACGCCAACTTACCTCTACCCTTCGACGGCTCTTTTTCATCTAGAACAACCCGCTGACCATCCAGATTAGATATAGGGACACCAAGATCAAGTGGTTCCTGCTCACCATTCTAAAGTCGGATCACAGTTTGTATATAATAGAGAAAAAGCTGTTTTCAGAGCAAATTTATGGAGTCCAACATTTTTTGAAGGAAAATATCAAAGCATTTATAGGTTTCAGTGTTACCTCAATAAATCTTTTTATTACCATTCCAAAAATGCTTATTCTATTTGTGTAAAACTGCCTTGATTACAGTCAGTGCAACCCATTTTTGTGAGGAGAATGGTATTTAGGGAAAAGAAGATACAAGTAGAAAAAAACATCCAATTTGCAAGCTGGCACAAATACTCTAGGATCACCAGTATGTTCAGAAAACCATATTTTTCAGAATAAGTTTGAGATTATTTTATATTTTAAATTACTTGTAATTTGTAATTTTATTAAACAAAGCTAACTTTATACCAACATGTTTTTCAGCTGCTTTGAAAACATGGACTGGCTCAGCCAAGACAGAATGCAGCCTAGAAATACTACAGAAGTAACTTTCCATTTCTTGAATTTCCAAAATAACAGAATAAAGAAAATGCTGGTCATGTTTAGTAGCAGAGAAGTTGAATCGGTTGGCTTCTGCAAAAATTTTCTGCAAGGGAATTTGAGGCAACTTTCATGATTCCCAGGATAATGGAACAATAGCTTGCTAAAGCTATTAATCTCCATCAACTAACTTTCCCTGGCTAATAATGGGGAAAGTTGAGCTCTGGAATAAGCTAAGTTCATGCTCTATTATTTAGGATGTTGGATTTATTCTAAAAGAGAATATGAAACAGATGCAGACTGAAGCTTTGAGGTAATTACTATTAAGCATAATGGTTATGACTACTACGCATTTTCATCTCAACATGTAGTTATAAATACAGATTTTAATACCTAATTATAAGGATAGGAATAATTTCAGGGACTACTTCATGATCTTCTCCAGACAAAAGATATTGCAGCTTGAATTACATCAAAAGATACTTACTAGTCTTGCCACAAGTTCATTAAGATTTAAACCATATTTTGCAACCACAGGCCTTAAGACCTCTGTCACTGGTTTAGTGGGTTTAGCCTTCAAACCAACTGATCGATTGATCGGAACAAGATCCAGGCTGAAACACATCAATTGTAATATTAAGTATGAAACATTCCGACAAACAGTATGTACAGAACATACAAAATTCAAACTACAGCAAAGTTGTACTAGTTTACAGCTAGTGACCCTGAACATTCATTAACACAAATCTATCTGAACCTGAAGGTATAAAGCACTTCCAATACGAATTAAACTTCCACCATTTCACTCGCCAGAGCTGACTGAAGGCATGAGCCAACCTAATTGCAAGGTGATCCTTAGACCAACTAGATACATTCCAGTGCACTTTCATCTTTATGGTGAGACTGCTCTGACCATTTTGGTGTCCAGAAGTGCTTCCAAAGTGACTCCAGGACTGTACTATACCTTAGATGCAAGAAAGATTTTTTTTTTCTGTTTCCAGAAGAGACTCACAATGTCCTATTTAATTTCTTGAGGTGAGCTTGGACAGAAATTTTTAGTTTTACTTTAAGTATAGGAACAAATACAAGGGAATTCCAGGAAGTGCTGATTTCTGGCTAGATGACATCATATCATAAAAATTGTAAGAGAAGCTTTCATGCAAAAGCTGTAAAATCATTCAGTTGGAATTTGAAGGATAAAGACTCTTTAGACTCTATTCTGCAATTTTATATCATCAAAATAGAAAAAAAAAATCAAATAAGAAGAGAATCTTTAAGCCCAAACAACTATTACATTTACGTTTATTTCCCTGCACAGATCCATGGCTAGCTTTGGGCTTGGTTTTCTTTAAATGCTCATCTGTGCCCTGATTCCTCCATAACAGACACATCTGACTATAACAGCACTATAACATGAAAACAAGGGAAGGCTTACTACTAACAATAATCTATCAAAAAAAAATGTACATCATCAGGAGAAATGAAAATTATTAGTGATTTTGTCCAACACACTTCAATGTAAACCCCATCTTTTCTTTTACACAAAGTACTTAAATAGATGTTTAGTCTTACTGACTTTCCCCTTCAACAAGAGACCTGAATAACTGAAAGTCTGCCTTTCATATTTTCTTTAAATACAACAGCTACTAAATAGAAATGATCAATTTTAGTCACGAACTGGCACTGACACAGAAGTGGCAGACATTCAGGTAACCAAATATACCCACATAATACTTCTTTTGTGTCTCAAAATATTCCAAATATTGGAGTATTTCTGTTTACATAGTGTCTACCCACAGAAGGAAACAATGGAGAACATTTCTACATTTTAATTAGCACAAAAGTAACATATGGTGCTGCCTACTTACTGCTCCTTGTTAATTTGGAAACTCAACAAACTCACACCTAATAAAAAACTACTCAATCTCCATTTCAAAATTGAATATGCTATGCCATATTCATTAACCTGAAGTACCCTACATAGAAATAGCCCTGCTTCCTAAAGAAAAGTTACATAAAGGCAAAATGAAGAATGCCTGAAAAAATACATTTTATTAACTTCAAAAGCACAACTCAATAATGTAACAAACATTCTATTTCATGACCTTTCCCTCAAATATTTAGTTCAGGTGTTTTCATCGCACTGGCTTGGGTTTTTAGAATTTAGGAACATTAAAACGTTTTCTGGCATTTTGGAAAAATAGATTATTGGGAAAAAATGCATACTATAAAATATTACATAATACTACAATATAATATACTGAATTATATTATACCCATATCAATAATAATATTATAACATTGACTTAAGATTCAGGGTTATAAATCTTTACTCAGATGAATTTTTCTACAATTAGTCTTACTGTAATCTGCTAGTTAGACACATCGTTACAGATGTAACTGAATGGGAATATGTAATCAATCAATATATCCATTTAATAGCAAAGCTCTGTTCTTTTATTGTTGAATTTAGGATTAGACTGGGAGACTGGCAGTTCAATTTCCCTTTCATTCTTGTGCTGCTTCAAACTACTAAACATGTCTCTTCCTAATGTGGAAGGTCTCTCTGGGCCTCAGATCTGTCCTTCATGCTTGCTCACAACTGCTTGAGCTTGAGACATCATAATAATAATTAAATATACCTATAATGGAATACTGGCATCAAAATCCCACTTGTATCTAAGACAGCAATCCAGAAAGCTTCCGTTTGCATCATTTTAAAACTCACCATATGCTGCTCTACTCAGTTTGAAATGTTCCTGTAGGACCACATTTCTCCCATTGATCCTTACCCCAGGTGCCCTCATCTGAACTACATTTTAGAGGTATCCTAGTCTCACCATTACCTGTAGAGGAAGCATTTAGTAGCTGCCTCTAAAACTAAACAAAACTAAGGGATATCAGTGTCTATATGTAGGCAAGATACTTAACTTAGCCACTTGTGTAACTCAGAGAGACCCCACACTAAATACGCATCTCTTGTATGTGTCTTATTGCAATCTTAAGTAAAAATGGACTTTAACAGAAACTCAAACTGTGAGTTAACCATGGAAGTCAATCATTTTCAGTAACAAACATGAGGTCACCTTCCTTATTCACATGGGACATTTTGCTTGATATTAAGACCTATTTCTTCTAATGTCCCTGTACAATGAATAACAACCTTAGATCCCTTAATGCTGGATTACAATCTAAGATGCTGCATAATCGGATTTTTTACTGGATTCAGACAACTACTTTTCTGCATTAAGTACTGTTCTGCTGCATAGGTAACTGACAATATACTTCAGTGCGCTTAAAAAGAGTAAAATGGAGTGGAAAATGCCAGAGGAAGACAGTAATTTTGACTTTACCGAAATAAAGTGCGTTTTTCTAAACGTAGGTCCCGAGACTCCAGGATGCTACTGTCTTGGTGCAATACAAGTGGCTACAGAGCACATGTCAGGAACAAAAGGAGAGAGAGCAAATTAATGTTAAAATACTTTAAAAAAGAACAGCTAAGTGGTTAAAAATTTATTTCAAATAACTCTGAAAATTATTAACATAGGCTTCATGCATTCTAGTGGATATTCATTTACAATATGCAATCTGATTAAAGTGTATTTTACTTTATATCATATAGTTGTGAGACAATGACCAAACTACAATTTCCACTGGAGTCAGTAGATATTCAGGAAAAAATGCTTTAAAACAAGCCTAGGTCCTTCAACTTAGATAAATTATTGCATAGAATGATGCATTAGAAAATATGGCAAGTTAACAATCTTTAGGAGATTTAAAAGAACAGGCACATAACTATGCACTTTCATTGATTAATGTGATTGCAATAATCTAGATTGATCATAAGCACAAATTTAAGATCATAAATGTTTCACATCCACAGCTTCTCTTTTAATTGGAGATACTTCTGTTGGAATAAGAGCTATCACACACCACTTTCCCCAACACAGACTGCTGCCTCGGAAAATTTCCTCAATATTAAAAAACATACCTTACTTCTAGCATGAATTCCTCGCGTTCATCTTTGAACTACTGAATTTCATTATGTTTCTTTGCTTTAATAAAGTTTCATCCACTCTGACACATTTGTTTTGTTTGTGGATACTTTCAATTAAGTACAAGCTAACCATTCCCCTGGACAAACCACATGGGCTAGATACCTAAATTAACTTCTTATTATAAGGAAATCTTTGTCATCAACTCCCTTCTGCTTTCTGTAATGTAGATACCACAACCAACCACAACCACCCACTAGTCTTAGTTTTACTAAAGTTCTTCTTCAATTAACTAGGATTGCCAATATAATAGGTAGAACCATGAGACATGTATTACGATGGAGAGAACAGAATTCCTTATTCATAGAATAAGGATGGAAGCGATTTTAAAAAAGCACAGGAATATGTGATACCTTATCACCTCCAACTAAAAAGAGGTCCACTGCAGCTATGTTAATGCCATGTTTCTCGCAGACCCCAGAGAGCATCTCTTTGATAGAGAATCCAGATTTAACAGCCATTTTGCTAGATGAACCATCTGGAAGGTTTACACAGCAGTATTTGGGAGATTTCTCTTTATCTGGTACAAATGCAGGTACTCTTGAGGGTTCAGACTTGACAAGAAAAAGGAAAAAAATGTCAGTGCCCAATGGAAATCTAGGTATATGCATAAACCTTAAGAGTCTGTACAGAGCAACCAAGCCAAGAAGCATACTTTCTACAATGTTTAGCTTAGAAATCTTTCTAAATATCTCAAATATCAGATAAATTTAAATTCTGGGGGAAAAAATATTTAGGTAAAGGTAACAGCACTACACAATTCTAAATTTATTTCAAGAAGAGATGAAGTTTTAGACAAAGTGTGTGTAAAACAGGTTACAAGACTCTCAAACTATAGAACAGAACTCTTAATCCAAAAGTGCAAGTAAATAAGATCTTATTTAGATTCTATTAGTGAAGTGTCTATACTTAATAATGACCTTCTGAAGTAAAAATTACTATTGGCACATTGTGAATCAACATTGAAGGAGATGAGTAACACCTTTAAACATCAGGCTCCCTAAACAAATTTTCTCTTCTTTTAACTTAAACTGAATGCTGCACATATAAATACCCCACAGAGAAATTAAAATATTAAAACAATTTACTTAATGACCATGCACCTTTTTTATTAAAGGGAACAAGAAGCACAATGTTATGGGTTAAGGCTAAGGATCACAGCATTAACCTTTACTCTAGAATAAAACTAGAATAATAACACTACTACAAAATATCAAAAGTATCTTTGAAGTGGATTTTTGTTCCATTTTTATAACTTAAAAGGGCACTACAGGTTAGATATAAGGAAGAAAATCTTAACTATAAATAAGGGTGGTGAGGTACTGGAAAGGGTTGCCCAGACAAGCTGTGGCTGCCCCATCCCTGTCAGTCTTCAAGGCCAGGCTGGACAGGGCTTGAAGCAACCTGGTCTAGTGGAAGGTGTCTCTGCCCACGGCAGGGGCGTTGGAACTGGATGATCTTTAAGGTCACTTCTAACACAAACCATTCTATGATTCGATGATTGCTGCTTTAGAGAGTCTTTCCATTTTCTGGTTCTTAGGATAAGACTTTTCTGCTACAGAAATAGACATCACTTCGCCATACTTGCTTCCCTCATCAATATTTGCAGCGTAGGCAAAATGACATAGCTGCTAAAATCTAGTTTAGTAGAGGGATATCAAGACTAAGGGAAAACTTTTTAAAATTTCCATTTTATACCCTTTCTCTATATCAACACAGATAAATTTTAAATATTGGACTTCTGTTCTACTTTTAATACTGTTTTAATTTTGCATTTTATTAATTTTACACTGTAAAGTTAGAACTTGATGGTTAGAAATCACGTTCTATTGGTTAGAAATGGTTACTGTCTTCGCCCATTATTTTCCTACCTACTATGACAAAATCAGTGTTTGCAATGAAATCCCCTACTTCTCTTTTCTCAAATTTTAGGAGCAGAGTTAAGTCATAAGCACAAGAATTAAAATTTACAGCTTAAAAGAAACAGAGAGCAAAGAAGCACAACATACTCTAGTACCACAGAAATGAGCCTAATACAGGCAAAGTAGAGGGAAAGCTTTAACATGTCGTTCAGAACAGAATCTCAAAGCTCTAAGAGGTGGAAGAAACTGTTTACAAAGAGCTACAGTAGCTCACCTTGAAAAGCAAAGTTTCATTCTGGAATTCTACTGGTGCCCAAAGGTAAGAAAACAAGATGCAATGGATACCTTTTGTTGTAAGCACACAATAAGAAGTGGTATATAAACACAACCTCCGTTACATTTCTAGTATTCTAAAATTACTTAATATTAAACCTTTCCCTCCCCCTGTATCACTTAAAAAACCTTTCTAAGAGTATTACTTCAAAGAAATTACTTCACACTGCTTAAAGAATAAGTAATTCACTGTTTTCACCACTTCCCCACTTCTTATTAAGAGCCAGCCATTACCAAGTCAAGACTAGCAGTTGATGACATGGAGCCTTGTGATTCCCGTCTGTATGACAATCCATTGGACTGAAGAGAATCTGTGGAAAGATATCAGCCATCAGTAATAAGGCTTAGTTTTATTATTCATTATAATACAGAAAGCTATTTCAAATATGCTCCTCTGGTCAGAAAAAATGATGTTGCCCATTAAAGGAAATATTACCCAATCTTCATACTGTGCAATAAAAAAATGCCTCTGATGTCTTTTCACATGTGAGTATAATGAGAACACTTAAACTATCCATACGATCAAAGGTATCTTGTGGGTCTGGGCCTTTACTAGAAAATAGAGAAGAAGAAACCACAGTAACAATATGGTCCAAATTTAGTGCTTCAGTGGAATTTCTCTATTATTTTTAACTCAATGGAAAGAGTTTATGCAAAACTTTCATTTCGTCCTTTAGAGGCCATGTACAGGTGCTTTCATAGAGGAACTCTTCCTTAAACTCTCACAAACAGATAAGTAACAAAACAGCAGATTACAGGTTTTCCCACCTCTGACTCTTATCATTTTAATCAGGAAAGGTGGAAACAGGGAGTGAGTGTGTTCAAAGCGAACATACCAGTGTGGTACTAATGAAAGAAAGAAACAGAGGGCAATGAAGATGGAGGAATTTTCAAATAGCTATAACTATGGCACTATTTGTATATAGAGCTCCTCAAATTCTCTGTAAAGAGCTGAAATTATCTTACTATGAAAACAATAGCTCTCTGCTTGAAAAAGCATTTTCCAGCACAGAGAAAAGCAGAGTCTACTGAAAAGCAGTGGAAAAAAAAGACTCTTGAAAGTCAATAAAAATTAATTTAAATATTTTCATACTTTTATCTATTTATTTGTAAAACTGCTTCCACAAAAGTTCCAGTGATACTAGCCATACTATGGCCTTCTGACTTGGCAGTTTCTTTTCCCTGTGTCACACCCAAGGATGCACTTAGACTGAAACTAAACGATGAGATTACTCACATCTACTGCTGAAACAACTTTGAAACAAAGTGGAACATGATTACTCACCATTTGGATAATCACCATTTTCTCTTCTCTTCTGTGATTTCCCCAAACTCTTACTTCTTGACCATGAGAAAAATGTTCCCCTTTTTTTCTTCTCAGTGTCCTCCTCTCCTGACTCTTCATTTAAAGATCTTCCTGACTTTGATTTACCACTTAACTATCACCAAAACAAAATTAAATCATTGGTTGGATCACAGTTGTAAGTATATTACCTAAAATAAACCTTCCCACGCTTCTTCCCAAAAGAAGAGTGCGATGGCCAGGTTAGCTGTTGTCTTTATCCCACGCACAAGCGTATGCGCCAGCAACCCCCTCAGTAGCAAAAAAAACAAAACCCAAAAAACCCCTCAGTGGAAGTAAAGGGAAATACATAGATGAAAATGTGCTACTTGTTAGGGAGTAGAAAACAGTACCTGGAAACAAGCCATGGAAAGCTCCTGCACATATGAAAGAACTCTCCACAGCTCACCAGAATACCTAAGTTAATGTGGAAAGACCATTTGCCTTGCTTTTAAAACAAAGAGTTTCATTTCAGTATTTCAGATAGTTTTCTTAGGCTTGGCTTGAACATGAACTGCATTTAAAGGCAATGAAAAAGTTTTGTTTAACATTTACATGTATAATCAAAGTATTTATTAGTGCTGAAGAATACAAATGTCAGGAATGTTTGATATTACAGTAAACTTGCTTTTAACAAGCTATTCCTGTTGGATTATACAAGTATTCCTTAAAATACTATATTTAAAAAGGTTCCTAGTCATAAAAATACATGATAGCAGATGGGCTAATGTGTAGTGATTGACATGAAAAATGCAAAGTTATAATTTACCCATGCAGTTATGTAATACTATGGTGGTATTATCTACACGAAGAAAAAATAAACTCTAAATAACTTCAGGAGATCAGTAATACTCCTCGTCTAATTTTAAGCAACTGTATCTGGTTTACACAGAATTATCTTAGTGCAGTGGAGGCTAAGAAATTAAAAAGCTATCCTTTGCAAAGGTGAGTTAGATTAGGTTAAGCCTTTCCCCAATACCTTCTGATAAAATATCTGTTCTCAGCAAAGGTTAAAATATCACATCTAAAGCCCACTGTTCAACCAAAATTATCTTCTAAACTGGTGTATTAAAATAATCCTATTTTTTATTTTATTTAAATAATAACAAAGATTTAAAATTAGATAAAAGTCCGATCCAAAAGTGTGGATTAAAAGACCTAAATATTTTCCTAAGTACCTAAAGTTTTTGTAAATCTATTTGCCAGCACCGCTAAACTAACATTCTTAATGGTTTTTATACATTATCTTTGATCTTCCAAAGCACTTCAAAAACATTACTTAAGAACAGAGTTTTCAGATAAGAACAATAAAAAAGTAACCTTTTTTGGTGTTGTGACACTGGACTTCTCTGAACTGATGCTGTGTTTAGAGGTGGGGCTGCTGGGAACATGCTGCGGATCTGGAAGAGGACGACCTTCGACTTCAGCTAAGATGCATTCTTGGTAAAGCGGGGATTTGAGAAAACGAGTATAGCTATCAAACTTCATCAGGTTAAATATCTGAAATGAAAATGCAGTGGATAATTGTTACCTAAGATAATCTAACATCAAGAAAATGAAGCTATTTCGCAACAGCGAACTCCCACGAAATTAGGACATAACCATACTGCTGTAAACAGCAGTAGGCATGACTTTGTTTAGACCTGGAAATACACTGCACCACTTTAAAGTGAAACATAATTTGATCTATTCCCTTAGCACAGTTTCAGAAAAATGTTATGTTTTGTGCAAAGTGCATGAGAAACTGAGAGCTGTATTAATGTAAAGTTCATGTGCCCAATCATAAGTAAAAGAAGATCAACATCTTTGGAAGATTCAATAATCAAGGTGTTATAAAATCAAGACCCTGAAAAAGAACAGTTTACATAAAATGGCTGCTCTGGTCAAGACTAACATTTGTCTTTAACTACATAGGAAGGAAGCAGCTCTGTACCGGGCCTGGAACAAATGTCTGAGGCTAATTCAGCCAAAGCTAATTTCGTGGAAGTAAAGGAAGATAAGTTTTCTCTTAAATGCTAAACAGTGTTTAAATTTCTTGTTCCAGTTTTGCAAACCTGTTAAGTGAATCCATAGTTCTACCTTAATATGCTCTCCAGTGAATCCCTTGATCTGAAAAAACAGTATGAATGCCACCTTCTTTAGACATGACAAATTCCCTAAAATCAAATGAAGGTATAGGCCACACAACTATTTATGGCATTGCCAAGAGTCTACAGAGAAGTCACAGTACCCCAGTTGCTGACGGGGTTGCAGATAGTGCAAAGACACCATTCTCAACAAGCATTAGCCCAAAGATTTTCTGGCAAACAGCAAGATAATGCAGAGATAATTTGATCCTGCAGCATCACAGAAACCTAATTCAAAATGAATGTTGACTTCCACAATCTTGCATTCACCCCATATATTCCCATTTCCTGTTGTGTTTGTTGGGTTTTTTAATGCACTGTTTTCTGCATTTTAAGCTATGGAAAAAATACTCCTGTAGGGTTAGTTTTACCAGCATAACCTGCTGGAACAGCTCAGCACAAAGCCTGATGTGTCCTCTATGAAGTGCCAAATTGATAATCCAGTGTCAAAGATGTCCCACTTGGAAAACTGCTCACAAAGGGGAATTTCTCTCTCATGCTATGAAAAATAAAATCTTTCTCTGACTACAGGTGCACAGGCAGAACTTAAAAAGGCAACTAGTTTCAGAACACAAGTAGTTTTCGGGCCATGGCTCAACAAATTATTCAGTACACAACACACATAGATTTGAAAAATTTCTTGCATTCTGCTGAGCTCAAAGAATAATACTGTGGTGTATTGCCAAAACAACATTAAATACAGAGGGGCAACTATAAGACATTGAAATGCTTCAATCTCAAGGATCCACAGATGCACTGCAGGTGCAAGGTTACTGGGGAAAAACGGTACAAAAAATGCAAACGCTAACACAAATGCAAAACCCAGGGTAACTGAAGAATACAAAAGATTTCACCTTTTTTGAGGTTTTAAGAAAATGAAACTTACAGAGGTTACTCTCCTTGACAAATAATTTTATTTTAAGCCAAATGCAATTTGTGACCCCAAAATATGACATGATTCCACAGCACAGCTGTGGAACAAATATCTTAAATTTAATACAATATCAGGATGAAAACCAAATCTTTTCAGAGTTGCTTCCTGTCACAGAATCTAGCACCAGAAGATGATAAAATTATTATTCTATGTTAGGTCGGAAGAATAAAGGAAAATAATTGCAGAGAACCAAGAGACAGAGTTGCTGCAGAGATGAAGTCCGCAGAGTAAGCATACTTAATACAGTAAAAACATTCCAACCTTTGAACTTCCTTGGTCAGACTGATGACAGGTTAACTACATTACCTTGAGCTGATCATCATCTGCCCTAATATGTTGCTAACTCACACTACATCCCCAATTTCTTATATTTAGTATTATTATTAGGATTATTTGGAAAAAAATCTAGCAGATGCTATTTCTTGTTCTTAGAAACGAGAAAGAGAAATATATCTTAAAAAAAACATCATTTGAACTTTACACATAAGCAAGGGTAGAAAAGCATACACACACCTACGCAACTCTACATGAAGTTAATAATTTTTATTCTTATTTTTATTTTAATATCTTCAAGCGACCCATACTGTCTTGCATCCAGAAACACTCAAAATGCTTGTTGTCCTCAGAAACAGTGAAATCCTAACCAGGTGTTTTCACTGCATCCACACGGTCATATTACAACACTGCTGATAGGCTCAAGGGCAAATTTGCCTGGCTATGGACAGAAAGCACCTTCCAGCAGCATTTCCAACAGGCAGAGCTTGAAAGATAACAGCCTCAGCAATGCTTTCCAAAGCACTTTCCCACACACGCTTCTGTAAATCTACCACAGCCTTACAGCAACACCCCCTATTCTCAAGCATCATAAACACCCAACGACCACCACAGATCACTCCATGCTCAGTGCGGAAATTTGTCAAAGACCATAAATGCAGAGCTTTTGCATTATGAAGATGTGTCTTCACCATGATGTCTTTCCCTTAGTGAACCCAAGATATGAAGGGCCATCAAGACTGCTGATGACTCAGCACTGACCTCAGCCAGGCAACACACCACTAGTAAATCAGCTGGCACACATAGCTCCAAGTCCACTTTGGCAGAAAAAACTCTCATCCTGCTTCACCTAATTTTACACCGTGAGGAACAGGTCTGACTGAGGGTTCTGATGGGAGAACTACAGAGACATTGACAATTTGAGATAAGCAGGTCAGGTCCACACAAGCCACATGGCTAGGATTAGACCCACAGCAGCACTTCACATCAGCATTTTCATCCACCACATGAGCCCTCCAACCTGAAGACAAGGTGTTTCTAAAGAAGGAAGAAAACCTGCCTCAGCCTAGCCACCATGCTCATAAGAACACTTTCTGCTCCACCAAAAAATTCAGGTACAGACTCCAAAAAACCAAGATGAAGAATGAACAAAAAAATGTCAGCGAAGATTGTGGCTGGTAATTCATACAGACACCTCAGGCCTTGGTAGGCAAATTGGGGGTAGCTGTAGCACTAGAAGCTACTAAACCAGCAATTAGACCTACCTTTCTATCTCCACTTCACAGATGAAGGGAGGTACTATACCCACCTGCTCAGATTGTCTCAAAAGCATATGATCTGATGCTGCACAAAGACTAAGATTGTGACCTGCTTCATTTATGCAGATTTATCTGCATAACTGAATTTTAATTGATAGATTTATATAATCTATAATTATAAAATTATAGATTTATGCAGTTAAATCTATATTCTAGATGTCTAAATAACATGATCTCAAAATTATTTCTACTAATAAAATGTTAGTGTGGGAAAGTTACCAAAAAGATTACTTAGCAGAATAAAGATGAAACTCAAATTCTACAGCAAATGTACAATTTATCCTGTTGTTACATAACTGTTCTCTTCTGAACATCAATATACATCCACTTCAGAGGTCTTTAGACACCAGCAGTTTTAACAAGCTCTTTGTCTAACAGTTCTATTAAAGCATAAGGGAAGGACTCCCTTAACACAACAGACATATTTTACAAACCACTTCGACCAAAATTGGACACTATTTGTGTAAACAACTGTCCACTACAGAAAAGAATAAGCAACCATATGCAAACACCATATGCAATGGTGTTGCAACACATGGAATTATTTACTTGCACTAAACCTTAATTGCAATAATAGCATTTTTCATGTTATTCTTCAGTTAACAGCGATTTTCTATACATATACAAAAACAAGTCAAGCAGCCTTCTATCATACAGCCTTTTTCTAATCTGCTAACAAGATCTATATCATCTTCACTACAATGTCTTTATACACAGTAAAATATACAGCATCTGAAACTACTTTTATTGATTTTAAAGGAAAAGATAATTGACATAACTGTGCAGCAGTCATGTTGTCTATGGTTACCTGAAGTTGCTGCTCCTTGAACATATCAGGATGTGGAGAATTGAGAATATCATCTGCCAATTGTGCCTGGCTATCAATATTAACTGGGGTTGTAGCTTTGCTACACAAGAATTTACTGAAGATCTCCCGAGCTCTGTAAGAAAGCTACAGAAAAGAAATGTTAAATGCATGTTTGCTTTAAAACCATATTTTTAGACAGGTATTTCTTACACTGATATATTCCACCCCAAATATAAACAGCCGTTCCTGATTCCTTCATATATAAGCATTTTTTACTTAACAGCTTTTGTTAGTTTTGTCATACAAATAGGGTTTTCCCTTTAAAATTACAAACATTCATTAAATATTTCTTAAGCAGTAACAGTTGCCATCTAAATAAAAATTCAAATTATCAAACTATGAAAATAATAAAAGTGAAGCACATCAAATGCTGTCTTAGCAAGGAGAACAATTTTTTTTAGATTTTAGACATTTTACATAACAGTTACTATTTAAATAAATCCTCTGAACTTCAAATTCTTCAAGTTAGAAAGAGGTAAGTATACAGAAGAATATCTACAGTAAAAAACATTCATGTTCTATCTTTACCTTGTTTACTTTGAAACACCCACATTCTGGATATAGTGAGAAAAAAACCCACCAAACCTAGCCCGGAGTCCTTAGAGGGTGGTGTTCAGAAAATACACTGTTCGAAGACAGAAGTAAGGGGAAAGCCTCAGTGGACCACAGAAGAGCAAAGACATGGAAAATTTAAGTGTTTCCCCAGTGTAAACCTGACTAGATTTGGCTGCGGTGCAGACAGAAGAGTAGCCAACCTGCACATGACACAAACTTCACTAAAACTGCCTGACCAATGTAGGACTATCTTACAAGGATAAGATGGAGATTCTGGTAACTTGTGAACAAATATGATTACACTTATGACAGCAGGTATAGCTAAGTTAGTTATAAACATAGTATCTTGGCTACTAAAGACAGTCTACCTGAAAAGGAAGAAGAGGCTAATTTTCACGTCTTTGAGCTGTTAAATTAACTTGCTTTGCAGTTCCTTGCACTGGGAACTGCAGCTAGCCATTTTTCAACACCCAGTAAACCTTAGCTGATTTTTACGGAGCTAACTCCACACTACACTGCAGTCTAAACATATCAAACATCTTTGACTTAGGACAGTACTCCCAGGTGACTGAGAAAATGAGGCTGAGGCTCCAACCCTATTTTAGTGAAGGCACAGTACAAAGACCATGCAGAGCTCCAATAATTTCAATAATCTCGAAGAAGTAACAGTTTCTGAAGAAGCAACACCACGTACTGAGATACAACACTGACTTACCTCTTTTTTATCATGTGCAGGTACATGGTTAAAATATTCACAGGCCTGCCAAAATAAAATATTTTCTTCACTAAATTCTTTCCGTAGAAATTCCTAGAGGAGAAAAATGAACAAATAGATGCCTCAGAGGAAAGTTCCTTGCTATTTCAAGTGGCATATTTATAATGCTTGGTAAGTTTGCATAACAGTGACATTTCAGTCAGTATCAGACTCCAGTTTTCTTCTAAAGAAAAAGTCAATGCCTATTCAATATATGCCTAGTGCCTCTCCTCATTCTCATTTCTTTTTAAATGTATACAATTGAGAAGAAGCCATGAAGTAACAATCAAATCATTTGCACGTATAAAGACAAAGTTTGAAACTTTGTGTTAAGTAGCATATAAGCTACCATAGAATCATAGACTAGTTAGGGTTGGAAAGGACCTTAAGATCATCTAGTTCCAACCTGCAAACTAGTGAATGAAATTTCAATATAAATTTAAATAATTTATAAAACATTTCAAAATTACACTATACAACAGCTATCTTCAATAGCCGTTCTAGTAAAATAGAGTAGACGTTTATCAAGCAGTGCCCATAATCAATCCTGTATTTATTAGTGTCTTTCTGCTTCACATGGCAACTACAAAAATCTTGTACCACTGCTTGCTGATGTGGTTACATGGGTTCACTTTGGAAAAGAAACACTTAAAGGGGAAAAAAAAAGACAAACAATACCCAGGACAACACAATAATCAGGACATTTATATGGGACTCCATTCAGCTGGGAAATTGTATAACCACAAACTGCCCCTGATTCAGTTCTGTATAATATTTTCTCATCATATGTTTCTTGAAAGTGTTTTAACCACTGGGGGCAAGAGGGGAAAGAAATAAAAAATACAGCTTGGTTGTCTAAAGATATTATCTAAGCACTCATGTAATTGGAACAGAGTTTGTTTATACTTCGGAGCTTTAGGTATCAGCACTTCATTGAAAATATTATTTTAAGTCAGCCCGCAAGGCACAGCCCTCTTTCAGGTGTCACACCAGTATCGCTCAAGCTTCCTTAACATCCAAGGAAGTCTCAGAATGCAGCATAAGGGGAATCTTTGCAAAAATACTTAAAACTTATTTTCGTTTATGCTTTTAAGATTTGCATGGAGTCCAACTGTTAGAAAGCAACAAAAGAACTACAACACAGGGTTTTAAATCTACTAGCAAGCTCTCAATTTAAACTAAAAGCTCTTCATGCACCTAACCTGAGACACCAAATGTATTAAAGGCAATCCAGAGTAGTCAGAGGACATTTCTTCATTTTGTGTAAAATTGCAGATTAAAAGAGAATTAAATTAGTGAGCAGGAACTGGAACTCAACTGCCTACCTCCTCACTCAGCGCCTTCACTAGGAAACTACAATCTCCTGCTTGCTTTCTTTCAGGCCACATGATCTGAGCACAGCTGGCTGTACAATTCAGCTTCATCAAGAAGACTGAGTGGTGCCCCTGTTGGAACATTATGTAGTAGCCAAGCAGTTGTCACACATGGCTAGGAAGCTGGAGATGTTGTTCTGAACCACTTGAGGAGGGAACTTGCAATCAGGTCTCTCACTTCCTGGATGACTGCTCTAATCATCAGACTATTATGCAAAATGTGAGTATTTGCAAAACATGCAAAATCTCTTCTTAGAGAGTATTTCCTGCTCTGTGACAAAGCTGTCCTTAGGAAAGGCCTATGCTGAATTCCAAGTGCACCATGATGCTTGCTATGTAATTGTGAATTAAATGCTGATGCTTCAATGTTCTTGAATACTGGCAGAAATCTGTAACTGAGCAGTGTTACAATAGTCAGGTTGCAAGTGAATCTAAGCAACGGCTCTGGATTTACCCTCATCCTTATGAAAATGGTAGTGCACACAATAAATTTCAGTATTCCCTAATTGTTCTTTAAATTGGGTATTTAACACATGCACTTTTGCAATGTTTATAAAAATAATTTCTAATTAGAATAAAATAGGGTAAAAAGCTAAACTTCCTGAATATCTGAGGTTGCCTTCTGCTGAAATGAAATGTAACTTTAACCTTTCAGTATGAAAATTTAATCAAATGACATTAGCTACTTTCTCATTTTTTAATAGAAGTTTTGAACTTTCATGGGACTGAAAAATTACTGCGGCTATTTCTTACATGCACATAAGTAAGTTTACTGACGGCTTAAAAGTAATTAGAAAAGACAACTAAATTTTCTGTAGCACTGCCATGAACCCCATCATTTTTCAGGTGGACTCTCACATCAGATCAGAATTGGAATTTTTCTTTCAGTCTGATGAGAAGTCTCAGTATCTAAGCAAAAATGCTAATAATTCTTGGGCTACTCTGCTAAGAAAAATGAAGCAACAGGGAATATAAAATCCAGGACATATTATTTGCTTTCATCATCTCTGTTTTCTCAAACAGATGTTCACTGTTAATGTGCTCTCTGTGTCCCCACGCCAGTAATGATGGAAGTGTGCTTATTAATCTTTTTGATATTGTGATACTTTTATAGCAAGTAAAGGAGTCTTTCTGCACTACTGCAGGTTCCCATAATCTCCATCTCCTACACCACAGGTTTCTTTACATCCTCTCTGTGAAAACCCTTTTGGCAGCACAAGCTGTCCTTGTGCAACACATTTGGGACCCGCAAAATACTTTCAGTACAACAATGCAAAAATATATACACCTTAATTTCCTTACATATAAAATCATGGTATTTACAACTTCGTAAACGTGCTGTGAAGAAGCTGAGTTTATGCTGTGCAAATGCTCAGCACTATCCTGCAAGCTGCAGCTTTAACAATGCTTTTAGCTACCATGATTGCTTCCAGAAAATATTTCTCAAACATTCTGCAGTAACACAAGCAACTGTATCACTGAAAAAATCTTCTCTCTGGCTTCTGACATTTCGGGAGGTGAATGTGAAGATATTACTAATTCTTGGGAAACTACTGAAACTGCTGCCTTTTTTTTTTTTTTTTTTGCATAAAGGCCATAGATACAAATAAAACAAAATGTAATTGCTTTACAAAACAGGGAAGCTTTCTAAAAGCTTAGGAACAAAGCAAAATATACCTTCCATTTTCATCTGACTTTCACCATCCAGAAATGTATGGCAATATGTGTACTGCTATGAACTCTTATTTAACTGTGAATGAGTTCAAACTTTGAAACATGCTCAGATAACACCTATGTAAGAATGAACTCCTATCTCTTGTCCTGTGTAAGGATGGTGCCAGGAGAGAAGAAAGAATGCAGGAAGATTACTGCAGCAGTATCAGGTATTTTGAGAGGCATCTTACGGTCCCTCAAAACTCACCGAGAAATATTTAACACCAATAGGATCCTGAAGAAGACGCTCAAATGAAACAGCCCAGCTTGCAACTCTTCTTTCTTGAAGTCGTCGACAGCTCTGTACACTGGGAAGACTAGCATTGCTACTGAGGCTGTTTTCACTGATGCAGTCTTTTAGATCAGTACTATTCAGCTCTGTTAAAAAGATTGAACAAATCTGTCAATACAGGATTACTCACTTTCACCCTTCAGCATGGTTTACTGGATTTATTACACTTCCTGCTCAAGCTCACAGTAGTGAGACTTCAAAATATCCTTCCCCTCTTTTTTTAGGAGCATCAGCATAGAAAAAACAACCCCAAACATCTCTCACTTTTCTTCTGTTCCACTGCAAAGTGGAGTGTCTTCAAAGCAATCCCCTGCCAGAAGCAAAAGGGGCAGGCACAAAAGGAAATCTTTTTTTCTTGCTTCGCAAAATAAGGTATTCTAGACAAAATTTTGTGCTTACATTCCTCACCCTGCGGAGTGCACCAAGGAAGGTAGATCTTCCCTTAAACAGGAACTCTGAAGTTTTTCATGGAAATGAAAGACTTCTGTTAAATACTGAAAATTTAGGAAAAGAGTCAACTGCAGAAAAGGATGCTAAGCAAAATGAGGTAGTAATAGCTGCCTTCCTCATCCGCAGCAAGTAGAGGTATCAATTTATTATGGTTTCTGATAAGAACAGAAATCCGTGACTCCCTTTCAGACTCAAGCCAACATAGTGCAATGATCTAGGGGTCGGAAGCTGAGAAATTACCAGATTCTTTAGATCTTGACAGAAACAGAAGTGCTTTTTGTATTCTGAAAACAAATTAACAAGAGCCCACAGAGAATTCAGGAAAAGACAACCTTGTGCAGCAGCCTAACTAATGATTTCAAGTGTTAACCCCAGATCATCTTTATCACATACCAGTAGAGAGAATATGTACAAAGATATTATGAGAGTGACCACCTGCTCACGAAAGTGCAAAAGTGAAAGAAATGGCTGCTCTAAGTAGAAGAAGGATCTGTAGACAACAGGCTCCTATTCACAAATTTGCTACTTGCTTGTTGCATGACCTTTTACAAACCACCATTCTCCCCATCTCTCAGTAAACACAAGCATAAAACTGGTATAGCTGTACTCACAGATGCTCACAGAGCTAAACTGAGGTTTAATTAATTGTGAAGACACAAATAAAGCCCTGAGCTATCTGGTTTGATCTCATAATGGACACTGCTTTGAGCAGGAGAGGTTGCACTAGAGAGATGCCAAACTGGATGCAATACTGTGATGATGGGATAAAAGAATGCAGACATTAAATTATTTGAAAAATTAGTAGTAATTGATGCGACAAAATAATATGCTCAAGTAAAATAGGTGGCATCGTCAATTGTTCTATGCCAAATAGAAAAGCAAATGTATAGCTTGCTGTAAATGTAAACTGATTGAGAAAGCTGAATTCACAACCAGTAAGAAATGGCCTATTCTTCACAGGGACATTTTTACTGGTATTTATCTCCCTCAGTTAATTACCTGGACTCACTAAAGCAAGGAGCAATTTCACCAAAATTACTACACTATAGGACCGCCTGAGATCTCATTTTCTTTTATATATATACAGTTACATATTTATATTCAAAACGCTTCATGTTTCCAACTTCTGTTACAAAGCATTACTGCATAGAATGTTTTGTATACCTCTCTAGAAGCATAAATTTTGATAAAAAGACCATTCAAAGATATAAGATTAGGAAAAAAAATTATAAAATAGTTGTAAAGATAAGATATTTTTTAAAAAAGTTCTGAAATTTCATTTTTAAATTTATCCCATAGCTCAGAAATATTTACTAAGATGGAAGAGTCAACTACTGAGAATTTCTATGAGCAAAGCTGTTGTTTAAGACAAAAATAAGACAAAGATACAGAATTAGGCTAGGGAAGAATGAAAATGTAACTTTGTACTTTCAATAAGGATAACATTTAAGGACCATAATAACACATAAGGTATATAAATATTTTTTGTTGTGTACTCATCATATAAATTCAAACTAATTAAAAGCACTCAGCAAATAATGGCAAATTTTCTTATAACAAATACTTTTTCCTTTAACACATATGAAAGACTATAACCAAATCAGCTCTTAGCTTCATAAGAGAATACCTGTCACCACAGTGAAACTATTGTGAAAGAAGCTAATGTGAATCTGAAGAGAATGATATCTAAATTTATTATCTGAAGTATTTTGCTTTAACTCTGCAGGGGGATACATTTTATTTTACAGTCCAGGATATAAATAGACACCAACTTCTTGATAGATCTGTAACAGTTTCAGATACCGCCTCACTCCTAGAGGGTTCAATCCCCAGTGTTCTCCAATGATGAATGATGAGAATTTCCTAGTCCCTCTCAGGCAAAATGAGAGGTAAACTCATCCCACAACCCAAAGCATTTAAACCTACTTGGCTGACAGAGGGAAATTAGGGAGTAGCCACACAAAGTGGTCAATTGTAAATCCACAAGTGACAGCACCTTAGGATTCAGAAGGGATTGCAAAACAGTTGTATGCCCAGCAGTCATTAACAGGTCAACTTTGCCTTCCTCCCTCCAAGTGGTGGCTGTTCAATTTCCCTATGGCACGCAGGAAGGCCAAGCTGCAATTACAGTCTTGAGGGTTGACACCAGTGGGTGACTGCTAACTACCTTTAACTGCTAGCAGCTGCTTGCTCTCTGGCTTGTCAGAGTTACACTTGCTCTTAACTACCTTGGGCTCTTATTCCTGTTATGCTGCCCACTCTGGAGATCCCACAAAAACAAATGAACCAAAATCAGGCTGCATTTTCAACAACTTTGAGAGTTACCAGCACAGGTCCTCCCAGTGTGTTAGGGCAGCATTAAAGGATTACTCATTCACAGTAAACTGTCTCTGCTCAGGTGAATTTTATTCAGCTACTTCAGATTTTTTTCAGAAGGAACTGTTCGAGTTCATACCTAACCCTGACACTCCTTTGTTTCCTCTTTCAGCAAAAATGAGATCAGTTTGCTTTTAAAATCTGTAGATTTCTGCTGGGGCATACCTGTCAACCTGAAAACAATGCCGAAAAAGGTTGTTTCCCAGAAAAGGCTTAGTTATTCTAGTTTCTTTTATCACATAGATAACTGTTGCAGTCAAAACCTACTGCAGGTACACCAGTTAGAATCTGAGAAAAAGAAAGGTCAGGAAGAAAAACTCACCAACTATAACTAATACACAATTTATCTAATTTATGCTCAAATGAAGATTCTATAAGCTGTAACTCCTGCTCTACTCCTCTTGCGGAGGAATGTTTCCAGTGCAAGACTTCAGTATCAGGTTTCCTGACTCTCACAGCTTCTGCATTCCTAGGTATACACAGCCCACCTTGGAAAGCAGGAAAGGAGAAACTTTCCAACCCAGTCACATATTTTGTCTAATGAGCACTGTGATAATCATTAGAGGAAACCAAGAGCTCTGATTCCCACACGCAAACGTTCTAACCACAAGGTTGTTGTGCAAAGTGGCCTCCTGCTTCTTGTAAAGCATTTAAAAAGAGAAAACCAGCTATCAGGAACCACAGGATGCCAGAGAAGTTTACTGTAAAAATCCCAACTGAGGTGGCATGGACGACTTAGCAGTGTTATGAAGGTTCCTAATGCCTGCCTTCCTTTCTCCTTTCTGAGTAGAAGCACAAACTGATCTCACAACACCTGTAAAAGGAGGCTCCTTACTCAAGCATCCCAAATCCCAGGGACCTAAATTTATTTCTGTTTTGCTTGAGAACCACCATACCTAGTGAGGAAGTTCTACTTTCTGTGCTAACTTATTTGATTTAATTTATTGCCTTCTTCAAATACAGAATTGATGCAGAATGCTTTATAAAAATCCTCAAAACCCTGTATATTACACATTTTGCATTTATGTGTTCAGTGCGTAAATTATTACATTATTTTACAAAAATAGCACTAGATAAGAAAATGTAGGAATTTAACCAACTAAATTCTTGAAAGTATTCAGGATAAGATGGCTCTGAAGGTTTTTACTTAAATCATATAAAGAACTAAGTCCGAAAATTAGATTAAGGATATTAGGATTAAGGATATTTTTGTATGGATTTGTTTATAATATCCATATATATTTTTCAACCCTCTAAGATCTTTTATTATTGTGAGAAGCTACATGTGTTGCTTGCAATCATCAGAATGCACACATTCATATAATTAAGATAATCCAGTTAATCATTCAATATGTTACCTGGATAAAGCTGATAAGAACCACTGTGGTGCCACTTAATCAAATACTTCAAGGCATTCACTGAAAGCCATCCTTCTGAATCCATACCAAGTTCATCTGTAATGTCCCGGAATCCATTGGGTGCAGATTAGCCTTCTTGTATGGCACATTGCTCCTCTGCAACTTTGGGATAAGGGAAGCTAACACATTCCCCCCCAGCAATTCCTGGTAGCCTCTAACACCATTCTAAACAAATTGATTCTTTACCCACATGGCTTCAAGCAGAAGAAAGCAACAGTATACTTAACACAAAGCATTATAAAATGCTACATAAATAATTTAAAGAAAAGACCTTTTGCTACTGCTGCTAAAGGAACTTGAATTATTTATGTTACAGTGGAACACAGCTACACAAGCATGCGCTGACAACGTAATTGACAAATAAGTCATATACCTGTTGGAGGAGACAATCCATCTGTATTTGTCGTGTAAAAAAGTATAAACAGTGTTTTGTTTTATTTTGGGCTTCATTGTGGATATTCTGCTCTACCTTCTTGAGTTACTTTTCAGAATATAGTTTACATTATTTATTATTGTAAACAACAGATTCCTTTCAAAAAAATCTTTAAGAATGCTTTTCCTTATGAAAATTCCTTCCAAGTGATGAACATTAAAAACAAAAAGCAGCAGAAACTATAGCAAAGTAGTATCTTCAGAAAAAGACACATTTTGTAACGTGTCTGTTATGCTTAAGCATTTGGAAATAATAGCGCAGCTTTGTGGAACTGATCTCAGTAGGGAATAGCAGCTAAGAACTGACTTAGAAATTCTCAGTAGCTCAAATACTTCACCACATGTCTATCTGGGAGATGAATGATCATGTAGTTCTATCATATGTCCTTTGACCTTAAGGTTTTCCCTAAAGGTCAATGTAAAGGTGCAATCTAGGCAAGGTAAAGTGCCATCTAGGTATCAATAGCCAAAGTCAGACATTAACTGGGGATTACTGACCATCCCTGTGATGATTTAGATGGCACAATGCTCAAAACGTCAGCCACACAGCCACAGCCTGCATGCTGTGTACGCACTCTCACTATTACCACAGGCAGCAGGAATGCGCAGCTTCCAAAATGGGAAGTAGGAGAAATCAACTAATTGCAGGTTGTTGTAGTAACATAAAATGGTTTCTGTGATTCTAGAGCACAGGTGCTGCAGATTATTTGATCCATAGCAGCGATCTTGCACCTAAACAGTATCACAGCTTGCATTCTGACTTTCTGCAATTCATTAAGCAAATCAATTACAGTTAAGAGTTGCTACTGGTCAGCATCTCTGGAAACAACACTAATTCAAGAACCTGTATCTTTTACATGTTACCTATCTTGCAAAGCCCAAGCACACAGTTTTGGCATCCTAGGCTTGTGCAAGCTGAATTACTGAATTACCATGTAAAATAAATGCATCAAGAGGTAGATGGTTCCCAGCGCCTGGCTCTAATGAAATAAAAGCCATACAACATGGGGCTTTATTGACCTTCCAAAGAAAGTATACAGGGAGCTGTCATGCCTCCTATTATACTGAAAGGATGTATATAAACACATAATAATTACTTTTTACACAAAAATTTCCCTTCCCAGACTAAAGCTTAATGACACTATAGTACCTAGTTATGCATCAGCCTTCCAGTATCTGAAGGGGGCCTACAAGGATGTAGAGGACTCTTCAAGGCTGGAGAGGGACTCTTCATCAGGGACTGTAGTGATAGGACAAGGGGCAATGGGTTTAAACAGGGGAAGTTTAGGTTAGAGTTAAGGAAGGAATCTTTTACTGTGACAGTGGTGAGGCATCACCTGTGTCAGTGGTGAGGCATCGCCTGTGACAGTGGTGCCCCATCCCTGGTAGTGTTCAAGGCCAGGTTGGACACGGCCTAGAGCAACGTCGTCAATTGGAAGGTGTCCCTGCCAATGCCAGGAGGTTGGAACAAGAGGACCTTAAGGTCCTTTCTAACCCAAACCATTCTATGATTCTATACGTACAAATACTAACATTGGAATTTAGTCCAGGAAGGAAATTACGGACTACTATACTAATGGTTGCACTTCTGAAAATTCCTCTAATCTAGACATGCCCTAACATGTGTAAATCTGGATCTATTAATGAATCAGTGAGATTAGAGAAGATTGAAAAAAATTCAGTGCTGTGACATATTCAATAAAAGTGAAAGCCTGAAAATGTAATTCAGAAATTAATCAGAGCTTTTCACTCAATGCAGATTTAAATGAAACTAGTAAGGATTTTACTTCATTTCACATTTCCAGGTTGCAGTCTCTCTGGTTCTTATTTTGCCAATCCACTTTCTAGGTACTTAAGCATTGATTTAATATTGCTCAGTATAGTTCAACTACCACTTTTTATACAAATTACATCCCTCTTCTTTTATAGCATTTAACAATGAAGAGAGAGCCCATGTTAAATCTTCAACACTAGCTGACAAAATAGGTCATACAACTCAGCAGAAAGATGCATACAACTGATTGCCTGTTCTTTCACCTTTGCAACCTACATGGCCTTTCGATTCATTACTTCACAAAACTGTATAAAATTTATTGTGAAAACATGGAAATGGAATTGTAATGACATACAAAACTCATATTGGAAGAACTGAAAATAAGTCAGTAACAACTACAGGTTTTGTAAAAGTTTTGCAAGGAATCAGAAATTAGGGCACAATGGAGCTTTGTGAATAGTATTTCTAATTGTGCATTTACATAGAAAAAAAGTATCTCTACCTTTCAAAACATTTCATGAATTTCATTGCACTGGGGCAACACAGATTGTCCCCGTTTTCTACCATAAAACTGTCTTGTACTGTTGTGAAGGAACAGCAAACATAAAAATACGTATGTGAGTTTCTCTGCAGGATCTAGTAAACCAACTTCTGCCAAGCAAGAAAAGTAAGAAAAGCCACCTCCTGTATACCCTAAACTAAACAGATTCCTTTATTCCATTAAGGAAGCATACTTAACTGTTTCAATTAACTTCAAAGGTTCAGAGAAATCATCTTCTAATGTTTAACAAAGAGTGGATGTCCTTTAAAACATTAAAGCCGTGTGAAAATCAAAACAAACAAGGTTAGGTGACATAAAGAGGAGTTTATTTAGGACTCCAGAACTGCAAAACCTCCATACTGGGATTTTCCAAGTATCAAATTACTTACCCCCTTCTCAAAATGCATCACTCTGCAAAGAAATTTCAACACATGCACCAATACAGCTTATAACTTAGGAGCTAGAGCATATCTCTTCAAAAGCAGTGTGTGTAAAGGACAACAAAATAGAGACCAAGATTTTATCTACCATCCTTTTACACAAAAGTCTACCAGCTCTGCCTCTTTATTAGTATGAATGAAGAAGCCTAGTTACAATCAAAATATGCATATAGAGAGAGATGTGCCACCAAAAAAATTATGCAAATAAATCAGTGAAAGGACGCGAACACAATCCTGCAGTACTTTCATTAACACAATTCCCAAAGAAGGCACAGAGTTCTGCACCACTTTGGACAACCAGCTTGTAATATCTCACCATATTTACCATATATTGTATTGTTTAATGTGGAAAATTGATTTTTTTTCATTATAAAAGTAAAAATAAGCTTCAGCTTACCTCCATCAGAAACAGTTGCTGACTGCAATGAGAAAGAGAAAAATAAGTGTTACTTAAGTTTCATAGTACTAGAAATCTCTGAGCTTCACATAGTATATGAAATGTTAGCTACTTTTACTATCTTATTAACAACAGATAACACAAGAGGGGAAAATCTAAAGAAACCAGCTGTTACTTTCTCATAGGAGTTTACTCCCGACCATGAAATTCATCCCAGGCCTTTTAAACACCATCCTGGAACTTGATCTCACTAGTATTTATTGCACAAAGTACTTCCTGCTGTGAATAGCCACACTGCTTTCAGCAGTCCTTCTTAGATGAATAGAGTCAATCAGTTGGTGCAGGTATCTTAAAACTGGCCTTCAAAGACTTAAAACGAAAACACCTCATTAACTTTATTTTGCTGCAAATGGGAATCAAAATTAAAATTCAATATTTTGTCAGTCAGGTGACTCTGAAAACTTGCCCTGCTATCATTTTTGACTTCCACAGAGCCAAAAGGATGTTAAGAGTGTTTCCAATAAGCTAGGCAAGAACTCCTCACCTCCTCTACTAGTACCTCAAATTTTCAAGGACAAATAGTCTTCTAGTGACATGCCAAAGTTTATGTGCTTATCTGCCCTAAACTTCTCATCTTTGATTGCAAATTACCTCAAGGCAGCTAATATTTTTACACCACCATATAGGTGACCACTTCCCAAGCATGTACCCCAGTGCTTATACCTTGACACTCAGCTGAGCGAAAGACTGGAAGGACAGCTCATTTTTGTATTGGTTTCTAATGGCTATTAAAAATTACTACTTTCTATTTCACTGCAAGATCTCACACTGTTGTTAACACTCTCTGAAGTACATCACCTGTTATAAACTGTTGTGTCCTCACCGTTCACAGAAGCAGCAGATCTACTATTTAATGCAGGTCTAAATTAGTCTCTACTGACATTATTCCTCTGGTGCTAGTTCAGATAAACACAAATACATCTTTCATGGGAAAGATTAAAAAAATGATGGTTCTTCTTCTTTAACTACACAAAAAGAAATACTTCTGAATCTGTGAAGCATACTAATATGTTCAAAAGTATATCCAGGCCTCTCACTATTTTTAATAGCGCTATTTCAGGTATCAAAAAAGTGTTTCTGCTTTGGGTACAGTTCTTCAGTGAGGTTTTGGACATCTTTCCTACTTCTACTTTGCACGTCAGTCTAGTAAGCATACTATGCATTCAGAAGCTGCAATTTAATTCATGTTTGCAATTTAGAAAATTTAATTTACATTACTGAAATCTGTATTATAAAGATGATTGTTTCTAATTTCTTATTCACGTACTGTACAGAACAGCTGATGAATAAACAATCTCAATGTCATTACTCAAACAGTGAAAAGAAGGATGACTCAAAGTCAAGTAATAGTATCAGTTTGCACATTAGACAGAAAAAATTAAAAATACTTGCAAACTATATACATCTCAGGAATGGTCATTTACTTTTGCAGTTTGCATGAATCTGTATTCAAACATCAAGTATAATTCCTCTTGTTGAAAGTTATGAAGTAAAAAGAATAGGATTGTCATGATGTAAAAAGAAAAGCGACACTTTTTTTTTTTTTTTTTTCGAAAACCTGGGAAATTAACAATTGTAAAATATCATTTTTAAAGGAAAAATGATGTGATTTCATAGAAAAGCTCAAACATTACACTAATAGTACTGCTTAATTAAGTTCTGTGGACAATGAATCATAGAATCATAGAATAGTTAGGGTTGGAAAGGACCTTAAGATCATTTAGTTCCAACCCCCCTGCCAGGGGCAGGGACACCTCCCACTAAACCATGCCACCCAAGGCTATGTCCAATCCAGCCTTGAACACCTACAGCAATGGAGCATTCACAACTTCCCTGGGCAACCCATTCCACTGCCTCACCACCCTTACACTAAAGAATTTCTTCCTCATATCCAATCTAAACTTCCCCTGTTTAAGTTTGAACCCGTTACCCCTTCTTCTATCACTACAGTTCCTCATGAAGAGTCCCTCCCCACCATCCCTATAGGCCCCCTTCAGATACTGGAAGGCTGCTATGAGATCTCCACACAGCCTTCTCTTCTCAGGCTCAACAGCCCCAACATTCTCAGCCTATCTTCGTATGGGAGGTGCTCCAGTCCCCTGATCATCCTCGTGGCCCTCCTCTGGACTTGTTCCAACAGTTTCATGTCCTTTTTATGTTGAGGACACCAGAACTGCACACAATACTCCAAGTGAGGTCTCACAAGCGCAGAGTAGAGGGGCAGGATCACCTCCCTCGACCTGCTGGTCACGCTCCTTTTGATGCAGCCCAGGATACGGTTGGCTTTCTGGGCTCCAAGCGCACACTGAAGCCGGCTCATGTTCATTTTCTCATTGACCAACACCCCCAAGTCCTTCTCTGCAGGACTGCTCTGTATCTCTTCTCTGTCCAACCTGTAGCTGTGCCTGGGATTGCTCCTACCCAGGTGTAAGACCTTGCACTTGTCAGGGTTAAACTTCATCAGGTTGGCATCAGCCCACCTCACAAGATACAGTTTTACCTCAATCCATTTAGCATAACTTAATACAGTGAGCTTTCTACATACCATGGGATGGGTTTGTGTGTTTGTGTTAAATGCTCTAGCTAATATGCATTATATTACATGTATCAACATCTTAAAATCTCTCCTTGCAAGGTCTCAGTAATTATTACTTTTAAACCTTTTTTAAAAGTAGTACCCATATAAAGAAAAGAACTTCATATCAAAATATCCATCACCTACTTCTGTGCTATTTAGATATTTCAAACACTACACTTTACTTCTGTAGATCACAGAATGATTTAAGAACATTTCTTTAAATTCATCTATGTGACTGAATTAAATCCACTTAATTCAATAAAAACAGCTAGAAACTAGAGCTTGTAATTACTGTGTAAGAATTCACAGTATTATGTTCACAACTTGTTTGTGAGTACTTAGAAATCTTAGAACTATAAACCTCTCAGAAACTGCATGCAATCCATAATTAGACAAAGCAGTTTCTTTTCTAAACTGTTCAGCTGAAACTTGTCTAGATTTGTCCAAAGGTATAAGTTGCAAGACCAGAATTTTTTAAATACATGATGATCTCATTTTAAAAATTCACTGTGTGTTGGGGGCTGGTTTTTGTTCTTCAGTAGTCACGCTTAACCACCACTGGAGGCTCTTCAGGACAAAATCTGAGCTACTATGCGTATAATGTCTGATTGTTTGATGAAATTTAACACCACATACATACTAATAACTATCTATTAAAAACCATATATATTAAAAAGCTCTAAAATTAAACAGATCTTCTGTGTAGCCATTTCTGAAAGATAAGAAAGGACAGGGTATGACCCCATGCCAGTTAGGGCTAATGTGAATGCTAAAGTATTTTAGTATTTCATTCCAAATGACAGGACATGCATGTATTCATTTTATGAATGCACATGTGAACTATCACCCAGAGATAAAATCGAATTGCATTTCATGATCAAATCTTTCACGACCAGATAAATACTGAAATTAATCTTCAAATTACCCTGACTTCCAAACTGGTTTAGGAAAGAGCCCATGGTAGATGGTACCAAATCACCAAAATCTAGAAAATTAACCTAGTTTAGGAAGACTAAAATGTCTTCAAGTGTATCTCTTCATGGGAACTTCGCTTGCTCATCTAGCTGGATTAGCAGCCGAGGCATACAGGCACACACACAGCCCCTGCAAGACTGGAGGATGCAACTCTCTCCCTCCAGACTTCAGGGCAAGATCGTGATCCCAGTGAGGAGCTCAACGTCAGGGCCCACAGGCTGAACGGTGGCTTCCCAGTTATCACACACTATAAAAGATGTCTCAGGTCTCTGTAAACTGACAAATGCACCAGCATATATTAGATAGCATGAAGTTCTGTTTAAGAGAAAACATGATAATTTCTCTTTGTATAATGTCTTTGCTAGGTGGAAAAACCAGAAGGGCCCATGAGTTTTTTGATGTTGTGTTCAGAATCTGCTTGCAACAAATCTAAAAGAGTGTTAACTTACAATAATTATCAAGAAGAAAACTACTTTGTGAGTACATTAGTTCTTCTTCCAGAATACAAATAGACAACATAGTATCTTGCACCAACAACATGTACAAAAGGGCATAGGACATAAAAGAGAGTAATTCATAAGGTTGAAACAGCCTGTGTCTTCTAGCTTTCATGGTCTACAACCTGCTAGATGTGTGCACCACTGCATGAAACCAGTCTGATGACATCTTTCAGCTGACAGAAACTCTTATCCAGAGAATCCATTTAGTTCCATTTTAGAGATCAGGTCCCAAGAAAGTAACTAAGTACTGTCGAAGTCTGCCGTAATAACATCACACAGAAAAAAACAAAAAATACCCTACCCATATCCCAGATATTACACAGAGCAAATAAATCCATGTGTACAGAATACCCAGATACCATGAAAAAAAATGTCCTTTTTCTCCACCTCAAGATTTGTCATTCAAGTCAAAGTCATGCTCAAGTACTTGAGTAGAACAAAGGGAAATATGCGGACACTGGGAGGGGTGACACATACTAGGAAATGCCAGGCCTTAGCAATAAGTGAAGCAACATGAAATCATCTGTGCTAATCGAATGTGGGCGAGTGCCTTCCTGAGGCAAAAAAGACTTATCTATCTCCAACTCCTTCTGAGATGTGGAGGGATAAAATCTATTAGGAGAGTGAAGACGTATTCGTTTCTCCTAGCCTAAGAATGATAAGATCACAAACTAAGCAGAAACACCTATTTATTTCCTGGGCATTCAAAAAGATTCAGAGAAAAAGGGAATCAAAATGACCTTTCTCTGTGCCCTTTTAAAAGTACAGTTTCTTCTAATGCAGGTATCGACCTTTTGCTGCCTGCAAAGAATTCTCTGACTGCTGCTTTCAGAATCTGTTAGACCTGTCTAGCACAATATTATACTACACATACTGTTTTACAAAAGCCCCTCTAATTAAGCCTTTCCCCTTGGAATAGCATCCCTCGCTCCTCCAGCCTTCTAAACTGATTCTCCCATATGATTTCAACATACAGAATAAGTTTGGGAAACTTGTGTTCTTTAAGGGATGAAGCACTGAACATTTACAGACTGAATACAAATAGCCAACTTTCAAACATTCTGCCACTTAGCTCAGGGAAAGCCTATCACTCAGTCAACTCTCTGCTTGCATCCTGCTGTGTTCAAACTCCTTATTAAATCACCTGAAGCAACTTCTGCTTTTGCCAAGGTATGAATTGTGAGCAGGTCCCTAGAACTTCAGTTACATTACTCCAGGACTTACATTACATGCACGTATTTTTATCCTTTTAAATACATTACAGCATGAACATTGTACAAATGCCATGAACTCAAATGATCTCTGGGAGGAAGATCATGTCTCAAAATATGATATGCACTGTTCTAACATTTTAAATAAAAAATAAAGCCATAAGACTTCTAAACTATTGCTAGATTTTCCTCCTAATCAATGTTCTCAAATGTACTTCTCACCTAAATCTTAGAGTAACATGACAGCGTTTTATCCTCATTTCAAAATACTATTGCAATTAATTTCATGACTTAGAATTCTATGAGAAGGATGCCCTTTCACAGTGCCACTTCAAGGAGGGCTATTACATAATTTGTCTTTTCAATTCTCTGCCACTAAAGAAGTTCATTTATAAGAATTAATATGAAAGTATTATAGATGTAAGAATCCACAGGGAAAAAAGAAATACAGTACAACTACTGTACAAGAATTTTGCTGAATACATTCTGCTCTGAAGGTTACAGGTTTTGTCAAATATTTGAGACTATAAAAACAATATATGAACTGTAAACAATGAGACATTTGGAATTCCTTTAAGAAATAAATGTTCAACTTTCTACCCAAAAAAAACCAACCTTATCACATATAAACATAGTGCCTTAAATGCCAAATCCATTCCTAAAATGATTTTGAGAGAGACATATAAAACATATACACAGTTTCACCTAAAGATAGACTATTGATGTAATGGTACAGAAAGCATATACACAATGCATTGCACAGAATTAAAAGACAGGCACAGATTATAAACATACTGATTTTTTTAGCTTTACACATATTGGGCACAGTTCATAAATACATCTCAAAATCTGACTGCTGGCTGGTACAATAAGCTTCCCTTTTCTCTGATAATGAAACACAGTGTTTGCATTTACAAAAGAATTTTAACTCAATTACTTTAAAGTAAAAAAGCTTAATGGCTAAGCAAAAAGCATTCTGAAGGTGATAAGATTCTTCTCCGTTTTCTTGCCAATAACAATAGCCTCTTCTAATTTCTCACTGCAACAATGCCTTGCTTGAGCTAAATATAATTCATATCACTTACCCGCTCTTCATAAGAAACGGCAGTTATTTTTCCTAACAGTACTTTTCCTAAATTCATCTTCACTTAATAGGGAAAAAACATTTCCTCAACACAGCAGCTTCTCAAAGATTAAACTAAAAAATTCAGTCCTGTTCCATGCCTGTACATGCCAGTAAAGTTTAAAGGCATTTCGTATGAAGTTCTATTTTACTCCCTTTATGTTACCCATAGCAACAGGCCAATGCAGGAAGCTGTGGTTCGTCAGGGATTCAGATTAGATCTCAATTATCTCTCACCAGAAAATCTAGATCATTTTATATAAATCATTCCAATCGTATTTCAAAACGTTTCCTATAACAAATCAGGAAAATAAAATGACGATGAATTGTGTGATAGTCCTGTATCCAATAAAACAGATTTCCAAGACAGTTTTCAGGAAAACATTAGTTAATCACCCTAACGTTAGTTATAGAAATATTTACACGGTAAACCACTATTTTCAGAGGTTTACATAATGCAAGCCAGAATAAAGTAGGACCTCAAACGTTCAATTCTGCTTAACTTTTCAGTGGTTATCACTAGAAATTGCCTGTAAAAATCCGCAGCACAAGGAAACCTGGCATATTTGGTTAAAGCCAGGAGCAGCCCGTTGCCACTAAAGACAAAATTCTCCTTCCAGAAACCAAGTGATATTCTCCCTTCCTTCCTTGCTTCCTGAGCCTGTGCTCAACTGATGTTAAAGCAGTTCTGTGCACAGCCTCTTAGGAACAGAGAGCAAAATAGGCTACTCGTAATGCAAGAGGGAAGTGCTATTAACTTGCCTGTGACAGCAGTGTCTTCAAAAGACTGTATATGGAAAGTATAAGATTTCATGAAGTTTATTGCTGTTCACAAGTAAGTAGCAATAGCATCTAAACCATTCATTGCTGTTATTATTTTTGAGCAATTAGAATGCAATTTTCTGCTAAAAATAAACCCCCAGAATTGCAAACTGGGAATGATTAGTGGGCATTTTTATACTAGAGGGATCTTCTTGAAGCCAAGGTGGGCTTACTAGTAGTAGTTTAGGAAAGAGGAATCTTCTCCTTTTCTCAATGCAGCACTTCCACACAGTTCCTAGGTTGAGGCCCTAATATAAAAACAACCCTATGAAGAAGGCATATATTACTCTGAATTTGGTACAGAGAGAAATGAGGTAAAAAGGTTAAGAACCTTTACTCCAGATCTCACAGTAGAGACTGGTTTGCAAAAGACAGTCCAAGTCTGCACACCTTCCTATTTTTGGGCTTAGGACGAAGAGATTTAGTTAACAGAAAAATTCAGTCTTCTCAATTTAATTTGGAGTGATCAGAGAAGAATTTTTAAGCTAATTGCATAAGCATATTTTAACAAGCATTCCAGAGATATAAGCAAATTGCTGCAGTGGACAAAGTTTATTTTTATGATTGATGACTTGTTTGAGTAGGGACACCACTGCACTTTTGAATGCTGTCTTCTACATGTATTCAATACAATGAAGAAATGCAATGGAAACAAATGGGTGGTTAGACAGGAAGGAGTGTGTTTTACAAATTATACCCTCCATTATTTTACAACTTAAGAAGCTAATGCCCTGTGATATTTGAACAGAAAACCAGTGCAGAGAAGTATTCAAAATTTATAATTTTATAAAGAAAAAATGCCAGAGCTGTTTACGTACTGCGTTTTGCTTGACACTAAATAAGTGGGATGCAGAATGTATTTTCACTGTCAATGCCTCAACCAAACAGCAACACCATTACAAATATGCAGGTAACCAGGTGAATAATAATCCTTCCATGGGGTAAGTGAAAAGCATAAATGGATCAGCAATGCCTAGAGAACTTTCCTGTGAACACCTCTTCGGATTAACACAAAAAAGGACTCATCAATAGTTTTTACTATTTGAGTGTTAACTCAACCTAAATCCTCTAGAAATCACCTAGAAAGACCAAATGTACTAGCAGAGCCTTAACAGGTGAAAATGCCCCCCATAAGAAAGCAAGAATGACTAGGAGGGAAAAAAACTTCCTAAAAATGCAATGGGATGTAGCTGCAAGAATAGCAGTTCACCGGAGCAACTGCAGTGAACATTGTGGGTGGGCAATGTTTTATACATTCTAGGCACACATACTTGGCGTTATAAACCTAATAATCCTTTCACTTAAACAGACCTTTCGAGTTGTTGATTTTATTTCATTGAAATAAGCATTGCACATCCACATTTTTTCCATACAGTGACTCCACCAGCACCACAAACAAGCTCTACCAAATAGATAGTACCAGTTTAATGGTAATGGCTACGAAATGTCATGTGACTCTGAAAGGCCTTTAAAAACCTCACATCCCTCTATACTTTCATTTCCACAAGTTATTTTGGCAGCTGCCTAATGCAAAATCTTGTGATTTTGTGTACCATATTTGTAAACCAGGCAGGCAACTTAAAGTTCAAAGGTCAAAAGCAGAAGGAATGTTACTTTGCAAAGTTATTAATGGGAAGTGTTAAAATATATCACAACAGCTTTAAAAGCCTTGTTCAGATATACCAAAGATGACATTTGTAAACCCACATCCATCTGCTTATAGAAGCTAAACTGTGGAAAGGGGTAGAGACCCCAGATACTGCTGATCTGTTTTTCTCTTCTACCCTCCCTCCACTTCCTGCTCATATTTTCTTTTCTACGTTTGTTTTCAGAGCAGAAAAAACTGAAGAGAAAGACAGAATGACAGGAAGCCTGGATAAGTTTTAAATTGTCAGAAGATGAATAGGATTTCATCTATCCCTGCCTCCTAAAGAAGAATGCACACACCAAACCCACCAGGCAACTAGAAAGAGGCAATCCCTTTGACCAGCGCCCGGTCACACAGATTCCTACAGTAAATTTAACACGGGCAGAATGCACCATCAAAAGCCTTGAATCTCATCAAGTGTTTATTTCCTTATCTCATATTAAAGAAAGTAAGAACTACTTGCACAAAAAGCCAGAGAAAAAAAATATCTGTTAAGAATGTGATTTATCTCACTGACCCTAGGTACTGAAATAAAACCGAAGTATCAAAAAGCCCCACACAATTGCTATAACAAAAAAATGGGAGGGGGGGGGGGGAATATTCCTAATTCTCCAAATTTTCTATAATCTGTCTAGATATATTTTTGTCAATGATTTGTCAGCTACTCAACAATAAACAGATCCCATATATGCTACTGATTAAGAGGGAAGATTCTGTTATTTATAATGCTGCGGTTTCATTCCATGTATTTTAAAGATAAAAGTCCTTCCTATTCCAGGGAGATTATAACTAAAAATGTTTTCAAGACAAATCATTTGGAATCTACTCGTGTATAAATAACCGGAATACAAGCTTCCTTGTCAAACACTAAGAATTCCCATACAATAAATTCAGTGAAGGGAATGGAAGCAAACTGCTGTTCCGGGTGCCCCCTGCTGTCTGCCTGCACCTCTGAGAGTGATTGACACATTTTAAAGTGACGTTCAGAAGATTTGCCACCCAGAAATCTACTCTAAAACCAAGTATTTGGTTTTTAAAGCAGTATTGTAAACTTTTTAAAATGCTTCTGTATATCCTGATTGTAAACGGATAATAAAAAATACACTTTTTTCAAAATGTTTTTGAAATAATTACTATTTTTATCCTTCTGTTGATCAACATTTTAAGGCAAATGAATTCTCTCTACTAATAAAACCATGCAGAAACAATATAGCTTGCACATCCAGATGGAAGGTGATTTGCAGCCCAATAGTAAATTAAAATCAAATTACATATTAAGGAGGATATGGTTAAGTCACAGATAACTGAAACACATTAAGCCACTTGTGAATTTCTTACTACTGCAGACAGAATCTTTAAGAATCAGTAGACTTGGAGGAAAGCAATGTAAAACTAAGCATAAAACCTATTCATGTTTAAGTAAACAATGCATATATATCTTCCTGAGCCTTTCAATTGTTTCTTTCCCTTTTCATTTTAAAAACTGATAGTTTTGCTGTTATACTTGAAGCATTAAAGAGGTTTGGACTCTGAGGCATATATACATAAAGATAGGGACTATAATGTAAAAAATTGATAATACAGCCAGTACCTTTACTTTCAAAATATGCGTTTTCTGAGCAACAAAAAGACAAAACTCATCTGAAGTTTTGTATCAAAAATATCATATTTTATACTTTTCATCTATTTTCAGTTATTTTAATAACTCCTATCATCTGGGTTTTGGTTTATTGGAAAAAAATCCAGCTGGAAGAAAATTAAAAATCACTTTAACTGCACAAAGTAGGAAACACTGTAACAATTAAAATTTAATATAGCTACAACATGACATCCTTGCTTTACAGAAACACACGCAAGTGTAGTGAAAATTAAGTGAAAGATTAACAAAAATCTTCGTTAGAGAAGTATCTGTATATCTACTATACTCACTCCACATGTAGAAACCAGACAGTGCTAAAGAAAGACTTAAAACACGTCTATAAAAATGGTGTATTAATTTAATAATAAAGCTTATATAGAAAGTCAACTTAAATACTTATACTTACAAACTTTGTCTCTTTAAAACCTCATTGAATCCTTAGAAGCATTAGTTATCATATTTCACTGAAAGATTTCTTAGCTCAGAAGACTACTCATTAAACCATATTCTTGTTTTCTGTTCGCTTTAGACAAACAAAACTTTATACTTACAGACACTTGACTATCAGTAAAAGTTTTCTCCATGTATAAATAGTTTAACAGCTCATTGTTAAGAAACAGCCCCTTCAACTTTATTACTACGTTCTTTCTGAACACATATTTACTTCTTCCAGAGTCCAGTAAAAAATGAGGCTTCTCTGTCTGTTGCCCTATCAACACCTCTCTTATTCTCCTCCCTCCCCAGCATATTCTCCGCCCTCAATACTGGTTCTGTATCTTCTCATCAAAAGGAACAGGCAGCTTTTAAAATGGTGTTTAGGCAGGTCCTGTGTAACAATAAAGCTTCTGTGAAGACAACAGCATGCTGCTGAAGAATCTGCTAATGCAAAATGCATTTGCTACAGGCCTACAGGACTCTGTCTTAAACGTTTGTCCAAACTTGTTTTAAGCATTGAGTCAACATTGTTTACTCCTCCAAAGTATTCTCTTTCTTAATACATTCCCCTTTGATGAGTATATTATCTGAATGAATTAGGTCATCAATACGCATTAAAAATACATACAATATAAACTAAAAATAACTTTAAAAAAATTGTTAAAACTTGTAAGACTCACAGCAAATTTCTTTCAGTTTCTGGCATGCAGGTACGTGTCTCAGTATGATTACAATCACATGCATGCATATTGTGCAATCTATCTCATCCTACCAAAACTCTCCGCGTTCCTTTGAGTAAGCAGGGCATTGGCATTTACAGGGATTGCACTCCAAGCGAAACATGATTCTCCTAATTTTCAATACCACACCTACCCTCTAGAAAGAGTAGCAAATCCGTGTATTTTCAGAAAGAAACACACATTTTCTGTCCAACAAATAATGCTTAAATACCATCCTTGTGCAGTTCCTCAGTCCAGATGCAAGTAGAGGAAGGAGTTTTTACTGTATCTCTTTTCCTGTATTTCTTTAAGTATCAGAAGAACAGATGAAATGTTCTGATGATTTAATACTGTAGAAGCTCCGTAGGTGACTTTGGTTTTTAGACTTCACTGGACTGATAAATCCATGAAAATTAAGTTCACTTTAAATTAAATTATTACTCGTAGCCAAAATCACAGCATTTTAAGCATAGATATGGGGTAGGAAACAAATAGTTCAGAGCTACAGTGCTATCGTTTTTGCCATAGGTATTCTGTGTTTATACCCTAGAAATACCAATTCAGTTCATTCAATAACTCCTTAATTCATTCCCTAACGCTGACCAGGTCTCATAGAACAAAACTCTCTCCTTACCCCCATTAACACATAACATGACAAAAAGACATACCAGGTAACAGGAAGAGCAGCCAAGTGAGGGCAGGAACAGCGAGGCATGAAACCAGTCACCCAGTTCCTCATTGCCATCAGGAAATCGCATGGGCACGCCGTGTTGCAGCAGAAGTTCTAACCCAGAAAGCTGCTCCCTCCAACAGCTCTAGCACGAACAGTAAATGCTCTCAGAGCCCACGGCAGTTACACTGCACTAGGAGGTACTATGGTCTGTGAGCCCTTTACTTTACAAACAAACTAGTTTACACCAAATGAAAGGTAACTCAGCTTCCTGTGCCAAAAGGATGATCCATAATCCCACAGTTAAAGAGAAGCTATGTCCATCCTCGACTTTAAGAACATAATCAGTTCAAGAACATGGGTTTATCAAACCCAATATTATGTTTCCAGTAGTGGCCACACATGGATGTCTACTGGCGAATAGCATAGGGCAACATACAGGACATTTCCCTGATTACATTCCCCCAGACTCCAGGTATTTTTAATTCAGATCTCCTGAACCTGGCATCGCTTGTCTCCTCAATGATCCCCAGTGGCTCTCTTTTCCAAATACCTGTCCACTTTCCCCCCAGGACATGCAAATATCTTGCATTCACAGCACTCAGGGCTGAGGCGTCCCACAGACCAACTCACTTCCTGCACGAACAATCTCTTTCTTCTGTTGTTTGTTTTGCTCCTGGCTCCAGCTACTTTTAATTAATGGGGCTGACTTCTTATCCAGAAGGAGACAGGGAGAAGTCAATCCCAACTCCTTTTCCATGCCACCCATGATTTTGTACTCTTTCTTACACCTGTCTGAATATTTTCTACTTCTAATATATCACAATATATTTGAAATAAAGAGTGTAGGTGTGGGCAAGTTAGAGATGTTTACAATGGAATCATTATGGGGTTTTTTTATCTCTATTCCTTCCCTGGCAATTCATAACGCAGGATTTTGTTTCACTGCTACTGTACTAAGATGGTGTTTTCATGCAACTCTCCCTTATAACTCAAAGACCTCACTTATGAGAAGAAGCAACTCAGAGGCATACCTATCATTTGATACATGAAGCTAGGGTTATTTTGCCTCATTTGCATTGCTTTACATTTCTCTGCATATATTTTCATCTGCCATTTTGTTGTCCAGTCATTCAGTCTTAAAACAGCAGCCTGCTCTCATCTTCAGAGAATGTTGTTGCCCTTATTACCTTGAGTAACTTCACCTCACTGCTCACCTTCTTGGAAGGAGTCTTAAAAGATGCTCTTGAAGCAACAAGTGTAACAAGGAACTGAAGCAAGGGCCAGCCTCAAAGGGCTGATTGTGTGTTTCAGTAACAGACCCCAGTGCAGTAAGCACTTAATTCTGCCTTAATGTCATGTGCCTCATGAATTAGATCAGAAGAGCAAACAGTTTCAGTTAAAAGAGAGTAAGCCCAGTTTTAGAAGAATGCTAGGTACCAAAGCTTACAGAGAAAGATACTCTTGAGATATTGCCCACCTACCAGAAGTCTCAGCTCTATAAGCACTGACTGTTTTGTCACTATACAAGGAAACCAGAACCAGTAGGTTAGAGCCAAAAGCAAGGCCTGATACTTACATTGTTGTATTAAGGGATAAGACCCCTCTGCAGCTTCAGGTAGTTACTTTAACTTGTTCACCATGGCTGATCCTTGTAGTTCCACAAAAGTGACTGCAGCAGAGATGTTGACAACTTAAGAATTCACCTATATCCATTTATTCACACATCTTAAGAATGGCAGTACTGCTGCTGACAAGAAGTAATGCCTGCTGCCTGAAGATTTATGAAGAATACAAGTTCATATCTAGTCCCTGAAAACATATACTGTGCCTCTTGTTCTATGACAGAAATCAGCTTGCGCTGCAGAGCCAAGCCCAGAGGCTATAACGCTTGGACAGCACTTGAGTGGCAGGGTCAAACAATGTACTGACTGCTTCCTCAGGGAGAAACTTCTCCATTCAGCGCCAGCTGTCTTTTCACAAAGGGGGACAGAATTCCCTACGGAATCCATCCTTGGCAACACTGTTGGCTCCTTCTCAGGCACCAAAGTAAGGGATGAGCACTGCCATATGCACCTCACAAAGAAAGTAGAGATCAGATCCAGCTCTCAGCACATTCTCTGACTACTCCATATTTTACATGCATATTTGCATGGCAAATTTCTCCAGAATCTGAAATAAATAAAATAACCCAAAGGCAGAAGACTAAACAGTAAAATTATCAAAGTATGGTCTTTTTACCAGTTGCAAAAACAGAAAATAAATCCCATTATTCTCAGGGTCTGGAAAAAAACCCATAAACTTTAACATTCTGGATTGCATCCAGAAATAAGTATCTCCAACTCACACTAAAGAGGTTGCACACAACTGTACTCATCTGTTGACCAAATTACCTTTGTCAGATACTTTACAAATCAATGTGAAAAGCATAAGAACTTTCCAGGATAAAGTCTACAAATGCAAGGAGACTTAGGAGCATATATTGGTAATCTCTTAAAAATTATGGCACAGTACAGAATAACAGCAAAGGCATAACATTAATGCTACTGCCCAATCTGTGGAAAAAATATATGTATACTGCTAGCATTTTCTTTCCTTCTTTAGGGAGTAACAATGGATATAACTAAAGTACCTGGTAAGATCACACATGCCAAAGTAAAAGCCTAAAGATCCTCTAGAGTATGCTGAAGAGTTTGAAATTCTTACTAGAGCAGTCTAGAGAACCAAATGTGAATAAAATATGCCGTTGGAAGTCTTTAAGACATACTAAGAATGATGACAACAAATAAGAATTTCTAACGGATAACACAGGCACTATCCAGAATAAGATGATGATAACCCACACACATAGTGGCTTCATCTGTATTAGTCACATCAATAGCACCATAAACTACTGTTGTAGCTCCAAAGGCAGCTGATGCTTTCTGACCCCTATCATACCACCAAGCTCTCCCAATCTCCTATCAAGCTGTTTGTGTCCAAACTGTGTGCTGGGCACAGTGATGCTAGCTATTAGGGCCAACCTCTAAACCAGGTCTGAAAATACACACTGGCGCAGGACAAAGCCACATAAATGACAACTCTAACAGTGTGACAGTACAACCATTGCAATCCCCTGCTTGCCCCGTGTCCTGGCACTATTTCACTTACCAGCACAGAAGGAAACAACTCCAGCTGGGCTGTAACAGTAACAGGTTTGAACAAAGCAGAATGCTTGGCAGAAACCACTGGATGATTTCAAAGCCTTATACTGATCAACTCCATGACCACATATGCTACAGTAATTCAAAGTAAAGAAACCAATGTTTATTGTCATAACTAACTTTCATTATCTAAAGCTAGATATTATAGCTTAAAAGGGCTTGAGCTATTATAGGAAGTGGCTGCAAAATCATTAAGCACATATCTTGCACTTTGCGCTGTCCTAAAAGATGACCCCTGGTGGCACACTCCAAGAAACAGGAACTGCCATTCGCTGCTACTGCACTCAGCAGCACTAGACAAGATCTAGCAAAAGGAAAACAGAAATAAAGATCCTAGACTGTGGTCACAGATCCATAGGGCACCCAAAACAGCAGAGTTAGGAACTGGACTTCAGAATATCCATACAGGAGACAGGAGTAGCCCTTCAATACCCTTTTCACTAGCATGCGAGAAATACAGAACTACCTTTTACATACAGAAATGGACATTTCATTCTTGCACACAGTTTTATTTCACACTTGGCCTTTTCTCCAAGGTCATGAAAGCAGACAGTAAAACTGTCAATTGGTCAGTTACATCGTAGATGAAAAATAGGACAAAATATACGCAAAAGATCCAATGTTTAAAGGTAGTACATGGTAGAACCTGTGCATACTGGAAGCTCATGGCAAATTATCATGGCTTAAAAAAAAGCAGTGAAGCCTAAGACAAAATACATGGTTTTAAATTCACAATTATAAGCTAAGAATGAAGAGGCCTCCTGATTAAATCACATAATTATACTGGCCAGTGATGGCGTTATGGCCATGGAGATGACCTAAGAACATCAGTAAAGCAAGCTCTGCAGGGAGAGTTAAATAGATAAACAGTTTTTATCAGACCAACCAGGGTCAGAAAAGTTATGAGCATGTTTAGCTTTTCTTATCTGATTCTCCCAGTGTACTAGTTGGTCTAATGCAAGCTATTATCTCCCTGTGTAAGCTTTGTCTGATTATTTAATTCAGTTAAACAGAGACAGGTACCTACTTAAAAACTCATTATTAAGTCAAATGAACATTTAGGGGGTTTTGCCACCCACAGATGCCAAAGCTAATATCCAGCAGAGACATGTCATTCATTAGTATAAAACCCTCATACCAAAGAGATGTGTTGTGTGCTTTCAATTAGCAGATGAAATGTAAAAAAAAGAGTTGCTTCAGTGAAATTAACAAAACAGGAAAAAAAATAATCCAGCATTATCATCTGTAATAACAGCTAACAATACTACATTATTAATGGTATTATTAAGGTAGAACATTCTACCAGAAGTCCTCACACTGATTTTTAAAAGGAATATATGATACATTGCAACTTTGAAAACATTACCAAACTCTACAAATTTTCTCTAACAAATGTTCTTTTTCATAACGGATATAGCTTTAAGGTTTCCAATGCAGGGTGAAGACAAGAAGAAAAGCATCAACAGCCATCTCTTTTGCCCTGGTATTTAGTTAAAAGAATTAAATGGTCTTTACTTTTAAAAGGATCTCTACATAGAAAGAGCATGTAACAATATGCAAAGACCGTGACACTTGTTTGCCAAAGATATTATGTCTCTCATGATGCTGTTCTGCCTTATTTTTAAGCACAGAGCAATACCAAATGTACAAATGCCACAAAGATTTTCAGGAAAAACAGCAGCTTTGAATGCTCTCCTTGTCAACAAAGAACTTAAATTTGTTGACTTTGTGGGAATACTGCAAAGGTCCCCTATTTTTACCGACCTCAAGAAAAATTAAAGTATGAACAGAATGACCTATAGTTGAAAGTATTAAGGAGTCTGGTTCCAAAATTGTTAAACAGTAAAAGGATTACTCTGTTTAATGTAAGTTTTTTACAAAGGCAATGTCCTAGTCTCTGCAGTCTCACAAATTCATCTTTAATGTGTTTATAAATCTAGAAACAATGCTTTTGTCCAGACATAATCATGCAAGTGGAGAGCATTTGCACTTACCTACAGGGAATAAAAGTAGGAAGAAAGACAGGATCATGCTCAGAAACCTAAATAATCCTAAATCATGGCAAGTTTCATTTAGCTTAAGCTACAACATGCAAATATGAACCAGCAAACATGCTATAAAGTAAAATTGGCGGAAATCACAGAATTTTAACGTGGCTATTAATGGACACTATTTCGTAGCAACAAATGAGCCACATAGGAAAATGCATTACTATACACAAAATAGGAATCTGTTGTTAATGCAACCAGATTTCTTGTAATCTAATAAGAAGTTTTAAATGCATTTCTTGTGAAAACAACATAATTAAGGTATATACTAGACATGCTGATTTTCTGAATCAAATTCCAACTTACAAGATAGTCCTATTCAGCCTTGGTGTGAAAAAAACACAATTTCCACAGCTCAGATATAAAATTGCATGTTTTATGAGACATTTTCTGTACCATTGTCATCGTATAACTGCACCCACTAAATTTGCACTCTCATCCTATTTCAATCAATGCAAATTTAAAATAATCTTGTATATAGGTTCTATTAGTAAAAACAGTAGCTAGAGGTTAATCTTACAAACCTGTCTGTTTTCTCCTATGTATAATACAGCTTCTTCAGGTAAGAGGAAAATGCTTAAGGGGAACACAACTATCATCGGAGCCAATTCTAACCTGATAAGAATATTGTCTGTGAATGTATAGCCAGCCATAATCTAATAGTTTAAAAGAAAAATTAAATGTTTTATTTCAATCATTTGCTTTATTCATTAAAATAATATATATTAATATGCTTTATTCATGCATAGATTAAATAAAAAGAAACTGCAAAGAAATCACGCCACCTTATGGCAGAAGACAGCAGAACCGACGGCTGGTATTTCACACACCACAGCTCCAGGGATGAGAGGAGGAAGTTCATACTTTCACAAAAAATCCAAATACAGCCTTCTTCAGACCCATAAGCAAATGAAAAGTGTTCAGCATATGCCCATAAAAGAAACTGCATGGAACCTACTTATACTGCTCAATTTAGAAGACTAAGTTAGATGCCAGCAGGAATCAAACCCACAAGCTCAGAGAAGCATCTTAATTTCCCAAGTTCACGTTTGGGTTAGTACTTTATCTATTCTGCAAAGATAACTAGGAAGAACACAAAAGCAAACAAGTAGCCTATATAATACGCTCATGATCGTTATTCCAAAGGTGGAGTCTCTAAGAATTTCCTGGTATTGTTGTTTCTTCTTCCAGCAACTCTAAATAGATGGCCTGAAATAATCTAAACATGTACTAACAACATTGTGTTCTAGTACACTTAGTATAACAGTACTTGGGGAAAGTGCTGCAGTAGCAATGTTAAAGTTAGAATCAAAATCAAGACACCTTAAAACTATTTTACTTTGATTGATGGAGGTTTTTTTAATTCTTCTCTGGATTGGTATTTCTCCTGGTGGCTAGGATATCACCCTCTTATGGCGTGCAGAGGGACAAAAAAGAGACTTCAAAGTCAAAAGAAGCAATTGACAGAGAGCAGTCCACACCCAAAGAGTTACATGTAGCAAGGGCAATCATCCAAATACAGATTTTAATACAGATTGCTTCCTGTCCAATTCACATCCTGACCTAGAATGTAAGTTTCCCCATCCAAAGTAACAGCTTTAAGAACTAGGACACGGGGTAACAGAGAGAGCCTCTCAATCCCTCCGGTTCATGCTATTCAATTTATATACATTGTTGAATACCAGCTAAGACATAATGGAGAAAAGTTGACTTTTTAGGCCAGTAACTATAACACATCTCTGAAATTAAGAGAAAGTATCAAGTCCCTATTTTAATGAATATTTATATACGTAAAACAGCTCCAACAACAGAAATTAAATTATATCCTTGGTGCTTACAACACTTTCTCAAATACGAGATGTGCACGTAAATCTGAAAGAAATTTCAATCTGGAAGAAGGTGGTATGAATTGGTTTTCCTATTGCACATGAATTACTAGCACCAGGCTATTTGATATTCCGAGAGGATTCTCTCCTACTGTGATCAGAAATTCTGTCAAAACTAGTAATATATAGTAACAAGCTTTTTTAATTTAGAAGAATCACCATTTTCTGATCAAGAAAGATATAACTAGACAGGTAGGTCCCAAGCAGCTTTATCCAGAGGATCTTGCTCTGTTAAAGTTATGCACTTACTGTATTGCAGTTATGAGTGCAAAGAAATGGCAAAGTATTTTCCATGACAAGAAAAAAAGCAAGACACTTAAAAGCTTCAGACAACAAGATAGAAATAGACCACAATGAAAAACATTCTTTAAAACATGAGAAATAAGTAATTACAGTCCCTACCTGCATGCCCTAAGCACACCAGAAGCTCCTTCCATATATTCTCTTCCCTAAAAATCCAGTGTGCTGAGCTCCCCTTTCCTTTAGTTCAGTGTCAGTGAAATGCCATTCTTCCTACATTTTCCCACAGCAGGAAACTCAGAATATCTCCTTCTACCCTCCACCCATCACAAACACTTCTTAAACACCTCCTTCCCATGTAGAGGACTTACTGTGCCACATTCCCTCCCATGCTGAAGAGAGGTATAATCTGTATTACACGGTTCCTATGCCAAGAGCTCTGCATACATTTTTGTTTCTCTCCAACCGCAAACCTTCTTTCAAGGTAAGTGTGACAAAGGAGTAAGGGTAAAATTCCTCCATTCACCTTCACATCACTACAGGTCAGGTTTTTTCCAAGGAAGCACGCCAGAGAAGAAGATATAAAGAAGCCATATTCTTACAGCTGGTTGAAGAAGGCTCTTAGCAGAGCAGCTTTTTAAATTCAGATGGTTTTTCATTCCTTGTTTTTACCAAAATTGATGAGGTTTGGCCTAAGGCTCAGGCATCAGCTGATTTTATACCAGATGTGAAATAACATTATTATGTTACACTCAGAGGCAAAAAATCGCCATAACCAATGACCAACACCAAGTAGATTAGGAATTCCCTTTTATTAACTGCTGACATATAAGAAGGAAAAACATATTTAAGTATTTTTTGAAACTTTTCCATGCTCAGTAGATAACATTCTTAGGAAGTTATCTGAAGAGCCTGGTCCAGAAACTAATTTAACCCCCCAAAATTTCCTCAATGCAATGATCTGAATGAAAAATGCTGAATGAAAAAATAGAACATGATAAGGCATGATGAGCATCTGATTTTTTTTATATGATACCATGACATTATTTCTAAGATATTATGAACATTTTGATCAGTAAAACTGTATTGATTTGCTTTACATGACCAGCTGTGATGACAGAATCATAGAATAGTTAGGGTTGGAAAGGACCTTAAGATCATCTAGTTCCAATCCCCCTGCCATGAGGATGGACACCTCACACTAGACCATGTCACCCAAGACTCCATCCAGCCTGGCCTTGAACACTGCCAGGGATGGAGCGTTTATCACTTCTTTGGTAAAATAAAGTCAAAATTCCCCACAGAAAGAACAGCCATTGCTGGCATTAAGTTTAACTGTTAAAGAAACACTGGAAAAGTCAGGTGATACATGAAACCTGTATTCCCCTCACCTAAATGTCATATGATGATCAGCAACTTTATTACACTATAGATAATACTTTCTCTCATTAATGATCAGCATTAACTACTGTAGGCTCCTCTCAAAGACTTACTCTGAGTTTTATGTGAAAGTTATTTACCTCAAGGTCATCCAGAGAGCGAGTAATACTAAATCGCTTTGATCTTCCAAATGATCTTCGAACAGAAGAACGTGGGGGAGGAGCCTGATTTAATCCCATTGGATGTCCAAATTTTGCACCCTAAACAAAACAGAAGATATGTATTATTATTATTTTACTTATTCCGCTTTAGTACATTGCTGATCATAGTGACAGCACCTGAATTGTAAGCATTGATAGGTACAGAATTCCAAGGAGATGGATTTGTAAACCTGTAACAAGACCACAATTTCAACACAAGCTGGTCACTTGCCATGCCCCTGTAAAATCATGTATTGACTTCTCCAGTCTCAAGTCAAATAACATAAATATTCAGTATTAAGTTACTGTATAAACATGAGTCATCAGTTAGGTTGCTAAAGTGCAGTATTAATAGACAGGGCTTAATTAAAAACAAGACAATCCTAGCTCTTTACTGTCTTAACTGAAAAACGTGCACAATGACAATATATGTATCTTTCTATAGGAAATTACCATCCTAGAGATCGTCTCACCCAGCTGCTGTTAGAATCTTTCCCCACACTTCTAAAAATCTTACTTTCACTCCTTTTTTTGTCTTTTAAAAACGCTTGCTAGTGTGAAGTCCAACATTTGAAATCATGCAGTACAAAATGCAGGAACTTTTGTTCTTAAGAAACTACCTCACTTGGATGTTCTATGACTAGAATTGGTGATGCAACAATTACGTCTAATGGCTTTCTCTTTTCCCCATAATAATACTCTTTCTCTTTAAAGAGTCACCAGATGTCAGTTAAGCTATGACAGCTCAGGATGTACATATTTGGCTTATGCCAAATGGCAAAGCGTAAGCTTAAACTGAAGAGTAGGCACATAGTGACTGGTGCTAAGCAGATGTACATAAACTCACTGCATTATGAAAACTTGTGAGTATGTGCCTGAAATTTTGGATTCCTTTCACTGCAACACTCAATGTAAAGAAAATTCTTTCCTGTCTTCTGTTGCTTTTTTCTTTAGAAAGCAAAGGCTTTTAATTCAGAGTAAATTTTCTTCTATTTCATTTCAGCATCTTTCTTCATCACAGTAAGCTTAAAAATAAATGCATTTGTCCTTTTATAATTGCTTGTTAAATTTTACATTTGCATTTTATTAAATTTTATATTTGTATTTATTTCTTCCTTTGGGCAGGTTGCTGTGCTCTCTATTCTGAAATACTTTGGTATCCCTTTGATCATTTCTTTGAAAGTCTATATATATCACATTAACCAAAAGGACAATCATAGAATTCATATTCTTCTAATCTCATGCAAATGGTGAGTAGGGAGGAGCACTGAAAGTATTATACAGCCTTCTTACTGCAATAAAAAAAAGGGATCCACCAGAAGGTATCTGCTTGTTTGCTTATTCCCATGGAGTAAACATCATTCTTTAGTGTTAGTGTCTTCAGGGCTCTGACTGACACCAGTATTCACAACACATTCTGTTTACAAGCTCTCAGAAATGTCGAGACATAACACAGCATAGAGGAATCTGGATCACAAGTATGTAGCACGGTTCAGCACAGCAACAGGCTGAGACTCCAACTTCTTCATTCAGTATTAAAAGTGATATATTTTTATATGAAATTTCAAAATCTCCTTCCCTTCCAATTTTCAACTTACTAAGGGTTTTTTTTAATTGGTTGAGAAGAAAACTGGGCAGGTTCTGCTAAGAAAAACTCAGAATCTGGCAACTGGAGATTAGCTTCTAAGGTTTTTAAGAAAATATTTTAAAAGTACAGTATAAACAAGGAAAGATGACTTTTGCTAAAATGATCAACCACATGTGTGGTAAGGAAAGATGCTCTCTGTCAATGTTCACAGATAGCACCCACGGGAATGAGGACAGTTCCTGGGTTTTTGAGCAACTTTGAAAAGTTCATCCTGGCAGGTACCACTGAGGTGGTTCACACTTGGCTCATACCTTACAGTCACAGCAGTCTTTCCTGTCTGAACTGAAAGCTTATACTTAATGCAGTAATCTGTGTCCAACAGTGAACTCCACATTAACCCCTGACTAAATTCAGCAGTATCCATTACTATTACAGCATAACATACCAAAACACTAACATGGCTCCTCCTGGTATATCCCTGTTAAAACAGCATTAATACATGTGCACAGCCACTAGGTTTCACTAGTCAAGTATGACCACACTAGTTTTACATTCTTTAAGTTTTTAATCTATGAATTCGCAAAAAAACCTATCAGACTGCAAACAGCTCAGCAAATTCTAAGACCAGTGAAATTAATGGCATCATTAGCGCAAGTACAACTGCTATATTAAAACTAATAGACTGGTGTAACTATTACTGGCTTGATGGTCTTTCATGTATTTCCCAAAATAAGATGCATCCCTCAGAGGACTTCATCTTTCATAAAAGAAAAACGGTGAAAGGAAACAAAGGCAAAACACTATCAATAGCAGTCAGATCTATTTTGAATAACAAATAGACTTTCACTTTTCTTTCTCATTCAGCTCAGAAAGAATACAAACCTTTGTTTGAATAGTGGAGGTTGGTGTATACAATTCTGAAAGATTAAAACATACAACTAGAGAACACACACTCAAAAAAATCTTGAAACTGTAACATTACAAATTAAAGAGAAGCAAACTGCCTGAAGACAAATCTAATTAGATTCCACTAAGAAGCAGATTCTAGATAAGATTAATTATCACCAGATGCCCCATTTTAGAAGCAAATGCTGCTTACCTATTTGTGGTCAGAAACATAACAATAAGAAAGATTGGACAAATATACTTGCAAATTGTGTGGTAATAGAAAAAAAAAAGCAAATTAGTATCCAAAGTTTTTATTTACAGTTTTTGATATTCTTATACAAAACTCACTACCAAGCACTGCATTTAATGGCAAAGATAAGACCAGGGAAAGAGACCTTGAGAATAAAACAGTGCTTCAGAAAAAATTACAAAATATAAAAATTCACTGAGCTAACCATTGCCCCAACCCAACTTTGTTTTCCCCCACAACTGCAATGAAGAAAACGCTTTCAGCTGACAAAAATCTCTTTCTTGCTCTGAAGAATCAAATCAATAATCTAGGAAATTAAGGAAGACATTGCTAAAAAAGAAAAAAAAAAAAAAAAAAAGGCGGCAAAGACTGCAGTTCACGAAGTATTTAATTTCCTGGTAACGGTGCTGAGACATCTCCCTTTTCATCTTTTCTTGACTCTATTCCAGAGATTCAGACTGGAAGGTTTGCCTATGAAGGCAAACCTTCTTCTGCAAATCTATCTGAAAAAGTGCCTTGCATACACACATGCACACAAATAAAGAATCGTGTAGCTTAAGCGAATAACAGCATCGTTTTGCAAATAGTTTTCATGGGATTCTGAAGAGCTGGAAATAAAAGCTTCCAAGACTTGAAGACAGAACACCATTGCAACTGCAATGTACTAATCAGCATGGCTAAAGAAATACACAGTATTTGAGCAAAAAGAGATTGATAGTGCAAAAACTCATATTAATATAAATTTTGCAGTCTATTAGCCATAAAAAAAATACTTCTAAAAGCCTTTATTACACTGTTAAACAGATACTAAGAAACATTAAATGAACTTAAAAAGATTTCAAAACACTGCACTACAGGACCAACAAAAAGCTGTTCTGTTCATTGTTAGATGCCAAACAAAAACACTGAAATTTGCTACATCAACATTGGGCTGTGGGGTTTTTAAACACAGATTGCCTGTAAACCTTTAGAACTACTTACTATCATATCAAGATTCTATTCTGGAAAATTTGTGTTGCTGAATCTATTAAAAAAACTCTAAAAATATCTAGATAATCAGAAAATCTATGTCGTTTCACAGAACTGTATTAGAAACTAAAGTCCATCTGATATTTCACTGTCTTCATTTTAAGAAACCAGAAACAAACAGAAAAGCACAGAAATTTGTGAAAGCAAGTTGATTAGTGAAAAGCAAGTTCTACAGCAATACATCCTTTGAATTTTGCAATACTGATACGTACAACCCTGCTACTACTATTATGGTGAATGTACAAAAAAGCATATCTCAAAAGGCCTTTATCCTGTTATGATTTGGCAGATGGAGAGGAAAAACAACAAAGGATTAAAGGAATTAACACACTGATGCTCTAAAAACCAACATTCCTCTTTCTATTCTTATAACAAAGTAAAAATTATGAACTAGCTTGGACTGAAATACCAGTTAGACATATAAATCATAAGACAAAAGCAGGACAATTAATGGGTCTGCATAATTTTATTTTAACATATGACTAGATCACCCCTTTTCCTCATGCTAACAGGAGATGGGAAGTGCAAATACATTCACCTAAAATAACCATCAATCACTGACCAAACTGTAGTCTTTCCCTTCAAATGCACATTTTTAATTATTTTTATTTAACTTTAAAGCTGCTTCCTAATCCACTTGACACAAAAAGCACTGAAAACAGAAGTCCCCACAAGGAGACTAACATAGCAGCAGTTTGTGAATGTGTCCGAGTGAGAACAGTTTACATCTGGTAACAGGAAAGGTTTACAAGAAAAGTGCAAATGAGAAAATGGAAAACGTTGTACTTCATGTGTTAGCAAGACAGAGTGAAGAAGCACATCGGCTCATGATAGACTGCAAACAGTGAGAGAGAAAGTACAAAAATGTTCCAATACAAGGTGATTTGCATAAATCTAGTTACGTAAAAACAGAAAGAAAAAGGATGGGCTCTTAGAAGTAATTCTGATAAACAGGTTACGTTGAAGTTCCATATAGTATTATTTTGAGCAGCTGTGCAAGCTCTTTGCATATACCTCTGACCACTTTTGCAGCTCCCAAATTGCAGCAGGCTTGCCCCTCACCTCCACTAACAATAAACTGTAGTTTACAAAACGAAATAATCCTGTTTGTAACACAGATCCACAGACAGTCATACCAACACAACTGATGATGCTCCCTGCCAATCCAGCCTGAGCATGACAGGAACTTGTTAAGTTGATACTACCAAAGAATCATGGTAGAAGAGTTAGGGTTGGAAAGGACCTTAAAAGCATCCAGTTCCAACCCCCCACTATGGGCAGGGACACCTCACAGTAGACCATGTCACCCAAAGGCTCTGTCTAACCTGGCCTTGAATACTGCCAGGGATGAAGCAGTTACCACTTCTTTGGCAACCTGTTCCACTGCCTCACCACCCTCACAGTAAAGAACTTCTTCCTTATATCTAACCTGATCTTCCCCTGTTGATGTTTGAACCCATTACCCTTGTCCTACCTCTACAGTCCCTGATGAAGAGTCCCTCTCTGGCACCCAAAGAAACGCAATGTGAAACTATGATAGTCAACATGATACTCTAACCTGAGCATGAGTGCACAGAAGCAAGCTGATGAAACCTTATCAATTATTCAGAACCTAAAGAAACCAAACACCTTTAGAAAGCATCTTCAACTACCTTAAAGAAATTCCCAGCTATAGACATAAGCTCTACCGTGCTCCTTCTTATTCCAGCAAATGTACTTATCAAATATTGTAACTTTTTAACAAATTGTCATACTTAACAACCTAAGATTTACATTTTGCACTACATAGTCTTTGTGCCTTTCTAAGTTAAATGTATAATATCCTCTCATTCAAACACCTGGATGTAACTAATAAAACAATTAAATTCCTCTCCTCTGCTTTAAAGCTACAGGAGCAGGATGGAGGTAGCAAGGAAAGGATACTCGCAGCTCTAGGATTACAAGAGGCTAAGGAAGTGGGAGATTTTTGCTAGGTGCTCAAGCACCCTTGACAATGACAAAATGCAGGAAGCTGGCAGCAAGAATCAAGAAAGGGGAGAAAAAGGAGAAAAACTGTGAGGCTTAGGCCAGCTTTACAACATCTAACAAATTTAATCTCTTCATGGAAAACACATTACAGTTTGTGACCTTGAGAGGAAACTGAAGGGCCTGAATCTTATGGGACAGAGATTTTGGCTGCTGTTTGGAAAAGCAGGAAGAGGGAAAGATAAAGTATACAAGGAGGGGGAACTAATCTAAAGAGTTAGAAAAACATTAAAAAGCCTGATCACCTGCATTTACAGAAGGATGCTTTCAAATGTTTGCACATGCTTTCACAACTGTTTCACAATGAAATCGGACCTCGCAAGAGTCACAGGCATGAGTGAAATAATTGTTTTAAATGCTTGTGGAAAAGAGAAATAAAAAAGGGATTGAAGGACATGAACAAAGTTATAAGAGCTCTAAAACAAATTAAAAAAAACTAGTGACTGATATCTAGCAATTTGGATAGAAATTGTTTTCTCGTCCTGTTCAGGTAGAACAAGTCTATTATTCTATGTCCTGAGCATTTAAGAGAATACAAAAGCACCAAGCACATGTCAGAACAGTCTCATAGGACCACTTGCCAGCTGGATTAGAAAAATTCACTGGAGCAACAGTTCAGGGAGTCTTATGCAACCCAACAAAACCCTGCGTAAAAGTGAAACAACCATCACTACTCGCTAGACAGCAACTCTGCCATCCTACTCCAAAGAGTCAAATCCCCAGGTAAGCATCTACCTATACTAAAAAGTCAAAGAAATTAGATCCTTTTAACAAAAACACTGTTTATGAGTGTCTGTACAAAAAGTGTCAATTTAAGTACTGATTTCTGATTAATTGCCCCTAAAAGCATGTAACAAAAGGAGGGTGCTTTTATGAACAGATTTTGTTGGGGAAAAAAGGAAGGAACAGCACCATTTAGAAGGTCTCAATTTAAGGAGCTCAACTAATACAGAATTTTCTACTTTCTATGTGTCACAGAGCTTAATCATACTAACCATAAAATTATCAAATTATAATTTGTCCTACTCCTATTTCATCATTAGGGACTGTAGTGATAGGACAAGGGTAATGGGTTTAAACTAAGACCAGAGAAATTCAGATCAGGCTAAGAAGTTCAGATAAGGAAGAAGTTCTTTACTGTGAGAGGGTGAGGCACTGGAACAGATTGCCCAAAGAAGTGATAAATGCTCCATCCCTGGCAGCATTCAAGGCCAGGTTGGACAGAGCCTTGGGCGACATGAATTAGTGTGAGGTGTCCCTGCCCCTGGCAGAGGGGTTGGAACTAGATGATCTTAAGGTCCTTTCCAACCATATCTATTCTATGATTCTATGATTCTATGATTCTATTTCCAGCTATTGAAGCTTTTAGAAACTCTCACTGGTTTTAGGTTTAGACTCGATTACTTTGTATGGTAAAGCATATAACAGTTCAGAACCCAGACACACAGATCACATAACTTGAAACTTCTACAGCTATTCAAACCATGCCAGATTTACTCTCGGATGATAAACAGCAGAAGAGTCAGTCTGGAGAGCAGTTCATCTTTACCAAAAAATGCAGGTTTAGGACTTCAGAAAGAAAAGTCCCTAGTTCATACGCTTCTGAAAAGGGATGGGGAACAGGGATGCCGCAGTAATGTCAATATAGTCACAGCACAAGATCCAAAAAAATACTGAAAGTCTTGGAACAAAGTAGTTGATATAAACATTATCCTGTCATCAATATCGGTCTCAAATCCTGCTCTGGATCGTTTGGCTGAGTCTTCCTCTGCTGTCCACTACCATCTGTAAGTGCCCGTTCTTCCAGTTACTTGCCCTGTCAACTGAGTGACTGCCACATTATCGTAGCGAGAGCAGGCAAGACTGCAGGCCATGACCTCCCTTTACCCCTCATCCCATCAGCCAGCACCACATGCTCCTCCACCCAAGAACCAACAGTGCAGACTTGCAGGACCTGTAAAGTGAGGGTCTAAGGGCCTGAGAACGGGATGGATTGAAATGCAGGGTATGCTGGGTTAGGGCCTCTCATACCCTGAAAGTGATGAATAAAACCCATGAGGGAAATAGGAAAAGAGCTTGCTGGGGTTGTCCCCTGGACCACAGCAGGAACAGAAGCACTAAGTCCTGGGGTACAGGTAGGCATGCTGCTAGACAGAGCTCCATATACTATGGATCAAAAAAAGAATGAAGTAACACCCTCCAGGCTGCCCTGCACTGCTGCCATCACCATGGATCAGCATCAACTCACAAAACTGGATTACATGGGTGAAGGGTTAATTAAAAAAGCTCTAACATCATGCAAATTTTATTGACAGCTTTTCCACAGGCTTTAATTAAACTGCAATTCCTGAAATCAGAGAATGGCTGGTGTTGAAAGGGACCTTCAGGCTCATCCAGTTCCAGCCCCCTGCCACAGGCAGGGACACCTTCCACTAGACCAGGCTGCTCAAAGCCCATCCAACCTGGCCTTGAATTCTGGCAGGGGTGGGGCAGCCGCAGCTTCTCTGGGCACCCTGCGCCAGCACCTCATCCTGCTCACAGGGAAGAATTTTTCCTAAAATCTAATCTAAATCTCCCCTTTTTCAGTTTAGGGCCATTCCCCCCTGTTCTGTGGCTTCATGCCCTCGTAAAAGTCCCTGTCCATATTTCTTGTAGGCCCCTTTAGGTACTGGGAGTCTGCTCTAATGTCTCCCTGGAGTCTTCTCTTCTTCAGGTTGAACAACTTAATGATTGTTTGATCATTCCATATATTTATAATGGTTTGGGGGGGGGGGGGGGGGGGGGGGTTGGCACCATTATGACAAGGGATTCAAATAGTATTATTCACTATTACTGGTCAATAGATCACTTTTAAGAATACCTCTTTATTAATCAGACGATAATGACACATTTCACCGTGTTATAACCATTACAGGGGGATTTTAGCCCATAATATCATCAAGAATGACGTACAATGTAAGATCTTTATGTAATCCAGGAAGACATAGAAAAGAGGCTGTCCTGCCACATTGGACAGCCAAGTAAATTAAATTTATTGCTTTTCTCCTGTAGTAAAGATAGCAGGCACAAAACACTGACCACCTACATTTCAGTACTATCCTAATCCCTTTTCAAACAAGAAAACATATGTTAAAGGTATTAATGCAGATGGAATAGTAAGATCATTTTCTCAGTATAACTAGGTAGCAGTATCTTTTACAAGATGGAAGCTTATTAGTTGGAAATTGCAGAGGAACAGAAAGACCTGAGTACACAAGGGAAAACATGAAGAAAATAAGAAGTACAAGCATTACAATTGGTTCCAAATCATCTTGAACATTAGGCTGGCATTAGCTGGGAACATTAAGTCAGTATGGGCTAGTAATCAGTAACAAACAAAAAGGCAAATGAATAATCATCATAAAAGCAAAAGTAATCAAGAAATAAGCTTTATGAATACATTGCCTGCTTACACATTTTACAGACTGCTTATAGTTCTGGTCAAACCTCCTCAAAACTAATATAGTACAACTGAGGAATATTACAGTCATGAAAAAACTTTTGTATGGGGGGAAACTAAGTTGACTTCTGCTTGGAAAGTAAGTGATTGGTGGCTGAGATTTAAAACAAAACAAAATGACTAAGAAAATAAAGTGAATTAGATTGGTATTTCTCATAACAAACATCAGCAAGTATGAAATGAAACTATATACAAATTACAATTATGCACCATTTTCTTTCCATACTATTAAACTGCAAAAAACATATAATTCAAGTGATACCAAGAATGCCAAAAGTACAACTGAGTTTAAGAAAAAACAAATTCAAGAACAAAGGTTCACAAAGGTTATTATGCACAATGATGTGCATCATGTCTTTAGACAGAGGAAAGTCTCTAAACCACATGCTGCTGAAAATTAGAATATATTTTTCACTCTTTTCTGTGATTTTTCTAAACAGCTGCTCCTGGCCAATGTCTAAAATAGGATATTGACCTCAATATTGGATAGTTCATCTGATATATGTGGATATTTTTGCTGATTTATTACAAAATAAGTATTAACCATCAGTGGCATGTGCTATGAAAAAAGGTAAGGGTAGGCAGGCTGCAAACACAGTTTTTTCAAAGGTACAGCTGCTAGGTGTGTGGAAAGCATAATACTACAAGACTGTCAAAAAGAGCTGAAATTTGGTTTGCTGATGCAGAATATACTTCTCTGGTATCACCTTTGCATACTTATTGATGTCTTAATGGACATTTTTTAAATGAGAATAATTTTCAAGTCTTTGTCTAAGGCTTCATTTTTTCATGTTTCTGTTTAGACACTTCAGATAAGTTTTAGCAATTCCATATTTATTTTTGTTAATTAAAGACCTTTATTTCATATTGATGTATTTCTTCTCCAGTGAAGAGCTCATATTTTACAGCTCCTTTTCCTCCCTTAATCTTCTCAACTGGAAGAAACTGAGGTCTATCTACGTAAAACTGAACACTCAGACAATAATTTTATAATCTCTTATCTCAAAGCTTCTACATTCAAAATTTAAAGCCATTTTTCATTATTTCAACTCATTCTGTGCTAATTATGTTTCTCCACACTATTTTCTTCATTGATTCTCTTTGTTTTTCAAGATGCTACCTTCTCCTGTGACTCTGCAACTCAAAACTAGCTCAGAAATATTTAGATGCCTTCATATCCCCTTAATTGTCATGATGTTAATTGGAGTCCAAGCCTATGCTTGATTTAGAAAACATTTAAAGTCAGGTGTAATGAAAAAAATCTAGCTCTCTAGCATGTAAATTTGAAATGAGAAAGTTCCACAAAGTCAGTATTGCTCTACAGACATTTATTGTCCAGATGTTATCCAATTTCTTTTTCAGAGAAAAGTACCCAGCATTATTTTGGTTTTGATGATATACTTAAAAATCCTAAAACTGATGACTCTTTTAAATCATTATTTTAGAAGATTACAATACATAAGAAAAAGCAGTATCAAATTACTAAGCATTTAACTGTTTTTCACTTTCTCCCAGCAAAATCTATCAGAGCGCCTATTTCATATAAATGCCTCTTTGCATATTAATTCACATTAGCACATTCTCAGATCTAGCTTGGTGTTTGGGATTTCACTTGAATTCTCTTTAAGGTATATACATACATCTTAAGGTCCTTTCCAACTGTAACTATTCTATGGTTCTATGATTTTATCTCAAATCAGATCAAAGCCTATAATTCCAAAGGTTAACATTAAATTGTACTGTGTAAGAATAGCAATCCAGCTGCCATTAATTCTGCTTTATAAACAGCTGGGGTGGAACAATTTAAGCTAGTGAGCTAACAGAATTGTAGAGGAAAGGGAAAAAAACATGTAATTATACAACAAAAAACAAATATGGGAACGACACAGCTTTGCCAACATTGTCTTTGCATCTAAAATATCTGCTTTCAGTTGGCTCACCATCCAGTTACCAACATTAAAAACTGCAATTCTTGGATTTGAAGTAAATTACAAATTTTCATAAAAAATCTCTTCCATTTTTAACTTGAAGAGCGTATCTTTTTCAGCAATACTTGCTTTGGAAACAAAGACAACTGTGAAGTAGTTACAGTTAAACTAATCAAAACAGAGTAATAATCATAGTAACCCAGAAAACATATTAGCAATGAAAGATGCAGTAGTGAACCCCACAGTTTTGCTTACCTGGCTCTCTCTTCTACCATTTTTACAATACTTTCTGTAGCTTAAGTCATGAAGATTACAAGGAATAAGCTTTTCATTTAAAAAAAAAAAAAAAACACACCAAAAAGTATTTGCAATGCCATTCCCCAGTGAGCCTCAGACAATAAGATTATCTAGATTTTTATTCCTCTAAGATCTGCAAATAGTTCTACAAATTTATAGTCTTCAAGACCACAAACAATAAAATCATCAAGATAGAAGCCCTACAACATATATGAAGCAGAAAAGTTTCTAAAAGTCAATACCCAAAAATTTAAACAGCTTTTTAATTACTTTCTAATGGATTTATTATTTTGGAATAAACCCAGTACCTAAATACTGTTTATTGAGATCAGGCTGTAAAACCTCCTGTGATCTTAAATGTTACACTCACCTCCACAATATTAAAACAGACTTTCTTTGAAAAAGAAAAAAAGAATGGTCAGAGGTCAATGCCTACAATTGTGTCCTCATGAAGAGAAAACTCGAAGACTAAACTGCCTGTTACAAAGCCTTTTAGTGGAAAAAGAAGTATTTTCACAGTAAAACTTAATTTAAAACAGTAATGGGTAGACACATTTTTGGCCAGGCACTAGCCCAAAAACAGAGAGCAAGGGCTGAACAAAATCAAATGTATTATATTAATTTAGTCTAGAGGGAAAGGAATGCTTCCCTGTTCAGCAATTTCTTAAGTCCCTTGCCAATCCTAACATCCCCTGATGTTTTCATATTACTTATGATGCTTTTCTTTTGTGTAACCAAAAATCATGCAAAAGGGTGTCTGGAACTTAATGAAATGCTGAAGAGGTGGAAGCAACAGTACAACAGCAAAGTTAATATGGTACAAAAGGAATAACAAACAAAAAAGCAGGAATTATTCCATTCCCACCGAAACCGTAACCAGGCTCTTCATCTGCTAGTCTCCTAGACCTTGTGAGACCACACACCCCTCCCTACCCAATATCAGTCTTACACCAGTTCACCTTCCTGAGTCATTCTGAGACTGGAAGCCACCTTACCTCCCACTACTTGTTTTAGTCTAAGGACTATAGAAGTCAAGGAGATCCCCCAGACAGTCTCATAAGATGCTTCAGTGGAAAACTGTTCACATGAAGCTTTTAAGAAATACGGGAATTGTGAAGTTCAGTGCAGCAAATCATTTTAGGGGTGCATAGGGCCAAAGATACCTCCCACTGAATCTCAGTCAGAAGAGGGGTAATAGAACAAAAATTTCCTTGATGTAGTTCTTCTCTTCCCACATACATCAACAATGTTAAAAGGAAAGATTAAATAAATATATAAATATATAAATAAATAAAACACACCAATTGTGAAAGTATGAGCTCAGTAATTTGGGGATAAATTTCTTATGTTTTAAAGTGAAACAAAAAACCTCATGCTATCCAGTAACATTCAATCAAATTAAGTATTTTTAATTTTTTTCAGCTATTCACACTTACACTGAAGTTTAAAATGCAGCAGTGTCAAGAATATTAATATTCATAAAATGTTTTTGCTAATCATTACAAAATTAACCACAATTCTAATTCGTGAGATGAACAAATCATCATTAAAGGAACTACAACACTAAAGCGGAAACAAAGCTCAGAAAACATGTTTAGTTCGTTGTAACCCAAAGTCTGGAACACCATACCTATTCCTACCCACAAGAAACACTTCCAAAGTACAGTTCTGAAAGTGCCATTTTAAATAGCTATATTCACTCATACTTTCTCACATCTGCTCTTGCATTGTGTACAATTCGCAAACGTTTTATCAGTGCAGCTGTAAAATCAGGAGTTTATGTCCCTCTTCCTCCCCACTAGCACGGTACAGTACAGCATATTTTCCTGAATTGCATGCTGTGATCATCACTGTTTAGATGCACAGCAGTTCTGCTACATCAGAACTGCATCCAGGAACATATGCTCTTTCCCCACGGTGTAATGAAAGCTCCAAGGAAGACTATGCAATACGGATATGCAGAGTCCATCACAAAAAAACTGTAGCTTTGGTAACCTTTCCTCCCTCTAGTGGCTTCACCACATTCCCACTTGTAGGATATGTTACCTTTCAGTATTAACGTAAAAGACAAAAAAAAAACCCACCTTAATTAAAAAGCAATTTGAGGACTGCTCTGCCAAATGAAGCATTAGGCTCAGCCACTACATTGTAAAAATAAGAATGTAATCCCATGTGACCACTTTATAGACTTTATTCCATAACTGGAATGTGTCTGAGTGTGCTGTGTAAAATCAGTCCTTACCACTTAAAAAGGTCACAGGAAGCTAAGGTTGTACAGTTTTATAGAACGCAGCATCTAATCAATGTGAATAATGTTTTGCAATAGGCTATCTTACCACTTCTTTTCATGCAAAGCAAAAAGAGAGTCTGGATTTCTGAATATCATTCTCTAACAGAAGCAAATTAGTGCTCTAGTATGGGAAAGCATAGATTTTCCCTATTTCTGCAGTACCTAAAGAAGTACAGAGGTACAATCATCAATAATGACATTAATGACATCCCATGACTATTTTCATTAAAGATTTAAGATGAGAACATAGCACTGCTTCATCTGTGTGAATTACTCTGAATAATGCTAAGTGCTTGCAACTCATGCTTTCAAATTGTTTTAAGACTTTCATGAGCTTTTCTCATCAGTTTCAAAAGCCTTCAATAATACTGAAAAACAAAATTAAAATGCAAAAGAGGTTCTGTAGCCTTTATGAGGAGACAAAATGCTAAAGCCATGCAGGAAAGTTTTAAATGTGTCTCGCAAACGAATTTGTTATTAACCAAAGAACATAACGCTTATTTTATTAGTAAATAGACTTAAAACGGAAGATTAACAGAGATACTTAGTGGTGAAACATATATTCTGACATAGACTGATCTGAGTGATACAGTAGGTAAAATATTATTACTGTTTACCCAGATATAGGACATCTTGAAGTGTACAATTTTCTATGAGATTTTCATTAGTATATTCTTGTCTTCCATGAAATAAAAGGTCTCAAACACTTCAGAAACTGGTTTTGTAATTTTAAACCTCTGGGGAAAAAAGAAAACAATCCATATTACTATCATGGACAACACTGCAGACACAAAGTTGCTGCAGACTCTGAAGGAATTTCAACAGTATCCCGTGCAGCTGGTCCAGTTCTCAAAGAGCACCTGGGACCAACATCCACCTGCACCAGGAAGGTGGCCTTTTCCTTGGTCCATCAGCAAAGAGATCATGAAGCATGTAGTCATCAGGGTAGCAGATAGAACTGATTGTTAGGTGTTTTGCATGGGCAATACTTACAAATTTAGAGTTTCTGTTTGGATAACTTCTATTTGTTTTTTGAAAAGTGTTAATCTACTTTTATTTAAAATCACTTGAAATATAATACATTATTGTGGGTCTGGAAAGCATTGCTGCCTGTAGCAGACACTTCATCTTAAAATACACCAGTGTATTTCAGCACAAAAAGCATACAAAAGAACGTATGTGAGAGCTGTTGGCTTCACAGTGCAAGAAAAGCAATAAAAAATAATTTTTCCTTCCAAAAGTTCTTAAGTTCTGCATTCTAATACTCAAAAAGTCAATGCCTGAGTATTACACCAATGCAAAGATTTTATTACAGTATGAAACCACTAAATAATCTCTGTCATCCACCTGAGCAGTAGTTGGATATTTTTAATCAGGTGAAAAAAACAAAACTTCAAAGCCAGATTTGGGTAGCATGATGGACACTTAAATCAATCGTATGAGCAATACTTCTGCATGGAAGGACAATACTTCTTGAAGGCTAATGTGGAGTATAAGGTTCTGTCTCTCCCTGGAGTCAGCAAGTTTCAGACACGACACTGCTACTACCTCTTTCAGTATAGGACCGATGACTTCCACTTCACTAGAATCCCAGTTATCAACAACAGACTCCCATGAGATTAGTTCCCTCAGCAGCAAAACATGTACGTGACAAAGGGAACAGTATGTCATTATCTCAGATACTCCTCCCATACTTTATTTCTCATATATCTTCTCTATTTGGTTCATAGAAGCCTAACAGTAGACAAAACAAGTAGATGAAACAGTAATTTAGAATATATTTTTAATTATATCTCACTGGCAGAACGTTAGATTTGCAACCTTATATTGGACATTATAATTACCACTTACAACTACCCTTTTAAACAGATAGTAGTGTTAAATAGAGGTTTAACACTACTTGCATTGAGGAACTTGCTGGAGTGAATTTTTATTATAAAATTGTCTTATTTGGTTAAAGTTAAAAGTGTATAACACAGGGTTTTGACTAATGATTAGAATACATCTCTATAAAAATAGGTATCACTAAAATAATAACATTTGCAAGCCAGCCTTCAATAACAAAGGAACTAGGCTGAAGATCCAGACTGTTCCCATTCTTTTGCTGCCGGAGGTCAGAAGGAACTGAAGTTACTAGAATGTCATGTCTCCTTTTATTGCAATGCCACTGCAACATTTGGAAACAATGAAGAGACAAGAAGAAATGTGAGAAAGCTCTAACAGACAACACTTCCAGAAGTACAATTCCAGAGCTGCACTCAATTAAATAGGAATATACAAAGCCTCTGCAGAGGAGAGAGAACCATATTACTTTCTTAATCTGAAACTTTGTAAATGACATAATACATGTTTTCATTTTAGTATCCAAATATCATAGTGTAAAAATATCATAGGCTGATGGGTTTGGGGTTTGTTTGGTTTTCAGAACCAGTATCAACGTATTCTCCTTACCTTTTTATCTTCTTTAGACTTCCGAATGCTGTGCTGAGGGCCAAATTTGTTCTGTATACAAAACATCTTCTTAGACCATTCATTTTTATGCGATTTTAACTGTGGCTGACCAAAGTTGCCATCGACTCTGTATCTGTCAGCTGGAATCTTACTCATTGGCGGGGGAAGAGTTCCACAGTTAACACTCGACCAGCCATCTGTAGAATCAGTGTATGACTCCTGGTCACTCGCATTCCCATGCTGCCATTCCTGTAAAACATGCACAGGCAACCACCTTTGATTGCCCATGCCAGCAGTGCTTTTCTTTGATGGGGGTACTGAATTCCGGGAGGAAACCAGTGGGACTTCAATACGAGCAGAAGGACTTAAGTGTTTGCTTACATTTTGGGACTTATCATTCTGAATTACTTCTAAAGGAATGTTTCCTTCTTGTTCATGACAGAAGCCATTCCAATGGGAAGCAGGCTGATTTGGTCCCCTTCCTACTGGATTTTCCCATATGCTGTTAGGAATGTGCTTACTTGGATTGCTTCCTAAATCAACCACTAGAACTCTGTTATTCTTTTCTTCTTGGTTAAAATTTCCAATTCCACTATCACTGTTGCTGCTTGTGCTATTATTCTGGTGAGCATCTTGATCACCATCAAGAAAAGCCCTTGCGCGCATTCCCTCAATCAATTCTCCCATATCCCTGTACAGGACAGAAATAAACTGAAGAACAGGTAGAGATGATGTTGGAAACTCCAGACACCCATTTGTGTCTGGATCTGCTGTACATTCCAGTCCAAAGCGCCTTGCTATGCCCTGGTGAATTTTATGATGAAATAATTCGGGATCCACCATAAAAACATGACAAGATGTCCTCAGAACCCCTTCATCCTCCTGAGCCAAGCTTGCGTCATCATTTGTCTGCATCGTAACTAGTCCAAAGAACCTCCTATCATCCGGGCAAACAGCACTGAATGCTAGTTTCTCTGCAGGGTATTCTGCCAGTATACCTGATTTGTCACTGCAGAGCTGAATACAGTCATGCATTATCTTCATCATCACCAGCGAATGGATTTTTTGTTCTGCCCGCAGGCGTCTCATACATCCACGAATAGCCTGCAAACTCTCATTTTCCAAATTCAAGGTTGTTGAAGGAAGCTCAATTGAGCCCAGGTAACCTACAATCATGGCAACATTTAAAATGCTTGCATCTAATCCAAATTCTTCTGCACTCTCCACTCCAATTCTAAAAACTGAATCATCATTCAGGGCTTTGGATATTTCTTCCTTTGACAGTAGGTTTGGATTGCTTACACTTTCATTGCCAGTATCAAATTTGATAGCAGCAGAAGCCGAAAATGATCTTTGTTTTGGTCCAGAATTATCTGAGTTACCAGCACAAAGAGTAGGATTCTCAAAGATCATGTTGAAAATGCCACCAGACTGCATTTCTTCAACAACTTTCTCTGCTCTGTTTATACCCAGAGCTTTAGAGTCAGGTTTGGGTTTCAGCCACCCCTTCCCATCATAAAAACCAACTTCTTCATCACTTGAACATGAATCTATGTGACTGATCCCTTCAGCAATAACCATGTGCAGGACTCCAGAACATTTTCCTATAAGTTTCACTACATCTTCATGAGAGGCTTTTTTCACATTGATTTCATTAACTGCAAATATCTGATCTCCTGCTTTAAGTCCAACATAATCTGCAGGGCTTCCTTTCATAACACAACTAAGAACACAAGGAGCTTGTCCAGAAAGGGTAAATCCATAACCTGCTCTTCCTCTAGCAACTTCCACACTTCTAATCCGAGGAGGAGCGTGCATGTTGAGTCGACGTTTGACTGTTTCCCCTGGTCTAAACATTTTGGTTGGTTTTCCGAACAAGGAAAACTTTTAATTAGTCCATTTTTTGGTCATGTTGCAAGAGTATCGCTCCTTCATCAGATGAAGCTCTATAGAAAGAAAGAAAAAAAGAAAAAGAAAAAAAAAGACATTTTAATTCTCAATCATATTTCAGGTTTTTTTAGTAACCAGTTTCCCTTTACTGTTCAGAAATATTGCTAGTCAACTATACCAAAAACTTTTGCTAGAGAATTAACACAATACTCAAAGCAATTTGAAAAGAACAGGTACTACAGCCTTAAATTTACTGATGAGAAAGCAATAGCAAATACAAATAAAGTGTCTGTCCAAAATGACAAAGTAACTGAATGGCAGAGCATCAAAAACAGAACTGAAGTCTTCTGATGGACAGCCAGTGTTTTTATACTACAGCATGTTTCACCTTAGCCAACTCCACCATGTTACCCTCTATTCATTTCACTTCTGGCTTACAGCACCACTGAAATACCACCACATTTTACCGCACAGCTCATCTATTCTTTCCCAGCAACATACAAATTAGAGCTCAAGTGTATCTATTCAGCTGTAGCCTACCCCCCCTTTATACTCAATATACAGAAATAGGTACCAAATGCAAACATGTAAAACAGGTTAGAGAAATTACCCCTGGTTGCCTGCATTTCTCCATTGACCAACTATAAAGGCAGCTTAAAACAAGTATCTCGAACTTTAACTTTGGCATATACGTTTCAGTTACATATGCAACAACAAATGGGCATTCAGTCATGTATTTGACCAAAGGGATGCAAAATCATATTTACTTTTAAAGCAAGCAATTAACCTACTCAAAAATAATTTGTCAGAAGGCAAACACTATAGAAAATACATTTCACTCTTTCCAACATCCATGTGTTTTAGTTTAGCTTAAAATTTAAAAAGGAGGAAAAGAGGGAGAACTCCACATGCTGCAAGTATTAATCTAGTAATGAATTTACAATTAAGATAAAGCAGCTTTATATGAACAAAAAGAAATAGTAGATTTCATTACATTTTGGTGTTGATTCTGAATCTGGATGTCTTGTTCTAATTATACTCAGGTAAATTCCACTGTTTTAGCGAGGTTTCCTCCACTAAGCAAGTTAAAATGCGTAAAAAAGTTTCAACACAAAGAAGATAACTTGTGTAACTTTTGAAACTATTCCCTTGTGGCATGATATGAACTCTTACTCCCACAGGTCTGGAGGAAGACTGACTAAGCGGAGGACTACAGCTACATAAAGCCACAATAAACTCAGTTTGAGCAAGTGAGAACTGACCTGAAAGTAATTACTGCTTTGAGCTGGTCCCCTAACTTACTTGTAACTCTGCCACATTGTAACACATTTAAAGTGCGCAAGGTACTTGAAAGTAAGTATCTGGCCTATGTGGGCAAAAAAACAGCAACATTTTAGACAGATACACATACAAATATACACACACAGAGAGACACATTGTTTATCTCATCTAAGTGTTAAATTAGTAGCCTCCAGCCCAGTACTTGCGTGAAAGAAAAGTGACCAAGAAATCTTTCAGACGGGGGTATCAGCTACAGAAATAACAAAATACCCCACACTCAAAATGCGCTGCAATTCACAGCACTCTACTTTCACAGTATTTCTACCTGGAACAGAACGAACCAAAGTTCCACACTACAGAAAATACCTAAAATACAATTTAAGATTGTCTTGACTACTTTACTACATATGAGCTGTTTGATTACCAAATATCTTGGATACTCTAATATCTTGAATATTCTGCTAAATACTCAACTACAGGATGTTATTATTCCCTTAGGATCCTTCCAAATCCTAAATAGGACAGTCTTCAACATACTGGAAGACATTCACTTGGCTTTACTTTTGGGTTTTAATTTGTATTTTTTATGAACAAAGGGACATCAGGTTTTTATGTCTCCATGGTGCAGCTGTGACTGTTCAGTGTAGTATGGTTTATGCAAATTGCTTTAATATAGCAATTATCTAGCTTCAATAACAACAGATCCCCTATAATTTGAGGAAAAAAACTCTTAGCTTTAAGAAGTAATGAAACTTCACACTTAACCTTTGAATGGAAATCATAACATAAGAAATGCTTTGCAAACATTTAACCAAACTCACATGTTGCCGTATAAGATCCCTGCCAACTCGCATCCAATCTCATGCCTTAAACATAGATTGACCTTTTCCTGATGAGGCTAAACTTCTGAACCAAGAGATCACTGTGCATTCAGCTATCTCAAATTAGGTCTGGTACTTCCTGAGAACAATCATTTCAAACGTTTCAAGACACAGTTCTCCAGCCAAAAAAAAAAAAGACACAACAAATACACAACAATAAAAAAAATCTATGAGCATGAATATACACAGGGTTTAGCTTGCCTCACAGTGAATATTTCTATTCTTGATTGTCTGGAGAATAGCCCAATGTGTCCAGTGGGTATCCTCCAAAACTGTGCTGCTAACGTGGTCAAGATAAAGTGCTGCAGCATGTGGCACCTGAAAGTGTGGTCCTAGCTTGCAAGAGGACAGGAAACAATTAGGAATATTAAATTATAAATAATCTGATTTTCTAAAAAAGTATATAACAAAAAGCAGCCATTAAAAAAATAACATTAAATATTCTAATTTTGAAGTGGTTCAGAAGAACAGATTTTTCCAGCTACCTTTCTAATCTATAACAAAAATACCCTAAATGTAACTATTAAAAAAACAATGAAAATGTAGTTGGACTGCTTTAGGGAAGAAGCAAACCCCAGAGCTGTCTTAATTCATGATTCCACGTTTGCTACTCTAACTCTATTCATAAGACAACTTATCTATTTGCCTTCCTAACCTACACCCCTTAGACATCAAGCATTATTCCGCATGATAACCACTGATAAGGGAATTTTATATCAAAACCTGACCATTATGAAACCAAACCAGCAGCTGCTAATACACTACTTTTCTCAAGTGTGAGTTCCAGAGACGTGAAGACTTCCAGATACATTAATGTATGCGTGATTTTGTGAGTGCTAAGTTAGGAAGTAATTCAACATTAAAAGTTTTTTTGCTATTAAAGTGTATTTACACTAAAAATAAAGGAGGAAAAAATTGTGATTTATGACTGGAAAAGCGATTTCCTCCCTCCCTCACTGAATATTCTTGTGCAATTTTTGTGCCAACTACATCCATGACAAAGAACAGCTCACTGAAATTATCTAGTAAACTTTAAGACACAGGACAAATGCAGCCCCTCTGCAAGAACCCTCAGCATTCAAATACACTTTATTCAACAGCAGCATGTCAGGCAAATGGTAAAATCATGAATATAACATTTCTCATAATCAGGGAGGTTCCAACAGAGATTAGTTGACTGATGAACTCTTAAAAAAAAAACATTATATTTTCTAATTGCCTAAGTTTTCTTTTCACTGCTTTGCAGATTTGAAACCTGGAGCTAGATACACAGCACAAAAATGGCATAAACCTCCAGTTTCAAAGTAACACACAACTGAATACCCTTTTCCTGTAATAAATCACAAAATGTGTAGTGCATCCAGTGAAACAAAGGCATCATTTAGTTGCACTATTGAAGGTGTCTGCATGTTTACTAATCCATGGAATTGTTAGTGAACTGTATAACCTGCAGTAAGTGTCACAAGTAACCAAAGACAAAATTGAGTTGTTTTCAGTTCAAAATACTGACTCTTGCTGAGCTTACCAATAATACACTATTGTAATTACTCCTAATAATTATAGCACTGAATTTAATTTATTTGATAGCATAACTACATTCAGTCACATACAGTAGGTCAGACAAAATGTTACACCACAGTACTACACATGGCCAAGCCTACTTTGACTTTCTGCTATCACCAAGTATGATAAATAGGTCCTAAAGAAAAAAGCCTGCACAATACCAGAACACGTTAGTGAATATAAGTCAGGAGGATATGTGCATTTAACAGGAGAAAACAGGCCTATAAAGGCAGAATAATTTGTAACGCATAATAACTAAATCTTAAACAAATAACACAGTTTTGTGACTTTTCAATATATTTATTACAAACACTAAAAATATGGAAATCCTACTACCCTTTGAAGCACACTGCAAATATGAAATACTATGATTTCTGAAAGTTCATCAAAATTTTAATTAACACAGCTTAGCCATATGACATAGAACAAACACAGTTTAACACTTCAAAATATTTCACAAGGTATTTCAGAGAGAAGCACTAACATCAACAAATTAAGTCATTCTAGTATGTGAAATAACATAATTTGCCCCTAAACATCAGCTTTGTCACAGACCCGCGAAACAAAAAGAAAGACTTCAATTTCCTGCCAGCATTCATTCTAGTCTAACATTTCAATCAATTGTTTTGTATAAAACACCAAAAAATACTGGTTACATTTGCACTGCACTTTATCCCACAAACACTGCATCTCTTTATGTAGTGTTTTTATATATCCATGCTAGCTTTCCATGTCATTTTCAAACCCTATACTCCATAGAAAATAATACTTATTTGCTTACTTTCAAGGGAGAGAGGTGGTTTGTTTCCTGCTTCTGCTCTTACTAACTCATAGCAACAAAACTAACAGACACAGGAGGAGGCATTCTCCTGTGTTAAACTCTAACCTTAACAGTTGCAGAAGGCAGTGAGAGAGCATGTGAAGTTAAAGAGCACGCTAGTGACCATCAGTTCATTTTGAAAAGCCCTTGGCAATGAGCTGATACTCAGCACTACAGGATCCATGTTAATGTGCTTCACTTCGGTTCTCAATAGTGAGACTGTAAGAGGATAAAGCATGCAAAGTGGAAGCACACAGAGAGAGGCTGTTCCCTCACATCTTAAAGTATTGCAGAACACTCTTCAGCATAGGTGCCACTCATTAAGGACTGACTTTTGCAAATGACGCCACTACAAAGCTCAAATGAAGCTATAAAATTTGAATTCCACTCACTATTCAAATGTGGTACACGTTTATAGACAAGTTCCACGAGAAATATAACAGCACAACCCATTGAAGACAGCTACCAGTTGTTTGAGAGCATGGGCGGGACGGTATTTTACTAAAAAACCTTATCAGCATTTCCCAATTGGCAAAACATACCATTATGCTTCCTGTATAAGCAGCAACTGCTCTGCCAGAAAACAATTAGGTGTACCTACTGCAATCGTTCAAAAGCTACTGACTTTAATTAGTTACAGCAGGTTAAAGCGACTCTTCTCACACCGAAGCACTTGTACAAAGTGTAAAGAACACAGACAGGACATTCGCTGCTTTGTCTGACTATACTAAGCATCTGAAGATAAAACTTTCTAAGCTATCTATAAAGACGTGTGTTTACAATTCAGATTAAACTTTTTGGGTGTATTCAAAGTGCTGGAAAGGTTTTTGGGTAGTTTGGCATGTTTTTCCCCCTCTTCCCTTCGAAACGCTTCCCAAAACTGAGAGAAGGAGCAGCATTTCAGGCTGAAGCAGCGACACGCGAGGTCTGCTCGGGGATAAAAGCGCTCGGGATGGTCCGCACTCCACGGCGCTTACAGGAGAGCGGGGAGCCAGGAGAGGGTCATCCGATACAGCCGCTCTCCGAGTCACGCTGCGGGCTCCGGCGGCACCGGCGTAGCCGCGTCCCGGGGAGGGTTCGCACCTGGCGGCGGCGGGAGCACCGCGGGCGCTGGAGGCCGCGAAGCAGGGCGAGGGGAGCGGGGTCAGCGCCATCCCGAGCAGCGGTCCGCGGGGTTACACATTAACAGGCGCTTCCCGGGAGGGTGGAGCTGCGGGGAGGGGACAGGCGGCACCTGAGCCCGCAGGGACGGTTTGAAAACTCAAGCGGTAAAAGGACGGCGGAGAGGAGCGCCCAAGACCCCCCCACTCCGCTCCCCGCCCCAGTGGTGCCCGCCGGGGGTGGCGGGCAGCGCCGCAGCCGAGGGGCGCGCAGAGGGGGCTGCGCGGGCGCTGCCCTCCCCCTGCTCTGTCCGTCGCGCTCGCCTCCCCTCCCCCCGGCTCCCCTCAGGCCGCCCCCCTCCTCCCGCCACACCCCGAGCGGGGTCCCGGGCCGGGCGGCAGGCGGCGAGCGGCCGAGGAATGCCGGGCGGGCGCTCCCCGCCCCGGACCCACTCACCTCCGTGTCCCGGGACTCCGGCCACTCCACCGAGGCACCAGCTCCCTTGGTCACCGAGGAGACGGGCGCCGGGCTGCGCCGCAGAGCGCTCCGGCCACTGGCTGCACGGAGCTGTCAGTCACCGCTCTCGCCCGGCAGGGGTGGCGGTCGGGTTCCCGGACAGAGAAAGGGGAGAGACAATACCCGGCGCTAAAGAACTACAACTCCCGGCGTGCTCTGCGAAGCCCTTGCTCGCTCCGGCAGAGGTGAGCCCGCCGCGCGGGGCATGCCGGGACTCGTAGTTCCTCGGTCCACCCGAGCCGCCTCGCCCGGGCGCGGTGGGCAGCGGGCGCTCCGCCTCCCCGCTTCGAGCCGAGAGGGGGCAGTGCGCAGGCGCGTTTTGCCGGCGCCCTTTCGAATGGGGCTGAGGGAACGGGAGGAGCGGCCGAAATCTGGGTGAGGGGGGGATTAAATGGTCAATATCACTCATCAGCGACAGCTTGCTCGGTTTATGTCGGAGCCAGGAGGACAAAGTGGAGGCAGTACGCACCTAAAGAGCGCGGCGGCGTTAGGTCTTAGGGGAAAGACCGGTTAGAACAACCCGCAGTTCTGTGGCGGCGCTGAGGAGAAGGGGCAGGTTGGTCAGGGAGGACGGGCCGGGAGGCGTTGAGAGGTGCACTAAACAGGTATGCCGTGCCTTTGATAGTCCGGGAAGAAAGTGAGACAGAACTTACAAGGTAAAGGCAGAAGTAGGAGGGAGCAGGGTGGCACTAGGTTCAACGGCTCCATGGGTGTGAGGGGGGGTAGGTGAGGCGTTTCGTAGTAATTAAGTGTTCAAAGGGCAAGAGTATGTGTAAAGGGAAGTTCTACCACCTATATAGAGCAGGGTGCAAGCAACAAGTTCTCAAAATACACTGGGAACAGCTCTATTTCAAAAGATAAATACTAGAAAACCTTATTTTAAATAGAAATAGAAAGAAGGGAAGATAGTACACATAAAGTGAACGTTAGTTATGAGATTTGTGAGGAATGTAGTGTCCAGGAAAAGGGAACAATTACCCAAACCTATTTGGTTTTCCTACAGAACCTGAAAAAAAATTGTTATCTTTGCTGAAAATTGTAATCTTCAGTTGTTAACAAGGACTTGTAGAAATCCTTTGTAAGTGGGGGTTTTCTTCATTTCAGTGTCTATCTCTGTGCTCTGCAAACGTGAAATAGAACTGAGCCTACCAGTCACTATGTGAAGGAGTATGCACTTCCCTTTTCTGTCTGGTTTGGCTTTGGGCTTGTTTTGGTTTGGGTGTTTGGGTTTGGGGGTTTTTTGAGTCTCCAGAGTAAGATATTGATCCTGCAGCTCACTGTTGTTGTTATACCTGTAAGGTAACCTTTAAACTGCAAAACTATAGCTTGATGGTTTGAGTTCAGTAAGTTGTCTGTTTTTTATCGAGTCAAGGCTATTGTTTCTTAGTATCTCCTCCCCCTTTCTGAAATGCTTACAGTATACTGGAGTATTCAGGCAAAACAGAAACACAGGCCAAGAGAAAAAGCTCTTTGGAGAAACAGAGGATCCTGCTCCTTTACTCTAACCTCTGCCTTCTTATTCTGCTGTGGTTTTTGTTTGTCAGTCTGTCCCAAGAAGATTTCTACCAACATGAAACATTTCAGATCATTTTAGATCCCAGTTTTGTTATCTCTCTCACCAGCTTTTATAAGAAAAGCTTCTGAAGGGGAAAATAACTGAATGAAAAAAAGCACTGTCTCTTATCCTCACTGAAGGCATTTTGGCAGATCAATGTAAAATTGCAAGATGGTAGACCTCCTAACTTATGCAGCCACACTGGGCCCTATAAAAGTAGTTACTGATCCTTTAGAGAGGATAAAATTCAAAACGAATAAAGAAGAAAATTGACTGTTTGATTTTGAGCCTCACATGATTGATCCTTCCAGGTGTGGTGCTGTAATTTAAATAAATACTGTAGAGATCTAGATTTGCCCAAAGAAGCAATACTTCTTTATCCCTTTGACTAGGAGGATGTTGCAGGGACAAGAATTGCATTCCACAAACAAAAGGTGGTGTTTTGGGTTGTCATCACTTAACAGTCTAATTATTTCTACATGAAGCTGCTAAGGCTGTATGTCTTTTGCCACTGTTTCTGTTGCCTGTGCTACCCCACCAGATCTAGCATTGGCTTGCACTACCTCCTCCCCTACAAGGAGATAAGATTGGTCAATTTCTAACATCCTTACCTTGTATACAACTGTAACAGAAGAAAATCTCTTTCAAAATGACAAGTAGTTAAGGGAGATTATAACTATTCCACAGAGGTATCTGCAGGTCTCCCCTTGAGTCTTTATGGAGTTAACAAAAAGCAATTATGCCTTATTTTGTTTTCATGCTAAGAAGTGACATCAGCATCTCCTAACTATAAATTACTCCATGGCAGTGTCAGACTACCTCTTTTAGACATACTGAAGCTATTCTATTTGTGATAGCCAACAGAGTTGATTGGACTTTTGTAATAACACAGGAGTATGTAATTTGTCTTTGCAGGCAGCTTTCTCTATTGGAGCAGAATTTCCTACATGAGTATTGCTCAGCAAGGAAGAAGCGAGCACCAAAGACTGACATGGAAAGAGGTGTGCTCACACAGACCACTTGCAGTCAGAAGTACCCATCTCATCACTAATTTAGTCCTTTTCATAAGTGTTTTTGGAAATGGTGATTAAGACTTTATGTTACACTCTTGAGCAAGGTGATTAATGGTCCCTCAAAAGTCCACACAACATCTCAGCTGTAACTTTTCTTACTGTTTTCGTCTCTGTTGGAGACAAAGGAAGAAAGGGTGTGAAACAAAGTGATAAGGATTTATGGCTTTTAGGCTGTAACAGCTTTGGCTTACAAACCTGAGGAGCTTAAGATTGGGTGTACAGACATCTCAATCACACCAAGGGTGATTGTCACAAAACAGCTTGTCAGATTTGATCTGGAGGGGTTTACAATGCATCCTGTAATGAAGTGTGATTATTGCAGTCATGAACACTAGATGAGAAGTCAGAAAATAAACTTGGTCCAAGTATTTGTTGTATACAAAAAAAGGAAACATTTGTATACATTGGAACTCCTTGAGCTCCATTTTTCTTCCCTTACCTATGATTACATATGGTTAAAGTTGGTGTCATGTTAAACCTCCAATGCTGATGAGCAACCCTAATGTATGTCACCAAAACATGTACTCCATGATGCAAAGTCCGTGATTTTAATCACCATTATTTAATTACCTTGGTTAAAGGAATGAAAATGTTGGTTGCTCCTAAAAGGTTTTATTTTAGACAAACAAAAATATTCTCATGTAAATGACAGTTTTCTTATTTAATGTTATCAAGATGTTCAAAATAATAAAATTGTATAGAATTGTCAGCATTAAATGCTTCTTCAATATACAAGCTTTATTTCAGTCTTCCAAGCTTAATTTTGTTCAGAATATCAGGGAAGATGGTATGTCATATACATTATCGTTAGCTTGTGTTGGTCAGCTAAAACATGGCTGGGAGCAGAATCCTGATTAGAGAACTTACTTCTTAAATTCCAAAACCTTATCCTCCTTCAATTAACTGTCAGAATCCAATCCAAGGGATCAGTGAAGATCATGTTTTCCACACTGAGGTCTGCAGATGAGCAGCTTGCCGTCAATATCTACCTTGGGTTACTAATCTGATCTTTAGAAATATCTTTTCCTTTATTTTAACCATAATCTTCTCCCTAGCAGGAGACACTTGTGGCAGTGGGAAAAGGAAGAATAAATGCATTTTGGTTTGGAGGGTGGTGTCTCCCACCCTAGCATACAGTTGTAAAGAAAACTTTACAAGGAACTGTGAAGTAGCAGAACACGGGTACTGATCTTGTTAAACCTAGACTGGCCAATAGAGAACATATCCTCTTAAATCCTGCTTAGACTTAGAAGGATCTATCTATATACCTTGTGCATCTACTTGGCTTTGTAATTGTGTCCTTACCTACTATGTTATTTAATTAAAATATGATTAAATGGGAGGGTTGTGTTGACAGATTCTTATGTGCACTTACTCTTAAATATACTCTTTTGTGAATAGTACCATTTGCAAAAGTGAAGGTTTACAAGGTAAACAGCCTGGAACAACTTTCTCAGTGTGAAAGCAGGCACAGCTAGGCCATGGTCCTGACTGCGCCTTTGCATAGCACTGCAATATGAATAAATTATTTCATATCTTCAGAAAAGTTATCTCCCTGCAATACAATATGCTGTATTTATTTTCCCAAATTCACTAACATAAATCAAATTAAGCATTTTGGTTTATACAAAACCTGGAAATACTATTGCTCTTTGACCTCCATTTTTCTTCACTTACCTATGATTACATATGGTTAAGGTGGAGTCATGTTAAACCTCCAATGCTGATGAGCATTATATATATGTATATATACAAATATATGTGTATATACAATGTATATAACCAAAGCTTCTACTCCAAGTGCTCAAGTGTACCTGATTACTGCTGCCAAGAACTGGAGACCCAAGAATTAGGTTTGGCCCTAGTGATGTCAGTGGAAGCACAGAAACCTCTACGCCACCGTTTCTTGTGGGCAAATAGCATGTGTCCTAAATTCCTCATTTTCTGAAGAATATCTTGCTGAGCCAGAATGATGTAAACTTTCAATTTCATATTGTGTCACAGACACCACCTAGTAATGTTAAAACACATGCACTTGACTTTTTTATTTCTGGGGTTGTTGGGTTTTTTTTTTTCTCTGAAGGAATATCTGAGACATTACCAAAGCGTTTGTTGGTTTTGTGATTTGGTTTTCGTTTTCTTTAAGCCTTGGAGTTTTAACCTTATAGTTCAACACTGCCTAATTAACCTGCCATGGCCTTGCTGCTCCGTTTAAGCTGTGTCTTCTGTCACATTGGACTCATTTAAGCAGAGCGTCTTCAGTCCCACTGGGCTTAAAAATGTATGTTATTTGGCAGCTACATGTACTAAAGAAGTACTGTGTATTTTTGGTGCTGTAAGGAAAAGGGATATCTCAGGCAGGTGTTCCTTGTGGCTCTAAGGAAATGCCAAAAAAGTCATTATCGTCATATTCAGCAATAGCTCCTCACAGGGCAAGCAAGCTCTATCCTTGCATCTAAACAGCAAGTGGAATTAAGATCATGAGTGACATATCCCAGTGCTCTGCTCCTGTCTCCCCTTTTTTCCTCTTTAAAGCCACCTTCAGCATGGCTGTGACATTCAAACACCATACAAGGGTGACATATCTGGACACTGCTGGCTAAGCTCATTGCTAAGCATATTTCCTAAATGCTGGGGCACAAATGTCAGTATAAAAGTGCCACTCATTTCCCTAACCCCTAGGAAAAACAGGCTAAGTAAGAGCTCTCCAAGTTCACACAAGAAGGTGACTTTGCATATTCATTTTAACATAAATCCCCTGGTGAAGGACCCTGGCTCCAGCAAAAACTATACAGCATTAAACAGAGGTGGAGGGATCCTCTGCTCCCAGTAAACTCTGGAATCAGAGAATGCATTTTACCTCTCTCCACTTGGGATGTGACAAGTCAAATCCAAGTGTTTTATCTATCTCCAAACTTTGAAGAAAACAGAAGGTCCTTTTGGACGAAGTTCAGTCTGTCTTTAGGATCCCTGCTAGAGAGGCACTGCATTGCTTATGATAACTTCTTCTCCTGAAGTTCAGATGAAAAGGCATGACAGGTCTGCAGCAATGCTTGGGTCCACCTTGGAATAGGCATTTTTGATGCTAAGGGCTTCCATGCCTAATAAAGCAGAATGATAGGATTCCCCCGGCTCTCAAATCTGATTTCTGATTTTCTGAATCCTAGGCTAACTTCATCTTTCTCTACCTCATAACTGGATTCTGAATGGCTTTTAAGATTAGAAGATACCTGTTCATTCTGGTCAAAAATCATCATGATTATGAGCATAAAAACTCTTCTTCAATACAAACAAGATGTAGATTTAAACCCTATGTGGACAGGTTTATTTCTGTGAAAGATTTAACAGTGGTGCATTTCATCTTCATCTAGTGAAGTTCCAAGTTAAGCTAATTGTAAAAGAAGAATATGAGATCTTATTCGTAAAAGTTCAAAGAAAATACAGCATTATAGTCAACATCACACAAGTTCATGTGAGCAAGGTTTTATGCATCCATAAAGGAGACTGCATTTGATCTAATTATATTGAATTAAAGATAAATTATAGTTAAACCTGTAGGGGGAAGGATGAGGATTGTGGAGAGTTTTTAAAGTAGTTTTAATTAATTTTCTAAATATGTTTACTTTGCAGTTCATAGAAAATTGATAGTCCTATCACTTCCCTCAGTGAAACAAGACTTCCTCAAGCTGTGATAAGTACTTCTCAACACTTAAGTATGTAGCACATTTTATACCTTTAGTAGTATGCACCAATTCATTTTTTTCTTGCAATGTGTAGCAACCCAGAACTTACCCATAAGATAACAATTTACAGTCAGGAAGTTAGACTTGCATTGAAAATGTTACCAACACATTTACAAATCCAAATTCAGATATGTATGGTTTAACGTCTTAAACGTTTTAGGAGTTATTTGCCAAGTTCTTAGAACATGATGAAGGAAACAGTTTAAGAAAGCAGAATTATAAAAGGATTCGCTTTCAGATGACTGAAGGCAGCTACTTTGAAAGACACTTCTAGATGAGCTACTTTCTTTAAAGAAATATTTTAACTGACAAGAGATTTCGAATACACACAACACCCTTCACCACATTGCAAATATTTTACAGACATGGTTCTGATGGGTGACTTCAACTACCCAGACATTTGTTGGAAGAACAACACAGCAATTCACATATCACCCATCAAGCTCCTGGAATGTATAGAGGACTGCTTCCTCATACAAATATTAGATGTGCCAACCAGGAATGACGCACTGCTGGACCTGCTTCTCACAGACCAAGAAAACCTGCTTTGTAATATCTCAGTTAGTGATAGCCTTGGCTGCAGTGATTGTAATATTGTAGAGTTTCCTGCTGAGCATGCTGAAGCCTAGTACTAAGACAAAGGTTTTAGATTTTAGAAGAGCAAACTTCAGTTTGGGGTTGGGGGAGATTCTATGGGAAGCTTCCATAGAGGGTAAAGGAGTTAGCAAGCACTTGCAGTTTTCCAAGAACACTCTCCTGGAATTACAAAAGCAGTTCATCCCCTTTAAAGACAAGGAAAGTAGACAGGGCGAGAGACCCCCTTGGCTTAAGTGTGAGCTCCTGAGTCTGCTCAAAGCCAAGAGGAGTGTACCAGAGATAGAAAAGTGGACAAATACCCATTGAGAACTACAAGGGCATTGCAGGAGTGTGCAGAGATGCAGTTAGAAAAGCAAAAGCTCAGCTCAAATTGAAACTGGCCAGAGATGTCAAAAACTGCACGAAAGAGTTCTTCATATGTAAAAACAAGCAGAAATAGAGTGTTGGCCTACTGTTAAACATGAAAGGTGAATTAGTTCCCACAACACTGAAATGGCAGAGGTTCTTGACAGTTTCTTCACCTCTGTCTCCACCAGCACTGTTGTGCCCCAGGCCTTGGAAACAAAAATCCAGGTTGATGCAAATACAGACCCACTGTCAGTGGAGGAATATGAACTAGTACAGGAGCTTGGCTCCTATAAATCGGTGGGCCCTGAAGTTTTCCACCTGAAGGTAAGAGAGCTGACATTGTTGCAAGTTGCTCTCTATAATCTTTGAGACATCATGGAGATATCTCAGAAGACTGGAAGAAGGCTTATGTCACCCCCATCTACAAGAAGGGCTTAAATGAGGATCCAGGAAATTAAGGCCTATCAGTCTTATCTTAGTCTCTGGAAAGGTCATGGAAGTAATCCTCCTGGAGGCTATCACAAATCAAATAAAGCACGTGATTAGGAAAAGCCAGCATGGATTCACTAGGGGCAAGTCAGGCTTGACAAACTTGATTGACAAAGTAACCTGCTTGGTTGGCCAAGGGTGAGCAGTGGACCTTTTCTACTTGGATATAGTTTCCTGCAGCCTCCTCCTAGAGAAACTGATGTGCTACAGTCTCAAGAAGTGATCTGTGCAGTGGGTGGGGGACTGGCTGACCAGCTGCACCCAGAAGGTGGTGGTAAATGGCTCCTTTTCCAACTGGCAACCTGTCACAAGTGGGGTTCACCAGGGATTGACAGGGCCCAATGCTGTTTAATATCTTTGTAAGTGATCTGGATGGTCAAGTGTACCATGGTAAAGTTTGCTGATGATACAAAACTCAGTGGGGAAGTGGACATTTGAGAAGGGAGAGTCCACCCTCCAGGATGACATGGTACGGCTGGAAGAGTGGGCTAACAAGTATGTTATGGAGTTCAACAAGGACAAGCATAAGGTCTTGCACTTGTGAAAACATAATCCAGGAGTGCAGCACTGGATTCCCCCTGGAAAGGGACTCTAGGGTCCTGGGGGACAACAGACTCAACATCAGTGAGCAGCAACAGCAAAGAAAGCCAAGAGGATGCTGGGTTGCAGCAACAAGGGCATCACCAACAGAGATAAAGATGTCATTGTCTCAGTCTACTTAGCACTTCTCAGGCCTGGAATACTGTGTTTATTTTTGGTGCTCACTAAATAAAATTGATGGTGGACAGGCTGGAGAGAGCCCAGGCCCCAGGGAAGTGCCACAGAGATGATTAAAGGAGGACTGGGAAGCCACCTGAGGAAAGGCTGAGACAACTGGGTTTGTTTGGCTTTGGGAAAAGAAGGCTCAAGGGGAGACCTCAACACCATGTTCCTTAACACCATTTAAAGGATGGCTACAAAGAAGATGGAGACTGCCTTTTTATAAGGAATCAAATGGAAAAGAAGAGGGGTGATGGGCGCAAGTTACTCCTAAGGAGATCCCTGTTGGACACAAGAGGAAAATTTTTCACAATGAGAACATCAACCATTGGAATAATCCCCCCAGTGAGTGGTGGATTCTCTACCGTTCAACGCTTCTAAGAGTCAGCTGGACAGGTTGCTGGGCCACCTTGCCTAGACTGTCCTTTTGCCAAGAAAGGTTGGAACAGATGATCCTTGAGGTCCCTTCCAATCTGGTGTTCTATGATTCTATGACATAACTTTCAGCCAGGATCAAACTGAGATCTTATCTGTAGTAATTAGTCAACTCTATATAACCGCACATCTTTTACTGCAGATTACTGGTCTGTTTTTCAAAGAACATACTTGAAATTATTCATCCTTATTAGAAATGCATTTCAATAAAACATCTTAAAATAACATGTAGGAGAATGAAGAATTTCCATCAAGAAAATTTATGCATAGGAACAAAATTCTCCCTCTCTCCAAAATGGCAAAGTAAGTTAAATATTTCTGTTAAAACACTAAAAGAAAAGATCAACACAAAAGTTTAATGATGTAGTCTCAAGCTTGCACACGCAGGAAGTATGCTACCCATAAAATCAGGGGAAATAGATTAGCAATCTAGAGACCAGATGGTTAGTATTTACTTGCTGCATAACACCACCAAATGTTCCTAAATTTCTTTTTCAAATTTGCCTTTCACATTACATTATCAGCATAGGAACGGATCCTGGAAACATATACATACTGAGTTCAATAAATTTATTCGAGTACTGCCATTTACTTTAGTACAGGAGACTATTCACAGAACCAGGCTGCCAATTTAGGGTAAGGCTACAGAGTTATAAACTCTGCTTGCCTCTGCTGAATTGGCAGATTAAATCTGGAAAAATAATTTAGGAATTCTGGATATGTGTTTTTCAGTGGATTTTGTACTTTCCAAGTGAGATAACTGTTTATGGAGAACGTCATAAAAGACGTTCCATGTCCATAAATATATGGCCTGGTTTTGTGGATAACTGTTAAACTTGGCAGGACCTGAAGTAAAATGAAATCTGAAAAGGCTTCTCCGATTTGAATTCAAGGAATAAAAGTCACAGACTATTTTAAGCAGCAAATTGTTAATACCAACATGAAAAAATGCTGTTTAATTGTAATGGGATCTTTATAAAAATAAGTAATTTTTATAATTTTTAACGGCTCTTTGTGAGTTTGTAAAAAATATTTTTGTTTCCAAATATTTATCCAGAGGCTTATTTTTCTCTGGTGGGGTCACTATTCACTGTGTCCTATTTATAACTTGTCTAAGTTATCTATCGGAGTTATCTGTTCAAAATATACAGAATTTCACTAATGTTAGCTCTTCATAATGGAACTTTTCCCCTTCAACTTTATGTTTTTCCTTCCATTTTCACTTTCCTGTCTTCTAAAATGTTGTGTTCCTTCTCATCCCTCTTATTACCGGCTTTTTGTCGAGGCATTTACTTTGCCCCTTTGCCCAATATATTTTTTCCTATCTTTCCTTTTATCACAATCCACCTTTCAGTTGCTCTCATGTTTCTTGATGTCTCATTTTTCTCATCTGCCTCCTCAGGTTCCTTTTCATTCTATTTTTACATCACTCACAAAGTCACCTGCCTCAAGGCAGTGTGTTTCCTACCCTATTTATTTTTTTCCATTTGCACCATCTGTGTGTGTTTATGTAATACAGGCGCTCCATTTAGTGAAAGTGATATCATACTGTGCTGACCCTGTTACTACCCTGAAAATAAGGGATTTATTTTCCTATGCAACAGTTTATTTGTTGATCACACTTTGAGAAGCCACGAGGGAGTTCCTTTAATGTCATAGTTGCAGTGATAAACTTCAGTAACCCCTGATGGCTCTGCTTGAATACTTATTACACTCTAAACTCCCTACTCATATAGACACAGCAGCAGTATCTCAGTTTTGCTAAACCAGGAATAGTACCAAGCGTTTTAATTCCAGGCAGGTCTTTCAAGTTATAATTAGTTAGAATATTTCAGACATTTAAATTATCTTTACCTGCAGCTAACTGTCCCAGATAGATGAGAAATCTATGCCTACCTTATAAAACAATATAACAAAAAATAACCAAATCCTCCAAACACACAGGAAAATCATTCAACCTACTTGTTCAAGTAAATGTTTAGTCTTTACTAAAACTAACAAAACAGCAGCAAAAAGAAACTATGGGTAGGGAGGGAATTTTCAGACTGTTGCCAAAAAAAGAGTCTTTGAAAAATTCTATCGTACATGAAACTAGTTCTATTTGCCTAAAGCAGTGCTGTGCTCACTCTCTGGACAAAACCGGGCTAGAAAACAGATAATCCAGAAGAATGGAAATAAAGCCTTTTGTTAAAGAGATGAGATTTTAAGACTTCTAAATTTAACTACTAAGTAATTGATGTTTTATAGAGAAACAGAATCTCACAACCTCCAGAAAATACGACTTCCTTTAATGCAGTTATGTAAGACAATGTTCAGGGTCTCGTCTAGAATGCTGTATATCGTCTTGGTCATTCATCTTTAAAAAGGATGAACTCAAAGAGCAAAATCAGCAAAACAGTCATCAGAATAATCCCTACCTTACAAAAGAGTGTTATTCTTCTGAAGAAGAGCTGCATGGGACTCAACCTCTGGTTCTCAAGAGTAAGCACTACAGAAAGCAGCAAAATCACAGTGTTCATACAAGAAGAAATTAGTATAAATTGACCAGGAATAATCCTAGAAGCAATCTTCTAAATTGCAGCTTACCCAGCGGTAATGCAGCTCTTCATGTAATTCTTGGAACAAAACATGCAATTCATTTTAAGATACAGGTCCACACGTTTAAAAAAAGGATTATATGACATGGTTGCTTGTGCTAGCAGGGAAGGAATCAGTGGATTTCCTCCATTCCTGTGTTCCTGCAGCACTGGATTTATAATTCTCATAGCATGCAAGGAGAGAGGCTACCTACTCTTAGGTGCAAGGTTCAAATCTGCTGCCATTGTTATTGTTCATTAATTGGATTTAATTGCTGTAAGATTCAAGTAGATAATACCAGTAAATTTTATTAATTCCCATGGAATTAGGGAAGAGTTTCTTTATATCTTACTGTAAACAAATTAAATTGTCAGGAACACTGTGTCATGGATACATCAGCCTACCCAATAGATCGACATCTGGAATGTATAAAACTGTGACAAAGCACACAACATATATTCCCTTTCTCTTGTATGCCTTATGACAATGCTCTGGCAACTGTTCTGAACACCCATATGACATTAGGAATAGTCCTGCTTTTAAAAGTAGTTCTGCAGACAGAGATATAATAAGGTTTCATGATTCTCTTCCAGATATGACATTCAGTTTCCATACAAAAAAGTATTTGCAGTTTCACTTTTGCTAAGTGTCAGCTATCACCCTACCTTTGCAGAATCACACCAGACAATTGCCCTTTTTCCAGTCACCCAATTACCAGAGTAAAGGTGAAGTGAAGGAAAGTTACTTCGCTTTTACTTCAGCAGCCACCATTTTCCTGTAGGTTGTCTTCTTCTACATTTGCATTATCCTGTTATCATGAATTAAACTCTGTAGGAACTGGGCCACATTTACATACTTAATCATTTTTAATCTTCATACCTGCAGGATCTTCTAAGAAATAGTTCCACATATTATTAATTTGCTTGGTGAGTATAACCTTTATCCTGTTCTCCAACCCTAATTACAGATTAATTGGTTGGACCTGGGGTTTAAACTAGTTTAGCTAACATTAGCTTAGGCACCAATGCATTAAATTATATAGGGAAATGCAAACAACTTCGAAAACAAAGTTTCAAGAGGGGTTATTATTTAATAGTGAGAATGGAAAATGGCCTGACTTCCTAGTACTAACATTAATTCTATACTTTCTATACCTGAATCAAACTTTCAGTCTTGAAACACAGTGAAAGCAGCAGAAATACGATTTCCAAGGAGGATGAAAAAAGAAATGGCATATAGGAAATTCAGCCAACGAGTTTCTGAATTTATATTGAATGTTATTTCAATGTCATATTTCATTAAAGAACAGAACACTTGCTGGGACTGCAACAATTTAAATACAATCCTTTATGCCTCTAGCTCCCTCTTGTGGTGTATCAATGTTGATCTGCCTTGCAGACCACACCTTGGAACACCTAGTTGCACACCAGAGCTGTGCCACAGCAAATACCACTATAGGACTGTTGAATGTTCTTCTTTACCTCCATCTCTATTGGGCATCAGTATAGGAGATATTTACACTGCAAATAAGAATTAAAATCCTTCGACTATGATTACCTCTCCCAGTATTTTTCACTGTCCCGAAGCAGATCTGCCCAGCGATAATAAATAAGTTTCTTCTTTTTCTTTATTTCATTTGATAGATTATATATATTTATGTATATACACACAGTACAATATTTTTCTTTTGTAATAGAGAATAAATGAGAATTTTCATTGCTGGTAGCTCTTTAAGTCAACAGATTCCAGTTAATAATGAAAAAAATTAAACATTTAATATCAAAAGCAATTTCAAGTATCTTCTATACATTTTAGTATTCAGTATATAGTAAGGTGGTTTGAGGGGTTTCTTTTTATATCAAAAGTGTGTTTGAATAGACTATTTTTAACCTAATACTTTAGAGTACTATTCATATCAGGCAGGGAGTTTAAAATTATATATCTCGTGGTCCCAACTAGCTCTTCCCAAGAGCCATAGGTCACTTGTACAATCACAATGTATGTTTCAAAACAGGGTTTAATCATCAGCAAAGTCAAGATGCAATTACCATGTTCAGAAATGCACTATTTCGTTCTCCTACAACAGGTCAAGCTATAGTCCTTGATGTGAAGCAATGTACAACACCACTGTTTGTAAAACAGTACCTGACCTAGGCATAAATAGTACTGAAGTTCCCAGAGCTATTTCTCCCTTAACCTTTCTGTATAAAAATAATTCAACTTAGGCATATATTGCACTAATTTTATCATACTGGATAGCTCTCACTCTGCATTATCTGTTCTCTTTGCTTAACTAAGATTACACTAGGGTTTTAATTTCCATGGAATACCTGGGAATAGGGCAACAGACACACATACGGTGTGCAGTAAGGGGATATCTATTATATCAATAGCAATCTCAGAGGCATTCACACAGGAAACTACACATTAGATTTGGAAATCATTTTTTCCAGTAGATTCATCATTCTCTCCTGTAACTGTAAGCTTTGAACTTGAATGATGTTTTGCTGATCCAGAATCCTGCGCACTTCTCTACAGGTTTCTTCCATAGCTCTACTCAACTTCTTCTGTTCTTCCAACATGGCCTCCATTAATTTTAGCTTCTTCTTTTGGAAACTGCAGCTTTGCATTTTTCTTTTCTTAACTGGTCTTTCTTCAGCTCTGAAATGTGAATATTTGTTAATTAAACTCATTTATATAAAAAGAAACTTATGTTAGAACCTAAAATTCTATACTACATTCTTTGCCTAGCTACAACTTAGTCCTATTTTTAAACCTCTCTGTGCTCTCCAATAAATCCCCTCTCAAGTTTGTGCCAAAACATAAGTATTTAGTGTGAATGGCTTACTTACTTGCATAATCTTACAGGCTGAAAAAACAAAAGAGAATAATAATAATTAAAAAAAAAAAAAAACAAGGAAAAAACCCACACTTTTTAAATCTCATTGGTTTTAATAAGAATATTCCATGCAGAAAACAAGGCATCATTTGGGGGGGAAGCGTTTTTTTAATCTTGCTTTCCCTTACACATTGAATTTATAAACTGTATTGGGAGAGGCCGAATTTTGCTTATTTGGCCATTAAAACTCCAATTTTAAAGCTGTGACAACCATCCCACAACAGAGAGAGTGCTGCACTGTTATGTGTGGTGTAAGTTAAACTTGTTTTTTAAAGCATTGCATAAGTAAGGCTGGTCCCACTACAGAACACTAATCTCAGAACTAGGCCTTGCACTCAACACTTGTTTATATATTTCATCACAAAACATTATAAACAACATAAAAAATTAGCAAGATTAGGTTTACAAGATTCCTTCTTTTCTTAGTGGATGAAAGTCTGTGGATGTTGTCCACCTGGACTTCCAATGAGCCTTTGATACCATTTCTTACAGCATTCTCCCGGAGAAACTGGCTGCTCATGGCTTGGACAGATGTACTGTTTGCTGGGTAAAAATCTGGCTAGAGGGCTGGGCCCAAAAAGTGGTGGTGCATGGAGTTAAATCCAGCTGGTGGCCAGTCACAAGTGGTGTTCCCCAGGGGTCAGTACTGTTTGATATATCTACCAGTGATCTAGATGAGGGGATTGAGTGCACCTTCAATAAGTCTGTAGATGACACCAAGTTGGGCAGTAGTGTAAGTGTGCTGGAGGGTAGGAAGGCTCTGCAGATGGGTCTGGACAGGCTGGATTGATGGGCTGAGGCCATTTTTGTGTGAGAATCAACAAGGTTCAGGCCCAGGTCCTACATTTGGGCCACAATCCCATTCAATGCTACAGGCTTGGGGAAGAGCAGCTGGAAAGCTGCTCAATGGAAAAGGACCTGGGGATGTTGATTAATGGAGCTGAACATGAGCCAGCTTGTGTTCAGGCAGCCAAAAAGTGCAACAGCGTCCTGGCCTGTATCAGCAATAGTGTGGCCAGCAGGACCAGGTCAGTGATCATCCCTCTGTACTGGGCACTGGTGGGGCCACACCTTGAACACTGTGCTCAGTTCTGGGCCCTTCACTACGAGAAAGACTTTTAGGTGCTGAAGCAGGTCCAGAGAAGAACAACAAAGCTCACAAAGAGTCTGGAGCACAAGTCTTATGAGGAGTGGCTGAGGGAACAGGGGTTATTTAGCCTCGAGAAAAGGAGGTGCAGGAGGAACCTTATTGATATCTAAAAACACCTGAAAGGAGGTTGTAGTGAGGTGGAGGTCAGGTTCTTTGCCTAGTAACAAGTGAAAGTGGAAGTGTACTGCACATTTTCAAAACCTTCACTTACAGCCAGGTAACTTCTTTTCTAACTTAAATAATAGTCCACATGTTCATTCACACTCTTTCTTACTCCAGACTGGATTCCCCAGCATCATAGCTATCTGATGATAGGCCTTTTAAGTCCCTTCATACAAAGAACATTCTCAGCCATGTTCTGCCAAACCCAGTATCCTTTCTAGGTAGGATGCAGTAATGAGATGGCACAGTTGTGAGTCGTATGCCATGTCGACACCTTGCAGATTTCAAGACATCCTTGAATAAGGATAACTTGAACTCTTAAGGAATGTGTTTTCATTAATGTGAAGAAAGGGAGGGAGGTCATTGAGCTGTGGCAGATTTGTATCATAATTTCATTCACATTTTTATCCTACTTGACAGGCTTTGTGCAACAATGACTGTGACATTCAGATCTCTCAGGAAGAGAAATAAACAGTCCTAAGCACCTGAAAGACTTAATGCAAATATAACAAAAAGACACAAGCCCCTTGACATTCAAGAGTGCAATTACCCAAAAAGGGTGAGGTCTATGAAAAGAAACAAGTGGATTAAATTAAATGCTATTAAAATCTTAGAGGGAAAAGAATAAAATTGCTCTTGAGGGAAACTGTGAGTACTGTTTAGTCATATGAATGTGCTGTCCCCCTTATGCACAGGCAAGAAAAAACATCAATCTTGTTTAAATGTGTTTTAAATGTACACTAACATAGTGAACAGAGACCACTGGCTTTCAGATTATCCAAGACTTTAAATTTGCTTGTACAATTCAAAGAGTTTTATCACCATTACACTCCTATAATAATGCTAAGGGAAAGGAGAAGTCATCATCTTTATGCTAAACAAAACTTTGGAAGGTATACAAAATAAACTCATTTTTGTAGATTCTATATATCATATTTGATTCTGAGCATCAAATAAATGTGCATAAAATAAATACATGCTGCTCTGCTCAAACTATGAGTCAAACTTACAGCTGATCACTGAGATTGTCACAGCTAGACGATCCTGCAAGAGTTGATCTTGGCTGACAGCAAATTCTGTTTGCCCTCATTAACTCTAAGGGACGGAATGATCTGAAATGTGGTTCTCAGAGAGGTCAAGCAAGTGGAAAAGGTCTACAGCAGTCTAAGGACAACACTGAATCTGTTATTCTGAGGCTCCCATCACTGCACTCTCATTCACAAACAATGCATGCTTTCTGATAGGCTGAGCAAGAAACTTTTTGAAATGATGGTATTAGTTTAGCTAAAGTCACCTTTTGAATTTAAACCTGTCTTCACAGAGGATTTAAATGTTGAAAACGCAGTCGATCTCTATCCTTTTCCCTATACAGTACTAGAAAGTAGCTATGGTAAGACCTCCTGCCTGAAACATGTAAGAACTGGCTCCTAGAGCCACAAGAGGGCTTGTGTCTTGTCAAAGTAAGCCCTGGTGAGAATGGTCCTTAATAAGGAATGAGAGCGAAAATCTGGGGCATGTCAGTGGTACTGAGCTGCACTGAGTATTGCGGGACTTTCTTGGTAATTGTGGCTGCTATGTGGGTTTTAATTTCAATTGAGACCAAAAAAAGAATTAAAGTAAAAAAAGAGATGGAATGATTTGGATGGAAAGATCTAAAATGAGCCTTATTTTTAAGAGAAGGGAAAATAAAATCTTTCAAATATTTTCCTACGGTCTGTGCAGGATTTTATTGGTTTTCAGTTAAACAAATTTGGTCCACAAAAAGCCTGTAAGATGTATAACTATACATCCAATGCAATAACTGTCTTGGGCAGCTACAGAGAGGAAAGAGGAGCAAAAGGTCTGGTGGTGATGGCAGCTACCTGGGGAACTGTGTCAGCAATATCTGTAGTCTCCCAGTAGCTGAGAAAGCACTCACTGACAAGTGCTTGCTCACATCAGGTTTCAGCACAGAAAAGTCCCCCCAAAAGCCAGGGAACAAGGATTCTTCAAGGTCTACTAAGTACTCTCTCTGTTTCTTTACAATTAACAAACACAACTCGGTAATTAGTCTTCATTGAAAAGAAATTTCAGATATCCCTGGCTTTGGTCGTGTTCCCAATCTCCTTTTCTCTCCAGCCACAGTGACTAGTAATGAGTTTTATGATCACTCACAAGTGCATGGACTTGGAATTTACAATCCTCTCTGCAGAACAGCTATTGAAGGAGAGCTCTTGAGAAGAGATCTACAAAAAACGGATCTAAAGAATCTAATTTACGAATAAAGAGCCCTCAGCACCATGGAACAATGTAAAATGTCCAATGATGCCTGAAGGAGTTACTTGAACACTGAAGTGTTTCCTCAGACACTGAGCCATCTTTCTTGAGAAGTTCTAGGTCCCCTGAGTAGCACGCCAGAGACAACTCCAGTGTCAATAAATTTTTACAACAGAAAGTCAAGAGGAAAACAGAAATAGAAATATGGGTTCAGCACTGAGTAACCCACCAGTGTCAGTATCCTTGAATAGTTTCATCTATGAGTATGTCTGGTTTGACAACCTATAGGCATGAGCACAAGAAATGATCAGTATTTGCTGTAGCCAACACCAATCATTTCCTGTTGCTGATTCTCCATGTTGCATTCTATGATTCTATGATTCCTCTGCAGCCAGTCAATAGGGATGCAACAGATCCTGACAGCATTCACAGCCTCAGCCAAGCCTGGTCTCTGAAGGAGATCTGGAGGAAAGAGGGGCCTAGGAAATCCAGGACCTCAGATACATTCCTCTGATACTCTTGGGCCTCCAGTGTCTATGGCAAGGAGCCTCCAAGGAACTGGCACAGGTATTCCCCTGACTGCACAAAGAGTGGAAGAGCTCTGTCATTGGGACCATGGTCCAAGCAGGACCTTGTTGAGTTATTTCCACATTATGCTCTAAAACAGGCAATGCAGGGTTCAAAGGAAGGAAATGAACCAAGGGAAAGAAAACATTCCATCTCATCTAGAATGCTGAACAGAAATGAGAGTGTACCAGAGACCAGGGGGAACAAAGCAAAACCTCCAGATTTAACTAGGCAAGGTATTAGGCAAGTCTCAAGTGAATTTGCTGTCTACCTATCTAAGATCAATTTAATCCACTGTTCAATTAAAAGTTCCTTGATAGATTGCCTACACTCACATAAGGCTCATTTCAGGAGTGTGTGTGAATAATTAATGAAGCAAGAGTTGAATACAAAAAGTAATCTGTCTACCAAAATGTTTCACCTCCACAAAACCATAAAAACAGTTCTTCCTTTCTGACTACTTTATGGCAAATGGGTCTCCAGTTCCATCAGTTTCTGGAATCTATGGCTTTCAACGGCTAACAGCTGTTTCTGGCTTGTTTGTGCTTTTCTAGCTATGTACAAATCTTACTAGACCTGCATAATCCATATCTTCATGGAAAATAGTTAATTATTTGGAAATAAGCAATATTAATATTAGACGTGGCACAACAATCCTCAGAGTTTGAGGACTGAAGATCAGGCAACCTGGATCTTCTGGTAAACTAGACTCATTCAAATACAGCCAAATGCATTCAGGAATTAATGAGGCTCATCCTTGAAGTCAGGTTTAAAAAGGAACCACAAAAATGGCTTGGAGCCTGGGCAAAGCATCTTGCTATGATAACTCTGCATAATGAGTTAAGATGCATGACATAATGTGCATAGCCTAAAACTCAAACTTCTTTGTAGATGCTGCCCATTCAGATTTTAAACATCCATGGCATAATTTTAGAAAGATTAAAGGCTTTGCCAAAACTATTATTCCCTGAATTAGAATCCTCACCAAGTTTTAATGCGCTTATTTTAAACAATTCATGTCTTGGCTAATTTATGTTACCAATTCTTACTGTTTCTCTGTGGGTAAACCTTCTGTACCAAATTATTCAATCTACATTTAAAAATTAAAGAATAGCAAAGATGGTATGATCGTAGCATACAACTACCTTGGGGCATAAAGTGAAAAATACTGAGATGGTGTCCAATATAGTGAAAAGAAAGATAAAGAGAAGTAGCATCTGAAAGTTTAATTCACTATATTTACATTAGAAACGACACTGGTTCAAGCAAGGGTTTAGTCACTGGAACAGATCCCTATAAAGAAGAGTGAATTCTTCATCCTCTGAATGTATCAGTTCTAGGCTGGATATCTAATAAAAGATTTCCTAGAGTCAAATGAATCACAGAAACAAAGAAGTAGAGGACAACAGAGACATTCAGTTGTCTTCTGCTAAGGGAAGTGTATCACAGAACTCCCTCCATAACATTTCTGGGCTCCACCACAGAATAACTGAATTCAAATACATGGATGGTACTTAACAAGAAGTCAGACCAGATGACATGGGGGTTTTATTATGGTCTATCATTCTACAAAAGTAACTCTTTCACCCCCATCTTCAGTACAGAAGAAATGGCAGAAGAGATGAAGTCTGAAGCACACTCTCAGTCTGTGTAATTCCATTCTGTCATTACTTTAAGAGTGAAAACAGAGACTAGAAATTAGTCCACAGGGTGAAAAAACAGTTTTCAATAGATAAAAAGTCATTTACAGTGGTGTCAGGAATTTTGATTTTAAAAGTTTAAGCAGCAGTACAAGACTCCAACACATTGCATTCTATTATCTGACAATAACAGAATGATTCTATTATTGTCGGCTGCTGTATGGACACTGCAGTACAATACAAGCTTTGTTGAAGCCCAAGAGCTGTGGTAGAACAATACTAAACAAATTCCCATTAAAGGGAAATGCGGATTCCAAATGTTTTCTTCATCTGGAAATTGCAATGAAAATACAATTAATTTTACCCCACAATACTTCATTGCCACTAACTAGCAGAATTCTATCCCCAAAGTCAAAGAATTTAAAATAAAACACGAAGAAATATAGTTTCAACTATTTTTAGCTTGAGGGTGTGCATGTATTGACTGAAGTATAGATCTTGACATATTTCTCTATCATAAACTAAATTCAATCATTTTTTTTAGTCATAATTTATATAGCTAAGTATCATCCTCCTGTGTTCAAGGATACTGTGGCAAACAGGAAGCTGACACTGAAATGCTGTGTTTGAGATTTTAAAGCAATAACACTAAAGTTTTCAGAAGTTTAGAAGTTGGCTTAAAAAAAAGTATTGATTGAGGTTTTCTTGACTATCTAGTGTTGCCATAACATTATGATTCTTATTACTGAAGAAAAAATCCCATAACATAAGCTTATTTTGCACAGTTGACTGAACTGTGCAGTCTGTTGCATAGAAAAATGAGGCATATACAGTTTTAAAATATACAGCTGTAAAATGCCTCTATATTTCACATACATATGTGTGTGTTTTTCAAAATATGTTTCAAAATAATTGGTTTGCATAGCTGTAAAGTACAAAAATTGAGAGAGAAATTAAGGACCTGAAGTGTTCTTTGAATTTCAAATCCCAGTATTGTCTTCAGTTCCTCTTTGGAATCTGTCAGATCAACTGTGTACCGTTTAAGGCCAAGGGTATTTACAAAAATGCCAAGATGGACCCAGATTTCGTATGGGAGTTCTTTTCTCTCTTTTTCACTATTTCAAAGTGTTTTTCAAATACAGGATGACACACTAATTGCATAAGCTGAAAATTGCTTCTCAGCTCTTGATTTCCTCTAAAAGCACTATCTGCCTTTCCCTTAGTAGTTCTAAGTGATTTTAACCCAGCTGATATCATTAGCAAGCACTGTATTTCGTTCTGGCCAAGAAAAAGCTCCCTACTCTTCTCTCATTCACCAGGGTAAATTAAACAGGTCAAAGCTGTACAAGCTTTTCAAACCCCCCCCTAGAGGAATACCACTTCTCTTCCCACATACTCACCCCATTAATATCACAAGTGCCTTCTAATTTTTAATCTGATCAATGTTTACCTGAAATGTTATGTTAATCTCTGAAGTGGTATCTACTGCTCAACTTTGAACTAGGATAAAAAACAGTTGTTGATTTTGAACAAAAAGGTTTCTACAGTTCAAGAATTATAAACCCTAACATATATTCAGTTGCCAAAAAAATAAGTTTTAAATAATAATCAGCTATTCAAGGGCTATTTGGTTGAGTGATTGAATGAATTTGCCCTAGTTTCATTCATCCAAGAGCAGGCCTGGAATCAATAATCCAAACTTGTTAGGTTGGTTCTTCTTCCAGCTCAACACCTTCTCAATTGCATGACTGACAGATAATTTCACTGTTATAGTAAACCCCTCACAGGCTCACAATAAGGATCACTAGGACCAACTGTTTTTCCTGCCAGAAAACTGTAATGAGCTCTTATTTCATTCCACTCTGGGTGAAAAATGAGACCAGTAATGTCTAAAAATTGCATCGAGTGTACAACCCTGCCTTTTGTTAAAGCACTGCCTTCCAGAGAACTCCCATCTTATCAAGAAAAGGGAGCACGTTTGCATTCTTTAACTAGCATTTACTTTGAAAAAGTGACTTTCTCAATTGTATTTGAAACTTTGCCATGCACTTTCAAATAGCATGAGTAGCACTTCAGTGTCCACAGAAATATTTACTTGGCATCTTTTTACTATTTTAATAATAGGTGAAGCCAAAGAAATTTTATACTCATACCAGAAGTAAAACTGGAACATGCCAAAAATCATCTAAACTGCATGTTATATCTCAGCTCGCACTGCAGGGCTCTCTTGAACATGCCTATACTATTATAAACACTCTACCTCATGTGAGCTGTGACATGCATGCTGAGCTTTGGCAATATTATACAACTTTTTCCCCTGTTGTCCTACTCCCTTCTAGTCTCTTGTAAAGGAATAAAGAAAATGCCCTGATTCAGTGAAGTGGCTGAGACTGGGGAACAGATCTCATTTGTGATTTACAGAAAAGGTACAGCAGCTGTTAGAGAAATACATGCTAGGGTGTCCCCTTTACATAGCAGACCTGGTTCATTCTGTGAAACACAAGAAAGGGGGGAAAATAGGTACTACCTCAGCTTGTAAGAAAGTAAGCTTGACGAACTCTCTGAGTGTTCATCTTCAAAGCACTCTTCCCTTCCTTCATATGTAAACTGGTTATATGGCAAATACAGAGGTGTAGACTTGGCTGATGGAGACTGCGAGGCCTCCGTCTGTGATGTGGAAGGACCTGGTTGCTGGTTTTCATGCATTTTCACATCGCTGTGGTCTGTCACTTTGGATAAGATCCTATCGATGGTTTTGTAGTAAGGCCAGTCAGGTGCAACAGTTTCACTGTCAGTCATGCATTTTAATTTCCTGTAAGAAAAGGCATACAACATTAAAGCTTGTTTTATTATGGAAGTACTTTTCTTACAGATCTTCTGTCTCAAAACATTTGTTCTGGTCACATTTTGGAGTCAAACTGAATACTTTTCCGGAGAACAAAATCAGACACTTTTTTCTTTTAATCTCCAATGACGCCTTTCAGTTTCCCTTCCTAGTTTTGCCCTGTGATTAAAAGTTGCAGGTAAACCCTAAACAAAATTAAATACAAATAAAGATCATTACAGCTTCTAATGGAAACCATACTTTTGGTTGTAGAATAATTTTTCTTCCCCTTACAGAGTGCCAGACTAATCAATCTGACAGCAGTTCCTGACAACTAGAGTAAGCAACACACCACAGCCTTATCCAAACTGTGTGCAACCCTGTCCTTCCATGCTTTCAAGAATAAGTATTTATTTTCCACAATGAATACAAGTGACTATAAATATAATCAATATCCCTTTCCTAATATTGCCTAAAAGCTCTGGATTGCCTAAGTAAACATCCTAATAACAACCATGAGATGGTGGATGCCTGTTCATCTGTTACAGAATAATGATCAGTGTAGGAAGAAGTATAGAATTTCATTAATCTACAGAAATAACCCGAACAAAAACAGTTAATATTGCATTAAAAACAGCATGCACAAAACCATTACAGTGACAGTGAAAGGAGTATCAACCATGAACTTGTCTTTCACATGCACCTTATTATTAGATCTAGTAATCAGTCCTAACCCAACTTTCACCTCTATCCCACTCAGTACTCTTTCTTATTTATTTTTACTGAATAATATAAAACTGAGGTATATAAATGAATTGTACATCTCAAGTAAACTCCAATGCCCAAACTTTCTTTATATTTCTCTTTCCCAGCTTGGGTCTTGCTACTCTAAATCAAAATGCAACAAGGTAACACAACAGGAAAGGCAAGACCAGTGACAAATCCTCCATTTTCATAAACCAGATTTCATTTAAATTAACAAAAAGCTGAACCAAATCTAATTCTCACAGCTTTCCACATGCAGAAAAAAGGATAAAAACTATTCCTGGACACCTGGCCCACCCCCTTTTCTTGAAGCCTTTCAGGTTTTTCATCCTCAGAATCCATCTTGCCCACACCGGTACTGCAAAGGATAAAATTAAATAACATGTAAACACGATAAAAATGGTGCCAAACTTAAAAGTGAGAACTTCAAGTTCTTCCTTTTAGACAGCGTTTAGCCTAGGGTAAGGGAAAATCCACCAGCGAGTGAAAAAAGCAGTAAGATTTGCTTAGACTTTAAAGCCATTTAAGGATTCTTTTTTCCTTGTTCTTGCAAGGTCTGGTGAGCTTTTCCAGCTACTTAGAAATGCACATCACAGTCCTGCACAGCAAAGCCTCCTCAGCCATACGGATTTTTATGCCCTCTATACATTCAAAATTTTAATTTCATACATGTTTGCAACCTACTGCTACAACTTCATAGTCAGAGACTATTTCACACAACCTACAAATACACATATATCCATCCAGCGCAGAAACAAAATAGCTAAATACAAGGCTGACAGCAACCATCATCTGATATTGATTATTTTTAGTTCACTTATTTAGGCTATTTGCATGAAAAACCATTATAAGCTACTAGCCAAGTCCATGTTCCACATTTGTTTGCCCATCTTGAAACAAATACATTCAAGCAATAGGATTTAAAACATTACTATCCTCAGCTGCTAGTTGCAACACATTCACCATGGTTGGTCATCTCCATGGGCCAGACAGCAAAAAGCCATGTGTGTGCACATCTCAGCCGTGCCATGGTTTGGTGGTAGATGCCCCAAGCCCTGGAAACATTCAAAGTCAAGTTGGATGGGGCTCTTAGCAACCTGACCCAGTTGAAGATGTCCCTGCCCATGGCATGAGGGTTGGACTATGTGATCTTTAAAGGTTCCTGCCAGCCCAAACCATTCTGTGTTTCTATGAAGTTTACAGGAGCAGGTACTTTGCCTAAGCAAGTCAGTACCTTGGTTCCTATGTTTGAGCTCAGCGGTGTATCCCAGATCCCATTTCTTTACAAAACTATCATGATTTTGAAGGAAGAGTTGTTTATCATCTGCCCACACAGCTGTAGAATTGCAGCTATATAAAACCAGGTATTTCTGTGCCTCTGAATACATTGAATGAATACTAATTCTTCCACTTCTGACTGCTTACCATAGCTCTGGGCTAAAAAAAAGGGATCACTACCAGGAGGTAGGCAAGACAATTTTGTTAGCTTAAAAGCAGCACCAGAAGCAACCATCTACCTGTACAATGTCTGGCTCATACATAAAGAAAAAAGGATGAAATAGAGGGAGAGATGTGAAGATAAGGGAGGAGGGAGTGTCAGTCCTTTGGAAAAGAATTAGGAACGCTGCAGGTGGAGGAAAAGAGGAAGAACATTCACTGCAATAGTGGTGACGGTTTAGCCTTCTGGTAAAAACAAAGCAAATGGTTAACTTTGTAATATTAATATCAATGTCATAACTGATCACAGCAGGTCTTAGTTGCATCCACAATGTAAAGCTGGGGGTTTGGCTTGTTTTGATTCTCTGTATTTTGGTCTGTTTAAATGAAAAATAAAGACCTTTAAAAGAAACAGGACAATGATAAGGCTGGGATGCAACAGTCCAGAAAGGAGAGAGGAAGATGAGCCAAACATTCAACACTTTGAAATTGGGCAAATTGCTGCCTGTGTGAGCAAGCCAGGCAGAAAAATTCGGTAGGAAACAGGGGTAACTGAGAAAGTCAGCAGAGCTCACAAAATAAATCCCCAGTGGGTTTATCTAGACCTGCTGCTGCTTCATGAGGCTCTATTAAAAACCAGCTGAGAGCAGAGGCAACTGAGAACTCCCTCCCAAAACCCAAGGATCAAAGTCAAGTTTCCAGTGGACAAATATCTGAAGTATGGAAAACACTGTTGACCCAGCTAATTTGAAAGGTGGTTGCTTTTCTTATTGCAGAGAAGTGAATGAATTTATGGGCCTTGAGATCCTCCTGCCGAAACGCTCCACTGAATAGACTGAGACAACAGTTGAGTAATTTCTGCTGCCACTGACCTTTCTTCAGACTTTATTCTGTGTCTATTAATCCACCTTCTAAAATAAGATTATTATAATATTATGTTCAAAAGAGTTTTTTAAATCATCATTATTTAGTCAGTAAAAAGCATGCAATCTCTAACTTGCCTCCTTTTTTAGGCTTTGCTCAAAACAGTATTGCTTTTTTATTATTATTACAGTCTTTGATATTACTACTTGCCTTAAGGAATGGATACAAGATCCATCTCCTGGGGTTTCTGAGAAAAGCTTTCAAAATAAATAATAAATAGCAACTGTTCGTGAACCAATCAATGGTGAGGAAAAGAAAGATGTATGAAAGTACAGTACTAACTTGTGCATCTGCTATAAATTATTGAAGTTAAGGAGGAAGATAGTAGAATATTCAAATTCAACTTTCTGCAGTAATTTGGCTGTGCTTATATTTTATCACTTGCTGTAACAGAGGTCAAATATTCCAGTTGTTTAATGTCACAGTAGAGCAACGGATTACCCAAGCAGCAACGTTTAATTGCTATCATGTACACATGAAAATAAAAAATTAGACTAATCTTTTATTCAAATCATGAGACTGATTCAAATTTACTAATCATTAACATTAATTGACTGTGATTCAAATCAAAAAGCAACAGCTGCATCCTGGCTTTGAGGCTTTAGGGAGGGTGATGGCTTTGAAAGTAATAAATTTATGTTCACACAGTTATTTTTAAACATCAGAAGGAATCAGTCAAAACTGTGGCCCCCTGTGCAGGCTTTACAAACCCTTTTCCTTTCTATAAGCCAGTGTGCATTATGTCAGTGGAAATATAACAACATACAGCGCACTGTTACACACTGAGATCAGCATATTAGCGGTGATGGGGCAGCTTCTTTTAGAAGGACTAATTACAGGTCCATTTGTGCTGAATCCCCCAAGTAGCCTACACAATAGCGAGAATTCAGCACATACTCTTAAGTAATGCTGAACTGCAAGAGCTGGCTTGCTAATCTCAGCAAAACTTTTGATGGCCAGCACATCAGAAAGCTTAACTTTGAATTCCAGCAGGAATTGACTCAGGGCTTTCTCCTTCCAAGGCAGATAAATAGGGAGGTTCACGCAGCTCACTACACAGATGTCTATAAAACTGAACATTAAAATCCCAGTGGCTGACCTTTCCACAGCAGATATTTTGGATACCACAGCAATTCCTAAAAGCAGAATTTTCTTCAAATACACCTGTAAAAAAAGTTTTCCTTCCACCTATGGTGCTGTGCAGAATTTTCCACCCAGGCACATTTCCACGGTGGATGAAATGGTTCTTTAATACATTGAGACTCCAGTAAGAATTATTTCAGGTCGTGGTATATTTTTCCCTGAATATTTTCCTCCAAGTGCACCTGGACTACAGTAATGCAGAGGAATGCAGGAAATGCTCCCAGGTCAGCCCATTGTCCCGCTGCCTCACCTCTGACAAAGGTCAGTGCTAAATACGTCAATCATTTTGATGGACAGGTTTTGGGGGCACATTTGCCCATAAAGACACTTGATTACTTTTCCATCAACAGCCAATAATATCCTGAAACTCGTCTTTTATAACTCTGCCTAATCTGAAGATAAACAGCGTCTGTATTTTAGTTTAATAAACCTGATCTTTAGTAAAAATAATAAAACAACCTACCAATCTCTTGGTGTCAATGATTTTCAGTGGTAATGAGTTCCACGTGCTTATTATGTGGTGTTATATACATTTATATGATGATTTTCATTTATATGACTAACTAACTTCTTGCCTTGCAATTCCAATAAATAACTTCTTGTATTACAGCAAAAGAAATACCTGCTCTACACTCTGGAAACAGTACTGTATATTTTTTTATGCACCTCCAGAACTCCTTCATATTTCTTTGCCTTCTTTCCAAGCGAGTCGCAAACTTTTCCATTTCTCTTATTAAAGAAAGCTTTTCGCATCTCAGCCTAATTGTGTTTTCTAAACATCTTCTCATTCTCTCGTTACCTCATTGAAATATAGGGCAGTCGGAAATAAACACAAGAGTTCAAGAAGGAAATGCCATAAAATAGATTTCTATAATGGTGTTTTAACATCTGAGTAATGTTTTTACCTCCGATGTAGACGAATGGGATATGATCACCCTAGAATTGTTTTGTGACAGATGCTCACGCGCACCAAACTACACCTGAACTAACTTTATCTGGCAGCACAACATTACGGGTAGGATCCCAACTCACCCAGACTCAGGGTGAATACTTGGGCTGTGAGGCCATACTGAGCTCTGAGCCTCCATAAGCAGGCACGTTGCTGCATTAGCTCCAGCAACTGCACTGATTAATTCCTGGCTAAGAAACGCTTCTCCCTTACACCTAGGAATGTTTGTCTGACTTTTCTGGACAATGAGTAATGGCTTTTCCTGAGCAAAATAAGCAAAACAGTAATTTATACAGCTGTATCTCAAAATGCTCTTGGGATCCTCAAACTGGAAAACACCATTATAAACGTGTTCACTGCTATCTACTTTAGATCCTTTAATGTTTTCAGATCATTAGCATCTGTTTCAAGAGGTGTCCCAAGATAAGACATGCCAGTGATAACACTTTTAACACTGAATGGGCTAGTAGAAATATTCAATTACTGCTTTTCCTTGCATAGAAAAAAATATACATGTATGTATATATGCTTATACATATATCTAGCAATTTGTAGGACAGCACTTTTCTTTATAAAATTGTGGCACATAGCTAAATAATAATATGATCTTTTTAAATATTCTAATTCACTTCAGTTAGGGCTATCAAAGTAAGATTAGAGACCATAGCAGCTTTGCAACGCTGTAAAGAGTTGCCTAAGAAAGTAAAGGACCCTGAAGTGGTGGGAAGAAATAACCTCTTGGGTGCAGAACAACCTCCTCATTCCTGCTACTCGCACTACATTCTCCCAGGTCATGCTTACAAGCCCCATGTAATCACTACAAAGTATCTCAAAATAGAGCATTTCCCAATCTCAGGATCTTCCTTTTTCAGTTTATGTCACAGTGCAGCAATGATGCCCAGAAATACAGTGAGGTAAAGCATCTTCCCCAAGTACCCCACAGGCACCAAAACATGGATTAAAACTCAGCTGCCTCACAGCAAAGCCAGCGCTCGGTGGCAACTCGCATCATTTCCAGTTTCATCACAACGTTTCCTGTCCTCACACACCAACAAAAACTGCCCAGAAAATGAGAAATTATAAGCCATAGCTTTTGTTCTTCGCTGTTCTCTCTCCCACCTCACCTTGAAAACAAAGCACACAGGCGTACTTTGGATAAGAACAAACAATAAGAAAGATGCATTTCAAATTCAAGATTACAAAATGAAACAGCCACCGTGACAATGCACGGCAGTTTCTTAACTCTCCTAAATTAGCATCTGAATCAATAAGCAGGAAGCTGCAATGCACTGCAAAATAGAAAAGCAGCATAACAACATGCCACAGAAGCAATCTTAGAAGTTCACAGAAACATACGAATGATTTAAAACAGAAAGTGCTCTTTACATACACACACAGAGTGTATGTGAGTGATTTTGGTTCCTCCCTTCCTCCGATGCAACTTTAAAGTACATAAATTGGAAGAGCTAAGATGGTCTGACTGATGACAACGCTGAAAATTTTGAACAAAGCCAGACAGAAATAGCCTGTTCCACTTGGCCATTACAGCACTTAAATATCATGCAGTGTTGCTAGACACCTGTAAAATCTCGGTGCTGCGAAATACATTTCCCATCAGGGAGGACAGCAGATTTAGCAGACTAAGCAAAGGCCTGGTAGCCAGCAACTCCAGACTTCTAAATGTGCATCTGAGCCTGAATTCATGGGTGATGCTGGGCAAAAATTCATCTTACTTCCACCTTTCTCCTCTACAGTCTGTGTGAAGAAAATCGTAAAGGATTACAGCAGGGTTAGTGAAACATTTCGGAGACATTAGCATTTGCTGCAAAACGTCAAGTTTAATATTATGGGAAATGACGTTAAAGATTATGCTTGCGGATCGTACAAATGCAGAAGGAGGACATTCAAAGTTAAGGGGTTTACAGGATTTTCCCTAGTTTTCTATTTGATGAGTAGTCTCTGCATTAAATACAGCAAGGGTTCCTTACAGAAAAGCGAGCAGTTTTAACATGGTTGCCTGCTGTAATAACCTTTTTTATTATTAATACAAGCTTTGAGGAGAGATTAAATGGAAGAGTCACATATTTGATTTTCTTGCGTTACAAGCACATAGCTGAAATCGCCACTCAGGATTTCCAGTGTGAGTCAGTTTGTGCCTCACAGAGATAAGAATTCAAGCGAAAAAAAAGGGGGAGGGGGAGGAGGGAAGATATGCAAATATTTCTGTTAAGTTCTAATTATTTTTCCCCCCTGCAAACAACAAATGCACAACTGCCTCGCGTTTTCCAAAGCCAACTTCCCCTCCTGACTAACACTGCCTGTTCTTTATCATCCCCTTGTAGGCACCTCCACCCTCCCCCCGGCTCCTTTGGAGCAGTATTGACGGTGCACATTGATTCTCTCTCTGCAGATATAATAGTTCTTTCACTGCTGCTGCTGCTGCTTATAATTATAGCAATATGTGTCACTCAGTAATAAGAAGTTCAATTATTCTTGGCCCCGTGAAGCGCAAGCCTTCAACTCACGAGACCAAAATCCAGGGGCTTCAGCCCCCCAAAACACATGATTTTCTTGCAGCTTTTTGTTTAAACTTTGCCTTGCGTTCCCGATTCTCCCTGGCCACTTCAAACTGCAGGAGTTTCACTGCAAGGCTCTGCTGCCAGGCTAACACCGCCAGTCCCCTCAGCAAAGAGAAAAAAAACATAAAGCTCTTCCCCCACTAAATGCATTTCCATCCCTCTGCATCATTACAACGGTAGCTGCTTATAAAGAAACAAAGTTGTCCCGGAGTTTGACATGAAATGGGGGGGGAAAAATTAACAATGACGTAACAGCAGTGGCAAGAGAGAATTTTAAAAGCGATATGAACGATCTTTAATCTCTTATCGACAGATTTCCTCTAGGAGACTTCTTTCTGAAAGGCAAAAATCACTGCGTTGTCCCTGCTAAAATCTCTTAAAATAAAAAGAATTAACTGAAGCTTACCTGTACTGGAATGTCATATTTGTAATTTTTATCTTTATTTCCTCTCCGTGGCGAATTTCTCCAGTCATTTCAAAGAGTTTGTTAGCCATTTTCTCATAAACTTTGGCATTCCTTTTAGTTTGTTTCAGCTCATCAAAAAATTCTTCCCAAACCAGCATTAAACCTCTCATTTCTGCATCAGTCCAGTTTCTGGCCCTCCTGTGTTTCTCAGTCTGAGAAGAGACAATGTAACTGGGAATTTCTGCTGCAGCCATTGCTGACTGACCTAAAAGGGTTTTAAAAGAGGACACTTAATATAGATTGAGTTTTTAGTTTAGGTTTTTTGTAGTGCAAGACATGCATATGTGGATAAAGAATTTGAATGACAACAGAACATATGAAACCTTTTTGCAACAGCTTGAAGCTTGAGTGCACAAAATGGGGCCTACATCTGACAGGCAGGAATTTAGTTAAAAGCTTTTAAACAGAGAAACGTCATTTTGATGTCACGTTTCCATAGCAACAGAGCAACTGCATAAGCTACAACAACAAAAACCTTTTAACTGAAAGCCAAAGAATCAGGACAAAGTTGACAGGCCATCAATATTAAAGCTTTTAAACACTTTAGGTTTAACAAAAAAAAAAAAAAAAAAAAGAAAAGATCTATGCAGCCTTTGAGAAGCTACTTTTAAGTTTCTACTTCTTTTTTAGCTTTCCCTTACCTTTTAGGCAGACAATCTGCTAGCAGGGGGTCATGGTCGCCTGAACGAGCTTTTAAGTTGCGCCTCGACAGACTCTCTAGGAGGTTGCAAGGACTGAGACCATGTACACAAAAAAAGCCTTTTTTTTTTTTAGCAAAGATATGCTGCAAAAAGAATCAGCCAGCTTTCGGAAAACTATACATCTCTAAGCTAATAAATGTTTAAGCAGGCAGGCTCATTAAAAAGGAGCCTGCATCTGGGTTTAACAACACGCAGAAAATAGCATTTAAGTGTTTAAATATAGAGAGAAATGTATATACAGTTTCAATATAGAGCCACTTGGTTTTTTTTCCCCGAGATGTTTTGCTGCTGATAAGCACACACTGCAGTCCTGTCAGTATGAATTTGCCTTTGTAGGTATGTATTACTGTATGTGTATTTGGTATTCCTAGTAATTTAGATGCTATTTATGCAGCCTGTGTTCTGCCTTAGGACTGCAGCAGAAGCATTTCACCTGCTTTATGGGGAACCTAAAAGGATTATTCAATGAGTTAAAAAAAGGCTGTGAGATGCTTAGAACTGTGGATAAATTGCTTTGCTGTAAAACCAGCATTTTGAGCTGGTTTCTATATAGGGCTAAATTCTGCCAGCAGTTATACCAGAGAAGCACCGCTTACTCAACGCATTAAACATTGTGCAACACAAGCAGTGGGCCACATCCTGCCCCTGCTCACACTCCTACAATCTGGCAGTAACCTTTCACAAAAGAGAGAGAAGCACGAGCTGCATTGATTCAAGCCGTACTGCCAGCTGAAGAGAAAGATGTTAATTTCCTACAGCCCCAATGCAACCGTGTTATGTAAAATATAAATAAATAAACCACGGACCTTTCTTATTATCATTTTCTGTTTCAGCGTATACCAGCAATAACGACCTCACCGCAGGGCATTTCCTGAAGATTAATGACAGGCAGGGGTTAACGGCCTGAGGCTCACCCAGTCAGTCGTTAATCCCCAGGAAATGTTCTGTGCCTCAATCCTTAATGCTTAAGTACCCTGTAAATTGTAAGTCTTCTCATAACCACATCCTGGATCTTAACAATAGTTTAAAAATGCACGGCTTCGTTTGCATCCTGGAGAAGGCAAAGAGAACGTCTAATGTTCCTAAAAGGTACGCTAGTAAAACCTGTAGTATCTTCTTTCTAATTTATTTATTCTATTGTGCATTACAAAAGGCACAACAGCATACCGGAGAACACGGAGGGGGAATCACTTATACTGTACATAGGAACTTCCACTGATCATGTCTCTGAAGCGTCTCTGTCAGAAACGTACCTGCTGAGTCACTGCCTTCCTTAAAACAGGAAACATAAATCCCCTAGCTTCCAAATAACTACTTTTAACTACTAATATGACAGCCTAGCAACTATTACCTTTAAAAATGTGTAAATAGCAGCATATGTTGTGATGATGATCTCGCATGGCTTGTCTCTTGGGTGGCCAGCTGGGAGGTACCACATGATGAGGGGACAGATGGTGGTCAGAAGAGGATCAGCTGGTGACACATTCATTTTATTAATTTATTGTTTCGTTTTGCCATTCCCATCACTTAACCTCGGGCTCCAGGCAGTTAGGTTAATACTACAGTACCAAACTCACAGTCAGTGGCTGGGGGTCACCAGGATGAGTCTAAGGAAGCAATGGAGTGTCCAAGAGGAAAACACCACTGGTCTCCTGTTACAGCACTGGGTCTGACTTGGGACTAATACAAGCCACTGCAAAGCCAAGCTTGCTTTTCAGCCATTAACCATCAACTAGAGATTTGTTTTCCCCTCCCAGACTTTAATCCACCTAGGTTCTGAATATGCTGAGTAGCACCACAGAAACCTATAGTGTGAGAGACGCCCATTGTAAAAACCCAAAGATATGCATGGTCTCTGCTTTAGAGATCTCTTTTATCTGATTTCAAGCACAACAACGAGGACAGGGTGGGGGAGAACCTGCAACAAGCTCTTTCTGTAATGGTCCACAGCCATGTCTTCCCCTTTTCATCCACATGTGCCTGACAAGGCTGCTCCTTGTGCTCCACACCATCTACTGGGGCCTTGCCTGGCCCTCGGCCCCAAACCGGGATTCTGCAGAAGGGGGGTGGTGTTTCCCTGTACAATTCACATCGCAACTTCTTCGTATGCTGTTTCCTATTAGTGCAATTGACAGACTGATATAGAGGCATAGTGCTATTTAACATCTGCTGAATAAAAGAAATGCTTTCTAATAATACTTCCCTTATTCCCCTCCCCTCAGCACCAGAGGGGAATCTAAGCTTCCAGGACTTGGGTTTGATCCCCTCCTCTGAGAAAGTCATTGATATTAATTGTGGAGACTTCACATGTCTTCTCTGCCTCGCTGAAGCACTTGAGCCAAGTGGTTGATAAAATGACTGTTTTCATACATGTAGCTGAATGCAAGGAAAGCTTTTTTACCCCAAATAATCCTTGAAGTCCTCACCAGTGCCTGGGAGTTACAGCATCACCTCTCCCGGCTGTTCTCCTCTCTGCTGATGTTCTGCAGATGTGCTCAGTCCCTGGGAGTCACTAACCCTCTGTCCTGGTCCCTGAGACAGGAGAAACAACTAAGATGGGACCAGCAAACCTTTAGGGGAAGAGCAGCCCTGCAGCAGCAAGAGCTGTCCCTCCCCAGGATGGTGACACTGTGAGGAAAAGCTCTGTTAGCATTCAGCTGCCTCTCGCCCAGCTCAAGCCAGAGGCCAGCCAAGATGCCTCATGTACCTCAAACTGGCTGGTCACCAAACCCAGAATAACTGCTGGCATGACAAGCTGCAACTCTGCCAGACCCAAGGCACCGATGCACTTGGCGCTGACACCCCTCACATGCTCTACTCTGACGTCTCTGCTGACGCCAGAGTGCTCCAGCATCAGCCTCCTCCAGACTGAGGACCAACCTGGCATCAAGTACCCCACAAGCAACTGAAGCTGTAACTGTTCTCATCAAAGTAAGGAGGTTGCTCCTCTTGGAAAGCACCAGAATACATACTGGAGCTTCTGAGGATACCTTTGTCAATGACTTCCCTCTGTAGGAGAAAGCTGCTCTCCTGCTCATCCCAGTCCCTCCTCTGATGGGCAGTGAAATGACAAGTCTAGAAGACATTTTTATGAATGCTGATCTGAGTGGGATGGAGGATCACACTCGTGCCCTTCCTTTTAAAGCACACCTGCTCCTAAGATCTTAGAGGAACATGAATTTCATGATCCTTTCACAAATTTGTTCCTTATATCATGTCTAAACATCATACCTTTATTTGCAATCAATATCTACCAGCTTAAATAATAGCTCTCACAGCTGTTCCATCTTTCATGGTGACCTCTACAGATGACAAGCCCCAAACAGGGTAGAAGGGTTTCTCATTTGCAGATGTGTATCTAATGAAGTTCACCCACAGATGTTTCTATGGCACAGTTCAGACAACTCCATTAATCCTAGCGTCTGTTGACTACACTTCAAGTGATCTCTGCTACCCGACTGTGTACAGCCTTCAGCTGTGCAAATGTGGGTTAACGTGCACCAAATAAAACTTCCTTTAGCCCAGTTTTGGGCAAAGGTGTTTTCCCTGCATTTGCTGGGAGATAACGGCTCTAGTCAGTCAATTACTGGAGCTCAACCCACAAACTGTAAGCCATTAAACCGTTATTACAGAAGAGCATGTCCGATCCTGCTGATGGGATTGTGGTAGGAGAAGTGAGGCAGCACCTTCTTAGCAAAGCAGAATTTATCCTAGTAGGATGCAAAAAATTTCTGCAGCCTCCCCTAAACGTATGTGTTGGCAACCCAAATGGGCAGCTGCCTATAGAGGTGCTGACACACAGGTTGCTACCTGTTCGTATTTGAGAAATGGAAATACATTTGTTTTGGTTCAGGTAAGTCTTGAGACCAATTGGCTTCCTCCCAGTTTTAGCTCTAAATGCACCAAACACCCTTTTAGGCAGCAACTCAAAGCAGGGAAACTGGGAGAAGGTTCGCACTGGAGGGCCATGAGAAGTATGCACCACTCCTCAGAGACACAGGTCCAGCTCTCTAAAACACATGGGTATTTCAGGAGACCATCCAATAATGTCTTGATTACATATAACTCAAAAAATAAAGCTGCTTGCAGCCTGTTGTGTTTGAGGCAAGCTGTTGAAAGCAAGATCATCCAAAGCGCAGGCAATCTGGCCCACCAGGATTGTTACACACTGGGGTTTCAAGTGCAGCGGATACTATATTTTAAGTCCAAAAAAGCTGTCTGCGCGAGCTGGAGGGTTGTCACCTGCCCCACGTTTTGCAGTCTACTGGGCTAAAACTCCCACTTTCTAAAGTCTTACTGAAAATGATGGGTTTAGCGTCTCTGATCACTGCACGCTGCAATTTGCAAAGAGAGATAAAGGCAATTAGGGAAGAAATACTCTTCCGCTACTCCTGAAAGCCTTGGCCAGAGGAGATAAGCAGGGAGGGGCAACCACAGAGGAGAAGCTGTCTTCTTTTCTCCTCCATTAAACCAACAGGTCCATGGCAGTGAAGCTATTGTGCTCAGGAAAGTGCTGGAAACCAGGAGCTCACCCTAAGGCAGGGAAATGCTCTGCAGACAGTGGAGCTGGGCTTGGGAATTCTAATAAGGCCCATGCACCCCTTCAGTCTGTCATTCTCCTTGGGTGATGGAGTCATGTGGGTTTGCAAAGGCTCAGAAGATATGGAAAACGGTAATGGTTGTGAACAGAAAGCCATCAGGTCAGTGCTGTGGAGCTATACACAAACCAGAGCTCATGATGTCCTAATACCTGTGAGGGACAGTTAACAGTACAGCAGCATTTGTAAAGGAAGCAGAAAGCTTTCCAAGCTGCAGGAGGTCCTATTACAAAGACAGAAAGAAAATATTCAGGCTGAGGAGGTAGAGCAGGTGTTTCAAGGTACACAAAAAAGGACAGGCCCTTTCACCAGGGGGTCTAAAACCAAACTGGGACATGCCACAGGGCAAAAAATCAGGATAGACCAGGGGCACAAGTGACAGCAGTACACTACTGAGTAAAGACCATCACATCCTTGCGCAGCTTTTACATGCATCTAAAACAATATCTGCAACAAAGTCTGACAACGAAAATGGGTGCTTTGGAGGAAGCTGACTGAGGGGAAGGTGTCCTGGCTGACACAGGGCAGGGAAGGTTGTGATATGTCAACACTCAGAACAAAAAGAACAAGAAAAATACACATTTCCACACAAACATCCTGCCATAGGGCCCTCTGTGTGGCAGGTTTCTCTGATGGTGACCAGGGCACAGGGCAGCCCAGGAGGATGGAGTGAGAAGGTGCAGGTGAGCTGGAGGCAGCTGGAGAGGGTTTTGATTTCATTTTGCTAGACCACGTCCTGCTTGAATTTCACTGTAATCAGAACATTTCCCAAAAGCATTTTGATCTTGCTGAACTGGCAGATTCTGACCGAAAATATCTCCTTTGCCTATTTTAGTAGTAACCATGGAAGCCAGCTTTGCACAGACATTCAGTTGGAGGGAGAAGGATGGCGAGAGACTGCGAGGTGAATGCAGGCGAGCTGGGAAATGGGGCTTCAGCAGTTTTTGTGGTCAGACCAGAAGGCATTAGCACAGACAAGGGGGAGAACTGAAGTTCTGGGGGGCTTGAGAAGAAGGAGCTCATGGAATGCCAGGAACCCAAGAAATTCATTACTTGGAGAAACCAGGTATAGACCGGTATGTTGATAGTGATTTGATGAAAAAGCAGAATACTAAGAATTTTTAAATTACTTTGTATTTTTTGAAGTTCAACAGAAACACACGCTCATGCTGCAGACCCCAGTGTAGCATACTGGGGGGGAAAGAACCCTTTATGTCCAGAAGTTACAAATAACTACTCCCAAACTGTCTGGCACTTACAATATATAGAGGCAGGATGCCAGACTACATGGACTTTCAGTCACACGTATTCCTACATTTTCAGGCAAAGAGAGGCAATATTCTTAATGATTTATTTGTATAGTATAGAGAGTTCATCTGTTCTGCACGTGTCATACTCCCAGCTCAATTTATAGCAAACAGAGCATTTCTGAGATTTGATTACTCCTGAGAAATCATTTGCAGGTCCTTTGCATATGGAACAACCCTGCAGTCTGTAGTATCAGACAAACTCCTTTTCTGGTTAGCAAGCAACAAATCAGATTGCAAATCAAATCATTTGGTTCCCAATGAATGGTTTCCCAAATCCCACTTGAAAGAAATGACTTTTGCCCTGCCTGCTTGCAGGAGTTAGTCCTCCTGCCCATGTTTGCGTTTTAGCACATTTGAGCAAGCTACATGCTGGGAAGCGTCTAGTTCATTAAAAGCTGCTCCTGAAATGCTATGCAAATATTTCTCTTTAAGAAGTAAATTCCCCTGAGAACCTGTTCCAAACAGTTTGCTTTAGACGTAGATCATGATTTAATCCAGTTTGGATTTGAGATATATCAAAAAAGAAGAGAAATACTCCTTGTTGCACAGAAATCTGTGCCTTGAGCTGAGCAGCATTCCCATGACTCATGATAGGAGAAATATGCCATGTCATGGAAAACCAGATGACACAGCTGGTGTGACCGTGGTGCTGCTGTGGCTGCACAGGGCATTGTTTCTACCCCATCAAAAATTAATGCTGCTGGTGGCATCACTTGCTAACAGCAGTGCAAAAGGCAGTGATATTTAAATAAATGAAGGAGGTTATCGATTCATTGATCCATTAGTGAGAAGCCATTCCCCAGATTAAGATGAGAGCAAGCCAAGCATAGGGAGCTTGGCTCTGACACAGGACTCAAGCTAAGCAAGATTTTGCACCATTGTGGTACCCAGCATTAGAGCTGCATTGAATAAGTGGGTTCTAGCTTGCTGTTCGCTCTTTCAGAAAGGGGAGTGATTTGGGCCCTTTTCCAGCAACCTCAGAGAAACTGCAGCACAAGTGGCTGGCAATTCCCTGCCAGAAGCCCAGCCTCATCTCTCCAAGCTTGCTACTAACTTGGCAGCCTGCTGCATCCCCTGAGCAGCTGTTGCATCCCAGTGCTGTCTCTCCCTGACTCCCTGCCAAGGTCTGTGATGGATACAGGGAGGCTCCAGTCCCTTGCAGTCCCCTGCCCTCCGCCCACAGCCATGTCCAGGTGGGCTCAGCAATTACTCCAACATGGATGGGGAATGCCTCACACCATAGTGTCTTAGTGGGGGACAGCAGTGGGATTAAGTCCTGCTGTTCTGCAGCTTATTCGGCCACAGGTTTTATAAGTATAAGGCATTACAAAATCAAAGATGCCAGCTAAGGCGAGATAGGAGCTTCTCTGACTCTCCTTCTACCCCTGCCTTTCCCCTCGCAGGGGTTCCCTCAGCTCTCCATCCCCACAGAGGAAAATTTGCAAGATGAAAAAATATTTCAGATAAAATATTTAGGGCACAGGAGACTTTTGTATCAGTTCATGAAAGATTTGAATGCGAAGATGTAAATGGTGGTTTGCGTATTACTGCAAGGCAGCCTTGGGAATGGAAATTCGAGAGAAGTGTTGCATCCTATGAAGTTCAGATGATGTCGTAAAAGACTGCCTGACCTGAGAGCTGCCAAAAAGATAAGTAAAACCAAACTCACCAGCACCACTGTGGTAGCCAGTGAGCTTATCTGCTTAAGTGGTTGCTAATGGAAGTCGAGACTGTATAAGAGGTAGCTGCATTTCTGGGACAGGCTGCCAGGGATGTCAGCCATCCCACGGCATCTGTAGGTTTCCTTGTACGGGAAACACATGTAGCTTTCAAGGAACTAAACTGGAAGTATCACAGAGTCGGTTGCAGTTGGTCTTGACTATATTCCCAATTCCATGTTCAGAGTCTTTCAGGGGACTGTAGTACCCCATCAGAGAGCTACTGACAGGGCCTGTGAAGTCCTGCATGGTTCTTCCGTTGCACTGATGATCCATGCAAATTCTGCAGCTACCAGGATGCCAAGCTGCCGCTCCAAGACAAACACGGTATTGGGAACTTAAGCGTTAGCTCTCACGTCTTGCGCTAGGCAGGACGATGACCCATCTCTGCATAGGAAGGTTTACTGCGATACGCATATAATGTTGCCCCTTTTAACACAAAGTGGGTTGCCAGTATTTGGGGTCCTGTGATTTCTCTTGGTTTACAGCATGCACAATGTTGTTCCCTGGACATCCTACGGACAGCCAGGAGAGGTCACCTCCCCCACTCACATCCAAACGTGCTGCCTCAGGCCAGCCTTCTGCCCTGAGATCCCACATCTCCCCTCGCTGCCTTCACCATATGCCTGTACTGCAACTGCTTTAGGTTCCTCACTGACTCCTGGCTTTTTCCAGCTGTTTTTCCCTCGCCATGGCTCCCTGCTGTTTATCAGACACAGATCTGCTCCAACCACTCTCCAGCCAGCAGGGATCAGTTTATATGCCAGCCTTAGTGTGTTCTTCCAATCCAGGCATTAACTTCTATCACTTCAGCTATCACTAAGCCAAAGAGTGTGTCTCAGTTTCCTCTCTCGGCCTCAGTGAAATATTGCCAGCAAACCATCAGCCCACAAATCAAAGAAACATTTTCTAGCTGTCGCGCGCAGCAGCATTCTGGTCAGCCTGAGGAAGCCCCTCTGCCTCCTTTCATAAACTCTCCCGAACTAATGCACACCCACTGACCACTTCTGGATGCAAACTTTTCCATGTCCGGTGCCAGCTGCCCGGTACCAACAGTGATTTTAAAGTCCTTGCCAGTGCTTTTCATTCAGTGCAGCATTCAGTGTTGTAAACTAGAGGATGTGCCCTGAGTAAGTGCAGATCTGTGCAGTGAAAAGCAGTGTGATTTGCTTGCCTGTAAATAATCACCTCAATGTGGGCACTCATATAATATCACAAACTGGAAAGAACCTATAAGATCACGCAGTCCAATTCCTTGCTCCTTGGAACACTACCTACAACTAAGCCATATAACTAAGAGCCTCATCCTTGAACTCTGTCAGGTTTGGTGCCATGACCATGTCCCTGGGAACCTGTTCCAGTACGACCGACCACCTTCCCAGTGAAGAGCCTTTTCCTAATGTCCAATCTCAATTTCCTTGGATGCACATTCAGAGGCAAACAAAGCTAATAATACCAAAAGGAGTGACAGAGTACCTGCCGCCATCCACTTCTCTGCTGAGGAGATCATGTGAGTGCAATCAACAAGATTAAATTATGGATTAACAGGACTCAGTTCACCTGCAGCAGATTAGCGAGCCCTCAAATGACTCTTTTTTGGCAGCAAAGACACCACCAGTAGGTGAGCAAAGGTTATTCGGAAGATTAACAAAACTGAAGAGCTGGAGACCAGATTTTCAGTAGTGTAGAGCTTACCTATTTCCAGCCAGACTCCACAGGGGGCTGGATATACCCATCATGAATAAGAAACCTAACCCAGATGTTTGGCAGGGGTGGGGGGAATGTAGACCTAAAATGTATGGAACCAAAAACCACAGAGGTGCAGAGACATTCAGTGTGAAATGCAAGTACAGACAAGCTGTCTGAATGGAGTCCGTAGCAGATGTGAATGGCGAGAGGGAATTCTTATTTTGTTTTATTCCTAACTGTTCGGTTGACAGGATTCTGCATAGGCAGAAAGAGCACTTCTGGATCCACATGTTCTGATCAAATCTTCAGTTCCTCAGAAGGTTGGGATTTATTGGTTATATAAAACAGCTTTAATGACTGTGGGACCAGAGACCTTCTACACAAAGCAGCAAGGAACCACTATCTAATTGCAAAGAAATAACACAAAACCATTTTAAAAACCCAAGCCAGTTCACAACACAGTGTATCATTCTCTTTCACTGAAGTGGCCAGTGTTTTTCATTGGCTGTGCAAACAGAAAGCAACAAGAGCAAGTATGACGGCTTCTTGTCAGCGCCTCACTAGCCATGCAAATGAAAATATTCTCTGCTAGCTAATACACTGCAACCTTACCCCAAAAGTGATGTCTTGCACGCTTGAACATACTGTTTGCACTTACCTCCTCATGCCGTCCTTAATGCCCCATAGCAAAACCTGCTGGCTGAAGCCACTCAAGCAAACCAAAAACTTACCACAGGCAGCAGTCTAAAATATTCAGTGCAAGGGTCCTGGTTTTCCCCATTTGCAGCATCCCTCTCTGCACACTGTGCCTCCTGATAACCGGACAGGCAGACTGTATTAAAGCTCATGCATACCTTTTCAAATGATTTCTCATCAAGTCTCAACGGGAACTAATTGAAGATTAAACTAATCATTCCTTGAGGCCTCTCATGGAATGTTTTATCACTTTTTATGCATACATTATGGAGAGCTTCAGTGAAGTGCTGATCTGGCAGGACCACTGAACACACAAGCTGGAGTGGTTGGACAGCCCAACGCACACCTGGAAAACAGGGACTTGGGACATCCCCGATAAACGGGACAAGACAAACCCTTCTCCATGTCTTCTGTCTGTAAAACCAGTCTAGCAATGCCACGATAGTAAACATTTTTCAAAACATCACCCTGCCTTTCTGAAAACAAAGGCGCAAGCCTGACAAGAGCAGTTTGACACTACATGAAATATTCCTGATCAACTCTCTGATCTTCTCTGCTCCTGAAATATGGAGAGTAACATGAGACCCACCTAAAACCCAGCTACTGTAACTCGAATTGGTCCCTGCTTTAACCTGTTTCCACAACAACCAAATTCTTTCATCTGATCTGCAGCTCCATCCCTGACCTCTGATCCGCACGGTGCCTCTCTGGGTATTGTACATGGCTATCATATAACGACAACTGACAGCCAGACTTCCACCAGCCCCTGGGTGAAAGCCGTAATGCTGGGTCATGGCAGACCCCCAGACAAAAAACTTAACGCGCTTTTTCTGCAGTGCCTTGGGGGGATATAAGGAGCCACTTAACCAGAGATGAAAGCTGAAAGAAAGGCCCAAAAAGATTTTGAAGCAACAGAAAATACCCCCTGGAATGTCAGAACCTGACACTCCACTCAGTAATAAAATTCATAGTCACAAAAGCAGGATGAGATATATCAGTGTTTGCTTTGACAGGAATAGACATTTTCAGGTTTCTGCCACTATAAAGGCAGAAGAGAATCCTGAACGCAAGTCACCACAACTACTGGGAATATCTGGGGAGTATTTTATGCATTTTATAGCTGTGAATGTTTTCTAAACATTATTGTGCTCTATGTTTCCCTATGTCGTTTTTACCTCACAAATGAGAACTCCCTCAGGCAAGGATCACACGCCAGTTCCCATCTAAGCATTTAAAATATTACAGGTGGTGTGAGTTATCAGTCCAAGTTTCTGGAACCACTCTTGCTTTTAAGACAGTTTAGATGCTTCCCACTACTTCTGACATGCTACACTACGGGAAAGCAAGACCGGCTTTGGTTTAGATTGTTAACATGATACAATTGCAGTGCACCTAGAAATGGTGAAAAATCAATTCTTTCTCTCAATCCCAAATGTCCTATTCTGTATGAAATCCCTTAATCTGTAAATTAATCTTGTGAATAAGGTTCTCATTTACATTTGTGATAATTATTGTTAGAGAGCAAACATGTCTGCTGCTGCCTGTTTATACATACACATATATATACACACATGCTTTTTCATTATATATATACACACACGCGCGCACACATGCATACACACGCTATTTTACCTGGTTGATTTCTAATAGCAACTATTCTAACAGAAGTCTGGGAAGAGAAGAGGAAGGGACAGCTGAAGGAAGGCCAGGCCATCTCCTCACTGTAGAGCCCAGGGACAGTTCTCTGCATGCAGATTAACCCTCAGGAAGTGCAGGAGCACTGTATTTCCCCTCCGAACCTTCAGACAGGCATTGCATGTCCCTACAGACTGCACCCTCTCGGGAGAAATCCAAGACTGCTAAAAATTAAAATCCTGCTTGGATGCCACAAGATGTTCTGCTCCGCGCTGTAGTTTTACATAAGAAACACCTAAAAGAGCACTTATTTTGTCTGTCTTTAAGCAACGGTCTCATAGGAAAATTCAACATGTAGAAGCTCGGTGGAGATGATGAGACCAACTGCCAGTCCAGCATGGGGCTCTAAGAAGGCATGTATACCATGAGACACAAGAGGGTTTTGAACTCCAAGCAGTGAAGAAACATTAAGAGGCAATGTATTTTAAAATACACCCCTGCCAGACTACTGCAAACACCTCAGAATGGCCCAGACACACAGCACCCTCAGAGAAGGAACAAAATGGGTTCAAGGACAAAGCAGCGGTCAGTTAAACCCTATAAAAACCCAAATCAGCAGTCACCACAGAAAGCAGGTATTATAACATGGACTCCTCTGTCCACAAGGTACAGACCTGTGAAGAGACTCCTTACAGGGGACTGACACAGTGCCTGGCTCGAGCTCCTCTGGCTGAGGAGAAGACAGCACAGCAGCCCCGCACTGGGAAATGGCCTCCCTGAAACCGCCCTGTTCCCTTGCCCAGCTTTCCAGAGGTGGAGCAGAAGGGAGGCTCAGTGCACAACCCAGCACTCTTTGGGGTTTGGGGGTTTATGGTGTGGGAAGGAAACCTTCGGTACCTGCTGTCCTAGGAACAGAAGATCCTCCATGAGCCTTGAAGTCAGTGCAGGAGTCCTCGCAGCACATCACCGGCTCAGAGCAGAACTTGGTGTCTGGGGAGGAGAGAGTTTGGCAGAACAAGGAACTATGTGGGGAGCGGAGTGAGGAAACCCTCTGTTGCAATGGAGGAAGAAGGTCAGCTGTGCTTAGCCAAGGTTATCTGGCAAAGACCTAGTGAGGAGGGCTTAGCTCAGTTTGCAAACCCTAGCCTTGCGAACAGCACAAACATATTCCACACACTATACAGTCCCATCATAAATGACTTGAATCAGCCCATAAGCCTTCAATAACCTCTTTCCTACTCACTTTAAGCCAAAGAATATGACAAACATCCCCATTCACACATCTTGCCACTGCCATCCTAAGGTGTCTCTTTAAAGCACATCCCCGCCTCACCCAGGCCAGCAGTGGATGTAATTTTCCCCCAGCTTTTCTCTTTCTCTTTATCTGCCCAACTCTTCTATTAGTAAGTTAATCACCAGTGCTGAGCATGTGTCCCTTCAGAGAACCACACTGTGTTCTGTAGGTACTGTTATCTCTATTTTGCACAAGGAGAAGCCAGAGCCTGTTCCGAGGAAACATTTGAAAAGCTTCTAAATTACTGTGGAGCTGAAGTAACTTCCAAAAGAGAAATGGATGCTCCAGAGTTGGAGTCAGCCTTGCACATCCTTCAGTCACATCTCAAAATGAAACACAGCCTCAATTCACTTAAGGTGAGGTCCTCAAAGCCACAGAGGTACCTAATACCTAAGGAGTATTGCAGCAGAAACGACCTCCATGTTTAAGACAGGGCTAAACGAGCCATGACCTCTCCCCTCCTCCAAGAACATAACTGATTAGGTGGCTAGCAGTCCACAGGAGCCCATCTTTTCTCCAAAAGAAGGTATTTGGGTACCTCAAGCTTTTCTTCCTCCATGCTGAGATCCAACCATGTTGGCCAAGCTGAACCTGTTAGCACTGACACCCATGAAAGCCCAGTTGTGTTGGGAAGCTGTGAGCACATCTAACGCTCCTCAACACAGCTCTGGCATCAGTACATGGGAGCAGCCGCTCCAGCTTCTATTTAAAGATGTGGCTGGAGGAAGAGGGAGTGGTTGGGGTGGCACGAAAACAGCACCCGCTGCCAGGGCAAGGTGGTTGCAACCTCTCCCTATGGAGATGGGTGCTGGGTTTGGACTCTGCCTCCAGGGCCGGTTTTGATGTTTTAATGCAAAGCTTGTAGTCAGCAGCCTTGGGAATGCTGCCAGATACCTGCTCCCCGCCACCCTTCAGGGGAGGTCCCAGCCAGTACGCCACAGTCAGGCTCTCACTTGCTTCTCCTCTCCGGCTCTGCAAATCCTTCTCCGCGCCGTGGCACAACTTCAATAGGAAGGGCTGAGAGGTTGCCTACAGCCTGGGAAGGGACAGGTGGATTTGAATATCCCTTGGGAGAAGAAGGACCTAAACCCATGTTCGACCACTTCTGAGACGAGTATTATAACTATTAAGTTGTTATATGAAAACCACTGCACCAATCATTTGTATCTTAAGCAGCAAGCACAAGACTGCAAGGTGAGGCCTCAGCAGCATGGGCAGGTTTGACTCACTTGGCCAGGTTTGGAGCTAGAAAAGTGTGGGAGTCGCTCCTGGGATGCAGCGTGAGAGCTGGCACAGGGAGACAGGTGGGAATGGGATACCTAGGAGCCTAAGCAGGTATCAGGACAAGTATTGGGGAGGGAACAAGGTCCTGCAAACAAACCCTCTTAAGATTGCCAGAGATACATCAGTTCCCACTATCTGAAGTCCTAACCTTACTTTAGGGTTAAAATGTCAAGCTAAAGCCTCTTTTATCACCATCACAGTGCTTTTACCTTGAATATTTAAGTGTTTGTTTAAACCAAGCTTAAAGAAAACCTTGACTGTTAAGCAGATCATAAAACTCTCTGTAGTCCAATGGGCTATAGAAAGTTTCTGTGGCTTTACTAAGCAGTGTGTGCTTAGTTAGCTTCCTGCGCCGCCTTCATCCTCAAACTAAGAGTTTGAGGATGGAAAAATTTAGCTGCAAAAATTTAACTAAAGGGGTTTCTTGAAGGAATTTTTAAAGCAGCTGGTAGCCAATGTGGTTTATCACAAACCAACACAACAAAGCAACAGCCAGCTTTATGTTTAATTGTTAGAAAAGAGTATGTAATTAAAGAGCAAGTCTATACGTGTGTTTTTAAATACTGTGAGCCCGAATTTCTTCAATTTTGCTGTTTCTTCCAATTCTTTAAATATGCATTTGAAAGAAGCGGAAGGACGGGTAGCACTATTTGGAAGTTGCAAATAAGTCTTTTGAGAAAATAAATACATTTTCATCTCTCTGAAACACACCAACCATAGAAATAGGAGGTGTGCGGTAGAAAAGCGGCTCTTTTTAACAAAACAGGAGGTATTTAGAGAAGTTATCTCCGCAAGTAGGGATAGAAGAGTAGAGTGAGTAAATGGAAATACCTGCAATTCATTTTAGACATTTGGCAAGGCAATTCTGTGGGTAAAGGTGCGCAAGAGCTCCAGCATTTGTTTCAGGCCCATTCAGAAATACAATTTGACACAAGGTTTTGATTTAGATTTCAGACTCATGTCGGCGGCACAGTCATCAGTTTATCCAAGAGCACCAGAAGTGAACAAAAAACGCCACTGAACTTCCTCCTTTAAAATAAGAAGAGGAGAGCTCAAATCCCGCACTGTTCCATGCTAATTCTTCAGAAAGAATTTCCCACTCAGCAAGGTGAGAATTGAAAAATCTCTGCCAAGGAAAACAACTTCATCACTACCCCCCCCCCCACCCCCCAGCTCTGAAGACGCTGCTGGTGGAATCTGATATCCTGTATCTAGAGCATCAGGAAGTGTTTGGGAGACTGGTGCTAGGGAAAAGTACAGTTGAACAGAGATCAAGGTCCTTGAAGCTCTTTTTTATTCTAAGAAAAACGGGAGAGGATCCTGCATTTTTAGAAGCCTGAGCATAAGGACACAAACTCAGCTTCTGGTGCCTTCCAGCCAAGCACCTGTCAGCTATAGAAGAAATACCCTACAGTTGTGTCTCCACTGATTGCCACAGCTGCTTTTTCAGCATTTGCAATCTTGTGGGAGCACTACAAAGCTTAACATTGCTTCTGTCATTTGGAGAGCAATGCTGGCCAGCCCTGTTTGCACTACCACATTATAGTTAAATAACCAAAAGTTAATTATACCACATGCCAATACACACTGCAGTCTTACCAGCCACAAATCAGGGTCAGGTTAATGCTTTTATAACTAGTACCCTCTCTAAATATGCTCAACTTGGATGAACTGTACCCTCTGTATTTTCGAGAACGATTGCCCATATGTGTTTTGCCGGATGGATGCACACCCCATAGGGCACACCTGAGCTTAGATATTTTTTCCTCACAGAACACCAAGGTGCAGATCAGCGCACCCCTGACACCCATATGGCTACTGTAGGATCTGTGGTTTATGTTCTGCTCCAAAAGAGAATCCAGACTTCAGAAATACCTGCAACACCATCTTCACCTGAATCCCACTAAGAGGGATGCCATTGCCCCCCAGGAGGAGATCAGCTCTTCCAGCATGGCCGGCTATCCAAATCCATAGCTGGTGCTACCACCACCATCCCCTTACCCAGTGGCAAGCCCTGTATCCTCTGTCCTCTTTCAGATCTCAGTCAAGACTTTTGGATGCAGAGCTCAACAACTCTAAGAAGCAGAAACTCCCAATTAATGCTAAAAAGACAGCTTCTAGTCAGATACAAGTTGTATCCCTAGACGAAAACAGGGCAGTTCATCAGGAGGAGAGTCTGGCCTCTGAAATAAATGCATCAAAATCCAAATTCTGTATTATTTTATTTTCATTTTATCCAAATCCAGAACTTAATTATGAACTCTTCTCTCCCAGTGATTCTCATACAACCATCTGTGAACAGTAAGATCAAGAATTTGCTCTGCACCTTTCTTCCTCTAATGAGGACTATGACAAACAGCAGAGATATCAGACAGTTGACATGCTTACCTATCCCCATATATCCTACAGATGTACAGTTGCCCAAAGTCTCACGAATTTCCCTTTCCTGATGTCAAAACAGATATGAAAAAGGATTTTCACAAACATGAAAGAGAGAGGGAAGGGAAAGTGGGGCTGCTTTTCAGGTGGATGCAATAGATAAGTCAGATGCAATCCAAACAATAAGCTTTAAAAAGTACTTTTAGAATCTAGCTCAGTTTTCAGCATGAATGACACTGCAGAGGAAAGGGGGAAACATACAATTGGTGGCATGAACAAAAAAAGTAGGACAGCTATCTACTGATGTATAAGCAGAGCTGAACAAGCTTAATGCATTCAAATCAGAGACCAGACAATTCTGTGGCAACGTTTGAGAAATTCATGGAAAAGCTGTATGCCATGGGGCCAGCAGTGGTAGAGGACTGGACACGGTGACCCCAGGCATCATTTCCAAGCCTATGCTGAAAAGTTCTCTAGGCACAGAAACCCTTCTGTATCTATGATCAGTTTTCTGTGTAGTATTTTTACTTCTACTGTATTCAAGGCACAGTTACCGCACTGTGCAACACTTGGGCACGTTGTGCATTTACACATAGGTCTAATCTTTTGACTTCTTTTAAGTTTCCATTCAAGTCTTTAACATCCTGTTTATCTTCTTAATCACTACTAAGGATTAAGCTGATATTTTCCACGAGCTATCGCAATGACACCAAGATACTTTTCCCGAGCAGTTACATCTCTGTGGATGCACAGGTATGGTTCTTTTCCCCTTGGGCATTGTTTTGCAGTTATCTAGAGTGGGTGAGAAAATGGAGAAGAGTATTCACAGCCAGGTTTAATGTTAGCTACCTTCAAAATTCTATAGGTGAAGGTTGCCCTCTCTCCTTTCTTTCTAAAGCAGTAGCAGATAATTTAACAGTAGAGATACCAACAGAGACTCTTGCAGCCTGATGACTGTCCAGCGACTGGAAAATGCATGATTCCATTACTAACCTCTGTTCCATTACCTTCAAGTAATTAGGACCATAACCAGTTCAAAACTACAGGAACATTTTCCCTTTTGGTTCCTGAGAATTTAAAGGGTTCAATGGCTATTGGTAAGGGACCTGAGAAATCCAGCTATACATTACTGACCCAACCAATTCTTCCCAGGGGCTGCTGCGCTTCAAAGCACACGGATTTGTGACAACTTCCTTCTACAAAATCCATTTTGACATTTATCCAATTTATCACATTTACAAATTCAAGTCTTTATTTTAGTTTCCATATATTTCCCCCAGGTAGTCTAGATTGCATGCATAGCCCCTTAAACTTCTATCATAGCTGCAATTTTCACTTCAATTATTTAATTCATACCAAGCAACACCATTAATTCAGCAATTCCACATTTGGCACTCTTTGGTGGCTACCATGGCTAACAACTATTTTTATCAATACTATTATGCATTTTATCCAATTGTTCTAAACCTGTTCTTCTGATACTTCAATTTAAAACATGACTTTAGATGCTTTCAGATACCAAAATACTCCAGAAGAGAAGGCTCCCTGAGATCCTTTATAATGAACAGCAAAGCAAAGATTTATTTAGCCTTGCAGTAACAGCACTATGTACTTTGAGTGTTCTTATTACACTGCAATTGCCTATCAAGCTTGCTGGTGGACAGGCTTCCTTCTCTTCATGTGTTTGAAGGGCTTTTCTCATTGTTTCTGTGAATTTAGCACGTTGTTCCTCAAAATTGATTTTACCTGCCTTGTTTAACTTGCCTTATTTAATTTTGATGTATGTTCTTCTCTATTTTCACCATTCAAATATGACCTCCACTTTCTGAAAGATGCCTTTTCACTTCTAACATCTCTCTGCCCTTCCACTGAACAATACCAGCTTTTCAGAGTTCTCACGCTTTTAGCTGTTCCTTTGATCCACAACAATTGTAAGAATAATTCTAGCATTTATGTACTATACCTCTCGGAGATTTTTATGTGTGCCCAGGGACAAGCAAACTGAGTTTGTCCCGGTCACTGCACCAGCTCTGGGGTTAAAGCCAGTGTTGTCTTTTTCAATTTACATAGGTTATTTTCACATCCATACATTGCTTTCCCTGTTGTTTCTCACACTAGCATCTTTCTCCTTTATTTCTGATCTTATGTTTAGTGTCATTGGTATTCTCCATTTACTTCTGCAGAGAAAGACCTTTCCTCCCCTTGTACTTCCTTGAGTACTCTCTTGATAAAAAGTGTCTCGAACAAATACATGTCTCTCCTCCAAATGCAATTGCTCCATTTGCCAAGACAAGAGTTCATATTTCCAAATCAGAGCCCTCTGGTTTTCTCGGCCAGCATTTCAGTAAGGAGAATTTTCCAGACAGTTTCAGGACCATGTTTCAGCCATCACTTTGCAACGATGCTAATTATCAATGCAATCAACACCAATATCAACACTGCCACCTCCACATCTCTCTGAGATAAGAAATGCCTTCCTTCAGCCTCATTTGTTCTATGTCTCCCCACAGGAGCATTGGATTCCCTGGAAGGGCAGTTTCTTCACATGTCCAGGATAGTTTGGATGACAAGTCTGAGAAGATCAGCTTCTGTAATGTTTCCTAAAACCCACTGTGAGGAGGATCACTGACACAGATGGCTGATTTTCATCCAGGAGATTCCAGCATCGTTCCACTCTCTCATGCAGTTATTAGGATTTCATTTCCTTCTGGAGCCTCAAGGGAAATTTCATAATCAGCACACCTGGTACGTGTAGTATAAATAATTAAGGGGATGCCCTCTCTAACGATCTATGCAAAAAGGCTGTTCTGCTGTAAGAAATGGCCTGGATCATAATCCTATCAGAAGAATGAATTACAGTTTTAAGACCCTCTCCATTTTCAGACTCAAAAAAGCCCTCATGAACATTTACTGAACTAGATGGGGTCAAGGCTCTACCTGATCTATAGAGGAACCTACTCCATCAGTATGAGTTATTTCAACATTATTCTTTCTACTCTGTCAGCACAGATGGTACTTTATCACCATTTTTCTATCCCAGAATATAATTTATTGTTTACCATAACAAAAAAATCATGACAGCAATTTGCCTTACAAACATAATAAGAAAAATATTTCATGTGACAAGTCTGGCAAAAAGACAGCACTATAGAAACTGGTTTGGTGATGAAAATCCTTAGAGCAAACTGGACTCCAACTCACAATGTCCTATGATTCCATGTTAAATAGGACAGAGATCATAAGAAGCCCTCCACACTTAGCTTTACCTGCTCGACAATTTGCAAGGGCAGTAGAGTTGTTACAGCCCAAGTTTTGGTCTTCTTTGGAGGTTTTCCCCCCAAGCACTAAAGTCTTCACAAACTGGACATTATAAGAAAGAGGAAATATATCGTTGCATTGCAGGACAGGTAAACCACATCTGATGGCTCACACTAACACGTTGGTAGCATCCACACAATTTTTATCTGAAAAGTTATTATGGGATTGACATTTTTGAGGACAAAGCCCCTTGGTAGCCGGACAAGGAGCATATATCGACAGACTTCTGCTTAAGTGCTTTATGTCTTCCTCTGCCTTACTAATCGAATCCTTTGCTTTGAGTCCTTCTTTCTGACACCTTTGATTAATTCCCTGCCTTAATCTGCATTTGATACTTACACAACAAATACCTCACTTGAAATACCTTTACTTTCTCCAAACCCAAACTGAAGTTTTACTTTGAAGCTTCTAAAAAAATTTCATCACATGAGGGTGCTTCGCTTTGTGCTGCCACATGTAACTGAAGGACTGCACAGTCGTGATGTGGAATCCAGCTTTGCAGATGAAAGAAAAACGGTTCCTTTAAATCTGCATCTTTGATATGTAACTGAACCAGATTCAAACCCTGAGATTTGCTCACCATCATTACTCCTTACGTTATCCAACGCATCAATTGGATACAGACAGTCAAATCAAGAAAATCAGCTTCTCAAAGGCTGAGTTATAATTTGATTATTTTTTTACAGCTAAAGAATTAATGAGTAGTTTATGACCAGAAGTTTAAATCTGACCTGACTAAAACCAAAGATATATGCAACATGTGTAAACATGCTCCCACACTTTCAACTTGCCCAGTTACCTTAGGTCCATCTAAGCACTTACACACTTTGCCAAAGCAATCAGATTTGAAAGTTCTATGACTAATTAAATCTATGGCTATGAGTGGGAGCTGACCATACTTAAATTCCACTTTTTCAATGGGTTATGAACCAAATCGTACTCATTACCAAAATTTCTCCCTTTCTAAAAGTCTGATACTACAACTGGAGCTGATTGGGCACCTTCTTAGACCTGTATGCTGCGTTAAGGGGACTCGGCTCCAGTGCATGAGCCCTCTAGAGCCAGAGCCTCCAGTCATAGCATGATAACGCATCACGGGATTAGAGTAACCTTCTTAAGACAAATAAAAATGACTCCTCCTTATCTTCCAAGTTCCTTTGTATTGATAACACCCAGAACCTTATCCCTCAGCTTAGAAAAAGTGAAGCAGGAAGCAGTTATCAAGGTGGAAGGATCCAGGCGTTCTATGACAAGATTCAGCATTCCATTTCAGTGCTGCCCTCTTCCTATCCTACCCAGATCATTAAGATGCTGATTAATGAAGCCAAAATTCAGAACCCTCAGCAAAAAGTGAGTTTCAGTTCAGAAAGGAGGACTTTGAGCATGTCTGGAGTGAAAAGCCCACTATAGTAAACCTTCACAAGCTGAGCAGTATTCTTTTCCTCTTTGAGAAGTGAATGTGTGGTTCAAAAGTCTCTGAAACCTGTACAACTTCCCTTTCTCCACCAGCACTCTTCATTCTGCGCTGGTGGAAGCTCACAAAACCACGCACCCTGCACCACCAAATAAATCAGCCTGTTCTACACTTATACACGTTCATAGTATTTGAGCCCACTCATACTAAACATGCTATAGCACTCCCGAGCCGCAGGGACTAAGGGGTTAATCCACTCACAGGCATACATTAAACCACACTGAGAGCATTCCACAGAAATACCACTCTGAGCCAGCAGCCCAGAAGGAATAGCTAACCTGACACATGTTCTGTCCAGGCAACAAATACACTTGGTTTTTAAACTCAGCATCAATAGGACACTTTGTGGGCCATTCAGGAACCCTTAGAAACCCGAGGGCATAGAAAATCAGCCATCGTATGGGCAGCTGCATGAAAAACAACAAACTGGAACTCAGTTTATGCAGCATTAGCTGTGAAAGTTGTATTTTGCTGTAAGCAGACTCATTGTGAGTACCACCTGTTTAAAAGGCAAAGTATTTCCTCATTCATTTTAAAAGCTGCAGCTCTGCCCCCACTCCTCTTGGCATATGCCATATGGACGCACACTTACAGGAGAATAAAGAACCCACAGTTGTAAGGATCCCAGATATCGGTCTCTATCAGGATATATAAACCAGCAGCTTTAGCAGTCTCTCAAGGGTTTGCTGTAAAAGCAATTGGAACTGCAATTAACAACAGCACATCTTAGGATAGGGAAAGACTCCTAACTAGAAGCTAATTAGGAGGGCAAACACTGAAGCTTGTTAGCTGAGATGCTAATGAGAATTATACTTGAGTGGCAGCAGACTAGCTATTCAGAGGTAATTAGAAACCTCAGCTGATAGTATATTGCTCTTAAGAGCTTTCAAAACAACTGGAAATACTGTCCTGCAGCTAAGGATCCAGCGTGCCACATGGAGTGAATTCATGGGCATGGGGAACAGCCAGAAAATTACACCCAGGCAGCGGGGCAGTTTAACAGCATGTGAAAAAGGCAGAGAGGGGTTTTTAGGAGGTACGTGCCCTCCTGGGTTTTCTGCCACAGCTTTGGTTCCTCAGTGGCAAATCTGATGCTGTCATTTACACTGCCTGGCTAAAACAGCATCAGTTGCACAAGAGGGTGAGCTGCGCACCCTGAGCATCCGCCCCTGACTTGTGCAGAGCAGGACAAGGACCTGGCCTAGTTCAACAGCCCCTGACACCCTTCCTATCCCACCCACAGGGTCTCTCCAATCCCATCCATCCCAGCCCTCAGCACTCAGCCAGGGAAAGCTGCTGGTGTCAGCTCTGCCAGGGCTGTGTGCAAGTTGCTCTCACGGTGCCTCTGCCTTCCCAGGGCATGGGAGGGTTTTATTCTCCCCCTCTTTGAGCAGTGAGGAAGCAAAGAGTAAACTGAGGCGCTTCGAGGGGAAAACCTGTTAAATGTAACGTGGCTGCAACGGGGAGCATGAAGTGTGGCCTTACCTGGGCTGAGTTGCATGGCTGATTCCTGCTCTGAGCAGAGCCAGGGAGGCAAAGCAGAGGGGCTGCCTGTTTGAATGCTTCCTCTGTGTCTGATTGGAAGCCCAAGAGCCAGTCAGGGGCAGGGGAGAGGCTGCTAAACCCAAAGTAGGTTGCTTGTTTCAGGAAAAGATCGGATACTGGAGAACCTGCAGGCTGGTTTGCTGCATATTTGAACACACAAAAACCTTTGGGTGTCCCAGGGAACTGAAACTCGCTGGAAGAATCAAGGGGATTTTCAGTTTTGCCGAGGCCCTGTTTGCATTAAAACTTGCAGCGGTTTAAGCAAAACCTGGTTTTAATTCCAGTTATTGAAACCAATCGTAAAACCCATGTGGATACTCTTAAACAGATTCAGCTTTCCCAAAAGACAACCCAATGCAATGCAGACTTCAATTAAAGCACACAGAAGAGCACCGCAAACGGTTTGACATCAGTGTAATTAAATAGATTTCAAAGTTTGACTGTAGTTAAACAAATGTGACTTTTAATGCAGATGTGACCTAGCAGCCACTGGCTGATGGCGTGTGAGGGACGGGAACTTTGCATACTGAAACCTCCCTGGGAGGGAATATGTGTAAGTACACCCTTCACATGAGCAGTGTCTGCAGTGGAAAGTGTGTGAAAGTACAAAGAATTTAGAGTAGACACTAACACAGCTACAGCCCATAAATCTGTCTCTTAAAGGAAAAAAGCTCTGGGTGCGTAAGCAGTACTCCGAAGGGACAAATGTACTTCATTGAAGCTTTGGGAACCATGGTTGTCACTGATGTTTTTGAAGCAGGAGCCCCGGATTGTGGTTATTCAGGTTTAACAGGGCCCGTAAGTGCTGACTGCTGCTGGGGGCAAAATTCCCCGAACACCAAATTGATGTAGCTCTGGGCTTGACCAGCTGCAGCTCCCTGGAGAATCCTCCCAGCCACCAGCCATACACCTCCCTGGGCTCAGCAGGCAGCAGCCCGCTGGTGACCAGGACACTATGGTGGGTTTGACCAAGCCATTTCCCAAAGCCAAACTCACCCATGGCTGGTGCCTGTGGTCCCCTGGCTCAGGACCTTGCACAGCCCCTCCGCGCTCAGTGTTAAGTGTCCTGAGCTGCTTGGCAGCTCAAACCAGGCTAAATAAAGGAAACAGAAAAGATTTAAATGCAAATAACATGTATTAATGCTGCATGAAAGATTTACTAGTGGGGAACTAAGGGTATAAAGAGCGATACCTCTCTGACAGTCCTAGCAAACTGCTCTCAAGCTGGCACAGGTCCCAGGTACAACCTAGCCAGCACAGAAGAGAAATGAAAGGCAGCTGACATCCTCTCCTTCACATGGCTTATTCCCTCCCTCTCCCCATTCTTAGTACTCACGGTAGATTTTCACCCTATGAAAGATTTTAATGGAAACAACCAGAGCTGCAGCCCCAACTGGGAGCAAACCAGAGAAAGGCTCTGGTGTTTCCAGGTTTGCATTGCTGACTGCAAGCAGGTACAGCCATAGGCCCAGGTGGGCAGGGCTCAGTTCTGTGTCTGCCCTCCCTCCATGACCATCCCAGTGCCTGCAGTGGAAGACTGGGACACTGGCATCAGACACAGCATCACCTTCAGGACACAATATCTCCAAGGAGTGCTGGACAGTAATTCCAGTGCCTGAGCTGACAACGGAAAGTATGTGCCTGCACTTAAGAGGTCAGTTCAGCCAAGACTGAGCCTTTCTATCTACTGCTGCATATTGGCTCATCGAGAGCAATCAGTCTACAAGGGAACAAAAGGGTCACCCATCTCCGAAACAAAAGGTACCTGGGAATGCTCACTAAACTTGACTTTCACCTGATGAACTTCAGCCGTTCACTTCTGCACCTTCCTAATATAATTCTTCAGTTTCTCAAGCTCCTTATCCGAACTAATACCTGGTGCCCAGTACACACACTTGGACATGCAGTTGGCCACGGCACAAGTTAAGCTAGACAAGCAACACCCCACATAGCTCAGTGTGCCAGTTTCTCAGTCCCTCCTGAATCCCTGACAGGCATTGTGGTGAGAGCACCTTTAACACGCTGCGCTGACATCGCACTGTATTGTATTTGTTTGGGGAAAAAATCAAAGATCTGGGACTAAACCTACTGTTTGCTCATGCCAATACACATATAGGCATGAGCCAATGGTAGTACACATTCAGGGATGCCTACAGTAATAATCCAGTGATAGAGGATATATATACACATACACACAAGCATGTAGAAAAGCAGAAACTCTTGTGGCTGGAACCAGAGATCGAAGCACCATATTCATCCTGCCATGCTCAGGACATACTCCGTTAGCTCTGAGCACTTTGCTTCCCAGAGCAAGGAGTCTTCTGATGGTGTCCTTCAGCCTCTGGGAAAACTACAGCAACACTGGGTTCTCTGAACGCTCTTTACTGCCTTGCTGAGCAATCTTTATTCTCCTCAGACACTCCTCAAGTGCAACAGTTCCTGGCTCTCATCTTCCCTCTGCAGGGATAAAGGTACAACTCTATCCCTGAATTTCAGCTATTATCTTCCCTGACTGCGCCTGTCTTTGAGGAGTGCGAGCTCCACTCTGGCTCACACACAGCATCCAGCTCCACAAGAGCCCAGTTTTCCTTTCATGTAGGTGATCTCCCACTGCAGCAGCATCGGCTTCCCCTGCGGAGTCCTCCTCCACACCAGCCCTTCCTTCTCTCCAGCCCACACTGCAAACCTGCAGCCAAATGGCACAGTCTGTTGCAGATTTCACCTCTTTTTCTCCCCCCAGAGCCAGGCTGTGCCAGGCTTGCATGGCAGCTCCCTGGGGATCAGTACTTTAGCTCTGCAGGACACTCTACCCCAAGTCTTGGAGCAGTTTGAATGCTACGTAGCTCCAAGCAGCTACCTGCTGTCTCTCAAGGCTTCATGTGCCCAGGGGAAGGTCCTTGGCTTGGGAAGTATTGGTGGGTTTATCGAGGATTATTTCTGGGTTTTCCAATACTGGAGTTCCCACTAATGCCTCTGACTTTACTTTTCTTTCCCCCTAATTTGCAGCCTGATCTCTCACAACTGACATAATGCCCCACAATTGCAACACCGCACCTTTAATCTTAGCTCACTCACTGGTCCTCTTTTCCTTCAGGGAAGAAAAAGGGGAGGAAGAAAGAGTAGCATGGGGAGCAGAAGTCTCTTCTTTGTTGAAGCCTTTGGCCTCAGGTCAAGAAGGCTTTTCATGGGAAAGCCCTATGGCTCCCTGGAGAACTTGCACACTCTGCTGCTGCCTTCACCTCTGTGCCCTCTGAAGGCAGTGGCTGTATCTGTTTTCTGTGCTGCTTCCTTCCCTCTGCATTTACTCCTTGGTAACCAAGTACTGCCATCACATTCCGTATGATGACTAAAGGAACTTTCAGCCTAAAGGAACTCATGAATCCATGATGCTGTTTTCCCTATTCTATGAACTATTTGGATTTGGTTTGTTTGGATATGTGTTACTAGAACAATTTGTCCATGGCTTAATATGGGTAGGTTTCTTCTTCCACTTCTGTTAAGCAGTCCTTCACTTCCTGTGTGACCTGTAACTCCAGCGCTCTTGATTTCCAAAACAGCCGGTGCGCTCTTTCCTTTGTCTTTACCATATCCCAGTCACACTGGGATTTTAATTTGGCTTGCCTTGCTGCAAGCTTCTCTGCTCTCACATCAGGCTGAGGAGGTTTCTGTGCTCCACATGTTCATCACTGCATCCCTGCCCACTGCTGTCTGCAGGAGCCAAGCTGCTTTCCCCAAGCACACAGCGCTGCTCTGCCATTCACAAGCCATCTCATTGCTCTGCACTAGTCATACCTGTAAAATCACATTCCCTGAGTCACCACACTTGTGCCTCAATGCAGCGCTTTCCATCTCCCTGCATTTCTCCCATCTGCTGACTTCTCATTGCATTTTATCTCCTTCTCCTCCTCGTGTCTTGCCTTTGCACAGAGGTGCACTTCAAAAGGTGCTTTTCATTATGGCTCTGAGCTAGCTCATAAATCTTTGCTTGCTATTTCCTTTCCAGAAGTTTTCCATGTGTCCTGCAGGCTATGGGAGACGGACAGGGACATCAACGTGTTATATTGTGGGTAGAAGAAAGTTTGCTGTGCCCACACCTCACCAAAATAGCCCACAGCTGCATCAGTACAGAGCTCCACACCAGGACTTCTTGCCCTTGGCTCGATCCTACAAGAAGGGCAGCGCTTGCAGTGATCACTGGGCTCACATCTGCCCAGGTTACGGTTGCACAAACACTGTCAGCAAGGATCACTGCCAGTAGAGAGCTAACAAGGAGTTCAATATCCTCCAGCATTTTTGCTCCAGTTTTTATTCCTGTTAACCACTGCCAAGCTCACCCTTGATGGGCTGTGAACATCAGCCATCCCCCACAGCTTGGCCATGCAACTTGTTTTTCCTGATTCTCGGTAATGCTTGTCCATACTTTCCCTATCAAACCTCATTAGAGGATTCTTTCCTTTTTCTCCTTCGATTTTCAGAGATCGGATTTTTACCTGAGCTTGGCAAGTCCGTTCCTGTTCCCATCCTAACCCTGCTAGAGTGTGCATTGCTCATTACCCTTAATAACACATCTACTTGGTTTTGCTTCCCCTTTTTCCACATGCCTGGCAGTTCTGTAGCTTTCCTCCTGGGGGCTGCATAAAGCTCAGCTTCTGCACCATTCCTTTCCCTACCAGCCCGGCGACAAGCCTAGGAGCCCTCACCGTGCCCTCCATGCACAACCCAACTCCTGAGTTCTGGTTGCATCCATTTGCCACTACCAGCTCACATCTGCCACCGGGTGCAAGCACAAGGAGCTGCTGTGGAACAACTTGGCTTTATCACTTTGGCTTTCCTCAGCCACATCTGAAAGAAGGATTCTCCCTCTCCCGTACATCATCCTGTTGCAGCACCCCCTGGCAGAGTACTGTCATAAACCCATCTCTTTTGCCTGCAAGATATCACATACCCCAAAACCCCCAGTGAAGTACAGAGGTATCCGCTGGAATTTAAAGGCTCTGTATGCATTTAAGAACTAAATACCCATTTCACATTCAGACAAAAGGACAGGTGACAGAACCTGGCAGCAGCTCGGATATCGCTGCTTCTGCCCACTAAGGATGCATTTTTTCCCTGCTATTCTAAATATGTCTGCAGCTCAAAAATATTGCACAAGGAGGTTTATAATAATTGGAAGCTTTCATATCCCATCTGAAAAGGCTCCTTGAAACGGTTAGGAAATAAAACATCAAGGAAGATATTAGGGCTGCACCTTGCTCTTTCATCAGTGTATTTAGTTCACAATGCACATCAGGTGCCACAGGAACTGCTGTTCAAGGTTAAAGCAAGGTGCTTATGAAAGGGACAATTACTCTCTAGCGACAGATACGGAGAAGAAAGTCAAAGCTAAACCTGTGCGAGAGGAAAGGCAGGAGTGCTCAAAGTGAAGCAGCTACAAAGGCCTTTACCTCGGGAAGGGATCACTTCAGAACCTGGCTGCGAATTCAGGTTTCTATCCGCTGCTGACAGTTCCTCTCCCTCCCCGTGCCTGAAAGGCAGCAGCTGCGTGGGCTCGAGCAAGCCCCAGCACGGAGCAGACCTCTCCTTGGACAGCAGGTCCCTGTGGCTGGTGGGAGCCATGGGCAGCAGCAGGACACAGCTCACAGCTCCACTGAGGGGCTCTGCTTGGCTGGGCTGGACTGTTCCTATGGAACCCCCGGGATCAGCATCCTGGTTAGGTACTGAGAGCATAAGAAAAGCACGTTTTTGAGAGGAAAATGAGACCCAAAGCTCATGTCCATACAGTGCCAATTGGGTAAAGAATGGAGCACGACAAAATATTCAAACATCATTTTGGAGTTGGCATAAAACATATTTGAGGGCTCATAGTAACAGCCTTAATTTTTTATTTACTTATTGTGACATACCCTGATTTGCATTGCTGTTGGTCTCCAGAACCTTTGTACAGACCCAAAGTTCTCGCACGATGGAAGACCAGAGGAAAAGATGTCTCATCACACTGTCCAGGAGCACGAGGTCAGCACACACGTGAATGCTAATGTTACCTTCTGGATTCTTGATAGCTTTTGACCATAGGACACTCGGTGAAACTTTCAACTTAGGCATGAATCCAGGTGGAGACATAAAATGTTCACATATTTTCCTCTACACAACTTGCAGAAATCTTGCACCAGAGCATTCTTCTGAAAAAAATCACTCTTTAAATTCCCTTTCACCAATGCTGGAGCCAGAAAGCTTTGCGGAAAGAGCTGGGGACCTGGTGCACAAGTGAAACGTGAGGCATCAACCGGCTCTCATGGACCTGCTCGCTGCGAGGGAAGAGCAAACAGAGAGCACTTCATGGGCAAAACAATTCTCAGGGCTGCATTCAGCCCCAGTCCACACATAGGGCTGAGATGTAAAAGCTCAAGGACTTGACAAGACCAAATCTCACCACAGAAATAAGAATCTATCCCTTTCCCCAAAAGCATTTTGGGCACGGGCTATCTTCATCTTACCAAAACCCTTTTCCAAATGATTTCTCTGAGATCAGGACCACTGAATGCTACCCAGTATTTAAATATTTAGGGATGAGCTGGGCAAGGCCAGGTCTTTACAACTGATCTCCAGTCAAGCTTTTTTTCCTAGGTTGGCCCTAGAGAAAAATGCAGCAATATGAAGAGATGCAACTGTAAAATTGTACAAAAAGCAGAAGAATTTACTTTCTTGAATGTCAGGAGAGGAAAAAACCCCACACTTGCTTTCCTCAGCTAGATGAAAGGCACCAGTGCATAAAGGATAGCTCAGGATGACTCTGAAGTAGTAATTTACAGGGAAAAGGGTAGTTCAAAGAACAAATAAAGTATTAATAAATGAAGTATGCAGTTTCAAGTTCTGCAACCGTCCTTCATCTTGCCATCATGGCTCACTAAAAATGCATTTCCTTTCCTTGCTGCTTTGTGAACACCCATGGAGGGAACGCAAAAGCTGGAAGCAAATTGGACAAATGCTCTTGAACCTTGAACAACAGGCAGGAAACATCTTCAGGCACAAGATGTGGACACAGCCACTGAAGATGAAGATGATGATGCTTCCTATCGCTCCTTTGTCCCTGGGCTGTACCTTGCAGCCATAGGAAGCTATTTTTCTGCCCTCTCATCAGCTCGAAGGCTCAAGCCCCTTTCTCAAAGGCTTTCAACCTGGCTCTGTCCTACAATGCCCCTGCAAGTGTTCTAGGTGTCTCTCCGTCCTTGGTGCACCAGAGCTGTTTGGTCTCAAGGGAGAAGATACCAACTTCAAGGTCCACAAACTGCCTTGACCACCCATCTATCCACATGAAGGTTGCACAAAGGAGAAGTAATGATACACAACAGAAAGCAATGACACATGCAACTGCTTGGGGTTGGGATCATCTTTTGTAAGAAACAAACACTGATACTTTTCCCAGTCCGTAACTGGCCACCTGCAGACAAAAAGGTCCTCCTATAGAACACACACTGGGCTGCTGCAGAGAATCCTATCACTGCTTCCTGCATCATGTCCTGGAACACTAGAGCAGAAAAGCACAAAAGAGGGAACACATCAGACAACCCTCATCACTTGGTCATCTGTCATTTTGGGGTAAATTCCTGTTTACGGTCCTCAGCTTCCACAGTTACTCTGTCTACATGAGATTTCGTCGCCAGTAAAGTATGTTGCATACACATGTAATAATAAATTTGCTCCCCTGTTCTATTTTCTCTATTTAATCCAGCTACAGAGTTGTTTGCAATTTAATCATCATTAATTTGGGACTGGCATTTATGTTTCAGCTACAGTTAATGCAGTCAAACCGAGAACAAAGCAGCCACTACAAAGGAGAGCCAGGTCTCACTAAGTTGTTAATAATTAATAACCACTTCCACGATATTTAATCCATCAGCAAAAATGCAAAGGAGCTTTAAGCCCCATCAATCTCATTGCAACAAACTGAGTCCCTCATAGCTTCACCAGTACATATGGTCTAGTAATCTTTTCAAGCGCAACCTGATAGCTCAACATGACTCCTTACAACACTCCATCATCACCAGTTTGGATTTTTATGGATCTAAGGAACAGATTTGTTTAATGCTATCATCTGAGACAGCTCAACTTGAATCAGACCAACTTTACTGTACTTCTCCTATGCAATGATACTCTCAAACCCCACAACAGGCCAGCGGTAGAACTGGAAAATTAACTTGTCAGCATAATGTAAGACTCTGATACCATTGATAATGTAACCTTGTCCCAAATAACTTTTTCTGAAGCAGCAGCTTCCTTTCACTTCTGCTGTCAGCGCTGCCTGCAGATCACATTTCTCAGCTTTCTACAACATGATCAGATCACACTGCAATGGAAATGGGTATTATCTACAAGCTCACATTTAAGTAACTCTGCAGCATATAAATAAGTTGCTTAAGTGAACACAGCACCACAAAAGCAGTAAGGAAGCAGAAGTACAGATAGAAATGTCATTTGTGAAAGCATTTGATTTTGGTACTGGTGAAGATCAATGGCAGAACAATCAGATTGTTACATTAAGTCTTAAAAAGCTGCAGATTTATTCAGTCCCCTTCTTAAGATTAATTTCTTCAGAACCCACAGTTCATTCACAAATTCCAGGTACTCTGGATCACTGAAGTCTATTCTTCTGCTACTTAGTCACATACCAATCCACTGATGACATATAACTTTGATTTTAAAGCATTAGCCAGTTAGAATATTGATTCTACTGGTCAGGACAGAGGAAAGAAAGAATGCTCCATCCCTGGTGGTGTTCAAGGCCAGGCTGGACAGAGCCTTGGGTGACATGGTTTAGCAGGAGGTGTCCGTGCCCATGGCAGGGGGGGTGGAACTGGATGATCTTAAGGTCCTTTCCAAAACTAACTATTCTATGATTCTATGAATAAGCTTAATCCACATTACTAAGATATGTAAGGATAAGATGCCTCAAAAGCATTTAAAAATACCTCCTGGCTCTTCAGTATCAGTGATCATTTAAAACAGTGTTAGTTTGAAGCAGTTACAAAGGCAAAGAAAAATGAGGATAAACAAAGTATAATTAAAAGAATATCTGCCCAAACTTGCCTGAAACAGAAGTTCAAGATTGCTATATTTTCGTGGATGTTAAATCAAATGCCAAGGATGGTATTTGAAATGTCAACTTTAACAAGGCTTATCAAGAAAAGTTAAGTTTGCAAGTTTTACACTTGCATTTCCATTGGACAACTTCAATCCTAGAGCCATCTAACAGCAAGACAGGGATGAAAACACACTTACTGCCGCTTCCTCAAGGGGAGAAAAATGTAGAAAAGATGTATTTAAGATTCTCACTTGGGGCCAGGACATTTGGGGAACACCAATATGAAGTTTGACAGTGCATGTAATTCAAGATGAGCTAGATTAGTAAAAACACACTATTTAAATGGTCTGACTTAATCTGGCTGACAACTCTGTAGGCACCTGGGGCACGGTCAAACCCAGCCCTCAGGGATGCATTTTGCTTGGAGCCCAAACACTGCAGCCTGGCTGAAAGAACTCCAAAATGTAAATAATGAGGTGAAACAATCAGGTTGCACTCGATCAGAATCTACCCATGACATCTGCAGTCTGAAGGGTATGAAAACAGCACCTGGGGTGAGGATTACTCTGCCATGCCTGGATGTATGGGAAAGAACAGAAACAAAATTAAGGCAGAATTACGGCTGCAATAGAAGAGCAGGAGAAGTTTTGGCTCAGAAGATATCGTTCTATAGACTGCATAAACTCTTTCATGTTCCTACTTCTAACTTTATAGCAAACCTACAAGTTACAAATCTTTTCATCTCTTCAGTTATGCAAAACTTACAGTATAATTAACAGTATAATTCTACAAGCAATCAAAGCTTTTTGTCTTGTAACCAGGGTGGATCCAAGCCAACTCCAAAATGATGGCTGCAATACAGCTGCACTGAGTAAAAAGAAGAAACAAAACAATACCTACATGGGACATGAGAGGCAGTGGGAAAGTAGAAGAGTTAAGGTTAGAAAGTATAGTCTAAGTGCAGTGCTTCATGTCCTTGTGCCTGCAATTCATCTTTCGGGGTAACCTTTCCAAAAACTAAATGGGTATTCTTCTCTGAGTGACAAAGATGAAGACTTTATTATTCAAACAAGCCTTGAACTCTGAAGACAAAGAACTCACCACAGTACAGCTCTGTCCCTCGGCTCTGCGGCTAAGAGGTGAAAAGAGTGGCTGCTCATTCACCACTAATGCTGACAAGGAAAAACAAGATGTACAGAAGTTAGTGACTGAGAAGGAAACCAGCACGTGCTTTGTGCATCGAGCTACTGCTTTAAAGTTTATGCCAGCACTTCCAGAGAACAGCCAAGCGCCGCAAAGTTAATCAAAACAAGACGTCTCTGAGCAGTTGAGCACTGCAAGAGATCCTCCAGTGTTCGGCAGCAGGACCACCCAGAAATGCCTTTTACGATGTGAGGCTAACAGCTGGGAAACCAAGCTTCGGCAAGTTACACCACTGCTTCTCCTCCCTTGTAACAGTATCCTCCCCGCCAGGACCGCTGCAGATAAATACACCCGCACTCACAAATACAGCTGCACACTTAAGATTTTGCCTTTTCTGATCTCATTTAAATGCCACAGAAGTTTTGGCAAGCGTGACTATTAGCTACAAGTAAAAGCTAAACTGTGGTACTTCTTTGCTAATTGCAAGCAGCACTGTGATTGCGGAGCACACCTACACTTGCAGGGTTTGAGTATTCTTGCATATAGCTGAACTCAACAGGTACTGGGGGAGAAACTATAGTGAGAATGCATTGAGACCTAGAAATAACCAGAAGAAAATCACTTACAGTAATAGTTATATTTTATTTTCTCTTTTAGTTTCAATGTGCAGTATTTCCAGCATTTTTTCTTTTTTAAACTTAAACATACATCTAAAATTATATGCTTTCCTTTTTCCTTTCAGTACAATTGCTTTTGGGTGGGGGCTCCAAGCTTTTGCTAATCATTGCCCTCAAACTATACAAGACACCACCACAGGGTGCGTTACCTTTCCCTTTTCAGGTTGATCCAACTCGATGGTATGCATACACAGACTGATGGGAATGATAAGCTCACACAAAATGCACATGACAAAAAGCAGCACATGCTTCACAAATGCTCTGCAGCATTTATACCCAGTTAACTTGAATACAGCTTAAACTTGACATAGAAGCTCTCCTGGGTATGAGTGTGAGATTCTCAAGATTTTCAATGGATACTTGAAGGTAACATGCACGAAGAGTTCACCTGAAATCTCAGTATTAGGTTAAATTAGCATATTGGACTTCCCCAAAGGTTTGCTACATTGCTTACTCTAGTTCTTACTGCAGCTTGCTTTCACGTTAAAAGAATTCAACTACCCCAAAACTACCAAAGTACTTTGCTCTCTTGCAACTTCCATCAAGCATATCCACCCTTATAACCAAAACGGTTTCAAAAGTAGAAGAGCAAAGCACCTACCATTGTCACTTTGTTGATTTCTACCTTTTGTAGAAAGTTTAGTTGGAATTGTACATGGAAGAAGTTTGCTTTATGCAATGAATGTACTTTAATCTTTTTTGCCCCTTTTTCTCCCACCCCATCCCATTCAACCACTGGGTAAGATCCCAAATGACCAAATTTCATTAAACTGCTTATTGCTATGTTTATTGCTCATTACACCCTAAAACTTATTTTATTTAGGAAGCACAAATGCTTAGCCGTGACAGCTCCACAAAATCTTAAGACAAACCAGGTCTGCTGCTCTTGGAGAACTGTCTTTGCAGTGTTTTTGACACAACCTCCTTATCTGCTATATGAAGTTAACAGCCATTTAAAGAGGAGAATGGTGAGACAGAATGCTCTTAAGGCAAGTCTACTAAATACCAACAAATTACTTTTATCCCAGAAGGTTCCACTTGTTCCCCACGTCTTTTAATCTAAATCTGTTCATTCATTACTCAGTGCTTTAGGAATGTTGCTGGTGGTTAAGAAACAAGCAACATCTTGGTGCTGAGAAGGCGCTCTTACCAAAGCAAAAAGTAATACACAATCACATGGATGCTTTAGGCAAGAAATGACATCTAAGTATACACTTTAGTGAAGATTTATATAAACTCACATTCAGTTTCAACTGGCAAAGAGCATAAATAGTAAAGAACGTACTCTGAACCCTGCAAATAAGAACTGGTTTACAACTAGTTGCAGTTTCCAACTCCTCAACTCCTGCACTCACTGCAAGGAAGGGGGCATGCTGAAATGAAATGCAATCAAACTATTTAATGGGCCAGTAGATAGCTGGCCCAAAAACTATTTATAAAACATTGGCTAGCATACAGTGTTCTTGAAGGAGGGCCATGTTATGGATTTGGTAAAGTAGACTGACAACTGAATTGTAAATGAAGTTTTAAACATTAATCTGTCTTAAGTATGCTCCCAATCATGCCATACCTCTAATCTTGGAAGGTGGTAAAGAAGCCAGTTCCACTACAAAGCACATTAAAGAAACTGTTTGCTTTGGTTAGCCAGGACACCAAATGTAAGCCTTAAGCCCAAAAGAATTTCTATGCTGTTCTCAATGAAAAAAACAGCTTTATTTTCAGAATCAGCTTATTTCTCAGTGGCCACTGTTTTGCCATTACTGTGCCCATCGTATACCTCTTGGCTCTTGTCACTAGAAGCAGGAGTGATTTTAAATAGTATTTCACTCCAAGAGAAGTGAGGGTGGGGAAAGCGTGTCTAGAAAGTAGACAGGAAAGTGTGCGGCAGGTGAAATGTCAGATCTGAAGCACTATGTGTGTGTTTCCACACTAGGAAGACCTTTAAGTTACATTCCTTCAGGTCACTGAGAATATCCTAAGAGGAGGTGCCCCTCTTTAGACGCTAAAGGACACATTTCTGGAGGTATACTATGACAAATCTCCAAGAGAGTTTTAAGCAGATGGAGTTTTTACTACCAGTGTATCTGTGTGAGATTATAACTGACTGCATCAGCTTTAAAGCTTGATTGACATAGGTAATGCAAATATTTGCTTGAAGGCCAGCAGCAGGCATTTGAGGAAAAGTCTGTTACATCTGATGTTTTTAACCCAGCCATGTTGACTGTTTAATTCACTGGTTGGAAAGATTCTATGACAAGTCCAAAATTGGTTTGGAAAGTTTTATGAAGGGTCTAGCTCCCGTTATCCCAAGGTAAAGTAACCAGCTATTCTGTGTTAATCATGAGGAGCTTAAAATGATGGAGAATTTAACAGTTTGTAACACAACAGATATTGTTAGATGGTGAGGATATGACAAACGATGCTTAAAAAATATATTAAAATCTATTTTAAATTTTGGAAAATAGCTTACAAAAATATCTTCACTTAAACTATATATCGTACAAAAACTGACTGGTGTGTGGGTTTACAGTACAAAACGATTATTGGTGGTTACAAAAGGGAAGAGTGATCCATACTACCCTTAATGAAAACACAGGGCATTATATCTCACTGCCTGGAATTAGTCTCTTATCAGAATTAAGATAATTTCCAATAGAACTCAAAAAAGCTTTCAAACAGTATCTATTTTATTAAACCTTTTTCTGAACACTCTTGTTCAGTTTCTTTTAAAAATCACCACAGTGCTGTAGCCCAAGAAAGAAAAGTAACCCAACTAAGGGCTGAAATAATTGCTCTAGATAGTAAGATCGGTAGAGAGCTAAATATAACAACTTCTACAGCTGTTTCTACTGCCCAAAATATCAGCTTCCTCTATCAGTGTCTAAAAGGAAGTGATACCAGCAGACAATTCCTTCGTAATTAATTTATGGGCAGAAGCAACAATTTTTGGTCTAGATTGTAATTAGTTTAAATACATGGGCTTAATAAATACAAATATACACATCTGTATACATTAAATGTTGTCACAGGTGTATAATTTCAAACATATACATTATATACAGAAATACATACAGTACATGCTCCTCCTGACAACACTATCTCAATTTTTCCAAGTGTCACCAAAAGGTGTGATAAGAAAATGAAGAGGTTAAATACAGGATGTGACTGAGAACCAAGGTATCATTTCTCTATAATTAAAAAATTAAAACAAATACAACTAAAGAGAAACCCTGTGCTAGATTTCCCCATATAATGCTTAGGAAATCAATGGGGTTCCCTGGGTGGTGAGTAAAAGCTAAATCTGGCCCTGTGTAGTGTCCTGAATTCATGACTATTTGTACTGTGTTTATGTCTACAACATTGTGTATACAACACGTAATAAAAGAGGTTGTGTAGTCTAACACCTTAGCCAGTCCCAAAGTAGACACAGCAGCCTTCTGACTCTTAACTGCTAGCACAAATGTGTTTATGTGGAAGTGGTCTGGATCCGGGTGACTCCATGGTCTCAGTTAGGAAAGGTCAAATGGTTACTGACTACTGGGGAGCTTGCACCATTTTGTCTCTTAAAACGCTGTGCAGTACGTAAGAGCAGTTTCTTAAGTATACAAAAGGCTGATCCAGAGTAACTAGTCCTCTTCTCTTACCATTATGTCTCAAAACAAAGGAATTCAAAAGAAGCTACCACAAAGAGGATCACAAAAATGCCTCCTTAGTACAGTCTCTCTAGACAAATTAAACCAACATATTCCAGTTTTAAAGCACTTTCAAGAAAAAGTGAGATGCAAAACAAGATGGAATCTGTACATTAAGATGGACTTCCAAAAGGAACACAAATTCAAGCACAAGGAAAAAAAAAAATAATGAGGACAATACAGATGTCAAGACATTCAGTAGCATGGCTTCTGTTCATCTCAAATTACAGCACAGCTCATGCACCACACATCTTACAATTTTACATACTGTACATGATATAGAAATATTTAAGTTAAAATTTCTTTGACTGATATACTGTACTCAAATTTTAAATCCTGAGAAGAAAAAAGCAAAAAGCGTGGTCACGTATGTGCACTATATCTCTGATATCACCAACACATACACCACAGGATATCAGAAAGTCCCGAGAGAGGAATTACATGCTGGAAGTGTAAATCATGAAAGCCATTTTCTCTTTTCCTTGTTTGGGAGAGACATTAGGAAACAATTTCTATTCTGTTCTACACAACAGTATATACAGGTACATAAAACTATGCAGTTTTCTAACGACTACAGCTTGCAATAACAGTCTTGATGTCAGTTTCTTACTGGCTGCACTACAGTGGCTTCAGCTGAACATTAGGAGGAAGAGTAATACCAGTTACCTTGCACGTAGTACTTGCTTGCATTTTACAGTTAGTAAGCGCGTCTCAGGGTCATCCCAAACACCTCTTGAAAAACATTGACATATTTCTTTCCACTCACAGGTCCCCAGTATCAACAACAACAAGAACTACACTAGACTTTTCAGGTGATTTCCAGTGCTGCAGAGCACTTGTCCATGCATTCTGGAAGTAAAAGTGACAGGTCCATGTTTATCACAAATGCAACCCCAGATACTTTCTTGATCTTGCATTCCTTGTAATTCACATCAGATTCCAACACTAGACATGCATTTCCATTACACATCAGGGTGTTCAACATGCTGTGACCTTGTGGACATTTTGCAAACAAGTTAGTAAGCGATGATATGGGGTTCCTGGAGATGCAACCACCTCAAACACCGACTGAAAGGCTCTCCGATCTAATTCTTCATCTATCTGATGTCGGTAGAAGTCTATGGCCACCAAACAGAAGATGTTAACATCTACTTGCTCTGATTTTCCCATTCTGCTGATAATATGTGGAAGACTGAAATGTAAGTTAAGGTCATATAATATGACAGAAGTTGCTTACCTTTTCGTATGGTAGTTTAAACACTCTTCAATAAAATGATGCATTTTTGAATTCACAAACAATACTGAAGTGCAAAATACTGTCACACAGCAATTAAACTGCTACTACAGAAATCCTATTACTTCATTAATTTCATGCAATTTCTTGTCACCAGAAATTCTTTTTAATCTAGCAATAGTTTTCTTCATCCACTGGAGCAGAGTGCATTAGCACCAGTCACAACTGCTGATAGCCAAAGAGCACTGCTGAGATTGTCATTAGGAGGTTTCAAATACAACATACGGCCACTTTTTTTAGCTGGTCATGAAATGCAACAGTTATTTTCCTGCTTGTTTGGGGTTTTGATTGGTTTTAAATAAGCCCAACACTGATACCACCTATGTCTTTTGGCTGTTCCAACTTACTTGACTGATGTCATTCCACTGTCAAAGCTCACTGCAGTGCACCTCCCAGGGGATACTTGCAAACTACTTTGCATGTAGGGAATAATTTTAATTTGAGTTTGTTCTTTTTTCCTTTTTTCTTTAATATATTTTATCTTGCAGTGGGAATATAGAACAAAGCCTTTAAAGGTCACTGCAAAGCTCACTTCAAAGTAAGGACTTTTCCAATCATCTTGCATAGTCACAAGGAACAGATCTTGAAATAATTTCAGGTAACTGCATTATCATAATCTGTTTAGAGCTTCTCTTCCCCCCTCTCAAGCCTGAGGCACCAATGGCACAAAGTGATATATTCTTCCTCAAATCTGAGGCACCAAGAGCGCAGCGCTATACACCACTACAAAGTGCAGTAAATCTGCCTTTTTTTGTGTGTCAAACTTGTACTGTTATCCTTCAAGTCTACCAATGTGCTTTACAGAATAACGGTATTAGCCCAGAAATGGCACACATTCACCGCCTTTTTAGGATACATTGCTGAAATCCATTGACTGGTGGAAGCACTGACAAAAAAACAGGAAAGACTCCACATTGCCATTGCCACAGGTGTTCTTTGTGTGAAATTAGAGAGAGACAGCATCACCCAGTCACGGACCATTGAGGACTGTCCAGTGCTATGTAGTGTCTGGAATACCTGCAAAAATATTTTACACAGGAATAAAGACATGGTAGATGGACATTGGGAAGAGTTTAGTTTCTCTTATAAGGGTTCTCTTCAGCTACAAAGCTCTGAGGTTCATAAACTGGATTCCTGGAGCCAACTCTGAGTCTAAAGAACGAACACAATGCTTAGACAAAGAGATTCTGCAAGAGTCAGCCAGGATGCAACTGGACTCATGACATCTGTGCCAAACTGAAGCAAACATACAGAAATGCAAGACTTATCTGGCATCTCCATTTTCACAGATCCAATGTGGTGTGCACATGCACTCTCAAGTGATGCATGAGTCCAGTAAGTGCTGAAGAGCAGAATACCTAGAAGCCCAACTGAGTCCACAGGGGCTTGACTGTAGAGTTCACAAGGTTAGATGACCTAGGCTGGCCCCTTGAGATTTAAAGAGTCTGAGCACCAGGACCGTAACTATCAATTTTATCTCTATCTTCCCATGATCAGTGATTGAACTGTATTGCTCTGAACACTTTGTCTTCCAGGTGATGTAGATTCTAGCCTTCTTTCAGGTGATGTAGATTCTAGCCTTCTATGTTGCCTGGAGGACAAAGCGCAATCACTGCAACTGGTTTCTTAGATAAAAAAAAATTGGTATTTACCCCTCCAATTATGCCCTCAGTTACATAGAAATCTTCCGAAACATTTAAGGAAAAAAAAAATATAAACACTACCTTATAAACTACTGTTGCCATGAATTGAGGGTAAGGCTGCTGATTTGATAGAAATTCTCCAATAACTTTATTCATTACATCTTGTGGCGGGAAAAAATCATCAAGGAACTGTGGAAGGATTCGAGCCACCACTCTAGCTTCAAAAGGAAATCCCTTCCTGATCCTGAAAATAACAGAAAACAGAACATACTTTGTGACAGAATTTCAGAAAAACTCATTTTTTTTTCAATTTAACTGGCAACAGAAAGAACATTTTACTTATATCTGTAGATAGGTGAAAAAGCCTTCAACACTGACGAATCCAAGTCTTCATGTAATCTTATTCTAACAGTCTACCCAAAGAGGTCTATCAAAGCTATCAGAGGTAGTTACAGGTATTGTGTCACAACCTCCCACCTCTCCTTTTCTAAAATATTCAGCACTTTTTGAAGCATCAGAGACAAGATTTAATAGGAATGCTGAAAAAAACACCAAAAAGGGCAGGGAGATCACTACTCCTAGTTATCAGAGAAAAGACCATTTATAAGCAGAACACTCATTTCCATTCATAAACCTTTGCATTTTTTATTCAAGACCAGGATAACCAATGTATCAAACAGGAAAACCAAGTTGCACTGCACTGTAAGGAAGGGAAAAGATACCCAAAGACAACTGTACTTACGTAACACTGATTGGAAAATCATCTTAATAAAGGCTGCATCTGTTCACATGTCAAGAGCAACTGTGTGATTATTCCCTGCAAAAGTTATCTTCTGCTTGTAGTATTCACGTTTGTTTTGCTAACTCTTAGTAGCAATATTTTCAGAAGCAGTCAAGCACTGCTCTAGTTCTGTTCTCACTAAGTGCTGAAGTTAAATCCTCATCCAGTTTTATGGAAAAACCACTGAACACTTTAAAAAATGTAAACCATTATCCCACAAACTACTATGCAAAATGTAACATGCTATGCTTACTTAAGGCAGCTCGAGATTGTCAGATCAAAACAAGAGGTTTGAAATGTTTCCATTAAATGAGTTCCATGTGAATGCAGAAGTTTTACTGTACCCTTGCTCTGCAATTACTTAGCAGCGCTGGAAAGAGCAACACTTGGGTGGGGGAAAGGGAAGAAGATTTTAAACTCATAGGGTGGTTTGAAAGATTATTTCCCATAAACTGGATTTATATCCTTGATTATGCAGAAGACATCCTGAAAAGCACTTAAGAGTTTGACCTGAAGGGAGCTGGAAATACATTTATAAACTATTATGGTTTGTGCAACACACAGTATCAGTTAGGACATGTCTGTTTTCCATTTACATTCCTGCACATTTGTGCTGCCTTCAGCAATTCCATCAGCGTTATATATACTCTGTACACTAGAAAGAAGTATCAATTTTAAGCAATGGTAAGCAGACAAACATAATTAATTAAATATTAGAACTGTCAAATAGAGAAGTGACCACACGGTGCCAAACAATCATTTTTCTCCTGGTGCCCCATTACACACGTTTTATCCTCTTACCTATCAAAAAGGACGGATACTCGTTCCATAGCTACGATCAGAGATTCACTGTCAGGAGCAGCAGGATTTGCATCTGTGGCACGACTGGGGCTGATTTTTTCCTTTCCTAAACCAAAATAATTTGTTACAAGTTTATTGTGAACGCTAAAATAAGACATTTTTATCCTTGGTAATAAAAATAAATGCAGAAAATGAGCACTGCTAGTAAGCTAGTCACTCAGCACATGAACTGTATAAGAAAAGCAAATACCTGTGTACATGCAAGTCAGCATTAATCCAAGTGCAGCCATCGCTCTGTGGGGGCTCTGCACATTCACTCTGTCAACACTCAGTTTAACTAGTGATTCGCTATCCAGCCTAGAAAGTTGCTCTGAAAGAAGGAGTCGCTCTAATCCTCTCAGGACACAGTGATAAATAATGGATGGTGTTAATTCATCACTTCCAGACACCATGACTCCACACATCTGAAATAAAGGAAAAAGCCGACTCCCTGTTTTTGATGTCTATTTAGGTCATCTTCTAGCACCATATCACTGCAGCTAGTATAGAACTGCACCAGGTATTAAGAAAAACCGGATGAAACAAAACCCAAAAGCATACCTAACACCACAATAATCAAGTGTTAAAGATAGGTATGCGGTGATCCCAAGTTACATGACCACTTATGACTGGAGGCATCACAACATACCTGTATAATTCCTGCAGAAAATTCAGGCCCTACATCAAGTGGGTAATTCTCAATCAAATAGAAAGCAGCTGCACACATTACCAAGACGTGCTGTTGGTTATGGATATTCACACAACTGTAAGTAAGCAAAAACGTAAGTGGTCACATATCAAAGTTGTCTAGGTCATAAATAGAGACAATATAAGCAACATAACAACACTAAGTATTTTTCACATGAAATCTATGTTATTTTTTAAATCCCACAAAGTATAACCAAGATGCCATAAGGCAGCACTGGCTATCATGGAAATCCAATGCAACGTAAGAGATTTTTCAGCAATATAATTATATGCTATCACTGTCTGACTTGTTCAGGAGGAATAAACTTCATAACTGATCCTGCAAGTCTTATTCCAAGAGTATGCCTTTTGACAAGGTATAAGGGACACAAAGAGAAGAAAAGTCGCTCAGTTTTCTCACCCTTAAATATCCTTTCACTTCTGTAAATAAAACATAAAATTGGCTGATATTTTCAAAGAAAAGTGCCAAAACCTGCTTGGTACAACAGCCTGTTCTCAAGTGTAGTGACAACCATAAACCATAAAGAGCTGTTTTATTCATACATAAGCATGAAACAGTTGGGGACAGGGAGGGAAAGGGGAAGAGTCTTACTGTGCCACTCCTCTCAAGTTGGAGAGCAGATACTCGCTAATAATTGGAATGAGTTGCTTTGCTGTCTCATCAAGCAAGTCACATTCAAGGATATAAAGAATTCCATGCAGAGCTCCAATCCGACTTGGCATATGGGTGCTTCTTAGGGTTGACTCCAGCAGTCGACTTACAGGTTCAGCCACAGCTTTATCCTAATATAACCAATGAGTGTATTCATTAAAATTCAACATGGGTTCAATACTGGTGGCTTGTCTCATTTAGAAATGCTTGGAACAAATTAAAGAGCAGAAAACATGGCATGAACCAGAGCCTAGCTCAAAAGTACTTTTAATCAAATGTCACAATATAATCAGGTCTTTCAGCTAACCACAAAGGATGCTTCTGTCTGAAACTACAGTCTATAGTTTCCGCCTACAGTCTGCATCCAAAAGACTAATCTGCCATTCACCAAACACGAAACACAGTTTTTCTTTAGTTTTTCTCCAAGACCACTGGCACCCAGACCTACACATCTGTCTCTCCACCACTCCCATAATCTGGATGAGGGGATCGAGTGCACCCTCAGTAAGTTTTGTAGACAGCATCAGGTTGAGCAGGACTGCAGATCTGCTTTAGGGTAGGAAGGCTCTACAGAGGGATCTGGACAGGTTTGATCAATGGTCTGAGTCCCACTGTATGAAGTTCAATAAGGCAAAGTGCTGGGTCCCGCATCTGGGCCACAACAACTCCATGCAGTGCTACAGGCTTAGGGAAGAGTGGCTGGAAAGCTGCCCAGAAGAAAAGGACCTGGGGGTGCTGACTGATGGCTGCTGAACATGAGCCAGCTTGTGCTCAGGCAGCCAAGAAGGCCAACAGCATCCTGGCCTGTATCAGCAATGGTGTGGCCAGCAGAGCACTGGTGAGATCACAACTTGAATCCTATGCTCAGTTCTGGGCCCCTCACTGCAAGAGAGACAATGAGGCGCTGGAGCGGGTCCAGAGAAGGGCAACAGAGCTGGTGAAGGGTCTGTAGCACAAGTGTAATGAGGAGCGTCTGGGAGAATCGGAGTTGTTTAACCTGGAGAAAAGTAGGCTCAGGGGAGACCTTCTAGCTTTCTCATGAAATTATAGTATCACAAATCCAGCAATAGCTGGGTTTTTTTCCCCACAGTCCTCATTTCTGGCCTGAAATGTAACAAAGAAGTCCAGGGCAAAGATAACTCTCAACTGAATAAGATTAACCAAAAAGCACGTTAAATTAAGTTCAAATCTCAAAAAACCCAAACCAAACCACCTTTCTGTCTGGATATGAGGCAACTGGAGATCATGTTTGCAACCTCTGAAAGCCCAGAACACACATCCTATTACTTCTTATAGCCATGCAGATCAACCAAAGGATTTTCTGGGACTCTTACCAAGTACACCAGATTTTGCAACAGAAGCTAAAGATGAGCTAACCTGGACACTCAAGAGTTTGCAATCAACTTCCATGAGAATTTCTTACCATTCCAAGAACAGCAGCAGCTTTACAAGTGGCTGGTATCAAATACTGTACAAGAATCTCATCCTCCGAAGGATGCACCTTTCGCAATTCTGTCAATGTTGTATACATCATCTCAAACTGATTCCTCTCTGTAAATAAGTCTGATACTGCCAGAAGCTGTACACAAATTAAAATTGAATACAAAAAAGCCCATTAGCAGATAGCCAAAAGATGTCTTTCCCTTCTGTTATAACTGTCAGGAAATCGATCAATCTATGAAATGTGTAAACATTAACTCAAGCGTCTGGAATAACTACTGTTGTCCAGAACTAATTCCACCATCCATCTCAGGTAACAGTTACCTCCAAAAGGTCTTTATTTTCCAAAAGGTTTAAAAAACCAAATCCACTAGGGTTAGTAATTCTGGAAAATTAACATGCGTTACCATTTACAATATATCAAACCACTCCAAAACACACTCTTGCAAGGAGAGTTTCATTTTAGCTCTTTTATGGTAGTAATAATGGCTGTCAAGACACATTCCACACCTGCGTTCTTTAGTTTTGCTTCTACATTTCATTAACTTAATTCTCTGATACATTGTTGTCCCATCTTCATTTTCTTACAAAGAGATAGAATAAGCAAAATCCTGAAACCTACTTTCAGCAAGTAGTCAAGTAAAATACCAACTCAAATCAAGTACCAATGTTTGCAATCTAGTAGAATATACAACCTAGATTGCTTATATAGGTTTAAATCAGTGTAATGTTACACTGATCAACTGCTCAAGTTATATGTGTACTGCCCATATAATAGTACTGTCAAGAAAAATCAGTCTTTCCCATATATCAAAACATGCTTTACAAATCTTGCCTAGCTCTGAATATTTTGCAACAAGTACTCAATTGTGACTCTGAATAGTAGTTTAGACTTACTGATCGCACTACTTCGCTAATCAAGATGACAGGCGTTCTCTTGCTAGGGTTTGATGGCAATATCCACTGACTATACAGTTCAAGCAAGAACTGAGAACAAGAATGTATATCAACACCAGCCCGGTGTTTCCTGCAAGGCACAACAAGCAAATGTTAAAATGGCTATTCTTAAGCACTGGTAAAATACATGATTTGAAATAGTACAGTTATTTGCCAATTTATAGTTATTTACCTGATTTATAAACCCACTTTCTTGAAGTGAACATGAAGAGATAAAAGCTTATTGATAAATCAAAGGAGAGACAAGAAAAAAAATAACACACCTGGTGTTAATAGGAGAAGTTGGTGGTGAGGAAGGAGCAGGTATGTCATTCTCATCTTCTTCATCCTCACCCCACTCTTCTTCTCTCAAAGGAGTGATATTATTTCCTAACCATATAGAGTGTATAGAGACCTTGGAACACAAAACAAGCAAGAAAATAAAAACAGAAAAGAAGCAAAACACCCTCATAGATTAGAAAAAAAAAAAATCTTAGAAGCCAAATATCACTTAAATGAGAGGCAACAGACTCAAACATTTACATGAACTGCACATCACTTATTTTTTTTATTTATACCTTTATCAATGCTTTAGTTTAACTCAGTTTAAACTGTATGGCACAGCAAAAACAGCAGTACCATGTGCTTAGCTCAGCAATACAGGTGATGCCAAAAGCAGCATCGGCTAACCTGTAAGCATGCACTAACAATGTATATGCATCATCCTACATCAACATACCAGATCTAACATCTAAAGCAAAGAATAATATTTTACGACTCATATTAAGCAAGAAAACAATGCAGAAAGAATTGCAATGACTGCAGTTCCATAGAAAACACATTCCTAACTCTTCTCAAACCATAACTCAGCATATCTGATTGTAATATAACCTTTCTTCTGAAACCAGGCAAGTCTAAGATGTCAAGTCTTTTGACTCAGGATAGATAAACAATTATCTACAAAGAAGAAAACTTCTTGGTGGTTCTTTATCTATAAATAAAATTAATGTTTCAGAACAGTAAGACCTGCTGATGGCATTTCATAAATGATATATGTGAAGACTCCAGAACAGAATCAGTGCTTCTTATGTTTCAATGCAGGTATTACTTTTCCCTCTAAAGTTATTTATCTTACATAGCTTAAGACTTCTTTTTAAGACAGAAATTCATCCTTACATAGAATTCTTTTTCATGTTCAGTAAAAACACACATTTATTTATTTTTCAAGCAGGATGTTTAATGCCTAATATAGTTAACAGAGATTACAGATTTTGTAAATAACACACAAGGTCTGGAAACCTGCAGATACTGAACGTTCAAGCCACTTAGAATCTCAAGAGAACATACAGACACCTAGATACAGACAAGTGCTTGTCTGATCTTCACTATGCAAAGGATTCCTCAAAAAAAGTCACCCGAGTTTAGTATTTAAGGGTGTTTTTTTCCACTAATACACACTATTCAAATAGCAAAACAAATACTACATTTAAAACTAATGTGCAACTTTATGCAAGACTGATTTTTCAAGGAGATAAATGACTGGATAAGGACTATTTTTTTAATTCACTGTACGTAGTGCTACTTTTCCGACTAACATCATCCAGTGAAACTTACATCTCTACACTGGATTTAAAACAACATTGCTTATCTTAAGTCCAGTGATTTTCATTTCCTAAGGAATACTGCAAGCATGCAGTAGCAGATTAATAGCTAGTAGAAGCTAAGCCTACACTTGAACACGCAAGGTTGAGAAGTACAACTCAATAGCTGGCTCACAGGTAGGCCTCAGACACACAAGCAAAAATTCCATGAGAGGTAGGACAACTGGGCAACTCCTCTCAGACAGCTATAACCTAGCCTGCACCCCTGAGAGCTGTTAGCTTACATCTGAGGTTAAGCAATGCCTTCTAACTTTTATAAACTGGTAGAAATGTAATAAAAGTCAAGTTTAAAGTTAAGGTTTTAACAAACCTGTCCCAGTTTATAATCCATATCTCCTATTTCTCTTTCAGTATTGATCTGTAGTAGGAGTTTTTCATGGCTTATAAGAGCACCTATAACAAAACAGAAGACAACTCTAAAACATACACAGAAAAGTAGATGTGAAAATAGTTTTATTTCCTGCAAACTGGATTTCAAATTAATTCCCAAGAGTATTTTCTCTACCTTTTACACACAGAGAATTCACCCTTCCCTCCCACCTCCACCACACTTACCTGTAGCAGCAGGAGAAAGTGATGGAACAGGGTCCCAAGCTTGGTATAAGTGATGTGTAGCAATATTATCTCTTTTAGATACCATTGCTTGGATTTCCTGTTCAACAATTCCCCTGATAACACTTAGCTTCCTCCCAAACCTGGAAGCCCAACAGAAAGCAATTTAAGCAGATTTTCCCTTCAACATTTCTTGTGCAAGTCTAACTAGTTTACCTGACAATGTTATGTGCCTATGCTTATATTCTTTACCAGGAATGCTAAAACTGAGAAACATATAGTGTGTAGAATGTATTTCTCAACAAGATACTGTCTCTTTCAGATACTGTCTTTCAGCTCAACAGGTTTGTGATGCTAAGTCCATTTAATTCTATGTAAACAGATCCACCTGTATACATTCTTACTTAGAAAATACAGTCTATACATATTTTTGCTACAGCTAGACTAAGCAATTATAATTACGTATTTATCACAATTATAGTTTTTATGCATTTTAGAACAAGCAAAAAAAATACCTTGTGTCCAGAGCTTTTAAAGCTTTGTTGCGGGGCTGCTGTTCCAAACAGCTAACTGCTGGATTGCCTGCAACAGGTATTGTCATTGCACTCAGCACCAAGGAAGTTATGGCTTGTACTGCAAGAACATTAATTTGGGTCCTCTCCGTATCTTCCTGTAAAATGAAGTTACAGTAATCTGAACTGTAAATAGAATCCTGAAAGCTTTGAATATCAGTTTGCCACCTTCCACTACATTATCATTAATAAGCCCGACATTTAGACTCCTTTCCATCCAGAAATCTCTCTGACATAAGCAATGCACACAAAGCACTTTAACTGTAGCAGCAAGATATCCTCCCATCTCATCAGTCATTCTGCATGCATCCTCTCTTATCACAATAGCATTAAAACCTCAAGATGTCCACTCTGTTCCTTCAAAGTGTTTAGTTTCTTTCTTTGCATCAACACATTAACTCCCTGTTGAAACAAAGCATCAAGTAAGATCAAATCTGAATTGGAAACTCTTCAGAGAAGAGGCTCCTATTGTGCCTAAAGAAAAACATTTAATAAACCAAACTTCGAACTGTGCATGTTGAGTGATGTACTAATATAGAATCACAGAATCATAGAATAGTTAGGGTTGGAAAGGGACCTTTTAAGATCATCCAGTTCCAACCCCCCTGCCAGGGGCAGGGACACCTCACACTAAACCATGCCACCCAAGGCTATGTCCAATCCAGCCTTGAACACCGCCAGCGATGGAGCATTCACAACTTCTTTGGGCAACCCATTCCAGTGCCTCACCACCCTCACAGTAAAGAATTTCTTCCTCATATCCAATCTAAACTTCCCCTGTTTAAGTTTGAACCCATTACCCCTTGTCCTCTCACTACAGTCCCTCATGAAGAGTCCCCCTTCAGATATTGGAAGGCTGCTATGAGGTCTCCATGCAGCCTTCTCTTCTCCAGGCTTAACAGCCCCAACTTCCTCAGCCTATCTTCATACGGGAGGTGCTCCAGTCCTCTGATCATCCTCGTGGCCTCCTCTGGACTTGTTCCAACAGTTCCAGGTCCTTTTTATGTTGAGGACACCAGAATTTCACACAGTACTCCAAGTGAGGTCTCACAAGAGCAGAGCAGAGGGGCAGGATCACCTCCCTCGACCTGCTGGTCACGCTCCTTTTGATGCAGCCCAGCATACGGTTGGCTTTCTGGGCTGCAAGCTCACACCGCCAGCTCATGTTCATTTTCTCATCGACCAACACCCCCAAGTCCTTCTCCACAGGGCTGCTCTGAATCTCTTCCCTGCCCAACCTGTAGCTGTGCCTGGGATTGCTCAGACCCAGGTGTAGGACCTTGCACTTGGCATGGTTTAACTTCATCAGGTTGGCATCAGCCCACCTCACAAGTGTGTCAAGGTCCCTCTGGATATATAAGGTAGAAACAGCTTGACTAATATTTCTTCATACTGGTTACACACTTGCAAAAGGTTTAACCCAGAAGACAGACGTGTCTAAACTCATAGGGATATGAAGACAAGGAAATATAAAACAGAAATAATTCCTTAGGTTTAGTTACTACTTTTCTACTGTACAGTTTATTAATAGAAACATTCTTCTTACTTTAAGTAAATTTAATTTAAAAAATTTAGTGAATGATATTACCTCCTGTTGGTTCTCCTCTTGGTCCATTACTATAGGCTGAGTTACAAGCACACCAAGCAAAGTAGCCCAAGTCTCTTCAAACTGAGTACGGCTGATCCATCCTACAGAAACACTCAGAGATAGCCATTTATGTCTTAATACAAACACAAGCATAGAACAGCATTAAAAAAAATGGCACATAATTTCCACAGATTTAGTTTCACACCATTTTCTGCTGGATTATGCTTTTTTTTTTTGAAATCACTACAGTCTAAATTTAAACTGTTCTATTTTAGGAAGTGACGACCCTTTTACATGGGTTCTGCACATTATTAAAGTGGTCCTGTTGGGATTGTTTCTTATATATATTTCAATATTTTGTCCAACTTTCAAAGTACTGAGAACTATCAGGTTCTTACAACACAAAATCATCCAGAATATGGGCTAATTCTCACAGGAAAGAAAGCTGCATATTGTTATGGGATTCTCCATGAAATCATCATGCCCTAAAAGCAAAATGACTGAATTGCCTAAAAAACTAGGCCATTAAAATTCAAGCACTTCTCATATAGTTTTTCCAACAGATTTTTGCCTACAGAAGACTGCAAAGGATTCCTGAATACCCTGCAGTTTATACTTAATAAATGATACTTAAAGAAGCAAAAGTAGAATGTCATCTTGAGCATTACAGTGGTCAAACAGAAATCAGTGCTACACCCCAAGTCAGCCAAACCGAGGATGGGGGAAGGGGGCAAAAAAACAACCAAGCAAGCAAAAAACCCAAACCAACCACTAACAACAACAACAAAAAAATCCATAAGCACATAGAAAAACTGATGCATTATCCTTTACAGTCTTGTCTGCTGACAAAGAATTGAACTCTTTAGCCCTATGGCTCTCATTCAGTAAACTTTGACATATCCAGCAGCTTTCAAGTAACAGCATCTCATTTAAAATACTGAGTGGCACTAAATTCCATTTACGCAATATGCATGAATAAAGAAAAGGAAGGAAGGCAAAATATTCTCAACCATACTGTCAAGTGTACCCTCTAGAAAACAAGTGGCCATTCTGTAAAAGAGCATGCTGAAATCATCTTCCCGAGTTGGAACACGGTTTGGCTTAATAATTTATGACTTTTTGAGCTGCATTGAGCAGAATGTAAGAATTATTGCAGCACAATTACTAAGCTGCTCTGAAATATTATTTCTCTTCCACATAAGCAATAAAAGTAAACAAACAGCACCAGATTCTGTTATTCAGTAGCTTCACAACACAGGTAAATGCCCAGTAACAGCCAACTGAATTCATTTCTAATTTTTACATACCAAGTGTATTAATGCGATAGATGAACTCCTTAAAGATTTCTTTTTCCTGAAGAAATTCTACCGGGATTTCAGGAAAAACTGTGCCAAAGTCGCCTGCAGGCTTTGGTGACCAGCCTAATTTCCAGACCTAAAGAAACAGAAATTCAGTCTACTCATCCAAAGCAGAAACACTATTGACATGACAGCTATAAATACATATGCGCTATTCAAAAGCAATGAGATATGAGTAAATAAAGTAATTCTCCAAGTAAAAAAACACCTCAGAGAAAGAGTAAATGTCTAACACAGCTAGTACCCATTTTATACTGTTTTCCTAGGGTGTTGCTGGGTCTTTTTAAAAATTAATTGCATATTTCTCACAATTATTCAGTCCTATTGTCCAAGTTTGGATACGAAAGCGAGTAAATTCTAAGCTGAAATATAACAGGAACTTAAGTGCCAGGTGACTCCTTGATTGTGCAGAATTGATGCTGAGAAGATAATTCAGGGAAAAGAGTTCACACACTATTTATGCCTGAAAAAAAGTATGCAGATATATCCAAGAGGCAAAAAAGTCCCAATCACAAAAATAAGTATTTTTATAACATCCCCTCAAAAACTGAGTGCAGAGAAACAGAGAAAGGCCAAAGAAATGGCCTTGTACACACCTGAAACCCCATTTTGCTCTACTTATAAGCATCTAGAAATGCTTCTGATCATGGCTTGGAAGTTTATCAAAACAAGGTCACTTCACAGTACTAACAACATATGGAGGCAATCATGAGATATTCTTGAATCCATGTTACACTGACCAAAAGAAAAAGTTGAAATATGTTGTCCAAGATGAGTTAGGAAAGAACTGTACTATATAACCCAAAAGTATTTGCATGGCATACCATGGTATGGCACACCACAGTATGGCACCAAATACCTGAGTTCAGATGCTACTTCAGACATCTCAGCACCATTACATGATAAAAGATGAAACTGTCAATTCATGTGGCATAAAGAAAGTAGCAGTGCAGATTTGGCGCTCTTTCCAGGGTAAGCAATCCCACTGAGAAGAAGGAAATATTAACCCCAGGACACTGCTTGCTCTTCTTTTCTTAAGCTACCACCTAGATGTTCCTTCACATAAGAATGCAAGGAGTGACAACGCTCCTTTCCAAAGTGAACTCTTATGATATCTTTACGTTTTGCTACTCAGAGTTTAAGATGACAAACTGGCTGATCAAACTAACTAAAAGTTGAAGTCCTACTGACGTAAAACTTAAGATACAGCACTGTGTGTGGCTTTCAAAAAGTTATTGAACAACTTCTAAATTCCTGAAAACAAAGCATAATGAACATACCAAGGGAGGTACTCTTGTGTAACTGTTCACTAGAGGCAGCCTTGCTAAACTGATGATGATGTTCTTGAGGACAGGAGTAAGGAATGCTGGGATACTGCTGTTTCTTTTGTGTCCCAGTGCCAGGACAGTCTGTAAACACTCCACCATCTCAGCTACCATTTCACAAGCTGCAGTAATGTGTTTGGTTTCTTTGTTGGGAGAAAAAGAAATCTGTTTTATGAATCTTTCAAAAGACACATAATTAAAAACTATACAGAAAACCAGAAAATGCTTAATGACTTCAGTATGTCGACTAAAAAGGACAAAACCACAATAAGAATGTATACAAAGAAATATTATATAGTATTTCAGCTGGTTGAAGAGTTCTGCTACCACCCTCACTGCAACAGTTTGTCTTGTTTGACAGTCTCAGCACTGGAGATTACTGGTACCTGAGATGTGCCAGCCAAGCAGCTGACTCGCTTACCCCAGCAAGAACAGGCCACACTGAACAGAGCACTTGTGAGAATTTAAAGTGACCAAACTCAACTTTTTTTGAGGTGACAGTCTCATAGCTAGCTCTATGCTAAATTTGACAGGTAATTTCTGTAGATGGATGTGGTATTTGACTGCACTAGTACAGCTGGATTCCACACTCATGGACTGCATTTGACCTTCACCTCAACATACTGCTCCCATACTGTAGAAGGGCAGATAATGAATCTGCCATTCTTCCGAAGTAGAATTGTTAATATTTCCTTTCCATACTAAAATAAAAAATATTGTATGTCAAAAAGCATGCAGCATGGCTGCACAGATAGCAGACCCCTCCCAAGAAAAATCTCCAGTAATGTTTAACTTTCAAGAAAAAAGGCTGAGAAAGTTGGTCTGTTCAGCCTGGAGAAGAGAAGGCTGCATGGAGACCTCATAGCAGCCTTCCAGTATCTGAAGGGGGCCTCTAGGGATGCTGGGGAGGGACTGTTCATGAGGAACTGTAGTGAGAGGACAAGGGGTAGCGGGTTCAAACTTAAACAGGGAAGTTTAGATTGGATATGAGGAAGAAATTCTTTACTGTAAGGGTGGTGAGGCACTGGAATGGGATGCTCAGAGAAGTTGTGAATGCTCCATCGCTGGCGGTGTTCAAGGCTGGACTGGACATAGCCTTGGGTGGCATGGTTCAGTGGGAGGTGTCCCTGCCCCTGGCAGGGGGGTTGGAACTGGATGATCTTAAGGTCCTTTCCAACCCTAACTATTCTATGATTCTACCTGTTAAAAATACGTCAGCCCATAGTTAATAAACATCAAGTAAAAATAAGGTCTTAGAGGAAATCTTGTTGAAAAAATAGTAATTGAAAGGGTATCTACAAGTATTTCTACAGTAAAAGTTGAAGGCAAAAGTGAAATTCACCATTCACTTACTCTGTGTGTTTGAATCAACTTCACCCTCACTTAAGCCTTTTGAAGTACTCTTCTTTCTTTCAGGACTAAGAAGCTGATTGCCAGGTTCAACAGCCACTAAATTAGACAAAAATATTGAAAAGATACAGCCATTACATCTCTCGCATTCACTTTTTCTCCTCAAAGCCACGTAAGAGTCGAGTATTTAACATCTCCAAGGCATCTGCCAAGTTCAAAAGTAAACACAAAATTTTAAATGAGAAATTAACTCTGAAGGAATATTCCAGACACCTGGAATTCCATCAGTGATGACTGACGATTTATTAAGACAATCTTCTCATAGCTGTTTAAATAGGACTCACCTGCTTCTATGATAAATCTAATGCAATTAATTAAGGAGCAAGCATATGTCACATTTGCTGCAGAAGCCAACAAATTCCAGAGGTTAAGCTGCTGTAATGTCAGACAGCAACAATCCAGAGCAGCTTGAAGATCTACACTTAATGGAATCTGGTCATGCATTAAACGCCATGATAGTGCCTGGGCAAAAATAAAAATTTCCCATTAATAGCAAATTCGTCACAAGAGAAGAACTTACAACTAAAGGTGTTTGTTGGTGGTTTTTTACTCAACAATATGTAGTTTTATTAGCAAGTTGAACTGATTTGTTTCCCTGAGAGAACAGAATTTCTTTTAAGTACAAAAAAATGATGAGCACTATACACTGTTTATTCAGTCTCCCACAGATCAGTGCAGGGCCACTCTCCCAAATGCCAAGATTATCCCATCAGTCAATCAACTCCTTGTCAACAGCTACCATTAGATTTACTAGCACTAGAAGAAATTTCTACACTTAAGACAAGAAAGTTGCCCAGATCAAAAGTTACTTAATGGTGACAAGTGTAAGTCAAAGTTGTTCCCGCTCCCAATATTTCATGACATCTTAATTATGCTGTAGTTTCTTACCTCTACTGACATCACTACGAATTTCAGGATATCATCCTCTTTGTCAGGAGGAACACGGAGACCAGCTGGTAGTTTTGAGAGTAACAACAAATACTGAGCCAGCGCACGACAAAGTGTCATCATAGACTGATACATCACTTCATCTCCTATAAAATAAGACTGGATGAAATCTAGCAGTTTGAATTTTTCCCCTCAATAAATATTTTTCAGACTTATTTCCTAGGCACTTTTATGCAGGTATCTTGATTTTTTTAAAAATAGTAAGTTCATGTATTCACAAGACATCTGTAAAGTACCTTTGCAGAGGAGAGAATAAACTTAAAAAGACCTTTATTTCTATTACCAAAGATATCGCTTAGTTTTTTCCAGTAGGCTGATGGCTCAGTTGGCAATAGTGGTTGAAAAACCTGGTGGCTGGCAGGAAGGTTTTGTACAGTGGTAGACACATGATCCAGAGTTACCCTCCGAGCTGTTTCAAAGAAGCTGCTCTTTTGGTCTCTTGAGATTTCATTCATGCCAATGCTTAAACAAGGTGCCAACAAGCTTAGGTTGAATTCCTGAAGTCAAATAGTAAATGAAAAGTAAAGAAATCGCTTTTAAAGAGAAGCTAAGTATCCAACAGTACTATTCTGGCATACTAATATGGTGGTAAATTAACAGTTGATTAATTAACTTGTTATTATGACCTCTGCTCTAATGTGGTATAACAATTCCATAATTAAGCTCATATTTGTTCTACATTTAAATTCCAAACAGTACCATTCTGGAAAGAAAACTCTATGCTTATTCCAAATTTTAATTTAATTTTATTTAAGTACATGAATAAGCTTAAGGATGACCTATATACAAGGAATCTTGCAAGTAGTAAGTTTTCAAACAAATAATGTTTCTGAACAGTTTCCCATTATTATTTCTGTATACCAGTAGCAAGTGTAACACAGAGAATTTGAACAAAATAAATTCCTAGGAAACAGAGTAATAATGCAAGTTGTCCTTTACACCAGATTTACTATCTGTGGCCTGTTACCTGCATATTACAAGTCACCCAGCACATACATGTAAAAGGTTACAGAACCATCTGCTCTTGTAAGAGACTGTATGGCAAAATGAGAAGATTATATAAAATGGTAGAACTGGATGTTTGTGATTGTAATACACAAACCAACTTTCATTTCCACTCCACACACCAATGCGTGCTACTAGAAAGCTACTACGAGCAGCACTGCTAGACAGAGAAGTGAAACATATCCACTATTTTAGTTTCCAAAATGAAGTGAAATTCAAGAAGTGCACTACCAGTATTAGATACATTGGAAGTGTTTACATTTAGGAACATAATCTATTAATATCATCAATTAAGAACATTAAAAAATAATTACATCCTCTTCATCTGATGAAGAAATTACCTTGCTGGTCATGAAGGAGTTCAGATCAGGCTGGGGAATCCTATTTACCAGTTCTGCGCCCTCTAGTAGTGCTGAGTCAGACTTGATGCAACACTGCGACCTCACCAGTGACACATACCAGTCCTTCAATAATTAAAGAAATCTATTACATATTTGTTTTCAGAAAATAATAAGAGTTTATAGGGGCAAGGGGAGAACTGCTCACTGGCATTGAATCATGGTCCATTTAAGAGACCACTAGGCCACATTAATGTCAAAGACATTAATGAACAAACAATTGGCAAATGAGCCATCTTAAACTAGACTGATGGATGTTCACTGGCAAGTGGTCTATTTCCATAAGAGTCTGGACAGGAAACAACAAAAAAATAAGCCTAACATATAGTACAGGTGTATGCTTTAGGATCGTAAAGCTGAGCGGATTATCTATGAAAAAACCTGAAATACTGTTTAGTCACACAAACATACCAGTAATAGCAAAGAATCCAATACTGTAACCAAGAAAAAAGTACTTGGATTCAAATATGTGAGCAGATGAAGATAACATCTATCTTTTAACACTCACTGAAATACAGGAAGACCTTAATTTGAAGACAAAGTTACATACATTTCCTATTACTGTGTATCATAGGAGAACATGAAGGAATGAAAAGGAGAAATCATCTGTACCATGGGACAAACAGAAAAAAAGGAAGATACAGGCCACACAAAAGAGAGAAGCAGTTAAGTAGTCATGATTGTTCTCTGAAAGTAATTTAAAGCTGAGAAGCAGAAACTCAGAAGTAATGCTTAATTTCTAAGGGACAACCAACAGTTTTGAGCAAATTAATAAAATCTATTACTGCAGCAAACACCAAGGGTATATGTCAGTCTCTACTGAACCTTATATAAATCTTTCCATCAAAATTATGCAAAGAAACAAGACTTGATAGTTTTTCACAGCACTGCAAACATAAACATCTATGCAAGTGCTAATTATTCATCTTAAGTTCAAAAGTCAGTCAAAACATATGAAATCATTCGCTGATCTATATTTGGGATTCATTGACAATTCTGAGAGCATTAACTGCACAGCAAAAATAAGCTGTATTTAAGTATTTTGTAATTAGCAAAGCTTGTTTACAGCCAAGGCATTTATAGCCAGTCTTTCTAAACGTAACCTTACTTTGTCTAGAATTACACTCTCTAAAGCCGGTTGGTCTTCTCCATCTAGTGGGTGTGAGGTAACCAGAGGTGAAGGACTACTTGTGCCTGGTGCTACCATAAGACGAAACCTATCCAAGAGTGAGTAAAGCCTTTGGTGTCTGAAAATAGAAAAACACATCAGCAGAGCTTACTTACTCAGTTTTGTAAATCATTTAAAATTAGAAAGATATCCAGTGAGCCAATTCTAATCCCGGTAGAGAAAAGCAGCAGGATCATAAATTCTTTGTTGGATATGTGCCGTCATATGATGCAGAACTGCATCATACGACAGCTATCAGTAGCCAAGAAATAAACTCAGCATCATCAGCTATAAAGACTTAATTTAGATCTTAAATTTGTACATGCTTAAGCATAAAATGCAAACGGAGGTTTTCGTTATGCAGTAAATCTTTTTAACAAGAAGAATAAAAATTAATGTACAGATTATTTGATTGAAAACAAATATGTTCGAAGAGCTATCAAAGAAGAACCCTTTAAACTTAAACTATGTAATGTTAGCTAGGAATGCACACAACTTTCAATCTACTGCAGTCTTCAACTTTAGATTCTTTTCCTGTACTTCCTTCTTATTTCAGGCAACAGATATTAACCTCAAACAGCAATGATATCAAGAGGAATAAGAATAAATAAAGCTTTTTCCAATAGTAAATAAAGCTTTTTTAAAAAATTGAATTTGCTCCTTTTTGTAACAGCAGTTTAAACAGCTGGGAGACTGAACAGTTAAAACCTTTAACACAGTTGTATGGAAAAATAACAAAACAAGCAAACAGAAAAACCAGCCCACCCAGCTTGGACAAAAATTCTGCAAAAGTCTGAGTAAAATAGAGATTGTTTTCAGTAATGTATTTTTTTCCCCAAGGAATTGTTCTTTCTTAAAAGTTAAATATTGACTGTAATGCAGAAAGACAACCTGATGCCTTCCAGCCTTTAGCTTGGGTTTACTTCTGAAGTACACTGCAAATTCAACTCAGCCAAACAGAACTATCCTAGTACCAAAACATGCCTATATCACCTGAGAGATTTTACTTCTGTTTTACCTCCAAAAGGACCCACTATCTTATCTTTAAGAAGACATCCAAATGTAGGAAAAAAAGAGTTGACACAATTAGTACTAGAATATTTCTTAGTCTGGCATTGTAACACATATTGGTTTTACTTACCTTGTTGCTAATCCACTGTTTTGAAGGTGTTCCTGAATTCTATCCAGTTCTTCAACTGGTAACTGAGTAATACTGTTCTATAAGAAAGTCACAAGAATTATATACAGAAATAAGTAAAATACCCACAGGGTCTTTGAACAGATTTTGAAAACGATGAAGGCAGATGAAGAGAAACAAACATTCATGTACCTATATATTAAATAAATTTCCCCTCCAATGAAATCACTTAAACATCATCACATTTTGATATACCTTGAATCATTACACTTGCTTACATTTCAAGCACTGCCCAATCTTATTTACAAATTCATATGTTTATCCTTACCTGTAAAGTTGCAGCCAAAAGCATTTCTACCCGACGGCAAGCCAGTGTGTCAACCATGCGAGCAAGCACACGGAATGGAGTACACAGAAGCTTATCAACATATAATGTTAAGACAGCCCCAGACTGGCTGAGATGTATTCCCTCTAAGCACTGTAAAGTCTTCTTCAGAGTTGTGGGCTAGATGTTGAAACAAAGCAAACCAGAAAAACAGACATAAGAAAGCCATCAATTGCAATACAAAGACTAAAGAGAAAGGCATTTAGAAAGAACTATAGCAGACAACTAGCTGATGAATATGATCTTCTAGATAAGAATACGTTTGAGTTACTGGGTTATTCAATGTGAACACTTAAGTTGTTTGATGTTTAACTGCAAAAGCTTACTCTTCCAAAGAGTAAGCAAAATACAGGGAGCAAAACTTTTAGGGGAAAAAAGCTAGAGAGACTTAAGTGGAATTGGAGAAACCCTCAAGAACAATGAGCAGCTTGAACTCTAGCTGGAAGAATATAAGAACGTGAGCATAGTGAAGACAAGAGACAGTACAGAAATCCAGATAAGCACTAGGGATTTTTTAAGCACATGGTTAAATCATAAGAACAGCAATACAATAGATGCTCAGGATTCAAAGGGGGTGAAAAGATTTATTTTTTTAAATATGAGTACCAGTTCAGCACCAGTAATGTAAAGGGACAGAGACAAGCTAGTTTGACTACCGGAACAAGTCTTGGTTTAAAGCAGACTGTAAATATCAGCTATTTTAATATCTTACTGACTTTTCTGTTATCAGCAAACATTTCATAGAATCACTCCAACTTCCATTCAAATACATTTAGTTCAGTTCATTCTACCAGTTCTCAGACACTGAAGCTCAGATTCGTCTTATCTAACTTTAAAGTGTTTCAATCACATGCCTAAAACACTAATGTAGTTGCACTAGATTTGCACAGAAACAATGGGAAAAGACAGGAAACATCACCAGGCTACTCAGGGTATGGTAGCATTTCCCACCTTCAGCTCTAGAGGAAGTCCAGCAAATAACATTTCCCACGCAATGAGTTCCAAAGAGGGATGCATACAGCCTTACACACCTATAAAGACTTGTCCACTTCTAATTTGAAGACTAAAATAATCACCAGAAACAATACTTTATTTCTGAAGGAGTATTTCCCTCACCAAGAGGCTATGACTGTGCGGCAGATCAATGGAGAAGGAATGAGCTTGCAAACCATGATCATGTTGTTAGGGTCTGTGAAGGTGGGCTGGTTTCTGTTGCTGCATCTGTAGTTAGCAGCTTGTTACTTATGCCTTACAAGGCACTGAAATCATAGAACCATAGAATAGTTAGGGTTGGAAAGGACCTTAAGATCATTCAGTTCCAACCCCCCTGCCAGGGGCAGGGACACCTCCCACTAAACCATGTCACCCAAGGCTATGTCCAATCCAGCCTTGAACACCACCAGCAATGGAGCATTCACAACTTCCCAGGGCAACCCATTCCAGTGCCTCACCACCCTTACAGTAAAGAGTTTCTTCCTCATATCCAATCTAAACTTCCCCTTTTTAAGTTTGAACCCCTTACCCCTTGTCCTCTCACTACAGTCCCTCATGAAGAGTCCCTCCCCACCATCCCTAGAGGCCCCTTTCAGATACTGGAAGGCTGCTATGAGGTCTCCACGCAGCCTTCTCTTCTCCAGGCTTAACAGCCCCAACTTCCTCAGCCTATCTTCATATGGGAGGTGCTCCAGTCCTCTGATCATCCTCGTGGCCCTCCTTTCACTTGTTCCAACAGTTCCATATCCTTTTGATGTTGAGGACAACAGAACTTCACACAATACTCCAAGTGAGGTCTCACGAGAGCAGAGCAGAGGGGCAGGATCACCTCCCTCAACCTGCTGGTCACGTCCTTTTGATGCAGCCCAGCATACGGTTGGCTTTCTGGGCTGTGACCACACACTGCCAGCTCATGTTCATGTTTTCATCAACCAAGACCCCCAAGTCCTTCTCCACAGGGCTGCTCTGAATCTCTTCCCTGCCCAACCTGTAGCTGTGCCTGGGATTGCTCTGACCCAGATGGAGGACCTTGCACTTGGCATGGTTAAACTTCATCAGGTTGGCATCAGCCCACCTCACAGGCATGTCAAGGTCCCTCTGGATGCCACTCCTTCCCTCCAACGTATCAACTGAACCACACAGCTTGGTGTCACTGGCAAACTGGCTGAGGGTGCACTCAATCCCACTGTCCATGTCACCGACAAAGATGTTGAACAAGACTGGTCCCAACACAGATCCCTGAGGGACACCACTCGTTACTGGTCTCCAGCTAGACATTAAGCACTACTCTTTGTGTGCAGCCATCCAGCCAGTTCTTTATCCACCAAGTGGTCCACCTATCAAATTGATGTCTCTCCAATTTAGAAACAAGGATGTCATGTGGGACAGTGTCAAACGCTTTGCACAATTCCAGGGAGATGACATCAACTGCTCTACCCCTGTCCATCAGTTCCGTATCCACATCATAGAAGGCCACCAGATTGGTCAGGCAGGATTTCCCCTTAGTGAAGCCATGCTGGCTGTCACCAACCACCTTGTTGTTTTTCATGTGCCTCAGCATGCCTTCCAGGAGAATCCGCTCCAAGAGTTTGCCAGGCACAGAGGTGAGGCTGACTGCTCTGTAGTTCCCCGGCTCATCCATTTTCCCCTTCTTGAAAATGGGGGTTATATTTCCCTTTTTCCAGTCGTTGGGAACTTCACCTGACTGCATGATTTTTCAAATATGATGGACAGTGGCTTAGCAACTTCATTTGCCAGCTCCTTCAGGACCCGTGGATGGATTTCATCAGGTCCCATGGACTTGTATACATTCAGGTTCCTAAGATGGTCTCAAACCAGATCCTCTCCTACAGTGGGCCCAGGGTCTTCATTCTCACTGTCCCTGAGTTACAGGTTTTATTTACCCTTTATTATGTGGGGGTAATACCCAGGAAAGAAAGTCAGCTTAATCAACTCTAGTTGAATTCATAGATTTGATGGATTAAACGTATCTGATACTAATGATGCTAGCATATTACAAGGTTTGCTGTTGGCAATTTTAATGAATTAACTTTAAAAATAAATTTGGAAGTTGATAAATGACCCAGAAATGTCAGGATTTGCATACTTATCAGTTAAACATATGCTAAATATAAGTCACTCTAGTCTTTAAAGGCAAAGAGTTAAACTTACAGCTGCAAGATTCTCACACCGTGATTGAATGGCCTGGATGAAGAGACCACTGGCTGCTGAATTCCTGTGAACAGCACTAATAAAGTCTTGTACTGGAGGTTCATGGGATAGATTAATCAAGTCTTGAACATGATTCACAATAAGCCAAGTCAAGTGTTCTGAATCATGTAGGTTTTGACACTAAAGGGAAAAAAAAATAAAATCTGATTCCAGCAATACCCATATTAAGCATTTAATTACTAAAAAATTTTTATCAGACAGTGTAAATTTTTTCATATATAATTCTGATGGCTATTCTAAAATATTGATATCATAGAATAGTTTGGGTTGGAAGGGGCCTTAAAGATTTGGACTCGATGATCTTACAAGGTCTTTTCCAACCTAGATGATTCTATGACCATCGAGCCCCACCTCCCTGCCATGGGCAGGGACACCTTCCACAAGACTAGGATGCTCAAAGCCCTTTCCAACCTGGCCATCATTATGTCTACATGACAATTTTCTCAAATGCTTTGATCTTGTTGTAAATTAAGCGACTCATAATGAATGTGTAAATTTAGGTTTAAAACACTAAAAATTTAGGTTAGAAAAGTTAATTGAGAAGGTCAATTCAAAGATGCTTCTTTTAATGAAATGCTGTTTGAAATAAACACATATACACATCGAGTCATGTTGTAAAACGTGATATCTGTTTAGGCTTCGTTTTAAAGATTTCTTATTACTACTGGCTTTAAACACAATATGAATAATTTCTGGAAAGTAAATCCAAAAAGACCTGTTGATAATTAACATTAAACCTATGGAGGCTAGCTGTATATCAACGAGTAGTGCAATGCAACATGAAAAGATCTGTAGAGCTAACCAGGTGATGCTGACACCCAGTTAAGAGGTTTTGGAGGGGTTTTGAGCTACCTGTAATCTGACTTTGGTGACTGATCATCCATTAGTACTTGAAGTGCTTCTTCAGTGTCAGTGTAAAACCTCTCCTCTTAAGGTATAGGCAGAAACTTGTTGTCCCCTAGACACTGCTACAGATGTTGGGAAGTCCGATGCATTAATGTAGTGTACTCCCAGCATTTCCTAACCAAGCAATGATACCCAGCAGATAATTCTATTACCTACCAGGTACCCTTTATAACCCAAAAGCATTCTCAGTTTAGAATAGAAGTAAAACGCCAAAGTCATTACTAAGCTTACAGAAGCACCACCTGAAAACAGAATGTTTCACAAGTCTTTATTTTTCACTAGTAAACCAGACAGATGCACTTAACGCATGCACGTCAGCAATAAAAGACTGTCAGCATGATAAAATAACTCAAAACTGTAAGTATGAAATTCATAATTTGAAACTTACAACATAGTCACAGAAAAGAATGAGTGCTCCTCTTCTCACTGTCTCTCGGTTGCACATGCCGCGTTTAGATTCTGAATTAGATTCATCACTGTCTCCAGATATCTGAGGGCTAAGCAATTTAGTAGTAGAAAGACTGTGTCTCCTGAAAGAAGCACATTATATTTTGTCACTATTTTATGACTACACTTTATTACTGTGGCTGAAACCTTATTAATCAAATTGCTTGGAATATCCTACCAACGTTCTTACATAGTATTTATTTTCTTACAAACTTCATTCAAACATGACACTGCTTTGAGGCAGACACTTTGGTTTCCATCAGCTTTTTACTTCCTAACAACTGTAGTATCACTTTTTTGTCCTGTGCTTATTACTTACTGCCCTGAACAGCGTGAAGAACACCTGAAGAACTAAGTAAGTTATTTAAAAGAAAAACATGGGTTATTGCATCTCTGGTAGGATAACAGAACCTAATAATGTATTTAGTTCTCATGCCAAACCAGTGTTCTTGAGTCCTTAGTATCAGATCGACAGTGATGCCCAAGCCAGAAAAAAATAGAGGCGATATTGGTAAATCAAAGAAGATAACTGCAATAAATAGAACAATGGCCATTTTTGTTGCCCTGCTTTGCTTATAAGCCTGGTAATTCCATGTTTCCTCAAATTACAATAATATTGTTCCATATCATGAGGTTGAACCGAGGCAAAAATGTGACATTTGGGCAAACACTGATTCACTCATGCTGTAGAGCGTGACTAGGCCTCCCTAACATTCACTGCAAAAGCATCAGAAATGTCTCTCCAGACAGCTGTTAATCTCCCTCTACAGTTAACACAGAGAGATACCCACCCACATAGGGCTCTCCTTAACCCAGAGGACAAATCATTCCAATGCAGTGACAGATGAACAAACTTCAGACAAAGAGATGAACTAACTTCAGACCAAGAAAACACTTTCTTTAGAGCATATCTCCACGTTTCAGACAATTAGCACTAAGTGAGGTTACTACCGTGCTTGACACTAATGAATCAGCATGGTGCTGGTGCTGACACTATATTTTGATAGAATTGAGAACAGAGCCACTGAGAACATATATACCTACAGCCATAGTTATACTGATTGTATTTTCATAAACAGAACAGTGTATATCATCTGCACTGGCTGGTTATTTGCTAGAAGGTGAAATACAAAGTCTTCACTGAAATATGAAATACTGAATATTTTGCTATAGTTATTTCCACAATTTTAATTAAAAGTAGTACTCAGATGATGTTTTCTTGCCTTAAAAGTAGAGAAATTACCTAGCAGTTCTTTTGAGTACAATCGAGTGCAGAACATGTCTCCTTAGTTGGAAAGACATACTGATATTGGAACAGACAATATGTATAGATGTAAAGTAAATGTAGATCTATTTCAGAATCCAAATAGTACTATTCAACTGGCAGGGTTAGCAGTAAAATCCTAGACTGTTTTAACATAATTTTATCAATATGAGACACACTACTACTACTACTGGGGATCAAAATCGAATCTTACTTTGGGGTTTGATGCACTTCTGACCACCAGTTGTAGTTGGTATAATTGACAAGCAGCAGGATTTGACACCAGAGGAGAACTAAAGAAGGATGCGTGGGAATCATGGACTGGACAAGGTCACTCAAACTTTCAAGGGTATAGAAGCTACCATCAGATCCATCTCCTGTAAAAAGTCTGGTGGCTGCAGCTGTAATTCTTCTAAACATCCCTGAAAACAATAAAAACATGTTAGAGTAACCGTGCTCTAGTCTGTGTTCTGAAGTGCTAAAATTATTCAGAGCAACCTGAGAATAAAAACCTTGTTTCATAAGCCACTATCATTCCTGGAAGAAGTGCATATACTAAGTGGTTTTACAAATCTAAGGCAAGTCATGGAGTTTGCCCAAGAGCAGTGTGTAAACCAGTGATGACCAAGTTCCAGATTCAATAAATAATGCTTTATGTAGACTAGAACTGTAATGAAGCTTCTCTTCTTTTTTTCTGTCATGCACCAAAAAGTTTATCTAACACATGAAAGCATTTACCAAATTTTAAATTATTGATCACAGACCAGGGCTTCTGGGTTGGTTTTTTTTTTGTTTTGTTTATAAAGTAAAACATGAAAGTTCTAATTAAGAACCATCCTGTAACTACTATTATATATGCTGAGGAAGATCACTTACATGTATCCAACTTTAGATGATGGCTTCCCAAATACGTTTAACTGAAAATAAATTGATATCCTTTTATCCAATTTTGAAAGTGAAAACAGTAAATGCTTTTAAGTGGAAAAAATCACTGCCCTGCACACTGAATATTCAGCACAAAAGCTGAATTTTGCTTTCTGACTTGCTGATTTTGTACTCATATGCCAAAATGAAGGGTGGGAAAAATGAAAATGGACAAACTTCAAGTTGTCTAAAGACACAGAACCTTTTGAGTTTCTATGAGAAGATGAGACCAGAGGGAAAAAAGGTTTATTCAGAACCAGTTAGAAAGCAAGAGCTAATCAGAATAACGAAGAACTGTAGTGTTGTTTGCTTGCCTTGCCAGATATACAGAAGAATGAAGCTGTAAATTCCATGGCCATGTGGACCAGTTTAAGCTGTCCCCAAGACTGGTAAATATGCTGTGTAAATAGCAAAGAATGGGAAAAATAACAAGTCTCAAAACTCGGGTTCCACTTACTAGCTTACCAGCGCTATTACCATACCAGTTTCTTGTAACTGCAGTAATAGCACCATCTAGTGACTGTCTATAGCCATGAAAGCTGCTGCAGGCTCATCTTTTCACTCTACGCTTTTTATTTCTACTAACTTCAAAGCAACACATTGAAAATTTTAATTGCCAATCTGTCAGATTCTGTAGCTGAATACATAGGAGTCAGCAATGTTGACATTTTGACAAAACTATAATGGGCAAGAAGACAAAACATCCAAGTAGAACAGTGTTTATGACACTATTAATCAATGTTCCCAGGCACGAGTTGCTATAAACTGCACTTGTAGTTAGGAGATTATAAGTTAAAAAGAAACAAATTAGAGGTTTTAACTGAAAACAAGTACTAAAAAGCCAAGCACTTACTTAACCATAAACCTAAACCTTAAAAAAAAAAATGCTACACCATGAAAATACAGCCCAGATGTCTGAACAACTTTCCTTCTACTCTGTCACACTGTGTAAGGTAATACTTGGAGTTGATTTGGATCTTACATGAAATTCATTTCTAGAGATCATGCAAGACACATATCCCAGTGCTCTACATGAGTATTTTAATATTTAACTTTAATTTTGCACAAAAATTTATACATAGCTCCTGGGAAGACTCAGTACAGCTTGGAAGTTGCTACAGCAGAATTATCTGAGTCTTCCTTTCCCAGTATCCCAGCTCCCACTGTGGAAGAACCCACTTCCCCACTTCCAATCACCATCTTTGTTTTCTGATTTCACTGGTCTAAAGAAAACCTCATCCACCACAGCTGCCAGAACACAATTCAACTGTTTTGTGGTTCACTTTTCTACCTGCTACCATTACTGAAGACTACAAGGAGAAAAGCTACTGGAAGTTAGATCAAGGCAATGCAGAAGCTTTGAGCTTTTATAGAGAACCGAAGATATTTCTAACAGGACTTTCTTTTAAGTTTACACCTATGATACTTATGTTTGCAAGAAGCAGCTGGTAGCAATGACAGGAACAGAGCTAAGGGGTTTTTCTCCACTCAAGAAAGGGCTTTATAACTGAACTCTATAGGAAGATCTTAGAAATCAGAAGTTTTCGGGATACAATAGAACACAGAATCATGTTAGATGTCCAACAGTATTCTGTATGCATTTTAATTATTTCCATCTGCTATGCAGTGAGGTACTGTAACTCCCATCTTACAGGCTATGGAATGCAGTCCCTTGTCCTATATCTGCAACGAAGTCTATGAAGAACCAGGGACTTATGCCAAGACCTTTTAAATTGCAGCCAACTACTGTAATCCAATACTGTTGGATTTCAGCTGCAGGCTGAAAATCAGAAGGCAAAAAGGACAGTCACAGAAAAGAAAGAATAAAAAAAATAGGAAAATAGGTTAAAAGAAGAGATGAAAGTCACTAGTTACATTTGGTCCACATACAAGAAATGTGAAAAATGTGCCCCACATGCACAAGCACAAAGTCTGGGAGGTTCTTTATACTGAGTAGGGGGTAGGGTGTCTTCAGCACCACATATTCCTCACATTCAACAATCGTCTCAGAACTGAAAACCCACTCTGCCACTGCATGCTACAACACAAGGCAATGCTTAAAGTGTTACCTGATTTGAAGATATGTATTAAGCACATAAGCAGTGTGCCCAGCTCCTGGCAGTAGAAAGTATGTTGCTGCTCATTCATGTCCACTTTCAATTGTTTTGTAACAATATCTTCCAGTAGAATGCCAACCAATTGTAATAAAAACCTTGAAAAAGCATGGGTACAATCAACAGAAAAGCTATCAATGCAACATCCTTCAGAATAAGATGAGGTTTGCCCATGAAACTCAGTCTTTGTCCATTCATCCTGAATAGGATGCTAAATTAAATGCTACAGAACAGGCTACCTCAACCAAATATGATGCTGTAGGTATGGAGAGATGACCACATGCTTTTCAATAATTACATATTTGATCTGTGCTATTACTGTGATATAAATAATCACAATTAATATTGCGATTTCTCAGAAACCTTAATCTTCCCCTTAAGTTAGTCAAAAGGCAACATACCTAGAAAATGTCTCTTCAGGCAGATATTTAGCCTGTTTAACCTCAGTACGATCCTCTGGTGCGGATATGTTATTTTCTCCATGTCTCAGTCTGTTGATTGTTTGACATGAAATCAAATATGGCGAGAAGGAAAGCTCTTGTATACGGGATAGAACGATGTCTTCTGTCGACTGCGAAATCAGAACTCTAAGGATAGCTAAAATTCCAGAAATCCATAGCTGGACAGTGCTCACCGATGCCTAAGAGAAACACAAAAATGCAGAAGACAGTTAATTTCTTAAATACATTCTGTGTGGTGTTGTTTAACTTCAACAGTATTCAATTTCATCAACTTGTATAAAATCACGTACTTTTGAGAATGGAGCAAGCACTTTTATGTTCAGGTCTTCCAAAGTGCTATTCTTGCAATAACTGTCAAGCTCACGCTCACCCGTTGAACAATCTCTCATCTACAGAAACAGTACTAATACTTGAATGAGAAAAATATGACTTACCTGTAGAACTGTATTCTAGATTTTGCATACATACAACAGTATGTTTGCCTACATTCCTGACCATCAAAACAGAAAATGAAGCCAAATAATCCGTAAGCAGAACATTCCTGTATGAAGTATTCCCAGCCTGTAAATCATATTAGTTCTAACCAATCATTTCCTAAAATCTGCTGCTGTACTTTAACACCATTTTGCAAATTAAGAAACACATGCTTTATGGTTTTGTATGGAAGACACCACATCCTTTCTTCTCTGGAAGGAACTGCTTACCATTGTTTTAGGAGTAATGAACATACTCCTTAAAAGCATGTCCACAGGGCGAAGGGATGAAGGAGCCAAAATTTCAAACAAAGTGTTCAATACTCCCAGAGCATCATGAGAGTCTATATGCATCTGTTAAAGAAAAACACAAAACTAATTTGTAACTAGCCACTTAAGGTAAGTGAGACACAAGATTTCTATGACATCCTGTGTGTAAGGAAGCTGTCCTTTAAAGTACAAAATTCAGAGCAACCAAAAGCTATGAAAGGTAAAGCTACGAAAGCCTACTTTCCCCAACCATGAGATGTCCTCATGGGAGTGGGCATTTGCCATCATAGGGTAAAGAGCATTAACGGCACAACTTCACTAATTTTACTTTTTATCCTTGAAGTAAGTGTTTTTAAGTCCAGGAAAGGTGTATCAAAGACAACAAGAGACACACGCACAGGCTAGAGTGAGTTCAATAGAAAGCCACATGGATGGTTACATTGGCTTGGAGCATCTGTCATACAAGGGACACCTGCCATTGTTCAACCTGGAGAAGGCTCAGGGCGATCTTTACCAACATGTACAAGTATTTGACCAGGTGAAGTGGGAGGAGGAGACAATCCAAGTACAGAAGAAAGAGCCAGAATCTTATCAGTGGTATCCAGTATCAGGATGAAAAGCAATAGACACAAGGTGAAATACAGGGAGTTTTTCATTTGTTTGTTTTCTGACTGTAAGGATGCTCAGACACTGGAAGAGGCTGCCCAGAGAGATTATGCAGGCTCCAACCTTAGAGCCTGTCACAACTTGACTAAACATGGTTCTTAGCAACCTCCTCCAGCAGACCCTGGTTTAAGGTGAAGACAATATCTAGAGGTCTGTTTCAACCTTAAGTATTCCATGATTCTATGGTTTATTAAAGCTGTTTCAGACTACATTTTTCCATCTTCCACACCAAGAAAAAAATGCAATGAGATCCAACTGCAATACGAAAAAATGATTTTAACATTCTAGAAACATGGAAGAATCTTCACACCATTTAATAAGTGCTCTGATATCATCATATACATAACAGAAGTAGAATGACCTTCTTATGGAAACAGCCTTGAAGATACTGCACATACTTCATGCACATAGCAGCCTTCCAGTACCTGAAGTGGGCCTATAAGGATGCTGGTGAGTGACTCTTCATTAGGGACTGTTGTGATAGGACAAGGGGTAACGGGTTCAAACTTAAACAGGGGAAGTTCAGATTGGACATAAGGAAGAAGTTCTTTACTGTGAGGGTGGTGAGGCACTGGAATGGGTTACCCAGGGAAGTTGTGAATGCTCCATCGCTGGCGGTGTTCAAGGCTGGACTGGACATAGCCTTGGGTGGCATGGTTTAGTGGGAGGTGTCCCTGCCCCTGGCAGGGGGATTGGAACTAGATGATCTTAAGGTTCTTTCCAACCCTAACTATTCTATGACTCTATGATTTAAATATTACCATCACTTCAAAGACTTAGTTTACCCTGCAGTAATTTTTTTTTTATATATGGCAACCACCCTTTCACAAGAAAATCTGCCTTCATATAAAAAAATCAAATGTCCAAAGCCATTACTGATGCATTCACACAACAACTTGTTTATATGTTTATAGATTTAAAAAATGCACAAAATAACCTGTTGTTTTGCAAGCATTGGGAGAATAATGTCAGCTATTTGCCGTGACAGTCTTTTCCATTTGTCTTCATTTTCTTTATGACACTGTTGCAGTACCAAGATGAACATTTCTAGCACCTGAGGAAAAGTCCAAAAGAATGCAAGTAAACACCCACGCTAACAGGAAACATTTGAGTAATACTGTCATGGGAAAAATATTTACTGTTTCATCCATTTGCCAAAAAGAAAAGAAAACCCACATGAGATATCACAAAATATTCTTAAAACCCCATTTTTAGGTTAAAAGCTTCTTCTTAGTTATGTCTTTTTATTTAAGAATTTTCTAATTACTTTTATAAATTAAAAAATAAAAATAAAAATTAAAAAAGCTTTCTTGGTCCTTTTAAAAAGCATTTGTCAAAAGACTACTCAAACAACTGCAAATGGGATAGTATATCGAAGTGCCATACTGCATACTCAACAAAGATGGGAGAAAGAACATTTCCTAGATGTATACTTTTTCTTTAGCTCAAATAAAGTCTAAATTTGGTCAAGAAAACAGAACAGACATTTTTATTGAGCTCATTCACCTGGGATATGTCACTTTCATGTACAAGTTTATAGGAGAGCATACAATGGAGGACACCAACAGCAAAGACCACTTCTAGTAACTGAATGTATTACTGGTTTGAGGGTTAGAGAGACCACGCTTTCAAGGATAGACAGGCCAAAGGAAACTGGTTCAGAAAACCAGTTAGACGGAGCACTTGTAAAGGAATTCAAGTAGTTCAGATTCAGAAACACAGCCAATTAAAAAGAGATCGCCAGATGATTTGCTTCCCTGAAAAGTTTTGCATAAGAGAGGAGATAAAAGCGATTCTGGGCTGAAAAACTTGACTTTGGAGCTCCATGGATGGTAGCTACAGTCATAACAGAACCAAGTTAAAGGTTGCAGCTCTTGAAGCCTCACAAGTTACAGAGACACCACTGCAGAACACCCCAGCCACAGCCAGGGAAGAACAGAACTGCCCAGGGGTTGGTTTATACATACTGCACCAGCAGAATGGGACAGAACAAGATCTACAAATGGGATGGTGTGGGAAGAGCAGTGCATGGGTGGTCTTTAATAGGTTAATTGTGTCAGAAGAGAATCTGCTTGCAACTGCAGTACCTTATGTAACACAAAGTTATTCACTATTTCATATCATGTGTCTACAGGGTGTCATCATACAGTTATATTAGTCATTTTATGATTACAAAACCACACATTCAAAAGAAAATGCGGATACACACAATTACCCCAATCTGAACATGCAGTTCCTAACAAATTGTTTTGACAAGATGTACTGACTTTTTTCCAAGTGTTCTCAGAAAATACACTGCTTACATTAGCATATGCATTTTCACATGATGAAAGGAAAAGTGCTAAGCACACGAATAAGCAATAAGATCCCACGTTAATCATGTCACTTCTCTTAAAATTACTTTTATGTTTTTCTTCTAAACAAAGCGTATTGAGAAAGTAATTCTTACATTCCTACAAGGCAGAAACATGTTTTCCAGACCCATGAGGTCTGGGGCAAAATAGTAAATGTCAGTAACTGTCTAGCTACCAGTTTCATGACCTTATTCAAGTAATTTGTATTTTACAGGGTTATTGAAGATACTGCTATTGTACAGCAGTACCTAAATCATCTCTATGCAGCATGTTTCATACTTTTAAACCTGTCCTCTCTTCTAATTTTACCCCCATTCTTTCAAGTTTATTGAATCCTAATTTATTTCAACTTTCCTACAAATCTTCTGTTTATTCAATCCACAACATAACCAAGACCATGATCCTAACTGGAGCTTTTCAGTGCTTTGTTACCATGACTTGATTATAAAACACCACAGACATGTTATTTAACTTGAAATACTGATTTGCAGAGCAGAATCCTTCCCTTACCCCAAAAAAATCTTTGCATACTCTCTATAAGGAAAGATCACACACAGAATCCAGCTATTCAAGTTTTGTATAAAAAGTCATTAAAATTGCCTGAAGCATTTTTAGCACAGCAAGGTTACCCTTTTATAGGCCATAAACAGGGACACTTTCCTCTCTTACCTGATGGTACTGTATAAGTCTCAGCAGCATTGACACGACCACCTCTTTTTGTGTTTCCAACTCTTTTCCAGCATCAGCTTTATTTGTTCCTCTTAACACAAAGAGATCATGAACAATGGGTTGCAAAGCTGGTATTGCTGAAATGAGATTTGGTTTTTCAACATGAGACAAGTCACTCTTGAACAGTGTTTTGCTGTACAGTTCAGCTACTAAACTGTGCTTTAGTTCAATAAAGGTTTTGCCCACAATCCCCCAAAAAAACCCACACAAAACAAAAACCAAAGCAACAAAACCCCACCAAACTTATCATGCATAATGATGCCTATCTTCTTATTTCTAGTAGAAAATTTATATTCTGGACATATTTGCCCATTCTGATAGAGCTAAACTATAGATATTTTTATAAAGTATTTCTTAGCAGAATCACTGTAAATGATGAGAAAGATGCTTCTAGTTAAAGACCAAAAGTGGAAGGAAAGTGAAAGCGACTAAAAATTAAAATCAAAGAATTTAGCATGGTGCTGTGTTGTAAACTTATTACCTAATAAAGCGTCAAATAAAAGCTTTGTTGCTATTATGTGCTATGCAAAATATGGGGTAGCAGCATTAGTAGGGTACTATAGACTTCCTGAAGGAGACTTATGTATTAAAGAATTTAAAAGCTAGTGTATTCTGGAATAATCAATATGATTACGGTTTTCCACAGCTTACTATTCAGTACCGGTTTTATTGTTGAACTATTACTAACAAGCGTCGGTGTTTTTTTCTTTTCATTACCATGCGTAACAGCTTTCCTCCCACTGGCCATGATACCATCACACAGCTGAATGATCTTAGGAATTCCGATTATCTGTTTGGAATGATACCGCTCATAAGACAGCAACACCAGGAAAAAAAAGATATTAGGAATAATTGCCTCAGACTCCCTGAAAACAAAAAATGAGAAGCGTCAAGTTTCAAATGCACAACTCTATATTCAGTAAAAATGAATCTTTTTCCATTTCAAGAATGTATTGTTCTATTATCATACAGTATTTCTATAATTTTTGCACCTTGCTCTTTACTATGTTAGGGGTTTTTATCCCCCAAGGGATTTCTTTCAAGCTGCGCTCATTACAGTGTGCTGGTACACAGTTACTAGTTTTATAACACACTACCTAATGCACATGACACATATTGGAGTATTGCTGTAGGAGATTCACAGACCAAAAAAACCCTCATCTGTTCATAAAAACTCAAGTGTGAGGAAAAAACCCCGAACAGCTGACAGTAAAAACTCCATTGTATTGCTTATGATCTATTAGGTACTACACAAAATGTACGAGGTGATCAGAACGCACAGGGATTCACACTGACTCCACAATAGGAAGAAGTAGCTCTCCCTTCAGTAACTGAATCCTAGTGATGAAGTGCTCATCCCAGAAAGTATAGCTTGTTGAGGGACCCAAAAGAATGGTTTTACAATACCAAATGGAGAAACAGAACAACATAGCTTAAGATTTCTACCCCCCACTACACACATACTTCCTGACTTCTTCAGCCCCTAATCATCTGAAAGAGCTGCCACGGGAGCCAGGGAATAAACAAGTGCATTGCCCAGATGGTAACTCTCCCTTTCTCATCAGGCAGAAACAACCAGCAAAACTAATCACTACATGCTTCAGACAGTTTAAACACATACTGTTCAAAGGATCTTTTCTAATTTCATACCTGAACTGTCCTACTTCAATGTATTCAAACTGCTTTAGGACAAATCCAATAAACACCTACAGAGAAAATAAAGTGCACAAAAGATAGAGACATTAATTTCCATTGAAATAATTTTGACAATTACAAAAGTGTATATTTTGGAAGGAGCAAAAGACAGGCACCGAACATCACATATAGCTCATTCTAACACTTACGAAGTGCTTCCTCTACAGTTACAGAAGATACTGAGAATCTTCTTGATGTTAGAGCTTACTATAATTTGCATGAACCTATGCTACATTTTTCTTATAGTCTGTATATTGTTAAGTATAACCTTCTCCGTCATGTAACACACATACTCTCAATACAGAAAGATGGTATTTCTATTTGTAAATTAAGTTTTAACTACACATTGTATTGACCACATCATCCTATCCTTCATAGAATCACAGAATAGTTAGGGTTGGAAAGGACCTTAAGATCATCTAGTTCCAACCCCCCTGCCAGGGGCAGGGACACCTCACACTAAACCATGCCACCCAAGGCTATGTCCAATCCAGCCTTGAACACCGCCAGCGATGGAGCATTCACAACTTCCCTGGGTGACCCATTCCAGTGCCTCACCACCCTCACAGTTAAGAATTTCTTCCTCATATCCAATCTGAACTTCCCCTGTTTAAGTTTGAACCCATTACCCCTTGTCCTCTCACTACAGTCCCTCATGAAGAGTCCCTCCCCACCATCCCTAGAGGCCCCTTTCAGATAATGGAAGGCTGCTATGAGGTCTCCATGCAGCCTTCTCTTCTCCAGGCTCAACAGCCCCAACTTCCTCAGCCTATCTTCATATGGGAGGTGCTCCAGTCCCCTGATCATCCTCGTGGCCCTCCTCTGGACTTGTTCCAAAAGTTTCATGTCCTTTTTATGTTGAGGACACCAGAACTGGACACAATACTCCAAGTGAGGTCTCACAAGAGCAGAGCAGAGGGGCAGGATCACCTCCCTCGACCTGCTGGTCACGCTCCTTTTGGTGCAGCCCAGAATACGGTTGGCTTTCTGGGCGGCTGATGAACAGCTCTTAAATACTTGTTGGAAAGCTTAGAAAGTAATCTACATGCAATAGTGAAATCAAAAATGTGAAGCTCTCTGTGTCTGGGAAGAGGGTAGAATTTGAATCTTGCCCTCCTGTAATTTCACCTGTAGTACAATGACTGGATTGCTGCAAGTATCTTTGCTGTAAATATGAAGCCTATGAGTGAGATACCAGTACCACAAGTTTCCCCAAGTGGTGAGGTACCAACCTGATCTGAATCCAGAAGACAGTAGTTAACTCGTAGCTGAACCAGTTGAGCAAGCAAGTCTAGAACTTGTCTCTGCAGCTGTACTGATGTTGTTGTAGTATATTGTTTCAATGCTTTTATGACAAGGGGTTCAAATAAACGAATGTGATTGTGAATAGCATTCTGTAATAGAGAGATTTTAAAGTAATCTAATATCTGAACATGTCTCTGATTCAAAACCAAATTATGCTTTAAATGATGCAGAATGTTTTAAATCTAAGGTACAGCACTTTCAGGAGTACAGATACAAGTACCTTATCAGCACGATGTTTTGCTGCACTGGTAATGCTAGTTTTCAGTTGTGTAGAAACTTTTTGCAGCACATCAAACCATCTGTCATAAAAACCAAACAAAAACCCATTAACATTAAAAAAATGGGGGACAAACACTCTCCTTAGATGCATATTGTTTTACCAATGCCAACTTTTATCTACTTGACTGTTTCAAGTTTCTTAGTAAAATGACAGAACAGAGATAACTTATGGTGAACTTTTATCAGATTACAGAGATTTGTGGACAAACATGTAGCAGAGAAAGTTTCTGGCCTTTGCTTAGCCATCCTTTGCCTTTCTTTTAAGGCTATTTGCTATAATGACCAAACTAAACAGTTTTGAATACAAGCATTTAAAACTATTATGCTTTTAAAAAACCTTAAGTGATACCAATTTTAACAATTTAGCTTTGATTTGAAAAACTCATTAGAGATCATCAATACAGTGTTGCATTCAAGATGCCACTACCAAGACAAATTACTCTCCTTAAGTCTACAGGAGAAATAATACACAATACTGTAATTTCAAGTTACTTAGCTACCCTATGATACCTGCATTTATGAAAAACAATAAAAAGAGATTCTAGTTCAAGCTAACATTATATCATAAGGGAAGAAAGTTACCCTGAAGCATCGTGTTCCTGCTCAGCCTGAACCATGTTCCTTAGACTAGCATCAGCAAGGGCCTGTGTAAAATGTGTGTATGGTGCCATGAAGCAATAATGATAGAGACCAGGTCTCAAATTAGAAGAACCTAAGCGTTGAGCTTTGCCTTGAGCTTTGTTGGGGTTTGAAGATGAGCCATCATACTGAGAAGCCAGATTTGTCCCAAACAATGTTTTCAATAACTAGAGAAAAAAATTGGAAGGGAAAAAAAATGTTAACATTTCAGGAAAAGGAGGGAGAAAAAAAAAGAAACCAAACCAAGCTGACTCCTCATCTTCCCAAAGGACTTAAGGGGGAAGGTTAAAGTTGCAAACTGTGGATCACAGTTACATAAAAGAAGACAGAAAAAAGCTGGAAAAAAGAAACAACCCACACCTCACCCAAAAAGATTAAGATTGTTTTCATAACTGAAGCTATTTCTATGTGACATCTCAATAGTCTATTGACTATTGATCTGTAGTCTATTGCACCCTACTAATGCTCATCTCCCACTAAAATTAAGCTTTGATGACTTGCACCCAAACGTTCAACTGGAAGCCATCAATAAGGCAGTTCTTTGCCTTATTTGCCTTGGTTTTGATGTCATTAACAGCCTATAGAACATATGTGGGAAGGTAGGAAACAATATGGTTTCCTGAGCATTAGCTAAAACAGTTCTCTGAATTGGAAGCAGTTCAAGGAGAAATTACATTACTCAGACAATATCAAGTTTCAGAACAAGTAATGAAAAATTAAAGAAAACATGCTCTGTTTGCTCCACCTGGGCTACAGTTTCCTCACCTTACTTCCCTTAAAAGAATGCGCAAAGTCTTAGTTTACAATTGATAATCTCAGGACATCAGGATTAACTTCCCAGTAACACGCAAAAAAGTTACCTCCTTACCTGCTGCACACAAACTGTTGCCATTGTTGGCTCTCTGTTGAAACACGATTTTAGGTATCCCAAAATTTCTTCGACACACTAGAAAAGCAGAAAACAAGTGCACCTAGTTGCCTTTTTTACTTTATCACATGCAGCATTACTATGAAAACTGGACAACAGCACTGGTTGTTTTACTAACTAAAACTACAATACTTTAAGGGAAATCATGGGGGTGTGTAAAGAAACAAAATGCAAGATCTGCCTCCTAATCTTAAAACACCACAATGCATAACACCACAGTTAAGGAACAAAAACATATCAAGAGACAGGAGAGGAACGGGAGCAGTATGCTTTCTGACAATTTGTATATTTAACAAGAGTATACTTAAACATATTAACAGAGTAAGGATGACTGAAGGCAAGCTATTTTCCTGGTAAGAAAAACCTCCACATGAAATTTAAACAGTAAAAAAATTACTCCACTTCTCAACTACAGCAATTTCACCTGGAAAATCTGCTTTAGCATTCTACCCAACATTGTGGTAGTACAGCGCTTCCAGGACTACTGTATCACTCAGTAGCACCAATTTTAAAATCAATATGTGTTTTTTCCCCAACAAGGACAGAAAGACTGAAAAACTTAACTACAAAAAAAAAAAAAAAAAGAACACATAGATCTCATACCTTTCCAATGTCTTGAAGAGTAGCAAGTTCCAAGATTTGAGACAGAACATCCAAGGCAGACCGTAAGAAACATCCAAACTTTTCATTACTGTTTTGGAGATCCAAAGTAACCTGGTCCCAAAAAGTAAAATCACACTTTGACCATTACTTGAGGAGATAAAAATTACAAAAGAAGTGGGCATTGACACAAAAAAGATCTTTTGCCTAAAAATTCAGCATGGCTCGATTAACGCCACTGACAGCTTAGGCTCCCTTATGAATGGCTAGAAAACAGGACTTCATTTTGACTAAGAAAAAGGATCTTCTAGCTTGAGGAAGTGACAGTACCTGGAAAGGCCTAGGATGTTGACAAGAAGCAGAGAAGGGATAATGTATTCCTCAAACACAGTAGGTGTAATCAGAACACACCCCCTGAAGCATACAAATCAGACCACCAAGGCACTAGGGAATGCATCTTCTGTGACCTGAACTAATAATGAAAAAGCTTACTGATCCTGGAATAAAGTGCAGAGAGAACAGACACTGGGATCTATTTGGCAATGTTAAGCCAGCAAAGGGTCATCTGGTACCAGCATTAGCCAGCAGAGAAAAAAGAATAGGGTGACAATGCCTATCAGAGGGGTTTGCTTGGGTTTTCTGTTTGTTTTTATTCCTGGTGGTTGGGATTATTTGTGTGTGCGTGTGTATATAAACTGTTTACACAGGCAAACAAGTGAGTCTCAATACAAGCAGAGCCATGTTTAAAAGAAACAAAGTGACTGCCCAAGCACATTTTAATTCAATCATCTGAGATGACGCACTACCTTATAATTAGCATGGGTTGCTTTCAAGACATCGTATAACTTCAGATACGATGGAAGATGATAAAAGCTTCCTACTGAAGACGATTTACTTGTTGGAACAGGCCCAGCAGCATCAGTTTGCCTAGGAGCTTAAAAGTACATAGATTAGCACAACATACTTTCTCTAGGACCCTCAAGACATTATTTAGACAGCATGAATTTTTCAATCTGCATGCAGACTTTAAACTGCAAACATACATGTTATACAACTACAATATGAACTAGCATTCCAAGAAACTAGCCCTCCAAGATAACACAAATTAACCCAGAGGGCTTACTATTGAGTACAAGTACAATTTATGAAACAGAATTAACACCCATTCCTTTCATTCATTACTAAGGAAAAACAGAGTTTTCAAGATTCAGAATCTTGTTTCCAGGAGCAACAGAAGCTACTCTTGCCAAAAGGTGCAGAGCAAATTTCAAATTCCTTAGTAAAATACTTGCAAAAATTACTTCTTAATTTTAGTCAATAGATGAGTAAATTGAGAAAAGCAGTAAAAGGATTCAGCAGTACCTTGCTTCTGAAAAGCACAGTCATTTTAATGAAAACCAAACCAGTAAGGAAGCCCCCACTGACAGCTGCCTTTTATAGAATCATATTCCTGCAACACAGTACTGAAAAAGAACTTCTGACAGTGGGTCTGCCAGTCTTTTGAACCAGAACTTCAGAAAACCAGTGACTCAGTTGTAGTTCTTCTCTCTACGCTGTAACCATACTCAGGTGAGGATGACAGGTGGGAAGGTTAATAGGAGTAAGTGCGCTTACCTGGACTTGCTTCACCACCCTTTTTCGGGCTCATTGGCACAGAGGCCTGTTCAACAGTCTCCCTCTCTTTCCCCTTCCTCCGAATTGGACTAAGAGAAGGTGGGTTCGTGAGAGAAGGTAACGCTGCCTATGATGAAAAGAAGCTTTATTAATTTCACAAGCACAAATAGCTTTTCTTTTTCCACACAAATATAAGTGTATTAATCTTTTGTTTAAACTTCCCATTATTTGACTGACAGTTAAATTGTCTAAACTCAGGTTCAGGACATGGACTTCCTGGGTGAAATGGAAGAAGTTTACTGTATTCTCTACTTCACTTCTCAACTTCAGTGTAGCTCAATAACTAAAGTTTCTTTTGATTCCATACAGAAAGCATTGTCCTGGTTTCAGCTGTAACAGTTATTTTTACTGCCTGGGTTTTACACTATGACAAGCATCAAAAAATATTCTCACATTTTCAAAATATGAAGAAATTACTAATCCTAATAACACTGCTTTACAGGCACCAGGCAAGTCTCAAAATGTAGATGCCTCAAAAGAACCCAAGCCAAAACAAAAACCCAAAGCCAGAAGTACCTCACAGGAGCTGTTTCAGAAGTCAAGATACTTTGGAGGATATTCAAAAGATAGACGGGTCATTTTTAGCCTCCAAAGGAGCTCAATGCATTACAGCCAGCCGTCAAAGCCAAAAGTCAAAAGATGCTGACTCCATTTACTATATACACTCCTCACCAAATTGATGTTTCAGGTGAATTCAGCAGGAATAAAAGGTTCAAAAATTAAGGTAATATTACAAACACTGCAGAACTAAGAAAACACATGCTACGTGGAAGAATTACAGGCATGTTCTTTTCATGCGGTTTGCTTTCCTACCCATAATGGAGTCATATTATCAAGGTATGACATGAGATAGTTACCCACATTAACTCTAAAATTAAGAGGTCTTTCTCACAGCAGTATTTACAAGACACAATTTATTTTTAATACATACCTTTACTGCTGGGCCAGGAGCAACATCATCCATTACATGTGCACAGATATTAATGACTTTCAGTAGGTGAGAAAAAAGCTGTTCTACTAAAGTAACAAGAGTTCGATCTGCTAGAGCTGGCCAGGGTTCCTCCTGCTTTGCAGCACATTGGTTTGAATCTTCTTCAGCACTCCAGGGATTCTTTAAGCACTTGGGAGCACTTGCTGCAATAGAAATCACATTATTTACAGAAATATAAGATTAAAACTTCAGAATTAAGTATCATAAAATTTTAGAGACATTTATGGTTATCATCTCTATATGAACAGAAATTCAAATAGAGAGAGCCTGCATTTTCAAAACCAGCTGTAGGTGCATAGTTCTAAAAAGCAAAGAAAATTAACCTTTTGTACCCATCCTGTACTAAGCATCCTGCATACTCCCTCTGGCAACTAAGAAGAAATCTGCAACTTAGAGGCAATATCTTTTCAAACATCCTGGGTGCAAGAAGTTTCTTCTTTATTTCTTCTGTTCTATCTTGCAAGTATTTTGTTGTGTGAGATCAAAATAGGGTAAGATACAGGCCTTCTAATGCTAAAATATCAGGACAATCCTACTTTCCTAGTTCTGCCTTACCAGCAAGCAAGTTTCCAGTCAAAATCAAAGCATCCTGATGTGCTGAGAGGTCCAGTGGGAACCATGCTGATGAAAGAAGAGACAGAACCATGCCGGCCATTCCAATGGTGCAGCCCTTTTGAGCTTCATCTGAAGGACTTGGCTGGGAATCACTGGAAGTTTAATATTGGAATGTCATGACCTTTTTTCCCCCCTTTTGGTTAAGTTTAAAGTCTTAAGAAAATTAATAGTCACGTAAACTACAGAAACACACTCAACTAGGACTCAGAAAAACAATTTACAGCAGAAACCCAACAATACTTTGTCTTCTTAAAGAGCCACTATTATTTTTTTAAATAGCAAATATCAAAGCCACTAGTGACATCTACTGATGAACTAAAGAATTCTGTATTCCATTGCTAACCAGGATGGTCCAAGAACTACCTCTTCCACATAGGCAAGTTAGGGATGGAAGACACAAGCTATAGTATTGCAGTGTAATAAGATGTTTGTCAGAACACTATATGAATTATACGCATCATTTCAATCTGTAAGGCTTGCTCGGTATTACTATCTTTCAGGAAAAGATCTGATGCAACCTCTAAATAAAGGAATTTCTTTCTTTTTTAGTTAAAAAAATTATCTCCAATGTGGTCACTCTGGTCTAACACACTCAGAAAATGAATTTACACTAAGTAGAGCCATAACTTTGACAAAGCTACACAGCTAATTACAGTGCCTTCCTTTTTTAATATATATTTTCATATGTAAGTGTTGTTTGCTATGAAGTCAAAAACCCATGTTGAGTTGTACACAGCTGGAACGCAACAGTTCAAATATTGTGAATTCTTAAGACAAAAAAGAATTCTGTCAAAATTCTCATGTTATTATCCATGTTATATTCTTATTACACAGAATTATATGTGTCTCATTCCACAAAAATAAAGTAACAATCTAAATTAGTACAAACATGGGCCAAAAATCTGTAAAGAAGGCATTACAGGAAAGAGCAAAGGCTGCCACTGCATCACTGATGCATCTTAAAACCAACATTTTTTAGGCTGGATAGTGCAGAAGACGCATTGTTGCAATTCTGCATTAATTTTGCCTTCCAGCTAAGCACTGCTCACATCCTAACCTACTTCAGTTGTTAAAAACTGGACCTATAGCTCACGAGACATCTTTTAGAACGCATACAGAGAATATGTTACACTTCTGGCCACCAAGGGAAGAAAGGTTACCCCAAAACGAACAGCAGCTGAGGGACAGCTGTTGGATTTGGTGGTTTTGTTTTATTTTAAAACAAGATCAAATCTTGCAATAGAGTTTCAGGATACCAGAAGAATAAAGTAATAGTAGAGACATAACAGTGAAAAAAAATGACACAAATTATGTTAAATCTATTTAAAAACCAAACAGCCCTGCACATGCACATCTTCAGTAGCTAGTTTTACAGCTCATATGGCTCAGCACACTGATAATCAGAGGCAAGATCAAAGTTTGGAGCTGCCAACTGTACAGTCACAGTCAGAAGAAACTCCTCAGAACCTAAGTATTTTGGGGCTATCATGTATTAAATACATAACACTTAAGTATTGGCTATCTCATTTGCTGTTCCCATTCAGCGTGCCGAATAGAGAAAGCATCTGATACTTTTACAGTTATAGAAGCGACTATGAAGCAACTTCTTTTACAACTGTTCTTCAACATAAACATGAGATCAAGGTGAAAATGATCATGTAATGATTTTAGAGAGATACTACAAGACAATATCCTGAAGATAAACATTCTTTCAAAAGCATGGAATTTTTTCCTATGACTTATTTTGATAGATATTGACCATATGTATCTATCTATTACAGCAGCTGCAGCCAGCCCCTGTGATACGTGCTGTGACTCCAGAGATGAAAAAATGCTGACACTTAGTATTTTTAAAAGCAACCTGATGTTACAATCTTCTTCATAAAGTTCTTATCTGCCAACATACCCACAGTGCCATCCTATACTCCAGGTGCAGACTGGAAATGTTGTGGAGAGAAGACACAAAGCTTCACAGCACCCAAACTGAAAAATTAACACCAAGAACAGAATCAGTTTCATCACCGGAAGAGTTTGCAACAAAACCAAAGTATTTGAAGAGTGAGAATTAAATATATTAGTATTGCTACTGCCACAGTACCAAAGATGTAGGTACAAATATAGCCAGGAAATAATAAAAAATAAAGCAAGTGAGAAAAAGAAAAGGTCAGCTGCTATAACAACTAATAAAACTCACTGTAAGTGCTCTTGTAGTGGATATTGTCAATGCATGGGAAATTGCTGCAATAACCCTTGAGAGATTGTTTTCCATAGTGACATCAGTTGGACTTTGCAGCATATTGTAACCTCTGTATGTTCTGAAATAAAAACATTTACACCACTAAAATATGTACTTAAAAACAGCTCAAATAAAAATTATTATGGCTTAAATTATTTTATAGACTGCTTATAAAATACAAAATCTGAGAACACTCCAATACCACCTTATTTTAATATTTTTGCTTCTTTACTAGCAAAAGCAATTTAATTTATAAATCAAATCTTTTTATTAGCAAACAGAAACAGCAGACCACACCCTCAATACTTAAGTAGGTGCTCTAGAGATCACCACCAATTCAGCATCAGTCTGGTTTTGCTTAAATCCATATAACATTTTTGCATCTTTGGATTATTGCTGTAGAAAAGAAACCACTATTTTGTATCTGAAATAACATTGTCCACAAAGTTCTACTGTTTCCATACTACAGTAGATAAATCTTAAGAGATGCAATGAAGACCATGTATGGAAAAGGTACATACTTAAAATCTGGTACTACAAGCTGATACAGGCAAAGAGCCCCCATAAATACATATAACTCATACTGTCTAAAAGACAAGACATCTAAACAGAAGAGCTCAGGGAAGTGAAGTTGGCAGCAAAAATGCAGCAACAAGATCACACTATCAGAATTTATTTTTAAGTTATACAGGCAGTATAGACTTCTGCAACCACAGTCACTGAACAGGATTTGAAGAGTTAGAAATCTAGATCAACCAACATACCTAAAGGATAACAATGTTCACACAGAATTAGCCTGCAATGCTGCACTTGTGCAATTTAATGGACAAATAAGGGTGACTTCAGGATGAAGATAAAAGTTTTTCACAGAACAATGACTCCCTATGATCAATGTGTGAGCACATCATTAGTAACTCACACACAAGTTTATTCTTTAAACATGAGTCTGCTTCTGTGGAGCCTAAACCTACCACGGATACTCCTACAGATTGGAAAAAGAATTTGTAAGCACATGGATCTGCAGGATTTAACTATGCTGCTAGGCATTACCAACTGAAATTTGGGTCCACGTTTCTTTTGGGGCAAGAGAAGACACATAACATACCTGGTGATGGTGCTCACTGCAAAGTGAGATGGAGGCTGCGTTTCATGCATTAGTAGCTTCAGATAGACACTGCTCTGGTCCCTTGCTACTGCCACAACTGGATCAGCCTGTCCTTGATCACAGTTATAAAACAGCTTTGGAACAAGCCTTAAAGATAATTATCAAAAAGTACTAATCAGAAATTATTTAATATACAGTTAAAAATACATTTAATATACAGTTCAGAAGGGGGCACACACCAATTAGGCATTAAATTGTAAAAGCTGTTACTAAAACTGATATTGTATAATGTAGCTTAAAAACAGCTCTTCATTTTAATCAAGCAGCACAAATCAGGGCAAAAACCGACATATGGTAGTTAAAAAAACCAAACAAGCATTTATACACACCTACCTATACACACTGCAATGACTACTTCACTAGAGTATTTCTCTCTGTGTGTTTCCCTGTCTCCCCAGATGTTTTCCCCATGGATATCTGTGTCAACTAAAAACTAAATTTTGTGAATGCTCCATCGCTGGCGGTGTTCAAGGCTGGATTGGACATAGCCTTGGGTGGCATGGTTTAGTGTGAGGTGTCCCTGCCCATGCAGGGGGGTTGGAACTAGATGATCTTAAGGTCCTTTCCAACCCTAACTATTCTATGATTCTATAACTTCTACCCGAAAAGGCCAATTCTTCACTATCTGATTTCTACGCAGTGAACTTTAAACATAGAAGGCCCAGTCTTCTTGGAAAACGTTTTCAACCTAGACAACAACAAAAAACTACGGTAGACATTTTCTGTAGACATTTCACTGCCAGTATTTCAAATGAATGACCACATGGGATGTTTCAAGAGGCTTCTGCAAGCTTGGAGCAATGCTCTTTGGCAGTTAAGTCTTTTCCAACCTTAACACATGTGCTGTCACTAAGTCATCCTGAAGATAAGAAAAAACTCCAACTTGTTACCAGTCAGATAACAAACTCCATTTCAAAAAACAAGTCCATGAATAAAAGCAACAAATGTTAACTATGATGTAACACTGAACGACTTCTCTACTGAGCTGTTTCTGCAATAGCAATGCTTTTAAGTGGCAGAATTTCTAAGGCTTCATTGTACTTTATTTGTTGTTAGGAATTACACAGCAATTAATAATCTGAAAAAATAGGGAAGAGACTCCTCTGACAATAAAATATTCCAGAAATTCAGTATTACATACTCCCAACTTCTTTAAACATAAAAATTAAGCCCTGAATTCACATCAATAAACTACCAACTAATCCTTACTATTTGATGCAGCAATTGTAACTGTAGTAGGGTACAGCAAACAGTAGCTTGTTAAACAAGATTAGCTACTTTACTATCATCAGTGAGCATGAGAGTCTTAAGCTACACCACTTATAACCATGTGGGAAGTACAATGGGAGTTCAGACAACTCAGTAGAACTGCAACAGTTTAAGCCCAGCAAATAATGTCAGGATACTGCCCAAATCACTTCAGCATGCAGAAAATGAAATTGAAAGTGACCCTCAGAATGTAATACAGTTAAATATAATTGCAATGCTAATAAAGAGCCAAGTACAATTGCCTGATGATTCAGAATGATGCATGCTCTAAGTACCACAAAGCTGCATTTGTCTCCCATCCCTCATTTAAACAATAATATAAAACCACCAAGGGATTATTTTAGTTACAAGTACACAGTAACACAGAAGTACCTTTCTAAACTTTTTTTTCAAAAGGAAAGAATAAAAAAGACATATATACCTCACTAATGAGGCTGAAGCTACATGTCTCACTCTTGGATCTTCATCTCCAAGCAGACATATCACAACATCGTTAAGCACTCTCTCCTGAAGTTTTAGTAGCTAGGAAGTAAGTTAGCACAGTAAAATTCCTTGAATATTTTCATCAATTGACCAGACTACTAAAAGATAGTTAACTAGTGAGATTTCACCTGTCATCCAAGTTGGTAAGTCCATCTTTACCTTAACATTGCCAAATACACCATTTAAATACATAAATGCCAAAACCTTTTTGCAGTCTAGAAAAACAACACAGCAAAACCACACACACACACACACACACACACACACCAGAGAACACCAAAACACTTGAATCTCAGTAGTAAAGTATCTTTCCAATTGTAGCAAGTCTCAGAGCATGAGCTTTGAGACTCATTCTTGCAAACATAACTTGCAAAACAAAACATACTTGCAACAACTATCAGTGTTTAGAAACTGATGTTTAGAAATTAAAACATGACAAGCTGAAACTGCACCGGTACCTTCATCCAGAAACACAATACACTTACTGAATAATTTACTTACCCCAGTATAATGATGAAAACCTCTGTGCAAGCCCTCAGTTTTCCCTTCCAAGAAGCTGACTAACCTACAGTAAACCAGAATTTAGGGTACATTAGTTAACATTAAATGTTATTTCTCCCTTTACTGCTTTAAAGACCCTTTTTATTTTTTTTAAACACACCACTGCAGGGAAACTGTAACAAGTAAACAAACTTTTTGCTACCTTTCAAAAAGGTAAGCTATTTGCTAAACTACTATCTGCCTAGTGCAACAGAAGAATTACTTTCCTTTAGTTAAAAAAGATTATTTACACATTGTGATTGTAACTGGTTCGGGCTTTTCATCCCTCCTCTTCCCCCATCCCCACAGGGAAAAATCAGACAGTTCTGAAAAGATGGTAACACATTCCAAACATCACTATTCAGAAAAGAGTCCAATTTTGTATGACTAAGGATAGCTTGAAGAATTTTCACATAAACATATTTTGTCTTTCAGCTTGGAAGAACCTGTAGACAATGAGGGAATGCAAGAAAAGTAAAGTATATTCCTTTCAGTGTAACAGAAACCAAGCAATGAAAGAGAGCTGACATTAATGGAGAATAACTCAGGGACTGGATATGAGGAAGAAATTCTTTACTGTAAGGGTGGTGAGGCACTGGTATGGGTTGCCCAAGGAAGTTGTGAATGCTCCATCCCTGGCGGTGTTCAGGGCCAGGTTGGACAGAGCCTTAGGTGGTTTAGTGTGAGGTGTCCCTGCCCATAGCAGGGAGTTGGAACTGGACGATCTTAAGGTCCTTTCCAACCCTAACTATTCTATGATTCTATGATTTTTTTCCTACGAAAAATACGCACAACTAAACACGAAATCCAAGTGAGTTTCAAGATTACATGGTGTCTCTCCAATCACAAATTTACAGAAGACTTGATAAAGAGACCACTGAATTAGAAGCTCCAATACAGTGTTACAAGGATTGGGCTTGGTAGTGAAGTCAATGGTAAATTGACAAAAGAATTTATATATCCCTGAGGCAAATGATTGGTCGTAGTTTTGTGAAACTTGATGATGCTTCAGAAGAAACTGCTCCATTATGCTTTCAGTTTCCCATACACAGCATCTTTGCACTGAGGCTAAAACACTCATGAAAAACTATGAACACTTACCGAAAATCTACCTCCGCAAGTGTTTCCAAAAGTTCTGTCCTTACTAGCCAGTAGGAGCTATTCTTCAGCGTAAGGAGGTCAACAATTAACTGCAAACCTCGTTCACTGTAACTGCTACTGCATAGGCTCATGATGCAATGCTGAAAAGAAAAAAACAACTTTCAATTATGTTACAGAAGAGGTTCTCTGAATCAAAGTATGTAAATGGGTCAGAAAAGTCTGTTTTATTTAGAATGCTAGAAAAAGTTATTGCTTAATTGCTAGGAGACAGCTCCAGAGCCAAGTACTTTGTAAGGGTAGGACAGTAGCTCCATGCAAACTGCTCAAACCCGATGACAAACATAAACTCCAGAGAGGAACACAAGCCTTGGAGATCAGAGGAAAATCCTTCAAAGAGTAAGGTCTATTATAGGGCTTAACCATCACAAGCACCATTAATTCTTATCAGTTCAAAAACAGTCTCTCCAAATTTCCATAGGGTATTTTTAGACACCTAGTTCTGATTTCCAAAGTTCTTGAAACAGTCAGAGCTCCGCACTGTAATGGCTGTTCAACTATATGCACAATGTGTGATATTTGGAAAAAGCTGTAGAACTCTATACTATGTCATCTTTAGCTACATAAAAAAGTACTTTCTTTTTCAGGGATTAAGAACCCAAAATGCTTTAGAACATTTCTGCTGAAAGGTATGAAGTCAGGCTACATTGTATGTTGAGGGAAAGAACAAGTCAAAATTGACTAATTTAAGTTGCCATAACTGAACAATTCTAAGTCTTGCAAAAAGCCATAATCAAAAGTGTAACCATAAATAAACTCACTATATTTAAACAATAAGATCACTGAACAGAATGTTAAAAAAGATAGCATCATTTAATTAACTGTATTTCCTTCCCTCAGTGGCATCGCAGATCCCTCCTCTCAGCACATGAAATCATACTTTCCATACAGTAAGTATCTGCATTTTACTAAAAGCTATGCTTTCCCTCACTGACCTATAAGCTACAATACAGTCAACCACCCTGTGCCTCTCCCCAGTGAGTTAATTTCCTTTGGCCTGCAATTTGTCCTTCTTGCTCTACTTCTTTGGAAAATTCCTCAGGGAAAAGCTCACTCCTTCATCCCTCTGCTTTTTCACACAACACCTTCCACAGATTTTGTTACAAAAATAAAATTCACACACTCTAAGTTCCGCTCACCAGCTCGGCTCTCATCTCTATTTTAACAATTGCCCAATGGATTTTTTTTACCCAGTTTGAAAAACTTGCTTTCCTGACACTTTCCTCACTTTGAAAAATTATTATTTCAGGAAATAATCACTGTTTTCTTGCCATTTCTCACACCTAATTTTTGATCTCCAAATACAGGCTACAACCAGGTGTCATATGCTCACCTTTCCTTCTTCAGCCTAGACACCTTATCTAATGGACTCATTCTGTTGTTGGTTAATGTAACAGTACAGCTCAAACCAGTACATTTATGATTAGAAATGTTATTATTATACTGCTACATGATCTAACCAACATCATTTTCCAGCTGTGTGTTCCTCCATTTCTGTGCTGGAATTCATGTTTTCTACAATGAAGTTCTTGGGGAAGAAGTTATTTTTTGCTCTCTGTTCATACACCTGAGCATAGCAGGATCCTAGTCAACAAATAACACCCCTGTGATCTGTGGTGGTGCAAATAAATTTCTAGCTCTACTTACCCTCACAGCTGTACAAGCCAGTTTGCATGTAACAGAGGACTCGTCTTTCAGTGTTTTCTGTAACAGAGGTATGCAGTCTACCAAGGAAAAGAGATTTCCTAACGAAGAGGGAATTTAGAGCAATGAGACAAAAGAAAATTACGGTTACATAAAAAAAACCAAACCAAACCCAGCCCCACCCTTAAAACAAATTGTTACCTGTTGAGCTTCTGACATTTATTAGCCATTTTTCCACATCAAAGCGGGATTTAATTAGAATAGAGTTGACAATTGTTCCACACAGAATGGCAGTGGCTCCTCTGATCTGGGGATCTCCATGGTCAATGTAGTTCAGAATATCTGATACATACTGCTCCTCTAAGAAAATAAGTTACAACTACTTTATTTTAAAAATACTAGTCTTAGACTTATCTGATCCCTAAAAATGTTTCAGTGGAGGTACAGATGTCTGTACAATCAGTATCAGCATATTCACAATAAGCCTGCTTTGGTTCTACCCTTGGATATAACCTACAGATCATTCACACCATTCAGTCCAGTGATTACACATAAAAACATCAGCAGTTTATTTCAATTGTACACAAACTGCTCTGGGGAAATCTAAGAAGAGTTTTGGTTAACACTTCACTTTTGCCACTATCAGTATAAAACCAGTTGAATACTCCAGGTCCCTGATGATCATATTGCAGCATTTATAAAAATTCACCTAGTGGCTTAGAAACCATTTATAAGTTAGCCTGAAATAAATTAGAAGAAACCACTTATAAGAAAAACAAACTGCACCTGTATAGTGGTTGTACTAAAATAGCTTCATCTTGTCAGAAGCTATATAAGCTCATCCAATGAAACTTCATTTTTATTAAAAGCAAAAATAGTGTTCAGACAGCATGTTCATACCAACACTGGTGCAATATTTAGTGCTGCCTCATGCATTTAAAAACTCAAACACTATTAAAATGGAATACGTTTTGCATTAAAATGGAATAAGTACTGCAACATACCATACTCTTCTCCCATTGCTTCAAGAGGTGTTTTATACAGTTTGCTGAAGAAAGACTCAGGGTGAAGTGCAACGGCTGCTCCAACACAACTTACTGCCAGGGCTTTTACACTAACTCTCACGTCTCTATCAGGAACTAAAGCTGGAGAGAAGAAAACAAACCCAGGGGGTATTTAAAAGCTTCATTAATCGTTTTTAAGTTAATTAATAACTCTGTACGATACAAACACCTTAGCCTGGATAAAAAAAGGAAGGCAGAGCAAGTAGTTCCAGTTTATCAGAGGCAGCAGTTATACATAAAAAGGACATGGAACTGTTGGAACAAGTCCAGAGGAGGGCCACAAGGATGATCAGGGGACTGGAGCACCTCCCGTATGAAGATAGGATGAGCAAGTTGGGGCTCTTCAGCCTGGAGAAGAGAAGGCTGCGTGGAGACCTCATAGCAGCCTTCCAGTATCTGAAGGGGGCCTATATGAATGGTGGGAAGGGACTCTTCATGAGGAACTGTAGTGAGAGGACAAGGGGTAATGGGTTCAAACTTAAACAGGGGAAGTTTAGATTGGATATAAGGAGGAAGTTGTCTACTGTAAGGGTGGTGAGGCACTGGAATGGGTTGCCCAAGGAAGTTGTGAATGCTCCATCCCTGGCAGTGTTCAAGGCTGGACTGGACATAGCCTTGGGTGACATGGTTTAGTGGGAGGTGTTCCTGCCCATGGCAGAGTGGTTGGAACTAGATGATCTTAAGGTCCCTTCCAACCCAAACTATTCTATGATTCTATGGCCTTTTTGTTTGTTTTAAAAGAAAACACACCAAACTAATACACACACTACCACCTCGCTTCCTTCATCACTAAGAATACAGCTATAACACTCTCTTTCCAAGAACACTACAATAGCAGAGTACATGAATAAGTAATAATTTTGAAAATATGTCTGTTCTTTTCCCCTTAAATGCTCGTTTCAGTCATATATAATGACACATACACACATGCCTGGGATATGGACTTCCCAGTGAAAAAAAACTGAAGCAGCAGTGTATGCCACAAAGGCTTTCCGGAAAATCCCCACTGACATTTCATTATTATGCTAGAAAGGTAAATATTTCTTCTTTTGAGCCCCAGCTGCCTCCTCCAACAATCACGTACTCTCAAAAAGCTTCTCTTTGATCATCTCACATGAAAAACAGCCATGCTAATTTGTTCAAATGCTGTAAGATGTTAAAGGTGGAGAAAAAAGTTCAACTTGAGATTTCAGATAGGTCTTTGAAAACCTTAAATCAATTCTCTGCTTTACTCCAGCTGAATCATTTAAAATAAAGTTACATTTTCAAAACAAATTGATACAACAGCACTTCCTCTGAATTCAGAAAATTTAACACAGAATTCAAACACAGTGATAAAGCAAAAAAAGATACATTTAATCTTGTTTTCATTAAAACACACTGCAAACAAAAATCAACTGTAAAAATATTAAGAAAAGTACTTGAAAGAACTATATTTTTTTGAACTTGTTTTAGAAGTTTCTACAGAATGAACTGCAATTCAAAATAGTTTCCTTTGCTTAAGTATTGATACTTTCATAGTGGACAAACTGGGCACGCAATGCTGATAAAAAGAAATATTGATATTAGATTGTCTTCACAGCTTCATATCCATGATGTGACCAGCAGGTCGATGGAGGTGATCCTGCCTCTCTACTCTGCTCTTGTGAGACCTCACTTGGAGTATTGTGTGCAGTTCTGGCGTCCTCAACATAAAAAGAACATAGAACTGTTGGAACAAGTCCAGAGGAGGGCCACGAGGATGATCAGGGGACTGGAGCACCTCCCATATGAAGACAGGCTGAGAAAGTTGGGGCTGTTCAGCCTGGAGAAGAGAAGGCTGCATGGAGACCTCATAGCAGCCTTCCAATATCTGAAGGGGGCCTATAGAGATGCTGGGGAAGGACACTTCATTAGGGACTGTAGTGAGAGGACAAGGGGCAACAGGTTCAAACTTAAACAGGGGAAGTTCAGATTGGATATGAGGAAGATATTCTTAACTGTGAGGGTGGTGAGGCACTGGAATGGGTTGCCCAAGGAAGTTGTGAATGCTCCATCCCTGGCAGTGCTCAAGGCTGGACTGGACATAGCCTTGGGTGACATGGTTTAGTGGGAGGTGTTCCTGCCCATGGCAGGGGGGTTGGAACTAGATGATGTTAAGGTCCTTTCCAACCCTAACTATTCTATGATTCTATGACTCTCTGGCCCCACATGGTTAAGTCTCATTAGAATTTACAAATTGTAAATGTAATTAAGTATTTGACTTGCAGGTTAAGTTACCATAACACTTTTTTGGACGCCCAATGGTTCAAGATTCCTTGTAAAATGGCACAATTTAAGGGGTTTTAAGTTTTCCTGTACTCTAGTGCAATCATTTAAATCAGGACTGCCACAGAAAACCCAACCCTTGAAATGTCTAATAAAGTGAGATTAAAAACCAGACAAAGTAAACTTATCCCATTTCTGACTTTGCACATTGAGAGGCACAAGGAACCAATGAGTGGAACACAAAAAACTTACCTCCTTTCTCCCCAGTAAGTAGAAAAGAGGCTGACAGAAGTCTAACGCAGTGCACTAAAGGAGCAGAATCCCCATCAGTATAGTGACCTATGTCTCCCTTTACCCTGGAGGTCTAGGGAAGGCAAATCACAATATTTATACATATAAAATTAACCTTCAATTTAAATAACATATTAAGCACAAGATTTAGAAACACAACCTTTATACATTTGGGGATGCGCAGTAAAGCAAAATGTGTTTAATACAAACATAAAAAAGGCCTTAAAACATAATGGTTTTGGAAGTTTGGATCTAGGATCAGAACTGGTTTAACTTAATCACAAAAACAACAATAATTCTATTAATTTGCTGAATTATCTAGATGTGCTGTTTGCATCTGAAGTCTCATAAACCATTTTCTGGTGATAAAAAATGATCTTTGGAAACTCTGTATGAGAAGCAATTAATTCCCAAGTTGTTTTCAAAGAAGGCTGACAACCTTCTGTGGTTTCACGTTTTGATTTCCCCAGTAGCCCAGGCTACTGCTTGCCACAAATGAAACTCCTTTTGCCCCAGCTCATAACAAGGTCCAATGCTCAAGCCAGAAAACACAAGAGGAAATCAGTAACCTGTGGCTGGAATGTTATGAGCCTCTCTGCAGAAAAAGAGGCTCAAAGAATGAGACATCATAACTTCTGACAAGATCATGCAGTTCCCTACACAGCTAGCAACCAGCACAAAGATATTTCAGATGATAAAGTATCAGTGTACCCTACTAATGCACACACAAAAGGAGTTTGTGTTCTCAGCAGTTTGTGTTCTGCTTTGGCTTTGTTTGTGATTGCATTCAAGATAGCACTTGTGTATTCATATGAAATTCAGGTTGTAACTCAGATTTACTATTCAACCCTAGTTATTTTGACCTATAACAAAGTGCCCCATGCACACAGGCTACCCACATTTACCACTAATTTACATGAGCATAACTGCCGTATCTTTTTTCTCAACTTAGTTGTTTTAGACTTTAAAGCAGACCACTGTGACTACTTCTCACCTTATTTTCGTGATCACCAGGATCTGCTGCATCTTCTTTTGATGGAAATCTATCCATGCTGCTATCAGAAGGCTGCCTACTATGGCTTGTGGTTTTCAACAGGTGAGGCTGTTGAAGAGCTTTAGAAAAAGGCAGTCCATGAAATACCATTTCAGATGCAAATTAAAAGCACTTTAACCTAATTATACAAACATGAAAAATAAATCAGCAGTGATCAAAACAAGTGATTCCCTAGAAGTGCTGAAATATATTCCTTGTTTTACATTTCAATCTAGTTATGTTTTTCACATCCATTACATGAGTCTTCATTCCCTCGGAAATCAGACAGCAGATGCACCTGTAACATCTGCCTTAAACATGTCACCAGTTATGTGTCTGCCTGATCCCAATCCCAATTTACCTACATACCAACAGAAGAATTTCTGAAAGACTCTGATGAATCATCTTGGAGAATATTTGCAGCTTCATCTTCCTCATCCTGCAGCTGCCCAATTTGCATTCCAGAATACTGTCCTTCAGCACCCTCCAAAACCTATACAATACAAGGACAGGACTTAAAATAGCTTAATACACAACACCAAATCTCAAACATGCAGTGTTAGTCATCTAGAAATAATCTGAAAGCAAATATGAGCCTGATAAATATTAGCGTACAGCTACATGCAGGCCATAAAGCAGTTCCCATCCTCCTCCGGCGCTGGGGCTATTTGAGGCCATAGTTACATCTGAGAGCCTCCCACCTGCGCCATAAGCTTGGATATTAACAGGAAGAAAGTCACAACACTTGCTTCCCCTGCAGCTCTCCTTGCTCCCTTATTCCAAACACAACTGTCCCTCTATCTCAGCAGTTACAAATCACAACCAACACCTTTACTGTCACAAATTGAACTTGTCCCTTGCTATCAAATTCTCCCATAACTTCACTTGTCCTGGATATGTAAAGTCAAACTGAGAACACACTGCGTAGGACAAAAAAGGACTAGTAAATTCAAATGCATTTTAACTCCTTCACTTTGAACCAGACTACTAAAATGGACACTTCCAGTGGTTTGACCCTGGGTACCAATGCAATGTATAGGCAGTAGGTAGATGGAAAAATAAGCATAAAAGGCAATTCAATAATAAGAGACCAAGTAAAAAACTCTTCATTTTCAATTTACCAGAAGACAAGATACTTTTTCAGTTACTCCTTGCCTTTATAAGCACCTGTAAATTGTCCCTTTAAAAGGTGTGTGTGCGCGCGTGCGCAACTGAGGCAACCACTTAGCCTGTCAATTACAAAAAAATAATGTTACTTGTAACTACTGCTTGCAAAAAGTACGTAAACTGATATCTGCAACAATCTGACAAGAATTTGGGTCAATAAACACAATCTGTCAATAAATGCCTTCTCACTTTAGCCTCTGCACTGCCTACGTTTAATTCAGAGACTGAGCAACCTTCATCACTCCTTTTGTTCCTAAATCCTCACAGTTGCAGGAGTATTAGGAAGAAGTTCTTTACTGTGAGGGTGGCGAGGCACTAGAACAGGTTGTCCAAAGAAGCGGTAAATGCTCCACCCCTGGCAGCGTTCAAGACCAGATTGGACACAGTCTTGGGTGACATGGTCTAGTGTGAGGTGTCCCTGCCTATGGCAGAGGGGTTGGAACTGGATGATCTTAACGTCCTTTCCAACCCTAACTATTCTATGACTCTATGCGCCTATCATAATTGTAAATTTACCATTTTTTTGTAGTGGCAAGAGATTATTACTCTTCCAAAGTTACTATCAGCAAACTTCAGTCAAAATTTTTATAATCTGAAAACCAGAACTTAAGAAATTTTAAGTATTCCCACCTTTTTTACATTTTCTGTTCTTGCTCCCAGGAATTTCAGTTTTTCCGATTTTATTACAACCTCACACTTGCTTGGGAGAAATTTATTAAAATACCTATATTGTATGCACATTTCAGGTGTTTATTAGATATGTAACTGCTACGTGAATAAATCATGCAGTATGTGTTCAGTATAGTAGAAATCATGACGATGGAATAAAGAGGGGAAAAAAAAAAAAGAGTTGTGTTGCCAACTGAAAAAGCATAGGCAGGAGACAATGTGAAGCATTAGGTTCCAGAAATATTCCTCTATCATTCCAAATAGACTGCTCACCCTTTAACACTTCCACTAGTCCTCCTGCACCAAAATAATTATTAATATACCTATACAAAATGAAGGATAGGCTACTAAAAGGATATATTTACATCAAGCCTTTGATATGGACATTCCTCTAGTGAGCGACCATTGGTTAATGCCTTCATATGACCTACCCAGTGAACACACTGGTTACAGCTTTGCAGTTTTTAAGTGAAAGTGTTAAAAGGAGGTCAAGCTCTCCAATAGAGGTGCGAGCTGCTGACCTTTCCATTGTTACTAGCTGAGGATGGAAAAGTAGAAGACGAATAAGTAGATGAATCCAAGTCTGGGCCCTCCATGGAAGAGCTCTGAGACATGTCGAGCCCCTCCGTAGAACAGGATCCCCCCTCTGCCCATTGCACACTTACAATTTCAGAACTGTCCGAAGGGGTTACAGCAGAGTCTGGACCTTCTGTAGTAGTCTGAGAGCTATCACTAACTGGTGAGGAAGCTTGTGTACCATCATTCAGGTCCATAGTGGGATCTGACTGGACAGCACTGATCTGGCTGGAGCTTCGACTAAGAACATCATCTTCTTCTCCTTCAGTAGCTGTACTTGTCAAATCACAGCTCGACAGGTCTACAGAGTCCGACTGCAATGTATGTTGGGAACGTGGCTGCTCAGTGATGATATCATGTCCAGTAGGATCAGCTGAACTCCCTACTGACCCAGCTGTTGATATACCTGATGAAGAAGCTAGTTCACTGGTTATCTCACCCTTCATAGAAGCTGCAAAACACAGACATTTATGAGTAAATGAAGTGTTTCAACTTGTGTTTCACTTGATATGGATGCTGCATACTAAGCCATATATTAAACTAGGCTAAGGAAAGCATATAACTAAACAGTTAAACTACAGGTAGGGAAACAAACATCTGTAAAATGCCATTCCAGCTATATCAGTAGCTCAATAGGACAGTCTATCCATTAAAAAAAACCCAGGCAGTCAATTTCATTATGTAAGTATATGTTTTAGACCCAGGAGTAATTATGGTTTCAGTTTTGCTACCCTCTCTTTTGAGCGTCTGTCCGCTTCCCAGTGACCGTTAACACATCACTTTTATATTTTAGACAGAGCAATAAAATAATGGGTTTGTAATGTAACACGGGCTGACGGCACTGCTGGAAAGCCAGCTACCTGCAAATGATGCAGTGCTGACATCTGATCGGGTTTCAGGATCATCCTCCAAACCTTCTTCTTCACCAAGAAGTATTTTACCTGAGAAGTAATGCGAGAAAAACCTTAAGTACTCCAAAAGTACAGTCACCTTGAAATGCTGAACAGTTGAAGTCAGTTAGATGTGATTATTATCTAAAATTATCCAAATAATTTTTCAAATCTGTGACAGGCAACTGATGGAAAAGAGAAAGGAATGAAAAAAGTGAATATCCAGTCCCTCACCATTTGATCAAGAGAAAGACAGACAGCAGTGACAAAGAAATACAGTTATTTTATTTAACAGTGTAACCATTCAGGACCTATGACCTTATTCATTCTAGTTTATTTTTGTTGACTATGTTTAAGATCCTATTAACTTCATCAAGTATGTCCCATTACTAAGGACTGCATACCTGGCAACTGGATGCCTGCCCTCAACTCAAAAGGGCATTAAAGCACTACAAGTAATAGAATACATAACTTCTTCCTCCTTCAGGCTATGAAAATTATCAAAGGCTACTTGCAGTCTGGGGCTTGGAACTCCAATGATAATAGAATGGAAAATATCCTGGGGGAAGAGCAGCACAGACCAGAAGCACAAGACAGCATAACTGGGACAGGGTGATGAACCATGGACAACAGCTATGGACTAACGAGGCAAAAATCTTCAGAAAGGATTTTGCCACAGGAAAAATGAGAACCACTTATAACCTAACACAATCATCACAGAATCCTCTGACAGAATAGTACCCATATTTTAAATAGAGGCAGTGGAAAGAGAAAGATACCTGCAGATGCACACTGCCTGAGAGCAGCCAAGGACACAGCTGCGCTGAAAGGTCTGTAAATGGGACAGGATACAGACTGCAGAGAGAGCTACTGAGCCCATCCTTCTGGATCTCACGTCACTTGTTGAGACATTAGGATTCATAACAACCACTTTGAGTTATGTCTGTTTTGCCATTTAGAATGAGCTTCACTAGTAGTCTAAGATTCACCATGCAAAATGTTAATGTTTTGATAACTCTAGGTGAATTCTTTTGCATCTAATCTAAGTTACCGGGGATAAAAAGCATTAACATATTTTTCTATTCATTTCTCTATCATAACTGCTTTCATACACAGCAGCAACACTGTAGAACAGTCTTGCTCCAAAAAGTATATTTTACACTATTCAAACCTGTGAGGCATAAAAGTAACCACAACATTACCATGTATGCTCTACATAAAGCAGCAATTGAGAGCTACAAACACCGACAAAAGAACGAGTAAAATACTGCTTAGAGCTCCCAACTAAAAGCATTTGTCACTATTCTCTCATATTTACATCCATCTCACTGAAACAAACCAGAATATTCTTCTGCTTTCCACAGCTGATCACCTTTAAAAGTAAGTGGAAGAGTAGAAAGACTCTAAAAAAACCTTGTTAGGCACATTAGGCTTTGTGTGTTTATGAGCAAGCTGCATGATATTCCCCCACTATTTGGAAAAAATAAAAACAACAAAACCCAACAGTTAAGATGCAGAACACGGGTTTTCATTTCAAAATGACTTTTCAGCCTTTTTTGCAAGTAATTTTCTGCAGCTGAAACATAAACCAGCATAGGTCAGTTGCTCAAAACTAAAGTGGGTCTGAAGCAGCAAGTCTGAAAAGACAAGGAATATCTGAGTTCTTATGTTAGGGCCACAGATTTCTGTAGATAAGCTTCACTTTACAACCGTACACACAAAGGTGTGTTACAGCCAGAGAAGCTTCACCCACAGCCAACAGCAGAAGCCTGCTACTCTATATGTAGTAGCCTGTAACACAGCATCAAATAGGAACTAGGAATAAGTTTGATTTTCCCCTCCTTTCTACAACACAGAGCAGCAGGAAATGAATAATTCATAACTTGAAATTCAACCTGTACAAAGCATAAGGTCGTGAACACATTTCTTCAAACTTGTTTATGACATTATTTTAGACCACAAAATCTTCACACAATGATCTTGAGAGAGGAAAGAAGCTGATAACTCATACGTTTTCCCACTGAATGAAGATTAATGCTTCAGCAAGTACTTTAATTGAATTTGCATTATTATTAGCACTTCAAAGTTACACTGAAGACTACTAATGATTCAGAATACCAAAATGATGATTTACAAATTTTCATTTCAAAGCTTTATGTGTCATTACTGTGATCTGCTGCATTCTGTCTCACCTTTGGATGCTGCAGCAATATCTACTTTCAAAACACCCCTTCCTTCACACTATTGTTTCTAACCTAGGAATTATCACTGCATTTATAAGCACTATTTCATCGAGCTCTAACCACTATTTCACATTTTGGTATATTCTCTAAGCATTGGGAGATTCTTTGCAAAGATGGCAGGAGGTACTTGGAAAGAGTGTAAGCTAGCTGCTGTAATGGCCTTAAAGTTTGCGTGTTCTTATTTAGTTTTATTTTTCCTCCAAGTTTTTCTTCTCAGCGTTGCAAGTCTCCTTACTATGCTTGCAGTAACTGCACTATACTCATACATAGTTCCACTGCAGTAGCAAAATTCTGCTCACCTAAAACAGGCAATAAACTGTTATACAGCTGTATTTAGAGTGATTCTAGTACTGATATGACTGGGTTTAAGCAAAGTGTAAATGTATAGCTAGATATTCAATACTTTCATACACAAACTGGGAAAAGAATCCTTCATAACAATTACTTAAAATCCTGCAAAACTAATTACCTATTGAAAGAAATTAAAATATCCACAGTAAAACACAGTATAGAATTAGAGAGCACAGCAGAAGAAAAAAAAGCATCATATCAAAGCATGCAAACATACACATGCATTAAAGAAGAAAAAAAAAAAAACAAACAGGTCTAACCAAACCAGGAAGGTTAACTATTTTGTGAGTTATATTAAACACTATGTATTACCATCAAAAGGAAGAATGCCCTGTTCAGAGGTTATTTTTAGATGTGCTCTTTAAAAGTGAAAATTGCATCAATATTCATCACCATAACTTTGCCAGTGAAATACAGCAGAAACAAAAAATAAATCATACTGCTTTGAATAATTTTAGAACATCTTGATTGCAATATCAGAAATCACATGAGGAAAATTTACACTGATTTAGGCTCAGTTGATAACACAAAGGCAATTGTGAATGACGACCAAAGTTCAGCAAGACAATGAAGTGGGGAGGGGGAAGAAAACAAACCCCCAAAACCCTCCCCAAAAAAATCAGAAAGGAATGCAATTAAAGATTTGGTTTTGAAAATAATCACCTTTAGGCTTTCTTGCAAGAACAGGGCTGCATGAAGACCCCCCTCCAGCTGCAAATCACAGAAAGTAACACATCAGGGCAAAGACAGAGCTGCTGAAATCATGAAGGAATTCTAATAGCCACAAATGGGAAGGAAAAACCAAAACCAAAACCAAACCCCAAAGCCAGGAAGAAACAGCAAACTTGCTGCTTTTGAAGTTCAAGTTTTTGAGATCATTCACCATCAAATGACTTCTTATTTTTCTATACCACTTGTGCAAAGTGCTTTTTAAAAAGTATGCTTTAAATTCCACTCCTTTGACTGCTTCCGGCTAATGAATTACCTTCTAATAGCAGCAATATTTGAATGATCTGTTAAGTCAGTACAGGAGTCCTTACAGAAATCCAATCAGAGATTGAGTCTTTTGAAAGAGGTCAGTAGCAGTTAAGAGAGAATTTTAATAACATGCATTTCACAGACAAGAACATTGACAGCTGATTTTAGCAGTTACAGGTAAACGTAAGTCATGCTTTAATTTCATGCTGGTTTTGGTATTCAGCAAGAAGCTCTCAGTTAATATAAATTCTGATTAGATCAGCTTTTTATGAATCACAGTTGTCAGCTGCTTGGTGAGAACAACAGTAATTTTGTGATGAAAAAAATTAAATCTGTCACCACAGTTAACTTGCTCTGTTTAACAAAAAAAACCCATCAACATGAACTGTACAAAATACTTTGGAGTTTGTCTTAACTCAATGGATGCACACCCACTTAAAGGAAGGATGGAAAGAAACTAACTGTACCTGTGGGGCAAAGGGGGGGGGGAACATCATGCAGAACTTTACACATTTCATTTTATCCTTCATACTTTTGGCTAACACTGAGAAGCAGAACTGGTGGCATATGTTTATCTCCTTTTACTTGAATTGCCAGAAAATATAGCTTACCTATAAGTTCCACTATGCTCCCACTGCGGCTCCTGCTGGCACATTCATCTCTGGATACACTGACCTGTGCAATGCCCCCTGAAGCAGTCAGGGCATGAAGAAGTTCAGGTGGTGGTGTTCTAAAGAGTTGTTGTAATAATTCTAAAGCTCCAGTCACAACATTATGGTCCTGATGCTGGGTGTAATGCAGAGTCAATTCATAAACCTAAAAGCCAATGAAATATTGGAGTTAAGTCTCTATGAAGATAAAATATACTTTGTTTCTTCTCACCACATTAAATTTTAGTGGTGCATTAAAAACGACTGATGTTTCCTATACCTAATCTTGACCACACCCTTCCAAGGAGAAAACGTAAATTAACTGTAGCCATTGAACTGCCTTTTTGATAGAAGCCTGTTGTTTCTGTTTATTTTTATAGAAGGAGGAATTACATCAAAGGACACCAAAATGATTATGAAGTTATTTAGATACTTTGGGAGTATCTAACAAGCATTTTCTCTGGGATTTCTGGTCTCTACTCATCAGTAATTCCAGTCTCTAGACCAACTATTGCTTACCAAAATGAACAGGAATTTGAGAAAGTAATTCAGAATTCATCAAACTAGTCCTGTATCACACATGAAAGATCTATTTCTTTTCCTTCCAATTAGCTGTCTTCAGATTAGGAGTATTATTCATATTTTACCTGTATGAGTTGTTCTGGTGAAGGTGAAATCTCTGTTTCTTTTCTTGTTACGCCAAAACTGCCTTTCAGGCTGGTATCCTTTACTTGTTGTTGCAATAATGGTATGAGATACCTTAGCGTAAGTAGAACACCCAGGATTAAAAGAGTAGGATGATCATCTTCTACTGGAACCAGCAAGCCTGGGGGCACAAAGTAGCTGAATGACTTATTGACAGTGGTTAGTTTCAGTACAAATGTTATTTCATGTAGTCCAAAATAGCTTTTTAAAAACAAACAAAAACCATCCAAACACCTAGAAGCAACTTAAGAATGCTTTCTAAATTCAGAAACATTTGAAAATATGCATTATTTAATATTCCTGACAATCACTTAGGCAATGTGGGAGAATGGTCAGAGGACCCTGCCTCACCTTCTCTGTTAGCTACCTCTTTCACTCAACAGAAACACACAAAAGAATTCTTATTCATAGTACCTGCTGCTGCCTCCAAATGATCAAGGCTGTTTTGCTCCCCTCCTCACCTGCTTCCTCTCTTCACTTGGCAGTTTAATTAAAGCCCTCACATACAAATTACTATCCTAATGAATGACATTCACACTTTTGCCTCCTCCCTCAAATACTGGGAGCCTCGTTCCATATACCTACCTGCTCATCAGAGTCAAACCCTAAATATATCAAGAACAAATATGTTATGTAAAAAACCACAATCTTCTATTAAAAAACAACCCCAGAATCCATTAATGGAGTTCCATTTAGTGCTCCTCTCTGAATTCAGTACTATTGCCAGGACATGATAAAACATCATCTTTGAGGTGGCTAAGAACAATGTGTGCACAAAATTCCACCATTTTCAGGTCACACAGAGGAAAGTCACTATGGAGCACCTGAATTTTTCACATTCTTAGAAAAAGCAAGGCTAACACAATAATGCTTTATGCATCTGTTGCCCTTCCTTACTCTCCTTTTGCAATATAGTTTACATAGTAAGAACCCTCAACAGTAACAAAACAGGAAAAAAAAAGTTTCCACTCCAACCCAGGTATGAGCTGCAAAACACCCCACAGACAATGCAAGCTTCCCAGCCAAAGGAATATACGAGCAATAACTGACACAAAGTTGTATGCTTTTAAATTAAAAAAGTTCAAATTTAAAATAAAAAACATTTTTAAAAAGTCATAAAAATCAATTTCTGGTCTAAGTTAGGTTTCCAAAAAAGAATTAACACAGTGGTACTTCTAAAAAAGGCTACAGGGTACTGTCATGGGTTCAGCAGCAGCAGTCATTTTTCTCCTTCTTGGTAGCTGGTGTAGCGCTGTGTTTTTGATTTTGGGCCTGGGAACAGCGCTGATAACACCAGTGTTTCGGTTACTGCTTAGTGATGTTTTGGTCTGGCCAAGGACTTTCTGAGTTTCATGCTCTGCCAGGGAGGAGGGGAAGCCGGGAGGAAGCAGAGACAGGACACCTGACCCAAACTGACCAAAGAGGACGGAGAGGAGAGACCCAGAAGGGTGGGGGGTGCACTGCGTGGTCGGGCTTGGTATTAGGTGGTGAGAATTGTATTCTTTCCTTGTATTTGCCTTGTCATTATTATTATTGGTGGTAGCAGTAGTGATTTGTGTTATACTTTAGTTACTAAACTGTTCTTATCTCAACCTGTGGGAGTTGCATTCTTTTCGATTCTCCTTCCCATCCCTCCGGGAGTGGGGGGCAAGATAGAGGGGGGAGTGAGTGAGCAAAACTGCGTGAGTTATAGAGGCTTAAACCACGACAGGTACGTGTGCATTGCCCAGAGAATAGCAGTCACACCATCCACCTCAAGACCTGCTACCCTAACAACCAAGCTGCTGAACAACGCTAGTCTTCACAGCTTCCTGAGCAAGCCCTTCCAGCATCCCTCAGCCTCCTCATTTTCCAGCAGGCTACTTGCTTCCCTAGCTTTGTCTGCTTCTTTTCAACACTACTGAATTAGCATTGCAGCACATGGATATAAATAGCTTTAGTCATATCTTCATCTAACTTAACACAAAATAGAGAAAGCATTGGCAGTGTAACTGCTATCCCTGCTTCGCCTGAAAGCCTCTCACATAAGAAAAGTACCTTCCATGGAAAAAAAATCATGTTACTTACAACTAAAGCAGTATCTTTTTTCTGAATCTTACCTAAAAGTACATTCAACAGCCAGGCATAAAAATACTGCGTTCTTCGTGAATGTTGACAGATGCTCACTGCTGATCCTGCTGCTGTTCGACGGATAGTAGGGGAACTGGATTTAAGATTAGCTATGAAAGCCTTCAATAAGACCTAAAAACAAAGATACATTGAGTTTTCATGAGAAAGACAGAAGTGAATTAAGAAGTCAGCAAATGTATTTTTCATTCGCTCAAAACATTACTTAATGTACATCAAGTAAGGGCAACTTTGGCCTCAATTCAGACATGCAGCAGTAACACTGCTTTCTGTAACATCTGATTGATAATGCTGATAGCTTACTGTGCTTTGAGACAAAACAGGGAGCACTAATAGGTTAAAGAAAGATACCTTAATCTCATTGTCATTTGCAAAGTTGCCAAATGCTGCCATGATTTTTGGTATCGCTGCAGCCAGTGTCTCTTGTACTGACTCCTCAGGTCTCTTACTTATTCGTGTTAGACAGGGCAAAAGGTTCACTAGGTATGGCCTAAGCAAGGCAAAGGAGAAAAACTAGTTTGAGATCAGAACCACTGTACCCATTTAAACATTTTTAACTCATACTCAAATTCTGTGGTATTACTAAATGGTAGAAAATGTACCTGTTAGCTGCAAAGAATGTAGAAGAAAAAAAACCCAACACAATAGCCTTCTGAATACAATTTGCAGGCATTAAGACAGAACTAAAGAATATATTGAAAAAAATACAAGTCATTGTCTTCACAAGTTTTTCCCTCTCTTCCCCCAGAATCATGTACAACACAACTAAAACTCTGCAAAAAGAAAATCAGCCAATGAAGTACAGCAAAATCAGAGGGAACAATGTGACAGGAATTCTCCCAACCTCCCAATTATACATTTAAAATTTGAAACAGTAACATCTTGTTACTGTGTTTACCTGCACTTTTGAGGCCTAACTAGATGGGCAAGCTCAGCAAATCTCCACAGTGCAGCACGTAGACTTCTGGAAGCACCATTCTAGACAGAGTAGGTAATTGTTACATTTCATCAAGCAAACCATTTCCTAAAGAACACCTATAATATACAATACTACACAGTTTTATACAATTTACTTAAACAGATAAAAATGTAAGGTGTCTGGAAGCCATACTTTTCCTTTAGCCTAAAGGAAGGCAAGTCAGATCCACGACTGGCGTCTTTTTTCTAGCTGGTATTAGGAATTTTCCAAGTGACCCAAAATGAGTAATAGGGACATGAAGAAAGAAAAGGAAATGTCTGAAATCTCCACTCTGCTGAAATCAGCTCAAAATACCAGAGAGAAAAACATCAACCAACAAAGAAAAACTGATGATATCAGAGTCTAAAAATCACTCAAACACTTGTGGAGATCTAAATACAGCACCAAATTGACAGCAGGGGAGATATGCAAATAAACAATGCTCAGCTCCTGAGCACAGCAAAGAATCCCACATATAGACCTGTATCTTTTCATAGTGGCTTGTATCCTCAAGTTAAGTATGTGTTTGTCTGCACTGACACCTTCAGTTGAGTACCTGACTTAAACCCAATACCTTCACACCTAATGACTAAGGATATAGCACAGCTCTTTTGTATTGCTGGAAGTACAGAAAAAACTACGGAAGACAAGAGATGGCTATGAGAAACTGCACACCTAATGGAGTTGGAACCTAACCAAAATGCCTCTCAAATCAAGTCCCTTGGAAGAGCTGAGAAGTTTAGAAACTGTCATTTCTTTCTTATTTCCTTTAGCTGGTATATCAAAGGTTCACGGCCTTCTTATCAGGACAAGCAAAATCTTGCATCTGAATTACAAAGTGTGCATTTTTCAGGTTAACAGCCAAACAACAGATTCTGGCACGGCTCCTAAAGTGATTCAAGTGATGCACAAACAAGATTCAGTCGGCTGCATGCTTCTGTTATGCCTGCCATTTCTCTTGCCTCTGCCATGAACCTGAGAGCAACAGATGAAGCACTACTTCATCACTAGATGATGCCAACTGAACAACCAAATATTTCCTCCTGCACCTGGTAACGGCATGCAGAAACTTTAGAACAAGTTTTGTGTACCTTGGTTGTTTTTTAATTAGCTAGATGTCTGTTCATATAACCTCAGAAATCTTGCATAACACTGAGGTACAACAATACAGTAAAGATAATCATATAGGGTCTACAAGTAGTCCACATCTGACAGAAGTAAAGCTATCCCATTGAGTCTGTTATTTATTTGATTTTCTAGAGTTCTTGCAGTCCCAAAGAAATGTATGCAAAAAGCAACAGCATTACTGTCTGACAAATAACACACATATTTTCTCTTTATACAAGCCTTGCTACACGTTTAAGGATGCAAGAGACATGATTTCAATGATACTGTCCTGAACACAGCACTTTCGTTTTGTAGTCATATACGTCAAAAAGGCTGTTACTAAAATTCTTTCCATGGACAAAACTAAATTGATACTTTTGATGCGAAAAGGCATGCGTCAGTGTTTTTACCTGTGCTTCTTACAAGAACTGTAAGGACACATCACACATTCACAGAGTAGTTAAAACTTGTATCAGGTCACTTCAGGTCTTGATCAAATGATTCCTCCAAGAAGTTATGTCAAATTAAGAATGTCACTGTCCTCTACCTACTTTTCACCACTTTTTAGCTTGAAGTTATTCTTTCCAGCTCAGTCAGTAGAGCAAACATCATGAATATGCCTTGTTCTTTTGAGCGCAGAATCATGAAGGTTAACTCAGACTGCTGCTCACACCAAATGCTCACACATTTTCTGCCAGATAAGCTTTCAGGCGTGGTTAAATCTAAGCAATGGGGCCAATAGCGAGGAACTGGGTAAATTAATACTTTAAACAGTCACAAATCCTTCCAAAGTGAAGCTCTGACCTTGATCTTAAAAGACAGAAATGATTTATTCACACATTCCAATATATTAAACCACTTACTAAATGCCGTACTTCAGAAGGACAAGGAAGAAACTCACCTTTTTAATCTCTTTATACAGTTCTAATTGTAACCTAGGAAGATTGGAATCCATCAAAGCCTGCAATAAAACACGTTGAGAACATACTGTTATCAGAGGGAAGGCACTTTATAGGAACAATGTTACACTTGCAATAAAATAACTTCCAGAAAAAAAAAAAAACCAAACAAAAAAGCACAGAACCATCTAACTGCCCCTGTATTTATTGGACGTATAAGCAGAAAAGAGCTAAATATTTAAGAGAGACACCTTTATCTTTCACACAAATATAAAACACAAACGCGGACAAATTCCACAAACTCTTAACAGCTATTTGCAGTTAATATTAACTGCTTTACCCATCCTACCTAAAAAAGGCCATATGGGATCAGACTACAAGCAGAGCCAACCTAATGCGCTTTCTGGCAGTCTCCAGGAATAGATACTCATGAATAGAATATTAAAACACAAAAATAGTATTCACAAACAGCAAGAGGCATGCCCTGCTATACATCCCCACCATCAAGTAGTCTCCTACTACTTCTCAAACTGAGGCTGTATTCTTACCGTTATGTTGTGGCAACACCGTTACCTTTAACAGCCATTGAAAAACCCTTCTTTCTTGAATCAGCCTATTTTCTGCATCCATATATTACCACGGGGTGTTCTGGACACCAGAAGTATTGCATCCCAGGATCTAATCAAGCATACCGCGAGAGAGCATACACTGTAGCTTGAACCTGCAGTCTGGCTAAGACGTAGGGTTTGTGAAATGAAAAGTAAGTGCTGAGAAGTAGTAATTTTCTGTTCACTTCAACTCAATAATTCTCCCTCCATCTTTAAAGCAGCAGAGAAGAAAAAAGTTATGAAAATAGTTCTGCTACATGCAATCCCTTCCTATGGAATATTTTGCATGCTATGATTACTCTCTCTATATATTCTTCCTAACACATACTGCTATTTACGAACATTTCCATCAACACTTCCTAAGAAAAAAGGAGGGCTTCATACAACGCGCAAGTACCTACACTGGGAATTAATACAGTGCTATAGTGTTCAGTATTGCATTCTTTATTCCTTGCCCAATATTTTTTTTTTTAAATTTTCCATCAGCCTTCTTGACAACCAACCATTAAGATCACATCTACACAGGCTTAGTCATGATGACTACAGAATCTTACATGGCACATACTGATGTAGAGGCCACAACTCTTTCAGCATGGTCAGTAAAGCGCCTGTGGCTCCTCCAGACCATAGTTCCCCTAGCCTAAAACTGTATTCCCCTCAGTTATACCAGTCATTAAAACAAAATGGTATTACCATCCCCAGAAAAATCTTACCCATTTTATAGTTTTATGTTGTCACAAACACCCCTACTATTAAGTGCAAGTGCTGAGATGACAGTAGGTAAATCTCACTCCACAAAACTTAGTGACTTTATGAGTTCACTGCACTTGTACGCAAGTATACAGAGCAACACAAAAAGGCTAAAGCTATTGTTTGACTTCAAGGGTAAGTTGTCCTTATAACACACCCAACCGGAGCAACTCTTTTTACTAGTGTATACCTATATTTTTAGCAAGCTAGAATCAAAAAAGACTACGCTTGTAATGTTTTCCAACTGGAATGACAACTCTGAATTACTACAAATAATAAAATCCAATTACTAAGACCAACTGTACTCCAATCTGTGTGAACAGTCCCACCAATATCATTATCACATAGAATACAACAACACTATACCTCAGCTTCAGAAACAAGACAGTTTGGGTAACACCTTAACTGCAGAAACCTGGTTAATTCCCAATTTGGTATTTTTTCTTTTAATAAAGGTATCACCAAAGCTATTCAAACTTTGAGCCATTTACGCTGTCTGACAGGTTCTGATGGGTAAACGATACTCAAAGATGACCTACAGAGTGTTTATCTAAACTTACTTTCTATTTCAATTTACAGCCTTGCCTATACAAGTGTTTGCATTTTTATTATCTTAATGATTATAAGCTCCAGACAGACACACAGTTACACAAGTAATGCTTACATGTGTATTCTTATATTGAAAGAGAAAACATAGAGCAACTTTTTGGCAACAGAATTAGTCTCGAAAATGCCTGACGTACTAAAAAAGCTGAACATTGACTAACATGCAAGTTTAGGAGCCTGACGCCTCTGTTCCACTCATCATAAGCAGCACTGCTGCTACCAGCAGGACCAAAAACAAAACTGTGTATCTTTTTTGTCTCTGCATTTATACACAAGAGAGCACCTGCCCAAAGACGAGGTTGCATCCATACAGCATAAAACATGGACACAGAATACAAACTATGACCAGCTTTGCTAACAGTCAGATACATGGTATGTGGTTGGAATATCATAACTACTACCAGCTTCACAGCTGGGACCAACTGGCAAGCTTAACAACTTATGGAAGATTCCATCATTTAAAAATTACTTTAATCTTAAAAACAAAACAGAGTACCATTCAAAGATTTGGGGGGAAAAAAAAAATAATTAAGGTTATTCAAGTGATCTTGAGACATGCCAGAAAACAATATGAAATAGATCAGCGAGTTAAAGAAGTCAGTTTTACATCAGGCCTACAGAAGAGTTTGGTGAAAAGAAAGAAGGAAGCCTACATTCTTTAGAACAGTTTCAGAGCATCTTTTAAAGTAAATTAAGTTACATAAAGGTGTATGCAAGTCATAGAGTGCTAAACTCCTGCAAATGGGAAAACATTTAAATCAAAATGAATAGATCAAAGTGCTACATGGCAAAACAAAAAAAAAGCAAGAAACACTTCCACAAAGATGGGCAATAAGGAAGTGAAATATACTTCATTACCAGTAAGCTTTCTCCACACAACTTTCAGCTACGAGCTCAACTCCCCAAACTTAATTCATTCAGAAAGCTACAAATAGAACTTAACTGAAAGAATACTCTACAGGAAAAGAAAAACAAAATGGCATTTTGCTTGCTTGCTTCTGCACACCCCTTCATGCTAAGGAATATTGTTTGCGTTTTTCTAAAGCACTTGAACTTTATATCAACTAGATTCATCATGCAGGTCAAGTACCACAGAAAACAGGAAAAGAAGGGGGAAAAAAAAAGGGAGGTGAAGGTAAACTCGTTCTGGAAGTACCAGCTCACAACAGTGACTCAGAAGGTTCATTTTAAGAGACTCTGAATCATGATTTAGACCTTGCCTGACCTCATATGAATGCCCACCTACTGTTCTCCAACAAGCCCTTCATTCTGGATCACAGTAGGGTAATGAACAATCTCCAGAACACTGTATTTATCCTAATTGTTGCCTAAAAGCTCCTCCCTCCAAGGCTAAGCAAATCACACTACCTGAATTACAGCATACTACTAGTTTGGAATGAAAAGCCACTACATCGTTTAGCCAGCTTTTTAATAATACTTGTACCTTTCCTGTTAAGTATCTTTATGTTCACAGAACATTACTAGAGTATTCCTCCCATAAACCAAGATGATTTTAGACAAGCCTACGCTCTTGTTTTGGTTAACTAGAGGAGAATAAAGTTAATGAACAACTGAAGCAAAGAGTGACGAATGTCCAGAGACAAGTTAAAATAGCTTAATCAAAAGCTCTCCTAAGAGCGCATATAGAATTTAATAGAGAAGCTTACTTAACCTCTTACATTATGAGATATTGTTAACAGAGCAGCAAATATAAGAACATCAGGCTGAATTCATACAGGACACTGCATCAAGAAGAGGTAAAACCTGGTAGTACAGTACATAGAAGTTCTTACTTTAATAACTTTATTAAGGCATTCATCAGCAACCATCCGGACATCAGATTCCGCATCCTCACTGCAGAGCAGAAAGAGTTCCATAGCAATCCCCAGCAGCTTCTGAAATTCTGGAGAATTTCTAAATAAACAAAACATCAGAAAAACTACAATGTGCATTATGAAAAAGAGAATACCAATGCTATTTTCGAGGGGGGATCATAATCCAACTATACATACATTATACATAATTACACAAGAGAAGACTTTCATTGGATTGAAGCACTTCATTAGGAACTGGGAGATCATTTACCTGCTCTTTCCTACATAATCTGGCAAGGTATCTGACCTCTGTGCCTTAGTTTGGCTGAAGTAGAAGAATACCAATGCTTAAACAAAATTACTTTGGATTGGTAAAAAGAAATTGTGTCATTCCAGTTTTAAACAGAAGTTGAACATTTTAAATCAGCAAATACCAGGAAGCCCCCAAATAACTAACACTCCAAAGCAGCTATTTGTATTGATGCAGTTAAGACATTGTCTTACCTTAAAGACTGAGCAACTATGTTTTCACATATTGTTAGGCAATGATTTACTCGATCTTTCTTGGTAGTTGAAAGTTCTTTCTTTCTAAAAGAACACAATGATAAAGAGTCTGAGATCAGACTTGAACAGTTAAACATGCTTGCTAAAGCAGTGTCTAATGGTTATACAAGTATAACATGTACTCTTCTGGTCATTATATAAACAGCCCTATACCAACTAAGTATAGTCCCAGCACTTCATATACTGACTGCTGCTGAGAGCATGCAGGCACACAAGCAAAGGGAAGGACACAATTTGGGAAAAGAATGAACAGGGAATACTGTATCAATTCTATAACATTCAGTGAAAAAATATTTGGGAAACAAAACTGAAAAATGGAGTAATGGAAAAGAAAGGAAAAAGTGTAGCACTTAGAACAAAGCTAAAATAACAAATAGAAAGAAAAGGTTGGGGAAAATAAGCCACGAGAACAACTCTTGAAGCTACAAATGCCAATTTTAAGACAACCTTCCTCACATGTAACACCTGAGACTTTTTTTTTGTCTGGCAAGTTCTTGAAACTTAAGAGTTCTACTAAATCAACCATGCTGTATCTGAACTGCAATTCTATCATATGCCACACTCCTCCAAGTGGTTTTGTAATTATAAAAGTAGCAAAGCTCTTGGCTCAGTGTATGTCCATAAATATTCCTATAGTAACACTTGGTCTAGTCCAGCAAAGGTCAAGCTCAGTCAACTTGTAGCAAAGAGAGAACAAAATTCACAGAAGAATGTATATCTACAAGCAATGCAGAGCACAATATGAAAAGTTCCTACTTAGCAAAATTTAACACTCACTTCAATATAAGCTCCTACAACCCTTTACAGCCATGTCTAGAACAGAAGCTTCTTTTCTGCTCCAACCCCAACAAAGCAACCGAAAAAAAAGATTCACAAGTATGACATTGCAATTATATTTCATTGTATGCAGCATCTCCTACACTCAACTTTACTGACACTGAACCACCTCTTGGAAAGCAGATGTTGCTTTTAAATAATTAACTAGTAGCAATACAGGTCCTACACTGCACACCTAAAAGTACCTCTCCTGGGGCTGTTTCACAACAAGGAGGTACCTGCTCCTTCACTCACATTCACTGACTATCTTCCCTTTTGTTTTCAAAGTGAAAACTGATCATCTGTACTTTTAGCATTTAATTTTCTGCCTTAGTGAAATATGGTAAAACCTTCAAAAGAAAAACCAGTGTTTCTGAACTAGAAGTTGGAAAACTTATGTGAACAGCCTCGAGGTACATTAACAACATTAAGTACCAAAAGCAAGTAGCCAATAAGCACATTAAATAAAGCTATTCAAAGTATGTCATTAGACAAATGTTTTGAAGACTTAAGCTTTAATACGTGAATCTTTGAGAGCTTTAGCTCAAATAATAGTATCTTTGAAAAAAGTCATTCTTTGCAAGTACCCCTGCCCCTTTTCTCCTTTCAAGTTGGAAGTGGGGGATTGCAAACTGTTTCCCCCTAAACTTCAGTTTTTCTCCCAAGGATCCTCTCATCTCATTCCAGAAATTCTTTCCCTTTTTAGAAGTTTAAGGAATAGTTCTGAACAAAACCATTTTTTCCATCATAATCTGGCAGTATTTTGTTTAAGTAAGCATCAGTGCTCACTAAAGAGGATCTCTTCTTTGGCTTGTGGTCATAAGCAACTGACAGAATACAAGTAGCCAATCTGAACTAGATCAAATACAAATGTCCTTCTCTCCATCTTGAAAAAGCACCAGTGTCTTTAACAGCACTTTCAGATCACCTCTAACAAAACAGCAAATACTTCCTAAAATGTCCAACTTACTAAGTGCAACTTGAGCACTGCTGATATGAAAAGGGGCCTAAAGAACTGAGTAATTTCAACTTATACGATAATTTTATCTAGCATTGCCCACATCTCTTTTGAGCATAATTTTCAGTACATGTTCACCCCAGTAACAGAACAGACACACCAGAACTTGCCCATAAGCTCACGACTTCAGACATAAAACATTAAAAATACTGCTGAACGCAACTGCTTTCAAACTGACATTCTTTATTATCTACCCATAGCATAGCCCCGAGCAGGACAGAAGAAGTGTTCAATAGCACTCAGACTAGTACAGATCAATCTCTCTGGCAGATTTCTGTAAACAGAGAGCTCATCTAATGCTGAATCTATCACCTCACTGAAATAAGTAACTTCAAAAAGGCCTGACTAGAGAAAATCTAATGCGAAAAATTGCAAGGATTGCATATAGGTAACAAGTTACCATTTAAACTGAAATAACAGAAACCAGAAGTGAGGACTACGAGTTAATATCCAAAGGGAAAGAATAACAAACATGAAACCAATCTTTCATCTGCCATTTTGTTATTCAACTTCCCAAAAGAACAGCCTTTGAAGAAATGAAAGAAAATGTGGAAGGCAAACAGTTAATGTACATTGTGGGTGCACACATTTTCTGTGCCTACAGAGGCAGAAGGATCACCCAACAGTATCTAGAGACAGAACACATGATTTTTTATTTAAAAAAGAAAAGCTCTACTCAGAAGTGTTATGAAGCCTTCGGGCAAACTGCTGATGAGCATACCCATGGGACAACAACAGCATCACACATTTCTTAGAAGAGAGCTGAAGTAGCAAGCCCCAAGCGTAAGGTCATTTCAGTTTGATGAAAAACAGAAGGCAGGAGATACTGGAAGCAGCAGTTAGCTACAGGAAAGCTTCATCTCACACGCAGAAGAGTTTAATCTTCTGCATACTTCAACAATCTCTAGCCAAGAATATTAATAAACAAGAAAACCAGCAAGAACGGAGAGTTTCACACTCCTAAGTCCTGATGGGGTGGTTACAAAGGGATGCAACTCACTGATGCTAATTTTTATTAGGCCTTGGAATTAAGGGTATGTAAAAAGAATACAGAAGCTCCAAAGCTAAAAAAGGAAAAAAGAAAGGAAAAGGGCCAAGCCAAATGGCTTGACATTAACCTAGAGAAAAGTAATGGAAAACTGAAAATACTAGTAATACTATAATTACTATTTATATATTATATAATATATAAATGAATATTATAATAGTAATAACAAACAGAAACATGAGTGGATCAACAAATAAACTCAGCCCAAACATGACAATAACTTCAAGCAATGTGCAGTGACACAGACAGTGATGGACAGTCAAGTTAACTAGAACAGGTCTACCACACACCCTAAAAATGAACTCCAAAACCACCTATGGACCACCACTGACAGGCAGGGCAATACGTAATACCCATGCGGTTCACATGGTCTTTAGTTAGGCAAAAAACTCGTGATACCTCTATATACAGCACTGATGAAACCAATCTACAACCACAGCTTCAGGACAACGGGGAAAAAAAAAAAGTCAGAAAAACCCATTAGTATAAAAAAATGCATCTTGCTGGAGAGCACTTTGGCTCTTGCAGCACCTTTTGCTGTAAATGCAATGGCTAGAATTAAACGCAAGAAGTCAAAATAGGGCCCAATTAAAAATTATTACAATAACAGACTATAAGGACAAGTTGACAAGAGAAAAGGTAACAAATCCACCTTTGGATTAATCCAGTCAAAGCTAAATAATTTATCCAGAAGAAACTTCAGCAAGTCATTCTCTCAGCCCACTGCTAAGAGGCAAAATGAATAAAACATAACATATAGGATGATGTGTGATGGTCCATCTGCTTTTTCGTTTCACTGAGTAAACTCTGAATTTTTACATCATACTAATCCAATTTTGAGTTAGTGGGAGCTTTGTAATCCAAAATGCTCGACTCCAACCAAACCTTAAGAGCTTGAAAAGACTAAAAATAGAGACAGAAGAAAATAAGGTGCCTCGGGAGAAGGGTATAGAAGCAATATGATGACAGAGAGCTCAACCTAAGTTTTCATCAAAGAAAAAAAAACAGCAAGAGATAAGAGGGCCAGAAACTGAGGTCTGACTGTGATTATTGCTGATTAAGATCTCTCAGAACAGAAAAAGTTCTTACCTTCCTGGTAAAAGCTTGAATTCAATATTTTACTTTAAAAGAGGAAAGACAGGATATCAGCTTTAGCAGGAGTTCAGAAGTTGTTACAATGAAGTGTTTTCTCTACCCCAATCTCTGTGATCATAAAAGATTTCATAGCAGGAGACAAACAGTCCTTGGTAGGACTCATTCATTAACCAGATACAGAACACTCACTTTCTGCCAAAAATACTTAAAAGGCCATTTTTGCATACTCCAACAGGTAATTTTTATTATTATTATTTTTAATCATGTAGAGGTGATATTTTGTTGTAAATTAAGGTAGCTCCTTTTGGGAGGAAAAGAAGTAGCGGTGAGTAGTTAATGCTAGTTTAACTATTACAACAGAAAAAAAGTCCAACCACCACCTGCAATTATGAGATTACTCTAGAATTTGAGGAGCAACAGCTTCTCGCTTGTCTAATTTAGATGATAGGACTACTTGGATCCAGGGGACAATGTCAAACAGCTATGCAATGAAACAATGATCAAACCAGTAGCACTTTATGTAATTCACCAACTAATTAATACTTTCATTATGGACAGGTAAGCTTATAACAGTAAGTAGAATGACAGGAAGTGACCACGCAGAACTACAAGATATTTAAGTGCTATTTGTACAGAACCATAAAGAAGATGAACACGTCTCCCAAACACACAGAAAACACAGAGACAATTTTCCTTTCCAGTCCATTTCAATCAGAAGCAGACAGTATTGTGAATTATGCTCAATATGCCACCTGGTATTTCACTAAAAGTTGGGGAAAGTTCAGCAAAGACTGCCACAATATCCTCTCATAGGTTTTTATGAGGCTTTGTGCTGTTACTGAATTTGTACAGCTCCTGGGGGCATGCACCATCAGCTTTCTGAAAATACACAGCCTATTTTTAAACATGAAGCAAAGTCAACAAGGACAACTACAACCCTAAATTTTGAATGTTTTGAGTAGCTCAGGCCTAAATTCAGATCCCCAAACCAAGCCTGACATCCCTGAGCAAGCATGACAAGTAATTGTCAGGACTTTCTCTTGGAAGACCATGATCTATCCCAGCAGCAATTTTCTAGACAGGCCTTTTTTTTTTCAACTACACATAGGAAATATTGGAAATAGGCAGAATCATAGAATGGTTTGGGTTGGAAAGGACTTTAAGATCATCTAGTTCCAACCTCCTGCCACACGCAATGACACCTCACACTAGGCCAGACTGCTCAAAGCCCTGTCATATCACACAAAGTACTAGCACAAAAAAAATTGCATGTAACAGAGCAATTAGTCCCTGCAGACCAATGAGGCAACTAAAAACAATTAGCTCCTAAAGATGATTTTTTTTCCCAACTATTATGCCTGAAAACATGCACTGAGACTGTTTGAGACAACACTCTCCCAACAGGATCAACCATGATAATTTTGTTGGCATCTGTATCAGAATCTACTGTGGGAGCAGGTGGCCATGAGCCCAGCTTCACTGCACAGCATCCTCTGCCAAAACACTAAGAAACTGCCAATTTAGAAGTTACCTGGTCCTCAGCCCTTCTGCTTCTCCTGTCTCCCCAATAGCCAGAGGAAAAGCAACAGTATGACTCATGTATTTGTCCTGTAAAAATCTTAGTCCCTGTTCACCTGCTCGACGGAAGTTATTTTTAGGGGATGCAAATGCCAGGGCAGCACTGTGGTCCTGAACAGCTCCTTGTCCTCCAGCAATTCCTGCCGAGGGGAAACCCGAGTTCCTCACGAATGTGATCTGTTTGTCCCTACTGCTTAAGAAACCGACGAACTAATTCCTCTTTAAATCTCTACACAACAACTTACTACACTTTAAATGAAGTCTGTCATAAACAGACATCCACATCAATTCCCTCCAGATGCATCAGAGCTCAGACTTTACAAGGTTTAATACTTTAAGTTAGGCTTGGAAGAGGGAAGTGCAGGTGCCTTTTTTTCAGCAGCGTATTAGCTGAAATGAAAGCTTTCCTTCCAGAACCAGCCTGTGAAACCCATATAGCATTACTGTACCTCCTGTTTACTACCCATACTGCTGTGTTTCTGTATCTGCTTGCCCACACAGTTACTCCAAGAGCAAACTTAAGTACAGAGCAGGCAGCTCTCCCAGACTCGCCCACAGGAACGGCCTCCTGTCAAGGACGGGGAAGCACTCCCGGGCGAACCCCCGGCCCGGCCGGCCGCCGCTCCGGCTGTCAGGGCTCCAGCGGCCTCGCCGGGGCAGGGCAGGGCAGAGCAAGACAGGGCACCGCCGCAGGGTTTCAGGAGCCCTCCCGGTCCCCCGGCGCGGGTCACTCACGGTCTCTGGAGCTGCTCCTCAGGGATGGCAGCCGGGCCCTGCTGCTGCTGGAAGGAGCGCAGCGACTCGAAGGCCTTCATCAGCTTCTCCATGGTGGCCATGTCCGCTCCGCCCGCGCCGGCAGCACCGACCCCGCCGCTCCTCCCCGCCCTCTCACAGTCGGCCGGCGGCGCCCGCCTTCCTCCGCGCAGGGCCCGGCTCCTCCTGCTGCCCCTCCGGGGCCGGCTCAGGCGGCGCCGCGGTCAGTGCCGCAATGAATGAGGGACGCACCGCACGGACCCGCAAGCGCCCCGCACCCGCCCCGCCGCCATCTTCAGCCCGTCCCATCAGCCCCCACGCCGCGGCCCCGCCCCTTCGCGCCTGCCCCGCCCACCGCGGGGAGCTGCCCCGCCCTCGCGTCACGGCGGTAAGGGGCGGGGCATCGAGGAGAGTGACAGGCGCTCTGACCAATCACGAAGAGGGACACGCCCCTTCCCGAACCTACACCGACGGGCGTCCGGGAGGTGCACGAGCATGAAGGGCGCTGGGTCCTAGAGCCCTCCTGCCGGCAGCGGGGAGGAGACCACTGCCGTGACCCGGGCAGCCCCGCTCAGCGCCTCGAGTCACTACCGGGGGGAGCGGGTGTCAGCCGGAGCCGTGGGTACGCGGTCCGCTGTGCCGCGCCCTTGCCCGCGGTCCCGGCCGAGGCGCTGCTGGGGCTGGCGTGTGGACACTCACCCTGGCGGCGGGACCGGCGCTCCCGTGGCGATCCCAGGCAGACACGTTGTGCAGTCGGACAGCGCGTACTGAACACAGTACTCACCGGACGCGGTGTACAGTAGTTACACCTTTGGTTCCATTACAAACCACAGTACTCACCAGACACAGTGTACAGTAGTTACACCTTTGGTTCCATTACAAACCACAGTACTCACCGGACACAGTGTACAGTAGTTACACCTTTGGTTCCATTACAAAACACAGTACTCACCAGACACAGTGTACAGTAGTTACACCTTTGGTTCCATTACAAAACACAGTACTCACCAGACACAGTGTACAGTAGTTACACCTTTGGTTCCATTACAAACCACAGTACTCACCGGACACAGTGTACAGTAGTTACACCTTTGGTTCCATTACAAACCACAGTACTCACCGGACACAGTGTACAGTAGTTACACCTTTGGTTCCATTACAAACCACAGTACTCACCAGACACAGTGTACAGTAGTTACACCTTTGGTTCCATTACAAAACACAGTACTCACCAGACACGGTGTGCAGTAGTTACACCTTTGGTTCCATTACAAACCACAGTACTCACCAGACACAGTGTACAGTAGTTACACCTTTGGTTCCATTACAAAACACAGTACTCACCAGACACAGTGTACAGTAGTTACACCTTTGGTTCCATTACAAAACACAGTACTCACCAGACACAGTGTACAGTAGTTACACCTTTGGTTCCATTACAAAACACAGTACTCACCGGACACAGTGTACAGTAGTTACACCTTTGGTTCCATTACAAAACACAGTACTCACCAGACACAGTGTACAGTAGTTACACCTTTGGTTCCATTACAAACCGCAGTACTCACCAGACACAGTGTACAGTAGTTACACCTTTGGTTCCATTACAAAACACAGTACTCACCAGACACAGTGTACAGTAGTTACACCTTTGGTTCCATTACAAACCACAGTACTCACCAGACACAGTGTACAGTAGTTACACCTTTGGTTCCATTACAAACCACAGTACTCACCAGACACGGTGTGCAGTAGTTACACCTTTGGTTTCATTACAAAAGACTTAACTAAAATCAGATCAATAGTATTGTGAACTTTCCAACTACAGCCACCAATTTCACTATGCGTAGGTGCCAGAATATGTTTTAAATGATAGCTGGGGGGAACAGGCGTTTCAACTTGTATCGCAAACATACGAAATTGATTCCAGTAATAGAAATGGGGAGGTGCCAGATTCTTTTCCATGGTACCCAGCAACAGGATGAGGAGTGCTGGCCATAAACTAAAACACAAGAAATTTTGTCTCAACATGAGGAAGAACTTCTTTATGTTGAGAGTGGCAGAGCACTGAAACAGGCTGCCCAGGGAGGTTGTGGAGGCTCCTGGTCCGGAGACATTCAAAACCCTCCTGAACACATCTAGGCCACCTCTGGAACCTGCTCTAGGTGTCCTGCTTGGACTGGACGAGCTCCAGAGGTCCCTTATTCATAAGTCTGTGACTCTGTCATGGGTTCCGCAGTAGCAGTCATTTTTCTCCTTCATAGTAGCCAGTGCAGCGCTGTGTTTCTGACTTTCGGCCTGGGAATAGCACTGATAACACCGATGTTTATAGCTACGGCTATGTTTTGGTCTGACCAAGGACTTTCTGAGCCTCATGCTCTGCCAGGGAAGAGGGGAAGCCGGGAGGAAGCAGAAACAGGATACCTGACCCGAACTGACCAAAGAGGTATTCCATACCACAGCACGTCATGCCCAGGATGTAAAACTGGGGGCAGGAACCCAGAAGAGTTGAGTTCATGGCTCAGTCGTCGGATGGTGAGCAGTTGTATCCTCTTCCCTTGTATTTCCCTGGTCATTATTACTATTGGTGGTAGCAGTAGTGATCTGTGTTATACCTTAGTTACTAGACTGTTCTTATCTCAACCTGTGGGAGTTACATTCTTTCGATTCTTCTCCCCATTTCCCCCCCTGCCCTCGGAGTGGGGGGGGGAGAAAGAGGGGGGAGTGAGTGAACGGGCTGCGTGATTTACGGCTTAAACCATGACAGACTTGTAAGAAAATAAATGCATAGTAATGACTTAATATGAATTTGGTTATTGCATGCAGAATGGACAAAAGAAGGGAAGCTCACGGTCTTTGGGTATCAGGCCAACACAAGTCATGAAAGAACCACCTTACTGCTCATGTTCTTGGCAAATATTCAGCATTAGTAACAGTGCTCTTGCCAGTTAACTTTATTAGCACATCAATAAAAGATGAACCATTTGAGACATTCCTCTGAAAGTAAACCTATCTACAGTACTGAAGGCAATTCAAATTCGAGCAAACCCTCTATTTAATTATAAATGTGTAACAAAATGTGAGCTTTTAAGGTAAAGAAAGTATTTTCCCAAATTATTTTATGCTGAAGCTTGCAGAGAGTTTTCTCTGGAACATATGGGCCATCATGAATTTTTTATTTAGCAAATGATACATGAAGAAAGATGACAGCATAGCTGGAATGCTGCATACACTGTGTGACAACTGCCTGTGCCACTCCACAGTTGGAAATAAATATAAGCACATTAAAAAGAGCATAAGCTCTTATCCAAGACTAAACAAGCCACCAACCAAATCAGTCTTTGCAAACCTATGTTGGAGCTTTAGATCAAAATGGGTACCAGTCCCCCAAGGGCTGCTGACTCACCACAGAAATGCCAGGGCACATTCCTCTTCCTTCTTCTCTTTCAGAATTGTACGGGCAGCATTAACTATGAGTTGGGGTGCCTGGAAGAGAACTCGGGGGTATCAGGTTTTTCTCCAGTAAGCACCTTATCGGTATATTCTCCCAGTTCAGATTTACTGATCCATGGTTCTGCAAGTATCGTGTCACTGATCCTGTTCAAACAGCAGTCCCACAAACAGCTGCACTGGCAAAAATAAAGTGATGTAAAACTGGCAAGGAGCAATAAAAAGCTGGCAGGGTTACAGAACAGGCGTTTTTGTAAAGCGATCATTACCACAAAGAAAAATAAAACCACAACCTCAGCGGAATAACAGTGAATACCTAAAAGGTTACATAGAATTTAGTGGATGACAATTATGTCATCTCAACCTCCAGAAGGAAAGGAGCAGGCTTTTACCTTGTCTGTAAGATAGACTTGACCGTCATGAATGTGACCACAGACTACCTAGGCATAGGTTATCTCCTGCTCTAATGTTTTTAATAACAGGTTGGACGAGGACAATGAGACTATTTTTTGCCCCATCCTGCACTCAGGCAGCATTTCTGCATGCCCACAAACAATTCAGCAGGTAATTGGTACTATTCAGTAATCCATGAGACTTTATGAAACTACTGGCCCGTGTAGTTTGACAATCTGCAATATGTCACAGCATGGCTATATCATTGTTAAAGTCACTTATAATTTGAAGCTGGTTTGTATAGTCATTGGGTGCTTAGCCCTTCAACTCACGTCATCAAATGACAGTGAAAGCCTTTGGATAAAGAGGACAAAACATTGGAAATACAAGCAGCTCACTGTTGAAAAGTATTTGATATTAAAAAACCTCCAAACTTACAAATCCAACTAATGTCAAGGTATAGACTCTCTCAAGGAGAGGGAAATCTGGCGAGTTACCCTTGGCAATAGTATAAAACTGAATATGCATGATAAGGCTGCTGATGACAACCTGCAGCTCCTATTGACCACTCTGCATTCACATTCATAGTGTTACCCCAGTAAATGTGACGAAAAACAGCCCATCCTGACAACTGTCTTTTCACATGGAACGTATGTAGAAATCAGACCGAGATAAGGTACCAACTGAGAAAATACAACAAAGCAAGGACACTTTTTCCTGGATCTGATAATCTGGCACTGGTAAAGATCTTACAGCATGTAATACACATTTTCTCCTTCAACAAACTGCAGGGTTTTTTGTTTCAAATAACAATTTTTCTTTTATTTATCCTGGCTACCATGATAGACATGGTAAAGAAATCACATTAGGCAGTAGTACATGTGGTTGAGATAGGCGGCAGTGTTTTGCTTTTATTTCAGGAATAACAATGCTAGAACATCAGGAAAACAGCTCATACACAAACAGTTCAATGGTTTGGAGATACCGACACTAACATGTCACGTTGAACAATCAGCCTCACTATACTTGAATAGCATTCTGGTGTTCTGGACACATGTGGAACATGAGAAAAGTTACCTGCATCTCATGTGCAAAACTTAAATGACACCATAAGAACAAATCTGAACTAAAAGAGAATTGTACATTCAGCAGTAGAGACATCAGCATCACCAAAATAAGCCAGGCAGGCAATTAAAATCAAAGGAAACATAGAATTTAGCTTCAAGATGCTTCCCATTAATTCTTAAATTTTAATTCAATTTTTTTTTATTACTTCCTAAAGAGAAGTATTTTCTGAAAAGTCTACACTAATGTGAAAGGATAATTCCAGTGTTAAATTAGTGTAATATTAAATTGTGAACCAAAGCAAAATCGTATTACTTCTATTGACTTCAGTAACTTGTAAACAAGTATACTCCATTCGAACAAATAGCAATGAGAAGTTTCTTACACCAGTATTGTTTGAAAAATAATTTGAGTGCATCCTAAAAATGGATTTTCAGTTGTTTTTAATAGCTTAAATCACCGATTTCTCAAATTAGGCAATTTTATTTTGAGATGGAGATAATTCTCTTTCATAAATAAAAACCGTGGGATCTATTGTTTTAAAAATTATTTGGAAAAGAAGACCCATACATTGTGTTCTATTAAAGGCTCAGATTTGTCAATAGCACTCTCTATTATGGGAATACCACAGGTTTTTTCCTATTTATTTATTTTTAATACAGTAATTAGTTTTAAGTGCTCATTTTTTCAGCTGAGACTTTGTTTTGTTGTTAACAATCCAGACACATAAAACCATCCCTATTATGAACACTACACCTCTGGGAAGAAAACAAAAGCTGACTTTTTTAATATAGGAAGAAAATAACCCTGAGGCATGAAGATTCTATGCTTTTGGTCACAACATTTCGAAAGCATTAAGTAAACCAGTAAGGTAGAGGTACATGTTTCACAGTTTCTGAATTACAGGTTCATGGGGTATGCAAAAGCAGACATTAAGACTTACATATAGAAATGTTTGGAAACAGAAGCCACAGGAAAAGAGGATTCATCTCATGCAAGTAACTGTGGAATTCCATAGGTCTTTCCAAATCTTGCACCAGTAGAACAAAGCAGTTGGGCTGTTGGATTGTCTCACTGCTATTAAAGCCCTTAACACATGGATCTAGAATCTGAATTCACAGAGTTATAATGAAGTCACACTGAATGACTTTGTGGAAATAAAAGTCTACTTAATCAGTAGACGCAACCTGCTGCCTTTTCCCTTCTTTGTCTCAGCTGTCCTGCAGAAACCAAGAGCAAAATGTGTATTAAATTTATCACACCACAATATTTTATTCCCAGGTGTTCTTCCCTCTCCTTACCCTTTCCCTGCTTTCAAAATACATCTCCAAGCTACTAATACTCCGGTAAAGAGATTTAAGCAGTGTTAGTCACCTTAAACACCATAATACCTTGATCTCCATGTACTATCTAAAGAGAGTTTTGCTGATCCTTCCAGTTTCTTGTCCTTTCCAATTCATTAGGGGATTCACATTAGATGACAATTTAGTCAGTATTATGTGGTTTTATTTCTAGATAAAACACATATATAGTAGAAAAATGCTATCTGGAGCCTATTTTGGTAAAAACCAAACAACCAACACCCCACAAACACCCTGAAGCAACAGAATATATGTTCTAGTCTTGCAAACATGTAGTTACTCAAAAACAATAGTATTATTCAGACCATCAGAAAAAAAAGTTAAAAGTGAAATTAAACTTAATAAAGCTTTATAAAAATGAACAAATCCTCTACTTTTTTTGATGGCTGGAGCTCCTTGTCCAACGGGAGCAGATGTGTAAGTAACCATTTCTTAGGAACAACTTTCCTTTTATCTGGCTTTTTTTCTTCACAGATCCCTGAGGAATAATGAGTGTTATGCCTCAGCACTCCAGAATAGAGGAGCTGATTTTATTTGATTTTTTTAAGTTTTGATCCCTCCCCCTCCAATATGGAAAGAAAATTTGCAATACATGGCAAGCAGACTTTCAGTTTTTCTTTACTTGTTAAAGCCAGTTCCTGTAATTTCTCCATAAAAATTACTTAGCTTGTGTCCATGGTATTCTTGCCCAAATTTCAAGCAGATATTATTGCTCTAAGCAGATATTAAAATCCCTACTGTCATCCTATATGCCCTCTGTTTAAATAGTCACCTTTGCCTCAGAACGGCAAACCTAAGATCTTAAAAAATTAAACCTCTTAATCAGAGAAACATGATGATTTCTCCAATTCTCCATTCCCATCTTTAGAGTTGTTACTGTGATACATAATAAAGAGGGTCAAGTCAGACTCTGCCAGCTCATTGTCTCACACATAATGGCTCCAGCCAACACCCTTATTTCATATATTTCTCTTTTTGTCAAGCCTCCCACTATTGCATCAGACTGTCTTCCAGTAATTCATTCAAACTCTTTCTCCCTCTGCCAATTTCTCCCTTTGCACTTTTTACAGCAGTCATTTTGCTGTCCTCTGCTGTTCGAGACATCAGGAAAAATGCACTGAAAACACAGGAAGAGAGAGACTCATTCCTTACTTTGGTGGCACAGTCGCCAAGAGGAACAATTTCAGATAGACACCACCTCATCCTCGGGAGGGTTCTGTAACACACTGGTTTTCCAACTTTATTCAAAGTCCAACCCATTAATGTATTTGTCACTAGAGACAAAATACTGTGAATTAAAACCTGACGATAGGCTTGAGTATCAAATGTATCTTGCAAGTTTCTCGGAAGCAGCTTAAGAATTTTGCAGTGGGCCTGTGGATCACAAGCGCAAACCTATTTGAGGTAGAGGGACAATTAGGAGCTCTGCGTGTATAATACATGTGTGGTCTAGTTGGTGCCCTAGAGATTTGAGAGAAAAAAAAACCATTTGCACTCAGTGGAGGCAAATCTTCAGAGCACAGAACAAACTATGTAGCAAAAGTCTTGTCTCCAACTCCAAGAGTGCTCCATTATATTTCAAATCCCTAACTCCAATTTTGAAATGAGAAGAGGCTCTTAATGTGTTCCCTGAATTCATTCTCATACACACATTAACAGTTTTACCAGAAAATTTACAAAATCAAAAGAAAGCCTGGCATACTCTTGAGTCCAGAAGAAGGGAAGTTTGACAAGCTTTCAAGCAGCTGGAAACAGTTTTGCTTATGAACATCAGGTAATCATGACTAAAACTTCAATACCAGCTCCACATCTGTGTCAAGCAATTATTAAAGGCAGGTTTTAATGTTTAAGTTTTTAAAGGTTCTAAGGAAAGATTATTTACATAATTAAATTTGACACTTAATACTACCTTGTTCTTCCCTCAGTGGCAGTGATAGCTGTCAACCCCATAATATTGTGCATTCCAACATAATAAGCAGAGATGAAGTTAGTAACAAGATACCATGCTTTGTTTTGTAACCCATTATAAAACTGTAACGTCCTACAAGGAGATGTAAACAATTTCATTTAAAGGAAAAAACAAAAAGGTGCCCCCACAGGTAAAAATAAACCCTTTTAGCAAAGACAACCAAGTACTCAAAATATAGCTCCAGAATTTTGGCATGGGTCTACGCCAAGAAACTGTACAGAGAGGATATGTAAGAGGGGTAGAAAAGAAGAATGGGGTAAATACAGTTTGTCACGGGATTAAGCTAAATGTTCAGAATTCTCCATATATATAGAAATACAGAAAGATATTCTACAGAGTGAGAGAGTAAAGAGCAATTCCATAATAGCTGGCCATAGTGCACCAAATTCCTTTTTTTTCCTTAGCGGTTGCTCGAGAGATACGTTAGGTAATAGCACTGCCATGCTGCTGGATAATACCGGAATTCTGGAATTTATCAGTACAGCAATTTTACTGTGAAGAAAAACTGCTAATAAAGACCCTGAACAGAAGAGTTTTACCAATAGCATACAAAGTCAAGTTACATTGATGCCATAGATATCTCTGTGCTTTAAAATCCTTTTAGTATTTCTAGATTCATTCCACTGGGAAAAAAAAATAAATCAAGGTAAATCAAATACATACAGAAACACTCACTCAAATGGCACTCATTGCTTTTTGTACAATTAAGCTTTAGTGAAAATATACATCTTAAAACAAATGAAGTACAAATGTACAAAAATCCTTGAACTCAGATAAAAAATATATATAATACACTTTGCTACAGAGATATAAAACATTTAAAGTTTGCTCATCCTTTCTGATGAGAGTAAAATGATTTAAAGTCGGGAGGACTCCTGCTCATCATCACTGCAATCAGATTTAAAGCAGACCTGCAAGAGAAGACAAAAGAGAGAATTTGGCCACAGAACTGACACTATCATTGGTTTGTGTTTTATGAGCCACATAAAGGCTGGGGGTGGGGCGGTGGATGGCTTTTTCCAGCACATTTTGTTCCATACTAACTAAATACTTTGGGAATATCAAAAGAAACCACAACCCAACCCCAAATCTCAAGTCATTAAAGTTTCATTTAACCTTAAGTTCCTTCCTTCTTTTATCTTCACAAGACAATTAACTGCAGTCTTACAACTTCAAAGCCAACTAAAGGCCCTCAAGCCGTATTATTTTTTTTTTAGGACTCTTTCTCAATACATAGAACTCTATCTTGGGACAGTCTGAAACCTGCTGATTCAGTTGGAAAAAGACTACAGTAAGACACAAACTTTAACTTCAGCTATGTGACATTATCAGTACACTTAACCATTCCTGCTATTCCATTACTGTAAGTGGGGGAAAAGTGAATTTGAAAAGGTGGACTAAAAATGAGAGTACTATTATACATTCCATTAGCACTGTACCATTTTAGAGAGGTGAATTACCAGCTGATGACAAAAAATATCATCATGCAATTTTAATACATGACCCTATTGTATGCTCCTAGCAATTTTAAAATTCCATTTCTGCTTGAAAGCAAGTCATTTGTCCAGAAGTGCTCTCTACTAGAATACACTCATGCTTCTCAAGATAATTCCGCTCTAAGTGCGGGCATACTGAGCAAGCAGAATTGTGTTCAACATCTACAACTGAAAACCTTTACAAATAGCCTATTTCTCCTGACCTAAAATAAGCACAATATGCCACGTATCTTTTAGGTGGTAAATACTCAAGTCATACACCTCTAAATGTTTACTAAAGAGTAGAAGTTATGTGTGTAAGAGAAGGCTGTGCATTATCAGTTGTGTAAACATGTATTATGTTGTTTTGGTAAAGGCATTAAACTACCTAAGATGTTTTAGTGCTTGTTTCATGACACTTCATCACACTCATTCATTTAGGGGATATTTTTACTTATTAAATACACTAAAATGCTTCATGGGGATCCCAGCTTTCTGAAGGAGTGAGTCCCAGGAGTTGCATTGCTCCACCATACTCCTGAGTTCATTAGTCAATGTTATTTAAGTTTTTGCAGAGATGGCCTCAGTTATCTCTGAAGTCATCTCCCCAGAACTTTTTATAGGAAACTGAAAAATACAAAAGAAGCAAGACCCAAATTATATATTTAAGAAAGAACAATCTATATCACAACTGTTAACAGCAGACACTACCTTCTCCCCAGGTAACAGCTAGCAGACACTAGAGGAAGACAGAATGCTGAGGGAGGAAAAACTCCTGGAGTTCTATGGATTTCTACTGTTTCTGAAATGCAGTGCAGGGGCAAAGCCATGATAAACCCAATTTCATTAGGCTCAGTATTCAGCAAACAACTAATTTTACCTATCACAAAATAATATAAGAGCCTGAATTGATTTTAAGGTCTTACTGCTAATTTTCTTTTGAAAGAAAAGAAATACCCTTACCTCTCCACTAAAGAGTCTGTGAAAAAAGCCTCTCTTTGGTTTAGGAGACCTCTCTCTGTCTGGTGACACAGTACCATCAGTTTCATATGCATTGATATCTTCAAAGCATCCCGTTTCAATCATCTTTGAAACACATGAAATACAAATGAAATACCCACACAAGCCTCTCAGACAAGTTCCATGCATTATCCGTTGAGCCTGGCTCCTACCAACTTACAAATTCATCAGCCAAACTACACCACTTGCAGAACTCTGTGAACAAAGACACAAAGTCTGCATTAACTCTCCTTGTGCATCCAGCAAAATAAAGAACAGCAATAAAGGCACTGCCATGCAGGTTAAGTGCTCTGATGCCCCTTGCTCTGGTAAGGCATTTCTTCTGCCTATGAAGCAGTAATGAGAAGTTTTTAGAACAAGAAATTGATTTTCCTTTCATCTATTCTACTAATTTCAGAGCAGTCAGCCTAACAAATATAGGATCCCTATACCCTGGACTGAACTTAACTAATAAACATGATATTGACTAGGAAAAATGATTCTGTGCAGAATACTACTACCTGCATAGTACTGAGGGGATACCTTTTACCAAGGAGTTGAATTGCACTTTTGGGGGAAAAAGTAGCTGATGCCTGACCACAGTACTTTAAACATCATTCTGGCGTTCTGGGTAGAATTCAAGACAATACTGATTTCAGAAAGTTATAAATATCTTACAATGTGGGAAAGACACTCACAGCAAAAACTACGAATTTAAAGTGTTCTTTTTAGAGTATTCATTGTGAAAGAACAGAAGATTTCAATTTCCTAAATACAGACTGAACTAGCAAAATTCTAGTATGCTATGCAGAAAACTAGAATACTCACTCACTAGGCAGATGAAAAAGCTTTAAGAGAAAGTCTGCCTCAGCTGTATTGAACTGTTTTGAAACCTTAGAAAAGGTGAATCTGCAGTTCTGTATTACCATTCACTCAGATACTCCATTGACACACAGGCAGGATAACGTATTTGCTTTTGAGTGTTTTGAATAGCATTCATTCCCTCCTATGAACAGCAGCGTTGAATAACGTGATAGAACTGTTGCTAAATACCATTCTGTATGTTGCATCTATGATGACAAATGACATTCTGTTTGTGCAGATTTCCACAGATCTAAATTTGTAGCATGTTGTTTATGTTTTGGGAAAAACTTGTCTTGGAAGTCACTCAGCAAAGAAGTCTAAAGCAGGCATCTATTTACATCTTACAGAGAAAGTTAATCCTGTAATTATATCCCTTATAAATCTTCTATATTGCTGTGCTAAGGGAAATAGTTTTTAATGAAGTATACAATACCTCATTTTGCCAAGGGATTGAGACACAACCCGTAACAAATTTGGAATAGAAGTCATCATCTGTAGTATCCAGGTTCACTCCTTTTACTGTTGAGAACTGCTCTATGTCCAGGACATCTTTACAATATACGGCACGTGGCTGCAGTACAAGACAAGATTGCTTCATTAAGGTTTTGGGACTGGGGGGTTTTTGTGGGTTGGTTTGTTTCCCTAGATGAGCAAAAACGGAGCAAAATGCCTGCATATATATACATATTTCATGTTGCTGATCACCAAATGACACAATGCTACAAAATGACAAAAAATACCACAGAAATGCTAAATCTTAAGACTCCCTTCATAAGGCACCTGAGCAATTCCATCCATCCTGGAAGTAACAGAAAAGAAATATCAAACCCAGAAACAGCATGCAACTTCTCTGGGTTTCTTAATGGTTGTCATAATTCACTTATCATCTGTCACCCTCCTTTCAACTCCAGAGTAATTTGTTCAAAGCTAGTCTTCATTTGTTCAGCATCTGAGCTACAGAAGTAGACTTTGAAGGGCTAAGAAATAAGTTACTTACTGATTCATTGTAAATCATTTTGTGATCTCAGATGAAATTTGGATAAAAGGAAGAAACTCTTTACTGTGAGGGTGGTGAGGCACTGGAACAGATTGCCCAAGGAAGTGGTAAATGCTCCATCCCTGGCAGTGTTCAAGGCCAGGTTGGACAGAGCCTTGGGCGACACGGTCTAGAGCGAGTCATCCCTGCCCATGACAGGGGGTTCGAAGTGGATGATCTTAAGGTCCCTTCCAACCTTAACTATTCTATGATGAAAACAGTGACATTCTCCTGCCAGTTTAACTAACTTCAAGGGTTTCTCTGGAGCCACATGCCGACAGGGAATTACGGCAGTTCTTGCCTTTGTAGATACTAATCAAATCTGTCTCACCTACTTACATCTGGCAAGAATGGAGGTTCTAACATGTTGGCTTCCAGCCTCTTGAAGTTAATATTCTTGAAAATAGGATGTTGCTTTACAATAGTAGCTCCATCTTCAGTGCAACCCAGTCGTTCCCCTGGATTTTTAGCAAGTAACTGCAAAGATATGGAAAAAGAAAACAAAAAGACTGATCCAGTGATACAATCCCATAATAAAAAATAAAGAAAAAAAGAAAGAAAATATATACAATGTCTTTAAAAATGTTTATTTTTTTACCTGGCTTTTTATTAGGTGAAATTTATCATGGTATAAAAAATGAACTGGAAATCCAAACTACAATATTCTGGAAGCAAAAAGACTTTTAGTAGGCAAAAGAATCCTTGAAAGCAGCCCCTTGGAAGATTATACCTAAACTTACATAAAACATATTTTAATTGATGCCATACTGAATAGATTTTTACAGTACGGACTTCGCTGTAGACTTTACTTTCAGGAAATAGATTTACTATTTTTTTTTTTTCAATGGGCTTAGGTAGTGCACATATTTTTCATCAACTACTCAAGAAAACTGAGAACCTTCCTGTACAGCCATGCCTCTTATTAAATTTAAGAACATGTAAGATCAAAACAGCTCATCTCATACAGACTCTTTTGGGCAAGGGAACTAGCGCACTATGCCATTTCTGCCCATGCAGTATTAAAGATGAGCATGCTAGTGTACTCCTATAATTACATGTGGTCCAAGGAGTACTGGAACTTTTCATTCACATGATGAAAAAACAATTTATGCAGCCTGTCTTCCTTTTGAAAACAATTCTGAATCCTGAGAGTTCGATAACTGAACAACTCATGGACAGTGGCAACTTCTATCTGAACCAGAGGAAGATTTTAGAACTCCAGCTTTGAAAAATTCTCAATGGAAAACATTAAAGTAGTTCATCTCTTAAAAAGGATTAGAAATTTAATTTTCAAACCTCTATGTCTCTTCACCCACCATCCTGCAGATTGATTTTGCCTCCTCTGAGAACTTGTCAGAATACGTTTCCTGGTCTTCCTTTACTCTCCGGTCAATTTCATCCCGTTTGACCCTTTCCTTATGTTTCCTGAATGGAGACTGGCCTTCAATCATTTCATAAATCAAGCACCCAAGACCCCACCAATCTGGGCTGAACGTGTACTTCTCGTTTTTCAGCACTTCTGGAGCTAGAAAATACAAACAAAGAAACCTCAATAACAATTCCCTTTAAATTGACTAATTGAACATTGGAAAAACTCTCAGGTACTCTTGGTTCTGTGCAGAGACCTCTGCATCACTCCTTTGTACTTTGAAGAAACATTCATTTCTACAGTCAGGACTCCGTTTATATCCAAGAGAAGCATTTGAGTTCTTTAACACTTAAGACCAGTATTATTTACAAAATGAGAATGAAGCTTTTTCAAAGCATGAAAATAAATCCTGTTGTCACAGTAATTCATCTGCTCACCTGTGACCCTAAATCTCTTAGACCTCAGAAAAAAATGAGATGCATTCTTAAAGCTCTACCTAAAACTAGAATTTCCAGAGTTAAGTTTTCAAGTTTATCACTAGCTAACAGTAATTGACTACTAACATCTACCACCACATATTGTAACATTTCTTCCCATGTCTAGTAAATAATCCAGGCCCAGAATAGTTCACTGGACAAGTCATTCATACACCCACAGAAGCAAATTTTCTGCTAAAATATAACTAGGAAAGGACACTTTACATACCCATGTAGCCAACAGTCCCAACCCGTCCTCGGACCGTTTCTCCTTCTGGAATCTGCACAGCTAATCCAAGATCTGAAATTCTGATATGTCCTATTTACATTAAAATAAAGTAACACAGTCAGCAAATAATACAGTATTATCACTTTTAATACAAAAAAATTCTGTATTATACATCAAATAAACCCCACCCCACAACATCAAAACATTCACATACTCACAAACTTAAGTTTATTTAACTTAACTAGAAAGGAATGATTTATCATTATTCAACTCTTCCTTAAATACATAAAGGAAGAGAGGCACAGATCTAATTGATTTCCTGAAGGTCATACAAAAAAAGTTGCTGTTAAGTACTCTAATTCTTAGCTTTGGTAGAGGCTGCTACTCTAGGAAGACTAGAAATGATGACTGCTCATTTCAAATTCTGTATCTATACATCAGATGCATGTATTTTTCCATTCTATATGCCTGCCCATCACAACATCAGAATTTACTCCATTTAGTCCAAATATGAGAAAATCGTATCCTGTACTGAGACAACCAACTAAACTTTGTTAGATTTTCCTCTAACAAAGCAATAATAATGCTAAGCACAAGAAACTGCAATTGCTACCTGCATTCCCACCCCAAAAGAAAAGTAGCTTAGCCATAACCTACTTAGAACTATTTGTATTCTAACATGTCCATTCAATATTAGTGTTTCTCCTTCTCAAGAATCAGGCCAATGTAGATAACAGCTTCTATTTCACTTTATTAGCCAAACTTCCCAAGTTGACTGCCTTTCCTGTTACACATTTACACTACTACCTCTAATCTAGTAGTCTGATGTGAGACTATGATTTGTTATGGTGGGGAAACAGTCCAAGAAGGGCAATGGGATTAAGTTCATCCACCCTCCCTTAGATTCCCATGGACAGATACAGTTCTTTGCTGGACAGACTCAAGAGCAAATGATTCAAGACAGTTCAAGACAAGAATTGTACTGACATGATTCTAACTTAAAATACATAAGGTATTTTCTTCAAAATATAGAAGACTAGACGGAAGGGCAATTACAGTTGCCACTCAATTTTAAAACAGAAAATTGCCACAATCATCTCTAGTAGAAAGGTTCAGGGGGAGAAAAAACAAAAGAAAAAACATCTATTTCTAATACTGGATATAAGGGCAGGAACAGTATCATTTACAAAACCAGCACAGATTCACAGAATAATTCAGACTGGAAGGGACTTCAGAAGGTTTCATGTACAAACTCCTGAGCAAGCAAGTGTTCAAGGATTTTTAAATTCTTGTCCAGAAAACCTCCAAGAGTGGACACTGCATCACCTCTCTAGGTAGCCTATTCAACTGCCCAAGTGTCCTTTGTGCATATATTCTCTGTCGTTCAAAAGCTCTGTAGGATCAGTGTTAGTTAACAGCATATTAATTTCTTCTTTACATGTGATAGATAATCAAGGGGTAGAGAGAGTGGAGAAAGTCAAGTGCCACTCTATACACTGGTTGGAAATAACTAAATGCTTTTGAGCAGCAAATGCTGTTTTAAATACATTCAGATGCGCTTCCATTCCCTGACACCTGATGAGCCCTTTTTCAAGTGCAGGATCTGAGCTACTGAAGCAATTTCCTAATTAGTCCCCTCTGCTCTCTGGAACAAGATCAGAATATCCCTGGCAGAGAGAAAGCATTCTAGTGCAGTCCTGCAAGGCTACATTTTTTCCTCAAAGAAGCATTCAGCTTTTGCAAGACACTGCTGGAGACAAAAATTAAAGAATGCATTTGATGTCTAAGCAAAGCTTTAGGTCTTGGAAAGTGACTTCTCCCAAGCATCACCTCTTTGGAAATTTTATCAGTCAGAACATGCTGACTTCTAAAAAAATATTGTGCTAGTGATCTCAAAAATGGTTTTTAACTAAAATATTCAGCAATTGCAAAAAATAAGCTGTAATATTAATTCCCATCTTAGAAGAAGGTAATTGCTGCACATATTCTACAGTGAATTCAAAAGATTCTGATAAATTTCATACAAAGTCATTAAAGAAAATTAATTTGGCTTTTGACAAACAAAACCTACAAACATTTCTCCATACTGTTTGTACTTCCGTGACTCCTTCCAGCCACAAATACATCAGTGACCATCAGTCCTGTTTTAGTTGAAATGTTAGATCACTTCAAGATGAGGATGATGTTTCAAATTTCTTTATTTCTTAAACATTATTGTTTACTAAGTAATATTCCAGCACTGCATCTAACAAATCACATTTCCATAGCTGAAGAAAGACAAACAGAGAACAATTCTGTATAAAAGTTTTACTCATCTAAAATCAAGGGCAGGGGGAAGAGGAACAGAAGAGGAAAAGTAGCCATTTTAAGGTGGGGAAATTGACTCACACATCATCATTGATGTCCTCCAAGGACCCAGTATTTTCCCCTACTTTCTAAAACAGAAGGGCAGTTTTTTCTTTACTAATTAAAATTAACATGTGTCAGTCAGATCCCATTTATCACGAAGAAATCCTTTGATTTATGGCAGTTTTAATTAAATTTGCAATTCCCAATTTAAACATTAATTTTAATTTTTACTTACCACAGTCATCCAGGAGTATATTTTCAGGCTTCAAGTCTCTACAAAGTAAACAGAATAGAAATGTGAATTATACAAAGGCAAGTGATTAGTCATCATCAAGTGCAACATCAGACTTCCTGGTTCTGATTTAAGTAATTTTTCAAATTTCCATCAATGTACAAAGAAAGTTGGGAAATTGAGGACCTATAATACAAATAAAACCACAGAACTCAAAATCCATTTTTTCCCCAACTCTCTACTCCATTTATATTAACAACTGCAATTCATATTTGACAGATGAAACACTTTATGTAACACTAAATTCCTGGTATAAAGAATGACCAACTCATACCTAACATTTGTGTTCATGAGTAAAAGGTATTTTCTTAAGAGTATCAGCCATACAACTCCACAGTGGTAAAACTTGCTTGTAATGCTTACTGCAGTTTGAAGCTCACTCCTTGCTATGTTCCACCCCAGGATGCCAGAATATCAACAGACAGCAATATTCCCAAGACTAAGCATGGGCTTGGTATCATCCATTCAAATTCCATTCCTTTATTTTGGACATGCAGCTTCTAAAGCTTAGTAGGCAGTTCATTTAGTTAGGATTCTTTGCAATATCAACTCTAAGATTCTGTACTACTCAACATCAAAGTTTCACATGAAATATTTTTTAGCTATTAAATGCTTGCAAGAATCAGGAAATACTAAAAGGGAAAACAATTCAGTGAGGAAACTTGTATTTTTACTTTAAGAACAAAAGAAGAAACTCAATAGGATATTTGGATTTTCCCCCTACCCAAAGAAAATTTGGGGAGTCACTGAAGCTGAATCAGAGGCTGTTCAGAGATTACTTCAGGATCTATAGTCTAGCAGATTCTACTGAGAACATACATGGTTTTATATACATAAAATATACATATGCATGAAATATATATATAAATTTATATTGATATAGATACAGAATCATGATTTGCATCAGAAAGTATGCAGACTGTAATACAGTCCCTTAGATTTATTCCGCCACCAAATATCATGAAGCCAGAAATAGACAAGAAAAATATCAGTACTTAGCTAAAGATTCAGTTGCTATTGGAATAGACTGCTAAAAACCATATGTACATATATGGTATATGTACAGTTGTGAAAACAACAGTTATTCATATACAAGGAGAATAACGTAAAAGAAAATTTTAGGAGGACCAACTTTAGAATTTATATTCAAAATAAGAAATATACACACACATTTGTTCACCAAGGAATCTATATGCTTTTTTCCCCAAATATTCATAACTTCATGCTCTGAAGTATGTGTATTCATCTTAAAGTTTCATTATTTCATAATACTAACTGCATAAAGAAGTCAGCAAGATGCTTTCCTTCTAATACTTTGAAGTCTGGACAGTCTCCATAATGTTAATCAGTTGATGTTAAATATGAGATTACAATGCCAGAGAGACCAGGAGAGATGAGTAAATAAAAAAAATACACCTCCCCCCCCAAAACTAAGACAATAAATTCAGCTCCAACTTTACATAGAAACACATCTACTTTAAAGCATATAATATATGCTCAAGTTAACTCAAGTAAACAAGTTTAAAAGTTCCATCTCCAAGGTGGCGGATTAAAACGTAAGTTAAACCCCAAGGTTTAACTAGCAACATCTGCTGCTCAATAGAAGCTAATTCTGTTCTGAAATTATTTTGGTTGGTCAATAGTCAAACTTGTTTCCAGCCAAAATTCCATCTAAAGAGATGCTATTTGTTTCTAGGCATAGCAGTTCTCAAAGAAGTCAGCTTCGGGAAGCATTCAGCTATAAATTCTAGCTCCAGGATGCTTGCTTTGGGGTATCAGCCTTCTCCCTCTTTCCTTCCTCCACCATGACAGATGTCAAAGTCAAAACTTCTGTGAGAGTTTTCCCTTATGAAGCAGGGAGGACTGCAAAACTCACAAAACTAAAAAGCACATTACAAACAGGTGGATAAAAATACATATATTTAAATTGGACTAAACAGTGACTAGTGCATTTGTGCTACAGCTTACAGCAGCCTTCCTACTGATAAAATTCCTGGATAAAAATCCGTCAGGGGATTTTACTGCCCTGATGTCAACTGACTATACACACAAGGTAGGCAAGGCGCTACTTGGGTTTATTAACTACAGCTTCAACAGGTCTTTAAGCCTGATCTTTGACTTTCCAGGCACATTCAGTGGCATTATGAGCACCTACATCAGTTTGTAAGGAAAATCGAGGTATTTGGTAAAAAACACTACTCCTTGAGGAGTCAGCTTAACTCCTGCAGGAGAACTCCAGCAATCAAGTCCCTTTTGGAAAGCAGGCACTGGTTCCCCACTGTCTTATGCAAATCCTGACTTTGCTCTCTGTATGATGAGACATTTTATGCAGCAGATGGATGAATAGCTCCACTACTGACTGTTCCTGTCTGTTTGCTTTTTTTTCTGATGTCAGCAACATATGGCAAGTTAGAGAGTTTCACAAGCTCCCACTGAAGAAGCAAGCTGGCTCAATTGCTCTCACAGGGCAGCATGGTGCCCTCCTTCCAGCTCTGCACCTGCTCTTTTAACCCAGTGGGAACCCCACTAACAAAATGGCACAACTGACTCCAGGGTGCTGCTGACAGCACTAACACCACTGCCTGACAGTCAGTAGTGACTGGCATAAAGACGCATGAAACACACAATAAAAACTGGTGTTAATGGAAAGTCAGGCCTAGTTTTTCCACTATGAGACATTTTGCTACTGATGGTGACACATCCCAAACACAGTAAGCTTAGAATACATTTTAACATGACTGGCCTACATTAAAACTGCCATTCTAGAACTGAGCAAACTGACAAGATGAACTGATTTTACTGCTATCTGCTGACACCCATCTGCACCAAGGATTTCTATTTTCAGAAGTCCTGAATTTCCCTTCTTCCACTGCCTCTACAGTACGCTTCACTGTGAATATACAGATGGGTAGCTACAAAAAACATGTTCTCAAGAAAATATAACAGTATGGAACAAAACTACAGTCTTTCAACAATTTACGCCATTGGTCTAAAAAGACTTTAAAACTCCTTTAAAGCTGGAGAACAAATGCAGTAATAGACCTTGAGAGATGGCAACAAGAGAAAGAACTAGCTCCAATTTCAGAAATACCAATATTAAATGCTTTCAAAATGACAGCAAAATAAAAACATTCCTTCTGTATTTTCTTGCCCTGGCAAACAAGAAATACTAGTTGCCATAATTTGGAATAAATAAATCACTGACTCATGAAAATGTGCTTCATGATGTTCTCCCCCCCAACAACAGTAAGACTGGAGGCTGCCAGCATAACTTTGTTGATAAGAATAAAATAATTATGGCAAATTTTCCCCAGCTTTGTTCCACTGATCATATGTAATCACTGAACTGCTGCTCAAATGCATTTCCATTAAGATGCCTGATACAGAATTTTGATCAGGTAACATACACTCTAATTGGTGACATCCTGAAGACTGCCATGACCACCTGGTTTAGACCACTCTAGAACAAACCACAACCACTCCAAGATCTGGAATCCGAGACAGAATACTAGGATTTGACATATGTGTTTGAAGGCCTCCTTGTAGACAAATTGCTAACAAGTTGCGCATAAACACAAGGGCTGGGGGTGGTGTGGTTGTGCTTTTGTTTTTGGGGGGGGGGGGGTTGTTGTTGTTTTATTGTATTTTAAACAGTTTTGTTTTCTCTTGGGCAATGTGAAATGAACTAATTGTTCATTTCAAGCTCATCATGGAGATTAAATCATTCATCTCTGCTTCTCTTCTACCATGTATGCCAAAACACACTGTATAACATCGCAAGATGGGCCAAATTCTTTAGGGAACCACGTGCAACATTCAGCATAAGCCTGATCTACTCTGTGGTTCTGCCACCTTGTGCTGTGTGTATGCTAGTCTTCTATACTGGGGAGGGAAAAGACTCAGACTCATTATATTAAAGTAATGCAGGACTAGACTTTAAATCTCTTTGAAAACAAGTGGCACTTGATGTTAATGCCAGAAACATAAAGAAAGCATTCTTGGTCCACCACTAAATTAATTTTGCTTCTGTAATATTAATGCCAGGGGTTAAATGAGGTATGTAGAGAGACAAAAGAGAGCAGTAAGACCATAAAATCTCAATTACAATTAATAAGGCTTCTGATAGTTTCATTACTTAAAAAGGAATAAAGAGTTTATTGGAAGGACCTAAAATAAATACAGACGAAAGGGCAATACAGATTATAATTGACTGTTTAAACTCTTGGGCACAACAAGCAATGCAGCAGGGGACTTCTATAGCCTTCTATGAACTTCTACTTTTAGAGTGGGCAGGAATGCAATCTCATGTTCCTAAAACCTAGAGTTGCTAACGAATTTGCTTCCTAAATCATAACTTACTTCCATTTTACAAACCAACCTTGAATCAATTTCATAATGCTTTAGGATATAGCAACTATCTAGACCTAAATTAACAGTAAGAAGACAAATAAGATCAGTAATTTTGAAGGACAAGCTGTGAAAAGGACAACTCCTTTTTCTTTGCTTCTTTTACTATAAAGCATAACCCTGTTTCAGTAGAAAACAACTAACACATTCAATGCTGAACAGACATGGAAAATTCAAGGTACAAGTGACTATAGATGACACTGACCTGTAAACAATTCTCTCCTTCTGTAAATCCTCCAGACCACAGCACAGTTCTGCAGCATAGAAAATAGCCCTTTCTTCATCAAAGCCAGGATTTCCCATGTTATATATGTGAAACTTCAAATCCCCTCCATTCATTATGGTTAATACTAAACACAGGGCATCTTTCGTCTCATATGTATAGGATAAACTAACCTAAAAATGGGGCAGGGGGAGAAGATGACCATTATTCATTCATAAACCCCAATACAATTAACAGCTCTTTTTTCCAATACAAGCAATGTATGAATCCTTTTTTAAACCAAAAAAGGACAAAACAGCCAAGTACAGAATCATTCCTGCATGTACTTGAAGACACAAAGGAATTCAGACTAATGTGCATGCATATACAAACTCTGCATCACCATACAAGAATTCAGTGACCTGTCTAGATACCACAGAGCTCCATCCAGACAATACATTAGCTGCACATTATCTATATTACTTCTTTGTGAAGATAATGTGCACATAGACCTTATTTTATTAATACCTCAGGAATTCGGCATTATCAAACCATTTTCTTAAACTTCTATAAGATTTGAAGTTGCCCCACACTAGAGAAACTAAGAAAGTTACTTAAGATCAAATATATAGTTTTTGTTCCTCCTCTCCTTGCAAATAACTGCATATTTCCCTGGCTCAGAACTTGCCAACAGTCAAGACATCTATAAAGCTCTTTATAGTCTAAATAAATTTAAAACAATGTAATATAGTGCAAAACTGAACAGATGTTATTTAAGTTAAAAGCTCATTTTCAATAGAAAGAGCTACGCTATGCTGATCATCATCTAGCAGAATCTTCAAAATACATCTTCACCCTCAAAGATGAACTAAACTGTACTCTTACTTCAGAAGCATAAATCAAATACTAAATAATAAATTAAAATTAATACACAAACCAAGTTCTCATGGCAGAGGTTCCTTTTTGGAGGTTTTAAACTCACATTTCCAGCTATTAATGACAAATTATCTACCCAATTCTGATCCAGTATTACTGCAGATCCTACATCTAGACCTCCTCCGTTGCATTAAAGAAAATCATTGGCTAGCAAGAGGAAAATAACTTCTGCTCAATCCTATAAAGTGATTTCAAATTCAACTTGGATCAATTATTCATTTATAGTATTTATATACGTTGAAATATATGACTCATAAATAGAAGTTTAACTCTTATCTCACATCTCCCTACAACTAGTAATTTCTGGATTCAATTCCAATGAAGTCAAGCCCATGAGCCTTGTGTGAAAACATTAGCATATATATATACAAAAACATTATTTATAATCATTTAAAATATTAATGTACCTGGCCAGCAAATTCTAGTTTTTGTTTTAGCTGGCTGTATTCTACAGGGGTTATTGTAATACATAAAGCTCAGCAGAAAATACATACATACATATTTTATACATACAAATACATATTTTTATAAATAACTTCCACTGTCCTCTAACACAGGTATTTTAAATTCCTCTCTAAACAGTAATGCAAAATTTATCAGTAAATGGATTTAAAACCAAAGCAACATTCATTTAAAATTAATATTTAGAGGACATAAATTCAATGAAAATATAAGAATTACCTGGGGGAGAAGTTTACTTGGTATATCTTTGATCATTCCAAGTTATTTCACTGCACAGTAATTAGAGCTCCTAACAGACCATAATTTATGTGATAGCATCAGGTTAAAGTATTAAGACTAAGATTTTTATTCACTGGAATTTCTATTAAAAAGTTATGTCAATTGCTTCGCACCCAAGATTTCTCTTTAAGCCTTAGTACACAGCAAAGCAGTATAACTAACCTGAATTTATATAGCAGTCAAATTTCATGGTTACCTTGAAATGACTAAGCAGTAGAGTAACAAATGCTATGAAAATACGTTAGGATATAAAAACTCTAATATTAGAAGTCACAGACATGAAGGATATGCAACTTCTAATGGCAATTAAATGGCAGATTCTAATGAAGTCACCCCTTTGTAAGTGCATCTAGAAATGACCTCCAAAAAAGAAATTAGCATTAATTATAAGAAAATAGGTGTATGTGAGGAAAGAAAGGAGTAAAAGAACAAAACGGAGAGCAATGAATTGGAAGACACAGAGAAGGGAAACAGAAGGAAAAAATAGGATGGAATAAAGTATACAGAATACCTTCTTTACTAAACATAAAAATACTAAGTCATAGGCTGCACTAGAAAGAATTTAAGCGATTATTCAAATGTGAGTACTACAGAATAATATATTCACCTTTAAACAGATGACAAAGATTCGGTGTCATCAGCATGCTGAAACACCAAAACCTGATGTTTTGATTGTAAGTGAGAAATAAAGGGGGCAGACTAAATCCAATTCAGTATTGGATAAAGTCCTCTGCACAGAACTATTCAATCTTACAAAAAATGTACTTCTCATTACATCAATCATTTCTCTCAGCAGTATGCACTCTCTAAATCAATCAGAAAATGCCCTGTGCCCACAAGCTCCTGGAAGAGACTGAAATGAAGCAAACAAAGCAAGACAAACTTGAGAATATGATCAGAATCAGATACTTACTACAAACCTACTGTTCACTTTTTCTAGAATTCTTTTTTCATTTAGAGCCATTGATTCTCCTTTCCTCTTCTTTATTCTCTTTTTTTCTAGCTTTTTACAAGCATACATTTTTCCTGTCGCCCGTACTTGACAGGCACACACCTGAAAAAGAAGGAAGGTGTGTCAGAGATGCTGGGGGGGGGGGATTGGGGTGTGTGTGTGTTTAGATTTGTTGTGTTTTGTTTGGGTTTTTTTTAAAGAAGATAAAAGTTATTTCTTGTTTTCAAACTCTTGAATGCTCTGAGAAATGAAGGTCTGGAACTGCCAGTACAGGGCTTTCACCCAGGAAACAACTTTGAAGGAACACAAAAGCTGTAAGAGGAGCAGAAAAAGTGATTATACAGCAGCAAACCCATTTTTGTTGGGGCTGAATAGTTCAGTAGTACTGTGGATCTTGTATTGGTGAAACACCTGACTGTGGTAACAGTATGTGTCTGGCCTAACACAACAGAGGACGAATATCCACTCCATAATTAAGCGGAAGAAAGATAACGTTAATTTAGTAGCCCTCCTTCCCCTTCAATATAGGGCTCCAGTTAAAACATATGGAGGGAAAATGACCCCAATGAATTATAAACAGCATTAATAAAACCTATAGATTTTCGTATTAAGTAGAAACTACATTCTCATTGCCAAATGAAATTTCTGAACAGAGCAACTGCTGCCAGTCAATGGAAGTTTTCTCCAACTTTGTGCATGACTTAAAATACTAACACATTAAAAGAAAACAATTTGGGTTGATGACAGTTTGTTCCATGATATGTCAAATGTAGATTCTTAGAATCAAGAATTAAAAAACTGCTTCTCTCCTGTATTAAACTTCTTTTTTTTCCTTTAAGGATTGCCTTGCAGAAAGATTTTTCGGTACTCACCTCTCCAAATCCACCTTTGCCTAATACTCGGTAATGCCTGAACGTGTGTTTGGTTACTGGTTGCCTGATTAACAGAAAGAAACAATTATTGCAACAGGAATTACAAGAGTTAATGACCTCCTCCCTATCCCCAGGCCTGTCTTCATTTTCCCTTTCCTGTTCTGTGACACCTTACTGAACAACAGTTGCCTTAACCTCATGAAGACAGCATTATAATAAGTATTATAATAAGCTGAATTTCAAATTAAAGGGGTGTTCTGATAAGAAACATTGGCTCCCTCATGTGGTCATCACACATTCACAATAGCAGGAAGAAAAGCTATCAATTAGGCCCTTTGTTGTTTAGGCTGTTAGAGCCTTATCTGCTCTTCTCAGCAGTCAATTTTTCACCTCCAGTTGTCTCTCTTAGTTGCAGTGTGTTGACACATAGGCTGTATTTCAGTGAGAACATGCTTACAATGCAGCATTTAAAGGATAAACCACTTCTGATTTTACTTAGCTGTTTTGCTTCTTCAAAACAGAAAGACCTGTGGTATGCAACAGCAGTTCAAGAGCCACTGATGTAGTGGAAGAGAAAAAGATAACTGGAGGCAGTAAAGGAGTCCGCTATTCTATGCTAAACCACTCCTAAACAAGTATCAGGGCAGGGCTATTTCATGGCGGTGGGTTTTGTTGCTGGTTTTGTTTTAAAAGAACATTCATTGTTAATGAAGCTTTGTTCTCAGGACAACAAACGGAGGTTCACTTGGTAGAAAATCTGGGTTGAGTCCCAAGTTCTCTTCCTGGTTTTTACTATAAACTCAGTCAAATAAAAACATTGGATAACTGGAATTTACCATAAAATTAATACTCAATATGTGATCGCTATACACAGCAGCACTGAATTAGAAAGGATTTGTACCAATTTCAGACTTCTGAAAAAGTTTGGAAACTCTTTTACTATTGTTTTAAAAGCCCAAACTAGATTTTCATACATATATATATATCCTGCTGTCTTGTAATTACTAGATCTATGTCTGTACCACCCTGAAAAACTGATTAGTTACAGTTTTAAAACAGTGGGTCATAAAACTAGATTAATCTGCTTCTTAGCCACTAATTACACCAAGTTTGAAACTAAAGGATGATACCATTCCCTTGAAAGACTGGTATCCCACTGCACACTTGACAGCCAAACATATATCCATGACAATAAATTTGTATTTACCCAATACAAATTTACCACTTGAAGACTACTGACAGTGCTGTTGGAATAGCGGCACTCTGACTGTGCCATCAGCATCATCCTTTACATCTTTCAGATCATAATTCTTAGACAGGCATTGTCATACATTAGGGCTCTATGGCATTTCTAGCATAACAAGCAGAACTGGCCACAGAGCAAAGAAACATGGTAACATAAACATTATAAATAAACTTACTTTTCCAGCCATTTCCACTGTAAAAACCGTGAAAAATACACACTTTCTTGGTAAGCTTCAAAAGGTCTTTTGCTTAGGTATTCATGGACAATTCTAGCAACAGAAAAATAAAGTCAATCATACTGAAAAAAATTAATAAGCAGGAGATGCTATCAATCTATTAAAATATTAATATCTATTAAATTAATCTCTATTAAACATATCAACAAGGCTGTAGGCAGAAAAACATTGTCACTGTGCTCTACAGCGGTTTTAGCCTAGATGTCTCACAGAGTGAGTGCCTGTCACCAGAAGCTGTTCCTGTCAAAACACTGGTGAATGCCCAACTACTGTTACTTATAGTAACCAGTAAGTTTGACCTCTGCTTTCTCATTGTCTTCAAGCCCATGTAAACATCAACCTTCCCAGCAGCTATGCAATACATGTATGACTCCACAAGTATGATCTCTTAAAGATATATACAGGAAAGGATCTACAAGTTTTCATGCATTGTTTGGAGTCCGGTAAGTAAAAATTTATTCTGCTTATGCTATATCCAAACCTGAACACCAGGTGCTTTATTCCCCTTAAACTAAACACACCAAAGGGGTTGGGGAACAAGTCATTCAAACTATAGTCGGATTATTACTGGGCAGAGGACACATCTTCCATTTGAGACATGTTTTACTAGGTGTTCTCACACATCCCTTTCAATCTTATAATCTCAGGTTGTTACAAAATATGCTTAATTTTTGTTGCCAGGGAGATGACCCAAGCAATGACAAAACATGTTGTAATGATTCAGACATGATCAAGCATGCCTTGAAGAACCAGTAATATTAGAAACATAATAGAGCTAGAAAGACCTGCAACACTGGTAAACATGTACTGTCCCTCCAAGAAAAGCCTTCCCTGTTACTGCTGTGTGTAATATCACTTCATTACTTCAGAACAAAAGCAAGTTGGATTTGTTTGTGTTAACTCTCACAATCAATCCTCTAATCAGCCATTTTAATGAAATACAACTGTTGGCTTCAGTTCAGCCTGTTTTCAAGAACCATAAATTGTATAACATTGGTCAGAAACCTTTCAAGCTCTAGTTTATAACTTCAGAATTTTCTGAGTATCTTCATCATGGAAGAGAAGTCACTCAAAAAGTAAGAATATAATAAAGAGAATTATTATTCTAATTTACAGAATACTTGGTAGCAGATTATAGTGTGATTTTATGCAAAAAAGAGCAATAAAGAAAAAGCTCTGCAAAAGTCAAACATCTGAATCACATCAGAAGGAAACCTAGTCCTATAATAAATCTGTTTCAAATTCCTTATTTATACTCATTCCAGACATGAAATACTCCTGGAGGTAATAATTTTACCTTTCATTTCTCTCAAACACACAAATTTCTCTTCTCATACTTAACCTTAGCACTGTGCATTTTTAACTTACCTAGTGCAGTCCATAAAAAGGTCCTTAGAAGGGTTCTTTTCCAGTCTTGCTTTACATTCATTTACTGTTTCCTGAGGTATTTCTGGCAAGTGTGCTGCAGACTTAATGTAATTAAAAACAGGTAACAATGAAAGCAATCAATAGAACAAGTCAAAGTTCTGTATTCAAATTGAAATGAAATCTTCTAATACAGGAAAAGGAAAGGAATAGTTTGGCTAAAAAGAAAACCAATAAGCCATATTCAAACAAAATTTGTGTTTGTTCCCTATTACAAAAAAATTCATTGAAAGCTATTATAATTATTTACTAGTTCAGTATCTGGGGAAACAAACTTGGCAATAAGTTAAATTTCTTCTCCTTTCCATAAATCTACCACAATAAAAGCAAGTTATCTATTCAGCTTGGCAGGTTGGAAAGAAAGGGAAAAAATACACACACAACTTGGGAAACTATTTCAAACCAGTCCAAGAAATGTTTTCAGGTTTAGTTTTCTTTTTTGCAAGAAATGCATGTGACTTATGGCAGTCCCAAAGGAATTATTAGAAGAGATGTGGCAAACTTGAAGTCTATCTGCTTTTAAAGCACCTACAAGACCTTCATTTGGAATAAAATCTTCTCAGGATGTCCAAAGAGAAGCAGAAAGAGCATCTATTTATAGAAGGCAAATGTCTAATTATGTATCTACAGCCTCTATGGCGTATCAAAGAAGAGACTCTTAAAAATCAATCAGGGGAATCTAATAAATGCAAAACATCAGCTATTAATGACCTCCATGCAAAATACAGAGATGCAGAATGCTCCAGAAACAAAACAAAACAAAAAACAAAACAGCACAGCATTTCACTTTGTGAAAACCTGCAGCAATTCAGACCATTTACAGCAAACCAAACAAAGCCACACAGGAGTCTGAAAGAAGCCTGAGAATTTCAATGTCTTCAAATTACAAAACTCCAAATTAATTGGTTAATAAGTTTTCTTTAGCTGCCAAATGAGTTTGTTCAAAATAGATCTTTGATACTAGCATTTTAATAGGAGAATAAATTGTCATGGTAGTAGTCTTATAAGCAGATATGAGTCAAGGCTTCTGCTCAAGTTGCTAAGTTTCACAACATCAGAAAGCAGTATACCTTTCAGAAAGGCAAAAACGGGACTAATGAAGTTAATTTACTACAATGCAACCACTTCGATCTTTATTTATCTGACATTTACAAGACACTTAAGAAATATTTACCCCATTAGTGAAGTATGTCTCTAAAACTTTCAGGCCACAGTCTATACGTTTTTCATCTGAAGATACCTCATATTCTGCCTAGGGGAATGGAACAGAAAATCAAGTTCTGTTTAGAGCTATTTCACACTAGTGCCTTTGGTAGATAAACTTTACCATAACACAATGCTCCTAATATAAAAGAAACTGGAAGCTCTCATTGTTCAAAATATTCAAAACCTATTTAATGATTTTTAGGCTACATAGTGAAATATGTGTGAAGAACAGTCAAGAAAAAAAGCACATGGAATTTAACTTCTGGAAAACATACAGAAACTAACAATTCATCTAAATGCAGTTACAGAAACTGCATCCTAGAGGTTAAATTAGATAAATTACAATGAAGTAGTATTATGAAGTATTGTAGTGCAGAATGATCCAGATGGGAAATAATTAAATAAAAGTACAATAATCAGCTTTTTCTTCACTGTATTTTTTTTTCCTCTACAGTCCTGCGTGGAACTGGGATAAAACTACTACCTTCCTACAAGGTCATGTTAACTGCAAATAAGCGAGATCTAAAGCAAACCCTACTTCATTCTTTGAGAAAACTTAGGAGATATAAAACTTGTGAAGCTTTTGACTTAGTAATATATGGTACTGTGATGTAGAAAAAAACCACCTTGTGGAATACCATGTGTTTTGCAGAGCTTAATAGAGTTCCAGAACTACTTATGGAAAAAGACCCCAAAGCAACAAACTATCAAACATTTACTAGTATCAAAAAACTTCAAGGACTACTTACTAATAGTAATTTCATGAAATAATAAAGAAACAGACATCAGTAGTTACAGCATTTATAGGTAACACAGAATCTGGGGAAACATTAAAAAAGAGCACTATCAAACAGCAACCTGTATTAGCTTTATTAGCTGGGCTAACACAACAAACTTTGCCTTTCCCTTGACATCACTGCCTCATAAACAAAAAAGAGCTTGAACAAGACTGCTGAAGTCCAGTCCAGAAAAAAGAATCAGGAACCACCTGTAAGAGATAGTAGGCATTTTATCTCACTTCATTGATCAAGACAGCCTGCTACCTTTCCAATCATGAGAGTCATGGATTAGAGATTATTTTAGTTCTTAAAAGCTCTTGCTCTTCTTCAAGAGACTTGATTCCCAAGCATACTTCTTCACCATGACTTTTCAAATGGAAGGGAAAAAAAAAAAAAAAGACAAGAAAATAGTAAATTGTGAAATCATCTCTTGCATCAGATTAGCTGAACTCTGACAGTCACTAATTCACAGAAGCGTTGCAATCCACATAACATCATAGGTTGCGTATTTCAAAACAATTCAAAATCTTCAGTTAGTGTCAAACACAGTTACTTCTTAGAGACAATTTCACCTGAAAAAATGACTTCTGTAAAACAAAGACATACCTGCCTTACAGTCATGCCTAAGATTCTTTTCTCCTTCATGCTGCCAAAGATTCTGCTACTCTCTGTCTAAGCTTTTAAGGATTAGAAATGTGTACAGAAGTTGTATCCATTAAGGTTACATCCACAGTTGTCAGTGGTCTCTCCATTGTGCGGTGATCATTAAAGGCTCTGGTTTACACTGACTTCAGGATATTTAGCTCCACTGTTCTGGATTTCCATTCAATCTATTCTATGTCTGCAATTGTCAAATCAGCCTCTGGAATTTGGTGCCTGAACAGCTCCTAAGGGTCATAAAAGTACAGGTAAAAGCACCTGGGGAGTAAGCCTTATTGCACAAAGATTCATTCACAATTATAAGGCAGGTCTACTTATCTGACACGGAAGTTCCTTTTAACTCATCAAGTGCCTCAGTTTATAGTCCCATAAGGGGAAGGAAGGTATGAAGTGGGGGGCACAGCAAGAATCCCATGTATTTCTTTACACCCTGCACTTTTCAGAGCCATTTTGCATTCTGACACTGTATTTTGGGACACATGTAAGCAGCAGCACTACCCTACTTCTACCTTCCTTGGTCATTTGTTCCCCAAATACAAGAACAAAAATGGGGAGATGAGAAAAACTATTCTTTTGGCAGCAAGCTCAGTTTAAAACTATATTTTACTGTGCTTGGATTAACTATGAAGGACAAAGAATAAAAAGCTCTGAGCTATTATTCTCTCCTCTTAAGGACTGCTGTGTCCTCTTAAAGACTGCTATGTGCTTGCCTTCCTTTCTCGTTACTTTCCCCCTCCCCACGAGGGAGGGGGAAAAACCCATGAGGGTTTTGTCTGAGGATTTTTTACAAAACATGGCTGTGGGCACATTTCCTTCCTCCCCTCATTTTTTAGCACTAGATGTCAAGATGCAAATGTATCAAGACAAAACACTTCCTTTCCCCTTGGTCTCTAAAATCTGGTTTCTCTCCTTCCATAGATGGTTCTCCAAATTTCCATCTCCATTGTATTTCTTTTAATTTGCACATTCTGTCTAGCCTAGGGCTTCCATGCAAGTTGCAAAATTTTCAAGTCTATGTTTACAGCATTTTCAAGCCTGAGTATCATGTAATATTCCTTGTACGCACATCCTTTTAGGCTCAAGAAGTCAAGCAGCATGTCTCTCAAATTCTCTCTCTCATTTCCATCTTAGCCAATTTTGTAGCTCTGACCATACCAAGCAGCTTCTTCCCATCGGCTGGAAGATGCTCAGTCATTTCCAGGGGAGCGGGGCTTCATCATCATGCCTAATGGCTACTTGGCAAGACAACAATTTAATCTCCTCCTTTTCTCTCTCCTTCCCCCAGCTTTATATGCTGAGCATGACACCATACGGTATAGGGTATCCCTTGGGTCACTGGGGTCAGCTGTCCTGGCTGTGTGTCCTCCCAACTCCTTGTGCACCCCTAGTCTACTTGCTGGTGGGGTGGTGTAATGAGTTCAAAAGGCCTTGATGCTGCATAATCACTGTTCAGCAATAACTAAATCATCCCTGTTATCAACGCCATTTTGGTCAAAAACCCAAAACATAGCACAACATGACCTTCAGTGTAGAAAAATTAACTATATCCAGCCAAAATCAGCACAAAGCCCAAACTTTATCGACAAAAAGAAAATGTACAAGCTATTGCCTACTGACATCCACCTCCAATTGCTCACTGCTTACCACTGCATCCAGAAATTCAATGCATCTTTTCAGATCTGGTCTGGAATCACAGAACTGTCTGAAGAGAAGTCTTCCTATTGGCTGTTTGTCACAAAGCTGGTTATAGTCTCTTTCTGAGGAAGAAATAATAAGTAAAAATCTTTATTTCTTTTATCTTTGTCATAGCATGGTCCTTTACTCCCCTTTGCAACTAGGTCAGAAAAACATCACTAAAACTTGAAGTTTATATTAACATGTTTAGCAAAGATATCTAAAACATTCAATGATCCCAAAGAATAGTGAAACACTTCCAGCCATATTTGTGTATTACAGACTTTCACATTTATTAAAAACACATACAATGACATGGTTAAGTTTAATTCAATCCAGGCTGGGGGGGTGGAAAACAACAATATTGTGAAATAGCAATTCCCAAGCAAACAAGATTGTTTGGAAAGAAGGAATACAAGATGGTAATATAAAATGTTAAATAATTATTACAAAACACTAAGAAGAAAAGGGAAATATGTGACCATGTCATTCAAATTACAATACAATTCCTTTCTGTAAATCATAGCTTTGTAAATTTATCCTTTAGGAGCAGTTTCCTTAAACAAGGAGCTGTGAAACAGCTTTTATCTTCTCATAAATTCTCCATCTCATTAAAAGTGGTAAATGCTAATCAGCATTCAGAAGCAAGCCAGAATCCTTTCAGTTAACATCACCCATCTCTTATCCTTCCTTCTCAAGGAAATCAGACAGATCATTCTGCAGGACACCTACCGATTGAACATCTAATACCCTCACAGTGACTAACAGGTGGCAACTTCAGCATCTCTTTCCATTTTTTACTGCGCCCACTCCGTTTGCCTAGGAAAAAATACACAGAGTAATTTAAAACACAGTGCTATGTCAGAATAAAATTAAATATAACATTAATTAACAGCATAAAATCAGGTCACTTCTGCACAGACCTGCTTTTCATGCCTAGAAAGAAATCCAGCTACAAAGATATCCACACCAGTAACAAACTTGAGACAGTATATATGTGAAACACTAAAAAAATGCAGAAAGTCTTTTGCAAGACAAATATTTCACATTTTGGCTAAACATACAGAACACCTTTTCTGTGTTCTGAGACAACGCAAATATGTAGGTGTTCTGAAAATTACAAACTGAAACATCAAAGATAGAACAAAAATGAAATTGAGAATTCTCTCTCAACCGTGGCAAAGAATGGAAGACATTAAAGTTGAGTAACAAAATACATAGAACAAACACATTTTTGGATAATCAGGTCGTACATAAATATTTTCTTTCCTTTTTTCTTAAGGGCAGTAGTAGTAATCAGAGTAGACCCCACTAATTAATGAGTGGGCACTGCTCAAATAGACAACATCTATTGTAGACCATAGGTGGATACAGGACATCAGGGATAACTGAGCCGTTGTAGAAACTCCAATATCTTCAATGCTTCATGTTTCACAGCACTAATATTAAACTGATTTTTTAAAAGCTACTACCGTATTTGCCCCATTGTTTCTCAAAAACTGTACGTGTGCTCCATTTTCTGTTCAATTGGAATTTTAGCATGTTACTTTGACCAGAAGCAGCCAATTCCATTTACAGAAGATAGGAGTACTTATCAAAAAGGCAGAGTGATAGATACAATAGCATATGAATATGTGCAATGGCAAAACATTTCAGAAGAAGAGTAATTTCTGTGCTGCAAAATATTGTAAAAGATTTTACTAAATGATACACCCAGATGCATTTCCACATGAAAGAACAGTAGCAAAACTTCACAGAAACTTTCTAAGTGCACCAAAGCAGCATGTACCGTTAACCACAATGGGAGAGAAAGGAAGGGAGTTACCCCATGTAACCCGAATAGAAACTGAGCAGCAAACAGTACTCAACTCTTTCAGTATTAAATCGTTAGGGAAAAAGGAACTAAACACCTTCAGAATAATAAACTATGTTTTATAAAACCCTCTTCACTCAAGCATACAGCTTTTTGAACAGTTCCACCATTGCAGGCAGAGCAGTTCCAGCTTAGTGTACCCTTGCTCAGGCCAAATTTACATGATCACTGCTACAGGACCATTTAGGTCTCAACTGTATTGCTGCAACAAAACATTCTCAACTCTAATATCACTAGAAAACTAAACAAATAAGGAATATAAGCCCTTAAAAAGCTGGCTTGCAGAGATTTTTTTTTAACTGATACCTACTTTCTAAAAAACACCTCTTCTGCACTGTATTTCCTAATGAAGCCTAAGTCATTCACCTTCCAAAATGGTTTAGAATACAAGTATTTGAAATCTACTTCCCCTGCCCACACTTTATGCAGTACCAGCACTAATCATGAAGCTGGAAGTACCCAGCATCATTAAAACAAACTCCAACTATTGTAACAAAATATTTTTATGTTACAAAAAAGTTGAATGTATGCTTGCAGAAAACCAAACCACACACAGTAAAGAGCATTTCTAGCAGAACTGAAGTAAAAATCAAGGAATACTAACACAGCAAGCTTGTACACATTCATGGAATAGGAAAGGACTGGATATAGATTATATGTGATCATGTAAAAGCATGGACAGAAGCATCACCATAATTTTTAACCATGCAACTGAGAGACCCTAAGCTGGAAGGTCCACAGAAGTTATGGTTTGTTTTTTTCCTGTTAGAAACTGCTCAGAAAGACTCATTTGTGCATGACATGGCACAAGCAGTACTGACCAAGAATGATAAACTGTCCCAAACTCACACCACAATGCTGTTCAGCAAAAGCAAAACTGCACTGTGATATACAGCAGGTATATCATCTTCTGAAGCACAAAGGGAACAAAACAAACCCAAACAATAAACAAACCTAACAAACAATACAATCCAAAAAAAAGAGGCTCACTGGTGCATTATACACCAAGTCCAACGCAAGAAAGTCTGCTGTATTTTGCCCCATATATCTGGCCAGTTACTTAGGATGTGATTGTTACAAAGAGACCACATGCTAGAACGCAATTGAATTCACCATCCTATGGAAGTCAATCAAGACTACACATAATTTATTAATATACACAAGAATCAAGTGCTTAGGAGTATCAACTAAATCAACATGCTTTCTCTTGTCTCTAAACTGACTGTTCTTGTATTTCCAGCAAATGCAGAGTAAGTCTGCATGTCCTAGTAACATAAAGAGAATGCACGACCTACATCATTTACAGATAAATCATCCATTTCTGGTAAAAGTTGTGGGAGGAGACCAATTTGCTTGTCATATTGTTCCCTAATTGCGAAATCCCTTCCCATTTCTGAGGCAGTTTAAAAGAAGTATCAAATCGAATTATAATAGTTGTGGTTTATAAGTGTCTTAATATTGATTTCAGAGCTTCTATTCTGAATCGCATTCTAAAATACTTCAGATAAAGTTCTTCCAGAAAGACCAACAGCTTACTTTGCAACAGAGCAGCAACAAAGCCATTAGATTAATCTGCTTTATGGTTGACCTATGTGGTTCAGATGAATTACCACTTTTGACTCTTTCAGATGTAATTGCTGGCTAGAACAATGTCCAACTTGAAGCGACTCATCTTTCTACAAAGAGAAGGGTGGGTGCAGCAATACACCATTACAGTGAGGAAACACTGCAATTACATTTTCAGGTACATGAGAACCTTACCTTTTTCTCTTCCCCAAATAAGATCTCAGAGTTAGAACTTCAGCATTTACCTCTTTATATGTTTTTGCTTCTTAAAAAGATACATACTCATTTGAGTTAGTCGTTGCATTAGAATATGGTATGGACAAGATATTTAGATATTTTAATTTTTCAACTTTTTTTTCTTTTTAAGCTCCAGAGAAACATTTGAAAAAACTTATGTAAGGCAAAGCGATTGGTTTATTCATGAGTAAAAACACAACTAGTTACACAAAAAGAAACTGCTGTGCCAACACAAAGCAACTTGGTGTAGAAACAGATTTAGACAAATATTTTTCAAGTCATCAGATGGACTTCCCACAGCCACAGTGACCTTCTTTACAGGCAGGATTTGTAGCATGACTCTCATTTCACTGAGCACAGTGTTTACTGAACATTAGCAGTCAGTCTTCCTTGAGATAGAAAACTTGGACTGTCTACAGAATGACAATAATGAGAAGCATTGTACTATCTGGCTAAGAAATGTACACAGTCTGTATGTGGTGAGATTCAGTGGCTACTACACCAACACTGAGATCATGCCATTGAGTTATTCAGGGACTTCCACGCTCCAGCTTTCTTGCCTGTAAAGGGCAAGGAACACACCTGTGTGCTTGAGAAGCATGCACCTATGAAGCACCAGGGCTGCATGATTGCTACAACATCATTCTTGCAAAACTGATTCCACAAACCAGATTGTCAGATACCAACTGAGAAAGTCACACCAGACCACACCCAGATAAGCTCTGAAAGCATAAAACTGCAACAGTGGCCTGCAATGTTCCTGTAACTGTATAAATCAGTCAATTGGTTCAGTGAAAAATGCAAGAGAATTGGTGCAGAAGCTCCACATCATCTACACTGAGATGCACAAGAATAATCTGGGTACATACAATACATCTTTCCCACAGCAGAAAAAGTTGCGGGCAAGTTTCCTAACAAATTTGAAATTTACTTGAATTCCTATGTTCCTCTACTTGGACACATTTTTCTTCAAACCACTCACAATAAGGATTAAAACCTTTCACTGAAAAATCAACACATTCCTGTTTAACGATGGCCTTATGCTACAAAGACAATTGTAAACACTGCCCACTAAGTAACAGATTTTGATGGTTTCCCCTTACTGTACTTCATTGAGGGGTCTCTGTAATGTTTTCCATTGTGCAGGTCAGATGCATTTTTTGACATCTCAGTTCTTTGAAAAACCAGCCAGGTCACAGCTTAATAACTAGACTTAAGAGAGTGACATCTACTTTATATGGAGAAAGATTTTTTCCCCCACAAGTATGATACAAATAATCTGCCTGGCTTTCAGCAACTTTGCCAGAAAGCTGAAAATTCAGGTTTCAGCACAAGGTAGGCACCAAACTCTTCAGCATTATAAAAGCGATGGCACTTCTGAACACAAACAGAAGCAAAGAGCCAAGTAGCTCAGTAAATAAATATATAAGAGATAACTATAGTTTACAGATTGTTATGGCATTTTTAAGATAATATTCCTCACATTCCTGGATTCAGGCGCCCAGAGTTGGCCTTAAGCAAGGTAACACTTGAGTCCTCTTGCTCACTGTTAGAATAGTAACCCTGTAAGCATTAAAACCCCAGGTATTTGTGAACATTTGTGCAGCCTGTTTATATGCACAATCCTTTATTGTTCCCACAGCTATAACCACTTGAACAACTGGTTCTTCCCATCAGTTCTATATACATTTCCAATAATCATGTGCACATTTCGGAATGCTAGTGCATAAATGCTGAACAGCTTATGAACTTCTTAAGAAATTAGGTCTGAAAGCCTTGTATCAACTCAAGTAAACGTAACGAATCTGAGCCACAATTTGTTCAGCTCATCTTGAAGTCAAACAACGTAACATCAGTGTATACATTCCTTTTGCTACGTAATTAACAGGGCTGACTAGACAAAACAAAACCAAAAACTTAATAGTAAGAAAACTCAAATTTTGCAGACAATTCCTTAACAAGGTTTTTTTTATCATGATGGTACGTCAAGATTAGAAAAGTAAAATTCCTTGGAGTAGATTGTGAAACCTCTACTTCCAATTGCCATGTTTGAAATAACCAAAGCACCAGTGTGTATCAATAAGTAGACCTCTCATGTTGTGTTTATTTAGTAAATGTAATTATTTAGATTCCAAAATGCCCACATACATTCTTCTTACAGTTCATTAAATAAAGGACAAAAAGGCAGACATTGTGCATAATTCTGTACAAATACAGGAAGACATGTTTCCTGCCACAATGAGTTTACAGCAATTTAAAGCACAATGCAATAAGGGAGCAAAAAAGAACATAGGGGGCAAATAAGGGAAGAACAGACAAAAATAACAGCAACTGTGAAAATTCATAACACGCTCATGCTAAAATCCCTACTTGCTACTGGTGAGTGGACTTGCTGGGTATGTGTGTGTCTTGGTTTCCCACTTGTCCACACTCCTTAAATAATTCAAGATTTCAGTTCCGTTTGATACCCAAACTGCAGCGAGTTGCGCAACCTTCTTCAAATTTTCTTCCTAATTACAAATACATTACAGGATAACTGTTTATGTATTGTCACCAATACCATACTGAATTATTACGTTATACTGCAAGCAAAAGTAGGATGTATTCTGCTTGAAGAATTATGCCGGTTGGTTTTAAACTAGGAAGATAAAACACACAATTTGCATGGACTGCTTATTTTTTTGTGAAGAGTGCCACACTCATATAACATCAGCTCCGAAACAAGTATCTTCCAGCATTTGTTTAAGCCAAACTGTCATCATTTTCTGTTACTGAAAGGTTCCTGCTAACTCCATCCCTGGGCTGTACCTAACAATTATCAAATCTGCAGGAGCTTGCTGATCCATCTAAAAAACAATTTTGGGAAGAAAACCCCAACCCCAAAGCAACCAATGACATAGGAAAAAACCCTACCACAACAACCCACAACCCCTAGATTGGTTCACAGATTCAACTAGAAACTGTCTGCAACCACAGGCTAGAACCAATACAATCAAGACCTTGGGGGAAAGATTGCTTGAGGCATGACCTTAATTTAGCCTAAATCAATCATGACATAGGGGATATTATAAGCCTAACAGAAGACCTAATTCACATTCAAAGTGCTCCTGCCAGAGCACTACAAATGAACTTCAAAGTGGATGCAAATAGACCAGGTATGTTTAAAACATACTCTTGGCATGGATCCTCAACTGGAGTAAACTGCCATTGACTTCAAAGGAACTAGATCTACCCTGTGGACATATATTTGGAGATTCTTACTTTAGGCAATGAAAAAAAAGAAGGCTCCTAACCAGTTTAAAACATACAGTAATTAATTCCTTTCCTTCAAAACATCACAGACTATGTGGGATGCTGAAATTACTTTGGGGCTTACATATGCTTAAAGGATTTCTTGAGAATCATTAAAATAACTATGAAAAACAGAAGATAAAAATATAAATAAAAAGTGAATATAACAATAGATTGTTGTGAACTTGAATTTTTTTGCAAAATAACCAAGTTTGCAGTAATTATTTGTCACTATTTACATGATAAATTCTTCAATGTCTTTCAAGAGATACTAATTTCAAAGATATTTCTGCTAGGAGAAAATGTGTTGATTCCTCTGGTCTTATACAAAACTAGAGACACATTGCTGTACACTGTTCTTTTACACATAAAAATGCCTGTAAGTAAAAATCTGAGTAAAGAGATCATGAAATCACAAGCTTTCGCACCATCTATCTCAACACTATCACTTAGCACTTACCTGTTTTTCCATCTCAACTGCTGCACTTCAGTGCTCAAAAGATCAACTTTGAGTTTGCTTTATAATGTCTTGTTTTTCTACTGAGTCACTTGTGCTTGTTCCACTGAGTTCACCTTAAGAGGAAGTTTTCCTTTCTCACATACCGGTTTCCCTCAAAAAGTACTATATGCACAGGAGGAAAGAGCTGGATTAGCACAGAAGTCCACTTATCCAAGGAAACTGGGACTAGGAATCCCAGAACATTTTGCACTACAGTTTTTACCCAGAGGCAAATCCTTCCATGGACAGGTTAGTTCAGCACGAGCAGGTCAACTGGAAAAGTGGACAAGGAAAGAAAAAACTCCCAATATAGTTCCTGACTCCTTAATCTTTCATCCATAAAGTATGTACTTTGTGTCATCACAGTATTTTCTAGTAGTGGGGACATACAAGAGTCATATTATGAACAATCATGAACACCTACATGTGCGGAGAGCTGGAGTTTGATTATTTATGAAGTCGCATTAAAAGAAGAAAAGGAATCCTCACAGCTTTCCCTCTTCACAGAGATGTTACAAAACTTTATTGGAAAGAGACAAACTACTATTAAGCTAACCATTTCATGAAAAGGTTTGGAAAATCCTCTTAGAGAATAGCATAAGACTAAACTTAAAGTTTTGAGGCTGAGGTGAAGCTGGGGTTTGATCTGGCCTGAAAACCAGACTACTGAACTCTTACAAGCTGGTGTTATCATCATGCAAATTTAATTAGAAGATTCACACCTCTAATGAAACAAATTAACAGTAAGACTATTAAGCAAGAAGGTAGTTAGAAATAGCAGTACCACTTTGTTTTTATTCTGCAGAAGAAAGTAGCAATAAAAGATGCATTTTGTCTAAGCAAGCTAGTTAGTTCCTGGCTTTCTAATTACATACTTCAAATTTACTTTCTACATATCAAATCAGATTTCAACAGTAGACATGAACCTTGCTGTTCAAGATGTGCTAACTCTGCACACCTACAAATGTAAAACCCAAATGATGTTCAAACCCCAACAATATTCACATCTAAAAGTATGAGTACATAAAATGAGAAGGAAATTATGAGTACAAATCTGGGATCAGAATTTTGACTGTTAGTTCTAGTTTATGTGCTCGGGTATGATTTGTTTAGACTTGGTGTTATTTACCAGGCATTTCTGTGTTCTCATTAAGCCTCTGCCATACCAGAGGCTATGTATGGCAGATGAGGACCAGTACAAAATACCTTCAGTTCAGTTTCTACATTTGCAAAATGAAGATGTCATCTCTCTAGGGTTAACAGACTTTGTAAAATGCTTTCAAGAGTACAGTCTTTTTCTATTCTCGCCTTCATCATGAAGGACTCTCAAGTTACAGAGACTGACCCATGCAAGCCATTATTAAGCCTACATTGATTTCTTTCAACGTGCCACTGAAAACTATAAAATAAGAGCACATTATTTTGCTTTCACAACTGAAACGTTTTCCAGATCAACACCTTCTCTTACCCAATCTTTAATACACTGAGGAATTGGAAAAAAGATTACTGATGCTATTCAGCCTATACCTGAAAATAAGTGAAGCTGCTATTTTATAGTGCCTTAGGATTTTGCCTTCTTCCATGAGAAACAGTGATCCTGCACTTTTCCATGCTATCCCACCCCTCCATACACTACACAGGGAGATAACAGGAATGTGGGAATGAAAAGGTCAACTGAAAGTCAGCTCTTCTGTCCCAGTGGTGAGGCCCTTTTAGCAAAGAATATATTTCAGTAAAGTATCTACCTCACATACTAACTTTCCAAATCCCATTCCCTTGGAGTTTACCGGGAACATAAGAATAGAGCTGGGACAGGGATTTTATGGAATGGTCCTGACAGATGGAATAAACCAGATATTCCCAGACCAGCCAGAGCATGAAACAGACAGAAAACACTTTCAAAGAGAGTTTTGAGAAATGCCATGTAAAATGTACCCATGTACAGAAGCTCAAACGTGAAAAGGTAAAAGACCTTCTACCAGTTATCAATGGAATTGCAGAGTTTCAAAGCCATAAATCAAATCTTTTTTCACACTTGCACAAAAGAGCCCAGGCCAATTGCAGGAACAAAAGAGCAACAGCTTATTACCATTACTTTTATAAGTTTCACATCAGGTACAACTGATCTTCACAGCAGCTGCTGTCAGACTTTCATTTAGTTCATTAAAATATCTTGTTTGGTCAGTTCTACCACTATAATTTATTTTAAACATAGTGAAACCTTAACTAAAGAGGCAACCTGGCATTAAGCAGCCACTTAAAAGACTTTCCAGATTACCACTCCACTCTTTGTGGTGAGAGTTTGGGCACAGTAAAGTTCTGAGCCAGATTCCACTTTCCTTTCGTTTCTTAGATCACTTTAATGCAAACTCCAAATACAGGCAACACCACCACAGACATGTTACCGGCAGCGAAACCAGCCAAAACATGTCCTCTAGTTTGAGGTGGTCTTTTCAGCTAAGGTTGGGAAATGGCCCAAAATTGTGATCACTGCTCTGGTTTTTAAACCCCACTTCAAAGTAAAAAAGCTGATTTTCCTCTCCCGCTGCTTAAGGCAAATTTAACTGGATACACACATGGCGTAAGTGCCAAACCCATTTAGAGTTGGAGGAACTTGCAAAACATACAGGGCAGATTCTGTTGCTCTTACTCACTTTAAACAGCTCCAGTTAAACTAATGGGACTTCTCAACACAATTAAGAAAAGTAAGATCCAATCCAAAAAAGAATATGCACATTTCATAGTTGAAAAGCATAACTCTGCAAGGAGTACAGTGGTAATCTGGGGAGGCTTTCAAGTGGCCATTTAATGGACAGCTATATACATGAAAAAGCAGCAGGACAATTTTATTTTAGGATTGCTTAAACAGTGATTTTCTGAATTTCATTGTCTATCCAAAATGTTTGTTAGTTAGGGGAGAAACTTCAAGTCAAGATGTTCTGGGGAATCAAACTGGAAGTATTAACTTCATGGAACATAGAACAGCTCAATATTAGGTTAATATAAAGCATTCAATTACAAAACACAGGTAGCATTCAACAGCTACGTTTTTCACAGGCAGGAACTTCAGCAAGATGGAGTGCAAGATTCTTCCAGAGAAGACTTATGTCACTTCATCCTTTATAGCCGCACGCATATACATTTGCAAATAAACTAAGAACTCCCGATTAACGACCTTCTTAAAACATCCGGTAAAAACACCATGTGAATCAGGAGCCCGACGGGGGAAGGAGGAAAGGTTTCGTTGGGTTTCTTTTCCTCCACAAGAAACAATGCAGCAACTCCAAATCCACCCCGCGGGAGGAGCGGGGCAGGTGCCTCAGGGCACTGCCCGGGACTCACTGTCCGCCCCGGCGCCACGGGGAGGGACCCCGCCACCGCCCCAGAGGGGCTCCGCGCCCCGCCCGGACGCCCCTTGCCCGGCAGGCTCTCCTCCCTCCCCACCCTCTCTTCCTCCATCACTTCCTCTCCCCCTTTCCTCGCCGGTCCCTTTCCCCCTCACCTCAGACCCTTTTCCTCCTCTTCGGTGCGTCCCCAGCCCGCCCCGCCTCGACCTCTCGCTTCTCCTCCCCCATCGCCGCTCCCCCCCTCCCCCGCGGCTCTCACCCTCCCGGGCTTTCAGCAGCACCGTGTTGGCCACGATGTTCTCGATTTCCATGGTCGGGGGCTCCTTCTCCTCAGGGCAGCCGGAGTGGAGGCCGCCCCTACTGCCTCCTTCGCCCCCTCCTCCAGCCCCGCCACCGCCGCGACGCCAAGCCTCCGCTCATCCGGCCCCACAGGACCTCAGCGCTGCGCTCGCCTCTTCCCCATCACCCGCTGCTCGCCCCGGCACCGGCCTCCCCCTCCCCGAGGGCGGAGGCAAAGAGCAGGCAGCAACCGCCCACCCCGACCATGGCTCTACCGCCCTCCTCCGCCCGCCTCAACCAGCTCCGCCCCGGCGCGGCGAGGCCGCCTACGCTGTCCCACGCCCGAGAACTACAACTCCCAGCAAGCCTCACGCAGCAGCACCACGGCGTCCCCGACGCACGCCGCGCTGTGCTTGCTGGGATATGTAGTGCGTTAAACCCCTCCCGGCTTTCCCCGCCCGCGCCTCCGACGGCGGGAGGGGAGAAGAGAGCCAAATCGCGCGATGGTTGGGTGAATCATCTCGCGAGAGCTGGGTGGCTGGCGGAGCGCGTGTGGTGCTGCCGGGACACGCCGGGGTGAGGGGAGCGCTGTCCGCCATCAGCTGCCTCCTCTCCGCGCCTCCGCCGGCTCTCACGGGCTTTAGGGGAGCTCTCGTACGACTCAGCACGGTGTCAGAGGGAAGTAGTCTGGCCCGAGGGGTATTTGGGGGGGTTTTGGGCTTCCCCCCCCCCGGCGCCATTTTGTTGTCCCTGTTTGCCCCTCCGGCCCTGGCCCCGGACGCTGAGTGATTACCGAGTCTCTCCTTCCCCACACGTATCCGCAGGCAGACAGGCCAAAAATGGGGAAGGCGTCTAAGCGGAAGCGAAAAGTCTCGGCGCCTTCCACAGCCAAGGGCCCTGTGAAGTCAGCTATGGCCATGGTCAAGAGTAACCCATTTGAGGTGAAAGTCAATAGGCAGAAGTTCAACATCCTGGGGAGGAAGACAAAGAATGATGTGGGGCTGCCTGGTGTCTCACGGTCCAAGGCCATCAAGAAGGTAAGAGGGCATCAGAACTTGGAAAGAAGGATGGCATCTGTGGATATAGCTGTGGTGGAGAGGAGACAAGCCTGGGGGCATCTCGGGTCGTATGAGAGGCTGCCTCTGTTGTGCATATTGAGCAGGTGGTGATGAAGAGCTAGTTGAAAATGTCTCTCCAGTGCAGTTCGCAAGGTTCGGTAGTGGAAGTCTCCCTTATGGCATGTGTGGGAATGTTTCTCTTTTCAGATTATGCAGAGCACAATGGCACGTGTTGTATGGAGGAAGATACTGGACCAGAGTGCAGGTGGTTGTCAGTGTTTATAATGTTGGTCAGTTTTGGTCACTTCAGGATGTTAAAGTTCTTACAGTGGCGCAGTGTTGCTGTAATAGTGAAAGTTTGAAAGGGCACTAAGGTCTGAATGCAGTGAGAAATGTGTAGATACAGAGAAGCTACCATTGGTTTGGAAAGCATGCAGTTTACTTTTAGTGCATTGGTTAAACAATGTTGTAGAACTACATTGTGATGCAAAATAATGATCTGTCCTCGATGTTCTCATTAGAACAATCGTACAGTTAAAGAGAGTAAATCCGTCTTCCATCTGTACCATTTTACAATTGCCTCTATCTGCCTGACATCACTAGCTACCTGGCCAAATCTGTAATGCATAAGAGAGAACGTCATGTCACACTGCACATCTGGGATTCTGGCAACCTACCCTGTCCCTGAGTGAAGCACTGGAATTTTTTATGATCTGTCCCTTGAGACAAACCAGAAAGAAGTTAAAACCTCTGTCAATTCTGTTAAGGCTGAAAAAAGCATGATTTGAAAGTATGCCCCTGAGATTTTCTCTGACATGTTACATACAAGCTGTTGTTGAACAGAATTTACAGCACTTACTTAAAGGAGAAGCTCATTTTTTAAAGTAGCGTAGCAAAAGGAAAATGATAGTTTATAATTTTTGCATGCAGTAAGTATTTTATCAGTGATAAAAATGCTTTTCTGTATCCCAGGTATTAAGAGATATTAAAGCTCAAGCATAGTGTTTAAGCTGCATGATAATTGATATGTTCTGTGCAAGAAGTAAATGCCAGGTAGAACTGGCACAGTGGTAGCTGAAACCTGAGTACTGGTGTCACTTACAGCAGCATCTGAAAGTTGTGAATGCTGAGTGACGCTGCAGAGACCTGTTGTAGGAAACTCAGCCTTTTTCTTTAGTGCAGCAGTTTGTGAGTTCATGATACTATGAATAGCAGCAGTACCTTTCTGTAAGGTTCCGTTAATGTGTTTTAAATAAACATGGAGAGTTGTTTTTTTTCAGGCTAAACGCAGCCAACATTTTCTTCCTGTAGAAACTATGTAATATCTTCAGCATGAAGTTCTGAATTAGCTTTCAGTCTTGATTACTGTTCAGATTTTAGAAAATTTCATGAATGTTTAATACCATGTTTTAAGGTCTTGGTATTTTTAACAGAAATCAGATGCTTGCCATGAGTTAGATCACTGGCATTGCAAAGTAAACCTCTTTCCTTACCTGCACCATAAGTACAGCACATAATACCTCATATAGGTCTGCTAAACTTCCTTTTACTTCTTGGGTGCAAAACCTCCCTGTGCTCAACACTAAAGCAGACAGCTAAGTGTATGTACCTACTTGGGGTTTTATACATCTTAGATGACAAGACTGAAGGAGATTCAGCTGACACTGGGGCTTGTTTGCTTTCTTTACTATGTTATTCTTGGATGCTAAGCTTCAGACAAATTAGAATTCTTCAGTGGCAATGCAGAGGTTTTATATGTGATAAAATAAAAGTGAGATAGTGTACCATATTTTATCTTATGGGCAGTTTAGAAGAGAACTTGATGACTCTGAATATACTGTATGAGCTTCCCATCTCTTTTCTCATTATTTTTTTTCTTCTCTTTCATTGCATTCTGATAAATTAGATTGTTGCCCGGGTAACATTGAGCCTTTTTTGCCTTTGCTTTGAAAGTAATTACTCTCTCTGTCTTTTAACTTGATCTTTTTTTTAATCTTCCTTTTTTAATTTTTTTTCCTTCCAGCGCACCCAAACGTTACTGAAAGAATATAAAGAAAGGGAAAAGACAAATGTGTTTAAAGATAAACGCTTTGGTGAATATAACACCAAAATAAGTCCAGAGGAAAAGATGATCAGACGGTTCACTTTGGAAAGACAGGTAAAGTATAGGAATTAAAAGGAATAACAAGCCAAAGCCGCAGTAAGCACTTGAGTCCTTAGGTTGGGTGCATCTGCCTTAACTGGGTGGGCTGTGGGGTGATGCTTTCCTATTATTTTATATGTTTGAAACTTGTATGAAAAGCAGGTTTTCGTGGGAATCAAATTTTCATGAAAACTTTTTGGTTTTACAAAACATCTTGAAGCAGAAACTCCTCTGACCACTGACGGGCAAGAAAGCCAATTTTAAGTGGATTCATTGATTGCCCTGATTTCTTTGACTGCTTTGATTACTGTGATTTGGAAATTGAATTAGGAAAACGCAACCACCATAAAGTACACATTGGGATTCTAGTACAGCTGTTGAACAGTAGCCATTTCATTTGCTGATTAGGACTCTTGGTATCATTCTGTAACGTGAATTGTATGTGCATTAGTGTTCTTTCTGCTTTATCATAGTTAGTCACTTGAATTGAGCAGTGCAATACCTTATAGGCTGAAGTCTGTTTCATTAGGCCTGAAATGTAGTATTTAAGAATTTATTACTGATATGAATAAGCTTCCTTAGGTTTTCTGAGTTTCTTATTCCAATGTACAAGTAGAGTGAGACATTGTACTCCCTCTCTTTACATATTTAAAATGAAAGTATTGGTCTGGTAGTGTTCCAGCAGAACATGGGAATAAGAATCTCTTCAACTAACATTAAAAATACAGGCTTTCTTGTTTTGTTGCCTGGGAACTAAAAATCTTTTGTTATTTAATTGGTTTGTTTTACTATTAGCAAAATTACGGAAAGAAGAGTATCTATAATCTTAATGAAGATGAGGAACTGACTCATTATGGCCAGTCTTTGGCAGAAATTGAAAAACTAAATGATATTGTTGATAGTGACAGTGACACAGAAGAAAGAGGAACACTGTCAGGTAAGACATATCAGCTAATATCCAACTGCTGGTTTTATTGCTGTACATGATTTGTTCAGCACTGTCTTTCAGTGAGAAGGAATATTACATAATTGGTTGGGATGTATGAGACAGATTTGATTTCTTCTTAATTACACACAGAACAGCTCTCTGGATTTTAGCAGATGGTGAGTTGCAACTCCCTGCCTGGCAAGGTTCTTTCATCTGTGGGCTTTTCAGCATACGGAAGTACTTGTGTTTCGAGCCCTTTGGCCAGAATCTGACGTGCGAGTTCTCTGATTGCTCTCTTGCTCCTCTGTACCTAAATGCTAGTGAAAATATTAATGAAAAACCCCATATGTCTGTCTCATACAAAATGTTTGTTGCTGTAAATTATGTGTCTACCATCAAACTCTTTTGGTATGGCCATTCCCGTAGGGATGGAAGTAGTACGTCATTGATGCAATGGTTTTAGTTGCTCCCATTCTCAAGGAATAGGGAGATACTGTTCCAGCAGCACTCCAGCACTCATGTATGGATTTGAAAAGCATTCACAACCTCCTGTATTGTTTTTTTGTTTCCTAGCTGAATTAACTGCTGCTCACTTTGGAGGGGGTGGAGGCCTCCTTCGTAAAAAAGCACCAAGTGGGCAGCAAGATGAAGAGGAGGAGAAACCTAAATCTAGGAAGGAACTCATTGAAGAGATGATAGCGAAGTCTAAACAAGAAAAGGTGAGGTTTTATCCCTGAAGTGTAAATGAGCATGATTAAGAAACTGTCACAGTTTGGTTTTGCATAGTAGTGGCATAGAAGACAAAGGAGATAGATGTCTAGGAGAAGAGTCCAAGCTCCTTGAATAAGTCCTTCTGACTTTATAGGTGTTTTAAGATATGCACTGAATATCTGCCGTTCTTTTGTATCCCCAAATCTCCCCTTCTTTGCTGTTGGAAACCATTGTGCCACTCAGTGTAACTCTGTGCTGCATCTTTTGCAATGAAGATGTACACCTTGAAAATAAATGTTAAATATTTAAAATTCTTCATTTGCTAAAGACAGCATTTTTGGCTTTATGCTGCAGATACCATGTCATATCCATCTGAACATAACTGGTGCATTTGGTTTGGCTTTTTTTTTTCCTAGCAAGAGAGGCAAACTCGGAGAGAAAGCGCATTAGAACTCACAGAAAAGCTTGACAAAGACTGGAAGGAAATTCAAACCCTTATTGCCCACAAAACTCCTAAGTCAGAGAGAAAGGACAAAGAAATAGAAAAACCCAAGGTAAGGTTTTGTTTTGACTGGGTTTTTTTTGTTCTAATAACTTGTGGTTTTGCCTCGCAGTGGCTGAAGTATGAGGCTGAGTTCATCACTTTGTAAAATAAAATGTTGCCTGCTATTCACGTTGAAGGAATGCTACAGTTTAGGACAGGTTGGTTAGTTGGAGAAATGTAGGGGGTTGGTTTATCTGTTTCATTTGATTTTAACTACCTATTGCTTTTATTAATTAAGAGAGAGGTTGCAAGCTGAACAACGGTGTTGGCTACAGCTTATTTGTACAGTAAAACATTTTCTTGAAGATCAAAACTTGTTGAGAATGTTGACTTAGTTTGAATGCCTTTGCAGTGTTCCTTGGATAAAACATCTTGGTTTTGGCAGCAAACATTTCCTTGTTGTGAATTGTGTACTGTATCTACAAGAAGGGAACAAAAAAAATTCACTTTTAAATATATACCTTATGGTCTCAAAGCTTTTTCTATCATTGGTATTTTATACTAAGGGAAATGAACTTTTAAATCTAAGAATAGGTGTTGTCATGCACAATTTATTTTTTTCTTGTTGAAATTTTGAATTATATTACAGAATATTTGTGGATTTCCGTCTATTGACAACAGAATTCAGGTTTTGAAAGATTAAACTAGTGAACTGATCTTATATTAAAGCTGATCTCAAATAATGAATAGAAGATACTGGATCAAAAACTGGCATTTTGATGTATTGATTTTTGGTTTTAAGGTGTTTCAAAACGTGCTGAATACTCTTAATATGTTGCTAATGTGCCATCTGGACAAAAACTTTGTCATCATTATTTGCTGAAAAGGAAAATAAGATTCCTTTACTTCATGTGTGTGGATCCAGTTTAGGAATGATCAAGGATGCAAAGTGTGAATTAGTAGTGCTTTATAACATTAATGTTGAACTGGAGAAAATTATTTAGTTGTGTGTAAGAACAATTCCTGGGACTGAATTTCAGAGAAGCTGCATGGTTTAGTGACTTAAGCAGGTATTAAGAATTCTCTATTCACAGGTCCAGGGTAATCTCTGCTAGTGACTGTCTTCCCACTTAGGAAAAAACCTGAATATCAGCATCCCTTTCTGTTTTCTTTAAGTTAGACATCTGTGTAACTAAAATAGTAAAGGCTTAGCTCATGTCTGAGAGTATAAAGTGAAATGTAAGCTACAAATTTATTAATTCTAGCTGCCTTTTGAGAAATAGTATTTTATTAATAAACAGTATTTTAAAGTTTTTTTTCAATTAATAAGTAAACCAGTTTTTATTTAAGGATACTATTCATAAGTTTTTCTGTTGTGAATAACTTAGGGAGGGGGAAATTCCAGAGAATTTCCATTCAAGTGTTCATTCCATTCCTTGTCTACGACAGAGTTGAATGTTCTTGCAGCTTTCTTTGGAAATGGTCTTTTACTTATATCTTAACAGTCATATCTTAACTGTTAGTGTGGCAGAGAGGTGGCTGCAGAGCAGAATAATAAAACTTAAGATAATAAACAATTACATAAATATTCCTTTAGCCTGATGAATACGATATGATTGTTCGAGAGCTTGGATTCGAGATGAAAGCAAAACCTTCAGAAAGGATGAAGACAGAAGAAGAATTGGCAAAAGAAGAGCAGGCGCGACTCCAGAAGCTGGAGGTACACCAGTTATGGTTTTAGATTGTTTTGTGGCCTGTCTTTTGGGAGTGACCACTTATATTCATTGTATGACCTTAGATTGAAAGTGACTGTACTAAAGCGCAGTTAGTCGGAGGGGGTGAATTCAGGAAATCTTCTGTTTGTGTTTAGGTTGCAATCTGATACTGCAACAAAAAACCATAGACTTAGTATGTGGCTGTTGAGGTTTATGGCATGAGTTGATCTTTCTTCAGTTTGCCTTTAAATGTTTTAAATTATTCAGAGTTGAGAGGTGCTTCTAAGTCAGTAAAGGGAGTGTCATGTTGCACAGCAGTTGAATTACTGCACTGGCAAGTCATTTATTGTTTTCTTCTGGTGTTAGTGTCTTCTAGCAGTAGCATGTATATAGCTCTGCTTTACAAAGGAATAGGCTTCTCCTGGGAAATGTTGCATGCTCCTTCTATTACATGGAGCTCCAGGTCTTATGGAAAGGTTGAATAATTTGGTAAACGTTGCTCTTCTATTTTTACTTTTTACTGGGACACATTGAGGACTGCAGGGATCCAGTACCTTCAGGTTACCTCAGAATAGCTCAGTACATAGTAGCAGAGCAGAAAGTGGGATTTATTTTCTTTTCTGTTCTTGTCATCTTGTGTGATACACAGTCTATCTGGTTGCCCAGGTGGAAATTATTTTGTAGATTATTGCTTCAGATATTGCTCATTGAGTCTATTTAAAAATTTAGCATATCTTAAAAATCTTAGGATGTGGTTGTGTTTCCTACAAATTTGTTACACGTATGGGAAACAGATAAACACTGAAGAATCATAGAACACTTTAGAAGCTTACGTTTTCTAGTATTGATGCACTGTCTTATAAGCAAAACAGAGAAATTGTAAACCGAAAGAACATAATGCTTCTGGTAAACCCAGTTTTAGAGCCTTCCACATAAGATAATACAGTTAACTCTGTGCTCTTATCAGATTGCACTCCCCACAAAAAAATAAGGAATCATCAGCTTTTGCCCATAAGTTCTCAAGTTGCTGGTTTTTCTGTTCATCCACTTGTTGGGTTATCCCAGTTAACGTTTTTCCTTTGATTTTCCTAGCTGTAGTATTTGAGGGATCTTCCATTCTGGTGTAGTTACCTGATTGATGGCTCACATCTGTGTGTGGTATTTCTTCTAAAACACAGGCAGATCGACTACGTCGAATGCATGGAATAGACGAACAAGAGAATACAAAGAAACCCAGCCACGTGTCAGCTGATGATCTAGCTGATGGCTTTATTCTGGATAAAGATGACAGACATCTATTGTCTTACAAGGTAAGGTTTAAAATTTCATTTAGAGTTCTGAAAAGAAGATAGGAAAATCAGTTTGGAAGTGACCTCTGTGGAGGCCTTTAGTCCAACCTCCTGCTCAAAGCAGGGTTAACTGTGAAATCACGAGTTTGCTCAGGGCTTTATCCAGTATGTTCTTGGAAAATCTCTTGCTTCAACTTAGGCATGTTGCTTCTCATTCTCCTGCTGTGGACTGTGATGAAGAGTGTTGCTCTACCTTCCCAACTGTCTCCCCTGTAAGCACTGAAGGGTGGTGGTTGTTTGGTCCAGGCAGACTAAGCCCAGGTCTGCCACCCATAGGGCAGCGCCCCAGCCCCCCAACAATCTTGGTTGCTTTCTGCTGAACTTGCTGCACTTTACAGATGTCTTTATTGTATTTGCTGGCCAAAAGTTTAATTACTGCTGTACTGATAACAGCTTCCACCAAATTTCAGCCTGAGGATAAGTGGGTTTCTGAAAAAAACCTTCCCCTGTGAAGTAGCTTTGATTAAGGTGGCAGAACAATATAATCTTAAAGCCGATGTAGTGAGTCACCCTGACTCTAATGCATGTGTGTGCATATACTCACTCTCTGATCCTCTCACATGTAAGTACCAAAGGAACTGCTGCTGCACTCGAAGGGGCAAATAAATTTGTGAATGTGATTTGAAACTGATGATTAATAAGATCAGGATGGGAACAAATATTTATCTGATAAGTTATTTTAATTCATAGAATTTGATACCCTTTTTTAAACCCAGAATGCTTCTGTAAGTGATGTTGATTTTTGTTTTTCATATCATGTGTCAGTAGTTTTTACTTTTATGTTGATTATTCTGGTCCTCATACTCTACCTCCTGTCCTTCTAGTTTCTTACAGCCCCTTGGAAATACCCTACTATTCTTATATATGTATGCATGTTCTCTCCTTAAAATCCATCTTGACAGGTGCTGCTTGGTCAGGGGTAGCAAGGTTCAGGTTCTGTTCATGTGTATGTAATGATAGCTTTGTATGGTGATTCTGGTGAGGTGCTGTCACTTTATTAGTGTTTGAATTGGCTTACTTTCTGTGCTTACAGGATGGAAAAATTAATATTGAGAATGAAGAGGAGGAGGAAAAACAAGAGGAGGAAGAAGAGGAAGATGGGAAGGAAGATGATGAGAATGGAGAAGAAAGTGAGGAAGAATCTAATGAAGATGAGGAGGATGTTGCTGCAGATAGCCACTCTGATCTTGAATCTGACCTTGAGAGTGAAGAAGAAGCTGCAGGGAATACAGAACAGAAGAAACACAAAACAAATGAAAACGAATCACAGAATGTGGAGGAACTAGATCCAAACATGAAAGCTGCCAAATCAGAGCTTCCCTATATATTTGCTGGTAAGCAAAGGACGGATCCAGAGATCCCTGTTGTCTTTAGGGGGGAGTTATAACCTGTCTCTGCCACATAGGATCTTAACGTATTCATGTTCATCCATGAAGTTTTGCTTACCAGTTGTCTTCTATTATTCTAAGTGTAGTCAGCAGCTGTTATTCGTAGTGATCAGGCCTAGTTATGCTTTGAGCAGTGGGAACCAGATCTCTTTCATCCAGTGCTGTTTCTGCTCTGCCAGGAAGCCTTAAAAAAAATAAATATTGGGGAGAAAAATTGAAAGACCTGTACTCCTTTCTGGACACATCCAAACCAAAGTTGCAAGTGTTTTGTGTAAGGGAAGCCAGAATAGTATTCTACTATCTATACTTAAATGAGAAAAGGTTACTTTCTCTGGTGTTGTTTGATACTTTTGTCAGAGAAGATGCTAGGGAGAAGCAAGATTTTGAGGTATAATCTCTGTGATGTAACCATGGTGATGTTGGAGACACTCAAAGTCTGCCTCCTTTTGGGTCTGTGCGTAGGAGGAAGGAGAAGGCACATATGAAGTAGTTCACAAACCATCTATTAAGTACATAATACATGTAACTATTGTACTAGTGTTGATTTCTCTAACAAAAGTATCTGTTGCAAGATGAAACAACCTTCCAAACAACTTCCTTAATTGCATTTTTCCATCAGAAAAAGATAACTTATTACACAAAGCCTATTAAATTGCATTCAGTTTTGGCTTTAACCAGAGAGCAGACACATAAAATTAACTCAAAACCTGAACAAGTTAGGATGTTTTGTAGTATGTGGACTTCTGCAATGGACTAAATATATGCCAGGGTTGGTTTGGTTTGTTGGGGTTTTTTCTGGGGGGGAGGGGCTGTTTGGTTGGGTTTGTTTGTTTAAATAATGGCAAGTTTCTTTTAATATCCTGCCTACAAAAGCTAGTTAGGTATGGATTAAAACATAGATCTCATGTATTATGGTAAATTTTCCTTTAAATTTCAAGGATGAATGGAATGTTATTTGTTGAAAAACATTTGCATTATTTTTTGACTTATGTTTATATATATAATGTGACATATATGCTGATAGCTTATTAGTGTTTAAAAGGTGATTATTTAAAAGCTGCATGGTACCTTTTCTGAATAATGACTTTTTAGAATTGTAAATGCGTTAGTTGTTGAATTCAATACGTTAAGTTTGATATTTTTCCCTGGTCAATTTTTGTTTTTACTTTCTAGTTCCTGAGTCCTATGAGACATTTAAGTCTTTATTGGCTGGAAGAACAATAGAACAACAGCTTATAATAGTGGAGAGAATTCAGAAATGCAATCATCCAAGCCTTGCAGTGGGAAACAAAGCAAAGCTGGAAGTATGGGGGTTTGTTGTGTTTTGTTTTAAACATAAAAATTAACTTTGAATTCCAGAGTAAGCTTAGTAAATATTGAGGAAGCGGAATAAACCATACATGCTTCTGTGTTGTGAATAGCAGTAGAATCAGCATACTACTATTCATGTTTTAACTTCTTTATCACTGTTCTTTTGTGCTCTTTAAGAATATGTACAATAAAGAAAAAAAACCCTAATTTAACATATTATGCTTCTTGCAGAAATTGTTTGGCTTCCTTTTGGAGTATATTGGGGAGTTAGCAACTCTGGATTTACCAGAGCTCAAAGCCATTGACAGACTAGTCCTGTAAGTAATAAATCCTTTGGACTTTTGCTCCTTTATGATTTAAGCAAAAAAGCTGCACTGGCAAAGCATTTAGCATGTTGTTTGCTCTGAGCAGTCCTGTAGGTATTGCAGGCAACTAGTAACTCTCCGGTTCTATAGTACTTTAACTTTGTTTCATGTATTGCTTGAGCTATTAATTGTACCAAGACATTTTCAAAACCTCAATGTAATTTTTGATCTGCAAAACGCTTTTCATGGGTAGTGGATAAATACCATGTGTGCATGCAAGCTTCTGTGCATGAAGTCTGGACTGCTGAATAAGGGTTTTGAGCTTTGCAGTGGTAGTGTACAGTTCCCTTTGCAATCTTTGGTTTTTCCATTGGTTTCCGTTCTGTGAATTCATTTGGGGAACTAGATTAAAATGGAATTAAAGAGTATTACAGTAAGCTAATATAAAAGTTCCAAATAAACACTTTGCAGGAGATTTTCAATTTGGCATTGTTGTCTTCAAATACCTTCCAGGCAGTTACAGTGACAAGAGAGCCAAGTTTGTCTTGAGTTGTAAAAAAGGACAAGAGTCAGTGGACACAGGCTGCAACAAGGGAGATTCCAATTAGATATAAGGAAAAAAACCCTCCGTAGCAAAGGTGCTAAATATTAAAACAAGTTTCCCAGAGAGGCTGTGAAATCTCCACCCTTGAAGATACACGAAACTCAACAAAGCCATGAGCAACCTGATCCAGCTTTGATGTTAGCCATGGTTTGAGCAGGGACTTGCGTAGGATGATCTTCAGAGATCCCTTCCAACCAAAATTAGTCTGTGATTGCTATCTTGCCTTTGCAGGCTAATCAGCTTTCTTTCAGTGAGTTATTTGTATGTAGTTTTCAGCATATGTTTTTTATTTCATGTGAAGTAAACGAGTTCTTAAAAACGTGTTGTGCGTAGCTTCCACATTCATTGCTGTGTTGCGTTTGTCAGCAGGAGCACTGACCCGTTGATACTGTCACACATGCTGCGGCCTTATGAAAAACTGTAAACACATTTTGATTGTTTTCTAGAACTGGGATTTATTAATACCACTACAGACATTTTTAACTGAAAGTACTGGAAAAACTAACAAACAGATGCAGCCTTCTGACTGCGTCTCCCTGTAGGCACTAACCATAGGCCACAAGCTGACCTAACTTTGTGGGGATTTTTTGCTTGTTTTAAGTAACAATTTTGCTAACCACATTGCTGCCTCACATGTTGTTTGACATTGCCTAAGAGTATTTAGAGTAACGGGCTGCCTAATATGTGCCAGCATACGTAAGTGCAGCAAAATGTAGAGTTAGGAGATGCAGGAGGATATGTTTTAACCATAGCAGATGATTTGGGAATGTATTTTAATTTTCTTAATTATTTTTTTTTAATTTAAGATTTAGAAAACAATAAAATAAAGATCCTCTCACAAGGCCCAATGAAAAATACATGTATCTGTAAACTAGAAGTATTACAATAAGAGTCGTAGAATCATAGAATGGTTTGTGTTGGAAGGGACCTTTCAAAAAAAGAATAATTTCAGGGAATTTGTTGTTTCTGTAATGTAGATGGAACACAAGAAATCTTCCTACAGGTGCTTAAAAATGAGGTTTTAATATCAATGGTGTAACTTGATTATGACTTACATTTCTTGTTACCAGGCCATTGTACAATCTTTGCCAGATGTTTCCTGAGGCAGCCAGTGACAGTATTAAGTTTATCCTTCGAGATGCTGCACATGATATGGAAGAAGTAATTGAAGTCAAAGGCCGTGCAACATTTCCAGGCTTGGACACGGTAACAAATGCATACCGCTAGAAAAAGCTCTTGTTCTTTCCATTATTACGGTAAATGTGAGAAGACATAAAACTGAGTTTTATATCTCAAAGTATATAATGAATTATTAGCATCTGTGACTTTTTAGGTTTCTCAGTATTTTTAATGGCCTTGCTGGGGATAAGTTGTAACAAAAACCCCACAACAACAGCAAAAAAACCCTAAGAAACAAACCACCGCACACAAGTTCTTCGGAATGGAAGTGTGGCTCTGTTGTGGTTTAAGCCCAGTTGGCAAATCAGGCACACAGTCATTAGCTCATTCCCTCCCCCTTCCTCCTCCCCCCGCTCCCAGGGGGAGGGGGAGGAGAATTGAAAGAACGCAACTCCCACAAGTTGAGTTAAGAACAGTCCAGTAACTAAGGTATAACGCAAACCACTGCTGCTACCACCAATAATAATAATGACAAGGGAAATAACGGGGAAGAAAATACAACCGCTCACCACCCGCTGACCGATACCCAGCCCAACCAAGCAGTGATCTCACCCTTCTGGGTAACTGCCCTCAGTTTATATAGTGTGCATGATGTGCTGTGGTGTAGAATACCTCTTTGGTCAGTTCGGGTCAGGTGTCCTGTCTCTGCTTCCTTCCATCTTCCCCTCCTCCCTGTCAGAGCATGAGACTCAGAAAGTCCTTGGTCAGACTAAACATTACTGAGCAGCAGCTAAAAACATCAGTGTTATCAGCACTGTTCCCAGGCTGAAAGTCAAAAACACAGCACTGCACCAGCTACTAAGAAGGAGAAAAGTGAGTACTACTGCTGAACCCAGGACAGGCTCCAATATTAATAAGGGGAAAATAACTTAAAATTGCCACTCCATTATTCATAGCAGAGCATTCTTTGTTTTCCTGATGAAACTCACATGGGTAGTTACAGGAAAAAGTGATTTGTCAGTTACGTCCTGTTTTCTTTAATTGTGTTAAGTACAAATAAGTGCTGTAGATAAGTGCTTTATCTCCTAGGTTAATAAAGATAACAAGATATGAGTATAAAAATACATTTCTTGGCACTTTTTTATGATAATTGCTAAATGAATAACTTAGATTTGACCGTTCTTTTTTATATTAGTAACATTCCAAAATTCAGTGGCCATGCTAAATGTGAACAGATTCCTTTTTCAGTATTTGGGTATATGGCTGTTAGGGAATTACAGAATGGAGCATACGGAAGATGAGTGTTTGTTTATTGTTCTAAAAAGTTTTGAAGACAAACTAAGTCAGTAATCCAAAGGGAGCTACTTGTTTTCTGTGTCCCAGCTTGATGAAGCAGTGCTGCCTAATGGTAGAATTACACTAATGAAGGAAAATGAGACTGAAGGATCTACTTAGAAGGCTTGGTTCTTGCAGCTTGGAAAATGCTTATACTGAGTTCTTTTGAAGAGTCTTTATTCAGGATGTTTTTGGATTTTGCAGGAAATGTGTTGTAGTAAGCTTTTAACTTCTATTTTGCCACTGTCACCCTTATGCCACCAGTCACGCTTCTGACTTCCATTCCCTTCAGTGGACTTTCCCAGGTTTCAAGCCATCATTATCTTTTAGGGTAGAATTATATCACTCTCCTGTTCTCAATGAACTTGATCGAATGAATGCTTCTTAGACCAGCTGTGTTAGTAGGTGTGTGTGCCTGCTGTTAATCTAACCTGAAATTTGTACTGTGGTATTTAGTAACCAAAATAGTTCAGGAGAGTGTTTATGATGGGAACTTCGTGGAGAGAAACAGAGCTGAAACAATAAAACTTTTCTTGCGTTTAGCTTACTATGTAAATATCCACTTAGATAATTTTCAGAATTAGTATCTAATCTCTGTTTAGTTCTTTTGGCTGCAACTGCTGTTGTTTGATATCTGCTGGTATGTAAGCATCCTGGTCACTTAATGGTCTGTGTTGAGGAGCCATTGAAAAGTGTCACAGGTCCCTTGTGGCCACTTGCTCATGTGTTTGAGGTGTGAGAATGTGATGGTGGTGAGCTGAAGGGAGTCAGATTTTCTCAGGAAGTGAATGGGGTTAGGAGGCATAGTTCCCTCTTGGCTGTTCTTTCAGCTGCCCTGTTAAATTAATGCAGTGCTAGACCTATACTGGGTATTCCATTTGCTCATGTAACTTAAACAGTCATCTCATTAAATAAGTCATGTATTGTATCAGATTTCTCAAAATTATGTATGTTGTAGTATTTTTAGACTATTATGTAGCAGTTATTCATCAGCTACATATGTGGAAATTCAAGATCCTGGGAATAATGTCTCAACTGTATTTTGCCTGTTTTGTGTGTTTTCAGCTTATTTACTTGAAAATTACATCTCTACTGTTTCCAACTTCTGACTTCTGGCATCCAATTGTAACACCTGCTTTTACGTACATGAGTCAGCTACTTACTAAGGTACGTCTGTGATGTTGCATCTCAGTATATAACTTCATTTCCTTGTTTCTTCCTAGAACTCCAAATACAGTGTTAGCATTAATGTATGTATTGGATATGTACTGAAAAGGCAGCTTTGGTTTTGGTGTAGTCACAGATAGTAATTGGAAGAAAAAGGGAACAGGGAAAACCCCTTGCAGAGTGAAGTCCAACTCACAAACCCATATCTAATCATTTTTTCAAGCTGTTACACAGAATCCCTTATATGGCAAATTATACAGGACTAATACAACAGACTGAATACAGTCTGAAATCATTCAGTAGTGGTTTTTCTTCCATATATTCCTTTTGTTCCTACTTCAGAACGATATTTACTTAAAAATTGGCAGTTTTCTTTGAAAATTTACCTAAGTGCATTGCAGTGCAGTTAGAATATGTCCTTATTTTTCTGTCCAAATACCCTGTTTATACCTGTTGCTGTCAGAAATCCAAGTTGCTCTGAGCCTTACATTTTCTTGGTTCGTTTCTGAAGAACTTATTGTTTGTTGTTTAGCACCTCCTAGTGGCTAAACCAGTTCTGACAGACTTCTTACTCACTTCTGCATATACTCTTTAGTGAGGGCAAGGGAAAGCCAATATGCTTTTCATTTAAGTCCAAAGGGTGTAATTGTACATATTTTAAACGTGTTCAGCTTATTTAATATTTCTACTTTTTGGGAGATTCTGTGTTGGTGATGGATAGACTTCTAATGACAAATATTTTGTGCCTTTTTTTATTTCTCTTTTAGTGTCGCATCACAACATTGCAAGATGTTATTAAAGGGCTATTTATATGCTGTTTGTTCCTGGAATATGTATCTCTCTCCAGAAGATTTGTACCAGAACTCATCAATTTTCTTCTTGGAGTACTTCACATATCTCTACCCAAAAAACAGGCCCAGGGTGAGTTTGTTCAGAGTAAATGAGTAATAATCTTAAGTCAGTAAAAGTATTTCATACAGGATTTATTGTTTTGAACAACAGACCAAAATAATCTGCTATGTTAGCCATATACAACCTTGGGCATCTTATTACAAACTAGATCCTCTGGTGGTGTTGGCAGGAAGGAAACAACTGGAATTAGTAAAGGAAATGAAGTCATGTTGGCCACAGTGCTGTATTTTTATCATATTGTTGTTCCGAATAGACTGTGTAATTGGGCAATGTCTGTAATTCAGTTTCCAATAGATTCCCACTGAGTACCCTGGATCTGCACAGTGGGGCAGCAGCTAATGCTGCAGGTACCCTCCCTCTTCAGCCAATAGCTATATCAGAGAGAAATGAGAGAAAATATATCACAAAGTTGGTACTTTTCTTTTTTTTTCTTTATTTGACATGGATTTGTTGTAGTGGGCAGCTATCCCCACAAACAGGATTTGTCTGTGCCATAACATAACTGTAAACTTAGTAACTTGCATAGACAACAGGAAGAATAAAACTTATCTTTTCATCCGATCCATATGCAAGCAAATAATTTTTATTTGTGAGTCTTCCTCTTTCTTCAACCTTTTCTTTTGGATTTGTTTCTAGCTTTAAAGTTATTCTAGATCTGGGGCTTTTTTTGTTGACAAGTTGAGTGACAATAATTCACTTAATAGGAGCTTTGGCAGAGCACAGTAACTAATTCATGTGTTAGTATGTCTGGGTCACTCTGAGTCACTTAGCATGCGGGAAGAGACTCTGCCAACAGGATATTCTCAAGTGAAAAATTCAGTGATTTGTTGGCAAGCTCACAAGACATCTGGGACGTAATGAACTACAGGCTCTATATGAATATGCTTGTCACTCTTGATAAGACAACCTGAAGAGTCTCTCTTCTCTATGTTCAGCTTCTTTTGCTGCAGTGTTCCAGTACATCTTCAGTAGTACTGAGTGGTTGTCTTGTAACTCCTCTTTCCTCTCCCACTTTAGGATTTTTATGCCTTTCCATGCTGGAGTGTTTTTTCTTTTGAATTCTTAAGTTATTAACAATCCCTTTTCTCATCAAGCCTGGCACTGCGGTTTCACCTTTATTAGCTTGTGTGGCTGTACCCTACAGACTTTCTCCCAGCTGCTTCTTACAGCTTAGCAGTTTCCTCTGAAGTGTGAGCCAAGGTTACACAGCTGTGCTGTATCAGAGCTGAGCCCTGGATTCTCAGAACACCAACAGCTGAACTCTTAGAAGGAGGTGGGAAGAGGTTATGGAGTGGGTGGGTTACATAGTACTTAAAGTATTTTCTCCTCAGTGTACGCTCTTAGGAATGTTTGATCTACAAAAAGGTTTTGGTACAGTCAAAATATAGGATTCTGCAAAATCAGATAAGAAACTGTTTTAAAATATAGAGTGGTAATTGATGATGAAGTGTTCACTTTATTTTTTAATTTCCTTAGAAATTCTGTTAATGATTTTGCACTAGTTAAATGTGACGATCTTGGTTTCTGATAGTGAGGGAAAGCTCAATAAAGGATATGTCAAAGGCACACTGTTCTCTTTTCAGTCAATATTGATGTTTGGAAGTTGGCAAAGTACCCAGTCGTGGTTTTAAGTATTCATGATGGAAGTATTGCTGATAAAGTGATTAGGCTGTCAACACAGGATATTTTAAGATGAGCGTACGTCCAGTTCTGTGGAAAGTTAATATACTGTCACACCAACAACTTTCTTGGGGTTCAATTTTGGCAGTTAAGTAGAATCGGAAAATAGAGCTCTTATTGTTTTAATTTTGAGCTTGATCCATAAATTTCTCACATGAAAAATTATATGGAATACAACTTTATAAAAGGCTGCAATACAGTCTGCTTTAGACTAAAAAAACCCAATTATTATCTTAAAAAAGAAGAAAAGCTGGAGGTGGAAGGAGTGAGAAGGAATTGTCATTGTTGATAGCCTCAGCTAATGGAATTGTTAATGAGATTTGCTACACTCTCACAAGTAAAGCAGATAATAAAACTTGCATATCCTGGTTGCTGATCTTGCATATGTATGTGTGTGTGTTATAATCTCACATCTTTTGTTCTTAAACCTTATGAATCTCTATTCAAACCCACTGACTTCTGGCCTGTGTGTAAAGAGCTGTGTACAGGTTCTGAAGCATGTAAATATCTTAACTTTCAGTTTGAATGAGGTAGGTTCCATTGCAAGCTTGCAGGACATTAGGAAAACAAAGAAGTTTTTTAAAACAGAAGTCCAGCAGAGACTGCAAATGGTTTTCTCCCCTAGCCATGAAACTCCTCAGATGCTTCTTTCATGTTACCCTATAAATAGTGTTTCACAGATCAGTTTATGATCAGAAGCACTGTGATTCTTAAGCATTTTCTGTATGCTCTGCCCCAGTATATATTCTGTGTTTCCTGCTCTTCTTGTTTTAAAACTACTTAGCTGGACTGGGAGAGGACTCGGTAGTGTATATTGGAGGGGCCCTGCTAGACCAGGTTGCTGAAAGCTGCATTCAACCTGGCAGTGAACACTCCAGGTGTTCACTGGATCCTCAGCTGGGTAACCTGTTCCAGTGTCTCACCACCCTCACAGGGAAGAATTTTTTCCTAATGTCTGATGTAAACCTCCCCTCTTTCAGCTTAAGCCATTCTCTGTTGTCCTATCACTACATGCCCTTGTCAGAAGTCCCTCTCCAGCTTTCTTAAAGGCCCCCTTTAGAAACTGGAAGCTGCTCTAAGGTCTCCTTGGAGCTTTCTCTTCTCTAGGCTGAACTACAGGTCTCAGCCTGTCCTTGTATGGATGGTGCTCTGGCCACCTGGTCATCTTCTATGATTATACCCATGCTCTAGTGTTTTCCATTATTAGAGTAACGTAATACTGATAAAGTATTCTTTAAGGCAGTATGATTAAAAATGTAGAAACAGTTGTTGGTTTTCTTCCTTCAGAAAGAATGGTTAGAATTCATCTTCTTTAATGATTATTGTTCTTGTTTTTTAGGCTATACTATTGTGCATCCGTTTACACCAGCGGGGAAAAATTCAGAACTGCTTTTGGTATGTGATAAGAAGGATCTGGAAAGTTGGCAGAAGCAAAAGCTGCCACTGAGTATTGTGAATAAATTAAAGGAAACCAGCAGAACAGAAATTAATCATATCAGGTACGTAGGAAATGTGAACAGAAGAAATATCATCTTTTGGGTAGTCTTAGTGACAGTGCTCCTTAGGAGTAAAAACAGAAGTAGTGAGTTGTTCTGCTTTATTTTTAAGATACTATTCTGTAGCATGTGAAGTTGCTAATCTTTTCCAGAATGTTTTGCAGAGCACTTGTTGGAGTGCATAGACCTTCCATTCCTCTTTGGTACAGCTGTGAACTGGTGATGATGTAGAGTTAGAAGAGGTGCTCAGTACTTTGAACTGTCAAGCTCTTCAGCAGGAAATGACTGTATTTATATATAAACACTGCTAGAAAGTGCTAGTTAAGTAACAAAGCACTGAAGTTAGGAAAGACCATAATTAAACATGTTAATTAAGGCTGTATTCAGCCTCATTTTCTGCTGTGCACATGTTACAGTGTAACTTACTTCAGAGATGAGTAAGCATTTTGTTATGAAGTTGAGAAAGAGACTCCACACCCAGAATGACTAATTCTGTTTCCATTATGTTTTAGAACTTCAGAACCAGTACCAGAACACTTTTAGAACTGGTATAGAAACTTGTTACTCCACATCAGCTGCAAAGACACAATAGTAGCTTGTACTCTGTGCACTGATATAAAGCTTTGTTGCTGATGGATTTATTTGGTATTTGCTTAGGAGAGTGAAATTTTGAGTCTGAATTAACTGCTAGGAACAGCCTTGTAACTGGTTCCGTCAGCCAGTCGTAATAATAGATGCTGCTAACATTCCCAAATTCAGTTAACTTAGTAATCTTATTTGAAAATCTACTAGTTTTTTGGAAGTGAAGTTGTTAATTCTTCTGTGCATTAACAGGTTGTCATGTCTAGCCCTGTGTTTTGACCTTATTAAAAAATGCACAGCTCTGTATGAGTCTTTACCGTCATTCCATGAAATCATGCATCCTGTGAGAATTCTTCTTACACAGCATGTGCCAGTGAATGAATATCCTGAAAAATTGCAGGTATGTGTTCCTCAGAATTAAATAATTGATATGTTTGATAAATTCAGTGATTTTCATCTCTGCTTGAAGAAACAAAAACCAAGTATAAGCAGTGAGATTTATTTTTTTTCAAGGGTCAGGCATCTGCCTTTTGTGCTCTTCAACAATCATAGTGATGTTTCTGTGAAAAAACAGAAGAGCAGAGAATCATGGCATCACAGAATGGTTTGGGTTGGAAAGGACCTTAAGATCATCCAGTTCCAACCCCCTGCCATAGGCAGGGACACCTCACACTGGACCATGTCACCCAAGGCTGTGTCCAGCCTGGCCTTGAACACTGCCAGGGATGGAGCATTCACCACTTCTTTGGGCAACCTGTTCCAATGCCTCACCACCCTCACAGTAAAGAGTTTCTTCTTTATATCTAACCTGAACTTCCCCTGTTTAAGTTTTAACTCATTATCCCTTGTCCTATTGCTACAGTAAAGGTATTTTTTCATTGTCTATCTTGTCTTGCTCCTCTAATTGAAGAGAACAGCACTTGGCTTGTAATAAAAGTAACATTCCATGAGTGACTTAATTTATAAGAACAGTAGTCTGGCCATGCAGTTACCCTTGTACTTTTGTAATGAATCTGTATGATCTTGGTACAGCCAAATAGGTGCATTAAATTGATGAGGTAATGAGAAAACCTAACATAAAGATGCCTGTTCAGCTACCTTGAAACAGGACAGTTGTGTGTCTTCTAGCAATGAGGTTCCAATTTTTAATCTGTCTCTTCTGAATGTATCAGAATTGTCCTCCTCAAGGAGGCATCATGGGTTATCTTAGAGAACATGTAATGCAAATGATGCAAAATGGCATGTATTTTTTGCTATCAAAATAAATAAAATGTAACAATAACTCTAAAAATAACCCTGAAAGGCAGCTGGAGTTAGACTGGCTTTAGTCTTGCTTTCCTTCTCTGGTAAGTAAAACTACCTACAAATGTTATTGTCTGTGATACCATCTTCATAGACTTCCAAAATGTTTAACAATTATCCAGCCCGGGAAGCTTACAGCATTTTAGCGTTAGCAATGTCGTAATGACTAGCAGTGGCTCTACCCTAAAAAAGAACTTATGGGGAGAACATTGCTGTTGATTCAATTTACAGTAGTTTGTCTCTTTGATAAGCTTTTAAAATTGGAATTTGATTTGTATTTTCAGGAATGGTACCACAGTGCTCTGAAAGAGCTGGAGAGCAAAGTAAAACACTACACCCCACTGATATGTGAGAAAAGGAAGCCAGTGCCATTGAAACAGTATACACCTAAAATTATGAAAGTGTAAGTAAAGCAACACTTGGTGCAGAGGGAAGGTGTGTTTAAATGTTAAGAGTTTTGGCAAGCTCGAAGGATTTGGAAAAGAGGACATGAAACAGATAACTGTTTTTTTTTTTTTTCCCCACTAAATTTTTGTGCACAGATCTCAAGGGAATAGCTATTTGGGTGGTAGGGAGGGAAAGAAAAAGGAAGTACACATCCCCGAGTAACTGATCAGACTCTTTCTGTGGAATTCATCTGTAGAGGTCTGAAAAAACTTAAAATATATTGGGAGATTCCAATTTTCTCCAGTCATCTTTCATTTTTCTGCTGTAGCTTTTTTAGTCTCTTCAAAATACAATGTCCATAGGGTGATCGGAGTGTAACTGTTGTGTGCTTGTCCTTTGCGTGATGGTGACGTGCAGTTAGAAGGTCTGGTGAGTGTTTTCCAATATGGTCATTAGGCAGCTCCTTATTTTTGCAAGTTAATACTATAATAGGCAGGAAATAAAATGCTGAGCTAGTATTCATAGAGAAACTCCTTTAAAACATGAGAAAGTTGGATTTGTTAAGGTGTTTTGTGCTCACACATATGTTCTCTTTTCAGTTTGGAGTTTGGAAGAAAGCAGGGAGGAAGCAAGCAGGAGCAAGAAAGAAAGCAGTTGATTCATAAGCACAAACGTGAACTGAAAGGAGCCATTCGTGAGATTCGGAAAGATAACCAGTTTCTGGCTAGAATGCAGCTCTCAGAAATCATGGAGAGGTAATGAAGCCTTTGTTCCAGCACTACTTTGCAGGTTCTTCTGCTCTGTGTTCATTTCTTTCCTGCATGCCAAGACAATAATGATCAACCATACTGAAATAAATATAATCTGACAATCTGGGGAAGACAAACATTTTCAATAGTTATGGTTTGAAGAGTTTTCAACATTGCAGTTTCATTTCTCTAGTTTAAGAATATGTGGATTTTTTTTAAATGTTTTTATTTTAAAGTGTGAGGGAGTGAAATTTATGAGTCGGCGGGCTTTTTAGAATTACACTTGTTTTCCCTAATACAATCTTTCTGAAATATTTTATATGTTGATTGTTTGTTTTGCAGAGATGCAGCTAGAAAAAGAAAAGTGAAAGAACTTCTTGGTAGCCTTTCTACACAGGAAGGTGAATGGAAAGCACTGAAAAGGAAGAAAGGGAAGAATTGATTGGGACTACAGCAGGAAACTGGTTTTACTGCCATGTAAAGTAGCCCAATCCTGTGGCTTTTGAACAGATTTTAATTGCATTCTTTGGATGCATTCCTTTTGAGGAGACAACATCATCAGATTTGTCTGAAAAAGTGAACCTGCATGTTGGAAAAATCTACAGGTTTTCATAAGGAAAATAAAATATCACTTCTGTATGTGGTATACTTCTGTTTATTTTAATAATAGAGAATATTTTGATGAATAATCAGAATTGAGGTGTCTGAGACCAGGTTTTAGTCAAACTTGAATTAAACACACACACAAAGTTGTACAGCAGAAACCTTTTGTTATCTTTTTTAATACTGAACAACTGCAGGCAGCTCTCACAGTGGTATATTTGCAATTTAAGCAGTTACGTTTTAATTCATAGCATTAGGACACCCAATTCATGTATTCAGTGGAGTAATAGAACTGGCTTTCAAGTAGAAGTCCTTTGTTAAAGCTGTAGGTCCATTCATCTCTTCAGAAGGTTTTGAATTGAGCATAGCTCTGGAATTCTTAATATATAATTAAGAATTAATTATCTTATTATTAATCATAAGGTGGTTAACTAGGATTCCTCAGTGTATTCATAGCTGTCTGAAGTGGACAGTGAAATCCTGTCAGTAAATCTGATTTAACAGTTAGGCCTGTTGTTTCAGACTGATTTAAAATGTTTTCTTTGTTCTGTTTGTTTTCAAATGAGACTTGAATGGAACAGAAGCAGGACTAAAACTAGGAGGGGATGAGTTGAAACATTTAAGGCTTTACATTGAAACTAATGACAAAACTATCTTTGAAAGTTAAGTCTTGTTAAATGTTTGTCTATGTATGTTAGGAGAAATGCACTTTATTTGGAGGGCTTTCATTGAATCTTCGTGTGCTAGTAGCAGTGAAAGTAATGTGTGATTATCATCAGCATTTTTTGCTTGCAAAACCAGTTGTATTGAGTGTTAAAATAGGCTGGATACTAAGTGCACATGGGGGAGATACTCATGTCACATAAAAGTTAGTAAGATTGAAGTAAAACTATTCACACGTCTGAAAAGAAATCTATTTTAAGTTAACCATTCCAAAATCAGTAACTTGAATTCCAAAATCTGAAACTTGAAAGGCATCTCAGAAGGTTAGTTATACCTCCTGGTTTATTTCCATTTGACATAGTATGGACTTTTTACTTAAAAAAAACATTAAAAAAAACCCAAACAAAAAAAACCCAAACAAAAAAAAACAAACACAAAACCAAACAAAACTTTTTATACATTCAAGCCAAGAACTTAAGACTGCAATAATGAGGAAGGAGCAACTTCCTATTTCATGCTATAAATCAGCACTTTCAGTTCAGGGTTTTAGCCCCAGTATTATTTCTCCTTTGCACAAATAAACTGTCAAAAAAGTATTATTGTTTATTTATCTGACTTTATTTTTCCAATTGCAAGTAGCTTCAGAGGATTTACCCAGCAGGGTATTAAAATCACAGAGAGGCTGACAGCTACCCTTTGATCCTGGGGCAGTGATTTTTTGATACCACTTGCAGCTGCTTGTTATTCCTCAGTAAGGGAGGTAAGAAAAAAATAAGGGGGAGAGACACAAGTAAAATGGGATGATAGTGTTTGAGGGACAAGAGAATGAACAGGAATATTTTGCAATGCTGATGAACAAAGAAAAAAGGACAGGGAAACTTAACATACCTGTTTAGGAATGCCAGACTGAAAATCATGTTTCAAATCATGTGGAATGAAAGTTGCTTCAGGCACTTGTACAAATTGTATTGTCAGTACTTAAAATCAGATCTAATATTATAAGCCTGGTACTAACAGCGATGCATAACATAGAGTATTTAACATGAGTGGGAAAGCAGGACTACCTAGTTTGCCTCGGCTTAATAATCAATATGGTCCAATAGTTTTGCAATTGCCTAACTACCATAGTAGCTACCATAGTAGCTAGGCAGTGGTGATGCTCTCATGTTGTAGAAGGTGGTAGGGAGGTCTGAACATTTGGACTACAAAGGATTTCAACAAGCTTAGAGTCAGCAAACCCCTTCTCATAGAGTTTCTTAAACACAATCATTATTATTCTCTTGTCTCTGTTGCTCTTAAAGGAGAAATTGTTATAACAAGCCTTTTGACACAGCTGTTAGCAATTATAAATCTGTTGTTACTTAGTGAAAAAGAAACCATTCTGTAACTAAATCAAGTCATCAAACATGAGAAAAGGGAAATTACTGTTTTGTATTTAGTTCAGGTAATTACCTGTCAACTCCAGCTGTCCCAGAGAATAGCTATTCTGAATATAAATACTGTAAAGAATAGGGTAACAATAAAACTATTCACCTAGAAATTGCATAAATTACTTTCTTTATGACAGCATGAAAAGCTTCCTTGTTTGTTTGGTTTTCTGGTTGTCAGCTGAAAGCTGGTGTGAATTGTGATATTCTCAGTCATGCCTTGCAGAAGTTATCACCTACCATGGTGTAGCCGTATTCTGTGTAAGCCATCTCTTTTTGGCATCAGTTTCTGCTACACGGAGGTACTGAGGCTGCTCCTGAGCTTGGCAGATGGGGTTTGGTGTGAAGCAGAAACAGCTCTGCTGGGCAGAGGCTGGTGTTTCTGATATGCAGCTTGTTCAGCCATGGGACCTTGCAGGGCTGCTTTCCTCCTAACGTGCTTTCTGGGCATTTGGAAAAGAGAAAAGCTGTGACATAAAACATTTGGCAGCTTTATCATAACTTTGGGACTGTGAGCTGTTACACATTGAAGGGGCCAAAACCTTCCCAGAAGTGGGCTGCTTTTGGTCTCTGTCACCTAAGCTAAATGGGTACGTTCTCAGCCCTAAACGTATTGGCTATGCCATTTGCAGTTAAAATGACTGGTTATTTGTAATGGGTTACTTGAATAAAAACCCAAGACTGACATAAAAAAATCAGTATTAATAAATGTAGTCTAAACCAAAATTTTAAGTTACTATCCTATTTATAAAACCTGCAAGGTTTTGGACTGGTCTTCCACAGGGATAGGGTAGGCAGTGACCTATCTATCTAGTTTTAGAAGTAGTGCAGTGTGTTTACATGCAGGACTGTATGACATGCTTGACTGCAGTAACAGCTCGGCTCAGTGATCTGCAAAAGCTTTAGGGTGGTGGGTTTAACAACAGGAAAAGCCAGATATTTTTGTTTATTCTTTTGTAAATGCATCTGCATTCAGATGGTGCCTGGTCAGTTACACACAGTAATTCAAAGCCAGAAGCATATACCTCCATATATTTTCCAGACATTAAATGGAGCACCTCAAAGCAGAAGTTTGCTTCTGAGTCAGCAGCGATCCTTGCGTAATTGTTTGGTTTTCAGAGTACGTGCCATACCTACCAAATTCCTTTTCTCAGACCAAACTGAGGACATAAAATGCTTGGGTAAACATAAGAGTAGTAGCTCACTATTTGATCTAACTGACATGTTAATCCTGATGTTACGTTAGATAAGCTCCTTGAGAATCCCTGACAGATGTCACTGGTGCGGGACAGATCCTCATCTGAGAGCTAATAACTATAAATCCACACCACCGATGTCATGGCATTACTTTGAAGGGAACCAGAACTCCTTTCAACACCCATATTCCTTTGTTTTGAACACTTTGTTGGCAGATCCTTGCGTATTTAAGACTATAAAGATACGTGTGCTTAACCCACTTGTAACCGTATACCATGTTTTAATGAGGCAGCTTAGACACAAGACATGGCTGGAAAAATGAACAATGCTGGACAGTGCTATCAATATCAAATCTTTCCATGTTCCCTATGCTAAAATAATTAGTTTCAAGGGAGCAGTTTTATTGCATCTTTTGCATCTGCCTGTCTCTGTCAGATTCCAGGAAATACCGATTTATCAAACCTACACCTAACTGCTGCTGAAACGTGGCTACTTAGCAACTAACAAAAGAAGATACCTCTCTTCTGTGAACGGATTTTTCACTGTAGTCTTTAGCGCTAGAAGAAACGCTGGTCGGAGGCACAAGATACCCAGTTAATCTGCTAATACAAGAGGAGCGAGGCTCTGTTGACGAGGCGCGTCCCTCAGCCAGCCGCGAAGCCTCGCTGAGGGGAGCCCGCCCTACGAGGGGATGACGGCGGCAGCCGCAGGGGCTCCCTCCTCGGCGGCGCGGGGCGGCGGCAGCGGCACCATCCCGGCCGGAAGAGGAAGGCCGCCGGTGCGCTGTGGGGAGCTGGGGAGGAGCCGCCACCGCCCGCCCGCAGCATCCCCGAGGGACGGCTCCTTGGCAGGCAGCGGGGAGCCGCCCGCTGACTATTGAGGGCCCGGCCCGCCGAGGAGCGGTAGGTGGCCTGCGGCAGAGAGGGGACAGTGAGCGGGCCGGGACCCGGAGCTGGGCCGGGCACCGCTGTCCTCGGCAGGGCTGCGGGGACCCCGGGGCTCTGACGGGCGGCGGCCGAGGGTGCCTTGTGTGGGTCACAGCGGGTCCTCGCCGCAGACTCCACTGCTCTCCGGGGCCCACTCTCCCACTCGACGGCCCCGCTGCCCTCGGGCTTTGGCTGCTCTGGGAAATTGCTTTTTATTTTATCGTCTTTCTTTTATGATTTTTTGTTCCCAACTGAAACTGGTGCTATTGACCCGCATCAGGACTTTGGTAAGGAGCCGGCGGAGCCTTCTCAAGGTTTAGCAGGTAAAGCCAAGCCTAGGAAACTCCAGAGCGGGGGACAGGGTGGTAGGAAAACACCAGAAGGATGGAACTCTTCTTGCTGGGAGATGACAAATCTCTGTCTGTGTGTTAGGGCAGGGCCAGCTTTGCTGCTGAGCCCTTCCTGAGAGATACAGCATCAAAACCCAGCATCAAACCCAGGTGGTCAAAGGCAGAAGCGATGAGACACATCCTGAAGGGGATGGCTGGGAAGAAGCAGGGTAGAGCCAAGTGAGAATCAGGGACACAAGTGTCCAGACAAACAACTTCCCTAAACTGAAAATCCTCCCCCCTCTTCAAACATGTCTCATAGAAATCAAATGTCATGGTAGGTAGAGGTGAAGTGTTTTGTTTTTGCTGACGGGGTGCCAGGGTCTATAAAATGTTTGGTGGTTTCCTGTCTAGCATAAAATATGGAGAGGTTTGAACAACAAAACTGATGGAGCACAAAGGCAGAAACATGTAGTACCTTGGGATATTGCATAAGGGAAATTTCAACCACATAGCCAAAAGTGGAGCTAAATGAAAGGTCAGTGCTAGCATCAGTAGGTTCAAGCCACACGCTAGCTGAAATGGCCATGAGGGTAAGGTGTAAAGGATGTTTGTTACCCTGTGTCAATAGCCCTGGAATAAAGTTCAGCTTGGTCATACAATTCAGTGGATGAATAAACAAATTGTGAGGAAAAGCGAGATACAATCTGCAACAATGAACCCATCCCTCAACTCTTAGACCTAAGGAGGATTTGACGAAAGGGATGGTTGGGTTTGGCTCCAGAGGCTCTTAAATCAGTTGAGTAAACAAATGATGCTAATTATTTATAGCGGTGATGACCTGCCATTTCATATAAAAGAATCCTGCACATAACAAAGCTGCTCTGGTCACTAGCAGATTTAAGAGCATTATGGCAGGAGTTTAATGAATGGATTGCAAGTGTGTCCCATGTTTACCTCATGATGTTTGAACTTTAATAAGGCTTCAGTGCTAGTAAACAGAATCAACAGTAATGTTGCAATAGTATTTATTACTGAGCATAACAAAGTATTATGATCTTCAATTAGTGTAATACAATGTTAAATGCACAAGTGCATAGGTAATAATTTATATCAAGAATTGCTCAGTGGTTTCCATCCTGAGTCATCAAAGTCAATGGATATTTTGTCATTGATTTGACTTTGTTAGAGGAAATTCTGTCTCATTTTTTACTCTGGTAGTGCTGCTGATGTTCAGGGTTTGGGTTTTTTTGCATTAAAAAGGACTGCAAATTTGATTGTTTTTATGACAGATTCTGTAATGGTTTACAAGTCTGAACTTTGTCGTTTCATAGCTTGTGTATTACTTCTTGATTTTGATACTAGTTGAAACTGAGATTTTTTTTCAGGATATGGGCTGGTTTCTTTGATAAATACTGAATATGATATGGCCTAAATCCTTGTTTAAGACTTTTAAGACAGTTTTGGAGTATTATCAAAAAAAGCCGGTAGTTCGGATATTTCCGACAAATTAAAAATGCTGCCTTAATCATTTGATGGCCAATTTTTTTAATTGTTATTGCTTTAGTCATTTCTAGTATGCACTGAAGGCATAAAAAAACCCCATTAGTTACTTGAATGCAGATACTGAAAACAAGAGTGCCCTTTCTTATTTATTTTACTGTAATGCTGAGTTGAAAACATTTAAGAGAGGTTGTACTAGCATTGCTCACATGTTAACCACCTCTAAATGCTCCTTAATTCTGTGTTTTACTTGGGATGCTCCTATAATAGAGTTTATCTTATTGCCCTCATAGTCTGTTCTTGAGGTGAGCAAATTTGGTGCTGAGCTGATAACCAAGACTAGAGAGATGAGGTTCCTGTTCCCTCTAAAACCAGGTAGCTTAATATAGCCATAGCTTATATTTATTTTTGCAAAGTCTGCAGAAAGTGCAAATGAATTAGCAAGATACTCTTAAGAAAGGCCTGCAAAAAGCTTCCTACTGACTGGTTGTAAATGGAATTTTTTAGAAGCAGAGCACCTGGGAACATGGCCCCACGAGAGAAAGCAACCAGCAACAGCTCCATCAGTGACAAGCAAGAACATAACTCTAGTCGTGTTATTACAATTGTCTTCCTGGCACTCTTCATCGACTTGTTGGGATTTGCTCTCATCTTGCCACTGTTTCCTTCCATCCTTGATTATTACAGCCAGACTGAGGTAAGCAACAGAGAAAGAAAGTCAGCCTGCTGAAAATGTTAGCTATGAGATATTTAGGGAAGGATGGGAGAAAAATCACTTGCCTTGGGGAAATCAAAATAGCTATAGGCAGAATAATAATATCCAGTACTTTAAAATAGTTTCATGGACTGCATTTGTGATCCTAAATGAGACTCTTCCCTCTTTCTTTTTCATTAAAATAAGGGATCTGTTTGGGGGAAAATTCAGGTACTTCTTAGGAGCTAGTCCTTGTAATTACTAGTGCATTTGTGACTTGCACTAATGTTACTGCTGAGACAGAGTAAATGACAATCTGTAATGGATATTCATACCGGGGTTTATCTAAGAACCAAAGAGATGAGAGCTTTAACCCTACTTGAGTATTTCACACACTCACTTGCTTCCACCTCAGCACCATGTTCACTAATGTCTCAACTTCCATTTTTAGCAGGGAGCTGGGTGCTGCTCTGGGAGCACAGGGCAGAAAGTAGTGTTGGTTACTGGCTTTGCAGATGCTGTCAGTTACCATTCTCTGGTGTTATTGGACAAAATGTTGTCATGGGAGAATTTATTTTTGCAGCCCACACCTCCATCTTGCAGCCCCTACCTCCATCTTGCAGCCCCTTTCTAACCGCACTCCCAATGCAGCTGTAGGCTTTGTCTTTCTTACAGCCCTGTCTCTAATCCTAACCATGGGCTCTGATCTCCAGGATTTTCTCCCACTTCCAGTGTATTTCCTATAGAAAAGGCCTTCTCAGGGCCACCTTCTTTTCAAGTCCTCCTCCTCTTTTCAGGAACCATTCTTTTTCACACCTTTCTGGACCTACATGCCCCTGGTTCTCCCAGGCTAAACAGTGTATGTACAGAGGGACACAGTATGTCTCATGTTGCCTTTTTGACTGAAAGATTCAGGACGTGCTACTTTGTTTAGTTCAGGATTTAGCAAGTATGCTTTAGAAAATGATCTGCTGCCTCAGCATTCACAATTTAAGCTATTTTTAGCCTATGACAACTGATCAGTGAGGAAATTTTCCCTGGGAGGAGGAAAAGGGAAGGAATAATCTGACACTGCCTTTCGTTCACTAAGCTCTGATGCTTTCTTTGAAAATAAAACACAGAATCCGTCTTCTTGCTTCTATCTCCCAGTTATCTGTTTTGCAGGATGGATTCTACTTGTTATTGCAACGTGGCGTGGACTGGTTTGCAGTGATGGCTGGGATACCTCCAGAGCGGAAATACAACAGTGTCTTATTTGGAGGTATGGAGATTAAACAAGCTAACAGACCAAAAATAAAAAACAAAGGGAAAATAAAGGGTTATGAGGAATGAGGAAAATGACAAGAAATATAAAAAATGTACTTGCCTGTTATTAGGTTTAGATTTAAATAGCACCGAAAATGTCTCTTACAGTAGGCTATAAATGATTTTTGTTTTCATCACACTGATAGCAACAAAGAGTTGGATAGCCCCATCTCTGTCATTTGGAGACACTTAAAGGCAGGAGGAAGGGGACAACAGGAATGTTAGGAAATGAGACCTCACTTGGAGTATTGTGTGCAGTTCCGGTGTCCTCAACATAAAAGGGACATGGAACTGTTGGAACAAGTCCAAAGGAGGGCCGCGAGGATGATCAGGGGACTGGAGCACCTCCCATATGAAGATAGGCTGAGAAAGTTGGGGCTGTTCAGCCTGGAGAAGGTTGCGTGGAGACCTCATAGCATCCTTCCAGTATCTGAAGGGGGCCTATATGAATGGTGGGAAGGGACTCTTCATGAGGAACTGTAGTGATAGGACAAGGGGTAACGGGTTCAAACTTCAACAGGGGAAGTTTAGACTGGATATGAGGAAGAAATTCTTTACTGTAAGGGTGGTGAGGCACTGGAATGGGTTGCCCAGGGAAGCTGTGAATGCTCCATCGCTGGCGGTGTTCAAGGCTGGGTTGGACAGAGCCTTGGGTGACATGGTTTAGTGGGAGGTGTCCCTGCCCCTGGCAGGGGGGTTGGACCTAGATGATCTTAAGGTCCTTTCCAACCCTAACTATTGTATGATTCTATGAAATTCAGTGAGGACACATCTGAAGTCCTGTCTGTGGGCAAGAGCAGTCCCTTGAAATGATACAGACTGAGCAGAAAGGTTTTGGAGTCTCTATCCTCAGAGGTTGTTAAACTCTGACTGGATGAAACCCTGAACAATCTGGTCTGATCTCACAGCTGACCCTACAAGCAGGCAGTTGGAATAGGTGACCTCCAGAAGTCCCTTTTAACCTGAATTATCCTGTCATCTTGCCAATTTGTTCTACAGCTGCTACAGAAATGTAGGCCTGCAGCTGAGGGTCAGGAGCTTGCTGTGCTAGACCCTGCACAGGCACAGAAATTACTCTCTTCACAATTGATCTATACATGATTGGAGATCAGTCAGTGAGAAACACTGGAAATAGAAGCTTGTGAGTTCAAGTCTCGCCTTCCCCTTGGGCAGCTATAGTGCAGCTTTGCTTCTAAATCTCATTAGTCCTATTGAAAGCAGCAGGGTCCAGATGCATTTGAAGTCACTAGGACACTGGTGTGAGTGAGCTCTGGCATGACTAGTGCAGGAAATCCAGCAGCATGTACATTACACATCAAAGGCTCTTTGGCTCCTTGCTACGTAGACAGTTGTGAGGAAGCTAGGATTTCAGAGTATGTCTGGGTGAATTTTAATTGTTTATAAATTTTCTGTTATACCCAAAGAGACTACTGAGCAGTAACAATACATTCACATTTATTTCTAATAAAACTTTGTGGTTGGGTTTTATTTTTTAGTTTAAAAGCCTTTTGCTTATCTTGCGGGAGGCCTCAGCTCACTAAAAGGAGGGGCACATCTGGGTGTTTTTACAGTGCCAGAAATACACAGAAGAAAACTTGTCTCTCATTAAAATAAACTGCCAGTGTACCAGTCTGTAAGACTTTTTTCTACAGCTTTTTGAGCTATCGTAGGCTATTTTCCATGAGGTGTTCAGTATCAGTATTCTACCTCTCTCAAAACTGATGTGAGCAGAACTTCTGGTCTCTCTCCCCTCTGCCTTTTAAAGCTTTGATAGCTGAATGAACTGAGACAGATAACCCAGATTTTCCTTTAGAGAAAGACAGTGACAGCAAGGCTTTTTATTATGCCTGCTTGTTGAGAGTGTAGTGCAGATTAATAAGTGTATGAACCTAGAAATGGCAAGAGAAAAGAGGAAATAAAGATCACAGAAGCTGGAGGCAGATTTCAAAAGACTCTTGGAGTCTGGAATCACTCCTGCTTCTTAGAGTGCCTCACTAAGAGCCGTCCTTATGCCCTTTCCATGATAAGAAGGAAAGAAAAACTAATTAAATGTGACAGAATCAGGTTTAAACAATCCAAAAAAGAAAATCTTTAAAGCACTGTGACTATTAAAAACTGTGTTATTTCTGCTCTGAGAACAGAAAATGTACATAGTCAGCCAGGAAAGCATTGGAGAATCAGCATTCCATTATAACCAGTGAGTTTCAAACCCCTTCTCACCAATGAAGTAACCAGTGGATCATCCAGTTCATACCTGTTTCTCTGCTCTGTCTGTGTGTCTGCTCTGTCTGTATGTGCCACATCAGTTAATAACAATACCAGATCTGTGTTTTAAAGGCAGCTTAGTTTCAGAGACAAAGCTGTTCTTTGTAGCTGTTGTTTTACATTTAACAGTGTGATGTTAAAGTGGTGTGATAGGTCTAGAACAGGTTGACTGTGTTTGTATTCAAGATGAAGGCAGCAAATCTAATGATGTATGTATTTCTATTTGATTTAGGTCTGATCGGCTCAATCTTTTCCATCCTACAGTTTTTCTCCTCTCCCCTCACTGGCGCTATGTCGGACAGCTTAGGCAGAAGACCTGTCATCTTGATGACAGTGGTATGTGTCACTTGCTGGTTTTAGTCATGCACAATTGAAGGCACTAGGATCTTGTGGTTAACACAAAGGATTGGGAAACGGAATATTCTAGATCTCTTGGTTGTTGACTGCTTTTTGCCAAGTCACTTGGCCATATTTGCAAATCCAAGTGCTTAAGCTGAGTTTTCCAGAACTAGAATTGTACATAGAAAGCACCAAAATACCTGTCTGTCTCTGGGATTTTCCAAAATCCGTTTTGCTTGTTTACAGCAGTATGATTTCAGATGCTCTGTTTAGAAATATTAGACTTAATCCCTGTATATTTTAGCTCCCTGAGTGAGTAATGAGGGTTGATCGCTTGATGACCTGTTTCACAGAGCCTGGGGATTGCTGGTTAGGGAGTGCTATATAGCAGTGTAAGATTTATTTCTTAGGAACATTCTTCAAAACATTTTCTCTGTTACTGGTCAGAATATGGATTTCTAATTACAGAAGCACTGCAGAACAAGTGCATACATACATGGTGGAATTTGGCAGTGAATGATATACAATTCTGCTTATTCTGTATCCTGAAGAGTGAATTCAAAAAGCATGTGTGCTTATGATTGATTATGAAATTTAAGGGCTAGAACTGTGAATTCTTCTTACTTTGAACTCAGAATTCTCTTGACATTGGAAACAAATGGAGGGGGATGTACAAAAGTGGTTTTGTGCCTGGGACTGATTTAGCTCTCTCTGAACTCTTCTGATTTTGTCAGTAATCAAACATCTATACGAAATTTGTTTCTGCTTCTTGTATATCACTGTCCAGGACATAGTGCAGTATCAGTAAACTCAGACATTTCTGTTATGTGGGTTTTGGAGCACCTGTTGAAAACAAACAAATTAAATGTGTAGCTGGGAAATGTGCAGAAATGATACAACTTTGCTCTGCTTTATAAAGAACCTTTTCTTGCTTCTGCAGATAGGTTTGATAACATCATACTCACTATGGGCTGCCTCTAGGACTTTTGGCGTTTTTCTTCTCTCCAGGATCATAGGTGGAATAAGCAAAGGGAATGTCAGCCTCTCCACAGCTATAGTTGCTGACTTGCACTCTCCAAAAGCACGGAGCAAGGGCATGGTGAGTTACATGTTAAGTACATGTTTGGGTTTACTAGGACATTTTTAATTGATTCAGGTGCTCAGAATGTCTTCCTCAGATATGAATGCATTGATCAAGTGGAAACATGACTTCAGATGCTACCTTGCTTCTGAAAAGATGCCATATTGGTCTGCTGGTGAGCTCTCAGACTTGACCTGTCAGTAACTTTTACATACAAGTGAAGCACAGATGCCCTAGAGGTGGAGAAACTACCTGTCTGTTATAAGTGTACCCCTGCTAATAACTTTAATCCTGATTATAAAAGCTTAGAAATTAAAAGATCTTATGGCCCAATTTTGGTAGCTGCAACTCAGTTACAGGACAATCCATTTTTCTCACCTTCCCAAACTGTGGAAGCGCAGCAGTGCTGCACTGCACAGCATGCCTCTGACTTCCCCGGATGGTGCACTGGCTCCAGGATCTGAGCTCAGCGGGTAAAGGCTGTGGCATTTGGCTGACCGAGCAGCAAGCAGTATGAACTGCTGCCTTGGCCTCTTCCAGAAGACAGTGGCCCAGCTGGAAACGCCCTGCAGGCTGCACTTAGACTGTGAATAACCAGTTAGATCTTTTATTTGACAAAAACTTTGGGGACCCAAACTTCTCTTAGCAGCTTGTTACAAGCCACAGTGTGGGATAGCTGCTGCTTAGGAGGGGAAAGCTTTAGGTTTTACAGTGATAACTAATGAATTTTCCAAGCAGTTTATTATAGTCCTGGTGAGCCAAAATACGATTTTATTTGTGTAGCGAGATAGCCAAAGAACATTAGTAAATAAAATGGATCAGGAGCTAATTTTAGGGCCTGAGAGCAAATCACTTACTACAGCATGGCTCGCATCCATGGTTTGTAGCTCTCTTGTTTTCCAAAGCAGAGTAGGCATGTTCATTCTGCTTTCTGGGAGGAGACTAGCATCTGATTGATGCTATTCCCAAATTATGGTGGGCAGTTGCCTGGGAGAATGCTAGCTGGGTGGGCTGGAACAACACTGGAGACTAAGGTGACATGGGAGCATGCCCTGGCCTTGTTTGGTTTAGTACTACAGATATAGTTAAATAGACTCAGGAAAGCTGGAGGATTATGTCCTGGGACAGCACATATTTGGGTCCTGTATATGCAAGTATATATCTTTGAATGTCTCTTAAAAGACAATGAGTCAATAAGCCAGATCCTGCACTGTTTTATTCTTAAGCAGTCTCACTGACCTGCTGGCTCAAATCAGTGCTCTTTTAAGCTCCCATCCACTGTGTACAGATTCTACCTCTTTTCCTATGTGCTGGTTTCATAGTGAGTTAATAAATCCTCCTTAGTACCTTCACTAAACTCAGGTTGCTCTGGGAAGCCTCTCAGCCTGTGTGCTGTATGAGACATAAATTCTTAAATACAGAAATTGCTGAAGCATTTTAGGAACTATAGACATCATTATGGTTTCCAACCATGGTGCTGTCTTCCCTCCTCCAGTTTTATACTACAGAAGTTTATCCTATGGCTGAGCAGTTCCTCAGGTGAGAATCATTATCTCCCTTCCCAACTTCCTTTCAGTTTGGTGTTTGTTCCTGCCACTTTCCCAACTGGACAGAAAAGAGAATTGGTTATTTTGCAAATAACAGGTTTTTCGCACTTAATGCTCTTTGCTGTGCACTCCCTATATCCTCAGGGAGGTTTTGTATCTGGTTGCATTTCTTTAAGGCAAATGCCAGGAAATCCAAACTGTTTTAGAACTGAGCTACCTGAACAAACTGGTGTCTAAAGCTACATGTCTGTGTTCATTGTGTCACTGCAGGCAATGATTGGCGTTGCTTTCTCCCTTGGTTTTACCCTGGGTCCCATGATCGGAGCTTACCTGGCCATGCAGACAGAGAAAGGAGAAGTCTTCTATCTCCGTTCAGCATTGGTGGCGCTCATGTTTGCTGTGGCTGATTTAATTTTCATCTTCTTCCTACTTCCGGAGACACTTCCCAAAGAAAACCGGGTAAATGGACTGTCAATGTGGAGATGTGTGTTTCTGGCAAATACAGCATTTGAGAACTGTGGTAATACTGGAAACAATGAAGGGGCTTAACCAGTGACTCAGGAATTTAGCTTATTCCTGGGAGCAGGATTAAATGTTGGATGGTGTCACAGTTGCTGCATGATGGTCCACATCTCCTAGCTCCTAGTAATATATGAGAAATTCTTAAGAGCTAATGTGACTGCTTAGTTGGTAGTATTGGTGTGTTTAAACTTATCAAAACCTAATGGGAACATGGGAGGGAGAGGGGGAATTTTAAACTGTGATCACAATGACTCTCTGGGGAGGAATTTATGCTTATCATAAGAGTAAATGCATCAGAAACTGGGTTTGCTTTCATTTAGCTGGTTATATAGAAGAAATTCTCTTAACCATTTTCCTGTCATTGCTGGAGTATTTTGAACACTGAAGTAGCAAATGACTGAGCTCTGAGCTGTGCTACCTTCTGCAGATACAAAATACCTACACATGCTAAAATGCAGTGAGTTTGTGTTCGTGGGGCCAAACACTTATTAACTTATAATTTAATATTGTGTGATCAGACACTGTCCCAGATACCTGATTGAAAGCTGCTTGGAACAGTCCATTTGTAGTGTGGGAGAGGCTGAATTCAGCCCTCAGTATCTCGGTGAAACACTTGATTTAAGGCTGTCAGCTGGATTGCAGCTTTCCTGTCATCCCTCATTTCTAAGCAACGATTTGTTCTGGAAACTTCTGTTTACAATGCTTCAACCAGGGCAAAACATTAGACCTTCCCTGAGCATTTTCCAGCAGGTTATGTCCCATGAAATCAATTGCTCATATTATGTTCCCAAGCACTGCAGCTCTTTTATTCTTTTTCTTTTAACACCTCTTCCATGTGTCATCTGTTCCCTTTTCCTATTTGGCTGTTTCTAAACATTTGACATCAAATCCTGTTCTTAGCTAGAGCTGCGCACTGGGGTGTTGATGTAAGGAAGTGCTGTAGAGCGAATCTGTATTCTATAAACAATTCCACTTGTAGAAGGATAAATGGCCTTTTAGGACTGTATGATGACTGTCTCCCCTTTTTATAATCCTCTTGAGAGTTCTTCTGCTAAGCTAGTCTGTGTTAGCCAACAGGACTGAGTTTTGATAAGAAAATGAATGCTCTGTCCCTGCTTTTTGGGCCCTGTCTCTGTGCAGCAGTGGGTATTTCATAGAATCATAGAACAGTTAAGGGCTCATCTCAGATGCAGAATGTCAGTAGAAAATGAAAAGCCTTTTCTTAACTATTTCTATTGAGCACCAATTTGATACTTGTGACTTTTCTTACAGGACAGTGTATTAAAAACAAATACAAAACCATCATAGAACCATAGAATAGTTAGGGTTGGAAAGGACCTTAAGATCATCCAGTTCCAACCCCCCTGCCATGGGCAGGGACACCTCCCGCTAAACCATGTCACCCAGGGCTCTGTCGAGCCTAACCTTGAACACCACCAGGGATGGAGCATTCACAACTTCCCTGGGCAACCCATTCCAGTGCCTCACCACCCTTGCAGTAAAGAACTTCTTCCTTATATCCAATCTGAACTTCCCTGTTTAAATTTGAACCCGTTACCCCTTGTCGTCTCACTACAGTCCCTCATGAAAAGTCCCTCCCCAGCATCCTTATAGGCCCCCTTCAGATACTGGAATGCTGCTATGAGGTCTCCACGCAGCCTTCTCTTCTCCAGGCTGAACAGCCACAGCTTTTTCATCCTATCTTCATATGGGAGGTGCTCCAATCCCCTGATCATCCTCGTGGCCCTCCTTTGGACTTGTTCCAACAGTTCCATGTCCTTTTTATGTTGAGGACACCAGAACTGCACACAATACTCCAAATGAGGTCTCACAAGAGCAGAGTAGAGGGGCAGGATCACCTCCCTCAACCTGCTGGTCACGCTCCTTTTGACGCAGCCCAGGATACGGCTGGATTTCTGGGCTACAAGCACACGCTGCTGGCTCATGTTCATGTTTTCATCAACCAAAACCCCCAAGTCCTTCTTTGCAGGGCTGCTCTGAATCTCTTCTCTGCCCAACCTGTAGCTATGCCTGGGATTGCTCTGACCCAGGTGTAGGACCTTACATTTGTCATGGTTAAACTTCATCAGGTTGGCATCAGCCCACCTCACAAGTGTGTCAAGGTCCCTCTGGATGCCATTCCTTCCCTCCAGCGTATGGTGGACACAGCTTGGTGTCATTGGCAAACTTGCTGAAGGTGCACTCGATCCCACTGTCCATGTCACCGACAAAGATGTTGAACAAGACTGGTCCCAACACCGATCTCTGAGGGACACTGCTCGTTACTGGTCTCCAGCTGGATTTTGAGCCATTGAGCACAACTCTTTGTGTGCGGCCATCCAGCCAGTTCTTTATCCACCAAGTGGTCCACCTATCAAATTGATGTCTCTCCAATTTAGAAACAAGGATGTCATGTGGGACAGTGTCGAATGCTTTGCGGAAGTCCAGGTAGATGACATCAACTGCTCTACCCCTGTCCATCGGTTCCATAGCCCCATCATAAAAGGCCACCAGATTGGTCAGGCAGGATTTCCCCTTAGTGAAGCCATGCTGGCTGTCACCAAGCACCTTGTTGTTTTTCATGTGCCTCAGCATGCCTTCCAGGAGAATCCGCTCCAAGACTTTGCCAGGCACAGAGGTGAGACTGACTGCTCTGTAGTTCCGCGGCTCATCCATTTTCCTCTTCTTGAAAATGGGGGTTATATTCCCCTTTTTCCAGTCATCGGGAACTTCACCTGACTGCCATGATTTTTCAAGTATGATGGGCAGTGACTTAGCAACTTCATTTGCCAGCTCCTTCAGGACCCATGGATGGATTTCATCAGGTCCCATGGACTTGTGCACGTTCAGGTTCTTAAGATGGTCTCGAACCAGTTCCTCTCCTACTGTGGGCTTAAGGTCTTCATTCTCACAGTGCATATAGGTGCCTCTCAGGGTCAGGTCCCAGTCATGCAAAATACACATAGGGTGTTTGATTGCTTATGAGACAATGGGTTTTCTGGCATTGGAGCTTCTTGTGATGGCTATTGGTGTTAGTGCTTTTGTGCATCTCCTTTCAGCCTGCATCTGGGCAGTGGCCCTATGTGATTTATGTGTTGTTGGGCATTTGTCATTTTACTTGTCATTTCACTTACTTATTAGGCTGCTTTGCTCTTTTCTTGGGCAATTTCTCCCACTCTGAGTGGGAGGGGAGCGGTTTGCTTGGCCTGTGGATGACAGAGGAAAGGCAGGTATGTTGGCTGCCTTTCTGGAACTTGGCTGGGCTGAGCTGGAGGAGGTATAGGATTGGATGTTTTGGAAGGACAAAGCTGTAAAAAGAGGGGAAATTATAATGATAACTGGTAGGAGGATGTGCCAGTGGGATCAGACATCTGTTTCCTTGTAATATGCTGTGTTCTCATGATACTCTTTTTTCTCTCAGTCCCCTTTTCACAGGAGAGAAGAAATACTTCACATTCATTCATGTTGGAGTGAACTTATAGAAAGAGGAAGGTGAAAGGGGGACAAGGGGAAAAAGAATGAGTTTTCATACACAGACAAGAGTTTTCATTATCCTTCTCCCCTTGTTTTTAGAACTGATCCACAAGTTTGTCATGTCAAGAGTAACCAGTGAATGTACCTTTCATCTGTCAAAACCGCTGGTCTTACATGAGGTGGCTAAAACAGCTCCTGCTTGGGAGAAGGGACAACTAGAAAGGTCTCTAGTAGGTTCTGTCCCCTTTAAGACCTTTAGAGTTGATACTTAGCTAAACTAGTCATGGGCAAGGCTGCCTAGCTGGAGGGAGGGTCTTACAACTGATAATGTAAGGACTATGTGTAGGGCTGTGGAGCATCACTAGCAGGCTTATGGAAAAACAAGCTTTTTCTCTATGCATACTAAACAGTGTCTGAGGAGTAAGGCTGCAGCTTGGAAAGTGCTGGCTGCATCCTGATTTGGACTGACTCTGAGCCTTCAAGACGTGTTACTTAGTCTCTCTGTGTTAGAAGAAAACAGAGTAAACAGACGCTGAGAAATGTCTGGCTTTCAAGGTGACATGTGGAGTGATCATGAGGTAGAATTGAGCAATTTCTGAGTAATAAATCAGAAGCATAGAAATTAAATGCAAATTAGATATTGCAGATTTTGAACCTGCAAAGAATCTAAGCATCATGCAGCGCAGCTGGTGACATGGACTGAAACTGGCAGTGTATACTTTGCTGTTTGGGGGTGGTGAAATGCTTTTGTCAGGTTTAGGACAATGTTTTCATGATCAGTCAGTGCATGAAGGCACTGGTAGATCACTGCCTCTAGGGCAAATAGAGGAGAAATTGAAAGATTTACATGCACACACATATATTAAAGAATCTAATAAACGTATAAATATGTTTTGTAAGACACAATTTTAAGCATATACGTTATCTGTGATGCAGTGTATATCCTCTGGGCCAAACTAAAATCAGCTTTGGATTACAAAGCAGCTTGGCACCTTGTCTGACATGGGTAATAATTTAAACCAGGTACAACCTGCAGGATTTTTTGTTACTGGCAAATATGCTTGAAGAGAGTTGCTTGCTCCCAGATTCGCTATGCTGTAGTGTAAACACCATCATGCCAGCAAATGAAGGAACTGAGGATTGGTACAGGCCAGCTTCAGGAAATTCTCTTACAGACCTTTTAAAAGCCTGAAGAAACTTCTTCTTGGGAATGTCTGTTTACTCTCTGCAGTGTATGCAGTGGAAAGGGAAATAGATATCCCAGTTTGTTCTATGTACATCAGCAGCTTTCTGGCTTTATACAAAACCAGTCTAGTATATTGAACTGGTTGCTGTTGTTAGACTAATAGGCTCCAGAGTTCTGTGGTCAGATACTCAGAGGCTCTGACTATCAAAACAAGACAGCAGTCATGTTAATACTATATGGAAGGTTCATTTGTTTACAGCTTAATTAAATCCAGTCTATATGAGTCGTCAGGTCATGCAGAGATTAAGTCCCACTGATAAAGTGGCCTTTAAGCTCCGCCACAAAGGGGTAGTAGCTCACTCCCTCCTTATCTGGGAAGAGAAAGAAGCTCATCAGATAAAGTCTGTGCAGTGCTTTGTAGTTGTGAAATACTAAGTGTGATTATTCAGTATTCTTGAGGCTGTCTTATCTCTTCCTGTGGCTGTCATGTAAAGTGACAATCTGAATTCTCCTGCTTTAAAAGGATTTGCTTCCTTTAGAATTTAGGCATTATTTCTTCTTTAGCATATTCTTTAATTTTCTGTGCCTTAGAATAATAAATATAAAAGTTCAGTTCTGTATAGACGAAAGAATAAGCATCTCCTGAGCGCCTGTTGATAAGGAGCAGGGAAGAGTGCCACTAGGTGCAGAATTAGGTTGAGATGTACGAAGTGCAAGCACCAGAAGTGCTACAAAAGACATTTTTCTCTTCAGAAAGCCACACAATGCAGCTGGGTAGAATCGCTGTAGAAATCTCTCTAAAATATCTTTAAAGATTCTCTCTTAAAAATTACATTTTCCTTTTCTTCCCCAGGAGGTGTCACCGGCTGGCTAAAAGAACAGCCAGTACCAAAACAGATTGTTGTTTGATGTGCTACATATACTGTTCTCAGACTTGCAGCACACAAGCAAATCCCCAGCTTCCCATGAGCTTGCAGGCAGATGTGCCACTGTTTTCCAAGTAAATGTTCATTGGACATGAGGGATGAGGCAGTAGGTGAACCAAATAAAGCCACCTTCAGTGCTGTAGAGAATGAGCAGTTTCTGCTTTTTAAGAACCCAGAGAAGAGCCTGTTTTCCATCTTTGGTGAAAGATGCTGTCAGTCTTCTACCATCTAGTTACAGTGCAGGAGCCAGTTCTGTGTTCAGAAAGTCTGGGATGTTATTATATCAAACCCCAATGCCATTTGCCTTGTTTCATCTCAGATTATTTGTGTAGGTGTAGAAGACTGTTACTGTCAATTCCTTGCAGTAGTTATTACATCAGTTTCTTAAACAAACCTCTTTCTCCAATTAGGTCTCTTCTGTGACATCTGGATTTCAGGCAGCAGTTGACTTGCTCAGTCCTTTGGCTTTATTTCGGTTCTCTGCAGTCACCAGAGGAAAGGAATCCCCTTCAGAGGAGAGTAAGTGTTATCTGCCTTTGCCTGCTTCTTTTGTATGTCTTTTTGTATGTGGCAGTGGTTTCTAAGTAAAAACTTTACTCAGACCATTTCAGCAGCAGCATCTGTTCAGTCATTTAAAACCCACCTCCCGAACTTGTGAACAGGGGATTGCAAGTTCCCTTGGACACTGGTCCCATTATTCCCACAAGAAGGCTTTAGAGATCAGTGTTTTGAAGATTTCTAACTTGCTTTTTCTTCAGGCACTGGTTGCAGCATGGGGTAGGCTGCAGTAAGTGAAGTGATTTACAAAGATAGATCAAGGCATGAATAAAGGAGATGTGAGTTTGCTTATTCAAGCTGCAAACCAGGAAACTTCAGACTGGAGTTTTATTTCTCAGATCAGGACCTGGACATGCAGGATTTGAGTTGGCCATTTCTCTATATGGAATTTTGTAAACCATAGAGAATAAATGTTTGCCAGGTACACCAGCTTATCACTGAGTCCTCCTTGCTGCTGCATTTTAGGAGAAAACCTGCTAAACCCTTCACTGGCAGAAAGATAAGGAAGGTAATCTGGTTACAGCCCATTTCTAGCTTAGAAAAAGGGCTACTGTGGTTTAGCCAATATGATCCTGAGAGCAGCATCAAGGTATTAGGTGCAATACAGGCGTTGATTAAAACGGTGAACAAATAAATACCCGTATCAGTGGGAGTGGGAGGCAGAGAGCCTGGATTGGGTGAGTGAGACAGGGTGAACCAGAGAGAGATTAGGCTGTTTGACTGTTTCCCCTCAGAAGAAGGGAGGTAATGGGCAGAAGTCATTTTGGGGTATGTCTTGTCTTGGATATTTAAAATGAGCATCTGAGGTGAGAACTTTTCCCTGTACAGTTGATAAATGTTGCTCTAGTGTTGTTATATTCTCAAGCTGTGCTTGAAAACGCATCACTGTGTTTCTCTCTTTATTTTATCCCTTGGTGTTTTTCCCTTCCTTGTTTGTTTCTTTGTTTAGATCTTCAGAATCTCAAAATCTTGGGCCTGGCTTATTTCCTGTACCTCTTCCTGTTTTCCGGCTTGGAGTACACGCTGAGTTTCCTCACTCACCAGAGATTCCAGTTCAGCAGGTACAGCATTCTTAGAAGATAAATGTTGTATGTTCTGTCTAGGATAGTTTCCAAAATCTGGATTTAAGTTCTCTTATTTTTAAGAAAGGATTTCTGGGGTCAGCAAAAACACTCAGAAAGCAACAACTGCTTCAGTCATACTTGGGCTTTGGGGAAGAATTTATGAAGATACAGGCAAACTGTTTAGCATGAAAGGAAATAACCTACAACTGCTAATGATCAGAAAAAATCAATACACGAAGCTTCTGAAATAGGTACAGCTGGGTTAGTTCCATTGATTATAATTAAACCTGTTCTTTTCTTGCCCAGAAGAGATCTTCAGTATCAGGTCAAATCTTGAAGCTCAAAAAAGGCAAATGATGGGGAGGGATAGCTGTGTGATTATATTTGCTCATCAGAGTTCTGCATTGTATACGGTGCACAGTCATTACATCATAGAGTTTGGTTTCCTTTAGTCAAACACCAGAGAAGAAAGACAACAGAATCCACTAACAGCAGCTCAGCTTGAAATACTTTTCCTGCCAGCTCATCAGAAGATTTCCAGCCAGGAACATGATCTTGCAGCTTGATTCCTTATGTATATCCTTCCATTTGAGTAATTCTCAGGGGTTTGTCTCATTTTCCCCTGTCTGTTTTTCATTACAGTTTGTGGCTTAACTGATGCGTGCTCATCAAGGAAAGGTTTTCTAGTGTGTTAAGCTTCTGCACTGTCCTGTCAGGATAGCCATGTAGTGAGATACACAGCTTGATGCTAACAGTGCAGGCTGTGAAACAAACAAGCTTGTTGCAGAGGTGAGAACTTTTGAGTTTTGTAGATGAGAGGTGAAAGGGAAATCTGAAGAAATATTTTAGGGTAGAGGGAATGATGTTGCAAGCTTTCTGGTGCAGTACATGATCGCCACCATGCCAGTGCCCATATGGTGCCTTGGTGACCTTAATCCAACTCTGCATGAGTGGTGATGATGATTGTGAGAAAGTAAAACACTCACCTTGGAAGCAAACAACTCCTGGGTGCATGGCACAGGATAATCAATGTGCTGGTTCTTTGTGGGCCACCCTAGAAACAGCTAAACTACATCACAACAGTCTAGAGATGATTGCAGCATTTGCCAGCGGATGTCCCATCCCTGTGTAAGGCCTCAGAGGTTTATCTTCTTGCTGTCTGCCTGCCATGGAAACTAATGTCAGCATATTAACTTTGCACTGCTCATGCAAGCACCAAAAAGCATTTTCTCTCTCTTGTTCAGGAAAGGGTCTGCACTGGACCTGTGAATCCCAGGGTGGAATGCTCTGTGCGTGACTCCATGCTCTGTGTTTTTGCTTCCCTTCTAGCATGCAGCAGGGCAAGATGTTTTTCTTTATTGGAATAACAATGGCTGTGATCCAGGGAGGCTATGCTCGCCGAATCAAGCCAGGAAATGAAATCAGAGCTGTAAAAAGGGTAACAAAACCTAATAATGTGTATTTTTCATTCCCCCCACAAATCTGATGTCTTAATTTTTCAGTCTAAATTGTAGTTGCAGGCTGTAACTGTACTTGTGAAATCAAAAGAAGTTTCTGTCTCATTAATCCAGCTAAATGACTTCTCAAGACCCTGGTTATTTGGCACTTCAGTTTAACTGAGCTTTGGAACATTACAGTCCTTTCTTACCATACCAGCTGCAGTGCTATTGAAACTTTGAGTTCTTCATACGTAATTGCAGTAAGGAATGAGAACAGTGTCCGTCTGTGCAGGTAAAATGCTGTGAAGATTAGGCTTTGTTTCAGTGATTTCTCTTGCAGTGCAGACATTGAAACTACTAAAGCTGATCTCTGACTCTATTTCTGGCAAATTGTTTTCAGGGACATCTTCAGTCTGGCTATCTCTGTGCTTGACAGGCTTTTTCACTGGTCGGCAGGGAGAAATAGGTTCTTCTTCCAGTCTTTAATTTGTGATCATCAGTATTGCATGTTACAGTGGCACATACCAACATTCAGACCAAAGTTTCAGTGACATAGGTGTGTGTATCCTTGGCTTGCTTGCCTCTTTCTTCATAGAGATTCTGCTGCTGCTGTGCTGGCATGACAGGGAACAGTTTCCTGCAGTTTATACAGCTGTGGGACAAGTAGACATGTCTTGTCATTTGCACTTGTGCATGGAACTCCACAAAGCAGGTCTCTGAACTTTTGTTGGCTGCTTGGTAATAGGTTTGCTTTAACTGGTAAAGCCCCATCAATTTATTATGCAGTTTTTTGAGGCCGGTGTGATTTTAACACCGGCAGGGTAAAGCAGGTCACCAAACCACACTGCATTCCAGGGAATTGTCTCAGCCTTTCTTAAGTTATTTCTGCTGGTGAAACCATCTCCACCCTGTTCTCTGGCAGGGGTAAGTGACCAGCACGGCACTCACTGTGTCACATAGGAAGTGTTTCCCTGGGAGTGAAAACTCCTGCTGCTCTGTTAGTGCTGCTTCATCCCCTGCAGCAGCTTCCTGTCTGTGCTCTGCCAGCCTGTCACTGCACTGCAGCTCATGCGAACTGTGGGTTGCCCCACTCAGTTTTATACACCTTCCTCTTGCTTGCACTGGGAAGTGTAGTTACCCCCTCATACTGTTCAGTTGGTCTGGGCTGTTCGCTTCTTACAAACACCATGTGCACTGTGCGGGAACTCACTGACCCTGGAGTGCTCCTTCTGTGGATCTCAGTTGCTTTTGTGGGAGTTCCCCCTTTTGCTGAAGTTATTCTGGCAATTCCTATCACATGTGGCCTCCCTTAGCATAGCACGAGATGTTTGGTGGGAGTGCACACACAGCAGATCTTAACTTGCTGCAGAAGCTCTGTATGTAAGGGAGACAGCACAGGGGAGCTGAAGTCCAGGCTCTTGGAGGAGATGAAGAATGTTTCGTTCAGGGTTTGAATTCCAGATGCCATTCCCTGCCCCCAGTTTTTCTTCTTCCTGCAGCAGCATGGACTCTGAAAGCTAAAGATAAAACCAGTTCTGCTGAGGAAAAGCAGGGGAGCTGTGGGCCTGTGGCACACAAGCCTTTTGATCTCTTGTCTAACTCGGGAACTAAAGAGTTAAAACTAGATTTCTGTCCATGAGAGAGAGAACTCTGCAAAAATCATCTTCCCCCTCCGCTGCGGAAAGTTGGTGGTGAGAGAAATGCAGACTGTGGTACAGGGGGCTCGCTCCAGCATGTGGTCTGCAAGCATGGGACACTGACAGACAACAGAGCAGTAAATTACCCTCTTGTGTGTGGCCATCCAGGTGAATTTGAAATGTCTACTTGAGAAGAAAGGGCTTTCTGCTTCTAACTTCAGTGTAGTCCCATCAGCGGAAGAGAACTGGCAGGAGCCCTGGAGTTAGGCTTCAGCAAGCAGGGCTTAAACGTGACTGTGTGACTCATTCCTTTTTGCAGGCTATTATATTGCTGATTCCAGCTTTCCTGTTAATTGGATGGGCTGCAAATGTGGCCATGCTGGGCGCTGGACTGCTGCTGTACTCTTGTGGTGAGCTATTCAAAACACACTGAAAGCTAAGCACAAATAAGTTTTCTTCATCTATTTATTCACCCCATTAAAAACGATGAATTTCTAATTTCAAATCTGAAGTGACAGAAAGTTGACGTTTCTGATTATAAAAGAGTGGAGAAATTGTGTATGGGGTTTTTTTCGTGATACTGTTTGTATCACAGGAAGTTGCCATGGTGATGTTTGGATGCATCCCCAGTGCTCCTGTTGTCCTTTTGACTCACTGGAGAGCTCTTGAGGGTGTTGTCTTCCCCTTTTATCAGACTTAGAAGCAAAGTAACCACTGAACAGCTCAGCTCAGGAAAAGAAGGGAAGACAGCGTGTCTGTGTTTGTGGTGGCTGTTTTATTCCACAGGCAACAGGCTGAGGAGACCTGTGTGCGCTGAAGGTGGAGGTCAGAATGAGGGTGAGGGTGAATCAGCGCTGCCCTGACCACTGTGGCACTGCTCCCCTCTCCTGCACTGCAAACTGCTGGCTCAGGGAGGGAGCAAAACTCTGCCTTGTTTCTGAGAAGTATGGAGTGTTTTCGAAGGTGTTCAAGTATTTACATCAATAATATTCTGCCAATATCTCAGCTGTTATTCAGGGAAGTAAAAGTTGGATTCCCCCACTTCTGCTGAAGTGCCTGTCCGAAAAGAGATCTCAGGTATCCCCAGTGCTGCTGACAGTATAGTAACATAATAGCAGCATTGGGAATAGCTGAAACATTTCCAGATAGGTTAGAAGTTTCAAATATGACCAGCTGCAAAAGTAGAAGACTTCTCTTTTGCAAGATACAGCTTGATTTAAGAGTAGACTGTAAACCACAAAAATGCATCTAGGGACGGTTGCGTGTTTGACAGGTTTCAAAACCTCAGTCTTATCTACAGATTACCTTGATTTTGAAAGCCCAGCAGTGAGGAGGATGAGAGGAGGTGTTCATTTTGTCCATTTGTGCTTTTAAATTAAGAGCCTCATCTTCCTGGGCTCTTTATGTGGGCAGAAGACCCCATCTCCTCCCCAGTTAAGCCAAATAGAAGTGCCTCTGGAGCAACATCTTCTCCCCCTTTCTTCCTCCCTCTGCCCCAGAAGTTAAGGTGCTCGCAGTTAAGGCAGCCTATCCATCATTCCCGCTCCCCTGTTGTCCTTTCCCTCCCAGAAAAGGTTTTTGCTTTGTGTGCTTAAAGCACTTCCTTCTTGGCAGAAAAGGCCCCTATTTCAGTAAGAGGGCAGCGACTGCTGAACAGCTCTTGGCTTTTGTGTCCAAAGATTCTGTAACCTCTTCTTCTTGGACTCAGCTGTCATTTCCAAGACAAGAACGTAGCTTCTTCCACCCAGGAGTACAGTAAAGCTGCACGCACTGGGGACTGTGATTCTGTGAACAGCCACCTCGCTGTCACTTGAAATAGGAGCAATTCCCTTTCCCTGCTCCACCTGACAACACTGCAGTGATTTGGAAAACTACCAGTGCTCTGATGTGACCTATCCACCCCGTTCCTGTGGGCTCACGGAGTGAGAGGCACTGATGTGAACCATCTGCTCTGAGCACGCCTGGCTCCGGGCTCTCTGTCCAGGCTGGCTTTGAGGGTGTTTTCATTATTGAACTGGAATTAAACCCGATGATCCATTGTTGGCGCAGCGCCCCAGAGCGCAGCATATTTCTGTGCAGCAGTACGAGTTTGGGCTGTGTGTTTGTCACTTGTGCTGGTTTTGAGCTCTGCTGTTCACCAACTGTCTCTTTTGTGGACTTTTCCAGCTGCAGCCATCGTTATCCCGTGTTTGTCAGCAGTGGTGTCAGGCTATGGTGAGTGTCTTTCCTGCTTTGAGCAGCAGCCCTTGGCCACATAGCTGACCTTTGTGGAGCCTTGGCTGAGGTACAGAACTGACCTCAGGTTCAGTGGTGCATCAACAAGAATACTCAATGGCATAGGTCCACCTCAGATCCACGTGTTGGATCAGTGGCTCTGCTGCTGCTTGGCTCTGTAAGGGCCCTCTTTCCACCCAGATGCACTCACAAGGACAGCAGCAATGCTGAGCGTTACAGTGAGCTGCTGTTCCACATTGTATGTGTGTAACCCTGAAGCGATAACCACCTGGCAGGAGTGAGGCTGAAGTCTAGAGAAGAGCTTGTGCTCTGCCCCACTTCACTTCAGCAGTGATCCATGACCGCGGCCATCCTCTGATGGCACTGGGCCATGCTGAAGGGAGGCAGAACCCTGTGTCTCACTGGAGGTGCTACAGCCTTCAGCACCTCTTCTGTGAACATCCTTCAGGGACGGGGAGCTGCGTGGGGCTGCCAGGGATAGGAGGAGGATAGTCTGACCCTGGGAAACTCAGGAACATCCCACAGGGGAGCATAGGAAACCCCAAACTGCCCTGTACCTGTTTCTGCAGCTGGCAGCACTCCATGGTGGACAGGTTCAGAGCTGATGAACAGGAGCCATCTGGTCAGTGGCTGTCAGCACCACATTATATGTGTTGTACTGCATAACACAGCTTGTTCCAATGATGGGGAAACATGAAACAACCTTATTTCTAGTTAGAAGCAAAAAGATGAGGAAGCACACGCAAGGAATTAATATAATGGGCAAAGGCCACAACGAGGACTGAGAGAGGGAACGGCCTGGGTTCTCTGAAAGAGACACCAGCCATCACTGCCTGCAGTAAAGCCGTTTCTTCCCAATTCCTTAGAAAAGACCTTCTCAGGAACCTTCGGAGTTGTTCTGGGCTGGCAGCGCTGGTTGCTATGTAACCTGGTAAAGCAGCTCTCGCTGTGGTGCTGCCTGCAGATGACACCATCCTTTCTTTAGCTCTGCCTCAGCTGGTTGCCAGCACTGCAGTGCTTGCTGAGGTGGCTTTGCCCATGGATGTCACTTGTGCATTGGTCTGATTTAACTTGCGTCCATGCTTCTGTGTGCATCACACCTGTGCCTCCTCAGCAAACCTGGTACAACGTAAAGATTGTTCCTGTTGGGTTTTGGGGGTGTGGTGAGGAGAACGCAGTACATGTCCCTGACCAAGCCCTCTTGACAAGCCCTGCTGGTTTTCCATGAAGCAGCCATGTTTATTTGTCCTGGTGGAGGGGAAGTGAATGCAGACTGGGCAGCGAGTGTGGAATGAAAGGAAGGGGAGATGCCTGTGGGAAGCACCTCCAAGGGAATGAGGCTCCCAGAGCTAGAGCAGAGCCCTGCCCCAGCAGCCCCCCGCACCAACCCCTCTCTGCTTGCACAGGCTCTGCCAGCCAGAAGGGGCGAGTGATGGGGATCCTGCGGAGCCTGGGCGCCCTGGCCAGAGCCCTGGGACCGATCCTGTCAGCTACTGGTGAGTGTGGCCTCCTGCTCCTTCCTCCTCTGCCAACACCCAGCACTGCTGGGGCTGAAGGGAAAGGGGAGACCCATAAAGTTGTCTTTGCAGAAGCAGCCCTAAAGCATCTGTAACCTATAAACTGAAGAGTCCCCAGCGCTCAGGGCATGCACAGTGCCTTCTGGCCCTGGCTAAGGACAAAGGAGGCTGTGCCTGAGGAGCACTGGTACCCTCTAAGGGGGTTCAGCCCCCTCAGGCTGTTACAGGGACAGAGTAAGGGGAAGCAGCCAGGCAGCACATCAAAGCTGGAACTCAGACCTAACGTTAAGTCTGAGCAAACCCAGAATGTTTCCTGGCTGCATCCATGTGCCAAGCATCCAGCTCGCTCTGGCCCACTGAACCACTGCCCCACATGGCAGCCAGCGTGCCTGTGTAGGACAGCTTTCCAAGAGGGAGAGCCTGACTGGGCCTTATAGCAACGCTGCTCCTGAATGCAAGTTGCGGAAAACAGCAGCTCCAGTTGACACAGGTGCAGAGACTAACAAGGCAAATCTGCTTCCTTTGCAGTTTACTGGCTGGCAGGGGCTGAGGTTTGCTTCACCCTCTGTGGTGCTTTCTTCCTCGTCCCCTTCGCTTTACTTGGTTCTGTAAAAGAGCCGCTGAAGGACGAGTAGGAAGGAACCAAAGAACTATCACCAGCTTCCCAGGACCGCTCCTCAACCTGACTGTCAGCACCCAACTTGCTGTTCAAAGAGGAAGAGGAGGACTCTGATCTTCTGAAAGGGGCTACTCCATAACCACTCTCAGCAACAACAGACTTCAGTTCTCCTGCAGCCGCCAAGCTCCGTGTCTCAGATGCCCCCCCAGCCAGCTTGGCCGGTTTCACAAATAGAAGAACCACCACTGAACACTCCCAAACCCATGGAGTAAAGCACTGAGCCCATCAGCCACACACGGCTGTCACAGCAGCAGCACAGCACCTGCTACCACAACTCTCTGCCAAGCGCCGGTGAAGCTGCAGTGCCCACTGTGCTCGGCTCTGCTCCTCTCCCAGTCCTCAGCCTCCACTGCCATGGACTGACTGATGTGTGCCTGGCTACCAAAGAACCAGGTATTGCTGCAGCTGGCACCCTAAGGTGCAGGGGGCCTGGTAAGAGCTTGACCGCCCGCCTTAAAACATGAGTCAAACCCAAATCAAGCAGCAGCTGCAGGCTCCCCCGGCCGGACAGAGACTGTTTTTAATACACAATTAAATTGAGAGATGTTTTACATTTCTAATTCTCTGTGATGGTTTCTGCTGACCAAGCAGTGTTCCTTTTGCATTACAAATAAACTCCTCCATCAGACACTGCTCTGCTCAGTGAATCACAGGGAAGACCTTAAAGCCACCTCACCCTGGCAAAGCCCTGTGGGGACCGGAACTCCCTGCAGTGCCAAATACCTCCTGGGGTACCCTCCCTCCGGTGGGGCCACCCGGGTGCTGCCCCAGGATGAGTGGGGAAGGAGCCCGCACCCAGTGGGAATACGTTAAAGCAACCCTTAATCACAACACATTGGTCACTGAAAGAAAAAGGGACAAAGTAAACCCGACAGGCTACAGCTGTAGAATAAAACTGCACAACGGTTTGAAAGCAGAGCACAAAGGTTTTAAGACTTTTATTTGTGAGTAGAATTTAATGATACAAGAGAAAGAAAAATACAGGACTTTATTCTACCCCGATGTGTGTAACCATAGCATACATGACTACATTTCATACTGTAATACAAAGAATTAAAAGAACAAACTACAAAATTAGAAATTAAAGAGTCATTGCATACGTGGTCGAGAGGAATGGAGGGACTCCATTAAAGAACTGAAACATACAGCAATTAGTCACTGGATTAGGACCCTGCGCTAGAACACGATTCAACAAGGTGAGCCACTGCGCTCTTTGAGTGGGCAGAGGGAACACGAGGTTCAAGCACATGTGAAGCTGCTGCAGCCCTGGGCAGTCACCTGCCTTGCTTTGGCACCGACCCCACTTCCAAGTCTCTTTCCACACCCAAAGCTCCCCTTTCCCCTTCCATCTCCCAGGCTGAGCTGTGCCCCTGCTCTGCCGCTCTCCACTGCGGCAGTGTAAGGCATTAGTTTGCTGCTACTTTACCAACTGCAACGTTTACTATTGTTCTAAGATGTGACAGCCACATCCTGTTTCCTACAGCCGCTTGCCGTGAGTCAGTGCGTTCCCCTCTCTTCGCAGGGCTCTCAGCGTTTGCTGCTGCTGAACCAGAAACACTGACGTGAGGAACCAAATGGGTTCCGGCCCTCCCTACCCCACCTGGCACTACTGTTAGGATGGGTGACAGACAGAAGCATGGCAGTGACTGGGAAATAGTGAATTCAGTGGCAAAAAGTGATTTTCTTTACCATGCTACACATTAAACAAACATTTATAGCAAACTGTGAAAATACACCTCTTAAGGTTACTTGGAGTTTCTGTACTTCACTGCTGGCAACAAAAATAAAATATTAAAGAAACACCAGGTTTTGTAAGTGAAAATAATTCATATAAAACAAGGTTACCTATTCAGTGTAACGCATTTACATTGTTATCATGGGAAGAACACACACGAAAGCCCTGCAAGCAGGGTTTATGTGCAGCAGCTCTGCACCCAAACCCTCTGCTAAGGCCCAAACCATCAGCCCAGGCTTCACATCACCACTGCGAAACCTCCCAGACACTTGCAGTACAGTTACTTTTAACCTGCTCTAACAGCGTAATCACCATGCGAGCAATCCATAGGGAGGCAAGACTCAAAGTCACATTTCCCTCAAACTGCATTTGCTAGGAAGTAGGATTGGGCTCTTCAACACACAACTGTGAGCGGAACACACCATGGTTATGTCAGTCCGGGACAGCAAAGATGATTTCAGGAGCCAGTTAGAAAATGAAGTGAAAAACACCTTTGTTTTGTTACAATGGTGAGAGGGGAGAGAGAGGAAGGAATGGATTAGCCTCAAAGCTTGACTAGAACAGGGTTTGTGAGCATGTACTCACATGTCAGTTCAAGAACACCTCCCCTCGAGAGCGTCACTGCAATAGCATCTGCACAAGTCAGCATTTAAAAGGAAACTTACTTGTGACTTGGAACAGAACATGGGAGAAGAACGCTCCTTGGTGTAAGCCATGTGTGGTTTATTTTTAATTGTGAACAGCTCTCTTTATTCTTTTGTAAGCAGCGCAGGCTTTAAATCAAAAACAGCGGTTTGATGCCTTCCGCATGGAAGTCATTCACATTTGATTCCAAATTCGGGATCAGATCTGCGGTAGCTGCTGCAAACACAGGATTAGCACCTTTTTGGCCATTAGTTTCTGGTTATAACCTCAAACAATCAAGCCATAACTCGAGGGGCTGGTTGGGTTACTTGTTGCATTCATTTACATAAGTACGACAAAACACTCGGTACGATCTGGTACATTCTAGTGGTTAATGGAGTTGGGAATATGACAGTGTTTCTGCAGTGTGTTTGGCCTTTAGGAGTCACTCTTCTTTTTGCTCTTCTTCAGGAAGGAAGGAGTGCGAAACTTCTTTTTCTTTTTTGACGGGGACTTCCCTGGAGATTCATCACTACCTGCATCGGCTGCCGGCCCCTCCTCCGTGGTTGGTGTCACTGGCTCTTCAGCAGGTTGAGGCTGGGGCTCCTTGGTTTCCACTGCAGGTGATTCCGTTTGGCTTTTGGGCACATCTTCCTCACACCTCCCTTCCTCCTTCCCTAAGGGAGGGAAGCTGAGTGCTTCTGAAGGCTCATCAGGGGTGAGATCTGGGAGGGTTTGCTTGAAAGTTGCAGCGTCACTGTCATCTTTGTAAGTCTGGTCCTGCTGTCTCTCTGGTGGAGGGACAGACAACGACACAGTTTTAGCTAAGTGTCGCTGAACACAGAAGCGAAGTGAGTTGATGGTGAATGCGCTCTATAAAAAACCTACGGTATTTACTTTGCAGAAAAGCCTTTGTAATAGGGTCTGGTCTCGTTTCGCTTTGCACACAGAGGTACAAACAAGATACTCAAATGTTCTCTTTGTCTTTAAGCTTTTGACCACAGAACAGATAAAGCCAACTTCTATCACAGGGATGTAAACCAGCAAGAAAGTGACTGTTTCAGCTCCGTCATGTTTTACATGTAACGTACAGGAGGTTTTAGGGCAGCAAGCAGGAGCTGAACCTGTTCTCCTGGCACTGAGGAAATTCATCATGAAATTCCGAATCTCAATTCTTTTTTCTTTTGATGGAATAAAACTAATTGCCGGCTTGCAGCGATCAATACAAACAAATCCACTCATTTCTGAAGAGCTGGCTTGCCAATTTGTAATCAAAATGCTTGGATTTTTATAACATTGTCCCGTGAGACCTAACAACTGCTGCTTCACAATATGATCTCCTATCACAAAGGCTCCACTTGTTTTGCAAGATATGAGTATATATTATGGATACCTACAAGTTAAATCCATGGGGTTTATCAAACTAAATGAGCTCAGCAGGTTATGCAATAACAGCTTTCATATGTGATGTCTAACAGCAAAACTCACCCCTGTAAAGGAACATCAAAAACCTGGTGCCAACTTCATGTCCAAAGGTGAACTTCACCACAACTCCCTCAACTGTAACACTTCCCTCCTTCACCACTACACTTTAGAGACGTTCTGTTTACAGCTCCTCTTTGTACACAACACGTTTAACAACCTGCAGTTTTTAAGGCTCCCTGCAATGCTCGTCACTGCGCTGGAACCAAGAAGGATCTCGTCAGCTGTGTCAAACATACCCCCACTGATGTTACGTAAGGAGGAATTCAGAACAAAATCCAGGCCATGCTCATTGTAAGGCACAAAAGGCAACTATTTTTTCCCCCCCTTTAAAAATCTTGTTCATTTTAATTTGAAAAGGCTGAAGGCTTTCATAAGAATTTACAGAAAATAGTTGATACTTTCCCATTTTTCCTATGGAAATGACAACGAGTGTTCTTTTTATTTCTGCCAGATGGGAGTAGAGGATTACTAATGTAGTTTAGAGGCCCTGTTCTGTGAATACCTGCTAGAAACCAACATGTTTTGCCTAGAGACCATGAGCTTCTAATAGGTTAAATCAACAGCACACACTAGTATTCAGTGCCAAACACTCGGAATGCAAGAGTTAGCAGTTTAAAAGTTAAAGTGCAGGCAGGGCTTAAAACAGAGGAAGAAGAGAAAAAGCCATTATGTACATTGCAAGCTGCCCCCTGAACTCTGGTTTAACCCGAGTCCGTTTGTGATGCACAAACCTGTAAGAAGCACCACCTACAATTCGCTCTTTTGGGATCTCATTTTACTTCTCAGCAATTAACTGAAAGCCTTGTGGATGTCTTCTCCCTATGACCCAGACACAGGATGCCTGGGAATGGCTCAAAGCTGTGCCAGGGGAATTTAGGCTGGATTTGAGGAAACACTTTTTTACTGAGAGGGTGGTCAAACCCTGGAGGAGACTCCCTAGAGAGGTGGTTGATGCCTCCAGCCTGTCAGTTTAGGAGGCATTAGGACAACACGCTGTAACTTTAGGTCAGCCCTGTCATGGTCAGGCAGTTGGACCAGATTACTGTTACTGGTCCCTTCCAACTGAAATAGTCTTTTCTATTCATTAGCTGGCCCAATCTTTACAGAGCAGGCACCATATTACACCGCCAATTTCATCTTTTTAAAATAAAAGAAAGTTTTAAACTAAATTTTAAAAAAGAGATTAGAAATTCTTGAAGTGAAAGAATAGGAAGCTACAGGCATTTGCCAGACATCCGAGTTCTACTTGATGGATTTCAGTCATGGAACTAGGAAGGTTTAAGAATGCATCTTGCTGCAGAACCTATTTACAATGTAAGAACTCAGCAGTACCTCAAAACTTCTGAAGCTTTTTAGAATACTCATGCCTAGAGCCATGCTCCTGCATTCTATATACTGTGACATAAGAGTTTGAAAAGTAACATTAATACTGGCGAGTGTTTACAATTCACATTATTTATGAAGAATAAAGGTTTATGGTTTTTTCCAACACAAACATGTGGACAAACATACAAACTAGGCCATAACTGAGTTAACACAAAACAGACTTAAATAGAGGAAAATATGAGGTAAAATGGTTGAGAAGCAGCTCTATACAGAGACCACTGCCATTCAACAGAACTTCTGCCAACCAAAGTCATCATGGGCGTGAACTTCCAGTTACTCTCTATAATGAGCTTTGTATGTTTGTCCTGGAAAACTTACACAACTACAGAGTTTGTGGAGCACGATTCTCAAATTGAAAGAATCTTCAGGTTTTAGAACTTCATTTGTACCACCACAGGTGTCTATGCTGTAGTTTGACTTTTGTAACGACGACAAAACAAGCTGACTTTCAGATATAACAGGACATACAAATGGAGGGGGCCAAACATCCTTATTAGTTCAAAGTATAATCTGAGGTAGCCCTGCAGAGCCAGCTGAAACAGATGTAGAAGTTGCTGCCACAACGTTCTTGCTGTTATTCCTTTGTTGGAATTTGGATTTCTCTACGGGTGACACATGTAACAGTGGAGCAGTTCCATATCCACTCTGTGCAGAAGTGTGCTGGGTAAGTTTCAGTCAATGCCAGTGGTAACACTTTTGCACTGGAATAGATGAGGAACTTTCTTCCATGTCACTACCAGGTCCATACCAGGTTGTACAGGCAGCAGCAAACTGCTGGGGCAGAAACTCCCAGACCTGTTTCAGCTGTATCTGAAAGACAACTTCAGACTATTCCTTTTTAAACTGAAGAACCGGACACACAGACATGGAAACACATAATGTCACTTCCAGTCTCTCGAAGGGGGAGTGCATTTTCACGTAAGATCTGTAACTACCCAGGATTTCATGAAATCAACAACTAAAGACATCAGTGTCTCAACTGAAAGAGCCTGCTTAAGAAAAAAAGAGCAAAACCAACAACCCCTTAGTAAACAAAGATGCAGGAGTGAAGCAAAGCACATAAGCAGGTCAGAGTATGGAATGATACTTACTATGGTAACAGGTACTCTTTAGCATATCCATCTCCTGTTTGTAACGCAGCCACAAGAAGAAAAAAGCACAAGTAGAGAATCTATGCATTCATCACAGCCATTGTGTTAAGTTAAAAGAATGGTTGCAACCATTCTTATCGAAAACAGGATGAGATGAAGTATTGAATGGAAGACTAACAGACAAGTGATATGTCCAATGCACAAGGTAAACGAAACAAGACAAAAATTAGATTACACCTCTTCAAGATTGTTATCTTATCCTTTTTTTGAGAAAACTGTGGACTTTACCAGCCCTGCTCTCATTTTAGTTAAAACTACTACATAGGGTGAGCAAATAATGATATTTAGATTCAAACTGAGTTGGAAAGATATTTACTGAGGTGTAATCCAAGTACAATAATGTTTAAGAAATGTGCAATCAGCGAAGGTGATTTACCAAAGCATCTAGATTTGTGTCTGGTTCACATCAGACACTGCTCATTTTCTAAGAGCCACCCATGTCTCACAGAAAATGTACAAAAGGGTAAATCAGTTGAGAAACACCAAGGGATGACAAGGCAATTCTGAAGAGATGAAAATTTGTCTTTATATTAATGCACACTTCTTTATTATTGTAAACAGAACTCCCAGTACACTCACAGTTTAGTGGAGTATATTTTAGGTAGTATAAAAATAACGTACAAGACAGAGTTTACCTTTATTAGCTACTAGTTCATATATTTTCATGCGTCAGTCACTAGTGATGCAGTTACTGGGTTTCCCTGGCCCCCAAATGAGTAGAACATACCTTCCTCTATTTTAATCGGCGTGCTGGGAGGAGTGCGAGCTGAAGTGGGATCAGGGGGACTTCTCTCTTTCTGTGGCCTGCCATCTTCTGAAGGTTCTGCAGATGTAGAAAGGCAGAGAAAACTTTTCAGCATGTGAGGAAATGAAAGCCTCCTTGTGCTCCACGTGCACAAGATTTGAATATGTTTTCCTGAATCAAAATTCTGCCAGGATATGAAATAATACCAAAGCAAGCAAAAGGAAAACAAGTGATAGCTTGACATTAACAGAACTGTTCAAGTCACAGCTGTGCTCTGTGGTGGTTTTTGTTTTTCCAGAAGGGCATGAACAGTGTAATAGTTTATGAATTGGTTTATCATGCTGTTCTAAAGAAAACTGGTGAGGACAAACCACAAGGAAGATATAAACAAATGGGGGGTGGGAGGGCAAAATGCTTTCAGACCTATGCAAGAGAATGCCCTTTTGCTTACTTTGTATCTCTGAGACTCTGAGTAAACAAATTTGCATCCCCAAAGAAGAGAAGATTGCACAGATAATCAGAGAAACATGCAGTAATTAACTGATTCAAAACAGATTTCCCAGTGGTTTTATGTGTAATTAGAAAGGAAGGTCCCCCTTACTTCAAGGTTTAAACATTAACAGAGTACACCATGTATCAGGAACAATATTAAAACATTCTTCTGTACAGTTCACCTACATAGTTAAAAGTGAAATCAGCCCCACAGATGACAGTCAAAGAGGCTGTTCCTTAGATTGCAAGAACAACTGTACCATATTAATAATACCTGAGGCCTCAGCCAAAAGGACAGGATTGGACCTTAATGCTTTGATCACTGCAGTATGGAATTCCTTACTGGAGGACTTCTGCCCATCTGGCTCTTCTTGGTTAAGATGTGTGATGACTTGCTGCGTGGTCTGACAAGAAACCCATGCAGCAGCAAACTGAGTGTTATCTAAAGATTTAGACAGTGATGATACGTCACAATCCGGTAAAGTCTCTATATCTGGTTCCTTGAAAGGCTTCTGATCTGCCTTTCAAACACAGAGATATTTTTATCTGATCTCTTTTGCTCACTGATGGTTTGATTTCTAAGCAATGTGCTCTGTTCCCCAGGTGGGGTCTGTCTCAGTGACACAGTCTCTCCATATTTTGATATCTTATCTAAGAATGATGTAGCAATGTTACTGAGAGAATAAATGTTACAGCTACACAGGCGTAACAGCAGAATATTCCACCCCACGTGGTCCAATACTGGATTAACTGAACATATGCAATCTATCAAAAGGCAGAAGCCAGGAGGACACACCGCAAGAGAAAAGACACTTCTGGCTCCTGCATCACTCGAATTCAAAACCTAACAACAGATGAGCATCTAAGTATCATCCTTTAACATTATAGAGAAGTAAAGCAGGAGAACCACTTCAGATGCAACAACCATCTCCATAAGTCTACAGTAATTTGCGAAGTCTGTTTTGGGGGGCATGTGCCATTTCCAAGCAGCCATCAGACACAGTTCTGTACCTTCCCCTTTCAACAGATTTCTCAAATCCACAATTTTCAATGAGGTAGACAACTCCAGTTTTGCTGCTGAAAAGCAACACTACTCTCTCACCCTAGACTACATCTGGTGCTAAGGGAAACAAAGTGAACAGTCTGCAATGCTTTGCAGTACCTAAAAAGCTTTTTTGACTGCATTACCTGGCCATCCTAAACACCCATTTTGTCCACTAGGGTAATTTTTAAGAGACGATCGATGCACTTTACAGAGCACTCCATTAACACTCAGATTGCACATTCTATCTCCAACGTGCCTTTAAATTTTTAAGGCACAGTGGGAAAACTGAAGCACACCAAAGTTGAGCACTTAATCCATGGTCTTCACAGGTAACCCACCTTCCAATCAGTAATAAACTCAGTCTACTGCAGAAAAAAAAACACACTCGGAGAAACAAACCTTCTGGTCCCTTCTGCTTTCTCTCTACTTCTTTGCGATACTCTTCCAGTTCTCGATCAGTGAGTTTATTGAAGGGATTTGGTCCTGTTGTGCTCACTATGACTTTGGGTTGATATTCTTTCTCGATTATTGCCTTTGATGCAGTCACCAGTTCTCCCTGGCAAAAGACAATTAAGATACATCTGCAATTGAGCAGTAACTTGCAGAACCCTGAGAAGTACAAGAGCCTACGAAGCAACCAAAACCAAACCAAAAAGATGAACTGAAAAATGTCACATTTATATTCTTTTAAATTTAAAAAAAAAAATAAATAAATAAAACTACTACAGATTTTATAACAAATACAACAATTGACAGCAGGTTAATATAAAGGAGAAAAGAGGTCTTGTTAATTACTCTTACAGACACATCAGTGTTTCCACCAGGGAATATCCACCATTAAGCAGTAAATCGAACAGCAGTCCAACAGCCTAGCTGAATTATGTCTCAAATCACAGAAGCATGACTTTTTTTCCCCACAAAAGCAATGGGACACCAGGCCCAAGTGCCTGGCAGTCTGGGCACAGAATACCTGCAGAAGTTCACAGGACTCAGCTCACAGGTATTTCTGTGGTTGGTTTGGGCTTTTTGTTTGTTTCAGGAGGGCTTTTTTGTTTGTTTGGGTTTTTTTAATAAGGGAAAAGCCATTTCTAGCAGCTATTGCGTAACATCCAACAGATGTTATAGTAAAAAGCCATCTTGTATGTGTTCCGCATCCACCAGGGGTAATAGTTTATTACAAGCAATTTTTAAGTAATAAACTGCCATCTTATACAAGTTAGATATTTACATCTATAACATTTGTCATACAAGCAGGATAAAAAGTTACACAAAGATTAGCAATTCTAAGCACAGTAAGTTGCAATGGACCAAAGCAGCTGCATCAGAGATTTTCTAATGCTAAGGTTTTTAGTTCTTCTTCTCTAAGACTTAAGCCACTGTTTTTTCCTTGTCTCAGATACAGAAGATGTTTGCCTGGATTACTGCTGTATCTTTCAAGTGACTTTCAAATGTCTAAGCATTTGGATTTTTCATTGGATATACAGAACTCTACTGACACTAGTTTGGAAATGACTGATGTGCGATCTGTGCCTCCTGTCATTGTGACACCCGAGTTGCCTTCATTGTTGAAAAGAGGTGTTTTAATTCCATTACCAAATAAGTATGGGGAATTGATTAGCCCATATCACCTACATACTCAAATGTTATTTGTATCAATATTGAAAAGAAAGCATTAGAAAGTTCAAAACACCACCTGAACAAAGAGACAAACATTCCATTCCATGACCATACTCAATGGACAAGCATGAGATCGTCACTGTAAAACTGAGGATGAAATCAGAGCACTGTTTTGGATGCTAAATGCTGCTATGGACAGCAAGGCGACAGACCAGAATTTCCAGATGGAATGAGGATAAGAGCAGTTAAGATATTTCTGAAAGCTCCTCATGAGAGATCTCCAGAAATCTGGCCCAAAGCAATGCAGGAAGGTAAGAACAGCTGGTGATTAGAATCTATGCTGCTCTCCAGGAAGCAAATATCAGCAAGGAGTACTAAAGAACAAACAGCACACCAACAAGCCTTCACTGTAAGATCCTCAAAGGAACTGCAGGAGAGAAATACCTCAACAATTACACATCACCTCCGTTTATCCATTAATTAAGAGGAGCTCATCTCAGAAGCAGAATGTCAGTAGAAAGTGAAAAGCCTTTTCTTAACTATTTCTATTAAGCACCAATTTGATAGTCGTGGCTTTTCTTACAGGACAGTGCATTAAAAACAAATCACAAAACCATCATAGAATCACAGAATAGTTATGGTTGGAAAGGACCTTAAGATCATCCAGTTTCAACCCCCTGCCAGGGGCAGGGACACCTCCCACTAAACAATGTCACCCAAGGCTATGTCCAGCCTGGCCTTGAACACCGCCAGCGATGGAGCATTCACAACTTCCCTGGGTAACCCATTCCAGTGCCTCACCACCCTTACAGTAAAGAACTTCTTCCTTATATCCAATCTAAACTTCCCGCGTTTAAGATTTAACCCGTTACCCCTTGTCCTCTCACTACAGTCCCTCATGAAGAGTCCCTCTCCCGCATCCCTATAGGTCCCCTTCAGATACTGGAAGGATGCTATGAGGTCTCCATGCAGCCTTCTCTTCTCCAGGCTGAACAGCCCCAGCTTTCTCATCCTATCTTCATATGGGAGGTGCTCCAGTCCCGATTATCCTCGTGGCCCTCCTCTGGACTTGTTCCAACAGTTCCACGTCCTTTTTATGTTGAGGACACCAGAACCCTCATACAAATCCTAATTATTCTGTAGAGAACGTAAACACCACCAAAACTAGAGGTCTCAGCTTTTAATGGCAGCAGACAACTGGTGCCCACAGCAGCTCTATTTCCCTCTTTATCTCTGCCCAACCTTCAAACTACACACAGAGTTTTAACTGAAACACAGCAGTAAGTAGGATGGGCTTGTAAAGCACTGATCTCAGGTGGAGTTTCTAAACTTCCCTAGGGTTATGAAGGCCAACAGAAGAACAAGACACACAGGGTACACTGGTACCCCTGGAATGTTTAAGAATCTAACTTGCCTACTGGGTAGAACAATTCTCAAATGAAACAAAATTTTACTCAATACCTATTGATTTAATAGAAACAAAGAGCAAGACACAGAGTTTGCAGAAAGATGATCAATGCACTGGCATCACATGTTCTCCTCCTTACAAATATCTTTGTTAACTACCCAGAATAAGAGCAGCACAGCAAGCTTATCACATTTACTAAATTAAACAAAACCACCAAACCAAACTCAAAGACACAGAAAAACCACACTCACAGGCAATGCAAACAGTATTTGTACTAGCTGAGTATCCCTGACCCAAGGGAAATACTACTGAAAAAGATCACAGGCAACAACAGTAAGGGGATTACATATTACGAAGAAAAAGCACTTGTGTTTTCCAGGCCTTAAAGGCAGAAAAATTACACAAGAGACCAAAAAGGCAAACTTCTGATCTGCTAAAAGGTCTTTCCAGATTAAGACATTCAATTTTGCTCAGTATCAATAATATGGAAGCAGTTCAAAGGCCGCTCTCAAAAACTTTAAGGGTAGAGGGACTGATTCTATGGGGACAATAAATTATACAGTGGTATGTTACTAAGGTCTGCAACATGATTACTCTAAAACACACACAAATCAAAGAAGTAGAGTCACACCACTTCACAGAATAGGCACTGGAGCAGCCTTCCAAGAATTCAAATAAAAAATACATAACACAAAATGAATGGACAGAAGGAAATGAGTATAAAGGACTACAGAGACAGGACATATTTCAGATTGTTAAATGACACTAAAATAGACAGGACTCTTCAGAGCTATCAACCTGCCCATGCCTCTCAGATTCCTATGAGCCTTCAGAAAAAAACCGAGTGAGAAAACTGGTCTGGAGATGCTTCCAGTATTACAGACCCTGCAGAGAGGGAATAAATCCCCATAAAAAAGACTGGCACTCTGTTTCAACACAGGATGACATGCAAAAAACTAATGTTCTAGTGATTTCAACTAGATTATGCTGATAGTAGCTTTATTTTGATGATGATTCTAGTACTATTTTGCTGACTATCTGAAGTTTGATTGCATGTGTAAGCACCTGAATATCAACAGTATTTTCTCCACTGTGAGAAATAATGGATTGCACTCATATGCAGAATGTATTTTCACTCCTGAGAATTTTCTAGGTGCATATTCTCCTACAAAGTTCCAACAACGGGAAAGTCACTTATAGCTAATGATATACAATAGACTTTCATACTAAACTTGGACCTCACGTATCCTACAGCAAACTTCAGATTATCATGTCATTTTGCAACTTCTCCACCAAGTCTTGCCTTCAGAGGAAAAAGGTCACAACGGCTATGAGCTGACCATCAGCAAACAGGCAAGCATTTTATCTTGTTCTCAGGGATAGATGAGCAAAACTAGCACCTTATACATGCCAAGTTTTCTTTCAGACTTCAGGTTCGTAATGGTTTCTAAAGATAACAAACACTTATCACAATCTGGCATTAATCCAGTGCCTTTGTCCAAAAAATCCAAGGTCCTTAAAGTACTATTCATGTAGCAGTTGCCATTAAAACACAGTGCCATCTCTGGGGCAGAACTGAGAGGCTCTTCACGAAGAACACAGCCACGGAATTTCCATTCCAAAGGAAGAGACATGAAACGAGTGATTCCCCTTTTAAATTCTTGAAAATTCATGTGATTTTTTTTTCGTTCAATCAGATTGCAGAATGGTCATTAGTAACGATAACGAACACCCCTCTCATTCAGCCAAGACTGCAGCAGAAGCTTGGTTAACCAAGTCTGTAACAAAAATAAAATCCCATGGTGCACAAGGAGCTTGTGTTGCAACATGGCCAGGACTTCTCAGAACATGGACAAAGCAAGTGACAAGGCAAAATGGAGTATCTACTACTGCAGCCATAGGCACAGAAGACTCAAAGCATTACATGCATACTTTACACAAACAGAATTGTTTTCAGCCCAAATAGTGTGCATTATGTTAACTGAAAACAATATATTTTAAGCATTAATGCAATCAGATGGAACTTTTTACTTTAACTGTAATTGAGCATCAAAGCATTTGTCAGCTGAGAATGTGTAATTATCTGGTACCTGAAAGCTCTTAAATCCTTGATGTACAGGTCTCCTCAAAGTTTCATTCAAAGTCTCATGAGGTTTAAGTGGGTATCCTGAGATCACTTATACTGCTTTTGTTCTACAATACACAACTGACTTCTGACCTAATCTTTCTAAGACATTTCTCTGGTGGGTTCTTTTGTTGTTGTTTGGTTTGTTGGGTTGCTTTGTTTTTGTGGTTGGGGGGTGGTGGTGTTTGGCTGGTTGGTTCTGATATCTGATATTCTGATAAGGGTATGTCAGGCATGATCTAAACCAAGATTTAAAAATCTTTTAGATAAAATACTGGAGCAGAAGAAACAATGATGCTTATTTGCACACTGTGCTTCCATGTTAGATCACCTCTATGACACTCCTTCAAAACCTGGGAGAGAAAGACAGCTAGGGACACTTTGTTTCCCATGCGCAAACTGTTCCTGTTTAGTCGGCATCAAAGGACTGCGCACCCCAACCATATACACCTCTCTCAAATTCATTCTGCATCTAAAGTGTATTACATAAGCACAAGCATGATCACATGTCTGAGAGCCAATCGATTCTGTAAGTGCAGGGCATTCCTCAGCAATATTGTAGATAACAGCAGGAAGTTTTCAGGAAACAAGAGGTTTAGCAATGCAGGATCAAAAGTTGACAGCGTTTGTCAGCATGGCATGCTCTGAACGTGTGGTATCTTTGGAATGACACTGATGTAATCAGGCTGAGATTAACTCAACATTGATCTCAGATTAGAGTAATCCAACACTAACAGCACTCACAAAGAAACCCACTATATGTAAAACCTAATCAGCACCTTAACATTAAGTGTTTCCTTACCAGCTTCTACAGAGAAAGAAAAAGATCAAAATCCATAAAAGATACTTTAACAGGGTAAAGTACCTGCTGGTATATTTGCATATACAGAAACTGGAGATTCATCTACTATTTCTGTTTCTTTTCTAACCGAATCATTAGCTACCAGGGGAAAGGTCAGGGTAAGGAAGAGGTAAAATGAAGGGTGAACAACAGTATTTAGAGCAGTATGACAGGGCAGTACCTTTCTAACAGACAGAGATTTAGCGGGACTAAAGGCCTGCTCTGTGAGATCGAGCCCTTCAATAGATTCCGTACAGTCTGAGAGGGGAGCATCCTGCAACAGTAAATTGAGTAAACAGAGCAAACCGAGCCCAGGCTTTAAAAACATCAACCAAAACCATTATGATGCTTGCTAAAAACATGCAAAGAAACAGCAACTGGCAGATGAAATTGCAAGTGACAATGGATTGACATGCACACAATATGAAACCCAACATGAATAATGCTATGGTCATGATGAGACTTGCCAAACTTTTTGAAGTGTATCAGAAAATACTTATCTGAAGCAGTTAAAACACTCAGATATATAGAGCTTTAAAGTGATTCAGCCATACAGTATAACTGTATAGCTCTAATTCTTACTTTACTTTGAGCTACGATTCATATTTTGTATATCCAGATATAGTTTTTAAGTTTTATTGATGCACAATAGCTTTTTTCCAAACTGCTCTTCAAATAAAATATTATGAAGCATGTTAAAACATACTTAACACACAACACTACTGCCCCATAGTGAGCCTGCTGTGCCCAGTATTTTTAGTACTTCAAGATACATAAACTTGGAAAACAAACAAACAGAAAGTTGTCACAAAGCCCAACAAGTTTGAACAAGAACCTAATCCATAGAAATAAGCTTTCTGAATTTCATGCATTACATTCAGCAAAAAAAACCCCAAGAAGCATCCTCCACAGACATGCTTGGGCTACATGGCTGAAGCCTCTTAAAATTCTGACCCTGAGCACTCTCGCAATGACAATGGTGTTACCTCTAAGACTTACCTTAAAAACAGAAACTCTCTGCCAATTAAAGAATAATTTCACAGTGATATATTAGGTGAAAGCAGAGGATATCATGGATTAACTTTAAGCTAATAGTTTTAGGTATTTTATACTCTCACCTGTACAAGACTTCTGTCCACAACTACCCCAGAAAGAACCTGGGACTGAGGGCCTGCTGTTTTAATATCTTGTAAGTTTTGCTCTCGGATCTGTAAAGGAAAACAGCAGAACACAGTCACATGAACAACAGAGAAAAGTTAACCATATCTTTGTATTTGAAAAGGGGGTGGGTGAAACTGTCAACAGGCTGCAACTAGTGCTGACTGCTATGGTCCTGTCCAGCAAAAAAAGCTGTGCATATAAGCACTTGAAGACAAGTGCTTCAGTTCCTAGTTGCTTCCTCACATTCATCAGAATTTCGTCTTTAAGTACCACAGCAGGTATTGTCCTTTGCTTTTTAGCACTGTCTCACAATAAAACTCTCCAGATCAGGTTTATGAAGAAAAGTGAGGACAGAAGCACAGAGGTCATATTTATACAAGTTTATTGTACCTGACCAGTCTTTTACAGGTTTCTGTCACTAGCCACTAGTCACTGATACTGCACCAGAATATCATGTTCCTGAAGAACTTATTGTAAAACACTGCACAACATTCAACTTTTGCATCTAGGCAAGACAGTCATAAAAGGGCATATACTTTTCTATGCATAAACTGAAACTCTGGAGTAATCAAACACATCTCTTTTGTTGCACCCTGAATACCTCCCAGTTCTTCCCATACAGAAAATGGGAACAGAAACTAGATCTTTAAATCTAGGTATTATTTGTTTAAATTAGATATCCTACAGTGATAAAAGAATTTGTAAGAGCTGACTCAAAATTGATTTCTAAAATACTCTGGTTCCCAGACAAATGAAGAAAAGCATGCAACTGGAAAGATCTCTACTTTACAACTAAAAAGGACATTCAATTAATATAAAAATACATGCATACAAGTATGAAAACACAAGGTATTACTAACACTTGGTATTTCAGGAAGTATGAAGATCCTGCATTATCTGTACTTGTTTCTAGTTTAAGAAAACAATTTGTTTCCAACACCAAGAAGCTGCTGCTTGGCAATTTCACTTGATTTCTCATTTCAATTATTATTTTACAGTACCAAAAGAAGAAAAGCAAAAGCTCTGTCAACCTTATAGAGATTATTTTGGAACAACTCAGTATTCCTGTTGGTACCCTTGTACAGACTTTCCTGTGACATAATGCTAACTCCCATGTTCCATATGGCCATCAGTTAGAAGTAGCAAAACGATCCAGAACAAATTAAGTATTAACAAGATGCCAACGCATATTTTACATTTAAAAAGAAATAAAGTTTAAAACGCCCAATGGATTCAATGCTTTCCTGTGGGTAGGCTGGTGACAAGACCTGAAATTCAAAGACTAGAAAGTTAACTGCTAGCTGATTTCAAAAATATTAACATCCAGTTACAAAGGCCCCAAAATTTCTGCAACAATTACAGCATATTATAATGTAACAAAATATAATATGGAGAAATATTCATAGACTTCTTTGTCGAGGCCACAATTTCAACTGATGAAATCAAAACAGTAAAACAGGTCACTAATGTTAACTATGATATCAAGGAACAGGCTATTTCAGAGGTATCCAGCAACTGGTCTGGCAGTAACGAAACATAAGACAGTGGAAGTCTTCATACAGTAGACAGTAATATCATCTGCTTCCAAGATGATTTCAGAACACTTAGGAATTGTTTCATTAGAAAGAGGCATGACAACATCAGAGCTGTTTTACGGAACCCCCAAAATTTCACTAAAGCAAAGTGAGTTAGTTCATTGCAAGTACACAGCTTAATTTTAGTGATGACAAAAAAAAAAAGTTATTTCACTATTACAAACCTTGTTCCTCATTTCTTGGACCTCCTTTGGATTGGTGTTCAATGGAACAAACAGGTTGGGGACAGCAGAGGTGGCAGTTCTATGTCCATCCTCTTTAGTCCACTGTAACATCAAGAACAGTTGAACAGTCAGAATTGCTGTAATGGCTACAGACACTCAGAGCAGCAAATTCACAGAACAGTTGATCATGCATTATACAAAGCAGAGAACTGAACCAATGATTGCATTTCTCTATTCACTCCTAAAACTACTTCTTCAGTAGTACAAACTGTACCTTCAGATACATTTCTGATTATCAGAAGTATTCTACTAAATCAAGCCAGTAACAAAAACTAGAGAGGCAGTTAACTTGCAAATAACTTCCACCCAAAATGATCCAATTACTTACAGCCATGTGCAATTCAGAGGTGATGGAGACTGAAAGGTTTTTGAGCTGTTTTTCTGTGCACCTGACCACACTGACAATTGCAGTGTTCTGTGTTTCTGAAAACTGCCTACTTCTCACTTTAAAAGAGACTTATCAATACAGGAGTAGGAAAACTCCAATATAGTTACTTATACTTTTTAAGGATATTTTTATCAGGAATTTCACAATGAGTTCATATTTGTTTAAAAAAAGGACACTACTCCTTACCCAAAGAGAAGTACAGCAAGGTCTAACACACAACTTCTAAAACCCTGTTACTGCCATTTTCATTTTCTGCACTGGGTGTTTTTACAAAATAGCACAAGAGAGACAGAGAGATCATTGATTCAATCCTCTGATACCCAACAAACATCAAAGCGAACTTAAAGCATAAGATGACAGAAGTATGAAAAGCAATGTGATGTCACTAACCAGGTTTTAGTGAATGATTCTGTACTGTGAAGCAAGAGTGGGCATCACCAAAGTTTTGCAATAAAACAAGCTACTTCAGCAAAATGTTCTGTTTCCAGCATTAGTTTCTGCACAAATAAATAGCTGTATCAGCACAGCAACCTAAAGGAACAGTTTGGTGATGTCGAATATTTTATAACTCATAGCTCAAAGGGTTACAAAAATATCCCAAACACAAACTTTAAGCGCTTCATGGGCTCTTCATAGAAGCTTGCTTTATTTGATCAGTGCATTTAGTATGGAGCTCTGTTTAATTCAATGCACAGCTAACTCTTTACCTGGATATGTTCATCATATGCGGTGTCCTAATTTCCCATTACTATTGCATAGAAAATGCACCGAACAGTAAAGCAAACCTGTTTATAGAGCAAATGCTATGCGTTTTTTCCTGAGTAACTTCAAGAAACAATAAGATAGCCGGAAACTGTCAAACTTCAAAAAGCAACAGAATTTTAAAATGTTTTGCAACTGTAAAGTAAAAAATGGAATGAACATGGAGCTGTGAAATACTCACTGATGATTATCTTCTCAGATAAAAACTACTCCAGCTTTTTATTAAAGATAGTTTTTAGTCAAAACAGATAAACAACCTCAACATCAACAAGCTACTTTTTCTTCAGGTTAATTACAAGCATTAAAAAGTTGAAATACACAAACCTGTTACACTGTATGAAATTTCCTATTGCTTCAGTATATCATTAAACAAGGCTAGCTTCTGAGCAGGAATTTTGCTTCAATCTGTGACTGATAATTTCAAATATAAAATGCTACCTACTTGGTGAAAAGCACAAACTGAACATACGCATAGCTTTAAGCTTTCTTCCCACCAAGGCAAAACTATAGTTGAGTTTAGTAAAACGTCAATAGTACAAACAATATATGTATATATTAATTTCTTAAACCAAAAAGAACACCATAAAAATACCACAGAGACAGAGATCCTCTGTTTTCTTAGGACTTTCTACATGTTAACACTATATATTTTAGTACACACATTGCCTGAGTAATCATTCCATAGAAGTATTCAGAATATAAAGAACTCTGAGTGTATTCTGAGTTTTGTAGGGGTAAATAAGAGGTGTTCTGGGAAAAAAAATATTTCTTTTTCTTTTCAAGAGTACTAGTTTTACCTTTTTTAAGACTCATCTGTAACCATACTATTACTACACATAGTACCACCACTGAACTACTATAGTTCAGCCTGAAGTCAATTGTTACAAAAGCTTGTATGCGTGCACATACCTGCCTACAGTTTAGATGCTCTTTATATGCCCAAGAAAATATCAAACCCACAGTTACACACCAACAGCTATTGATGTCCGTTTGAAAACATTTGATACTTTTGCTTGTCAATTACCATATTCCTCAGTGCAAAATTTAACTGTAAAGCAGCATTGATAAACAAAAAGAAAAGCACCGGTTGCAGAATCTATCGCTTAGTGCCTGCTGATGGCCTGAGCTGCACTTTAGTCATGCCGCACCCAGCTGGTACTTTAGGAAAGACTTTCCATTTATGGCCATCTACTTACATGCAACACTACATGCAGAAGGCAGCTGGTTGACAGAGGCTTTGGGGTAGACAAAAGAACAGTAAACAGGACAGGAAGAGGAGCTGAGAAACTAGGTAAGAAAAACTGCTTAAGCGGAAAAACAACACAAATACTCTGACATCAATTCTACTTTCATACATCGAGGGCTTCAAATGGCTCACCAGGTAAGTTGGTATATGTAACAGACGGCAGACATTTGATTTATTTTATATATACTTGTACAGAAGTACATCGAACAGTTAGTTTCATTTTTGTTTTAACTGAAAAGCTTTCATGCAGACAGAATTAGTAGTTCCCTAACAGTTGTCCTTAGTTATATCATTTAAATGCAAAACCCATTCAGTCAAAACTATGATTCAATGTGGTCATTAGCAGGAAAAACTAGAGGCTCCAAAGTCTTAAGCAGTTTTAAGCATTAACAAGCAAGACTATTTTTACAGCTCAAATCTAATCAAAACCAAATGAAGTGGTTAGTAAAACAAATTTAGGTTTTTTATAGAAAGGAGAAAAGAATTAGGAGAGTGATCTTTTTCTTCCCAAAGCCTCTGAGTGCCAGCCACCCCAAGTTGCTCTACATCATCTAACTATGAACAGTAAGGTAGGCACAGACCAAGCAGTTGGTAATACAGCTTGGCACGCAGACACCGGACGAGAGAGACTGCAGCAAGGGTTTCACGTGATCGTGTGTAATGTTCGTCCACACCTTAGTCTTCGACTTGGGACTGCTGCCATTCTGCCCTTCTTCAGAAGCATCATCCCCTCGGCCAGAGTTCAGCCACCTTGTCTTCTCTCGCTGCTGTTTCTGAAAACTGTGTCTGAGGGGGGAGCAAATGCCTGATTCGCCATCACTAGTAAAGGAGTAACCTGTGACACTAGCTGGAATCTCAACATCGCTGTACTTTTTAGACTTCTCTCTCAGAGCAGGGCATCGATATGGATAGCCAGTTCTATAACCCTGAAGAAATAGAGCAGCAGGATTAGTTTTCTACATCTCCAAGTTCCTCAACAGATAAAGATATCACTTGAATGAAAATTCAGTTCATCATGAAAACCACTCTACAAAAGCCTTGTCTTTGCCTCCCGTTCACCAGTTACAGCGGACAAAGCCAGATCAAAGGTGGATGATGAGGCAACATTAGCATCCTTTCCAATCTAGTGAACTTCTGAACCACAAATTTAAATGAGTCATCATATTTGGTAGACCCAACTTCAAAAACTTTGCATCAAACTTTTATGAGGAATTTATAGTAGTCCTGAAAAAGCCATTGAGGTCTTTGAGAATCTCATCAAGAGCAATGCTGTGGGGCTGCCTCTTCTCATATTCAGGCAAAAGAACTACCATTTGCGTAACTATGTGCTTGACATATTAAAAAGAGAGAAACAATACGGTACTTAGAACTGCTCATCAAACCACCTTCCCCTTAATGTCTGGATTTTAAAATGAGGGCCTCATGCATAAAAATTCCAGTTCCCTTCAGGATGAAAGCACATATTCAAATAGGTATCATATAATTAATAAGTAATTCTTCCCACCCTGCATTTAATCAATTCACCATCTCCCGCAAGTTACTGGAGAATCTAATTTAGCGCTCTATCTCATCAGCACAGAAAGTATAATCATAAATTTGGCCACTGCAGAAGTCTTAAGAATACTTTTCCCAGGACATTTCTAAACTAAAGTTTTGTAAGCTACACTTCAGGGAAGATTTTACTCTACCACTCAAAACAACGAAGACCACTTGTCATAACTACATCCATGAAAGTGTACATTTCATTTGTTAAATGATCAATCCTGCCTCTCTTTTTGACAGTTCTTCCTGTGGCATATGATTAGACAGCAGGAAGGCAAGCCGAGTTTGAATTTGGAGTGCATGTACTTTGTTGTAATTGCCTATGTATATACTTCTTCAGAAGCTAGTTTTGGGAAAGGGGGAAGCACACTGGTGTTTCCTGGTATTTTTCATTGACTTCTGAAGTAATTATTCAAGTCTCCAGCGCTGGATTTAAATTCACTCTTCTTTGTACTATATTCTAGCTACTCATTTATACTTTTTTTGGTTTGACTGCAATCAAATGTATTGCTTGTTTCCCACAATTCTAAATCAGTAACATAAAAAAGCACCTGTATATGATACAAAATGTAGGGCAGATAGAAATCTCTTCTGTACTCAAACATCTAGAATTCAACAGCTTGTATACAAAGGAAGGCTTCAAATATACTACTTTTATGTCCATATTGTCTCCTCTCCCTCATCTTCTCCACATGTTTTTCTCTTACTTCCTCTGAATTCTATTTTGCTTTGCTTTTTACCTTCCCTAATAAACTAGTCATGTTTTCCCCCGCCTTCTTCCATATTTTGCTCAGCATTTAACATACAAAAAGAACATTTAACAGTTTCTCTAAGATTTTTCCAATAGAAAACTATTTTCAACATGGCACAAAGAAAAACAGTGTGAATAACCTACCTCCCAAAGCACTCCAGTTCTTTATAAATAAAGCTAGTTGTAAAGAAACTTTATCCCTGAGCACATGGACTACTATTTTCTTTGCAGAGTTTCCATGCATTAAAGCACTGCTGAGGCATTATCTTGGCTGCTGCCCCATCTTTTAATTGTCAAAGTGCATCTTGAGTAATTATCTACCATGTAATGTAGTTAACTATCCAATACATTAATTATTTGAAGTCTGTCTTTTGAGCTCTTCTAGGTTCTAGCAGAGCCTCACAAAGTCAAATCATGCTGGACCCTGCACCTGAGAAAACATTAACACTGTTTTACGCATTTCTGGGAGGAGATGGAAACAGAGGGGAGATCACAGACTAAGGAGCAGCAAACACCACAATACTCTGATTTGCAAGTGCCAAGTCACACAAGGATCCCCTCTGATCTCACTGATAACTACCAGATTATGAATACAAAAGTAAACCTGCTATCTGCACAAAGGACATCTGAAGCATTCTGTGATGCTTTTCATGTTGTCTCCTCCTCTGAGGGCCCTTAATTTTGAGGAAAGTTTATACAGCCTGCAGCCTGTTCTATCTCAACTATAGGCAGCCCATTCTTTCCCAGTGTCCCTTATTCACAGAATCATAGAATAGTTAGGGTTGGGAAGGACCTGAAGATTATTGCTGCTTTTAAAATATTTTATACATTATCGTATGAAACAAACAAAAACACCTTACCAGATTATCAAGCATTCGCATAAGAGCTTCAAACTCCTGCTCGCCAATCTGCCATTTCGGATGGGATACAGTACCCTCACCTGCTGGAGACTCAGGGGAACGAGACTTGGCTTTATACTTTCCAGGATCTAGAAGCACTAAATTGTCAGGTCCACCTGCACTGGCCAGGGTACGTACCTTAAAAACAATACAGGCAGCTTTAGGTTTCTTGAGGGGAGAAAAGAACAACTAAAATCCCTCCCAAACTGACATCAGAAAAGCCAGAAGAAATACACTTTTTTTTTAAGCTAAGTAAATTAACACACCTGTATAAAAGTTGTCTTAAGGCTTTGAAAATATAGAGTCATAGAATCATAGAATAGTTAGGGTTGGAAAGGACCTTAAGATCATCCAGTTCCAACCCCCCTGGCCAGGGGCAGGGACACCTCCCACTAAACCACGCCACCCAAGGCTATGTCCAGTCCAGCCTTGAACACCGCCAGCAATGGAGCATTCACAACTCTTAAGACATAAATGCTTTAACAGGCAGTATATGCCAAATCAATGGTTCCAATGCAGCATTTGAAAATTACTCGTTTAACCAGCACTTTGGGTGTCCTTGCATAACAAATTGATTTTACAAATCACCATGTTAGTTTAGATCAAGAATTTAACCAGGTAAAAAGTGCAACTATTAATCTATCTGAAGGTGAATATAGCAGACTGTATTATTATAAAAACATACTAAAATTCTTACTTGAATCTCACAGGCAAGCACTAGATTATGAATATAGTAGAAAGCCTCCTCAACAGTCTCTCCAACTGATACTAAGCCATGGTTTCTGAGAATAAGGACCTAGAGAGACATTGCAAAGAAAGTTAAGAGCAGTAAGGCAAGTACTCTCTTGCTCTTGATTAAAGAACAATCCCCCCTCCCAGCATACCCATCTTTAATTCCAGATGTTAATACTGACCTTGCTTTTAGGCCCCAAATTTTTCTGAATCACCACCTTTTCTTCATCATCCACTAAAATACCATGGTAGTCATGATAGGCTACTTCCCCTAGAGAAAGTGCTTCAGGTGAAATTGGCAAGAGACCACACTTCATTGCAGACACCTGAGAAATATGAAAACAACTAACATAATATCTTGGAACAGAAAAAAAGTTATTATAAGAATTCTATTTAAAAATGTTTTTATATATTAAATATAGGTGTCTGTACAGCCACATACATAGCGGTCTTATACTCTACCCATAAAGCCTCTATTTTTCAACTTTTGGATTGGATAGGGAAGTCACACTGACCCTGGGTCAGATTCAGTATGGCTGCTTTTACATGATGACACCAACATGAAAAGACTCAGGGGAAAAAACCCAAACCAAACCACAAAAAATCCTCAACCAAAATCAACTTCATCCTCCATTCCTTTCACTCCACTCAGCGACTTCTCCTCCCAAAAGAAGGATTTCCATGAAGAACTTTGACACAGGTAATTCCACAGCATTGAGCGTAAAGTTAAGGAGCATTTTAAGACTATAATTCGCAATTTTAACAATCTGATCATTTATCCTTAAAATGGTTGCCCCAGAATGTGATCTTTGAAACACTGTCATCAGATGACTCTCAAAAATTCCAAAGAGGTAAAACTGACTTGTAGCCAGTTGCTCTACTGAGGGGGATTTTAAAAGCTTCAAATATTTAAGAAAACCTTGATAAATTGTGCTTTACAAAACATGCTAAAGCTCTTATGACTCACTGTCAAAGGATATGGTCTTTTGTGGTAAAGAACACATAAATATGAAATACACATTTTCCAACTACAGCACTTTACTGTCTGACCACTCATTTAACAACCAAATAAGGAGGATCTCATTGATTCAAACAGAACCACATATTCGAAGGCAGACTTAAAGGCTTTGTGCCCTTCAAAAAGGAAACAAATCTATGATTAAGGAGGAGCAACCTATTTTCCAGCTGGGTGGGGTGGGGGGTAAACAGGACAGATGACAAACTCAGAAGTGTGCTTACCGCTGCCCCTGCTGGCGTATGAATGTGAACAATGCATTTAACGTCTGGTCGAGCCGCGTAAATTGCAGAGTGCAAAGTAAAACCAGCTTGGTTTACCCCCAAGTTAGTGCTTCCACGATCAACTACATCACCCTGAATATTGATTTTAACCTGGGAATGAAAAGAGTTAATTTCATCAGTGAATCACAACTGTCAAAGTGATTTAATTCAGCATCTACCACTGAAGCTCTTAAACCTGTATTTGTTTTAGTATTTTATTTCAGTAAATGTCAAAATGTGCACAACAAGGCTGCAGGCAGGTGACCAGGGCCCCAGCTTGAGATCAAGCTGCCTGAAGAGGACATGAGAAACTATTGCATATGACACAAGAATCATTGCCTGTAGTAGGTAATGGTGCAAGGAGCGGATAGTTACAGACAGCACTGTGACAAATGGCTGCATTTCAGAGAGTTATGGTGGAGTTTTATAAGAAACTTGCAAACTTTGCAGATGCCTGAAGAGGAATAATAGGACTTTAACATGATCAGAGAAAACGGAGTTTCAGACTGGAGAAGGGAAGAACAACCATATGAGAAATAAAGAGAAAACATGCTGCTGGTCAGCATGCTCAACCGGCTAAGCCGTGTGCCTTCTCACTCTTATAAAATCCTGCGGCTGTTTTCTGTGTTGAACATGCTCTCTACTGTGTAAGTAGTGCGTGTGTGTGCATTTCACTATCTTCAGGCAATCTTAATTCTCAAGGTACTTACATTTCTTGATAGAGAGATACAAGCAGAACACCTTTAAAAAAAACCCCACCAAAACAAAACACAAATCCCCACATAAAACACAAAGAAAATTCCTACAGCATGACCCTCTTCAAGAAATCTTGTAGTAGGGCAGGTCTCCGTCTTCTCCATTCCTTTGCTTACAGCTTTTTCAGTTAAAATTTTACTGATGTTTAAGGTGGAGTTATGTAAGAAAGCCAACTTTACAGATAGCTGATGGGGAGTACTGGGACCTTAAGGTGTCAAGTCTGAAATGTTACCACTCAGTGCACACTTACCTGACCTCTCTGCTTAAGGTTACTTTCCTGAAAGTAGCTGGGTAGAAAGAACAGTGTAAAAGTTCCTGTTTCATTTCAGTGCCAGAGACAGCCAACCATGTTAACTCAAGTTGCCTTCAGCAGCAGTGGAGACTACACTGAAGATAAACACTCACAAAATGCCTCCCACTAGCTAACAGTTAAGGGAGTTATGTCTTCAACTGCCATCATTAGATTTCAAAAATATAATTTATCTACACCCTCAGCTACATCATTAAATGATGGTAACTAAATTAGGCATCTGACACAGTATCTTGAAATTGTAACTGATTTGCACCATTTATGTCTGAAACACACACTGCTTCCCTTGACAAGCCTGACTAACAGCCAGCAGCTTTGGAAGGCATGATTGACTGGCAGTCCAAATGACCTGGCTCCTCTTTACAGCTACATCAACTGGAGAACACCTGGGGGTGAACATGTGCAAGGAGAGACCTCAGCTGTACCTGAATCAGCCATTCAATAAAGCTATTCTAAACATGTAACACAGAGTAAAACATTCTCTAGGATAACATTTCAACAGTGACAGATACACAGACAGAGCAGATTCGGTCACTCATATTTTAAAGCTATGAAAAATATTAATTGCTTACCAGACTGGACGCAGTAACTTCACTGTAGAGAAGTCCAAAAGGTACAATGAGGAAGTGCTCCTGCTCAGAATTTACTCTGGCCTAAGGATAAAACAAGAATAAAAGTTGCTAAAAGTATCTTATTAAAGCATACAAGAAGGCCCAAAACCATGCAAGTTACCTTCACTTCCTGAGCATGGAATGGGCAAGTACACCTGTAACATATGCACTGTGACTTTCATGTATGCTGTAACTGATAATACTGTGAGCAGTACAGCACACTTGCGGGTTCTCTATCATGTATCCTGACCTTCACTTATGTTTTTGCTCTTTTAATTCACACAATCAGGAGTTTCTAATACAAAAAGAATTCTGACTTCACACCATTCACATCTTGGGACGCATCTCTTTCAAATCTGTACAATGAAAAGTACAGGCCAGCCAGACAGTTTAGGTGCCTCTCGATGGAGAATTAAAAGGCTTCAAATGGTTTACTGCACATGTGAGAGAACTCCCTATTTTGCTACAAGTCTACCAAGGGCTTGTGTTTGTGTTTTTTTTTTTTTGTTTTTTTAGTATTTTTATAATTGTATTTGAGTTTTTCATTTCTCCACGATGCAGCTACTTTATGCTCCCTCATGTCTTCTACTATTTGCAACATTAAATACATACACACTTTGACATACTTCTACTGAAGGGAAGAAAATTTCTGAAGAAGTTGATCAGTCATCCAAAAGCTTCTAGTATAAATCTAGCTTCCTTTACAACCAGCTGGTAACATGGTGTAGCCTAAGAGCCTTAAACTGAACCAGTCATAGAACCATAGAATCATAGAATAGTTAGGGTTGGAAAGGACCTTAAGATCATCTAGTTCCAACCCCCCTGCCAGGGGCAGGGACACCTCACACTAAACCATGTCACCCAAGGCTATGTCCAATCCAGCCTTGAACGCCGCCAGCAATGGAGCATTCACAACTTCCCTGGGTAACCCATTCCAGTGCCTCACCACCCTTACAGTAAAGAACTTCTTCCTCATATCCAATCTAAACTTCCCTGTTTAAGTTTGAACCTGTTACCCCTTGTCCTCTCACTACAGTTCCTCATGAAGAGTCCCTCCCCAGCATCCCTATAGGTCCCCCTCAGATACTGGAAGGCTGCTATGAGGTCTCCACGCAGCCTTCTCTTCTCCAGGCTGAACAGCCCCAACTTTCTCAGCCTATCTTCATATGGGAGGTGCTCCAGCCCCCTGATCATCCTCGTGGCCCTCCTCTGGACTTGTTCCAACAGTTCCATGTCCTTTTTATGTTGAGGACACCAGAACTCAGTCAGTTGAAGTTAACCAGTATTTTTATGGATCACCAAAATAGTTCTCCACTGTACAAGTGTAAATGATCCAGAAAATATTTTACTTATTTATGCAAGACAAAGAACAAGTATTACTCTAAACACCCCAAATGTTAACAGGAAAATTCAAATGCAAGACAAACAAGCAGCAAGACTCACAAATCACCTTGCTATAGGTTTAGATCCAATAAACAGCTCATGCTCTCAAGCAAACCAAGACTTGGTGAATGACGTGTGCCTCATGTAAACTGTAATCTCACATTCTGCCTAACCCTGGAGGCACCCAGGTTTACTCTACACATTACTGTGCTTGACATGAAAGCTCTTGATGCTCTGTAATTCTGCTTCTGCATCAGGACTGCAACAGTTTGAACAATTCCACACACAGCAGCTACCTATGACTGACAGAGATCCAGAAAAGCAAAGCTACTCTATCCAACTCCCCGATACGCCCAGATTGGCAAAGCTCTCATATCCTCACAATCCCTTTCTCCTCTAACACAGAGACTTATGGCCCTTACAGAAAACTGTTGTAATTTTTGTCTAACATAAAGAGTGCACTGGCAGCTTTTAACTCGAATGTAATCACCTGGCAGTTAAGAGCACCCACTCACAAAAAACCTGAAAACCTTGTGTCAGCCTCCTGCTCTGCATGAAGTGGTAAGCATTCGCCACATTCCAAAGGAGTGCCTTACTACCGCATTACTAATTAAGGTATGGGTATATGGAAGAAATACCAAAAGAAAGCAAACCTGAGGCATTTCATCCCAATCACATGCCCCTTCCATAACCACTTCCCCAGGCATGTTGCTTTTCATTAGTTACCTTTTTATCTAAATGCATAAACATCCCCAAGGCTGAACTTTATACTGAAAGCCATTTTCACACCCCCTTGCTCAATAATCTTCATACTGCATTAACATCCCTTTTACAAAATCAATTTTCCTGTCACATACGTAAAATCAGGGGTGGCACAGAGTTGTTCACAAGAACCATTACATTGGATATGTTCCCTTACTGAAGGAACCAAAGAACTGCTTTGATCCTAAGCCTACCCATACTATTTATCAGCTTCACCACTTCACAAATAATACACCTTTGTCCTGGGTTCAGCAGTGGCAGTCATTTTTCTCCTTTTTAGTAGCTGGTGCAAGTGCTGTGTTTTTGACTTTCAGCCTGGGAACAGTGCTGATAACATTGATGTTTTTAGTTGCTGCTCAATAATGTTTACTTTGACCAAGGATTTTCTGAGCCTCATCCTCTGCCAGGGAGCAGGGGAAGCCGAGAGGAAGCAGAGACAGGACACCTGACCCAAACTGACCAAAGAGGTATTCCATACCACAGCACGTCATGCCCCATTGTATAAACTGGGGGCAGTTACCTGGAAGGGTTAGATCACTGCTCGGTCGGGCTGGGTGTCAGTCGGCGGGTGGTGAGCTGTTGTATACTCTTCCCCCTGTTATTTCCCTTATCATTATTATTATTGGTGCTAGCAGCAGTGGTTTGTGCTGTACCTTAGTTAGTGGACTGCTCTTATCTCAACTCGTGGGAGTTATATTCTTTCGATTCTCCTCCCCATCCCTCCAGGAGTGGGGGGAGGAAAAGGGAGGGGGAGTGAGTGAGTGGCTGCATGGTTCTGGGTTGCCGGTTGGGCTTAAACCACGACAACCCTGAAATCTCAAAAAGCAATAATAAAAAAATTACCATATTTCAGTCACACTGCAACTAGAACTGAAAATACATAAAGAACAACCTCCACTATGTAGAAAAATACAATTCAGCTCTGTTAGGAAAACAATTGACTGGTTTGCACACCACAGCTGGGACTTTACTCATGGGACTCATGTTGATCATTCTTCTGGCATATAAAACCTCCTTGATTTGACCTCCCTGTCATTATTTTTATGGATGCCAACGATTACTCAGTCACAAGGAAAATTGCTGGCACACTGCATTAAGCTAAGTAGTTCACTCATGTTCAGAAATACTATGGCTTCTTTTTCAAAAAGGTTGGTACCTTGAATTATACAATTCAACTGAACAACTAAAGATATTTTAGTACTTAGCAAGAAAACTAAAACATGACCTTGAAGAATAATACCTACAATTATTCAAAGCATTTAAGATACTAAAAGATTGAGTCTTTCAGGACTTTCATCATAAGAACTTTCATGTACACTCTCTTAAGACTCTATTCAGGCTATGGTAACTGACATCCAAGATTTCCAGTTCTTATTCCTAAGATGCAGTGACAAATCTCTTCACTATTATACTGCTTTCAATACCACTTTGCTCGTCTTCCACACAAAGACAAAATGACAGCTGGGGGAGGAAAGTAATTCTCTTGTAGGTTAAAACAATTGGTTTAGTTATATGTCGATTCAATACTCACTGTTATATGATTGTAAATAAGCTGAGACCAGCCAAAGAGATCTGCTAATCTGTAAAAAGCTGCCAATTTACATCGTAACAACTTCTCCCCTTTTTCATAGGCAATGGAATCTGATCCTCTCAGATCATTCACTGGTGTCACCATGCCAAGACCTGAAAAGGAGAAGGGGTACAAAAAAGCACAAGAAGAGGTTGCATTCAACATTATTTAAAACCTAAAACCATGCACCACTATTACAGTGGTTGTTCTTACTAGATTACATCAAAATATTAACCTAAGAAATGGACAGCAAACTTTACTTACTATAATGTCAATTTCTATTACATAAATGTAATGACAGTCTCAGACAAGGTCATTTATGTTTGGTAGACTCAGCATTTGTTTCTTTCCTTCCTTAGTATTGATTAGTGCTAAGGTAACAGTACATTCCTTAGCAAAATATTTTTCTCTTTAAAGCTAACTATTGTCTGCTAAATCCAACTTTATTGTTAACAGAAAAATGTAAGCCCAGATATTCTACTTTGAGATACATGATTCAGTATTCCCAAAAAGGAGAATTATACATCTAAAAAGATACACACAGATTCATTTAATTAGGCACAATTAAGTACAAGCTAGAGAGAAGAGGATTATGGTAAATAATTAAAAATACTATAGTTCTAGTTACAGTGCAATCAGAAATGTGGTTAAAAGTAACTGTGATAAAGCAGAACCAGGCCATGTTGCAGTCTGAACAGATTTATTTTGGAGCATGGCAAGGATTTATACCATCTTAACACAAAACCTGTGCGTACATGCATTCACATTCTGGGTTGTTTTCTTTCATGTTTTGCTTGTTGATGTTTCTTATCTAGAGCCTCACTTCACAAGAGAAAGCTGCAAACAGCACTTCAATGGCAAAAATAATTAGTTTCTAAAGACTTTCACTGTCACTAGACTACTAATGAGTGCTTTATTTTCCTGCAGACAACCTATCTGCTAAATATCAGCAATGTATTTAAATCTTGAGGGTTTTTTACTAGTGCTGACTTATCAGGCTTACTTTTCAATTAAGATAACATACTTGAAATAGCTTTTGATACAAATTATACACATGAATCACACTACACAACACTGTGGCATTTAGAAACTAATCAATTCATTTCATGTTTGCAATGTTCCTGTGAGCAGAACAGGATGGTGTTTGAACTTCAAAGCGCTTTTCATTCACACTGTCTTCATTTTAAACCTTTCAAACAAAAAAGAATTCAACTATTCCAAATTAAGGTGCACTCACTCATGTTTAAGGCAGCCATTCCGCCTTGTGGTGCTGCAGGGTACACATTTGGTACATGCGTTGTCATGAAATCCGCAATCTGCTGTAAAGCCAGTAAACCTGTTGGGTTCTTCCCCTTCTTAAACTGCTCCTGGATCATAGATTCCAGTTCTTCACAAAAAGCCTAGCAAGAGTACATTGAATGTTATGGAGCAATTCAAATGAACTTCAACCTTTCATAACATAGCTTCTCTTTAGCACTTAGGTAGAAACATCCTACATCTCTTCCAAAAAAAAGGTCAAGACAGAAGTAATGGGTGCACGGTGTTACTTAAAAATGTTGCTTTCTGGAGGCCCAGTGATGAGAGTCACTTATTTTGGTTGTGAATGGAAATTCCAGCATTCTCTCTTCAAGTAACACCAAAACTCATTGAACCTACTAATACAGATTTCTGGAAGAAGGAGCAGAATGTACAATTGACTTGAACATAAAACACAAAAGGAAAAGCAGAAGAAATAGAAAAAAGAATTAAATTCAACCAGATAATGCGCAGAAAAATTAACCTGCAATTAGGATACTCTAGAAGAAAGGCCAACCAGAAAGAAGATCAAATGGATCTAAGAGACCACAAAATTCTCCAGTTCCATAGGGATATTACAAATAGAGATAAATAAATTTATAACTTTGAAGATGGAGCATTCTTTTCTTACTGGGCTTTGCAGAATCATGGACACTCTCTTCTTCTGTTCCATCATGTTAAAATCCTGGCGAAGGTCAGGTGCCATATTCCTCTCTCTCAAATACTCCGGATTATTTTCATCAACTCGATCAAAATACCTCTCCTTATGAGGAGCTGTGGTTGGGGGTGGTGAAGTCACCACCCCCACTCCAGAATCACCATTCATAGCACAGTTTCAAGGAACCTATGAAGAGGGGGGCAGAGAAGAGAAAGAAATAAATCAAGCAAGGAAATTGTTAAGAACTTGTGTTTCTTGTTTCAGAATAACAGCTCATAGAATAGTTACTGTTGGAAAGGACCTTAAGATCATCCAGTTCCAATCCCCCTGCCATGGGCAAGGACACCTCACACTAGACCATGCTGCCCAAGGCTCTGTCCAACTTGGCCTTGAACACTGCCAGGGATGAAGCATTTACTACTTCTTTGGACAACCTGCTCCAGTGTCTCACCACCCCCACAGTAAAGAACTTCTTCCTTCTATCTAACCTGTACCTCCACTGTTTTGAGTTTAAACCAACTGCCCCCGTCCTATTACTACAGTCCCTAACAAAGAGTCCTTTTCCAGCATCCTTGTAGGCCCCCCTTCCATCTAAAATTAGCATGGCTTCCCAAACAAAGAAAACATGTTTGTGCAAAAGGGATAGCAATACTTCAGGAGAGAAAAAAAAAAAAGAAAAACCATAACAAAAATACAAGACTAGAAAACTAGGCTAACATACAGGAAAAGTCAATGCATACATGCTACATAAACCAACAACAGTTCCAATTTAAACTACCTCCAATTCCTTAAGTTATCTACACAGCTTGATTTTCAGAAGCATGGAAGCCTTTAAACCTTCTTACAGGCAATAACAGAGACGTTCAAGACACAAGGCTTAAATTCACTGGGTTTGATTTGGGGTTTTGGTGGTAATTGTTTTGTTTGTTTGCTTGTGTTTTTCTTTTTTTCCTTCAAAAGTTAAATCAGACATCATTAAAAGAATACTGTATACATGAGAATTTAAAACATCACAAAAATATTGCACATGTTTATTAATATGAAGAATCAGCACCACCAAAACATGCTCAGATTGCAAATATTTCTGGAGACAAACTCAGAAAGAGTGACTCTTCAACCTGAAGCAGAGTTCTCACGATGATACTTATTCTAGATTCATTCAACAACATGCACATCACTACGTTAGCATGTGGGGTTTGGAATCTGGAAAGCACACAGACAAATGCAACCCCCACCCACTGGCTGGGGTTCACTTCAGTTTGTAGTAATCAGCAACTGCACGTATCTACTAGAACGGCTGAAAATTTGGCTGGTATTGCTCATATACACATCCTTCTTTCACTCACAAGAATCTTTTTGTGTAACATTATCCCAGATGTCTGGGCACAATATTATAACTTTCACTCCAAAATCCTTTTTAGAAGATTTTCTGAAGCCTTCCACTGGCAAGCAACCAGAGTACAATGAAGCCACCCTTGCAACACCTCGAGACTCAAACCTCTGATTCCTGACGATCTGACACATCAAAGTAAAGCTTTTTCAGAAAAGTTCTTATTTTGTTGCATGCTGTACATGACTAAACAAAATGTCACGAACACAAACTGTACTTCAGGGAACTGTACTAAGAATATTTAACTCTGAATGGCTTGCTAGTCCAGCAAACTGCAATTATTGACATTACACATGAGACACACATGGTTGAAATCCCTTGCTTCACAGCATTTAGCAACTTTACTATAAAAACAAATCAAGAAAACCTAGTGGGTCTATTCCTGGAGGTGGAAGAACAAATAGAGAATCAAGTGGCAGAATCCAGCTTCCTGTCGCAGTAAGATGAAAGAGACTAAATTCAATACTGCTCATTTAGATTTGGGGTTCACACAGTAAGGAGAGCCCCAATTTAAACAGTTGATTACTCATCTTCAGCTTTGTAAAGGTAAACACCATTAAAGTCTGCTGATATTATCAAATCATTACAACTCTTTTTGCTATGCAGTAGGAAAGATTGTATACATCTTCATTTAAGATCAGTTTTCTACATGTGATAACTAGTAAATATTGGTATTTGTCTTTACTCTTTGCAACTCATCTTAAACTGCACTTGCTTGTTCCTTTTAATTTAATTGGGAATTTACTCACATATTTATTAGCTAAAACCACCTCAGATGTAGATGCACACAGGAAAGGCAAGTTTACATAAGGGATTCTGAAATGTAGATTATGTTAAACAAAATCATTGCAGTGAAGAAAAATACCTACTTCAAGATCTCAGAAATAGCAGATCTCATCATCTTTAATCTTGCATTAGAAAACAAGTTTCAAACTGTTGCGGTTTAAGCCCAGCCATAACTAAGAAAACCACACAGTCTGTCTCATTCCCCACCCCAGGTCCTTCCTCCCACCCCCCCCCCCCCACCGCCCCCCCCCCCGAAATGGGGAGGAGAATTGAAAGAATGCAACTCCTACGAGTTGAGATAAGAGCAGTCCACTAAGGTACAACACAAACCACTGCTGCTACCACCAATAATAATATTGATAAGGGAAATAACAGGGGGAAGAGCATACAATCGCTCACCACCCGCCAACTGACACCCAGCCCGACCGAGCAGTGGTCTAACCCTTCCAGGTAACTGCCCCCAGTTTTTCCATCCTGGGCATGACGTGCTGTGGTATGGAATACCACTTTGGTCAGTTTGGGTCAGGTGTCCTGTCTCTGCTCCCTCCCGGCTTCCCCTCCTCCCTGGCAGAGCATGAGACTCAGAAAGTCCTTGGTCAGACTAAACATTACTGAGCAGCAGCTAAAAACATCAGTGTTATCAGCACTGTTCCCAGGCTGAAAGTCAAAAACACAGCACTGCACCAGCTACTAAGGAGGAGAAAAAATTACTGCTACTGCTGAACCCAGGACACAAACTCAACTGGTTTCTTATTTCAGAATGAACAAATCACTGAACTGAGACAGTTCAACACAATGAGCAGAAGAGGATGCTACTATCAAAACCTATGTAAGCACTTGAGACACTCAAGTTTTAGATGCTCAGTGATTTCCACCCACTGAGTTGCTAAATAAACACACACAGACACCTCTGCACTGTTTAAAGGATTTCATTTTAAACCAATCAGTTTAGGCTTTAGAAGTCATGGTTGGATTTTTCCCCCCTTTTTTTTCTTTTAAAGTAAGCACATACACACATCTTCATTATTGTAATTTATTTTAATTACAGCTCTCTGCCACCCAGGAATAAATATAGGGTATAGTGAGAAGAAATAACACTTTTATCCACATGGAAAACCTTTTAAGGTATTAGACGTATATAGTTTTAAGCAAGTGAATTTACAGGAAAGGAGCCACTCCTCCTTTAGCAGCTTCAGATCTCTAACACCCCCTCTCTATGTTCTCCTTCTCACATTCTCCAGCCTGCACCATCTGCCATTTCATTATCTCGAAAATGCCTTTGAGGGCCCATTACCACTTTCCACAACCCCTCCCCTGAACTCCATTAAGCTACCTTAACCTTAATATTATATTATTATTATGTGAAGCTCTACATCCATGTTTTTGTTGAAAGATGATAGTCTGCAGATCCAAATGTATGGCTTACCCTCTTAAAATAATAGCAAACTCGGACCAATCTAAGTCTGAACTTCACCACTCTCTGCTTATCACAAGGAATCAGGGAGTTTAGAAACAGTACAAAGGTACGTCCTCAAGTAAAGACAAACAGAACCACAAACGGAACATCTCAAGCAGCTCAGAATTTACACTGCATTCTGTTGAGCATAGCCCCACATGAGCATTTACTTAAAAGTAAAGCACAGAAGAACTATGAAGTTGGAGCTTAGCACCCCCAGCAGAGAACAATGGCCTGCTTCTGCCTCCCGAAACATTCCATTTCCAGGATATATTTAAGTGTAATGTTGCATCTCTAATACATGTATGTGCAGTCTCATTTAAATAAGAATGTATGCACATCTACAATCATCATTTTGCATTTAAATATTTACACTAATTCCATCTTACTTTCAGGGTACCAAAAGCTATTTCAAAATGAATCACATACATAATTACTTCTCTTCACTGCTTCTAACTCACACTAGAAAGAAGTTGTCCCTAATAGCTTGCACAGGCAACATTAAAATGGGATCACAGTGTCTTGCCAAAATTGTATTACTCCTTTACCCACGTGTAAGATGGCATTCAAGCAGCTGATGGGATGCTATCACTGATTCACAGCTATGTAGTAGCAATGACTTTAGAGAATATTCAGTGTTTAACATCAAGTGATCATTTTATATCTAATGCTGAATATCAGCTTCATAGCTCAGTTTTGTAGATACACAATGGCATCCCCCCCCCCCGGTCTAGTAATTAACTGTTCTAACATAACTGTAATTGTTTATTTTTATGGCTGTCAGCTACTGATGATAAAAGTATTGATTTTTGAATTAGAAACTTGTATGTTTGACAATATTTTGTACAAGCCATTGAAATTTATTTCTGAGTTTCCTCCGACAACCCTTTGGGAGTAAGGCATGAGGAACTCTCAAAGAGCTTCAGTAATATGGATACTAATAAATAAAAAAACGAATCTGAACAGTTAAGCTGAAGGCACACAATGGCCAAGGGTTCTATAAACTGGAAAGTCACACTTAAAAATCACAACAGGCTGCCCAGGCAATAAAAAAAAGGGAAAAAATAAAGACTGTCTTCACACCCACAACTCTTCAGCAAAGACAGTTCCTTTCCGATGTAGCGTACTGCAGCCCCCATGTGAGATAAGCTGTGGTGTCAAAGGACTTTTTGCCATGATAAGCAATTTTACATGAGAGCCTGTTCTAACACAACTGCGCCAGGAAAAGCCACACCCTTAACTGAAAAAGCTGGGCGGGAAAATATAAGAGCATAAGAAGCCCTTCTCTGAGAATCTACTGGTTTCAAATATAGAGACAGTCCAAGGGAACACCATCTATTACTGGGGGAAGGGAGGGCAGAAATCAAGTTAAGTCTGACGTAAAATCCAAATCACACCTTATACTAGTTGAAAATGCATCCTTTCAATACGTATGTACATATCAACAACAGAAATTTAAATCAAGCACCACATCAAATGAGAGCCACCAAAACAGCTCGCAGCACATCGTGTTTATCACGGGGCAGGCACATATGTATTCAAGTACTACAAACAGGTTGTTCGTGAGACATTTTGTGCCAGGAAATTAGGTTCATAAAATTTATAATGCATCTACAGATACTGTGCATTGTTTACAAAAAACATTCTGAAATTAGTATTAATATTTCAGGTTACTTTAACTGTTCAAAATGCCCTTCCTCCTCACCCTCTTTTAACACAAGAGTTTCATCACAGGATTCACCTCAGAGGAAGCAGTGCTACAGAGTTAAACAGAAAAAAGAAAGTTCTAGAACATGAATACCACAAAACTTCACATTAACATCCAGAAAGGAGAAAAATCTCAATTTTTAAACAGCTTAACATTCCTCAGTACACAATCTGGCGAGTTAGTTGACACACAGTTAAATTTAAGCAGGTAAGACAGTGAATAACTATGCTTCTTAGAAAAAAAGAATTTCTGCAATCATTTAAAGGTTGGTTTTGTTTTGTAATAACTTGCAGGGAGGAAGAGGGAAGGAAAAGGCTGGGCAGCACTGGGGTGGTGCAGCAAGAAACCCAAGAGGTAACTGAGCCACTGCGAAAAGACTGAGCTCACGTGGAAGTTGAGGTGGTAAGGAAGAACATCTGTCTATAGAAAATCAGGTTTCATTATCACTTGGTATCTGGAAACCAAACAAACCTGTTTATAAATTTGCACTGTTACCACTTCACTCAATATTCTGGTACTTTCTGTATTTCTTCTCATTTTCCTTTACAGTAAGATCAACAAACTTCCTCCATTAAAAATAATAATATACCTTTGTAATAGAGAAATCATTCATAATTTGCACTGCAATTTCCATCATTTCCAGTGAGGACATTTTGGCACCACTGACACTGGATTTGTTATTGCCATTTCAAATGTTTCCTACTGAACTTTAAAAAGGAAAAGCTGGCACTATCTTAGGAAGCCTAGGAACAAAGAAAGTAAATAATGACTGCACTATTTACTAGACAACGTACTTGACATCATGAACAATTACATTCTTTTTTAGCAAATGTTCCTAGCTCATGCATCTTCAGAATTTCCTCTGCTCTTTGTTTTTGAGCAGGAAGAGACTATTTCATGAACAAAACCAGTTATTTATCTTGTAGCGACTGCAGGAACCATCATCTTTATTCATAGAGATGCTGCAAGCTAAATACCAGACTCTTAGAGATGCAGAGAAATCCAACAATAAGTTTATCTGTGTAATATCATGCATTAGGATCTATGAGAGTACTTCAAGAAACAAACTTCTGCTGGAGAACAAGAAAAAGGAGGGTGAGGGGGGAAAACAGACCAAGTCCCCAAACCTTACCTGAAATGCACATACTCTGCAAGCAATTATTTCCTATTTCACCTTCTCCAAACACTGAAATCCGAGGCCTCGCAGAGCGGGCTGTGAGTGATCACAAGGTTACATGAAGAACCAGCAAGAATTTATTTGGGTAAACTTGAGACCTCAAACCATACAACAGAGTGAACATTAGTACCAGGTTTTAGGACACAGTATTAATTGTGTATTGAAGCTCATCAACATTTGTTCTCTTATTACATCCAATACTTATATTTGAAAAAAAAAAAAAAAAACGCTCTGAAAACAGTTAAGAACAAAGAATAAAGCTAGAAATCTGCTTTAAATTAGACCTAAAGCTCCAAGTATTTATAAAGGGCAAGAATCTGTGTAACAGAATTGTCAAAATAGCAGTTGCTACAAGCCTTTTACCTTATAAAATATCAAGCTGCTTTCCAATTGCCAAAAAGAAAAGCATCAATTTTCTTTGTTTAAAGAACCAATGTTCACCAAGAAAAAATTGTTCCATTAAGACCATATTCTCAGATTTATACATCTTCCCTTAACTGGCATCCTCTGACTGTACAGGAAAATTAAAGATCCTGTACCTACAACAGGAAGAATAATCTACAGTAAATCAGGAGGAAACGAAAAATCAAGGAATCTGTATCTTAAGCCACAGACACCTGAAGCTTTTCTGCTGAAATCCCATGAGCTTCACCAATGTTGCACGCAAATGACGAGCCAGGAATTTCACCACTGTCATTTGCATTTCCCCATGTGCTATGTAGAAGTACGAACTCTGCAAACCATCATGTATTCTTCACTGCAGCTTACCAAAGGAGCACCAACAGTCATAGACGGAAACTGCAATGGAGACACTTTTCTTTTTCACTAGTTTGGTGTTTATTAGCCCCCAGAATAACTCTACAGTTCACTGAAAAACATGGGCTTTGGCATACAATTCAGAGCAGTATCATGGTTTTCAGATAAATTTATTTTATGAAGTTGCTCCAGCACTGAGACTGAAGCCTGTATGTTGAACCTGGACTTAAAGGAGCCCCCAAAATGAGTCCTTGCGCTTACCGTGCCAAATACCACAGAAGATTTGCCTGCAATTTTATTTCTGTAATCTGACTTTCAATTCAAATAAGCTTCTCAAGTAAAAACTACAACTGCATAATTAATAGTGTAATATCACAAAACTCAATTTACCACAGTTAAGGCAAAGGACTACAACCAGAGACAAAATGAAGGCAGAATTACCCAGTCCTGAAGATACAAGATCGGAACTGAATTCAGGAGCTGGCACAGATCACTCTGTAGGAACTGAAAAGATTATGCTGTGCCAAAGTGATCTAGTGTAACAGTAAAATAAAGCAAAGACTATCAAGTAGCAAAGTTACCTCCCCTAACTTTGACTCTATTAAAATATTCATTCTGGTTCTCATGTACATGCATTTAAAAAAAAAATTATATGAAATATCTGAGTTCAAGGAAAGACTACAAAAATGATCCAGAGAACAGGAGACTAACTTGTAGGGATCAGCAGTTTAACCTGCTTGGTTAACCAGAAAGGTTATAGAAGTGACAGGGCCCTTCAGTCCTGCTAACAGAAGTACAGAGAGTTTAGCACCTATGCCCTAGAATGGAGATGGAAGTTTCCTAACCACATATATACAATACTGAGTCAATAACCTGGCTTTGAAAATCTTTATAAAACACAAGTTTTAACCCAACTTCCAGAATACCTTTGACTGCCTGTACCGAGATCAGAGTCCTCTCCACTTCTGTGATCTATGAACCTGCCCATCATGCTGTGGGAAAAACAAGTTCCATATGCACAGTATGACAATATGCTCATGTTATTTGCAGCTTCCAAAGCACTTCTAGCATTCTAGCACTTTTTTTTTAAATAGCACCTTCCTGTGCCGTAGGTTGGTGACAGCTGGAGACTGAATGTCAGACAGAAGGCACAAATGGAATCATACCATAGAATCACATAATGGTTTAGGTTGGGAAGGGCCTTAAAGCTCATCCAATTCCAAAGGATACCACCTTCCTCCAGACCAGGATGCTCCAAGTCCCACCCAAACTGGCCTTGAACACTGCCGGGGAGGGGGCAGCCACAGCTTCTCTGGGCACCCTCTGCCAGCGCCTCAGCACCCTCACAGGGAAGAACTTCCTAACACATAATCTAAATCTACCCTCTTCCAGTTTAAAGCCATTCCCTCTGCCCTACTTCTATAAGGTGCCCCTGGAACCTTCTCTTTTCCAGGCTAAACAACCAACCCCAACTCTTCAGCCTCAGTACTCAGAGACAGTACCAAATTTCCTCCTTAACCTGTGCTCAGGTCACATCAATCAGACCCAATTGCAATTAGGACAAATTTTCCAACAGGCCAGGTAGGATATATCTTACTGAATGCTTAGGTTGATGTTTTTAAAAGTTAAGTTTAACAGCCCGTAAAATAAAAAGGGCTGCACTAGAGGTGGTGTCTCTTTGCCTTATTGACGAAGCTCTAAGATTTGGTCAACAGAAAACACTGGTGACGAATGTTTCTTCCAGCCTGCTTTATTGGTACATTAGATTCCATCATAGACTCAGCTACACACACACCATTTAGCCCTACACAAGAATGAGCCAAGTCACTAATGTTCATTTCCACCTTCAAATTGTGCAGAAAGCATCTGAGGCCAAGACAATATAAAATACAAATATTTCTCCATTATTAATATTCATGGCTGGTGGCAGCAGTACCGAAAATTAATGTACACTTATTTTTGCCATCAGGGTCATGAGTACTATACAAATAAAGAGGGTTAACCCAAATACTGCTTATTTTTAGGTTTCTGAGAACCCACGTGCACTTCCAAAGCTTCCCAGCAAACACACCAATAAGCCAGCGCCCACAGATTTCTGACCTCACAGCACAGGTTAAATCAGATCACCAGCTTTCCAAGGGCAGGGCCCCAGCTTTATTCAACAAGTATTTAGAAAGCTTGAGACAAACTGATCAGCATGTTTGACCCAAAAATTAACAGTGGCCTCGAACTGAAGTTATAAAAGCTGCTAGACTCTTAATTCCAACACTGGATTTGTGGGAAAACACAAATGCACACATCGATTTCTTAAAGAATGAGCCAAAACTGACCTAAGCAGAATTACATGTTTAATTGGCCAGTGTAATAAAATCAGGTGAGGAAATTTCCATGATTTTCACATACATGCATTTGAAGTCAGGTTTTCCTAGGAAACGACACATTCCACACAGTCCTCAGGAAGGAAGGCCATCTGCTGATAGAGAGGGAGCACTTACCCAAGAGGAGTTTGCTGCTGCTTCACAGAACAGCAAGTTCAGTCAGACACACACTGGTTTCACCAGTGGGTTCCGACAGAAATGTGAACTAGGTCAGGACCTACAATCAAGGACAACATTTTACTATTGTCCATTGTAAACTTGGGGATGCTTCTGACAGCAGGTCAAGAGGAATTGCACACAGAAAGGCTCTGCGGGAAGGCTGTGGTGCTGCATGGTAACTGTGGAGTTCATAAGCAGCTTTACCAGAAGGCAGAAAACTCCAGAACTCATTTGAATGCAGGACACAGTATGACTTGCAAGTCATCTATAGGAAAGGTTCGGCAAAATATGCAGAATGAACAAAGCCCCTTCTCTATGCAATATGACCATAGTAGCATTGTTTCACTCTTCCTATAAGGCTTTGTAAGTAATATTTTCTGACGGCTCTACTCCTCCAGTGCTACCCCTCTTTTAAATAAAAGGGAGGGTACATTCTAAAATTACACATGAAAATCCACCTTCATCAAAAGGTTTGTGAGGGTTTTCTACCAGAATCAGTTCCTGTGGAAAAAGCCAAATAAGCCAAAGGCCCCACCCACATACCCAATACTTATCACAGATATAAGAAACCAAAAATCTTATGTTTCAAATTTAAAATATCTTTAATGTTAACTACTGTTGAAGCCACTCAGATCCAATGCTTTCAAAAAGCGCTCTGAATAACAAACGCTCCTACAAATGACAGAAGGAATTAACACTCCATTTTGAACAGGGATAGATACTTCCCTCATACTTTAAAAATGCAAGAAATTTCTGTAACTTGAAAGTATTCCCAACTAAAATATTAATATCATGATGCATAAAGGATCAACTGAAACGCAGCAGTGCAGAGGCAAAGTGGCCCCATTCTGGCCAGGATCCAGTTATTTTCAATAGCGAGAGATGAGATTTCTGAAAGGCGCTGGCAATGAACAGAACAATGTCATTTAACCCTTTGCACTACTCTGCAAAAATAGCCTCTTCCACAAATGTTAGAAGATGTTTTGTGTGTTTACTTCTTTAGAGGGGAGATGAAAGTAGTTACAGAATCTTTTTCTTTCACCCTTCAGTTACACACAAATAGCAGAAACACTGCCCTAGACTTCTGAAAGTTACAATTTCACTTTATGCAAGCATAAAGAGAGCCGTTTTATGGGTTTGGTTTGGGCTTTTCTAAAGCTAATTCAGGTTAAATGCTGAAAAGACCCTTAAACCTAGAATGAAGAATCTGTTGACTTTCTCATTTGGGTACTATCCTCTAGAAAGAAAGATTTCCGGGGATAAATCCCGAAACTGATTAGATTAAAAAATAAACCAAAACCCAAAACTTAGAGATCAAACCATTTTAGTTTCAAATATAATTGCACTGACAATGTCAGAGCAAATTCAAATGCACTGTATTCCAAGGGGCTCAAGTCACCCATAGAAATCACGACAGTCTGTCAAGGACAACTGCACACTTCACAGCCTATGAACCCCACAGACCAGTAACAGCAGAGGTGGGATGCCCACAATCCCTCCAAATTGCCTATGAACATGTATGAACAAACACCAAGGTATCACTTCTTAATCTCACCTCCAGTATGGAAAAGACCATACCTGAAGAAGAAACTCATTTACTGTTCATCAAGATGCTGAAAGTAGAATGTTTAAATAAAGGAGTAGGAAAAGATTCTATAGAGTTCTTAACCACAAAACATCTAAATGTGGAGATTAGACTTACTGCAGTTAAACAAGTAAACAGAGAAGTCTTGGGGGGGTGGGGTGGGGGGTTTAATCAAGGAAATGTCCTAAGAAACTGAAATGCTAAAAATCAAGCTCATGAATTATCAGATTATGCTTTATATTTTCCTCTGTGTAAACAGATTTATGAAAGAGTTCTGCAAAAAGGGCTGCAAAATAAAAATCTTCTGGTACAATTTCTTCATTCACCAGAACTGATTAAACCTTAATAACCGCTCATACCTAAGCTCTTATACATCCTGATGTGGTGATTTGGAGACAAGACATTCTTATTGAAGCAATGGCAAGCCAGAAGCGAATAGCATATCAGTTTTGCTTTCCACGCTGGAATAAAGTATTAGTATGTGCCTTACATATTACAATAACATTACAAAATTACAAAAAGAAGGACGAAGAGCCTGGGTAATAGAGAGCGCCAACATTCGGCAACAGAGCCAAAGGGTGAACTCAGTGTTTCTTGACAAATTCATGATTAATATACCTATAACGTTGGAAATCCTACTGCAAATGCCCTACAAGAGAGACTTGTTGGTTGAGATTGTTGAGATGGAACTAACCTGAATATTCATGACTAGATGTATGAATTATTTCCAAATAACTCAGAAATTGCTACAGTGATTAGAGTGTGCAGGCATTATGCTGGAACCAGTAAGTTTGATATGTAAGCAGCACAAACAATGTTGATGGGTGTGTTACCAGTCTGAGCTACAAGAGAGTGAATCAAAGTACACAAATGAGGTGGAGGACTGGAGGTTTCAATTAGACTTGAATCAGGCAAATGAAGGCAGCAGAAATGTTGAGTTTCTCATTAATTTCTCTTTCATGTTCAGCTGAGGCTTTTCCAGGCGGCCCCCCCAGTTCTTCTATGAGACTTCTCACTTCTGGTGGGGGAAGGATGGAAATCTGAGTAAATTATGAGAACAATTTAGTCTCTTGACACAATACAATTGGACAGAATTTCAAAATCCTGTATGCAGGTGGAAACAAGTATCTTTGGAGGATGCAAGCCTCAGTATTAATTTTGACATAAACCTTCCATGTAAGATTTTATGCTGCACTTGCATATAAAACCAGCTTTGAAACATGAACCTCACATATGTATCATCAATCCATTTCCAAACTAGACAGCTAACAGCTAGGCTTATTCAAATTCAGAAACTCCTTTCCATGGTGGTTAATCAGGCATTTGTAAATCCTTCAGACAGATGAAAAATTTAGGAAGACAAAGTGGTTTACACCCTTTTTTTATCCACCCTACACTGAAGATTCCTGGACAGTGTTTAAAATGCATATGCTGTATAAAGGATATTAACACTATTTCACAGCAGTCTTAGAAGCAACAGGAAGATACAGTCCATCCCATTACACAGTCAACAAACCCAAGAGCATCCTCTTTTCTGTCTCTCAGAATGCTCTTGACAACTTTAATCTACACATGAAAGACACAATCTATGGATAAAAGTGTTACTGGAATTAATTTCCTGTATCAGATTGTTGTTTGTTCCATATTAGGAAATAGTATATCAAGAAACACCCATGAACTCTATTTTAAGAGCAGCTCATTTCTGTTCTTCTTTCTCCTAGAGGAGTGTGAATGTGCTCCCCACCCCCAAAATTACGCTGCCGTGTTTCCTACTTCTGAGTAAACCTCAAGGGTCACATACACCCACACAGTAACAGATGAAACACCAGGAGAAAACCATCTTCCTTATCATGCTGTCTCCCTTGCCAGGCAAGTACTGCACAACTGAATATGGCTGTATAAATTAACATTATGCAAACCAGGACTTACCTTCCAGCTGAAGATTCTCACTGTTCCCACCTGACAGGGGCTATAAAGATGTCATTTACTTTGCCCCACAGGGTTTCAGGATTACATCCGGGAATAAAAACAGTAGTCCAGTTTTTCCAGTATTTCCAGACTCACAAAAACAATTGTCTATAGCAGCCCAGACTTTAACATTCCAGGAATCATGGCCACTCTTTCAGTTTCAGCTAGGCCTATTTCTTAATTTCTTAACTAGGACCATTCTAGTCTCCAGACAGATATGTTATTCAACTGAAGATTCATCAGAATAAAGGAAAACACACAAAACACAGAAGGATGTGCACAAACCATGGCAAAAAGATTCTATTTGTGTTGCAGGAAGCCAGGGACTAATCCAAGCCTGATATTTGCTCAAGTACTAGCGTGGCTGTAGGGCCTCAAACACCACACTGTAGTTAACTGACAGAACATCTCCTGCTCTGCTGTTACAAAGTGGGTTTATTCATAAAGGCTGCTTGCACCAACCTGGATGCATGTGCATTCTCCGTCTGGTTCCAGCCATTCAGTCTGAGATTCTAGGGCACATACAGCTTTGAGAGAACCAGCTTCAAGCACACAATCCCCCTCTTAAGGTTCAGCCCCAAACATTGAAGTCAGAGGCGCACATCAAAATATCCAAAGGTGACAACAGTTTAGCATAGCTGTAGTGTTTTACAGACCTATACTAAAATCATCATTAAAACCAAAAGAACAAAACTGAAACCATACTTTTGAGCATTCTGTACCTAGAATTCAAGTCCCGGAATAAAACATGAAAGACTCCTGTTCTGCACAAAAACATGTTTCGAGATTAAACTGAACACTATTCACCCATAAAGACTAACATCTTTAGGCAAGGATTATTTAGTTAACATACATTGGAAGCTTAATAGTAAAAAACCCACAATGTTTATACATATCTGTCTTACTATTGCTTGCCTAAATACAACTCCACTGACTATCATATTGTCTTTATTATTTTTTCTTGGACTCCTATCCAAGCAACTCCTATCCATAGAGGTACTCTTTCAACATTACCAACAGATAGAAAACTTCTAAAAACTCAGCACAACTGTTTATGTTTGCCTAGGAGTAACCAGAGACCTTTCCCCACTGTGTTCTAAAAATCATACCTAGCCAGCACTGGTTTTATAATCCCAGAAACAGAAATTTAAGTAAAAATAGTGAACATTAAGGATACATATTTGTGTCAAATCAACTGAAGTCAGACAAGGACCCTGAATAACCCACACCACACTAAGTACTTCCATTCCTAACTCAAGTTGTAAAATAGAAACCCTATTGCCACTGTTATATTGCTGAAATATGTAAGTACAGTTCTTTCAACTTAATTGAAAGGCTACTGGCATCAGAAATTGAAAAACACAGGGGTATGTGTGCAGTATTCAAAGCCAGAACTCTAAACACAGCTTTTCCAGTGACTTCCCAAACAGCATGCAGTTGGATACATGCCAGCAAATTTTCTACCCATGTGAAGTCCAGCTGATCCCAAGAAAACCTCAGAAGTTGGTAAGCAGTTCTCCGAGGAGATGGGCAAAATAGCTGTGTGAAATGAAAACAATAATCACTTGCATTAGAGCCGTACTGTGGTATTTGTTTTTACAACAGTATTATTTTATATGCAGAAACATCTTCTCTTTAAGACTGTTTCCACATTTTGTAATATATAATGTTTTCTCAAGAGCACAGTATTGTTTTCAAATTCTTCCTTAACAGCTATTCCCACATTGTATCAGCCACATTGCTGAGCCTACACAACTGTTTGTGTGGTCATGCTGGGAGCTGGATAACAGACCAGGGAGGTAACCTGTAAGCAAGACCCCCCATCCAAACCTGGAACCAGATCTGATCAACAGAATCTCCTGCCCTGAAGGGATTCTAATAGGATCTAGCATGTCTACACACTTAAATGCATATTGGGCCACAAGCAATTCCCACTTTGTTGTTCAGTAACAAAGCACCCAATGCAATGCTTATGAAATCTAAAGGAAATCCTACAAAACCATAGTCTGTAGGGCCACATGATAAATGCTATTTACTACCCCATTTTTAACAATAAATATAGGCCGTTCAACTTCAGCTACCTTGAAGCCAGAAATCAGTAGCTTCAGATTTTAAATCTTTGTTAAAAGATCAAAACTTTGTCTACAAGGGCAAAAACTGCCAAACTCAATCAAACCAGTGGCTTAAGCCTCCAAATATCCTGGTTAACCATGGCCAGTGTGCTGTTTAACACACACACACACACACACACACACACACACACACACACACACTCATTTGCAGTGATTTATTGATTTACACTTTATACCATGTACGTACATTTAAACATTCCTTGCATTACAACTATAAAACATGTAACCTTATTTTGCATCCAGCTAAATTCTTAACTGTAACAATATCTCACAGTAGTAAGTCCCACAGCCTAATAGAGAATGTGACTTTTTACACATAATATGTTTAAAACCCACTCTTCTTAAAAAATCCTACAGAAATCCTCTGTGTGATGTAATCCAGATTTTTAAAACTGTTTCTGGTCTTACAGCATCAATTCATTTTACTGTTCTACTTAGATTTATTTTTCTCATCTGTATTCTCTAAACTTAACCTTCTCTCCTGTCTCATACTTGGCCACGATTTTCCCTCCTATTACTCCCAGACCTTATTAAAGAATTTCAGAGATGTATCAGCTAACAACAAACAGGAAATATTTTAAATTCTCCCTCCCCACCCATCATCTCATGAACCTCTGTCAGCATCACTAAAAATCAGATGGGTTTATGAAGATGCTCAATGACACTCAATAGCAATGTATTTCACTGCCACATCCAAATGAGTCTTATTTATGAGTCTTATCAACCTTATCCCTGACCTTTCTCTGTGTCATCCTCAACTTCCTTACTCTCCTCTAAGTAACCTATACAAGATTTATCTCAAATTTAATTTGTTTCCATTTTCTAGATCTCTCATAATAGGAAGAAATGAATGGAAACAAAACCTGGACAGCCCATCATCTGGTCATTGTATTGTATCAGGTTGTTGCAAACTTGTTCTGTGCAGCTGCTACCATCTCTATCAACTATTCCTTAACATTTTTCACAGGGAAACTAATCTAATCCAACACACTTTGGAAAGGATACACACTTGCTGTTCTCTGGGGGAGCAGGGGAAGTAAGATCATTCTGATTCATCCTCCAACGATCAAACTGCATGGCAACATACATCTTTACTTCATAAGACAGTTGATATTCAATGTGTTTATGAGGCACAGTGTAGCACAAAAAAAGCACCCCAAACTCCTAAGAACACTTACTTTAGAAAAAAGAGTGTCACCAGCTAACCTGACAAAATATTAAAAAAGGTTGACATTATTCTCACATGAGATAATCAAAATGCCAGATCTGAATATGCTGCTGAAAATATAGATTATTCCAATATCAACTGCATCCCCTCCAGAACTAGGCATAAGCCACACATACAGGGGACACTATTGTAGACCACACAATGAAAGATGATTTCAGTTTAGGACAACTGAGCAATACTCAGATTAAATTCTGACAGATAAATTAATTAAAAAAAACCCCAAACTAAGAAACACATATAAAGCCAGAAAACATTTTCTTCTCTCCAGTGTTGAATTGCATATTTTCAGTTAAGCGAATTACCTAGTTCACAAGAGGGGGGGAAGCTGCTAAGCTTCCAGTGTCATATTCATTAAGCAAATTAGAAAATAAACTGCTTTGCTTTTCAGTAGTTATTTCTATTATTTCTATCAATCCAACACAACACCATTAGTTTCTTGAATGTGACACTTCTTCAGTTACCATGACAAATCCTATATAATCCAATTGAAAACACACACTTTAAGAACAGAAAGTCAAGTTAATCAACTTGTACAGTTTTCTTACTGCACACTAATACATTCTTCCAAAATGCTAGTATTGCTAAAGATATTCTGCTCATTGGCGAGAGATTCCAGATGACATCTGTTCAGTCATCCACTCTCTGGAGACCACTGCCAAACAGTTTCAAACTTTGGATTTTTTTGGTTTATTACACAATACTATCTCTAGTTCACACCTGTTTTAACAGTAAATGACATGACAGAATGTCTAAATAATAAAGCAGATTAAACACAATTAAGTCAATATTCATATAACAGTGAACACTCCCTCAAACTTTAAAGTATTAACTATTATTTATCAGCTTTTAAAATTATAACTGTCAAGCACTTACCCCAAAAGATTCCATTTTGGGATGTAACTTAGCTAACATTAACAAACATGTGCAAAGTGCCATTTAAATCATTGATGTTTTGCCTACGCAATTACTTACTATTCATATTAATAATTATGTGTGAATACAGCAATTTAAGAGTAAGAGCTAGTTCTCAGTCTTCTACATCAGTTCTGAAAACATTACAAGACTGTTAAACTTGTAAATAAAGGAAACAAATCCAGTTCAAGCATATACATAGGGCTAGACACTGCTTTGGCAATTATTTATACCTAAAATCAACAGGAAATTCAGCTAACAGCTGAAGGGAAGTCAATAACGCACATTAAGCACAGTCAGGAAGGAACCTTTCAAACATCATTAAATTTCTATCCTGTCTCAACCAAACTACTTTCCATGCTTGAACTTCCTTCCAGAAATCAAACTTTGCCTTATTTGTCTGAATGTTCATGGTGAGAGTTAGAGAATAGGAAAATATAAAGCAGATACTGTGTTTCTGCCTCCATTTCTGCTTGTGTAAAAAACATATCCAGTAATGTGCGTTACTGATATAGATGAAACAATTGTACAAATGAGCATTTACAACTTTCCTCCTGGGTCTGAAATACCTCAGCAGGAATTAAAACATGACTTAACATGCCCTAACAATTGAATAAATTAGAAAAACAATGTAACCTCAGGCAACATGAATCCCCCAATTTGCCAGCTAGCAACCTTCTGTCAGGAAGAAGGCAGTAGAACCCTTTTCTTTGTCAAGTCTCCTCTAAAACCACCAATCTTTTATTACATATTACTGCAAACACAAGCACAATGCTTCCTCAAAAAATTACATTCCAAGCTTATTAGATGGACAGAGCCTTTGGGCAACATACAGGAACAGCAGGGCAACACACAGCAACTTCATACACAGCATTTTCACCACATCACCCCTTCAGCTTGCACCAATTTATAGTTTTTTATAAACAGCTCAAAGGAGAGTTTGCAGAGAAAATATGAAGACAATGAAATAGTTGTGCACATGTTGTGGACAGCTTCCTTCCAAAACACAGGACAACATGAGAAGAAAACAATACAGGGCTTATTATCAATTCTGTTGAATTATTCTGTGTTGGTTTGGGATTTCTTAACATAAACACATATCCACTACACAAGATACAATGTAGCGCATTACATGAAATAGTATTTAACATCCTTCTCTAACATTTATTATATCCATTTATATACCCTAAAATGCAGCTAGTTGGTTTGTCCAAGAAACAGACTACCCATGTACCCACTGATATCTGGACACTATCTGGTCAAAGGACTGCATCATCTTTGACTAACAAGACAGGAATCATGGGAACAAACAGCTATCCTGGGTTAAGGGGTTCAAATACCAAAGTACTGTGGAAAACTACATTATATTCCCTCCCCCTCCCCTTATATAAGCTAACCAGCTCCATCTTAAAGACAGCCTTATTCCACTACTCCTGAGGGAAGGCAGTTGCAGACTTCTATGCCTCTGTTGCTTAGGAACCATCTTTTCTAATTTCCAGACTAGGTTTATTCTTGGATAGTTTATACCCATTTGTTCTTATACCTCAAGCTTAAGAAGCTCTTTATATCCACCTGTGTTGTTTCACTCATTCTCATGAAGAACAACCTCTTTCAGGCTTTGCTTTCCCAGATCAAACAGGACATTCTGAGTCCACCTTGCAGAACAAATTCTCCATTCCCTTTGTCATTCCAGGAATCAGTCCCTGCACCTCTTCCAGTCCAAACACTCTTTCTTACTTGATGCCAGGTGACAGGTATTAGACACAATATTCCAGATAAGCTTTCACCAGTACCACAAACATGTTAATACCACTTTACTTCTTTAAAGGAAAATATTAGTAGTACAACAACAGTATCCTTGTTATCCCAATACTTCTCACAGTTGCTTACTTTCGATAGGTTAGTCATCCTCAAGTGTTATAAGAACATTTTAATTTTTTTAATGCTATTAAATATGACTCCTTTTTCTACTGGTCACATCCTAAGGTCTCAACTTCATTCTGCACAAAACTACATTAGTACTGATGACACTTGAGATCTGATGTGAAAAACTGAGATTGGCATGAGAAGTAGGAAATCATCAGTGTTTTTAAAGAAAATGCTAAATCTTAAAACTGATCCTTGACATATTCCACTACTAACATACTTCAAATACATCATCTTCTGGTCATTCAGTTCTATCCATACTCGACATACCCTGTGACCATTCTAAATCAATTTTCACAGAAGCATCACCTTAGTTTTCACATGGAATCATATCACACATTATATGATTCCTAAGTTAAAAGAGGTCAGCTCTAACCATGCATCCTCTCCAAGAAGTCAGGTGTCTCCCAGAAAGAGATGTTAAATTTCTCCAGCAAAGTCTTCCTCTGTTGAGAGCTGTACCACTTCATACCCCATTTTCATCTTGCCTCCATAAAGAACAGCTTCTCTTTTTAAATTTAAACAAATCCCTGAATATTAAGGTCACATTAATGATGCAATAACTATCCCAAAACACCTTTTCCATAGTGACTACTTTTGCTGCTTTCCATCCACTGAATACCCTTCTGCTTTGATATTTGATAGCAATTCTTGCATCTAAGTCTCCAGTTACACAAACCACCTATTTCAAAATCCCAGAGTAAATACTGCATAGTCCCACTGATCTGTACCCTGCAAGTTCAACTTTATCCTTATTGAAATCATTCTTACAACCTCACCTCAGTAAGATCTATCTGCCAGTGCACGTGTTCAAAATTGCCTTCACTCAAAATCAAGACAAACTTTTCATGTAGTCTTTCATTTGTATCCAAATTATTTTTAGTCTTACTTCACTGTCCCCATGCCTCCTGACAAGACAAGTCGTTTTCAGGTTTTCTGCTTACTCCTGATGCTCCTCTTCAATTTGCTATTAGCGTTGTTAGATCTTTCATCTCCACTTTCTCGCATATGAAATAAATCAAAGTTTGGTAAGAGAACAAATACTTTATACACTTGCCAGAACTACCTGTATTTATTGCCATATCAGAAGTTCAGCCATGTCAGGAGTGGCTGAAAGCACCTAACCAAATAAGCCCTGAACATTGCTGTAAAACTGGAATTGCAAGACAATTTGGATACTAAACTAAGCTATGGCCTTTGCAATTTGAATGTGCACTTCTGCAGTTACAATTATAAACAGCTTTTCATGACATTCAGAGAGGGCTTTGGGTCTTATTTTGTTGTAGTTGGGCCTTTTTTTGCTTGTTTTTCCCTCTAAATGATGTATGCCTAAAAAACTATTAAAAAGATTAATGCCACAAGGTCTCCCCAGAGCTAGAAAGAAAAGACAAGTTAAGGCTGCTCCATTTCAGCATCTGTACATCAGACATTACATCCAAATGAAAAAGAAAAAAGGCAACCACACAAACTGTATTATCAATATTTTGGTTTGAGAACACACTGCACAGCTATTATAGAATTTGCTCAAAGGAAAAAAAAAAGTCTACAGAAACAAGGTTCAAATTTAGGATTACTATAGCAACAGAGAAGAGGGAGGGGAAAATAACCAGATTACTCTCTCAAATCATCAAATCCTTGACAGAATAAATTTAGCTTTCAGTTTCAGGCAAATGAACTGAATTTATCCTATTCATGAACAATTAACACATCAAATTAAGGATTAAACTATATAATCCAAAATCGTAGTACAAGTTGCAAATACAAAATTTCAAACTGAATGACCTCACCTTTTCTTGCTACCGTTAAGTATTTGGTATCACAACAGGTCTTTAAACTGCTCACTGATAACAAATAGAGCACTATTTAGGAAGGTGTCTAATACTAACTGAACGTCTGCAACTAAAGAGAGGCATTTGCCTCATTCTTAAGTGACTCCATGAAGTACGCTACTGAAAATGGGCAATATTTTGCTCCCATTTGACTTGGAGGTATAAGGAATTACTGAAAATATAGTTAACTTACTACAGAACTAAAATATTCCAACAACATATGTGAACACAGTAGTGACTTAATGCCCTGAAAACCTGATAATGCAGAAACATGCTGAAGCTCTTTAAAAGGCGACATTGTGAAAAATAAACCCAGGATGTCCTAAGTAACCAACTATTCGTGTCTTTTCATTATGCAATCTTTTACAAGACTGGGGTTGTTTTAATACACGCTTAAAAATAATTAGCATAATGGCCACTATTCCAGTATTAAGCAAGAAATATTATATTAATGACTGAATAAAAGAGCAAGAAAAATATTAGCCTCAAGCTTTTGGGGAGAGCAGCTATTTCAATACTTTAGCCCTCTCGCATTAAGTAGTACCCCAAACCCATTAAACAAGCGGCTGAAGTGGCAAATGCAGCTACAAAGGTTTATTTTTGACATTGCGAGCTTTGCTTGAGGCATGGAGGGGTGTCTCCCCACTTTAATGCTAAGTATTGACCCATAAAGACTCTAAGCCTCCAGCAACTTTTCCACCAGCCAGAACATTCAATTAATAAGGCTGCCCTCATAATTTGCAAGACTGCTTAAGTCCTGCTTTTCTGGCTGACATTCAGGTTTTAACCATGCTTCCCAGCCTTCTGTTCACCACTTCTGGCTTTCACTGACCAGCTGCCAAAAAGCTCTTTATTTTCTGGTGGCTAAGCAGGCCAGAGGACAGTTTAAGAGACTACCTCCTTCCAATTTGTGCAGCAAACTGTTCACTGTGTTCTCTGCTCTTGGCTCCTCCCCAAATTGCTACAGCAATGGAAAACTAGAGGATACTGGAAGGACTACCATTCCACAACTGTGAAGCAAGGGTACAGGCATCTTAACTGGGGTTTCCTTGTCCTTAAATCAACAAAGAAAGGAAATGTCCTAGGATCAACAACAAAGACTACGTAGACCCAGAAGTAGATGTCCCACTTATGGAAATTCTTACCTTATGCTGCAATCACAAGCACCCTCTCCTTCCAGGCTAAAAGCAAGAAGCTCAGTCTAAAATGATCCACATAACTCAGCAGTATCCCGGTAAGTGCAGGTTCTGAAGTACATTGAAAGTAAAGTGGGAAAACCGCATAGGTAGACATTCAGCTGCAAGTAGCGGCAATCAAAGAGAACAGGATGCCCTCTCTAACTCCAAGGCACAAAAATCCACCACCTTTCCTTGATACTCAAGACGTAACAGCTTTCCCTTAGATTAATCATATGTATTTTATCTCCCTCTCCATCCAACCCATGTACAATCCACTTGCTTTGAGAAAGCTCTAAAGAATTTACTTTTTACCTAAAACCCTAAATTCATTTCACTTGTACAGCTGAGATCTAAGCAACCATCTAACTTTTAATCTATTTTTCCTGCCTATTAATAGATTGCAAAATAATTTAATACTGTACAGCAAATTTCACATTTTACTATTTTACTATCTGTAAATATATAACCAAAAATATTTACTGTTATACTTCTGGCCACTGACACTTTACGAAAAAATAATTCACAAAAATGAATACCATTTTCCTGACACAGAACCGTAGAATAGTTAGGGTTGGAAAGGACCTTGAGATCATCTACTTCCAACCCCCCTGCCATGGACAGGGACACCTCACACTAAACCACGTCACCCAAGACGCCATCTTACCTCACCTTGAGCATCTTCATTCTTAATTCACTCACAAAAGATATATAGTTCTTCTGAAATGCTTCCAAGTTATCAAAATTATCAGAATATCTTTGAAAACTCACCAGCAAGTAAATTTTACTTTAAAATTTAAGGGAGGGAAGGGTGATGGAACATGATACACTTCACCATTTGTACTAGTAGGCTTAAAAATTATACCCACAGTAAGGAAAGAAAATGGACTTCGGAATCAAAATAGAATATTGTGCTTTATACTGAATCTGTTATTCAAGTCATATGGAAACTTGAAGTGATATTTATAAATAAAGCAAAACTTTACTTGTAGAGAATTTTACCTAAAAATCATTAAAAACTTCTCAGGAATTGCAAGCACCTAGAGAAAGATGTAAGAACTAATGAAACATGATTTCCCATCAACTCAAGTCTCCTGTGCTTCCCTATTTATCCCTTTTTATCCCAAGTCCTCATGTTTCCTCCCCTACATCTTGTTGAGTCCACCCTTGCTCCTACCTTTACCTAAGCACTAATTCACTCAGGGTTGGCCGTGCAAGTGGCAAAATACATGACAACTGGTTCAGAGCTACCCATACACTGACTGGCAGGGAAGTATCTAACAGCTACATAGCCAGATGCTCCTGCTCCTCAAAACAAACTAGGTGCCATGCCCCTCTTGTAGTGGGGACACAAGTCTAGCCATCAGATTATCCCATTACTGGCACAAACTTCATGTGTTTGAAGTCACCTTTTTCCTGGTAAATTCAGCTGAATGTAGCTAATAGGTTCAGAAGTTGAAGAGAAAAATAAAAGAAGTCCCTTTAACTTCACAGTACTTTAAGCTGCGTTGATGCAAGATTACTATTCAAAGATTGGTTAGACAAGATATTGGTTTTGATAAAAAAACCCACAAGTATACCGCATCTCTCTGTTAATGCACATAAGCAGCAATGTCGTCTTTTGCTGATTAGAGAGAAAGGATTTTTCACGTGCATACATACTTCATAAATTTTTAGCAATATTTAGTAGTGACAATACCTAAAGAAATGATTTTATCTGTTAAAATATGACTAAACTCAGAAGTATACCTTATCCTTCACTTCCCTAGTCACAATGCAGGAACAGTACCTTTAAACTCAGCAGTGTATAACAACATCAACACGACCCCCAAGAAACAACCAAACAAACAAAAAACACCCCTAACAAACTCCCACCAAAACACCACAGAAGACAGTCTTCATGGGTTGAGGTTATCCCAAAAACTTTCTGGTTTAATTTGGCATTAGGTATAATAAAGCTGAAGCAGCATATCAGACCTCTCAAGATTCAAGATCTAAAACAAGATAGAGATAAAAAGCATAAAAAGCACCACAACAAGAATTTGAAGTCTGCACATGTAAAATGAAAACAAACCTAAACTAAACTAAGTTTTGATGGCTGCAAGCCAAACTGCAGGTTTTAAGACAAAGTTGCCTTTACAAATTTACTGATTCCAACCAAAAATCCAGAAGATACGGGGGTAGGTAGCAGTTTGATTTCCCCCCCAACCTTCAGTGCATAAATGTACCACAACATTTATCTACTCATTCGATGTGAAAGTACCAAAGATACTATAAAATGTTACTGATTAACTGCATTTATTGCTTGCTGTTTCCATGACCCCTTTTCAGCAATTCAATTAGGTATATGGAAGAACAAGAAAATCTCAGAACTCTGAAATATTTTACTCCCTACTTTTTCAGTTTCATGAGTCAAGATCGGAAAACCATATATAGCACATGGTTTGAAAAAAAAACCCTCAATAATTTAAAAAGACAAAGCCTAATGCATTAGCCAAATAAAAATGCAAAGGAATAACTGATTAGCATGAACAACGCAAACTCCAGATCTCAGTTTTAAAGAGTAGCTCTTCCTATCTTAGTTTTAAAACAGAACTGAGTTGTGCTTTCACATATGTTGATTTTTAATTCATCTGCTGAAAACCCACTCAAATAAGCAATAGTGTAAAACTCTCCCGGTGTCCTGCTCACTAACACAACTGATCTGAGGTTACAAGATTGATCTTTCACTGAATAATAACTGTATCCAAAAGAGCAGGCAGAGATCATTTATCAAAATGCAATCTACCAGCAAGGTCAAAAGGAGGAAGTTAGGAAGGTGCAGCAGTTGTTACTCCTGTTTGGCTACACCTTCAAGGACAACATTTTCAGTTTCTCATTAACAGATAACGAGTCAACCCAGCAAAGGCAGCAAGCATACACACTGATCAGCAGCTTGACTGACTGGCAGTAATTATTCACATCCATTCCTATACTAAAACTTAATTTCCCCTGAAATGAAGAACAGTTAGACCCAAAATTCCCCAAAGTAGCAGCAATACTTCACATGACTGCTGGTTAGAATGTTAAACCAGAGCCCTCATGACAAATGACATCACCTCAGCCTATACCTGATTTGAAAAGCAGTAGTTTCAACAAAGGCGTTTCCTGGAGTCTCTGCCCTTACAACTTCTGCAAGGACTAACCACTAAAATTTCTGACCTGACAAGATCACAGCAAACAATGTCCTCTGAGTAAGTAGCACAGAAACCAATTATTTGTTTCAGTTTGACTAACGATTATAAAGATTATTCTTAAAAAACAACAGATGCTTAATGAGATGGTAACAAGTTATCAGAAAGTTATGTTGAACATTCAAAAACACTGCATGTACAATGACAGGGTTCAAGAGTGGTACTTTAAAGTGATAAGAAAAGTAACCAGAGAGGAAGGTAATATTAAAGTAAAAATTATCATAGACCAAAATATCTGCATAACCAGTCCTCTTCTGCCTCTGATGAAAAGAAGCTTTCACCAGGAAATTCACTTGTTTACATGATTCACACTTTACGTCTTTCATTACCAACGGGTTTGTACAGCTACTGTTCTCAGCCCTACCAAAAAGCAGTATTTTTGAAGAGAAATGCTGCATAAGTGGCATGAGTAGGTCATGTTCTCCTACTCCCCCGAGAAGGGCGATTAAATTATATGAATGAAAATCGCAAAACTCAGGTAATCTAGGAACTTTTTACCTATTTTAAAAAATACCTGCTTTTGAATCTATTGACATAGGAAATGTATAATTTAACACAAAAATTTTAGACAGGTTCCTCAGCAGATGTCAAATGACCTGCACAAAAGAATCAGCAGTTTAAATTTTCATTTGTTGAATTAAACACTGCTCACAATCAGTTTTTAAATATAAAGCACCTACCATTCTAAAAGTGTCTAATATTTAGTTACAGCACAAATTACTGATACAATGCTATTTCAGACTGCTTTCTGTCATGCAGCACAGTCCAAGAGTAAATTCTACTTTAAAAGCCATCAAAATCAGAAACCTAATGTTATTTTTTATCCCAAGTTCTCATGCTTCAGGTGTCCTCCACCCACAACAGAAGCGACACGTATCTGAGACGCTTTCCTTCATAAAAGTACAGGTCAAGTTTTGTTACTATGAATTTTTCCCTCAAAGCAGAACTGCCTCATTTGCATAGCAACAGTTTGGGACTTACAAACTACTCACTATCCACCACTGCTCCAGTTTGTAAATAATTAAATAAACTATTTCAACAACTCCGGAAAGTTGTGGGTACAAGATTTACTGTCCAGCCTCCTTGGAGTTAGAAAGCACTTGTCACATATATGTTGTTATGCATAGTAGCAATCAACATGCTAAGCACCCTTCTCCTAGTCTGAAACCTCCAGTTGTAATATTTCATTCTATTTATTAATAAAATTTGCTACTTCAAAGTTCAGCTTTTTCCTCCTATAGCAAATCACAGAACGTTGACTGTGGAGTTGCACTAAAAGTATTTCATACTGCGAAGCTACCCTTCAAAACCCGGGACTTGAATAGAGCAGAAATAGCTTGAGCCTCACTACTGTGAAAGTGTCTCAGTGCCCAAATGGGCTTGCCCACATAATCTCATCAAATGATCCAATTCCATATGAGAAAAATAACTTTTAATATTGATAGTGAATCTCAAAGAATGAGAAAAGTTGAGTCATTTTCTGCTGGAGACATCTAGAATAGATCAGTTGCAGAAAAATACCGATTCAGTAATGACCTTCTTCATTCTGCAGCATTAGTGAACTGTACTCTAATGAGCTCACTGGCAAAACATGCTGCCTCAAAACTCTAAGAACACCACCAAGTTTAAGCTCTGCAATTGAAGCAAACTATAGAGATCATTATGTTCACTTAAGACTACTTTTGTATGATCACATTACATCTGCTTACTAAATACAAAAAATTACCATTATCACCTGCTCCAGAAGGCCAGTTCATAGTTGCATTTTTTTTCCTCACTTATTATACAATAGCTCTAAAAAGAATACTTCCTTATTGAGGTACAGAGTTGCTACATCAATAAATGTAAAAAAAAAAAAAGGAAGCCTATTTTAGAAAGAATTTGTATTTTGACACCAAATTCTTTTGTTCTATAAAAAACAACGAATTTGTGGCAGCTAAGAACTCCCAAGTATTCTGTTAACACATCCAGTCACGTTACAAACCCAGAGCTGTAAATAGCCAGTGTGCATGAAGATACCTGTAGCTTTCAGCAAAGCATACAGAAATTATCTAGCAGTAGCTGCAGTTTGAGAATTCATAAACTGAAGGGAGACATGGTTTGTAAAGCTTCATGCAAGACATAAATCATCAAGCAAGAAAACAGAATGCTTCTGGCATACGATAACGTTATGATCTGTAGCAACTTTCCAAAAAGCAGAGAATAAAACAAAACCAGCAATGAGCTCATGCCACTGAGCTACAGCAGTATCTCATAAAAGATTCAAACCTAGTGCTATTCCTAGCACCCTATCTCAGTATATTTTTCCAGCTTGACTGGATTTTCCCCCTTCCTAATTGCTAGTTTTAACTAATGTCAATGTAGATTAAGAATCAACCTTAAAAGCAGCATGGATTACGTGCAGAAGGCCAGGTAACATTCTGAATCAAAAGCACGCACTGGAAATACTAAAACAGATACCCCTTCCAGCAGAAGAAGCAAAACAGCTGCCCGTTTGCCGCTGCTGGTACCCTGCCAATCAGTAACACCGCACGAACGCACCGCATCTCCTCCTTCATTCCTGCGTCCTCTGCGGACGATTATTTGGACGCTCTAATACCCGCATTTCGCTAAGCGTAATCAGGCCGTCACCTGGCAGCCTAGAGGAAGGGGCAGGTGAAGCAGGAGGCCGGGGGGCAAGGGCCCGCAGACGCATCGCTTGGGTGCAATGAAGATCTATACGCCGAGCGGCTGCTTCCTGCGGCGGCGAGAGCAGCAGGAGCATCGCACCGCGCTCACCGCGGCAGGGCCCGTCGCTCCTGAGGGAACGCTGACAGGAACCTGCCCCTCCGACCCCGCCGCCCCGTCCAGCTCAGCAGCTGGGGACTCCCTCGCTGTGCCCCCCACCACCCCCCAGGGCCGATAACCCCCTTACCAGCCGCTCACTGCAGGCACCGCGCGAGCGGCAGGCTGCTGGGTTTTCCACACACACACACACGCCCCCCGCCAACCGAGCGCTGGTTGTTTTCCAGGCAGAGACACCCCCCGCCCCTCTCCTCCCCGCCGCCGCGGGCTAAACAAGCTGGCTCCAGCCTCGGCGCTCCAGCCTCGGCGCCCCCGCCTCCCTCCGCCTCCCCTGCGCAGCGCCCGCCTCCCCTCACAGCCTGCCCGCCGCCCACGGCTGCACTCACCCCCCTCCCGCAGATCGCTAATGGCTGCGCCCCTCCGCTTCCCCCGGACCGCTACCGGCTGCGCCCCCCGCCTGCTCCAGCAGCACTCACCCGGGGCAGAGGAGAACGCGCAGCAGCGGGGAGAGGCGCTGCCGCCGCTGCCCCCGCCGAGGCTGTCGCTGTCCCCGCCCCGCCGCGCTCCCTCCTTTCCCCCTCCGCCACCGAGCGGCCCCCGCCTCACAGGGTGCGGCTTCCCGAGCCCGCAGGCCAACAACCGCGCCGCCCATTGGAGGGCGCACGCTCAGCGACTAAGCGGCTCCGCTATTGGTGGAGGCTGGGTGGGCCGGCGGCGGCGGCGGCGGCTGAGGGGGCGCGTGCCCGCGGCGGGGCTGCGCCTCGCGGGTTGCTGTTGTCATGAAGGTTTGTTCCCTGTGGAGCCAGACCCCTTCGGAAAGAGCGGCGGGTCGTCCGGGAGGCTTATTTACAGCAACTGCGAGATAGGAGCAGAAATCGAGTAACCGCCAAGGAAGCGGTACCATAAAGGGTTCTTTAACGCAGAGAGGTGGCGGTATCTAATCCCTGGAAGCTCAGAGCCAGTCGAGATCGATCCAGGCGTGCAGATACCCAGCGATAGGAGGCAAGCCTGAGAACTACGTTGGTGAGGGTTAGAGGCACCTGTCAGAACTGAAGGTATTTAAGTCAGCCGAATATCCTCCGGATAATGAGGAGTTGTATAGTTGATTCAGGAAGTGTACAGATATGTTGTATAGCATACATGTAGGAGGCCTGATTAGTTCTTTATCAGTCGTTCCCTTAGCCCTTGAGGAGCTGTGTGGGTAGTATAACCCCATAGTGTGTTAGGCACTGCAAATAAAGCAACAACTGTAAAGTTCACTTCTCCTGTTAGCTACCTTTTTTCCCCCTGTATGTTTTTACTGTCATTTCTATATCATTTTCATACTGCTGGTTTACACTTTTTTTTTTTGAAACTTGAATAGTGTCTGCCTCAGGTCACATGAGGAGTTGGTGCTTTCAGAATCACTAAACTTCTCTTTTATACCTCTAACACCCAAGTTATCTGTGTACTCGGCAGAGAAACAGACTCCTGCAAGCAGAACATGATGGGTACCTTCAGGAGCTATGAACATCTCTCCCTTGTAATGTGGGAGGAATCTAGCCTGCTCCAACCACCTCCACTGAGGAAACATGCTCTGCTTACCTAGTTCACGCTCTCTGGCAATTAATCTTCATTTCTTCACTGTTCAGAATGGAAAAACAGGCCATAGATATGTGTGTAAATTCAACCTCCAAAAACGGTGGTTTGGTGGTGAAGTGCTGACCCAATGATTATGGTATGTCTGATGAAAAAACAATGCTGGACATAGATCTGCCTAATCCAAAACATGCCACAACAGGACACATGTTGGTGTAATTACTAATAATTAGAAGATCATGTCTGAATTTTTTTTTGTAAGAACTGTTGCTGTAGACCTGAAACGTTAAAGTCACTTCATCTGTATAGTGTTGAATGCCATTAAGCCCAGTAGATATGTTTATGTACCAGAGAGCACTCTTTTGCCTTTGTTCAAAGTCTGCTCAAGGAGGCACAGGGTCTACTGCAGGGTCCAGCCACCAGTTTCACACCTTGCATTCCCCTTAGCATGCTGGTGACTACCTGCCAAAACTCTCCTTCGTCTTGTCACCTCACTTACCTTTCTTTCCTAGCCATAGCATTCAAAGCATGAATCTCTTTCTTCTTGTCTGGTACAGTAAATGGGAGAACAGATCCATGTTAAAACTAATTAATGAAAAAAATGCTGCTTTGTTGTACAATGAATGGGTCTCTTCTCCAATTCAGTGCATGGCTGCAAGATGAGCAGTGCCAGGAAGGAGAGGGATATTAAGGACAGCAGCAGTGCCCCAGGACCAGGGGAGGGCAGGGTCATTTCTTGCACTAGCAGTGCTGGATTAGAGTGTTTGTGTTAACTACCGGGTGTGGTGTCACAAGCATTTTAGGCTGATCAAATGATGTATTTTATCATCCCACCTGTTTGCTCTAGTGAAGTGCTGCAGACAAGTACTGTTTCTGCTGTCTCACTCTGTGACCTGCCCACAGTTCCTCCAGCCTTCCCCTTGCATCTGGCATCATACCTCACAACCACTAGGCCAGAGATGGTGTTTTGCCTGGCTAACCTGGTGGAAAAGCAGAAGGGTGAGGAGGGGGCAAGGCCAGCTTTCTGCTGGATCAGCCAACTCCACCAACTCACTCTGCAGCCCAAGACTAGTGAAGCACATGCATGATGGTGTTAACCTTGCCTGTTCAGTTTTTGGCCTAAGCAGGTTCCTGCACTTCCTCTATCCAGCTGCAGGAATAGTAAGGCTGGTGTGAAGGCCAAGGCAGGATTGCATGGGTAGAAACAGAGGGGAGGACATGTACACTCTGACAGGTACTAAACAGTTCACTGCTTGCAGAAACAAGGCATCAAGGAGAATCTGAAAAAGCACTTGTGTGTTATTTAAGACATGAAGAACCTGTTTGTTAGCTCTTAACCAGCCTGGTGCTGTTTGGTCAGTATAGGTGTTCAGCTTGCTGACTGCTCCATGGGAAGTTGTTTTCCTCAGCAGGCTCTGGGCTCAACTCACATCATACAATCTCAAGTAAGAGGATCAATACCAGTGTATTTATTTATACATTATTTTAGTTTGGTTTTACTAGGTATCAGAAAAATAAGACACTATAATTACTTTTGCACAACTGACCGCTTTACCTGGCTTTAGTGCTCCTTGATGACCAAACTGTTTACAGCTACCTTTAAGAAACACAGCACTAGGCAAATGTCACGTATCTTGCATCATGACATTTATCTTTTCCTTTATATGTGGTGCACTCATTCCACACAGGCAGTTCCCGGTCAGTTTTCTTACCTACAGACTAGGAATGACAGTATCATAGAATCACAGAATGGTTTGGGTTGGAAAGGACCTTAAGATCATCCAGTTCCAACCCCCCTGCCTTGGGCAGGGACACCTCACACTAGACCATATCGCCCAAGGCTCTGTCCAGCCTGGCCTTGAACGCTGCCAGGGATGGAGCATTTACCACTTCTTAGGGCAACCTGTGCCAGTGCCTCACCACCCTCACAGTAAATAATTTCTTCTTTATATCTAACATGAACTTCCCCTGTTGAAGTTTGAACCCGTTACCCCTTGTCCTATCACTACAGTCCCGGATCAAAACAGATCTTTCCCTCTTGGCCTGCCAGAGCCATGCTTATCAGGACAGTCTGTTGACCAGACAGGACTTGCTTCTCAGTTGTGATCATCTGTTTTCATCTCATAGAGACTTTTTACTGAACTTCCCGGACAAAGTTCTGGTTTCTTTAAATGAAACAATGCCACTATGTGATTTCTGTGCTGCTGTTCCCATGGGCTATCAAAAGGGGAGTCTTGGTGTTGAAACTTTCATGGCAGGTGCCAGAAAAGTTGTTCCAGACTTGGAGCGGTGGTATGGTGTGCATAGAAAAACACAAATTCTCTCTATAAATTACCCCTGGAAGTGCTGTGTGTATCCCTGGCACCTGGGACACATACTGCTGGTGGTGGCAGAAGTGGGCTTACACACAGGGAGCATTACAACTAGTTACTACCAGGGGTGTTGGAACTAGATGATCTTTAAGGTCCCTTCCAACCCAAACCATTCTATGATTCTGTGTAAGGAAGGAGAACTTCCCCAGTGATTAGAAAATAGTATGTGGAAACAATCTTTAATGTACATATATATATATATATACATGAGAAACATTTGATGGAACAACCATATGGAAGATACAAAATAAATGTATTCTGATCTGCTTTCATCTCCCTCCACAACCAAACAAAAACACATCTGAGGATTATTTGAGGTGAAAAACATAAAAATGAAGAGAACTGAAGCAGCAGGTGGGGAAAGGGCAGAGCAGCTGGAACAGGCGGACACTAATGTTGCCAGATTTTATACACTATTCAGCTGAGAGGCTCTTTGGCTTTAAGATTGCAAAATATTGACTTTATGGTCTGGGGGATGTAGGGAAATTTTTCTGCACAATTGAGATTAAATGTAAATCCAGCTTCATGGTTCAAGCTTGTTAATAACAGGTTCAATTAAACGCAACCAAAGGTGCAACAACTGCTTCAGCCAAAAGGAACTCAAGCAACCAACTCTGTTTTAACATTACAACGCTCTATGGAGGTTTGGGTTGGCTTTTCCAAAATCCTTTTCCAAGTAAAGTTGATTCTTTTAATTGCCATGTGGATGACTTCCTGAGCATCACGTACCTTCAAGATGCATGTTCTCTGTGAGTTGCTTCTGTAGAAATTCCAGTGTCAGGACAGCTGCTGAGATCATTTTTAGCTGCTCTCTAATGACACCCTCATCCTTCAGAGGAGAAGGAAAAGTGCTTTTAACAGAAGTTAGAACTTTTGAACTAACTTTAGAACCGAAAACAGCCCCAGAACAAAGAATGGAAAAAGAAAAAAAGATACCCAGGCGAGTTCAAAGTAAGGAGGAGTGATGAGAAATGTAAGAAAAATATTCTAAAGTGTTTAATATTTTAATTATTGTTCTATACAGGAGAAAAGTAATTAATCTTGGGAGAAGCTTTGTAATATTAGAATATCATATTTTGAATTCCTTTATATTATGTTTAATCTTTAAAGGCACATTTCGGGAGTACTCCCATGGTCATGCTGTGGCTGGAACTTCACTGAAAAAGTAAAGAATGAATGTTAGTGCAGTGCAGATTAATAACCACTGGAGCCTGAAGCAGACAGCTTGTGAGGCTACACCTCACATCTTTCTTTTTTAGCCTGGAATAAAACCCTTTAATAAGTTTACGTGGAACAGGCCCTTCTGTTTCCTGTGGGCTGCTGCAGACCTTCCAGATCATCATTTATATCACCAGCTTCCATACTGGCACAAGGCTCAGTCCATGCAAAAAGCTTTCAAGGTCAGAACTGAATTGCCCCTCAGCGTCCCAGGGCAAGAACAAGCTGTGCCAGAATTGTACAGAGGGGGAGTTAGCGCAAAATGATTGTTAAAAGGCAGAAGTGGTGACTTAAAGAAGAGTTTGGTGCTTTTCCCTGGGTTTATATATCTAGACATCTAACCCTGTAAGCAATTATTACTGTCGTTTCTGTGCAAACCAGCTCCAGCAGAGATAGGTGTTAGTAAAGCAATATTAAAAATGAGTCTTTGAGATCTCTATGATTACACACCCGTTAAGGCTATGTCATGAACCCAAGAGTTTGGGTCACTCACTTTGTGGGTAAGGAGATGCTGGAAGAAAGGCAGTGCAGGTGGGGGGTAGCAGAGACCATCCTGTGATTAACATGCAGGAAGGGAAGTCCTGAAGGAATAGCTTTTGGCATTGGCTATGCTATGAGGCTTACTACATGCCCTAAGCCAACACTTCATCTGATTTTAACATGAGCTCAAATGCTACCTCATGCAAAAATTTTAGTAGCATTTGTTATTTGGGACTTTAGTTCTCTGAGTATTTATAGTAAAAAAAAAGCTCTCATCTTTAAGGGGTTGTAATCACAGTTATCTCAGGCACTCCCATGGATGGATAATAACTTTCTTGACATCGAGGAGCTGGCTGTTTAGTAACAGAAACTATTGCAACATCATGAGATTTGCTGCTAGGAGAAGTATTTCATGTTGAGACCAACTTAACTGTTTAATGTTCAGACTAATACTACACCATGTAGATAATTTAGGCAGTGCTCAAATGTCCACTATGTAAATTCTACCTCAAAGTATATTTTAAAAATAATTTAAATGCATTAGTATAAAATTCATTTTATTATCATCTAGATTAAAAGTCATTCAAATGAGTAATTTTGCTAAACAACATCGGTGCATGTATAAGAAAGACAAGCCAGAAGACGTCTTACTTTTCAAAGAACTGGCCCATCAAGTTGCCACCTGAAGTTAAGCTTTCATCTCCAGCTTCTATCCGAAGTCACTCAAGATTGATTTCTACCCTAATGACTGGTACACGCTGTATTCCCGTTGCTGGAATCCCTGCGTGGAACAGCCTGACCTGACCAGCAGATGTCCCCAGATTCAAAATAACTGATGACAGCTCCAGAAATCTTTGGCATCCTTTTGAATGTGCCACAGCCCAACACACCAGGGGCTACCAATATTTTCCCTGCTTATTTACCTTCTTGTAAAACCCGAAGTTCTGTGCCATAGCACGACATGCCCAGGATGTAAAAACAGAGAGCAGAGACCTGGAAGGGTGGGGGTGCACCGCTGGGTTGGGCTTGGTATTGGGCTGGGTGAGCAATTGTATTCTTTCCTTGTATTTGCCTTGTCATTATTATTATTGGTGGTAGCAGTAGTGATTTGTGTTATACTTTAGTTACTAAACTGTTCTTATCTCAACCTGTGGGAGTTGCATTCTTTTCAATTATCCTTCCCATCCCCCCGGGAGCTGGGGGGAAGAAAGAGGGGGAAGTGAGTGAGAGAGAGACTGCGTGAGTTAGAGAGGCTTAAACCACGACAAGACCTATTTGTGGGGAAGGAAAGAGGAGCGCCAGATTAGTAAGAGGTGTAGGAGACAGACTATGAGCCATGCGATCAAGCTGTGCCTTTCCTCCCTGCAAACACCCAATATTTAACTGCATCTAATTCTGCACAGAACAGACTAGTGGGCAGGAGCAAGATGACTTGGAAGAGGTGCATAAGCAATTGCAGATTTGTCTGGAATCCTTCTACCTGTTTCTGGAGGGATGAGGGGATTACCCAGCATGTCCTTATCTATACCTCCCTCCCTTAAACTCTGGAGATGTCTGAGGTGTAAACCTACCAGGTTGTCAGCCTACTGTACTTGTAGTAACCTGCAGATGTAAACCCACCAGGTTGCATAGATGTTTCTGGGCAGGAGAGCTTTTTGCTACTGGGGAGCAGGAAGATTCTCTTTCCTCAAGCACGCTCTTGAAGAACACCTTTGGAGACTTAGATTTCTTGCTTGAACATCTCTGTCCCTCCGAGATGCTCCTTTTATTACGGCTATACTTGCATTGTGTGCACATAGATAAGGTGGCTGCTGCAGTCCTCAAGCCTGCACTCAAGAAACCTTGATGTAAATGGAAAAAGGTCATTTCCAAACCCAGCCACACAGTCTGATAACAGAATGCTTGATTTCTGATAGTGTCGCTTACATGAAGATTTGCTTCTTTAGGGGGTTGGAAAGCTAATTCATGTAACTTCACAGCCAGAAGAATCCAGCACTAGTCAACACAACTACAAAGGCATGAGCCCCTCCTCTCCCCCCCCCCACGAAGTTAAAGACAACTGCAAAGAATTAGGTGAACTGGCATTGAAAGTTTATCCACTTCAGAAATATATACATTTATATAAAAATAGGATATTAGCACAAAAATGTACATATTTGCAAATCTCGTATTACACAGGTAGACAGTGTTATGTTTTATAGGTATTGGATTACATGAGTATTTTTACAGGTTAAAAATCTTAAGAGTATACGCTTGCCAACAAGAAATAAATATCTGAGCAGGGCCCCAGCCATAGTGTGAGTGTGACTGTCAACAACACTGAAGTCAGTTATTCCCAGAGAAAAGTCTACTCTGTAAGCAGCAGGTGTAAATACTGCAAGAAACTAGAACTTGTTTTGATATCCATATATTGATATGCTGAAGCCAGTTTTTAAACGCTTTGTTGGCTGAGCCTTCTTTACAGAGTGGATTCCTATGAGGGTATGAACCACAGGGATTCTCCTTTAAAACAGAAGTAATTAGAAACAAAATATCCAATATTACCACCAGAATCCGACATTTAAGTACTGCATATTCTTCATGCACATAAAACCTATTACAGCAGGGACAGAGATCAAAAGGCTGATATTGTGTATGTCTCTGTCACCTGAAAAAACTCAGAGGCAGAGTTTCTTGTCTTGATTCCTATGTTTGGTCCTAATGTTGCATCTGTTCATTAAGGAAAATCCCTTAAGGATTAACTCCTGGTTTACTGTTTTCATAAACAGAAAATTCTTATTCTGTAATGGTTTTGTTGATGTTTTCAAAGCTGTGACCATCTAACTGCAACAAGACTAAAACTGACATGTGAAAAGGTAACAGAAAAAGTGAAGTTTATGGGTACAGATTCAGGCTGATGGAAACTAGATTCCTTCTTCTGCTTCAGGAGTGACAGAATTACAAGTCTTGTAAACGTTATTAGAGTATGAGGCCGTAACAACTTTGAATCAGTTACTTAACAGACCATTAAAATATTCTTTTTATTAAAATTTAGGAATAGGGTAATTTTGGCATAAATATCAAGCTCTTGGTTTTAGGATACCTGTCCCCAAAATATTACGGAATCCCAAGTATCACAAGCACCCTGATAATGCGTATCACTGATTGCTTGATAGTATGTTAAAAACAGATTTTATTTGCATGCAACTAACCTGAGCCCAAGAAACTGAGCACAATTTGGGGGATTCAAAAAACTCCCTCCCTTACCTTTAAGATTAAGTAGCCTCTTTCCTCATACCCATTAAAACCAGTGGCATAGAATCACAGAATAGTTAGGGTTAGAAAGGACCTAGCATCTACTCTTCCAGTTCAGAACTAAGCAACGGGGCTCCTAGGAAAGCCAAATCAGTATTAGCCCCCCTGAAGTGCATGTCACAAAGCAACCTGTGGGATGCCACAGCTCTATCAGCTGGCTAGTACCCTACTGATACTGATTACTGCAGACACTGTCATTTGAAGGTTTATGTGGTTATGTATGATGTGGCTTAAAAAACAACAGCCACATTTCCCGGTCATCTTTACCTATAGTAAATCAAATTATTTGCACAAAAGTCTTCATTATTTACATGTCAACTATACAAGTAATACAAAACTTCTCAGTTGAGCACCAGTGCTGACTTAAGGAGTAATACCTTCAAGTCAGAGTATTAGTATTCCCTGTCACAAGCAAATTCTGATACACTTTCATAAGTTTCCCTTTTCTGTATGGGTCATATTGAGATCATTTCTTTGTTACTGTCCATCTTCCACATTCCAAGGAGATTACTAATAGCAGCAGTTTCATAAAAAGTGTAGGTATCATGGACAGCTTTCACAGCATAATCTCTTCAGCTCTTTTTAAAAGAAAAGACCATGAAATCCACTGATCTGGATTGTAAGGTTTTACCAAGAGTTCATTAAATGGAGGTTATGTACAATTCAGTTGAGAATAAGTGGTTGAAACAGACTCAGTTTCTGTGTGCAAACAATGGGATGTCCAGCAATAGCAGGAGTCCACATCTCATTCAAGGGCAGTAGAGAATGTGTCTGTCCTAAGCGTCAGCAAATTATACCAGTCATGTCACCTTGGTTTAGAGTAACCATAAGGACACCGAAGAATCAGGCTGTCATGACTAGGCAAGACATGAATGCTGTAGTATTCAACCAAACTCCCCATGTTCAAAAACATGATGTCTGAATCCAGGTAAAACTTGCAATCCTGGTGTAAAACAAACAAACAAAAAAAGCCACATGTATGTAATGATTGACAATAATTTTTCCAAGTCAATGTTTTAATAAAGCCCACAACATCCTCATCAGAACTTAGAAGTTATTTCAAACAAGCTCCTGCTTTGCAAACCAGTCACTTACATAAAGAAGTCCAAATTTAACTCAGCAATTTAACATTCCTTCCTTTAGGATTTGACTGGAGCTGAAATTTTCATGTGAAAATTGACAGCTGGTTTGTCTTTTGCCTGATACAGCAACTAGAAAGCCCAGACCCAAGTCCTCAAACTCTCATGTTTGACCAAGTGTTTCTAAATCAGCTTATTTTTACTTTCAGGAATGGGAACAAGTTTAGACTTTAACTTGTTACTTCTGATATATACCTATACACACGCACACTTTATATGCCCATATACATGGAACTCATACCTGTATACACATGTATTATGCATGCCCACACAGTGCAGCTACTAACCTTTTCAAAGATTCTGTAGTTCCTCAATTTTTCTGCAGATTCATCCCACACAACCAATACCTTGAGGGAGAAAATATACACCATATTCGATCTGTGCTAATAAGCTCATCTAAATCAATGTATTATTAAAGAATTAGTTACAATCCAGGTTAAAAGAATTAAAATCACTGACATTATGATTAAGATTTTCTTGCTTTAAGGACAGAGCACAGCTGAATTTTTAAGTACTTTATCATATATAATAGACAGTATCTATAAATCAAAAAGGGTTTTGAGGGATAGAATTAGCAATTGCAAGTTACCTTTCCAGGCTTGGTAGATGAGTTCCTAATACAGTACAATCCATTCTGTGGTTGTCCCCGTGGGCTACTAGCTTTAAATGTCCTAAAACAGCAATTATATATATTAGCATGTTCTGAATCAGACAGGTAAAATGCTTTGATTCTTAGAACTCTTATTAAAGAAATCTCAGTTGCAATAATGCACAGTACATCATAGCTGGAAGAATTTCACTGTTCTAGCATCTGACCCAGCAGTGCAGGGCAGATCTGGCTTTCTGTCCCATCAAGCACCCCAGCAAAACAACCTTCTCCAGATGGCGTAAAAATCACTTAGCAAGTTGTGTGCATTGTCAATTGACACATGAGCACCAAGCTAACTCCCCTAAACAGTGATTCCCACATTAAAGGAATTAAAATACTTCTATTATGCTTTTAAACACAAATTGCACCTATCAACATGCTCTTTGGACTACTGATCATTGTACAGCTTCTAAGCAACTACTTTAAAGTCATATTTTACCTTTCAACTTCGAAGGTTTCAGAGGTATTAAGAAATACTGAAGCAGGTAGCCCAACCTGGAAGAAATATGAAGAAAATCAATCCCCATGTGAGTCAATGACAAGTCAAAATTCTAACATGTTATGCAAATAAGCTACAGCCATCAGCATTTGAAATTATTAACAGTTATTTAATCTTTACTTCATACTTCTTCTTCCTCCTTTATATCCTATATTAAAATCAAGAATTTATCAAGGCATTCTTGAAAGCTCAACCTCCCCCCCAAGAAATCTCCCACAGCACTGTGTTTCCCCCCTGAAAACGCATTTAAAAGCTTCTCAGAAGTGCACATAAGCAAGAAAAAAAATACTCTTTGAGAATGGATCATCTGCTTGCTCTTACTTTTTCATAGTCATCATCAGAATCATCATCAGGTTGCTTTGGCTTGGGGGATAGTGCTGGTTTTTCAAATGAGAAGCTTCTAAAACTCTGTCCATCTGGTGGTGATCTCCTGGCAGAAAGAGAACAAAAACTGAAGGACATCTCCTCCGGAAAACAGAACAAATATACAAAAAAAACCCCACTGAAGGGATAATAAAACTAGAACTGAAGAAAAAGTTTCAGTTTGGCCCCCAAAGGTTTTGGGTTGGAAGGGACCTTAAAGTTTATCCATTTCTAATCCTCCTGCCACCGGCAGGGACACCTTCCACTAGACTAGGTTGCTCAGGGACCCGTCCAGCCTGGACTTGAACACTGCCAGGGACAAGGCAGCCACAGCTTCTCTGAGCACCCTGAGCCAGTGCCTCACCACCCTCACAGGGAATTTCTTCTTTATATGTAATCTTAATCTTCCCCCTGTCAGGTTAAAGCCATTCCCCCTTGGTCCTGTCCCTACATACCCTTGTAGAAAGTCCCTCTCCAGATTTCTTGCAGGACCCTTAAAGGTAGCAGGAGGTTGCTCTAAGGTCTCCCCAAGAGCCCTCTCTTCTCCAGGTTGAACAAACGCAGCTCTCTCAGCCTGTCTTCATAGGACAGGTGTGCCATCTCTCTGATCATCTTTATTATCTCCTCTGGACTTGCTCTAACAGGTCCACATTCTTCTTACGTTTGGAGCCCCAGAGCTGGACACAGTACTCACAGATTAATTTAGGCAGTCACAGATTAATTTAGGTTGAAAGGGACCTCTAGAGATCATTTAGTCCAAGCTCCTGCACAAAGCAGGTCCAACTAGATCAGAAAGCTGCAGCCAGCCAAGTTCTGAGTATCTCCAAGGATGGAGATGCCACAGCTTCCCAGCAGCAACCTGTTCTGGTGTTTCACGAGCCACGTGGTGAAAACCTTTCCCTAACATCTAACTGTAATTTCCAAGGTTGTGACTTTTGCCTGTTGCCTCTTAGCCTACCACTTGCAGGCCTTTGAGGTCTTGCTCCGCCTTCTCCATACCCACCCATTAAGTAGTTGTAGACAGCAGTGGTCTCCCATTAGCCTTCCTAAAGGTTGCATGAGTCCAGTTCTCTCAGCCTGTTCTCATGAATCTTGTGGTATAGCCCAAACATCCAGCTGGCCTTCCACTAGACTCACTCCAGCATGTCAGTGTCTTCCCTGTACTGCCTTTAAAGACTTTATTATTTGCTCTTCAGAGCTTCTAAATGATCCTGTGGACAAAAATATTTTTATCTGACTCACCACCATAACTAGTTCCACCTCCCTGATCTTAATATGAAACACATTCCCTGTCTCCACAGAAGCCTAAAATTGTTTTTGCAGTTCATTGAGGCTCTGACATAAAGAACTGTGATCAAAGGCTATTATTAAATCTTTAAGATACACCTGAAAAGAAATGAACTACAAAATTTTAGTTTGGTCTGTTTCCAGTTTCTTTCTGAACTATTTCAGAAGCTAAGCCCATTGCAATAGGGGCAAAAAAGCACAACACTGTGAAGAAGAGAGGGATGGAGCAGGGGAGAGAAACAGACATCAATGTGAACGTGAGAAATCAGTCTGTCAGCGAGTTACCTAATGCATAATAGAAAAAATAGTGCATTGTGTTTTCATACTTACTGTAACTGGGGACATGAAAACTTCTCAGGTCTAGGCTTGACTCCAGGTGGCTGGTGGGTTGGCACAGGTGGCTTTGGGAGCACTGGTGGCACAAACAGTCCAGGTTTACCGAGTTCTCTTGGCACTCTGGGCTCTACTGGCTTTTCGGTAAGCTGTGACAGCTTGGGTTTATTGCTTGGTAGCGGAGGAGGAGTTCGTGGTGAAAGGTTTAAGGTTTTTAGCTTCTCACACCCTTCTGGAGTAGCAAGAACTTGAGCTAAAGGCACAGGCTCTGGAGGCGACGAACAAGGTTCTTTGATACCTACAGTCTTTTTGAGTAGAGGTAGAGGAGGTACAGGGGGCAGCTGTTCACTGGGCCTTCGAGTCGAGGGTTGTATCTTTAGATTAGGTTCAGCTTGGCACTGGGATTCTCTCACGTTTAAGATATCCTCTAGTTTGATATTAGGTAAGCTTCTTTTCGGAGGTGGTGGTGGTACTGGCACAGGAGATTTGCCAGGAAAGGAATTTGCCTTTGACTCTGAGTAGGGGGCTTTCCTGACATGAGGAACTGGTGGAGGCGGGTAGGCTGGGGGCAGGACCATATCTACAAAAAGAAAACATCCAAAATACATTACACACTGAGGGGAAATACAGTATGTCAAGAAATGAGACTTTTCAGATTCATTTTCTATGTGATTTTAAGATATTTCATTTGCATCTGGCCTGAAAGTACCCAAATGTTGGACAAGCATTTGGCTTCCAGCACAATTCTGAATGTTTTCTGTAGTAAACTCCTGCAATTTCTGTTCAGGGATGGCTCATGATGACTTTGACCAGACAGACCATATTAAAAGCATTACGCCTCCTCCAGACTGATGGCCAGATACAGGACCTTCCAGGGCAGGAGGCCTGCAAGAAAACATGCCCTAAGGCATATAACATTCCCTGTAAGTTGTTTATGCTGTTACTAGGAACTTCTGATCCTAAATACCTCTCAAGATTAGATACCTGTGCCTTGCCTCAGTTCTTTTACCACCTGGAATGCTTTAGATATGACCAAGCCAAAATAATAATCTGGCATTCTACATGAATATTGCCTCACTAGGGGCCATTTGCCAAGGGAATGAAAGGAATCACATACCATCTTTTACTATATCAGAAGTATCTGGCTGCAAGTAAGACTCATCCTCTTCCTCCTGGTCATAATCTGCAAATAAAAATCAGTGTATCAGACTAAGTACTCCTGGAACCGTGAAAGAGTACTGAGTACTTTTTGCTTTTTCATAATCAAATAGTTTTCAGTTCTTATTTTTTTTTTAAAGAGGGAAAAAAATAATGAAGAGTTTTGGTCCATCTTTTTGCTACTTAGAAAAGATGTTTCCTTAAGTTTTATTGTCAGTTCAAAAAAGCTATCACTTACAACAGTGGGAGATGAGCTATACTTCATTTTACATTTCCTCATCTATCAGCTTAAAATCTACTTTCTGGTGACACTTCCTAGTGTTCATAGCCCTCCTGAGAACAATTCTACTTAGTTGCAGAGATACAACTAGATGGATGCACTGGCAAACCCAGCTGAAAAAAAAGTAATCCCTAAAACCTAACCCTAAACCAGAAACTTTAAAGTTTTTGCAACACAGAAGCCTAACTTAACACTATTGCATTGCATACAACCTTTCCCTCCCAGAAACACCAAGGTACTAAACCACAATCCTATATGAAATGCTGCTGATTCTATTCTCCTCGGCTTTGCATCAATTGAACCGGATTTCCTAAAAAGATTCACTCCTGCCTTTTTGTCCTGGTCAGGAAAAAGAGTCAGGAATTTCCTGTCAACAAATGAGGGTACTTGCTCCAGTCAACCCTGCCCTTAGAAATCTGAAGGGGCAGGTGGGATATGGCCTAGTAAAGGAACAGTGTTGAACCTGGAGGTGAGGCTTCTCGTGCTGGGTTGTAGTAGCACATTTCTTGACTAGGAAGTCAGTAGCTGCAATATGCTGTGAACATTTATCTGACAGGCTTGCTGTAATGTCCTCACTTGTGATGAAAAAATAAACACACCCAGCCCAAACTACTTACTATGAAACAAATACAGCAATGAAAAAGTAACAAACTTTGATTAAAACCAGGCTATGCTAAGAATCAGACATTCAGAGCCCTGCTTTAAAAAGTTACTCAGTTTAAAAGTCATCAAAGAACATTTCCCTGTGCATTTCACAGATGCACATCCCGTGCCTAATGCAAGATCTTCTAAACTGCAGGGATGAATTCTGTTTCATATTAAACAGACAACAACATCATCCCAATAAAGAATCACAGACTCACAGAATGGTTTGGGTTGGAAAGAACTTTCAAGGTCATCCAGTTCCAACTCCCCTGCCATGGGCAGGGACACCTCACACACTAGACCATGCTGCCCAAGGGTGTCAGACACCTCCTTAAAAGATCTGAATTTTTTTCATTACCATTTATTTTTACTCACAGTTTGTGGCACAAAACAACTGCTTCTGATTTAAAATTACAACTACACACTTTGTAAAAAGAAGAATTTATAGTTGCAAATTAGATCAGTTTGCTTATGCTATGGGAATAATTCCTGCAGAATCCAGAAGAAATAAGCAAGCAAGTATATCTTATTTATAGTGTCTTAATTTATCACCTTCATTATCTGCTGAATGATGAGAATACTTGATATCAACGGGACGTTCTACTGAGCCATAGAAACTGTCTGCATCGGAACCAGAGTCACTGCAAAAGAAAAGACAAGAGTACCTTTTGCATCACTGTACTATGGGTCCTGGGACAGTAAACAAGCCTGCTAGCAGGACAGCAGCACTGAAAAGGAATGCTGGAAAAGCAGAAGCGATCTATTCCTCGTTCCCAATTAACAGCCACATATGTTGCTGCTGTCTTTTTAAAGTTTTTATGTGATTTACACAAAACTGACATTTAAAATTCTCTTTGTAAAAAGATTTGCTTTTGTCTTGGTACTACTTAAACTATGTATTAGGAAGGCCTTTCATTCTTGGGCCTTACTGCACCTGTTTTGATTTAACAGTAAATTGCTTGTAGGTGCAAAGAGCCTAAAGCACCACTGTCAAGAACTAGAGCAAAAGGGATAAAAAGCAAACAAGAGATTAAGGATTTATACCTGAATTCTGTTATTGTTTCTTTCTTCTCATGGTAGTGATCAATTTCCCTCCTCAAGGACAGCATCCAATTCTAAATAACAAAAAAAAAAAAAACCCCAACATTCAATACAAGCATCTTTAAATTGTTAAACAAAGATTTATAGTATCCATCCTCTGTAAGAACAGAGTAACTCTGTAAAGAACCTACATTGAAATAGGATTCATCCATGAATCCTTTATATTGAGAGGACTTACCAGTCAAATGTTCTATCTAAAGTGCTATAAGAATGTATACTAAACATATTTAATATATTCAACTTTTAGTCTGCAAATTTCAAGCTGTTCTTTCTAAAGCCAGGTGCTTGTGCATAGTATGTTTATAGGTGAGAGATTTCACTGAAAAGGTTTCACACTTTATCAAATGTTTAACATACAAATATTTGTTCCTTTGCTAAAAATAAAACAAAGAATAAGGAGAAAACCATGCCATCTATACGTCACTTACAACCATTCCCTAAATTACAACCTGAACTAACACTAACTTAATAGTTAAAACTTCAGACATTATTTTCAGAGGAGCCGAAAGAACCACCTATACAAATTATGGTGACAGGCGAGTATCCAGTTCATTTAGATTTTATAGAAGTCCAGGATTCGCTTTCTGCTTCAAGGAAAGTTACATTGCAAAAGAAGAAGTTACCTTTCTTTCATCTTCAGAAGAAGCTGAAAAAAACCACGTCCTGTGCTTCTTGCTAATGTGAACTAACTTGAAAGGAAACACATTGCTTGATGTCGTCTCCTCAACTGCCCGCATAACCCTGAGAAACAGAATCACCAATACATGAAACCCTTCATCTATATTTCTGCCATGCAAGTCATAAAGCTCTGACAGAAAGCAGTTTTACAGGCCAGGTCTGTCTCAGGAAAAATAACCCCTAAGCCCAGAAGAAAGCCTTAAAAATCCCCATAGGTGCATTTGTAGCACTGATCACTGAAGTGGGTAGAAAGGGCAATGCAAGAACAATGACAGGACAGAGAACTCATTAAACTACCAGCCACAATTGCAAATGGATGTTTCGACCTGTTCAATAGTTTTAATGAACTGCATTAATTCACAAGCTTCACGCCACAGTAAGAAGTATTTAAGGTGCCTGTGATCCTCATTTCAGAAAGGCATAGAGTAAAAAAATCAAAATACACATTTTCCATGAAAATAAAGATCTAACATTAAAAGTTAATTTATTTTCCACTTTTCCCTTACAAACACTTTCTTGCCCTTTTCTACTATTTTAAACCAAGCACAACTCAAACTCTTTCACAAACTGCATTAGATATGTTTCTTATTATTTTTCCCCCAGAGGGGTCTCAAATGAGGAAATTCCTTACATATGCATGAATTTGGTTGTAGGTGCTCCCTGTAAGGCTTTGGAACAAATAAGGAGACTAAAATCCAAAGACTGTGGGTAGTCTAAAAGTAACATTTTTAAGATTTGTTGCACATAAACCAAAGAGAAACCTGATTAAAGCTTTTACAAATCATTATTGGGGCTTCCTTTCTTGTTCCTAAACTTTTCTAACTCACCAACTTCCTCATGCAATATAGGATTTCCATAAGTCCTTAATACTGGGGAACATGGCTTGTGAACATAGAAGATTCTCAGAGATATTTGACATTTGGTTAGGGACTTATCCAAGATAATGTTTTTTGGGGAAAAAAAAAGAATAAATCTAATTAGCACTCTGAAGCTGCAGAATTAGAGATTACCTCTTTTTTAGAACCCCAATTCTACTTTTAAACTGGAGGATGTACTTTCCTGCATCTGCCCAGTCCAAAACAAAGGCACAAAAGGAACTCTTTAAGCTATTTGACTAATGTAAAGTTCATAAGGATGTTAATGTGGGAAATACCCCTGGTACAGCTGGGAGGGATACTAGCAATAGGCATCACTATACATTTTGAGTCACTAGTGCACTCAGCATGTTCTCATCTCAATGTTCACTCTTCACACAAAAAGTCTATTGAATGAAAACTGCAAAACAGAAATCCAGGGAAGCCTTAGAGTGACTTGTTTTCACACAGCCTTATGCAACTACCCAGTTTAACAAATTCTTTCACTTCAAATGATTTCTCAATAATGCTTATGACTGTGCATAATACTAACCAAGATCTGGTCCCGATTACAGTCAAAGTCTCTACAAGACTGCTAGAATGCAGATACATGAAAAGCAGTGACACAGTCCCTAACATCTACAGATTCCATGGTATTTTTCATGTCAATGAAATTACAGAAGCTAGAGTCATGACCAAGTTACATCACAAGTTTCTTATACAAATTAATATTGAATTTTTAATTAGTTACAATGTTTACACCTGTATTCCCATAAAATATGTCATTGTCGCAGCCACTTAGAAGGCTCATATTCTAATAAAGATATTTCCTTATTCCAAAAGACTGAGAACATTATGCAGTTAAAGAATCACTTACATGTTTAAAAATACCAAAAAAAATTGCAGTAGTTAGGACCAACAATGTGATAATTCTCTATATACTCTCAGTAGTCCTTTCTGAGCATCAGTTGCAACAGCAATTTCCTAAAGTTAGGTTAGGCTTCTAATCGTAGGCCTTGTACATATGCTGCACTCAGTCATTCTGGTACTCCTAATAACATGAAAGCCATGTATTTTTGTCTTCAACTTAAAAAGCAAATATTAAGATCTATAACATGTAAGAAACGAGTCAGACATTTTGCACATGCATTCTCTTATTTATCAGTACTGTAGCTGAATCAGTTTTGACACTGGTGTTACTGAATCAGTAACTCCATAAATATTTTCTGATTCCTTTCCATTTTTGTGACAATTACCGAATTCACTGGAGAACAAAGGTAATTTATCCAAAAGAATCCACATCTACCTTCATGTGCAAAGTCTGCACTAAGTCAGTCACAAGAGTAAGCTCGCTGCAATTTTAATAGCCTTACTGGTTAAATTACAGAAGATGAAGACTATATACTTGCAAAGCACAGGACACATCATATATACAGTTTGAAAGGAATACATCTCTTGGAGTCTGAGATCAGAGCATAACCTGAACACCAGATATAGTTCTGTTTAACTTCAATGAAAATGAAAACCATAGTCCCCACTGCATGAAGTAGAGGAGCTTGGGTGTTAAATAAGTTCTTTGGCACTCACCTGTTGTAACCATTCAAAGAAAACGCACCCTGTGGAGATGCAGATGTGCTGCTCTTAAAATAGTAAATACATCCCTCATGGATAATCACAAATCTCAATGGCCCTGAAAAGATAAAGAAAGAAAGTGAGCAAAATATAAATCCAGAGGCAGTACATTAACTAGAACCTCTTAACTTGGGCAGAACTCTTGTTTAAGATTTTAGCCGTCTTATTAATCATAAAACTGCACAAACTAGTTAAGTGACAGCTGGTTGACCATCAGCCGCATGGTAAAGCTGTCCACTCGCAGTGTTTCAGGACTAAAAGGAGCATCTGCTTCCCTCACTTCAGAGGCAGCTGACCTCGTAACTTCAAAAGAAGCCTAAAAGACTGCAGGTCTGACCTCCAGTTCTGCTCCTTTACTAGACAAATAAGCTAATGCAACACTGCAACCTAAAACTAAGTGGAAGGAAGGAGGTAGCCACAGGGTACAAGTACATACTTATGAACATCCCAAACTCATGATGGTATCTCCCTGATGATTTATTTTCCTTTTTATCAAAGGCAGTAATCTTTGTCCTTCACTACGTATAAACAGAGATAGCAAATGAACAGCATATAAACAAACAAACTCATAATCTTAAGTTTTCTCCATGTAAATAGATTCTGATTCCAAGAAGCAATTACTGTTTCTAAGCACAGCCTAATATTGGCAGTGAGAAAATTTCTATTTCACAACAGCAGTAGGAGATGGGGATCTTTTTCCAATACAGAATAACCAACTGGAAAAAAAGCTGAGTACTAATTTCTCTTAGAAAAGAATATTTGTAATTGATACATACCCCAGGAATGTGTTTGTGTCTTTAAAACCTTACTTGGGAAGGACTTGAAAAAAAGATTTAACCAAGTAAACCAACCACAACATTTATCGTCTAAGATTTACAGTTTCAAAACAATTAAAAGAAATTCTTTCAATATGGGTCTTTCATTTATATATTCCAGTAAAACTGTAATCCAGTACAGGCAAAGTGGAAGATCAGCTTCATTAAATAGTCTGTTAACACGAAATGTGCTAAAGGCCCCGAAGGGAAACATTTAAAAACATTTAGTTTAGTCAACTTACACTTCAAGATCTGCAGCTGGGTGCCTCCTTTTTTATGAAGATACCCTGATTTGGTCACTCCTCCAGGCATTGTCAAAAGGTTTTGTGCTCCAATTGCCTTCATTGGGACTGGCCAGACCTGCTCCTGCGAGGCCATCGTTCTGCAATTTAGAATAATTAAAGCCAGTTTAAACTTAGATTTTACTTTCAGAAATGAGTACCGAGAAACAAAGCTTGTTTCCTTAAACAAGTTTTCCAAGCAACTAACATGGTTCAGCAGTCAAGTATGTACACAGACGGGTGCTCAGAGATTCCAGGAAGTTTGTAATGTATAAAAAACCATGGTGCAGAAAGTCCCAATTTATTTTTATACAGCTCTCAAAAGTGATTGGCAGTTGTTGAAACAATGCAGGAGTGCTTGGTAAATGTTATTTAAGTATTTATGTTTTAAAATGTTCCAGATAACACTGCGAGACTTAATCAGGCAGGTGACTAGAAGAAAATCAGTTTATTCTTCAAAGTTCTATGCCACATGTATATGAAATGTAATATTCTGTATAATTAGGGGAATCACTAGTCATATTTTAGTAACTGCAGTAACCAACAGTACTTACTGCTTATATTCACGTTTTATTCCAAATGAAAGCATTAGCATATTATCTCATGCTGGATGTCATGTGTGACAGCATCCTGTGCAAACGAAGTTCATCTCACATTCTGCAGGCTTCTATTTAATTTATACATTAATTATTAACGCCAAAAAAAATAGTTTCTTAAGTAGTAGTTTTTCCTGGCTGATACATCACTATGAGCCCTTTCTTTTTTCAACCAGTAACAGAACTAGGCTAAAAATCGTACTGTGTAATACAGAAAAGAAATAATGTGTGAACTGAACGGGAAGTTTGCCCTAGACATAAAAGGGTCATTATCCTCAGATGTAGGGTTAGAGACCTTTGCTGGTAAGAGGCAAATTAATGACGTTCCAGTTAATTAGTTTCTGATAAAGGAATGATGGTTTAGAACTGGAGAGCTTTTAGTGGAGGACTGAAGTCTAATGGATCTTGCTTGCTTTTCCTTTCCCTCAAAGGGACAGTACTGGAAGTCAATAGGGTAGCTCAGTACAGGAATCCTAGAGCCCGCAGTACAACATACCTACCTGAGCACTACCCTCTCCAGCATTAAGATGGCAACTTGAAGTACCCGTACTAAAAAGAATAAGCAAGGGATGCAGCTTTGTTGAGAGATTAATTTCAATAGCAGAGTATGTATCCATTGTACATGTGTTAGGAAAAACAGAAATGCAATTCAATTGATCTTTCGGTGGATCAGCTTAGGATTTAGATCTAATGGCTTGGCCCTTTGCTCACAATACATTAGCAGGGAGGGATGGAAATTACCTAGCAATTAAGTTAAACGCAAATTCCCTGGGCAGCCTAGAAAACCTAATGACAAAAATTAGGCTTTAGAGTCCTCAGTGTTATAAAACAAGCACAAGGAGAGCAGATCAGATCCAAGGCCCTAGAAACGTTCTCACAGCAGACATTGCAAGGCACCACGGTTTCTCAATTTTCCTCCAGGACTCTCCTGCTCACCAAAAGCGAAGTTACTTTTGTTGTATCAGCTACATCCTTCCTTCTGCTATTTCCTCCCTGTTCTTATTATATGACTGAGATCTTTCCAAGCTGAGCTGTTCCTTCCTCCTTCTCCTCCACAATAAAATTTCTAGCAACAGCATTGTGTTAACAGGTCCAAGAAGGGGCTACACACAGATGTTTAAAGCTTTTGAGAACTAAAAAAAGTAACAGAAGTTAATACACCCCCAATTCCTTCAAATCATTTCCCCACACCTTGCAGAAAAATCCAAGTGAGGGAAATGGTGAATGTTAACCAGCTGGCTGCTGACACCAAACCACACTGCAGTACTGCTAAGAGTCACTTCCTTGAAATGAAGGATGCAAAGGGAAGTCCTGGGCTCATTTTTTTCTTTTAAGAACAGGCTTAGCCACATTGAAACATTAGGAATTCATTTATGATTAAGTTATCTCAGTCTGTTTCTAGTTACAATCAGAAAAAAGATTAAGTAAAAATGGAACCTTTTTTTTCAGACAAATACACTCTGCTGTCAGTTTTCTCAAACTAACTCTAACATTAGTCTCAATGCTATCCAACAGTTTCCAGTTCATCATGGGTCTTCAAATCCTTTGTATGTTTACTACAAAGAACAAGAAGGAACTCAAGGACCTAGCCTTGGTGTTCCATACTTAGGCTGAATACACACCAGCAGAGGCGGAGTTAAATGCCTCAGTGAGGTTATCCAAAACAAGCAGTAAGCTGAGATTTCAGGGAGGCCAATGACAAACACTGGGGACAGGGGTATCCCACCCTAGGTAAATACATAGAACAGAAATATCTGACTAGGTCATGTTGGCCTTCTGTACAGGGGTAGACTAGCTAGGCTACTCACTAAAGCATGCCTGGATGGAGCATTTTCTCCTCCTCTTGAAAAGCCAGAATATCAGGCAGACAGAAAACCCAACCAAATCATGGAAGCAGAGGAGCAGACAGAGGGGGGGAACAAATCCAGTTCTACAGTGTGATGACTACCAAGGGGAAATGACAGCAGAGTATGAGGTTCTGCTTCCTCTATTCATAATCATTTCTTATTTTTGACTATTCACTATAAAACAATCCTGAGAATAGAGACCAATGAAGAACTTCCCCATCCCCACTAAGGGAATAAAAGGACACGTAACTGAACTCCACACAACCAAATACACACTGTATGAGCTAAAAAGCCCACCTAATACGCAAGGCTTTTCAGTAGATTAACAACCTCTTATGACTATTTTCTGGAACTCATTGTGGCTTATGGCACTCCCCATCACATCTGTAGGCTCCTCAAGCACTTTCATTTGCAGACACATTGTAGACAGATAGAGAAGACTTTAGTATTTTGAACTGAAATGTTTGAGGTAGGCTGCTAAAATCCATTTAAGTACTTTGAACCTAGTCCTAAGCAGGTTTTTATTCTTTTCTTGACACTACAACTCCAGAAGGACACTACATCAAGCTGCTGGAAGAAAGCTGTCAAAACAGTGTAAGCCCAGAAACCTTATTGTACGAGTGCGAGGAAGGAAAATGGATGCTTTTAAATTTCTGGTCTTAGCACCTACAATATGTTGCCTTTAGCTCACTGAAATTCTGCCTTCCACTCTTGATATTCCTTTTATATTTTTTTTAATGCATTACATGATGAGCAGATCAATGCTGCATTACCAGGTATATACAACAGCAAGCACTGAAGTCATTGAAGAGCCTGTTGGCTCTGAGATCATTAAGAACAGAAAAATATTTCCAAGTTGTTTCTTACACGATTACCTTTTTGCACCACAAGCCAAAGACCCCACTATATGTTTTCACCCCAGGTGCATAAGCAGAGCCTCTTCCATGGAGCTAACAATGAGGTTAACAGAAAGGGCCCACTAAGTGCAATCAGAGCCAAGCCATGCTCTTTCTGACACTGGTCCTCTGTTACAAACAGAAAGTGATATTACCCATGCATTATTTTGGGCAAGCTTCTAGTAGTAGCTACACGCTTTATTCTTCTTTCCACTCACCAAGGGACTAGATGTGTATTTTTAAAGTATGCTTTCCATCAAGCCCCAAAACCCATTGTAAGCGGCTCTTGAACCAACCTTGTCCCTCACTGAAACAGCACTGAACAGAACCATCTGAACCAGAAGAGGTGGCAACAGACAGCAAAAAGCCTCGCATCACTGTTTCTCAGTGACAATTCTATGCCTGTGAGGAAGAAGATAAGCCTTAGAGTGTAGTAAGAGAAATGGTGGAACAGCAGTTTGTAGGATTTGCTTCATCTTCCAACAGTGCTTTTGGAAGGGCAGAAGAGTGCAGTTAGCACTCTTGAGTGTGATACAGAGCTTACACAATTACTACTGGAATTACTTCATATACAAAAACTGGTCTGCCAGACTAAAAACCAAACCCATTTGCAGTGTATGTATCAAGAAAGTCAGTCCAAGTATATCACGACTATACTTTTCTCAAACACTATCATGATGAGCTGGTTTTTATTTGGAGTACTATAAAAGTCACAACAGCATGAAAAAATGAGAAACTACACCCTTTGTGCAACCCAGATAATGCCAGCCAGATGCAGAAGTTTCTTCTGCATCATAAAACCCTTACCAAGCTGAAACTTTAAATGGAGAGTAGACTTCTGTTATTGTGTAGTACACAAATGTGACGTAATTTTAACCTATCCCTTCAGTCAGCACATATAGAATCGCTGTATTGAAGGCTAGAGCATAACAGGCTAACTGTCCCTCTGCAGGTAAAAATAATACTCTGCCACATTAGAAATCTGGATTACATTATAGAAGAACGCTTTTGGCCTTAAGATCTATTGGCATTCAGCCCAATTAAAGCAAGTACAAGCTGATTCAACCTCAGATTTCATGCTGGAAGAGCCACGAGTTCTCAGTTCTTGCTTAACTTCAGCAGAACATACGGCAGATGTGATCATCTCCACATCTTGCAGTACACAGGCGTAAAAATACATTAACCTCATCACTGAAACTACAGCTGCCAAAAGTTGTATTAGAAGTTCTCACTTGCTATAACAATATTTATAGTCTGTCTTGGAGCCCAGTTTGGTCATGCTAGATATAAAAATTAAAAAAGAAACTCCAATGCTGCAGTACAAAAATCAGACCTGATCTGAATTTGTAACAAGTTATGTCTGAGAACTCTTTAAACTCCATGTATCTCATAACCTCTAGTCTTTAGATTCTATTTAAAAGTCAAACATAAAGCAAGACGCTAGTTTCCTTCTGAGTACATATATGTAAAGTTAGAAGTTTTAACATACAGAAATGAATGTATTCCTTGTATAATGCAGACGGAGGCTGAAGTTTCAGTCTCCACAAAAGGCTGAAATCTGAAATCTGCCAAAAATGAGGCAGATTACATACAGCAAAACTAAAATAAAAGCTTCCCCAATGTGTTCTCAGCAATTCTGATCAAAAAGTAGTAGTCTGATTCAACTATCTAGATATTTACCATCTGTTCTTAAAACTGCTTTCTGCCAAATGTTCGTGTCTCTCTTCCATTTATTAACCATTCTCCAGTATTTCTGAAATGCTCTTTCACATCTCTCCTACTTTTGTGGTTAAACATTCCATTTCTTAATGCCTCTGACAACCCCTTTCACAACAGTTTCTCAGAAGGATCAATCACACAGTACGAACACTGTGAAGCCAAATAAATCTTACAGGACAAAGAGAACAGAGACCTAAGCCTGACTGATACACACTGTTGTAATTTCACTCAGTTTAACTTGCACCAACTTGCTTTTCTTTCCTGGCAATAATCTTCAACCAACTCTCGCTTCATCTCTTCCCCTTCAATTCTTTACCCTTGAATTTTCTGCATGAGTTAAAAGTATTTTACCCCAGATATCATATTCTGCTCCTAGTTTTAGTTTGCTCTTTACCTTAAAGAGAAATTATGACAGAAACACAAGCCACAAACATGCACTAACCTGGTGACCATGCCTGATCGACACATACTTTTTCTGCTGACAGTTTCAACGAACGATTGTTTCCTTTGTGATGGCAAAGCCATTAACGACTTCTGACCCCTCTCAGGCATGACAGAAACATCTCTGCACTTCTCCCCTTTCCATGTACTGTAAGGCTGAAAGCGACTGTGGTAGCTGCTGTACACTCAACACACAAAAGAAACCCTGCCCCAACTGCCTGTGCATCTGCACTGCACCGTGGCCAAAAGTGACGCCTAGGCAATGACTTGTTTCCTTTGTAACTTCCTGTTTCCCCTAATGTTAGTGGGCAGCACTATCTTTGTCAGATTTCCCAGCTTCCCAGAGAGGCTGTAAATCAAACCCTGCATACCTCAACCTCTGTCAGTCATGGAGCCAGAAAGCAGAGGGGATTTTCCAGTGCTCGCTTGTTTCCCACTCACCTTTCAATCAACTACTTTCCCACGGGAGAAAAAGAAAGTCCTTTCGCTTATAGCATGCTCAGCTCCCTCGCAGGGGCAGAGGCACAGCTCAGAAATGCTGCCTGTGCCTCAGGTACTTGCACTACACAGCAGAACTATGATAAGTATTTCACCACTGTTTCCCCCCCCATAGCTGGAGCTTGTCCTTTCCTCTTCAACCCAGTAAGTTAAAAATAAGCATTTTGAAAGCATGCACGTGCTTTAGAGCACCTCTTGCCTGTACGTTTGACGCTACACAAACCAGAAAAGACACTAAAATTTGAATCTAAGCTGCTTACAATATAACAATTCTACAGGACCAACTGATAGCGAATAAATGCCATTGTTTTACACTTCATCTGGAGTCCTTAAAAGGATTCAAGTGTTTCACTGACTGGAATTAAACAGCACCCCAGGCTAGAAAGTTCAAGTAAGACAAAACCAATTAGCAAGTTTCACAATGATGGCCAAAACTATACACATAATTATGTCAAGTAAAGCTTACTTCACATATTTTTGAGGAAACAGACACTAATCTCTACTCCAAAATAGAAGGAAGAAGTTTCCGTAAAACATCTTTTTTTTTTTTGTCAACTACCCAACAGTCAAAGCACAAAAGAAAAGAACATTTCAGTCATGGCTGCATCAGCTAGGAAAGCAAATCTCAGCCCTCACCATAAGTCACCTATTTGCACTCCTTCGACAGCCGGGCTATATAGGAAGAAGCAGCAAACTAAGTATCACACACCTGCTGTTAGCTGAAAGGATCATCATATCCACACAAAACCCCAATGTTCTTCACTAAGAATCAGTGCTCAGTTGTCTCAGTGGCTTAATTCACAGATTTTTCACATAGAAAAGATGCAAAGAGGACTACACCTCAGCATATAGTGAATTGAATTCACTTGCTTTATCTGCTACAAAATCAGGTACCAATTTAGTCTTTAAGCATTAACCCACAATGATTTAAAGCAATCCTTCTCTCCCAGAGCTCTGCTAGCTCAGCATACTCTAAGCTTGCATCACCACCTCTACCTCAGTAAAAAAAGCTATGATCAAAATGACAGCATCTGAGTCTATATAACATTGGGAAAAAGACCTTTTCTGGTCTGACACACCTCTTGGTTTTCCCCTCCAAGCTTCACAATTAAAGTACTACGCTCTTTGGCCTCAATAGTGTAATATTTGCCATATTTATCCAACACATATTCGCAAAGTATTGCTCTTCCACTCTAACCTTCCTGACACTGTCGTCTCCCTTTCTTCAGAAAAGCAGGATTTTTCATTTCAAGTTCCAAGATCCCCTTCTGGATTTTCAGGTGATTTGCAGCACTGTCAAGATATGTCACAGAGCTAAAGCAGTAGCCATTTCACACATGCACACACACAAGGTGGTGTTTCACTAAGGAATCGGAAAAAAAAAGACATTTTTTTTGATGTTTCTCAGATTTGGGAAACAAAGTCGGGGCTGTTCAGCCTGGAGAAGAGAAGGCTGCGTGGAGACCTCATAGCAGCCTTCCAGTATCTGAAGGGGGCCTACAAGGACGCTGGGGAGGGACTCTTCATTAGAGACTGTAGTGGTAGGACGAGGGGTAACGGTTCAAACTTAAACAGGGGAAGTTTAGATTGGATATAAGGAAGAAGTTCTTTGCTGCGAGGGTGATGAGACACTGGAATGGGTTGCCCAGGGAAGCTGTGAATGCTTCATCCCCGGTGGTGTTCAAGGCCAGGTTGGACATAGCCTTGGGTGACATGGTTTAGTGTGAGGTGTCCCTGCCCACGGCAGGGGGGTTGGAACTGGATGATCTTAAGGTCCTTTCTAACCCTTGCTATTCTATGATTTAGAAAAATGAAAATTCAGCTCAACTTTCTAGAGCAAACATTAATCAGAAGGGTTGTGTGTCAAAATTGCAAATAAATAGACTGAAGAGACATGAGATCTTTATGGATATGCCTGTCACAGAAGTAGAAGAGTATTAAATATATCCATCTTCACAATGCAGAATTCTGTCATGCAAGGAACTCTGGTGTATGGGTTTCAGACCACTAATCTTCACTTGTCCCCACAGAATCAGTGGGGAGAAGCAGCTTTGTACCACACTAGCCGTGGGAGAATTTCACTCAAAAGGAGTTACTTCATTTCTTTAACATTATGAGGTTTCACACAGCCTTAAAAGGAAGAACCAAAGCATCAGCAACCACCATTTGTATTTCATTCCAGCAGGGCCACTGTCTGAGGAAGTCAGCCAAGCATCTCTATCACTGTTAGGAACACCTCTTGCTCCCAGTCCAAAGCCATCCTACTTATCCTTAATTAAAGGAAAGCAAGAGCAATAAAATATACCTCTAGCACTATGCTGTCCTTGCCAGTTTAAATTCACAAGCCTAGCTGAAAGTTGAGTTGTCCCTGCAGCAAGAGAGCTTCCTCTTGCAGACCAATTTACAGGAAACTGCAAGAATGGACTGTAAATAAAAGCAGCACAAAAAGATAGTGGCAACAGGTGAGGCAGAAAAACTAACAGAGCAATAGAAAACAAATGAAGTAGCATGAAAAGCACTTCAGCTGCAACAAGCAGTCAGCTCAGTAGTCAAGTTCAGCTCAGAATAACCTAAGAGTTCATACATCATATGTTTCTATAAAAGCCTACAGTATAGTAAAGCATTAAAGGCCATATTCTGTTCAAGTTTTACTGACCTTAATAAGCTTGAATCAGGAGTAGCTTATGATGAGTTTTATTTCTTCATTAATTCTACCAAAGTAGTTTAGTCATAAGTTGCTAGATCACAGTGGAAAGAAATCCACTATATTGAGACATGATATATTTTGTCAAATGTATACTCCACAACTGCCAATTGCAAGAGCAAGTGTACATTACTTGCCTGAATTCTTCCTCTGCTAGGTAACGCAGTCCTGGGAAAACATCAATAAGCACACATCAGAATTACTTCTGCTGGGTGACCTGCAGAATTACAATTAAAATAGAAAAAAAATAAAATCAGCAACAAAAGGGAGAAATGAGGCCAGAACTTCTGAAAACCTCTTTCTAAATGCCAAAAGAATTCTTATTCTTTAAACTTCAATTATCATGGCCTTATTCAGCTTGCTTAGGAAGAGCTGATTATGACTTAATATTTTTACTTATTTACTGGTATGTATTTAAAAAGGTAGCTGAAGCTTTGATAATATGTATTCACTCTAAAACTGAGAGATACTTCAGGTTAAAAAGCTTTTGAGTTTCTATTATTCCCCACAGCTCTTAAACTCTGAACATCTATGGACATATTGTTGGCTTGGAACCTCAAAAAAGGCAGCCAGCACTGGCCTGCAGTAAGTAAGCCTTATTTCAGAGAAAGAGCCTATCAACTTTAAAACAAAGTTGAAGCAATCAAGAGAAGTTACAACAGCTTGGCACAAGTCCTAGAAGATGATATACCGACTTTGATTTTGGGATATGGTTAATGTCATATATTGCTCAAATGTCTGTAAGCCAAAGTACAATTTGCAGTATATGCATAGCTTGTAAAAACCCCCTCAAATTAGAGTGCACAGCTGGAAGAGAAGAACCTTCTGCAAACTCTTAATAGAAGACCATTATAATTTAACAGATTCTCTTACATCAGCTAGCCTAAGACTTTATCCTGATGTAAATAGGGATTGAATTAAAATCAGCACAGCTATCCTAGCATCATTTTCTATGTTGTCAATTTTACATGTTGACAATTTTATTATGAGCAGCTTCTCAAGTTAAGTTTAAGGGATTTCTACTGAATCAAAAGGCCCCTCAAAACTGTATAGGAGCATTCACCCAGCAAGATAACTGGGTGTCAAGTCTATGTCAGTCAGACTGTACCAGTAACATTTGGCATAAGTAACACTTAAAATGGAAGGCAAGTTCTCAAATGTTTTTGCTGCTTATCATGTTTCTTTCAAATAAATTCAAAATACATGTTACTAAGGCAAGACTTCTATTCTCATTTACTATTCAAACCAGATGGATAGTATATAGAACTGATAACTATATACAAGGTTCCTGTAAAAAAAGACTGTAAATGCAGTTATGGTTAACACATATCTTTAATCAGTACTCGTAGTACAATTTAAACTAGACCCTAGTTTAAATAAGTCATGTAACTTATTTAAAGCAGAAGTATAAACAGGATTGCCAAAGTCCTATTCCTGCTGACACTTGTGCTGCAGGCAGCTGAGGGAGTTTCCCCAGACACAGATAGACACTTCAAGCGGGAGTTTCCACATATGATTTATTTCCTTGGCAGCAGTTTCGATCCCAAGATATTACTGTTGAAACAATTTTAGTGCTAGGCTAGTTTGTGACGAACTGCATACAATTCCATCACTAACAACTGAATTTAGGAAGCACTGTTGGACTACAAAATAATTTCTCCTTAGATGTCAGAACACCTTTAAGCATTTAAGCTGAAAGGCTTTTAGAAATTTGCAAAAGGGAGTGAAATATCCATTGCTGACCATAAAACATATCTGGAAGGTCCAGTTAACCAGCAGACATCTCACTATATAAAGTTAAATCTGTTGTTAATAAGTATTCTGTTTTGTTAGAATTTTATTTAAATTGATTTAAAGAATATCAAGAGCCCAAGGGGGAAAAAAAAAAGAAGATAGAGAAAAACCACACCTTTGAGGCCTACATTTATGTTCACCATTTTCTGCCCTTTCTGGTCCTAAAACATTTTGGCAAGACATACATCATCACTGGTTCATTGCACACTGTGCTTGTACAAAACCAACAAAACTGAAATCCAAGACTACAATTGCCAGTTAAAGAGAATATTTCATGTGGGTGTATACTCAAGCCAACAGAAAAAGTACTGAAAATAACCCATTTTGGAACAACACTGCAGCAGGATTTTAAACCACAACAAAACCACATAAAGTTTACAATGTTCTTCTGAATATCTATCAGCAGAAAAATGCAATGGGTAAATGGATAAACTCTGTGGCTGACCCCAATAACAAGCTATAATGGCATACTGAAGAAGTTCAGTAAGCCCTGGTTTAGAGGAAGCATTTGGCCTTGCCATCTGTGAGCCCTCCAAGCTTGCGTGTCCCTCTTCTGGCAGACTGCAGTATATAGTAACCCTATAGTTAAGGAAATGTACCTCTGAAAGCAAAGGGCTGCAGGCAGCACCAAAGAAGCTTCGGGCGGACCCTTGGAAAACAAAACGAGACAAAGATTTCCTATTTTCGTTTTGCTTATAAAGAGACTGTGTGATACAGCTTAAAGACGAAGTGTAACCACAAAGATTCACTGTATCCTTTAGTGCTGCACAACACAGTAGACTGTACTGGTTTTTAAGTAATAAAGCAGTGAAGCATCTCAGAGTTTGCACTTCTCATACTTGGGAAGTCTGATTAGGAACCAGAATCTCAAACTAAGTTAATGAGCATGCAAGTGCAACTTACAGAATTAGAAAGCTCAGCTGGGCTGCGTTGCTAATAGACATTCCCCACCTCCAACAGCTTTGAAGCTGCTTGTCCTCAAAACCTCAGGCAAGCAAATAGGTGTACCAGAAACAAGGTTTCTTTATTCTGATTCCAGTGACTGCTCCCTTTTAAATCATGATATGAACTTCTCTAAAGGATGTTGTAAGGCATAAGTATTTTGACACTCCCCACTCTAATCACACAAAACACGAAATCAAAAGATTGAAACAGGTAGATTCATGGATTACAATAAACAGGATTTAAGACCGCCATTATGTTTCATCATTAGGTAAATACTACTCTTTTTCTTTTTGTAAACATGCACTAGGAAGAAGAATCTCTGCAAGCTCCTGTTTACTTTCACAAAAGCTGAATTTAATTGTAACCACTAGATCACATGTAATTGGGACTTTAGGTCATTTTTAAATTAGAACAAATGTACACAGTAAGGCTACACCAGAAAGACAAGCAGTTAGCAAGCAATTTTTATTTGGAGGACTTGAGAGGGAACAGTAATTTATACAGTTATAGAATGGCTTGGGCTGGAAAGGACCTCAATCCCTGATCATCTAGTTCCAACCCCACTGGCACGGGCGGGGATGCCTCACACCAAACCATGTCACCCAAGGCTCTGCCCAACCTGGCTTTGAACACTGCCAGTGATGGAGCATTTACCACTTCTCTGAGCAACCTGTTCCAGTGCTTCACCACCCTCACAATAAAGAGCTTCTCCCTTATATCTAACCTAAACTTCCCCTGTTGAAGTTTAAACCCATTATCCCTTGTCCTACCACTACTATCCCTGATGAAGAGTCCCTCTCTGGTGTCCTTGATTTCATATCACTTAACCCTAAAAATATCCAATCACATGCAATGAGCTGCTTCTACAAGACAGTCTGGACAATGCCAATTTATGTTATCATTTATGGAACTAAACTACCTGCTTCACAAACACAACCGAAAGAAGAAACATTTACTCCTCCTCAAATCTTGTTTAAATGAACTCCAAACATAAGGATTAGCCTGACATTGACCTACACCTCCAAAACTGTTGAGCTGCATTCAAAAGTAAGTTTATGCAGGTCTATTTTCAAGTACAGAAGACAATCATATGCAATACTTTATATGACATGAACAACAACATTCATGGGGGGGGGGGGGGGAAGAAGGGAGAGAGTGAGCAAGCGGCTGCATGATTCTGAGTTACCAGCTGGGCTTAAACCACGACACTTTACAACACAGATCATAGTTTGCCTAATCAAACATATAACAGGCATACTGCCAACTAAGTCTACAGAAAGGTTTCACAATAGCTACAAAAAATGCACGTCTGTCACAAAAGTAGCAAACTCCTGACAATAAGACAGGTTAAAGGCAAGGAGCTAAAATACAAAGTCTAGATTCTTACTTTCCATCTGATCTTGAGGCCACGTAAGGCTTCTTCTCAAATCAGGTTCATTTCTGATCTGTCTTGAAAGTCCTTTATAAGAGTTAACTCGTTCACACTGTGAAAAAGACCTCAGAAAACTAAAGATAATGGGAATGGATTTAGTGGTCCTGCACATGTAAATCAAACCCTTCCTAGAGTGGTGATAATTAATATTTCAGAGGAGGGGGAAAAAACCAAACCAACCAACCAAACGAAAGTGCTATAATGCATCTAGCTTAGCACACACTGATTGAGAAACTGGGAATTCAGAAAGCCATCTCACATTCCAAAATATCAGTCTCTGGCACTTCAAAATGACACTAGTAAGCCCCTGAGCCACAAATTCTTAAGCTGGAAGAAGATTTTATATCCTCAGCTCTGACTCCATACAGCTATCGTTATTGTCTCATAATTGACTCATAAGTGGAACATTTACTTTAAAAGGTATGTTCATTTCCTCCCCACCAACTTTTTAATTAAGATACAAGGACTTATCCCCTCCAATGCCTGAATCTAGCAGAAGCATACACTCTACATTCCAGTTAGATTATTTTCCACTCTTCTCCCCCTTTTAATTTGAAGATGCTTCTTGGGATTCTATTAACCTACCCTAGAGAACTTGCTTCTTCCCAAATCCTTTCTCAAATATCTAACTGCATTATCTATTCTTTCCATTCTTATGGTCACACAAAAGCTGGCCCATAGAACATTTGGCTGAGTCCTGGCCTCACTGAGCTTTCACCTCCAAAACTTGCTTTTATTTATTACATGCAGTATAAACACACACATATACATATACAAAAACTACATATGTACACAGTTCTTAAAGAAATGGTGCATGTTATAAACTCCAGCAACTCTTCCAATCATCTTAGCAAGATGAGCTACAAAAAAATATACTGCCTTTGTGCATCTTTCTCATTAGGTTTCTTTGGAAAGCTCTTTCAAAACTGTGCAGCCAGGCTTTTTACAGAGATGAACTGGTTAGGACAGAAGGGCACTCCTCTTTGTGATTTCCAGGATTTCATGTTTTGTGCACGTAAAGGCATTATGTCCAAGAAGTCTGTATCGCGTTCTTTCATTTCCAAGGTTTGGTTCTCCACAGAATTCACACGAACATATAACAATTCCAGCAGAAGCTTTTACTATATTATCTTCCTGCTATACAAACCCTAGATATCCTTGAGGCATTCTAAATACGAGCCACTTGTACACAATGAAGAGCTGAAACTGGATTTCACTTGCACAAAGGAAATTTGGGAATCTGGGTCAGTGGGATTACTCGTTTCAACCTTAGTAATCAAACCTGACATCTTTGCATAGTAAATACAACAGTTCGGCCAGACCCAAGCCAAACGGCAGTCCATACATACCACAGGCACACTGATTCAGCTGCGTGTTACTGGCACCATGAAACGGAAGGTCTACAGAAGCTGAACTTCAAATAAGTGCTGTTTCCACGCACCTTTTTAATATTTAACAGTATTTGTGACATTTTATATAGCATTTGAAATCACACAGCCTGATACACTTAGCATCAGCTGAAAATTTGCACTTAAGAACTCTCAGCTTTAGAGCTGTACTAGCAGGAGAAGTGCATTACACTGTTCAAAAAGCCTTCTCTTCCACAAACTATCAGACAATCTTTCATGCATTCTAGTTGCTTATTAACCAGTAAGCCACTATTTTGATGAAAGACATTTCCCACATTATAATGGAGTTCATTTTCAATTTCTGTCAGGTACATCTCCAGCAGATACAGAACTTAACAGTCCCGATGCTTCAAACTAAAACCATTTCATTACATACTTCAAAAACTTTAGCATCATCACAGGTTAACAAAGATTTTGCTATAAACACAAAAGCACATACAGCTTATATGATAAACCACTGGAGATACACCACTGAGAGAAGCAGGATTTTTGCTCTAAAGAATCACTTAAATAAAGAAAAGTGACAAGAAGCAGTTTGATTATTCATAGAATACCAGGTTGGAAGGAACCTCAACAAAGGTCCTCTCATACCAGAGAAACAAAAGCATTTTGATGCATCTACAGCTATTTTGTTTTTCTTGGAAGAACAGATGGCAGTTACATTACTCCAGCTATAACATGGTGCCAAATTTTTTTAACTGTACAAACAAGAACATCCATTTTTATTTACACTTAAGCAAGAATAAATAGTAAGATCTCAGAGCAATAATTGCTCCTCATTTCAAGGATCTCATGTGGATTCTCTCCACAAGAAAAAAAGAGAAGCAGCAAAAGCATTAACTTACAGATTCAATAACCTTCAGTTGACCTATATTAAAAAATAGGTCACATTCTTCACAAGATGTAAGACATATCTACCTTTTAAGTCAGTTATAATTGTAGATACAACTGTGTTACCGTAGTACCAGTTAGTAAAACCTTTTCTTATTTTTCTTTTTAAATGGGCAACAGGGAAGTAACAACAATACCATTTTTGTTGCGTCAGTTGCTCCAGTGCCACTTCCTCTCCTGTGCAGTCTACCAAAGAACCAGCAGCTGGCATGGCACAACCAAAAATAACAAGTGCAAGGGCCACAGTAGTTATAGTTTAACTGCATGTGAAGAAAGTAAGCCTTAAGTCAGGAAGGACAGAGTGATACTACAACGTATTGCAACTAAAGTATGCACTATTGACCTTGAAAGAGTTCTTGCTGTGTACCGTACACCTTCAAATCTTAAGCTTGATTTTTTTTTTTTTTTGCTCATCTGGAACATTATATTTTTTTTCTATATCATTTTTTCATTCCACTTTGTAGGAGTTGCAACTGTTCAGTTAAAAAAAAATAAAAAAATCAAGGCAGTCTTATTTTCCAAGACTCACCATCCTTTGTTGGTATTTTGGCTGTTCTACAGAACACTGTCTTCAATCCCTTTCTTTCTAGTACAAGCTCCCTCTTCTTTTTCTAGGTGATGTTGAAATATTCAACATAAAACCATCAGACCACAGGACACTAGAGTTAAATAATGAACAGCGATATAGTTTACCTTCTTCCTAGCACAGGATGATTAGGAACACATCAGGTTTATATTTGCTTATTATGTGGCCTCATACCTGAGTATCCTGAGCTTACATTTGGTCTTCACCCGCGAACTGCTCAAAAAGCTGAAACCCCAACAATAAGAAACTAAAAAAAGAAAGGAAGATTGGCCAACACCCACTACTACAACTGGTAAAGACTGTGTGGGAGACAGAGCTTTCTCACAACTTTTGTTTCCACAAGAAGGTAACAATGACACTTCACAATTCCCAGTTCATGTGTCTGGTGCATTTCTTCCACGTACCTTCTCAACTGACACAGGCCAGCAAGAGCATCTACAGCAAAATCCTACCAGACCATTACACTGTGCATGTTTCAGCGTCTTCTCAGGGCTACAAAAATTATAGGGAATGAGTAACGTGTGGCAGTCAAATTACTCAGTAATGCTGACTAGACAGGTAGAAATGGCAGAGGCATAGAAGCAAGAAGCACTAATCTAATTGATTTGCTCCTTGCTATTTAGAATGGAAGAGAACACTCCAGGAAGGAAGCAAATTGCATGAAGCTGCCAAATGAAGAGTGTAAAACACAGACTTCCATTTGCCACATTTCCTAGCAAAGATACTTCTGCAAATCCCTTGGCTTTCTCTCAATATACAAAACCCACAATCAAGTGCCACATTCCTTGGAGTGAGATCACCAACTCTGGAAGAAGAGACTTTGCTGTGAGTTCAACAGCTCAGCAGTGAGTTTTCTACTAACAAGTAATTATTAAGTAGCATGATATTGCTGCAGCCCATTAGATCTGAGGTTAGAACCTCTTCGGTAATCAACAGATTTGTCACTAATCCCTTGCCACCTGCCAAACCAATTTTGCTGGGGAACCACACTGGTACACCCTTCTTCTGCTAAGATATCCTTCTACACCACCATTATATATCCTTCTGCTAAGATATCCTTCTACCCACCTTGGTCCTCTCATTTCTCTAGGACCAAGGAGACACAGCACCAGCCAGCTCTGTAAGCAGAAGAGCTGCCAGCCAGCAAGGAGGAGGAGAAATACAACTGCTCTCCACTGTGGGAGCAAGGATGACATGACTGTGGAGAAACAGTCTGGCAGCAGAGGCACAGCAGGCGTAGTGCCAATGTGACAGATAGTTTCTGAACTTAATCACTTGGATAACATCTAGTAATGTGTACATTGGGAAATATGGTATTCCATCTTATCAGCACTGTTTCTGTCGTTATTAGAAAGGTTAGCTGCACCTCAAAGCAAAATAGGCGAGACTCAGTAAATTCATACATTCCCTGATAATGCTTTAATTTGCCTTATCAGGCACTCAGATCTGTTGCTTTCTGAACCACAACCTTCTTTATAAGAGCTGTGTTATTTGCCCAGGGACAGAAATGAGGGCACTTTTTTGGAGGGAGGTGACTCACTTCAGGCTTGGAGGGAAAAAAGGATTTCACTATGAGTTCTTCCCATAACCACTTCCCACAAATACAGTAATTTTCTCTAAGTGGCTGGAGAATAGTTCGGCTATCTAACTCTGCTCTCTGAGTTTAAACATGAAAAGGACATTTAAAATATTCCTCTTTCCCTTCCAAATTTCCCTCCCTCCCCCACTGCACAGTCACACATCAAGCACTTATCTAGCATAATCCCAGCAATCTGCCATGCTTAATTTATTCATGAGTAAGAGTACCCACACAAGCTTACTGATGGTGGGACTGGAATATATTTAGGGCAGACCATGCATCATCTTATAATTTGTTTGGGCTCTCTTAAACCCAGAATCACAGTTCTGTCGTATATAACCCCATCAGTATTCTTCAAAGTAGTTTTCTACCTTTAGCTCTTTAGGGGGAAGAGACCTACTAATCATATAGCAAGACTTGTGTGCCTCTGCTGCAATGAGTATTTTGTCTTCTCAGAAAACCCTTTCTGATTAGTGTTCCGTTGAGTATATTCACTTACTTACAGGCCTAATGCAAGTCTCCCTTTAGATATCGAAGGTAAGTACTCTCTCCTAGACATCAAACACCAGAGACTGCACATTGTCCCATTGATCATCCCATGCTCCTACAGGTGGTATGCCCATTTTGACAGCAGAAAGCATATTTCTCCACCAAACACATACAAAAGTCTGCATACGCAAATGCCACTCCAATTCTTCAAGACCACACACTACTTTGGAAACACTCCCACCTGGCATGACAGAGGAGTCCAATTAACTGACTCCAATAACTGACTCCAACCCTGAAAAAATACAGTGGAAAGCTTGAATGTTAAAGCCTGACAGATTATAGGTAATTAACAGCTGCAGATGCTCAGCAGTTGTGCAAGTCAGATCATTCTTTTGCCCAAACACAGCTTGAAATGCCTCATTTTGATTAGTCAGTTTTACAGATCAGTTTTCAATTAGCTAACTATAAGCCTTTCATCTGTCAATAGGACCTGTAGGGTCATAGCACAGATTTCTTTGTACTGAATTTCTCTCTATATCATTATCAAGACAAAGTAGAAAAAATGCTAATTCCTCCTGCAATATAGGAAAGTAGAGAAAACAATGAAAAAGAAAAGTGACTTTTCTTACACATGTATCTGAACTGTACAGTTTTATTCGTATAAGGAAATACCAGAAGCTGACTTCAGTACATAGCCTTGATCAAAGTAGACTAGATTTATGTAAAAGGTTTGGAAGAGCTTGTAATGAAAGAACAATGTTCAGTAGCAGCCTATGGCGTCTCTTCAGTAAGATCACAGTGCTTCGAGTGAAGAGATGCTCCTACTTAATGAAACAACTGTCTTTCAATTGTAATACACTGAACTCTTCAGAGATCCACCTTGGTCTAGGAGAAACGAACAATTATAGAATCACAGAATCATAGAATAGTTAGGGTTGGAAAGGACCTTAAGATCATCTAGTTCCAACCCCCCTGCCAGGGGCAGGGACACCTCCCACTAAACCATGTCACCCAAGGCTATGTCCAATCCAGCCTTGAACACCGCCAGCGATGGAGCATTCACAACTTCCCTGGGCAGCCCATTCCAGTGCCTCACCACCCTTACACTAAAGAATTTCTTCCTCATATCCAATCTAAACTTCCCCTGTTGAAGTTTGAACCCGTTACCCCTTGTCCTCTCACTACAGTTCCTCATGAAGAGTCCCTCCCCAGCATCCCTATAGGCCCCCTTCAGATATTGGAAGGATGCTATGAGGTCTCCACACAGCCTTCTCTTCTCCAGGCTGAACAGACCCAACTTTCTCAGCCTGTCTTCATATGGGAGGTGCTCCAGTCCCCTCATCGTCCTCGTGGCCCTCCTCTGGACTTGTTCCAACAGTTCCATGTCCTTTTTATGTTGAGGACACCAGAACTGCACACAATACTCCAAGCGAGGTCTCATGAGAGCAGAGTAGAGGGGCAGGATCACCTCCCTCGACCTGCTGGTCACACTCCTTTTGATGCAGCCCAGGATATGGTTGGCCTTCTGGGCTGCGAGCGCACACAGCCGGCTCATGTTCATTTTCTCATCAACCAAAACCCCCAAGTCCTTCTCTGCAGGACTGCACTGAACCTCTTTTCTGCCCAACCTGTAGCTGTGCCTGGGCTTGCTCCGACCCACGTGTAGGACCTTGCACTTGGCATGGTTAAACTTCATCAGGTTGGCATCAGCCCACCTCACAATCATGTCAAGGTCCCTCTGGATGCCATTCCTTCCCTCCAGCGTATCAACCGAACCACACAGCTTGGTGTCATCAGCAAACTTGCGGAGGGCGCACTCAATCCCACTGTCCATGTCACTGACAAAGGTGTTGAACAAGACCACTCCCAACACCGATCCCTGAGGGACACCACTCCTTACCGGTCTCCAGCTGGACACTGAGCCGTTGAGCACAACTCTTTGCGTGCGGCCATCCAGCCAGTTCTTTATCCACCAAGTGTGGCATGTTGTAATAGAATTACTGTTAAGCAACATCAGGGTAATGAATTACTCTTTTTAGTGGGGTTTCACAAGATTAGAGACTAACAATTTAAGCCTCTGCTGCTCGGTTGCAGGGAGTAGCTCTCAAGGTTAATTACATTCTGGTTTGAATGCCAACCTCAACACTTAGATGCATGCAAGCAAGTTCTGCTGAAGTTAAGGAGAACTAAGTAGACTGAGGTGAAATATTTAAGGATGTGGCATTTAAGCCAAAACTTTACTTTATAGAAGAGTTTTAACATGTCTTGCAAATACACCAATAAAGACATTGTCCCTCACTCATGTCAGAATGTTCTGAAGTATGGTTAAGTCTTATAGAATAATGTAATAGAGATAATAAAACATGAGATGAAGGACCATCTCAAAGAGACTTTAACTTGGCATAAGATTTACATGCAGATATTAAAAAGAAATCACAGGTCAAATCTAGTTTCTACTTCTATAGGTTCAACATGGTATAACCCCTCAAATTCATGAGTTCATGAGACTTCTAACCTCAAAATGAGTTTTTTCCCCACCTCAACAGATTACTATTTATTTAATAGGAAAATATGCAAATAGTTACAAAAATTACTTTTTCCAGAATGATGATTAATGTCTATCACTACAGTAGCTGAAGTTAAAAATAGAACAGGGAAACAAAGCTTCCTACCAAACCACTTTTTCTTTCTGGTCTTACAAGCCATATTTCACCCGACAAGACTAAGGTATTCACAATATTATCTACTTCCGCTGCTCTTCTTCCTTTTTTGTTATTTAGCAGTTATTACATAAAAAATTAAAATGAGTGACACATGCTTTTACACTTATAGAACTTGTTTTAGGATCTGAAAAGTTGCCAGTGCTGCATAAATAAAGATAAAGACATCTAAGTGACTGATTTTGCAGAGTAAAGCTCTCCTGGAGAGCAGGAAGCTTACTTGTCTGGAAAAGAACTGAACATGAAAGTGGAAACTGACATTTTCAGAAAGATTTCCTTCCTCCGAGGGTTCTTGGTTTTTATTTTGCATATCTTTAAGTGAAAAACTCAAGGCTAATGCAAGATTAAGCTGGAGTTAGAGTAATCCCAATTTGAGAATATTTAGAATTAAGTCTTGCTTCTCTTTAAGGATTAATTATTAAATTGCACAGCATGGGTTCATGGCTCTTTAAATAGGAAGACTGCCAACTAAACTAGACCTGACCTTATTTCTATCTGTTAAAGCAGAATAACACCAAAAAATGAAGTTCAACTGGCAGTTCCACACTGCCTATCCTAAACAATGAAAAAGTACATTTACACTCAGTAACAATGGAGTTCAGGTCACTGAAGCAGAGCCTAAATTCACATTCTTGTCCAAATAGAGACAAACCCCATCCATGCAGACTACTTTTCCATCACCTAGTGTCTTTAGTTGGTTGCTTTTGACCATATAACTACTAAACCTAGGGATCCTAAATCTTCCTACTTCCTTCTACTGTTCTCTCTCCTCTTGTTTATTTGGATATGCTTCAGACTCCTGAAAAATCTTTTGCTTTTAGTCACGTCTTATGCACAAATCACCTTTCATGATGAGTCTTACAGCACACTTCCCATCATCTCTCTCTCCCTCTAGCCAACACTTAGACAAAGACCTCCGAGGTAGCAACAGTTCCAGACATGCACACTGCTGCCATTGGACGCTCCCAGCCTTTTCTTTCCAAGTACTGCCAGAAGCAAGAATGAGGAATATCAAACTTCAAAATGCAGGTTGTTTTTCTACAGCAAGTTGGGACTTAACTGGAACTTAGTAATGAATGCTAAGACAGGAAATTAAAAAAAATATCTGTAAGACAGGAGATAAAGTGTAAAATAAAATATTAATAGCAATGCTAAGAACTGGATCCTTTAGTAAATGTCTGGTCTACATATAGCTTCTCCTCTGCTCTAGGTATCAGCAGTCACTGCCTAGAAGCACTAGTTAGTCAGCATAGGGTTTCTTTTTTTAAACTCACTGAAACTATACTGAAATTGATACAGTGCCGGAATTAGAGCACCAGTGCGGTATTACTCTACATATGCAAAAAGCATATTGCGGTATTGCTGCACAGCACAGCTTGAAATAACTGGTAAGACAAATAGTTGATCCACCTCCACTCTTTCTGTCACATCATCAACTTTGACAAAGAAAGGAGAAAAAACAAAACCCGCATCTCTGCCTGAAGGCCTCAGACTGTTACCACTCTCATAACCATGTTTTACAGCAGTATCTGAAAGTCCTTTGTGCATACAGGTGTCAAGAGGAGATAATACTGTACATGTAAATGAAGTTTTTTTGCAGGGTGTACTACATCAAGCAATAACAACCATAATCTCTTTATATGGGCCACTCTGAAGTTTTTGTAGCATGATCTCAAATCTATGTGCACGTATTGAGTTTTCTAAATGTTCTGTGAGAGAGTGAAAACCATTTCCATGCTGTGAAAGTCTCTGTAGGCACCTAAATCCATTAGGAATCATCAGGAATTACCAGAGTCCCTAAGTGCTTGCACACTACAATATACAGCATCACCGCTTACATAAATTAAAAGTCAGTCATAATATAAAGAACAGAACCCAAAGCTCATCTTCCCACTCTAACACATCCAAGGAAATGGTCTATAATGATAAAAAAAATCTCACGTTTTTATAAGTTACAGTACAGTGGTTGCATTTAACTATGGAAAAAGTATTTACCTTTGAAAAATGTAAGGATACAAAGTTAGCCTGAATTAGGAAGTTCCTTCTTTGACAAAGTACAACTGGAAGAGTGAGGTGGGAATGGGGGGAATTAAACACATGCATTTCCTGGAAAACAGAATAGACTTCATGATTCAAATGTACTCTCTGTTGCATTAGGATGGAAGTGATCCTGATAATACATGATTAATGATGCACAGTTTGTCAGTCAACCTTATAACTTAATGTAAATAAAATAAGAATCCAGAAAATTTAACCATTGCCTGTAAGAATACTCAAACACAAAGAGGATGAAAATAGGAGCTCCCTAGCCTTCTTGGAGTTTTACCTGTGGCCTTTCCAGAAAGATAAGGCTGTAAGGAAACAAAGATCTACTTACCCTACCTCGGGGCATCCACAGATATGAAGATTAATTTGGCAACAAAATTCAGCACATGGTTACTCCCAAACTTAGCCAAAGATTTGCTTCTTTCACACCAGCTATTTAGCTCAGCTCTTTACATCTGTTTTAAAAGACTGATCTGGTATGCAGGGATAAAATTCTTTACAATGAGGGTGGTAAAACACTGGCACAGGTGGCCCAGAGAGGTGGTAGATGCCCCTTCCCTGGAGACATTCAAGGCCAGGCTGGATGTGGTTCTGGGCAACCTGATCTAGTTGAAGATGTCCCTGCTCATTGCAGGGGAGTTGGACTACATGACCTTTGAAGACCCCTTCCAATCCAAACTATTCTATGATTCTATAATATGTTCACTCCCCATGAAGCTAAGATTTGCTAGAACTACTTTAGAGAGAGCTACATATTAGAGGTGTTCCTGAATTAGTCTGGATAAATCAGCCTGTGGCTGCAGCAGGACAGGAATCCTTATAACAGGCATGCCAGCTATTCTCTTCTCTGCTCCTAAACCCAAAGTTGCAGGAGCTGAAAATGTAAGTATTGCTAAGGTCTGATTTCTGGATAAATAATTCCTTCACTGCACTGTACATCACCTTTAAGTATCTTCCTGCCAAAGATATTCAGCTATGTGTAACTACTGCAATAACAATACCTTGGAAGAGATAAGAACTTGGTTGTTACTGGAAATGAGCTGGCATGAATCAAAATAAAAAATTTCAGTTATGCTGGTATGCTAGGATAGGCAGAGAATAACATTTAGGTTTGCTTCCACAGAAAGTCATGTCTCTGCATTCTCCCCTCACTATTGCCCTGTTTAAAACTCATCCCTTACCTCAGGAAAAATAGTTTTCAGATTAATGCATGTGTTAAATGAAATGTGGACTCTTCAACCCCCTTTTCTTTTTAGCAAAGACATAGAAATTCAACATAGGAGTTTATGGAGAACAGGTGAGATTGAAGAAAACTTCAAACAAGTCCTGGAGAAGTACTGTGAATACAGCATATTGGTCTTAAAAAGCACAGTGTACTGAGAATTCTGGTTATATGCTCTAGTCCAGTTATCTATGTTAAGCAAGTAATCTGATGATACATATGCTTGTAAGATGTAGCATGATAAATAAATCCTTACAGTTTAAAACAATACCTAGCATAATTACACTGATCAAAACTTCAGTACTTTCAGTTATTTCCTCAACACACTGCAAAGAGCATAACTTGCCTAGACATTCTAGCATAGGATGAGTAGACAAGAGTTAGCAATGGTTAGTAAATATTAGAGGAATAGACAGTGACATATATACATGTGATAGCAGTATAAAAAAATGTACATTCCATTTAGTACTATCTTTACAGACTCACACTGTGTCTCTCAGATTACCTTTGAGGCTGCCTTAAGTCCCCTGATTTCCAGATTTCCAGTTCCTTTCCAGACTCCCTTAGTTCCACTACAGTACAGCTTCAAAAGCAATGTCAGGAATTGCCTTCCTAGAATAAATTCTTAAAAGAAGGCCAGAAGAATGCTTAGCTACACAATAACAGAGTACCTATATAGGAGGCTATTTTCTCTCCTCCCTCAGAAATCCCCATCAGGAGACAAAAATGCATTGTGAAAGAATCATTATATCAACCAATACTTTCTAATCTAAACAAAACTAATTTTGCTCTGGAAGTCCCCTAGTAACTGTTATGAGTCCTTACCATTGTTTACAGAGCTATCCATCAATTCTGCTGAGAGTCTGAGCTTGTATGAACTTCCCTGCAAGGTTTGATAGAAGCAATAAGCCAAGATCCTAATCCTCCAGTAATACAAACTAACAGTTTTACAAATAATAGGGTTACTTATATCTGCAAGTACTTTTAAAATTGGGACTTAAGCCAGCAACTATTAATTGACACAATACTTGCAAGGCTGCACATTCCAAACAACTTATGAAGCTGCTGGATAATCTGATGAAAGCATAAGTTACCCTTTGTCTAACATCTCCTGCCAACCCAACTGGAAGATGCACCAACTCCAAGTCAATGTCGTCAAGTTAAAACACATACCCTTCTATTACTGCAACATTATGGTATTGTAAAGCATAGCAATAAATGTACTAACAAAGAGCAAACAATGTAGCCACTGGGGTTTGAGTGTCAAAAGTACTTTTCCTACAAGTAAAATGACATATACGTACATGTCTTTTGGTCATCCATGTTTGTGTTTCAGTGCTGTAAACAGTTAACAGTCCCTAAAGCATTTCCATTTCTAATTAGTATTCACTATCAAAGTGGCTGCCCCGGTCCGTTTTATAGAAAATGAGACTGCTCTATGTCCACTTAAGTAAGAAATTGAAGAAGGAGACTTTTCACATACACCTCCTGTTTTTCGGTTGTTTGTTGTTTTTTTTTTTTTGGGGGGGGGTGGGTGTCTGTAAGCTGAGGTTTCTAACAATAAAATTATATTGGAAGTCTGGTCTCAGAAGTACAAGGGATTCATCTTTCTGTGGGAGCTTACAGATTCATAGTCAACTGATCACACTGGCCTCAAACACAGGAATTCTCACTCAGCTCCGCCTGAGGTGCCTGCAGGAATTTATCTTGCTGTGTTCACTCTTATTGGTTTGAAAACTGTAAACCTTTTCCAAAACTGGCATCTCTGCATCTCCACCGTTTATAACTTTAAAAAAAGCTCTTTGTTTTCTGGACGTTGTAGCACGAAGTTTGTCATGCTTTGTGGAGAAGTTCATGGACAGCTGGGAGATTTAAAACCAAAAAAATTACAAACAGGAAACAGCATTTAACCCACCACTAAGCTGACCCAGAACTGACTTCTCAACAATGGAACATTGGCAAGGGGTATCTATTAATCAGCTCTATTGCAATAGCAAGATGGCTCCAAAATACAGCAACAGGAAGGGAAAGAAACTTGTTAAGCCAAAAAGAAAAACAGCAAGTTAATTCTACTTTTGGCTGTAGCATGAAAGATGTACGTAAATGAAATAAACTGCAGGTTCCGGTTCTATGTTTCCTGTATAAATACAACTAAAAATAAACAGGAGAGGTGTATAATCATTCAGATCTGAATTTGCTGCATAACCCCCAAAACTCTAAGAGCAGAGTGAAAGTGGAAAATCTGCTTTTCACAGTAGGAAACATACCAGTTTAGTGCAGCTAACTTCGCACAGAAAACTGAAGTCCTGCCTGTGCACTGGCCAGCCAGAGAGCACATACCAGCAGGAGAGGCTCTTTGACATCCACTCAGCAGCATTACTTGTCTGGAATGATGAGGTTAGACAAGGTACAAGGCTGGTTCAGTCCCACTGCTCACCTGTACTTTGCTACCATCAAGTCCCAAGAAAAGAGGTCCTACCACACAGAATGGTGGGAGGGGAAACATTTATCCACCTTCTCAAGTCATTCTGGATAGCAGCATCATAGAATAATTGAATGGTTTGCGTTGGAAGGGATCTTAAAGACCTAGTTCAGTTTCTACCAATCTGCACTGGTTACTTATGGGCTAAAAGCCAACAAGACCCATAAACATATGTGGTGCCCTTGCTCTCTGCTGACACAAGAAGCAGAGTACATAGGTCGCACAGAGCCTATACCTGCAGGTGAACAGGAACTTCAAACCTACACAGAAGCGACAACGTGCCCAAGTGCATACCAGCAGCCTCCCAGGATTGAAGGGGCTTGAACAAGATGGTAACACTACATAAAATGCTGTCAAAAATGCATTTGTACTCTGCACTTCATCACTAAAAAGTCTTGCTTCACCCTTCAACATGTACTTACCACTGGAAATGTGCTAGGAAATTACTCGTGACACTCACAACTCAGCACCACAGCAGCAGCTCAGCATACATCTGCAAAGAGCACAGCCCTTTCATCTTGTCCCCTTCGAAGAAAAGCACCTACACTTTCTTCCCCCTGAAGAGCCTTCTCTTCTCACACGGACGGGCTCACACTGCCAAACTGACTGCGTCCCACCTGCGGCACCGAGATGAAGGTGTCAACACATGGGACGGAGAAACACGAGGTGTCTTCCCGTCGCCTCCCTCAGCAGCGGGAACGGAGGCAGGGATTACCTGCGCTCCCAGAGACACACGGCAGCCGAGGGACGCAGACTGAGACCGGGAAAGGAGTCCTGCCGAGGGGAGCCGGCCAGCCCGTCCCTGTCCCCATGCGGCCGGGGACAATCCACGGCGCTTCCCCGGGCTCCCGGGGCCTCACCCCAGGAGCTTCCCGCCGGCACCGCGCTGAGGCGGCGGGAAGGGGAAACGAACAAGGGACGCGGACGTGCGAGAGGCCCGGCCCGGTGTGAGGAACAGCGATGGCCGCGGGGAGAGCGGGAGTACCGTGAGGAGACGCTTACCTCAGCCGCGACGCGGCTCAGCTCCGCGGGCGGCAGCCACCACGCCGGCCGCTCATCCCCCTCCTCAGCCCGGCCCCGCGCCGGTCACCGCGCCCAGGGCCCGCCCCTTCCTTCACCTGCCGGGACGGGAGAGGCCCGCCTCCCTCAGCCGCCCTGCGTGCCCCCGGCGGCGGGAGCCTGCGGCCGTCGAAGCCGCGCTGTTCCGCTCGGGGTGCCGTGGGGAGAGCGGAGCGGGCTGGGCTGTACGAGGCCGTGCCGGAGCAGCGCCTGCTGGAGCCCTGAGGGCGGCCCGGCCCGGCCGGGTCAGGTTGGGAAGCTGTACCACCGCTCGGCACAGCACTGCCTGTGCGGAAACTCGGGCAGGCTCATGAATCATAGGCTCAGCTCGGTTGGAAAATACTTTCAGATCATTAAGTCCAACAATTACCCCAGGACTGCCAAGACCACCACTAAACCATGTCCCTGAGGGCCTCATCTGCGCAGTTTTTGAGCACTTCCATGGATGGAGATTCCACCGCTGCCCTCGACAGCCTGTTCCAATGCTGAGCACCCTTTGGGGAAGGGGTTGTTCCTAATATCCAGTCTAAACCTCTCCTGGTGCAGCTTGAGGCCATTTCCTCTTGTCCTATCACTTGTTACCTGGGAGAAGAGACCGACCCCACCTCACCGCAACCTCCATTCAGGCAGTTGTAGGGAGCGATAAGGTTCCCCTGAGCCTTCTCTTCTCCAGACTAAACCCCCCCTGGTCCCTCAGCCGTTCCCCATCACACTGTGCTCCAGGCCCTGCCCCAGCTCCGTTGCCCTTCTCTGGCCATGCTCCAGCACCTCAATGCCTCTCTTGGAGTGAGAGGCCCAGAACTGAACACAGGATTCAAGGTGCAGCCCCACCAGTGCCCAGTACAGGGGGATGATCACTGCCCTGGCCCTGCTGGCTATGCTATTGCTGATACAGGCCAGGATGCTGTTGGCTTTCTTAACTGGGCACAAGCTGGCTCATGTTCAGCAGCTGTCAGTCAGCATCCCCAGGTCCTTTTGAGCCTTGTTGAAGGCAGCCGCTGTCTCTGGTCTGTCAATGAAGGGGTGAAAGTTGCAGCCCTGGAGGACACAGAATCATAGAACAGTTTGGGTTGGAAGGAACCTTTAAAGGTTGTTTAGTCCAAACTCTCTGCAGTGAGCAGGGACATCTTCAACTAGATCAGTTTGCCCAGAACCACATCCAGCCTAGCCTAGAATGTCTCCCGGGATGTGGCATCCACCACCTCTCTGGGCAACCTGTGCCAGTGTTTTACCACCCTCAGTGTAATGAGTTTTTTCTTAACATCCAGCCTGAATGTCCCCCATGACATGGTAGGTTCAGGTTTTATCTGTCACAGGTCCCTGCCTGGAAGACACTGGGACAGGGACAGGGTGATGGGACATCTAGTCTAGGTCGTGCTTTACCAAGAAAGATTAGACCAGATGATCTCTGAAGTCCCTTCCAACCTGATATTCTATGGTATCTGCAAATGGTGAAGGTCATTTGTGAGTGTCCTATGTCCATTGGGAAGTAGGTGCAGGCACTGCTAAAGGACTGGCTGGACTGTGTGGCAATGCTGTGGGGAAGGCACAGCAGTAAGTTACAGCCACCACATGTGGATGCAGGCTGGCTCTCCATGAAGTAGCCAGGATACCTCAACACCCTGCTGCTGTTACCACTGCAGAGTTAGCCCAGGGCCCCACTAGCCAGGCTGGCTGCACCAGAGACTGGCTTGTCTCTACACTCACCATGTTTTTCCCCATACCAATGGTAGTTAGACCCATTGCTCTGAAGCTTACCTGTACCACTGAGAGATGTTATGTAGTTGGAAAGGTATTTTAAAGTGCTGTAAAAGGTGACTTTTATAAGGTGAAGTTCTCTTCATTCTCACATTTGTTTGTTTCTCCATTTGCTGCTTATTGCCATGTTTTCCTAAGTAAAAAAGTTTGTGGGGTTTTTTTTAATAAGAGGAACAGAAAATTTAAAAATTGAAATTAAATTTAAAAATATACAGAAGCAAAATATGAAAAAAAATCAATTCAAAAGCCATTTAAAAATTCTCAGCAACTCAGAATGCATTTTTTTGTCTTGTAAAAATGATACACAAAGTGGTATTACCACTGTGAGAGCGCTGCTATGAGAGATACAAAGTGGTTAGTTTTAACTCCATTTACCTTTGAAGCAAAAATGTAACTGAAAAACAGACCACTTGATAAAGCAGTATTCCCAAATCATTGATCTTTGCCTAATTCTATAGATTTATTTTAATAAAATTTTAGTTTTAAAGGCTTTAACCTTTACAATGGTATCAGTAGTTTCTGTGGTCAGAAAACAAGGTGGTGTGATATTTCCTTTGAGTGTCATTTATGAGTATTTTTCTTTGTCATGCACAGAAATTCATGATATGAAACAGTAAAGACAATCCCTTTTCTAGATACAGTGGAGAGAGTGGCTGGTCTGTGAACTGAAGCCCTGTGTTTTAAGTACAATAGACTAGCAAAAGCTAGTTTGGAAGTGGGATTTAGTGATCTTGAATTGATTTACAACATAAATACAAAGTTGTTAATTCCTACTATTGGATTTGGAGGATACTTTAGGTAAAGACAAGGATCGTTTCTGGGTACAAGGGAATAATTGTGCTGGCAGAGCCTAAGGAAAATGAAGTTTCTTAAACTTTCCCACGGCATATCTCTCAGTTGCAGCCAGCAGCAGCTTTTACCCTGGCCTTAGCATTCTATTGCCCAAAGACTGCCAGGGCAGGCAGTCTAGCACATGTAAGTCTCATATGAAGACTGCAGGCAGGAAAGCTGTTTGTATGTAGCGCTTCCACTGACTTCAGTGTGAGTTCTGTGTCAGAACATCCTGACTTTGCTGGTGGAAATTACAGCATTTATTTTCCTGCCTGACTAAACCCAGAACTTTCAGTCTCCAGAGAAGACAGATTAGTGTATTGACAGCACAAAGCTAAAGCAGGTGGGGGAACCTTCATTTTGTTGGCTGAATATGCCCTGTGACTTCATTTTATGGGGTACAGCCCATGATTAAAATGAGCATGTGTGTTATTACTGGATAGCAGAGCATGTTTGCGTGTGGTCTGCCCAGCATGTTGGAAAGGCATACGGGGTCCTTAGAAAGGAAAATGTTCCCCACACCCAGACTGAAGGCTAAACTGACAAGCCTGTATACAAAACACATCACAGGGTAACAGGCCATTCTCCACACTTCTGAGCTGAGTTTTCCTTTTCATGGAAAAGACATGTGAAGACATTTTTCCTAATATCCAGTTTAAACCTCCCCTGGTGCAGCTTGAGGCCATTTCTTCTTGTCCTATCACTTGTTACTTGGGAGAAGAGACCGACCCAGCCTCCTTTCAGGTAGTTGTAGAGAGCGATAAGGTCCCCCGAACCTTCTCTTCTCCAGAATAAACAACCCCAGTTCTCTCAGCCATTCCTCATAAGATTTATTCTCCAGACCCTTCACCAGCTTTATTGCCTTTGTTGTATGAGCTAAGCTTTCTGTGTGACCTAAATTGTGCGCAGTGTTCCAGCTGTGCCCACTGCCTTTTAGGATCACACTTGTGTAATGTCAGAAAACCATCATTATTTATGAGCTTGCTCTTTCTCTGTTTTCTCAGACTGATGAACTTGTTACTTGTATCTAAAGCTTTTTCGAGCTCACAACTGTATTATATACTGTTGAACTTGTATTATTCTAGTTATTGAGACCATACAGTTATTCTGAACTGCAATCATCTTCTGTAGTGAGGAAACATCCCAACTTCATTTTATCAGGAAATATAGCAGTACCCCCACTTAAAAAATCCGTGCTCTTATCAAAGAGAATGGTCAGACTAGTCTGGCGTGGTCTACTTTGGGAAAAAACCTCCATTTAATGCCATTTACCTCTACATCCTTAATTGTTTTTTCTTCAAATTTGCATATAACATCAGATTGAAGGGGCTATAGCTGTGATGCTGCTTTCACCTCCATTCTTCTTAAATACAGAATTTGCATAAGCCTCATTATAAAAAACAGTATGTGATTTTTAGCTGGACTAGATTCCCAACCTAACAGAGGTATGAAAATATACATCTGTGATTTCATTAGCCAGCTCACCCTGAATTCTGAGAAAGACACTTGCCCTTGCTGCACTGTGGCCCTGCTTCTTCTTTTCTTGTTATCTTTCTCCTTTTAAGTGCCTGCAAACTCTTGGTCTATTTGTTATAATTATCTTCACACATCTGACTTTGGTTGACTTTTGGCAAGTCTCATTTCCTGTCCTTGAGATACGGTTTACCTTTGCTGATCAGTCTTTACGTTTCTTGCAGAATTTCTGGTTATACCTGATTTCCCATTCGTGGTGGCTTGCTACACGCTCTGAGCTCCAGCTGCTCTGCAGAAGTTCCATTCCTTGCCTTTAATGCAGTCATGTGGCACAGAAGTTGTAAAGAGCTCAGTGTAAGCTGCCTCCACCAAATTGAGCATCATCCAAAATGCAAACCTGGAGTGGGGGTAAGAGAGAGGTGGGAAGGTTGCTTGGGTTTTTGTCTTATTTGTAATTCTATCAATTACCCTGTAAAACATGTGCTAAAACATATTCAATCCCAAAGGACAGAAGCATTTGTGTCAAATTTCAGGTACTTGTATTCTGTTTGAAAAGCATCAGAGAACGGTATAATTACAGAAATATAGAAGTGCCAGATTAAAAGCTGGTACTGTGACACTTCAGGTCCTTTCCAACCCCAACCATTCTTTGATTCTGTACTTGCAAGATTTCTAACTATCAGATTCAGGACTGGATTACTTATTTAAATACGCAACACACCTAATGGTTTAAATATGCTCAGGTATTTCCCAGTCTATTGTTCTACCCCAGAATCATGGCCAGTATTGATTTTGCTTGCTGCTGTTTCTTTCAGTTGTTATCCCAACTTGGGAATGCAGATTGAAAGCATGAGTCCGGCTCCAGAGATGCTATCACAAGGGGCCCTAGTGGAGGCCTGGCAGTAACAGTGCAGTACTCATAAATAACGTTTGCTTCAAGAGTTACAAGAATTCCAATTGTTCTCCCAAAAGGCATGTATTAAAATGACAATATACTTAGGTGCATAGAGGATACTTCTCTTTGTTAGTTAGAAGTGCCAGAGAAACATGAAAAAATATTTTAAAAGATAAAGAAATCCAAAAAAGAGCAAACATTTTCATTAGTGACATTCTCTGTTGTGTTTATAGGACTCTTACCAAGCTTTTGGTAAAAATAAAACCTCTCTTTTGGCTTTTTTTGGTTGTTGTTTCTTAATGCTGACAAATACTGAAATTAATTTGTTATATAACCTATTCCAGGGCCCAACTGTATCCCTGCAGAGACAGAACAATTCATTATGGATGGAGGAAGTGTGCCAGAAAAAGCAAGGCTTCGCAAAGGCATTTTGCCTATTCCTGTCATGCTTTCCAGCTGAAGCTTAAGGAAGTACACTCACTAATGCTTCTCCAACATGTTTGGCTGACAGCTAGTACATCCCTCCTTGTCTTCAGGATTACAGACTTGCTGATGCGCAGGATGAGAGGAAAGAGATCTGTCTACAGTCATTACTGTTGCTGGCAACACAGATCATTCCCTTTCTGTTTTGCTGCACTGCATTTGCAATAAAACAGTATCATTCCTCTCTACAGAAAACAACAATATCTTCTGTCTGGTTTTTACTGTCTCTGTGTTGAAGAAGTTATAATTTGTTTGGCATCTACATTACTGATTTCTGTCATGGGAGATGCAGGGATGTCCATTTGGCTAACATGTTTTGCAGTTGTATGAAACATCTAGAAAGAACATTAAAGGTACTTAAAAAACAGGGATTCATAAAAATTCCAAGAAAGTAGTCTGTGACCTACCTGATCTTCAGAGGAAATCACCACACTCTGGATTTTCAGCCTGTGTGATTATACTTAGTAAGTGAAAGCCATTATTAAGACTCAAAGAATGCATTTTCCTTAACTCTCCTGCTCACATGGGCAGAAAATGTGAACTTTTCCTGCATGGCCTCATCTGCTAACATGTGTTCTGATAAGACAGAGGAGAAGCATCAGCTTCTGTCATATTTCCAAACGCATATTTCTTTACAGTCCAAAACGCAGTAACCCGTTTCACACTGAGCACGTAAATAAGAATGACAGTAAACACCAAATTTATACCAACAGTTAAACTTATCTCCAGATAAAGTCCTCTTTTGTTTTGCTTCTCAAACTGAGTAAACGAAACCTAGCCATAGCTGCAGGGGCAGAGGATCCCAAATAACATGCTGCTAAAATAATTCGTGATTTGAGTGCACCATGCTGTGATCTCCTCCTACTCTTTCCAATGTCTTACAGCAAACTGCATGGTAACAGAAATCATCAGAACAATTCCAGTCTGATGCTAGTGAGTAAGATTATTTTCATCTTGTCAAAGTGATAAAGCTTAATGGTTGTGAAGTTTCCAGCAGGAAATTACTAGTCACATAACTAATGCCTTTTTATGATGGCTCACACCAAGAAGAGTGAAGGGCATAAAAGACATAAAACTCAGCACAGGAATACAACCTTTCAGAGCTGTTCCTCTCCAGAAGTGTTTATGAAGGCACAAACACCAGAAAATGTTGTGGCTACGGGTTTCAGTATTGTGTAGGACAGCTTAGGTATGAAATCATCATTAGAAGAATAGGAAAGCAGGCATCTCTCAGTAACAGGGCTGATTTTAAGTATAACAAAAGGAGGGAGCAGCTCAGGGTTGAAGGCAGCAGCATCCCTAAAACCCTTCAGTGTGAGGAAGTGTGGAGCACTTTGCCTACGCCTGCCTCATGGAGAGAGCTGAAGTTGCTGGTGTGGGTGGCAAGTATTGCTAAGGAAACCAGGGCTTTTTCCAGCTTTGCTCCCTAACAACAAGACACTGAGTTACCCCTGTCCTGCCCTTTGACCTTTGATGTGCTGACACCCCTACACCCTTTCTCAAATCTTTCTTCATATGTGGGCTGTGTTTGCACTGTTTCTCCCATAGTTACCTTTAAAACATTGTGAGACAGCATGAAGACTGTTTAACTCTCTTAACTACCACTTTTCTTTCTGCCAGGAATCCTCACTGCAATCATTATTTAGAACTGAGCAAAACTGTAGCAGATATTTTATTCCTTGTTCATCCTGCGAGGATGCAGAATCTCTTACAGTGTCCTTTAAAAACTGATGCATATCCAAATGAAGAAAATAACAAATAAGAAAGCTTAAAAGCACAGTAAAATAGGCCAGAAGTGTTGCTTAAAAGCAACTTGCAAAAAGTCTGAAAACTGACAGTAAATCCTTTTCCAAATACATCAAGAGCAGGAAGCATACCAGAGACTCAGTAGTGTCAATATGTGATTAAAGTTCCAAGGTACCCTCAGAGAAGATAAGATCATAGCACAGTATTACAGAAAAGCTGAATAAATGTCTTTTCTAAAAGAGTTAGGGAAGTTTCCATGCAAAACCCTTTCTTTTGGGGGGAATTTTTAGATAATCTGTGAAAAATGGAAGGATCGGTAGGAAAGATGATAGTTTAAATGAACAAGACAGATAGTCACGAGAACGGGGCTGTATTCTCCCAGAAGTTCTAAGTGAATATAACTCAAACTATGATGTATAACCTCTTGCTTAAAAGCAGCTTTTCATCTGAGAAGAGAAAGGTAATAAATGTGATCGTGACTTTTTTTAATGGGTCCAAGATCTTCAAACATGCATCTGGACCTGGGTGAATGAATAGAGTGTCATAAAATAATTAGGATAGGCAATAAAGATAATGTGTGAAGAAGAAGTCAGCATAGCTCTTAGAAAGAGGAGTTATGCCTCACAAGCAAATTTGTGGGAGTTCCCTAAAGGAGTCATAGTCATGTGAAAGAGGAAATCCGGCTGACAGAGCCTATTCACATTTCTAAACCTCAATGCAGTTACTCCCGAAAGTCTTTTCAAGAAGCTGAGCACCTATAGCAAAAAAAAAAGGTGAAAATTTGGGAAAAAGAAGGCAGGAGTTAAACAGCGTTTTCACAGTGAGGAACAGCGTCTTACTTCCTTGGGAACTGGTATGGAAATAAAGATGTTCAACACAGTCATACGTGACATAAGTTCTGTAACGCAAAACTTACTGTGAGAAGGGAAGTGATAAAATGTGCTGATATCAAGTTATTTGGGGCAGTAAAGATAAGTGCTGAGTGTGAGGAAGGACTTAATAATACTGAGAAACTGAGCAAGCAGAAATGCAGTGCAAATAATTGCACAAATCTTCCCAACTTCGCCTATGAAGTGATGGGCCCTGAGCTGGTTATTATCACTGAGGAATGAGCACTTGGGCTGTGATAGTTCCAAAAAGCTGGCGGTTCAGTGCTTAGCAAGAGTAAAACTGCAAACAGAACATTAGCAATCATTAGCAGGAGAACCCAGAGCAAATCTGAGATTTGTTCATCAAATCAAGCCTCACAGTGCTAGTGCACAGTGCTAGTTCCCCTATTGCAAAAAGGGAATAAGACAAATGCTGCAGAAGGTGGCAATTGTGTGATTAGGCTGTAGCTCTCCTTGCCTCAGGATGCTGTAGATGCTAATTCAGACAATTTTCAAGTGAGCCTGGGAAAACCTAAAGCAGCAAACTCCATTATCAGTTAAAAAAAATATACCACCCCTTTCCAGGTGTTGGAGAAAGTTCACTCCTTGCTAAGTATTGGAGAAAAAAATCCCGGGTTAGATGAACCTTTCATATGACCAGTAAAAACATTCTTACGTTATCATCACTGCTCTCAAAATATATTATATGAATTGCTCCCTTGTCACTGTGGAAGTCCATCAGCTGGTATCTCTGTAGCCACCAGATAAACTGCACCAGCAGATTGGTTCATAACACTTGAGCCATCATGTTATATTTCATCCAGCTCAATCCGTTCTTGCTACATTCAGCATGAATTTTGCTGGGACGTTCTGTAACATCCAGGTGAAGCTAATACAAATGGTAAAAGCTCTGCAGAGGCAGAACCTCTGAATTTTTTTTCCTTTTAATATACAGATCCAATTCTTAAATTTGAATTATCTGTGGACTGGGTATGATAACTGAATTATTGAGAAATAGCAGTGCTATCAGATAAGAAAGTTCTACACTCAGAATCATAGAGAAAATTATCTTGCTCTTCAGAAAGGTGGTAGAGAGGACAACTATGTCTCAAAAGGGCGCAGTCAATGAAAAGGGAGCTGAAAGCTCCTTAGAAACCAAACCTAACAACCAGAAGACTCAAAACAGTCTTGTGATTGTGACCGCTAAGGACATCTGTCCAACAACTGTGCCAAGAATTCAACTAATAAGCAAGAAATGAACAAAGAAGTGCTGTCTCCTTGGGGAAGCTGTCTGGTACCGTGCGGTCAAGCTCTGAAGAGCACATACTCTGTGAAAGACATGGTACACGTGACTATAAACCCTAACACCCCCTTTGGATTGAAGAGTGTATTTGAAATGCAGTGTTTTCAAGGCAAGTTTACACACCAAACTTTAACAGCTCAAATGAAATTATGTGAGCCAGGAACAAGGAAACAAGAGAGACATGGGTTGGCATTTTCTATGACTCATCACTTGAAGACAATTTTAATATCCATAAATGAACATAATGCATTACAAGAGACAAAATTATCCAAACAATAAGTTATATCCGTGCTCTGCATAGTCTTGAGGCAGAAACAGATACAGTGTAGGATGGATCACTATAAGCAAGCACAAGAAATGCTGTGGAGTTACAGAACAGAGTTGATGCTAAGACTATGGGTTGTGAAACATCACAATAGGATGTAAGAATATAGGAGGCATTACACCAGTCTGATCTTTGAAGCCTATCAGTCATCTCTATGCTAATATTTGTCTATATATCAAGAACAGGTAACAATAATGGTAAGAAAAAATGCTAGTCACAAAGCGTACAGTTACTTGAACAACTGAAAGTCTTTAGGAAAACTTTCAGGAAACGTGTAGGCTACCAAACCACTGGTGAAACAAGATAACTAAAGTTCCAGCACAGAATATAACCATCCTTGCCTGCAAGGATCCATTCCTACTGTCAAAATCTGAAGACTTTGAGCTGTCCCCATTTCAAACTAATTTGTAAACATCAATACTCATTTTGTTTCTCCATAAGTTTTGTAACTATTATTTCTGTTCTTGGTACAATTATGAGGGAACTTGCTTATTTTTCCAAGCCCTATATCTTCTGAAATGAAGCCAACCACATATTTTCAGTATGACATGATTTTTCCTTCACCTTGCTTTACATCACCAAGTGGTACAAAGCTTATATTCTTACTGTCTGAAAAGCACTTTGAAATCTTCTTATGAAAGATATCATATATTCAAGTAATTATTCACTTACTTCTGCCATCCCCATTCAAGCTAAATCTTCTTCACCAGTGCATCAGGGCACAGTTGTCTGGTGATATATTGAACCACTAAGAAAAAGGGGATATTTCTCTTCTGTTTCTGCTCACACAAAGCTCACTGATGCCACAAAACATTTCCAGAGGTTTTTTTTCCTCCAGGGAAGTGGAGATAATTTTGCCGTGATCAGAATTGATGTGTCTGCCGAAGCAGAAAGACTCCCTGTCTCTGACATGACCAGGCTGACTCCTGAGAAAGTCTTTGCAATATCCCTTTTTATTGCAAAACATCACTTTACATTAGGAATAAAGGATAGCAAAACCAAGGTCATAGAAGCTGTTATTTATAAGGGCCGATCACACAGCATTGCAGCTCCTTGCTCACATAACATTAATATGCCTCCCTCACTTCAGGCCGTGTGTGTACATTGCTAGTTACGCTAACACTCCCCTCCCTGTCCTCACTGATGTGCATCAATCGCTTGTAGAGACTGCAGGTCTCAGTGGTGTAAAGGACAGAAAACTGCTGGTAAATTCTGTTTCTACAAATGGAGTATCTGAGGCTATGACACATCCTGCACCAGTTAAAAATAAACCAAAGTATTCCCCGCAGCAGCTACATTTTGACATGCAATCTAGAAATGTTATCTTTTGAGCCAGACTAAGAATAACATTAGCCTTAGAAATAACAATTATTTCAAACTACGTGAGTCCTGTATCAAACACAGCAGGTGAGATTCAGCTCCAGATTAAGATACAGAAGTGTAAATGTCAATATGTGAGCTGGCTGGATAATGTTCCTATGCAGCCAGTAGAGTTCTAGAGCTTGATTATAGTTTTTCTGCTGTTCACACATAAATGGCTAATGTTATTTAAGATGCCCCAACGTATCCATGATATCTGCATGGGGAGGGTAGCTACAACACAGGGCCTGTGCCCAGGAGCAGCAGCCGGGGGCCAGGTGAGATACCCAAGGCATCTGATCAGCTATGCTGTGCCTCTATTGAAGCAATAGTGTCTTATCCCTGGTCAGTATTTAGAAAGGGCAACTCAGCTTGTCCAGATGCACCCCCCTATTCTTCTATCAAATTACTAGGGTGCCTTCACTAGATTTCCACTGGTTAATAAGGATTATTTGCAAATAAATACCTCCACTTCACTACCTCAGTTACAGTGCATTAATCCGACTCCCACTCAATGGGCTTAATTCATAAGCCTAAACATTTGCATTTTTTTCCATTTGAGATGCATTAAGGTATCCTGAACTTTCACATGGAGCTACCAGGTATGACATTAGGTATTCATGTGCATGGAGATGCACCTGCAGACATGGCCCCACAGCTCAGGGCACCTCAAATTGCACTTGATGCTCATGTTTAGAAGCTCCGTATGTCTGTGTGCTCTCTTCCCTTGACTAATCAGTATAGTTGATTTATGAGAACCACATCAAGCTGAGATTCTGCTTGAATCATAGAATCCTAGAACGCTTTGGGATGTAAGGGACCTTAAGGTCCGTCCAGTTCCAACTCCCTTCCATGGGCGGGGACACCTTCCACTAGACCAGGTTGCTCCAAGCCCCATCCAACCTGGCCTTGAACACTGCCAGGGATGGGGCAGCCACAGCTTCTCTAGGGAACCCATGCCAGCGCCTCAGCACCCTCACAGGGAAGATCTGTTTGCTAATATCTGAATTTGCTAATATCTGAAGGTAAGATGTGTTAGATATTTCCTCCCCCTCTGTGGTCTGTGCAAGTGACCCCTCCACTGCATCCTTCACTGCCACGGTGTTCAGAGAAACCGAGGGGAAGTTCATGTTCTCAGAGTCTGGCATGTTCATGCAAAACCATACCCTGACCTCAAGGCTTTCTGGCTACCTCCTCACTGAGGGCATCTTCAGCTTGTCATGCAATGAGTCGGTACCCCGGCAGCGCCCAGAGGCAGCTCACTCATGTAAATACATATTAAATTCCTTGAACTCAAATGGGCACTGCTTATCACTGCTTATCAAAGAAATGTTTTTTCCCTGCAGCTCAAACCCTGTGTAGAGGCATGGATGGTCTCATCAAACATTTACCGAGCCCTTGGGTCTTCTGAGATGTAGGTGACTCAGATCCTGCTATGTGTCAGCGGTCTTTTCTCCAGGAAGCACATTTATAAGGATTGTTTTATAGCCTATAACCAGAGACAGGTTTTCATAACAGGTTGCCATGGGGGTGGGCGACTGCTAGAGTATGGCAGAAAACTGTTAAAAGAGACTAAAGTTATGAAGAAGTTGTGAGTGAAGCTAATACAGCAAGAGGAAATTTTATACACACATTGGGAAGAAAATAAACCCAGCTACTGTAGAAGGCAAATCAGTCAAAGGAAATTATAAAACTGTCAATAATGATTCAGAAAATGCAGAAGTACATAGGGGTTTAGTTTATATTTGGAGGAAGGAATATGATGTACCCACATCACATGAAAATGATGAACTGCGGTCAAGTCAGTAAATAAGTCAGATGATGGTAAAATGCAACTCCTGGGATAAATACTGTTACATCATCCAGCCTGCATTGTTTGCACCCAGGAATTGTAAAAAAGCAGACTGTGGCCTGCTGATATTTCTTGATCTATTTTGGCATTAACAATATTAAATGCAGCTAGAGTGAAATTCCAATTTTCACTAGTACTAAAGATAATTTAAACAAATACAAGTTATTGCTCACTCACCTTTCTGAGTGCTGACCTTTACACCACATCTGCACACAATTGCAGCTATGATTGATTGAAAACCCAGAGCAGCTTCCCTAGAACATGTTTTCTTATCCGCCCTCCAATACTTGTTAAGCTTTGTGTGGCACCTGAGGCCTTGAGACATTTCCCTAAGAATTTCCTTGTCTAAATCTAAATTTGCTATCAACTCGCAGGCAATTTGCTACAAATTCTTAGAGATTTCTCTAAACCAGATCAGGTGTCATGGAAACGAGGCTTTGGCACCAGCATGTCTTTTTTACCATTGCGTCTGACTCTGATGCTTCCATCTGGTGAGTCGTCTGCTAGTCAGCTCAGTCAAACAGCATCCTGACTTCTGGTGAGGGTACTGCACCATTGGCAAATAAACAGCCAAAAGGACAAGTCCCCTATTTCCTGCAAAGGCATCCTTTCACCCAGATGGCATAAGGACATTTGGTGCCTCTTCTTTGAGCACTGTGGTACAGATTCATTTTCTCCACCTCTGCTCCTTTACGCTCCACATTCACCAACATTCATTGTGGTTTTTCATATATATCTCACCACAACTGAGTATACTTGATTCTTTTCCCCAGACCTTCCTACATGTTTACACTCCAGTGCTCCATAATCTGTTTCTAAATTGTATTTTATGTTTTTAAAAGACAGTTATAATTCAAAGGAGAATTATTCATAAGTAGTCATCCTTGTTCAACCCTTACATAATTGATCATAGCTTTGATGAATGGTATTTCATTTTCTTCCCTGTATGTTTTATATCCATGTTAAGATAACCCACTTAGAAATGTCTTTCTTTTAGCCTACTTTTTAGTCTGCTTTGTACACTGCTGCTGTATTGACTGTTTAATCTTTTCACTGGAATATGTTTGCCAACACTGACAGCTACATTAGAAATAGTGCATGAAATACTCTTTTGTGCTGGTATTGCAAAATAGAAGCCATCTCTCAGCAGCATCAATGGATTTTCATATTAAAAGTCACTGAAAAATACATGTAAGCTAGATCATCGAGGATAAGAAATAGAAACTCTACCAGTAAATAACATGGGGAAAATTGTGCCTTGTCACTTGTAGATCCTATACAAGGGGTGCTCAGGACATATAAAGATAGGAGTTAGGAATGGCACATGTGAGCAGTGAGGATGCTATGAAGTGATTTGATTTGTGGCACAGAAAGTATATTTACACAGACAATGCACTACTGTGTAGAAATATCAGAGCTGGCTCTGAACAAACTGGCTCAGAAGCAGAAGCAGAGTGACTGCATTAGTCTTGCTTTCCATTTGGGCTAATTAATCCAGCTAATACACAGGCTAAATCAGATGGCACAGAGCTTTACAGCCTTCATATGGCTTTGTTACTCAGCTTGCTGTCTGAGAATGAGCTCTGATAGCACTGCTTGCAAATCTGTTGCGCCAGAAAGGCCTACATATACTGCTGCACATCAAGTCTCTATAAGGTATAGAGTGACTATAAAGATTAACACTTTTACTGGAGGAAATACAGCATGGAGGCTTGGCTTCCTGCTGCAGGAGGATAATATATTTCACATGCAGTGTCATATGATGAAGTGTACGGAGAATCTCATGGGCAGAAACTGCAGTGCAACTGTCCAGTTCCAGGTCCCAGCATCTCCTCTCAGGAGCATCAATATAATAGAGGTTTGTATCATCCCATCATTTCAAACTGGCCTGTGCAGTTCTCTTACCCTCTGGGTATTTCAGACCAGCATAAGAGAAGCTAAAAACTTGCTTGGAGTGTTCCAGTGTTAAGGATCTCTGTATCTTTCAAATTAAAATTAAGATTAGGCAGCTACTTTGAAACCACCCTTGTCTCCAGAGAGATATAAATAAATGGGAAGTAAAAATATATAGTTACAACATTCAAGCCACATGACAAAATAAAAAGAAGTTATAAAATATTTGTGAAGAAACAGAAAAAAAATGCTTAATCCATGATAAAAATAACTTTCTGTATCTACTCAATTCTTTGTGCAGATTCCTTGACCCCCATTGTTAGGAACTCTGCTGTCCTTTACATTTCATGTTGGAGGATACATTCCCCAGAGAGAACCAAGAAGAATGGTATTTGTTGCAAATGGTCTCTTGCACAGACTCTTTAATGCATGCAATTTATCTCTGCAGAACTTCACTTCTAACCCATTTAGAAAGGTGTTTTGACATGCCTTCTATATGGCCGTCAGTGGCATTGCCATGGAGGTGTGAGCATAACCTTGGCAGAAAGGTGCTGTCTCCTGCCAGCAGCTGTGACAGTGTGAAGTCAGGTTTCCCCATCTGGTGGCAGGACATAAAGGGAGGAGAGTGGGGCTAAACCCACCTCTTTCAGCAGAACTATTAAAGACTTCCCACTCTTATCCCTTGCCCAACACTGTGCACCACTACTTCCATAGATAATTCTGTACCTATACTTGCCTAGGGTTTATGAATCAGCTTCATCCATCAAAAGTCAGATTTTATACCTATGTATTAAGAAATGATACAAATGCATAAAAGGAATTAAAGTGCATGCTAATTATTGGCTTTTTTACTGACACCAGACCAAATGATAATCGGCTGTTCTGCAACACTAAAGTTTGGAGGAAACCAACCCCCAAAATCTGTCCTAGAGGGATGCTGCAAGAGCCCTCTGCATGCAGGGATCTAAGATTTCACCCAGAAGATAACATCACAGACAAAGCACAATGAGATATTTCTATCAAGAAGCAATGGTTGAGCCCTTGGGGCTTCTGAAAGCTTTCTGTCTGTTGAAAATGACACAAAATAAGACGCTTTGAGGCCAGGACATTCCTTCACATCTGAGATAAGCAGTTGTGAATCTGTGTATTCTAATAAGACTGGAGATAACGTAGCTGCTGTACCAATAAAAGTGCATGTCTCCTGCATGGAAGCATCTGCCTTGACAGAAACCGAGAAATATTTCTATCACTACTACCTTTCACATTCTTTGTAGCTGTCAGTGAAATGAGATCCTATAGCACAGAGCTGCTGCCCCAACCTGTGTATGCTGTTTGGTGACACCAGCCGCATGCTGAGACCACCTTCAGACCTCTGAGCTGACACAGCCAGCTCAATGCCTGTAGGAGCTGTAACTCATCAACCAAGACCACTTGGAAATCAAAAGACAGAAAATGTGAGTAAAAGAATGAGAAAAAAGTGGTGGGAGAGAACAATTCAGAACTAAATGTTGGTGACCAGGCATGACTAACCCAGCTGGTGACCAAGTATGAAATGTCACATCATTTACAGGATGTAAGAGCCACATATTGACTACATGGGGTAGGTGTCCAAAGAAAGCAGACTTGAATGAACAGCAACCCTTCCCAAAATGACCAGAATTATGACCATGAGATAGGGGAAATTTACGCAGTCTATTGTCAAACTATCTAAAAGAATGAGGCATTGGAAGATGCTTTCAACAGAGTTGGCAAAAAAAAAATGGTGAAGAAGTCCGGAGACAAACTAATCTTTGTTCTCGCTACTTAGGGCCAGGGCTTCAGTGGCTTTAGAGACTGAATTATCCTCATCTCTTAACAAATGATCCCTTCAGGTTGTGCTTCAAGAACATAGGCTGGGCAGTGTTTCTGTATGCACACTGTTGGCAGAGGCTTTGATGTCCAGAGTGTCAATCCAATGCTTTTCAGAAGGCCCTGCTATCATTAGAAAAGATTTGTGAAGGCGAAAAAACCCAACCAACCCACATAAACTGCCTCACATATAGTAGTGACAGGAGAGCTTAGCTGAAGGCATACCTCATAAAATCGATTAGAGCAGCTGAGACTGAGATCAGTGGAGTTATTCCACATTTCCACCATCACAGCTGTGGTAGTTCAGTCTTTGGAGAGTTGAAACACTATCTTGTTTCAAAGAGAAATCACTGAAACTCAAACTGTAGGGTTTTGTATCATGATGCAGATAGAAAGGCCAAACAAAACAAACATCAGAACAGTTCTTGAGAGTCAGCAGAATATAAATTATATTCTTCCCTTATTAATTCAAGTTTGCTTTAACACTCTTTCCTCCTGACTTATTTTTCTCTAGACAAGAATGTTTATAACCAGAGACTCAGATCAGCACCTTTTAGTCTTAAACTTCTGTTTCAGTTCCAGTCATGGCCACTACCAATCCATGATTATTTGGTGGCCTTGAATGGCTTCCTGGAAAAAAACACATAAGACTTTAAAATGAGAGGTCCTGTGATGTCTCCGTAGCCTATCTTCCATTCAGACACCAGATATTTGGGTTGGGCTAGATGATCTTTAGAGGTCCCTTCCAACCCAAACCATTCTGTGAGTGCTTTAGTACAGCGTTTCTGTTTCTCTCCACCTTCTCCTTGAAGCTGAAAAAGAGAAGCTGTGGTTCTCTGCCATTTCCATTCAAAAAGATGCGTGTCTGCATGCCAACAATATAGCAATATAAAGCACATGCAGAGATGCAGGTGGAAGACCACACAAACATAGTCCCACAGCCACATGCAGAGATATGGGAAATCAAGGCTGAGGGGCACAGCAGGCTGAGCTGTTGTCCTGAGAGGTCTTTCATTTCCTGGTAGGAATCAAAAGAAACATGAAATTAATGGTTCACTGTCAATTAGAGGATTAAGAAGAAGTTATTGAAGCTGCTTTACGGGTCAGGGTTGGCTTTGGTTTAGTTCACTGTTAACATCACAGGTTCCACTTAGTGAAATTTCCCTTTGAAGCCCCAATAGCTTTAAAAGTGCCTGAGTGCCTAAATTGATTGTAGCCTAAGCCCCCGAGGTTACACAGCATGAGGCCAAACAGACTCATCTCACATCTTCGCATACAAGTGAGATATCTAGTACTTTTGGTGAGACTTAAACACATGGAAATAATTAATAGTGGAGTAAGCAAGGATGACTTTCGAGAGGACTGGCTACTTCGGTGCATGCAGAGATAGAATTTCTCATGGCGAATAAACACAGGGTAAAGAGAAGATTTTAATTTCACTCCTTAATTTACTGTGTACTAATTTTTGGTCATAAACAGTCCTCCTTGCTGCACAATAATACATGCCATGCTAAACCAGATTTTTTAAACGAGTGCTTAAGTCAAGAGAAGCACTAGATCCTCCTATGGCATCTTGGGTTAAGCTCTCTAAAAATATGAGATGTAGGTGTACAGTATGTGAGCTTTACTAATAAGTTCCGTTCAATTGTTGTTATGAAAAAGGAAATGATCAACACCTCAGTCGCTCTTCAGCTGATTCCCACATTGGTCTTCATTCTCAAAAGTGACTCGCTCAAAGCATCTTCACAGCCCCCACACACCCACCCTTCAAAAATGACAGAAGAAAAAAGCAAGAGCCCAGATTTGACCTCTTGGCTTCACTTCTGTTACTTGAAGTGACACTTTCTTATTTTTGGACTCTGGCTTCCGATTTGACTAAAAATAGCAGCCACCCCCAGAGCACCGTTTGCGTAGGGGGAGTGTTTTGTACACAAAACCATCTATGTCCCTTCCTTGTATCACTCACCCCACCTACACCTCTTGTCCTCCAAGACAATCTTGTGTGAAGATCTGTGAGACATATAAAGCAGAAGTCCAGCTCTTGGTTAGTAGTGTTAATACGAGGAAGTTCAGCCAAGCATGTTAGCTGATTACTTGTTTCACACTGCAAATAACAGGTCGGTGCTTTACAGCAGTTAGACCCTGTCCTGGAAATAGGTATGCAAGTGAACAGTTTATTCATTTCAGTAATAGTATCTCAATCAAGGGAGCTGTACATATAGATATATGGGAATGTCCTGACTAGATCATATGAGTTTTCCACCGAGTTCCGCAGCAGCGCTCAGCATTAAATTCTTCAGAGAAAGGCACAACAAACTATCAGATGGAAAGTTGGAAAATAACTTGCTTGTAAGTGAGATTTCCATTGTTAGATACTTCTTTCACACCCTGAAGTATTTGTATATCCCTGAAAAAAGCCCTGTCCTGTCTAATATCACTGCATTTGTTTTCAGCATTGTGAATTCTGAGCACTGGCCTCTTCTGCACTATTGGTGTTAGTGAAGTCCTGAGGCAGATACGAGCACATGAACACATCATTGTGATGATTTGGCACGTCACCTGCTCTGCACTATATGCCCATGCACCCATCCCCATGACTAATCATTTCCACTGCCAGCTTTATAACTCAAATTCTTTAGAAATGAGCCAGACTACAAAGAACATGCCAGTTGAAGCCATTCCCTTGACTATGGCACTGTATTTTGCAGGTCTTTATTCATCCAAGGATTTAGGTAATTTTTCTGGCTGGTTCTCCACACTTGGATAACATTTTCCATAGTCAACCTAGGGTTACATCTGGAGTTAATTAATGATAACAGTGACTGTAGGAACTAATAGGATAAATGAATGGTTTAAATTATTCCTTTCCCTGTGATAACCTGAAAATCTTTTTGGCCATTGTGTAGCCTATTCATCTCAGTAAGTTGGATTCTTCCACAGTTCTCCCCAGCACTTAGAACCCTGTTAAATCTAAACTATGTATTTTTGGCATTTTATATATTGCTTCTTTTCCTAAGCTGCCACAAAAGAGAAGGCTAAAGATCCTCATCAGAGCAGTGCTTAGTGCAATATTGCACCTGGAGGCACCAACAAGACCTTGCCTCCTCTCCTTTATGATCTCCCAGCACACCTGAAATGTAAGGGCATTCTACCGTGTCTTGTATACACAGGGGAAGTATCTCCTACTGGCAAGAGGCATTAGCTAAGCACCTCTGAAAGGAGAATCTCAGGATATCTCTCCTGATCCACCAGAGGTCAGGTAAGGAGATACTTCAGAAACAGCTCATTGCTTCTTGGCTGACCACTCACTGGTAGTAGAAAAAAAGTTGTAGTATTGTGCCAGTATCTTTGGTTATATGTGAAATACAATTCAGGGTGAGTTCACAGCAAGATAACAAGGACTGATTCCTTGTGGGAATGCAATGCTTCACTATCATACTGAGAGTATTTTTTCCCCTTCAGTCGGTTTCTTAATAAAATCAGTCCTTGTCACTGTTTTCCATTTTGCTGGAGGACAAAGAGTTTGCATTTTCTTTTTAACCTGTTCCTGTTTTCTCAAACATCCCACATGTCATTCTTTGGACCACAAGAAATGTGACCTCATGTGAATGTCACTTCCATTAGGAAGAATGAGAACTGGTTTTCTAATACCTGTTTGAAATCTTTATCCATGACTGTTGTTGATGAAGGATATGGATTACCAGAAGGAATAAAACTGACACATTTCACTCTAGAGAAAAATGATGCAACTTAACTAATAGGACCCACTCTGTTTCTAAGGCTGCTCTTTTCAGGTATAAAGGCTCTCAGCTGTAGTTTCACCAGCTTCCAGCTGCTGTCATTACACACAGGCCATAATGGGAACCTCCTGCTATCTACATTCTGGGTAATCACTAAACTTGGTGCAGTTACTTCTCCCCAGATTTGCTAGCTGCATGTCCTCATGTCCTCCAGCATTCAAGGGAGACCTCAGCTCCTCAGGAAAACAATATACCAATATAAAACATTAATTTATCTAGCTGGGCCTTGAAGCACTATTACTGAATGTAACTGCTCCATGTGAGCAAATAAAATCTGTGATAATTGTGCTCTCTCTGTATAATGAATGCTTCTTAGCTTAAGACGATGAGTTCAGCCACATAACACATTATCAAGGATTGGGTTGGCAAGAGTCACAGGTAGGATAAGACAGGGGTTTAAGGTTCAGGTTGACATGGACTACGATGTAGGGTTAAGAGTGGATTGTGGAAGACTTTACTAAGGTAATGTTGGGGCTTGTGCCAATATGACATCCCTATCTAACTGTAGGTCTTCATCCTGCAGAAGTTTGGATGTTCAGATTAATTCTAAGATTATTGTAGGGAAAAAGTTTAGGCCAGCAGGGGCTGAGGAGGAAAGATCAGTACTGGACTGAGAAGTAGCCCTTGCTAAACTTAAGGCAGCACAGACCAAGGAGTTTAGTTTATGACTGTCTCCAGCAGAAATCTGACTGGCATCAACATGGGCCACATCACAGATTTCAGATTTGGGGCTGGAAAAGGTTATCATATTCCAATAGGCTGAGGCGTCTACAACCTCTAGAGTATCTCCTCTTCCAAAATCAGGCAACAAGCCCAGAAGCCATGAGTCTGTGTTTCTGGCCATGAACATTAAAGGCTTCTTCTGTGGTATTTGGTATACACGCCTATATAAATAAACTTCACAGTGAGACAACCGAGGAATAAAATCTAAGTATTAGATTACTTCTGGGGTTTTTAATCACAACAGTATTATTCTTAAAATTACTTATAAAAATACAAAGGTGACGTGTAGTCCAGGCCTCAAGAGCTGGGAAGCATAATTGAAACCTAATTAATTATATTTATATATAATATATATAAAATATATATTTCATAATATTTATTTATTTTCATAAATGAAACCTAATTAATTATATTTATTAAGTGTGTGCATGCAAGTGCATTAAAATTCAGCCTTTAATTCTATGACAACACAGTGGTTTTGCTTGTGTTACTGAATGCATTGTGTGAATATTCCTCCTCTGTATAAGCAGAAAAGTACCAGGGCTGAGTAGTTGATGATGGTATAATTAGTAGGGTTCCTACCTTAGATGCTGAAAAAATTGTAGAATGTCTAATGAATAGGAAAATTATTCCAGAAAGAAGAAATAAAAATGTCCTAGTTAAAGAAGATGGAGAATTTGAACATGGGAAACACTGTGCTCACTTAGGCTAAAAAAATACGTTCAGATGTTCTAAATCATTAAACCAAAATGATGTTCATCTGACACTTAATGTCTCCAGATAAGAAAGCTTTGCTGTGGGTCAAAGATACCACCACCACCTGAATTCACAAGACTGTTATAAAGATAACTCATTTTAATTGGCAAATCCAGATTAATCCAGATGTGAAGACAGAAAAACAACATTTCCTGCACAGACACACATCAATACCGATCTGGACATATTAAAAAACTGTTTGCAGTAGGAATATTGGAAGAAATACTGACAAAGTACACACTCTCATCTAACGGGAAAATAGCACATAAGAATGAAAACGCCCCACCTACATGCTTTTGTGCAGTACTCTGATGTTTAAAGAAGAAACAGAAGACATATAACCGTTCCAGGAAACGTGTAAAGAGCATAAAAATCTGGATGTCAAAGTTAGCAACCAGTCAGGCAAGTTCAACCAGAAAAAATCAAGAGTAAAAATAAAGCGTTGAGACTATCTGCATGCTTAAAATACACCAGGTGCATTATTCTGTGCTGAATTTGGACCCGAGTGAGGACTCAATGGAAATAACAGAAGCTATTGCACATTTTTACACTGTAATGACATCAGCACATACGCAGATGAGACGCTTCAGTGCCCAGCACCTGTAGCTTGGTGTGCCTCACTTAACATGCTAGTCCAGGCCAACAAACACCCAGGAAATCATGAGCACTCTTGGTCACAATCCCTTCCTAAGTCATTTCCTTTGCAAAAAGATCAAACAGGCACTTCAGTCAGTCACATCAACAAGCTTCATCACTAATATCTATGAGAACAACACCAGAAGCTAGTATGTCTGGTTCAAATAAGATTTAACTTCTCCACTTCATTGTGAGGACAATAACATATTCATTGTCCCTGCTCTTGAAAGTGGTGGTTGTAAGGACTAATTAATATGTACTATATAATTCTGCTAAAACTGAGAAAACTGTGTATTAAAACTGCATTCCTGAGGGGTTTATGACTATGATTTGCTCACTCAGGACTGTCATTATAAAATAACGAAGCTACAGTATATGTTGGATATTAAACCAGGCTTTAAGGAAGGACAGGGTCTGCAAAGCACAGCATTGAGCATGGACAGTAGTTATGAAAAATGCAGGGAGGGATGGCTTTCCAGCTGTGACAGGAATTGAGGGAGTTGGGAATGTTAGGAATTTTTACTTTCTGTTTATGAAAAAGCAAAAGAAACTAGTAACTCCATGAATATTAAATGTATCAGTGAGCAATTTTATATGTTTAGTTACTGTGATGAAATACACTGTAGGCATAGACAACTTTATCATCCTTCCAGGCTACTATAAATCTCACGGAAGTGGCTCCATAGCCTCACACACAAAATGCTCTTCCAATTCCGACACGTGAGAACATTCTCAGTCAAAAAAGCAACAGAAACTTCACATTGGGAAAATTGGTTAAATTTTGCCCTCTGGTGTAAGTGGAGTTGCTTTAGTCCTACCTAACACAGATTTGGTAGTTCTGACTCAAAGCTGGAAACAACTTTCAGCAGCAATCGCACCCTAATATGTTCTAGCATGAAGCTCTTAAACTCTTTCACAATGCACTGAGTTGACTTCACATTGAAAAATCACATGGATGACAAGCAAATCCTGTAATTCTTTCATAGTAGCAATAGTATTAGTGTAGTGAACCCCGAAGTATCTAATTTATAAGCTTAGACCTGATTCTATGATTCTGTGATTATTCTTGATGCTGTACAGTCTGAAACAATGGTTCCTGTGTTAAACAGTTTCATGTGCAAGTGTAACGTGAAGCACAGCAGAAGGATAAAGAGTGGAAATATAAGAAAATAGGTAATTGGTGCAACAGTGTTCTCATGCCAGCATATTGACTGGCCTGCTTCTGGTGGAAGACAGCACAGAGGAGGAATGATAATGACAGACCAGCAGGAAGATGATGATGTATCTGCCTAAGCAATTACAAGATGCAAAAAGGGTAGAAAGACAAGAGCCACTGAGAAATCTAATGAGTAGGCAAAGAAGGCATCACAGGTCAGCTGAAAGCAAGAGCCAGTTACTCATTTTTTCCTGCCTGTAACTTGTTATGTGACTTCAGACAGGATGCTAGTCAGGATTTCAGAAGTAGCCTCAGTGACTTACTTTTAGATGTCTAGTTAGAGACCCTTAAGAAGCACCTGACTTTCAGAAAGCATTTATCTCATCTGTTTTGGAAAAACAGGTCTCTTTAGGGTGGCTTATGCTGGACACCAACAAACTGAGCTGTTCACCCAAAAACCTCAAACCAATTCTGATATTTTGTCCTATATAATACTTCATTATTCTTATCCTTAAAAAGGAAACACAAATGTTTACCTGAGTTGACTTTTTCACTGTGCTAGTTACTGAGTGCATGTAGGAAGTGATGGATGATCATGTATGTCTTTGAACCAGTGATTGCAGAAGGCTGGTAAAACACCTCCAAAGAGTTACACTGGAAAAGGTAATTCATATGGTAAGACTATACCAGATACACAGATATATAGACAAATAAGGCCAATGCCAGCTAGAATGTTAGGGACAAACAAAAGTGAATCCAAAGATCGCATGTAGTAAACTTTCTAGATATATCTGAGATTTTGAATCTGTTTATCCCATAAAGTAAACCATATTATTTCCTATGGAATCAGAGAATAGAACTGCAGTTTTCTCCAGTCACATCAGGAGATTAACATAGATGGGATAAGATTTGGGTTGCATAGATTGTTCTATCCTAGGGAGCCAGTCCCATGTGCGCATGAAAGAAACTCTTTTCTATGCTATTTCTCTATCTGGCTTTTAAACTAAATGCTGGAGAAGATTGCTGCACATTAGCTATGTTTCCCATATAAGTATTAATGGACTAATCATGCAAATTTACATTACCAAAGCAATCAAAGCTAAATTATAAGTCTGTTTTATTAATGAGTATGACTCAGAACAATTCCACCATCTCTTCTGCTGTGAAAGCTGCTTACAAAGTCCAACAACTGAGGCCTGTAATCTGTCCATGAACTGATAAATCCTCAGACTTTAAATGTGCCTCCACTGCCATATCTACATGAGAGGGAGATGAAGCCCCCAGCCCATCACTGAGACCTCCAGCTGAGGAATGACCTATCATCCCAAATAACTGAATGGATGATACCAGCCGAGCATCTCCCATCACACTGGAGATCTCACTACATACAGAGAGCACTGCTACTCCACAGGTCCTCCGGAATGTGGCTCACTGCCACAAGTGCATTACAAGAGCAGGCAACTCTTGGAACCGGAAGAATTGTTTCATTTTGCTGAGCTCCACATGGTATTTTGCTGCCCTATTTTACAAGATCTGTAAAACACACATTTTTCATTTCAATAAATACTTGCACTTCCTTAGTGTTACAGATTCTGATCTTTTTACAAGCACTGGGGAATGCATTTTCACAACAAGCACTTGTTATAGGAAAAGATTGGTACAAAAAGGCATGAAGAGTGAAAAAGGTAGTTAACTGCTCTCTGTGATCTTGTTGCTCTTCTATTACAGGAATTTCCTTGGCTTGAACCTGGGATGACATTTACTTGAATTGCCTTATAGAGACAGGAGATGATGCACCCACATATCTGATTGACTCACTCATAATCACTGTGATTCAGTGAAAGGTCAGTCTCACACCATACATAGGCAACATTAAGGCTTCATCCTACCATTAATGAAATCAACATCAAAAGTCACATGGACTTCAAAGTGGCAGGGAGGAAGCCTTTACTCTAAGACGTTTAGCAATGCCTAAATGAGATATCCAAACAACAGCTCAGTTACTCAAAGACAATTCTGCTGTAGTCATTAGACTGCTTGAATCTAATTTTGCTGCAAGTCTGTAGCTGTTGAAAACTTGGCCACGGAGCTATATGCAATGGAACATAATAGAAGATCCAAAAGTTCCTGGCATTCCATAGAAGGAGCTATAAAATGCCAAAGCAATGAAATAAATGTATCTGTTGACTTTATTTCATATAGTAGTACATTAAAACAAAGGGGATTGGAAGGTTTGGAAAGTACACTGGGTAATATGATTTTTTTTCCCCTGTAGCTATTTTTGCCTATTTCTGCTGCTTGTGTAACATGTTACATGAATCTCTGCGCAGATTTTACTTGCATCCCTGTGGCTGAATTGACGTACTCATTATCTACACGATGAGATGTCTGTACTGGTTATTCAGCCTAGCCGCAGGGCCTGAAATCATTAATTAAAACATAAATGAGATAAAGGAAAGCAATTGCATCACTGTCTCTAGGAAGGATGGCTTAGTTCTCAGTGCTGTGAACTGGGGACTTACCACTCTCATCAAGAGGTTAGGAAGCACTTAGAATGAAACAAAGATTGGCGTAGCCCCCTTATCTGTTCTGCCGTCAAAACAACAGTTACCGGTGAAAGTTTCCGCGACTGTGATGAGCCACGCTAAGAAATGGGCCAACCGACCTGAAAGGCGTTTCTCGAGGCAATTGCACCACCTGCAGACTGCGCTCGGAGTAACAGCGGGGCAGAGACGGAGCAGTTGGGCAGTGCGGGAAACAGCGGGCTCGGTTAGGATTGTTCACTCCCTCCTGGTGTTAGAAATCCATCTAGTTCCATGTTAGCCATACCAGACATAATTCCCCCCCACACCCTTCCCATGCCTTCCCCGATAATTCTTCCCCATCCTTGTGCTCTTTTCACTCAGTTGCATCCCTTCACACCTGGTCCCCGCTCCTCTACATCCTATTAATGCACGTTGGAATGCCATTTCCTTCCCAACTGCATTCTGCACCACCTCACCGGGCAGCTGGAGGTGGGAGACCACAGGGTACAAGCACACTACTTCCCATTGTACCTTCTTGCACTGTGTAGGGTACTTTTCAAGGTCCCACAAGGGTAAGAGCATCGCATTGACAGAAACCCACATTTATCAGTTAGCTGAATAAAGAAGTAACATTGTTTGCTGAACCACTAAATAGCAAACTGATGATTAATTAACAGCTGTAGGTGGGTGACTGATAATTAGATTAAGTTAGATAAAACACCCATCAGCTGGGTATGCCCACATTCAATTCAAGGCCTTTTTGTGTACAACATGAAAAGTCAATTTTCTTCTTCCAGAGCCTGGAAGAGATGGTTCCCATATTCCTAAGCCATCTCTGCCTACAGTTTTTCTTTACTATCACTGGTTTTGAGTGCCAGTCTTCTATTTGAAAAAGTGTCTATCACAAGCTTTCCTGGGGTCAGTATACACTGTGCATGAGTATCTGAGGGGGATGAGCTGTGGGAACAAGTGAGTCCAAGTCAGGTTTCTCTTCTTTTTTAAGGAAAAAAATCTTTGACTTTTTTTGATGTAGGGAATAAAGCTGTTAGCAAATTGATGTGATGTTTTCCCTATATACCCCAGTTGTTATCCTATATGCTCTTGTCCTGGCCAGAACAGGTCTGGCCTTAGCTCCCACCTTCCTCTAGCCCATGGATGTTTCTTCCTTCTTTCCTTTGGGAAGAACTGAGCAATGAATGACTCTTCTTGATTTTCAGTTGCTGTTAAATCCACACTGTTAGATTCAAAGACCTTATATATAAAAAGATCTAGAAGGAAAAAGGAAGATGTGGTCTGACTGCTTCTATCATGCCATTAATATTAAAATTAAAAAGGAGATAAAACAGACAACACCATCGAGACCTGTTGCCTGAGAAATCATTTCCAGTTATCAGAAGAAAGGAATTCCTTAGAAATAGCAGCTTTAGAAGCCAGAAGGAAGTTGTGCAACTGTCAGTGGTGAAGGCAGCAGTTCTCATAACACAGCAACAGGCTAGAGATGTGACCCAAGTAATAACATCTCATCAAGATGTGTCTGAAACCCTTGTCATTACGGTCTCTGGTCAGCAGTCATGCCCTCCGGGCTGCAGACAGCCAAACTGCATAGTTACTAGGAATGCCATTACAGGGTATTTTTCTTTTTATAGTGCTTGAAACTCCTTAAGAAGGATCAGTAACCCTAAGAGGAAAGTAATTATTATTTTCTCTACTTGGCAAACCAGGAAAATGAGACACGGAAACTTTAACTGACACACGCAAAACACTCCATGTTATAATGAAGAGATCAGAGCTCCTGCTTTCAGGGTCAAGCTGCTGAATTACTTCATGTTTTTATAGCATGTAAATGGGATTATTTTAAAATAAAGTTTAAAATGAGCCGTGACTCCTGAATTTCCCCTCCGGTTCCATCACTGGTGTGTTCATGAAAATGCAAAGGGCATATGTAAATCAAGCCACACCTGCTTCACATTTAAGATTGCAGCCTTTAATCTGCTGATGACTAGGGAGCTTTCCGAGTTCCTATGATGAAAAATATTTAACAGCAAATATCATTGCCATTATATATACTTCTATATTCATACGGAAGTATGAATGTCAAGAATTGGGAAGTTTGCTTAGGAGTGACAAAGCAGAAGGAAATGGGCAAGGGACTTTACAGAGTTTCTCACTCTACCGAGATACGGTAAATGTGGGAGATGTATTTCTGATTTTGCCTGGAAACAAAGCACATCCTACTCCCTACACCTATTGCACTACGGGATTTGAAGTAATATCAGTGAACATTCTGTTCTATGAGCAGCAGGAGTTTTGGTTAATACATGCAGTGGGAAAAATTCATGCTGCTCTAAACTCAGTTACACCTCTGATCACACAATAATGTGGAAATTCTGTCCTCCATTATTCTATATAAAGTATAGAATATATGGACTACTCTAAAATATTACTGTCTTCTGTAAGACCGTGACACAGATCTACCTTTAGGTAATTTGTTTTCTCATCTTAGAAGAACAAAATGAGTTTTGAGCCAGCATATTCAGGACAGCTATGAGACAAATTGCTGTCAAATGGCTATAACTCTGAAAGCATGATCCAAAGATCAACAGCTTCTTGATAGACAGACAGAAGTTCTGTACTAGCCTTTTTCTGATCTACCATATATAGGCTGAAACAGTCTATCTGCATCTGTACATGTTATCTTTTGATGCAGTGAAAAATATACAGCCCATACTTCTCATAGTCCAGAGCTACCACTTCTTCACCACTTCTTTGGAACCTGTTCCAGTGCTTCACCGCCCTCACAGTAAAGAATTTCTTCCTCATATCTATATAAGCATATAAGCTATATCTATATATATCTATATATAAGCTATATCTATATAGCTCCAGCAAGTTTGTGTATCCTGTGACTTGATACTGTCTACAGAAACTCCAGGCTCCATGAACTTACATTACTGTCAGCCTGGGTAGGATCTGGGAAAGAAAAACCATCCTTCAGGCAGACCTAGGAAGAGTTGTGCATCATTAGAGGCAACGCAAAACTTGCTATGACGTGTGACTGAGATAAGCACAGAGCGTGTTTGTTTTGCAAATCTGACATGCAGAGTCACATTAGCAGATGCTGAGATGAGTCTCAGGATTTTACAGCATTAGCAAATTATTAATGTAGCAGTGAGCACTGGCTAACATTAGGCTCGTGCACCTCTGAACTTCTGAACAAGGGCGGTATGCCATTTCAGTATATCCACAGTCAAAGACACACGGAATGGCATAGAACTACATACTTGGGGTGCTTATTTCTCATCAGTCAATCGCCAAGACAAGGGTAAAAAGCCACTGTGTCCTAAGAAGGGAACACCATAACTGCAAGGTCTGTGGTGATGACTCTTAAGTCCACAGACAGTCAGGGTGGGAAGCTCTGTACTGATGATTATGACTCATGAGGAACTGAAAATTTTTTGCTGTGAGTTGGCTTAATGATAATGCAAAAGTAAATATTCTGAAGACCGAGAGAGGCAACAAAAAGGTTCTTGATCTCAGGGGTGAGCCTTTGACTGCGATCAGCATTTCAAGGAGGGATTCAAAAATCAACAGACAAGGAATTCTTCTTAGCAGAATAAACCATAAAACACCTTTTTGCCAGGTTTTCTGCCCTGTGGACAACCTGCAATGAAAATGTAAGAACCGAGAGCCTTCCAATACTTGTGAGCAGATAGAGATTCGCTCACAAAAGGTCCTCTAAATGCAGTTGCATTTCCCCCTGCTCCAGGATAAAAGACACGAGCAGCTTTTGGTGACACACACACTGGTGGGACAGAAACTCCTGGTGCTGCATGCCCTACCATTGCCAAAAATTTGGTCCTGCCTCATTTAGCAGGTCATCAGCATCATTCATCAGTAAAGTATCATAGCAGGTCATGGTTCCTCAGCAACTATACAGAGTTAGTAGTAATTGAGCCTCCTATCCTCAGGGCTCCACTGCAGAGAAGCATGGTCTCTATCCATGCAGGAGCAGGGATTGAGCTCCTCCCTCAGACAGAACGTGTGGCACAGGCATCTATCTACCTGAGGAGCCTGTCTGTCCATGGTTACATGTGACCTGAAGTCAGAAGTGACGCGCGCCACAGGAAAACCTGGTAAAAATTAGACTATTCCTTTATCATACAAATTAAAACCTGTGACTACGCAATAAAACAATACAAGACCTGTAATAATCTCACTGCAGAGATTACTGAGATGTCCTGTGGCTGGAGAGAGCTCCCATCCCATATTCACGGTACAAGGCAGGCTGAAGTATAGGTATTCGCTGCACACATGGTGGGAGCTGAAGCCTCCATCCTGAGTGGCTGCATGCAGAGCTGCAGTCTAAGAAGAGAGATACATGGTATATGGTATATTGATATAAACTCGTCTGTTGTAGTCAGTGCAGTACAAACAGAGCAACGATTTAAGCTTGGCCTAATTAGGGCCTGCAATTCATACTGACACAGAAATAAACCCCAGAGCTGGTGCAGGTACAGTGGTATAAAAGTGCGACCTAAAGCAGTGGCAAAGGTGCTAAAATTGATTTCAGAAATCCAAATAACATTGAAACAGCAAAAGCATTGTTGCTGCCTTTTATGACCATCAATTGGTCCCACCTGGACTGTTACCAGTGTGCTGGTAAAGCTGTATTTGCAAAGCATTTCTAATGGAGGCAAGAGGATAATAATAATATTGATAATAATATTAATAACAATGGAGATTTCAAACACAGCTCTCTCCCCTGTATCAGCCAAAGGAGCCCATTCTTAACGTTGAAGCCATTACTGGGTTTTCAGTTATTATTTCAGCGGGAATACTGTAAGTATTTACACATCACAGTGCAGCCATCATCCAAGCTAAAAGAGATACTGCTCTAAACGGCTACTACATTAATGACACAAAGAAAAAAGCACTCTGCGGGCTGCTCCTGACCTGGCACTAGAGGGCAATGAAGGCTTCAAGCACCAAGGCAGAAGGTCCCAGGAAACCCTTTCCATCCCGGGAACTCCTTTTTAGCTGATTTACTACGTGTCAGCCACGACGGTCACACAAATATGAGTATCACCTTTAAATCCTTACACTGAGAAATGGGCTAGAGGAGATACTATGTGGAAACAGAATCCCCAAGCAGTAGCAGGAGGCCATGAGATCACAGCTATCCCCTCCTCTAGCTATGCTCTTTGTGTATATAAAATAACCAAACGCTGTTCAGTTTGGTTTTTAACCCTCAGATGCATGTCCCTTGACCTCCACAGCACCTCTTGTAATGCTGTATGTGAATATTCTATGGGGAATGTGAATATGCTATTGGGACACAGCTACATTCTGTTGGAAGGGAAGAGGCAGGCAATAGCCACTCACTGGTAAAGGCCTTTGCCACTTGGATATGATACAGCAGTTGTGCTTTCTAAGATCCACATAAATGGCATGAATCAGAGTTCGCTTTCTTTGCAACCACTGTGCACAGACAATGCAGCTGCTAACTTCTGACTCATTGAGAAGGCATGGTTGAGTGATGGAGGGGCAGGGGGACATCCTGAATCAAAACACTCTGTCAGCTGCATGCACCTCAGATGGAGCCCAGCACTGTGTCTCAACCCATAGCACCCGAAACATAAGGCTGCAGGTGCACCTCTTGCTTCCCCTCCTCTTGCCCTGCCATGCTGTGCTGTGGGGATATCTCCAAGGGTCTGCCTTCCTTCCTTTCTTCCTTCATTCCTTCCCCAGAAGGTGCCTCCAGGACAGGCCAGTCTGTGGGTCTCACCCTTGCATTTTGTCAGTGCAAAAAACCCTTAGGAAACATCAAAATTCTAGAGATTACAACCCCCAGCAAAAGATCGCAAGCCAGAAGACTGGAAGGTCAGTTACGGGTTTATGCAAGTTCATAGAAACATAGAATCATCAAATGGTCTGGGTTGGAAGGGACCTTAAAGTCCATCCAGTTCCAACCCCCTGCCACGGGCAGGGACACCTTCCACTAGAGCAGGTTGCTCCAAGTCCCGTCCCACCTGGCCTCAAGCACTGCCAGGGATGAGGCAGCCACAGCCTCCCTGGTGCAGTGTATCACCACCCTCACAGAGTGAAGGACAAGTTCATGATAAATGTGAGGTCTGATGGAACGTGCTGGCACTCCCAGCCTGTCAGCGCTGGCCCTGCCCTGTGACCTCCCTTCCTCTGCAGCCGCAGCTGGGCTGAAGCCAGAGCTGTCCAGCGCTCTTTCCAAGACAAATAAAGTGCTATTTATTTATTACTATGTTATTACCATGTCAGGTCCCAGGAGAGTGTGGGATTCTGGAAGAGGAGGAGAGAAAAGATCATGAGTTATTTATGAAGAAAGGCTTTTGATAACAGCCTGAACAGATTAGAAGCATGGGAAATACCGGACCTGTCATTTTTCTTGCATTGAGTTTTACATGCTTTCTATTTTTCCAAATACTATATTGATTACTTTGATTACTTTCCCTAAAGCACCATACCGGAATGTAAGAGTGGGAAGAGAATGTGGTCACACCACTACTGTGTTGTGTGTGTATCTATGTATATATACACATATGTGATTAGGTGTACGTTAACAGGGTGACTTCTAGTTCACAAACTTGGCAGTTTTCCCCAGTACAACCTTCTGCACAAGTGTGGGAAAAGAATGGAGAACTTGTTACCCAGGTGTGGTAATTCCAGAGCACTCTGCAGATACTGATTTCAGATACGGGCAGGTTAAGTAGAAAAGAAAGTGTTGAAAACATTTTTCTGTGCAAGTACATTTCATGCTGAACAGCAATGGTTCAGCTGCTTCTAATTTAAAATCCTCCTCTGCTTTTATTTGCCCTTTTCTTTATTCAGGGTTAACTGAAATACCATTTCATCTGTCTAAACAGTATCAGCAAAGATGCCAAGGCCTTCGAATCTTGTAAAAAACTTTGCTTGCAGAAAGCATTAATTTTGTACTGGTCAGTAGCAGAACCTGATTTCAAATGGGCCAACAATACACAGACTGAAGCCTGTCTGTAATTTCATGAGTCATGTTCTGCAGATTTATTCTCAAGCAAAATCCCCAGTGGACCATAAAGAAGAAAATGGTTGAACAGGAGAAACACTTTTTCTTTTCCCAGCAAAGATAATTATTAAATCAGTTCTTTCAATTCATTAATACTTTTGAGTGTATGTTGCTTTACAGTAGGCAAAAAGCTTGAAGAGGAGTCACAGATCTGATTTCAATTGTGCCACAGGATGTACAAGGTAAGATGCAGTTGATAAACCAGATAAAATAGCGAAGAACTGAAGGAATGGAACAGGGTGATAGCCAGAGGACTAATCTGATGTCAAATCAGCGAACTTCAAAGTTCAACTATCTAGCCTAAGAAGAAAGACATGAGAGGAAAATATGTTAAAAACCTGGAATAGGTGAAAACGTACAGCACATGACTCAAAGCACAGGGCTTAGAGTAGCCTGAGGGACCATAAAACATTCCCAAGTCATGAAAGGTGGCATTTTTGAAGTGGGCTAGTGAATCTGCGTTGAAATTTCGGTCAACACTTCAAACTTAGCTTTTAATTTTAGATTAACTTTTTTTTTTGCTTTTAATTAAAAAGCTTCATTTTAAAACCAGGGAAAAATATAATAAATGTAATTGAATCTCACCATGATGCAAAGCAATTTTCAGCCAGATTCTTGCGCTCCAGCTACCCAATTCTTCTGACAACCAAATCAGCCTTGCCAATTGCAGAGCTCTTGAGGAAATAAGCACAGAGTGACTGCGTGAACTAGAAGCTCACAACTAGTGACACCAGGGCAAATTGTATCGGTAGTGACACCGCACACATTCACCCTGATCGTATGATACTTTTACAAGCAGTTCCAAGTCATTGCAATCACAACTAGAAATTACACTGATGACTGCTGTAACACACAGACATACAGTGCATGTAACATCATGTGTACGTAACACGGTACATGAAACTCCCCACGTACTTCCCATGTCCTTCCTTGAACAACCCAGCATAAGAGGAAGCACCCACTGGAGACAGAAAGAGGATGAGATGTCCCAGTGCAGAGCTGGACCTCACAAAATATTCTAGTGATTAATAAACCGAGTATTCTGACCGTGAATAAAGCCAAACTTAATCCTGTCTGAACCCACCACTGCCTTCTATAGTCAGGCAAAGTTACCAGTTTTAGAGAGTGTGTTGTCACAGCTATGGTTCAATGGAGATGAAACCTTGGACACACGGTAGGTTTGGACCCAAAAATGTGCATTTGAATTAGACGAAAACTTCAGTGTGTGGGTGCTCCAGTTGAGCGACTCCAGTAATTGGGCAGGAATTCTTGTGAGGATCAACACCCTATGTTGAGTGCCCAAGGCAGCCCCCAGAAAACCACACTGCAGTACACACAAAACATGGATGATGATGATAATGAACTGTAAGCTGGGAAAAATGATACTGTCTTTATTATTACAGCTCTGATGAATGGATGGGAAAAGCAAATAAAGCAAAATTCAAAATATAGACAAACATGCATGTCCATACACATGTGCCCACTATGCAGGCATGAGCTATGACCACTATATGGTTATAGCTATATTGTTATAGCTCAGTGATCACTGCTAGCAGTGTCACCACCTGGGATATATGTAGGAACTCCTAGGAGGTTGTCTTGCGCAGTAAGGCACAACTGAGCATGGCAGATTGACAGCAAAGGTGCCAACAGGAACCACTGATGCTCCCAGCTGTATGGGGAAAAGCAGCAGCATCCAGGTTTGACCACTATCAGGGGTGACGGATCCACAGATCCTTCAACAGAACCAAATGCAGCACTTCATAGCTCTCGACTGTATGATTGCTGGATCATCAACACCGGCTGAAGGAGAGTGCTGGTTAGGTGATGTGATTCTCCTGGCAGGATTAAACTGTTGACAGTTTAATGCAAGGAAAACCTAATCAGCCTGCGCACAGCACTCAGCCACTAACGAGCAAAGGGAGGACTGACCTGCTCAGTATTTTATGCTTTTGCTCTCCACTTAACATTTCATCAGTTTATTTTTAAAGCAATTTCTGCTGTTCCCTTTGTGAGCTACATTAACAAGGCGGTATTTGTACATGAGGATGTGGCACAGAATCACTGTGAACCATGGACGAGCTATTCCATATGCAAAAGTGATGAGATCAAAACTACTTCTGAGCAGGAGATACAAAATAGCCGTGCTCTTGCTCAGGATGCTGTTCTCATCAAAAACAAGAGCTGGAAAACTGAGTCTACAGAATCCCCACCTCTGACAACCTGGACAAAGACCAGAACTTCTGCACAGATCAGGAAATAAATGTGTGAAATAATGCATCCAGGTTTCCAACACTGAAGAATAGAAAAATGCTGGGGAGGGAGGAGAAGAGTCACGATTTCCACCATTTCCCGCTGCTACCACCCACTTCCATGACACCAAACAAGGAAAGCAGGAATACTGATAACAATATGGAAAAGATCTGATTCACCTCTTCTGTGTCAAGATATTATCGTAAAGGACGTTTTGTTGAAAATCTCACAGAATCCATTTAGGAATGAAGATGGCCATCAGCTGCCAATGTTAATGCACCACTCAACTGAACCCTGTTCAGCATTTTACTGACACTGATGAACAGCAGCAGAGTACTGTCATAATAATAGCAGGGAAGTGGCTGAGAGGTAAAAACGAAAGAGCTGAGGGCAAAATCAGAAACCTGAGCAATTGTGGGAAGGACATCAGATTCAGGCTGAGCATAACCTCGGATGAATGATAAATTTAGTTTCAATGACCTTCCCATGGTACGTTTAAGTTAGCTGGTTCTGAAGCAGAGGTTAGGCTTATTTGAAATGACATGAGAAGAAATATGTGAGAGGAAGAATCGGATCTCTGGTATAGAAATTGCCTCCTTCTCTAGAACAAAAGCTGGAGTTTTTTTCTACATTGGCTACAGTAAATAGCACTACTGAAAACACGGTAGCTTTTACTGGTAGTAAAGAAGGAAACTGAGAGGTGGTGTGTAAAATGTAACATACATTATGGGAAAATGATGACACAGACGTAACTTGTGAAAGAGCACATTCTCCTATTGATATGAAAGTGTTTAATGCCTTTGTGTTTTTGATGCACCTTTACCTTCTTTCTGGAGAAAAACATGCGGAAATAGTATGGAAAAATGAGTGACGATGTCAGAACTTGTTCATGAATCAGAGCTGTGTCTTTTCAATGAACAGGTATTAGAACATGTTTCATTTTGTCTCATTATGATCTGACACCCCTCTCGGCCCCCCCCCCCCCCCCCCCCCCATTTATATCCAGGTTAAATTTCTGTATTTGCGATCATTTGTGCTTTATTTCCCCTGTTTTTCTCTGCTTGTATTTTTTAAATTGTCCCTAAATTCCTCTTTATCCAAGACTTCCTATCACTAAAAGTGGAATAAGAATACTTATATTTGTAAACTGCTCAAACAGAAGATGAAGAGTGCCAGACAACGTTATCACTGCTAAGTAATGACAATTTGCAGTGGTTTTCTACTGAGCCAGGTAAACATTCTGTATTTTCTATTACATGCAAATCAGTAATTTGAGCAAACATTAATGTTTAAGGAATGTTAAATGAAACCTGCAGCAGTGTCCCGGTCGTTGGACTGGTTATGATGGATGTTTCGTTTTATTCAGTATTTTATAAAGGGCTCGACTGAACACATTTATTAATCAGGTGATTGGGAGTTTTCTTCTTTTTTATACTGAATTAGAAAACTCTTGCGAGAGTGTGGCTTCTACAAAGATGAGGCAAGTCAATTTATTAGCCCCGGGTGACGAATCTGGTAAACTCACTGTGAGCACTTCCTTTTGCTTTACTGAAAACCAAACATGTCACAGTCCCCCATTTAGATCAGAAAAAGTACAAAAGTGAGACAGAGAAAAGGAACAATTGGTAATGGGGAAACGTTTGCAAATCTTACTGTAAAATATGATTTCGACCTCTTTATATTACAGCTTTCATCCAGCTGTGTTAAGATGTAATAAAGATGGAAAGAGCACGTTTTCAGAAGGACGACAGATCAATAAAAATCTATAGGTTACCAGAATTTGCTGGTTTCACTGACAACGTTCCTCCACTAAGAACCACTACAGAAATGCTCCTGTAAATAATAAAATCCTGCTGACTGAAAGTGAACAAGTGCCACAGGCTGGCTTTCTTGTGACTAACTTCTTCTGCTTCAAAGGTTCTTCACTGGTCATTTTCCTGCTAACCCCTACCGTAACCTTCCCATCCTTCTTGGTTTGGGTTATTTTTGGGTGGGTTTTCTGTTGGTTTCTTTGGTTTGTACTTTCATGTTTTGAAGTGGAGAAACGCAACCAGAAAGCGATCTTGGAACTGACCATAACGTGATCCTTTTGTCGTGGCTTCCAGCCACGTGGAGTTAGAATCTTGATCTATGGTGCCTGACTAACATGCAAAGAGCCTCTGCAGCCTTGACCTTCTGGTGAACTATCTGGGTACTACTGAAGTAAAAACTGATAGAAATACATTAATTGAGTGATTTCAGTTTCAGTTTCTCTGCAGTGCAGCGACTCACAGGATTTGTGAAGTACATGGGAGTAATCCGCAACCTTTTGGTGCAAGAACTGTTTCCAATAACACAAATAGCTATTGGCAGATTGAAATGTATTGCTTTAGGTTGAGTTGTTACACATGAAGCAAACCTGACAGCCCAAGATCAAGAACTCAACTGAACATACAGACAAATGCACTTTTTCATCTCCATCTTTCCAGTATCTTGCATCAGTTTTGTACTACATTTGTAAAGACTGTACAGCATGCACTCCATGTGCGTCTACTCACGCACACAAGTATCAACTAGCAACATGCAAACAGCTCCTATGACTGTAATAGAGTTTCTATTTCTATACAACATTTTATAATACCATGCAAACAAAGCTTTTGCAATGGAATGTTTATATGAAATTGTTTTTTCTTTTTAAAGCCTTGCAATTAACTTGCAGGGAAAATCTGTATTTACACGGAAACAACACACTGAGGCGATGGGATCTTCTGTACCTTGCAACAACCCCAGTGGGCATGTTAGTTCCTATGGAAGACATCCAAGAGGGACAGATCAAAGGGAATACAAACTAACAACCTGTTCCCGCAAAGACCCAAGTTACAGAAACACAGGAGTGGTATCATCCTGGCAAACGGCACAGGAATAAGAAATGGCTGGACCTCCATCCCCTAAGAAATAACTGATCCCACAGAAAGGAATAAGAAGAAACCAAATGCTGGAAATTAATTGTAAACTGTCCCCCCTTTTATTTTTCACCTTGCTTTCTGTTTGCTATTGGTTATGGGAAAGCAGCACTAGGTCTTCCAGCCTTACCACCGAGAGGTGTTTTTCTGCCCTCATCAGCTGCGTCTGAGTAAGCAGAGCTATTTTTAAATCACCAGCCACCTCATGCGGTAAAGCAGTCAGAGAACTGCAGAGTCATGCACAGCACAGGGAATCACTTATCCGGGTTTGCAGCGTCATACAAACGGGAAAGGCAGCAACCAGCATCCTACCAATCTTCAAGAGTCTGTGACTAAGTCTCAGTTTCAGGTTCTGTCCTTACCCATGCCAAAACCTCTCTGAAATTTTCCTCTGGCTGCACTAGTGGGGTTAAGCCCAGGCTCAGTCTGATTTCTTTTGGTGGTGGGGAAAATTCAGAGAGTCACAAGTACAACCGTGACAGACACTTTCCTGGCTGACACATACCGACTGAGCTGGGGACCTCCAGAACAAGAAACGTGACGGTCTTGAGCACTGAACCACAATAGCTCAAACTGCCGTGTTACAGCTTCTGGTTTTCCTTGATAGGCACATAGACGTAAATACTCGCTGTGCTCTGTTACACAAATATAACTGAAAACAAAGTTCAGAGCGATGCAAACTGAAAGAAATCATATGCCACATTCTACAGTTATATTGTACCTCATTTTCCCATTAAATGTGTAGGAAGCTATGTACCTCGTTCATTAAATAGACACGGAGTGCCTGACTGTTGTATGTAAATCAACAAGGTACAAGGAATGATACTCAACTAAACATTAACATGACTCACGGTTTAATAGGAAAGCTGAGCGCATCCAGGTAGAGATGTCCTTTACAGCAGTGTGCTAAGAGAGACCGGCATCATTTATAGAAGGGTATGCAGACAGCAGGATGTCACTGTACACATTCTGACCTCCTGCCATAAGTTTGTTGATGTTTGACATCAGGTTGGAGCATTAAATGGAAACAGCATTCCTGCCCACGGCAGGGGGGTTGGAACTGGATGATCTTGAGGTCCTTTCCAACCCTAACTATTCTACAATTCTATGAGTGACAGCAATAAATGTTGCTGATGTTGCAGTGTATACAGGCTAGTCATTTCCAAGCACAGGGCAAATTTCCAATATCCACTTCTCCCAAATACAGTGCAACACACAGATTTTAAACAGCAAGCAACAGACACATGGCAAAACAATCCAAGCTTTTCCTGGGGAAAATAAAACACAGCAAATCCCATATGATCATCTCTGTTACTCTGCGCTATTTGCAGCAGCTCAGATAAGCAAGTTCCTCGTAAAGACCAGTGGATTTATTCCATCATGAAGTTGTTTTGCTCCTGCACCCTGATCTATTATCCAGCCTGCTTCTGTGTTAGCATGTTCCGGGGAGTCTTCTGGGGACATTATGACTACATCTTTAACAGCATAGTTCAGGACACTGTTTGCTCAATGATCAGACAATACGCATCGGACTCTGGTGATGTTTTTCCTCTTTCAGTAGCCTCGCTATCCTCCTATGAAGGAGAAGTGTGCTGAAAGGAGCAGTTATATTCCCAAAACCATGTGCTGGGACATGTGCTATGTGCCTCAGGGTATTAACACTGAGATCTGGAGGATACAAAGCCATACAAATACTCCATTATTGTGGATGCCTTAACAAAACAAACCCCACCCTGAACACCTCAGGGCTGTAGGACAAGCTCTGAATCCAGGGATTTAATGTGGTCCTGTTCTTAATATGTGTAAAGATGTTTCATAATCAGGGAGAGTTAAAGACCTGCAGCTCATTCATGCCAGTCCACTAACAGGAGCTGGCCTGCTAACTCAGTGCTGTCGGTGTCAGGGGTGTTAAAAGCTCCTTGCATAAAAACTAGGTATGTGAGCCAAAGATTGGCTCTGTACATGCGCAGTTTTTAAGCTGTGCTAGATTTGCATGATCCATCCAACACCTGGATGCTGGGAAGCAGGGCAATCTGCCAGACTGACTTCACGGATAAGCGATGTCTGAGGGGGGCCTATTCACAACCCCTTTTGTTTTGACGTCCATCACTACAAGCCTCCACGGTGTTGCTGGGTGCTTTTTTCTGCTTCAGTGAAGGAGGAAAGGTATGGAAAAACCACCTTTTTAATGGTTTGCTCCATGTAAGTGGCAGGCTGGCTTCCACGTATCAACCAATTACATCACATTTTGGATAACCATCAGCCAAGAGTATGTATTTCATAGAATCACAGAACCATTTAGGTTGAAAAAGAATGTTAAGACATTCGAGTCCAACCGTTAACCCAGCAGTGCCAATTCCACCACTAACGCATGTCCCTAACAGTCACACACACACGTCTTTTAAATCCCTCCAGGGATGGTGACTCCACCACTTCCCTGGGTAGCCGGTGCCAGTGCTTGACAACCCTTTTGGTGAAGAAATTTTTCCTAATATCCAATCTAAACCTTCCCTGGCACAGCTTGCGTCAAACACAAGTGGTGCTGGTATTTCCATTTGCTTCCATACCAGTTGCTACATGCACACGTCTTCCCATCTTATCTTCGAAAGGATCAAATAACATCATATTACTTTCAAAACAGTGATGCATATGCCGGGAAAACGAAGTACATGTTTCACACAAGTTTGAAATCAAGAACCATAAAAACAGACATTTATTCAAATTACTCATCAATTTCTGAATTCTGAAGCCTTCTGAAGCAACAGTAATAATACACTTTTGCTACTCCCCATCACATTCAGCATGCTACACTTTGAGAAAGGTATCACTTCCCCATTCTACCACTCTGCTCCACTACACCTCACGATGTATTAAGTTAAACCTATCCCCTCTATGAAGGAGCCAAATGGGGCATAGTCCAACACTCTCAGAGGGCTGGGAAGAACTGTGGACTTTATCCATTTGCACACCTGGGGAAGCTTTGGTATGCAAGGATAGGAGTGGAGTGATTTGGAGAGGCTGGCAGAGCCCTTTTTCACTATCTGAACTCATGAACCCTGGAGACTCCACGTTTACTTGTCAGACTAAGGTCATAGCAAGAGAAATACGGACGAAATAAGCATCAAGCTGACTTCTCTGGCAAGGGTCACAGCATTTGTGCACTAGTGAGGAAGAGCCCACAGAATTCCAGGCAGTCCTGGCAGCACCCCAGGACAGACCAGCTCTGTTCTGAAACAGCAGCATGGGGTTCACAAGCTGCATGAGCAGGGACAGCAATTCACTGCTCTGTGCAAAAGCATCTCCTTTCCAGTGGGGAACGTGAAGGAGCAGAAGACTCTCAAACTGCCCCCACACAGAGCAGCCAGGAAAGCCCTTTCATCATAGTGGTTCTCCTACAGTGCACATGAAGGTCATTTTCTCAATTCCATTTGCCTCTGCTCAAGCTTATTAGATCCCTCTTCTGCAATGCCACCTGTAGGGTGCTGCAGGAATAAATACATAGGGATCACCCTGGGGATAATAGCACTTTGAACGCGATGTGATCTGCCAGAAGAGCCCACAGAACAGCCATTGATGTGACAGTTACCATGGTTCCTTTGTGGGAAAACCATCCTGTAGGTGCTACGGAGATATGCTGGTAAATTTCGAAGGCGATGCTCTGCCAGATACCAGTTCTATTTGGCTTATATTGCTCTGCAGGGAATGTACTTCTGAGAATTTATGCTGTTAGAGACGTTGTTAATGAAGATGGGAAAAGGGAGGCTGGAAAATGTCTTTCAAGTGTAAACTTCCAGTACAGATTAACACTAATCCATGAGTGAACCTGCGAAGGAAACAAACTTTGTTTTCTGACTATTCTAAACCCCATTTTTTCTACTAACAGTGGTCATAGCTGAAGTCTGTCATTAACAGACATTACATCTATAAAATCGCCTGTGTATTTGTACTCTTTTCCAAAGTCTTTTCAGTGTTTTGTACCTTAAGCATACTATGCTGCTTCATCTCGTAGTCTTGCTGTTACATGCAACTTTGAACAAATCTCTTGATATCTATCTGCTTCAGGTTTACTCATTCCAAAATTGAGAAAAAAATCCCTGCCTGCTTCTATTAAATGAAAATTGCAAGAGCCATGCAAATGCTACACAATATTGGGGCCCTCCTTCACCACTTTTTTGGAGTAACTTTCCCACTTCTTGTACTGGGTCTGGTTGGGATGGAGCCGATTTTCTACACAGCAGCCCATATGCTGCTGCATTTTAGCGGTGGTCTCGGCAGTCTTGGGGTAACGGTTGGACTTGATGATCTTAAAGGTCTTTTCCAACCTAGCTGATCCTGTGATTTTAAATCTGTGACCGCACAGTGCTGACAGCAGACGAGTGTTCTCGCTGTTGCGAAACCAGTGCTTGCACTGTGCCAAAGCCTTCTCTGCTTCTAATTCTGCCCCCAAAGGAGAGGCTGGGGTGGGCAGGAGGCTGGGAGGGGACACAGCCAGGACGGCTGACCCAAAGAGATATTCCATGCTACAGAACATCATGCTCAGCAATACAACTGCAGGTGGGTGGTGTGTCAAAAGCAGCTATTGCTCAGTGGCTGGCTGGCCATCGGTCTGCTGCTGGTGACTGCCTTTGCATCACTTGTTTGGTTTATGTGCCTTTCTTACTTTTCCCTTATTAAACTGTCCCGAACAGGGTCAACCCATCGCACTCCTCTTGTACCACCGAAAATCAGTAATGCCAAAGCACCGTCTTCTCCTCAGCTGATAATCAATCATTTGGCTACTCTCATTATCGTGCAAGTGAAGAGCTTCACTTCCTTTAAGTTTACAAGAAATCTATAATTTTACCTGCAAGAAAGAACCATGAACCAAGAGTTGGATTCGCTATCTGGCAAATTCATAGCTTTTCTTTCATTCTGAGACACTTCCTGGAGAGCTCACAGGAAACAAGAGAGGGGGAGATTACATTTCAGTTTTCAAAGCTCCTGGGACAGCTAATGGCCACCACCATCATTTCAGAAATCAGATTAAAAAAACCCTCTACTACAAGTTGTTGTTTTATCTAGAAGTCACACAGCAGTGATGGTGCAAATGTGATGGTCTACAGATATCACAGGAACAGCGTTTGTGTAGAGAGACAGACCAAGTAATTTGAGGAAGTAGATGGTCTTGAAAGGTTTTCTGTTTTCTAGCTATATCAGAGGATCTAAAACCCCCACTCTTCTTCCCTCCAAGCCATACCTCTCTTGTAACACCATCTTTAAGCTTGTTAAAAAGGTGTCATTTCAGTAAACATAAGGTTATGACAATATTTCAATCAGCTCTCAGAGAAACAGGAATATTTCCCAAGTCGGTTACATGAAAACCATGACTTTGGTGGAAATCCTTAAATTTCCACCAAAGTCATGTATTCAAAAAGCCAGTATTTTTGAAACTAGTCCTTTTAAAAGTGTTTATGTATCTGCACACACTTGAACTGGAATGTCACAACTGTACAAAGTACGACTTACAAAGACTAGCTCCCAAAGAAGCCAGCATGTAGAGTATTCCAGTGGCAAGATCGTTTAGTATTTCACTTATGCAAGGCCTAACACAATTAACTTTCTTACAGCTGTCTTCTAAGCACTTCAGTCATAGGCAGGCAAGTGCAGCGATAAAAGAGTCACAATGGGTCAGCTACTGATGTCATTCAGTTAACCAATTTTAAGTCAAAACTTTGAGATTTTGTCTAAAAATGAAGTGAAAACTGAGAATGAGCTTCCTTTCATGGGGCAAATATTTAATATTCTTCACCCTTTTTGCCTTTAAACCATCTGCAGCAATAAGCCACTATTACCCTTACTGCAAGGTTCAAACAGCAAAGCAAGTGAAGATGTTACAAGGCTTGCTGCAAGAAATAGCTGCAGTGGCTTTTCTCAGGAGTTACCACTTTCAAGAAATACATTATTTTTTCTCATGTTTCCTGATTAAATTTCTGTAATCCGCACATATCTGCATGTCCACACTGCACTCATTTATTGTGCTAAGGATGAATGGATACTGTATGCAGACTCCTGGGAAATACTATTTTTGCATGTTCCATGCATTCTGTTTGAGAGCAGCATCCAAATGCTTGTCTACTTCAGCTGATGAACAACTCTTCTACAATTAAGAATACACTTACTCTTGCTCATAACAAAAACATATTCAAGCAAGAGCTGAAGTTTTCAGTAGTTACCATCTATATGGGATTATTTATTTGCTTCACTCTACAACAGACTACACTAATGACTTGAATTCAGAACTGCTGAAAACTGCTCTTTCCTGTCCTGCCAGAATGACTGATGGATTTTCTGCATTGAAGATGGAGCTCCAGAGGAACATTACCGTGGCCTTTCTTGTATCTCAACCGGACAATAGTCAGAAGTTTAGGAAATGCTGCTATTCACTGGGAGGTGTCCCTGCCCAGAGCAGGGGGCTGGAACTGGATGATCTTAAGGTCCTTTCCGACCCTAACTATTCTGTGATTCTACCATTCTATGTGGAAAAGGCATGGTGTGTGGGAGGGGAGTGAATGGTGCAGCAAGGACACTTCCACCTTCTTGGTCTATTTACTTAATTCCTCCCAACCCTTCTTCAAGATTCCAGATCTGAAAAATATTTCACCATCTACTACCAAGGTCATGCTAAGAAGCCTTCAGTATTTCTCTTTTTCTGATATATGTATAGAATTTCTAGTCAACTGTGACCTCTTCTGAAGCTACTGAGTCTTAGGAAATCACCTTTCCCAACCATCCCTTTAAAACAAATATTTAAAGTAAACCATTTAAATCAAACATCTCTCTAATCAGACTCTAAAGGTCTGTTTGCATCTAGGTCAGAAAAGCGAAAGATCAGAAATGTGTAAATTGACTTTGCTCTAGTTAGACTGGGTGGTCTGGATTAGAGATACCGTGGAACCTGCATTAGGAAGCTTCGTTACACAACATTAACGTACAAAACAAATCCACAAACAATTAGGTTTTCACCTGCAACCTTTTGTTTCCAGTCTTGCAACTGAATGCCTGGCATTTAGTCATACTTCATAATTCCCCCTCTCCCTTCCCCTCCAACTTAGCTTTAAAACTGCCTGACCTTTGAGAAAAGATGAATAACACAAACCAGAAAACTCACAGTGCTCTATATTAATCAAAGCAGAAAATTCAATCCATATATATAGAATATTCCCTAAAGGATCTGTAACATGGAATCATATGTCAAGAATGTCAAAGTTGGGGAGTGTTTCCTTCAACCCAAAAAACGTTTCTTTGGAGTGTTTCAAAGCATCATTTTTTCTAGGAAAACATGCCCTATGACAAATCCAAGCCATTGCATCCTACGTTCCTCACCAGGAATAAATACACATGGGCAAACCCCTAAGTGTTTTAAAGTACAAGCTCAAAGAAGCACTTTGCTTCCCAGTAGGAGTGGTAGCTGTAGTAGTAGTTCAAGCCAGTATGAAAACTGTCCCCAGTTGCTGGTAACTTGTGTTCAACAGAGAGCTTTTTACATTCCCGTACAGTTACAGCTCAAAATCAGTCACGTCCTGATGGAGTTTTCCCAAGGACCAAGCACACTGCTTAAACTCCTCCGATTGAGAGACAGCATCAGCAACAGAAAAAATCCAGTTTGCCAGGACAGACCCTGCGAGCGGGTGTCACTGTGTCACGGATAAACAGAAACTGCAAAGAGCAAAACCTCCAGAAGAAACTAAAGCAGGGCATGACACAGCTAAAGAGCTGGAGGGAAATACCCAATACAGAAGCGGTAAGCTGGACAGGAAGGTGAATTGCAGCAAAGATCTAAAGCATTAAAGAGTAACAAGGCATAATAGAAGCCTCTTGCCTGGACACAGACCTGAACTGATCACGAGACTTGTGACAGACATATGTAAGTGCACATCCTGTATCTACCAACACCAATAAACATGAGACTGAACCATCTTAGCCAGACAAATGTAAAAGGAACACTTCTTAGAGAGATGCAAGAGGACTGCTTTGGCTCTGACCAATGTCACGGCTCTCCATTCAGGTTATTTCAGACTTGCTGGGATTCAGAACACAAGTTCTGAGACTCTGTCCTAAGCATCAAAACACTTTGTGTTTTGACAACCTCCGAAATTCGAACTGTGCAATAATAAAACATGTGGGGAAAAGCTTACATTAGAAATAAATAAACACCATTTTATTTCTCCTAACAACGCCAAATATTTTTATGTGGTTAAACGTAAAATTAGACTGAAAGAGGAACGCTGTGATCCACATCAGAACCTTGATGCAGAGATGGCTATATACATGTGTCATTGCAGTGAGCTCACCCAGTTTCAGGAACCCCAAATGCCCTCAAGCTAACTTTTCAAGCTCGCCATTTCAACTGTAAAATACATAGAACATGAAATTATCAGAACATCCAGTATAGTAATATATATAAAGGATGTTTACCCCTTCCCATGTGAGAAGTGTAAACGTGATTGCAGCTTATAATTACTGTTAATCCATGAGTCACAGAAGCATCAACGTTCTATTTGCTCGGCCTGAAAATCGGATTCTCGGGCACGTAGAGCTCAAAGGCAGGCAACGTTTGGAGCACTGAGTTCATCAGATGATTTCACTGGGGAAAATAAACTGTTACGCATTCTCATTCCCTTCTGTACTGCACAATCAACAGCAGAGGAAATGTAACTGCTATTGATTTTTCAGCCTACAGCAGCAAGAGGAACACTTCCTACAGCTCTGCTTAGGTAAATCAGCTCAAGGCAACAGGACATTTCATAAGCGTGATTAGGTCACGACCTACCCTCCAGGACAATTAGTGGTGACTTCATACAATGGGAAAAACACAGCTTGAGCGGCTGAACAAGGTCTGCAGTTCACAAGTTAAAAAATACAGTTTCTTGCAAATTGAGCAGATATCATTATCTGGAAAATGACAGACACCTCTCCCCAAAATATGTTCTATAACCTTGTCCACACAGAATTACACTTTTAAATACGGAGACTCATTCTTATGTGATTTGCAGTAATGTTACAGAGATGCAACTACTGTGTTCAGAGGAATCATTCTTACCAACTCTGTAAATAATTCATGCTTTAAAATGACATTTTAAATATATGTATGTCTGTGCACACTTAATCTAACCTAACTGTACTGTCCACCTTTCTCCCCCGTTTCCTAAGATCTGCTTCATCTCCTTTTTATTTCTAGGTAGTATCTAATCACTGTTGTTCACACACTGTATGACACTTCTCACATATTATAATAGATGGTTGTGATATGCATAGAATTACTTATTCAAAATAACTTTGTTAAGATTTCTTTAACAAAATCTAATTCAAGATTAAATTTTTCTCACATGGCTTTAATATCCTGTTACATCCTACACCGAGAAAGAGTTACAGCGAAATTCACCTTGTATTTCAAGTTGAGACCAGTAATGTATGGAAGATAAAGTTTTTTCCTTGTATGAAGTAGTGCAAAGCATAGCTGCTATTCATACATTTCCTGACCAGAATTACCGTATTTAATAAGCCTTAATTTGATTGTATAACCCCCAAAAAGGACAAACATGCCACTCCACAGACCAGCTGCTTTATCAGCAAATCTGATGAACGACATATGAGATGCAATCCAGGAAAAGCCAGGTACACTAAGAAACGCTGTAAGATGTGATTCATTCTTTGGCACCAGCTTCTTTTACTGAATTCCCAGGAATTCCTTTGTGTTTCAGAAATTACAAAAGGAAACAGTCATCTAAGGGCATTCCCAAGAACATACGGGATCAATTTCTTACTCAAGACTTACGCAGGACAAATTTCCCTTAACTCAGTGGTGTTTTCCTCAAGGGAGTTCCGGCTTTATCCAAAGTGCTCTTAATAGCAAACTTTCAGTAATCAGATGCAATGCTTGGTTTTACTATACTGACATAATACTACAAATGCAGCAAATACCACAAATATCAAAGTAAGCTGTTTGACAGCGAACTCAATTCCCCAACGTTTGGTCCAAGGGCATCACTGCCACATCTGCAGACTCAGATTTCTGAGTTTCTTTGCAGCTTGCTATTTGAACCGGCAGGAAACCAGATTTCTCCATTACGAGGGCTTCATCATATGTTTCTACAAAGTATTTTGACAGCCAGCAAAAGCAATCTTGCTCCAGATTTTTTTCACTGAGCTCTGCCTGTACCACAATGATGCTGAAAATATAAAATGAAGTTTGTGTTTTTTCACTTTTCCTACTAATGTATATGAAAACTATAAAGTGCGGGTATTTCAAAGCAGGAACTTTACTTTCTTCACAGCAAAACCAGTGTCTTGTAGTTGATGGATGTTACTCTGTACAGGTAAAAAGCCAAAAATTGCATTCCTTCAACAACACAGATTTTTCACCGTCCTTACTCATGAGGTATTTACATTATTTATAGGATGAAATAGCAAATACACCATAGATGCGTACCTTAGATGTTACCTCATGCAAATGCTTTACCATTTTCTGCCGCACAGGATCTTCTATGCACATAAAATTCAGCTACGCTTTCAGGAGTAGCTGAGCTAAAGGACCATTTTGGATGTATTACTCCTAATCTTTTGGATAACCCCTTTTAGCATAATTAAGATGACAAAATAATGACATTGCACCTCGAAGAAACTGAGTTTAATCTCAGAATAACTCATGCTGGCAGGGACCTGAGGAGGTCTCTAGCCCAAACTCTTGCTCAAAGCACTTCCAATGTCTGATTATCCTTACAGGGCAAGAGTTTTCCTTATACTTGATTGCATCCTCTCTTGTCTGAACTTACATCCATTGTCGTCGTGTAATGTTGTATATTGCATTTCACACTCACTGGTATTGTGAGGCTTCCGATCACTCACTGGCATTGTGAGGCTACCAGTGGAACTGAGCATCTCAACTTTGAAGTTTAGTATCTTCTTTCATTGTACCACAGAATCATAGAATGATCTGGGTTGGAAGGAACCTTAAAGACCATCTAGTTCCAAGCCCCCTGCCCCTGGCAGGGACACCATCATGCTCCAAGTCATGCCAATTCTTCCATGCAAATTCTTCACTGATGTGCCTTTTCACCCTGACACCTACAAGTAGCTCAGGTGCTAACACAGGAGGCTGCTCTCTATCACACTGACTGAAGCCTTCTCTTTTGGCCCCTCTACCACTTGCATGCAGCTTGCACTATACTTGGACAGATGTGCTTTTTGGTCTAGAAACATCTGTGATTGTGCTGAACCTAGTGCAATCAGGCTGCGTGTACATATAGATTTCTGTGTTGCATACATTATTATATACACACATACACAGACACATGATAAACATTATTACAAATAATAATCAAATGTAACCTAGGCTTTATTTTTGTACTGGTTTTAGGCATTTTCCTTCTCAATGGTTCTACCACTATGATAATGTGGACATACCAAAAACAATCTAAAAAACACTTCAACATCAGTCCAGCTCACCGTACTTCTCTCCTACAAGAAACAGTACACCATCATGAGCTCTCCAATAGCTGTATCCTTGGTCAACAAGTTCTACCTTCATGCTGCTAATAACAAAATTATCTATAAGAGAAATGGCCAAGGTACCGTTTATTGCAGCTGAGTTTGTTCTTACGAACTCATACCTACGCACAATCCTAGTTTATAACACTGCCTGATACGAATGCCTATGACCGGCAGAGCTTGGACTCTTCAAGGTCCTTCCTAGTCAGCCTGCTCCTCAAACACTTGCAGAGACGAGCAGCCTGGGAGAGGAGATGCGCTGCTCCGCCGGGGCTCAAAGCCTTCGCGCTGCACCGATGCACATCCAACACGCCACACGTCCCGGACGCTCCTTCACTGTTAGCGCGGGCAGAGCCAGAGCCGCCGCCCGCCCTGCGGGGCCCCGGTCAGGGTAAGGGTCGGTGCCACGGCGCCGGCCCGGGCTGCTCGGGGGGAGGAGGCCCGCGGCGGGCGGCTCTGCCTCGGGGGTCGCCGCCGGCGGGGAAAGCCCCGTTCCGGGCCGGGAAGTTCCTGCAGCGGCTCCTGCTGGGACGCGGCGCTACGCGCGGGGCTTTCGCAACGCGGGGCGAGCCGCGTCCTGCAGCCGCTGGAGGGACCCCGCCACGCCGGGACCCCTTCTCCCCCTCTGCGGCCTCCCGCATTCGCCACAGCCCCCTCCTCCCCGAGCGGCTGCCGCTCCCCCTCTTTCCGCCCGGAGCCCCCTCAGCGGCCCCTCCTCGGCATCTCCCCCCTCGTTCCCCTCCGCCGCCTTCCCCTGGTCCCGCCCGCACTTCCCGTCCTTCAGCCGCTCGCCCCACCTTTCCGCCCTCTCCCGGCTCGGGCCCCCTCGCCCTCCTCTCCTTTCCCCCTCCCCGGGGCTCCCCGTTCGGCCTTGCCCCCGGGGCTGCTCCCCCGCCGCGGGGTTCCCCCTCCGCCGGGGCGGAGCGCGGCCCGCGCCGTGCCGTAGGAAAGCGGCGGGGAAGGGCGGCAGGCGGGTCCTGCGAGCCCTTAAAGGAGAGCGGCCGTCCTCCTCCCCCGGCGGGAAGGCGGAAGAGCGAAGCAGCAGCGACAGCAGCAGCAGCCTCAGCCCTGCCTGGCTCCTCTCCGGGTGTATATGCACCTGGCCGGATTACTGCTCGCCTTGGAGAAGGGAGAGAAGGGGCAGCAGCGGCACCGCGGCTCACCCTCCCCGGCCATGTGCTCGGTAAGCGAGGGCGGCAGCACGGACCCCTTGGCGGCCCGCTTCAAGCAGGTGGAGGAGACGCTGGAGAAGCTGCACCGGGAGAACAAGAGCTTGAAGAATAAAGTGCCTCGCTACAACGCGCTCTGCGCCTTGTACCACGAGTCCGCGCAGCAGCTGAAGCACCTCCAGCTGCAGCTGGCTGCCAAGGAGGCCACGATCCGGGACCTGCGGAGCAACCTGGCCCGGCGGCCGCAGCAGCCGCAGCCGGCGGCGGGCGGCGAGGCGGGGCCTGGGGGAGCGGAGCCGGCGCTGTCGCTGGTGGAGAGCCTGCTGGAGCAGCTGGGCCAGGCGCGGGAGCAGCTCCGGGACAGCGAGCGGCTCTCGGCGCAGAGGGTGGAAGCCTTGAGCCAGGTAAAACCGCGAGTGCCCCACGGCTGGCGCTGGCCAGGCAGTGCCTGGGCGAAGGGCGGCGGCGGTCACTGCGGGGATGCGTTTGAGCGCTCCTCTCCAGGCAAAAATGAGTAATTAGGCTTAGTGCGTCCTGCAGTGGTTGTCTTGAACGGACTATGTGGGCCTTTTGCATGCAGACTCGCGTTTATGGAAACAGACCAGGGTGCGCCAGCGCTGACAACTTAGACTCAATCATAGAATCATAGAATACCAGCTGGAAGGGACCTCAGGGATCATCTGGTCCAACCTTTCCAGACAAAGCATGGACTAGACTAGATGTCCTACCACCCTGACGAGTCTGGAGTGTCCAACGTTGGGGAAACCGCCACTTCCCTAGAGAGATTATTCCAATGGTTGATTGTTCCCATTGTGAGAATTTTCCTCTTGTGTCCAGTTGGAATCTCTGCACTTGGTTTGAGTGAGCCGGGACAGGAGAGTGAATGTTCTGCCTGCTGCAGTGCGGTTTGACAGAACTTGGTCTGACAGGTTCTTGCTGTGTGCCCAGTCAGACTCAAAAGCAACTCAGCCATCTGTATCCAACAGTAGTGTCCAGTGCATTAAATTCAAGAAGATAAACTATAACATCCAAACCCAAAAACTTAGCGTGGCATTATACATCTTCATGCAATTATTCTCACAAGGAGATGGAAATATAGTAAAACCCCCTAAATTTCAAAGTTACGTATTACTGAAGATCCTCCTCTTTATCAGATGCAACAGTTTTGTTCTGTAAGATAAACAACTGATGCCACCACTTTTTCTATTACAGTGTTGTTTTGTTGTGCTTTTTAAGTGCACTTAAAAATGGATTTTTGTACTGACATTAAAGCAGCACTTTTCTACTTGGAGAAGTACTTGGCAAGTCTGGATTGTGAGCAGATAAATGAGGGAAATTGGCATCTTTCATGACGAGAGAAACGTCTCAAAATTGCATTCCCTTCCATCTGCCACAAGTGCTGGTTTCGTTACTGTCATTGAGACCTTCCCACGTTCAACCTGAAATGCTTAAAGAATTTTAAAGCATTTCTTCCTATATGAAGCTGCATAAAGTAATTTCCAAACTGACAAGCGATGCTTAAATTGAAACAGGTATTTTTGTCGTAAGAAATCTCCTGACCTAATGCTCACACAAAACATTTTCCATAGATGACACTCACCTAAAATACATTTAAATAAGTTCATGTGTGGAAATTTGTAGTAAGAGATGATCTTACTGACACTTTGCAGAGAGAGGACAAACCTGTGGGATCTGGGTATAGTTTGAAGTCTGAATGTCTTTATAGCAAAGGGAAAATTTAGCATGAAGCTAAAGAACTTAAACACCAGCAGTAAGAGCAAGTGCTATTTCTTTAAGTTAGATATTAATTTTATTCTTTTTTAGAAAAAAATACTTCATGCCCAATTTGAAACACTGAAATCATTGTCACTAAAAATAACAACAGCAGATACTTTGTGAAGTCAGAGGCCTGCATGCTGGGAAAGAAGAGTGCTCCTCATTGCTTACAGCTCCATTAGCACTCCTGAAGAACTGGAAGGGTAGAATCACGCTTGTACCTGTCTCATGGTCTATGATGGTATCCAGGGCATCCTTGATTGTGGCAGAGCAGTGCTGTAGAGGTTTCTGTTACCAGCACCTGCTACTTTTGAGGATATCAACCTTGGGACTGGTGTACTTTGGATGCATGGAAATCACCTGAGTTAACCCAGCTGGCAAGCAAACCTCTTCCTTCTCAAAACACCTGCGGATATGTAACTTAATGCAGTGTGGATGATCCCACAAAGTGTCCGAATCAGTAAGAACGTTGCAGCAACAAGATACACAGTTGTTCCCTAAGAGCATGCGAAGCCCCTTGGGCATGTGCCTTGGACAGTCAGCTATGGCCAAAACAGTCACTGCTAGCACAGGGATTTCATTTACTGTTTACTTGTCCTTAGCACTCATCTTTTCCCAGATGGGAAACTTGCTGTCTGTGCTCACTCTGCTTTGTCTTCTGACAGTTCCAGGCAATGAACACACCTTGCTGGTTTTGATAAGATGACTTTCCAGTTCCCTTTTTTCTAAAGCAAATCTCTACTATCTGGTAATTTAGAAAGCAGGACCAGTAAGCATTTCCCAGGCTCCATAGTTATTCCTTTTAAACTGCTTTGTTTCTATTAAGTTCTGTTGTTACTTTGTTGCTGATTTTATGAGAAGATATGCAGCAGCAACATCCTGAATTTTTGCTGTGTTTTTTCCCCTTCATTCCACTGACTAGGAACTGTTTGTATAGCTGTCTGAGCAGTTCCTCATTTTGACTGATCTGTCAGTTCCAAGGTCAAGTGATTGTCTATAAATGAGTTGGACTTACTTTTTAAGTACTTTGCAATGGGTGATACAGAGTTATGGCAGTATGGAATTCAGTCTTAGACATATTTTGGCTTTTGAGTTCACCTTATTTTTCAGTAACTTCCCCTCCCCTTTATGTTTAGGAAGTACAGAAGTTGAACCAGCAACTAGAGGAGAAAAACGGAGAGATACAGCAGATGATAAACCAGCCTCCATATGAAAAGGAGAGAGAAATCTTGCGACTTCAGAAGAGCTTGGCAGAGAGAGAGAAGGCTCAGGCCACCAGCGATGTTTTGTGCCGTTCACTCACTGATGAAATGCACCAACTTCAACGTAAATTAGCTTCCACAGCAGAAATGTGTCAACATCTGGCAAAATGTCTAGAAGAGAAGCAAAGAAAAGAGAAGGGGAGTTCAGATGACCAGATACCCACTGAAAGACCTAATCAGGTATTTTTACCGTTATTATATTTCTTTAAAGTCTTACTACCTTCCGAGGTGTTAATTACAATGTGATAGTTGTAATTGGGAAATGGTGAGAAACATCCCCTTATATAATTTCATGTGAGGTGAAAAGGCTGTCATGGCAAGCTGTAAATAATTCTGAATACCAACAGTTTGGGATGGAAGCAGTTGTCAGTGCCTTGCATTTTGGCTGTCACACCGTCACAGGCTTTATTTTGAGAAAAGAGAATCCTGAGAGGTCCCTTCCAACCTCAGCAATTCTATGATTACAATTCATCCCTGTATAAACAGGAGACAGGATCTTTATAGCACAGCATGCTTCTGTGCATCACTAGATGGTGCTGCGCTTAAGAAGGTGGTATCTCCTCATTTTTGTTTTAAAATCACCACAAAACAGAGATATTTCAAAATAGTATTTATATTAAGAACTCTATAGCACGTGCTCAGGTCACGATTTGGCTTTGTACACATAGTACAGACCTACAGAAAGCTGGTTAAGGAAGAAGTCAAGGTGTCTTACCTTTGTTTCTTTGCTCTGGGGTTTTCCCCCAGCCTCCTGGTGCAGGGCAATGTTTCTCTCCAGCAGGGATGTTTAGATAGGAAGGTGGCAGAAATGCTCCTGAGGGGCACAAAGAAGCACCTGGATTCCGGTGTACTTACTTAATGGCTGTGTGGTTTTGCTGTATTATCACCTTAGCTGAAGCTTTTCAGTGTAGGGTAGAGGTAGATCCTGGTCTGTTGTTCCAGAAGATGTGATGGTTCAGAGTCATTAGGTTATTCATGATAACACCATAAGGAAATAACATTAGAGGTGCTGCCTCCAGTAACAGATTGGAGTATTGAGTAGGATGCTACAGCTAGTTCTCACAAGAAAGAGTAATTCTGTCTCATGTTCTTACTGCTCTGTAGCAGTAATGCCGTGTTTCACATGACCACTCATCTATGCTTTTATGATAAACTCCATACATGTGCACTTATGTGTCATAAAATAACCCAGGAGCATTTCCACAGAAAACTTATTCACATCACTTACCTGTAAGAAATAGAGGCTGACTAGATCTAAGAAAAAAGGACTTTTTAAGGGACCCGAAGCATTTAGCATTATCATATTTTACGTGTAATTGATAGACAGGAAACTTGATTGACTTCGATACGTGTAATAAGTAGCTAACCTTATACAGTGGGGACTTCCCTGTTGAAGAAGAGAAATTTCAGATGCAATTACTAGCTGATTCTAGGGAATTTTGTACAAAAGTGTTCTATATTACTCATGTACACTGGGGTTTTTTTAAGCCGATGTCACAACTGTAAAAAAAAGGTATCATTTTAGTCAATTATTTAGCAAGCAGGGTTGTTTTCCCCCCCCCCCCCCCAGTAATTTCTTCCTAGTAGTGGCCAAAATTGACAGTAATAACAAAGCAAGGTGAAGGCACATACATGTCTTTGTCATGCATTCCTCCACTCCAAACAAGTAGTTTCCAAGGAGTTCATGTAAAATGTTGTCATCAGACCCTCATGCATGTAAATTTGGGGTATTTTTCTTGTTACCTTCAGTACGCTCAGAATTTGGTAAGGCAGATATGTTTTTATGACACCACACAGATCTACTTAAAAAGCAATACCAAGGTGGCAAAAATCTGAATACCTTTTTGCTTTATTAATAATAACAGCTGTAGGCTATACTATTAGTATTTGGAAATATACTATAAAGAGATAGACCTAGATGTGTTTGTTTCACTGACAGCAAGCAGTTTAGAGGAACTTAGAAAAGATTAACAGCATAGCTAAGTAGCATTTGAGATTTTTATGTTAAAGTAACACTTCCTTTTTCTAAAAATTACAGCTTTTAGACAATGAAACTTCACTTCAAGCTCTTATCTGCAGCCTACAAGATGAAAACAGGATGTTAAAACAAAAAGTAGCTCACGTGAGTACTTTCATTTTGTACAAGATTGAGATTTGATGACGTATATTGAATTACAGTACATTTGGAATAGGTAAGGCCTGGTAATCTAATTAAATGGCAGTTTAATGCAAGTCCAAACTTCTTTTCAACACAGCAGTCGTTGTTCCTTAGCTAAGAACAACTGATTACGTTATTTTTTAAGGTATTGGGGTTTTTGTTATTAAAAATACACTGCAGAAGAAAATTTTCATGTTCCTTCCATGCATCAGCATTCCACCCCAGGAGAACGGCACTAGGCCAGGGTGACCTCCATCTTTTAAAGAACTTTGGTCCTGCACACATAAGCACTCCATGAAAGCTTGGAAGTTTATGTCTTCATGTTTGTGTCTTTGTGTTCTTCATGACTCTCCTGGGTATCTTTCAGGTGGAAGACCTAAATGCCAAATGGCAGAAATACGATGCCAGTAGGGATGAGTATGTGAAGCGGCTCCACTTGCAGCTAAAAGAGATGAAGGGACAACTGGAGCAGCAGCATGGCCTAGCTTCAGGGCCGAAGAATTCTGACCTGATGCACAAGGAGATATTCCGGTTAAACAAGCTACTGGAAGAAAAAATGAATGAATGCATAAAAACAAAGAGAGAATTAGAAGATGTGAAGAAGGCTAGTGAAGGAGATAACGAGCGCATACAAATGCTGGAGCAACAGGTCATTAAGTTTCTTTTTCCTAGAGGCAGGAATTCTTAGTTTCTCTCCAGACCACTGAAGTCTAAGGGGGGAAAATGAAATTATTTCCTTTGATGTTTGCCACTTGGCTTGCCACATTTGGCTATAGAGATACTCAAAAGATTTAAAGAAAACCCACTACTTACAGATCTGCACGCAGTTCTGCTGGCTTTAATACAAAATATGGAAGATCTGAAGAAGAAATATAAATACTTTTGAAGTACAGATATGATAGAGAAGATACTGAGATTATGGGAATAAGTGTTTACAAACAAAGGAATCGCAACCTCAGCTTTTTGATCTAACCTGCCAGCGTTCTAATTCGTAAAATATTAACACAAGAATTCTGTTTTTCAGGTCCTAGTTTATAAAGATGATTTCACATCTGAGAGATCAGACAGGGAACGAGCACAGACCAAAATACAAGAGCTTCAGGCAGAAATCGCATGCCTGCAACGCCAGCTAGCAAGAAGACAGGTAAGGAAGCAACATGCTACTTTTTCAATTGAAGCACATCAGCAAGATTCAGGACTAAAACATACCTTTAAATATATGTAAAAATAATTCAGCACTTCTAAACCCATTTCATCTCAGTGCAGCTATCAAAAACTTCCATTATATCAGTCAGTTTTAGTGGAGATGCTTCCCAATACACGCATAGTACCCCTTCCCAGTCCATCTTCCATTTTGGATCAACATAGCAAGGATGAATTCTTGGAAGGAAGAGAAGAATGGCTATGACTCGTATAACAGTGGCATAGTGGCTCTATTCTGTGTTTTCTACAAGTCATCTTTACAACTTCATTAATAAAATTACAAAAACTGATGCATATTTTAATTACAAATCTTCTGATCAAACCATGAGCAGTGTTTCAGATAAAAGTGATAAAATACTCTATTGAAGAATATCTTTTTAGTGCACCTTTTTCAAGAGCTCTTATTTTCTCTTTCTAGGACTCAAGAGAAACAAACAGTCATTTCAGAGTTCACATAGGTAACCAAAATCATATGTATGTGCAGACGAACGTTGAACACCTACGAGGCAATAGCCCAGGCCAAACAGGCACGAGAAGGACATCTTCACAGTCTGAACAAGCTTCTCCTCCTGTGGACAGTGGAGACTCGGAACTCGAGGGCAGGGCACAGGGTGAACTTAGATGCCCTCATTGTATGAGGTTTTTCAGTGATGAACTCAGCGATGAATTCCTGAAGCATGTGGCTGAATGTTGCCAGTGACCACGCGGCATGAGGCGTGTTAAGTCAATCACTACTCTATAGACAGCAAAACCTTGCTCTGGACATATCTCCTTCAGTCCTAAGCCACAGTGATTCAGCTCTTAGGAATCAGGAGGATGAGCAGTATCTACCTCTGACTTGATTTCACCTTCTCTTGGACTGTATGAAAGGCTTCAAGATAAAGCAAAGTGTTTTTATGAGGAATTATTTTTGACAACTACAGGGAATGCAAGCTTAATGCAAATCCTGTTACAGACTAAACTGAAACATACAATGGTAGTTAGCTTCAGAGTGCAGCTTGAGTTGTGTTTGAGTCTAATTCTTTACAGCAGTTTGAAGGCTTGGGAAAAACAGATGACTGAACTTGAGATTCTCCTCCTCTTCCAGAAACGTAAGCTGAAGAACAGGGGAGGAGTTCTTTGGCAGAAGACAGTAAAAATCTTGTGCTGTATCTGGATTAAAAGTGAAGTATTTTGTCTATTGAGGCTGAACTTTCAGACATCACATCGGAAAATCCTTGTGTTCAACTGAAATCAGGAGAAGTGAAGAAATCATAAAAGGGCTGGTTACTGACTAAGACTAGCCTGTCTTTTTGCACAGAGTGTAGAGGGATATTTATTTTTTCTGTGCCTTTACTGATTTTACACATTTGTAAATGTGTATTTGTGTAACTATTGACCGTATTCCTATTTTACCCAAGGATTATTTTTATAATAAAAGTGATTGTGCAGTTGCTTTACTACATTAGTAAAGTGGTCAAAAATCTTTCAGTGTAAGTACTTAAAGGTGAAACAGTCCCTGGAACTGCACTAAGGGCTAACTAAATGTCATGGTTTCAGATACGAGTTATTTCATTACCGCAATGTCAGACTGTTTTCAAATATGTTGACAAACCACTCCTCATTTATGCGAGGAAGAGTGACCTTTAAGATGCACAAGAACACGTTTAACGCCCTACCCTGCCACATGTCTGTGACTGTGCCAGCGCTAGCTTATATTTCTTCTTATCCTCTCTGCAATGGAGATAACCAGCAAGTAGCAGGGGCCTGTTTTGAGAAGTATCAGAAGCTGAAGGGTACAGCTGCAACAGGGCCACAGTGGTTTTCAGCCTTGGCTTCAGATATTTCTCACTGTCAGATCAAGAGTTAAAGATGGGATACAGAGTAAAGAAAGTAGAGGCTGAGTTCAACCATAACCTTTCATAATTAAAGAAAACTGCTTTGTATAATGACACTCCTGCCTTGCTTCCTTCCAAGTACTACACTTTAGAAGGATTGTGGCTATTTTCCTTGATACTTCCTTTTCAGGATGCTGATACAGCCCTAAAAGAAGATAATGGTTGATGCCAATGTTGCCTTAGGTGGGATACTACCAAAACAGATGCCCAGGCCATCGTGTGCAGGTGCAATAGTTCTTACCAATCTAATCTTGAACTGATTGCAAACCTGTGATTGATTACCAGCTTGGTTTTCCCAACACAACATGCACAAACAGGCAGAGATGTTTTCCTTTTTTTAGTGACCATTTTAGACATTGCCTTTTAAGGTCTCAGAGATCAGATGCAGCCCACAGAATTCAGGCTGAGAAACAGATGATTAAACTTCCTGTGGCATAAACTAATCTTACTTTTCCTGACTGTTCTCATTAGACAAACCTTGTTTACAGCTTCAATGTACATCGATACTATACTGACAGGGACTGATACAGCAGAATACGGACTTTTTTCCCCAGTAATTGACATTACAAGACAGTTAGAAACACAGTAATAAGTTAGGTCTTGGCCGTGGCTTTTTTTTATTGCATTGAGATGATCACTCCTTTAATATATGTCAGAAGCTCAAGTCTGCTATTGTTTTCTACTTATGTTAGCCCCCGTGGGTTATAGTTGGACAGACTGACCTACAACTATTAGAAATAGATGCAAGAATTAGATGTGAGAATCTGCAGTACACAAATTGTACCTATCCTTGTAGATTTAAGACCCATAAATTAGTCCCAAGTCAAAGCAGCGAGAGACTGGTATGAATAATGAGAAAGGAGGGCACTCCAGCGCTGGGAAACCAGATGTACCTACAGTGTGGACCACACTGGACCAACAGACAAACACATGAAGTTCTAGATCAAGCACAGATTCCAGCTACCACCTAAAGCTGTACAGTAAGTGATGACTGAAATTTGGATGCCTGTGGCAAAAATCTAGGACAGGCCTGCTTCTTTTCAGTATAAAAATACCTTGCCTCAGAGCTATTTTACTTTACCATTTCCTACTGAGTTTTTTGGGGGTCGGTAAAAAGCCTTACCTATTTTTTTCTTGGTTTGGCTTAACCAAGAACCCAGTTACACACACTGCGAAGAACTACGGGTGTCTTACATGCAGATTTTTGTTTATAGGGCATAACCTAACCTCCTAAGAAAACTTGTCTATTACCCAGTGCTTTGACGTTTACACTGAAGTCACTGGTAGATCTCTTGGGTGAACACTAGAAAATCTTCACTTCCCATCTCCTCATCAGGCAAAGCACACACATCAAGGCATCCCCCAAGCAAACGTAACCACCTACGTTCACAATCCACAGCTTGCAGAGCGGAATGCGTAAAACCTGTCAGCTCCATTACTGAAGTGAAAGCAGCCACAAGTTCCCAGCATTTTTGAACCCTTTAGATTAAGGAAAGCTCCTTCTGGCCTCCCGCTGGTGTTCTCTGCCACCGGAATGGCCATCCAAGTAGTGCATGTGTTGTTTGGGTAAATGGTAACAGCAACCCATCATCTTTCCTAAAAGCAAGCAACAAAAACATGCAAATAAGAAAGTAACTGCGTAAAATGAAAGGAACTTCAATAGCATAAACTTTATGAACTTTCATTATCCATTTGTACAGCACTAGTTCACTGAAACACACATCATCTGCAGAACTGCAGCAACAAGGCCTCACACAAGAGACTCCTGAAACCGTACAGAAAAGTGATGTGACTGTATGGCACTCAGTTCCTTATTTGCTGTATTGGTGACAAAAGGCATCCAAGATAAATGAACCCCACTATCAGGCAAAGTAAACCCCTGCTTGGGCTTCCGTAAATCTCTAGTTGCTGCTGTTCAGGAGAGGCATGCCAATACTAGAAGACAGACAGAAGTACCAGCGTAGGTCCAAGAGGGCTGGCAGGTAGAAGCAAGGTAACTGTCTCTTCTGGGTCTTGCAGGAATGTGTCTTGGCATACCAAGAGCTGCCAAGATGTATTTGTCCAGTTACCTTCATGATTAGTCCATCCCTTCTGAAGTATCTCCCTCACTAAGTGAGCTTTCCTCAGTTTTGCTCTCCAAACCAGCCTGAGTTCAGACCCTGGACAAGCTCAGAGCTCTTAAGCAGCTGTCTCACCAACAACGAGGTGTTCAGACCATCTATCGTCCAACTGCTGGTTCTCATTACTCCTGGACTAAAGTAGAATGTAGGCCCTTAGCACATGATCACAGCAGCAGCTGTAGGCAAGACTGACTCACTGCATCTCAGAAAATACAACTGGGAGAAGCCTCAGAAGTTGGTCCCTACCCCGAAAAACCCCAAAAGAGAGATCAACAATAATGCTGTCTTCTGTTGCAGGGGCAGTGTAAGGCCAAAAAAGCTTCTCAGGTCTTCTGCAACTTTTCAGGCAATGCCTGCTTCCTCCTCCAGTGATTTAGGACATCACATCTCTCAAGAAGCCTTAAATGACACCTCGAGGTTAACTGCTCACTAATAATAAAACTGACTACAAGAATAAAACTTGTTCAAGCAGCAGATACCTATGCTCAATGGTATTTTTTTAAAAACTTCCATTTCCTGTGGCTTTGCTGCATGTGTATATATAGAAAGCAAGGGAAATTCCAAACAAGATGCCACACGGTTGTACTCACGACGACAGTGTTCTCATTCTAAAAAAGGGAAGTCTCAAACTCTTTTTCTACAAAATCTATGTGAATTCAAAGTATGCTGTACTAATATTTCCTAGTACCGTGCTCCAGTAGCTATCAGCTGCAGGGAGGAGGGGAGCATCATCTATAAACCTAAAGCATAAGAAGTACTTACAAGGCACTCAGTCAACAGCAGGACCTCAGCAGAGGGTCAGGGTATCAGGTTAGGCACTCCTGCCTACTCAACTGATGCCTCAATTCACTTGCTAAGAGCTGCGCACCAGCCCAGCAGCCTCACTGAAGTGTCCCCTGCTGCAGGCTGTCCTAGCTGCGGGACAGAGCTCCTGCAAGGTCTGGTGGGGATGTACAAGGTCCTGCAGTAACTGCTTACACAGGGGTTTCTGAAAGGCACCAACCACCCCAAGTGGCACACCACTTGTATGTCTCCATTCCCACTGCTGCCCAGTGCATCCCTCCCCTTTCTCTTTAGTATGTCCACTTTTTCCTCCTCTTTTTACACTTACTGGTAAGAAGCTGTTGATGTAGGAACTCCTCACAGCATGTACTGGGTGTGTGGAGTTGATAATGGCCGATAGCCTCCCTTTCACAGCACATGGTGCTCTGCTGTGGATAACACTGAACAAGATGGTGGATTATGAGACTGCTTATTTCGAGAAGGCACAGAAAAAAAAACAAACCCCATTTGAAGTGTGTACTTGGCTTAACTACACTTGGTTCCTCACCATCCTCCCCTGGGCCATCCCTCCAGCACTGCCAGCCTTCTGCAGAGCTGTGTGATGGATGGGCTGAGCACCCATGAGCAGGGCAGCTCTGGCTGCTGGTGCTGACATCCATCTCCTTGGTGTCACATGGACTTACCTTGCCCAAGGCTTTCACACTCTAATTTCTCAAGGAGAACATTAGCACTCACTCAATCTCTTTGCCAAATCTGCTTCGTGCAAAAAGCATTTGTGCTGGTTTGTTGGGCTTTTTAACCGCCAATAGATACCTTCTTGGTTACACACAAATATCACAGGCAGGTTTTACAGGAGGGACCCACACGTTACCAGGCAAGCTTGGTGTCTGCCCTGCCAGTTCTTTGACCAGCACTAGCACGCTCCCATGCCTTGCTGCCTGGTTCTTGCTGCAGCCAGACTTCCTCCAGCCACATCCCAAACTTCCTCTGCACATCCCCAAACAGCATGGCCAAAAGGGACAGAGGGTTTCACAGTTTCAGGTCCTGCACCACTGCAACCTGTACTTCTCTGGACCTTCTCTGCTAAGGCAGGAGCCTGCACCAAGGGAACAGTGCCTTGCTGGTGCAGAGGACAAGGTGCCAAGCTGTGGTCCCCTCCAGCTGTGCCCCGGCAAGTCTCGCTGGGCCTGGCCAGCTGTAGTGTGTGTGAACCAGCCACCTGCACCCACCATCTGGGCCCCACACCAGCTCAGTCGAGGGGGAAAGGAGTCAAGAAAGAAGCTCAGACACCCACAGAAGATTCAGCCCTCGTGCTGCCCATGACCACCACATCTCAGAGAAGCTTGAGCATCCAGGGAGGCATGCAAAGGTCCACAGACACCTGAGGAACATTATCAAGAGAAAGCGGGACTGGTGGGGTGTGCAGTGACTCATGCACACCACAGCTAAGCGCAGTCTAAAAGGGCATCCTACTTCTTCCCACCATCTGAACTTGCCCTCAGTGATGCAGATTTAATCTAGTGGTTCTCAGCTCCTCTTCTGACCTCGGCACTAAGCTCCTGCTCCACCTTCTGCAAGTCCTATTCTCACCTTCCCAAGGAAGAAGGACGGAGCTTTCCCATGTGCCAACCCCAGCAATAGCTGGCAGATGGGAACCAGACATCTCCAGAGGAAAAGGGATCTTCCTTTGATCTTGGCTGCTGTGATAAGGGGCCTCTCTGCCCTCCATCAAAACCAGTCCTCATTTGAGCGCTAAACTTGAGTAGTGGTTGACCCCTATCAGCACAACCTCATCACCATCACCCAAAGAATGGGCAACAACTTACTTTGTGAACTGTTCTGAGGCTTGGTTTTGTTGCACCTACATATGCTGGTCACACAGCATTGCTCTCCCTCCTATGAAATGTCAAAGTCTTCAACTCCTGACAATAACCACTGGGGGGTTAGAATAGTGTGTGCTGAGCAGTGTAGCTCCTGTGCAGTGGGGATTGCACTGTCCTTGCCTTGCTCCTCAAATCAGGTTTTGTGCTCACCTTGTCCTAGACTTCATCCTGGTAGCATCTTCAACAGGCAGTGGGCAAATATGAATTTGTACCTCTGTGGTTTCCAGGTGACGCCTCAGAGAAAGTTTACTGGAGCTTTATCCTTCCTTAAATGGCAGCAGAACTGAATAACAACTTCCTCTTAGCACAGCTGAGGAACTTCAAATGTGCAGTATTGCGAAACAGCATGAGGACACTCTCCCCTCTGCTGTACTCTCTTGCATGCTTTACTATCAGTTGTTACACACACTGGGCAGTAACAAGGTTGGGAAATACTTGAGCAGTAAAAGCCACTCGTGCAGCCTGGAAAGGCAGGAGAGTGCCGCCTTCTACTCTCCTCTGGAGTCAGGTTGTGCCTGTAAACCACCTGCAGTCACCAAAACGTATAGCTGGACCTCTTTTAGACTCTGAGCAACTGGATGATTTTGAGTCAAGCCCCAAAAGGATGCCTGCACTGTATATATGAGAGATGCCTGTGCTGCATATATAAAAGAGAAATACTTGCACTTATTTCTCTTTTGCTGCAATAGTGCAAAAAACCAATAGTGAGAACAGATAACGACTTGTAAGAGATTTTCACAAAATTCATCTCTTAAGTTGCTTCCTTAACCAGAGGGCCACAAAATGTTCCCAGCATCTACAGAAAAGGACCCCAATATCTGTAAGTAAGAAGCTTGTGTACTTCTTAAGTGACTCTTCTGAACCTTTGAGCAGTTTGTCTACAAGCTGGTGTTAATATTCTTATAAGGCTTAAAGTAGCTGATGTTTGACTGGACCACAGAAGTCAAGCTCCAGACTCCTCCATGCAGCTTTCAGCTTGAGGAAGACAGACGGCTGTGACTCACTTTTGTGATACCTTGCACAATACAGGGGCATCCCTGCAGCTCTTCTAGAGATGATGCTAATACAAACCAGAAAGAGCTTTGTGTGAACAGTGCAACTGCTTTGACATCATTTCAATGAGACAAACCTGTGACTACCTCTGCCTGAGTTGTCTCAGCTGTTCTATGCAAGGGCTAGCAAGTTGCATCAACCTGAACTTGTAGGTAGTCACAGATTTGACATGCTCAGGTCAGAGGCTAACTCTGAGATCTGATGCACTGCTGTAGTTTAAGACTGTGTCCATATTTGGGGGTTATGTACTTAAATGATTACAAACAATCATGCACTTTTTAAGTGCATTAAAACAGCTAACAACACACCAAACTTTTAAAGGTATACTAACTAAAAATCCCAGCTATAGAACAAGGAGCAAGTCTCCAGCATCTCCAACCCTTCTTGTAGTAGCAACACAACCTGGAACAGTCTTTCAGCTCTTCAGTGTACCAAACCAGTACAGCCTGCAGCTACAGAGTTGTTTATACTGGTGCAATTACTCCAACTACTGATGCAATTGCTCACGAGTCAAGATGAGTCTGATCTACACAAGAGGCTGACAGCTGAGGCAGGTAATGAACTCAGACCCCAGTGTAAGCACTGCAGGATCCTTTGGAAGGCCAGAATCTCTTTGAAGCAAGAGCTGTAGACTACAGGTTCAGAAAATGTTGACTTGTGTTTGCGTGTCTGGCATTTGGAATTTCCACTCCAGCTCTTTGCAAGTAAGAGGTCAAATATGAAAGCAGATAATATAAACACATCAAAAGGCTGTAAAAGGTTACTGATTTGGAAGCCAAGACTGACCATGAAGGAAGGGATTTTAAGGAAATAAACAGTGGAATAGCATTTAGGCATCCATTAAATCAATACTGGAAATATCTGTCTGCATGAAAGACAGGAATTAAATGTCATAGAAAGGGAAATGGGCATGGAGCCAGTATCTAAAGGAAACACAAAAAGAAACTACCTGGAACTTGTGAATGAAGACAACAGGTCTAGGCATGAATTATTTAACTAAATCAAATTTATGACTCTCAATCAATGGCAACTTCATGAAAACAACTGAATAGTTCAGCTTGGGGAGAGGAAGGTCTGAAGATCATCTAGTCCAACCTGCCACTCCTCAAAGCAGGGTCAGCTACAGCAGGCTGCCTGGGGCTGTGGCCGGTCAGGCTTTGACCATCTCCAAGGATGAAGAGTCCACCTCTCTATGCAACTTCCTCCTGGGTTCAGCAACCTCACAGTAGAGAAGTTTTTGCTTACGTTTAAATGGAATTTCATGCATTTCGGCTTGTGCCCATTGCCTCTTATCCTGTCACTGGACACCACCGAGAAAAGTCTGGATCCATCTGTACTGCCCCACATCAAGTATTTATACATATTGGGAAGGTCCCCATGAGTCTTCTCTTCTCCAGCTCCAGCTGTCACCTCTCCTTGTTTGATAGATGCTCCAAGGCCTGAGTCATCCTTGTGGCCCTTTGCTGCACTCTCTCCTTTATGTCCATGCCTCTTGTACTGGAGAGAACCAGATTCGCTATACCAGATGTGTCCCACCAGTGCTGAGGAGAGGGGAACGAACATCTCCCTCAATCTACTGGCAATGCTCTGCCTAAGGGAGGAAACACCTTAAAACCTCAGTAAAACACTACACAAACAGGAACCAGTGCTGAATATTCAGAAAAACAGCACATTGGCAGGGCTTCCAAAACAAACACTTCGTGAAGTGTTTATAAGAAAGGCAACACAGTCCACTGCTCTCAAGGTTCAAAGGTGAAGAGGAACAAAAGAGATCTTCCACATTTTTGGCAGACTAGAAATTCCTCAATTCAAATGCACAGGCTTGTTTTCAAAACTCAGCTAACAGACTGGTAGAACGTGAGAGCGCCTTGAAAACCTGGGAGGACTAGTGCAGGTACCTATTTTATAAATAGGCCCACTAAATCACAGCAAGTTAAAATCCTGATGGCATGGTATCACTATGCATACATTAGATCCTCTCCTGGCTGGATACTGATCAGAGTTATCCCTTCTTTCCTGATTTCACAGCCCATGATGTGAACTTTTTTGTAACTAGTTTTACGGTCAGCCTGGGGTACATCAGCTGTTTCCATTCTTTTGTTATGTCTGATTTCTTCATGGCTGCATTAGATGAGATTTCCAAATCTCTCTCTCTGTAACAGCGCTCCCATTTTGGGAATATGATGAATCATACCAGACCATGTGCAAAACAGCAGGCAATAACATAAAAGTCCCTCACACTTATTGTCAGTGCCTGTGGTATTCGCTCCTCTGTATTACATTGCTGATGCAGCTCCATTGCTCATAAAGGTGAGGAAACAGTGGGGTTGACTAAACTAAGCAGTTGTTCTGGAAACTCTCCCATGAGTTTGTGAGTGCATTACGAACATGACCTGCAACCTCTGCTCTTTCCTAGGCTGCGTGAAGGTGGCCTGAGATGTTGACTTACACCTACCAAAGAACTAGTGCAAAACCAAGCAAACACCACTTTGGTTGCTTTGTAAGCCAGAATCTGAATTGCTGGTACTACAGTGAGAAAAAGGCATTACTCACTACTGATGTTATTGAATTTCTGATCTTAGTGAATCTACACACAATTATACCAAACTTCAGCATGTCCTTCTGAATCTCACCTGTGTGTACACCACATTTAGGACCCTGATATTAAACTGAAAGAGAAAGACAAAGGAAGGAGTTGGACTCTGAGAAAAAAGGCCTGAAATCTGATGCAAGACATGCACAATTCCTGCTGTCTTTGCACAAGCCAGCTGTAACAGAGTGGTTAACCCCACACAAGTCATAACAAAGGAGCATGAACTTAAACGTGGGATTTCTTGGGATAAATTTTTTCCAAGTGACTGGACTGATGCTGACCATCACAAAGTTTATAATAAAAAAAAAAAAAAAAAAAAAAAAAATCAGTTGAATTCTTTCAATTCCCAAAGACCCTCAATCTCTTCTGGATGAAACTCCAGAAGCCCAGAAAGGACAAGCATCTTTAAAATAAAAACAAATTCAATCCCCCCTTGAAGGAAGAAGCAGATGATTTATAAGTGTCTACCTGACAGCAAGGAGGTGATTTATTCTAGACAAACCCATGCTGGCTGCTACTCACAGTCATACTGATTGTTTCCTCCTTTTTCAGGATAACAGCTCTTGCGTATAGAAAAAAAACAGTACCTACTGTGAGAGAGTTCCAATGCCATTTTTGCATGGCATTTCAATAAGCAAACTATGAAAAACATCATCTCAAGGGGTAAGAAAATCAGTCTGGGAGAACGTACCAGCAAAAAGATTAGTCTAGGACCTAACAAGCAGATATTTTCATTACTACCTGGGGGATAGGACAGTGAAAATGTATTAAACACACATGCAGATCCCCAAATGAAAAGAAGGTACCAGCACATTGGTGAAGGGATTCAGAATGGCTTTGGGAAACCAGAATGGTAGTTTGGAAAACACTGGCAATTCAGCAAGGACAAATGCAAAGTTACATAGTTTGAGGACAATGAATTGCACAAATACGTGATGAGGAATCATTAACAGAACAATTCCTCAAAAAGGTTCAGGGGCTGGACTGAGTCACAGGCTGCTGCAAATAAGCCAGACCCAAAGTGCAGAGGATAAACAGGAGAAAGCTGTCAGCTGGATGTGAAGAAATCCCTCTGCTCCATGTGGGGTCAATAAAGTGCAGCTGAAGAGCTTTGAAACTGTACATCAAGAAAATCAGGAGAAAAAGAAATCGGACAAAATACCACAGGACTTTAACAAAAGATTATATATGAGTACAGAGCAGAAGATTGAGGGGAGTTTAGGCTACATCCTTGCACAAGGCAAGGAAACCATGTAGCTTGCCTTCAAGTCTTTCAAGTCCAGCAAATTTCAGTTTCCCTGATAGGAAAACTCCACGCAGTTTCTGCTTGGTCCCTACAAAAAGTTTACCTGCTTTTTCTGCCACAGTGCTTTGTACTTCCCTCCTACAAGGGGCCTTTGCAGCCTGCGGAAGCCTGCTGCAGCCTCTCTGCCAGCTGGCAGCACTAACCTGCTCTGTGGGAGCATCTCCAGGCCCAGCAGAGGCATTCCTAGGGATGGAGCAATTCCTTCCTCCCTCCCTCCCTCCCTCCCTCAGCAGCACTTGACCCTCAGGACCATATGCACTACAGGCCAGCTCCTGCCATCCTGCCCTTTTCATACATGATGTGCATCATGCAGTATTTGTGCAACAAACTGCAGAGAAACGATGCTGTGCACCTCCTCCCACAGCTGCTCACTACACTGCCTACAAAGAATCTCCAAAATCCATGTATGCATATAGCAGAAGAGTGTATACTTGATTAAATCATGCTCATATGTCCATCGGCATCTGTGGTAGAGCAGGAAGCTTTCCTGTTGCAGGGTAATGCTCTAAGTGACAGGCTGTTCGGGGATGCCTCTTACATTCTATCCTGACAAAGTTTTCCCATATGCAGACGCTGACAGGGGCTCAGGCAGACTGCCCTGATGGAGACCTGACCATGACTCTTCTGACCTGCAAATCAGCCACTCTTCACCTCCGCTTTCTGGTTCACAGAGGCTCTTTCTTTCTGCATCTCCCCTGGAAGATCAACAGTTAAGCTGTGGTTAAGTTGCAATAAAACTTTTGGTTCTGTCAAATTAGCTTTCTCCAACACCAAAACCAGCTTTTCAAAACCTCCCAAGAATGTTTAAGGCCTGCTATTTTCAATTCTCTCACCTCATCCTGTTTTTTCTGATTCTTCCAACACAGCAATTTGGAAATGGTTCCATGTTCTGCAAAGCGTATGCCAGGGAGCTGCATCATTTGCACGCTTCTTCCAAGGAATCCAAGGAGATCAAATACAGACAAAAATTCTGCATCCCCATGTCATCAGTCAGGACTAGAGAAATCATAAAGGAGATTTTGTTCTTCCAGCCTCTAAAAACCTTCAACTACACAGATCCAAGTTGTGTTTCCATGAAGCTATATGTTTACAAGAAGCTGAATCCCCTTTGCCAACTCTTCAGTTCCTCTTTGCACCCACCTCTTCCCTTCTCCACCCTTCCAAGCTTAACCTTTCGTTCATTTTTCTTGGCTCCTGCACAAACCTCTCCACTAACCACCACCTCCTTAGGGGTGACTGACATACAGACAACTATTGTGTAGGTAGGGTTGGACTCAGCAATTGCATCTGTCTGTAAGCTTATACCTTCCTGTTACTTGACACAGTGGTAATGGAGTCACCTTAATAGATTTCATCTGGGCTGGGCTTTAATCAGCACCAGTGACTAATGCAAAACAACTGGAGACTAGGAGGGCAAAGAAACAAACCAAAACAAACCCAGAAGAGTACACTCCCTGTGCTACCCCCATCTGTAACACAAAAAAGCCCTGATCCCAGTGAATATAGCTCCTGGATTTTTAAGTGCCTGGATCCAATTTCTCAGGCTCCTCTTTCTAGATCTCAGCCTCAGTGCAGCAGGACAGTTCTGCTCTCAGTAAGAGAGGCTTGTAGTGGTTGAAGCTCCTACAGTTGCCTTAAAACACTGCTGAGACTGGCGTGACTTAACACCCAAGTGTGACTCCAAGAAGCCTCTAATGCTCAGTGCCTGCAATGGGTGGGAAGGGCGCAGAGCAGGAGTCTGCTGCAGCCTCCAGCAGAGCAGTGATGGGGTTTCACCACCCATGGTGTGGGTGAAGTGGGGCAGCATGCAGCGGGATGCAGGCAGGTCTACAACAGCAGAACAAGAATGCAAGCTGGCTACAGAGCTTCCCAGTAACCCTGACTTATCCAGTTTGGTGTTGCTAAAGGAGTGTCTAGCACTGCTGCAGAAAAGGGCAGCACGGAAAAGCAGTGAATTTATGGACCAGATGGAAGCACTGATGTGTTAGAAACGCTGAGAAAGCAACCCTGTCTTCTGCGCTGCTGGTGACAACTGCAGGTCTGGCTGCAACTCCTGCTTCCCTGCACAGACGGAGAGTGGCTGTTGGAGCAGGGCAGAGACAGGGGGCTGCATATAATACTGCTATAGCTACTCCTTAGGTAAGGGGAGTTCTCTCTGGCTGCAGCTGAATGCTCTGTCTTTTTCATAAAATCATAGAATAGTTAGGGTTGGAAAGAACCTTAAGATCATCTAGTTCCAACCCCCTGCATGGGCAGGGACACCTCCCACTAAACCATGCCACCCAAGGCTCTGTCCAGCCTGGCCTTGAACACCGCCAGCAATGGAGCATTCACAGCTACCCTGGGCAACCCATTCCAGTGCCTCACCACCCTTACAGTAAAGAATTTCTTCCTTATATCCAGTCTAAACTTCCCCTTTTTAAGTTTGAACCCGTTACCCCTTGTCCTATCACTACAGTCCCTCATGAAGAGTCCCTCCCCAGCATCCTTATAGGCCTCCTTCAGATACTGGAAGGCTGCTATGAGGTCTCCACACAGCCTTCTCTTCTCCAGGCTGAACAGACCCACCTTTCTCAGCCTGTCTTCATAAGGGAGGTGCTCCAGTCCCCTCATCATCCTCGTGGCCCTCCTCTGGACTTGTTCCAACAGTTCCATGTCCTTTTGATGTTGAGGACACCAGAACTGCACACAATACTCCAAGTGAGGTCTCACGAGAGCAGAGCAGAGGGGCAGGATCACCTCCCTCAACCTGCTGGTCATACTCCTTTTGATGCAGCCCAGGATACGGTTGGCTTTCTGGGCTGCAAGCGCACACTGCTGGCTCATGTTCATTTTTTCATCGACCAACACCCCCAAGTCCTTCTCTGCAGGGCTGCTCTGAATCTCTTCTCTGCCCAACCTGTAGCTGTGCCTGGGATTGCTCCGATCCAGGCGCAGGACCTTGCAGGACCTTTTTAAGCAGAGGTACCATACACCTAGGACCAAGAGACATCTGCTGCAGGGCTGTCTCTTCTCCTACAAAGGAGTACGCTTTGCTAGGGCTTAGAAAAGTAAATAAAAGAGCCTGGGGATCAAAATAAAAGGCAGGGGGGAAAAGGAGATTTTGTCTGATAGTGATGAGAGGAATGCCAGGCAAAATCATCCAGGAAAAGTATAAAGATCAAGTGAATCAGAAGAAAACATGACACATATTTAATGCTGGCTTTGCATCACAGTCCAAATACAATACAACTCCACACAAGCACACAACAGAAGGGCTGGAAGGTAACAGTCCTGGAGAAATGGAAGTTAAACATCAGACAAAGGTCTGATGTCATCTTTGATGTGCTTGTAATTTCAGGATAAAGGTTTGTAGAAAGATGGTACCATTCACTGGATCAACTAGTCCCTCAGATAAAGCAGCTAACCCTCTACCCCAGCTTGGTATGGAATAGTATTTTATCCTTTTCTACATTATAAATGCAGCTTGTCCCGTCTCTCTGGGGAAGCAGGACCCCAGAATTGGCTTACTTGTAAGGTAAAGCTGAAAAATTAGTTAAATTTGTCCTCCAGCTTTTCCAAAAGATCAACAGTTGCAGAGTAAGTGTCTCGCAGGACTCATTAATAGTCTTTAAAAAGCTCATGAAAAGCTTCAACAATAGTACTGCAGTGATTTTCTCATATTACCCCTCAGGGCTTTCCTGAACACCGACATTTCTTAAGATACATTTGGACCTTTCCAGTACACTTGATTATATAGAAGAGACTTGATGCTTAAAACTTTTGTAGGATGTATCTGCAAGTATCATTGACATTTAAAGCTTCTTTATGCTTCTACTTTCCCCACGAAAACAAAAGTACTTCAAACTATGAAAACCAATGATAAAATTCCTCAGTTTCTGCAAAACCACTGAACTTTCCATCCCTTAAGTCTATGTTTGGGAAGACTTTTGAAATCCAGTTCCTCACATGCAGTACAGATCAAACTGCTGGGATCAGCTTCCTGTTTTCTTCTGAGCTCCTGTTCTTATAATCAAAAGAAGAAAGTGATTGGATTTGCTTTTGTAATCCTGGGAATTATTTGTATTCTGAAGCATCGTTTCGGTGTTTTCCTTCAGAATCAGAAAAGGAACCAAAACAGTTTTAGGAAAGATTTTCCTTTCCATTTCTGAGAGCTGTGTCATTTGGGAGGGGAAGAGAGAAATGGAGGAAAACAAGTATCGAACTTGGAGAGGACCAATGACTATAACTTAAAACAACATAAAGCCACCTTCTCTCCTCTAGCAAGTCATCGTTTGTAAAAATCACAAATACATGTTTTAACTGATGTGTATTAGCACGTCCTTCCACAGAAAGACTGAGCAAGTGCTTATAGGCAGCATATCTTTTGAGAATCATTCAGGAAACATGGCAACATTATGCCCTTTGCCATTTCAAGGTTACTTTTAAGTTCCCTGAACATGGCAGGGTAGGGATCAGGTGCCAGGACAAAGTTAAAAAAGAGCTGTGAATTAGAGAGAGAAACCAAAGGCACTGTGGTAACTTACAAATCTATTTCTCATCACCACTGTACAGCTTGGGTCATCTTCTAATAAATATGAGATGCAAAAAACATGTAAAATATACAGAAAGTAAACCAGATAGATACAGAAAGGCTTCTCACAATGAAATATTAAATAAGCTCAAACTTCTGAAGTCGGAAGAGATGACTTATGTCTGAGGTTTATAAAATCATGAACAAATAATGTGGTGAATGGAGGATTAGTACTTGCTGGTTTTCATAATGCAAGCATTCAGTATCAAGTGGAAAAAAAAAAAAAACAAACCCCAAACCAAAATGTTATTGCATAAAAAAAAGTATTAGATTCAGGAACTCGCTGTCATGGGATGTTTTGGATGGCAAAAGGATAAATGGTTTCAAAGATGATCAGATGAACTAAAGGAAGAAAGGTCTCTTAGCTTTTAAGCAAGTGTGGATGCAGCATCTGGCTCAGGAAGCCCCTAAACCACAAGCTGATGAAAGCCAGCAAGGAAACCTCAGGGAAGTAAGATTAGAAAAAGAGCAAATACACAGTCATCACTATATTACTGGCCTCTGTCAGAGGCTGATCCTCGACTCTCAAGGACTGCAGTTTTCATATTCTTGTACTAACATGTAGAGAAAAGGAACAAAGCTCTGTATCGCTTCTTGTTTCTGGGAGATTCCTACAGAAAGTCCATCTTGGTCAGAGGGTTTGTATAATAGACTTTAGTCCTGTTCATTCTAGCTGTCTCTGAATATCTGGAAAACTGACATATCACAGATAATAAATCAGATGAGCAGATGATGCAATCCATTTTAGTGACTGTAAATGACCTGCTGGTGCACATGTAAGCCCAGCACAGCATAACTACTTGAAGGACATACTGAAATTACTAGGCATCAGGTATTGTGTAATGCTCATCAGGATCCAGATAGTGCATTACCAAACTTATTTCTTTAAAACATACCAAAAAGGGCAAGTCCAGGGAGCAACCCAGCTGAAATGACAGACATCCCTATGGTACAAAGCAAGCAGAAATAATGTCTAACCATTCATCTACCATGCCTCTTTCCCTTAAAATCCCTCCAAGAATTTTATTATTTATCCAAAGCAAAAACCAAATCAAACCAAAAAGCCAACTAAAACCTAAACCATCACCAATTAGATTTTCTTTATTTGCAGTCCACCTTCAGCTAGTCTGTTCAGCAGAACAAACAACATTTTGCTTAGTGTTTGCCACCCAGTAAGAACACTCAGTGTTTTCTGGTAATATCAGCACAAAGCAAAAGACTCAAAAACCTCTCATTTCCTATTGCTGCTTTTAAAAGGGACCTTTCTGAGGAATCCATTTTAATGGCCTTACTATAAATGCATCATTTGATGAAGGTACTTGGAAATACACATCTTGGTACCATTAACAAAAGACAGGAGAGCTCTTAAAGGTATCTGTGCATGACATATGCCTCTTTACCCACCCAACAGATCCGTTACAGAGTCTCTGAGTGGACTAGAGGAACCTCAAGTTGAAATCTTCACTCTCTTCCCCCACATCCTCCACCCCCAGGATTTTTACTTTGAATGCCCACTGAATAACCTGGAGGAAGACACACGTATTGTGGTTTCCCATCTCCGCAGCAAAGTGAAATTCCCTTTGGTTAACCACCTGCTAGCTGTGTAATATGTCATTTGCTTCACAGTTACTTTTAACCAGAAGGCACACAGACACCACGGCTGTGTTAGGTTCACATAACTCCACTGCTGGAGCTTTTTACTTTTGAAAATCCAGGGATTTTGTACCTACTTGCTTGACTAAAGGTGTCACTTCCAGCAGCTCCTTGAACATGCTCCCTCTCACCCCCCCAGTTTTACCGGGGTACTTTTGACCGTGACCACGTAGGAGGACAGAACGTTCACTTCCTTCTCCGGCTCACTGAAATTCCCTGATTTCACCACTTGCAGCACTCGCTGCAGCACCCGAGGACACGGCACAGGAAGCAGAGAAGCTCGCTTCTTAGTGAGAGCCGGAGGACAGCACAGCTGCCTGGGAAAGCATAACAGACACTTCACTTTAATATATCCAACCAAGTTTTGCAAGCAGCCATGACCGGGACAAGTGCATACACATAGCAACGCACAGATTTATCATGAAACCTGGGGTGACAGCTAAAAAGTATTTACTGCCACAGCTACAAATTGTTCCTAGTACACTGTGTTTTTAAACTTCCCATGCCACAAAACATGCTGCAATAGGGAACACTCACCACGTCTAGCTAAACTTTTATTTGACATGCGGTTTTCAAACCATGCCAGGAATGAAACAGCAGCGTTAGTCCCATTAGTCACTGCAATACCATAATACATAATGACTTTATGTTAAAGATGGACATATTTTATACTTGCAATAAATAGGTTAAAAAGTCCTTCTAGAAGTGAAGGACTTAAAGTAATTTAAATTAGGTGACCTATCTCAGTATTGACCTGGTGAAACTACTACTAACATCAGGAACTGAAATCCTAACATTAGGGCTGAGGAAAACTAACTTTTTTCCCCTCCCTCCTCATTTAACCAACTTTATACACATCTGCACAGTGCATCAGAAGAATAGGAGTCTTGAGGTGTCCACCTTTACAGCAACCTACCACCCACATGAACCTCATGCAGCAATGCCACTTTCTTTTGTTACTACCCTGCCACCTACTACTGGGAGGCTCTGCTCATGTCTGCTCAGAGCAATCGGGAGCAAAATCACAGCAGCACTACTGGGAACAGCAAACAGAGTCATACACAGCTCTTTGCTCCTGGAATATAAAGTCCATCTCTAGAAGTGCTCCAGACAGCATCTCTAAACACATCAGGCAATGTGATGTTGCAGGCCCAACATCATTCATTTTCATTCAGAGAGCTAACTAAGAGCTTTCCTCTACCCAGTCTCCTCTGACCATACAGGAACAGGAGAGATTTCTCACATTTCCTGGACAGGAACATAGACACATCACTCAAACCCACTCCTGAGATAGGAACGCTGATGTCCAAGATAAAATCCCTGCGCATTACAGGCTGTTACAAAACCATCAGCATCCAACTAACCCCAAAGGGCTGGCGTCACTCTGCATATAACTAAGAGGACCCAGAAGCAATGTGGAAATTCCATCCTTAAGTCATCGACTGTGACATCCTCCGGCAGTTTTCATCACTGGCACTTCACGTCAAAAGAAGTTAAAGAAATCTTTCATCTCATAGTGTGGTCTCTTTTATAGCTGTTACTTGCAGTGTTATGTGTGCAGGCTTTATCTGGTTCAATGTGCAGCCAGAGAGCCAAGGGCTTTCTTTTTTTTTTCACGCAGGTTTTTAAATTCTTCTGGGTTTTCCCCCTGTCTCCCCATCCAGTGACTGAATTACATACCTGTGGTGAGAGCTGCCATGTGCCATACATTATCTCTCGGTCATGCAGCCAGTCTGCCATATCACATGGCCAACATGGGTTGTGTCACCCCTCCTGAACAGGTTTCTGGTGCTGCTTGTCCCCGCTCCGTGACCAGGGGACTGCTTGCCCAAAACTGCAGGACCACACATAGCAGAGGTATGAACTGTTGAATGGGCTTCAGGTGTTACCATGAACAGGCTCATGGTATGAGCCACCAACCAAGAACAAGCTTCAGATCATCTTTTCGAGATCATCTTAGGATCATCTTTCTGAGCCCCAGCAACAGAGGTGTGAAGGCTTCAGTGCTGAAGCTTTGCACGGACAAAAGATAGACCACAGCTGTTAGGTTCACTACATCAAATAACCCTTGCCTCACATGAGTCTCTTCCTTCTCCTGCCCCGGGATGCTCATTATACTTTTAAATTGTTTCCTTTTCATTGTCATGAGCTACTAGTCCGAGACAGATGGACAGGGTAACAACCATCAACCCTGCAAAAATTCAAGGGGATGGATGAGGGAGATAAAAATAAGAAAGATAATGTGTTACCTCTTCTTAAATGCATCATAGCACTTAGGCTTCTTTGCCCCCTAAGTGTTAAATCCAACTGGGTTTTGGTCTTTTTCCTTGCAAGCAGAAGAGAGGACATGACTTTGGAGCTTTTGGAAGATGCTGACTGATAACTCTGGTGGAGACCACAGAGCAAGTGTGACACATGCATGACCTGCAGCGATGGTGAAACAAGGGAGAGGAGAGGCAGCAGTAACTGTGTGCAGAAAAGGTCCATCTCCAAACCTGCCCCAGCCCTCAAGAGGTGAGTGCTGAGAAGGGTTCTCCAATTCAGCAAGGTCTACTCATGGGCTCATCACTTATTACTGCTCTGTACTGCCCTGTGAAGGCAAAGTAAATAACCACTTCATCTGGGATTCTGCCTGTGACAAGCACACGAAGGACATGGGTAGGAAAGGCAGCTGTGCCATAACCACACAGCTTCTTTCCCATCTCCTGGAACAAGAGGAAAAAAAGATGTGCTTCAAGGAAGGTCTGGACAAACACAGAGAAAATACTGCAGAAGATACTGGAGAAGAGGGAAAACCCCAAGCCCTTAGTGCAAATACGATTTATTCAGCATGCTACAAGAAGTGCAGTATAGAGATAGGAAAGGTACTATCTATTATAGGAAATAAATACTAATTTTAAAAGGGTAGAAAAAGTAATTTTTTTATGTGGTCAGCCAACAATGGAAGCAGAATTTGGCCTTCCACTAACTTGTTACAAATCTTGAGAATAAAGGAGAGGTGAATTAGTCCAGACAATGAGCTGTGAAAGTTGGATAAATGGGAGGAAAGTTGGAAGACTAAGATCAACTTGAGAATTCTGAGAAGACGAAATTAAACAAAAGGAACAGCACAGGAAGAGAGCTTTCAATGGATGAGCTGGAGAGTCATGCAAACTCACACTTATTTTATCTAAAAGGCCTTAATGTTTATCAGAAAAAGTTATGTTATTGTTCTGTGAGGATGTTGTAATTTCTGTGTGAATATTCCTGGATGTGAGAAACAGGAGCACCTTCAGGTGTTTGTTAACTCCTGTACAAAACAGGGTTAAGATTTTCAACATAAATTCCAAGTTCCGATTCTGACTTGATGCTACCTTCCTAAGTTACCTCTTTGGGGTTTGGTTCAAATGATTCCTAGTACCATGAAATGAAGCCAGTAAGTGATTACTATCTTTTAACAGCCTGGAAAAGTGATTGCTAAGGCACAGGGAAAACACAGAATTTTGTTTCTCCTGATCTCCCGGAGAGGCATCATTTAACAGTAGTGATACAAATCTCTCTCAAGAAGTAGGATTTAAACCTAAAGAGTTCAATCAAATACAGAACTCACAATTATTGAGAAGATTTTCAGTGATCTTTTGTTTGTGCTTAGTACATTACTAGCCAATATAACAGCATTATCTAAAACAAGACACAGCATGTTAAAAGAAAGCCTGAAGGTAGCATTACCTTTTAGAAGGAAAAGGTTACCCAAAAATAAAGGCTTGTGGAAGACAAAGATGAACAGAGAACACAACGCTCCAAAAACAGGACCTCACTAGTGTAAGTGAAGGAGTCCCTGATTCTGTACCAATGCTAAGTAAGCTTACATCTTTGCTAAAAAGAAGAGCCATGAGGCACAGAAAAGGATCATGATGGTAGGCAACAAATGGCAATTTCAAAATGGTTCCAGACAGGCCTGAATTTTCACCCATTCTATTCAAAATCCAGCATGATCTTGATGTGTGACCTCTCCAGCACACACACAACCTGATAAAACTCCTGCTGTTCTGAAATTCACTCTGATGACGGCGTAAGTGGTGTTCCTCCTCCTCACTCCAGCAAAAAACCCCACTCCAAAACCCCAAGAAGAATTGGTATGCACCTAATGAGAGCTGGCCCTTTGAGGCAGAGACAGTGGAACATCTTGGGATTTCCTACCCAGTGTGTGCATTCCTATTGCAAAGTAGTGAAATTCTTAGGGCTGTGAAATTTCTACCTATGTGATCTTTCAGACAGTTTTGGGGAGGGGGTATATATGCTAATTCTGTTGCTGTGGTTTGGTTAAAGATAAGTTTCCTGTGAGGCTGGGCTTCACAGGAAGAAAGGACTGACAAGCAAGCCAGACGCAAGCTTAGACTCTCCAGGAAACCACAAAATAACCCCTCTGAAGGCTGCAGAAAGTGCAATTTCTGTGCCTCTTATTATCTTTTAAGGAGATGAGAATGGAGGTGGAAGGGCTAGAGAAGAAAGCTGAGTGTGAAACCAGAACTGAACACATGCTGAATGTAGGCATGAAGGAAAGAACAACTGGGGAATGCCAAACCCTACTGAAGTCAACGGGAATTTCATCAGCAGCTTCATGGAGCTGGAGCTGCACAGACAGATGAAAATCCTTCTAGACAGGAACAAAGACAGACACCCACTGTCAGTGTGGAGCCATACACGGGAATGCCCCTGTTGAGGTGAGCAAGCTACACATGAATGGTGCACTGGAATTACCAAGCTGGCTAGAGCTACTGCAAGGTTAACTCACCACAACCAGACTGTGGTTGAGGGATGCTGTAACTTTAAGCATGTCTTCTGCATAGCAGGGAAGACAAATGAGGTGTGGAAATTGTTAGTGGGATGCCATTTGTGCATCATTAGCAGTACTAGCCTTCACCACAAAGGTTTGGAAACCTCAGGGTCAAGAGCAGAGGTTAGCCTCAGGGCTGCTCTGTATTTGTTTTGGTTCAAAAGCCGTAATTGAGAAACACACAGCTTGCAGAAATAACGCAGGAGTATGGTTCACCTGCATCATTTGGTTTTGACACTTAAACCCCAGCAACATTTCAAAGACATCAGCCAGAAGAGGGGAAGCATTTTTTATCAAATTAATGATTCTTAAATGACAATGAACTGATCTTCCCCTTCACCGTGCCTCATGGCTCAAACTCATTTTCTAGCACAGAAAAACACAGAAAACTCTCTATTCATCAGGCTGAATTCCAGCTTTACATTACACTTGCACTGCTGGCAAACTCGGGCGCCTAATAAGCTTCAAATTACGATTGTTCTAAGAATCAGAGCTGCAGAATCAAACACTAAAAACAGAGAGGTAATCAGTTGGTTGAAAGACCTTCATCTGATCAAGGCAAAACAGTGCTTTGCAGGAAATCATGAGAAAGCTTTTCTCCGTACTATCATACTCCATACCACAAAGGTAGCAAGGTAAAGTTTGCTTTTTAAAAAAAATCTTTTGCTCCAAGTGAAATAAAACTAAGGGGGAAAAGGAGGAAAAGTGCCTTTTCATAACAGGAAACCCTTTCTTAGGAAGAATGATTAGCCCATACTAACACACACAGACACCATTAGCTTGATGCATGAGCAACTTCTGTGCTTCACTACTGTTGCAAAATTATTTAGTCCATATTTAAATGGGTCTTTGGTTTGAATACAAAGAGGATCCCATGGACAAAAATGGGATGCTCCATGCTCTAACAGTGACGTTCTGTATTGCTTTTAGCAAGTCATTTAACTTGGCAGTTTACCCACCTGTTGACATTACAGATGTCATGCATGCTCTCAGCATGAATGTGTATATGAAAAGTGCAAAATAATCTTATCAGAGCCCTTTTTTGTTTTCAGGTACTTGCTTACTATCATGAACTACAGTGAACGGTTATTAGGGCTGCAAGTAAATGCACACTTGAAGTTAAGAAATGACTCTGGCAAAACATCAGTTCAGCTCCTTTGCATACATGCTATGGCTATATATGCGTAACTGTATAATCACCAGGAGCCTCTTGCTTCCCTGGACCCAGCTGGAGACACAGGTACACCAGCATTCTTTATATGGAGGCATGCTGCAAAGAAATAGCAAATAATCTTCAGAAAAATCCTTCTTCCTTTGCTAGTACACCTTACTTTTCTTCTCAAGAAGAGGACCTCTGTATTTGCTTCTGTTGAGCCAAATCAAGGCTGAAGCTTGGGTATATTTGTGCCTGCAAAAGGGAGGCCGTCTGGATCTGGGCTGCCTTTTTATTCCTCCAGCCTCCCACTGTGGCTCAGGTCTACTTTCGATGGTGCAGATAATGCTCTCTGGCAGCTGTGTTTCCTTCCCCCAAAGTGGGGTCATAAGACAGGACAATGTAGAAGTCCCAGAGATGTAAGGCCCTTCCTTTGTGCTGTCTCCGCAGAGACGATGTGCCAGAAGTGGAGACATGCATCTGATGCACTGGGACTCAAGAGGGCAGCTGGGAAGGTGAAGCTGGCTTGACAGTGAAGAGGGATGAAGCTCAATAGTGGATGTAAAATGGTATGTATGCACATGAGACTGGACAGAGCCAGAGCTTACTTTGATAGACTTTGGCATTTAAAGTTACTTTCTACCAAGTACTCTGTTACTGAAATAAAGTCACCATTAATGTACATGATGACTTGTCAGGTTATGTTTTAAGGAACCTACAAGTGGGAAGAAGCCAAAAGTTTGATAAAACAGATGGAAAAGCATTAATCAAAGAAAAGGAAACAATTTTTTGCATGTAAAATCTTAGTGCCCATACTGAACATGGGAAAAGCAAAGAGGGGCAGAGTGGCCATTACACCACAGATCAGAAAATGAAGTTACCCAAACACTACTCTAGTAATCTTTAACAACAGAAACAAGAGAAACACATTACTGTGATTTTATCAAAACATGCACGCCCTCAGATAAGTGATAAGCTGAGGAAGTTACAGTAAGATATACTTGTACTGTCAAAGCATGTACTCCTCCTTGAAAAGGATTCTGCTAGTAACAGGCTGTTTCCATCTTCACATCTGCCCAGTGACAGGCTGCATGCAATGAAATGGCACTCCATCCCAAGGTTTTACAGCTGCCATCAGTCTCTGGTCTACTTTACTGCAATGTTTTCACCACAAACAAGCCCTGCAAGACACCTTCCTGTCAACAGACAAGTAAAGGATAGCTTAAAACAGAGCAATCTGGTCACAGCAGCTGTATAGTGCAGGGAACAAAGTGCAGCTACAGGTGTGACAAAGTAGACACTGTGCTATAGAAGCACAGAGTTCAAAATATGTTACAGAACATGGAGCCATCTCTTGATTTTTGATCAGCCTAAGAGAAATCCATCTGACAGTGGACAGAACTTTATTCTGGGGGGGACACGGATGGACAAACTCCTCAATGACTGGCTAATTTCTCTTTTGCAGGAGTCTCTCAAACTATGTACAGCAGAACCTCCTCAAAGAGAAAGGCCAAAGAGAAGTTACTAAGATACTACAGCCATTGAGCACATAGTAATTTCCACAGCTATGGAGAAGTGCTGAGGGGAAGTGTGCACTGAGCTCCTAGCAATTGTTGTAGGACAGTTCCTCTTCAGATAGTCAGGGCACAGTTTAGGAGCTACCACAGTCTGGGTGGAATTCACCTGAAGAACCCTGGACATGAAAAAAAATGACTTCTAATCATCAATAGTTGCACACATCTGAGTAGAGATGAGGATGTGGGAGGAAGGAACTGCAGTCTTCCAGCTTCTGAGAAGAGGAAGTACGGGACCAACAGCAGCTGGTTCTGCTCCCTTACACTGGAGAGAGGAAGAAAAGGTTTTTCTCCATCTTCCTTATTGAGGACTCATTCTCAAATCCACTGTTGGACAGCCGAAGTCCACCACATGGAAAACACTGAAGAAAAGCAAAATCTGCTTGAAGAAAGCTGAACAGAAGTTATCACAGAGACAGAATACTTACGTGTTTATACACGTGCGTTAAATAGGTGAAAGAATGTATTAAAGTAAATCATCTGGGATCTAGCACATTTGCAAACTGTCTTAAAGAGTGAACAATCCCTAAGAGGTAGACCAGCATCTTTCTACATGTACAAAACCCCATCCTGTGTCATAGAAGTTGCATACAGAAAGAGCCAGATTAGAAATGCCTGTATGTGTGTGCTCGCTCCCTCAGTCTTCGAAAGGGGTTATGAACGTCTTTTCCCAGGATATAGCTGTACTCTGAACAGCAGCCCTGATATTTCATGTACAGGTGGAGCAGTTCCTTTGCTTCACAAAAAGATAAAACACTGTGACACCAGAACCAGTTGCATGAAAAAGGAAAATTAAGGAACCAGCATCCCTAATCTTTTCTCAAGACTCTTCCCCTTTCCCTTCTCACGGTGTATCACACAGGGCATCTCTGAAGGGCCTGTACACAACCAGTTGCTGCTAACCAAGAAATTGGAAGCCCATGTGTAGATGTAAACCTATGATGTCTCTAGAAGTAGAGATGTGGTGGGACAGTTTACATAATTGTGGTGCCCTGAGGGACAGATGATGACCCTTCAGGAAGAAAAAAAGAGAAAACAGAGAACTTGGAGTTGTGCTCCATGCAAAGAAATGACCTGAGTCTACAGAGCTCTGCAAAGCAATAGGTGACAGACTGGTCACAAGCTTAAGGGGCAGGATGAGGGAGGAGGCCAGCGAGCATAATTGTGTGGTTGGTATCTGCTACAGGCCACCAATCCCAAGAAAAAGTGGATGAAATCAGCCAAAATAACCTGGGAGAAGCCTTTTGATAGCAGGCCCTATGTCTCCCTGGGGGTTTTCACCACCCCAGTATCTGCTGGGAGGGCAACAAGCAAGGGGGCAAGCGAATCAGGAGAACAATCATGGACCACAACTGCTCAAAAAGGTGACAGACAAGTCAATTAGGAGAGGCACTGCTCAGTCTACTACTTGTTAATCAGCTAGTTAAAGCTGTTAAATGCTCATCACTACCTTGGCAGCAGCCATAGTAGGATGGTGATAAAAGGATCCTGAAAGAAGTGAGGTAGGCAGGTAGCACAATAGAGATCTTTAACTTTGGAAGAGTAGATCTAGCCTTGTTCAGGGAACTGGTAGGCAGGATGCCACTGGAGGCTGAGGCAAAGGAGTGTAGGAAGACCGGCTGACCTCCAAGGACAACCACTCAAAGTAGAACAGCCTGTTCTGATGTGCAGGAAGTCAAGCAAGCATGGCAGGAGGCCAGCTCTACCCAAGGGGAAACTCCAGACTGCGCTCAGACACTAAAAGGAAGCGTACAGAAGGTGGAAGTAGGGACAGGATATTTAGAAGGAATATAGAGATGGTGCCTGAGCACATAGGAGGACAGGAAAGTAAAAGCTTGGCTGGAGTGAAAACGTGGAAAGGGAGCAGAAGGCAACAAGTAGTATTTCAGTAGCAAGGAAAATGTTGGTCCATGGACAAACAGCACAATAAAATGCCATGGTATAAAACAACTACTTGGCTGGGAGAGTCTGCTGTCAGACCTCCCTGAAGGTATTGGTAGAGTCTGTAAGTGAAGCATGACCCAGAGCAGAGAAAGAGTGGATTAGAGACCAATTTGGCAAATCACGTATCACTTAAGACAAGATGGCTGGACTAGATGACCTACAAATGTTCCTTTTAACCTTAGTCATGACTATAGATTCCCAGGGATCACTATAAATTCTTCTGCTATATAAAGAAAAATCAAGGTAGAAGTGTCAGTCTGTCATCTTAACCACAGCCGTGGCAAAGCTAGAAAGACAGAAGACCTAACAATGCATACGAGAAATGGCCATGTAAAGTTCACTAACAGTTCTTATCTGTATACATGACACCATCAGATACTGATACCACTAGAGTTATGCTTTCAGACACCAGTTCCTCAGGTGAGAACAAGATGGGGCCAAACATAGTGCTGCCCTCTAAGGCGTATCAGAAAAGCTGTTAACATTATCACTTCCCCCCATTACCAAGGGATTGACATTATCAATTTGGTGGCTGGATATTTAATCCTATCATACTCAATATTAAAAAGCCCCCAAAGTCCTTAGAGCAAGCACATCCATTGTTTCAGCTGTAAACTCAATTAGGGTGGAGAAGGCAGTAACTTCATGTGGAAGCCACTCCATCCTACTGTTTGTGTTTGCTAACTTCTCCAAGTGTATCTGAGCTCCTTTTAACTCTGGTCTGTAGGATGCAATTGCTGATGTATTAAGAAACGTTTCCCAGAGGTCATCAGTATCCTACTGCACTGTCAAGTGGCATTATTGTGATGTAAGCAAAGCAACCATTAGAGCAAAATAGGGAAAAAAGTCCCTACAGAGCCACTTTCCAGAACTATTTGGATCTCAGTCATAACCAATCTGAAGGAGCTAGCCTGCAAATACAGACAGTTATATTAGCTCTGTGAAGAGAAAAAGAAAAATATTAGGAAAACCAGTAGTCCTGGTGCTACAGCAGGAAGGAGCCGACCTGTAACAGCCTGTACCTTCAGACACTGTAAGCTTTTAAATTTCAAGCCTTTTTCAGACCCTTCTTAGAGGCTGAAACCTCAGATGAGTATATACACTTGCAGACACTCTCTTTAATGAACTGAAAGTGTCAACTTCCCACTGATGTGTCAAGATGGACTTTTTCTCAAGCAGTGGAAACAGTTGTCTAGGCAGCACTTGCGTGGGGCTGCAGACATCACTGAGCTGCTAAAGTACCTCTTATAAGAAGATTGAAACTATTAGGAGAAGCCATTCATTTTTTACCTCTGAATCAGGAAGTCCACTCATTTGAGCAACCATCAGCTCGTGTAGCAAAACTCATAACATTCACACCATCCCCACAACTCCTCCTCCAAACATTAACTCACAGAAAGCCACCCAGAGGCTTCCTCAAGCCCACCAGGAAAATCAGCAGGGGCTTTTTGAATATGTACCTTATGGTAGTCTAAGGTCAACAGCTAATTTCAGCCAGGGAAAGCCCATTGCCATTTATTTATAATTTCCTTAATGTAACTTAAACTGAGTAAGTTAAAAAGGGAAAGGCCTGAGACTACCATGATACAGCCAAAATGAAACAAGACTCCTCATCAACAAAACCAGCCTGAGACAGTATTAACAAACATATTACACCACATGCTAGGTTTAATATGCTATTCACCACTAACAAACACCTCCATTGCAATTCTCACACCATTATTGTCACATATCGGAACAACATGCTCCAAGAACATAATCTGTTACCTCTAAAGGCTGATGTAAACCAGGTGCTTCACATTCCATGGTTTAACATTCAACATTTCAAATACATTACACAAATGCAAATTGTCATGAAGAGCTTCTTACTGCAGTACCTAGAAACAGGAGATGTGGATCCTGTACTCATTTCGCCACCTCTTTCCTTCAGTTCCTCAGGAACTGAGGTAATACCTAGCTTACTAGATGAAGCATCAAATGGTTTGAAATAGTGAACGTACTACAAAGGTCCTAGCAGCAGCCCAAGATACACGGAAAATAGTCCTTCCTCTCTACCATTATCATACGTGTGGGTGGGAACCATGTAAGGAGAAAGAAGTGGGAAAAGACTGGGGGTTTTAAACAAAGGGAGGAAACATGCTTAAAGAAAGTGGGAAATTTGGAAAGGCAATGCTGCTTCAAATTCTTGATATGCATGGGTTAATCCCCATTCTTTCCCCAGAACTCACTCAGAAGCCATAAAATTGCTTTTACCAATACAGACAGAAAGCTGAGAGACATGAAAGATGAGCCTAAAGGCTAGAAAGTAGATGAACAATAATAAATAAAATGCTGATTTATTACAACCAATAAATCAATAGACAGATAGCCCACAGGTGGCACTTTCTATCCTAAAAGGTCTTCAAGGCCAAACTGGATAAAGACCCAAGAAACCCAATCTCATCTCAAAGCTGACTCTGCTTAAGGCAGGAGATTGGACTGGAGACTTTCACAAGTCCCTTCTGACCTGGATTATCCTATCCCGCATTCCCATTCTGAGGTCTTCCTGGGTTCAGCCTCTGCCTAAAGAGGCTCTCAAACTCTCAAAATCTCGGCAATACAGACATGTTCATGGGAATCCTTCAAAACTGAAATTCCCCTTGCAGGCTTTCCAGCCTTACAATATCAAAGTACAGAAGTCAGTATCCCTCTTGCCCAATAAAAAAGAGCCATCCACTCCATGATCACCTATTACCAGGTAGTGCAGCAGCTTTGACAGCACACCAAAGACCTGGGTGCAGCACAGGGAGGGTGCTAGCGAGCATCCAAAAGGATGCCTAGGCTGCAGTATGTTAGACTTCACTACCCTGCCAGATTTTGACAATCACTAGAAACCACAATCACAGTGAAAAATCACAGCCCACACTTCATGTCTGCAACTGGGCAGGCGTATGAGGCAGGGCAGTAGGGAGATGGCATCTTGCAACAGGCATGATCTGCACCTGTCTCCCTGAAGTGTAGAACCAGACTGAGTCATACAGAATTGAGTCAAGTTCAAAGTTTGAAAGGGAAGCCAAAACCCCTGCAAAATGCCCATTTCCTGATTATCTGTGGCCAGCCCTCCACTGGGTGCAGACTTCACCCTAGTGCCACCTCGTGCCTCCCAAATGCGCTGTCAGCAGGGGCAGGATGCTGCACCTGCAGGAATCCTCTCTAGTGCATGCCACCAGCCTTCCATGGTCTGTGCTAAACATTCAATTTCTTAATCAACACAGGGAGAATTGCAATTAAGATTCCAGACAAACTCGTAAAATGAATCTCTCATCTGTTTTTCCCATCTTTTCCTGGCTAGCAGCACCCTAGGCCAACTGCCTTAAGGAACCAGATATAATTTCTAGCACTTTTTTTGATGCCCTTTGGGTTGTCCCATTTATTTTGGAAGGAACAGCATCAGACTGCCTTTGCATGTTTATAGTTACCTGAAAATTCATCACTTTTTTGCTTCCTGGGGAGTGCAGCTGCTAAGTTTTCAAAGAACCCATCTGTCCTTTAAGCTATGCCATAGCTTTAAGCTATGCACACATGGGGTAACAAGGACAAGGAACTGGAAATTATTAAAAAATTAGGTAAAATTTAAGACATTCCTGATGCTGATACCTAAGCATGAAAAAGCATCTAGTGTTGGCAGTGGAAAACAGCAGGGGAAGATGACAGCCAACATAAAAAGGAAGCTTGCTTTGGCCATGGAGCACAAGAACTTCTGTACGGGCCACACCACTCTCACTGTGGCCAAAGTACTTCCTCTCCTGGGAAACTTCAACAAGGGACTGCCAGAACAGCACTTTAAAAGGGAGAAGTATATCAGCAACTCATCCTAGAGGAGAAGCAGGACATAATCTCCACACTCCAAAAGGACAGGATCCACACAAATTATTTTGGTGTTTCCAAATGGTGAAATTTAGATATACTGCTTTGAAACCCAAGTTTCTGATGTAACCAAGCTTCTGCCTTGGTTATGCAGACAAAAGGCAAACCAAATTGCACCTAAGTGAATTCAGGGTTGGACTAGATGATCTCCAAAGGTCCCTTCCAACACTAAGGGTTCTGTGACATTGTGAAGGCACTTTTAGCCTTTCAGGTTAACATTTAGGTCTCATCACTGCTTAAAAAATTACAGCTTTTGCAATTCTGGCAAATCCACTTTGGACAAAACACAATAACTGATACATTTTAATCTTCTGCACAGATTATGAAAGCTCTTAAGTGATCTACAAGCATTGCGGACTCCTTACAGAAATCTAGCATCCAGTATCCTGTCTCGCTGGTTAAATGGAAGATTATTTTCTCACTTGAAGACCAAGACACTGGAAAACATTTTCTTTTTAAATCAAGTGTCAAATTTCATTGTGAATTCTCAATAAAAAGCTTTAAAAGGCAACTTTTCATTCCATTGGAATAAACCTAGCCCACCAGACCACCATGCTCAAACATACTTGGCCAAGCACTTTGCTTGGTCTTCTTCCCTTGCTTTTGCACAGCAGCAGATGCTTTCAACTCCCTCTATGCTTCTTGGCAGGAAACAGCAGATTTAGTAGCTGAACTAGAGGAACCCATTCTGAGCTGATCATTGGAAATTAGCTCACTCCCATGCAAATCAGTACATACGCTATGAGACAAGGATCCTCACTCAATGCAAAACTTGCTGCTGCTCATGAAAGCTCTCAGTTCCTTTCTGTTAGTACAAGTAAGGTGAACAAAAGTCATGTGCCTTCCTGGAAATTCTTTTGAGTTGGTAGAAACCAGTGCCACAGTAGACAATCACTGCTGGAGATCACATTTATACCATAGCTGAACTACATGAAGTCCTGTATCTTTACAGTTTCTTAAGCATTAAACACGTAAGCCAGCTGATTTACTTCCTCATAGACAGGATGGTGATACTGCACTAGGTAGCCAGTCCATGCAATACTGATCTCAGCATGTAACCTACACCATTAATCAGCATTTAATATTCCCACCACCTAATTGTTGCTGCTTAACTTTTGTATGATACCTTTCAGATAAAAATAAACCCCTTATGCCTGTTCCATGTTCTGAAGACCAAGAACTATTCAGGGGTATTAAAGAAGTATTTAATAACAACAAAGTTATCTTTCAGAAGTAAAAAGCGATACTTGGTTTTAAGGTCACTTCAGAGCTCCTATTCCCACAAGGAAATGTGGTCACAAGTGATGGAAAACAGAAACCAGATTAACCTGATACCCTGACTGACATGGTACAACAAAAGACAAATGTACTAAAGCCAGGAGCAAGAGGTGAAACTGACCCATAGAAAACTGAGCATTAAGTTTGGAATGCAATCTGGCCACAGCTGTGGGGTACACTTCCTGAGTTATGAGAATCTACCAAGAGAGATTACAACAGGCTAGGAAATCCACAGCTCCTCTCCATCCCAGCAACTGCCTGCTCCAGCAGAGGACATGCTGTTACTGTGCCAGGAATGAATGAGCTAACAAAGAAACACCAGACCCCTCCCTTTTTCTCTCATCCAATGCTGTTCAGAGAACAGCTAGAAGTTTTACTTCATTCTGACCCCACCAAGCTTACTTGCAGAACAGTATGACTACAGGACAGGGCACTCTGTCTGTTTTTGGCCACAAAGGGTAAGAAACACTGCAGTGTGACCGTGGCATTTCAGGCCTTCATGAGGTAAGTTTAACTGAAAAAACTGAAATCCATAGTGTTAATTCCTAAGCTCTGCTGTCCAAAACCCTCATGAGCACATTAGCACTTACACAACCCAATTGTTCCACAGGTATTTCCAGGGGACCTCAGCCACAAGGTCTGTAGGAGCAAGAAGGACCGATGAGATGGTCTGGGAGGTGGTGTGAGTAAACAGATGAGCAAGAGAACATTCAGTGCAAAAGTTATCATGGAGCAAAGAGCAAATGCTTCACAGTGCTGCTCCTCTTTCTTTATCCAGTAACAGTTCTTTTATAAATCCTCACGACACAAGACAGACTTGAAATTCAGCCACAGACATGAGCCTCTGAATAACTGGATTCAGTTTCCAACTCCGTTTCAGACTTGCACAGTAGCCGGGGCAAAACTGCTTCATCTCTGTGCTGATGCTTCTCTATAAGATGAAGTAAAGTCATAGTTGCCTCAGTCTCATTTATTCCAGTTGTACACCAGCGTGGGAAACCAGTGTCAGCTTGAAGGCATCTTTACCACAGTTCACATATTCATGAATAATCCTCCTAAGGAAAGACCAATTCCCAGTGCATAAGGCAAAAGCTATCTAAGAAAGTAAATGGATTAGATGAGAAAAATCAGAACCAAAAAGAAAGTAACACATTTCCAAAGAACTGTAGGACACAAAAACTTACGCTAAAGATTTACAACAATCTTTTTGCATGTTTTACAAATCAAGTTAAAATGGAAAAAGGAACTGCTAAGCAGCTTATTTCTCTCTTCATTTACCCACAGGTACCTAATTTTGTTATCATACCAGATACAATGACTGAAGTTCTGTTGAGCACAGCACTTGCTCAGCACAGCCATGAAATCACACCTTATAAAGTTTAAGCCTATAAAAAAAATGTTACTACAACCAGAAAAACAATAAAAAAAATAGGATTTTCAGAAGTAGCCTCTGTGCAATGTTCAATCCTTACACATCTAAAATAACATAACCTTTCAGACCAACACCATATTAAACCATTACATGTTAAAACAGGGCATCCTTATTTACACACATAACTGAAGTAATTAACATGCTTGTTTTTCATATTTATGCTGCATTATCTCCTGCAAAGTAACACACATACACATTCCATACTGTACCTCCTCAATTAGGCTTTGTTGTTTATTTCTCCCAGTCATTTCAAAACTCTATCACTTCCACAATTTCTCAAGCAGCTGATTTTGTATTACAGCAACACTCAAGATTGCTTAAGTTGCCAACGGCTAAACATTACATAGCGTCAACTGATTTCAAAGCCCAATCAAGAGTATAAGTTATAATCCTCCAGTTTCAATACATAAGTGGTTTTGGTTGGGGTTTTTTTATTTTTTTTTTAATTTTTTTTTTATTTTTAGTTGTTTCTTTTGGGTTCGTTTGGTTTTACAAAGAAACTGGGCAATGAGCAAAATTAGCCAGCCAGCCTGGAGACTGTGATCTACAACTGTATTTGGGTTTTTAACACATGCTCATGTATCATATCATGTCACATTGCCATACTGCTGGTATGAAAAAAGGGAACTGGCAGCAGGTCATGCCAGACCTTACCTGTCCCTACACCACATCATTTAAAAGATTCCAACCCCAGGACGAATGTACCTTTGCACAGGTAATGACTTCAACATTTTAAGACTTCTCTTGCATGTTTAGTCACTTGCATGCATCACAGATTATCGTGTCCTAGTTCAAGGCATTGCCAAAATCTGTCTCTGCCAATGCCTAATCCATTCAAGTCCCCAACTCCTACGCTAGTACGTTCAAGACATGTAGAGATGACGCTCCTATTGCACAAATATAGATTAGCATCCAAAAGAGGCATCTGTATAAAGAGAAAAGTAATCAGGCTTTTGCCTTACAACTGTTCTTACCCACTCAGTTAATCCTCGCTGACATAATGCCATCTCCCCCCTAGAATCACACTTGAAGACCACAGGCAGTTCCAACTAGTATCATAGTATCATAGAATAGTTAGGGTTGGAAAGGACCTTAAGATCATCTAGTTCCAACCCCCCTGCCAGGGGCAGGGACACCTCACACTAAACCATGCCACCCAAGGCTCTGTGCAGCCTCACCTTGAACATCACCAGGGATGAAGCATTCACAACTTCCCTGGGCAAACCATTCCAGTGCCTCACCACCCTTACACTAAAAAATTTCTTGCTTATATCCAGTCTAAACTTCCCCTGTTTAAGTTTGAACCTGTTGCCCCTTGTCCTCTCACTACAGTTCCTCATGGAGAGTCCCTCTCCAGCATCCCTATAGGCCCCCTTCAGATATTGGAAGGATGCTATGAGGTCTCCAAGCAGCCTTCTCTTCTCCAGGCTGAACAGACCCAACCTTCTCAGCATATCTTCATACGGGAGGTGCTCCGGTTCCCTCATCATCCTTGTGGCTCTCCTTTGGACTTGTTCCAACAGTTCCATGTCCTTTTGATGTTGAGGACACCAGAACTGCACACAATACTCCAAGTGAGGTCTCACGAGAGCAGACTAGAGGGGCAGAATCACCTCCCTCGACCTGCTGGTCATGCTCCTTTTGATGCAGCCCAGGGTACAGTTGGCTTTCTGGGCTGCGAGCGCACACTGCCAGCTCAGGTTCATTTTCTCATCGACCAACACCCCGAAGTCCTTCTCCACAGGGCTGCTCAATCTCTTCTCTGCCCAACCTGTAGCTGTGCCTGGGATTGCTCTGACCCAGGTGTAGGACCTTGCACTTGGCATGGTTAAACTTCATCAGGTTGGCATCAGCCCACCTCACAAGCGTGTCAAGGTCTCTTCTGGATGCCATTCCTTCCCTCCAACGTACCAACCGAACCACACAGCTTGGTGTCATCGGTAAACTTGCTGAGGGCGCACTCAATCCCACCGTCCATGTCACTGACAAAGATGTTGAAGAAGAGCAGTCCCAACACCGATCTCTGAGGGACACCACTCGTTACTGGTCTCCAGCTGGACGTTGAGCCATTGAGCACAACTCTTTGTGTGCAGCCATCCAGCCAGTTCTTTATCCACCGAGTGGTCCACCTATCAAATTGATGTCTCTCCAACTATTATTACTGTTAGTTTTTTCTTTAATAAAAAAGAACAGTCAATACACAATTTCATGCCTCTTGACTCATGATACAGAATGAATGGGATTTTCTGCAAGACAGCCTTCAGAAAGTTTCTCCACCTGGTGAAATACATAAAGTACAACCAATGTAAATGACACAAAGGCTCAGAGGCAGCTGGAGAGAATGAATGACAATTTCACCATAAACCACAAAACAGCTTAGGCAAGTGACACACACCACAAGTTATATTACTGAAAAGGTTCATGAATTCTTTAAATTGACTATTCAGGCATGCAGTCTTAGTCTAGGAATGAAAGAGACATTATCTTTTAAAGCTTGTAAGGTAGACTGATGGCACAGAAAGAAGTAGAAGACCCTTATGATAAATGGTAGCAAAAAGCATTTTCATTATTTTTTTCAAATAGAAAAGTTTATCTGTTAACTAGAAGACAAAGACTTTATCTGTAGATTGTGACAGAAAGTAAGAGTACACTCAGTTAAGAAATCTAAGAGGTGACCTTGCAGGAAAGGATAAAGGCAACAGTACTGTTGCTGTGTTAGAGACTAGTGTAACAGGACACTCTCTCTTCCCCTCCCACTCTCAAGGAAACCCAATCACATCTTTCACAGTCAGCAAGAGTGCACAACTGTAGCTCTGCTTCCAGGCGTGAGAATTCACTCACTACAGCAAACTGCTCACACCATAAATACAACATATGTAAATGAAGAGAATGATGCACTGTTGTTTAGAACTTGCCTTTCCCTGTTAAGATTGCTCCCAAGAGGACCTCTCTTACGAACTGGCTAGCTCTCATTTGCCCTTAACTTAGTAGAAAACAAATCAACCGAAAAAGCATCCATGCCCTGGTTTCAGCTGGGATATAATTTTCTTACTAGCAGCGGGTGCAGTGCTGTGTATTGGCTTTAGTCTTTGAACAATGCTGATAACGCGCCAATGTTTTAGTTTTTGCTGAGTAGCACTAACCCTGGTGAAGGACTTCACAGTCTCTCATGCTCTGCCAGTGAGGAGGAGCACAAGCTGGGAGGCAGCAGAGACAGAACACCTGACCCAAACCAGCCAAAGAGGTATTCCATATCACAGCACATTATACCCAACATATAAACTGGGGGGAGTCACCCGGAAGGGACCGATCACCACTCAGGTAGGGCTGGGTATCGGTCAGCAGGTGGTGAGCAATTGTATTGTGTATCACTGCTGCTGTAATTTTTATTTATTATTTTTTAATATATTTTTGTTATTTTCCTTTTTATAATTATTATTTTACCTTAATTATTAAACTGTTATTTCTTTTGATTCTCCTCCCCATCCCACTGCTGGGGGAGTGAGTGAGCAGTACTGTTTGATACTTAGTTGCCAGCTGGGGTTAAGCCACAATCACCTGGAAACCTCAACTGCCCTCAGCAATACTGCAGACTCCATTTAATGGTCAAACAATAGATGGACAAAAACTTGTACAAGGTCTTGAAGACACAGTACATGAGACAAGGTATACACATTCAAATAACTGACTTCAAGTGATTCAATTCTTGCTTTTGTTCCCTTTCGGAAGAAGAAGACTTCGCTGATTATGTATTTCCAGTAAATATGGAACCACTTTCCCATGAGCTGATGAGGGTAAATAGCTTGCAGCATGAAGTCTGTTGAAGCAACAGCAGGCAGTACTAGTCATCTGGTCTGATGAGTTCAGCATTCCAGCTTTTCTACTCCAGCACCCTGGATTCAAATCTTGTATCTCAGTCACAAGCAAAACAATCTTACACAACAGCTTGCTGCTTGCATGCAACCTCCCCCAACCAGCACAAACTACTGTACTAACTTGATTTAACAACTCTGTTTCAAAGAAACCAGAATAGGAAAACAAGCCTAGACATCTTTCCCTCAGAAAAATCAGACTTCCACCAGCTGATCAAGTGACACACTTCATACAGAACGCATGCTACTTCATGCAATGTAAGTGACATAATTTGTGAGTACATCAGTATAGATTTTCATTCATTCTTCCATGTAATACTAGGCGCTGCTTCTTCTTTACGGATATAACATCTGCCCACTGCCTCCTCTCTTCATAAACAGCAAGCTGGGCTTAAGTATTATTTGTAGCACAAAAAAAAAATTACCTTCTCAGATGTTGTCAGTTAACAAATCTGAAATTGTCAGGTGATGGGTATTACAGTATTGTCAAAGAGATGCTGGTTATACTTTTCTGTTCAGCTTCCAGAAAAACTGGTGAAGAAAATGGAGGTTAACAGTTGAGACAAGATTCCCAAATGTGCATCACTGGAGGTGGTTTGTCTTTTCGGCAGTATCTAGGAAAAAAAAAACCAAAACCATCCAGGAGATCTCTCCTGACAAACTGCATCCATGCAGATCTTTGCATTGCTGTATTTCTGCAACACAGACATACTGGAAGGAAAATTTAGGTTCAGCAAACATCCAAACTACGCACAGTCTGCTCTCCTGGTAACTCTGCCTGAAGAGCTGCTGATGACACAGTAAAACCACATATTTCTGATTAACAATACCTGCTGAAACAGCAGTGTCAAAGGCTATGGACTTGTGACTGAAGCGTGAAAACATGCGTCAAGTCATCTTAAAACAAGACATTCAAACTAGTAGGTTTAAAAAAAACCCAACCAAACACACACTGAGAAAAATCTATCAGAGAAGACACAATCAATACATACCTTCTCCCCTTCTAAGTCTTCTACAGAGATACAAATTGGACACCACCCACTTTACAATCCCATTTGTACCTATCATCTTTATAAGCAAACCAGTAAAACCCAAAAGTAGTTACAGGAAAACACAGGTTTACCTGGCATGTCTTTCAACAGTTTTATGTAGACCCAGAGCGCACCAACAGGTAGTTTCTTCCACGTCGCTAAGTATTGAGCTGGGAGAGGCCCAACTATACAGCTAAAAGCAGCAGCAAAGTAAACATGCAGACCTGTGAAGAATAGAAAACAGGCCCAAAGGTTTGGTATTGTTATTTCTTTGTGCAGTGGGGAAAACAGAAGAGCAGAGAAAAACATCCTCCTTTCAAGAACTGCACTTGCATCAGCTGCCTGTAGTAGCAGTACAAAATACAATATTTTAATGTTTGTTTAACATCTTCAGTTAATGATGAATGGGACAACACAAGACACACGAGTTGTTGGCAATTAAGAAGGCATTTAAAATTTGGAAAACTGAAAATTTTTTGGAAAGTTCTTTCTGATGGAAAGGAGTAGGAAGGGAGACATCCTGAATCAAAGCTTCTGTGACTTCACTTCAGAGAACTCCCTTATCAAAGGTTTCAGTCTTCGGATTTCCCAAAGGTGTAAATACAGAGAAAGAGCCAAAGACAACAAGGATACTACACACCTAATCTTGTTCGGGTGGATGCTACAACATAACAGACTTGTTTGTTTTTAGAATAGCTTCTACAATTACAAGTCACACACCTTCATTTGTACTGTGAGACGTGTGAAATTGTATTAGTGTAAATATTTACTCTAGTAACCATTAATTTCTCCATTGTGATACAATAGGATTCACACTAAAGGCAAACTAACCTTTCCCTGAAACAGAAATAAACTTTGCAAAGCCTTTTTGAGCATCAGTGAGCACACTGGACACCTAAGCACTCAACAGTCACTACATGAATTAATTTTTAACACATCATCTTCTCAGGCTGTGGCAAGATTTGTGTTACCAGCATGCTGAAACGCCAGTAATGCCATACCACAAAAGTTGTGCTGAAGACTTTTTAACTCTCACTTACATTCCCTCAGTAAGCAGCAATAGTGAATGCCAAGCAATATCAACACTGCTCAAGATACAAACACTTTGTGCAATTATGCCCTCTTCCATTAAGGAAATGCCTGAAAAAGTACCACACCCTCAGGTTCAGCTGCACTGATATCAACAAGACAGGCAGATATGCCACCAGTCACCTCCAAAGCTTAGATATTAATCTTTCATACAGGTTAGGATGAGTAAGGAGGGCAAGTTACACCAGTTAACAAAGTAGCCCACTCAAAAAGTTGTCATTTCCCCCCCTTCCAACTCTCACGAAGAACTCAAATTTACTCAGTTCATAGAATCATAGAATAGTTAGGGCTGGAAAGGACCTTAAGATCATCCAGTTCCAACCCCCCTGCCAGGGGCATGATGTATTATTTCTAGGAGTCTCCTCCACTCAAAGTTACCTTTGAATGTATATTACTTGCATTGAACACATTTGAATGACAAATACCAGTGTAGAACATTTGTCCTTCCAAAAGGAGGTTATAATGCTATACCTAAACAGACTTCACATTGACTTATTTAGGCACTAAGAAACATGCTCATAATTCAGCAAATCCTTAATAAAACCATTTCATGAATGTAGTAACAGTAACTAACTTGTTTGGCCAAGGCCATAAAAGGGGTAGAATTGAAGCCAGTACTTTTCAAATCTCCTGGCTCCCAGACTAGTCCATGCTTATCTCCACTTCGTTATGAATTTAGAAAAACACAACTTGCCTGTAAGTTCTCATCAGAGTGCAACAACTGCAGATTCATGGAGACTCATTCTTCATGTTTTCTGAGTAGCACATGGAATCATGCCAGTTGTACTAACAGACCACGGCGAAGCACAGGACAAGTATCTTTGAAGGATATTAAACGCACATAAACATATATTCCTCAAAAGGGCTTCTGTTGTCTTAACCCAGGATAAAAAGAAGGAGTCATATTCATGTATCGCTCTTTGAACAGCTTTGCTAGTAAAGAACAAAAGCAACTTTTTTCCCCATTTACTAGTGAAAACCAATACTATGAAATGAGTTTTCTAGCACCATTATAAATCTTGGTACTTTCAAAGCTTTCCTACTCTAGAGAAGCTGCACCAATATTTGCCCACGTGACATCAACTAGTTTTTCCACTCCATGCCGCAATTTGTTGAGAACACCGATGCAGAAATTACCAATGTAGTGATGACATCCACTGCCACCTTGTGTTACAGTTTAGAACTGAGAGGTTGCATTTCACACAAACATTCAGCTTCAGCTGTTGTAACAGCATTTTTCCCCCCAGAGCCACTCTCCCACATAAGAAGTCTCACTTTTATGTAACTAAAATATAACTCAGGCTGCAACAGATGCAAGCCTCCATGATCCCAAAGTTTATTCTTCTTCACTAAGTGATGGAGGTACTTTCAACAGTAGTTTTGCAGACAGCTGGCACTAAGTGACATAGGTATTACCTTTGAGATGCTATTCCTCCAGCACAAGCAAATAAATACACAGGCTACAAAACTGCACTGACAAAGAAAGTGAGGCTAAGCTATTAATTCCTTTCTCAACCTCTACCTGAAGACAATTAATAGAAGTTGACCCCTTTACAGCCTTGAACTGTATTTTGAGAACAGATATCGTCATTCCCTCCTCTGCAAGAGGAGGCTAAGGGCTCATTTACCTGCAATGGCTGAGCAACTATATTCTGTACCAGTAGCACACACTGGGAGAGGAGCTCCAGAACCAATAAGAGGGATGTGAAGTTGTAGATACCTCAGAGGTCTGTAAGCAGCTATTTGGGCCTCAAGGGGAACATGGAAGCAAACTTTCCCAAGTCCAAACCTGAGTGTAATTACACTGTGTCTTGCAAAGCAGTCCCAAGCTCAGTGGGTGTATCACAAAAAAATGTGTGTTAGCAAGAAGAAAGAAAAATGTGGAGTGGTTCTGGAAAAAGACATCAGTGAACTTTGAAGCTGTATTGTCCTTTTGAGTATGTGCTGAGTGGAAGTGCTATTTTCTTTAAAAAAGAATGAAGTATGGAAGACTGCCTTATAACTTGGGTAAGCATGGCCATTTGGCAGTAAGAAGAAAGCTTCTCTTGCCTCTTCTGAATAAGCAGTGTAGTATCAGAAAAACTTCTACAAGTGCAGTATCTTTACACAAATCAAAATCCTGTATTACAAATTTTCTTCCACACTATGCAACCTGTAAAACATTACTATATGGTTAGCTATTTACATTACAGTAGCATTGAGCCTACCTACTTCACTTCTGCACTGACGTCAAACCGGAAATTTTTGTATTACCACGTTTCTCACAAATGATCTCCTGAAATAGAAGCATTACATTAATTCACAGAATTCACAAACTTAATTCCAGCATTCAGCAGAAGCTTTTCTGGCTCTAGCAGATAGCAGTTTTTTCCATCAGGTGAGCTGTTAAACAAGGAAAATGCTTAAGTTAAGTAGTATTCACTGACTGACTTTGACACAAGATGAAACTTAGCTTAGAACACCATTTTTTTTGATTCCCTTTCCCACCCGAGCAGAAAAAAGCAAGACACAAGTCTTCTGCCATACTAATGTATTCCATCTTTCAAAAAGAAAGACATGATTTTAATATTACTTAACAATATGTTAAAAAAGTAGCCAGTTAGGCTTCAGTGTTAATACAATTATACACTCTATAACAGATTTGATAGTGTGAGTACTGTTCTTTTTTAAATTTTCTCATTCTGCAAGTATTCTTACACAAGCTGGCTACAAGTCAGGAAAAAAATCAAAACACAAATAGCGTAACTTGTACACTCTTAAACAGTAGATTGTGAAAGAACTGAGGAAATACTTGTCCCATAAGAGCCTCTTTTTCATGAAGTCATGTCAGGAGAATTCTGGAGCAGATGAAAGCACAACTGACTAGGTCCATTCCTTTGTCAGGAGTCAGAATGACAAAACATAGCTAGATGCAGAAGTGACAGGAGCCACTGCAGATGATGCAAACTAGTATTTTGGCCTCCACCCAAGCCTAAGCAATTTAAAGTCTCTGAGGCCAAGGCATTCAGAAGGAGATGGAAAAGAGCTATTGTTCCAACTCCAACAGCATACAGCTACAATCAAGTAAGTCTCACTCACAGACTACAAGCACACAAGCTAACAAATTCAGGTAGAAAGTGGCAATTTTTCAGTCCGCAAGAATTATCAGGCCAAAGGGTTCAGTGCAGATCCACACAGCACTGGGGACAAGGCAAGGCAGCACTGGCTCAAGACCAGATAAGCTCTCAGCACAGCAGGACAGATAAGTGGAGTTGTCGTTCATTGATTCCTGCAGGGTTCCCTCCCCATATTGTGTCATTTCAATGTGCAGCAAAGGTGGTTTTTTTCAAGCTAAAATTGGACCAGTTGATGGAAAGTCTCTGCCTTGTCTGTCTGGCAGAATCCAAGCAGAATCTGAAAAGATAAAAGTGAAAAAGTAAAATCAATATACTTAAAATCAAACCACAAGTCTTATCCCTCTTTTGAAGAGCAGCTCTCACTCAGAATGACAAAACCTCTTCAAAAAAATTACCCCTAAAAAAACCCCAACATAATAAAATCACTTGTCCATCTCTGAAAGTGCATCATAAACCAGTTACTTTAAATACAGCTGCATTGGCAAGAGTAAGTGAATGAAGAAGCAAAGAACACTGCATACTTAGCAGCAGAGAAGCTAGCTGTTAACTAGAAACAGATGTTTTTACCTAAACCTTCTAACAGTGAGAGTGAATGGTAATACATTAAGAAGAAGCACCAATGGCATGGGACACTGCTGCTTCTTTTCTGAATACAGTGAAGTTATGTATGAGACAAAGACCTAAGGAGGTTTGTTTATAATACAGCAGATAAACAGCTCACATGCCTGGGAAAAAGCATCTTTAGAACACGAATACCCTTATTTGCTTTCACTGAATTACAATTTATGCAAGAACTTATGGAAAAAGTTGGCATGTGCAGGCATTTCAATGATAATTAATGCTGAACAACTTTATCAAAGCAAGAAGCAGCTTGTTTAGGCTAAAGGCTACATGACAGCATCAAGGCAGTGCATATCCCTCTCTGGAAGGCTATACAGCTTCTGTAGCGACTGAAAGCCGAAAACGGGGAGCTAACAGAATGAGTGAAACAGCAAAGGTATGGTGGGAGATTAGAAGAACTAGACTTATTTAGTTCTTTCTATACTAAATTTAGAAGTAGCTTGCAAGATTAATTCCAAAGTCTGGGTGTAAAGTTATCCACCTATTACACCACAACGAAGCAAGAAAAGATAATGAATTAACAAACTATCAGAAAAAAGTCTGAATCCAGTAGCCCTGTGCAGCTCATCTGCATGGAGAGTTACTAAAACAAGCACTGTTGCCAGCCTGCTAATCATTATGTTGGAAATTATCAAGTGACAAAAAACATAACCTTTAACAGTGCCTTCACAGCATTCAGTAGCTGTTTTTTTCTCCAAGAACAGCACTTATGAGGGCTTTTCAAACACCTTTTCTAAACAGGTATACATAAAAAAGTTGGAGAGTTACACACGCTTCCTAACAGATGACAGTGAAGAGTAGATTACACCAATTAGTGATTACAAAACAGTACATTTAGAAGTGTTAAATCTTCCATTAGGAAACACATTTGACAAGTTTATCTCCAAACTTCAGCTGCACTTCTACAAATACAAGACACTGCTTCATTCATCCTATTGAGAATAGAGAATTGATGAAAAGAACTTAACTGATGAAAAGATTTTTTCTATTTTCTTGTTACAGATACAGCAAACTTGAATGAAGCCAAGAATATTCTATGAAGTCTTGGGGTAATGGTTCTTTTCCAACCTAGCTGATTCTATGACTATGAAACCCATGAAGGGCTAGCACCAACACTAGCAGCCCAACATATGACACATTTCACTTATAAAACCTACATTTCAACTTAAAAAAAATCCCTAAAAATCCTTTAACTGGCACCACTCTGAAAAATAAATTTTAAGAACAGAATGTGCACTTTTGAAAATTTCATCAGGTAGTACATTGTAACTCCATAAATAATCAGACATATGCATTTTGTATAGTAATAATAAGCAGCACAGACAGGCAGATATATTGTCCTTTGCAAAACTCAGACATAGATTACATCCCAGACACAGAGACAATGAAAGCTACATGAATTCAGAGAAGAACTTGAAATCTGTACTGAAAGCCCTCACTTAAAAAACCTCCATCCTTTCCACAAACAGCTTTAGTCATTTTGTGAAATGCTGTGTTGATTCCTGAATGGTTAAATTGCAGAAACTGATTTATTTGTAACATTTCAGATTTGGCTCTTGTGACAAAAGGCTTATTAGATTAGATTAATGGGAAACCAGCACACCCACCCACCATTAAACACTACAAATTTGAGTAGATTTCAGTATTATGGAAGAACACAATCACAGAATGTGTTAAGTTGGGAGGGATCCATAATGACAGAGTCCAACTTCTTACACCTTGCAGGACTACCTAAAACTAAAACATAAGCACTACATTATTTAAACATGTGCTGTCTGCTCATATTTGAGGAATTTAAAGGTAAAATGATGTGTAAATCCCCAAAGCAACCAAAACACACAGAAGGAAAAAGTTTCATAAGCATGGGTTCATATTATCTTTCTACACTACCTTTACCATATCCTTCACTGCAGTAGCATAAACATCCCTTCTTTATGATTTGCATAAGCTAGTATCTCAGTTGTACCATCTCTATTTCATGTGCAGTATAAAATTCCAAACTAATAGCTCCTATAAACAAGGAAGAAAATATCAAGAACAAGCCTTTTTGAAATAGCTGTTCTGAAAAGTAAAAGTGTTTTACTTGTTCAACACTTTGTTTTTAATACTAATCAGTATGTGGTTTGTATGAATAAAAAGAACTATTCACGAAAACTTTGCTTACAGAAAATAATGGTAACTGAGAATATTTTGAGAGCCTTGATGAGAATCTGAGGGACAGACACATGGATGATTCTGGCACTCATTCCTGTATTTGTGCTACTCAGCTACAATCTGCAGATCAACAGCTTCAGTGACTGTTACATTCAGTATTCAGAATGTCAGCTGTAATAGGATTTGTTGTGTTATAACACAGTACAACATAGGCTTTTCTGCTAGGAGTTAGTAACTAAGCTGTGGGTTGGTTTTCTGTTGTTGGTTTGTTTTAAAGTCACAGTGCAACAGCTTTATGTATAGGATTACAGCACTTTACCTTTTAAAATACTCCACTTCTCGCTCTGTTTCATCCATTTCCACACTGTCTAGATCAATGTCTTTGGGTAAAAACACATCATCTACAAAGGAAAAAGGATGACACTATGTTAGGTTCCAGGGGGAGGCGGAAAGGAGAGAAGAAGGAGCTTGAAGAAGCTGCATTAAAGATGTTTTTGGAGAACTCTCTCAACTTTGTAAACTATTGATTATTCATGTTTAGGATGAATTAATATAAGCTTAAAATTAAAAAGACACTTCTTAAAAATATACTAATACCCCTGCTCAGCCTCTAAGGAGTTACATTGAGAAAAAGTAAGAGATGAATCAACAGTAAACTTATTGACTGCATGGGTTGCAAAAGATGCCATAAACCTGGAATACACATGAGAATGGTCAAATTAAACAAAGGGCTCTAAGAATCTGCTAGATAATGAATAGTGTTCAACTGCCTGAAATTGGTTGGCCTTACTACTAAAAGGCAGTTTTAGAAACATTTTTAAAATGGTATTTATATAATAAAAATACTTCCAAGAATTTGGGGATTGTAGAGCTGCTGCTGTATTCTCTCTGGGATATGATCATCAGGCTGTGTCTGCAAGCATCCAGGTCAGGCTGCCTACAACTAGGAATTTTGCTAAACATTTTTTAATATGGCCTGAATTTAGGCCTCAGCTATAGAAACAAAGTCTCTTAAAAATCTGTTGATATATTGTACAGCATCAGTGTATGCTTCTCTTTAGTACTAAAAAAAAAGCTTCAGAAAGCCCAAATTTTTGTAGAAAACATTTTCTTCTTGCAGTATGCCTTATTACATATATAGTCCAATTTAATTTCTGAAGCAGCTTCACAACATATTCCAAAAAGGGTGAGACAAACTAACTGAAAACACCTTGTACACATGAGGACTCTCCAGAACCCTCAAGATTATGAGAACAAGCAACTCGTTTCTAAAGGCATTCCTGGTAGTTTCAAAGCTGCACAGCTTTGCTACGCAACTTATTTCTGAAGAAGCAGAAAGTCTTATAAACACATACAGGGCTTCCCCTGTATAGTTTTCTTCAGCCTCTTCATAACAAGCAGTTGAAATAATCCACGAGAATAAATTTCTTTAGGAAATAGATCACACCAACAGTAATAATGGTCACTGCCTTAACACTTCATTTTAAAACTCAGTTTACTGCCCCCTCCCTGTTACCCTTTTTCCATGTTTTTTTTTTTTTCCCAATTACCCTACTTCTAATTATAATTTTTTTTCTTAGTTCATTTTTTGTGTCTTTGCTGACTTGGTACATGGATGCTGTGTCTTTACGAAATTTCAACTAAATTATAATTGTATATCTCAGTATCTTTCTTGTAAGTCAGAACTACCCACAGTGTGATTCAGTCCTGATTCTTCAAAGAACAACACAGTTACCTCTTTATAAATTCAGAAACCCGTCCCTAAGTTTTTTTCAGATTTAAATACTAGTTTTCAGAAACTGTAACTATACTTGATTTAAGCAGCAGAAAACAATGGTAACAGAGAGGAGGAAAAGATACAGGCAGCTACCTGCATCCTCCTACAGTAAACACCATCTACTATCCCAACCCCTTCCCTTCAATACTTTCTCCTTCAAAGGTCTCCAATCTTCCTTTTATGCACCTAATTCTAGAGTTTTCTCCTGCTCCAATGACTGGAGTACATTCTTCTCAGTAAATAAATAAAACAAAACCCAAACAACACCACAACATAGTATGCATAAGAATAAGACATCAGAGAAAATGGTTCAGTGCTGTACCGCTGACTGACATGGAATGGAAACACTGTACATCAGAAGAGTTAAAAATATAGACTGGAGGGCTGACTCAACCCAACCATGAAACCACAAAGTTGGGTCCTACACCTAGCACTTGCAACAACCAGGAATTGGGTATATATTTTTGTAACAAAGCTTAATAAAGGCAACTAATCTGAAACACTGGCAGAGACTGCCAAAGGATTAAGGTCCTGCATCTTGATGTGCTTACCACACAGAACAGCAGTGAGAACTGCAACATAAAGTCCTTCTGGTTAATGGACATTTAATTTATCCACCACTATCACTCAGCTACCAGATGATCCCAGAGGAATGACCAGGTGCTCTGAGCCCGCAGATGTCCATACTGCAAAACTGCCATCCCTACTGCCAGCACCACTAGGGACCAAGCATGTGCAGGAATAAACTGGTGTCCAACAATGGCAGCTTGATTATCATGCTGACAAAGCCAGTCAGCCAGCACTTGCAGGTGCTTCTCAGTTCTGGTATTTAGCTCTTAGATGTTTTCAGGAAAACAAAATCCATTGGGAAGAAAATTCTGCAAGTGAAACTTGTGTGAGTCAAGTCAGTCTTCCATAGTTTATTTTTTCTATCAGATAAATAAAAAAATCTGTTTACTAGCAAAAACTAATATTCATGTGGAGAAAACACTCAATATTATTAACTAATTGGCATCCCACTCTAAGTTTTCACTCTGGCAAAAAATTGGTTTTGTACTTACTTACCCGTTAATACAATATAGAAAAAGAATTATTTTTACTGAAAGTATACCTATTTGTACATGAATGACTATTCTTTGGCTGCAGAATCCCCTTATTTTCCCTGCTCAAAGGGTAAGACAAACTTTAGACTACACTCTTACTGCTGCATGAGAAACAACCTTGCTTCTGAAGAAGTTGAAAATGGACTTCAGCATAATATTGCATTATTTTCAGTACTTATTTTAAGCAAGATAGGCTTTACAGAACAGACTTTCTTCATTGCCAAAATCACCATACAAACCCAGCAGCATATGCTAGTTTATTAATTCTTTAAAGCATCCTACACCTCTTTAATAAAAGTATATGCATCTCCTAATTGCTATAATTACAATGACTTGAATTCTCCCAACACCAGTTTTTCTGTTTCTCTCATTTACATTGGCAGGGATGACTGAAGATAAAGATTTCAAGCTTCTGGACTTAAATGGTAACAATAAAAAACAATCCAAGTCCTTTAACTTTCTTATATGCTTACCAATTGAATTGTTGACTTTGTCCCCTTTTTTCTTCTTGCTTTTCTTGTTCTTGCCTTTTGGTTGAGGAGAATCTGCAAGTATTAGCTTATTATTTTGCTGCTGCTCACTTGGTGAAGGGGATTCACTTGTGACAGTTGCTTTCTCTTCCTTTACATGGTTCAACTGTTTTTTGTTGTTGCTGTTTAATTTCTTCTCCTCTTTCTTGGGTTCTGTAAGTGTTGGGAGCTCTGCTGCTTTTGCTTTGGATTCTATTTGGTTTCTGGTTTTAGTCTGGATCTCAGCTGCTTTGGGGGATTCAACAGGCTTTTTCACTTGTTCAGTACACTGCTTGTTTATCTGCTTTAGTTTCTGTTTGCTGTTTCCTTCTTTATGTTGATGCATAATATCAAGCAGAAAAGAGAGGGGCTCATGCTGCTTTATGTTCCCTTCTTTCTGATAAAGCAGCTTTGAGTCTCTAGTGTTTACAGGATTGGATAGTTCACAGCCTGTCTCTGAAACCAGCCTCTGTTCTGTATGATTCACATGTCTTGACAGTGAACTGGAGGAGTTTTCTATCTTTTCTGATTGCTCAAGTGTACCATTCTGAATGTCTTCAGGTGTGTCTGGGACAGATTCCTTCACTGCCTGGCAGTTTCGAGTAAGCATGTCCACCTTCTGACAGTCTTTACCTGTTCGTTCTTTCTTCTTTTTCTTTACAGCCCGCAACTGCTGAAGTTCTTGAAGCCGCTGTAATTCTTGTTTCAGCCTCTCTTCTTCCTCTTCCTCGCGCCGCCTCTGCTCTTCAAGCAACTGGTGGTGCTCCCTCTCCCTGGCTTCAGCTTCAAGTCGAGCTTTTTCTTCAAGCTACAAAATAACAATAGGTTTTTACTGGAAGTGACAAATACTTTGGAAATAAGAATTTGAGGAACTATTACAACTTCTCTTGATGAATATTAGGACATTAACATATGAACATACTTAATCCACAAGTCTGTACAGCAAGCAAATAGCTATTTATACAAAAACAGCCCTTTAAAGAACATTAAAATGTTTTCTGTATTTTCTATATTTCTGTAATATATTTAACTGTTGTTAATTCCAGTTGCTGATCTTCTCTCTGCTACCGCTAAGCCTAACTCCATATCAAAGTTTTCTACAACCTCAAAAACTGGCTGAAAAAAAATTCACTCAACTTCATTCTCAACAACTGTGTGTATTACTAAAGGAACTCAAGCTTTGCATCATATTCCATGGATGACCTGTCCTCTTGGTAGGGTATCAGAGTTGCTCTGTTTTAGTGTTCATGATCATTAGGAAAAGCAATCACTAAAAACATTTTACAGTAAAATACTAAGCACATTAAAGTTACATTAAAAGTTGTAAAAAGTAACAGTGATCGTTAAGTTTTCTGTTGTCAGCTCTGTTGTTCATTAGCCACATGAAACAGACACGAGATTGTTTTCTAGTCATTACTGTGAATGCCTAAAACTTTGCTGTGCAGCACTCATCCTGTATCATGAACAAAATGATACAGTCATATACTGAGAATGATCATGTCCATTTATTTTCTTCCACATATAGAAGTGCCTGTAGGGGATTACTTTTCACAGTTACAGAAGTTGGCAAAAAACCCTATGAGAATCACAGAATAGTTAGGGTTTGAAAGGACCTTAAGATCATCTAGTTCCAACCTCACTGCCATGGGCAGGGACACCTCCCACTAAACCATGCCACCCAAGGCTATGTCCAACCTGGCCTTGAACACCGCCAGGGATGGAGCATTCACACCTTCCCTGGGCAACCCATTCCAGTGCCTCACCATCCTTACACTAAAAAATTTCTTCCTCATATCCAATCTAAACTTCCCCTGTTGAAGTTTGAACCCGTTACCCCTTGTCCTATCACTACAGTCCCTCATGAAGAGTCCCTCCCCACAATCCCTACAGGCCCCCTTCAGATATTGGAAGGCTGCTATGAGGTCTCCACGCAGCCTTCTCTTCCCCAGGCTGAACAGACCCAACCTTCTCAGCATATCTTCATACGGGAGGTGCTCCAGTCTCCTGATCATCCTCGTGACCCTCCTCTGGACTTATTTCAACAGTTCCAAGTCTTTTTTATGTTGAGGACACCAGAACTGCACACAATACTCACGAGAGCAGAGTAGAGGGGCAGGATCACCTCCCTCGACCTGCTGGTCATGCTCCTTTTGATGCAGCCCAGGATACGGTTGGCTGTCTGGGCTGCGAGCGCACACTGCCGGCTCATGTTCATTTTTTCATCAACCAACACCCCCAAGTCCTTCTCCGCAGGGCTGCTCTGAATCTCTTCTCTGCCCAACCTGTAGCTGTGCCTGGGATTGCTCCCACCCACGCGTAGGACCTTGCATTTGGCATGGTTAAACTTCATCAGGTTGGCATCAGCCCACCTCACAAGCGTGTCAAGGTCCCTCTCAATGGCATTCCTTCCCTCCAACGTATCAACCAAACCACACAGTTTGGTGTCATAGGCAAACTTGCTGAGGGCGCACTCAATCCCACTGTCCATGTCACTGACAAAGATGCTGAACAAGACTGGTCCCAACACCGATCCCTGAGGGACACCATTCGTTACTGGTCTCCAGCTGGACATTGAGCCATTGAGCACAACTCTTTGCGTGCGGCCATCCAGCCAATTCTTTATCCACCGAGGGGTCCACCTATCAAATTGTCTCTCCAACTTAGAGACAAGGATGTCATGTGAGACAGTGTCAAATGCTTTGCACAAGTCCAGGTAGATGACATCAACTGCTCTGCCCCTGTCCATCAGTTCTGTAGCCCCATCATAAAAGGCCACCAGATTGGTCAGGCAGGATTTCCCCTTAGTGAAGCCATGCTGGCTGTCACCAAGCACCTTTTTTTTTTTTTCATGTGCCTTAGCATGCCTCCCAGGAGAATCCGCTCCAAGACTTTGCCAGGCACAGAGGTGAGACTGATTGGTCTGTAGTTCCCCAACTCATCCATTTTCCCCTTCTTGAAAATGGGGGTTATATTCCCCTTTTTCCAGTCATCGGGAACTTCACCTGACTGCCATGATTTTTCAAATATGATGGACAGTGGCTTAGCAATTTCATTTGCCTGCTCCTTCAGGACCCATGGATGGATTTCATCAGGTCCCATGGACTTGTATACATTCAGGTTCCTAAGATGGTCTCGAACCAGATCCTCTCCTACAGTGGGCCCGGGGTCTTCATTCTCACTGTCCCCGTGTCTGCCTTCCAAGATTTGGGTGGTGTGGTCAGAACATTTTCCGGTGAAGCCTGAGGCAAAGAAGTCATTAAGAACCTCAGCCTTCTCCAAATCCAGGGTACCCAGTTCTCCCGATAGCTTCTGGAGGGGGCCCATGTTGTCCCTAGCCTTTTATTTGCAATGTACCTATAGAATCCCTTCCTGTTATCCTTAACATCCCTAGACAAGTTTAATTCTAAGTGGGCCTTAGCTTTCCTAACCTGGTCCCTAGCTTCCCGGACAACATTCCTGTATTCTTCCCAGGCCACCTGTCCTTGCTTCCACCTTTTATAAGCCTCTTTTTTCCTTCAAATTTTCCTCAGCAGCTCCTTATCCATCTCTTATGCCCATACTGCATTGCAAGAGCAAAATGAATTTTATTTATAAATAACCCACTAAGGCCCTCAGTGCTGAACAGTTCTACAACATGAACATAAAGAATATAACTTGTGAACATCAGAAGTTCCAAAGCCATAGAAGCATTTAAGTACAGAATTAGGGCGAGGAAGAACATGCACAAACAAGAAACATTAACAGTGCAGTGACACAAAGCATGTACCAGAATTCAAAAACATTCAAGCAACCAAATCTCACTGCGCCTTGAACTTTATACCAAAGGCTGATACTTGAACCACAGTAAGAAAAGCCAATTTCCTGCTTGTTCAATTTAAATAAATCAATAAATATTCCCTCTATTAACTGAGCAAATAACTGTTTCCAAAAATAATTTCACTATTACACATGGGAGGATTTGTTTTGAAATCTTTTTGCCCATTTCCATCTGAAAGCGACTTGTACTTTTTTCTTCTCTGCTCACTCTCTGCAGCTTGCCACTTCATTCAGGCTTGGTATAGCCATTCCTGTCAACATGGGGCACAGCAATTAACTTCTTTCAATCACGACAGCAAGGTGCCCAGTGCAATCACTCTAAAACCAACAAATCTTGACTTTTCCTCTCTCATATAAGCACTGATCTTATGTTGCCTGGCTTTCTACAGAGATACTTTATCAGTCAGGTGAAGTTCCCAAAGACTGGAAAAAGGGAAATATAACACCCATTCTCAAGAAGGGGAAAAAGGAAGACCTGGGAAACTACAGACCAGTCAGTCTCACCCCTGTGACTGGCAGGATCATGGAGCAGATTCTCCTGGAAAACATGCTAGGACACATGAAAAACAATGATGTGGTTGGTGACAGCCAACATGGCTTCACTAAGGGCAAATCATGCCTAATCAGTTTGGTGGCCTTCTATGATAAGGCCACGGAAATGATGGATAGGGGCAAAGCAGTTGATGTAGTCTACCTGGACTTGTGCAAAGCGTTCAACTCTGTCCCGCACAACATCCTTGTCTCTAAACTAGAGAGACATAAATTTGATGGATGGGCCACCCGGTAAATAAAGAATTGGCTGGATGGCCGCACGCAGAGAGTTGCAGTCAACAACTCTACGTCCAACTGGAGACAGGTAATGAGTGACATCCCTTAGGGGCCACCTCGTTTGGCAACAGACAGTAGGATTGAGTGTGCCCTCAGCAAGCTGATGACACCAAGTTGTGTGGTTTGGTTGATACACTGGGGGAAAGGGATGTCATCCCAGAGGGACCCTGACTTGCATTAGGGGTGGGTCTATGCTAACCTCATGAAGTTCAACAAAGCAAAGTGCAAGGTTCTACACTTGGGTAGGGGCAATCCCAGGCACAACTAGAGGATAGGGAGAGAAGAGGTTCAGAGCAGCCCTGCGGAGAAGGACTTGGGGGTGTTGGTCGATGAGAAACTGAACATGAGCCGGCGGTGTGTGCTCGCAGCCCAGAAAGCCAACCGTATCCTGGGCTGCATCAAAAGGAGCATGACCAGCAGGTCAAAGGAGGTGATCCTGCCCCTCTGCTCTGCTCTCATGAGACCTCACTTGGAGGTATTGTGTGTAGTTCTGGTGTCCTCACCGTAAAAAGGACATGGAACTGTTGGAACAAGTCCAGAGGAGGTCACGAGAATGATCAGGGGACTGGAACACCTCCCGTGTGAAGACAAGCTGAGAAAGTTGGGGCTGTTCATCCTGGAGAAAAGAAGGTTGTATGGAGATCTCATAGCAGCCTTCCAGTATCTGAAGGTGGCCTACAAGGATGCTGGAGAGGGACTCTTCATTAGGGACTGCAGTGATAGGACAAGAGGAAATGGGTTTAAAGATAAATAGGGGAAGTTCAGATTAGCTGTAAGAAAGAAGTTCTTTACTGTAAGGGTGGCGAAGCACTGGAACAGGCTGCCCAGAAAAGTGGTTAATATTCCATCCCTGGCAGTGTTCAAGGCCAGGCTGGCATGGCAGGGGGGTTGGAACTAGATGATCTTAAGGTCCTTTCCAACCCTAACCATGCTATGATTCCATGATTCTGTAACTACTTTCCCAGTACAGAAACACTAGCTTTTTAACTCCCCCCACTTTTAAATGTTAATTCTACAAACCAATTAAATTCTAACATTTACGACTATTCTTTAGGAATATATAGTTAGGAAATTCTTAACACTTAAGAATAGCTTTCTAAACTGCATTCATGTTGGATGCACAAAATTCCAACATAAAGCTGACTTGAAACAAAACACATGACAATGGTACTGTGAAGAATCCTACCAGTCTACTACATAACTTCTTAGTAGCATCAGAACATCAAAGCTAGCTGTGTAGATAGAAACAAGCAGTGTACCAAAACCACACAGAAAACAAACATACCACTAATATGAACTCAGTGCACACTGGTATACTTACAGAGTGCACAGTATCAAAAATATGAGGTCTAGGATGAACATACTTTCATGTCTTACCTTTCTTTGCTTATGTCTGGCTCGCTTGGCTGCCCGAGAACTGCTTACTGGTTTGGTTTCAGAGCTGTTTATAAACTGTAGCAAGTCTTCCACCTTTCGATGGTCAACAACACTTTCCCTTTCAGAGATCTGATCTGGTTTCTTCGGCTGTTCCTCTTTCCTTTTAGTTAGACGTAAACGAAGCTTTTCTCGCATCTCTGCATAATTTCTACTGGTTGGTGCAGCTGGAGGCTGAGGGACATAAGACAAAACTTTAGTGACTAAATGTAAAATTTCACTGATCTAATAATTTTTAGATTTTTTTATAGACCTTTAAATAGCTTGGAAGCTCCAAAACTGAATATCAAACTCCTTATTGTTTGCTTGTGTACCTAGAAGTGCCTTTAGCAGGCAACAGACCTGTCAGATTTGGTGCTACCTTGTGAACTGTATTCTCTAACCGAAAGAACTGATCCTGCAGACAAATGCACAAATAGGAAGACAGAAATATAACTTTAAAAGGTGATGAGTATATCACATTAAAATTCTGAAAGGAGTAGACATGTGCTGCTGCTGTTCCCATTTTCTATGAAGTCTGTTTCAGAGTTTGGGCTACATGGCCCTCTGAGCTGTAACTGTGTAGGCTTGCCTACCCTGCACTGAAGTGTGCCAGCACACCCTACCCTTCCAGCAGTCACACATCAATAACTTGTTAACACTGCTGCAAGTTGAATCCTTGCATCATGTTTCATATCTGTATTCCCGTCCACTGCTCCTCCCTCTCAACTCCTCATTCCTCCTAGCCTCCTGCACCAGATCTGATGCCCATCTGTTTGGAGCTACACCATTACAACTCATTAAACCAGCACAACAAAGCCTATTAACTTAAAAATCCTGTAGCATTCTGCCACTTCAGCAGAATGAGTAACAACATGCAATCAGACGACTATCAAACACAGATCAATAATGGACATGATGGGAACATACAATAAGAAACAGGATGTGCTTCTTGACCCTTTCAGCCACAGAACAAGGACTTTGAATTCACTTCAAGCCCTAAGCTTAAACTGCATCTGATCAAATACATGACAAATAAACTGAGCGTTTACTTCAAATAGGAAAAAAGTGCCAGAGACTCAAATTCTACTAGTTAACTTGTTATAAAAACAGACTATATGGAGATTTACAAATTAAGCCAGCAGGAAAATGAAATTTTAAGTTAAGAAAAAATTTAATGTGGCAACTTAATTTTAGCATTTTGTTTGTGCAAATTAAAAGATATAAGAATTCACTATACATATTACTGGTATGAAGCTAACTTAAGTATGTTTCAAATGAAGTGTTTTAAGTTTCAAAATACAGAACATAAGGGAAAACATTTTACATAACCTGAATGCTTTAGAACATTATAATTTTTTAAAAACACCCTTTAAATACAAGTCAGTGCCTATCAAAATACACCACTAAATAAAATTATTTGTAATACTGAAAACAGGGAAAAATGCAGTTTGGGTTTTCCTTTGATAAAAGCATAATTTAAATTTACACTGCCTAAGTTCTAGGTAAGAGGACTTTGTTTTTCCCTTTTGTTTTTCCTTTCTTTTTTCTAAATCATGTAAGTGAACTAGTGAATACTTTGAGAATTGCTATTTTTACAGATGGGAGAAAGGCTCATATTACCACAAACACTAAAAAAAGTATCCTATATTAAGTGTACTTTTATCCAAACTCACTGTATTATTTATAATTACACTACTACGTATGAGTGTATGAATGGCTCAATGCTCCTGTTTGCAGTTTCAGTCAAACATGGTATCTATTATTCAAGTCAGCTGCTTACTAAATATTTTAGTCATTTTTATTGCTCTTGAATTGATTTCAACTGGAAAATTTGTTTCAATTCTGCATTTCAAAGAGGAAAATTACATTCTAACCATGCTTCTTTTACAACTTTTCTTGAGTCAGCTCCAATGCCACCTCCTTAGTTGCAGTCTGAGAAATCACACACATTCAATGAAGAGTTAGAGACAAAAAAACCCAAATAAATTAAAATCCAGCAACTTACTCCTCCATGGCCGAAGAACTCACAGTAACAGCAGTCACAGTATTTTCCTTCCTTCTGATTTGTGGATGTTGAGGTACTGGAGCTATGCTCTGAACAGCTGTCTTCATCTTGGCTCTCCTCTCCATCATACTGTTGATGATCATAGGTGTTACTGTTCTCACAGCGATGGCCCTCACAATCAGGATCACTATGTTAAATGAAGAAAAAGATTATAAAAACTCTAGACTACAATAAATAAGGTATTTGAAAAATAAACAACCAAAAAAACCCACAAAACCAACCCATATAAAGTTGTATGCGCATCTACCAGGAACAATGAGTCTCAAACTTGGCTATCCTGCCACCAGTGCATCAAATCCTAAAACCTTCATCCAGTCAATTGCAAATGGAGATGCTAAAAACAAAGCAGCAAGGAAAGATGATACATGGGGAAATGATTTATAATAATTCATTTAATGACTCACTGAATGAGCAGCCTTAAGTATGAATTTTGGAACTGTTCTTCCTGCCTTTAAAAAGGTAAAATAGTTTGAGAAGTAGTGATTCTAGCTTTTTTAAATGGAATAGTTTTGAAACTGCTGACTATTTCATCACTTGTGTACCAAAGAGAGCTGTGCAGTTGCAAAGCACTCAACTAATTTCTGAAATCCTCTGGGCTTAGGTAGATTTTTGAGCTCTTAAATAAAAAGTTTAAGGTCAGCTAAACCCAAACTGTTTCCATTACCCTGTTTGCACCTTTATTTTCAAGGGAAAATGCTAGCATATCTCTTCAATAAGCAAGTACATAGAACATCCTTCCAGACTACAACCAGTGTGTAAATGGTGGGTCTCATAGCTAAGAAGTCTTCAGTGTAGTAAGGAAAATGTGTTGCAGGTTTCAAGACCATATATGACCTTTTTATAATCTGAGCTAGATCTCTCTACATAGACTCTTCCAATTTTCATAGCTTTTTATTAAAGCTTGCCATGTAATACCAAAATGACAGAAAACAGATACATCATACAACAGGTTTGTGTCTCAAGAGCAGCAATCGCTACTAGCAATGAAAGTAAGAAAGAATAGAGCTTGACTTAATTATCCCATGTCACATTTCTGAGAGTGAGCAAACATTTGTTTTTAAGCCTCTGAACTGGGTAAATAGATTCTGCAATGGAAATCATATTTGTAAAGTCTAACACCAAGTCACATACAAAGCAACTAAACTTGGTCTCATTTGCTGAGCACACAGACAACTCTTCTTTCACGCTACAACCAGTGGCAAAGGAGAAGAGGTATCTGTATTTTAAATTCCTCTTCTATTGTAAAAAAAGAACAAGAAACTTACCTGCAGACACTTGGAGGGGCACTTACAGAGCTGTCTGTGGTTGAAGTAGGAGGTGCAACTGTAGTAGGACAAAGACCTGAATGAGGATCCACAAATCCAGGGGCTGTTGCAGCAGTTTTGGGAAAAGAAGGAGCAGCAAGATTTGGAAGATGTGGTGTAGAGGCTGGAGACAGCGCAGCAGGAGACAGGGAAGGAAGGGATGCTAAACTGGTAGGACTATTCCGGGGTGCAACTGGTGCAGAATGTCTATGGTCCTCTTTATTAATATTGTGGAACACTTCACCTAAATTGGGGAAAAAAATGCTTACAATTAAAAATAATTAAAAGTCTCCATTAACTATCCAAACAATCATGCAGACTGCTGTATGTTCTTAGCTTCTCTCAAAATCAGCAGATTTCAACACCTTTCTATTGCCGGTTACATATGCTGACATCAAGGCCTTTTGCAAAGTTCTTTGATCCAGGAGTACAGAGACTAACTCAAGAGTGAGAACAGCAATTAACAAAAATCATCAAGATACATGATATTACTAAAACAAACACACATAAATCTTTACAAATAGCTAAATGTACTTGAGTCAGTTACTGAGCTGTGCATGAAATCCTTACCTATGGATGAAGGTCTCTTGGATGATACTTTGAACTGGTTGCTGCTAGACTGCACTGTAGTTGCTGTGCAGGAGACAGAAGAAGTGGCAGAAGAGGTTGCCATGACAACTTTATTAGCTTCCATAAAGGCATCCTGGAAATTGTACAGACATTTCTTCTTTGCAGCACTTTTTTTCTCTTTGCTGTCAGTAACTGCTGTGGCTTCATTGCTAGATGTAGTAGGAAGTGCTTCGGGTCTTATTTCCGAGAGTGCTGGTGCTAAAATATCACTCCCTTCAATTGAAACACACATAGTAATTAGGAATCACAGAATTATAGAATTGGCATTTAGACTTAAAAATTCAATAACTTAGATGCAGATCAGAAAGGATCTACTGTTAATGCTGGCCTGGCAAGATCAGTGAAGTGATATCTGAAGGGGGCCTATAGGGATGGTGGGGAGGGACTCTCCATGAGGAACTGTAGTGAGAGGAGAAGGGGTAACAGGTTCAAACTTCAACAGGGGAAGTTTAGATTGGATATGAGGAAGAAATTCTTTACTGTAAGGGTGGTGAGGCACTGGAATGGGTTGCCCAGGGAAGCTGTGAATGCTCCATTGCTGGCAGTGTTCAAGGACAGGCTGGACAGAGCCTTGGGTGGCATGGTTTAGTGGGAAGTGTCCCTGCCCATGGCAGGGGGGTTGGAACTGGATGAGCTTAAGGTCCTTTCCAACCCTAACTATTCTATGATCCTATAGACCTTTCCCCCTCCCTACCCCCAAGTAATACAGCTGTAACAAAAAGTGCTACAAAGTCTCAGAAAAGAAGTCACAAACCTTAAAGTTAAAATTGTAACACCGCTACTAAATGTGTGTTAAGAAGTAGCAAAGATGCTACAGGTACCTTTATCCATTTAGAATTTTAAAATTGGACACCACTTTACATGTCAGTATATAAACTTCAATATCTGAAGTCCAAGTTAGCAATTACTATTACAAGCAGGAATGACATATCCTTCTACCAATGTATATGACATAAATCCTATCCTCCCTTATTTGAAATTCCAGCTAACTACAGTAACATCTTTGTGACAGACCTTCCACACAAGCTTACCACTAACCATCTGTTGGAACAGCTCCCCATAACCACACATTTGTAAATGGATGATCTATCCTACTGGGTAAGTTTTCTGGATGTTTTTAATGACATTCATTTTAAAATATCACTGTGGTAGCCTGACACAAGTTAGCAGCAGATCAGTCAGAGAAAAGCCAACACACAAACCCAAACTTCCTTTTTCATACAAGTAAAAAAAAAATAAAGGCATTTTAGTATTTCATATGATGGAAATGAAAAAAAATATATATAGGGTTGTGTGTATGTGTAAGTACAAATATATATATGTACAGGTGTGCAAATATATATATTATTTTTCCTCTATTCTCTTTCAATTTACCCATTAGTATTTCCAATAGTTCCTGGTTTAAGTTAATCTTTTGCTTGATTTATGTCTTTTTGAATGACAATGCAGTTAGCCCTGCTATGATGAGCAGGAAGATGGAGTACTGTGTTACCAATGCTCTTGTGACACTGTAGAAAAAGAGCAGGTCTTTGTGGCAGAATACCAAGTTAAGTTTCCCCTTAATTCCCATTTCTCTGCAATCCTAAACTTCTGAAAACAAAAATACCTCTACAATGACCACAGGTGAAAGAGAATGTGCTATTCTTTTGCTTTTAGCATCCTGTCCCCAGTATGTGAGAATAGATTTTTCAATTTTCTCTTCCCATTGGAAGAGAAATTACAGCACATCTCTGCCAGAATCCTGTCTTATAAACCCATGATGATGAAACCTACCATTCCTGGAAAAAAGTGCCTCACTCCATTTCAAAGCATAACATTTTTAATTAGTCAGTACAAAGTAGCAACAAAACCTCACCAGGAATTGTATCAGGCAAAAATGTAGCAGGATTCCAGTTCTTGTCATTCATCATCTCTGATCCCCAAAGACTTATAAATTTAGAGCTATTCCAATCTGGAGTGCTCCCAAAACAGCTTGGATAAATATGATCTTGGAGAGATGCGTTGAATACTTGATGCTTGTTTGTATGATTCTGAACTGGAGCTGGCGGTAATGCCTACGAAAATAAAGAGTATTTTCCTCATTAACATTCTGTTTGCTTACACAGTCACCCCAACAGCAATATTCAAATAAGTGTTCCAATTGTGAAGGCCATCATAAAAGGTGTAATAAACAATATTTCCCAGAACGATAAAATACTGGTTTGTTGATTTTTAATGCAGATAATACATTACACACATTGTATGTGCATGTATATATTTGACAATCACAAACACTGCTTTTTGACTCAGCTAACTGATGAATACAAAAAAGTGATCTTCAAAAATACTTGGGTTAATACGCATTGGTAGGCCCTCATTTTTAATTAAAACCAGTATCTGTATGAACATAGAACTTGTTAGGTATAATTACCTTTCAAAGCCCAAGCTACCAAAAGCAATCCTCTGTGACATGATAATCATTACCACGTAAGGCAACTGTGGTAAAGGGATTACAGACACTTCAGGATTGAAAACAAGGGCAGTAGAAAAAGAAATAAAACACTTATTATTTGAAAACATAATTTTAAGGTTGATTATATTTTTCTTTTTTTGTCTTTTTTCATCTCCAGGTATTAACAAGTTCCTGACTTCAAACTTAACAGGCAAGGAATATACCTTTATTTTTTTAAGAATTGAGGAAAAAAAGGGAACACTCTTGTTTTATAGGGGCAAGTTGTTCAGGCTCATCCCATTTCTTCTGGCTGAAACTGTTTATTCATATTCTAAAATGTAACTTTCTCCCAAAGACCTTGTGCAATGCAAGCATTATATTCAATTACTGTCAACTTCAAAAGAAGCCAAGGAAAAGCAAGTTTGCTCTACTTTTCATTATATTTGATTTAATGAAAAAATTATACAGCAGTAGATACAGGCATTAAAATTATCAGCTGAGTCAATGACATTTCAGACATGAAAGTCTAAACACTCATGGCCAAGCAAACTTCTTACATATTCAGTCTCCTTTCTCTACACAGAAGGATTTTCATTATCTGACTAATGGTAAAGATGGGAGGGGCTGGAATACCCTGCATTAAAGAAAATGGGTACATTTGGCTACAACAAAACACTTCACAGGGCAGAGCAGCCTATCCATGATGAGCCAAGCCTGAGCCAACAGGGCTAATTAGCTCACTCACATCTCTGCTGAATTCAGCTGGCTCTTCAAAGGCAAAACCTTCCTAAAGATTCAGCATCCACATATGTCTTTCCAGCTCCAGCACAACATAAACACATGGAGCCCAGCTAGTTTAGGTGTTGTGCCAGAGCTAATAGACCTGGCCTGCATTACAAAGCCACTCAGTGCTAGCAGGCTGCTACTCTGCATGGGGCTTCTGGTGCAGCCATGACAGCGCGCTGCAGGTGTTCTGCTACACAAAGGTCTCCTGGAAGGAAAGACAGCCAAGGTCAGGGGTGGGAGCTTGAGTAGATGGATCGAAGCTTGAACAGACAGCTTAAGGGATGTAAAAAGAGGTCTGGAAGGATGGCAGAAAGTGGGGTACAACAATTAGGGGTTTCAGAAGAACGGTAGTGGGCTGTTGAGAAATGGCAGGTTGGTACACTGCAGTACAGAACGGGTGCACTGCAAAAGAGATAAAGAAGGGACACTGATAAGACAAGAAAAAACAAAGCGCATGTTCAGAAGGACTGTAAGAGTTATGTAATGGTCATCTTAGTGAACTAATCCACTCTCCTTACAACCACAAGATCACTGGACCGGACGAGAGGGAGACGACAGGAATATGTACCTAATGACAAAGGCTTTGCCCCTTTCAGCAGCATCCACAGTTCAACCAATTTAAATAGTATGTGAAACAACAGTAATTCCTGCTTTTGACTGATACTTCTGAAAAGCTGTCACCTGGTCCCCACATCTATCTTATTACTTACAAGTTTTGGGCGAAAAGAATTTCACAGAACCTGCAAAAAAAGCAAGTACTCTCAAAGCACAAAACCCCCTTAGAAATAGAATTCCGCGCTTCAATTTGAAAAAGAAATCACATTTTGAACTAGAAACCTCAGAATATTATTGTCAAAGTGGAATATTAAATTTTGACCTTCAATATATATGAAATGAAGATTTGATTAGTTGTATTGCACAGTGAAGTCTCATCGCTGTTTCCACCACCATTCAAGACTCCTTTGACTCCACATGCTTTCTAATCACAGTAAGGAAATTACCAGTCTGCTACTGATACCCTTTGCCCTGCTGTATGAACCTCCCAGCAGTTCTGAATGAGTCCTACTCCCTACCCCTCACTATTCCCTTCAAAAGGGCTACTAAAAACAGACCACAATTCTAAGCAACTTCCATGGTTTCACTGACACACAGTCACACAGGTTTATAAGGTGTACAGCATTATTCCTGGGATGAGGATGATCTCCTTCATCAGGCTTACCTTATTGTGTGTAAAGGGAGAAGCTGTATACAAGGTGGGATGGATAAGCGGACGAGGCAAATGAGGAATTGTATGCAATGGTATATGACCGTGGATGTGAGGATAAAGATGAAGTGCAGGATGTGCAGGTTTTTCAGGATTCATAAACTGGTGGCCAGCAGGCAGGCGTCCAGTTGCAAGTGCAGAGGCTGTTAGACCTGAGGCTTCTTGTTTGCAAACGTGACATTCACAAGCATTTGGACCTTGGTCAGCCTAAGCGAAAAAAAAAAAAAAAGAGCATTTTTTTTTTCAATCTACTCAAGAGACAGCAAGATCAGTGATTTGTCCCATCCTTTTTTCTCAGCAATCATTTTGCATACAGCAATTAATATTTTCAGAGCATCCACAGAATCCTTTCATCTCCTACCAATGGAAGAACCTTGTATAAGCACTGGTGGAGGATCTTTATCTTAGTTAAGCAAAGAATGTCCTACAAATTGACAGTATTTCATCCTATACAGACATTAAATGTCCACTATCAGTGACAACAAGCAAAACACTGTTACAGATAATCGAGAACAGACGGGAATAGGAACTTTGACAGCATTTGATCATTATTGTGCAATCAATTACCCCACTGTAACAAAAATAAGCAGATGATTATTTTCCACAATTTTCTAAGCAAATGGAAAAACAGTATGTGTAGAAACTAGTAACAAAGGTTAATTAGCTGATAAAGCTGGAAGTAGTCCTAAGCTGCCTTAGGCAGAGCACTGCCAGCATGTCAAGGGAAGTAATCTTTCCACTCCGCTCAGCACTAGTGAGACACTTCTGGAGTGCTGGCTCCAGTTCTAGGCTTTCCAGTCCAAGAGAGAGACATTGACATACTGCAGTAAGTGCAGTGAGGGACCACAAAGATGATCTGGGCCTTGGAGCACCTGTCATACAAGGAAAGGCTGAGAGAGCTAGGACTGTTCAGCCTCAACTCAGAAGATTCAGGGGGATCTTACCAGAGTGCATCAGGTAAAAGGAGAGGAAAGAAGACAGAGCCAGACTCCTCTCAGTGGTATCCCATGAAAGGACTAGAGGAAATGGGTACAGAGTGAAATATAGGAAATTCCACTGGAGCTTAAAGTGTTTATTTATGAAAGTGGTTGAACATTGGAATGCATTACCTGCAGCAGTTCTGGAGGAGCCTCCATCCTAGGTGATACTAAAAACCCAACTCAAAACTGCTGACCAACCTTCTCTAGATGACCTTGCTTTGAGCAGGTGGGCTGAAATAGACCAGCTGCAGATGTCCCTTCCAAACTTAACCCTTCTGTGATTGGGTGAAGCAGACATTTCTAACAAAAAATTTCATAATAGCATCAACCATGAGAAATACAGACCTGGCTGGATGGCCGCACGCAAAGAGTTGTGCTCAATGGCTCAATGTCCAGCTGGAGACCAGTAACGAGTGGTGTCCCTCAGGGATTGGTGTTGGGACCAGTCTTGTTCAACATCTTTGTTGGTGACATGGACAGTGGGATTGAGTGCGCCCTCAGCATGTTCACTGATGACACCAAGCTGTGTGGTTCGGTTGATACGTTGGAGGGAAGGACTGGCATCCAGAGGGGCCTTGACACACTTGTGAGGTGGGCTGATGCCAACCTGATGAAGTTTAACCATGCCAAGTGCAAGGTCCTACACCTGGGTCCGAGCAATCCCAGACACACATACAGGTTGGGCAGAGAAGAGATTCAGAGCAGCCCTGTGGAGAAGGACTTGGGGGTGTTGGTCGATGAGAAACTGAACATGAGCCGGCAGTGTGTGCCCTCAGCCCAGAAAGCCAACCGTATCCTGGGCTGCATCAAAAGGAGCGTGACCAGCAGGTCAAGGGAGGTGATCCTGCCCCTCTATTCTGCTCTTGTGAGACCACACTTGGAGTATTGTGTGCAGTTCTGGTGTCCTCAACATAAAAAGGACATGGAACTGTTGGGACAAGTCCAGAGGAGGGCCACGAGGATGATCAGGAGACTGGAGCACCTCCCGTATGAAGATAGGCTGAGAAAGTTGGGGCTGTTCAGCCTGGAGAAGAGAAGGCTGCGTGGAGACCTCATAGCAGCCTTCCAGTATCTGAAGGGGGCCTATAGGGATGCTGGGGAGGGACTCTCCATGAGAGACTGTAGTGATAGGACAAGGGGTAATGGGTTCAAACTTAAACAGGGGAAGTTTAGATTGGATATAAGGAAGAAGTTCTTTACTGTGAGGGTGGCGAAGCACTGGAATGGGTTGCCCAGGGAAGCTGTGAATGCTCCATCCCTGGTGGTGTTCAAGGCAAGGCTGCACAGAGCCTTGGGTGGCATGGTTTAGTGGGAGGTGTCCCTGCCCATGGCAGTGGGGTTTGAACTAGATGATCTTAAGGTCCTTTCCAACCCTAACTATTCTATGATTCTATAATAATAGGCTACTAGCAAATGAAAAGAGAAAAGAGATGTCAAATAGTATGGCGAGATTGAAAATTCAATTCTGACAAACCTTTGGGTACCTTCCATGAAAAGGAATCCAAAGAGAAATAAAATATGGACTAAATGAGCAACCTCAAGAGATAACACCAAAAAATTTCAAAAGCAATGATTTGTACGAGTGAAATCAATCACTTGAATGCAGCATTACAGGATATTCAGCTCTGATTAGAAAATCAGACTAAAAAAAGAACATCATTAAGACTTCCTCAGAATAATTAGAAGAAAATTCTTTTTCTCAAAGAAAACACAGAAAGGTTAAATCTGCCTATCTTGCATCTTAGTTTGCTTCCCTATGGCAAGTAGACTTACATAATTCTTGTATGATTTTCCACAACAAATGCTGAATCTGTTTACCAGTTTCAAACTAGTTTGACAGAGGTCTCAGCCCATGTAAGTATTATGCCATTGGTCAGCCATCCACAGAAAAAGATCTCAACATACTCACTGAAAGTAGCTTAATACGCTTAACAAATGAGAAAATGCTTCTAGTGGAAGGCCTTACAAACATCCAAATCACATGGGAACATGTAATGGCAGCTTCCACCTGACTGTTGTCTAAGCTCTCAAAGGTACCTTCTCTGATGTGGATTCTTTTGTACAGTAAGCAATAAAAGTGACGGGCATGTTCCCTCTTAAAGCAGCAAGCCTGTGTTGTAGCTGGAGGGTAACTCAGATTAAAATGTACTATCATTCAAGCACTCACATTAAAAAATTAATTTACTAGAAGGGTTGCTTTTAGATTACTATACCTGCTGACTGGGATAAGAAGGTGGTGGACTATCCATTTTTGCTTCATCTTTCCTTAATGTCCTTTTTCCTAGAGACATTTCCTCCTTTTGAGTCCCTGGTGGTTCACCACTGCTCTCCCCATCTGCTTCTTCATCATCTGCTTCTGAGGAGCTGCTGCTAGTACTGCTCACCTGCGGAGACTGGACAACATTAACTCATTAACACACAGGTGGGGGACTGGCCTTTCTCCATCGAGCACATCCAACTGCTAGAAGAAGATACAACATCGTAAGTGCTGTACCTCATCTTTCAGTGCCATGTTTTCACCTCCGCCATTTAGCTCACTGTGGATTCCATTCATGTTGGCTACAACCTCTGCATCATCGTAATTATTCAGTGGGTAGATATCAGCAAATTTTGCTGATAATGGTGCAACATCTTCATCATCGCTACCACTGCGGGGAAAAGAGGCTTAAATAAATCACAGTGCACAGAGACCTCAGTTATTATGAATGCAAGCAGAACACCAAAATGAAATAAAGTTGTAGGAATGTTCCCATTAGGAGTCAAAGGATTGTCTTCCGACTTGTTTCACTGAACTTACTTTTTCAAGCAAGAAGATAAAGAAACCTGCCATATCATCCAACTGAATATAACAGTTGCATGCCTGAACCTGGACTGAAAATAAGCTTCTCTGCTATTTCTATGCAAAATATTTTTCCAACACTGTTTTCTAACCAAGAATCTATGTAACTAATGAAGGTTATGTATGATCTTAAATTTGACTAAAAAAACCAAAACCAAAGCCTTATGCTAATGTCTCCTTTTACAGAAAGCGTCAAGTGGGAAAAAAAAAAAAAAAAAAAATCAAAAGTTTTTCCATACATCAAATGTCAAACCAATATCATTAAGTAGGGAACATTGAACACATCACAGCAACTCTTAACTTTCTCAACAGCAATTAGCTCCTAGACAGCCCCAAAACTACGTGGTTTTCAGAATCTGCTCTAAAAAGCTTAATGGAAATTTTTTCCATATAGACAGCTAGTAAAACAACATGCATGTTTAATTACCCGCTCCAGGGAGGTGTTGCAAAGATTAGTTACTTCATGTTTCTACAGCAATCCAGAGTTCTTAGAAGAGCTCTTAAACTGTGCACTTTATCTTTTTGCATTCCATGAGATACAGCGCCAAAATTTAATTACATGATGGCACCAACAGGCATATTTCAAATGTGCAATGAGGAAATAAAACACAGTAGATATTATGAGACATAAAATGGCCTTTCCCCAAGGAGCAGTGGTATTTCCCTAAAAATAGGCTTCTTACAGTAAATAAGACTTGGATTCAACTGAACTAGCATCTGAAGAGACAAACTGAACTATTTTGGACAGCTCAGCACCAAAACTAACAAGAGTTTACAGAAATTGCAAACCATACATTTAAGAATATGTAGCTAAACATACCACCACGTAATCTGCTTTCAAGTGGTCCTCAAATTGGTTCAGAAACTAAGGCCCTATTATGGAAGATTAAACCACTGATGGTAGATACAGTGGTAAATGTTTAAAGGAAATGGAACTCAGTGAAGTGATATTAATCAGAAATATCCCACATCTGCACTGTCATTGTTCATCACACCATATTAACACAGAGAGCTAATGCCAATTTCCTTTAACTGTAGTGATAACAGCTCCTTTAGAATATCACATGATAGAGGAGACTGCTGGTTAGCTGTACCCTAACCATATACAGAAGAAAGCCTATCAAGCACTTTTAACTCTTCAGAATTATGAAAGGGGCAGAAGACTAATGACTCAAATCTGATGGTCACTGTGATACAAACAGAAGAAAGAGGGAGACAGAAACTTCTGATAGGGACAATAATTTCTGATGTGAGACTTGAGTTAACACAACTTCAGTAATCCTAATAAAAGCTTTCTTGGAATTAAAATGATTCATATTTAATTACCAACCCTCAAAAATACATCACCAGTCCCCTTCACCATCTAAGAAAATGTGACATTTTAAAACGAAGCTCTGAAGCAGATCAATATCTGATGTCCTTGCAATTGCAAAGTAGGAAAGTACATACGACGCACACTTCAAGCAACACTTAAGTCAATATCTTCAGAAACTTTCAAGAAGTTTATAGGATTTTTTTACTTTATTTTTGCACAACAATCAGCACTGGAGTTGTGGCCTGCTGAATATAGGACCATCATTACATGATTCTGAGGCAAAACTAGCATTACATAAGGCTTAGTCAGCCAATGCAACTTGCCTGCTTAAGTTCATTCCACCACAAAATTTACAACAGAAAAAAACACTTACAAAGTTGGTGCAGAACCATTATCTGCAAGGATCAGTCTGGGATGTTGCTGAATTGTAATAGGCGAGCTGGAACCTGATCCTGAACTTGCTGAAGACATACTGGGTGGGCGGATCTCAGAGAGATAGTCCGGAGCAGAATCAATTTGTAGTGGTAACTGGTTAATGTGGATATCATCCGTTATAGGAGAATCCATGATGCCACACGTTAAAATGTGTGAAAGACTGCAGTCATCACAAGTACATCTGTTCAAGAATTAAGATTACAGATTTTTATGACCTTGTTTAAGTATCATTCATTTAAAACAATCATGCTCTTTGTTCCAATAATGTATTTCCTTTTTACCTGAACAAGAAATTAATGATTTATTATGATTTCATATTAAAAACATCAGCTCACCTTCTTCTATAATTACAGTTCGGACAGTCAGGCATGCTCAAACGTGATGACAGCATGTGTCTCATTGTGTCTGTGAAGTTGTTCTCCCCAGCTAGTGCTTTCTTGTTATTAAGCTGAAGTAAATTATAAAGGCAGTGTTTTAGTAGGGCAAGACTCTCCATTAACAATTCCATGGCACATCACGATTAACACATTACATAATCAAAAAGGGTTCTTTGGGCAAAATATTTTGAAAGCGGAATATTTCAGAATAATTTCATGAAGGTGGTGTTTTGATCATGAGTGAAAAAAGGAAGAAGTTCAAAGATAGAAACAACAAACATATGGCACTGAAACTCTTCAAAGAAAGTATGCTTCTACTATGAACTACTGAAGTGGCTAAGTCCCTCTCCTTGACTAATTTGTACGTGCATACTGCACGGTACTTCCACTGATGCACTCTCAACAGTTCTTGTCTTGTTTCACGGTAAGGACAAAAGGACACTGCTGACAAATGGAGAATGCAAATGCACCCTTAGCTTGCAAAAAAGAATTAGGACTAATTCTGTAGACACAATGGATAGATGCAAAGAACGAAGTAGCTGGCCAAAACAGGACTTGACTGCATTAGTGAAAAAATATAATCCAAACATCCACCTGGTGGAGGCCTAATCCTAAAAGCACCTAATTTCATTAGATACCTACAAACCTTAGGTTAAACAAGGATGTGCCTAAGCTTCCACTTCTATAGATGCACAGACCTGATCCTTACCTAAGAAGCCATGGGCTTACAGTTCACTTAAGGCCAATTAGGATCAAGGAAAAAGAGGATTCTTCTTCAAGTCCTCTGAGGAGCCCTGTGCACCAGATATTCTAAAGACATGGTTAACACAGGCTTACGTTCCTTATTTGAAAAAGTATATACTGATGACTGCTTTGAGACATTGCCAATTTAAGCTTAAGCTTAAGTTTATTAAAATGTACTTTCTCTTTCCCTGGCTCACAACTAGCATTTCTTTCTGTCAGTGGTACAGGCATGGAGAGATTCCCCATTCTGACTTGACTCTGGCAGAGTCACACTTTACTCTTATGGAAAGGATAATACATACTTGAGCACTTCTAGGCTACAGAAGAGAGTTCTGAGTCTTAAACAGCAGATATAACATTAGAAAAAGGCCGGAACTCCTACCAGTCCCTCTCTGGCTACAGCTTAAAAGAGGCAGATAGCTCTGCTCAGCCTTTTCCCCCCAAAAAAGGATGTAGGAGCCACCTGAAGAGCAGTAACAGATATAATCATCTGCCCTGCTACCGTGACTCACACTCCCCAGCTTTGCACACACAAGGATATTTGTCACTCTTGAACACAATATTCTCTATCATGTACGTCAAGGCAGCTCCATGCTGGATGTATTGGCTGTTTTGGATAGCACTCTAAGGCATCAAAAATTCCTCTCTTACTGTATAAAGAATTTTAATACCTGGTATTCCATCCTAAGACTGTGGTGCATATATTTTTTTCATTTACCTAATTAATAACAAGATCTACCTCCTTACAGAATATAACAAATTGCTTCATAAAGCTATGTTAGTTAGCCAAAGTCCAGTAGGTTATATCACTAGCAATTGAGATTATGTGCAATGACATACTCTTCTTGGATCTTGCTTTTATGTATTATAACTGACCAAATTTCACGCCTGGCATAGCTGCAGAACAAGATCACACAGAACTAGTACAATATACTACACTCACATGTTTGCATCTCACAAATACACATGAAGCATTTAGTGTAACTTAATATGGTATAAAATAAAATCCTACCTGCTCTTCAATAAAACGCCTCTGTTTAAAAAATTCCCAGTCCTCCTTTAGCATGCGTTGTTTTGTTTTCATTGCCATCTAAAACAGAATTTAGGAAATCTCATTGATTTGATGACAGAAAACCTACACTGTTGCCTATCAGTTTCATTAAACCCAGCTTGTCAGTATTATTTTAAAACTAGTTACATACTTAGTCAATATGAAATGCATTTTATTTGCTAACCATTTGAGTCACTTTAAATTTTATCTGTTTACACTCTTTTTCAGTCAGATTTTCTCAAGTTATTCCTTACGTTAATATTTATTTTCATGAAATATTTTCATGGTATTTTCAGTAAAATGCAATTGGCTTTAGATCCTCAACATCTCAGACCCACTAACATCCATTAACATCTAAAGCTACAAGACTTTCAGCAAGGCTTCAACACAGACTCAAGCGCAAATTCTGATGTACCACGTGTGGAACTAACCATCCAATCCAAGAGTTAAACAAATCAGAAGTACTGACCTAGGCTAATACTATTTACACTACTTTTCTCCCTCAATGTATTCCATGCTCATAATTTGCCTAAGGATGGAGAAATATTGTATAATTACTCATTCCTGAATCACATCCCCATAAATGCATATAGAGCCTGTAACTTCTTGCACACAAACTCTACCTTTCTGATTTAGTAAACAAATTAACAGAACACAAAAGCTTCCATGAATTTTAATACAGCAAAAAGCAAGAACAAAGCTTCTCCTGTTGTACCTTTCAACAACACTTTCAGAGCACTACTACATCAGTGAGGAAACCCAACTATCTCTGTTACCTTTTACAGTTCCTTTTATTTACTTTATTAATAAAGAGATCTACCTCCTTACATACCATAAACTGCTTCACAAAAATGTTAGTGAGCCAAACTCCAGGAGGTTATACCACTAGCAATCTTAATTTTTCCCCCTCCTTCAAAAGCATGCTTCCAGAAATTCATATTTGATGAAAAGTTTAAAGTTTTACTTTTAACCTAAGTGTATTATTGTTATCATCATTATTTAACTTGGGAAAATTAAATTCAAAGCTGGGTATTTGAAACAGTATTAAGTGGTAAAATGTTGCTTAATGAATTTCTGAAACAATCAGTAGCATGTAATTCTAGTTAATACTGTAGATTTTCATCTCCCTTGTTCCAGTGAGGTCACATTAACACCAAAAAAAAAGTTTATCATGCGCATGCGGTATTTTGAAAAGCACACACATGCATGAAATATTCTTGAACCACTGGTACAATTTCTTAGACACACTAAAAAGTACTGCAGAGCCTGCAGCCAAAAGCATCAGAAATTTCATCCCGGCTGTATTACCAGCTTCTGAAAACCTTTGAGCTACATTTACACACAGCAACACTCACTGGTTCAGGTGCCCTGGCACCTAGCTGAATCCTCACCATCAATGACAGGCACCTACATTTGCTATGCATTATAAGAGAAGACTTTAATGCCAAAGAATGATGTTTAAAACAGCCAGTGCATTAACTGGGAGCTGCCTACTCAAGCCTGCCAACAAACTGTCAAATTGAACAGCATGGTTTAAGTCTTGATACTCTTGAGTATGAATGGGCACAGAGGCTGAAGCTAAATTTTTCCTACTTTCAACACCACATCCTTTCCAATACCCCATGTCTGCAAGTATCTTAAGTTATTCATTCCATAAATAACCAAAAATCACTGTCCTCTCTTTCTGTTCCCCAATGAGTATTTCAGCAGGGCAAAACAGCTGCAATACAAAGCAAATTTATTTGTGCCCAAGAATTCTGCTAGGGATTAAAAGAAAAATTCAAATGCCATCAGAAGGAAAAACTTACACTTCAGTCTTTCACATCTGCACTGAATACGTTACCACTGCTGCCCAAAAGAGAAAACAGGTCTACTACCACTTTCTTTCTTCCTCCCTGTCTATTCGAGGCTAGAAAGTTCTTGAGATCCATCAGACAGGACGTAGTAAATTGAGACAGGCACATGAACAAGAGTTTTTCCATTCTGAAACTGATTCAACCATTAAACAAAGCCAGCAGTTTAATCAGACCTGACATACCACTAGATCACCTCTGAGAACTCTGATGTGCATACAGACATAACAGGATGCTCGGTGCTCGCAAACTTTGAAGTCTGTATCAAATGTGAATAGCACATTTGAACACCTGAAAATTCCACTTGTGAGTTTAATCTATTTTCCTAGTCTATTTCACTAGAAATAATTCCTCTTGTCACAAACTCTCAGCACTGAAAAAGTGTTTCAATTATTTATACAGCCACCATGAAGAGAAAAAAAACCAAACCAAAACCAATTGTGCCTGTACAATTTTTTTCTTACTAACCTGACCAGGACTGTAAAAAGAAAATCACGCACGAATATGGAGAGAAAAGCAAAAAGCTCCTCTCCCTCAGCTCTTGTGGAGCTGGGCGAAGACATTCCTGTATGCCTTTCTTCAGTGGGAGCCATCGTAACAACGAAAAGAAAAAACTCTCACACCAAGTACATACGACTATCTCACATGCTTCAGGCATTACTTTTCAAAATGATACAGACATATTTAGTATCTTCTGAGTTAAATGTAGTGGAAATTTGGTAATGATCTGGATGTACAGGCTGCACACATTTAAACTCTTCTATACTCCAGACACCCTAAACAGTTTCTTCAGATTTTAATGTGATGAATACAGGTGCTGACATGAACGAATCCTTATTATACATTTTATCACAGCATGTACACTTGGTGTAGCAGTGTATTAAGTTGCAGCTGTGTCATGCACAGACATGTTTTACACTCTGTTTAAAAAAAAAAAAAAGTACTGTTTGCAACGCTTGTAAAAGATACTAACTTTTTTCCCCCCTCAAGAACAAGGAACATGGCATCTTACATGATTGTAGTGGAGAGTCCATTAACTGTCTCTGCTGATGCCCTATCTGAAATTTGGGGTATAGTTCTACAGTAGATACATGAGGACCATTCTTATGTTTACCTCTGTGATGGTCTGTGTTTTAACCTTTGATAAACAAGCAATAAAACCTCATAATTTTCTTAAGCCAAGAGGCAGCTAATACTGAACATGCATTCACTATTAAGATCCACAGTAGCCAGGCTTTCTGACTTCTAGCTCGTTGACAAAAAAAAACAAAATCACTGCTAATTTGGATAAGGTGGTCATACTGAGTGATATGTTTTTGACCAATGGAGTACAACAAGAAGCTATCACAACACAGGGTTTAAGGCAAAACTGTGAAAAAGTTTTTTCTATGTATAAATACCAATAAAATACCAATATCTCCTTTAAAATTTGATGCTTCAAGTTTCAAAATTGTTTCCCCTACAAACACCCTCACAGGGGTTTTTCTTGATCATTAGAACAAAAAAATAAATTATCAGGGAAGAGCTGATTTTGCAGATCAAGCAGTCAGAAGCCTGATCTTAATGCGACTACACAAGTTCTACCCTTTGAAAAATAAGCATATGATGAGAAGTGAACTGGGCTCCCTTTGTTACTGGAGAGGCAGTATCTGGTAGCCACAATACCCTGACACCAAGAGGAAAATGACTTCTAGTACCGCAAAATGTGAGATGATGAAATTTTACAGAGCTGCAACCAAGTATTTAGGTGCACAAAAGCAGCCAGACTAAGAGATAACTTTGTAACTGCTACCTCACAGATGCAGACCCCAAATATAGAACAATCTCTAAAAATAAAATTAGTTATGTCCTGTCTCCATCTTGAAGGTACTGGAATTAATGGCAGAAGCTCACTTAAATCTTCATCACAGGAATAGTTTCTGAAGGACACGTACAGTGTACTATAAGACTTTAAAATGTGTTTGTTATCTACAGAAGTAAAATAGCATTACTAAATCTCAAATTGGATTTCTGTATTCTTAATGCTCATAAAACTTAAAAATACAAGAAAAACACTACAAAATTCTGTATTTTCAGTTATTTCAAGACATATTCTTTCTTCTAGCAAACTAAATAGTATTCAAAACTTATCCTGAGGTGTTTAAAAAAAAATAAACTCAAGTTCTTTGAATATGAGCAATTTTGGAAGAGTATAAACAACCACTTGCAAAATAAACACCTATTTTTCAAAATATTAAGCTCTTGACAATGTAGGAGTTGGCACAATGTAATTATTTCCTAAGACTTAGCACAAACTCAGAAGAATCAACTATCAGAACGTATACTTAATTAAAAAAGGATAACTTCAGAGGGCTCAAATATTTATCTAGTGAGACTGGAGTTCGGATTTTGACAGCTGTACAAAACATTACCATCACACTACACAACATGCAACAGTTTTTAAAAGCAACCTCTTCCTCTGAATTTCATTTAATGCAATTATTATTTTGGAAGTTCAGAGGGTTTTGTGGGTGAGGTGGTTTTGTTTCTTTTCCTAATGACATCTACAAAAGAGTTTCAGATTACTGGGCTACAGATATTACAGGTTAAAGTAATTAAAATACATTCAAAGACCACCTCTAAACAATGGCACAACAACGATCTTCATCAATTTAAAGGTTTAATTTCTGTATAATCGCCACTGCTATATTAGTGTTCTTCTCTATTCTGAAAGACTGACATCAATGAGAAAGGTTACATATTGTTGCGTCAAAGCTCTGGATAAAAATACCTCACTGGAGGCACAGGCTGCGCCCTACATAATCATCTTGAGACTGTTTACATGATGCTTACCTGTTCATCAACATAATCATCTATTCTTTTCTGGCATTCAAGCCATGCTTCAGCAACTTGACCCATTTCCTGTTCCAGCTGATGATACCTTTGTAGCAAGGTACTATACATATCTTCACTACAGGAATCGTGTGTTGTTCCAAGCCTGAAGGTTCAAATAGCACTTGTTAGAGAAGACACATTTCACTGGAAAATCACGCTTTTTATGTTCTGCCAGCCAAAAAAGTGTTGTTAGAGTGCAGTCATTGTTACACCTAGGCCCAGAGCTACTTGTGTCCCAAAGTTGAGTATTTTTAGACATTCTTCATAAAATATCCAACAACTACTTCTTCCAATGTTCTGTAACCAACAATAACAAGAATGTGGGAAGTGCAACATTTCCAGAGAATCTTTCCCACACGCAACCAGATGTCAAACCTACTGAGCAGTATTTATTCCAATTTTGTAGCTTGATATATTTATCCTTCCAAATTCTATGAGCTAAATATGCACGTTGACTATTTACTGAAAAGCTATGTACTAAAATAAAGCCACAAGCTTGTTAATCAGAACTCACATGATCAATGGTAAAAAGACTACTAGACGAGTTGGAGTTCCAGATGGGGAAAGTGCGGTAGAATGAGGAAACTGAGATAAATTGGCTGCATGCAGTTATCTGCTATCACTTGAGCAGCATCACGTTCGAAAACATGGTTATGCCTTTCACTGATGACTGTCTCTGTAAGGAGCCATAGAAATCAGAGACAGATTTACCTCCCTTTCTACTATTACATTTTTGTACATCGAATTCCTTTAAAGAAAAATCCATTAGAGTGCATCACCACAACAATTACGTAAATAAGTAAACTTCTGAGACCTTGACTTCAGAAATATATAGACAAAATTCTATTTGATAATGTGTGTTTAAAACACATTGAATTGTAATGACCTGTAAATTAACACAAATAAATTGAAACTTCAACACTTCTTCTCTTCAGTAATGAAGAGGAAACTAGTTGGTAGTTAATGAGGCACAGAGGCTGTGTGGTGAGTCAAAGCCAGTCCCCAAAACCATAAATACAAGCATTTCAACACTTAATATTTAAGCCCAATTCCAGTGTTTCAGGGAGGTTTGTTAACAGATTTCCATTGCAACAGGATATTAATCCAATCTAAGAATTACACAGTCCTGCCTATCAGCTGGCAAAGAACTAAGCCCTTAATTTTAATATAGCAATTAAGTATAATGAAGAGCTGAGCAAACAAGAGAGCTCAGTAAGCATTAAATTACAGCTGTTAGCATGACTTCACCAATGAATTCAAGTTTTATTTTGTTGGTTTTGCCCAGAACCTGCAACACAACCACTTTAAAATGGTGCACAGGCCGTTTTGCACATTTAAAACTTGAGAAGTCTATGCTTAGTAGAGTACAAAAAGCAGCTTAAAGGGATATAGTGACTTTAGGGTACACCTGTTCCTCACAATCAGTACAAACATTGTCAATTCCTGTTACTAGACCACAATTTACTACTTTCCTTAATGCCTGTGTTTCTGGTATTATGCAATTATGTGAAATTGTGATCCCTACTGTATAGAAGTTAAGAATTTGTTCTCATAACTGTTGCTGAGCAGTACTGTTCTTTCAAACACAAGTTGTACACAAACTCTTTTTTAAAAGTTAGAAGAAAACCTTCATTTTAAAAAAATTTACATTAGCAATGCAACAGCATTTACATTTTCAATTTTTATTGTGACTCTTGTGTAAAGGTTAACACGCTACCAGTCAATACACTTTCACCCCTCAACGCAAATATAAAGCAACAATCTAGGTAATATTTCAGTCCTGTAAATAGAGGTGGAACCTATTCCTGGGCTGCTGTAAAAATAGGTAATAAAAAACATCACACATACATAAAACTTAGTAAGGATTGCTTATTTTACATTAACTGAATCTTTGAAGGCATAACTGTTGACACAGATCCTACTGTATGCCTGCATATCTTGATCAGGAACCTAGAATTTTTTTGGCCAACAGCATTTAACTAAACTTTTGCATATACCCTGAACACTGTCCCACACCATACAGGGAAATCAAAGAGGCCAGAAAAGCCCCAGGTATCAGTCAGGTCATTATCAAACCCCAATAAAGCAGTCCTTGGAACGTCAGAGGTGTATCAGTGGTTGCATGTAATCAAAACCATTTTAACCAAAGAAAGATATTTAACCTCTAAGAAATCTTACATATAGCCAGCTTCATCAGAAAGTACCAGTCAGTCAACTGTGAAAGGACTGGATTTCCTTAAATACTATGATTTGATTACAAAAACACAGCCTTATGAAATGCTGTGTCTGATTCAGAAGCCCTGCTGATTATTTAACTCTTGATAAGCATATGGACACTCTTACAGCTGGTCTGCAGACTGCACAACTGAGTATGCCTCCTAAACAAACCAGAGGTGTTGACTAGGTAGCAGAACAAGATGCAAGACATTAAGAATCTGGCAGTTCACCCTGAGTAGGTGACCAGTCCTGTGGAATACTGACACAGCTTATCACATATCAGCTAGTAACCTCCATTCCCACAAGACTGCTGTGTTTAAACCGCCCTAAGAGAACATCTCTTCTGACATCTGATAAGCATCCTTGGGACTAATCACAGCACACCAACTATATATTTTGAAAAGTCAAATATACACAAATGACTCAGTGATTTAAATAAGGGATGAGAGAAAGGGTGAACACAAAAAAATCTAAGTGAAGCTGAGATGCCAAAATGCCATTTCACATTTCTTCTTCAGGAAGAGAAAACAATGAGGCCAATACTCTTTTCTGAAGGAACTCTGGCAACACTTTCTCTACTGATCAAGGGACTAGGCTCATGTGAGACATCTCAGATTGAATTTTCCTCCATCAATTCCCAATGGAAGGCAGATTATCCTCCAGAAAAAATTCTCAGGAAAGGCTACCTAATTCTCTTACTTCAAGACCCACAGAACTCAGCAGTAAAGCAAGACATACACTATATGAACTGGAAACCACAGAACGGGAAGCTTGTGCTGAACCTCTCCTTTCAAAAACACTCATGTGAATCTATCTGGGCAAAACCACAGTTTATACAAAACACCCTTAAAGCCATCTAGAGTACACAGATGTAATAAAGAAATTCCTGCAGGAAGATTCTGACTTCATCATATTTAAGCCTTGCAGGTAGCTGTCACCACAGTGATGTCCTGCAGGGAAACACCTTCTGTTGCTCTGATTTTCACTGCAATAGCACTTTAGAACAACAGGTAAATGTTGTAAATACTTTTGTTAAGAAATGACTGTAAGTTTCACTAAGAGGCCTTCATCTGCAGAGTTAATGAACATAAACAGTCCTGATACAGCCAGGACTGCTGGAGTAAGAGATGCAGAAAGGCCTTGTCAGAAACCATGGAGATGACTGGGGAATACAGTGTCAGGGACAGTGGTAGTGGGAATCACCAGGAAAATATGCAATTGAACAACATCCTACTGAACATAGAAACAGAATTATCTTTCTGGAGATAAAAAAAAAAAACAAAACAAAATATAAAAACCCAAGGAGAAAGGGCTTTCAGTACCAGCCCAGTGTCACGTAAACCAATCAGACAAGATATTCTGAAGGACCTTAAGACTTCTTGCTGAGCACAGCAACAATTAAGCTATCTTGCCTTTTCTTACTTTCCTTTCTAGTACCTACCAGATACTAGAGCAAAAGGAGAACTCAGAAATTTTTTTATTCACTGTGAAGATTTCTTGTGACAGCCTTAATCAAACTGTTCTTGTACCATGGAAAAATACCCGAGACAATACCTTTAAAACACATGTACACAGAGCATGAATGTCTTCATGAGGAACTAGATTGAGAAGTCAACACAAACCTATCCATGACTGCACTTTAAAAATATTCAGACTTAGGACAAAGAAAAACATTTATAAGAATTAATAATTCTTCCCTGGAGAACCCAAACACTTTGCAGGTACACAAATTACAAAGCAAAGCAACCTTGCCAATAAAATACACATTCCAAACTCCCAGGAAACATAATAAGCCACCAGACCTACAAGCATATTGCAAGGGATGCTGTTTCTTTCGCTTTCTCCAATGAAAAGATTGGTTAAAACTCCAAATTAAGTTACTTGTGCACTGTGGGAAGCATGAAAGCATTGGGGCTTTCATTTGCTTGTAGAGCTATAGAGACAGGAGTAATGCCTGATGACAAGTGAAAAATAGTACTATTCAGTTATATCACCAGCATTTTCATTGGATGCTGTCATTTTACTAGGTAACTGACAAGTAAGTACATTAGGGTTGTAATTCTTCTGACAAGCAAGCTATGACAGCAGCCTGCTCAATCAACAATACTGTTTTCAAGACAGATCAACAAGGATTTTTATCGATTAAACTGTAGAAGTAGCAAAGATTATTTCTTTTTTAACACTATGTTGCACATACAGGTTATCACTTCTTCAAATTACAAAAGAAAAGTTAAACTCTACCTTAGCTGTGACACCAATGTTGGTAAGCTGTTCTGTAAGAGTGGCTCAGAAAACACCAGATTTTCAAACAGATGCTTATTGTGCAATTCCCACGTCACCTGAAATTTCTTCAAATGTTCATTTTCCTATTAAAAAAACCCAAAAAAACAAACACACAGGGTTAGGAAAAAAAAATAAAAATATTTTAATACAAAAAGATCTTGCCTCAGACAATCGAATTTCCAACCTACAGCCTGTATCAGCCAACTTGGATCTTACGCAGTTTTAATACCCAGAAACTCAGAATTTACATAACTCTTTAATAACTTCTATAACTATAGCTTCATTCACTGTTTTTCTAAACTGTCATGGAATAGAAAAAAAGAAAAATCACGCTGTTGTTGAAAGCTGCCATTCACTTCTGCACTGAAAGATGGATTTTACAATCTGAACCAGTTATTCTCAGGTTTTCTTGTCAAAAAATTGTCTGATTATCTTTCAGTTCTTTGAACTTACCTAGGAACAGATATATACAATGGCAAGCTGTAACTTCAAAACTGATGTAAGTCAAGTAAACGGTTCACTCCAAATACAGCTTAAACCCAAAGTTTTCTAACTAGAGAAGAGACCAACAGCTTACTTGTCCAGTAAGCAAAATGTTTTTCTATCTGAGGTTATTTAATACATAACCGTATTTATTTTCAAAGCCTAAGCTTAAATCTATTATTATCAAAACATACAAATCAAAGGCAGGTACAATATATTTTTCAGTCGGTCAGTTTTCTCAAATATATCTTGCAGCACGCAGTCTTTTTTATACAAGCCCCTTATTCTCCCTAGCATAATTAAGTGCAAGCATTCTGGTTATCAGATCAGCAAGATAGCCCCATGCACCATAACCTTGAATACCCAGAAATATCAGAATACAATGGAACTTTAAAGTTTTGCTAAGCATAGTGGGTTAAAAACTTAATACGTATTTATATCAGACCTAAAATTGAGACTCTTAGTGTTAAAAAAACCAGTCTGGAGAGTCATTATTATTTAAGAAGGGTAGGTGTTTCCCCTTCCCGCAAATTTCACAAAACACACGTAAGCTTTCACTTTTAATACTGCCTTCAAAACATTTTAAATTTCTATAAATTGCCAATAATTTCTCAAGGGTTAACACTGAGGTAGATTTCCTAAGCAATTTTCTTACGATGCTGTGAACAAACCAGTCAACACTTGCATACAAAATCTTGTATGTCGGACTGCGCAGATTATGGTATTTCTCACAAAGAAATACCAGGTGAATTCTCCCTTCTAGTCTGCTGTACTGTGTACTCAAGGGCTCTTCTGTACTGACCACAGTCGTTCCAGCTTGCTCTCAGCATGATCTGTTATCCCCTGGTGGGCACAAGGCTTTAGTTCCTGCTCTTGAACTTTACTAGTTAGCTGGATGCCTTTGAAAGGAAGAACTGTTCATGATTTCACTGAGAAATAAGTTTCTCCTCAGGGTATTATATGCCTTTGTACAGCATGCTGCATGCAAAGGTTTTACCTTTACAGGAGGTCTGCACTGAGTTTAAAGATCTTGGCTGCCTCTTATATGTTTCAACTGAAAAGACTTCTTTTTCCATAGCACACCTAAACCTTGAGAAAGAACAACCATGCACACTGGAAGGGCTAGTAACTGTATGTCGTGGTTTAAGCCTCTCCAACTTACGCAGTCTCTCTCTCACTCACTTCCCCCCTCTTTCTTCCCCCCGCTCCCGGAGGGGTGGGAAGGAGAATCAAAAAGAATGCAGCTCCCACAGGTTGAGATAAGAACAGTTTAGTAACTAAAGTATAACACAAATCACTACTGCTACCACCAATAATAATAATCACAAGGCAAATACAAGGAAAGAATACAATTGCTCACCCAGCCCAATACCAAGCCCGACCACCCAGTGCACCCCCACCCTTTCGGGTCTCTGCTCTCTGCTTTTCCATCCTGGGCATGACGTGCTGTGGTATGGAATAACCTCTTTGGTCAGTTTGGGTCAGGTGTCCTGTCTCTGCTTCCTCCCGGCTTCCCCTCCTCCCTGCCAGAGCATGAAACTCAGAAAGTCCTTGGCCAGACCAAAACATCGCTAAGCAGTAACCGAAACACTGGTGTTATCAGCGCTGTTCCCAGGCCCAAAATCAAAAACACAGTGCTGCACCAGCCACCAAGAAGGAGAAAAATGACTGCTGCTGCTGAACCCATGACACTGTACTACCAGTACTGAAAGCTGTGACATACTGCTCTATTTAATAAAAAGAGTTATTTAATAAACTTGAGAAATGTATGATAAGATACAGTAACCCACATTCTCACATTTCAGTTTCTGAATGTCACAGCTTAATAGGAAGAGGGTTTTCAGTACTTACTGGGCTGCAGAAGGAAAAGGACAAGAAAAGCCTGGGGTATTTTGTGTTTTCTTACGCTTTGTTTTTTTAAAGAATAGGATTTTTATTTTACTTTGAATTCTGTCACAAAATGGTAGCTCAGGGAGTTCAAGCATCTTCTGTCTCTGCATGGTCATTATCTCAATCTCCCATGCCTGCTAAATTCACAATAATAAGCAGGGAAAATATTAAAAGATTATGTTCTGATCAGCTATGTAATGCCGGTATTAATTGGTTCATTACTGGCAGATCTACTTTGAAAAAGCTAACATTTGTACTGTAATCCATCCGCTTTTCAGCTGAACCAATTTCCAAGTTCCAGAGCAAATCAAGCCAAAGAGCAATCTTCTCTCAAGCACCTTGTTAGAGACTCAAGGACTATTAAAAGCAGCCAGTAAACTAGAGATGGCAGTGACCTCACATCTGTATCCAAGTGATAAAGCTGGGGAAGACAATACAGAAAACAGCAAATACAGAGCACTGACAACAGAAAAAGGCATCAGATATGCTCAAGTTTCTCCACAGAAACAGCTTCCTGCTTTGCCAATTCAATTTTACTGACAGTCCTACCTCAGTTAATGACACTCCCCTTCCCCTCCATTCTATGTCCTTCTCACCCATGGCCATTGTAGACTTGTTACTGCCTGTTCTTTTCCTCTTTATATATCTAGACAATCACTTTCAGCTAATTGGCAATAAACCCCAAATTTACCAGTTGATCCACCTTTTAGTTTTCTTTTTGCTTGTGCAAACTTTACACAAGAAAAGAATGTACATGATAAGGACATTAACAAAGGATGCACAGGAAAGGATTATTAACAGAACAGGATTAATAACCTTGTCAGCCCTTAAACAAATAGAATTACAAAATTTGTTTACTGTATTACTCACTCATGATGGGCAGTTACTCAAAAAAGATTGCTTATTTTCTACCTGACAATATAATCCCAAGTCTAACATCACAACCAGTTGACAAAAAAAAAAAAACAAAACCAAAAACCAACAAGCATTTAAGAAAAACCAAGAACTTTAGAAATAAGTATCATGGCAGATTAATTCTGAGGCAAGAGATCATCTTTTCAATTAGCCATTCTGGCTTGTAAGTGAAAAGTGAAATTGAACACTGAAACAAGCAAAGTTAGTGCTGCACATAAAAATTTGTGTCTTTTAAATGTGGCTGTCAAGAGACCATTAAAGAGTAACTTAATATATGGGAAACACTTCTCTAAGGCATTATCTAAAATTTGTAGACCTGTTCAAAGGTTAGTTTCAGAATAAGAGCCACAAACAGCATTCGCTCACCTTTTTCTTTAGGAAGAAGAGAGAGGATTTCATCAACTCACTGTAAGAGATGCCTGATCCACATTTCTGAAGAATTAAATCTGCATTTTCTGACCCCCCCTATCTCCAAGCACATACACACAAAAACCGTTGTACTTTACAAACCACAGAAGACACCTGAGAGAGCCTAGAACAGCTCTGCTAGCATTACCCCTAGTAAGCAGAAGCATACAGGTTATTTTTTCAGTCTTACCAGAGTAACTAGGAAGGCGCTGATTGTACATGCTGCCTGACAGAGTGCACTGTATTCTTCAAGTAAGAGTGAGATGAACTGATGTGCCTGAGGTGGCCCTTGTATTGCTAATGTTGATGCAACTTTAGATCCCAGTGACAAGTGCCTGAGCAGACGAACCTTCATTTCAAGCACATATTCTCTAGCTTGCTGTTCCAACCGTTGGTAAAGCTGATATGGATCTCTTTCACAAAGCCTGTATTTTTAGAATATTTGTGACAAAAAAAAAAAAAAGCATGTTATTAACAATTTTCACTTTCCTAAAAATATTTACAGTTACCATGATAGTCACCAAAATGGAACAATGGCTAAGGTTCACATAACTACCTGAAATGTGGGAGAACACAGTCCAGTTCCCTATTTTTACACTGTGGAACTGGGCTCTTGTGTAGCTTTAGGACCAGGAGGCTCGCACATCTGAGGAACAAATTAATTGAGGACCTCAGTATTTCCCTTCAACTTGTGAGCTAAAAAAAGGCCCTTTACTCACTTTGCATACAACCCTACAGTCACTTAGACTCTTCAGACAAGCTTCTTTGGAACTTCTCTGTGTTCTTGCATATATGCCTACTCAATGTTCCAGCTGAAACAGCCAGATCCAGGCCTGATTAACATCCTGTAGAATGACAAGCATTCACTTGAGGGAGCTTGATCTGACAGGCAGCTAGAACATGCTTAAATGCATACTAGCCAAACTGTACTTGTTGACTGCTCTGGGGGACCCTTCTGTTGTTCAGCTGCACTGAAAGACATTTTGTGCAATTACCAGGCTCATAAGACACTCATAAAACTCCTTCTCACCTTGAGTTTCTTATCCTTCCTCTACAAGGACATTTTCTGCACCTTTGTTAAAGCTGTGCCACTGCTTTAATATGGTGTGGGATTCACAGGGCCACAAAGACCATCCTTCAAAGGAACATGACTTAGGGCACTCTCCTGTGGTAGTGCCTAAATGCAGTCATTACAAATGACTGGTGTATTTTTTATTTATTTAAGTCCAGGATAGGGACCAGAATTTGAGACTCACTCGTCTCAGGGAAGCACACTAATACTGAAGCTCCAGAACGATACTGCCCTCCATGCACTCTATTCAGCCACTCAATACCTGCAAAGACTGTAAGATACAGCTTCAAAGGGGGTCAGGGCTTCCTGCTAAGGACAGCATATACCTGGCTAGGTCTGATACTCTCCTGGAAGTGAGACAAGGGTTTGAACCACCTAACACAAAAGAAATCTGAACACAAGGGCCACTTTCGAGTACTTCAGAGTGAAACTGTACTATTTGAAGTCCTGCACATGAGTTTAAGCACTTACCTCCTGTTTTTTACAGTGCAGGGAGGTGAGGAAGAACAGGATTAGACAAGTACTTAAGAGTTACATGAATAAAACCCTGCCGCTATCTAGTCCTTGCGCTTCCCTTGTCACTCACAAAATAGAATGCTATCATATTGCCATAAACTGCTCCAAGGTCTGATAAGGACAATACTTGGCACCACTAATTGTTTCCAAATAAGATGACGAGACAGTCCACTTCTTGCCAGCTGTGTCCAACAGAGCTAAGCATGGAATCAGGAATTTCTGCCTTTTAAACATTTACTTGGCCACAGCATGACCTTGGCATGATACCTACATGGCTCATTTTGGTTTTTTTGTTTGGTTGGCTTGTTTTTACACTTTAAATACCTACATGGACTAGCTTCCTTAAATTTTTATGACATTAGGCACCACAGACTGGGCACTGGTGTCTGCTCAAACATAGAATCCTCATTTTATTTCATACTCTGCAGACCATAAGGAACTCGAGCGAAAAATAATCACATTGACATTTAAGGTTTCCCTGTCTGAAAGCCTGTTTCTGCCTTTGTTTTCAATAATCTTTTTCCAAGGGTGAAAAACAGTTCTCGAGAAATCAAAGCTCCCAAGTATACAAGAAAGGTACACAGTATGTGTTCCAATTTCCAAAGTTTTTCCATTAAAGAGAACTTGCATAAAAATCAGCAATCATTTTAGCTGTGATTCAGTTTTAAGTACCTACACACTAAGCATCTTTGATTTCAAAACCTATGTTGCATGTTTTGATCACTTAAACAAATAAAGCATGACTAATATGGAGGCATAATATATTACTCTACCTTCACATAACTCATGCTCAAAACCAAACAGTTTTTATGTAACAAAAGTGCAATAAGATCATTTAGTTATCTATTAAAGCTGACTCAGGAGTATAGTCATACAAAGAGCAATGGTAGATGACTATAATCTTTCAAAAGTTTTACCTTGCCAGAATTCAGCTTCAACTAGAAACTCCACATGACAACTACAGCTTGCCAGACCTCAGTGTGTTAAATACATACAGAACCAAGGACAGCAGCTATTCCCACACCACACATTCAGTTAGACGGAAACTGAGTAACCTTTTGGAACACTTTAAGGACAGCCACACTATTCAGACTCAAAAGAAAAAAACCAAAACATAACTGCAGATCTCATTAAGCACATCTTCAACTTCGCACCTAGAAAAGCTACAATTTCAACTTCTGAAATGAGAAAGAACACCTCAGTATCTTCCTCATCTAGTATTCAAAGCCTCTTCTAGCTGTTACAGTTACACTAAGATACAAACAACTATTTTAACTCAGGTTATTTCAACAAGGTAAGATTTTTCACATAGGGCAATTCAAGCTAAACAGTATCTTACTGTAATAACAATCATATCAAGGTCTTTTGAAGAATAAGATTTTGGGACCCTTCCATAATAATATATTAATATTCCTACTGCAAACAGCATAGGAATTTAATAGCTACACATGCATTCAATCCAGCATTTAAAAATTCTGCATGATACAGAATTGACTGTTCTAATGGTGAGGCAACCATTCCAACTAACCAGACTTATAGACGGTAAATAACATTGTATTAAAAAGCAATATTCCAAACTACTAAAAATCTAGCTTTAAAAACTCTCTTGGCTATTAATAGATATTTTTCAAAGTGCTATACCTATCCACCAGATCTTTCATTCCTTCTTTATCTGGTACCAAAGATTGGTCTTGGTCGTCTGCCAAAGGGGTCCCAGCTTGGCGATATATACATCGAACCATGTATCTTACTTCTGACCAGTAATTTTGGAGCTGCTGAGGTTCACGTTCAGGCTCTGCTGAATTTTCTCTGCAAATAATGACACAAGTAATTATTCAGTATCTGTACACTGCATAGGCTTACTGATTCCTGCTGTTTTGAGGATGCTCTTCAGAAAAAACAATGTACATCTAACAATGCCTAAAATAAAGTATAAAACTGGCTAAAAGCTGCCATCTGTAAGTTACTGTTACTGTCAGGCAGCCTCTTTAAAGAGTTTAAACACACCAACAAATAAGCTACAGCACTGCCAACAGTCTGACTACAGGCAGCATGCCATTGAATTCGATCAGCTCTTACCTGCGCTCATTACAGGCCTCACAGTTGCATGCTATGTCTGAAGGAGAGGAATTGCTAAGATCTGCAGCAGGCACTGTCTGTGCACCAACAGTTATTCTTCCCCCTCCTACAGACTCCTGCTGTGATCCACTGTTTCCAAGAGGCATGTGCAAAAGGAAATCTTGGCTCTGAAAGGGGAAAAAAAAAAACCCAGGTAGCCTTCAGCTTGTAAGGTAGAAGCCTGAAATGTTAACTGGTAGGCAAACATTCATGTGGCAGTTCTTAATGGTGAATATATTTTGGGAGGACACTCAACCAGGCACAAAGAATTTACCTTCAAACAACTTAATAAATGCAACAGCTGAACTGAAAAAAACAATGATATAAATATAGCTCCATTTCTAATAACCAAAGTATGTTGGTTATAATTATTACCTTTAAGTACTCCAGTATAAACAATGAATTAGGCTAAAGGAAGGCTTCCATCATTAACCATAAACTAGTAATAGCTCTTCAGTCTCTATCTGACAGTATGTTTGATTTCTGTAGTTTAACAATCCCTTCTAGCAAAAAGCATGAAATTTTCTTGTTTACAGCAGCCAGATATACTACTTCATAGTAATGGATGCTAGAAAGCTGCTGTCATTGGGAATGGATGCTATCTCCTGGGTACAGTGCTGCTCATTACTAGCAAATAACACAAACCTCTGTCCCAAGGCTGCTGGTATTCTGGTCTCCAGTTTCTTTCCCTCCTCTGTGCTTGTAGCCCCAGTACAGACATGCTTCCCTCCTGCAACCTCCCCAGCTTGACACCAACTTTCTGTGGAACCAGGCAGAGATCTCTCCCACGTTAGGAGAATGACTGAAAGGGGTTTTTATGCTTCACCCCAGATCCTGGAGCAGGATGAAGATACAGGTCAAAACAGAGCTGTGTGCATTTGCTGCCAAGAGCAAGATCAGCTACTGGGGAGGGTGCTGAGGCAAACCAAGGTAGGTAATGAGAGCACCAACAACCTGAACACAGGAGCGTCTATAGCACACCACTTGTTATCAGTCATTACAAGGCAGAGTACAAGAGGGTTTTTTAGCACTCTCCCCTTTCTCCAGCCAGCTGCTCTAATTTGACTAGCCACCCAGCCATTACCTGCTTTAAATCAAGCTTCCTAACTTGCAAAATCCTTCTGTTTGCTTCTAAAAATGTCTCTTTAAATAAGAAAACAGTTGCCAATTAAAAAAAAAATACTGTAAATCTTTATTTTACCTGGAGTATGTGTAACTTAACACATTTAGGAAGCAAACCCTGCCTTCCTTACACTTGTAGAACACTTCTTTATTAGCTCATTAAACAGAGCTTAAAATATGTAAAAAATTTTGACTCAGCTGAATAATAATGTGTTTTTCTCTTGCTGTGCTTTGAACTCTCTAGGATGTGTTTACCATCAGACTACACATATAATTCCCTTAGATGTAATGTCAATGTAATGTCTTTTGATTGATTTTACTAACCCTTGTTAATTGCAAGAATATCAGTAAACACTAGCTGTATACAAGTGATGCACCCTAAATTTTCCTTACAAAAGAACTACGTTAACTGTGCTTTTAACGTAAGTTTACAACATACGCTATACAATCTTGCCTCACATTGATTTGTTTACTGAAATAAAAAACCTGTATGTGCCTATGGGTGTGTGGCACAGCCTGTTAGCTCCCTACAGCGAGACATCAGCTGGAATCTCTAACACCTCCAATTATCAAAGTGTGTAGCTCCCCAGATCAGTTGTGAAGATTTGGTTCTTCAGTAAAGCACAGTTTACTTCTAATCAGGTTTTCCTAGACCTGTCAGTGAACTTCTTGTATCTTTTTGCTACACTGAGCACAGCTCTTATGTGAGGTTGAATTCTCATTTGAGAATATATTTTAACACTTAATTAAGAAAGTAATCACAACTTGAAATAGTAGCACCATATATTGCATGAATGTTTGCAATGATACAACAAAGAATAAGAAATTGTTATAGGCATACAATATGCCATGTTTCTTTATTAAAAAATACGGGAAATAAAAGATGAGAAAACTCAAGAGACATGCAGTGCAGGTGCAGTGACACAAGAACACTTTTGAAAGAACAAGGAACTTCACATCACAAAGGGGGCAAAACACACGAGCAGACATAAAAAAAAGTGTAAAGATTAAAGTTGCATTCGTAAAAGTAGAAGAAACAGAATTTAAGTAGGAGGTGAAAGGACAAAGCATAAGATCCAATAAAATAAAAGGGGGAAAAAAAAACCAACTAGAAACATCCAAGCCTTGCTCTACTCAAAAATCCAAAACTGAATCAGAATCCATAATTTTTCAAACAACTTGCCTGTTCAGTTTAGCTCAAGGGACAACCAACTCAGAGTCTCCCACAATACTTCCGATGCATCTACAGTTTAAGTTGTTCCAAAGCACAAAGTAGCATTCAGTCCATAACAATGTATCTTCTTAGTCTACTGAAGTACTTACACTTACCACAAGAGATTGCTCTATTGTAGCATGCCTCTCCTCCTTTTCCACTGTTCTTCGACAGTCTGGACACACCCACAGTGGAAGATGCAGCATATTGTTTGCTTTTGGAGATGTGGAAAGTGCTGTTTTGCTAGAGTTTTTTATTCCGCTCTCTGACAGCGAGGTATCTTTTCGTTCACTTCTACAAAGAAGACAATGCTCGCCAGTTGTATACGGTGCCCTCTGGCCCAAGCCAAAGGTAAATGGCGTCTACAAAAAATTTTTTAGATAGACAACTGGTTATTCACAGAATATAGACTGGAAAAACCTACTCTGAGATTAAAAATAAAACCGAAACAACATCCCCCACCCTCATTTTAACAGTCATCATTAAATGCTGACTATTTGGAGTATCTTAAGATCAAACATCAGTTTTTAATATCCATGCGGCAAACAATTATTCTGATTATGAATACATTCCCATTTAAAAAAGTAATGTTTTCAGGGAGCCTTTCCCTCTAAAACAATTAAGCCTTGATGCAAAAATTTAGTAAGTAAAATTAAAAATGGATAGTACAATTCCTTTTAGTGTTATTTTTAACAGATAAAAAGGAAAATAACTGCTCTTTGAAATTTTGTCACTTTAATATTAACAGAAATAAACATAGTTTCAGCTAAGCCTGTTACAAAATAAAAGCTTAACTCAGTTTTAACAAAACCAATCAGGGGGGTCTTAAAATCCACTATCAGCTACGGAATAAACTAAACTTGGTAACTTATGAGGGCAGAAGCAGTTCAAAACCTAATTTCTCTTCCAAGATGGTACTGTGCATGAAATTATGGTTCAGCCATGAAATGCTGATTATTCACCAGGACTGATACTCAGAAACATGTCAGGCAGCACAAGCCAAGGAGACCCAGCTTGGTAAGACATAAGCAAAATTGTAACAAATGGAACAAAACCATCTTGTCACAGCAGAATCATAGCTCTGTCTGATTACATCACAGCTACTAACTCTGCCTTAATTAGCAAAATCTTACATATAAGCCTCAAAACAGCTCAATTCTTTCTCAAAGGCAAAATTCAAATATATCATTCAAACATCCTTCTAGATACTGCTCCAACCACAATACTAACAAAAATACTGCTTTAAAGGTCTTGCAGGGCTGAACTGCACAAGCACAGGTGAAAAGTTCTTCAGGGCAAAGGACTAGTTCAAGCTATAAAGGTTCATTAACTCTCTTCTAGTCTTCACAGTAACAACAAATCAATTCCCTATTGCTGACATCTAAAGAAAACCAGCATTTCGAAGTCTGTTTTTTGTGTTCTTTGCGGTTATAAAACTGACAGAATCAGCAATATGGAAAGGAAAAACTGAGAATTCTAGACATCGAAAATAAAAAGACAGACTGAATTCATCTCCACAAATATCTTCTTATCTTTCAGGAGTTCATGAGAAATGTAAATTAACAGATTCAGTAAGAACAGCTGATCTCTTTACTCACTGATGACTCTTGAAGAATTCACACCTAAGAATTAAGGCAAGAAAAAGAATACAATTTCTCCAGGCCTCTCCTGCAGGTTTTCAGAAAACACTCTGTTAAGGGAAGCCTTGCCCTGCCTTCCAAAAGCCTGTGACCAACCATCTCCTCGCTGGCTCTACAAGCACAAACACACCTCTCACATTAGACATTCTTCTTGGCTGACCTGTGCTCAGCTGCAGATCTTAATGCTTTCCTCTGCATGCAGGAGGGCATGGCTGCTTATTCACTTAGCCCTGAAAGTTTCCTTGTTAAAATGAATTTTTCTGAAGCCAGATTATGCCTCCACTGGAATAACAATGACATCTTAATAGCTATTGCAGACAGCTCCTTTATGAACATCATCTGTTCCTAATGACATCTTCCAACACGTAGGAAAGGGAGAGGACAAAAATGTAAAAGTTCAGAAGTTAAGACAATCTGACACTCTTTTGTAAAAGTAAGGGGTCACAGCAAATATATACAGCCACGCTGCAAGGACTTCTAGAATTAAGACTTATGCGTGTAAAGTTGCACTAAAAAAGCCATTGAACATACAGCAGGAACAAGAAGCTTAATTCTAGCCAACTCAAGGCTCAGGAAAACCTGACAATCTCTGAACTGGGCCTGCATTTACAACAGATTTGAAGTTGAAATGAAAGCACCTGGCTCCTAGAGCATAATACAAATCACCTGCTATGAACAAAAACTTCTAAGCAATTTATTTCCAAGAAAACAGACAGTTAGAACCTTGACAAAAATCTAGACCGTAAGCATCTCAGATTCCCATTATGGCTCTGTTACACTAAAATGAGGCTATGGATTGCAGTTTCTTATTTCTTTAAAAGATAACAGATACAGTAACTGTTCATGTGACCATTTCAACAGCAGCAGTAAACTCTTACTGGATTAGATGAGAGTTTGGAATTAGGTCACATACACACTTGTATGTGCCTTCACTGTAATCAGAGTAAAGTACATGTTTTGAGAAAAGCAAGATATTTTTCCACTAGTCAAGCTTCAAAAAAATACATGATGCATTTCGGCAAGAAAGCACACAGTCTCACTTTCTCTCTGAAACATGTTCAGATATAACATTCATAAATGAAAGCTGGAAGTAGGACAAGCCAGAGCAAAAATAACTGCATATCTACTATGTATTTAGATTTATTTCCAAGAATAACTTTATTACCATAAAACTGCATAGCTTTATTTTTACATCTCTGTCCAGTTTCAAGCTTATTATAACAATAAAATTTTACCTTAGAAACAGTAGCTTTCACAGCTTTTCAAAGCTTGAATAGTGAAGTAATCAGAAACTGACTTCAGTTAGCAAAGTCCCAGTCTCAAATTTAAATCTCTTTGGAGAATTCTCCAGTACATTTAAGACTTTCTACCATTAGTAAATTATTTTTCTATCATATAACACCCCCAAACTGTGGCTGCACATACCTGAGAAACACCTGTGAACTCTGATCCAACTGAACTGTCTGTAAACTGGGTACCATTTAGCGAGACCTGGAAAAAATTAATAGTTCATTGGTTACAGAAGTTCAGTTTAATGCTGAAAGAGCATTAAAAATATCAAACAACAAAACCTTTCTCTGCATCTGAGGGTTGATAAAACAGCTTTTGAAATTTGAATGATTGTTTGACTGCAGAGATGGAAAGCCCTTTTTCTTGTGTAGTAAGTGTTCTACAGATGCGAAAGTTTACAATTTATGTATTTTAAACTTTTGCACTAGTTTTTTATTACAACTCTGAGATGAAATAACTGATACAGGAAAAAAAGAAGAGTCATAAGCAAAATGCCATTTTTCCTTCTGTATTTGATTGTGTTTAGCTTTTAAGCTTCTATTGTCAATCGAGACAATTACCAAAGATTCTTGCCTTTTGAAAGCTGAATACAATACTGCTTAGAAAAATACGCAGTGTTAACCAGGAAGATGCTTCCACAGCAAGCCTCCAAATGGCATTCAGCTATTCCTCCTGCCCCAGGTTATAATCTATACAGAAACCTCCCAGACATCTCTTCTATGCCTTGTTTCTCCACAAGTGTTATAGAGACTATATCAGATATCAGGAAGTGCCTTTCATGAGCCCAAAGTGTTTTCATACAGCATTATTTGAGGACAATAAAACTAGAGTAAAGTTAAAACACTGTACAAATTCAAGTCAGTTATAATGAAGAGCCCTCGATCGCACTGACTTGAAGAAAACGCATTTGATTTAACAAGAAAAAAAATAATGGGAGATAAAATAATAATGGGAAATAAAAATCAACTATTTTTTTTTATTTTCTCTCTTCTTGAGCACTGGTTTATCTCCTGAATTTCAGCTATAATTTACCTCGTGCCTCTGTTCCACGTGTTTTTGCTAGCCATTTTCACTCTCCGGTTTACCACCTACTGTTGCCCAACGTATTTCTAAGACTACTCTACAGACCACAATCAAAACCAGCCTGTTTAGGATAGGAACCCCCACATCTTGTGTGTTGGATTTACAGAGTTCAGAAAATATTTTTACCCTGCTGCCAGACTAGAAACTCAAACTGGAGCCTCCTCCAGTACAAAGGAGCATCCTTCAATTTCACACATCCCCAGGATTACTGACTGCTCAGTTTACAGAACCAGTCAGATTATCACAGAGCCCTTGTCTTCAGATGCATTTTTTTTCAAAGGCTGAGTAGAGGATAAAACAATCTTCAAGTCATTGCATGAGAAGATACAAATACGAAACCACACAACTCCACTTACACACCCTGTACTAACTTGGAAGAGTAGGCATTTGAGAGAAAATCCTTATATGCAAGTCAAGCATCTCAGATCTGAACTCACCGGAGCAAGAATGCTGATGTGGAGCAAGTTCCCTATTTTAACTCTGCCCCTTCCCAAAAAATGTTAAAAATCTTTGGAATTAAAGAAAGTTGTCTTCACTAAGAAAAGAAATCCTCCAGTACTGGAGTTCCATTGGTTACTGGCATGCACATACACTTAAGAACAAAGAAACCTGTAAGGAAGTTTAGCATGAAACTGATATCTGAAGCTCACCAAAAAAATACATTTTTTGGGTGAGAAATTTCAAAAAAGACAAGTTTATTCAAAACCATTACCTATTCATTAAGGGAGTACATTTACCTTCTTTATATTCAAGACAGTGATAAAGAGAAATGCATGAGTCATCCCATTTATACATGCAGACCTTGAGTGACCAAGCTGAAGGCACTCAGAAATAAAAGCAAAGACAAACAGTGGGAGCTTTCTGTTATCCAGTAAATGTCACAGGACGCCAAGACAAAACAGTGAGCATCAGGGACTGTTTCATGGAACAAGTTGTCATGCTACTGACAAAAGAAAAGGCATCTCCTGATCCTAAGCAGTGCACAGAATTTGGTTCTAAATATTAGTGCAATACCCCCAGGGTTTAGGAGTGACCTAAGTATCTGTATGAGGAATAAACACCAAGGAATTACACAGATAGGGGGAAACTTAGAAAGAATCCTCAAAAATTAAGCATCTGTAGGCAATGAGATTTAAGACACTGCATGTGAGGCTTAGAGCAAATCTAGGAAAAAAGAAGAAAGGCACAAAAAGGACTTAAGTGGGGGTGAATAATGACATGACAGGCAAGGGACCAAGATGGCTAAATAGCATATTAGAGAAAACATTAGAAGAATCTACTAGAAGCTGTCCAAATGGGGCCCAAACAATAGCAAGCTAAAAACAGACAAGGAGAAAAAGAAATATGAGACAGTGGCACAAATAATTTAAGGAAGTGAGAGGGGAAAAAAAAAACCCTATATAAACCACAAGTAAATAGCTTTTCAAGGCACATGAGGAGCAAGGAGCAGTAGGTAGCCTGACAGGATCGTATGGCTAAAGTAAGTAAACAAATGCATTACAAAAACGATTGAACAAGCTACATGATCATGGCAGAAACACCAGGTTTTTCTCATCTACATGTTCACTATGGAGGAGTTTAAAGATATTCTCCCAGTGAAAGGCTTTCTTACAGAAGATGGATTAAAAGATCTGTTTCGAAGCACAGCACTGCTAGGAGAGAAGTATGGAGCAAACTGAACTAAAAAAATTATCAAACCACCAAAAGTGGATGACATTCAGACAAGAGTCTGAAGGAAGCTCAACAATGTTACAGTTGCACTAATAATTTCAGTATGTTAATGCTTGCTTTATACTTCAGCAGTACTAGACGAGCAGAAGATCATTTTTTAAAGTATTAATTAAGCTTTCAAAGGAGATCCAGGAAACTGCAGTTACCCAAAGTCTGCAGCAAGAAAGTGCTCGAGATGACAAAGTTAACTAATAGCACTAAATTCTTCATGCTACTGAAGAGACTGGGGAATGGCAGAAGGACCTCACAACATCTAGTTATCGGGCCATATGTTAACAGCTAGAAATTCTGTGTGCAGAGATTTAAAGTAGAAGTGACAAGCTAGACAGCTGTCACTTCTGGACAGCACTATTATTTAGAGAAAACTTATTTTTACAGTCTCTATACAGTCCTTTACCGTATCCTTTTTAATGATTTTGAAGTTTTATGTTTTAAAAACCTATTTAATGAAGATAAGTGCCAGAAGAAAGGCTGACATGGACCAGGAACATGGGAATCTCTCCTTGCACTCTCTGACATAATGGCAAGGGGTAGGGGGGATTCTTTCTGGTCTTTCTATGAATGTTATTTACAATGGAAAAGATATATAGAAATAATTTCTTGCAAGCTGCTGCCATGCTAACTCACCCTCTCTAAAATGTGACTTTTCTGGAGAATAAGGCATACACCATCTTGGCACAGTGTAATTCATACCAGAAAGTACAAAGACAGTGAGAATCACAGCTTCAAAACCACTCCTCGATTTCATCTGAATGACCCTGAAGAACCAGTTGAGCAATTAAAACGAAAGCACTCAATGACTGCCATAATTTGCTCTAATAGACTGTCACTACCAAAATCAGCCCTTCAGTGGGCTGAACGACATATTACTAGACAACACACCCTCATCTTTCTCGCAGCTGAAGTCTGGGGAAGTCACACAATCACAAAAGGGAGAGTGATGACATGTCTCGGAGAGCTCAGGAAAAGAAAAGCACAGGAAGATAATTTAGACTTGACTGAACTCTAAGTAGTTCTACAGATATGTGACGCTCAAAAAAAATAAATGCAGGACTTAAGCAAATTTCTCCTGGGAGAAAATATTGCACTGATTTTCTCAGGCACTTTAGGAAAGGCACAGACAAGAAAAAAAAACCCAAACGAAACCCACTGCTACCGAAACACAATTAAAACTATACTTTATTCTAGAAGGTCCTAATAACACAAAGGTATTCCATACCACTTGAATTAATTCCCTTATTTTTATACAGGGAGGTGAAAAATTAAGTTTGCTGAAACATCTGAGACTACGTATTTTCTGTGTCTGAGTAACACTAAAAGACAGTTATTGTACTTAACCCTGGCTACCCTCAAAAAACCCATCAAGATATCTATGTATGCTCTCCTGCTTACACTTTTTAAGCCAAAACCCTTTCGCCACAGCTGTTCAGAGCTCAGCCTTCTTCCAGGCTCTTCCAGCCAGCGAGCACACTACAGCACTGCTCTACAGCTTCACATAGAAGCTCTGCCTTGCTTTCCATGCTGCCCCCCAACACCATTTGGGTGGCAGCAGTCTCAAGTCACACTCAGTGGCGAAGACCTCCCTCCCCACAGCCTGAGCGAAGCTCTGACTTGGGTGCTCTCCAGTCACAGGCTGAGCTGTTCCTCTTCTCTCCCCGGCACAGCTAAATTGGTCACAGAACTGCTTCTGGCAGATGACTGATGCTTACAAAATCCTAAGTGATTTTCAGACATGAAGATATATTTCTTTATGCCTTCAGTTCAAAGGATAAGAAACTATCTGATTTCAGTAACTGAAAATTAAGGATCCTTCCTCCCTAACTCCAGCTGATTTAAGGATAAGCTATTGTGGAAGTCAAATGCATGGATGAGGGGAAAGAATGATGATAAATGCACAAGAGAGGAGTTCAGCAGTATTTCACAAACAGATTCTGACGCAGGACATCTCTGGATTGGAAAGACCTGGAAATGTACATGGGAGAATGGTTATTCCACACATGCAATGTAGTTTTCCATTCATCTAGTACCAAGCACTGTCAGACAGGACAGCATGCTGGCCAGACCAGTAGCATGACAAGGTCTGGGGGTTTGCTTGCTTTAAACATGGCTCCTGAACATCATTAGTAGTGACTGTAGTCTCTGCAGTAGCAACAGCCTCTGCAGAAGGTATGTTACAGCACTGAAGAGATATTACAACGTAAAAAACAGCAGTAAACTATCACCCCTTATCCCTTCCTTAGGCCTTTTTTTAAGTCCACATTATACCCTGTTAGCAGCTGGTATAGCCCAGTTTTTCAGAGGAAGAGCAAACTGAAGCAGATCTACTTGGCAGTATCCTCACTCACAACACATTTCCAGGTTCACTGGCACAGCAACACTCAAACTGAAGCAGCTGTCTGAGTTTGTTACTGTTGCTTTAGGAAAAAAAAAGAAAAAGAAACTCTTTTGACATAAGTTATACAAAATTTAATCTCAAAGAGCTTCTAAGCAGTAGCTTGCAAATGAGTAAATGTTTGATTTGCAACAGTAGAAAGTGTGGAGATTCCTACTTCCAAATATGCCTTTGGGGTGGGAGGGTGATGCAGCGCATAGATGAACAGTTTTGTTATCTGCAATAATAAAAGATGAATAAACTACTATAGTATCCCTCCTTGATTTAGAAGCAGGAGTGTTTTACTTGAGAAATTGACATTATAAACATCTAAATTTTACATGTGATAACCACACATCTCTAGTGAGACTAAACAGAATGCAGTTTTACTTACTAACACACGCTTGCTTGCCAGGGAGTCTCAGTATTATATATAGGAGAAACACTGACAGAAAAAGTGATTATTGATGAGCTGTTAATGTCACCAACAGGGAAAGTTGTGAAGGTTTCCTATGCAAAAAGATCCTTGTTTTTACTAAGGATGCTGAAGTACCAAACAGAAACTGCAGAATGCGAAGACAAGGTGATAATAATTAAAATTCAAATATCTGTATTAAGGCAGCCAATACTTGATCTTGCCAATTGATTAAGTTTGCAAACTATTACTCCATTTTATCAATCATGCTATTCTGAGCACTAATATTCACTCACAAGTTCTCTTATTCCACCCCATCTTGCCTTATTCTGTAGTTCACACTCTTGAGATTAGAAAACTTTTCAGTGAAGAAAATCATATCCATAAACAAGTCAGTGATGCAACAAGTCAGTCCCTTGGTACTCCTACAAAAAGCTTCTGGACTGTATGTAATTTCAGAGAACCTTTAAATCTTGATGTCAGTTACCAGGGATATAAAAAAGCAAAGGCTGCAGAAGAACAAGCATTCCAAGGAGTATCATAAGGCATTTGTGACTCCCTGAATATCCAAAATTTGAACTACAAAATCTGAATATTACTCTCAAATATAGCTAAGCTACCATTTAGTTCTGAAATAATTAAGCAGCAAGAATAAGAGAAGTTGCCAGAAGCTGAACAACAGCTGAGAGTAAAGTGTTGGTGGGAAACCTGGCAGAGGCTCCAGATGGCAGAAACCATTGCACATCATTACAGCTAACGTGTTGACTCAACCCTCACTTACACTAGTGTCTAATACACAGCACATTTATGTTCAACAGCTATTATACTTCAACAGGCATCATACCAGAGAGGCTCAGCCAAATATATAACCATACCATACTGTTCTGAAATAGAAATAAGCCAAAACTCCACTCAACAGTCAAGGAGCTAAGCACACTGTGACTGCACATCCCACTCCTGGTCACAGAGGATGTTTGTGGAAGCAGATCTGCTGCAGAACACCAAGTTAGCTGTGAGATATATCAACTAGCTATGATAACCAACACAGTGTTACTAAAACTGATTTATATATGATCTTGTCTGTATGTACATTTGGGTAGAGCAGGTTAGAAATCTTGTGACTGTAAAGCACAAGAGCCCATTGTGTCATACTTAGCCAGAGGGAATTACGTACTCGAGGGCTAATCACCGCACATAGCCTATGAAGGGGGAAGAAGGAACAAGAAAAAATGCTGGCACTAGGAAAAGACCATTCATCTACCTTGAGAATTCACACACATTTTGTTCATAAAGACAAGCAAAAGGTAAGAAAATGCCAAGCAGATAGCACCAGCTGCACTCAGTTACAAACCAAAATACTTGTTCAAGGAGCTAACAAGGCTGTTAGCAAGTAGGTCACTCGTTTAGCCCTTCAAAAGGTGAGATATGATATTACTTCATATTGGGAACATATAAAGATAAATCTATTAGAAGTTAAGATATATTTTGCAATAGATAATTATTATACTAATTCAATATTAGTTCTTTGCTATGCAAGCATATCCACAGAAAATTCTTATGAGCAAAATGGTTTCTATCCTTTCTGACTTGTGCTACTGCTAAAATACAGGTTGTGAGATCCCAGGTAAGTATCACTCTTCAGACAATATAACAAGTAGCTTTCCTGTTTTCAATTTTCCTCATTATTATAGAAAATCAACACTAAGAGACTTTAATAATTTCAGTGACACTTCTATTGCTATCTTTTTAATGTAGCAACATTGACTTCCCGCCTTTTCTTTATTAAGTAAAATCACTCCATTACAGGATTTGACTAACCTGCAAGACAGGTTCTCTGTAGGCTTCCCTTATCCAGCAAGTAATATTATTAAAACTTATCACTTGGATTTAAGTAAACATAACACTGTATTTCCATAGCTTAGTAAAAGCTAGTCCTAAAACAAACTGATGTCAAAGAAGCTGACAAGCTAAGGGTAGGGAGGCTTAATCTAGAAAGCTTAATCTACATTGCGTATAGATAATAAAGCAAATTTACTACGAATGACTCAAACCCCCAACAAAATTATTCCTCTCCCCACATCCCCAAGATCCCAAACCTGATTTGTTTCTTTTTCAGCAGTAAAATCCCTTAGGATCTTTGATACCAAGTCAAAATGTCAAAGGAATTTCCAACAGAAACAAAAATTATTTCCAAGGAAATACTTTTCCCAGATGAAGCCTTTCTTCATATGGATGTTCAACACAGGGAGAGGAATTTTAATAAGTAGGAGACATACACTGGACTTGTTCAAAATGACCAATACTTTCAGGCTTATAGCAGAAGTTAATGAGTGAGGCTGCGAGTGGGTGAGAAGGCTGTCTCCATCTCACCCATTCTGGGAGATGCCCTAAACCAGACCCAAGATGACAAGTCTCCATTACCTCCTGCTAAAAAGTCAAGACTAAGTAACCTGGCCAACAAGTTACTTAGTGCCTTGTGCCAAAAAACTTTTAATAAGATATAACTATTTACAGGCTTATCATAAGGTTGGGGGACAAGTGGGGTAAGTCACCTGTACACAGCCCTGGTTTTCAGCATAAAGCATAAGATTAGTAGCTGCAGAAAGTTAAAGGCATTCCCAGCTCCCTCCCCCTTGTAGAAGTGCTGGTCATGCACTTAGCATCTGCTGGATCAAATAAATAGATAGCCAAAAAAAAAAAAAAAAAAAAATCAGTGCAAAAATTCAATGTAATCAAGGTTTTGCTTTCAGTATGACCAGACACACACACACACACACACACACACACACAAAACAAAGCCTCAAAAATAGAGCAGGAAGGAAGGAAATCAGACAGCCCTGAAAAATGCAGAATAGAAAGAAAAACGGTCTTATTTCTATTCTACTTCTAGTTCTTTAAGGGCTCAGGTCCTCTGAAAACAGGTAAAAGAAATGCTTCTGCTGGGTTTAGACAGAACTGATTATTTACCTGCTGCATCTTTTCTCCTTTGGGTGCTCAGAGCCAAGATACAACAATTCTGCTGCAGCACAGTAAACACAACAGACTGAAGACCTACTTAAATACACAAACCCATCAAACCCTGACTGACAAAAGGCTATAGTCAGAAGCACAGTCCTATTAAATGTCATAAGCTGAAAACTCATGCCTGAAACTATCCTGGGGAAGTTTTTTTCAGTAGTACCTCAAAGACAACTTTGAAATGGTACTTTTAAAAGAACACAGATATTATTCTGTTATGAGTTTTAAGGGAGCAACATCTATATTCTGTGCTCTTCCTCCCACACATTCTTCAATAGTACACTCAGTTTTTCTTTTAGCTGAATCGATCTAAAATACATCCTTCAGGAAATGAGCACCTGATAGGAAATAAGGAGTTCACAGGTTATAGTGGCTCAATATGAAACTGTCAGCACACACACAAAAAGATCAGATCTCTGCAGGAACTAGGAAGCTATTATCAGCCAAAATTAAAAAAATGAAACTCCAATCTGTATCCCATTATAAGACAATGATCTACAAACGCTTAACTTTTTAACTGGAAGTTAAAGCAAAGTTACACTCAAGAGGTTCTCATCTATTTTATTAAACAAGGACAAATTACTCCCTTGGATATTCGAATGGGGCAGACTTCAACTATTCATTCCATTAAACTTACAGATAGGTATGTTCATTCCTACCTCAATCACTGCAATACCCCCTCCCCCTTCTTTTTAAGTCTGAGGTGACAAGTAATCACTATCAAATGATATCCTAAGAAAAAAAATTAAAAAATGCATGGTTACTTTGTAGAATGAAGGGTCCAGACCCTACCAGAAGCTGTGCTGTGCTCTGTAGACACTCCAATTAAAACCAAACCTACATAAGATGTACTTAAGAAAAATACCTCAGCACTGCCTGGCACATGATCTCATAAAAATTGTATTAATGAAGGCAAAAGACCTTCCTGAATTAATTCCTGTTTGCATGCTTTTTCCAGATGATATAATCTAGTGTAATCCCCATTTAAAGGTTTCAAGTAGCAAATCATCTAAACTAGAATTAATCTGGGCTCAGAACTGATTAGTAACTTTCACTATTTTTGTTTACTCTCCATCATCACTTCTGTTCTGTATTCAGATGCTTCAATATGATGAGCCATTTATTCCCTACCTTCTGAGAAACTGGAGTTAAAAAACAGTCCTTGGAGGTCAGGACACAATTATCACAATCCTTCCTACTAGGAAGCCACGAGAACTGGTATCCAGGAAGAAATCCCTGCTGGATGTCAAATAACCTCCCTAACTCCTCCATTTGATACCACTGTGAAGATTCAAAACCAGGCTAGTCTTTTTCTAATATACAGAATATCACAGAATATCAGTGGAATATCACAGCTAGGTACAGGCTGTCAGCACAGCCACCCCAAAGGTCAACCTATCTAGGTAAGTTCCATTAAATTTGGCAACACTTGCATCAATACTGTTTGTGGCACATGAATAAACACTGATTTTCCTCAGTCAGCTTAGAACTCTTATAATCCTTCTAGAAGTTATTATATCCTCTGGAAGCTTTATCAATTAAATTTCACATATTCTTCCAAGCCAGCACAAGGTTAACAGCATTGCCTCAATTCCCTGTAACCCACTGGCAGTATAGCCAGTTACAATTAGTAACTGAAAGTTTTCCAAGCAACCTCAAGCTTGAAGATAAACCCCCCAGCCATCCCTGTGGCCCTGCACATTCATCCTCAAGGAAGACGCACCTTTCCAAGCAACGGTTATTAACGCAATAGTGAACTTGCGCTGATTGAAGTCTCCGGTGGTTAATGGTTAATTACCTTAAAGCAGAGACAGATCACTACAGGAGAAAGCAACAGATTCCTGATGCCATGCAAAGTGTCTATGCTTGCAAGTCCCATCTTGTCATCTGAACTTCATTTAAACCTAAACCCATCTGTCTCATCTTACAAAAAACTTAAAAGTATCTGAATTACAATTTACACCATACTTAAATCCATAAACGCATATTAGAAAAATATGTATCATCTATCACACTGAAATTCACACTATATGCAGTAAATGAAAGATGCTGCCCTTGGGTGGCAGGGAATAGAAGCATAAATCTGTACTTGCATCCAACTGTCCAACTTTGGTTTGTTAACTACAGCATCACTATTTGTACATGTGGGCAGCCTCAGCTAGTGAGCCATTGCCTCACAGCATCATAAATAGACAAAAAAAATCATTTCCAAAATAAAACTTTTATTTTTTGTTATTAAAAATTATAATTAAAAATATATCTACATTTAAGCTTAATGGAAGAAGTCAAAATGGGATTTAGTACAGAAATATTACAGCTTTGATAGTGTACTAAACCAATGACACTTCAGCAAAGAAATAGTGAAGATGGGAAGAATCAAAAGTCCTACGTTTTGAAGTAAAAATTAAATACAAACCAGAAAGCTGCAAACCATGACATAAGCTTGTGCTCATCTTTTCTTTTTTCGTAATTATACCTTCATTATTCTCAAAGAAATCTGTTTTTAAACAGAACAAAACCCAAACTACACTAAGTATGAGGCTCTCAGCTCTTAAACTGTGTGCGACCAAGAAACTACAGCATGCCTATTCTTGTGCAACCAATTACTTGGCTAAATAAGACCAGTTATTCAGATTAAAGCCAGCATTGATTAATATCCTTATCTTCATTTCTATATTGGCATTACACTGATCTGAGGTACTGCATGTAAACTGAAAAATGTTACTATAAATCGGGTATTTTTTACAAAGTACCACTGCTCACATGCATATTTAATGATTTGTGCTGATAATTCTGTAACTTCTTCCTTTTCATCTTATTCAAATAATTATTCATACTTTACATTTCCAACTGTCAGAATTTTTGAGTTCCTAGCTCCAAATCAAGCAATTTCATATCTTAAGGGAACATTTAAAAAAAATAAATAAATAAAAATCAGAGCCACTGACAAGTGTCTCATGCTGTATTAGCCAGCAAATATCCTTTCTGAGATAAATTCTCTATGAAGGGAGGAAGGATTTGGTTATACCAATGGCTTATTCTCATCCCAAAGACTGTGAAAAAGAAACATGATTCCAAGATGCATCCCACTGTTTTCAAGAGACACTGGAAAGTATTAGTGCTGCCTCACAGCCCTCTGGAGGAGACTTCATTTGGTCAACCACCTTCAAGAAACAACTAACTGGAATAGGCAGGGTGACAGCCAAACAGGGTTGTCAGCAAGAGGTTCATTTAGTTTAGCGAAGCAATGAAGTTCCCTCCTGAATGCACTGGGCATGGGTGGAAGACAACAGTTAAAACTGAGAACAGGGAAAGCAAAGTAAGATGTCTTGGGATTCATTCAGACTGAAGTAAAAGACTATCAGTCACAGCACAAAAGATGTGAAGCAGAACTGAAGACTGAGATAATGAAGATATATTTCAAGCGAAGTTGAATCAGCTAATGAAAGACATTTTATGGTATTTCTACAGATAGGCAGTACCAAAAACCCTGCCCAGATTCCTTCACATTTTTGTCACCATTCAAATGAAAAGCTTTGCAATTGCCCAAAATAACATCAGAAACCCAGTTGTAATATATGAACCGCCTTTGTCTTCTGGATGTTTTTCTTCACAGCAGGGGAGATGAAGGGAAATTTGCCTACCACAGTTTTGATAAGGTTCCTATATATCTTTTAATACTGCATTCAAAAAGCAGGGGAAAAAACCAGTATTTTAAGTTTTGTGTAAAGGTACGGACAATTTGCAAGATAAAGCAAACTTGAAAACCTGAAACCAAATTAAAATCAAATTTAATATTACGCCATAAGGGGAGGAGGAGGAGGAGGAAATCATGTCTTTTACTGGCTGAAATATAGTAATTAATTGTATTTAAAGAGTTTGCTGCACAGCATTAAATGCTATTCCCTAGCTGACAAGTGAAACGGCAGAAGGAATACAAAATAACAGAACTAATTTACACGTGGACAAGCTTAGACTTGAGTGAGAAAAAGACTTAGGTCTGTAATACCCAGAGGTGCAGCCACCAAGAACCCAGGCTCTCCAGTGGAAAAGGGAGGGAAGGAGGTTTTGTTTTAATTACACACATCACAAATTCTTTAGGAGCACATATCTCACATGCAATACTTCTGTTTGTAGCTAAATATGACACAGCAGAACTGAGCCAATCCACCTCCTACCAGGATTCTGCCTTTCCTGTACTAAAAAAAATATATAAAATAATAATGTTCAACGTTTTTCCAGCAATTACGCAGCCGCATGTGCAAAAAAAAAAAAAAAAAAAAAAAAAATACCAAAAGCTAATAACGAAGATGATTCAAACATTTCTTTTCCCCAGTACAATGGCCAAAAGTATTCTGAGCAGGTAAAGACACCCCTAGAATTCTCTCAACTAGCCCTAACAGGTAACAACCATGCATATACACTTTTTTCCTAGTAGAGAGTTGTTAGAGATTTAATCTGCTGTTTATACTTTAATCCTGAACAGAAATATGTAAAATTAATAGGAATATGCAAACAAAAAAGCTTAAAACATGCCAGCACTTTCCCTATGAACAGTAACAAGCATTCATCCAAAGGCAAGTTTAAGATGCCTTTGGATGAATTAATTCCTAACATTTAGGAATTAATTACTTGACTATGTAGCTTCAATGACACAACTGTAGATGCTCTATTCCTGAAATGATGTTACAAGAAAATTACCTCTCCTGGTATCTGGTAAAGGGTTAAACATACACACTCATGAAAGCAAAATCTCATAAAATATTAAGTAAAGTCATGAATGAGAGCAGACATTTTCAGAAGGATCCACCAGATACAATTTCTTAAGCTAGCCATGTTTTTCCCATAACGGAGAAACAGAAATGTCAGGCGAATTGCATACATTATACTCACACGAGACAGACAATACATGGCAGAGAAATAATTCTCCAGTACTAAGCCCTTTCAATTCTGCAAAAACCAGCATCAATATGAAGCAAAGGCCTAGTTTAACAGCTAGACTTAAGAGCAATCAGTAAAACTATGAGAGAAGACACAGTTCTGATGTTAAAGCTTACTTGCTGCATTCAAAGGTTGTTACTAACAGCTCACTACTAAGTTAATAAAACCACAAGTTAAACTAATAGCCACAGCAGATTACCTCAGTCTTTGCGCTTCGTTATCCCCAAACTGCCCAGCTCTACATGTCCATGGGACACGCACACATCACATCATGTATTAAATTTCTTATGTCCACATGAAATACCCTGCTTAAACATAACACAGGTTGTGCTTCAACTACCAGTATGGGAGGAATCAGAAATTTACTGAATTAACTGAGGAGAAATGTAAATCTTGAAATCCTCTGACCCAAGCATCTGATTTACTGCTCCAATTTAAGAAGCAGAGATGAGAGAATTCAGGGGAATCTCCTCACCAAAAGGCAGGGGTGGTAGTAGCAGAAAGCCAACCATGATCCCAACATACATAACCCAAATAAAAAAAAAGGAAAGTGTCATCTTCAAAACTCCCATCTCAAATGTTCCCTGACCCAAAGATACAAGGGCTGTATCCAGATAGTGAGCCAAACCTAAGTCCTAGACTGGATTTGTAGGACCAGCTGTTTGCATTTCCTATGCTGAAGAGGATGACAAGGAAAACACCCAATGCAGCAAATTCTTCATTATAGATTGTCTTTGAAAGTGGTTTTGGGGGCTTGGGGCATTAAAAAGAAGCAGCAGGCAGCTGAGCTGAGACATCTGTGATCGTAACATCTTTAGGGTGATCTATGAAAAGACTGTCAAAGACAAAGGCAGCTAAACAGCTGTATCACAGAAACAGCCATGGAAAACAAGCTGTCTGATGGACTTACCTAGGGATACTGCTCCAGTTATTCAGATCCCAGAAAACAAAAGTGCTTGTCTGAAACAACTCGTTAGAGGAGCAGAAATGACATATATCAGGTCTAACCAACAGGAAGATGAGCACCACATTTTAGGCATCACAGAAAGCTGTTTGATGTTCATTCATCACTGTCCACATGGGTACTGGTTACACTGCAAGTAACCATCAAGAATGACTAAAGCAGCTCCCAATCAGCCCTCCATATCCTAACACTGTCAGGAACAAACTCATCCTGCAGACAGCCCCATGTGTTTGAATACGTAATCAGAGGATAACTTTGCCCTCCCTGATCACGTAATGAGGTTCCACTTGCTGGGAGGTGAGAACGGAAGATTTCAAAGGATTAACACATACAAGAAGCTCTTTCTGCTTGTTAACTTGAACGAAGAATATTTTAGAACTGGATCATGAGCAAAGAGTCCGAAGATGATATACCAGGGCAACCTGAACAAGAGCCTAAAAGTAAGAACAAGTAATTATTCACACAAAGCTAATAAGAAACAAGCAATTAATCCCTCAGTCTTAGAGACATGCATACTAATGCATGAAGCATAAGGAAAGGAGCTAGAATTCTTTGAATATGATCAAGACTATGATCTTCTCTGTAAAAGTCCATCCCCAGCTGGAACACTAAAAGAAAGAGGATAAAAACCCAAAGTTCATAAAAAACCCAGTTCATAAAAACCCAAAACAAAACTAAACTACACAAAACAATACATTCAAGTGCCCACGAGTGTCATGCCCTTAATCTAAAGGGCATAAGCATCACAAATGCAGACAGAAGTATCTTGGAAGTCCGTAAATAATATAAGGAGGTAAAGCACATAAGTGCTATCTAGCTGCAAGCTTACTGCAAACCACCAAAAACTGTGGACACACATACAATGACTTTTCTGAGCAGGTAGAAGAGTGAAGAAAAGCATAGGACTTTTTGTTACATGGAGATACTAAGAACCTTGGCCCCTGCTGAGAACTGAACGTAGCAGAACTCCAGCAATAGTTCAAGGAGTTTACTTTTTTAAAACATAGAAAGCAACCACAGACTCTTCCTTTAACTGCAGCCAGCAAGAAAGAAGTGTTTGACAGTAAACAATGAGACAGTTTCACTGGAAGTGAACCATCAAGTCAATGGTTACTGAAGATGGAAAGGAAGGAAGAACAGCAAGAGACAGATTTAACATCATTAAATAAGAGCTCACAGAAGGCAAGGCTAAGGCAAGGAAAACCTAATTCTCAAATGACACAATAGAAACAAAATCAAGAAAACCAAGCACAGCAAGAGACTCAAAAACATAGCAAGAGAACGACGACTCAGAAAACGCACACAGAAAGGGATTAACAAGTATAACAATGGCAAGAGAACCAATGGAAAAGGCTACAGGGAAAAAAATGAAATTATTCTCACAAAACTACTACTACTAAGAGAATTTGTTCATTACTGAATGAAGAGGGCAAACAGATTAAAGAACAAGTTCATTTCTTGCTCTTCAATAATTTGCCTTAACAAAGAACAAGTCCTCACAAAAGAGATCAACTGTAAGCAAAATCAGCACAAATAAACAGGTAAAACCACCCACCCAGGCTCAGCCTATTTTTGGAAATAGCCATAATTACATTTTTTTCCAAGTTGGCTGGATCTGATAACATTCAGCCAAATTGCTCAGGAAATCCTCTGAGCTGTCTCAAAACCAATAATCCTATCTCTGAAACTCATGGAGCATGCCTGAGATCAGAAGCTCAAAAGGCAAACCATATAAGCTTTCTTAAAGCAAATTAACAACCTCACCCCTCAAAACAAAACCAAAAACCCCCAGAACTGAGGGAGAGAAAAGGGACAATGAAGGGAAGAAACACTTGAGGAATAATACTGGCTTGTCTTCAGTTCTCAGAGAAGTTAATCAAATATAATCAAACAAGTCTTTTTAAGCACTTCAATGATACAGAAATAAGGAACAGCCACCTTGGATTTGTCAAAAATGAGCCATGTCAAACCACAACTTTCTTCTATGACAGTTAAACAGGAGAGAAAGAATAGATGTCATGATTTATTTGATTAACATTTGCGACAGTCTTAATTACTGAGATTTTTTCACAGCCAAACTAAAAAAAGCAAGATTTTACTGGAACTACCAAGAATTTCCAAAGAGGGATAGGTGGCTATATGCAAAAAAGGAGTCAACAAGGTCTGACAGCTGGAAAAAAGCTAATGCTACCTTGGGATGTATAGCTTATGTGACATGACATAATCCTTCCACCTAATACTGCTCCAGTAAGTCTCAGAGGAACAACTGCAAATCGTTCTGAACACAGGTCTTCAAACCAGACAGGAGCACTTGGAGAAAAGCCACAAGAGAACAACTACCAGATGTAGCCAATATTACCTGCCAGGAAAGGCTGGAAGACCTGGGGACACCAAGCTTACAGATACACAAAAGAGAAGCAGAGTCAGTCCTCTGTATCCCCAGCAAACAGAACAAGTGAAAAAATGCAGCAAGAGAAATTTCTCTGTGCAATAGAAAACTAGCAACGAAGTTTTAAGAACAAAGATAGACTGCTTGGTGAGGTTGTGGAGTCTCCATCAACAAGGTCATTTTAAGAGCAGGTCAGACAAACAAGTGACAAAAGTACCATCAGCACTGTCCCCACTGGCCAAAAGACGGACAAATGAATGTGATAAAAAGAAAGATGGAATGAAACTTTAAGATTTTATAGCACTGATAAGAAATTCTGGAATATTACATTCAGCTCTGCTATCAAACTTGAGAGTTTAAAAAGTGCAGAAGAAACCAAAGAACTACCAGAGACCTAGCACACATACTAAGAATAATTGAGAGTCTAATGAGCTTTGATTATTAAAAAAGCAGTTGTTGCAGTAAACAAGTACCTTCACAAGAATAAAAACATCAGGTTCTAATGGGGTCTTTAACAAGAAAAATCCCCAAGAACCATGACCTATTCAGCAAGGATACCTTTGGAACATGAAATTAAAGACAGGTGTTTAAACAAGATTGTAGCAGAGCATTTTTGCAGAGAGTAAGCAGCTATTGTAGACTAGCAGCAAGCCTGGCTACTTGGCTAGCATGAGATTTAAGTGTGGTAAAGCAAGCACAGTTAAATTAGCATGGTTATGAGCAGTGCTCTGAAAAATGGTTGCTTGGATTTGTCTCTGCTTCCTTGAGTGCAATTACAAAATTAAAAAAAAAAAAAAAAAAAAAAAGATAAAATTAGGAAAAAAACCCAAAACAGTACTAAAGAAAATTAATTGTAGTTTTCAGACAAATCATAGAATGGTTTGGGTTGGAAAGGCCCTTAAGATCATCTAGTTCCAACCCCCTGCCATGGGCAGGGATACCTCATACTAGACCACGTCGCCCAAGGATCTGTCCAACCCAACCTTGAATAGTGCCAGAGATGAAGCACTTATACTCCTTTGGGCAACCTGTTCCAGTGCCTCACATCAAGGTAGATACTGACCAATGCTGTTGTCCATTACTATTTTAAATTAAGATAAAAAGCTCTATCATCAGTGGAGTCTTCCCAAGACAATTCACAAAAGGGAAAAAAACAGTACCACAAAGCAAAACTTCCCTGGTAGCTACCCAGCTCCAGTGCACCTCTGTGCTCAGACCGCCTGCCTGCTCCGTGCCTCCTTACCAGTTACCCAAAGGCATGCTCTCCCTCATGAATGCACAACAAGTGTGATTAGGCAGGTGAGAAAAAAAAGACAGCCCAATGAGAAGGAGAAATCCACCCAGCAGCGATGGGACACAACAGCCATTCTTTATGCCTTTGCCACCAGTGTTACAGTGGAGTTGAACGGAAATTACATAGTATAGGCTTACAAGTAGGCCAACTAGATTAGAATGTCTGGCTTGCCAGAATGAGGAGCTACCATCATTCTCCCTGTTCACTGATGTCAATCAAATTTTGCTTCAGAGGAAAGGAAGGATTGCCAGGTATTGGAGGGTGAGACACACAGGTGCCAGAAGACGACATCTTCCAGTGATCCTCCCACAGTTTAACAAAAGGGATTCGTGTTCCACTAAACCCCAGTAAACCCCACTGAAACACCCACAAAAGAAATAATCACCAGATGTAACTCCTCCCTGTACTAACACTTATTAATAGATTATTCCTTTATTGATCCAAACTCTCTCATGTCATAGACAGCCCCCTTACAAAATATCCAATTTGGTGAACAAGATGAAGACAAGGACACTAAAAATTTACTAGTCATAACTACAAAGCCTTGAAAGCATCAATAAAGGCAGCGTCCATTGCATCAACTTTTTTAGCCAATCATGAGTTAATACAAACACTAAAAATCCCCTTTGCATGTAGCTTCAGAAAGTTAAATTATTCAAGCAAACTATACAAAAGAATATATTTGCAGCAGAAGTGTCCGATTTAGGACAATGGAAGCAAAATAAAACAGTGAAGACTGACTTCCTGCTACAAGAAAAAGCAAACACATGAGTCAAACCATAAAAAAATCTTTTCTCATCAAAGAATTCATCCCTAACGTGGGAAAACAATTAAAATGTAAAAAATACAATTATTTGGGAATGAATTTTTAATATTAGGGCAATCAGATCAAGTATCCTCATATTATATAACATTGCATACTACATATCAGCCATTTCACCAAGCCAAGACTACACGGAAAAAGCTAATGATGGGGATGTCAACTTTCTCAAGAAAATCACAAATATTAAAAGGACTGGGAATAACTGTAAAAGATATTTTTAGTGTCTTCAGTATAAGGGAGGTCTAGCACTGCTTAGGATCCCTTAGGCTTTAAGAGAAAATAGATACGGACTACTACAGGCTTTCACTGCTGAGTTGTCAAATCATCAGAAATACTTATTGATTGTGAGGATGAGACAACCTCACTAACAGGTAACATCATTAGGTGCAACCTGCTGACTGCAGTTTGTTTCAAAACTGCCTTCATACTTACATTTCTGTGTCCTTAGCCACAAGCCAACCACTCATTCCGGCTCCTACTGAAAGCTCTTCTTGCACTTAAGGAATAAATTCCCACAGGCCATTACTAGCAATGTTTTAACACATTCCTGAGGAACAGAACGACCCCTATACCTTACACTATTCACTAGATTTTTCACTCAATTAAAAATGAAAGTATAGGCTCAAAATGACTTTAAATATTGACAAAACATATTCCTCTTGATTCTTCTTATGAAGACATAAGATAAAGCCATGAAGTTTAACAAAAAAACATGCAACAAGCAGTCTAAATAATATTCAAAATGTGTGATTAAGTGTCATGATTTCCCCATGGTTCTAAAAAGCAGAAAGCTGGGTTGCCAATGACAGCACTTCTGAAAACATTAAATAATAATTAATATTTAACTTAGTTACTATGCAATGTTCCTCAGTACAAAGTTCCTCCTCCTCCTACATAAGGTTTCAAATTTATAGCTAGTGGAGGATACTGTACAAGTACGGTAGGCTGTTTTCAGTAGAGGAAAAAAAAAATCATTATTTTTTTTCCACTGAATGAATAAGAATCTTTTATTTAAGCAACATATACCTGAAAATTATGGAAAGTTAATTTTGTCCATGTTTAATCACATGGTTCAGACTCTTAGCCAGTTATGACACTAACAAAAAAAAAAAAAACAACCCAAAGCAAAAATATCCCAAACAAACCCTTCTGAAACACTCTGCTTTAGTCTGCTACTGCCTCAAATCACAGCAGACACCACTACAATTCCCTGCAGACTCCCTGAAAAGAAGCAGAGAACGACAGCACAGTAGAGATGAACCTTGGGAGTAGCCAGGAGAAAGCAGTCAAGATAAAATAAAGATGATCACACAGATAAAACTGCAAAGTTTCTTCTGACAGTAAAGGAGTGTTCTATCTTTTGCTGAGTGACAAAATAAAACCTTAATTCATCTGAAGCCTATTCCAGTGAAGATTTGGTTTCAACTATACATTATCAATGGCCACATAGATAACTTATGCCCATTAACGTAAAGTGGTGAAAAACTTCTAGGGAGCCCCAGCTAAACCACTAACTTGCCATCTGTTGTGGCAGCAGCTTATTGAAGATAAGCAGCCTGGGAGCATTACAGCAATTAAGAAATCTTTTGGTCATTAACTCCAGCACCAATTAAACACTAAAGGCTGACAGAACTGTCCTGTGCCTCAGGATTGCCTTTTAAAACAAACTCTTCTGTTCCCAATGACTAGGTTCACTACGAGACCCAGTGTGGTGAAGAACCTTTAAACATTTGCTCAGGTACTTTTGTCCAAGAGCCTCAACACATATGTATTTGTTCTCCTAATCCAAACAAAATGTACATCCACACATACAAAGAATTTACTTCATGCCTACACTTATCTAACAAGCTCATTAATCCACATTCAAAAATGCCATGTTTTCAAAAGCTTGGATACATGCACACACATGTATGAGCATGCACACACACATTCTCAGTCACGCTTCTGTCCATGCCAGTGTCTCTGGGCTTGCATCAGTCAACATTAGTGTTATCCAAATTCAGAGCCTCACATCTACCTCTGTGAAACACTCCCTACAACAAGTTTGAAACAGTAAACTATTGGGCTTAATATGGCTACAGAGCTTGAAAGAGGTCCGGTAACCTCTTGTAATATTCACAAACTAACCAAAGTCAGTCTATGAAAACACGTTAACTCAAGGTATTGTTAAATCACACTTTGGTTTGTTGCACCTAAATCAATGCAAAAACCCCCAATATTAGAAAACTGCTGAACTACCCTTGTGAACAGTTCAGTGGTAGCACCTCCTTCTCAGCTGTGGATGAGTTCAGCTCCCCAGGCTATAGCCCCTATTTCTGTACAGAGAAAAACACCATCACTATCCACCCAAAAAACAAACCAAACCAACCAGACAAACAAAAAAACCCCACAAACACACAGAAGACCATTTTGGTTTAAAAGCAAAATTACTTTAGTCCCAAAAGTAATCCAAGAGTTTGCAGTGCCCACAATTACAGTACTGGCCCAAATCACATCAACATACAGCTGTTTGCACTACTTCTCTGTGAGAAGAACCTCTAAGAGAAGTGGGTGGCAGAGAGCATTCGAGTCAGGCACCCCTGCCTAAAGCCACTTCTTTTGTTTGTAATGAGCTCTCATTGACGCAGTCTGACCGCACAAAGCTTAGAGCAGAACAGGAGTCAACACAGATCCTTACACCACTTTGAAGAACATTATGTGTACATTACATTTAATAATTTCCAACAAATTTCAGTACTACCCACAATAGGATAGGCCTTTATAAAGAAATACATAGATTTTAAAGTGTCATGGCTTGCATTAATAGACATTAATAGATTTAAGATTCAACTGACAGCCTTCTTTTCTTTCCCTCACCTTACAATGCTGATGTAATTAAGTTTGTTTTAGATGTCACTAATGACAGACACTGAAAACTTATGAAGGAAATGACCAAAACTTATTAATCAAGTTTAAAAAAAATAAAAATGTCATGCTCAGTTACTTTAAGGGCCTGTCTTTCATTAACTTACTTTCCCATTTCAAAAGGCTAAGCATGTTTCCTTAACACCAATAATGCTTGGTCTTTAACATCATTTTCTCCTTTCATCCACATTAACTCATCTCCTATATCCTCCAAGAGAAAAGAAAAAGGCATTTTAGTCTTATTCTATTCTTCTGAAGACTCCATCCTTATTTGCTGACCACAGGCTTCTCTTAGCTTACCAGATCAGTAACTGCCACTTGTTTCTTCTGACAGATGGGGAGAATAAAAGTAGACCAAAGACAAGCAGTCCATGAGAAAGCAGTACTTGGCTACATACAAAGTAAACCCAGATGCTGTTTCAGGGTCTTGCTCAGATGTTGGTCCAGTTGATATATACCCAAGTTTATAACTCCTAAGTAGCTGGTGGCAGTACAGGAAGAACATTTGATGGACATGGCTGAACACTAATTCCAAGTTATTATGCACCAGCTCTGGCTGAAGCAAGACAGCCATGCCAGCACACACTCGTGTTAAGTCCACCATGAATCCAGATCATATATTAGCTTAAATGACCAATTTTAGATGAAAGCTGGCTCAGAAGATGGATAGTCATAACACAACATGCCATATGCATTTGCCCCTCTTCCAAACAGCTTTCTGAGTGCTACAACTACATGAATTCCCCATTACTGTAAACCTCCTTCGGCTTCTGATGCTGTAGAGGAACATGCCTACCTCTACCCTTTACTGTACAACACCCTCTTTTGGGAATAAGTTCAGCAGTTAGTGCTGCTATGCTTGCAGATTTCCTAAACAAGACCTTAAGCAGAAGGTAAAAGGAAATGACACAAAAACTCTTAATTATTTCACTGCTGTCCACAGAAGTCTAAATACTTAAAAGCCTTAGCATAGAATTCACTTGCCAGTGTTTACATGCCTAACTCAGAAAACTACAGACAGTTACAGGTCCATGGAGCCCTTTAGATTTTTACAGGTCAAGTATTGGATTTACTCACTATAGCTAACATATTAACCATATAATATTTAATATCAGTCTCTACAGCTCTATATGATAGTGGTGCATATATTTTTGCACAATCTTTAAAAAACTTACCTCTTCAGCATATTCACAGATTTGGGACATAAACTAATCACTGCCCAGTTCTCTACACCGTTCGGTTTTAAGCAGAGAAGCTGTTACTTCCAAAAAGAGCAACAACTGACTTACAGATCAAAGTGAGCAAAGCTGACACTGCAATGCAAACTATGACTAAACTAACACTTCTGATACCTAGGCATAATTAGTAACTAAAAGAATAAAGATGGACATGTGAAAATTTAGATCTAGTACAGTGAAGTCCCCTAGGCTGCCAGCTGGACACTTCTACCCCGCCTGCTAACTTTTCCCAGAGAAGACAAGGAACAGCTATTTAGAGCTGCAAACACTGCCCCAACAGCTGATCACATCCTCCATCTGTTCACAGCTCAACACAGACCACTGAACTGCTGCCAAAGCAGTTAAAAAGTAAAATTAAATCCCCAGCTTTTTCTACGAGTAATTGCCATCCATGGACACTCCCTGACATTAGTCCTTGCTGCCTACTGCAGCACAGGGCTCCTGCCTCTGCCTCGCCACACCACCAGCAATCCACCTCCCACAGCCACCTTCTAAAACAAGTAGAAGATTAGACCATAAGAGAATCCCTAAAACCTTGATGCTGTGGCTGACAAGTCTGCTCTAGATCAAGGCGCCCCAAAATGCTGGACTTCAAAATACTGACTTCTGCAACCCTGTAAAAACTTAATTATTTATCTGGATGATTGTGGTCTCGTGTTTTTGAAGTTGCCTTCAGAAGCAAACACTTGACAAAGCTACTTCAAACCAGTTCAATAGATCAGCGCGTTAAAAGATGACTTCTGGGAAGAGCTACTGTGCATGAGAACTTACCTTTGTGACATTTTACCTAAGTAACACTACAGAAGCATTTGTAGCGTATTATGTTGGATTTCTCTAGGCCTGAGAAGAGACTTTGCATTGCAGTATTTTATGGAAATACCCAGAGCTTTTCTTCTGAGAAATGCACAATGGAGTCAATCTTTCATTTCCTCCCTATAAATGAGCAAAGTTATTCTTTGAGTTTTAAGAAATGACACAGGGGGCCACTCATCTCAATCCTTCTGAGCTCCAGCTTTGGGCTGGTTTCTTTATTATTAAAAGGAAGAAGCCACAACTGAATAGGCAAGTAGAAGCTAAGCATGGCCTCATACAGAAATTTTTAGTACTATCCAACTCTGGGCACCCAGCTTGTACAAAAGACCTTCAGAACTTCATTTTATGAAGAGTGGAGAGATATGACCACTCTACAGAGCAGCAGAATAGGAGTGCCTCCCTCTCAGATGTCAGAGTGTCTTCTATCATCACTAAGAATTTTGAGATGGAGAGAACTACATCTGCTGCTTGTGCAACACATGGTAAGTTGATTATTTAAGAACATGGTTAAAGATCACACTCCAAAAAAGTTTCTCTCCAGCACTATCGCTGGTCCAACTTGAACAACTTCAGTTCAACAGCCTCAAACAAGCTCACAAGCAGCCCCACTGATTTCTTCCCTAAAAAACACTTCATAAACCAGTGTTCAGACTAACTTCTGCACCACTAAAGCTGCACATTCTGTGATAAAAAAAAATATAGAAAGAAAATATATACTTCAAGAAAATTACCATGTTGCTCAGACCTATCTTTAATAACATCCCTCGTGTGTTTCCTCACATGGGTAGGAGGTAAAGGTCAATAATGTCATAGGCTGCCTTGAATTTTTACAATACAAAATTAACATGGAACTGTAGGAACAAGTCCAAAGGAGGGCCACGAGGATGATCAGGGGACTGGAGCACCTCCCGTATGAAGATAGGCTGAGAAAGTTGGGGCGGTTCAGCCTGGAGAAGAGAAGGCTGCGTGGAGACCTCATAGCAGCCTTCCAGTATCTGAAGGGGGCCTAGAGGGATGCTGGGGAGGGACTCTTCATGAGGGACAGTAGTGAGAGGACAAGGGGTAACAGGTTCAAACTTCAACAGGGGAAGTTTAGGTTGGATATGAGGAAGAAATTCTTTACTGTAAGAGTGGTGAGGCACTGGAATGGGCTGCCCAGGGAAGTTGTGAATGCTCCATTGCTGGCGGTGTTCAAGGACAGGCTGGACAGAGCCTTGGGTGGCATGGTTTAGTGGGAAGTGTCCCTGCCCATGGCAGGGGGGTTGGAAATAGATGATCTTAAGGTCCTTTCCAACCCTAACTATTGTATGATTCTATGACTCTAAGTAATTCTCATGTAAAAAAATAATGGCATATTTATTTTACTTCATTCTCAGACAAGCCTCAATTTGGACAGTTCCCATATTAAGAGCAGCATCATAAATGTCATGTCCCAGCTGGACTCATTTGCAGCACAAGAAATTTTGAGCTTGTAGATAAGTTCTCTTTCTCCGCTCATATCCTCAACTGCAGCATTCTTCTATCCATTTAACTTAATTTGTTCCTTCTGCTTAATTATCCTAGGAAAATTTCACACATTGAATACTCTTTTTCAAAACAAAGCAGTCCACAGCTATCTCAGTCGCTATTAAAATAGAAGTTATGACAAGAAAGGAAAATGTAGGAACTGTTTTCATTACCTTAATAAAATGGGATATATGACCTCCTTTCCCACCAGGGAAGGAGCACAAATATTAAATCTTCTTTGATTACCCACATCCATATAAACCTGAAACACTACCTAGCACATCCATGATGCCCTTTACATCCTAAGCAAAGCAAGTTTAGTTCCCAGTTACCTCTCCTAATAACCTCCCTATAACAAATACAGGTCTGCTGAAGATGTGTTAAGGAGCACCCTCACTACACATACATAAGGGACTAAACATTAGTCTTGTAGGCATCAAACACCAGCAAATTGAATTTCCACGTCCACTCAGCATTCCTTGCCACACAAGGGGAAGAGAATAAGCCTGGATTCCTTCCTGACACAGACTGTGTCGGAAAGGATCTGAGGGCTCCTGTCAAGGTGGGATACAACTAGAAAGGATAAATGCCATAACCAAAACACGGTGATATTAAATCCTAGATGAAGCTTCAGGTATTCCTTTGCAATCAAAAAGATGCAGCACAAGAACTAGACAAGAAGCCTGAATATTCTCATCAATGTGAGAATTTTCACACATTTCACATGTTTCAGAACAATCTTTACATATTAATCAAGTTCCAAATCAACAGGGTTTCGTCTTCACAGTCAGGAAACAGAAGTGTTGAGGAGAAGGGAGTCACTGTGTTTTTTAGAGCAAAATATTTATTTCTCTCTCATTCTCTCTCAACCATTCTGCAACCAACACAGCAAGGGAAAAAAAAAAAAACAACCAACAAAACACATCCTTTGCCTTCCCACCAAATCAAGTATCTCACAGCAAAGCCATAAGCGGATACTTTGCTAGTGCAGATCAGATATTGCTGAACTAGATGCCATTTTTTTGAACACACTTTTCACATGTTTCATTTAACAATTCACAATTATTCTCAATATCAACTGACTATGGTATAGCAGGTGCAGGAGGTGGGGAGAAACAGAGCACTCAGGGATTGGATATACGTCAAGGTCATGAGTACACACAGGCACATGCTTCCCAGGAGCAGTATTACAAGATCTGAAGGTACCACTAACACAGTGCCTGTAGTCTCAACTCTATTAGCTGAAAAATGCCTTAACTGATCACCGGAAGAAGCTAAGAAAGAGCTATTAATGTGAATGTTATGCAACTATTAAGCTTGGTTCAAAGTTTGAAATGTTCTAGGTAGATTCATTTAAATCACAATAGATTCTCTTCCTAAATTAGTGAGTTAACCATACCACCTAAACCCAGTCTTAACAGCTTCAGCCCATTCTGTTACATCTCCTTTTATTAAGAAAACAAGCAGAGCATAAGTTCTTCAGGGAAGGGACTGCAAGCCTGTTTAAAACCAAGAAAGACTGAACTGCATTTAGTAAGAGGAATACATGTGCTACTACACTGCCAAAAAGACTTATTTTTCACCAAGTGTTTGGACATACCACCTTCCTCGGCCTGAACAGTAGAAGTTAAAAAAGTATTTTAAGTACTGGAATTCATCTAGTTTACCTGAGCCTTGACAAAAATTGGCTAAAGTTTGCTTTTGGAGAGGAGGAGGCCCTATAAAAGTATGACAGAAGTACAAAAGCTAGCTGTCTGCTGAAATTCTGAGTTCCTGACAAAGCTCTGCTTTTGTACACTATTTCTTTTGGATATTTGAATCATGGAGGTGGAAGAGAGGAAAGGGAAAATGTTAAACAACAATCAAGCACAGATATCAGTAAAATACAATGAACTACAAAGCTGCTGAAAAAACTGGTCTAAAAGGTAGCAATGTACGGTCTGCTATGTATAGCATCTCTGTTTAGAAAGGAATACCTCATAATAAATAATCCAGTGAAATATTTTATGAAAATTCTGAAACACACAGTTCTCAAGCGTAAGGACAGTTAATACATTAGTACACTTGACAGACAATATTTTGAAAAAAGCAAGTGATAGAATTGTGAAATGGCTACTAAATTATTCCCCTTAAAAACACAAGACCAGTCAGGCCTGTAACAAAAACTACTACTATAGCTGATCAGCCACTGACAGACAACTCTTCACTCCAAAGCACCTGAACATGTTAAGCAACAGCCAATTTTACTACAGTATGAGTTATGCCGTGAATGATAATCAGATGCATCTCACAGCATCATTAAGCCAACCATCAGTCAAAAAATTATGGGATCAAGTTACGAAGGCTTGATGCAATGCATCACTGATTAAAAAAACAAAAAATCACAAAACACAAAATCCCCAAAACAAATAAAAACCCCCAAAACACCACAACAGAAAGCAAGACCTCTTTGTTTAAATATATACATTAAAATTCAAAATATTTATTTTATTTTCTTGTTACAAATGACTTATTTACAGGATACTTGATTCTTCATAACATTGCTGTGAACAGTTCTGTAAGGAAAAAAATAAAACTAGGGAGGTCCTGCAGTAACACCACACAACTAAATTAATTAGTTTCCAATTCCAGTTAAAGTTGAAGCAGTTACAGGTCTCCAAAACCAAGATCTTCCCTTGCACTGAAACACTGCCAAAGCATCCTTATTTTCACTATCATTCTAAAACATCTGAGAGTGCTAGAGAGGATGAATCTGGATGCTATAAACCATGCACATGGGGCAATATAGCTTCTAGAAGATTCCATTAGGAGTTGCCCACTTGCATCCCAGAACAAGACTCAACGTGTACTCTGATGCAGAACTTAACCTAAAGTCTTAAAAAAACCTCCAGATAAGATATATAAAAACCTCAAAGTATATTTGTTAGTTCTAAGAGGCTTAGCTAGAACTTCAATACTGGCACATGTGCTTTTAGTTTCAACCTAAATACAGCCATTTTAAAACTCTGTTCAACCTGTTGTTTAAAGCATGTTAAAAGTATACCTGATGCTGGGCAATTATTGACACACAAGAATGCAAAGTGCAAACGGTATCATTCCTTAAACATCTTCTTTCATTCTATCATGGACAAGTTTTGGAAAAGCATCTCATAGGACATTAGTAGAAGGATGTGATCACTACATCCAGAGTGGATGCCCTAAAACCAGGGAAGTGACAAAAGCTGGAAACAGAGAGCATGGTAACAATCAGAAAACATTGTACTGTGTCGCAAATATTAAATTCATGGGGGTTTTATATTTTGTATTTTCAGAGATTAAAAATAAAAATTTGTCCAGCAGAGAATTGGCTGATGAGTTCTCCTACCCAGTACCAAGAACTTGACAATATTCTATGTAAGATTAAAGTAAAGCAATACTGTTTACTACTTTACAGCTATTAATGTGCTGCTTACTCTCCATCCAGCCAAACTAAACATTGTACCTAATTTAGAAGTGATCAGCCATGTAAAACACAGTTTTCTTTCTCAACTTCATCCAGAAACAACTCTTTTTGAGTCTTTCACTCAAAGAACAGTCTTGTTTTGACCACGCACCCTTAACTAGCAAATTATTAACCACTAAGGAGATCCCATTTTCATGTAAGTAAGAGCCATGTAATGATGCTTTAAGATTTCACCTCTGATTTCATCTTTGAAACAAGATTATCAGTTAACTTTTAAGCACTGGCAACTTTCATATGTCACCACTGCTGGAAAGGTATTGAAAATGTCAAGAAAAAGGTCACTGAAACCAGTATGGAGAAAGTAACACCAACTTTAAAGGAGTATTAGAGAGTATAAGCATTTACCTTTCAGAAACTGAGCACAGGAATTTATCTATCCTCAAAATCTAATTCTAACATGTTTATCATTTAATTAAATAAACTGCAGGTTTATTCCAGCTTAACTAACTTCTTAATTCTCCATTTATCCATCAGTCTTCAGAATCACTTGTACCACACTCTGAAGTGAAATGGAAACACGTGACAAATCGCAAACACATTAAAGAGTACAAACAAAAAAGATCAATTAAGACAAAGTTACAAATGTATTCAAAATAACATATTGTGCATGCTTATGAGAGTATGAATAATAGACCCGTACACGTAATTTCCCAGAAATTTGGTACTGTAACACTGTATTTAATTTTGGTGACATGACTTATGCTTTCTAAGTGCAGACTCGTGAAGACTGAGAAATTTTATTAGGCACTATCTAGTGTGAAAGAAAGAATAAACACGAAATAAGGAGAAGAGCAGTGATGTTGCCCTTCAAAGATGAATTCCTCATAGAGTGTGATTAAGTTAGAACTAAAGTCTTAGGCTACACCTAACCACAAGATACAAACATCAAAATATAAAAATAGTGGAGCCTTCACTACTTCAATCATATCAATGTCCCATTCTGCACATCACTCCACTGCTTGTCTTACTTCCCTTGGCATTATCATGTTTATCCCAACAATACCAAGGAACGTGGACCTGGAAGAGCTTACAATCTAAGATGTAAAACAAGATCCATCTTCCTGCAAAAGGTTTAACCAGGAGACAGTTTAGTGATGACTTGCAAAGTTACAAATAAAAACTTGCACACCTCTTCACTATTATGCACTTTGTTCTTCTGGATATCTAAATCACATAAGGGCTACTGTCCCAAAAGGAAATTATGCCTGAAGTAAGTGTCAGATTAGAAGACATATGCAGAAATGGTTAATCTATGGCACTGTGGATTTTGGGCAACCAAGTATGAGACAGTAGAAAGATAAGCTGTAGAGAGAAGAGGAAACAAAAAAAAAAAATTCTACAATCATCAAATTGCTTGCTGACCTATCAAAATAGGCGCAAAATTACATGGAGAACAAAAAAAAAAAAAAACCAACCAACCCCTTTTTACATCATACTTCAGACACTTTACAACACAAAAGCCATTTCTTCTATTTCCCCCTCACGTGCACAAGTTTCTGAGAGCACGAGAGGAAACAGAGCAGGCTGTATGACATACACGTGGAAGTCTGAAGATGCTGTCAGCAGGAAATGCTTTTGTAAATATGATGCCTAAATGCAAGCTTTACACAGATAACGAAAAAACCTGAGGTAACCTTTGTGAGAGAAAGGAACATAAACTTATTTACTCTTCTGTCACTGGAGCCAGCAGGATACCTGTCCAAAGGCCTAATCCCTGAGCAATTTTTCATTAAAAAAAAAGACCAATTAAACCACACAATCTGCTCCCAATAAATTTCACCATATTATGAAAGAACGTAACAGATCTAAATTATTCTGAGGCACCAGAGTGCAAACCACAGCCCGAGCTATAATGAACCTCTTATGTTTAATGAAGTTGTCTACTGCAAAAAAGGGCTTAATATTAATGGAAACTGAGGAAAAAAAAGATACACAAAGCTGTGTTTCTGCCTTTTCAAGGCCTGCCCACCTATTTGCTATATCTCCCTCATGAAGGTGGGGCCCGAACCCCAAGACCCCCTGGGATGGGGACCCTGGAGCTGGCTCCTGCCGGGATTTCAGGAGAAGCCCCCCAGGACGACACGGCCCCGAGGAGCCGGAGCTGCCCTTCCCCCACAAAGAGTGGGGAGCGGTGGACACTGCCCAGCCCCCCGCCCCGCCACACCATACCGCGGCCCCCCGCCACTACCAGGGGCCCAGCACTCGCCTCCCCCGCCCCGCCCCGGCCCCGGGGCCCGCACCCACCGATAAGGGCCAGGGGAGAGAGCGGATGGCGCGGCTGCAGCCCCCCACCCCCCTCTCGGCTACCTCCGCCGCCCGCGTGGGTGTGTGCCGGGCCCGCCGCAGCGGGATGCCACCGCCGCCCGCCCTGGCCCCCCCCCCCCCCCTCACCTCACTGTGTCCCGCCGCGGCCCCGGCGCCGCCCAGGGCTCCGTTGCCGGCGGCCGGCGCTGTCAGCAGGCCGCCCACCGCGCTCGGCGAGGCGGCGGCCGCCTGGGTCGCAGACCTCAGAGGGGCCGCTCCCGCCACCGCCCCGGCCTTGCCCAGGCCGCCGGCACCTCCGCCGCCGCTGGGTCCCGGCCCGCCGGTGCTGCTGAGCCCGCCGCCCCGCTTGTTCTTCCGGCGCTTGGCTCCGCGTTTGGCGTCGGCCGGACTCATCGTGCCTGACACCCGGGCAAGGGAGGAGGGAGCGGGGAGGGGAAGGAGGGGAAGGAGCGCGGGGCCGCCGAGAGCGCCCGGGAGCAGAGGGGAGGGGCAGGGCCGGGGCACGGTGCACCCCGGGCGTCCCGGAGCGGAGCGCACCGACTGTCACGGCAAAGGGGACTCCTTCGGCCCCAGCGCCGCGGACCGGAGTTACCGTCCAATATGGCGGACACAAGGGGAAAGCGATCCCCCTTTACGTCGGGGGGCTCCCCCTTGCGCTGACGGGAACCCGCCCCGCGGGGCATGCTGGGATGTGCAGTTCCCGCGCGCCGCCGCAACCCTTGGCTCTCGCGGCAGAAGGAACTACAACTCCCGTCGTTCACCGCGGGGCCCGCTCGGGCGCGGCCGGGGAGCCGCTCGCTGCTCGCGGTGCAGGCTGGGAGCCGTAGTCCCCGCGGCGCCGTTGCCCTCGGCGGCCGGCGGTGACACCGCGGTCAGGGGACTACACCGCCGCCCCGGAGCGCCAGCACCACGTGACGCCCGCCGTCGCACCTTAAAGGGGCCGCAGCTGCCGTACAGGGGGTGAGGCGGCGGGAGCCGCTTTTCGGCGGAGCGCTGCGGTCCCTTCCGCGGGGACAAGCCGCGCTGGCGGAGCACGGCCCTTCGAAGTGGGGCTGCTCGGGTGTTGCTCCCTGAGACCGGCTTTGCGCCCCACCACCTAGGCAAAGGAGGCTCAAAGTGGGCGTGGCACCCTTCAGGCTGAGGGCGCTGAAGTGCCCTGAGGCCATTGGAGGCTCCTCATGCCTGGAGGAGTCGACTCCTCCCAAAAGAGGGTCTCCTGTAGGTGAACTGCTACCAAACACAGCAGCCGGGCTGCTACTCCTCCCACCATTACCTGCCAGTGGGTTATAAACCACTTCTGCGATCATCGAGTCATAGAATCGTTAGGGTTGGAAAGGACCTTAACATCATCCAGTTCCAACCCCCTTGCCATGGGCAGGGACACCTCCCACTAAACCATGCCACCCAAGGCTCTGTCCAACCTGGCCTTGAACGCTGCCAGGGGCGGAGCATTCACAACTTCCCTGGGCAACCCATTCCAGTGCCTCACCACCCTTACACTAAAGAATTTCTTCCTCATATCCAATCTAAACTTCCCCTGTTGAAGTTTGAACCCGTTACCCCTTGTCCTCTCACTACTGTCCCTCATGAAGAGTCCCTCCCCACCATCCCTCTAGGCCCCCTTCAGATACTGGAAGGCTGCTATGAGGTCTCCACGCAGCCTTCTCTTCTCCAGGCTGAACCGCCCCAACTTTCTCATTCTATCTTCATACAGGAGGTGCTCCAGTCCCCTGATCATCCTCGTGGCCCTCCTTTGGACTTGTCCCAACAGTTCCATGTCCTTTTTATGTTGAGGACACCAGAACTGCACACAATACTCCAAGTGAGGTCTCTCACAAGAGCAGAGTAGAGGGGCAGGATCACCTCCCTCGACCTGCTGGTCACGCTCCTTTTGATGCAGCCCAGGATACGGTTGGCTTTCTGGGCTGCGAGCGCACACAGCTGGCTCATGTTCATTTTCTCATCAACCGACATCCCCAAGTCCTTCTCTGCAGGGCTGCTCTGAATCTCTTCTCTGCATAGTTTCCCCACGTTGTTCTCCACAATACACAATCACACGTGGGCCCAGGAAAAATGCAATTAATAGCTTTAAACTGAAAGGGGGTAGATTTAGATTAGATATTAGGGAGAAGTTCTTCCATCTGAGGGTGGTGAGGCTCTGGCACAGGTTGCCCAGAGAAGCCGTGGCTGCCCCATCCCTGGCAGTGTTCAAGGCCAGTTTGGACGGGGCTTGGAGCAGTCTCATCTAGTGGAAGGTGTCTGCCCATGGCAGGGGGTTGGAACTGGATGAGGTCCCTTCAACCCAAACCATTCTGTGATTCTATGATGATTCTATGATTTGATGTGTCTGGGTGGTGTGATGTAAAGTAGTAGCTATGAGCACATTAAACCCGGTGATAACTTACAGCACTATAAAATCTTATTGCAGAGTTAAAATTTTCATGGCATTTCCTGGTAGCAGTGATGGGTTAGGGTACAGTTCAGGAACACCAGCATATTTGCCTTTCATTCACTGATGATCATACAGGCTTAAAAGGTCATGGAAAAGACAGCTCATGAGTTTTGGGAGAGAACAGCAAAAAGGCACTACTTTCAACGTGTCCTGATGAGTGGTTGGCAGCTCCACTAGAAGCTACCATCCATGCTGAAGCTGTTCCAGGCTTTGTTTGCCTGAATACACATGGAGGAGCTTTGCATGTACACGCAGGCAGCTGTGAAACCAGGAGAACATGTTTGTTCATTCTGTGGTCTAGTAAATGGTGAGGGTTTTGGGGCAGGGCTTTAGTCTTCATAAACGTTCCCAACGCTCAGCACACACAGCGCTGCATAAACAGCAAAAAACAGCGGCAAGAGTAGGGGCTATGCAAAACTCTTGCCGTTCTATGAAGCCTTTTGCCACAAACAAATAAATTCTAGGCCTTGTAGTACAAATTTGAAGTCAACTTCGTGTGATATCTCTTCGCAATACATGCCATCGTTTTCAGAGCGAACATCTTTCACTAAAATGGTGACATGTCTTATTTCAGCCTTATATTGGGCAGTCTTTATCTTCTTTTCAGAATTATATTTTCACTTGGCCCCTGTTCATTTAACACCATGCTTCTGAAAGAAAGATTACAGCTCTGTCTGTCTCTCTATCCCTATGTATTACAGATAAAAAGCATTATTATGAGAAACTGTAATAGTAAAATCACTCAACTGTACAGGAGCTAAAGTAATACTACTTAGCCTGACATCACAGCATTAAATTCCCATACTCTCATTATAGAAACATAAATGTTTTCCTTTTGCACTTCAGAAAATAAGGGCCGTGCAGATGATTTTTTCAATATTAAAGAAAATTCACAGTGTGGGACCTGCAAGTAAATACTAGCGCTCAGGGAAATTAAGTACTTTATGGTTTTGAACTGAACTCAGCTACCACACCTTGTTTTTAACTTACAATTAGCTGCTGAGCCAGTAGGTTGTTTTAGAAATGAACTTGCCACTTTGGTGGTGGAGTTGAACGCTTGTAGGAACCAGAGCAAAAGGGAGAGGAAGTTAATTTGACTACTGTGAAGACCTACAACTAAGTTTCTTGCCCTTACTTGAGTCGAATTACTTAAAATGTTCCACCTCATCCCTAAGAAAATAAACTCAGTCATTTGAACAAGCTGACTTTAATTTACCTCATTGTTCAAGCGTGGCATCGCACTTCAAAATCCTTTGGAAGGACAAATTGTTTATACCCTGAACATTTTACAGATTTTCTAGGAATGACATTTATAAAACCTCACTGCAGAAACAGTACAGTGCTTTACCATGCTCTTCCTTTGAACCAGCCCAGTTCCAGCAGCACTGCAATTTTCTCTGGGAGCCAATAAAAGGCTGTATGGAGAGTTGTGCAGGTCACAGTTACCTTCGAGTTGTGCTTTCAAGATACAGAGGTGGCTGGGAAAACTCAGTATGGTTTTACCATCTCAATGGAGTATTTGCGCTGGTCTCCCAGTGACGTAAGGAATCTATACACTGAACTGTTATTGTAACTTCAATTAAAAAATAAGAGATGTGCTAATTGTTCCTGTTCTTGAAATAATAGTCTCTGTGCCAGGGAGGTTAAAATTGATGGTTTCTTTTGCTTCATGGGGTTTGTAATTATGCATTTAGTTCCCAATTCTGCAAGTGCTACTTGGCGACTTTAGTAATAGGCTGAAGTCAAAGAGCAACTCACATGCGAGAGAGCCCCAGGGAGAGTTTAAAGCTGTCTTTCTTTCCCCACCATTCTGTGATTACCACAATTCACAGAACTATTGCTTTATTTACATTTCCAAAACTTATTTTGAGGTCCTGGTTTTCTCTCCCATTTTTTTCTCTATTTTTTTTCCCTGTATTGCTACAGGTTTACTAATGCTAACATTAAACAAGCAATTTGCCAATGTAATTATTCTGCAATCAGCATTAATTTGTCTTTGCTGTCCAACAGGCTGTCATTTTATTAGCATGTTCATTTTTCTAAAAGGCTTCTCTACAAGAGAGTGAACATGCAGGTCTGTGGGCATAGAGAAGGATGTGTTTACACTTAAGTAACACTTGTGTATACACATGAGTTACACCTAGGAAATACTGAGCCCAGAGGCTTCCTCTCATGTGAGTGCTGGCAGGGGCTGTGTCATTGGAGGTCCATGTTGTTCACCTCCAGAGGCTGTTCTGTGTTTTCCCCTGGTTGGGTTAAATGCAAGGCTAGAAGACCCGTATTTGGTCCTCATGCCATGCTGTGGCAAGGTCCAGTACAGTAGTTCCTGTTGCAGTACAAGGTGCTACTGTACTGGGCCTTGCCACAACATCGCATGAGGACTAAGTAGGGATCTTCTAGCCTTGCATTTCTATCACTTTGATTTAAGGTCATCGTAATGGTGAGGAACACCCTGCATGATCCACGGACCGAAATCACATCCCACCACACTTTATGAAAGCACCTGGAGTTGACCAGGATCTCACAGAAGAGCTCTGTCTGTGGTTACACAGTGACAGAATAATGATTCAAACTGGCACACAGATCACTAAAGCAGCATCACAGCAAATATCTACACAGCATACCTTTTAATCAGCTTGCCTTCAGTTCTCATACCCAATTCCAGAATATCTGAGCTCCTTCTACATACAATGGATGTTGGCAACGGGTTCCTGGATGGCCTTCATGGAGTCCTAGTTACAGCATCCTGCTCAAACAAAGAAAATGTTCTCAAGATAACGTTGAGTGAGTTTTTTATTGCTTGGTGAAACTGAACCGAAGGATGAAGCAAGCGAGATCATTCTTCTAGCAAGGCTTTCTGTAAAGGACTGTGGGTTTTCCTTTAGAAGGCCAAACTCACTTTCACCTAATCACTTCAGGAATTTGTTTCACAGCTCAGAGGTCTTGCAGAAAGTCAGACTTGCTTCAGAGCACCTACCATGGAGAACAATATCCCAGGGAAACCTTGACTTGGTTCTTGCTGTCGCTGAGACTTGTGAGTCCTTGGTTCTTGTTCTCAGAGCCAGTGCTGAAAGACTCCTGCGTTGTGCTGAACTTAAACATAATACGTGCAGAGGCAGAGAAGCAAGAAAATTATTTACTTCCTTCCAAATACCTCCATAAACTGAACAAAGGTCTGTTTCTTACAATGGGAATGCTAGAACTCGTATGTCTACTGAACTGATCTTAATTCAGCAACTATTTTCCCCAATCTTCTTTTGATTCTCAACATGTTCCCCCTTAGAATAGACTCTTTCAGCCGATTCTGAAGAATGTCTTTTGAAACACAACCTGCATTTTATAAAGCATTGCTTAATTCTGAACGCTGAAATGTGGTCATGTTATGTAATGTTGCTGTCTGTGAGTAATGAAATATGGTGACATTTTGCATTGGGAAGCCTCATTGCTGTCCTATTGTTGCCTATTGAAACAGCTACAAAGAAACTCTTTGCGCATCAGCACTAAGACCACAGATAAAACACTGTATTGGTTCCCATTTTTCCTAACAAGAGCATGAGATATGCTGGTATATATATGTTATAGCTGCAGGTTGCTGGCACGCAGCTGGGGGATGTCCTACCGGCAGTACCAGCAGCAGTTCAAAATGAAGCAGAGCAGCTTGGAGACATCTGCCCTTAGATGCTTTCAAACCTTCGAAATAAAGTGTGTGAGGAATGAAGTTTAGTCTCTCAGCTAGAGTTTTGGAAGAGAATCCAATTTCCACCTTCCAGCATAGGTGTTGACCTACACATTCCAAGCTTTGCTGGTGTGCTGGGGGAGTGAAGAGGATATTTCCACAGTGTGATCTTCTCAATTCACAGAGTCCCTGCACAGCAGGAAAATACAGCAGCAGTTTCCTTGCTCAGTTTCCAGCCCTGCCTGCCCAGCCAGCCCAGTGCCTCAAGGAGCTCATTCTCTCTGCTTCCTCTGAAGGCCATGATCACTGCAGATTTTCACCTTCCCTGCCTTTTCGTTCTGTCATTATTGCAAATAACCCTTAAAATTAAGCACTGGCAGCCATTTGCTGAGAGGTCTCCCAGCATTTTGGGTTGGCTCTGCCAGTGGGGTCAGATTTATTCTAGTAGCATTTCCCCTGTTTCCAGCTACCTCTGTATGACAAAGCTTGGACTTCTTTTTACCCATTCACCTTTTAACAGATGCTAGATCTATCCATCAGTTTCAATCCGGAGTATGACAGCTGAAAGATCTGCACCTGCCTCCTGGCAGCCATTAGTACCTACTAGCACATATCCAATTTCCTTGCAAGTTGTGCCAATAGACGCATATTCTGCTTTTGTACTTTTTAATCTGGAGGTTTTTAACATTATCAAGGTGAACAATGCGGCTTGTGAATCTTTCTTACTGTTTATCTTTCTGCTTCTTTGTCTTGTACATTTATTACCACAGGAGAAAAAAGAGCATCTCATCACTTGTCTGTCTGCTGTTTCCTCAAGGTATCAGAACCAATTTATTTTTTACTATCACTGAGTTGTGGTGGTAGTAGCAGATCTCTTCATAACATGAGGATAGTCAACAGAGCTCATGGATCACCCAGGTTTCTACCCTATGTCTGAGAAACCCAGCAGAGAACAGGGATAGAAATAACAAGCTTTTGTTCTCCTTGTGTCTGACCAGTCAGGGTCATGAATTTTAATTGCCATTTATAGAGCAATGGAATCCAGAGTAACAGTGAGGAGTTTTATGGGCTCATGCCACCTTTCTCTGGTGGCAGAAGAGAGGGAGTTCTGAATGGGAAAATCTCCTCACCAGCATGATACTGGGGAATTAGCAACAGTTACAGACAGCATCTTTTGTCCATCTTGTCTGAACAGGAAGAACTGGGGCTATAGGATGCTACAGGTGTAGCTTTTAAGCATAGAAAAGCCCAATTTACCTTAACACCTTCAATATCATTCTTAATATTTCACTTATTATTGGGTTGTCCCCAGCTCAGCTGGGCTGGATGGCATTGTTTTCCTAAAGATCTCTGGTCCTAACCTTAAAATACTGAGTAACAGAGAGCACGTGGTCACAGAAAAAGTTCAGCTGAGGAAGCAAATTACCCTCCTTTTTAAAACATCAGTAACTCTTCTGCATCCCAGACTTTGCTGGATAGAGCCTTGCCTGGCAGAGCAAAATGGCAGTGCTAGTGGTGCAAAGGCCAGGTGGGCTGGAATGTTGTCCACTGCTGTCTTCAGGAAGCCCAGCGTCATTTCATGCATCTGGAACATGTCCCTTCTTCGTTGCACATTTTGACAGCTTCCCTACTTATTGAATGAGAAGCATGTGGGTGCTTCCCTGGGAATGACTGCCCTGGAGAAGGGAAGGGATAACAGCAAAGTGAAGGTACTGCCCATCCTTTATTATGGGGAAGGGATAACAGCAAAGTGAAGGTACTGCCCATCCTTTATTATGGGGTGTGTGGAGAGTGAGCTGGAAAAGCAACACATGGATTAAATCCAAGCAATGAAGAGTCAGTGCTTGCAGTGATTGTAGTTTACCTTGGCAAGGAGCAGAACCTCTAGGTCTCACTAGGTCTCATGGTAGAACAGAAGGGATGGGAGTCATGTTCTGCATGTGGGCAGGCTGAGGGAAGCAAACACAAGGCACTTACTTTGAGGAAGTTCTGAAACCATGGCAGGGCATTGTGTTTTATGGCACTGGTTTTTATGGTGCCTTGCTCAAACAGACTAGCAGAAACACTGAGGAAACCAATAATCCTGTGTTTCAGGTTCTTGGTCTCTGCCTCACTTCCCCAGGTCTTCTGCAGTGACCCGGTCACTGTTTTGGTCACCATCCTGAGTGGAATCCAAGAGAGAAGAGGTCCCTCGAAAGACTCTAGCTCCTTCACAGGAGTGGATTCAAACCTCCATGAGCCTGTCATCTTTGCACCCTAGGCTGTGGTGCAGACACCTACCACAAAACCATGATGCATTAGCTACAGTACACAGTAGAGGACAAGCCACCAAATCAAAGTTTTTCTGCTTTTGCTTCTGACACAAGGTTACTCCAAATCACCTGATGCCATGCAGTAGACACATCCAATGTTTGAACATAGAATCATAGAACAGTTAGGGTTGGAAAGGACCTTAAGATCATAAAGTTCCAACCCCCCTGCCATGGGCAGGGACACCTCACACTAAACCATGTGAGGTTTTTGGCTGCAGAAAAACATATCAATTTAAGCACTGAAAAAGAAGTATGCCTGTAAGCTGGAAAAGCTGACTTCTGTAAGCTGTTTCTAGCAGTAGTATGCAGAGGAAACGAAACTAAATGCTACCACCTTGTCTCAGTGATCTGCCTAAGAACTTTTCATTTTTAATACACTGATCACTTTTAGTCCTGTTTGATTGAGGCAGAGGTCCCCAGATATGGCATCCTACAAGTTTTAGGTGGACATTAACTTTCACATCCCCAGCATAGCCCCACAAGGGGAAAACACTTTCAGTCTCTTATCTGTAATGAGAGGCAAGAACCCACTGGCCAGTCAGCCCATGAGTAACTTCAGGCACAACATAAAAGATACTGCCCTTGCCTGGCCATGCAGAGAGGAAATGAGAAAGCTGGGAGGGGAAAGGGAGGAATGTGGGTATGCAACGTCCAGCCCCATGGGAAGCTTCATTTCCACTCCTCAGAGAGCAGCATATTTCAGTGAAGACTAAGATTCAGAGGTTGCCTCGCTGAGTTGCCTCCAAGCCTGGGGTGCTGGGGTCTAGCTTTTGGTCCAAGATCAAAGAGACCAAAACCAGCTGTGAAATCCCGGTCCAGACTAAATTCCTTACCACAATAAACGTCTGTACTTCCAACTTAAATATTTAGCTTGCTTGAAGAGATTATTGGAACTGACAGGGCTTGCCCCTGGGTTGTCGAATCATTCCCATGTTGTCTTCTAAAGTCCAAACCAAGTCTTTTAATCCTTAGGAAGCTTGAACAGTTAATATAATGATGTAATCCAAGAAGATGCTGAGCACCAGACACCTCATAGCAGGAAGTATTATTATGTTTGGGTTTTAGCTGCAGGTCCTTTAAGAGCTACCTGTTATTCTAACCAATTCACATCATTTGCACAGTGGGGCTTTTTGCTGGATTAATAAGCAGTTCTGTGTAAACAGCCATTCCATGGTATTTATATGAATACCGTGTGTCATAATTCTGAGTTTCTATCATCCCTCTTAAAGAAAATATTCAAGGAAATTCCCCAAAGGGCCAGTCACATTTGGATAAGGCTGGCATTGTTCCAAGAGTGTGCGATCCTATTCTATGATTCTATGATTGCCAGAGAAAGGGAATTTATTTGACTAAGAAAGAGAAAATAGCATTGTTTACCAGCTAAGAGCTGGTCCTGCAGGGAGGGGTACATTGTCTGCCTGGGTGTCAGAGGAGACTGAGGTGGCTCCACATCTCATCCCCAGATTTAATAAACACTGACATGTTTGCACAGTATGTGCTTGCAAGAGGAATTTCTCTAAGTGCAAGGAGGCATTTTGTGCATTAGTAAGGCCAGCAGAGACAGTGTCTGAGCCACTTCAGTATCAGGGTTGTCAAGTGCAACAGCAACATCAAAAGCTTCAGCAGAGATGGGCTTGTTAATGTAAACTGTTTCTGGGCACAAACCACTGTTTCTGGGCTGTGGTTGCTGGGTTTCAAGGCTTTTGCTAATCTAGTTTATCTGTCTGTCTATCTATCTATCTATCTATCTATCTATCCATCTACCTATTTATTTTGAAGTAGTAAAAATGGCATGTGCATGGACTTGTTCAAGTATACAAGTAAAAAGGAACTTAACCCCTATGGTCGCATTTAGCATACACGTTTAAGCATACTTTTATCTTTAATTCCAGAGAGAAATCAGGGCACAGTTTTATGCTGCGATTTGTTTTTAAAACACCCACCTTCAGGGAGTGCATCATGCCATCAACCACATGCCACTTCTTGTGGGGAAGGGGTGGAACAAGGAAAGACTGAACATCGCAAACATTTTACCACATGCAATCCTACCAGTTACAGAGAACGTGAAGAGAGAGCATGTAAACGCAGCTTCAAAGGCACTGTGGGTCACTCCATTGATTCCTGCCTGTTTGATCCCCCTGGCATACACTGGCAAGCTTGGACACAAAAGCAACATCTTTCTATCTTCTTCTGTGCAAGTTTGCCTCCTCCTTGTTCCAGTTCCTTCCAGGATGGTACCCAAATGATTTGGAATAACAACAAGGGAAGGCTGCAGCTTTAAATAGTCAGAAATTTGATTTTTCCAGGGTGGGTTTTCCGAATCCTGCCTAATTTGTACCTGAGTAAATTTTCTCTTCCCACTTTTAAAATATCTACATTATTGAAGACAATTCATGCCAACTGAAGTCAAGGGAAACAACCTATAGTTGGGTATGGTTATGATAACTTTATTTATACTTCTACCCCATTTCAACTTCCACAGCCATATAACAGTTCCCTTTCTTTGGGTAATGAAGCACTTGTAGTCATCTCACTCAAAATGAAAACTATGACATTGCTGTTGTGTCAGATAAAAGATGGGTGTATTCTCCAAATTCTTCTATTTCTTGGTGACTCAATTAGAAACAGGCTGGAACAAAGAAGAGGTATTTTGTTACATGACTGCAAACAAATGGTATATAAAGCCACTACATCGTGTACTTCAGTAAAATAACTTGCTGATGCGAGAACTACTCTGTGCTAAAGATTTACTTGAAAGTCCCGCAGTTCTCAAGGAAGGGTCACTTCTCTGTATCTCAAGCAATTTTCTTGTCTTCAAAGTGCAAAAGAAAAGAAGTGGAAAATGTCTTTATTTAAGAGTGTCTGGTAGCCAGATGCATCGTAGATAAAAATAATGGTTAATAACTCAAATCCAGAAGGGGCAGCAGATTCAGTCTGAGTGAATTCAAAAGCTTTGTCAAAAAGAGCAATCCATTTTTGACAGCTTGAAAGCTTAGAAAGCTGGAAGGGCTGACAGAAATGTGTTTCTTGGAAAAATACTTTTTACTGAGGATACCCTTTAGTATCTGATCTAACCTAGGTTACCCCTTGGATGCTACTTGCTGCTTGTGCTCTAGCCTCAGATATACAGGGTCTGGATTGAGTTTCTTTTTCTGCCCAATGCCCTGTGTAATCCTGATTATGTATTTAACATCCTTAGGCTGAGTTTCCCTTGTATAAAATGGAAATAAAAACCACTGTGGAAATCTTCCTTCTGAGCCTCTCCAGCATGGTACCTTATAATTTCCAGACTGGTAAGATACAAGAACAAACACTGCCTGCTCACAGTATTTGTAATAGTTGGTTCAAGCAGTATCCCTCATTTACCAAAGAATTTATCAAAGCAGCTTAAAAACTTCTTTAAAAAAAAAAGGCAATAAAATAATAAATCACTGTTTCATAGCAATTCAGTAACTGTTCTAGTTCCACCAGTCACAGACAGGATTTCCTTAGTGCTTTCACTGTTAAAAGATGACAAAAAGACCACAGTCCCAGTTTTCTACCCATGGTGAGATGCTGGAGTCTGATTGCTGTGGTGTGAAGCCAAAGGAGTTGCAGCGTTGTCCCCTCTGTAACACACTGCTCTGCCTATAACTCAGGGAATAGATCTGTCTGCGTTCATGCTGAGCATGTTCTTACCTGTTAAAGTGAAATCTCTTTCCCCTCCTCGGTTTTAAAATGTGACCCTATTTTCTAGAGAGTATCACTGACCATTTTTTTAAGGTGGTATAAAATTGCCAAAAGCTGCTGCTGCTGCTGTTAAGCTGCCACAAAAATCTCATCTGTTTCGCCTAGTTAACTTGGGTGAGTTTTTGCAGCATTTTCCTCCTGTTATCCTTGGAGGTCTGGTACAATGAAGCCCTTGTCTCACCTCAGCTGTAATTATTGGTAAGAACAGAAAGAAGAGGAAAAGCGGAGGAGAGATGAGAAGGGCATCCCTTAGGGCACACTGCAGTCTGCTTGTGACGTTTAGGATGCAGTGTCAAGTAGCTGCCTGTTGCGGAGACCAGAAGGGCTTTTGTGCTTTGATAGGGAAACCTGAACATATTTGGGTTCAGCTGCGGGCCAAGGCAGGACTGGGTTTGGATTTGCTTGCTGCCCCATATGAAAAAGCGTGATCTGAGAGAAGAAGAAGGAGAAGGAGAAGGTGGGGATATCAAAGCTGCCATGTCCGTGTGTCATTTCTACGTTGCCAAACAGTGAAGTGAAGCAGCAGTTAGAGCAAAGAGTTGCTGGGTCCACAGCAGTCATTGGGCCAGGAGCATGAAGTGGGCTTACACGTGGTGAGGGGCAAATGAAGGAAATGCTGTGGCTGCAGAAGACGTAGCCCAAAAAAAGGCTGGGAAACTGGTGACCTCACAGGGCTACAAGTCCCAGAAAAGCCATGAGATGGGCCAGGGAGAGCAAGTTTGTGTCCCGGGAGTGGGTGTCAAAACCAGAGGGAAGGAAGGAAGATGTGGATTTTTGAACATGTTTCTGGGACTTCAGTTGCAGTGAGGGTCTCCTGAAGAGAAGCCAGCAAACTACTTCAGCAGCCAAGAGGGGAAGGGCTGAGGGTGGGGAAGCAGAAACCAGGAAGAGACAGCAAAAGAGACGACTGGAAAAAGGGAAATATAACCCCCATTTTCAGGAAGGGGAAAATGGATGAGCCGCGGAACTACAGAGCAGTCAGCCTCACCTCTGTGCCTGGCAAAATCTTGGAGCGGATTCTCCTGGAAGGCATGCTGAGGCACATGAAAAACAACAAGGTGGTTGGTGACAGCCAGCATGGCTTCACTAAGGGGAAATCCTGCCTGACCAATCTGGTGGCCTTCTATGATGGGGCTGCAGAACTGATGGAGAGGGGTAGAGCAGTTGATGTCATCTACCTGGACTTGTTCAAAGCATTTGACACTGTCCCACATGACATCCTTGTCTCTAAGTTGGAGGGACATCAATTTGACAGGTGGACCCCTCGGTGGATAAAGAACTGGCTGGATGGCTGCACACAAAGAGCACAGAACAGGCAGCTCGTGGAAAACAGAACAAAGGGCAAAGGGGACAAGGAAAAATGTTGAGGTTTTGAGTCACCTCTTCTTTTCCTTTATTAGGCCCACGTGAAAAATCAGCCCCTGGCAGAGCACCTTTGTGGGTCTGTGCACTACAGTTAAGTGTAGTGGTAATCTCAAAGTGCCCCACCGCGAGATGGGAGCTCATTCATGTCCCCTCTGCACACAATAATAAAAAGGGAGAAGCATTTTCTTAAAAATTAATGCTTAGGGTACATCGAAATTATTGTAACCTGTTCTTTCTCAGCAAGTCCAGCCTCAGAGTAACCATGGCAACACCAAGCACCCATTTTGTGGGGTTTTCCCCAATTGTAGCCACTGTTGGGGAAGTTAGTCCTGGCTTTGCCGTAGCGCCAGGGAGTAGGTAGTACTGCAAGAGTCAAGGTAGTAAATTAACCTGCCTGCTTTATGGTTTGTAGCCATCCTGCATGGCTGCTGAACTGCTCTGTGTGCCACATCTTTCCTCTGAGGCTCATGGAGATATGGAGGGACCATCAACATGCACGCAGCCCTGGTACATCAGCTGGTGACGGCTTCTGCTGTCTTTATCTACATGAGATTTTAAGTCCTGAAGTCCTGTTTGCCTCCATCCATGATGGGAAATTGAGCATTGGGTTTTGCTGTCCTTGCTGATGCCACATGTAGCTGCTGGCACCAGGAGGCATTGCCTGCAGCACTGAGTGTTGAAAGCTGCATTTGTGAGCTCCTGGAGTGGGCAGTGAGTCATTTACCTCCAGTGGAAGCAGTAAGCCCGGACAAGCTCATTTCCACTCCACGTGCGGCATCTCCACCTTTAACACAGGCGGCTTTTCTGTCTCATCAAGGCTGAGCATGGAGGAAAATATCTTTTCAGTGTCAGGAATGTTCCAAATACTATTCACCTTTAGCAAAAACACCCTTTTGCCTGCAGGCTGGAGTGGTCCTGATTCTTACAGCATCCCCTGTATCACCTCTAGAAATAAAGGCACCTACAAACATCACAGACAGCTGACAAGCTGAAGAAAAACAGTGTTTGCTGTCTCTGACCCCCAGTCACAGAATCTCTGCTGACCTTCTGCAGTGTTTCTGGCTTTCCTCTCACCAGCATCCCCAATACTGTGCTTTGCTGTGAAAATGCCACAAACTACAGCTCAGGTGATGAGATACACAGCGCAGCCAGGGGCACATGTAGCTGTCACACCACTGTAGCCTGCAACAGTCCCCCAGCACGGTGGCATCACGGGTGCAATTTTGCACAGGATGGCTCTTGCAAAATTACCCAGTAATTAGATAAAACAAGCAGGATCCCTTGGTTTGCAGCAGGACAAGTGCTGCGAGACTGACCTACACCACAGGTGCTGTCACAGGCTTTCCCTTTGCCTTATTTGTGGCAGTGTCTTGCAAGAAGTCTCTGGGGTGACTAAAACATCATGGAGATATTGCAGCCGACCATGTGGCAGTCGGCAGAGCTATTTCATGTGCACAGAGTGAGGGAGGATAACACTACCAGGCTGCTTGGATAAGGTGCGATTAAAGGAAGATAGAAACAACAGCCTGATTTCATTCTACAGCTTTGTAAGCGTCTGTTTCACTCACCTATATTTTTTTCTACAGGGATTGCTACTGCTTTTCTGCTTTGCCTTTAATGAATAAATCCTTTCTGTGAGAAGCTGCATGCATGTATTTCTATTTTGTCCAGTAACAACCTTAGATTTGCAGGCTGTGAGGCCGTTCCTTTCCACAGCAACATCAGCCAGTGAAGGATGTGCTATAATTTAGTACAGTGCAACTCCTTGTAATGGGAGTTACGTTGCTGCAACAGCCACAGGCTCCCTCCACCGTGCAGAACATTCTGACGCAGTGCAAAGACTCCTCCTTGCGATAACAAAGCAGACGCTGGGAGACGGGCTCAACAGACCTCCATTGCCTGCGTTAACACAAGCTGTGGAAACAGCGTTCCAGGACTGGGAACAGAGAGCTGTGCTCACCCAACCGCGCTCACCCCGCTGACCCCACCATGCTCAGGGCTGTGGAGTCATTGCTGACAGCCACAAGCATCAGCCCATGTCAATATGCATCCACCTGGATACTCTTACCTACAAAACAACAGATTGAGAGCACTTTGGAGAAGGGCAATGCCTTTTTCATTCCCTGCAAAGCATCCTGCTCTCCTCTGGACACTGCATAAAGACACTCTGCTGTTTCCAAGGTGATACCTGGAGGTGAAGTGTGTTATGTATTTTCTTGCAGGTAGCAGCAGCTGTAGCCTAAAGATGACCTTGGATGGGCCATTGGTTGAATGGAGGTAGGAAAAAGACTGAAAAAAAGATCTATTTGTAATAATTTTTTAAATATCGATAAGAAAAATATAAATTAGGGCATTTCTTGTATGAGATGGTGTTTTCTAATGCAGTTCAAGCCCTTGAACCTGGGAATGAGCAGTGTACCTACATTGTAAGCAACAAAATCATTTGATCCCTTTTTATGTCTGCCTTCTAAGGTGATGGTTACATTTGTTGTTTGTGACTGACATTGGCTTGAGTTACCTGAGGAAGACTCCGGTTTTAAGGGGTATGTTCCTTTCTGTGGGCTCCTTATAAGGAGTTGCTGTGGATGCAGCACTTGGCCCTTTGGTGCCTTTGGGACTTGCTGAAATCTTGTGGAACCTTTTCTAAACTTTAAAATATCATTCTGGAATTTCTTCTCCAGAGTTTTGCCACACTTTAAGCTCGGTTTACCCTCACTGGAGTCTTTTGCTGACCTCCTTCAGCTCAAAATTTCATAGCACCCTGTGGTTTCGCAAGCAGTGGAGGTTTGGTTTAATAGCCACGTTTCAGTCGGTGTCCTAAGAAAACAAACAGAAGCTGACTACAGATGGTGCTCATCTCCTTTTTGGTTTTCCTCCTGGTAATTCCATGGCGGAACTGTAAGCACATACTGTGCACGCATGGATGTAACGGGCATTTCTCTAAAACATTGAAATCCATTCTTGCAGGGTAGTGTTGATACCCGGCTAGGTTAGACCGTCTCCTCACCTGGGCTGCCATCTGCCTCCGAGCAATCAATGCCAGGTGTGTTAAAGGAAAATTGATGAAATCAGCCCTGGGCTTTGAGCACTGTTGTTTGTAGGACAGCTTTTCTCAGGGCTGTTTTGCCCAGTCCTGTGGAGTTCAAGATGAAGCTAAAGGCTGGGAAATGGTAAGCAGCAACAGAGCATGGATGTTAGAGTGACTGCCAACTCCTGAAGTCCAGAAATCTTGGAAGGAGAAGGATGAATGGAGATGAAGAGAGCTCTGGTCGTTTCCTATCCTCCATGCAGTCCTCACCAGGAGTGTAACACAGCTGTGGTCATGCAACTGAGTGCTTGTTGGGCTGGAGGTCTCCTCAAGCACAGCCTCTGATGCAGTGAAGACTTGCAGTCTGGACTGGTGTCTGTGGTTGTTCAGAAGCAAAAAGAAAGAGTAAGCCATCCACCGCAAGAGCATTTTGTTTCGATGTTAAAATGTGATAGACAACAAATGTCTTTGTGTCTCTGTAAGCCAGGTGGTTTATTCCTTCTCAGGCATGAGAAGTGCCTTCTCAGGCACAGAAGCACCACCGTTCCCAAGGCAGGATTTAGTTTGCAGAGAGAAGACCAGAGTGACTGTCCTGCTTTGCAGGCAAGATGCAGAGCATGACCTATATTTCAAGGGAGAGACCTCGAGGCACATTTAGCAGCTCACGATTACCTCTGTTAGCACTACTTAGCCTGGCACAGGGCAGAGATGACGTGACAGGGTTTGACTGCCTCACTCTAGCTGAGGGCTGGCCCCCTCCTCACTCTCCGCACAGCAGGATGGCAACCACACAAGAGCTGCTGGTAGCTGCAGCACAGTGCCTGGGCATCAGCAGAAGGTACTGCGAAACCTCTGCCTCTACATCCAGTGGCACAGCACTGCATTAGGTCACGTATTTGTTATTTGCACCCAGAGAAATTGAGGTGGCATGTGGCGGGGAAATAGTGGAAATTTGTTTTCTATGGAAAATGATGGAAATGTGCAAAATCAAAACCACGCTGGCCACACTGCTGTGCCAATCCTAGGCTTACAGCAGCTCTGCTGGCTACATCCGAACATGCGTACTTACTCATTGTGCTGAATTCCAGGCAGCGCTGTGGTACATTCAGAGGGCACAATATGCATCTGGATTAGGGTACAAGCATCAGTTCAGCAGCGTTTTATGTATATAGTCACTGGAAGATTATAGACTTGTGGATTCTCCAGTGTTGAACACTTTTAAGATTCGGCGGGTCAGGGTGCTGGGACATCTAGTCTAGGTCATACTTTGCCTGGAAAGCTTGGACCAGATGATACTTGAGGTCCCTTCCAATCTGGGATTCTACAGCTCTATGATAGGAAAAGTAAAGCTAATGGTGACTTACATGCGCATACGCTTTGGATTTTGCTAAGGAACACTGACCCCAGACCTCTGTCAGGGGGTGTGTCCACTCCAAAACAGTGTGGCAACAGCCAACTGCGTATTTCTCCAACTTGGTTTTCTCCTGTTTATATGGTTTGGTAATTCCCATTGCCAGAAAAGAGGGAAACATGGCACAAAGGATTAGCACAAAACCAAGGTCCCCTCATGCTGTCACCTCCTCCAGTCCATGAGGTCTGTACTTCTGAGGGGATGTTTTCCAGGTGTTCCCACCTGGGACAAGACCCTTTTGCAGAAGAAATCTGGCAGCAGGGCACAGCTCCCTAAGCCATGTGGGGCAGGTCAGCTCTGGATGGTCTCTCCTGCAGGGTACAGGATGTGGCACATTGGATAGGAGCAGCGTAACTCAGTCTGGGGAGGTGAGCTCCAGCCCTGGGAACCCTGCCAAAGCTGCTCTATCAAACACCAGGCTTATCCTAGCAACAGGTCCAAATTCCTAAGTGTTGGATTTAAGCTACAGCAGGGAGTTTTCTATCCCAATGAACTGCACTGTGTCCTGGTCTGGCTAAACACAGCACTGGGCATCAGTATGGCATTGAATGGGGGATGTGGGGCACGTACCTAGGACCACAGGTGTTTTTCATCCTATAAACACAATAGCTTACCCAGGATCTCTCAGATATTACGAGTGCATATTTGCTAATTCAGACATGGAAGCCCAGGAGGATTATTGAGGACGTTAGAATTGTTGATTCATAGAATCATAGAATAGTTTGGGTTGGAAGGGACCTTAAGATCATCTAGTGCCAACCCCCCTGCCAGGGGCAGGGACACCTCACACTAAACCATGTTGCCTGATGCTCTGTCCTACCTGGTCTTGAACACCGCCAGTGATGGAGCATTCACAGCTTCCCTGGGCAACCCATTCCAGCGCCTCACCACCCTCACGGTAGAGAACTTCTTCCTTATATCCAATCTAAACTTCCCCTGTTTAAGTCTGAACCCGTTACCCCTTGTCTTATCACTACAGTTCCTAATGAGGAGGCCCCCTCCAGCATCCTTATAGGCCCCCTTAGGGTTGATAGTCTCACTCCTGTCCGCATTATCCAACCCTTGCAAGTTCAGCTGTAAAATGCGTGTGTATGGTAGTATAGATATATAAATGCATAAAAATTTGTTTTCAAAAGAATTAAAAAAAAAAAGCTTTTTCTAGACATCCTAACATATATGAATCAATAATAAAACCACTAAAATCCTACAGAGTATCTAGGTAGCAATGCTGAGGTATAACAAGAGCTTTACTTTCTATTTCTTAAATATCAAACCCATCCTATCTGTTTTTCATTTCCAAGGAGCTGCTGTGCACCCAATGCAGTGATTTCATTCATCTCTTCAGATGATAAGGTATTGTCTGGCTCTGGCACTGTGAAACCCCATAGCTGCCAGAGGGAGTGGTGGGCTTACAGCAGATCCGAAAAGAGGGTGCCAGCCTCTTCCCTTGGCATCCCCATGCACATGATAAACAGCCCTGCTTTTGCAGGGAAAGAGGGTCTAAAACAAAGGCTCTACCTGACTTCACAGCTAGGAGCCAGGAAGCATTTCTCAAGTCACCAAACCTCCAACGCTGCTCAAATTTCTCCTTACTGCTGCCCTTGGAAGCCTGGGGGATAATTTGCAGCTCCTGCTGATGGCTGTAGAAGTTTATGAACTGGCCGATTTTTACTGGTCAAATAAACATAACAGTAAGAATTGGTTTTAGGATCCAAGCACCTCCAGCTGGAAGTCCACTTTCTTTCTGAGTGATCCTGAAAGCCACATGGCTGAGCAGCACTGCTATTCCTGCAGTGCTTTTTGCCTTTAAATACAAGAGTTTGGAGAAGGTGAAAGCAAAAGGAACACTGGGTGACAAACCTAATATGCTGTCTCTACAGACAGAGTCCAAAGCATTTCAAATACGTTCCAGCCAGGAAATCAGTCTTTTGCAAGCATTTCTTCTAATTAGCTTGTTGCAATTCATGGAGCCTCCTGTTGAGCAATCAGCTCTCTTCCCAGTGGACCCCTGGTTGCTCCCACAGCCACACGCTCAATTTGCTCAGCTATGGGGTACAAAATGCTTCAACATAGGTCTTTTCTTAAATGTTAAAAGACTTAAACAAATTACAACCATTCTATAATTTGGCGGGTTAGAAAAGAAGCTTTTAAAGAGCCTCATTAAATGAATGACTTAAACCTTCACCTAAGTCTATTTTTAAAATTCACTTGTCTGCACTCCAGTGAGGAGGAAGGCAGAAATATATACACGATCAATGTACAAGATTTTGATGGCTGAATCAGTTAGAAATAAGCTACGATCTTTGTGGCTATTAATAGATGATTTGGGGAATTGGTGTTGGAACATTGGTCACTGGAACAGACACAGCTTCATACCTTTTCTCCTTGGAGCAGAACTGGAGTGAGTTTTATGGAGGAATTTATAGCAAAAGAAAGGAAGGTAGCACACCACCTCCTTAGAGCAGAGTTTTAATGCCTAATTTACAGGCTCCTTTCCCCTGCATTGTGTGCATTTTTAATCATGTTAATTATAAAGTGCCCACTTGTAACAATGCCGCAAATCAAGGTATGCAAAAAGAGCTACACAGAGGTTTGCATGAAAAAATAATGCTGCTCAATCTACCCCACCCCACAGAACCACAAGGCACCTATGCTGTGTGTCTCTGTCATCAGGAGTAGTGTGATGTCAGGGAGTACAGCGAGGCCTTGGCTCAGTTGAGGACTTTGTGGTAGAGAGAAAATTTAACGTGGCACCTTCAGATGCTCTGCAGGAGTGCAGGGCGCTGAATCAGGGGTTGGTGTCACCACATGTGCCACCAGTGACTGGGAAAGGCAGAGGGTATCAGAGCAGACACTGAAGGGATGAATGATTGCTAAAGGAAATAAGGGATAAACTACTGCTGGAGGAAGCAGAGATCCTTCACCTTCACCAGGATAGCAATAGAATCCCTCACTAGATGTGGATGCATTTTATGCGCTCCCTGGGAAACAAGTTTCCATATAAATAATTGAAATGTGTTTAAAATGGATGTTTGCAAATGTGGGTGTAGACAGTCCTCCAAGACCATTAATCCCTCTATATCTGTTGCCTCTATATTACATCAATATAATAACCAGTGATTTTTCTGAAGTAAGGATTTTAATGTTAAAGTCTTATTCATGCAATATAAGAAAGGAAAAAGATCTAAAGATCAGCAGCTCCCCAGCCGCAACTTCATTATTTCATTCACGATTTCTTTTCCCTGCTTTTCCCAGGGAAGCTGTGAATGCTCCATCCTTGGTGGTGTTCAAGGCCAGCTTGGACAGAGCCTTGGGTGGCATGGTTTAGTGGGAGGTGTCCCTGCTCATGGCACGGGGTTGGAACTGGATAATCTTAAGGTCCTTTCCAAACCAAAATATTCTATGATTCTATGATTAATATCTGCTGCTAACTGCCATGCCTATAACCTTAAGGAATGTCATGGGTTCAGCAGCAGCAGTCATTTTTCTCCTTTGTAGTAACTGGTGCAGTGCTGTGCACATCAAATATGGAAAATGAATATACACCAACTCTAAATCTTCAAAGTGTGGGTAGTATAGTTACTAGGGGGAAGAAGCAGGACTCGCCCATCGTAAAAGCCTAAGTCTCGGCACAGCTTTCTGCTTGAAACAACTGACTGTGCCTTCACAGCAGGTCATTTGGTGGAATTGTCCTAGTTGTCAACTTAATATTGTTATATATACGTATATAAACTATGATCCATCATTACAGAACTTATCTCTACTCGGGAAAAGATGCAGTAGCAGAAAGCAATATAGACACGAGCTTCTGGTAGGATAAAAGGAAAAGCCTAAGGAGTCGGCAAATTGCTCATCTGTATTTTGAACGGTAATTCTTCCATAGCTGTATGCGAGGGGGGAATGATTTTAAGAGAAAGAAATAAGAAAAAAATCAGACCCCTTGTATTTAAGCATGAAAAAAGTGGAAAGAAATGCATTAGCTCTTTCCATCCTGATATAGGCTGCAGGTCTGATTTGGAGACGGTCCTACCTTTAGCATTCTAACCAGGGACACTACAAGAAACCACGTGGACCATATAAAAGCTCTCCAGACACATCCCACTCATTTGCAAAAAACAACCACTTTTATTTGGAACAATAGAACATAAATAAAGAACCATAAACAAAAAAAAACTGAACAAGCTGCTGCCCTTTAAAACTTCAGAGCACTGAAAAAACATGACATGTTCCTCAAAATTTCAGTGGAGTCTGTCCTAAGCAATAGACGTGCTCATATATAGAGAGGATGATATTGTCCATCAGTGTCTGCCCTGCAGGTTGGGCAAAATCTGGAATTCATAAGGCAGTAATAGAGACACCGGTTGCAGAAAACGTGGCCGCATGTGGTTGACACAATCTGTCGTCCGCTTTGCACAATCTGGAGGAAAAGAAAGCACAAGAAGAATTTGGTGTGAAGAATTCTGCTTTGCTGCTCTAGTGGTAGCAGGCAAAGAGGACCTGGGTGCCTGCAATCAGTACACGTCTGATTAATTAAAGAAACCCACAGACCTTTCAGTGCCACCTTGGGAAGTGTTTCTGGCACTACGCACACCACCAAGAAACGACTTTGACTTCCAAGCCACTTTGACCCTCCCAGCGAGCTCTGTACCTCAAGCCAGCTGTCTGCAGCATCCCACATCACCCAGCACAGATGCTCAGACCACCAGGTACCCCCGTCTCCCTCCGACAAAAAAGAAGCCGGACAAGATGCGGATCCTTACCTCCGAGTAGAAATCCATGCAAATCGGACACCTTAAGGTTCCAGGCGGCCTTGTGGCAGAGAAAACAAAAGCAGAAAGAACACGTGTCCATTAAGGTCACCATGCATTGAGGCACACTGCTACCTAAAATGCCTTGTCATCACGCGACTGCACAGACCGGCCATGGGGCATTTCATCTGAAGGTCCCTGCGCATCTTTCACTCTCTCCATTTGTTGCATGGAATAAGCAGTTAGGGTGCCTCCTCCCTAATGGAAACGGGGTCTTGCTTCTCATGATGGGGACGATGCAGTCAATCCCCCTGCTCTACTGTTGCATGTCACAGCAGTCTGTAGCACAGTGCAGCACACGGATGGCAGCACCGGCCTTCAACAGCTCAGAAATAAGAGTTTTCTGACAAAAGCATCTAGCTGTCCTTTGGAAAGCATTCATTCCAAGAACTGCTTCCTTATCAAATCTGTCCTGATAGGAAGCATATTTTCGGATCTTTTGGGTGTGCCTTTCAGGTTTTAGAAGCATTTCAACTTACATCAAGCCATACTGTAAAACATATTGGATCATGAGTTCATGAGCAACAGGAGAAAAGTTTGTGCTGGCCTTTGGCTATGATTTTAAATAAGTTCTATTCAATCAATGCAAACTGATTTTATGACTGAAAGTCCCACGGTAACCAGACATGACCCAAAAGCTTGCAACAAATCAGAATTTAGAAGGACGCTTTAGCTGCTACATACACATCATTAGATGTCGGCTCATCTGGATCATCTCTGCTTGGACGAGCGATATCCGACTGCTGCTGGCCTCCTGCTCCGGAATTTCCCCTTTCTTGTTGGTTCCCTGTAATTTGATGATGGCAAGTTAGATACAGCATAGAATCTAGAGCCCTGCAACTGTCCTGAAATGCACAATTATGAATAGTCTTTCATGTTTACTGCAGTGCAGGAACTCCACTGCAGCACGGGCTAAAACCCCCTTTCAACATTTTCTCTTCAAAGCAGGGGAATTCCAGGGCTAAAAGGCATGATTAAAAGTATGAGGGCCTTTGGCCTTACAGACTTCCTGTATTTGGAAAACAAGAAAACATATTTTGAGCAGCTTTCAGGGATTTCATTTCAGATACTTTCCGCAAGCTCTCATAGTGACTGTAAAGTACAGAAGAGATCCATTCTCTAAGAAACTGTCCACATACTTTACCACTGTCCTATGCCTTTTGAAAAAGCAGTTTCAATCAGTGCTGCTCATGATCGTTGGGAGAAAAGAACCCCACAAAAAACACAACAAATAAATGAAGTTTAGGAAAAATCTTTGTAATTGTAAAACATCAGCTCACCTTCAGCAGGTGTCTTGCAGCGATACATATGGGAAGGGAGAGAGAAGAAAATACAATTAGTCTCTGTTGTTACACTATTTGATCATTGAGCACAAGAGGAGACTCATTTAACTACAAGGTTTAAGTAAGAATGCCATTCACTACTTACCACAACAGAAATATTGTAAATGAGAAGAAAGACTTCAGGATCAGAAGATTCACCTGATTCAGGAGTGTAAAAAGAGAATGTGAGAATTAAGGTCAGAGGTCGCAGGTGAATAAAATTACCTGCCACTATAGAACTGCCTTCTGCAAGTTGCAATGCCAGAGGAACAAAATTTCCCTAAGCTAGATAGAGCATGAAATATGCAGCTGGGGAACATTCCTTGAAATGCAGGATTCCATAATCTGTAACTTCTTTTGTTCGTAGACCCACAGAAACAGAGAGCGGTTTGGGTTAAAAGGGACCTTAAAGGTCACCTATTTGCAAGCCCCCGGAAACCGGTGGCGGATAATTTCTTGACCCAACACAGGCTACAACCCCTTTCTTCCATTTCTTACTCAAAGCAAGAATTTTTAGTGGTAAAACTGATAATTAAATTCAGATCAAAGTTATGTTCGCTGAACTTGCATCTTTGGAAAAGAAGAAAACACAACTTCAGGCAGTTTTGATTTCAGATACTCTGCAGGCTCGGAGAGTGACTTTTAAGGTGAGATTGGATCCATTTGTATGTTGCTTTAGCACTGTCCTTTGCCTTTTGGCAAAGACAGTTTCAATCCATGCTGCCCAAGTCTCAAGTGCATTGGAAAACACAGCCCCCAGACATAAGTTTGGGACAATGCCAATATCAATTGCAAAACATCAACTCACCTGCTTCATCACTCTTGCATCAAAACATATGGGGAGAGAGAGAAAAGAAAATACAATTAGACATTGGTGTGCACCCACAGTGTCACGTACAAACATCACATCAGCCAAGCAATGTCAACAAGAAAGCAAAGAATGGGAGCAGATCCCTCTCCCAATTTGCAGAAGAACATGAAAAGTAGTAGTAGATTAGCTGCTGCTCTGTAAACATCTGGTTGCTTCTGCTTTTGCCCACGCTACTGCAAAGAGATGGAAATGGGGGCATCTTTTGACCCACAAGAACAGCACCCTCCTGCCTCCCCAGCCTCAGAACCAACCAATTGGATTTAGGCTGGAAGAGATTCTTTCCCCATCTCGCCCTCAAACACGCCAATGCAGGTGTGATATCCAGAAACACTCCCTATCTGACTAACAGCAGCTGAAGAAGAAAAGAACCAGAACCCCAAGCCTACTACGGTGCCTGCTGGAAGTAAACTAGAGGAAATGCAGATATTTGTGTCAAGTTTGCGGCCTTTCCTTAACAAAGGCTCAAAAAGAAGCCCTGGAGGTGCTACCTCAACATCTGATTTCTGCTGCTTGCTTCTGCTTTGCAAGCTAGCAGTGGCAACATAAAGCTGACGTTAAAAACTACAGTATTGAATAGATCAAATACTGCTCTTGTTTCTAAAAGAGCATTAAGAAACAAAAATGGGATATTTTAAGGGCTTCTAGGAGGAGTCATCTGACCCTGTATGGAACGCGTAATGAAAAAGGGGGTCTACATCCTTAGGAATGTCCCACTTGAAATGCATTTATCATCATGTCTACTCTATCTAAAGGCAAATGATCGCCTCTGGACTGCTTAAAGTGGTGAACTGACAACTCAACATTGAAAGTAAAATCTGTCCTTAACAACGCATTCCCTCAGGAAGCACAACAGAAAACCAATTTGACTAGAGGCTTTAGGTAAGTGTGCCATTCGCTCCTTACCTCATCAGAATCGTCCTGAGTGAGATCAATGACTTCAGGAACAGATGGTTCATTTGAGAGACCTCTTACTTCTGCAGGAGCATAAATACAGAACGTGAGAATCAAGATCAGAGATTGCAGAGGAATAAAATATCCTGTCAATACATAATTGTCTTCTGCATGTTGCAATGTCAGAAAGACAGAGATTTTGTAGGTTAGATATTGTATAAAAGATATAGGCCTGGACGTATCCTTGGAATGTGGGATTAGTAAGAGTCTGTAAGTTTTTCTTTATTTCCCTCACTGAAAGACATGCTAAAAGAAATAATCTTCTAGACTATTTCCTATTCAGAGCAGATATTCCAGGGGTAAAAGTGATGATCAAATTATCAACAACTTCAGTGTCACAGAACTTCTGTATTTGCAAAGAGAAAGAAAGAAATCTTGAGCAGCTTTGATTTCAGATAGTCTCTACAAGCTCTGGGAGTGACTCTCAAGCACAGATTGCACCCAGTTGCCAGATCACTAAACACTGTCCCTTGCCTTTTAGAAAAGGCAGTTTCAATCCATACGGCTACTCAAGTTCATTAGAATAAATACCCAAAAAGATGAAGTTTAATACAATGCCATTACCAGTTGTAAAACATCAACTCACCTTCAGCATCCGACTTGTATCGATCCATATGGGAAGGGAGAGAAAAGTAAATACAATTAGATTTTGGTGTGTAACAATGGGGTCACATACAGACAACACATCAGCCACGTCATGTCAACAAAAAGGCTAAACATGGTAGAAGATCACTCTCTCATTTTGCAGAAGAACATGAAAAGTAGTAGCAGCTTAGCTGTTGCTCTGAAAACATGTGGATACTTCTGCATTTGCTCACACTTCTGCAAAGGGATGGAAATGGGGGCAGCTGATGACCTACAAGAACAGCATCATCCCACCTCCCCAGCTTCAGAAACAACTAATTGGATTTGGGCTGGAAGAGATTCTTTCCCCATCTCGCCCTCAAAGAGGCCAATTCAGGTGTGATATCTACAAACACTCCCTATCAGTCTAACAGCTGCTGAAGAAGAAAATAAGCACAACCCCAAGCCCTCTACAGTGCCTGCTGGAAGTAAACTAGGGAAAATGCAGATTATCGTGTCACGCTTGAGGCCAATTCTTTGCATAGGCTCAAAAAGAAGCCCTGGAGGTGCTACCTCCCCATGTCATTCATGCTCTTTGCTTTTGCTTTGCAAGCTAGCAGTGGCATCATAAAGCTGATGTGATAAACTACTGTATTGAATGGATCAAATACTACACTAGCTTCAAAAAGAGCATTCCCTCAGGAAGCACAACAGAAAACTAATTTGACTACAAGGTTTACTAAGTGTGCCATTCACTCCTGACCTCATCAGAATCATCTTGAGTGAGATCAATGACTTCAGGACCAAATGGTCCATTTGGGAGATCTCTTCTTTCTGCAGGAGCTTAAAAACAGAACGTGAGAATCAAGATCAGAGATTGCAGAGGAATAATAAAATATATAGCTCTGGAACATTCCTTATAATGCAGGATTCTATAGAGTCTATATTTTCCTCACTGCACTGCATGCTAAAAGCAATCTTCTGGAATATTTCATATTCAGATATTGCAGTGGTAAACAGGATGATTAAATTAATCTCAACTTTATCTTTGCAGAACTTGTGTATGAGGAAAATAAATATAGACTGTGTAGCTTTACTTTCAGATAGTCTCCACAAGCTCTGAGAGCGACTATCAAGCACAGATTGGATCCAGTCCCCACATCGCTAAGCACTGTCTTTTGCCTTTTGGAAAAGGCAGTCTTAATCCATGCTGCTCAAGTTCATTGGAAAACACACGCCCAAAAGATTAAGTTTAGGACAATCTCATTATCAACTGTAAAACGTCAACTCACCTTCTTCTTCATCGGTCTTGCACCAAAGCACATGGGAAAGGAGAGAAAAGAAAATACAATTAGACTTTTGTGTGAGCACCTCTGTTGCATACAAACAACATATCAGCTAAGCAACGTCAACAAGAAGGGTTAAAAAAGGTACAATATCCCTCTCACAATTTCCTTACTCCTGCTAGAATTAATAGGAAATTAGCTGCCTCTCCGTAAACAAGTGATTGCTTCTGATTTTGCTCATGATGCTGCAGAGACAGAAATGGAGGTAGCTTATGAACCACCAGAACATGCTCTTCCCTCCTCCCCATTTTCAGTCCTCCCTCTTTTCATCCAGAATCAACCCTGCAGTTCACATCTGCATTCACGACCTCCATTCACTTTAATCCGACAGATCTTCAAAGACAGGTCCTATCCATATTACATAGAATTCTTCAATGCCCAGCATTCAGACTTCCAGATCCATAAAGCCAAGTAGCTATCAGTAGAGTTCATTCATGACGGTACCATGACTTTCTTTGAGCCTTGGACTAACACTCAGTGAAGGAGGGGTCTACTCCGGAGACAATGTCGTACACCAACTGTATTTTGCATCAGGTCTACTCTACGAAAAGGCACCTGAACACCTCCAGAGTGGGGAAACAGGAGCAATGACAACACAACTCCGAACTTCAAATCCTTCCTCAAGGATGGATTCTACTGGGAAGCAAGAGAGAATACCCATTTGACTACAAGGTTTAGGGAAGCGTGCCATTCACTACTTACCTCATCAGAATCACCCAGAGTGACATCAATGACTGCAGGAGGGGATGATGGGCCTGGAAGATCTAATACCACTTCAGGAGCTTCAAATCAGAATGTGAGAATCAAGATCAGAGATTGCAGAGGAATAAAATTGCCTGCCACCATAGAACGGTCTTCTGCAAGTTGCATTGCCACAGGAAGTGTGGCTGAGCCCCTCATTCACTTCTGCTCTATGACAACACTTGGCAGTAGGCACACAGCAACAGATTGTTCATCTAATGTAGGACAACGTGGATCCCACAGAATAAAACAGGAATGCGATAGGATTCACAGGACCTTATCTTAAATGTTCCCTTGAGGAATGGGGAACTGCTAATGACAAAGTCTTGATTAGCTCTCTAAACCTTGGCACTGCCCCAGCTTAGTTTGCCACTCTCTGTAGAGGCAGCTGCAGTGACTCCCAGCTCTTTAAACCCGACTTTCAGGCATTTGAGCAGCACTTGAGCACCTTCCTTACACAAGTCATCTGGCATGAGTGGAGAAGGGATGGCGCCCCAGGACCCAACTCAATCAGTTGTCAGTACGCTGCTGCTCTGTAGATCCCATGCTAGGCACTTGGTAAAATCCCAGCTAATTGTCCCCCCTCAGAAGGGGCCAAGCAACTGGCGAAAACACAGGTCAAGTGGGACCCCAAGGCTCCAGAAGCAGTTTAGTATCTGACCAAGTGCAAAAGAAAGCTTACCACTTTCCCCAAGCTCTATTGCCTCTGCTTCTGCAGCCCTTGAAGAGGTGGAAGTCATTGGCCTCATTCGTTTCTGAGGTCGCCTGGAATCAAGCGCTCCTCCAGGGCGCTTGCGCTGACCCTGAGATAGAACAGAGCCAGAGCGTTTTCTTTAGGAGTCATTTTCATAGGCTTATGTTCCTACAAACTCTTTCACAGCATTTCTGGAGGTTACCAGAAGCGACTCATTTTAAGAACCAGGGTTGCATTGAGCAGTAAAATACTTACTGAGCTCATGGTCTTTATCGGTCAGGAACCGAGAGAAAGGAAGAGGTTTAAGCCCAAAAAAAGAATTGGAAGGAAGCAACAACTTTCAATTCCTTTGACTCCTGCAGGCAGCACCCTGCTCAAAACTGTAGATCTCTTACCGCCTGAGAGCAACGTTCTTCCAAACCCTATAAGAGAAGAGAGACCATTACCTATCTGCAATGTTTGTGCTCTTCAAAACAGCCCCTCTCCAAGGCTCCCGTTCCTGACCCACCACTTTCTGTCCAAAGCTAAAGTGGATTTCCCAGGTGCCAATGCCAGATTTCTGGAGTTGGCACCTTCCAGTAATTCTTCTCCAAGGAAGAGTTGCAGACGCTTCAAGCAAGACCTGGCAAGGACACCAATGGACGCAGAAAGACGTCCTCTAGAAGCATAAATGGGGAGAGGAGCGGCTGGAGAGGAGCCTTGCAGGAAGGGATGTGGGGCTGCTGGTTGACCACAGGCGCAACAGGGATCAGCAGCTTGCCATGGCAGCCAGGGGGTGAACCCGTGCCCTGGGCTGCATCCAGCACAACTCAACCAGCCGCTCAGGAGAGGAGATTATCCCACTGCCTTCAGGCTTCCCCTCCAGCTCTGGGCCCCACAACTTGGGAAGGATGAGCCAGACCCAGCACCTACTACCCTTCCCCTCTTTTAGTTTCTCTGACGTTTCAGATTCCTGCTCCACACCACTGGAAATGGTGGAAGCAAATCATCTACACTTCCATCCCTCATTACTGCAGAGTCCTTCTGGCAAACTTGAGCCAATTGCTTCATGTTCCTACCTGGCACGTGCACCACCACGGCTCAAAGTCTGCTCCCTAGCAGAGAAAGCCGGGAACTGACACTCAGCCTCCTGCATCCGCAGCAGCACAGGACTCTGTGCCCTGGCAACCGTAGCATTCCATGACATTCTGTGTCCAGGGGCGCGGGTTCTCTTGAGTTCTCTCTGCATGCGCCTGTTGACAAGCTGCACAACAGCTAGCCTCTTGCCTTTACAAAGTAAAGCTTCTTCCCAGAAGAGCCCCAACGAGGCCACAAGGGCAGGGAACAACAACGGCGCATCCAGAAGCTGCAGAAAGGCTTCAGTCTGCTCCGACCAGGGATCACTAGAAAACATAGCCACTCAAGGAGCTCCATTAGCACTGACCTCACTCAGAAGAGTACGTTTACTCCCAAAGTAGCTGCTCAGGTCCACCACAAACCACTCTTTCTAGTACTACTTACACAAGTCAGTTTTCCAGCAGACCTCCTTGTGCGTTTCATTTGGAAACCATCCTCACGCACATGCTCCAGGCAGCACCTCCCTCCCCTTCCCCAGAGAAGGCACGCCAGAAAACGTAACTCAGAGGTCGAGAAAGTAGGATTTCCCTCGCCCTTAATCGATTAACACATCAGGATAAAAAGAACCAAAACTTCCAGTTCATCAAATCAATAGGTTTATTTCCACCTTGTGAAAGAACTCTTTGCCTACCAGTAGTCCAATGGACATGGGACAGACAGACATGAAAACCATTAAATACAGGAAAAACAAACTATATACAACAAGAAGAGATACATTTACACACTGAAAAAAAATCTTTGTATTCCCTGTAATTTCTTGCCCGTGTGAAACTTCACTGGAACTCCAATATAGTGAGGTTTCTTTTCGCCTTTCCCACCCCCTCCAGTGCCTGGAATGCAATTTGGTCTTTTCCCATGGGCTGAGACTTCAAATTCCTTTTTCCGTTGCACAAAATTTGTGGCACTTCACAGGCCACACAAAAGCTAAAACCTTTTCTGTGAAATAGTCTCTACTTTGTGGTATCAGAATTTCAGTCAGATCCACTTATGGCGACACTACCTACAAAGTGGTATTTACACGGAGGGAGTTGTGCAAAGTCATTTTAGGCTACAGCTAGTGCACTTTCAAAGAAGCACAGCGACGTGACCACCCTCCATCCCCAGAGCTAACCCACTAAATCCTCTGCTTCTCATCCCTCTCGTGCAGGAGCACGCAAGCAAAGCTGGCTTTTTTCTTTTTGTCCTCTTTCTCTCTGCAAGCCGCTGGGAGGAAGCTGTTGCTGTGGCCCCTAAAGCACCTTGACAGCTGTAACACTGGGCTGCATCTCTTGATGCAGCTATCTCTGTAAGCAATCTCTACAGCTGCTCCATCAATTCTCTGCTTTTGGGGATTCAAGCACCAGCTCCTTGTAGTCACCGTGCTATTGTAGGACTCCTGCAGTTCTTGCTAGGGGAGCACACAGGAGCTAAACGTGTGTAACTTTAGCAATTCCCAGACTGCCACAACGCAGAAACTGCAGATTGCAGATAACAATGGAGAACCAAAGTGATTTCAAACCAGGGTTGGGAAGGTATTGCAGTTCTTAAGCGAGCCTTCACGGAACAAAGCTCTGTCTGCATGACTGCATCCAGAAACTTCTCTAAACATCCTCATAAAAAAGCCAAAACACTCCACTTCTGAGTTGTAATCTTAAAACACAGCTTGAGACAGCTCATCAGGAGAGCTGCTTTCATTGAAGGCTTCCCAAAGATCCTTCAGACAGCTGAGCAAAGACACCTCAGGCACTGACATTACCAAAACACATGCTACAACTGTGCTGCCCCAGAGCCCAGAAGGGTGCTCCTCCTGGTTGTCTGGAGCAATCAGCTGCCAAAAGGTGCTTGAGCTTAGGTTTGGAGGCTCTCATAGCTGCACATGTGGATCACAGAATGCTGACTTTAGTCATCTCACCCACATAGAATGATTTGTTTGTATCAGCTCCTGTTTATATCAGCCCTTCTGGGATTCCATATCCCAGCTTGCAGCTTTGACCTATAACAGGTTTAAAGAAGACATTTCTAAGTCAGGCCTTTGGGGAAAAAAGCAAAAGCAGCTGTCTGGATAACATTGCATAAACCTGTGTGTTCCTGCCTTGCTTCAAGAGAAGAACCCTCACTCCAGGAACATGTCTCTGAGTCCTTTTCTAAAGGCTAAACCCGTCCGTTCTCCCTGTAACAACTAAAGAGAACAGCCAAGCAATAGCACTGCACTTGAAGCATTGCGCTGGGGACACTTCATATGGTACAAGATCTGTGGGTACTTTGGGATTCAGGTGGCAAGAGGGCAGCAGACATACATTTGCTTGTTATGCATCAGTAGCAAGGCAAGAGACATCTATGTTCTCTTCAGTTACCAGGAGACAGTGCTATAGAACAGCAATAAACCCAAGGGACCACCTTATCACGTTAGTAGAGAAATTCAGCATTGTGATTCCACTATGGGAATTGTTTCAAGTTAAAACATTCCACAAAGTATTTTCACATTGCCCGTGCTGCAATTTGCCTATGTACTTTAGATCTCATGGAGTTCCTAGGGACATACACGTGTTCAAGCCTTCTGCTTAAAACACCTGAGGGCTGGTTAGCAGGGGTGATTTGACTGCATTACCTTTGTTGCCTGTTTAATAGGGACCTCTACTTGAGCAAAGATGGGATAGCAGAAAGCAGTATCGTCACGAGCTTCTGGTAGGATAAAAGCAAAAGCGTAAGGAATTGGCAAATTGCTTGTCTGCTTTGAACAGCGACTCTTCCATAGCTGTATGTGAGGGTGGGAATAATTTGAAGAGGAAGAAATAACAAAACATTCAGACCTCTCTTACTTACGCAAAAAGGGGAAGGAGACGCATTAGTTGCATCCTTTCTGATACAGGCCGCTGGTCTAACTTGGAGCCAGTCCTAAAGTTAACATTAGAACCAGGGACATTACAAGATGTAGCCCGGACAATAAAAAACCTGTCTATACATGTACAAGTTATTCTCAAAGAAAAACAGTGTGGATTTGCACAACATGCCGCTCTTTTAATTCTTCAGAACTCTGAACCCATGACATATTCCTCAACATCCCAGTGGAGTCTGTCCTGAGAAAAAGAAGTACTCATATATAAATGGGATGATATTGTCTGTGAGTGAGTTTCTTCCTGCAGGTTGGGCAAGAGTTGGCATTCCTAAGGGAATCACGCAGACACTGACTGCAGAAGACATGGCCACATTTAGTTGACACAATCAGTCGTCCGCTTTGCACAATCTGGAAGAAAAGAAAGCACAAGAAGAATTTGGTGTGAAGAATTCTGCTTTGCTGCTCTAGTGGTAGCAGGCAAAGAGGACCTGGGTGCCTGCAATCAGTACACGGCTGATTAATTAAAGGAACCCACAGACCTTTCAGTGCCACCTTGGGAAGTGTTTCTGGCACTACGCACACCACCAAGAAACGACTTTGACTTCCAAGCCACTTTGACCCTCCCAGCGAGCTCTGTACCTCAAGCCAGCTGTCTGCAGCATCCCACATCACCCAGCACAGATGCTCAGACCACCAGGTACCCCCGTCTCCCTCCGACAAAAAAGGAGCCGGACAAGATGCGGATCCTTACCTCCGAGTAGAAATCCATGCAAATTGGACAGCTAACGGTACCAGACGGCCTTGAGGGAGAGAGAACAAAAGCAGAAAGAACACGCGTCCATTAAGGTCACCATGCATTGAGGCACACTGCTACCTAAAATGCCTTGTCATCACGCGACTGCACAGATCGGCCATGGGGCATTTCATCTGAAGGTCCCTGCGCATCTTTCACTCTCTCCATTTGTTGCATGGAATAAGCAGTTAGGGTGCCTCCCCCCTAATGGAAACGGGGTCTTGCTTCTCATGATGGGGACGATGCAGCCAATTCCCCAGCTCTACTGTTGCATGTCACAGCAGTCTGTAGCACAGTGCAGCAAAGGGATGGCAGCACCGGCCTTCAACAGCTCAGAAATAAGAGTTTTCTGACAAAAGCATCTAGCTGTCCTTTGGAAAGCATTCATTCCAAGAACTGCTTCCTTATCAAATCTGTCCTGATAGGAAGCATATTTTCAGATATTTTGTCTGTGTCTTTTAGGTATTAAAAGCATTTCATGTATGTAAGATTACACGAATTAACGAACAACAGAACAAAACCTTGTGTTGGGTTTTGGTTTTTATTCTATTTTAAGTAATGTAATTACATTTGAGGTCTGAATTTTTCACAGATTAATAAAGCAGAACCCAAAAGCTTGGAAAAATATCTGCTTCTATGGTATATCCCTATTTGTGCTTTAGAAAACTAAGCTACCGGTCACATACGCGTCACTATTTCAATAATCTAGGACTTGAAAATTTCTAAATGCACTGGTAAAACGCACTATGTTTTATGACAGTATAAGCCCTTGAGGTGGCACATCTAAGACCTGACATCAAAAATTTCCACACCCAACTTCTCTCCTTCGTTGCCCGTCAGGAAAAGCTCAAAGGACACCAGTTTATTAAGATCTTTATTCCCTCCCCTAACGGTTGAAAAAAGAAAATAAAAGCAATGTCTGTACCACTCTTATCATGGTCTTCATATTCCCTAGTCAAATAGTCACATGATTTCATTCAATTAGCCCAATACATGCAATCCTTCTCAACAGAATGCAGTGCTCCTATAGCAGTTTACTGTTGAATAATGGCCTTCTTCTCACGGCTGCTATTCTGAACAGCAGTATCTCCACCTTACATGCAAACGTATCAGAGCATCATGACACGCATGAGACAGAACAAAACCTGCCTATAACAGTATTATGTCCACAACGGCCTTGCAATTATACCTTGGGAAGAACGGCTACTGCCCAGAGAGAAAAAGGCAGTTAACTGGCAGAGTGTGTGAAAAAATGGTTAATAATAGTTTTTACTGAAGTTTGCCATGCAGCTGCCTGATGGTCTCTTGATAACAAGCCTGGTCAACACCAGTGAAAATATTTCTATATCTAACATCACTACTGGGGCTTTGCATGAAAAGTAACTGCAATACATTATGAGCCATGGCTCATGACCAATCCCCCTCCCCTGCTATATCCCCACACTCATCTTTAAGATCGCATGCAAAGGTGCTATCTACCTCGGGCTGGCTTTTTGTCCTTAAGTGCAAATGGTATCATTTGGTCACCATGCCATATGCGATGAGAAAGAAAAGTTCCCTCACTGACAAAAGGAATTAACCTGAATAAAGCAAGACTTCCAAGATAAGCCAGGCAATAGGAATGTAGCTTAGTCCTGTGCGAAATAAGAAAAGCAAAATTCCATGTTTGCATAGGTCATCAAGCATACATACTTTGAACTTGCAGTTTCATCTTCCAGTGGTCCCAATTCTTGAGACACTTTATGTGTCACATACACATCATTATCTCTTGTTTCATCTTCGTCATCGCTACTTAATACACAGCTGTCTGACTGTCGCTGGCTTCTGAGTCTCAGATTTCTCCTTTGTCCTTGATTCTCTGAAATTTAATTTTATTAAGCTAGACACAGCATAAAATATATAGCCCTGGAGCTATCCATAAAACGCATGATTAAAACCAGTCTGTAATGGTTCATGTTTCAAATGGACCAGACTCAGCTGGCTTAAAAACAAACTAGTTTCCTAAATATTCAGGTGGAACACCTCCAAACACCATAATATTCTGCTGCATATCAACATAGAAAATTTGCTCTATTTGCAAACTGCTGAAACATGACCAGAACGACTCTTGGTGTCATAAGTTACATACAGTTACACTACTTGTGAACAGATCTTCCCTAGAAAGGGAAGCATCCTCTCGTCATTCTCACTAACAGAGAACGCTACAACACTACGTTCAGAAATTCAGAGAGGACTGAAGCTGTTTCCAAGTTGCACGGCACAGGAGCACATAGACAACAAAAAGGCCTGGTGAAACACAAGCGTGCCTGGTTCAGAAAGTCTCAGAAGTTATGGAAGAGATGCCTGCATCTAAATATTTAAGTTATAGAGCTGCTGTGGCTCCTCACTGCTCTATCCAGGTATGATTCTAAACTGTTCCTCTCTTTGCCAAACCTGAAAACGGAATTATCCTGCCCAAGAGGTGGTTTTTTTTAATTCCCTGGTCTGGAACATCCAAAGGTTAATGAACTGTTGTTTACTTTTTAACAATCAGAAACCACATTTAATAATTATCTCTGCGACTCCACTTACATGTAAAACTAATTACGCACTAACTACTCAATCAAAATACATAAATTGCCATAAAATTACAGTCCCTTCCTGCACAAATATTCAGGTGCAAAGGATACTTCTTTATCCCAGTAACTATTGTAACACCTAAATTAGAAAAAAAACAACCAAAACCCCCAAAAACTACACTTCTTCATACTTATTATCAAATTTGAGGCATGTTACACCAGCTATTGAAATTAAGTATTAGGACCATCAGTAACGTCCTTCTTAACTGCCTTCTTCACACCAAAAGCTAAGAAAACCTTTCAACATTTTCTTATTCAAAGCAGATACACCAGTGAGGATTCAGATTATTATCAGCCCCGTCCTTAAAGAACTTCTGTACTTGGAAAACAAAAAAACCCATATTTTCAGCAGCCTTGATGGATTTTATTTCAGATACTCTCTACAAGCTCTGTCAGTGACTATTAAGCACTGACTGGATCCATTCACATGATGCTTTAGCACTGTCTTTTGCCTTTTGGAAAAGGCAGTTTCAATCCATGCGACTCAAGTGCATTGGAAAACACACACACACAAACATTAACTTTAGAACAATCCCATTATCAACTGTAAAATGTCAACTCACCTTCAACAATCTTGCATCAATAGGGATGGGAAGGAAGAGAAAAGAACACAATTAGATTTCGGTGTGCACTCCTACTGCGATAGGCAAACACCAGCTAAGCTAAGCTAAGCAATGACAACAAAACCTAAGAATGGTAGGATATCACTCCCTCATTTTGCTGAAGAATATTTAACGGTAGTAGTAGATTAGCTGCTGCTCTGAAAATATGAGGGCGCTTCTGCACACACTGCCATAAAGGGATAGAAATGGAGGCCCTTTATGAAGCACCAGAACCCTCCTCCCTGCTCCCCAGTTTCAGTATTATCTAATTGGATTTAGACTGGAGAAGACCCTTTCCCTCTTCCGCCCTCCCCAACCCTCAACAGGCCAATCCAGGCGTGATAGCCACAAATACTTCATAGTAGATTAACCGCTGCTGAAGAAAAAACCCAAACCCATTGTCCATTTTGATGAGGATTATGTTGTAAAGTTTGAGGCCTTTCCTTTGCAAAGGCCCAGGAACAATGCCAGCAGCAGATATCCCTCCATGTGATTCCTGCTGCTTGCTTCTGGTTTGCAAAGCAGTACTGGCATCCCAAAACTGAAGTTGTAAACTGCACTGTGGACTGGATCAAATGTATTCTAGCTTTCAACACAGAAATAAGAAAAGGAAGTGGATTTTTTTAAGGCTTCTTGGAGTAATAAACTGGTTTGTAGCACAATAACCTACAGCTCCAGTTGGCATATGCATGACGAGAGAAACTTAAACTAACGCTGCAGCTAAACACTTCATATTTGTAAAGTCACAGACTTATCTCCTCCACTTCTTAATTAAATCATTGGCCCATATCTTTGATACACCTATCAGAGCGTCAACTTTAAGTTGCATTTCCTTATGTTCAATGACCCATCACCAGCATGTTCTGCCCAGCTTCTGAAGCCAAAAGCTATTTTGGAGTACCCTCTCAGTATTTGCAAGTGCACCTCCAGAGCAGCTTCTGTGTTAACCTATATTACATGGTTTTCATGCACTGACAAGTCAACTTTGACCTTAAAATTTGTCCTTAAGTTACGATCCTGTCAGGAAGTACAATACAAACCCAGCCTGCCTACAAGACTTAGATAAGCATCATTCACTACTTACCACAACAGAATCGTTGTGAGTGAGATCAACGACTACAGGATCAGAAGATTCACATGTGAGGTCTACTACTTCTTCACCAGCTTAAAAACAGAACGTCAGAAGCAAGATCAGAGATGACAGAGGAATAAGATTACCTGCTGCTTCAAAACAGTCTGAGGAATGATTCAACCTTGCCCTATCCCTCCTCTCTTTCTAAACGTGACCAAGATTTCACTCAACCTTTGCCCTCATGAGCCCTCGTAGAGTGTTACCACCAGTCTTCTGCAAGTTGCAGTGCAAGAGGAATGGTAGCTGAACAACTCATACAATTCTATTGTGCAGTAACAGCTTGCAGGAGGTAGTTTAACATCTCACACAGGAGAATGTTTATCCCTCAGTAGAAAACATGAATCATATAGGATATAATAACTACAATACCATACAGCCTGAGACTGCCCCCACCCAGGTGTAGGACCTTGCACTTGGCGTGGTTAAACTTCATCAGGTTGGCATCAGCCCACCTCACAAGCATGTCAAGGTCCCTCTCAATGGCATTCCTTCCCTCCAACGTATCAACCAAAACACACAGCTTGGTGTCATAGGCAAACCAGCTGAGGGTGCACTCAATCCCACTGTCCAGGTCACCGACAAAGACGTTGAACAAGACTGGTCCCAACACCGATCCCTGAGGGACACCACTCATTACTGGTCTCCAGCTGGACATGGAGCCATTGAGCACAACTCTTTGCGTGCAGCCATCCAGCCAGTTCTTTATCCACCGAATGGTCCACCTATCAAATTGATGTCTCTCCAACTTAGAGAGAAGGATGTCATGTGAGACAGTGTCAAATGCTTTGCACAAGTCCAGGTAGATGACATCAACTGCTCTACCCCTGTCCATCAGTTCCGTAGCCCCATCATAGAAGGCCACCAGATTGGTCAGGCAGGATTTCCCCTTAGTGAAGCCATGCTGGCTGTCACCAACCACCTTGTTGTTTTTCATGTGACTTAGGTCGGAGCAATCTCAGGCACAGCTACAGGTTGGGCAGAGAAGAGATTCAGAGCAGCCCTGCAAAGAAGGACTTAGGGGTGTTGGTCGATGAGAAAATGAACATGAGCCGGCTGTGTGCGCTCGCAGCCCAGAAAGCCAACCGTATCCTGGGCTGCATCAAAAGGAGCATGACCAGCAGGTCGAGGGAGGTGATCCTGCCCCTCTGCTCTGCTCTTGGGAGACCTCACTTGGAGTATTGTGTGCAGTTCTGGTGTCCTCACCATAAAAAGGACATGGAACTGTTGGAACAAGTCCAGAGGAGGGCCACGAGGATGATCAGGGGACTTGAACACCTCCCGTGTGAAGATAGGCTGAGAAAGTTGGGGCTGTTCAGCCTGGAGAAGAGAAGGCTGTGTGGAGACCTCATAGCAGCCTTCCAGTATCTGAAGGGGGCCTATAGGGATGCTGGGGAGGGATTCTTCATTAGGGACTGTAGAGAGAGGACACGGGGTATTGGGTTCAAACTTCAACAGGGGAAGTTTAGATTGGATATGAGGAAGAAATTCTTTAGTGTAAGGGTGGTGAGGCACTGGAATGGGTTGCCCAGGGAAGGTGTGAATGCTCCATTGGTGGCGGTGTTCAAGGCCGGGTTGGACAGAGCCTTGGGTGGCATGGTTTAGTGGGAGGTGTCCCAGACCATGGCAGGGGGGTTGGAACTGGATGACCCTAAGGTCCTTTCCAACCTTAACTATTCTATGATTCTATGCTGTACAAGCTTCTCTCCCATGTCTCTTCCAAACTTTCATAGTCAAATGCACAGCAAAGCTCCTTGTAATAACCAGGAGACCAATAGTTAGTTTGTATCTTTCCTAGGATTTTGGAACAAAACGTAAAATTCCATTTACGAAATCAAAGAGGTTTTTTAGTTCCTGATACTTTTTCTAGGCTTCTTGACCAGAAGCTGCCACTCCCTTGAGGGACAAGGTGCAAATAATGACAATGGATTTTGCTAGGTACGCAGCACCAGATTACTCATCTAATGTAGGGCAATGTGGATCACACAGAATAAAGCAGGAATTCCATAGGATCTAATCATAATCTTAGGTCACACAGACAAAACATCTTGTGAGGGTTCGTAAAAGAGCAAGTCTAGTTCCCAGTTGTGCCAGGTTTCTGCTCCCACTCAAAGTGTTTCTGACCTACTGCTAGCTTCTAGAGAGATTGAAATACTGAAGCATCACAGAAAGTTCAGTTACATGAGGTTTTCATAGGCTTGTGTTCCTGTGCTTTTACTACAAACTCATTCAAAGCATTTCTGCAGGTTACTAGAAACAACTCCCTTCAAGAACCAGATTTGCATAAAGTACTAAAATACTTACTGAGCTCATGGCCTTTCTCAGTCAAAAACCCAGAGAAAGGAAGAGGTTCAAGGACAAAAAAAGAATCGCAAGGAAGCAACAACTACCAATTCCTTTTATTCCTTCAAGCAGCACTCTGTTCAGAAGTGCACATCTCTCACTGCCCGAGAACAATGTTCTTCCAAACCTATAAGAAAAGAAGAGAGAAAATTACCTATCTGTAATGCTTGTCCTCCTCAACACAGCCTCTCTCCAAGGTTCCCATTCCTGACTCACCGCTATCTGTCCAAAGCTACAGGGAATGCCTCAGATTTGGTAAGTGGGCCTCAGACACCTGCAGCTGGGCCTGAACTCTCTGGCATTTTTACCCATTTCCTAAACTAAACAGTCGAATAAGCTAGTTTATTAGCAAACTAGAAAAATACTGAGGAATCCCAATTCCCTTTGAAAGCAATCGATTAAGGCAATGTTTGCGTGTGGGCAGGAATCACTGGGAACTGCATCATATGTACCCATCTTCAGAAAACATAAATTTCTGATCAGCAGTTCTGTTCTACCGCCCATTGTCATACTCCTACAGGTGACAGCTGAACACTTGGAGAGGTGCGGAAAGCAAGTGTGTTGTGGAATGGTTGATAGAAAGTGGACACAATAAGATCATAGGCCAGCGGATGGCAGAAGCCCAACAGTAGTGAACCAAAGGCTTTGAGGCCTTGGCTGAAGGTTACTAGAAAACGCGCACGTGAGAGAGTTTGAGGGAGTTGGCAGAAGAGCCTGAGAAGTCGGGATATGTAGGGAGGAACTGATAACTGTAACCTTGAAGCATAGCTGCAAGCTGGAAACCCCCTGGAACACAACCAAAAGGAGAACCGCAAGGGGAGTGGGGTGCGAATGTAACTTTTGAGCTGTAACCAATTACATATTGACTAGTAAGCATAAGTAGCCAATCATATATTAGCAAGTGTGCGTGCATAGAGTATATAACTGGAACCCTCAGATGAAATAAACTGAGTCTGGTGAGCGATCATATTGATTGTCTTCATTCTCCCACCAGGGCTGAAGGCAAGAGGGGCCTGCGGCGGGCAATAAGGGCCTGCGGTCCTCACATACCGCACAGGCAGTGGAGCCTGTGGTTCCCACTCCCCACACAAGTGGAGCAAAGACATTTCAGTTTAGAAATACTCATTGATCTGCAAGAGAACACAAGATTACACTACGCAGCTACACTGTGCTTAACAGTAGGTGTGTGTGCCCCTCCCCACCACACAGTCAACTCCTAGGCAGGAAGAGGCAAAGAGTACAAAAGCAGTTAGGAGTAGCTGATGTAGTACCAAAATTCACATCTTTGCTCATGGTACAATGAGCATGGGAACTACACACAATGAGGAGGTGCAGAGCAGACACAGTGCAGGGACCAAGTAAAAACCCGATTATGTTAAACAAGCACTGCAGAACTGTCTTCACAATACTGACCATCATCTACGCTGAAAAGACCAGCACATACACTATTAAACTATTCTTAGATTAAGAAACACTGAGACTATACTGTGGGATAGAACGGAACTGGCACTCAGTCATTATCTTGAGTTAAAGGAAGCCTCACAGATCCCACCACCCCCCCCCCCCAAACCTTCTCTCTGTACTTCTTAAATCACTCACTTAAAAGACCCATTAGCACTGAACTGTGACATTATTAAAAGAAAACATGCCCAGGAAAAATCCTTACGCTAAATTTGGTACCTTTACTAAGCCCAAAGATACACTTAGGCACAGTTTCAAGCAATACAATATGCCCCTTGAGTTCTTTTCCCTCCCATTTTTTCATTTCAAAACTATCACTGGATTGCAAAAGCTGTAAGCAGGTGAGCCTGCTTTTTTGCCTTGGACCATTTGCTATACGCTAGATGTAAGACCCAGTGAGCCCACCGCCAGATTCTGCTCACAGTGCATGAAATTTGGAGAACTGTTATACTTAACTGTACCTCCCAATATGAGCCTATTCGGTTTTGGTAGTTTTAAGAGTTTTAGTTTTTTTTAATCTAAACTTCTACGTATAGCTGTTCTACAGAGTTTTTCTTGCAGATGTAAGTAACAGCCTTCTGTTCTCACCCGCGATGCTGAAGACCAAGGCCCCAAATTTGCTATCAGAGAAAGCTGTGAAATGACTTTCAGACTCTGCTTCCTCAATTCAGGACTCACCTACACAACCATTTTCTTAACATTCGGTGTCCAGGTAATGCAAGTCCTCTGAAGGTCTAGATTTCATTTCACCACTCTTGGGAAGATCCTATTTTACTCACTTCACTGAATTTTTGAAATAGGGAACGAGAACTGTTAAGCCAAGACCATCCCTAATTTTCTACTCATACAAATCAAACCAGAGGCACTGTTCCGTAAGTACACTTTCTAGGTGCTCTAGAAGTTCCTCACTCCATACAATAGTTATTCATACGTTTGGAACATTTTGCAGACAAGGCAAAGAAGAAGATGAAGCAAGGAGGACACACAGCAAGGGAGAGAATCTTCCCTAAACCTAGCACATTGGCTCTTTCAAACTTGTTGTTCAAAACCAAGCTAACATCATCTTCTAACAGCGACAAAACTGAAATTGAAAACAAGTTCTGCAAAGCAGTTTTCCACACAGCAGGAGAATGAACAAGGCTGAGAAACATCTGAGGTATATCAGGAAGTTGTGCCATTAGAGTCTAAGTTTATTTCATCAAGAAATCCAGGAGACATTTTCCTCAATTCTCTTCAAATGCGGATCTGGGAAAAATAATATACTTGGACACTAAAAAGCAGGGAAATGTTGGTTGGTACACACATCTGAGGAGGATAAAGAAATAAACCTTATATCAGTTGATACACATGTTATTAAATAGAACCTTTTAGGGCAATCTGAAACACTGATGTATCTGCACTGTTGAATACCCACGTCTGATGCATTCACAGACAGCACAGGTTTGGATGCAAAGCACCCAGGTTTCACGAGACCTGGTGCTTTTCAGATTTAACACTGCATACAACCCAGTGCAATGGGATGCTAACAAAATATCTTTAGAAAGGGTTAAAAATATGGGGTGAGAAAACACTTGGGACGACTCCAAACATTAAATGTTGCAGAGCTTCTCTTTGTCCACAAGTTGCTTAAGTGCCAAACAAGAGCCATCCCAGAAGAAAAAACCTAACAGCTTATTTATCTATGGCATGTCTCAGAGGATCTACTATCAGACCTCAAAGGCAACACAGAACAGAGACATTTCTTGAACTAAGGGACAGAGGGCACCACTGCTATTTAGATGGCTTCATTTTCAGAATCTTACAACACTGGCAGTAGGCATTCTTTATACTCAACACTGAGATTACAGGCAAGATACAAATATGTCAGCTGCTAACGGCTCAGATCTTATCCTCTTCAGGAGCTTCTAAAAAAGAAGAAAGTTGAGAATGCACAATAATAGGGAAGTTCACCACTGCAAAACCACCTTAAATCACAGGCAAGTTGATGAGTATCAACACGACTCAACTGAGGAGAGTCACGTTTACAGAGAAAATCAGACTGCTGGAATTTGGGAAGAGTCTCCTGAACCAGCAACATCTCTATCTTGTAAGAACAAAACTTTCCGGTGGGGCTATGCATCTCCATATGCTACTGGCTTAACAAGAAGTTCACCACCCAAAGTGCTAGAACAGACAGTAATAATAAAGCAAAGCTGAATTTCTTCAGCACAACACAGACCAAGTTAGTAGCATTAAGAATGAAGGTTAAACAGATGAGTTTAGAGTTTTGCACATTTAGAGACCTACTCATCAAGAAAAATTCCTTCAAAATTCTCAAAACCTCAGGACCACTCTATCTAATAATAGGATTTGCTAGACAGGACTGGATAGCCCAGATTAAATCAAGTGTATATGCTCCTCCTCCAGCAGTCACAAGACTCTCAGGACTGGACAAGGTGTATAGATTTACTGCATCAACCTCCCCCTCCTCAACCCATAAGCATCAAGTAACTCCAGCTGAAGCTCCCAGTTCATCTATTCCACTGTTGCAAGATGCATTCAGACATCAATTCAAAATTCCAGAATGAAAAGTAAAAGTTTTAAAAGACTTCCTTCTTAATGTGAAAACTTAGCAGATCAAGTCAGCAAGCCAGAAAATACTCTAAACTTTCATGGACCTTCTGCTGCATCACTGCAGGATGATAGAGTACCAGGAAAAACATTTCCTCCTTCCTCTCATATGCAAAGCTCTGCACAGGCAGTTACTGTCCCTGACATTTAGCTCTCCCAAGGGCTTAAGTAGTGCAGTCTTCACAACAACATTCCAAGATTAATACTACCTAACTCACAAGCATTTTAAAGACTGTATTCACCAATCTTCCTCCATATAGGTAGATATTTGAGAAAAACAAAGTCATTTCCACGAAGAATGTTTACACTAGGAGTAAAAGAATGATATCCATATTTACCAATTTAAGTCTCCTGTTAATTTTTTTCCTCTGTATTTCACGGAGTTCAGGCTGACCTAATTTAACATGTTTGAATTATAATACAAAATAATGGATTCACTAGACAACATTACCGGAGAACTTTCCTTACACCACTCTGAAAGCAAAGTCTTGGTCTGCCACATGCTCAGCATGAATTAAGAAAAACCAGCTTAAGCAAGAAGCAGACATTTTTACCACAGAATGATTTGGATTGGAAGGGAGCTCAACGTATCATCCAGTTTCACTCCCCTGCCACGGGCAGGAACACCTTCCACTAGACCACGTTGTTCTAGGTCCCACTCAACCTGGCCTTCAACACTGCCACGGATGGGGCAGCCACAGCTTCTCTGGGCAACCTGTGCCAGCACCTCACCATTCTCAGAGTGAAGAATTTTTTCCTAATAGTTAATCAAAATATACCTCTGTCAGTTTAAAGCCATTCCCCGTTGTCTTACCACTCATGTCCTTGTCAAAAGTCCCACTCTGGCTGTCGTGGATTAAGCCTCTCTAACTCACGCAGCCTGTTCTCTCACTCACTTCCCCCTCTTTCTTCCCCCCGCTCCCGGAAGGATGAGAAGGAGAATCAAAAAGAATGCAACTCCCACAGGTTGAGATAAGAACACTTTAGTAACTAAAGTATAACACAAGACCACTACTGCTACCACCAATAATAATAATCACAAGGCAAATACAAGGAAAGAATGCAATTCTCACCACCTAATACCAAGCCCGACCACGCAGTGCACCCCCACCCTTCCGGGTCTCTGCTCTCCATTTTTACATCCTGGGCATGACGTGCTGTGGTATGGAATAACCTCTTTGGTCAGTTTGGGTCAGGTGTCCTGTCTCTGCTTCCTGCCGGCTTCCCCTCCTCCCTGGCAGAGCATGAGACAAAGAAAGTCCTTGGCCAGACCAAAACATCACTAAGCAGTAACCGAAACACTGGTGTTATCAGCGCTGTTCCCAGGCCCAAAATCAAAAACACAGCATGGCACGAGCTACCAAGAAGGAGAAAAATGACTGCTGCCGCTGAACCCATGACGCTGGCTTTCCTGTAGGCCTCTTTAGGCACTGGAAGCTGCTTCAAGGTCTCTTCCGAGCCTTCTCATCTCGAGGATACGAGCGCGTATCGCTGGCTCATGTTGACAGAACTTATCTCGACTCGGGAAAAGATGCAATAGCAGAAAGCAATATAGACACGAGCTTCTGGTGGGATAAAAGGAAAAGCGTAAGGAATCGGCAAATTGCTCATTTGTATTTTGAACAGTAACTCTTCCATAGCTGTATGCGAGGGGGGAATGATTTTAAGAGAAAGAAATTAGAAAAAAATCAGACCCCTTGTATTTAAGCATGAAAAAGTGGAAAGAAATGCTCTTTCCTTCCTGATATAGGCTGCAGGTCTGGTTTCGAGACGGTCCTACCTTTAGCATTCTAACCAGGGACACTACAAGAAACCACGTGGACCATATAAAAGCTCTCCAGACAGATCCCACTCATTTGCGAAAAACAACCACTTTTATTTGGAACAATAGAACATAAATAAAGAACCATAAACAAAAAAAACTGAACAAGCTGCTGCCCTTTAAAACTTCAGAGCACTGAAAAAACATGACATGTTCCTCAAAATTTCAGTGGAGTCTGTCCTAAGCAATAGACGTGCTCATATATAGAGAGGATGATATTGTCCATCAGTGTCTGCCCTGCAGGTTGGGCAAAATCTGGAATTCATAAGGCAGTAATAGAGACACCGGTTGCAGAAAACGTGGCCGCATGTGGTTGACACAATCTGTCGTCCGCTTTGCACAATCTGGAGGAAAAGAAAGCACAAGAAGAATTTGGTGTGAAGAATTCTGCTTTGCTGCTCTAGTGGTAGCAGGCAAAGAGGACCTGGGTGCCTGCAATCAGTACACGGCTGATTAATTAAAGAAACCCACAGACCTTTCAGTGCCACCTTGGGAAGTGTTTCTGGCACTACGCACACCACCAAGAAACGACTTTGACTTCCAAGCCACTTTGACCCTCCCAGCGAGCTCTGTACCTCAAGCCAGCTGTCTGCAGCATCCCACATCACCCAGCACAGATGCTCAGACCACCAGGTACCCCCGTCTCCCTCCGACAAAAAAAGAAGCCGGACAAGATGCGGATCCTTACCTCCGAGTAGAAATCCATGCAAATCGGACACCTTAAGGTTCCAGGCGGCCTTGTGGCAGAGAAAACAAAAGCAGAAAGAACACGTGTCCATTAAGGTCACCATGCGTTGAGGCACACTGCTACCTAAAATGCCTTGTCATCACGCGACTGCACAGACCGGCCATGGGGCATTTCATCTGAAGGTCCCTGCGCATCTTTCACTCTCTCCATTTGTTGCATGGAATAAGCAGTTAGGGTGCCCCCTCCCTAATGGAAACGGGGTCTTGCTTCTCATGATGGGGACGATGCAGCCAATCCCCCTGCTCTACTGTTGCATGTCACAGCAGTCTGTAGCACAGTGCAGCAAAGGGATGGCAGCACCGGCCTTCAACAGCTCAGAAATAAGAGTTTTCTGACAAAAGCATCTAGCTGTCCTTTGGAAAGCATTCATTCCAAGAACTGCTTCCTTATCAAATCTGTCCTGGTAGGAAGCATATTTTTGGATCTTTTGGGTGTGTCTTTCAGGTTTTAAAAGCATTTCAACTTACATCAAGCCATACTGTAAAACATATTGGATCATGAGTTCATGAGCAACAGGAGAAAAGTTTGTGCTGGCCTTTGGCTATGATTTTAAATAAGTTCTATTCAATCAATGCAAACTGATTTTATGACTGAAAGTCCCACGGTAACCAGACATGACCCAAAAGCTTGCAACAAATCAGAATTTAGAAGGACGCTTTAGCTGCTACATACACATCATTAGATGTCGGCTCATCTGGATCATCTCTGCTTGGACGAGCGATATCCGACTGCTGCTGGCCTCCTGCTCCGGAATTTCCCCTTTCTTGTTGGTTCCCTGTAATTTGATGATGGCAAGTTAGATACAGCATAAAATCTAGAGCCCTGCAACTGTCCTGAAATGCACGATTATGAATAGTCTTTCATGTTTACTGCAGTGCAGGAACTCCACTGCAGCACGGGCTAAAACCCCCTTTCAATATTTTCCCATTCAAAGCAGGGGAATTCCAGGGCTAAAAGGCATGATTAAAAGTATGAGGGCCTTTGGCCTTACAGACTTCCTGTATTTGGAAAACAAGAAAACATATTTTGAGCAGCTTTCAGGGATTTCATTTCAGATACTTTCCGCAAGCTCTCATAGTGACTGTAAAGTACAGAAGAGATCCATTCTCTAAGAAACTGCCCACATACTTTACCACTGTCCTATGCCTTTTGAAAAAGCAGTTTCAATCAGTGCTGCTCATGACCGTTGGGAGAAAAGAACCCCACAAAAAACACAACAAATAAATGAAGTTTAGGAAAAATCTTTGTAATTGTAAAACATCAGCTCACCTTCAGCAGGCGTCTTGCAGCGATACATATGGGAAGGGAGAGAGAAGAAAATACAATTAGTCTCTGTTGTTACACTATTTGATCATTGAGCACAAGAGGAGACTCATTTAACTACAAGGTTTAAGTAAGAATGCCATTCACTACTTACCACAACAGAAACATTGTAAATGAGAAGAAAGACTTCAGGATCAGAAGATTCACCTGATTCAGGAGTGTAAAAAGAGAATGTGAGAATTAAGGTCAGAGGTCGCAGGTGAATAAAATTACCTGCCACTATAGAACTGCCTTCTGCAAGTTGCAATGCCAGAGGAACAAAATTTCCCTAAGCTAGATAGGGCATGAAATATGCAGCTGGGGAACATTCCTTGAAATGCAGGATTCCATAGTCTGTAACTTCTTTTGTTCGTAGACCCACAGAAGCAGAGAGCGGTTTGGGTTAAAAGGGACCTTAAAGGTCACCTATTTGCAAGCCCCTGGAAACCGGTGGCGGATAATTTCTTGACCCAACACAGGCTACAACCCCTTTCTTCCATTTCTTACTCAAAGCAAGAATTTTTAGTGGTAAAACTGATAATTAAATTCAGATCAAAGTTATGTTCGCTGAACTTGCATCTTTGGAAAAGAAGAAAACACAACTTCAGGCAGTTTTGATTTCAGATACTCTGCAGGCTCGGAGAGTGACTTTTAAGGTGAGATTGGATCCATTTGTATGTTGCTTTAGCACTGTCCTTTGCCTTTTGGCAAAGACAGTTTCAATCCATGCTGCCCAAGTCTCAAGTGCATTGGAAAACACAGCCCCCAGACATAAGTTTGGGACAATGCCAATATCAATTGCAAAACATCAACTCACCTGCTTCATCACTCTTGCATCAAAACATATGGGGAGAGAGAGAAAAGAAAATACAATTAGACATTGGTGTGCACCCACAGTGTCACGTACAAACATCACATCAGTCAAGCAATGTCAACAAGAAAGCAAAGAATGGGAGCAGATCCCTCTCCCAATTTGCAGAAGAACATGAAAAGTAGTAGTAGATTAGCTGAAAACATCTGGTTGCTTCTGCTTTTGCCCACGCTACTGCAAAGAGATGGAAATGGGGGCATCTTTTGACCCACAAGAACAGCACCCTCCTGCCTCCCCAGCCTCAGAACCAACCAATTGGATTTAGGCTAGAAGAGATTCTTTCCCCATCTCGCCCTCAAACACGCCAATTCAGGTGCGATATCCAGAAACACTCCCTGTCAGACTAACAGCAGCTGAAGAAGAAAATAAACACAACCCCAAGTCCTCTATTGTGCCTGCTGGAAGTAAACTAGGGAAAATGCAGATTATTGTGTCAATCTTGAGGCCAATTCTTTGCATAGGCTCAAAAAGAAGCCCTGGAGATGCTACCTCAACATCTGATTTCTGCTGCTTGCTTCTGCTTTGCAAGCTAGCAGTGGCAACATAAAGCTGATGTTAAAAACTACAGTATTGAATAGATCAAATACTGCTCTTGTTTCTAAAAGAGCATTAAGAAACAAAAATGGGATATTTTAAGGGCTTCTAGGAGGAGTCATCTGACCCTGTATGGAACGCGTAATGAAAAAGGGGGTCTACATCCTTAGGAATGTCCCACTTGAAATGTATTTATCATCATGTCTACTCTATCTGAAGGCAAATGATCACCTCTGGACTGCTTAAAGTGGTGAACTGACAACTCAACTTTGAAAGTAAAATCTGTCCTTAACACCACATTCCCTCAGGAAGTACAGCAGAAAACCAATTTGACTAGAGGCTTTAGGTAAGTGTGCCATTCGTTCCTTACCTCATCAGAATCGTCCTGAGTGAGATCAATGACTTCAGGACCAGACGGTCCATTTGAGAGACCTCTTACTTCTGCAGGAGCATAAATACAGAATGTGAGAATCAAGATCAGAGATTGCAGAGGAATAAAATATCCTGTCAATAAATAATTGTTTTCTGCGTGTTGCAATGCTAGAAAGACAGAGTTTTTGTAGGATAGATATTGTAGAGATATCTAGGGAGAGATATCTAGGTAGAGATATCAAGGTAGAGATATCTAGGTAGAGATATCTAGGTAGACATATCTAGGTAGACATATCTAAGATATAGGCCTGGACCAATCCATGGAATGTGGGATTAGTAAGAGTCTGTAAGTTTTTCTTTATTTCCCTCACTAAAAGAAATGTTAAAAAAAACCAAACAAACATCTTCTGGAGTATTTTATATTCAGAGCAGATATTCCAGGGGTAAAAGGAACGATCAAATTATCAACAACTTCAGTGTCACAGAACTTCTGTATTTGCAAAGAGTAAGAAACAAATCTTGAGCAGCTTTGATTTCAGATAGTCTCTACAAGCTCTGAGAGTGACTCTCAAGCACAGATTCCACCCAGTTGCCAGATCACTAAACACTGTCCCTGCCTTTTGGAAAAGGCAGTTTCAATCCATGCTGCTGCTCAAGCTCATTTGAAAACATACCCCAAAAGACCAAATTTAGGACAATTCCAGTATCATTTGTGAAATATCCACTCACCTTCAGCATCCGACTTGTATTGATCCGAATGGGAACGGAGAGAAAAGAAAATACAATTAGATTTTGATGTGTATCCATGGGGTCACATACAAACAACACATCAGCTATGTCATGTCAACAAAAAGGCTAAATATGGTAGGAGATCACTCTCTCATTTTGCAGAAGAACATGAAAAGTAGTAGCAGCTTAGCTGTTGCTCTGAAAACATGTGGTTGCTTCTGCTTTTGGCCATAGTGCCGCAAAGGGATGGAAATGGGGGCAGCTTATGATCCACGAGAATAGCATCCTCCCGCCTCCCCAGCTTCGATCTTCCCTAATTGGATTTAGGCTGGTGGGATTTTTTTCCCCCCGTTTCGCCCTCAAAGAGGCCAATTCAGGTGTGATATCCAGAAACACTCCCTATCTGACTAACAGCAGCTGAAGAAGAAAAGAACCAGAACCCCAAGCCTACTACGGTGCCTGCTGGAAGTAAACTAGAGGAAATGCAGATATTTGTATCAAGTTTGCGGCCTTTCCTTAACAAAGGCTCAAAAAGAAGCCCTGGAGGTGCTACCTCAACATCTGATTTCTGCTGCTTGCTTCTGCTTTGCAAGCTAGCAGTGGCAACATAAAGCTGATGTTAAAAACTACAGTATGGAATAGATCAAATACTGCTCTTGTTTCTAAAAGAGCATTAAGAAACAAAAAAGGGATATTTTAAGGGCTCCTAGGAGGAGTCATCTGACCCTGTATGGAACGCGTAATGAAAAAGGGGGTCTACATCCTTAGGAATGTCCCACTTGAAATGTATTTATTATCATGTCTACTCTATCTGAAGGCAAATGATCACCTCTGGACTGCTAAAAGTGGTGAACTGACAACTCAACTTTGAAAGTAAAATCTGTCCTTAACACCACATTCCCTCAGGAAGTACAGCAGAAAACCAATTTGACTAGAGGCTTTAGGTAAGTGTGCCATTCGCTCCTTACCTCCTCAGAATCGTCCTGAGTGAGATCAATGATTTCAGGACCAGACGGTCCATTTGAGAGACCTCTTACTTCTGCAGGAGCATAAATACAGAATGTGAGAATCAAGATCAGAGATTGCAGAGGAATAAAATATCCTGTCAATAAATAATTGTTTTCTGCGTGTTGCAATGCTAGAAAGACAGAGTTTTTGTAGGATAGATATTGTAGAGATATCAAGGTAGAGATATCTAGGTAGAGATATCTAGGTAGAGATATCTAGGTAGAGATATCTAGGTAGAGATATCTAGGTAGAGATATCTAGGTAGACATATCTAAGATATAGGCTTGGACCAATCCTTGGAATGTGGGATTAGTAAGAGTCTGTAAGTTTTTCTTTATTTCCCTCACTGAAAGAAATGTTAAAAAAAACCAAACAAACATCTTCTGGAGTATTTTATATTCAGAGCAGATATTCCAGGGGTAAAAGGAACGATCAAATTATCAACAACTTCAGTGTCACAGAACTTCTGTATTTGCAAAGAGTAAGAAACAAATCTTGAGCAGCTTTGATTTCAGATAGTCTCTACAAGCTCTGAGAGTGACTCTCAAGCACAGATTCCACCCAGTTGCCAGATCACTAAACACTGTCCCTGCCTTTTGGAAAAGGCAGTTTCAATCCATGCTGCTGCTCAAGCTCATTTGAAAACATACCCCAAAAGACCAAATTTAGGACAATTCCAGTATCATTTGTGAAATATCCACTCACCTTCAGCATCTGACTTGTATTGATCCGAATGGGAACGGAGAGAAAAGAAAATACAATTAGATTTTGGTGTGTATCCATGGGGTCACATACAAACAACACATCAGCTATGTCATGTCAACAAAAAGGCTAAATATGGTAGGAGATCACTCTCTCATTTTACAGAAGAACATGAAAAGTAGTAGCAGCTTAGCTGTTGCTCTGAAAACATGTGGTTGCTTCTGCTTTTGGCCATAGTGCCGCAAAGGGATGGAAATGGGGGCAGCTTATGATCCACGAGAATAGCATCCTCCCGCCTCCCCAGCTTCGATCTTCCCTAATTGGATTTAGGCTGGTGGGATTTTTTTCCCCCCGTTTCGCCCTCAAAGAGGCCAATTCAGGTGTGATATCCAGAAACACTCCCTATCTGACTAACAGCAGCTGAAGAAGAAAAGAACCAGAACCCCAAGCCTACTACGGTGCCTGCTGGAAGTAAACTAGAGGAAATGCAGATATTTGTATCAAGTTTGCGGCCTTTCCTTAACAAAGGCTCAAAAAGAAGCCCTGGAGGTGCTACCTCAACATCTGATTTCTGCTGCTTGCTTCTGCTTTGCAAGCTAGCAGTGGCAACATAAAGCTGATGTTAAAAACTACAGTATGGAATAGATCAAATACTGCTCTTGTTTCTAAAAGAGCATTAAGAAACAAAAAAGGGATATTTTAAGGGCTCCTAGGAGGAGTCATCTGACCCTGTATGGAACGCGTAATGAAAAAGGGGGTCTACATCCTTAGGAATGTCCCACTTGAAATGTATTTATTATCATGTCTACTCTATCTGAAGGCAAATGATCACCTCTGGACTGCTAAAAGTGGTGAACTGACAACTCAACTTTGAAAGTAAAATCTGTCCTTAACACCACATTCCCTCAGGAAGTACAGCAGAAAACCAATTTGACTAGAGGCTTTAGGTAAGTGTGCCATTCGCTCCTTACCTCCTCAGAATCGTCCTGAGTGAGATCAATGATTTCAGGACCAGACGGTCCATTTGAGAGACCTCTTACTTCTGCAGGAGCATAAATACAGAATGTGAGAATCAAGATCAGAGATTGCAGAGGAATAAAATATCCTGTCAATAAATAATTGTTTTCTGCGTGTTGCAATGCTAGAAAGACAGAGTTTTTGTAGGATAGATATTGTAGAGATATCAAGGTAGAGATATCTAGGTAGAGATATCTAGGTAGAGATATCTAGGTAGAGATATCTAGGTAGAGATATCTAGGTAGAGATATCTAGGTAGACATATCTAAGATATAGGCTTGGACCAATCCTTGGAATGTGGGATTAGTAAGAGTCTGTAAGTTTTTCTTTATTTCCCTCACTGAAAGAAATGTTAAAAAAAACCAAACAAACATCTTCTGGAGTATTTTATATTCAGAGCAGATATTCCAGGGGTAAAAGGAACGATCAAATTATCAACAACTTCAGTGTCACAGAACTTCTGTATTTGCAAAGAGTAAGAAACAAATCTTGAGCAGCTTTGATTTCAGATAGTCTCTACAAGCTCTGAGAGTGACTCTCAAGCACAGATTCCACCCAGTTGCCAGATCACTAAACACTGTCCCTGCCTTTTGGAAAAGGCAGTTTCAATCCATGCTGCTGCTCAAGCTCATTTGAAAACATACCCCAAAAGACCAAATTTAGGACAATTCCAGTATCATTTGTGAAATATCCACTCACCTTCAGCATCTGACTTGTATTGATCCGAATGGGAACGGAGAGAAAAGAAAATACAATTAGATTTTGGTGTGTATCCATGGGGTCACATACAAACAACACATCAGCTATGTCATGTCAACAAAAAGGCTAAATATGGTAGGAGATCACTCTCTCATTTTACAGAAGAACATGAAAAGTAGTAGCAGCTTAGCTGTTGCTCTGAAAACATGTGGTTGCTTCTGCTTTTGGCCATAGTGCCGCAAAGGGATGGAAATGGGGGCAGCTTATGATCCACGAGAATAGCATCCTCCCGCCTCCCCAGCTTCGATCTTCCCTAATTGGATTTAGGCTGGTGGGATTTTTTTTCCCCGTTTCGCCCTCAAAGAGGCCAATTCAGGTGTGATATCCAGAAACACTCCCTATCTGACTAACAGCAGCTGAAGAAGAAAAGAACCAGAACCCCAAGCCTACTACGGTGCCTGCTGGAAGTAAACTAGAGGAAATGCAGATATTTGTGTCAAGTTTGCGGCCTTTCCTTAACAAAGGCTCAAAAAGAAGCCCTGGAGGTGCTACCTCAACATCTGATTTCTGCTGCTTGCTTCTGCTTTGCAAGCTAGCAGTGGCAACATAAAGCTGATGTTAAAAACTACAGTATTGAATAGACCAAATACTGCTCTTGTTTCAAAAAGAGCATTAAGAAACAAAAAAGGGATATTTTAAGGGCTTCTAGGAGGAGTCATCTGACCCTGTATGGAACGCGTAATGAAAAAGGGGGTCTACATCCTTAGGAATGTCCCACTTGAAATGCATTTATCATCATGTCTACTCTATCTAAAGGCAAATGATCACCTCTGGACTGCTTAAAGTGGTGAACTGACAACTCAACATTGAAAGTAAAATCTGTCCTTAACAACGCATTCCCTCAGGAAGCACAACAGAAAACCCTTTTGACTAGAGGCTTTAGGTAAGTGTGCCATTCGCTCCTTACCTCATCAGAATCGTCCTGAGTGAGATCAATGACTTCAGGAACAGATGGTTCATTTGAGAGACCTCTTACTTCTGCAGGAGCATAAAAACAGAGCGTGAGAATCAAGATCAGAGATTGCAGAGGAATAAAATATCCTGTCAATACATAATTGTCTTCTGCATGTTGCAATGTCAGAAAGACAGAGATTTTGTAGGTTAGATATTGTATAAAAGATATAGGCCTGGACCTATCCTTGGAATGTGGGATTAGTAAGAGTCTGTAAGTTTTTCTTTATTTCCCTCACTGAAAGACATGCTAAAAGAAATAATCTTCTAGACTATTTCCTATTCAGAGCAGATATTCCAGTAGTAAAAGTGATGATCAAATTATCAACAACTTCAGTGTCACAGAACTTCTGTATTTGCAAAGAGAAAGAAAGAAATCTTGAGCAGCTTTGATTTCAGATAGTCTCTACAAGCTCTGGGAGTGACTCTCAAGCACAGATTGCACCCAGTTGCCAGATCACTAAACACTGTCCCTTGCCTTTTAGAAAAGGCAGTTTCAATCCATACGGCTACTCAAGTTCATTAGAATAAATACCCAAAAAGATGAAGTTTAATACAATGCCATTACCAGTTGTAAAACATCAACTCACCTTCAGCATCCGACTTGTATCGATCCATATGGGAACGGAGAGAAAAGTAAATACAATTAGATTTTGGTGTGTAACAATGGGGTCACATACAGACAACACATCAGCCACGTCATGTCAACAAAAAGGCTAAACATGGTAGAAGATCACTCTCTCATTTTGCAGAAGAACATGAAAAGTAGTAGCAGCTTAGCTGTTGCTCTGAAAACATGTGGATACTTCTGCATTTGCTCACACTTCTGCAAAGGGATGGAAATGGGGGCAGCTGATGACCTACAAGAACAGCATCATCCCACCTCCCCAGCTTCAGAAACAACTAATTGGATTTGGGCTGGAAGAGATTCTTTCCCCATCTCGCCCTCAAACACGCCAATTCAGGTGTGATATCTACAAACACTCCCTATCAGTCTAACAGCTGCTGAAGAAGAAAATAAGCACAACCCCAAGCCCTCTATAGTGCCTGCTGGAAGTAAACTAGGGAAAATGCAGATTATCGTGTCACGCTTGAGGCCAATTCTTTGCATAGGCTCAAAAAGAAGCCCTGGAGGTGCTACCTCCCCATGTCATTCATGCTCTTTGCTTTTGCTTTGCAAGCTAGCAGTGGCATCATAAAGCTGATGTGATAAACTACTGTATTGAATGGATCAAATACTACACTAGCTTCAAAAAGAGCATTCCCTCAGGAAGCACAACAGAAAACTAATTTGACTACAAGGTTTACTAAGTGTGCCATTCACTCCTGACCTCATCAGAATCATCTTGAGTGAGATCAATGACTTCAGGACCAAATGGTCCATTTGGGAGATCTCTTCTTTCTGCAGGAGCTTAAAAACAGAACGTGAGAATCAAGATCAGAGATTGCAGAGGAATAATAAAATATATAGCTCTGGAACATTCCTTATAATGCAGGATTCTATAGAGTCTATATTTTCCTCACTGCACTGCATGCTAAAAGCAATCTTCTGGAATATTTCATATTCAGATATTGCAGTGGTAAACAGGATGATTAAATTAATCTCAACTTTATCTTTGCAGAACTTGTGTATGAGGAAAATAAATATAGACTGTGTAGCTTTACTTTCAGATAGTCTCCACAAGCTCTGAGAGCGACTATCAAGCACAGATTGGATCCAGTCCCCACATCGCTAAGCACTGTCTTTTGCCTTTTGGAAAAGGCAGTCTTAATCCATGCTGCTCAAGTTCATTGGAAAACACACGCCCAAAAGACTAAGTTTAGGACAATCTCATTATCAACTGTAAAACGTCAACTCACCTTCTTCTTCATCGGTCTTGCACCAAAGCACATGGGAAAGGAGAGAAAAGAAAATACAATTAGACTTTTGTGTGAGCACCTCTGTTGCATACAAACAACATATCAGCTAAGCAACGTCAACAAGAAGGGTTAAAAAAGGTACAATATCCCTCTCACAATTTCCTTACTCCTGCTAGAATTAATAGGAAATTAGCTGCCTCTCCGTAAACAAGTGATTGCTTCTGATTTTGCTCATGATGCTGCAGAGACAGAAATGGAGGTAGCTTATGAACCACCAGAACATGCTCTTCCCTCCTCCCCATTTTCAGTCCTCCCTCTTTTCATCCAGAATCAACCCTGCAGTTCACATCTGCATTCACGACCTCCATTCACTTTAATCCGACAGATCTTCAAAGACAGGTCCTATCCATATTACATAGAATTCTTCAATGCCCAGCATTCAGACTTCCAGATCCATAAAGCCAAGTAGCTATCAGTAGAGTTCATTCATGACGGTACCATGACTTTCTTTGAGCCTTGGACTAACACTCAGTGAAGGAGGGGTCTACTCCGGAGACAATGTCGTACACCAACTGTATTTTGCATCAGGTCTACTCTACGAAAAGGCACCTGAACACCTCCAGAGTGAGGAAACAGGAGCAATGACAACACAACTCCGAACTTCAAATCCTTCCTCAAGGATGGATTCTATTGGGAAGCAAGAGAGAATACCCATTTGACTACAAGGTTTAGGGAAGCGTGCCATTCACTACTTACCTCATCAGAATCACCCAGAGTGACATCAATGACTGCAGGAGGGGATGATGGGCCTGGAAGATCTAATACCACTTCAGGAGCTTCAAATCAGAATGTGAGAATCAAGATCAGAGATTGCAGAGGAATAAAATTGCCTGCCACCATAGAACGGTCTTCTGCAAGTTGCATTGCCACAGGAAGTGTGGCTGAGCCCCTCATTCACTTCTGCTCTATGACAACACTTGGCAGTAGGCACACAGCAACAGATTGTTCATCTAATGTAGGACAACGTGGATCCCACAGAATAAAACAGGAATGCGATAGGATTCACAGGACCTTATCTTAAATGTTCCCTTGAGGAATGGGGAACTGCTAATGACAAAGTCTTGATTAGCTCTCTAAACCTTGGCACTGCCCCAGCTTAGTTTGCCACTCTCTGTAGAGGCAGCTGCAGTGACTCCCAGCTCTTTAAACCCGACTTTCAGGCATTTGAGCAGCACTTGAGCACCTTCCTTACACAAGTCATCTGGCATGAGTGGAGAAGGGATGGCGCCCCAGGACCCAACTCAATCAGTTGTCAGTACGCTGCTGCTCTGTAGATCCCATGCTAGGCACTTGGTAAAATCCCAGCTAATTGTCCCCCCTCAGAAGGGGCCAAGCAACTGGCGAAAACACAGGTCAAGTGGGACCCCAAGGCTCCAGAAGCAGTTTAGTATCTGACCAAGTGCAAAAGAAAGCTTACCACTTTCCCCAAGCTCTATTGCCTCTGCTTCTGCAGCCCTTGAAGAGGTGGAAGTCATTGGCCTCATTCGTTTCTGAGGTCGCCTGGAATCAAGCGCTCCTCCAGGGCGCTTGCGCTGACCCTGAGATAGAACAGAGCCAGAGCGTTTTCTTTAGGAGTCATTTTCATAGGCTTATGTTCCTACAAACTCTTTCACAGCATTTCTGGAGGTTACCAGAAGCGACTCATTTTAAGAACCAGGGTTGCATTGAGCAGTAAAATACTTACTGAGCTCATGGTCTTTATCGGTCAGGAACCGAGAGAAAGGAAGAGGTTTAAGCCCAAAAAAAGAATTGGAAGGAAGCAACAACTTTCAATGCCTTTGACTCCTGCAGGCAGCACCCTGCTCAAAAGTGTAGATCTCTTACCGCCTGAGAGCAACGTTCTTCCAAACCCTATAAGAGAAGAGAGACCATTACCTATCTGCAATGTTTGTGCTCTTCAAAACAGCCCCTCTCCAAGGCTCCCGTTCCTGACCCACCACTTTCTGTCCAAAGCTAAAGTGGATTTCCCAGGTGCCAATGCCAGATTTCTGGAGTTGGCACCTTCCAGTAATTCTTCTCCAAGGAAGAGTTGCAGACGCTTCAAGCAAGACCTGGCAAGGACACCAATGGACGCAGAAAGACGTCCTCTAGAAGCATAAATGGGGAGAGGAGCGGCTGGAGAGGAGCCTTGCAGGAAGGGATGTGGGGCTGCTGGTTGACCACAGGCTCAACAGGAATCTGCAGCTTGCCATGGCAGCCAGGGGGTGAATCCGTGCCCTGGGCTGCATCCAGCACAACTCAACCAGCCGCTCAGGAGAGGGGATTATCCCACTGCCTTCAGGCTTCCCCTCCAGCTCTGGGCCCCACAACTTGGGAAGGATGAGCCAGACCCAGCACCTACTACCCTTCCCCTCTTTTAGTTTCTCCGACGTTTCAGATTCCTGCTCCACACCACTGGAAATGGTGGAAGCAAATCATCTACACTTCCATCCCTCATTACTGCAGAGTCCTTCTGGCAAACTTGAGCCAATTGCTTCATGTTCCTACCTGGCACGTGCACCACCACGGCTCAAAGTCTGCTCCCTAGCAGAGAAAGCCGGGAACTGACACTCAGCCTCCTGCATCCGCAGCAGCACAGGACTCTGTGCCCTGGCAACCGTAGCATTCCATGACATTCTGTGTCCAGGGGCGCGGGTTCTCTTGAGTTCTCTCTGCATGCGCCTGTTGACAAGCTGCACAACAGCTAGCCTCTTGCCTTTACAAAGTAAAGCTTCTTCCCAGAAGAGCCCCAACGAGGCCACAAGGGCAGGGAACAACAGCGGCGCATCCAGAAGCTGCAGAAAGGCTTCAGTCTGCTCTGACCAGGGATCACTAGAAAACATAGCCACTCAAGGAGCTCCATTAGCACTGACCTCACTCAGAAGAGTACGTTTACTCCCAAAGTAGCTGCTCAGGTCCACCACAAACCACTCTTTCTAGTACTACTTACACAAGTCAGTTTTCCAGCAGACCTCCTTGTGCATTTCATTTGGAAACCATCCTCACGCACATGCTCCAGGCAGCACCTCCCTCCCCTTCCCCAGAGAAGGCACGCCAGAAAACGTAACTCAGAGGTCGAGAAAGTGGGATTTCCCTCGCCCTTAATCGATTAACACATTAGGATTAAAAGAACCAAAACTTCCAGTTCATCAAATCAATAGGTTTATTTCCACCTTGTGAAAGAACTCTTTGCCTACCAGTAGTCCAATGGACATGGGACAGACAGACATGAAAACCATTAAATACAGGAAAAACAAACTATATACAACAAGAAGAGATACATTTACACACTGAAAAAAAATCTTTGTATTCCCTGTAATTTCTTGCCCGTGTGAAACTTCACTGGAACTCCAATATAGTGAGGTTTCTTTTCGCCTTTCCCACCCCCTCCAATGCCTGGAATGCAATTTGGTCTTTTCCCATGGGCTGAGACTTCAAATTCCTTTTTGCGTTGCACAAAATTTGTGGCACTTCACAGGCCACACAAAAGCTAAAACCTTTTCTGTGAAATAGTCTCTACTTTGTGGTATCAGAATTTCAGTCAGATCCACTTATGGCGACACTACCTACAAAGTGGTATTTACACGGAGGGAGTTGTGCAAAGTCATTTTAGGCTACAGCTAGTGCACTTTCAAAGAAGCACAGCGATGTGACCACCCTCCATCCCCAGAGCTAACCCACTAAATCCTCTGCTTCTCATCCCTCTCGTGCAGGAGCACTCAAGCAAAGCTGGCTTTTTTCTTTTTGTCCTCTTTCTCTCTGCAAGCCGCTGGGAGGAAGCTGTTGCTGTGGCCCCTAAAGCACCTTGACAGCTGTAACACTGGGCTGCATCTCTTGATGCAGCTATCTATCTCTGTAAGCAATCTCTACAGCTGCTCCATCAATTCTCTGCTTTTGGGGATTCAAGCACCAGCTCCTTGTAGTCACCGTGCTATTGTAGGACTCCTGCAGTTCTTGCTAGGGGAGCACACAGGAGCTAAACGTGTGTAACTTTAGCAATTCCCAGACTGCCACAACGCAGAAACTGCAGATTGCAGATAACAATGGAGAACCAAAGTGATTTCAAACCAGGGTTGGGAAGGTATTGCAGTTCTTAAGCGAGCCTTCACGGAACAAAGCTCTGTCTGCATGACTGCATCCAGAAACTTCTCTAAACATCCTCATAAAAAAGCCAAAACACTCCACTTCTGAGTTGTAATCTTAAAACACAGCTTGAGACAGCTCATCAGGAGAGCTGCTTTCATTGAAGGCTTCCCAAAGATCCTTCAGACAGCTGAGCAAAGACACCTCAGGCACTGACATTACCAAAACACATGCTACAACTGTGCTGCCCCAGAGCCCAGAAGGGTGCTCCTCCTGGTTGTCTGGAGCAATCAGCTGCCAAAAGGTGCTTGAGCTTAGGTTTGGAGGCTCTCATAGCTGCACATGTGGATCACAGAATGCTGACTTTAGTCATCTCACCCACATAGAATGATTTGTTTGTATCAGCTCCTGTTTATATCAGCCCTTCTGGGATTCCATATCCCAGCTTGCAGCTTTGACCTATAACAGGTTTAAAGAAGACATTTCTAAGTCAGGCCTTTGGGGAAAAAAGCAAAAGCAGCTGTCTGGATAACATTGCATAAACCTGTGTGTTCCTGCCTTGCTTCAAGAGAAGAACCCTCACTCCAGGAACATGTCTCTGAGTCCTTTTCTAAAGGCTAAACCCGTCCGTTCTCCCTGTAACAACTAAAGAGAACAGCCAAGCAATAGCACTGCACTTGAAGCATTGCGCTGGGGACACTTCATATGGTACAAGATCTGTGGGTACTTTGGGATTCAGGTGGCAAGAGGGCAGCAGACATACATTTGCTTGTTATGCATCAGTAGCAAGGCAAGAGACATCTATGTTCTCTTCAGTTACCAGGAGACAGTGCTATAGAACAGCAATAAACCCAAGGGACCACCTTATCACGTTAGTAGAGAAATTCAGCATTGTGATTCCACTATGGGAATTGTTTCAAGTTAAAACATTCCACAAAGTATTTTCACATTGCCCGTGCTGCAATTTGCCTATGTACTTTAGATCTCATGGAGTTCCTAGGGACATACACGTGTTCAAGCCTTCTGCTTAAAACACCTGAGGGCTGGTTAGCAGGGGTGATTTGACTGCATTACCTTTGTTGTCTGTTTAATAGGGACCTCTACTTGAGCAAAGATGGAATAGCAGAAAGCAGTATCGTCACGAGCTTCTGGTAGGATAAAAGCAAAAGCGTAAGGAATTGGCAAATTGCTTGTCTGCTTTGAACAGCGACTCTTCCATAGCTGTATGCGAGGGTGGGAATAATTTGAAGAGGAAGAAATAACAAAACATTCAGACCTCTCTTACTTACGCAAAAAGGGGAAGGAGACGCATTAGTTGCATCCTTTCTGATATAGGCCGCTGGTCTAACTTGGAGCCAGTCCTAAAGTTAACATTAGAACCAGGGACATTACAAGATGTAGCCCGGACAATAAAAAACCTGTCTATACATGTACAAGTTATTCTCAAAGAAAAACAGTGTGGATTTGCACAACCTGCCGCTCTTTTAATTCTTCAGAACTCTGAACCCATGACATATTCCTCAACATCCCAGTGGAGTCTGTCCTGAGAAAAAGAAGTACTCATATATAAATGGGATGATATTGTCTGTGAGTGAGTTTCTTCCTGCAGGTTGGGCAAGAGTTGGCATTCCTAAGGGAATCACGCAGACACTGACTGCAGAAGACATGGCCACATTTAGTTGACACAATCAGTCGTCCGCTTTGCACAATCTGGAAGAAAAGAAAGCACAAGAAGAATTTGGTGTGAAGAATTCTGCTTTGCTGCTCTAGTGGTAGCAGGCAAAGAGGACCTGGGTGCCTGCAGTCAGTACACGGCTGATTAATTAAAGGAACCCACAGACCTTTCAGTGCCACCTTGGGAAGTGTTTCTGGCACTACGCACACCACCAAGAAACGACTTTGACTTCCAAGCCACTTTGACCCTCCCAGCGAGCTCTGTACCTCAAGCCAGCTGTCTGCAGCATCCCACATCACCCAGCACAGATGCTCAGACCACCAGGTACCCCCGTCTCCCTCCGACAAAAAAGGAGCCGGACAAGATGCGGATCCTTACCTCCGAGTAGAAATCCATGCAAATTGGACAGCTAACGGTACCAGACGGCCTTGAGGGAGAGAGAACAAAAGCAGAAAGAACACGCGTCCATTAAGGTCACCATGCATTGAGGCACACTGCTACCTAAAATGCCTTGTCATCACGCGACTGCACAGATCGGCCATGGGGCATTTCATCTGAAGGTCCCTGCGCATCTTTCACTCTCTCCATTTGTTGCATGGAATAAGCAGTTAGGGTGCCTCCCCCCTAATGGAAACGGGGTCTTGCTTCTCATGATGGGGACGATGCAGCCAATTCCCCTGCTCTACTGTTGCATGTCACAGCAGTCTGTAGCACAGTGCAGCAAAGGGATGGCAGCACCGGCCTTCAACAGCTCAGAAATAAGAGTTTTCTGACAAAAGCATCTAGCTGTCCTTTGGAAAGCATTCATTCCAAGAACTGCTTCCTTATCAAATCTGTCCTGGTAGGAAGCATATTTTCAGATATTTTGTCTGTGTCTTTTAGGTATTAAAAGCATTTCATGTATGTAAGATTACACGAATTAACGAACAACAGAACAAAACCTTGTGTTGGGTTTTGGTTTTTATTCTATTTTAAGTAATGTAATTACATTTGAGGTCTGAATTTTTCACAGATTAATAAAGCAGAACCCAAAAGCTTGGAAAAATATCTGCTTCTATGGTATATCCCTATTTGTGCTTTAGAAAACTAAGCTACCGGTCACATACGCGTCACTATTTTAATAATCTAGGACTTGAAAATTTCTAAATGCACTGGTAAAACGCACTATGTTTTATGACAGTATAAGCCCTTGAGGTGGCACATCTAAGACCTGACATCAAAAATTTCCACACCCAACTTCTCTCCTTCGTTGCCCGTCAGGAAAAGCTCAAAGGACACCAGTTTATTAAGATCTTTATTCCCTCCCCTAACGGTTGAAAAAAGAAAATAAAAGCAATGTCTGTACCACTCTTATCATGGTCTTCATATTCCCTAGTCAAATAGTCACATGATTTCATTCAATTAGCCCAATACATGCAATCCTTCTCAACAGAATGCAGTGCTCCTATAGCAGTTTACTGTTGAATAATGTCCTTCTTCTCACGGCTGCTATTCTGAACAGCAGTATCTCCACCTTACATGCAAACGTATCAGAGCATCATGACACGCATGAGACAGAACAAAACCTGCCTATAACAGTATTATGTCCACAACGGCCTTGCAATTATACCTTGGGAAGAACGGCTACTGCCCAGAGAGAAAAAGGCAGTTAACTGGCAGAGTGTGTGAAAAAATGGTTAATAATAGTTTTTACTGAAGTTTGCCATGCAGCTGCCTGATGGTCTCTTGATAACAAGCCTGGTCAACACCAGTGAAAATATTTCTATATCTAACATCACTACTGGGGCTTTGCATGAAAAGTAACTGCAATACATTATGAGCCATGGCTCATGACCAATCCCCCTCCCCTGCTATATCCCCACACTCATCTTTAAGATCGTATGCAAAGGTGCTATCTACCTCGGGCTGGCTTTTTGTCCTTAAGTGCAAATGGTATCATTTGGTCACCATGCCATATGCGATGAGAAAGAAAAGTTCCCTCACTGACAAAAGGAATTAACCTGAATAAAGCAAGACTTCCAAGATAAGCCAGGCAATAGGAATGTAGCTTAGTCCTGTGCGAAATAAGAAAAGCAAAATTCCATGTTTGCATAGGTCATCAAGCATACATACTTTGAACTTGCAGTTTCATCTTCCAGTGGTCCCAATTCTTGAGACACTTTATGTGTCACATACACATCATTATCTCTTGTTTCATCTTCGTCATCGCTACTTAATACACAGCTGTCTGACTGTCGCTGGCTTCTGAGTCTCAGATTTCTCCTTTGTCCTTGATTCTCTGAAATTTAATTTTATTAAGTTAGACACAGCATAAAATATATAGCCCTGGAGCTATCCATAAAACGCATGATTAAAACCAGTCTGTAATGGTTCATGTTTCAAATGGACCAGACTCAGCTGGCTTAAAAACAAACTAGTTTCCTAAATATTCAGGTGGAACACCTCCAAACACCATAATATTCTGCTGCATATCAACATAGAAAATTTGCTCTATTTGCAAACTGCTGAAACATGACCAGAACGACTCTTGGTGTCATAAGTTACATACAGTTACACTACTTGTGAACAGATCTTCCCTAGAAAGGGAAGCATCCTCTCGTCATTCTCACTAACAGAGAACGCTACAACACTACGTTCAGAAATTCAGAGAGGACTGAAGCTGTTTCCAAGTTGCACGGCACAGGAGCACATAGACAACAAAAAGGCCTGGTGAAACACAAGCGTGCCTGGTTCAGAAAGTCTCAGAAGTTATGGAAGAGATGCCTGCATCTAAATATTTAAGTTATAGAGCTGCTGTGGCTCCTCACTGCTCTATCCAGGTATGATTCTAAACTGTTCCTCTCTTTGCCAAACCTGAAAACGGAATTATCCTGCCCAAGAGGTGGTTTTTTTTAATTCCCTGGTCTGGAACATCCAAAGGTTAATGAACTGTTGTTTACTTTTTAACAATCAGAAACCACATGTAATAATTATCTCTGCGACTCCACTTACATGTAAAACTAATTACGCACTAACTACTCAATCAAAATACATAAATTGCCATAAAATTACAGTCCCTTCCTGCACAAATATTCAGGTGCAAAGGATACTTCTTTATCCCAGTAACTATTGTAACACCTAAATTAGAAAAAAAACAACCAAAACCCCCAAAAACTACACTTCTTCATACTTATTATCAAATTTGAGGCATGTTACACCAGCTATTGAAATTAAGTATTAGGACCATCAGTAACTTCCTTCTTAACTGCCTTCTTCACACCAAAAGCTAAGAAAACCTTTCAACATTTTCTTATTCAAAGCAGATACACCAGTGAGGATTCAGATTATTATCAGCCCCGTCCTTAAAGAACTTCTGTACTTGGAAAACAAAAAAACCCATATTTTCAGCAGCCTTGATGGATTTTATTTCAGATACTCTCTACAAGCTCTGTCAGTGACTATTAAGCACTGACTGGATCCATTCACATGATGCTTTAGCACTGTCTTTTGCCTTTTGGAAAAGGCAGTTTCAATCCATGCGACTCAAGTGCATTGGAAAACACACACACACAAACATTAACTTTAGAACAATCCCATTATCAACTGTAAAATGTCAACTCACCTTCAACAATCTTGCATCAATAGGGATGGGAAGGAAGAGAAAAGAACACAATTAGATTTCGGTGTGCACTCCTACTGCGATAGGCAAACACCAGCTAAGCTAAGCTAAGCAATGACAACAAAACCTAAGAATGGTAGGATATCACTCCCTCATTTTGCTGAAGAATATTTAACGGTAGTAGTAGATTAGCTGCTGCTCTGAAAACATGAGGGCGCTTCTGCACACACTGCCATAAAGGGATAGAAATGGAGGCCCTTTATGAAGCACCAGAACCCTCCTCCCTGCTCCCCAGTTTCAGTATTATCTAATTGGATTTAGACTGGAGAAGACCCTTTCCCTCTTCCGCCCTCCCCAACCCTCAACAGGCCAATCCAGGCATGATAGCCACAAATGCTTCATAGTAGATTAACCGCTGCTGAAGAAAAAACCCAAACCCATTGTCCATTTTGATGAGGATTATGCTGTAAAGTTTGAGGCCTTTCCTTTGCAAAGGCCCAGGAACAATGCCAGCAGCAGATATCCCTCCATGTGATTCCTGCTGCTTGCTTCTGGTTTGCAAAGCAGTACTGGCATCCCAAAACTGAAGTTGTAAACTGCACTGTGGACTGGATCAAATGTATTCTAGCTTTCAACACAGAAATAAGAAAAGGAAGTGGATTTTTTTTAAGGCTTCTTGGAGTAATAAACTCATTTGTAGCACAATAACCTACAGCTCCAGTTGGCATATGCGTGACGAGAGAAACTTAAACTAACGCTGCAGCTAAACACTTCATATTTGTAAAGTCACAGACTTATCTCCTCCACTTCTTAATTAAATCATTGGCCCATATCTTTGATACACCTATCAGAGCTTCAACTTTAAGTTGCATTTCCTTATGTTCAATGACCCATCACTAGTATGTTCTGCCCAGCTTCTGAAGCCAAAAGCTATTTTGGAGTACCCTCTCAGTATTTGCAAGTGCACCTCCAGAGCAGCTTCTGTGTTAACCTATATTACATGGTTTTCATGCACTGACAAGTCAACTTTGACCTTAAAATTTGTCCTTAAGTTACGATTCTGTCAGGAAGTACAATACAAACCCAGCCTGCCTACAAGACTTAGATAAGCATCATTCACTACTTACCACAACAGAATCGTTGTGAGTGAGATCAACGACTACAGGATCAGAAGATTCACATGTGAGGTCTACTACTTCTTCACCAGCTTAAAAACAGAACGTCAGAAGCAAGATCAGAGATGACAGAGGAATAAGATTACCTGCTGCTTCAGAACAGTCTGAGGAATGATTCAACCTTGCCCTATCCCTCTTCTCTTTCTAAACGTGACCAAGATTTCACTCAAGCTTTGCCCTCATGAGCCCTCGTAGAGTGTTACCACCAGTCTTCTGCAAGTTGCAGTGCAAGAGGAACGGTAGCTGAACAACTCATACAATTCTATTGTGCAGTAACAGCTTGCAGGAGGTAGTTCAACATCTCACACAGGAGAATGTTTATCCCTCAGTAGAAAACATGAATCATATAGGATATAATAACTACAATACCATACAGCCTGAGACTGCTCCCACCCAGGTGTAGGACCTTGCACTTGGCGTGGTTAAACTTCATCAGGTTGGCATCAGCCCACCTCACAAGCATGTCAAGGTCCCTCTCAATGGCATTCCTTCCCTCCAACGTATCAACCAAAACACACAGCTTGGTGTCATAGGCAAACCAGCTGAGGGTGCACTCAATCCCACTGTCCATGTCACCAACAAAGATGTTGAACAAGACTGGTCCCAACACCGATCCCTGAGGGACACCACTCATTACTGGTCTCCAGCTGGACACGGAGCCATTGAGCACAACTCTTTGCGTGCAGCCATCCAGCCAGTTCTTTATCCACCGAGTGGTCCACCTATCAAATTGATGTCTCTCCAACTTAGAGAGAAGGATGTCATGTGAGACAGCGTCAAACGCTTTGCACAAGTCCAGGTAGATGACATCAACTGCTCTACCCCTGTCCATCAGTTCCGTAGCCCCATCATAGAAGGCCACCAGATTGGTCAGGCAGGATTTCCCCTTAGTGAAGCCATGCTGGCTGTCACCAACCACCTTGTTGTTTTTCATGTGACTTAGGTCGGAGCAATCTCAGGCACAGCTACAGGTGGGGCAGAGAAGAGATTCAGAGCAGCCCTGAGAAGGACTTAGGCGTGTTGGTCGATGAGAAAATGAACATGAGCCGGCTGTGTGCACTCGCAGCCCAGAAAGCCAACCGTATCCTGGGCTGCATCAAAAGGAGCATGACCAGCAGGTCGAGGGAGGTGATCCTGCCCCTCTGCTCTGCTCTTGGGAGACCTCACTTGGAGTATTGTGTGCAGTTCTGGTGTCCTCAACATAAAAAGGACATGGAACTGTTGGGACAAGTCCAGAGGAGGGCCACGAGGATGATCAGCGGACTGGAACACCTCCCGTGTGAAGATAGGCTGAGAAAGTTGGGGCTGTTCAGCCTGGAGAAGAGAAGGCTGTGTGGAGACCTCATAGCAGCCTTCCAGTATCTGAAAGGGGTCTAGAGGGATGCTGGGGAGGGATTCTTCATTAGGGACTGTAGTGATAGGACAAGGGGTAATGGGTTCAAACTTGAACAGGGGAAGTTTAGATTGGATATGAGGAAGAAATTCTTTAGTGTAAGGGTGGTGAGGCACTGGAATGGGTTGCCCAGGGAAGGTGTGAATGCTCCATTGATGGCGGTGTTCAAGGCCAGGTTGGACAGAGCCTTGGGTGGCATGGTTTAGTGGGAGGTGTCCCAGACCATGGCAGGGGGGTTGGAACTGGATAACCCTAAGGTCCTTTCCAACCTTAACTATTCTATGATTCTATGCTGTACAAGCTTCTCTCCCATGTCTCTTCCAAACTTTCATAGTCAAATGCACAGCAAAGCTCCATGTAATAACCAGGAGACCAATAGTTAGTTTGTATCTTTCCTAGGATTTCGGAACACAATGTAAAATTCCATTTACGAAATCAAAGAGGTTTTTTAGTTCCTGATACTTTTTCTAGGCTTCTTGACCAGAAGCTGCCACTCCCTTGAGGGACAAGGTGCAACTAATGACAATAGATTTTGATAGGTACGCAGCACCAGATTACTCGTCTAATGTAGGGCAATGTGGATCACACAGAATAAAACAGGAATTCCATAGGATCTAATCATTTTACAGTACTATGCCACAAATCTTCGCTGGAGGGATGGGGCACCAATGGTGACAAAGACCTGATTACCTCTCTAGAAGTTTGGAGTTCCCCAACTGAGTTTGAGCAGCACTTGAGCACATTCCTTACATAACTCATCTATCAAGACTGGAGAATGTACTGCATCTCAGTATCAAACTCAGTCAGTTGTCAGTACGCTTGTTGTTTGTAGATTCCATAGAATCACAGAATAGCTAGGGTTGTAAGGACCTTAAGATCACCTAGTTCCACCCCCTGCCATGGCCACTAGACACTTAGTAAAACCCAAGGTTTCCATTCACCCCCAAGAAGGGGCCTAGCAACTGGCAAAACCACAGGTCAAGGGGGACCCCAAGCCTTCAGAAGCTGTTTAGCATCTGACCAAGTGCAAAAGAAAGCTTACCACTTTCTTCAAGCTCTATTGGTTCTGCTTCTGAAGCCATTTCTGCTGTAGAAGCCATCAGCCTGTTTCGCTTCCGAGCTTGCCTGGAATTCACTGCTCCTCCACGGCGCTTGCGTTGACCCTGAGAGAGAACAAAGCCAGAGCACTTTCTTTAGGAGTCATTGCCATGTATCCCTCATCTCTGCAGCACCAATGAAAGTGCACAAGGACACACAAAGTCCTCCCTAGAAAGGCTGTCATATGCATCGACTGCCAAGATGGGCAATTCCTACCTGAACACGCTACAGCAGGGAAAAGACATCACCCCAGACCTCTTACCACTTAGGTCACACAGACAAAACATCTTGTGAGGGTTCGTAAAAGAGAAAGACTAGTTCCCAGTTGTGCCAGGTTTCTGCTCCCACTCAAAGTGTTTCTGACCTACTGCTAGCTTCTACAGATTGAAATACTGAAGCATCACAGAAAGTTCAGTTACATGAGGTTTTCATAGGCTTGTGTTCCTGTGCTTTTACTACAAACTCATTCAAAGCATTTCTGCAGGTTACTAGAAACAACTCCCTTCAAGAACCAGATTTGCATAAAGTACTAAAATACTTACTGAGCTCATGGCCTTTCTCAGTCAAAAACCCAGAGAAAGGAAGAGGTTCCAGGACAAAAAAAGAATCGCAAGGAAGCAACAACTACCAATTCCTTTTATTCCTTCAAGCAGCACTCTGTTCAGAAGTGCAGATCTCTCACTGCCCGAGAACAATGTTCTTCCAAACCTATAAGAAAAGAAGAGAGAAAATTACCTATCTGTAATGCTTGTCCTCCTCAACACAGCCTCTCTCCAAGGTTCCCATTCCTGACTCACCGCTATCTGTCCAAAGCTACAGGGAATGCCTCAGATTTGGTAAGTGAGCCTCAGACACCTGCAGCTGAGCCAGAACTCTCTGGCATTTTTACCCATTTCCTAAACTAAACAGTCGAATAAGCTAGTTTATTAGCAAACTAGAAAAATACTGAGGAATCCCAATTCCCTTTGAAAGCAATCGATTAAGGCAATGTTTGCGTGTGGGCAGGAATCACTGGGAACTGCATCATATGTACCCATCTTCAGAAAACATAAATTTCTGATCAGCAGTTCTGTTCTACCGCCCATTGTCATACTCCTACAGGTGACAGCTGAACACTTGGAGAGGTGCGGAAAGCAAGTGTGTTGTGGAATGGTTGATAGAAAGTGGACACAATAAGATCATAGGCCAGCGGATGGCAGAAGCCCAACAGTAGTGAACCAAAGGCTTTGAGGCCTTGGCTGAAGGTTACTAGAAAACGCGCACGTGAGAGAGTTTGAGGGAGTTGGCAGAAGAGCCTGAGAAGTCGGGATATGTAGGGAGGAACTGATAACTGTAACCTTGAAGCATAGCTGCAAGCCGGAAACCCCCTGGAACACAACCAAAAGGAGAACCGCAAGGGGAGTGGGGTGCGAATGTAACTTTTGAGCTGTAACCAATTACATATTGACTAGTAAGCATAAGTAGCCAATCATATATTAGCAAGTGTGCGTGCATAGAGTATATAACTGGAACCCTCAGATGAAATAAACTGAGTCTGATGAGCGATCATATTGATTGTCTTCATTCTCCCACCAGGGCTGAAGGCAAGAGGGGCCTGCGGCGGGCAATAAGGGCCTGCGGTCCTCGCATACCGCACAGGCAGAGGAGCCTGTGGTTCCCACTCCCCACACAAGTGGAGCAAAGACATTTCAGTTTAGAAATACTCATTGATCTGCAAGAGAACACAAGATTACACTACGCAGCTACACTGTGCTTAACAGTAGGTGTGTGTGCCCCTCCCCACCACACAGTCAACTCCTAGGCAGGAAGAGGCAAAGAGTATAAAAGCAGTTAGGAGTAGCTGATGTAGTACCAAAATTCACATCTTTGCTCGTGGTACAATGAGCATGGGAACTACACACAATGAGGAGGTGCAGAGCAGACACAGTGCAGGGACCAAGTAAAAACCCAATTATGTTAAACAAGCACTGCAGAACTGTCTTCACAATACTGACCATCATCTACGCTGAAAAGACCAGCACATACACTATTAAACTATTCTTAGATTAAGAAACACTGAGACTATACAGTGGGATAGAACGGAACTGGCACTCAGTCATTATCTTGAGTTAAAGGAAGCCTCACAGATCCCACCACCCCCCCCCCCCCAAAAACCTTCTCTCTGTACTTCTTAAATCACTCACTTAAAAGACCCATTAGCACTGAACTGTGACATTATTAAAAGAAAACATGCCCAGGAAAAATCCTTACGCTAAATTTGGTACCTTTACTAAGCCCAAAGATACACTTAGGCACAGTTTCAAGCAATACAATATGCCCCTTGAGTTCTTTTCCCTCCCATTTTTTCATTTCAAAACTATCACTGGATTGCAAAAGCTGTAAGCAGGTGAGCCTGCTTTTTTGCCTTGGACCATTTGTTATACGCTAGATGTAAGACCCAGTGAGCCCACAGCCAGATTCTGCTCACAGTGCATGAAATTTGGAGAACTGTTATACTTAACTGTACCTCCCAATATGACCCTATTTGGTTTTGGTAGTTTTAAGAGTTTTAGTTTTTTTTAATCTAAACTTCTACGTATAGCTTTTCTACAGAGTTTTTCTTGCAGATGTAAGTAACAGCCTTCTGTTCTCACCCGCGATGCTGAAGACCAAGGCCCCAAATTTGCTATCAGAGAAAGCTGTGAAATGACTTTCAGACTCTGCTTCCTCAATTCAGGACTCACCTACACAACCATTTTCTTAACATTCGGTGTCCAGGTAATGCAAGTCCTCTGAAGGTCTAGATTTCATTTCACCACTCTTGGGAAGATCCTATTTTACTCACTTCACTGAATTTTTGAAATAGGGAACGAGAACTGTTAAGCCAAGACCATCCCTAATTTTCTACTCATACAAATCAAACCAGAGGCACTGTTCCGTAAGTACACTTTCTAGGTGCTCTAGAAGTTCCTCACTCCATACAATAGTTATTCATACGTTTGGAACATTTTGCAGACAAGGCAAAGAAGAAGATGAAGCAAGGAGGACACACAGCAAGGGAGAGAATCTTCCCTAAACCTAGCACATTGGCTCTTTCAAACTTGTTGTTCAAAACCAAGCTAACATCATCTTCTAACAGCGACAAAACTGAAATCGAAAACAAGTTCTGCAAAGCAGTTTTCCACACAGCAGGAGAATGAACAAGGCTGAGAAACATCTGAGGTATATTAGGAAGTTGTGCCATTAGAGTCTAAGTTTATTTCATCAAGAAATCCAGGAGACATTTTCCTCAATTCTCTTCAAATGCGGATCTGGGAAAAATAATATACTTGGACACTAAAAAGCTGGGAAATGTTGGTTGGTACACACATCTGAGGAGGATAAAGAAATAAACCTTATATCAGTTGATACACATGTTATTAAATAGAACCTTTTAGGGCAATCTGAAACACTGATGTATCTGCACTGTTGAATACCCACGTCTGATGCATTCACAGACAGCACAGGTTTGGATGCAAAGCACCCAGGTTTCACGAGACCTGGTGCTTTTCAGATTTAACACTGCATACAACCCAGTGCAATGGGATGCTAACAAAATATCTTTAGAAAGGGTTAAAAATATGGGGTGAGAAAACACTTGGGACGACTCCAAACATTAAATGTTGCAGAGCTTCTCTTTGTCCACAAGTTGCTTAAGTGCCAAACAAGAGCCATCCCAGAAGAAAAAACCTAACAGCTTATTTATCTATGGCATGTCTCAGAGGATCTACTATCAGACCTCAAAGGCAACACAGAACAGAGACATTTCTTGAACTAAGGGACAGAGGGCACCACTGCTATTTAGATGGCTTCATTTTCAGAATCTTATAACATTGGCAGTAGGCATTCTTTATACTCAACACTGAGATTACAGGCAAGATACAAATATGTCAGCTGCTAACGGCTCAGATCTTATCCTCTTCAGGAGCTTCTAAAAAAGAAGAAAGTTGAGAATGCACAATAATAGGGAAGTTCACCACTGCAAAACCACCTTAAATCACAGGCAAGTTGATGAGTATCAACACGACTCAACTGAGGAGAGTCACGGTTACAGAGAAAATCAGACTGCTGGAATTCGGGAAGAGTCTCATGAACCAGCAACATCTCTATCTTGTAAGAACAAAACTTTCCTGTGGGGTTATGCATCTCCATATGCTACTGGCTTAACAAGAACTTCACCACCCAAAGTGCTAGAACAGACAGTAATAATAAAGCAAAGCTGAATTTCTTCAGCACAACACAGATCAAGTTAGTAGCGTTAAGAATGAAGGTAAACAGATGAGTTTAGAGTTTTGCACATTTAGAGACACACTCATCAAGAAAAATTCCTTCAAAATTCTCAAAACCTCAGGACCACTCTATCTAATAATAGGATTTGATAGACAGGACTGGATAGCCCAGATTAAATCAAGTGTATATGCTCCTCCTCCAGCAGTCACAAGACTCTCAGGACTGGACAAGGTGTATAGATTTACTGCATCAACCTCCCCCTCCTCAACCCATAAGCATCAAGTAACTCCAGCTGAAGCTCCCAGTTCATCTATTCCACTGTTGCAAGATGCATTCAGACATCAATTCAAAATTCCAGAATGAAAAGTAAAAGTTTTAAAAGACTTCCTTCTTAATGTGAAAACTTAGCAGATCAAGTCAGCAAGCCAGAAAATACTCTAAACTTTCATGGACCTTCTGCTGCATCACTGCAGGATGATAGAGTACCAGGAAAAACATTTCCTCCTTCCTCTCATATGCAAAGCTCTGCACAGGCAGTTACTGTCCCTGACATTTAGCTCTCCCAAGGGCTTAAGTAGTGCAGTCTTCACAACAACATTCCAAGATTAATACTACCTAACTCACAAGCATTTTAAAGACTGTATTCACCAATCTTCCTCCATATAGGTAGATATTTGAGAAAAACAAAGTCATTTCCACGAAGAATGTTTACACTAGGAGTAAAAGAATGATATCCATATTTACCAATTTAAGTCTCCTGTTAATTTTTTTCCTCTGTATTTCACGGAGTTCAGGCTGACCTAATTTAACGTGTTTGAATTATAATACAAAATAATGGATTCACTAGACAACATTACCGGAGAACTTTCTTTACACCACTCTGAAAGCAAAGTCTTGGTCTGCCACATGCTCAGCATGAATTAAGAAAAACTAGCTTAAGCAAGAAGCAGACATTTTTACCACAGAATGATTTGGATTGGAAGGGAGCTCAACGTATCATCCAGTATCACTCCCCTGCCACGGGCAGGAACACCTTCCACTAGACCACGTTGTTCTAGGTCCCACCCAACCTGGCCTTCAACACTGCCACGGATGGGGCAGCCGCAGCTTCTCTGGGCAAGCTGTGCCAGCACCTCACCATTCTCAGAGTGAAGAATTTTTTCCTAATAGTTAATCAAAATATACCTCTGTCAGTTTAAAGCCATTCCCCGTTGTCTTACCACTCATGTCCTTGTCAAAAGTCCCACTCTGGCTGTCGTGGATTAAGCCTCTCTAACTCACGCAGCCTGTTCTCTCACTCACTTCCCCCTCTTTCTTCCCCCCGCTCCCGGAAGGATGGGAAGGAGAATCAAAAAGAATGCAACTCCCACAAGCTGAGATAAGAACACTTTAGTAACTAAAGTATAACACAAGACCACTACTGCTACCACCAATAATAATAATCACAAGGCAAATACAAGGAAAGAATACAATTCTCACCACCTAATACCAAGCCCGACCACGCAGTGCACCCCCACCCTTCCGGGTCTCTGATCTCCATTTTTACATCCTGGGCATGACGTGCTGTGGTATGGAATAACCTCTTTGGTTAGTTTGGGTCAGGTGTCCTGTCTCTGCTTCCTGCCGGCTTCCCCTCCTCCCTGGCAGAGCATGAGACAAAGAAAGTCCTTGGCCAGACCAAAACATCACTAAGCAGTAACCGAAACACTGGTGTTATCAGCGCTGTTCCCAGGCCCAAAATCAAAAACACAGCATGGCACGAGCTACCAAGAAGGAGAAAAATGACTGCTGCCGCTGAACCCATGACGCTGGCTTTCCTGTAGGCCTCTTTAGGCACTGGAAGCTGCTTCAAGGTCTCTTCCGAGCCTTCTCATCTCGAGGATACGAGCGCGTATCGCTGGGTCACGTTGACAGAACTTATCTCGACTCGGGAAAAGATGCAATAGCAGAAAGCAATATAGACACGAGCTTCTGGTGGGATAAAAGGAAAAGCGTAAGGAATCGGCAAATTGCTCATTTGTATTTTGAACGGTAACTCTTCCATAGCTGTATGCGAGGGGGGAATGATTTTAAGAGAAAGAAATTAGAAAAAAATCAGACCCCTTGTATTTAAGCATGAAAAAAGTGGAAAGAAATGCTCTTTCCTTCCTGATATAGGCTGCAGGTCTGGTTTCGAGACGGTCCTACCTTTAGCATTCTAACCAGGGACACTACAAGAAACCACGTGGACCATATAAAAGCTCTCCAGACACATCCCACTCATTTGCAAAAAACAACCACTTTTATTTGGAATAATAGAACATAAATAAAGAACCATAAACAAAAAAAACTGAACAAGCTGCTGCCCTTTAAAACTTCAGAGCACTGAAAAAACATGACATGTTCCTCAAAATTTCAGTGGAGTCTGTCCTAAGCAATAGAAGTGCTCATATATAGAGAGGATGATATTGTCCATCAGTGTCTGCCCTGCAGGTTGGGCAAAATCTGGAATTCATAAGGCAGTAATAGAGACACCGGTTGCAGAAAACGTGGCCGCATGTGGTTGACACAATCTGTCGTCCGCTTTGCACAATCTGGAAGAAAAGAAAGCACCAGAGGAATTTGGTGTGAAGAATTCTGCTTTGCTGCTCTAGTGGTAGCAGGCAAAGAGGACCTGGGTGCCTGCAATCAGTACACGGCTGATTAATTAAAGAAACCCACAGACCTTTCAGTGCCACCTTGGGAAGTGTTTCTAGCACTAAGCACACCACCAAGAAACGACTTTGACTTCCAAGCCACTTTGACCCTCCCAGCGAGCTCTGTACCTCAAGCCAGCTGTCTGCAGCATCCCACATCACCCAGCACAGATGCTCAGACCACCAGGTACCCCCGTCTCCCTCCGACAAAAAAGAAGCCGGACAAGATGCGGATCCTTACCTCCGAGTAGAAATCCATGCAAATCGGACACCTTATGGTTCCAGGCGGCCTTGTGGCAGAGAAAACAAAAGCAGAAAGAACACGCGTCCATTAAGGTCACCATGCAGAGGGTCACTCCTACCTAAAATGCCTTGTCATCACGCGACTGCACAGACCGGCCATGGGGCATTTCATCTGAAGGTCCCTGCGCATCTTGCACTCTCTCCATTTGTTGCATGGAATAAGCAGTTAGGGTGCCCCCTCCCTAATGGAAACGGGGTCTTGCTTCTCATGATGGGGACGATGCAGTCAATCCCCCTGCTCTACTGTTGCATGTCACAGCAGTCTGTAGCACAGTGCAGCAAAGGGATGGCAGCACCGGCCTTCAACAGCTCAGAAATAAGAGTTTTCTGACAAAAGCATCTAGCTGTCCTTTGGAAAGCATTCATTCCAAGAACTGCTTCCTTATCAAATCTGTCCTGATAGGAAGCATATTTTCGGATCTTTTGGGTGTGTCTTTCAGGTTTTAAAAGCATTTCAACTTACATCAAGCCATACTGTAAAACATATTGGATCATGAGTTCATGAGCAACAGGAGAAAAGTTTGTGCTGGCCTTTGGCTATGATTTTAAATAAGTTCTATTCAATCAATGCAAACTGATTTTATGACTGAAAGTCCCACGGTAACCAGACATGACCCAAAAGCTTGCAACAAATCAGAATTTAGAAGGACGCTTTAGCTGCTACATACACATCATTAGATGTTGGCTCATCTGGATCATCTCTGCTTGGACGAGCGATAGCCGACTGCTGCTGGCCTCCTGCTCCGGAATTTCCCCTTTCTTGTTGGTTCCCTGTAATTTGATGATGGCAAGTTAGATACAGCATAGAATCTAGAGCCCTGCAACTGTCCTGAAATGCACAATTATGAATAGTCTTTCATGTTTACTGCAGTGCAGGAACTCCACTGCAGCACGGGCTAAAACCCCCTTTCAACATTTTCTCATTCAAAGCAGGGGAATTCCAGGGCTAAAAGGCATGATTAAAAGTATGAGGGCCTTTGGCCTTACAGACTTCCTGTATTTGGAAAACAAGAAAACATATTTTGAGCAGCTTTCAGGGATTTCATTTCAGATACTTTCCGCAAGCTCTCATAGTGACTGTAAAGTACAGAAGAGATCCATTCTCTAAGAAACTGTCCACATACTTTACCACTGTCCTATGCCCTTTGAAAAAGCAGTTTCAATCAGTGCTGCTCATGACCGTTGGGAGAAAAGAACCCCACAAAAAACACAACAAATAAATGAAGTTTAGGAAAAATCTTTGTAATTGTAAAACATCAGCTCACCTTCAGCAGGCGTCTTGCAGCGATACATATGGGAAGGGAGAGAGAAGAAAATACAGTTAGTCTCTGTTGTTACACTATTTGATCATGGAGCACAAGAGGAGACTCATTTAACTACAAGGTTTAAGTAAGAATGCCATTCACTACTTACCACAACAGAAATATTGTAAATGAGAAGAAAGACTTCAGGATCAGAAGATTCACCTGATTCAGGAGTGTAAAAAGAGAATGTGAGAATTAAGGTCAGAGGTCGCAGGTGAATAAAATTACCTGCCACTATAGAACTGCCTTCTGCAAGTTGCAATGCCAGAGGAACAAAATTTCCCTAAGCTAGATAGAGCATGAAATATGCAGCTGGGGAACATTCCTTGAAATGCAGGATTCCATAGTCTGTAACTTCTTTTGTTCGTAGACCCACAGAAGCAGAGAGCGGTTTGGGTTAAAAGGGACCTTAAAGGTCACCTATTTGCAAGCCCCCGGAAACCGGTGGCGGATAATTTCTTGACCCAACACAGGCTACAACCCCTTTCTTCCATTTCTTACTCAAAGCAAGAATTTTTAGTGGTAAAACTGATAATTAAATTCAGATCAAAGTTATGTTCGCTGAACTTGCATCTTTGGAAAAGAAGAAAACACAACTTCAGGCAGTTTTGATTTCAGATACTCTGCAGGCTCGGAGAGTGACTTTTAAGGTGAGATTGGATCCATTTGTATGTTGCTTTAGCACTGTCCTTTGCCTTTTGGCAAAGACAGTTTCAATCCATGCTGCCCAAGTCTCAAGTGCATTGGAAAACACAGCCCCCAGACATAAGTTTGGGACAATGCCAATATCAATTGCAAAACATCAACTCACCTGCTTCATCACTCTTGCATCAAAACATATGGGGAGAGAGAGAAAAGAAAATACAATTAGACATTGGTGTGCACCCACAGTGTCACGTACAAACATCACATCAGCCAAGCAATGTCAACAAGAAAGCAAAGAATGGGAGCAGATCCCTCTCCCAATTTGCAGAAGAACATGAAAAGTAGTAGTAGATTAGCTGAAAACATCTGGTTACTTCTGCTTTTGCCCACGCTACTGCAAAGAGATGGAAATGGGGGCATCTTTTGACCCACAAGAACAGCACCCTCCTGCCTCCCCAGCCTCAGAACCAACCAATTGGATTTAGGCTAGAAGAGATTCTTTCCCCATCTCGCCCTCAAACACGCCAATTCAGGTGCGATATCCAGAAACACTCCCTGTCAGACTAACAGCAGCTGAAGAAGAAAATAAACACAACCCCAAGCCCTCTATTGTGCTTGCTGGAAGTAAACTAGGGAAAATGCAGATTATTGTGTCAATCCTGAGGCGAATTCTTTGCATAGGCTCAAAAAGAAGCCCTGGAGATGCTACCTCAACATCTGATTTCTGCTGCTTGCTTCTGCTTTGCAAGCTAGCAGTGGCAACATAAAGCTGATGTTAAAAACTACAGTATTGAATAGATCAAATACTGCTCTTGTTTCTAAAAGAGCATTAAGAAACAAAAATGGGATATTTTAAGGGCTTCTAGGAGTCATCTGACCCTGTATGGAACGCGTAATGAAAAAGGAGGTCTACATCCTTAGGAATGTCCCACTTGAAATGTATTTATTATCATGTCTACTCTATCTGAAGGCAAATGATCACCTCTGGACTGCTTAAAGTGGTGAACTGACAACTCAACTTTGAAAGTAAAATCTGTCCTTAACACCACATTCCCTCAGGAAGTACAGCAGAAAACCGATTTGACTAGAGGCTTTAGGTAAGTGTGCCATTCGCTCCTTACCTCATCAGAATCGTCCTGAGTGAGATCAATGACTTCAGGACCAGACGGTCCATTTGAGAGACCTCTTACTTCTGCAGGAGCATAAATACAGAACGTGAGAATCAAGAACAGAGATTGCAGAGGAATAAAATATCCTGTCAATAAATAATTGTTTTCTGCGTGTTGCAATGCTAGAAAGACAGAGTTTTTGTAGGATAGATATTGTAGAGATATCTAGGGAGAGATATCAAGGTAGAGATATCAAGGTAGAGATATCTAGGTAGAGATATCTAGGTAGAGATATCTAGGTAGACATATCTAAGATATAGGCTTGGACCAATCCATGGAATGTGGGATTAGTAAGAGTCTGTAAGTTTTTTTTTTTCCCCTCACTAAAAGACATGTTAAAAAAAACCAAACAAACATCTTCTGGAGTATTTTATATTCAGAGCAGATATTCCAGGGGTAAAAGGAATGATCAAATTATCAACAACTTCAGTGTCACAGAACTTCTGTATTTGCAAAGAGTAAGAAACAAATCTTGAGCAGCTTTGATTTCAGATAGTCTCTACAAGCTCTGAGAGTGACTCTCAAGCACAGATTCCACCCAGTTGCCAGATCACTAAACACTGTCCCTGCCTTTTGGAAAAGGCAGTTTCAATCCATGCTGCTGCTCAAGCTCATTTGAAAACATACCCCAAAAGACCAAATTTAGGACAATTCCAGTATCATTTGTGAAATATCCACTCACCTTCAGCATCCGACTTGTATTGATCCGAATGGGAACGGAGAGAAAAGAAAATACAATTAGATTTTGATGTGTATCCATGGGGTCACATACAAACAACACATCAGCTATGTCATGTCAACAAAAAGGCTAAATATGGTAGGAGATCACTCTCTCATTTTGCAGAAGAACATGAAAAGTAGTAGCAGCTTAGCTGTTGCTCTGAAAACATGTGGTTGCTTCTGCTTTTGGCCATAGTGCCGCAAAGGGATGGAAATGGGGGCAGCTTATGATCCACGAGAATAGCATCCTCCCGCCTCCCCAGCTTCGATCTTCCCTAATTGGATTTAGGCTGGTGGGATTTTTTTTCCCCGTTTCGCCCTCAAAGAGGCCAATTCAGGTGTGATATCCAGAAACACTCCCTATCTGACTAACAGCAGCTGAAGAAGAAAAGAACCAGAACCCCAAGCCTACTACGGTGCCTGCTGGAAGTAAACTAGAGGAAATGCAGATATTTGTGTCAAGTTTGCGGCCTTTCCTTAACAAAGGCTCAAAAAGAAGCCCTGGAGGTGCTACCTCAACATCTGATTTCTGCTGCTTGCTTCTGCTTTGCAAGCTAGCAGTGGCAACATAAAGCTGATGTTAAAAACTACAGTATTGAATAGATCAAATACTGCTCTTGTTTCAAAAAGAGCATTAAGAAACAAAAAAGGGATATTTTAAGGGCTTCTAGGAGGAGTCATCTGACCCTGTATGGAACGCGTAATGAAAAAGGGGGTCTACATCCTTAGGAATGTCCCACTTGAAATGCATTTATCATCATGTCTACTCTATCTAAAGGCAAATGATCACCTCTGGACTGCTTAAAGTGGTGAACTGACAACTCAACTTTGAAAGTAAAATCTGTCCTTAACAACGCATTCCCTCAGGAAGCACAACAGAAAACCCATTTGACTAGAGGCTTTAGGTAAGTGTGCCATTCGCTCCTTACCTCATCAGAATCGTCCTGAGTGAGATCAATGACTTCAGGAACAGATGGTTCATTTGAGAGACCTCTTACTTCTGCAGGAGCATAAAAACAGAGCGTGAGAATCAAGATCAGAGATTGCAGAGGAATAAAATATCCTGTCAATACATAATTGTCTTCTGCATGTTGCAATGTCAGAAAGACAGAGATTTTGTAGGTTAGATATTGTATAAAAGATATAGGCCTGGACCTATCCTTGGAATGTGGGATTAGTAAGAGTCTGTAAGTTTTTCTTTATTTCCCTCACTGAAAGACATGCTAAAAGAAATAATCTTCTAGACTATTTCCTATTCAGAGCAGATACTCCAGTGGTAAAAGTGATGATCAAATTATCAACAACTTCAGTGTCACAGAACTTCTGTATTTGCAAAGAGAAAGAAAGAAATCTTGAGCAGCTTTGATTTCAGATAGTCTCTACAAGCTCTGGGAGTGACTCTCAAGCACAGATTGCACCCAGTTGCCAGATCACTAAACACTGTCCCTTGCCTTTTAGAAAAGGCAGTTTCAATCCATACGGCTACTCAAGTTCATTAGAATAAATACCCAAAAAGATGAAGTTTAATACAATGCCATTACCAGTTGTAAAACATCAACTCACCTTCAGCATCCGACTTGTATCGATCCATATGGGAAGGGAGAGAAAAGTAAATACAATTAGATTTTGGTGTGTAACAATGGGGTCACATACAGACAACACATCAGCCACGTCATGTCAACAAAAAGGCTAAACATGGTAGAAGATCACTCTCTCATTTTGCAGAAGAACATGAAAAGTAGTAGCAGCTTAGCTGTTGCTCTGAAAACATGTGGATACTTCTGCATTTGCTCACACTTCTGCAAAGGGATGGAAATGGGGGCAGCTGATGACCTACAAGAACAGCATCATCCCACCTCCCCAGCTTCAGAAACAACTAATTGGATTTGGGCTGGAAGAGATTCTTTCCCCATCTCGCCCTCAAACACGCCAATTCAGGTGTGATATCCAGAAACACTCCCTATCAGTCTAACAGCTGCTGAAGAAGAAAATAAGCACAACCCCAAGCCCTCTATAGTGCCTGCTGGAAGTAAACTAGGGAAAATGCAGATTATCGTGTCACGCTTGAGGCCAATTCTTTGCATAGGCTCAAAAAGAAGCCCTGGAGGTGCTACCTCCCCATGTCATTCATGCTCTTTGCTTTTGCTTTGCAAGCTAGCAGTGGCATCATAAAGCTGATGTGATAAACTACTGTATTGAATGGATCAAATACTACACTAGCTTCAAAAAGAGCATTCCCTCAGGAAGCACAACAGAAAACTAATTTGACTACAAGGTTTACTAAGTGTGCCATTCACTCCTGACCTCATCAGAATCATCTTGAGTGAGATCAATGACTTCAGGACCAAATGGTCCATTTGGGAGATCTCTTCTTTCTGCAGGAGCTTAAAAACAGAACGTGAGAATCAAGATCAGAGATTGCAGAGGAATAATAAAATATATAGCTCTGGAACATTCCTTATAATGCAGGATTCTATAGAGTCTATATTTTCCTCACTGCACTGCATGCTAAAAGCAATCTTCTGGAATATTTCATATTCAGATATTGCAGTGGTAAACAGGATGATTAAATTAATCTCAACTTTATCTTTGCAGAACTTGTGTATGAGGAAAATAAATATAGACTGTGTAGCTTTACTTTCAGATAGTCTCCACAAGCTCTGAGAGCGACTATCAAGCACAGATTGGATCCAGTCCCCACATCGCTAAGCACTGTCTTTTGCCTTTTGGAAAAGGCAGTCTTAATCCATGCTGCTCAAGTTCATTGGAAAACACACGCCCAAAAGATTAAGTTTAGGACAATCTCATTATCAACCGTAAAACGTCAACTCACCTTCTTCTTCATCGGTCTTGCACCAAAGCACATGGGAAAGGAGAGAAAAGAAAATACAATTAGACTTTTGTGTGCACACCTCTGTTGCATACAAACAACATATCAGCTAAGCAACGTCAACAAGAAGGGTTAAAAATGGTACAATATCCCTCTCACAATTTCCTTACTCCTGCTAGAATTAATAGGAAATTAGCTGCCTCTCCGTAAACAAGTGATTGCTTCTGATTTTGCTCATGATGCTGCAGAGACAGAAATGGAGGTAGCTTATGAACCACCAGAACATGCTCTTCCCTCCTCCCCATTTTCAGTCCTCCCTCTTTTCATCCAGAATCAACCCTGCAGTTCACATCTGCATTCACGACCTCCATTCACTTTAATCCGACAGATCTTCAAAGGCAGGTCCTATCCATATTACATAGAATTCTTCAATGCCCAGCATTCAGACTTCCAGATCCATAAAGCCGAGTAGCTATCAGTAGAGTTCATTCATGACGGTACCATGACTTTCTTTGAGCCTTGGACTAACACTCAGTGAAGGAGGGGTCTACTCCGGAGACAATGTCGTACACCAACTGTATTTTGCATCAGGTCTACTCTACGAAAAGGCACCTGAACACCTCCAGAGTGAGGAAACAGGAGCAATGACAACACAACTCCGAACTTCAAATCCTTCCTCAAGGATGGATTCTACTGGGAAGCAAGAGAGAATACCCATTTGACTACAAGGTTTAGGGAAGCGTGCCATTCACTACTTACCTCATCAGAATCACCCAGAGTGACATCAATGACTGCAGGAGGGGATGATGGGCCTGGAAGATCTAATACCACTTCAGGAGCTTCAAATCAGAATGTGAGAATCAAGATCAGAGATTGCAGAGGAATAAAATTGCCTGCCACCATAGAACGGTCTTCTGCAAGTTGCATTGCCACAGGAAGTGTGGCTGAGCCCCTCATTCACTTCTGCTCTATGACAACACTTGGCAGTAGGCACACAGCAACAGATTGTTCATCTAATGTAGGACAACATGGATCCCACAGAATAAAACAGGAATGCGATAGGATTCACAGGACCTTATCTTAAATGTTCCCTTGAGGAATGGGGAACTGCTAATGACAAAGTCTTGATTAGCTCTCTAAACCTTGGCACTGCCCCAGCTTAGTTTGCCACTCTCTGTAGAGGCAGCTGCAGTGACTCCCAGCTCTTTAAACCCGACTTTCAGGCATTTGAGCAGCACTTGAGCACCTTCCTTACACAAGTCATCTGGCATGAGTGGAGAAGGGATGGCGCCCCAGGACCCAACTCAATCAGTTGTCAGTACGCTGCTGCTCTGTAGATCCCATGCTAGGCACTTGGTAAAATCCCAGCTAATTGTCCCCCCTCAGAAGGGGCCAAGCAACTGGCGAAAACACAGGTCAAGTGGGACCCCAAGGCTCCAGAAGCAGTTTAGTATCTGACCAAGTGCAAAAGAAAGCTTACCACTTTCCCCAAGCTCTATTGCCTCTGCTTCTGCAGCCCTTGAAGAGGTGGAAGTCATTGGCCTCATTCGTTTCTGAGGTCGCCTGGAATCAAGCGCTCCTCCAGGGCGCTTGCGCTGACCCTGAGATAGAACAGAGCCAGAGCATTTTCTTTAGGAGTCATTTTCATAGGCTTATGTTCCTACAAACTCTTTCACAGCATTTCTGGAGGTTACCAGAAGCGACTCATTTTAAGAACCAGGGTTGCATTGAGCAGTAAAATACTTACTGAGCTCATGGTCTTTATCGGTCAGGAACCGAGAGAAAGGAAGAGGTTTAAGCCCAAAAAAAGAATTGGAAGGAAGCAACAACTTTCAATTCCTTTGACTCCTGCAGGCAGCACCCTGCTCAAAACTGTAGATCTCTTACCGCCTGAGAACAACGTTCTTCCAAACCCTATAAGAGAAGAGAGACCATTACCTATCTGCAATGTTTGTGCTCTTCAAAACAGCCCCTCTCCAAGGCTCCCGTTCCTGACCCACCACTTTCTGTCCAAAGCTAAAGTGGATTTCCCAGGTGCCAATGCCAGATTTCTGGAGTTGGCACCTTCCAGTAATTCTTCTCCAAGGAAGAGTTGCAGACGCTTCAAGCAAGACCTGGCAAGGACACCAATGGACGCAGAAAGACGTCCTCTAGAAGCATAAATGGGGAGAGGAGCGGCTGGAGAGGAGCCTTGCAGGAAGGGATGTGGGGCTGCTGGTTGACCACAGGCTCAACAGGAATCTGCAGCTTGCCATGGCAGCCAGGGGGTGAATCCGTGCCCTGGGCTGCATCCAGCACAACTCAACCAGCCGCTCAGGAGAGGGGATTATCCCACTGCCTTCAGGCTTCCCCTCCAGCTCTGGGCCCCACAACTTGGGAAGGATGAGCCAGACCCAGCACCTACTACCCTTCCCCTCTTTTAGTTTCTCTGACGTTTCAGATTCCTGCTCCACACCACTGGAAATGGTGGAAGCAAATCATCTACACTTCCATCCCTCATTACTGCAGAGTCCTTCTGGCAAACTTGAGCCAATTGCTTCATGTTCCTACCTGGCACGTGCACCACCACGGCTCAAAGTCTGCTCCCTAGCAGAGAAAGCCGGGAACTGACACTCAGCCTCCTGCATCCGCAGCAGCACAGGACTCTGTGCCCTGGCAACCGTAGCATTCCATGACATTCTGTGTCCAGGGGCGCGGGTTCTCTTGAGTTCTCTCTGCATGCGCCTGTTGACAAGCTGCACAACAGCTAGCCTCTTGCCTTTACAAAGTAAAGGCTTCTTCCCAGAAGAGCCCCAACGAGGCCACAAGGGCAGGGAACAACAACGGCGCATCCAGAAGCTGCAGAAAGGCTTCAGTCTGCTCCGACCAGGGATCACTAGAAAACATAGCCACTCAAGGAGCTCCATTAGCACTGACCTCACTCAGAAGAGTACGTTTACTCCCAAAGTAGCTGCTCAGGTCCACCACAAACCACTCTTTCTAGTACTACTTACACAAGTCAGTTTTCCAGCAGACCTCCTTGTGCGTTTCATTTGGAAACCATCCTCACGCACATGCTCCAGGCAGCACCTCCCTCCCCTTCCCCAGAGAAGGCATGCCAGAAAACGTAACTCAGAGGTTGAGAAAGTAGGATTTCCCTCGCCCTTAATCGATTAACACATTAGGATTAAAAGAACCAAAACTTCCAGTTCATCAAATCAATAGGTTTATTTCCACCTTGTGAAAGAACTCTTTGCCTACCAGTAGTCCAATGGATATGGGACAGACAGACATGAAAACCATTAAATACAGGAAAAACAAACTATATACAACAAGAAGAGATACATTTACACACTGAAAAAAAATCTTTGTATTCCCTGTAATTTCTTGCCCGTGTGAAACTTCACTGGAACTCCAATATAGTGAGGTTTCTTTTCGCCTTTCCCACCCCCTCCAATGCCTGGAATGCAATTTAGTCTTTTCCCATGGGCTGAGACTTCAAATTCCTTTTTGCGTTGCACAAAATTTGTGGCACTTCACAGGCCACACAAAAGCTAAAACCTTTTCTGTGAAATAGTCTCTACTTTGTGGTATCAGAATTTCAGTCAGATCCACTTATGGCGACACTACCTACAAAGTGGTATTTACACGGAGGGAGTTGTGCAAAGTCATTTTAGGCTACAGCTAGTGCACTTTCAAAGAAGCACAGCGACGTGACCACCCTCCATCCTCAGAGCTAACCCACTAAATCCTCTGCTTCTCATCCCTCTCGTGCAGGAGCACTCAAGCAAAGCTGGCTTTTTTCTTTTTGTCCTCTTTCTCTCTGCAAGCCGCTGGGAGGAAGCTGTTGCTGTGGCCCCTAAAGCACCTTGACAGCTGTAACACTGGGCTGCATCTCTTGATGCAGCTATCTCTGTAAGCAATCTCTACAGCTGCTCCATCAATTCTCTGCTTTTGGGGATTCAAGCACCAGCTCCTTGTAGTCACCGTGCTATTGTAGGACTCCTGCAGTTCTTGCTAGGGGAGCACACAGGAGCTAAACGTGTGTAACTTTAGCAATTCCCAGACTGCCACAACGCAGAAACTGCAGATTGCAGATAACAATGGAGAACCAAAGTGATTTCAAACCAGGGTTGGGAAGGTATTGCAGTTCTTAAGCGAGCCTTCACGGAACAAAGCTCTGTCTGCATGACTGCATCCAGAAACTTCTCTAAACATCCTCATAAAAAAGCCAAAACACTCCACTTCTGAGTTGTAATCTTAAAACACAGCTTGAGACAGCTCATCAGGAGAGCTGCTTTCATTGAAGGCTTCCCAAAGATCCTTCAGACAGCTGAGCAAAGACACCTCAGGCACTGACATTACCAAAACACATGCTACAACTGTGCTGCCCCAGAGCCCAGAAGGGTGCTCCTCCTGGTTGTCTGGAGCAATCAGCTGCCAAAAGGTGCTTGAGCTTAGGTTTGGAGGCTCTCATAGCTGCACATGTGGATCACAGAATGCTGACTTTAGTCATCTCACCCACATAGAATGATTTGTTTGTATCAGCTCCTGTTTATATCAGCCCTTCTGGGATTCCATATCCCAGCTTGCAGCTTTGACCTATAACAGGTTTAAAGAAGACATTTCTAAGTCAGGCCTTTGGGGAAAAAAGCAAAAGCAGCTGTCTGGATAACATTGCATAAACCTGTGTGTTCCTGCCTTGCTTCAAGAGAAGAACCCTCACTCCAGGAACATGTCTCTGAGTCCTTTTCTAAAGGCTAAACCCGTCCGTTCTCCCTGTAACAACTAAAGAGAACAGCCAAGCAATAGCACTGCACTTGAAGCATTGCGCTGGGGACACTTCATATGGTACAAGATCTGTGGGTACTTTGGGATTCAGGTGGCAAGAGGGCAGCAGACATACATTTGCTTGTTATGCATCAGTAGCAAGGCAAGAGACATCTATGTTCCCTTCAGTTACCAGGAGACAGTGCTATAGAACAGCAATAAACCCAAGGGACCACCTTATCACGTTAGTAGAGAAATTCAGCATTGTGATTCCACTATGGGAATTGTTTCAAGTTAAAACATTCCACAGAGTATTTTCACATTGCCCGTGCTGCAATTTGCCTATGTACTTTAGATCTCATGGAGTTCCTAGGGACATACACGTGTTCAAGCCTTCTGCTTAAAACACCTGAGGGCTGGTTAGCAGGGGTGATTTGACTGCATTACCTTTGTTGTCTGTTTAATAGGGACCTCTACTTGAGCAAAGATGGAATAGCAGAAAGCAGTATCGTCACGAGCTTCTGGTAGGATAAAAGCAAAAGCGTAAGGAATTGGCAAATTGCTTGTCTGCTTTGAACAGCAACTCTTCCATAGCTGTATGCGAGGGTGGGAATAATTTGAAGAGGAAGAAATAACAAAACATTCAGACCTCTCTTACTTACGCAAAAAGGGGAAGGAGACGCATTAGTTGCATCCTTTCTGATATAGGCCGCTGGTCTAACTTGGAGCCAGTCCTAAAGTTAACATTAGAACCAGGGACATTACAAGATGTAGCCCGGACAATAAAAAACCTGTCTATACATGTACAAGTTATTCTCAAAGAAAAAAAAGTGTGGATTTGCACAACCTGCCGCTCTTTTAATTCTTCAGAACTCTGAACCCATGACATATTCCTCAACATCCCAGTGGAGTCTGTCCTGAGAAAAAGAAGTACTCATATATAAATGGGATGATATTGTCTGTGAGTGAGTTTCTTCCTGCAGGTTGGGCAAGAGTTGGCATTCCTAAGGGAATCACGCAGACACTGACTGCAGAAGACATGGCCACATTTAGTTGACACAATCAGTTGTCCGCTTTGCACAATCTGGAAGAAAAGAAAGCACAAGAAGAATTTGGTGTGAAGAATTCTGCTTTGCTGCTCTAGTGGTAGCAGGCAAAGAGGACCTGGGTGCCTGCAATCAGTACACGGCTGATTAATTAAAGGAACCCACAGACCTTTCAGTGCCACCTTGGGAAGTGTTTCTGGCACTACGCACACCACCAAGAAACGACTTTGACTTCCAAGCCACTTTGACCCTCCCAGCGAGCTCTGTACCTCAAGCCAGCTGTCTGCAGCATCCCACATCACCCAGCACAGATGCTCAGACCACCAGGTACCCCCGTCTCCCTCCGACAAAAAAGGAGCCGGACAAGATGCGGATCCTTACCTCCGAGTAGAAATCCATGCAAATTGGACAGCTAACGGTACCAGACGGCCTTGAGGGAGAGAGAACAAAAGCAGAAAGAACACGCGTCCATTAAGGTCACCATGCATTGAGGCACACTGCTACCTAAAATGCCTTGTCATCACGCGACTGCACAGATCGGCCATGGGGCATTTCATCTGAAGGTCCCTGCGCATCTTTCACTCTCTCCATTTGTTGCATGGAATAAGCAGTTAGGGTGCCTCCTCCCTAATGGAAACGGGGTCTTGCTTCTCATGATGGGGACGATGCAGTCAATCCCCCTGCTCTACTGTTGCATGTCACAGCAGTCTGTAGCACAGTGCAGCACACGGATGGCAGCACCGGCCTTCAACAGCTCAGAAATAAGAGTTTTCTGACAAAAGCATCTAGCTGTCCTTTGGAAAGCATTCATTCCAAGAACTGCTTCCTTATCAAATCTGTCCTGGTAGGAAGCATATTTTCAGATATTTTGTCTGTGTCTTTTAGGTATTAAAAGCATTTCATGTATGTAAGATTACACGAATTAACGAACAACAGAACAAAACCTTGTGTTGGGTTTTGGTTTTTATTCTATTTTAAGTAATGTAATTACATTTGAGGTCTGAATTTTTCACAGATTAATAAAGCAGAACCCAAAAGCTTGGAAAAATATCTGCTTCTATGGTATATCCCTATTTGTGCTTTAGAAAACTAAGCTACCGGTCACATACGCGTCACTATTTTAATAATCTAGGACTTGAAAATTTATAAATGCACTGGTAAAACGCACTATGTTTTATGACAGTATAAGCCCTTGAGGTGGCACATCTAAGACCTGACATCAAAAATTTCCACACCCAACTTCTCTCCTTCGTTGCCCGTCAGGAAAAGCTCAAAGGACACCAGTTTATTAAGATCTTTATTCCCTCCCCTAACGGTTGAAAAAAGAAAATAAAAGCAATGTCTGTACCACTCTTATCATGGTCTTCATATTCCCTAGTCAAATAGTCACATGATTTCATTCAATTAGCCCAATACATGCAATCCTTCTCAACAGAATGCAGTGCTCCTATAGCAGTTTACTGTTGAATAATGGCCTTCTTCTCACGGCTGCTATTCTGAACAGCAGTATCTCCACCTTACATGCAAACGTATCAGAGCATCATGACATGCATGAGACAGAACAAAACCTGCCTATAACAGTATTATGTCCACAACGGCCTTGCAATTATACCTTGGGAAGAACGGCTACTGCCCAGAGAGAAAAAGGCAGTTAACTGGCAGAGTGTGTGAAAAAATGGTTAATAATAGTTTTTACTGAAGTTTGCCATGCAGCTGCCTGATGGTCTCTTGATAACAAGCCTGGTCAACACCAGTGAAAATATTTCTATATCTAACATCACTACTGGGGCTTTGCATGAAAAGTAACTGCAATACATTATGAGCCATGGCTCATGACCAATCCCCCTCCCCTGCTATATCCCCACACTCATCTTTAAGATGGTATGCAAAGGTGCTATCTACCTCGGGCTGGCTTTTTGTCCTTAAGTGCAAATGGTATCATTTGGTCACCATGCCATATGTGATGAGAAAGAAAAGTTCCCTCACTGACAAAAGGAATTAACCTGAATAAAGCAAGACTTCCAAGATAAGCCAGGCAATAGGAATGTAGCTTAGTCCTGTGCGAAATAAGAAAAGCAAAATTCCATGTTTGGGTAGGTCATCAAGCATACATACTTTGAACTTGCAGTTTCATCTTCCAGTGGTCCCAATTCTTGAGACACTTTATGTGTCACATACACATCATTATCTCTTGTTTCATCTTCGTCATCGCTACTTAATACACAGCTGTCTGACTGTCGCTGGCTTCTGAGTCTCAGATTTCTCCTTTGTCCTTTATTCTCTGAAATTTAATTTTATTAAGCTAGACACAGCATAAAATATATAGCCCTGGAGCTATCCATAAAACGCATGATTAAAACCAGTCTGTAATGGTTCATGTTTCAAATGGACCAGACTCAGCTGGCTTAAAAACAAACTAGTTTCCTAAATATTCAGGTGGAACACCTCCAAACACCATAATATTCTGCTGCATATCAACATAGAAAATTTGCTCTATTTGCAAACTGCTGAAACATGACCAGAACGACTCTTGGTGTCATAAGTTACATACAGTTACACTACTTGTGAACAGATCTTCCCTAGAAAGGGAAGCATCCTCTCTTCATTCTCACTAACAGAGAACGCTACAACACTATGTTCAGAAATTCAGAGAGGACTGAAGCTGTTTCCAAGTTGCACGGCACAGGAGCACATAGACAACAAAAAGGCCTGGTGAAACACAAGCGTGCCTGGTTCAGAAAGTCTCAGAAGTTATGGAAGAGATGCCTGCATCTAAATATTTAAGTTATAGAGCTGCTGTGGCTCCTCACTGCTCTATCCAGGTATGATTCTAAACTGTTCCTCTCTTTGCCAAACCTGAAAACGGAATTATCCTGCCCAAGAGGTGGGTTTTTTTAATTCCCTGGTCTGGAACATCCAAAGGTTAATGAACTGTTGTTTACTTTTTAACAATCAGAAACCACATTTAATAATTATCTCTGCGACTCCACTTACATGTAAAACTAATTACGCACTAACTACTCAATCAAAATACATAAATTGCCATAAAATTACAGTCCCTTCCTGCACAAATATTCAGGTGCAAAGGATACTTCTTTATCCCAGTAACTATTGTAACACCTAAATTAGAAAAAAAACAACCAAAACCCCCAAAAACTACACTTCTTCATACTTATTATCAAATTTGAGGCATGTTACACCAGCTATTGAAATTAAGTATTAGGACCATCAGTAACTTCCTTCTTAACTGCCTTCTTCACACCAAAAGCTAAGAAAACCTTTCAACATTCTCTTATTCAAAGCAGATACACCAGTGAGGATTCAGATTATTATCAGCCCCGTCCTTAAAGAACTTCTGTACTTGGAAAACAAAAAAACCCATATTTTCAGCAGCCTTGATGGATTTTATTTCAGATACTCTCTACAAGCTCTGTCAGTGACTATTAAGCACTGACTGGATCCATTCACATGATGCTTTAGCACTGTCTTTTGCCTTTTGGAAAAGGCAGTTTCAATCCATGTGACTCAAGTGCATTGGAAAACACACACACACAAACATTAACTTTAGAACAATCCCATTATCAACTGTAAAATGTCAACTCACCTTCAACAATCTTGCATCAATAGGGATGGGAAGGAAGAGAAAAGAACACAATTAGATTTCGGTGTGCACTCCTACTGCGATAGGCAAACACCAGCTAAGCTAAGCTAAGCAATGACAACAAAACCTAAGAATGGTAGGATATCACTCCCTCATTTTGCTGAAGAATATTTAACGGTAGTAGTAGATTAGCTGCTGCTCTGAAAACATGAGGGCGCTTCTGCACACACTGCCATAAAGGGATAGAAATGGAGGCCCTTTATGAAGCACCAGAACCCTCCTCCCTGCTCCCCAGTTTCAGTATTATCTAATTGGATTTAGACTAGAGAAGACTCTTTCCCTCTTCCGCCCTCCCCAACCCTCAACAGGCCAATCCAGGCGTGATAGCCACAAATGCTTCATAGTAGATTAACCGCTGCTGAAGAAAAAACCCAAACCCATTGTCCATTTTGATGAGGATTATGTTGTAAAGTTTGAGGCCTTTCCTTTGCAAAGGCCCAGGAACAATGCCAGCAGCAGATATCCCTCCATGTGATTCCTGCTGCTTGCTTCTGGTTTGCAAAGCAGTACTGGCATCCCAAAACTGAAGTTGTAAACTGCACTGTGGACTGGATCAAATGTGTTCTAGCTTTCAACACAGAAATAAGAAAAGGAAGTGGATTTTTTTAAGGCTTCTTGGAGTAATAAACTGGTTTGTAGCACAATAACCTACAGCTCCAGTTGGCATATGCATGACGAGAGAAACTTAAACTAACGCGGCAGCTAAACACTTCATATTTGTAAAGTCACAGACTTATCTCCTCCACTTCTTAATTAAATCATTGGCCCATATCTTTGATACACCTATCAGAGCGTCAACTTTAAGTTGCATTTCCTTATGTTCAATGACCCATCACCAGCATGTTCTGCCCAGCTTCTGAAGCCAAAAGCTATTTTGGAGTACCCTCTCAGTATTTGCAAGTGCACCTCCAGAGCAGCTTCTGTGTTAACCTATATTACATGGTTTTCATGCACTGACAAGTCAACTTTGACCTTAAAATTTGTCCTTAAGTTACGATCCTGTCAGGAAGTACAATACAAACCCAGCCTGCCTACAAGACTTAGATAAGCATCATTCACTACTTACCACAACAGAATCATTGTGAGTGAGATCAACGACTACAGGATCAGAAGATTCACATGTGAGGTCTACTACTTCTTCACCAGCTTAAAAACAGAACGTCAGAAGCAAGATCAGAGATGACAGAGGAATAAGATTACCTGCTGCTTCAAAACAGTCTGAGGAATGATTCAACCTTGCCCTATCCCTCCTCTCTTTCTAAACGTGACCAAGATTTCACTCAAGCTTTGCCCTCATGAGCCCTCGTAGAGTGTTACCACCAGTCTTCTGCAAGTTGCAGTGCAAGAGGAACGGTAGCTGAACAACTCATACAATTCTATTGTGCAGTAACAGCTTGCAGGAGGTAGTTTAACATCTCACACAGGAGAATGTTTATCCCTCAGTAGAAAACATGAATCATATAGGATATAATAACTACAATACCATACAGCCTGAGACTGCCCCCACCCAGGTGTAGGACCTTGCACTTGGCGTGGTTAAACTTCATCAGGTTGGCATCAGCCCACCTCACAAGCGTGTCAAGGTCCCACTCAGTGGCATTCCTTCCCTCCAACGTATCAACCAAAACACACAGCTTGGTGTCATAGGCAAACCAGCTGAGGGTGCACTCAATCCCACTGTCCAGGTCACCGACAAAGACGTTGAACAAGACTGGTCCCAACACCGATCCCTGAGGGACACCACTCATTACTGGTCTCCAGCTGGACATGGAGCCATTGAGCACAACTCTTTGCGTGCAGCCATCCAGCCAGTTCTTTATCCACCGAGTGGTCCACCTATCAAATTGATGTCTCTCCAACTTAGAGAGAAGGATGTCATGTGAGACAGTGTCAAATGCTTTGCACAAATCCAGGTAGATGACATCAACTGCTCTACCCCTGTCCATCAGTTCCGTAGCCCCATCATAGAAGGCCACCAGATTGGTCAGGCAGGATTTCCCCTTAGTGAAGCCATGCTGGCTGTCACCAACCACCTTGTTGTTTTTCATGTGACTTAGGTCGGAGCAATCTCAGGCACAGCTACAGGTGGGGCAGAGAAGAGATTCAGAGCAGCCCTGCAAAGAAGGACTTAGGGGTGTTGGTCAATGAGAAAATGAACATGAGCCGGCTGTGTGCACTCGCAGCCCAGAAAGCCAACCGTATCCTGGGCTGCATCAAAAGGAGCATGACCAGCAGGTCGAAGGAGGTGATCCTGCCCCTCTGCTCTGCTCTTGGGAGACCTCACTTGGAGTATTGTGTGCAGTTCTGGTGTCCTCACCATAAAAAGGACATGGAACTGTTGGAACAAGTCCAGAGGAGGGCCACGAGGATGATCAGGGGACTTGAACACCTCCCGTGTGAAGATAGGCTGAGAAAGTTGGGGCTGTTCAGCCTGGAGAAGAGAAGGCTGTGTGGAGACCTCATAGCAGCCTTCCAGTATCTGAAGGGGGCCTATAGGGATGGTGGGGAGGGATTCTTCATTAGGGACTGTAGAGAGAGGACACGGGGTATTGGGTTCAAACTTCAACAGGGGAAGTTTAGATTGGATATGAGGAAGAAATTCTTTAGTGTAAGGGTGGTGAGGCACTGGAATGGGTTGCCCAGGGAAGGTGTGAATGCTCCATTGGTGGCGGTGTTCAAGGCCGGGTTGGACAGAGCCTTGGGTGGCATGGTTTAGTGGGAGGTGTCCCAGACCATGGCAGGGGGGTTGGAACTGGATGACCCTAAGGTCCTTTCCAACCTTAACTATTCTATGATTCTATGCTGTACAAGCTTCTCTCCCATGTCTCTTCCAAACTTTCATAGTCAAATGCACAGCAAAGCTCCATGTAATAACCAGGAGACCAATAGTTAGTTTGTATCTTTCCTAGGATTTTGGAACAAAACGTAAAATTCCATTTACGAAATCAAAGAGGTTTTTTAGTTCCTGATACTTTTTCTAGGCTTCTTGACCAGAAGCTGCCACTCCCTTGAGGGACAAGGTGCAAGTAATGACAATGGATTTTGATAGGTACGCAGCACCAGATTACTCATCTAATGTAGGGCAATGTGGATCACACAGAATAAAGCAGGAATTCCATAGGATCTAATCATAATCTTAGGTCACACAGACAAAACATCTCGTGAGGGTTCGTAAAAGAGCAAGTCTAGTTCCCAGTTGTGCCAGGTTTCTGCTCCCACTCAAAGTGTTTCTGACCTACTGCTAGCTTCTAGAGAGATTGAAATACTGAAGCATCACAGAAAGTTCAGTTACATGAGGTTTTCATAGGCTTGTGTTCCTGTGCTTTTACTACAAACTCATTCAAAGCATTTCTGCAGGTTACTAGAAACAACTCCCTTCAAGAACCAGATTTGCATAAAGTACTAAAATACTTACTGAGCTCATGGCCTTTCTCAGTCAAAAACCCAGAGAAAGGAAGAGGTTCCAGGACAAAAAAAGAATCGCAAGGAAGCAACAACTACCAATTCCTTTTATTCCTTCAAGCAGCACTCTGTTCAGAAGTGCAGATCTCTCACTGCCCGAGAACAATGTTCTTCCAAACCTATAAGAAAAGAAGAGAGAAAATTACCTATCTGTAATGCTTGTCCTCCTCAACACAGCCTCTCTCCAAGGTTCCCATTCCTGACTCACCGCTATCTGTCCAAAGCTACAGGGAATGCCTCAGATTTGGTAAGTGGGCCTCAGACACCTGCAGCTGAGCCTGAACTCTCTGGCATTTTTACCCATTTCCTAAACTAAACAGTCGAATAAGCTAGTTTATTAGCAAACTAGAAAAATACTGAGGAATCCCAATTCCCTTTGAAAGCAATCGATTAAGGCAATGTTTGCGTGTGGGCAGGAATCACTGGGAACTGCATCATATGTACCCATCTTCAGAAAACATAAATTTCTGATCAGCAGTTCTGTTCTACCGCCCATTGTCATACTCCTACAGGTGACAGCTGAACACTTGGAGAGGTGCGGAAAGCAAGTGTGTTGTGGAATGGTTGATAGAAAGTGGACACAATAAGATCATAGGCCAGCGGATGGCAGAAGCCCAACAGTAGTGAACCAAAGGCTTTGAGGCCTTGGCTGAAGGTTACTAGAAAACGCGCACGTGAGAGAGTTTGAGGGAGTTGGCAGAAGAGCCTGAGAAGTCGGGATATGTAGGGAGGAACTGATAACTGTAACCTTGAAGCATAGCTGCAAGCCGGAAACCCCCTGGAACACAACCAAAAGGAGAACCGCAAGGGGAGTGGGGTGCGAATGTAACTTTTGAGCTGTAACCAATTACATATTGACTAGTAAGCATAAGTAGCCAATCATATATTAGCAAGTGTGCGTGCATAGAGTATATAACTGGAACCCTCAGATGAAATAAACTGAGTCTGATGAGCGATCATATTGATTGTCTTCATTCTCCCACCAGGGCTGAAGGCAAGAGGGGCCTGCGGCGGGCAATAAGGGCCTGCGGTCCTCACATACCGCACAGGCAGAGGAGCCTGTGGTTCCCACTCCCCACACAAGTGGAGCAAAGACATTTCAGTTTAGAAATACTCATTGATCTGCAAGAGAACACAAGATTACACTACGCAGCTACACTGTGCTTAACAGTAGGTGTGTGTGCCCCTCCCCACCACACAGTCAACTCCTAGGCAGGAAGAGGCAAAGAGTATAAAAGCAGTTAGGAGTAGCTGATGTAGTACCAAAATTCACATCTTTGCTCATGGTACAATGAGCATGGGAACTACACACAATGAGGAGGTGCAGAGCAGACACAGTGCAGGGACCAAGTAAAAACCCAATTATGTTAAACAAGCACTGCAGAACTGTCTTCACAATACTGACCATCATCTACGCTGAAAAGACCAGCACATACACTATTAAACTATTCTTAGATTAAGAAACACTGAGACTATACAGTGGGATAGAACGGAACTGGCACTCAGTCATTATCTTGAGTTAAAGGAAGCCTCACAGATCCCACCACCCCCCCCCCCAAACCTTCTCTCTGTACTTCTTAAATCACTCACTTAAAAGACCCATTAGCACTGAACTGTGACATTATTAAAAGAAAACATGCCCAGGAAAAATCCTTACACTAAATTTGGTACCTTTACTAAGCCCAAAGATACACTTAGGCACAGTTTCAAGCAATACAATATGCCCCTTGAGTTCTTTTCCCTCCCATTTTTTCATTTCAAAACTATCACTGGATTGCAAAAGCTGTAAGCAGGTGAGCCTGCTTTTTTGCCTTGGACCATTTGCTATACGCTAGATGTAAGACCCAGCGAGCCCACAGCCAGATTCTGCTCACAGTGCATGAAATTTGGAGAACTGTTATACTTAACTGTACCTCCCAATATGAGCCTATTCGGTTTTGGTAGTTTTAAGAGTTTTAGTTTTTTTTAATCTAAACTTCTACGTATAGCTGTTCTACAGAGTTTTTCTTGCAGATGTAAGTAACAGCCTTCTGTTCTCACCCGTGATGCTGAAGACCAAGGCCCCAAATTTGCTATCAGAGAAAGCTGTGAAATGACTTTCAGACTCTGCTTCCTCAATTCAGGACTCACCTACACAACCATTTTCTTAACATTCGGTGTCCAGGTAATGCAAGTCCTCTGAAGGTCTAGATTTCATTTCACCACTCTTGGGAAGATCCTATTTTACTCACTTCACTGAATTTTTGAAATAGGGAACGAGAACTGTTAAGCCAAGACCATCCCTAATTTTCTACTCATACAAATCAAACCAGAGGCACTGTTCCGTAAGTACACTTTCTAGGTGCTCTAGAAGTTCCTCACTCCATACAATAGTTATTCATACGTTTGGAACATTTTGCAGACAAGGCAAAGAAGAAGATGAAGCAAGGAGGACACACAGCAAGGGAGAGAATCTTCCCTAAACCTAGCACATTGGCTCTTTCAAACTTGTTGTTCAAAACCAAGCTAACATCATCTTCTAACAGCGACAAAACTGAAATCGAAAACAAGTTCTGCAAAGCAGTTTTCCACACAGCAGGAGAATGAACAAGGCTGAGAAACATCTGAGGTATATCAGGAAGTTGTGCCATTAGAGTCTAAGTTTATTTCATCAAGAAATCCAGGAGACATTTTCCTCAATTCTCTTCAAATGCGGATCTGGGAAAAATAATATACTTGGACACTAAAAAGCTGGGAAATGTTGGTTGGTACACACATCTGAGGAGGATAAAGAAATAAACCTTATATCAGTTGATACACATGTTATTAAATAGAACCTTTTAGGGCAATCTGAAACACTGATGTATCTGCACTGTTGAATACCCACGTCTGATGCATTCACAGACAGCACAGGTTTGGATGCAAAGCACCCAGGTTTCACGAGACCTGGTGCTTTTCAGATTTAACACTGCATACAACCCAGTGCAATGGGATGCTAACAAAATATCTTTAGAAAGGGTTAAAAATATGGGGTGAGAAAACACTTGGGACGACTCCAAACATTAAATGTTGCAGAGCTTCTCTTTGTCCACAAGTTGCTTAAGTGCCAAACAAGAGCCATCCCAGAAGAAAAAACCTAACAGCTTATTTATCTATGGCATGTCTCAGAGGATCTACTATCAGACCTCAAAGGCAACACAGAACAGAGACATTTCTTGAACTAAGGGACAGAGGGCACCACTGCTATTTAGATGGCTTCATTTTCAGAATCTTATAACATTGGCAGTAGGCATTCTTTATACTCAACACTGAGATTACAGGCAAGATACAAATATGTCAGCTGCTAACGGCTCAGATCTTATCCTCTTCAGGAGCTTCTAAAAAAGAAGAAAGTTGAGAATGCACAATAATAGGGAAGTTCACCACTGCAAAACCACCTTAAATCACAGGCAAGTTGATGAGTATCAACACGACTCAACTGAGGAGAGTCACGGTTACAGAGAAAATCAGACTGCTGGAATTCGGGAAGAGTCTCATGAACCAGCAACATCTCTATCTTGTAAGAACAAAACTTTCCTGTGGGGTTATGCATCTCCATATGCTACTGGCTTAACAAGAACTTCACCACCCAAAGTGCTAGAACAGACAGTAATAATAAAGCAAAGCTGAATTTCTTCAGCACAACACAGATCAAGTTAGTAGCGTTAAGAATGAAGGTAAACAGATGAGTTTAGAGTTTTGCACATTTAGAGACCTACTCATCAAGAAAAATTCCTTCAAAATTCTCAAAACCTCAGGACCACTCTATCTAATAATAGGATTTGCTAGACAGGACTGGATAGCCCAGATTAAATCAAGTGTATATGCTCCTCCTCCAGCAGTCACAAGACTCTCAGGACTGGACAAGGTGTACAGATTTACTGCATCAACCTCCCCCTCCTCAACCCATAAGCATCAAGTAACTCCAGCTGAAGCTCCGAGTTCATCTATTCCACTGTTGCAAGATGCATTCAGACATCAATTCAAAATTCCAGAATGAAAAGTAAAAGTTTTAAAAGACTTCCTTCTTAATGTGAAAACTTAGCAGATCAAGTCAGCAAGCCAGAAAATACTCTAAACTTTCATGGACCTTCTGCTGCATCACTGCAGGATGATAGAGTACCAGGAAAAACATTTCCTCCTTCCTCTCATATGCAAAGCTCTGCACAGGCAGTTACTGTCCCTGACATTTAGCTCTCCCAAGGGCTTAAGTAGTGCAGTCTTCACAACAACATTCCAAGATTAATACTACCTAACTCACAAGCATTTTAAAGACTGTATTCACCAATCTTCCTCCATATAGGTAGATATTTGAGAAAAACAAAGTCATTTCCACGAAGAATGTTTACACTAGGAGTAAAAGAATGATATCCATATTTACCAATTTAAGTCTCCTGTTAATTTTTTTCCTCTGTATTTCACGGAGTTCAGGCTGACCTAATTTAACGTGTTTGAATTATAATACAAAATAATGGATTCACTAGACAACATTACCGGAGAACTTTCTTTACACCACTCTGAAAGCAAAGTCTTGGTCTGCCACATGCTCAGCATGAATTAAGAAAAACTAGCTTAAGCAAGAAGCAGACATTTTTACCACAGAATGATTTGGATTGGAAGGGAGCTCAACGTATCATCCAGTATCACTCCCCTGCCACGGGCAGGAACACCTTCCACTAGACCACGTTGTTCTAGGTCCCACCCAACCTGGCCTTCAACACTGCCACGGATGGGGCAGCCGCAGCTTCTCTGGGCAAGCTGTGCCAGCACCTCACCATTCTCAGAGTGAAGAATTTTTTCCTAATAGTTAATCAAAATATACCTCTGTCAGTTTAAAGCCATTCCCCGTTGTCTTACCACTCATGTCCTTGTCAAAAGTCCCACTCTGGCTGTCGTGGATTAAGCCTCTCTAACTCACGCAGTCTCTCACTCACTTCCCCCTCTTTCTTCCCCCCGCTCCCAGAAGGATGGGAAGGAGAATCAAAAAGAATGCAACTCCCACAGGTTGAGATAAGAACACTTTAGTAACTAAAGTATAACACAAGACCACTACTGCTACCACCAATAATAATAATCACAAGGCAAATACAAGGAAAGAATACAATTCTCACCACCTAATACCAAGCCCGACCACGCAGTGCACCCCCACCCTTCCGGGTCTCTGCTCTCCATTTTTACATCCTGGGCATGACGTGCTGTGGTATGGAATAACCTCTTTGGTCAGTTTGGGTCAGGTGTCCTGTCTCTGCTTCCTGCCGGCTTCCCCTCCTCCCTGGCAGAGCATGAGACAAAGAAAGTCCTTGGCCAGACCAAAACATCACTAAGCAGTAACCGAAACACTGGTGTTATCAGCGCTGTTCCCAGGCCCAAAATCAAAAACACAGCATGGCACGAGCTACCAAGAAGGAGAAAAATGACTGCTGCCGCTGAACCCATGACGCTGGCTTTCCTGTAGGCCTCTTTAGGCACTGGAAGCTGCTTCAAGGTCTCTTCCGAGCCTTCTCATCTCGAGGATACGAGCGCGTATCGCTGGGTCATGTTGACAGAACTTATCTCGACTCGGGAAAAGATGCAATAGCAGAAAGCAATATAGACACGAGCTTCTGGTGGGATAAAAGGAAAAGCGTAAGGAATCGGCAAATTGCTCATTTGTATTTTGAACGGTAACTCTTCCATAGCTGTATGCGAGGGGGGAATGATTTTAAGAGAAAGAAATTAGAAAAAAATCAGACCCCTTGTATTTAAGCATGAAAAAAGTGGAAAGAAATGCTCTTTCCTTCCTGATATAGGCTGCAGGTCTGGTTTCGAGACGGTCCTACCTTTAGCATTCTAACCAGGGACACTACAAGAAACCACGTGGACCATATAAAAGCTCTCCAGACACATCCCACTCATTTGCAAAAAACAACCACTTTTATTTGGAATAATAGAACATAAATAAAGAACCATAAACAAAAAAAACTGAACAAGCTGCTGCCCTTTAAAACTTCAGAGCACTGAAAAAACATGACATGTTCCTCAAAATTTCAGTGGAGTCTGTCCTAAGCAATAGAAGTGCTCATATATAGAGAGGATGATATTGTCCATCAGTGTCTGCCCTGCAGGTTGGGCAAAATCTGGAATTCATAAGGCAGTAATAGAGACACCGGTTGCAGAAAACGTGGCCGCATGTGGTTGACACAATCTGTCGTCCGCTTTGCACGATCTGGAGGAAAAGAAAGCACCAGAGGAATTTGGTGTGAAGAATTCTGCTTTGCTGCTCTAGTGGTAGCAGGCAAAGAGGACCTGGGTGCCTGCAATCAGTACACGGCTGATTAATTAAAGGAACCCACAGACCTTTCAGTGCCACCTTGGGAAGTGTTTCTGGCACTACGCACACCACCAAGAAACGACTTTGACTTCCAAGCCACTTTGACCCTCCCAGCGAGCTCTGTACCTCAAGCCAGCTGTCTGCAGCATCCCACATCACCCAGCACAGATGCTCAGACCACCAGGTACCCCCGTCTCCCTCCAACAAAAAAGAAGCCGGACAAGATGCGGATCCTTACCTCCGAGTAGAAATCCATGCAAATCGGACACCTTATGGTTCCAGGCGGCCTTGTGGCAGAGAAAACAAAAGCAGAAAGAACACGCGTCCATTAAGGTCACCATGCATTGAGGCACACTGCTACCTAAAATGCCTTGTCATCACGCGACTGCACAGACCGGCCATGGGGCATTTCATCTGAAGGTCCCTGCGCATCTTTCACTCTCTCCATTTGTTGCATGGAATAAGCAGTTAGGGTGCCTCCTCCCTAATGGAAACGGGGTCTTGCTTCTCATGATGGGGACGATGCAGTCAATCCCCCAGCTCTACTGTTGCATGTCACAGCAGTCTGTAGCACAGTGCAGCACACGGATGGCAGCACCGGCCTTCAACAGCTCAGAAATAAGAGTTTTCTGACAAAAGCATCTAGCTGTCCTTTGGAAAGCATTCATTCCAAGAACTGCTTCCTTATCAAATCTGTCCTGATAGGAAGCATATTTTTGGATCTTTTGGGTGTGCCTTTCAGGTTTTAGAAGCATTTCAACTTACATCAAGCCATACTGTAAAACATATTGGATCATGAGTTCATGAGCAACAGGAGAAAAGTTTGTGCTGGCCTTTGGCTATGATTTTAAATAAGTTCTATTCAATCAATGCAAACTGATTTTATGACTGAAAGTCCCACGGTAACCAGACATGACCCAAAAGCTTGCAACAAATCAGAATTTAGAAGGACGCTTTAGCTGCTACATACACATCATTAGATGTTGGCTCATCTGGATCATCTCTGCTTGGACGAGCGATAGCCGACTGCTGCTGGCCTCCTGCTCCGGAATTTCCCCTTTCTTGTTGGTTCCCTGTAATTTGATGATGGCAAGTTAGATACAGCATAGAATCTAGAGCCCTGCAACTGTCCTGAAATGCACAATTATGAATAGTCTTTCATGTTTACTGCAGTGCAGGAACTCCACTGCAGCACGGGCTAAAACCCCCTTTCAACATTTTCTCATTCAAAGCAGGGGAATTCCAGGGCTAAAAGGCATGATTAAAAGTATGAGGGCCTTTGGCCTTACAGACTTCCTGTATTTGGAAAACAGGAAAACATATTTTGAGCAGCTTTCAGGGATTTCATTTCAGATACTTTCCGCAAGCTCTCATAGTGACTGTAAAGTACAGAAGAGATCCATTCTCTAAGAAACTGCCCACATACTTTACCACTGTCCTATGCCTTTTGAAAAAGCAGTTTCAATCAGTGCTGCTCATGATCGTTGGGAGAAAAGAACCCCACAAAAAACACAACAAATAAATGAAGTTTAGGAAAAATCTTTGTAATTGTAAAACATCAGCTCACCTTCAGCAGGCGTCTTGCAGCGATACATATGGGAAGGGAGAGAGAAGAAAATACAATTAGTCTCTGTTGTTACACTATTTGATCATGGAGCACAAGAGGAGACTCATTTAACTACAAGGTTTAAGTAAGAATGCCATTCACTACTTACCACAACAGAAATATTGTAAATGAGAAGAAAGACTTCAGGATCAGAAGATTCACCTGATTCAGGAGTGTAAAAAGAGAATGTGAGAATTAAGGTCAGAGGTCGCAGGTGAATAAAATTACCTGCCACTATAGAACTGCCTTCTGCAAGTTGCAATGCCAGAGGAACAAAATTTCCCTAAGCTAGATAGAGCATGAAATATGCAGCTGGGGAACATTCCTTGAAATGCAGGATTCCATAGTCTGTAACTTCTTTTGTTCGTAGACCCACAGAAGCAGAGAGCGGTTTGGGTTAAAAGGGACCTTAAAGGTCACCTATTTGCAAGCCCCCGGAAACCGGTGGCGGATAATTTCTTGACCCAACACAGGCTACAACCCCTTTCTTCCATTTCTTACTCAAAGCAAGAATTTTTAGTGGTAAAACTGATAATTAAATTCAGATCAAAGTTATGTTCGCTGAACTTGCATCTTTGGAAAAGAAGAAAACACAACTTCAGGCAGTTTTGATTTCAGATACTCTGCAGGCTCGGAGAGTGACTTTTAAGGTGAGATTGGATCCATTTGTATGTTGCTTTAGCACTGTCCTTTGCCTTTTGGCAAAGACAGTTTCAATCCATGCTGCCCAAGTCTCAAGTGCATTGGAAAACACAGCCCCCAGACATAAGTTTGGGACAATGCCAATATCAATTGCAAAACATCAACTCACCTGCTTCATCACTCTTGCATCAAAACATATGGGGAGAGAGAGAAAAGAAAATACAATTAGACATTGGTGTGCACCCACAGTGTCACGTACAAACATCACATCAGCCAAGCAATGTCAACAAGAAAGCAAAGAATGGGAGCAGATCCCTCTCCCAATTTGCAGAAGAACATGAAAAGTAGTAGTAGATTAGCTGCTGCTCTGTAAACATCTGGTTGCTTCTGCTTTTGCCCACGCTACTGCAAAGAGATGGAAATGGGGGCATCTTTTGACCCACAAGAACAGCACCCTCCTGCCTCCCCAGCCTCAGAACCAACCAATTGGATTTAGGCTGGAAGAGATTCTTTCCCCATCTCGCCCTCAAACACGCCAATGCAGGTGTGATATCCAGAAACACTCCCTATCTGACTAACAGCAGCTGAAGAAGAGAAGAACCAGAACCCCAAGCCTACTACGGTGCCTGCTGGAAGTAAACTAGAGGAAATGCAGATATTTGTGTCAAGTTTGCGGCCTTTCCTTAACAAAGGCTCAAAAAGAAGCCCTGGAGGTGCTACCTCAACATCTGATTTCTGCTGCTTGCTTCTGCTTTGCAAGCTAGCAGTGGCAACATAAAGCTGACGTTAAAAACTACAGTATTGAATAGATCAAATACTGCTCTTGTTTCAAAAAGAGCATTAAGAAACAAAAATGGGATATTTTAAGGGCTTCTAGGAGGAGTCATCTGACCCTGTATGGAACGCGTAATGAAAAAGGGGGTCTACATCCTTAGGAATGTCCCACTTGAAATGTATTTATTATCATGTCTACTCTATCTAAAGGCAAATGATCACCTCTGGACTGCTAAAAGTGGTGAACTGACAACTCAACTTTGAAAGTAAAATCTGTCCTTAACAACGCATTCCCTCAGGAAGCACAACAGAAAACCCATTTGACTAGAGGCTTTAGGTAAGTGTGCCATTCGCTCCTTACCTCATCAGAATCGTCCTGAGTGAGATCAATGACTTCAGGACCAGACGGTCCATTTGAGAGACCTCTTACTTCTGCAGGAGCATAAATACAGAACGTGAGAATCTAGATCAGAGATTGCAGAGGAATAAAATATCCTGTCAATAAATAACTGTCTTCTGCGTGTTGCAATGCTAGAAAGACAGAGTTTTTGTAGGATAGATATTGTAGAGATATCTAGGGAGAGATATCAAGGTAGAGATATCTAGGTAGACATATCTAAGATATAGGCCTGGACCAATCCTGAGAATGTGGGATTAGTAAGAGTCTGTAAGTTTTTCTTTATTTCCCTCACTGAAAGACATGTTAAAAAAAAACCAAACAAATATCTCCTGGAGTATTTTATATTCAGAGCAGATATTCCAGGGGTAAAAGGAATGATCCAATTATCAACAACTTCAGTGTCACAGAACTTCTGTATTTGCAAAGAGTAAGAAACAAATCTTGAGCAGCTTTGATTTCAGATAGTCTCTACAAGCTCTGGGAGTGATTCTCAAGCACAGATTCCACCCAGTTGCCAGATCACTAAACACTGTCCCTGACTTTTGGAAAAGGCAGTTTCAATCCATGCTGCTGCTCAAGCTCATTTGAAAACATACCCCAAAAGACCAAATTTAGGACAATTCCAGTATCATTTGTGAAATATCAACTCACCTTCAGCATCCGACTTGTATCGATCCATATGGGAAGGGAGAGAAAAGAAAATACAATTAGATTTTGATGTGTATCCATGGGGTCACATACAAACATCACATCAGCTATGTCATGTCAACAAAAAGGCTAAATATGGTAGGAGATCACTCTCTCATTTTGCAGAAGAACATGAAAAGTAGTAGCAGCTTAGCTGTTGCTCTGAGAACATGTGGATACTTCTGCTTTTGGCCATAGTGCCGCAAAGGGATGGAAATGGGGGCAGCTTATGATCCACGAGAATAGCATCCCCCCGCCTCCCCAGCTTCGATCTTCCCTAATTGGATTTAGGCTGGTGGGATTTTTTTTCCCCGTTTCTCCCTCAAAGAGGCCAATTCAGGTGTGATATCCAGAAACACTCCCTATCTGACTAACAGCAGCTGAAGAAGAAAAGAACCAGAACCCCAAGCCTACTACAGTGCCTGCTGGAAGTAAACTAGAGGAAATGCAGATATTGAATAGATCAAATACTGCTCTTGTTTCTAAAAGAGCATTAAGAAACAAAAATGGGATATTTTAAGGGCTTCTAGGAGGAGTCATCTGACCCTGTATGGACCCCGTAATGAAAAAGGGGGTCTACATCCTTAGGAATGCCCCACTTGAAATGTATTTATTATCATGTCTACTCTATCTAAAGGCAATTGATCACCTCTGGACTGCTAAAAGTGGTGAACTGACAACTCAACTTTGAAAGTAAAATCTGTCCTTAACACCACATTCCCTCAGGAAGTACAGCAGAAAACCAATTTGACTAGAGGCTTTAGGTAAGTGTGCCATTCGCTCCTTACCTCATCAGAATCGTCCTGAGTGAGATCAATGACTTCAGGACCAGACGGTCCATTTGAGAGACCTCTTACTTCTGCAGGAGCATAAATACAGAACGTGAGAATCAAGATCAGAGATTGCAGAGGAATAAAATATCCTGTCAATATATAATTGTCTTCTGCATGTTGCAATGTCCGAAAGACAGAGATTTTGTAGGTTAGATATTGTATAAAAGATATAGGCCTGGACGTATCCTTGGAATGTGGGATTAGTAAGAGTCTGTAAGTTTTTCTTTATTTCCCTCACTGAAAGACATGCTAAAAGAAATAATCTTCTAGACTATTTCCTATTCAGAGCAGATATTCCAGGGGTAAAAGTGATGATCAAATTATCAACAACTTCAGTGTCACAGAACTTCTGTATTTGCAAAGAGAAAGAAAGAAATCTTGAGCAGCTTTGATTTCAGATAGTCTCTACAAGCTCTGGGAGTGACTCTCAAGCACAGATTGCACCCAGTTGCCAGATCACTAAACACTGTCCCTTGCCTTTTAGAAAAGGCAGTTTCAATCCATACGGCTACTCAAGTTCATTAGAATAAATACCCAAAAAGATGAAGTTTAATACAATGCCATTACCAGTTGTAAAACATCAACTCACCTTCAGCATCCGACTTGTATCGATCCATATGGGAAGGGAGAGAAAAGAAAATACAATTAGATTTTGGTGTGTAACCATGGGGTCACATACAAACAACACATCAGCCACGTCATGTCAACAAAAAGGCTAAATATGGTAGAAGATCACTCTCTCATTTTGCAGAAGAACATGAAAAGTAGTAGCAGCTTAGCTGTTGCTCTGAAAACATGTGGATACTTCTGCATTTGCTCACACTTCTGCAAAGGGATGGAAATGGGGGCAGCTGATGACCTACAAGAACAGCATCATCCCACCTCCCCAGCTTCAGAATCAACTAATTGGATTTGGGCTGGAAGAGATTCTTTCCCCATCTTGCCCTCAAAGAGGCCAATACAGGTGTGATATCCAGAAACACTCCCTATCAGTCTAACAGCTGCTGAAGAAGAAAATAAGCACAACCCCAAGCCCTCTATAGTGCCTGCTGGAAGTAATCTAGGGAAAATGCAGATTATTGTGTCGCGCTTGAGGCCAATTCTTTGCATAGGCTCAAAAAGAAGCCCTGGAGGTGCTACCTCCCCATGTCATTCCTGCTCTTTGCTTTTGCTTTGCAAGCTAGCAGTGGCATCATAAAGCTGATGTGATAAACTACTGTATCGAATGGATCAAATACTATACTAGCTTCAAAAAGAGCATTCCCTCAGGAAGCACAACAGAAAACTAATTTGACTACAAGGTTTACTAAGTGTGCCATTCACTCCTGACCTCATCAGAATCATCTTGAGTGAGATCAATGACTTCAGGACCAAATGGTCCATTTGAGAGAGCTCTTCTTTCTTCAGGAGCTTGAAAACAGAACGTGAGAATCAAGATCAGAGATTGCAGAGGAATAATAAAATATATAGCTCTGGAACATTCCTTATAATGCAGGGTTCTATAGAGTCTGTATTTTCCTCACTGCACTGCATGCTAAAAGCAATCTTCTGGAATATTTCATATTCAGATATTGCAGTGGTAAACAGGATGATTAAATTAATCTCAACTTTATCTTTGCAGAACTTGTGTATGAGGAAAATAAATATAGACTTTGTGTAGCTTTGCTTTCAGAGAGTCTGCACAAGCTCTGAGAGCGACTATCAAGCACAGATTGGATCCAGTCCCCACATCGCTAAGCACTGTCCTTTGCCTTTTGGAAAAGGCAGTTTTAATCCATGCTGCTCAAGTTCATTGGAAAACACACGCCCAAGAGATTAAGTTTAGGACAATCTCATTATCAACTGTAAAACGTCAACTCACCTTCTTCTTCATTGGTCTTGCACCAAAGCACATGGGAAAGGAGAGAAAAGAAAATACAATTAGACTTTTGTGTGCGCACCTCTGTTGCATACAAACAACATATCAGCTAAGCAATGTCAACAAGAAGGGTTAAAAATGGTACAATATCCCTCTCACAATTTCCTTACTCCTGCTAGAATTAATAGGAAATTAGCTGCTTCTCTGTAAACAAGTGATTGCTTCTGATTTTGCTCATGATGCTGCAGAGGCAGAAATGGAGGTAGCTTATGAACCACCAGAACATGCTCTTCCCTCCTCCCCATTTTCAGTCCTCCCTCTTTTCATCCAGAATCAACCCTGCAGTTCACATCTGCATTCACGACCTCCATTCACTTTAATCCGACAGATCTTCAAAGGCAGGTCCTATCCATATTACATAGAATTCTTCAATGCCCAGCATTCAGACTTCCAGATCCATAAAGCCAAGTAGCTATCAGTAGAGTTCATTCATGACGGTACCATGACTTTCTTTGAGCCTTGGACTAACACTCAGTGAAGGAGGGGTCTACTCCAGAGAGAATGTCGTACACCAACTATATTTTGCATCAGGTCTACTCTACGAAAAGGCACCTGAACACCTCCAGAGTGGGGAAACAGGAGCAATGACAACACAACTCCGAACTTCAAATCCTTCCTCAAGGATGGATTCTATCAGGAAGCAAGAGAGAATACCCATTTGACTACAAGGCTTAGGGAAGCGTGCCATTCACTACTTACCTCATCAGAATCACCCAGAGTGACATCGATGACTGCAGGAGGGGATGATGGGCCTGGAAGATCTAATACCTCTTCAGGAGCTTCAAATCAGAATGTGAGAATCAAGATCAGAGATTGCAGAGGAATAAAATTGCCTGCCACCATAGAACGGTCTTCTGCAAGTTGCAATGCCACAGGAAGTGTGGCTGAGCCCCTCATTCACTTCTGCTCTATGACAACACTTGGCAGTAGGCACACAGCAACAGATTATTCATCTAATGTAGGACAACGTGGATCCCACAGAATAAAACAGGAATGCGATAGGATTCACAGGACCTTATCTTAAATGCTCCCTTGAGGAATGGGGAACTGCTAATGACAAAGTCTTGATTAGCTCTCTAAACATTGGCACTGCCCCAGCTTAGTTTGCCACTCTCTGTAGAGGCAGCTGCAGTGACTCCCAGCTCTTTAAACCCGACTTTCAGGCATTTGAGCAGCACTTGAGCACCTTCCTTACACAAGTCATCTGGCATGAGTGGAGAAGGGATGGCGCCCCAGGACCCAACTCAATCAGTTGTCAGTACGCTGCTGCTCTGTAGATCCCATGCTAGGCACTTGGTAAAATCCCAGCTAATTGTCCCCCCTCAGAAGGGGCCAAGCAACTGGCGAAAACACAGGTCAAGTGGGACCCCAAGGCTCCAGAAGCAGTTTAGTATCTGACCAAGTGCAAAAGAAAGCTTACCACTTTCCCCAAGCTCTATTGGCACTGCTTCTGCAGCCCTTGCAGAGGTGGAAAACATCGGCCTCATTCGTTTCTGAGGTCTTCGGGAATCAAGTGCTCCTCCAGGGCGCTTGCGCTGACCCTGAGATAGAACAGAGCCAGAGCGTTTTCTTTAGGAGTCATTTTCATAGGCTTATGTTCCTACAAACTCTTTCACAGCATTTCTGGAGGTTACCAGAAGCGACTCATTTTAAGAACCAGGGTTGCATTGAGCAGTAAAATACTTACTGAGCTCATGGTCTTTATCGGTCAGGAACCGAGAGAAAGGAAGAGGTTTAAGCCCAAAAAAAGAATTGGAAGGAAGCAACAACTTTCAATTCCTTTGACTCCTGCAGGCAGCACCCTGCTCAAAACTGTAGATCTCTTACCGCCTGAGAACAACGTTCTTCCAAACCCTATAAGAGAAGAGAGACCATTACCTATCTGCAATGTTTGTGCTCTTCAAAACAGCCCCTCTCCAAGGCTCCCGTTCCTGACCCACCACTTTCTGTCCAAAGCTAAAGTGGATTTCCCAGGTGCCAATGCCAGATTTCTGGAGTTGGCACCTTCCAGTAATTCTTCTCCAAGGAAGAGTTGCAGACGCTTCAAGCAAGACCTGGCAAGGACACCAATGGACGCAGAAAGACGTCCTCTAGAAGCATAAATGGGGAGAGGAGCGGCTGGAGAGGAGCCTTGCAGGAAGGGATGTGGGGCTGCTGGTTGACCACAGGCGCAACAGGGATCAGCAGCTTGCCATGGCAGCCAGGGGGTGAACCCGTGCCCTGGGCTGCATCCAGCACAACTCAACCAGCCGCTCAGGAGAGGAGATTATCCCACTGCCTTCAGGCTTCCCCTCCAGCTCTGGGCCCCACAACTTGGGAAGGATGAGCCAGACCCAGCACCTACTACCCTTCCCCTCTTTTAGTTTCTCTGACGTTTCAGATTCCTGCTCCACACCACTGGAAATGGTGGAAGCAAATCATCTACACTTCCATCCCTCATTACTGCAGAGTCCTTCTGGCAAACTTGAGCCAATTGCTTCATGTTCCTACCTGGCACGTGCACCACCACGGCTCAAAGTCTGCTCCCTAGCAGAGAAAGCCGGGAACTGACACTCAGCCTCCTGCATCCGCAGCAGCACAGGACTCTGTGCCCTGGCAACCGTAGCATTCCATGACATTCTGTGTCCAGGGGCGCGGGTTCTCTTGAGTTCTCTCTGCATGCGCCTGTTGACAAGCTGCACAACAGCTAGCCTCTTGCCTTTACAAAGTAAAGCTTCTTCCCAGAAGAGCCCCAACGAGGCCACAAGGGCAGGGAACAACAGCGGCGCATCCAGAAGCTGCAGAAAGGCTTCAGTCTGCTCCGACCAGGGATCACTAGAAAACATAGCCACTCAAGGAGCTCCATTAGCACTGACCTCACTCAGAAGAGTACGTTTACTCCCAAAGTAGCTGCTCAGGTCCACCACAAACCACTCTTTCTAGTACTACTTACACAAGTCAGTTTTCCAGCAGACCTCCTTGTGCGTTTCATTTGGAAACCATCCTCACGCACATGCTCCAGGCAGCACCTCCCTCCCCTTCCCCAGAGAAGGCACGCCAGAAAACGTAACTCAGAGGTCGGGAAAGCAGGATTTCCCTCGCCCTTAATCGATTAACACATTAGGATTAAAAGAACCAAATCTTCCAGTTCATCAAATCAATAGGTTTATTTCCACCTTGTGAAAGAACTCTTTGCCTACCAGTAGTCCAATGGACATGGGACAGACAGACATGAAAACCATTAAATACAGGAAAAACAAACTATATACAACAAGAAGAGATACATTTACACACTGAAAAAAAATCTTTGTATTCCCTGTAATTTCTTGCCCGTGTGAAACTTCACTGGAACTCCAATATAGTGAGGTTTCTTTTCGCCCTTCCCACCCCCTCCAATGCCTGAAATGCAATTTGGTCTTTTCCCATGGGCTGAGACTTCAAATTCCTTTTTGCGTTGCACAAAATGTGTGGCACTTCACAGGCCACACAAAAGCTAAAACCTTTTCTGTGAAATAGTCTCTACTTTGTGGTATCAGAATTTCAGTCAGATCCACTTATGGCGACACTACCTACAAAGTGGTATTTACACGGAGGGAGTTGTGCAAAGTCATTTTAGGCTACAGCTAGTGCACTTTCAAAGAAGCACAGCGATGTGACCACCCTCCATCCCCAGAACTAACCCACTAAATCCTCTGCTTCTCATCCCTCTCGTGCAGGAGCACGCAAGCAAAGCTGGCTTTTTTCTTTTTGTCCTCTTTCTCTCTGCAAGCCGCTGGGAGGAAGCTGTTGCTGTGGCCCCTAAAGCACCTTGACAGCTGTAACACTGGGCTGCATCTCTTGATGCAGCTATCTCTGTAAGCAATCTCTACAGCTGCTCCATCAATTCTCTGCTTTTGGGGATTCAAGCACCAGCTCCTTGTAGTCACCGTGCTATTGTAGGACTCCTGCAGTTCTTGCTAGGGGAGCACACAGGAGCTAAACGTGTGTAACTTTAGCAATTCCCAGACTGCCACAACGCAGAAACTGCAGATTGCAGATAACAATGGAGAACCAAAGTGATTTCAAACCAGGGTTGGGAAGGTATTGCAGTTCTTAAGCGAGCCTTCACGGAACAAAGCTCTGTCTGCATGACTGCATCCAGAAACTTCTCTAAACATCCTCATAAAAAGCCAAAACACTCCACTTCTGAGTTGTAATCTTAAAACACAGCTTGAGACAGCTCATCAGGAGAGCTGCTTTCATTGAAGGCTTCCCAAAGATCCTTCAGACAGCTGAGCAAAGACACCTCAGGCACTGACATTACCAAAACACATGCTACAACTGTGCTGCCCCAGAGCCCAGAAGGGTGCTCCTCCTGGTTGTCTGGAGCAATCAGCTGCCAAAAGGTGCTTGAGCTTAGGTTTGGAGGCTCTCATAGCTGCACATGTGGATCACAGAATACTGACTTTAGTCATCTCACCCACATAGAATGATTTGTTTGTATCAGCTCCTGTTTATATCAGCCCTTCTGGGATTCCATATCCCAGCTTGCAGCTTTGACCTATAACAGGTTTAAAGAAGACATTTCTAAGTCAGGCCTTTGGGGAAAAAAGCAAAAGCAGCTGTCTGGATAACATTGCATAAACCTGTGTGTTCCTGCCTTGCTTCAAGAGAAGAACCCTCACTCCAGGAACATGTCTCTGAGTCCTTTTCTAAAGGCTAAACCCGTCCGTTCTCACTGTAACAACTAAAGAGAACAGCCAAGCAATAGCACTGCACTTGAAGCATTGCGCTGGGGACACTTCATATGGTACAAGATCTGTGGGTACTTTGGGATTCAGGTGGCAAGAGGGCAGCAGACATACATTTGCTTGTTATGCACCAGTAGCAAGGCGAGAGACATCTATATTCTCTTCAGTTACCAGGAGAGAGCGCTATAGAACAGCAATAAACCCAAGGGACCACCTTATCACGTTAGTAGAGAAATTCAGCATTGTGATTCCACTATGGGAATTGTTTCAAGTTAAAACATTCCACAAAGTATTTTCACATTGCCCGTGCTGCAATTTGCCTATGTACTTTAGATCTCATGGAGTTCCTAAGGACATACACGTGTTCAAGCCTTCTGCTTAAAACACCTGAGGGCTGGTTAGCAGGGGTGATTTGACTGCATTACCTTTGTTGCCTGTTTAATAGGGACCTCTACTTGAGCAAAGATGGGATAGCAGAAAGCAGTATCGTCACGAGCTTCTGGTAGGATAAAAGCAAAAGCGTAAGGAATTGGCAAATTGCTTGGCTGCTTTGAACAGCGACTCTTCCATAGCGGTATGCGAGCGTGGGAATAATTTGAAGAGGAAGAAATAACAAAACATTCAGACCTCTCTTACTTGCACAAAAAGGGGAAGGAGACGCATTAGTTGCATCCTTTCTGATATAGGCCGCTGGTCTAACTTGGAGCCAGTCCTAAAGTTAACATTAGAACCAGGGACATTACAAGATGTAGCCCGGACAATAAAAAACCTGTCTATACATGTACAAGTTATTCTCAAAGAAAAACAGTGTGGATTTGCACAACCTGCCGCTCTTTTAATTCTTCAGAACTCTGAACCCATGACATATTCCTCAACATCCCAGTGGAGTCTGTCCTGAGAAAAAGAAGTACTCATATATAAATGGGATGATATTGTCTGTGAGTGAGTTTCTTCCTGCAGGTTGGGCAAGAGTTGGCATTCCTAAGGGAATCACGCAGACACTGACTGCAGAAGACATGGCCACATTTAGTTGACACAATCAGTCGTCCGCTTTGCACAATCTGGAAGAAAAGAAAGCACAAGAAGAATTTGGTGTGAAGAATTCTGCTTTGCTGCTCTAGTGGTAGCAGGCAAAGAGGACCTGGGTGCCTGCAATCAGTACACGGCTGATTAATTAAAGGAACCCACAGACCTTTCAGTGCCACCTTGGGAAGTGTTTCTGGCACTAAGCACACCACCAAGAAACGACTTTGACTTCCAAGACACTTTGACCCTCCCAGCGAGCTCTGTACCTCAAGCCAGCTGTCTGCAGCATCCCACATCACCCAGCACAGATGCTCAGACCACCAGGTACCCCCGTCTCCCTCCGACAAAAAAGAAGCCGGACAAGATGCGGATCCTTACCTCCGAGTAGAAATCTATGCAAATTGGACAGCTAACGGTACCAGACGGCCTTGAGGGAGAGAGAACAAAAGCAGAAAGAACACGCGTCCATTAAGGTCACCATGCATTGAGGCACACTGCTACCTAAAATGCCTTGTCATCACGCGACTGCACAGATCGGCCATGGGGCATTTCATCTGAAGGTCCCTGCGCATCTTTCACTCTCTCCATTTGTTGCATGGAATAAGCAGTTAGGGTGCCTCCCCCCTAATGGAAACGGGGTCTTGCTTCTCATGATGGGGACGATGCAGCCAATTCCCCTGCTCTACTGTTGCATGTCACAGCAGTCTGTAGCACAGTGCAGCAAACGGATGGCAGCACCGGCCTTCAACAGTTCAGAAATAAGAGTTTTCTGACAAAAGCATCTAGCTGTCCTTTGGAAAGCATTCATTCCAAGAACTGCTTCCTTATCAAATCTGTCCTGGTAGGAAGCATATTTTCAGATATTTTGTCTGTGTCTTTTAGGTATTAAAAGCATTTCATGTATGTAAGATTACACGAATTAACGAACAACAGAACAAAACCTTGTGTTGGGTTTTGGTTTTTATTCTATTTTAAGTAATGTAATTACATTTGAGGTCTGAATTTTTCACAGATTAATAAAGCAGAACCCAAAAGCTTGGAAAAATATCTGCTTCTATGGTACATCCCTATTTGTGCTTTAGAAAACTAAGCTACCGGTCACATACGCGTCACTATTTTAATAATCTAGGACTTGAAAATTTATAAATGCACTGGTAAAACGCACTATGTTTTATGACAGTATAAGCCCTTGAGGTGGCACATCTAAGACCTGACATCAAAAATTTCCACACCCAACTTCTCTCCTTCGTTGCCCGTCAGGAAAAGCTCAAAGGACACCAGTTTATTAAGATCTTTATTCCCTCCCCTAACGGTTGAAAAAAGAAAATAAAAGCAATGTCTGTACCACTCTTATCATGGTCTTCATATTCCCTAGTCAAATAGTCACATGATTTCATTCAATTAGCCCAATACATGCAATCCTTCTCAACAGAATGCAGTGCTCCTATAGCAGTTTACTGTTGAATAATGGCCTTCTTCTCACGGCTGCTATTCTGAACAGCAGTATCTCCACCTTACATGCAAACGTATCAGAGCATCATGACACGCATGAGACAGAACAAAACCTGCCTATAACAGTATTATGTCCACAACGGCCTTGCAATTATACCTTGGGAAGAACGGCTACTGCCCAGAGAGAAAAAGGCAGTTAACTGGCAGAGTGTGTGAAAAAATGGTTAATAATAGTTTTTACTGAAGTTTGCCATGCAGCTGCCTGATGGTCTCTTGATAACAAGCCTGGTCAACACCAGTGAAAATATTTCTATATCTAACATCACTACTGGGGCTTTGCATGAAAAGTAACTGCAATACATTATGAGCCATGGCTCATGACCAATCCCCCTCCCCTGCTATATCCCCACACTCATCTTTAAGATGGTATGCAAAGGTGCTATCTATCTCGGGCTGGCTTTTTGTCCTTAAGTGCAAATGGTATCATTTGGTCACCATGCCATATGCGATGAGAAAGAAAAGTTCCCTCACTGACAAAAGGAATTAACCTGAATAAAGCAAGACTTCCAAGATAAGCCAGGCAATAGGAATGTAGCTTAGTCCTGTGCGAAATAAGAAAAGCAAAATTCCATGTTTGCATAGGTCATCAAGCATACATACTTTGAACTTGCAGTTTCATCTTCCAGTGGTCCCAGTTCTTGAGACACTTTATGTGTCACATACACATCATTATCTCTTGTTTCATCTTCGTCATCGCTACTTAATACACAGCTGTCTGACTGTCGCTGGCTTCTGAGTCTCAGATTTCTCCTTTGTCCTTGATTCTCTGAAATTTAATTTTATTAAGTTAGACACAGCATAAAATATATAGCCCTGGAGCTATCCATAAAACGCATGTTTAAAACCAGTCTGTAATGGTTCATGTTTCAAATGGACCAGACTCAGCTGGCTTAAAAACAAACTAGTTTCCTAAATATTCAGGTGGAACACCTCCAAACACCATAATATTCTGCTGCATATCAACATAGAAAATTTGCTCTATTTGCAAACTGCTGAAACATGACCAGAACGACTCTTGGTGTCATAAGTTACATGCAGTTACACTACTTGTGAACAGATCTTCCCTAGAAAGGGAAGCATCCTCTCTTCATTCTCACTAACAGAGAACGCTACAACACTACGTTCAGAAATTCAGAGAGGACTGAAGCTGTTTCCAAGTTGCATGGCACAGGAGCACATAGACAACAAAAAGGCCTGGTGAAACACAAGCGTGCCTGGTTCAGAAAGTCTCAGAAGTTATGGAAGAGATGCCTGCATCTAAATATTTAAGTTATAGAGCTGCTGTGGCTCCTCACTGCTCTATCCAGGTATGATTCTAAACTGTTCCTCTCTTTGCCAAACCTGAAAATGGAATTATCCTGCCCAAGAGGTGGTTTTTTTTTATTCTCTGGTCTGGAACATCCAAAGGTTAATGAACTGTTGTTTACTTTTTAACAATCAGAAACCACATGTAATAATTATCTCTGCGACTCCACTTACATGCAAAACTAATTACGCACTAACTACTCAATCAAAATACATAAATTGCCATAAAATTACAGTCCCTTCCTGCACAAATATTCAGGTGCAAAGGATACTTCTTTATCCCAGTAACTATTGTAACACCTAAATTAGAAAAAAAACAACCAAAAAACCCAAAAAACTACACTTCTTCATACTTATTATCAAATTTGAGGCATGTTACACCAGCTATTGAAATTAAGTATTAGGACCATCAGTAACTTCCTTCTTAACTGCCTTCTTCACACCAAAAGCTAAGAAAACCTTTCAACATTTTCTTATTCAAAGCAGATACACCAGTGAGGATTCAGATTATTATCAGCCCCGTCCTTAAAGAACTTCTGTTCTTGGAAAACAAAAAAAACCATATTTTCAGCAGCCTTGATGGATTTTATTTCAGATACTCTCTACAAGCTCTGTCAGTGACTATTAAGCACTGACTGGATCCATTCACATGATGCTTTAGCACTGTCTTTTGCCTTTTGGAAAAGGCAGTTTCAATCCATGTGACTCAAGTGCATTGGAAAACACACACACACAAACATTAACTTTAGAACAATCCCATTATCAACTGTAAAATGTCAACTCACCTTCAACAATCTTGCATCAATAGGGATGGGAAGGAAGAGAAAAGAACACAATTAGATTTCGGTGTGCACTCCTACTGCGATAGGCAAACACCAGCTAAGCTAAGCTAAGCAATGACAACAAAACCTAAGAATGGTAGGATATCACTCCCTCATTTTGCTGAAGAATATTTAACGGTAGTAGTAGATTAGCTGCTGCTCTGAAAACATGAGGGCGCTTCTGCACACACTGCCATAAAGGGATAGAAATGGAGGCCCTTTATGAAGCACCAGAACCCTCCTCCCTGCTCCCCAGTTTCAGTATTATCTAATTGGATTTAGACTGGAGAAGACTCTTTCCCTCTTCCGCCCTCCCCAACCCTCAACAGGCCAATCCAGGCGTGATAGCCACAAATGCTTCATAGTAGATTAACCGCTGCTGAAGAAAAAACCCAAACCCATTGTCCATTTTGATGAGGATTATGTTGTAAAGTTTGAGGCCTTTCCTTTGCAAAGGCCCAGGAACAATGCCAGCAGCAGATATCCCTCCATGTGATTCCTGCTGCTTGCTTCTGGTTTGCAAAGCAGTACTGGCATCCCAAAACTGAAGTTGTAAACTGCACTGTGGACTGGATCAAATGTATTCTAGCTTTCAACACAGAAATAAGAAAAGGAAGTGGATTTTTTTTAAGGCTTCTTGGAGTAATAAACTCATTTGTAGCACAATAACCTACAGCTCCAGTTGGCATATGCGTGACGAGAGAAACTTAAACTAACGCTGCAGCTAAACACTTCATATTTGTAAAGTCACAGACTTATCTCCTCCACTTCTTAATTAAATCATTGGCCCATATCTTTGATACACCTATCAGAGCGTGAACTTTAAGTTGCATTTCCTTATGTTCAATGACCCATCACTAGTATGTTCTGCCCAGCTTCTGAAGCCAAAAGCTATTTTGGAGTACCCTCTCAGTATTTGCAAGTGCACCTCCAGAGCAGCTTCTGTGTTAACCTATATTACATGGTTTTCATGCACTGACAAGTCAACTTTGACCTTAAAATTTGTCCTTAAGTTACGATTCTGTCAGGAAGTACAATACAAACCCAGCCTGCCTACAAGACTTAGATAAGCATCATTCACTACTTACCACAACAGAATCGTTGTGAGTGAGATCAACGACTACAGGATCAGAAGATTCACATGTGAGGTCTACTACTTCTTCACCAGCTTAAAAACAGAACGTCAGAAGCAAGATCAGAGATGACAGAGGAATAAGATTACCTGCTGCTTCAGAACAGTCTGAGGAATGATTCAACCTTGCCCTATCCCTCTTCTCTTTCTAAACGTGACCAAGATTTCACTCAAGCTTTGCCCTCATGAGCCCTCGTAGAGTGTTACCACCAGTCTTCTGCAAGTTGCAGTGCAAGAGGAACGGTAGCTGAACAACTCATACAATTCTATTGTGCAGTAACAGCTTGCAGGAGGTAGTTCAACATCTCACACAGGAGAATGTTTATCCCTCAGTAGAAAACATGAATCATATAGGATATAATAACTACAATACCATACAGCCTGAGACTGCTCCCACCCAGGTGTAGGACCTTGCACTTGGCGTGGTTAAACTTCATCAGGTTGGCATCAGCCCACCTCACAAGCGTGTCAAGGTCCCTCTCAATGGCATTCCTTCCCTCCAACGTATCAACCAAAACACACAGCTTGGTGTCATAGGCAAACCAGCTGAGGGTGCACTCAATCCCACTGTCCAGGTCACCGACAAAGATGTTGAACAAGACTGGTCCCAACACCGATCCCTGAGGGACACCACTCATTACTGGTCTCCAGCTGGACATGGAGCCATTGAGCACAACTCTTTGCGTGCAGCCATCCAGCCAGTTCTTTATCCACCGAGTGGTCCACCTATCAAATTGATGTCTCTCCAACTTAGAGAGAAGGATGTCATGTGAGACAGCGTCAAACGCTTTGCACAAGTCCAGGTAGATGACATCAACTGCTCTACCCCTGTCCATCAGTTCCGTAGCCCCATCATAGAAGGCCACCAGATTGGTCAGGCAGGATTTCCCCTTAGTGAAGCCATGCTGGCTGTCACCAAGCACCTTGTTGTTTTTCATGTGACTTAGGTCGGAGCAATCTCAGGCACAGCTACAGGTTGGGCAGAGAAGAGATTCAGAGCAGCCCTGAGAAGGACTTAGGCGTGTTGGTCGATGAGAAAATGAACATGAGCCGGCTGTGTGCACTCGCAGCCCAGAAAGCCAACCGTATCCTGGGCTGCATCAAAAGGAGCATGACCAGCAGGTCGAGGGAGGTGATCCTGCCCCTCTGCTCTGCTCTTGGGAGACCTCACTTGGAGTATTGTGTGCAGTTCTGGTGTCTTCAACATAAAAAGGACATGGAACTGTTGGGACAAGTCCAGAGGAGGGCCACGAGGATGATCAGCGGACTGGAACACCTCCCGTGTGAAGATAGGCTGAGAAAGTTGGGGCTGTTCAGCCTGGAGAAGAGAAGGCTGCGTGGAGACCTCATAGCAGCCTTCCAGTATCTGAAAGGGGTCTAGAGGGATGCTGGGGAGGGATTCTTCATTAGGGACTGTAGTGATAGGACAAGGGGTAATGGGTTCAAACTTCAACAGGGGAAGTTTAGATTGGATATGAGGAAGAAATTCTTTAGTGTAAGGGTGGTGAGGCACTGGAATGGGTTGCCCAGGGAAGGTGTGAATGCTCCATTGGTGGCGGTGTTCAAGGCCGGGTTGGACAGAGCCTTGGGTGGCATGGTTTAGTGGGAGGTGTCCCAGACCATGGCAGGGGGGTTGGAACTGGATGACCCTAAGGTCCTTTCCAACCTTAACTATTCTATGATTCTATGCTGTACAAGCTTCTCTCCCATGTCTCTTCCAAACTTTCATAGTCAAATGCACAGCAAAGCTCCATGTAATAACCAGGAGACCAATAGTTAGTTTGTATCTTTCCTAGGATTTCGGAACACAATGTAAAATTCCATTTACGAAATCAAAGAGGTTTTTTAGTTCCTGATACTTTTTCTAGGCTTCTTGACCAGAAGCTGCCACTCCCTTGAGGGACAAGGTGCAACTAATGACAATAGATTTTGATAGGTACGCAGCACCAGATTACTCGTCTAATGTAGGGCAATGTGGATCACACAGAATAAAACAGGAATTCCATAGGATCTAATCATTTTACAGTACTATGCCACAAATCTTCGCTGGAGGGATGGGGCACCAATGGTGACAAAGACCTGATTACCTCTCTAGAAGTTTGGAGTTCCCCAACTGAGTTTGAGCAGCACTTGAGCACATTCCTTACATAACTCATCTATCAAGACTGGAGAATGTACTGCATCTCAGTATCAAACTCAGTCAGTTGTCAGTACGCTTGTTGTTTGTAGATTCCATAGAATCACAGAATAGCTAGGGTTGTAAGGACCTTAAGATCACCTAGTTCCACCCCCCGCCATGGCCACTAGACACTTAGTAAAACCCAAGGTTTCCATTCACCCCCAAGAAGGGGCCTAGCAACTGGCAAAACCACAGGTCAAGGGGGACCCCAAGCCTTCAGAAGCTGTTTAGCATCTGACCAAGTGCAAAAGAAAGCTTACCACTTTCTTCAAGCTCTATTGGTTCTGCTTCTGAAGCCATTTCTGCTGTAGAAGCCATCAGCCTGTTTCGCTTCCGAGCTTGCCTGGAATTCACTGCTCCTCCACGGCGCTTGCGTTGACCCTGAGAGAGAACAAAGCCAGAGCACTTTCTTTAGGAGTCATTGCCATGTATCCCTCATCTCTGCAGCACCAATGAAAGTGCACAAGGACACACAAAGTCCTCCCTAGAAAGGCTGTCATATGCATCGACTGCCAAGATGGGCAATTCCTACCTGAACATGCTACAGCAGGGAAAAGACATCACCCCAGACCTCTTACCACTTAGGTCACACAGACAAAACATCTCGTGAGGGTTCGTAAAAGAGCAAGACTAGTTCCCAGTTGTGCCAGGTTTCTGCTCCCACTCAAAGTGTTTCTGACCTACTGCTAGCTTCTAGAGAGATTGAAATACTGAAGCATCACAGAAAGTTCAGTTACATGAGGTTTTCATAGGCTTGTGTTCCTGTGCTTTTACTACAAACTCATTCAAAGCATTTCTGCAGGTTACTAGAAACAACTCCCTTCAAGAACCAGATTTGCATGAAGTACTAAAATACTTACTGAGCTCATGGCCTTTCTCAGTCAAAAACCCAGAGAAAGGAAGAGGTTCCAGGACAAAAAAAGAATCGCAAGGAAGCAACAACTACCAATTCCTTTTATTCCTTCAAGCAGCACTCTGTTCAGAAGTGCACATCTCTCACTGCCCGAGAACAATGTTCTTCCAAACCTATAAGAAAAGAAGAGAGAAAATTACCTATCTGTAATGCTTGTCCTCCTCAACACAGCCTCTCTCCAAGGTTCCCATTCCTGACTCACCGCTATCTGTCCAAAGCTACAGGGAATGCCTCAGATTTGGTAAGTGGGCCTCAGACACCTGCAGCTGAGCCTGAACTCTCTGGCATTTTTACCCATTTCCTAAACTAAACAGTCGAATAAGCTAGTTTATTAGCAAACTAGAAAAATACTGAGGAATCCCAATTCCCTTTGAAAGCAATCGATTAAGGCCAATGTTTGAGAGTGGGCAGGAATCACTGGGAACTGCATCATATGTACCCATCTTCAGAAAACATAAATTTCTGATCAGCAGTTCTGTTCTACCGCCCATTGTCATACTCCTACAGGTGACAGCTGAACACTTGGAGAGGTGCGGAAAGCAAGTGTGTTGTGGAATGGTTGATAGAAAGTGGACACAATAAGATCATAGGCCAGCGGATGGCAGAAGCCCAACAGTAGTGAACCAAAGGCTTTGAGGCCTTGGCTGAAGGTTACTAGAAAACGCGCACGTGAGAGAGTTTGAGGGAGTTGGCAGAAGAGCCTGAGAAGTCGGGATATGTAGGGAGGAACTGATAACTGTAACCTTGAAGCATAGCTGCAAGCCGGAAACCCCCTGGAACACAACCAAAAGGAGAACCGCAAGGGGAGTGGGGTGCGAATGTAACTTTTGAGCTGTAACCAATTACATATTGACTAGTAAGCATAAGTAGCCAATCATATATTAGCAAGTGTGCGTGCATAGAGTATATAACTGGAACCCTCAGATGAAATAAACTGAGTCTGATGAGCGATCATATTGATTGTCTTCATTCTCCCACCAGGGCTGAAGGCAAGAGGGGCCTGCGGCGGGCAATAAGGGCCTGCGGTCCTCACATACCGCACAGGCAGAGGAGCCTGTGGTTCCCACTCCCCACACAAGTGGAGCAAAGACATTTCAGTTTAGAAATACTCATTGATCTGCAAGAGAACACAAGATTACACTACGCAGCTACACTGTGCTTAACAGTAGGTGTGTGTGCCCCTCCCCACCACACAGTCAACTCCTAGGCAGGAAGAGGCAAAGAGTATAAAAGCAGTTAGGAGTAGCTGATGTAGTACCAAAATTCACATCTTTGCTCATGGTACAATGAGCATGGGAACTACACACAATGAGGAGGTGCAGAGCAGACACAGTGCAGGGACCAAGTAAAAACCCGATTATGTTAAACAAGCACTGCAGAACTGTCTTCACAATACTGACCATCATCTACGCTGAAAAGACCAGCACATACACTATTAAACTATTCTTAGATTAAGAAACACTGAGACTATACAGTGGGATAGAACGGAACTGGCACTCAGTCATTATCTTGAGTTAAAGGAAGCCTCACAGATCCCACCACCCCCCCCCCCAAACCTTCTCTCTGTACTTCTTAAATCACTCACTTAAAAGACCCATTAGCACTGAACTGTGACATTATTAAAAGAAAACATGCCCAGGAAAAATCCTTACGCTAAATTTGGTACCTTTACTAAGCCCAAAGATACACTTAGGCACAGTTTCAAGCAATACAATATGCCCCTTGAGTTCTTTTCCCTCCCATTTTTTCATTTCAAAACTATCACTGGATTGCAAAAGCTGTAAGCAGGTGAGCCTGCTTTTTTGCCTTGGACCATTTGCTATACGCTAGATGTAAGACCCAGTGAGCCCACCGCCAGATTCTGCTCACAGTGCATGAAATTTGGAGAACTGTTATACTTAACTGTACCTCCCAATATGAGCCTATTCGGTTTTGGTAGTTTTAAGAGTTTTAGTTTTTTTTAATCTAAACTTCTACGTATAGCTGTTCTACAGAGTTTTTCTTGCAGATGTAAGTAACAGCCTTCTGTTCTCACCCGCGATGCTGAAGACCAAGGCCCCAAATTTGCTATCAGAGAAAGCTGTGAAATGACTTTCAGACTCTGCTTCCTCAATTCAGGACTCACCTACACAACCATTTTCTTAACATTCGGTGTCCAGGTAATGCAAGTCCTCTGAAGGTCTAGATTTCATTTCACCACTCTTGGGAAGATCCTATTTTACTCACTTCACTGAATTTTTGAAATAGGGAACGAGAACTGTTAAGCCAAGACCATCCCTAATTTTCTACTCATACAAATCAAACCAGAGGCACTGTTCCGTAAGTACACTTTCTAGGTGCTCTAGAAGTTCCTCACTCCATACAATAGTTATTCATACGTTTGGAACATTTTGCAGACAAGGCAAAGAAGAAGATGAAGCAAGGAGGACACACAGCAAGGGAGAGAATCTTCCCTAAACCTAGCACATTGGCTCTTTCAAACTTGTTGTTCAAAACCAAGCTAACATCATCTTCTAACAGCGACAAAACTGAAATTGAAAACAAGTTCTGCAAAGCAGTTTTCCACACAGCAGGAGAATGAACAAGGCTGAGAAACATCTGAGGTATATTAGGAAGTTGTGCCATTAGAGTCTAAGTTTATTTCATCAAGAAATCCAGGAGACATTTTCCTCAATTCTCTTCAAATGCGGATCTGGGAAAAATAATATACTTGGACACTAAAAAGCTGGGAAATGTTGGTTGGTACACACATCTGAGGAGGATAAAGAAATAAACCTTATATCAGTTGATACACATGTTATTAAATAGAACCTTTTAGGGCAATCTGAAACACTGATGTATCTGCACTGTTGAATACCCACGTCTGATGCATTCACAGACAGCACAGGTTTGGATGCAAAGCACCCAGGTTTCACGAGACCTGGTGCTTTTCAGATTTAACACTGCATACAACCCAGTGCAATGGGATGCTAACAAAATATCTTTAGAAAGGGTTAAAAATATGGGGTGAGAAAACACTTGGGACGACTCCAAACATTAAATGTTGCAGAGCTTCTCTTTGTCCACAAGTTGCTTAAGTGCCAAACAAGAGCCATCCCAGAAGAAAAAACCTAACAGCTTATTTATCTATGGCATGTCTCAGAGGATCTACTATCAGACCTCAAAGGCAACACAGAACAGAGACATTTCTTGAACTAAGGGACAGAGGGCACCACTGCTATTTAGATGGCTTCATTTTCAGAATCTTATAACATTGGCAGTAGGCATTCTTTATACTCAACACTGAGATTACAGGCAAGATACAAATATGTCAGCTGCTAACGGCTCAGATCTTATCCTCTTCAGGAGCTTCTAAAAAAGAAGAAAGTTGAGAATGCACAATAATAGGGAAGTTCACCACTGCAAAACCACCTTAAATCACAGGCAAGTTGATGAGTATCAACACGACTCAACTGAGGAGAGTCACGGTTACAGAGAAAATCAGACTGCTGGAATTCGGGAAGAGTCTCATGAACCAGCAACATCTCTATCTTGTAAGAACAAAACTTTCCTGTGGGGTTATGCATCTCCATATGCTACTGGCTTAACAAGAACTTCACCACCCAAAGTGCTAGAACAGACAGTAATAATAAAGCAAAGCTGAATTTCTTCAGCACAACACAGATCAAGTTAGTAGCGTTAAGAATGAAGGTAAACAGATGAGTTTAGAGTTTTGCACATTTAGAGACACACTCATCAAGAAAAATTCCTTCAAAATTCTCAAAACCTCAGGACCACTCTATCTAATAATAGGATTTGATAGACAGGACTGGATAGCCCAGATTAAATCAAGTGTATATGCTCCTCCTCCAGCAGTCACAAGACTCTCAGGACTGGACAAGGTGTATAGATTTACTGCATCAACCTCCCCCTCCTCAACCCATAAGCATCAAGTAACTCCAGCTGAAGCTCCCAGTTCATCTATTCCACTGTTGCAAGATGCATTCAGACATCAATTCAAAATTCCAGAATGAAAAGTAAAAGTTTTAAAAGACTTCCTTCTTAATGTGAAAACTTAGCAGATCAAGTCAGCAAGCCAGAAAATACTCTAAACTTTCATGGACCTTCTGCTGCATCACTGCAGGATGATAGAGTACCAGGAAAAACATTTCCTCCTTCCTCTCATATGCAAAGCTCTGCACAGGCAGTTACTGTCCCTGACATTTAGCTCTCCCAAGGGCTTAAGTAGTGCAGTCTTCACAACAACATTCCAAGATTAATACTACCTAACTCACAAGCATTTTAAAGACTGTATTCACCAGTCTTCCTCCATATAGGTAGATATTTGAGAAAAACAAAGTCATTTCCACGAAGAATGTTTACACTAGGAGTAAAAGAATGATATCCATATTTACCAATTTAAGTCTCCTGTTAATTTTTTTCCCCTGTATTTCACGGAGTTCTGGCTGACCTAATTTAACGTGTTTGAATTATAATACAAAATAATGGATTCACTAGACAACATTACCGGAGAACTTTCTTTACACCACTCTGAAAGCAAAGTCTTGGTCTGCCACATGCTCAGCATGAATTAAGAAAAACTAGCTTAAGCAAGAAGCAGACATTTTTACCACAGAATGATTTGGATTGGAAGGGAGCTCAACGTATCATCCAGTATCACTCCCCTGCCACGGGCAGGAACACCTTCCACTAGACCACGTTGTTCTAGGTCCCACCCAACCTGGCCTTCAACACTGCCACGGATGGGGCAGCCGCAGCTTCTCTGGGCAAGCTGTGCCAGCACCTCACCATTCTCAGAGTGAAGAATTTTTTCCTAATAGTTAATCAAAATATACCTCTGTCAGTTTAAAGCCATTCTCCGTTGTCTTACCACTCATGTCCTTGTCAAAAGTCCCACTCTGGCTGTCGTGGATTAAGCCTCTCTAACTCACGCAGTCTCTCACTCACTTCCCCCTCTTTCTTCCCCCCGCTCCCGGAAGGATGGGAAGGAGAATCAAAAAGAATGCAACTCCCACAGGTTGAGATAAGAACACTTTAGTAACTAAAGTATAACACAAGACCACTACTGCTACCACCAATAATAATAATCACAAGGCAAATACAAGGAAAGAATACAATTCTCACCACCTAATACCAAGCCCGACCACGCAGTGCACCCCCACCCTTCCGGGTCTCTGCTCTCCATTTTTACATCCTGGGCATGACGTGCTGTGGTATGGAATAACCTCTTTGGTCAGTTTGGGTCAGGTGTCCTGTCTCTGCTTCCTGCCGGCTTCCCCTCCTCCCTGGCAGAGCATGAGACAAAGAAAGTCCTTGGCCAGACCAAAACATCACTAAGCAGTAACCGAAACACTGGTGTTATCAGCGCTGTTCCCAGGCCCAAAATCAAAAACACAGCATGGCACGAGCTACCAAGAAGGAGAAAAATGACTGCTGCCGCTGAACCCATGACGCTGGCTTTCCTGTAGGCCTCTTTAGGCACTGGAAGCTGCTTCAAGGTCTCTTCCGAGCCTTCTCATCTCGAGGATATGAGCGCGTATCGCTGGGTCATGTTGACAGAACTTATCTCGACTTGGGAAAAGATGCAATAGCAGAAAGCAATATAGACACGAGCTTCTGGTGGGATAAAAGGAAAAGCGTAAGGAATCGGCAAATTGCTCATTTGTATTTTGAACGGTAACTCTTCCATAGCTGTATGCGAGGGGGGAATGATTTTAAGAGAAAGAAATTAGAAAAAAATCAGACCCCTTGTATTTAAGCATGAAAAAAGTGGAAAGAAATGCTCTTTCCTTCCTGATATAGGCTGCAGGTCTGGTTTCGAGACGGTCCTACCTTTAGCATTCTAACCAGGGACACTACAAGAAACCACGTGGACCATATAAAAGCTCTCCAGACACATCCCACTCATTTGCAAAAAACAACCACTTTTATTTGGAATAATAGAACATAAATAAAGAACCATAAACAAAAAAAACTGAACAAGCTGCTGCCCTTTAAAACTTCAGAGCACTGAAAAAACATGACATGTTCCTCAAAATTTCAGTGGAGTCTGTCCTAAGCAATAGAAGTGCTCATATATAGAGAGGATGATATTGTCCATCAGTGTCTGCCCTGCAGGTTGGGCAAAATCTGGAATTCATAAGGCAGTAATAGAGACACCGGTTGCAGAAAACGTGGCCGCATGTGGTTGACACAATCTGTCGTCCGCTTTGCACGATCTGGAGGAAAAGAAAGCACCAGAGGAATTTGGTGTGAAGAATTCTGCTTTGCTGCTCTAGTGGTAGCAGGCAAAGAGGACCTGGGTGCCTGCAATCAGTACACGGCTGATTAATTAAAGGAACCCACAGACCTTTCAGTGCCACCTTGGGAAGTGTTTCTGGCACTACGCACACCACCAAGAAACGACTTTGACTTCCAAGCCACTTTGACCCTCCCAGCGAGCTCTGTACCTCAAGCCAGCTGTCTGCAGCATCCCACATCACCCAGCACAGATGCTCAGACCACCAGGTACCCCCGTCTCCCTCCGACAAAAAAGAAGCCGGACAAGATGCGGATCCTTACCTCCGAGTAGAAATCCATGCAAATCGGACACCTTATGGTTCCAGGCGGCCTTGTGGCAGAGAAAACAAAAGCAGAAAGAACACGCGTCCATTAAGGTCACCATGCAGAGGGTCACTCCTACCTAAAATGCCTTGTCATCACGCGACTGCACAGACCGGCCATGGGGCATTTCATCTGAAGGTCCCTGCGCATCTTTCACTCTCTCCATTTGTTGCATGGAATAAGCAGTTAGGGTGCCTCCTCCCTAATGGAAACGGGGTCTTGCTTCTCATGATGGGGACGATGCAGTCAATCCCCCTGCTCTACTGTTGCATGTCACAGCAGTCTGTAGCACAGTGCAGCACACGGATGGCAGCACCGGCCTTCAACAGCTCAGAAATAAGAGTTTTCTGACAAAAGCATCTAGCTGTCCTTTGGAAAGCATTCATTCCAAGAACTGCTTCCTTATCAAATCTGTCCTGAGAGGAAGCATATTTTCGGATCTTTTGGGTGTGCCTTTCAGGTTTTAGAAGCATTTCAACTTACATCAAGCCATACTGTAAAACATATTGGATCATGAGTTCATGAGCAACAGGAGAAAAGTTTGTGCTGGCCTTTGGCTATGATTTTAAATAAGTTCTATTCAATCAATGCAAACTGATTTTATGACTGAAAGTCCCACGGTAACCAGACATGACCCAAAAGCTTGCAACAAATCAGAATTTAGAAGGACGCTTTAGCTGCTACATACACATCATTAGATGTCGGCTCATCTGGATCATCTCTGCTTGGACGAGCGATATCCGACTGCTGCTGGCCTCCTGCTCCGGAATTTCCCCTTTCTTGTTGGTTCCCTGTAATTTGATGATGGCAAGTTAGATACAGCATAGAATCTAGAGCCCTGCAACTGTCCTGAAATGCACAATTATGAATAGTCTTTCATGTTTACTGCAGTGCAGGAACTCCACTGCAGCACGGGCTAAAACCCCCTTTCAACATTTTCTCTTCAAAGCAGGGGAATTCCAGGGCTAAAAGGCATGATTAAAAGTATGAGGGCCTTTGGCCTTACAGACTTCCTGTATTTGGAAAACAAGAAAACATATTTTGAGCAGCTTTCAGGGATTTCATTTCAGATACTTTCCGCAAGCTCTCATAGTGACTGTAAAGTACAGAAGAGATCCATTCTCTAAGAAACTGTCCACATACTTTACCACTGTCCTATGCCTTTTGAAAAAGCAGTTTCAATCAGTGCTGCTCATGATCGTTGGGAGAAAAGAACCCCACAAAATACACAACAAATAAATGAAGTTTAGGAAAAATCTTTGTAATTGTAAAACATCAGCTCACCTTCAGCAGGTGTCTTGCAGCGATACATATGGGAAGGGAGAGAGAAGAAAATACAGTTAGTCTCTGTTGTTACACTATTTGATCATGGAGCACAAGAGGAGACTCATTTAACTACAAGGTTTAAGTAAGAATGCCATTCACTACTTACCACAACAGAAATATTGTAAATGAGAAGAAAGACTTCAGGATCAGAAGATTCACCTGATTCAGGAGTGTAAAAAGAGAATGTGAGAATTAAGGTCAGAGGTCGCAGGTGAATAAAATTACCTGCCACTATAGAACTGCCCTCTGCAAGTTGCAATGCCAGAGGAACAAAATTTCCCTAAGCTAGATAGAGCATGAAATATGCAGCTGGGGAACATTCCTTGAAATGCAGGATTCCATAATCTGTAACTTCTTTTGTTCGTAGACCCACAGAAACAGAGAGCGGTTTGGGTTAAAAGGGACCTTAAAGGTCACCTATTTGCAAGCCCCCGGAAACCGGTGGCGGATAATTTCTTGACCCAACACAGGCTACAACCCCTTTCTTCCATTTCTTACTCAAAGCAAGAATTTTTAGTGGTAAAACTGATAATTAAATTCAGATCAAAGTTATGTTCGCTGAACTTGCATCTTTGGAAAAGAAGAAAACACAACTTCAGGCAGTTTTGATTTCAGATACTCTGCAGGCTCGGAGAGTGACTTTTAAGGTGAGATTGGATCCATTTGTATGTTGCTTTAGCACTGTCCTTTGCCTTTTGGCAAAGACAGTTTCAATCCATGCTGCCCAAGTCTCAAGTGCATTGGAAAACACAGCCCCCAGACATAAGTTTGGGACAATGCCAATATCAATTGCAAAACATCAACTCACCTGCTTCATCACTCTTGCATCAAAACATATGGGGAGAGAGAGAAAAGAAAATACAATTAGACATTGGTGTGCACCCACAGTGTCACGTACAAACATCACATCAGCCAAGCAATGTCAACAAGAAAGCAAAGAATGGGAGCAGATCCCTCTCCCAATTTGCAGAAGAACATGAAAAGTAGTAGTAGATTAGCTGCTGCTCTGTAAACATCTGGTTGCTTCTGCTTTTGCCCACGCTACTGCAAAGAGATGGAAATGGGGGCATCTTTTGACCCACAAGAACAGCACCCTCCTGCCTCCCCAGCCTCAGAACCAACCAATTGGATTTAGGCTGGAAGAGATTCTTTCCCCATCTCGCCCTCAAACACGCCAATGCAGGTGTGATATCCAGAAACACTCCCTATCTGACTAACAGCAGCTGAAGAAGAGAAGAACCAGAACCCCAAGCCTACTACGGTGCCTGCTGGAAGTAAACTAGAGGAAATGCAGATATTTGTGTCAAGTTTGCGGCCTTTCCTTAACAAAGGCTCAAAAAGAAGCCCTGGAGGTGCTACCTCAACATCTGATTTCTGCTGCTTGCTTCTGCTTTGCAAGCTAGCAGTGGCAACATAAAGCTGATGTTAAAAACTACAGTATTGAATAGATCAAATACTGCTCTTGTTTCTAAAAGAGCATTAAGAAACAAAAATGGGATATTTTAAGGGCTTCTAGGAGGAGTCATCTGACCCTGTATGGACCCCGTAATGAAAAAGGGGGTCTACATCCTTAGGAATGCCCCACTTGAAATGTATTTATTATCATGTCTACTCTATCTAAAGGCAAATGATCACCTCTGGACTGCTAAAAGTGGTGAACTGACAACTCAACTTTGAAAGTAAAATCTGTCCTTAACAACGCATTCCCTCAGGAAGCACAACAGAAAACCCATTTGACTAGAGGCTTTAGGTAAGTGTGCCATTCGCTCCTTACCTCATCAGAATCGTCCTGAGTGAGATCAATGACTTCAGGACCAGACGGTCCATTTGAGAGACCTCTTACTTCTGCAGGAGCATAAATACAGAACGTGAGAATCTAGATCAGAGATTGCAGAGGAATAAAATATCCTGTCAATAAATAACTGTCTTCTGCGTGTTGCAATGCTAGAAAGACAGAGTTTTTGTAGGATAGATATTGTAGAGATATCTAGGGAGAGATATCAAGGTAGAGATATCTAGGTAGACATATCTAAGATATAGGCCTGGACCAATCCTGAGAATGTGGGATTAGTAAGAGTCTGTAAGTTTTTCTTTATTTCCCTCACTGAAAGACATGTTAAAAAAAACCAAACAAATATCTCCTGGAGTATTTTATATTCAGAGCAGATATTCCAGGGGTAAAAGGAATGATCCAATTATCAACAACTTCAGTGTCACAGAACTTCTGTATTTGCAAAGAGTAAGAAACAAATCTTGAGCAGCTTTGATTTCAGATAGTCTCTACAAGCTCTGGGAGTGATTCTCAAGCACAGATTCCACCCAGTTGCCAGATCACTAAACACTGTCCCTGCCTTTTGGAAAAGGCAGTTTCAATCCATGCTGCTGCTCAAGCTCATTTGAAAACATACCCCAAAAGACCAAATTTAGGACAATTCCAGTATCATTTGTGAAATATCAACTCACCTTCAGCATCCGACTTGTATCGATCCATATGGGAAGGGAGAGAAAAGAAAATACAATTAGATTTTGATGTGTATCCATGGGGTCACATACAAACATAACATCAGCTATGTCATGTCAACAAAAAGGCTAAATATGGTAGGAGATCACTCTCTCATTTTGCAGAAGAACATGAAAAGTAGTAGCAGCTTAGCTGTTGCTCTGAGAACATGTGGATACTTCTGCTTTTGGCCATAGTGCCGCAAAGGGATGGAAATGGGGGCAGCTTATGATCCACGAGAATAGCATCCTCCCGCCTCCCCAGCTTCGATCTTCCCTAATTGGATTTAGGCTGGTGGGATTTTTTTTCCCCGTTTCTCCCTCAAAGAGGCCAATTCAGGTGTGATATCCAGAAACACTCCCTATCTGACTAACAGCAGCTGAAGAAGAAAAGAACCAGAACCCCAAGCCTACTACAGTGCCTGCTGGAAGTAAACTAGAGGAAATGCAGATATTGAATAGATCAAATACTGCTCTTGTTTCTAAAAGAGCATTAAGAAACAAAAATGGGATATTTTAAGGGCTTCTAGGAGGAGTCATCTGACCCTGTATGGACCCCGTAATGAAAAAGGGGGTCTACATCCTTAGGAATGCCCCACTTGAAATGTATTTGTTATCATGTCTACTCTATCTAAAGGCAAATGATCACCTCTGGACTGCTAAAAGTGGTGAACTGACAACTCAACTTTGAAAGTAAAATCTCTCCTTAACACCACATTCCCTCAGGAAGTACATCAGAAAACCAATTTGACTAGAGGCTTTAGGTAAGTGTGCCATTCGCTCCTTACCTCATCAGAATCGTCCTGAGTGAGATCAATGACTTCAGGACCAGACGGTCCATTTGAGAGACCTCTTACTTCTGCAGGAGCATAAATACAGAACGTGAGAATCAAGATCAGAGATTGCAGAGGAATAAAATATCCTGTCAATATATAATTGTCTTCTGCATGTTGCAATGTCCGAAAGACAGAGATTTTGTAGGTTAGATATTGTATAAAAGATATAGGCCTGGACGTATCCTTGGAATGTGGGATTAGTAAGAGTCTGTAAGTTTTTCTTTATTTCCCTCACTGAAAGACATGCTAAAAGAAATAATCTTCTAGACTATTTCCTATTCAGAGCAGATATTCCAGGGGTAAAAGTGATGATCAAATTATCAACAACTTCAGTGTCACAGAACTTCTGTATTTGCAAAGAGAAAGAAAGAAATCTTGAGCAGCTTTGATTTCAGATAGTCTCTACAAGCTCTGGGAGTGACTCTCAAGCACAGATTGCACCCAGTTGCCAGATCACTAAACACTGTCCCTTGCCTTTTAGAAAAGGCAGTTTCAATCCATACGGCTACTCAAGTTCATTAGAATAAATACCCAAAAAGATGAAGTTTAATACAATGCCATTACCAGTTGTAAAACATCAACTCACCTTCAGCATCCGACTTGTATCGATCCATATGGGAAGGGAGAGAAAAGAAAATACAATTAGATTTTGGTGTGTAACCATGGGGTCACATACAAACAACACATCAGCCACGTCATGTCAACAAAAAGGCTAAATATGGTAGAAGATCACTCTCTCATTTTGCAGAAGAACATGAAAAGTAGTAGCAGCTTAGCTGTTGCTCTGAAAACATGTGGATACTTCTGCATTTGCTCACACTTCTGCAAAGGGATGGAAATGGGGGCAGCTGATGACCTACAAGAACAGCATCATCCCACCTCCCCAGCTTCAGAATCAACTAATTGGATTTGGGCTGGAAGAGATTCTTTCCCCATCTTGCCCTCAAAGAGGCCAATTCAGGTGTGATATCTACAAACACTCCCTATCAGTCTAACAGCTGCTGAAGAAGAAAATAAGCACAACCCCAAGCCCTCTATAGTGCCTGCTGGAAGTAAACTAGGGAAAATGCAGATTATCGTGTCACGCTTGAGGCCAATTCTTTGCATAGGCTCAAAAAGAAGCCCTGGAGGTGCTACCTCCCCATGTCATTCATGCTCTTTGCTTTTGCTTTGCAAGCTAGCAGTGGCATCATAAAGCTGATGTGATAAACTACTGTATTGAATGGATCAAATACTACACTAGCTTCAAAAAGAGCATTCCCTCAGGAAGCACAACAGAAAACTAATTTGACTACAAGGTTTACTAAGTGTGCCATTCACTCCTGACCTCATCAGAATCATCTTGAGTGAGATCAATGACTTCAGGACCAAATGGTCCATTTGGGAGATCTCTTCTTTCTGCAGGAGCTTAAAAACAGAACGTGAGAATCAAGATCAGAGATTGCAGAGGAATAATAAAATATATAGCTCTGGAACATTCCTTATAATGCAGGATTCTATAGAGTCTATATTTTCCTCACTGCACTGCATGCTAAAAGCAATCTTCTGGAATATTTCATATTCAGATATTGCAGTGGTAAACAGGATGATTAAATTAATCTCAACTTTATCTTTGCAGAACTTGTGTATGAGGAAAATAAATATAGACTGTGTAGCTTTACTTTCAGATAGTCTCCACAAGCTCTGAGAGCGACTATCAAGCACAGATTGGATCCAGTCCCCACATCGCTAAGCACTGTCTTTTGCCTTTTGGAAAAGGCAGTCTTAATCCATGCTGCTCAAGTTCATTGGAAAACACACGCCCAAAAGACTAAGTTTAGGACAATCTCATTATCAACTGTAAAACGTCAACTCACCTTCTTCTTCATCGGTCTTGCACCAAAGCACATGGGAAAGGAGAGAAAAGAAAATACAATTAGACTTTTGTGTGAGCACCTCTGTTGCATACAAACAACATATCAGCTAAGCAACGTCAACAAGAAGGGTTAAAAAAGGTACAATATCCCTCTCACAATTTCCTTACTCCTGCTAGAATTAATAGGAAATTAGCTGCCTCTCCGTAAACAAGTGATTGCTTCTGATTTTGCTCATGATGCTGCAGAGACAGAAATGGAGGTAGCTTATGAACCACCAGAACATGCTCTTCCCTCCTCCCCATTTTCAGTCCTCCCTCTTTTCATCCAGAATCAACCCTGCAGTTCACATCTGCATTCACGACCTCCATTCACTTTAATCCGACAGATCTTCAAAGACAGGTCCTATCCATATTACATAGAATTCTTCAATGCCCAGCATTCAGACTTCCAGATCCATAAAGCCAAGTAGCTATCAGTAGAGTTCATTCATGACGGTACCATGACTTTCTTTGAGCCTTGGACTAACACTCAGTGAAGGAGGGGTCTACTCCGGAGACAATGTCGTACACCAACTGTATTTTGCATCAGGTCTACTCTACGAAAAGGCACCTGAACACCTCCAGAGTGAGGAAACAGGAGCAATGACAACACAACTCCGAACTTCAAATCCTTCCTCAAGGATGGATTCTATTGGGAAGCAAGAGAGAATACCCATTTGACTACAAGGTTTAGGGAAGCGTGCCATTCACTACTTACCTCATCAGAATCACCCAGAGTGACATCAATGACTGCAGGAGGGGATGATGGGCCTGGAAGATCTAATACCACTTCAGGAGCTTCAAATCAGAATGTGAGAATCAAGATCAGAGATTGCAGAGGAATAAAATTGCCTGCCACCATAGAACGGTCTTCTGCAAGTTGCATTGCCACAGGAAGTGTGGCTGAGCCCCTCATTCACTTCTGCTCTATGACAACACTTGGCAGTAGGCACACAGCAACAGATTGTTCATCTAATGTAGGACAACGTGGATCCCACAGAATAAAACAGGAATGCGATAGGATTCACAGGACCTTATCTTAAATGTTCCCTTGAGGAATGGGGAACTGCTAATGACAAAGTCTTGATTAGCTCTCTAAACCTTGGCACTGCCCCAGCTTAGTTTGCCACTCTCTGTAGAGGCAGCTGCAGTGACTCCCAGCTCTTTAAACCCGACTTTCAGGCATTTGAGCAGCACTTGAGCACCTTCCTTACACAAGTCATCTGGCATGAGTGGAGAAGGGATGGCGCCCCAGGACCCAACTCAATCAGTTGTCAGTACGCTGCTGCTCTGTAGATCCCATGCTAGGCACTTGGTAAAATCCCAGCTAATTGTCCCCCCTCAGAAGGGGCCAAGCAACTGGCGAAAACACAGGTCAAGTGGGACCCCAAGGCTCCAGAAGCAGTTTAGTATCTGACCAAGTGCAAAAGAAAGCTTACCACTTTCCCCAAGCTCTATTGCCTCTGCTTCTGCAGCCCTTGAAGAGGTGGAAGTCATTGGCCTCATTCGTTTCTGAGGTCGCCTGGAATCAAGCGCTCCTCCAGGGCGCTTGCGCTGACCCTGAGATAGAACAGAGCCAGAGCGTTTTCTTTAGGAGTCATTTTCATAGGCTTATGTTCCTACAAACTCTTTCACAGCATTTCTGGAGGTTACCAGAAGCGACTCATTTTAAGAACCAGGGTTGCATTGAGCAGTAAAATACTTACTGAGCTCATGGTCTTTATCGGTCAGGAACCGAGAGAAAGGAAGAGGTTTAAGCCCAAAAAAAGAATTGGAAGGAAGCAACAACTTTCAATGCCTTTGACTCCTGCAGGCAGCACCCTGCTCAAAAGTGTAGATCTCTTACCGCCTGAGAGCAACGTTCTTCCAAACCCTATAAGAGAAGAGAGACCATTACCTATCTGCAATGTTTGTGCTCTTCAAAACAGCCCCTCTCCAAGGCTCCCGTTCCTGACCCACCACTTTCTGTCCAAAGCTAAAGTGGATTTCCCAGGTGCCAATGCCAGATTTCTGGAGTTGGCACCTTCCAGTAATTCTTCTCCAAGGAAGAGTTGCAGACGCTTCAAGCAAGACCTGGCAAGGACACCAATGGACGCAGAAAGACGTCCTCTAGAAGCATAAATGGGGAGAGGAGCGGCTGGAGAGGAGCCTTGCAGGAAGGGATGTGGGGCTGCTGGTTGACCACAGGCGCAACAGGAATCTGCAGCTTGCCATGGCAGCCAGGGGGTGAATCCGTGCCCTGGGCTGCATCCAGCACAACTCAACCAGCCGCTCAGGAGAGGGGATTATCCCACTGCCTTCAGGCTTCCCCTCCAGCTCTGGGCCCCACAACTTGGGAAGGATGAGCCAGACCCAGCACCTACTACCCTTCCCCTCTTTTAGTTTCTCCGACGTTTCAGATTCCTGCTCCACACCACTGGAAATGGTGGAAGCAAATCATCTACACTTCCATCCCTCATTACTGCAGAGTCCTTCTGGCAAACTTGAGCCAATTGCTTCATGTTCCTACCTGGCACGTGCACCACCACGGCTCAAAGTCTGCTCCCTAGCAGAGAAAGCCGGGAACTGACACTCAGCCTCCTGCATCCGCAGCAGCACAGGACTCTGTGCCCTGGCAACCGTAGCATTCCATGACATTCTGTGTCCAGGGGCGCGGGTTCTCTTGAGTTCTCTCTGCATGCGCCTGTTGACAAGCTGCACAACAGCTAGCCTCTTGCCTTTACAAAGTAAAGCTTCTTCCCAGAAGAGCCCCAACGAGGCCACAAGGGCAGGGAACAACAGCGGCGCATCCAGAAGCTGCAGAAAGGCTTCAGTCTGCTCTGACCAGGGATCACTAGAAAACATAGCCACTCAAGGAGCTCCATTAGCACTGACCTCACTCAGAAGAGTACGTTTACTCCCAAAGTAGCTGCTCAGGTCCACCACAAACCACTCTTTCTAGTACTACTTACACAAGTCAGTTTTCCAGCAGACCTCCTTGTGCATTTCATTTGGAAACCATCCTCACGCACATGCTCCAGGCAGCACCTCCCTCCCCTTCCCCAGAGAAGGCACGCCAGAAAACGTAACTCAGAGGTCGAGAAAGTGGGATTTCCCTCGCCCTTAATCGATTAACACATTAGGATTAAAAGAACCAAAACTTCCAGTTCATCAAATCAATAGGTTTATTTCCACCTTGTGAAAGAACTCTTTGCCTACCAGTAGTCCAATGGACATGGGACAGACAGACATGAAAACCATTAAATACAGGAAAAACAAACTATATACAACAAGAAGAGATACATTTACACACTGAAAAAAAATCTTTGTATTCCCTGTAATTTCTTGCCCGTGTGAAACTTCACTGGAACTCCAATATAGTGAGGTTTCTTTTCGCCTTTCCCACCCCCTCCAATGCCTGGAATGCAATTTGGTCTTTTCCCATGGGCTGAGACTTCAAATTCCTTTTTGCGTTGCACAAAATTTGTGGCACTTCACAGGCCACACAAAAGCTAAAACCTTTTCTGTGAAATAGTCTCTACTTTGTGGTATCAGAATTTCAGTCAGATCCACTTATGGCGACACTACCTACAAAGTGGTATTTACACGGAGGGAGTTGTGCAAAGTCATTTTAGGCTACAGCTAGTGCACTTTCAAAGAAGCACAGCGATGTGACCACCCTCCATCCCCAGAGCTAACCCACTAAATCCTCTGCTTCTCATCCCTCTCGTGCAGGAGCACTCAAGCAAAGCTGGCTTTTTTCTTTTTGTCCTCTTTCTCTCTGCAAGCCGCTGGGAGGAAGCTGTTGCTGTGGCCCCTAAAGCACCTTGACAGCTGTAACACTGGGCTGCATCTCTTGATGCAGCTATCTATCTCTGTAAGCAATCTCTACAGCTGCTCCATCAATTCTCTGCTTTTGGGGATTCAAGCACCAGCTCCTTGTAGTCACCGTGCTATTGTAGGACTCCTGCAGTTCTTGCTAGGGGAGCACACAGGAGCTAAACGTGTGTAACTTTAGCAATTCCCAGACTGCCACAACGCAGAAACTGCAGATTGCAGATAACAATGGAGAACCAAAGTGATTTCAAACCAGGGTTGGGAAGGTATTGCAGTTCTTAAGCGAGCCTTCACGGAACAAAGCTCTGTCTGCATGACTGCATCCAGAAACTTCTCTAAACATCCTCATAAAAAAGCCAAAACACTCCACTTCTGAGTTGTAATCTTAAAACACAGCTTGAGACAGCTCATCAGGAGAGCTGCTTTCATTGAAGGCTTCCCAAAGATCCTTCAGACAGCTGAGCAAAGACACCTCAGGCACTGACATTACCAAAACACATGCTACAACTGTGCTGCCCCAGAGCCCAGAAGGGTGCTCCTCCTGGTTGTCTGGAGCAATCAGCTGCCAAAAGGTGCTTGAGCTTAGGTTTGGAGGCTCTCATAGCTGCACATGTGGATCACAGAATGCTGACTTTAGTCATCTCACCCACATAGAATGATTTGTTTGTATCAGCTCCTGTTTATATCAGCCCTTCTGGGATTCCATATCCCAGCTTGCAGCTTTGACCTATAACAGGTTTAAAGAAGACATTTCTAAGTCAGGCCTTTGGGGAAAAAAGCAAAAGCAGCTGTCTGGATAACATTGCATAAACCTGTGTGTTCCTGCCTTGCTTCAAGAGAAGAACCCTCACTCCAGGAACATGTCTCTGAGTCCTTTTCTAAAGGCTAAACCCGTCCGTTCTCCCTGTAACAACTAAAGAGAACAGCCAAGCAATAGCACTGCACTTGAAGCATTGCGCTGGGGACACTTCATATGGTACAAGATCTGTGGGTACTTTGGGATTCAGGTGGCAAGAGGGCAGCAGACATACATTTGCTTGTTATGCATCAGTAGCAAGGCAAGAGACATCTATGTTCTCTTCAGTTACCAGGAGACAGTGCTATAGAACAGCAATAAACCCAAGGGACCACCTTATCACGTTAGTAGAGAAATTCAGCATTGTGATTCCACTATGGGAATTGTTTCAAGTTAAAACATTCCACAAAGTATTTTCACATTGCCCGTGCTGCAATTTGCCTATGTACTTTAGATCTCATGGAGTTCCTAGGGACATACACGTGTTCAAGCCTTCTGCTTAAAACACCTGAGGGCTGGTTAGCAGGGGTGATTTGACTGCATTACCTTTGTTGTCTGTTTAATAGGGACCTCTACTTGAGCAAAGATGGAATAGCAGAAAGCAGTATCGTCACGAGCTTCTGGTAGGATAAAAGCAAAAGCGTAAGGAATTGGCAAATTGCTTGTCTGCTTTGAACAGCGACTCTTCCATAGCTGTATGCGAGGGTGGGAATAATTTGAAGAGGAAGAAATAACAAAACATTCAGACCTCTCTTACTTACGCAAAAAGGGGAAGGAGACGCATTAGTTGCATCCTTTCTGATATAGGCCGCTGGTCTAACTTGGAGCCAGTCCTAAAGTTAACATTAGAACCAGGGACATTACAAGATGTAGCCCGGACAATAAAAAACCTGTCTATACATGTACAAGTTATTCTCAAAGAAAAACAGTGTGGATTTGCACAACCTGCCGCTCTTTTAATTCTTCAGAACTCTGAACCCATGACATATTCCTCAACATCCCAGTGGAGTCTGTCCTGAGAAAAAGAAGTACTCATATATAAATGGGATGATATTGTCTGTGAGTGAGTTTCTTCCTGCAGGTTGGGCAAGAGTTGGCATTCCTAAGGGAATCACGCAGACACTGACTGCAGAAGACATGGCCACATTTAGTTGACACAATCAGTCGTCCGCTTTGCACAATCTGGAAGAAAAGAAAGCACAAGAAGAATTTGGTGTGAAGAATTCTGCTTTGCTGCTCTAGTGGTAGCAGGCAAAGAGGACCTGGGTGCCTGCAGTCAGTACACGGCTGATTAATTAAAGGAACCCACAGACCTTTCAGTGCCACCTTGGGAAGTGTTTCTGGCACTACGCACACCACCAAGAAACGACTTTGACTTCCAAGCCACTTTGACCCTCCCAGCGAGCTCTGTACCTCAAGCCAGCTGTCTGCAGCATCCCACATCACCCAGCACAGATGCTCAGACCACCAGGTACCCCCGTCTCCCTCCGACAAAAAAGAAGCCGGACAAGATGCGGATCCTTACCTCCGAGTAGAAATCCATGCAAATTGGACAGCTAACGGTACCAGACGGCCTTGAGGGAGAGAGAACAAAAGCAGAAAGAACACGCGTCCATTAAGGTCACCATGCATTGAGGCACACTGCTACCTAAAATGCCTTGTCATCACGCGACTGCACAGATCGGCCATGGGGCATTTCATCTGAAGGTCCCTGCGCATCTTTCACTCTCTCCATTTGTTGCATGGAATAAGCAGTTAGGGTGCCTCCCCCCTAATGGAAACGGGGTCTTGCTTCTCATGATGGGGACGATGCAGCCAATTCCCCTGCTCTACTGTTGCATGTCACAGCAGTCTGTAGCACAGTGCAGCAAACGGATGGCAGCACCGGCCTTCAACAGTTCAGAAATAAGAGTTTTCTGACAAAAGCATCTAGCTGTCCTTTGGAAAGCATTCATTCCAAGAACTGCTTCCTTATCAAATCTGTCCTGGTAGGAAGCATATTTTCAGATATTTTGTCTGTGTCTTTTAGGTATTAAAAGCATTTCATGTATGTAAGATTACACGAATTAACGAACAACAGAACAAAACCTTGTGTTGGGTTTTGGTTTTTATTCTATTTTAAGTAATGTAATTACATTTGAGGTCTGAATTTTTCACAGATTAATAAAGCAGAACCCAAAAGCTTGGAAAAATATCTGCTTCTATGGTACATCCCTATTTGTGCTTTAGAAAACTAAGCTACCGATCACATACGCATCACTATTTTAATAATCTAGGACTTGAGAATTTATAAATGCACTGGTAAAACGTACTATGTTTTATGACAGTATAAGCCCTTGAGGTGGCACATCTAAGACCTGACATCAAAAATTTCCACACCCAACTTCTCTCCTTCGTTGCCCGTCAGGAAAAGCTCAAAGGACACCAGTTTATTAAGATCTTTATTCCCTCCCCTAACGGTTGAAAAAAGAAAATAAAAGCAATGTCTGTACCACTCTTATCATGGTCTTCATATTCCCTAGTCAAATAGTCACATGATTTCATTCAATTAGCCCAATACATGCAATCCTTCTCAACAGAATGCAGTGCTCCTATAGCAGTTTACTGTTGAATAATGTCCTTCTTCTCACGGCTGCTATTCTGAACAGCAGTATCTCCACCTTACATGCAAACGTATCAGAGCATCATGACATGCATGAGACAGAACAAAACCTGCCTATAACAGTATTATGTCCACAACGGCCTTGCAATTATACCTTGGGAAGAACGGCTACTGCCCAGAGAGAAAAAGGCAGTTAACTGGCAGAGTGTGTGAAAAAATGGTTAATAATAGTTTTTACTGAAGTTTGCCATGCAGCTGCCTGATGGTCTCTTGATAACAAGCCTGGTCAACACCAGTGAAAATATTTCTATATCTAACATCACTACTGGGGCTTTGCATGAAAAGTAACTGCAATACATTATGAGCCATGGCTTATGACCAATCCCCCTCCCCTTCTATATCCCCACACTCATCTTTCAGATTGTATGCAAAGGTGCTATCTCTCTCGGGCTGGCTTTTTATCCTTAAGTGCAAATGGTATCATTTGGTCACCATGCCATGTGCGATGAGAAAGAAAAGTTCCCTCACTGACAAAAGGAATTAACCTGAATAAAGCAAGACTTCCAAGATAAGCCAGGCAATAGGAATGTAGCTTAGTCCTGTACGCATAAGAAAAGCAAAATTCCATGTTTGTGTAGGTCATCAAGCATACATACTTTGAACTTGCAGTTTCATCTTCCAGTGGTCCCAATTCTTGAGACACTTTATGTGTCACATACACATCATTATCTCTTGTTTCATCTTCATCATCGCTACTTAATACACAGCTGTCTGACTGTCGCTGGCTTCTGAGTCTCAGATTTCTCCTTTGTCCTTGATTCTCTGAAATTTAATTTTATTAAGTTAGACACAGCATAAAATATATAGCCCTGGAGCTATCCATAAAATGCATGATTAAAACCAGTCTGTAATGGTTCATGTTTCAAATGGACCAGACTCAGCTGGCTTAAAAACAAACTAGTTTCCTAAATATTCAGGTGGAACACCTCCAAACACCATAATATTCTGCTGCATATCAACATAGAAAATTTGCTCTATTTGCAAACTGCTGAAACATGACCAGAACGACTCTTGGTGTCATAAGTTACATACAGTTACACTACTTGTGAACAGATCTTCCCTAGAAAGGGAAGCATCCTCTCTTCATTCTCACTAACAGAGAACGCTACAACACTATGTTCAGAAATTCAGAGAGGACTGAAGCTGTTTCCAAGTTGCACGGCACAGGAGCACATAGACAAGAAAAAGGCCTGGTGAAACACAAGCGTGCCTGGTTCAGAAAGTCTCAGAAGTTATGGAAGAGATGCCTGCATCTAAATATTTAAGTTATAGAGCTGCTGTGGCTCCTCACTGCTCTATCCAGGTATGATTCTAAACTGTTCCTCTCTTTGCCAAACCTGAAAACGGAATTATCCTGCCCAAGAGGTGGTTTTTTTTAATTCCCTGGTCTGGAACATCCAAAGGTTAATGAACTGTTGTTTACTTTTTAACAATCAGAAACCACATGTAATAATTATCTCTGCGACTCCACTTACATGTAAAACTAATTACGCACTAACTACTCAATCAAAATACATAAATTGCCATAAAATTACAGTCCCTTCCTGCACAAATATTCAGGTGCAAAGGATACTTCTTTATCCCAGTAACTATTGTAACACCTAAATTAGAAAAAAAACAACCAAAACCCCCAAAAACTACACTTCTTCATACTTATTATCAAATTTGAGGCATGTTACACCAGCTATTGAAATTAAGTATTAGGACCATCAGTAACTTCCTTCTTAACTGCCTTCTTCACACCAAAAGCTAAGAAAACCTTTCAACATTTTCTTATTCAAAGCAGATACACCAGTGAGGATTCAGATTATTATCAGCCCCGTCCTTAAAGAACTTCTGTACTTGGAAAACAAAAAAACCCATATTTTCAGCAGCCTTGATGGATTTTATTTCAGATACTCTCTACAAGCTCTGTCAGTGACTATTAAGCACTGACTGGATCCATTCACATGATGCTTTAGCACTGTCTTTTGCCTTTTGGAAAAGGCAGTTTCAATCCATGCGACTCAAGTGCATTGGAAAACACACACACACAAACATTAACTTTAGAACAATCCCATTATCAACTGTAAAATGTCAACTCACCTTCAACAATCTTGCATCAATAGGGATGGGAAGGAAGAGAAAAGAACACAATTAGATTTCGGTGTGCACTCCTACTGCGATAGGCAAACACCAGCTAAGCTAAGCTAAGCAATGACAACAAAACCTAAGAATGGTAGGATATCACTCCCTCATTTTGCTGAAGAATATTTAACGGTAGTAGTAGATTAGCTGCTGCTCTGAAAACATGAGGGCGCTTCTGCACACACTGCCATAAAGGGATAGAAATGGAGGCCCTTTATGAAGCACCAGAACCCTCCTCCCTGCTCCCCAGTTTCAGTATTATCTAATTGGATTTAGACTGGAGAAGACTCTTTCCCTCTTCCGCCCTCCCCAACCCTCAACAGGCCAATCCAGGCGTGATAGCCACAAATACTTCATAGTAGATTAACCGCTGCTGAAGAAAAAACCCAAACCCATTGTCCATTTTGATGAGGATTATGTTGTAAAGTTTGAGGCCTTTCCTTTGCAAAGGCCCAGGAACAATGCCAGCAGCAGATACCCCTCCATGTGATTCCTGCTGCTTGCTTCTGGTTTGCAAAGCAGTACTGGCATCCCAAAACTGAAGTTGTAAACTGCACTGTGGACTGGATCAAATGTGTTCTAGCTTTCAACACAGAAATAAGAAAAGGAAGTGGATTTTTTTAAGGCTTCTTGGAGTAATAAACTGGTTTGCAGCACAATAACCTACAGCTCCAGTTGGCATATGCATGACGAGAGAAACTTAAACTAACGCTGCAGTTAAACACTTCATATTTGTAAAGTCACAGACTTATCTCCTCCACTTCTTAATTAAATCATTGGCCCATATCTTTGATACACCTATCAGAGCGTGAACTTTAAGTTGCATTTCCTTATGTTCAATGACCCATCACCAGCATGTTCTGCCCAGCTTCTGAAGCCAAAAGCTATTTTGGAGTACCCTCTCAGTATTTGCAAGTGCACCTCCAGAGCAGCTTCTGTGTTAACCTATATTACATGGTTTTCATGCACTGACAAGTCAACTTTGACCTTAAAATTTGTCCTTAAGTTACGATCCTGTCAGGAAGTACAATACAAACCCAGCCTGCCTACAAGACTTAGATAAGCATCATTCACTACTTACCACAACAGAATCATTGTGAGTGAGATCAACGACTACAGGATCAGAAGATTCACATGTGAGGTCTACTACTTCTTCACCAGCTTAAAAACAGAACGTCAGAAGCAAGATCAGAGATGACAGAGGAATAAGATTACCTGCTGCTTCAAAACAGTCTGAGGAATGATTCAACCTTGCCCTATCCCTCCTCTCTTTCTAAACGTGACCAAGATTTCACTCAAGCTTTGCCCTCATGAGCCCTCGTAGAGTGTTACCACCAGTCTTCTGCAAGTTGCAGTGCAAGAGGAACGGTAGCTGAACAACTCATACAATTCTATTGTGCAGTAACAGCTTGCAGGAGGTAGTTTAACATCTCACACAGGAGAATGTTTATCCCTCAGTAGAAAACATGAATCATATAGGATATAATAACTACAATACCATACAGCCTGAGACTGCCCCCACCCAGGTGTAGGACCTTGCACTTGGCGTGGTTAAACTTCATCAGGTTGGCATCAGCCCACCTCACAAGCGTGTCAAGGTCCCTCTCAGTGGCATTCCTTCCCTCCAACGTATCAACCAAAACACACAGCTTGGTGTCATAGGCAAACCAGCTGAGGGTGCACTCAATCCCACTGTCCAGGTCACCGACAAAGACGTTGAACAAGACTGGTCCCAACACCGATCCCTGAGGGACACCACTCGTTACTGGTCTCCAGCTGGACATGGAGCCATTGAGCACAACTCTTTGCGTGCAGCCATCCAGCCAGTTCTTTATCCACCGAGTGGTCCACCTATCAAATTGATGTCTCTCCAACTTAGAGAGAAGGATGTCATGTGAGACAGTGTCAAATGCTTTGCACAAGTCCAGGTAGATGACATCAACTGCTCTACCCCTGTCCATCAGTTCCGTAGCCCCATCATAGAAGGCCACCAGATTGGTCAGGCAGGATTTCCCCTTAGTGAAGCCATGCTGGCTGTCACCAAGCACCTTGTTGTTTTTCATGTGACTTAGGTCGGAGCAATCTCAGGCACAGCTACAGGTGGGGCAGAGAAGAGATTCAGAGCAGCCCTGCAAAGAAGGACTTAGGGGTGTTGGTCAATGAGAAAACGAACATGAGCCAGCTGTGTGCACTCGCAGCCCAGAAAGCCAACCGTATCCTGGGCTGCATCAAAAGGAGCATGACCAGCAGGTCGAGGGAGGTGATCCTGCCCCTCTGCTCTGCTCTTGGGAGACCTCACTTGGAGTATTGTGTGCAGTTCTGGTGTCCTCACCATAAAAAGGACATGGAACTGTTGGAACAAGTCCAGAGGAGGGCCACGAGGATGATCAGGGGACTTGAACACCTCCCGTGTGAAGATAGGCTGAGAAAGTTGGGGCTGTTCAGCCTGGAGAAGAGAAGGCTGTGTGGAGACCTCATAGCAGCCTTCCAGTATCTGAAGGGGGCCTATAGGGATGCTGGGGAGGGATTCTTCATTAGGGACTGTAGAGAGAGGACACGGGGTATTGGGTTCAAACTTCAACAGGGGAAGTTTAGATTGGATATGAGGAAGAAATTCTTTAGTGTAAGGGTGGTGAGGCACTGGAATGGGTTGCCCAGGGAAGGTGTGAATGCTCCATTGGTGGCGGTGTTCAAGGCCGGGTTGGACAGAGCCTTGGGTGGCATGGTTTAGTGGGAGGTGTCCCAGACCATGGCAGGGGGGTTGGAACTGGATGACCCTAAGGTCCTTTCCAACCTTAACTATTCTATGATTCTATGCTGTACAAGCTTCTCTCCCATGTCTCTTCCAAACTTTCATAGTCAAATGCACAGCAAAGCTCCATGTAATAACCAGGAGACCAATAGTTAGTTTGTATCTTTCCTAGGATTTTGGAACAAAACGTAAAATTCCATTTACGAAATCAAAGAGGTTTTTTAGTTCCTGATACTTTTTCTAGGCTTCTTGACCAGAAGCTGCCACTCCCTTGAGGGACAAGGTGCAAGTAATGACAATGGATTTTGATAGGTACGCAGCACCAGATTACTCATCTAATGTAGGGCAATGTGGATCACACAGAATAAAGCAGGAATTCCATAGGATCTAATCATAATCTTAGGTCACACAGACAAAACATCTCGTGAGGGTTCGTAAAAGAGCAAGTCTAGTTCCCAGTTGTGCCAGGTTTCTGCTCCCACTCAAAGTGTTTCTGACCTACTGCTAGCTTCTAGAGAGATTGAAATACTGAAGCATCACAGAAAGTTCAGTTACATGAGGTTTTCATAGGCTTGTGTTCCTGTGCTTTTACTACAAACTCATTCAAAGCATTTCTGCAGGTTACTAGAAACAACTCCCTTCAAGAACCAGATTTGCATAAAGTACTAAAATACTTACTGAGCTCATGGCCTTTCTCAGTCAAAAACCCAGAGAAAGGAAGAGGTTCAAGGACAAAAAAAGAATCGCAAGGAAGCAACAACTACCAATTCCTTTTATTCCTTCAAGCAGCACTCTGTTCAGAAGCGCAGATCTCTCACTGCCCGAGAACAATGTTCTTCCAAACCTATAAGAAAAGAAGAGAGAAAATTACCTATCTGTAATGCTTGTCCTCCTCAACACAGCCTCTCTCCAAGGTTCCCATTCCTGACTCACCGCTATCTGTCCAAAGTCAGTGGGAATGCCTCAGATTTGGTAAGTGGGCCTCAGACACCTGCAGCTGAGCCAGAACTCTCTGGCATTTTTACCCATTTCCTAAACTAAACAGTCGAATAAGCTAGTTTATTAGCAAACTAGAAAAATACTGAGGAATCCCAATTCCCTTTGAAAGCAATCGATTAAGGCAATGTTTGAGAGTGGGCAGGAATCACTGGGAACTGCATCATATGTACCCATCTTCAGAAAACATAAATTTCAGATCAGCAGTTCTGTTCTACCGCCCATTGTCATACTCCTACAGGTGACAGCTGAACACTTGGAGAGGTGCGGAAAGCAAGTGTGTTGTGGAATGGTTGATAGAAAGTGGACACAATAAGATCATAGGCCAGCGGATGGCAGAAGCCCAACAGTAGTGAACCAAAGGCTTTGAGGCCTTGGCTGAAGGTTACTAGAAAACGCGCACGTGAGAGAGTTTGAGGGAGTTGGCAGAAGAGCCTGAGAAGTCGGGATATGTAGGGAGGAACTGATAACTGTAACCTTGAAGCATAGCTGCAAGCCGGAAACCCCCTGGAACACAACCAAAAGGAGAACCGCAAGGGGAGTGGGGTGCGAATGTAACTTTTGAGCTGTAACCAATTACATATTGACTAGTAAGCATAAGTAGCCAATTATATATTAGCAAGTGTGCGTGCATAGAGTATATAACTGGAACCCTCAGATGAAATAAACTGAGTCTGATGAGCGATCATATTGATTGTCTTCATTCTCCCACCAGGGCTGAAGGCAAGAGGGGCCTGCGGCGGGCAATAAGGGCCTGCGGTCCTCACATACCGCACAGGCAGAGGAGCCTGTGGTTCCCACTCCCCACACAAGTGGAGCAAAGACATTTCAGTTTAGAAATACTCATTGATCTGCAAGAGAACACAAGATTACACTACGCAGCTACACTGTGCTTAACAGTAGGTGTGTGTGCCCCTCCCCACCACACAGTCAACTCCTAGGCAGGAAGAGGCAAAGAGTATAAAAGCAGTTAGGAGTAGCTGATGTAGTACCAAAATTCACATCTTTGCTCATGGTACAATGAGCATGGGAACTACACACAATGAGGAGGTGCAGAGCAGACACAGTGCAGGGACCAAGTAAAAACCCGATTATGTTAAACAAGCACTGCAGAACTGTCTTCACAATACTGACCATCATCTACGCTGAAAAGACCAGCACATACACTATTAAACTATTCTTAGATTAAGAAACACTGAGACTATACAGTGGGATAGAACGGAACTGGCACTCAGTCATTATCTTGAGTTAAAGGAAGCCTCACAGATCCCACCACCCCCCCCCCCCCAAACCTTCTCTCTGTACTTCTTAAATCACTCACTTAAAAGACCCATTAGCACTGAACTGTGACATTATTAAAAGAAAACATGCCCAGGAAAAATCCTTACGCTAAATTTGGTACCTTTACTAAGCCCAAAGATACACTTAGGCACAGTTTCAAGCAATACAATATGCCCCTTGAGTTCTTTTCCCTCCCATTTTTTCATTTCAAAACTATCACTGGATTGCAAAAGCTGTAAGCAGGTGAGCCTGCTTTTTTGCCTTGGACCATTTGCTATACGCTAGATGTAAGACCCAGTGAGCCCACAGCCAGATTCTGCTCACAGTGCATGAAATTTGGAGAACTGTTATACTTAACTGTACCTCCCAATATGAGCCTATTTGGTTTTGGTAGTTTTAAGAGTTTTAGTTTTTTTTAATCTAAACTTCTACGTATAGCTTTTCTACAGAGTTTTTCTTGCAGATGTAAGTAACAGCCTTCTGTTCTCACCTGCGATGCTGAAGACCAAGGCCCCAAATTTGCTATCAGAGAAAGCTGTGAAATGACTTTCAGACTCTGCTTCCTCAATTCAGGACTCACCTACACAACCATTTTCTTAACATTCGGTGTCCAGGTAATGCAAGTCCTCTGAAGGTCTAGATTTCATTTCACCACTCTTGGGAAGATCCTATTTTACTCACTTCACTGAATTTTTGAAATAGGGAACGAGAACTGTTAAGCCAAGACCATCCCTAATTTTCTACTCATACAAATCAAACCAGAGGCACTGTTCCGTAAGTACACTTTCTAGGTGCTCTAGAAGTTCCTCACTCCATACAATAGTTATTCATACGTTTGGAACATTTTGCAGACAAGGCAAAGAAGAAGATGAAGCAAGGAGGACACACAGCAAGGGAGAGAATCTTCCCTAAACCTAGCACATTGGCTCTTTCAAACTTGTTGTTCAAAACCAAGCTAACATCATCTTCTAACAGCGACAAAACTGAAATTGAAAACAAGTTCTGCAAAGCAGTTTTCCACACAGCAGGAGAATGAACAAGGCTGAGAAACATCTGAGGTATATTAGGAAGTTGTGCCATTAGAGTCTAAGTTTATTTCATCAAGAAATCCAGGAGACATTTTCCTCAATTCTCTTCAAATGCGGATCTGGGAAAAATAATATACTTGGACACTAAAAAGCTGGGAAATGTTGGTTGGTATACACATCTGAGGAGGATAAAGAAATAAACCTTATATCAGTTGATACACATGTTATTAAATAGAACCTTTTAGGGCAATCTGAAACACTGATGTATCTGCACTGTTGAATACCCACGTCTGATGCATTCACAGACAGCACAGGTTTGGATGCAAAGCACCCAGGTTTCACGAGACCTGGTGCTTTTCAGATTTAACACTGCATACAACCCAGTGCAATGGGATGCTAACAAAATATCTTTAGAAAGGGTTAAAAATATGGGGTGAGAAAACACTTGGGACGACTCCAAACATTAAATGTTGCAGAGCTTCTCTTTGTCCACAAGTTGCTTAAGTGCCAAACAAGAGCCATCCCAGAAGAAAAAACCTAACAGCTTATTTATCTATGGCATGTCTCAGAGGATCTACTATCAGACCTCAAAGGCAACACAGAACAGAGACATTTCTTGAACTAAGGGACAGAGGGCACCACTGCTATTTAGATGGCTTCATTTTCAGAATCTTATAACATTGGCAGTAGGCATTCTTTATACTCAACACTGAGATTACAGGCAAGATACAAATATGTCAGCTGCTAACGGCTCAGATCTTATCCTCTTCAGGAGCTTCTAAAAAAGAAGAAAGTTGAGAATGCACAATAATAGGGAAGTTCACCACTGCAAAACCACCTTAAATCACAGGCAAGTTGATGAGTATCAACACGACTCAACTGAGGAGAGTCACGTTTACAGAGAAAATCAGACTGCTGGAATTCGGGAAGAGTCTCATGAACCAGCAACATCTCTATCTTGTAAGAACAAAACTTTCCTGTGGGGTTATGCATCTCCATATGCTACTGGCTTAACAAGAACTTCACCACCCAAAGTGCTAGAACAGACAGTAATAATAAAGCAAAGCTGAATTTCTTCAGCACAACACAGATCAAGTTAGTAGCGTTAAGAATGAAGGTAAACAGATGAGTTTAGAGTTTTGCACATTTAGAGACACACTCATCAAGAAAAATTCCTTCAAAATTCTCAAAACCTCAGGACCACTCTATCTAATAATAGGATTTGATAGACAGGACTGGATAGCCCAGATTAAATCAAGTGTATATGCTCCTCCTCCAGCAGTCACAAGACTCTCAGGACTGGACAAGGTGTATAGATTTACTGCATCAACCTCCCCCTCCTCAACCCATAAGCATCAAGTAACTCCAGCTGAAGCTCCCAGTTCATCTATTCCACTGTTGCAAGATGCATTCAGACATCAATTCAAAATTCCAGAATGAAAAGTAAAAGTTTTAAAAGACTTCCTTCTTAATGTGAAAACTTAGCAGATCAAGTCAGCAAGCCAGAAAATACTCTAAACTTTCATGGACCTTCTGCTGCATCACTGCAGGATGATAGAGTACCAGGAAAAACATTTCCTCCTTCCTCTCATATGCAAAGCTCTGCACAGGCAGTTACTGTCCCTGACATTTAGCTCTCCCAAGGGCTTAAGTAGTGCAGTCTTCACAACAACATTCCAAGATTAATACTACCTAACTCACAAGCATTTTAAAGACTGTATTCACCAATCTTCCTCCATATAGGTAGATATTTGAGAAAAACAAAGTCATTTCCACGAAGAATGTTTACACTAGGAGTAAAAGAATGATATCCATATTTACCAATTTAAGTCTCCTGTTAATTTTTTTCCTCTGTATTTCACGGAGTTCAGGCTGACCTAATTTAACGTGTTTGAATTATAATACAAAATAATGGATTCACTAGACAACATTACCGGAGAACTTTCTTTACACCACTCTGAAAGCAAAGTCTTGGTCTGCCACATGCTCAGCATGAATTAAGAAAAACTAGCTTAAGCAAGAAGCAGACATTTTTACCACAGAATGATTTGGATTGGAAGGGAGCTCAACGTATCATCCAGTATCACTCCCCTGCCACGGGCAGGAACACCTTCCACTAGACCACGTTGTTCTAGGTCCCACCCAACCTGGCCTTCAACACTGCCACGGATGGGGCAGCCGCAGCTTCTCTGGGCAAGCTGTGCCAGCACCTCACCATTCTCAGAGTGAAGAATTTTTTCCTAATAGTTAATCAAAATATACCTCTGTCAGTTTAAAGCCATTCTCCGTTGTCTTACCACTCATGTCCTTGTCAAAAGTCCCACTCTGGCTGTCGTGGATTAAGCCTCTCTAACTCACGCAGTCTCTCACTCACTTCCCCCTCTTTCTTCCCCCCGCTCCCGGAAGGATGGGAAGGAGAATCAAAAAGAATGCAACTCCCACAGGTTGAGATAAGAACACTTTAGTAACTAAAGTATAACACAAGACCACTACTGCTACCACCAATAATAATAATCACAAGGCAAATACAAGGAAAGAATACAATTCTCACCACCTAATACCAAGCCCGACCACGCAGTGCACCCCCACCCTTCCGGGTCTCTGCTCTCCATTTTTACATCCTGGGCATGACGTGCTGTGGTATGGAATAACCTCTTTGGTCAGTTTGGGTCAGGTGTCCTGTCTCTGCTTCCTGCCGGCTTCCCCTCCTCCCTGGCAGAGCATGAGACAAAGAAAGTCCTTGGCCAGACCAAAACATCACTAAGCAGTAACCGAAACACTGGTGTTATCAGCGCTGTTCCCAGGCCCAAAATCAAAAACACAGCATGGCACGAGCTACCAAGAAGGAGAAAAATGACTGCTGCCGCTGAACCCATGACGCTGGCTTTCCTGTAGGCCTCTTTAAGCACTGGAAGCTGCTTCAAGGTCTCTTCCGAGCCTTCTCATCTCGAGGATATGAGCGCGTATCGCTGGCTCATGTTGACAGAACTTATCTCGACTTGGGAAAAGATGCAATAGCAGAAAGCAATATAGACACGAGCTTCTGGTGGGATAAAAGGAAAAGCGTAAGGAATCGGCAAATTGCTCATTTGTATTTTGAACGGTAACTCTTCCATAGCTGTATGCGAGGGGGGAATGATTTTAAGAGAAAGAAATTAGAAAAAAATCAGACCCCTTGTATTTAAGCATGAAAAAAGTGGAAAGAAATGCTCTTTCCTTCCTGATATAGGCTGCAGGTCTGGTTTCGAGACGGTCCTACCTTTAGCATTCTAACCAGGGACACTACAAGAAACCACGTGGACCATATAAAAGCTCTCCAGACACATCCCACTCATTTGCAAAAAACAACCACTTTTATTTGGAATAATAGAACATAAATAAAGAACCATAAACAAAAAAAACTGAACAAGCTGCTGCCCTTTAAAACTTCAGAGCACTGAAAAAACATGACATGTTCCTCAAAATTTCAGTGGAGTCTGTCCTAAGCAATAGAAGTGCTCATATATAGAGAGGATGATATTGTCCATCAGTGTCTGCCCTGCAGGTTGGGCAAAATCTGGAATTCATAAGGCAGTAATAGAGACACCGGTTGCAGAAAACGTGGCCGCATGTGGTTGACACAATCTGTCGTCCGCTTTGCACGATCTGGAGGAAAAGAAAGCACCAGAGGAATTTGGTGTGAAGAATTCTGCTTTGCTGCTCTAGTGGTAGCAGGCAAAGAGGACCTGGGTGCCTGCAATCAGTACACGGCTGATTAATTAAAGGAACCCACAGACCTTTCAGTGCCACCTTGGGAAGTGTTTCTGGCACTACGCACACCACCAAGAAACGACTTTGACTTCCAAGCCACTTTGACCCTCCCAGCGAGCTCTGTACCTCAAGCCAGCTGTCTGCAGCATCCCACATCACCCAGCACAGATGCTCAGACCACCAGGTACCCCCGTCTCCCTCCAACAAAAAAGAAGCCGGACAAGATGCGGATCCTTACCTCCGAGTAGAAATCCATGCAAATCGGACACCTTATGGTTCCAGGCGGCCTTGTGGCAGAGAAAACAAAAGCAGAAAGAACACGCGTCCATTAAGGTCACCATGCAGAGGGTCACTCCTACCTAAAATGCCTTGTCATCACGCGACTGCACAGACCGGCCATGGGGCATTTCATCTGAAGGTCCCTGCGCATCTTTCACTCTCTCCATTTGTTGCATGGAATAAGCAGTTAGGGTGCCTCCTCCCTAATGGAAACGGGGTCTTGCTTCTCATGATGGGGACGATGCAGTCAATCCCCCTGCTCTACTGTTGCATGTCACAGCAGTCTGTAGCACAGTGCAGCACACGGATGGCAGCACCGGCCTTCAACAGCTCAGAAATAAGAGTTTTCTGACAAAAGCATCTAGCTGTCCTTTGGAAAGCATTCATTCCAAGAACTGCTTCCTTATCAAATCTGTCCTGAGAGGAAGCATATTTTCGGATCTTTTGGGTGTGCCTTTCAGGTTTTAGAAGCATTTCAACTTACATCAAGCCATACTGTAAAACATATTGGATCATGAGTTCATGAGCAACAGGAGAAAAGTTTGTGCTGGCCTTTGGCTATGATTTTAAATAAGTTCTATTCAATCAATGCAAACTGATTTTATGACTGAAAGTCCCACGGTAACCAGACATGACCCAAAAGCTTGCAACAAATCAGAATTTAGAAGGACGCTTTAGCTGCTACATACACATCATTAGATGTCGGCTCATCTGGATCATCTCTGCTTGGACGAGCGATATCCGACTGCTGCTGGCCTCCTGCTCCGGAATTTCCCCTTTCTTGTTGGTTCCCTGTAATTTGATGATGGCAAGTTAGATACAGCATAGAATCTAGAGCCCTGCAACTGTCCTGAAATGCACAATTATGAATAGTCTTTCATGTTTACTGCAGTGCAGGAACTCCACTGCAGCACGGGCTAAAACCCCCTTTCAACATTTTCTCTTCAAAGCAGGGGAATTCCAGGGCTAAAAGGCATGATTAAAAGTATGAGGGCCTTTGGCCTTACAGACTTCCTGTATTTGGAAAACAAGAAAACATATTTTGAGCAGCTTTCAGGGATTTCATTTCAGATACTTTCCGCAAGCTCTCATAGTGACTGTAAAGTACAGAAGAGATCCATTCTCTAAGAAACTGTCCACATACTTTACCACTGTCCTATGCCTTTTGAAAAAGCAGTTTCAATCAGTGCTGCTCATGATCGTTGGGAGAAAAGAACCCCACAAAAAACACAACAAATAAATGAAGTTTAGGAAAAATCTTTGTAATTGTAAAACATCAGCTCACCTTCAGCAGGTGTCTTGCAGCGATACATATGGGAAGGGAGAGAGAAGAAAATACAGTTAGTCTCTGTTGTTACACTATTTGATCATTGAGCACAAGAGGAGACTCATTTAACTACAAGGTTTAAGTAAGAATGCCATTCACTACTTACCACAACAGAAATATTGTAAATGAGAAGAAAGACTTCAGGATCAGAAGATTCACCTGATTCAGGAGTGTAAAAAGAGAATGTGAGAATTAAGGTCAGAGGTCGCAGGTGAATAAAATTACCTGCCACTATAGAACTGCCTTCTGCAAGTTGCAATGCCAGAGGAACAAAATTTCCCTAAGCTAGATAGAGCATGAAATATGCAGCTGGGGAACATTCCTTGAAATGCAGGATTCCATAATCTGTAACTTCTTTTGTTCGTAGACCCACAGAAACAGAGAGCGGTTTGGGTTAAAAGGGACCTTAAAGGTCACCTATTTGCAAGCCCCCGGAAACCGGTGGCGGATAATTTCTTGACCCAACACAAGCTACAACCCCTTTCTTCCATTTCTTACTCAAAGCAAGAATTTTTAGTGGTAAAACTGATAATTAAATTCAGATCAAAGTTATGTTCGCTGAACTTGCATCTTTGGAAAAGAAGAAAACACAACTTCAGGCAGTTTTGATTTCAGATACTCTGCAGGCTCGGAGAGTGACTTTTAAGGTGAGATTGGATCCATTTGTATGTTGCTTTAGCACTGTCCTTTGCCTTTTGGCAAAGACAGTTTCAATCCATGCTGCCCAAGTCTCAAGTGCATTGGAAAACACAGCCCCCAGACATAAGTTTGGGACAATGCCAATATCAATTGCAAAACATCAACTCACCTGCTTCATCACTCTTGCATCAAAACATATGGGGAGAGAGAGAAAAGAAAATACAATTAGACATTGGTGTGCACCCACAGTGTCACGTACAAACATCACATCAGCCAAGCAATGTCAACAAGAAAGCAAAGAATGGGAGCAGATCCCTCTCCCAATTTGCAGAAGAACATGAAAAGTAGTAGTAGATTAGCTGCTGCTCTGTAAACATCTGGTTGCTTCTGCTTTTGCCCACGCTACTGCAAAGAGATGGAAATGGGGGCATCTTTTGACCCACAAGAACAGCACCCTCCTGCCTCCCCAGCCTCAGAACCAACCAATTGGATTTAGGCTGGAAGAGATTCTTTCCCCATCTCGCCCTCAAACACGCCAATGCAGGTGTGATATCCAGAAACACTCCCTATCTGACTAACAGCAGCTGAAGAAGAAAAGAACCAGAACCCCAAGCCTACTACGGTGCCTGCTGGAAGTAAACTAGAGGAAATGCAGATATTTGTGTCAAGTTTGCGGCCTTTCCTTAACAAAGGCTCAAAAAGAAGCCCTGGAGGTGCTACCTCAACATCTGATTTCTGCTGCTTGCTTCTGCTTTGCAAGCTAGCAGTGGCAACATAAAGCTGACGTTAAAAACTACAGTATTGAATAGATCAAATACTGCTCTTGTTTCAAAAAGAGCATTAAGAAACAAAAATGGGATATTTTAAGGGCTTCTAGGAGGAGTCATCTGACCCTGTATGGAACGCGTAATGAAAAAGGGGGTCTACATCCTTAGGAATGTCCCACTTGAAATGTATTTATTATCATGTCTACTCTATCTAAAGGCAAATGATCACCTCTGGACTGCTAAAAGTGGTGAACTGACAACTCAACTTTGAAAGTAAAATCTGTCCTTAACAACGCATTCCCTCAGGAAGCACAACAGAAAACCCATTTGACTAGAGGCTTTAGGTAAGTGTGCCATTCGCTCCTTACCTCATCAGAATCGTCCTGAGTGAGATCAATGACTTCAGGACCAGACGGTCCATTTGAGAGACCTCTTACTTCTGCAGGAGCATAAATACAGAACGTGAGAATCTAGATCAGAGATTGCAGAGGAATAAAATATCCTGTCAATAAATAACTGTCTTCTGCGTGTTGCAATGCTAGAAAGACAGAGTTTTTGTAGGATAGATATTGTAGAGATATCTAGGGAGAGATATCAAGGTAGAGATATCTAGGTAGACATATCTAAGATATAGGCCTGGACCAATCCTTAGAATGTGGGATTAGTAAGAGTCTGTAAGTTTTTCTTTATTTCCCTCACTGAAAGACATGTTAAAAAAAACCAAACAAACATCTCCTGGAGTATTTTATATTCAGAGCAGATATTCCAGGGGTAAAAGGAATGATCCAATTATCAACAACTTCAGTGTCACAGAACTTCTGTATTTGCAAAGAGTAAGAAACAAATCTTGAGCAGCTTTGATTTCAGATAGTCTCTACAAGCTCTGGGAGTGATTCTCAAGCACAGATTCCACCCAGTTGCCAGATCACTAAACACTGTCCCTGACTTTTGGAAAAGGCAGTTTCAATCCATGCTGCTGCTCAAGCTCATTTGAAAACATACCCCAAAAGACCAAATTTAGGACAATTCCAGTATCATTTGTGAAATATCAACTCACCTTCAGCATCCGACTTGTATCGATCCATATGGGAAGGGAGAGAAAAGAAAATACAATTAGATTTTGATGTGTATCCATGGGGTCACATACAAACATCACATCAGCTATGTCATGTCAACAAAAAGGCTAAATATGGTAGGAGATCACTCTCTCATTTTGCAGAAGAACATGAAAAGTAGTAGCAGCTTAGCTGTTGCTCTGAGAACATGTGGATACTTCTGCTTTTGGCCATAGTGCCGCAAAGGGATGGAAATGGGGGCAGCTTATGATCCACGAGAATAGCATCCCCCCGCCTCCCCAGCTTCGATCTTCCCTAATTGGATTTAGGCTGGTGGGATTTTTTTTCCCCGTTTCTCCCTCAAAGAGGCCAATTCAGGTGTGATATCCAGAAACACTCCCTATCTGACTAACAGCAGCTGAAGAAGAAAAGAACCAGAACCCCAAGCCTACTACAGTGCCTGCTGGAAGTAAACTAGAGGAAATGCAGATATTGAATAGATCAAATACTGCTCTTGTTTCTAAAAGAGCATTAAGAAACAAAAATGGGATATTTTAAGGGCTTCTAGGAGGAGTCATCTGACCCTGTATGGACCCCGTAATGAAAAAGGGGGTCTACATCCTTAGGAATGCCCCACTTGAAATGTATTTGTTATCATGTCTACTCTATCTAAAGGCAAATGATCACCTCTGGACTGCTAAAAGTGGTGAACTGACAACTCAACTTTGAAAGTAAAATCTCTCCTTAACACCACATTCCCTCAGGAAGTACATCAGAAAACCAATTTGACTAGAGGCTTTAGGTAAGTGTGCCATTCGCTCCTTACCTCATCAGAATCGTCCTGAGTGAGATCAATGACTTCAGGACCAGACGGTCCATTTGAGAGACCTCTTACTTCTGCAGGAGCATAAATACAGAACGTGAGAATCAAGATCAGAGATTGCAGAGGAATAAAATATCCTGTCAATATATAATTGTCTTCTGCATGTTGCAATGTCCGAAAGACAGAGATTTTGTAGGTTAGATATTGTATAAAAGATATAGGCCTGGACGTATCCTTGGAATGTGGGATTAGTAAGAGTCTGTAAGTTTTTCTTTATTTCCCTCACTGAAAGACATGCTAAAAGAAATAATCTTCTAGACTATTTCCTATTCAGAGCAGATATTCCAGGGGTAAAAGTGATGATCAAATTATCAACAACTTCAGTGTCACAGAACTTCTGTATTTGCAAAGAGAAAGAAAGAAATCTTGAGCAGCTTTGATTTCAGATAGTCTCTACAAGCTCTGGGAGTGACTCTCAAGCACAGATTGCACCCAGTTGCCAGATCACTAAACACTGTCCCTTGCCTTTTAGAAAAGGCAGTTTCAATCCATACGGCTACTCAAGTTCATTAGAATAAATACCCAAAAAGATGAAGTTTAATACAATGCCATTACCAGTTGTAAAACATCAACTCACCTTCAGCATCCGACTTGTATCGATCCATATGGGAAGGGAGAGAAAAGAAAATACAATTAGATTTTGGTGTGTAACCATGGGGTCACATACAAACAACACATCAGCCACGTCATGTCAACAAAAAGGCTAAATATGGTAGAAGATCACTCTCTCATTTTGCAGAAGAACATGAAAAGTAGTAGCAGCTTAGCTGTTGCTCTGAAAACATGTGGATACTTCTGCATTTGCTCACACTTCTGCAAAGGGATGGAAATGGGGGCAGCTGATGACCTACAAGAACAGCATCATCCCACCTCCCCAGCTTCAGAATCAACTAATTGGATTTGGGCTGGAAGAGATTCTTTCCCCATCTTGCCCTCAAAGAGGCCAATTCAGGTGTGATATCTACAAACACTCCCTATCAGTCTAACAGCTGCTGAAGAAGAAAATAAGCACAACCCCAAGCCCTCTATAGTGCCTGCTGGAAGTAATCTAGGGAAAATGCAGATTATTGTGTCACGCTTGAGGCCAATTCTTTGCATAGGCTCAAAAAGAAGCCCTGGAGGTGCTACCTCCCCATGTCATTCCTGCTCTTTGCTTTTGCTTTGCAAGCTAGCAGTGGCATCATAAAGCTGATGTGATAAACTACTGTATCGAATGGATCAAATACTATACTAGCTTCAAAAAGAGCATTTCCTCAGGAAGCACAACAGAAAACTAATTTGACTACAAGGTTTACTAAGTGTGCCATTCACTCCTGACCTCATCAGAATCATCTTGAGTGAGATCAATGACTTCAGGACCAGACGGTCCATTTGAGAGAGCTCTTCTTTCTTCAGGAGCTTGAAAACAGAACGTGAGAATCAAGATCAGAGATTGCAGAGGAATAATAAAATATATAGCTCTGGAACATTCCTTATAATGCAGGGTTCTATAGAGTCTATATTTTCCTCACTGCACTGCATGCTAAAAGCAATCTTCTGGAATATTTCATATTCAGATATTGCAGTGGTAAACAGGATGATTAAATTAATCTCAACTTTATCTTTGCAGAACTTGTGTATGAGGAAAATAAATATAGACTTTGTGTAGCTTTGCTTTCAGAGAGTCTCCACAAGCTCTGAGAGCGACTATCAAGCACAGATTGGATCCAGTCCCCACATCGCTAAGCACTGTCCTTTGCCTTTTGGAAAAGGCAGTTTTAATCCATGCTGCTCAAGTTCATTGGAAAACACACGCCCAAGAGATTAAGTTTAGGACAATCTCATTATCAACTGTAAAACGTCAACTCACCTTCTTCTTCATTGGTCTTGCACCAAAGCACATGGGAAAGGAGAGAAAAGAAAATACAATTAGACTTTTGTGTGCACACCTCTGTTGCATACAAACAACATATCAGCTAAGCAATGTCAACAAGAAGGGTTAAAAATGGTACAATATCCCTCTCACAATTTCCTTACTCCTGCTAGAATTAATAGGAAATTAGCTGCTTCTCTGTAAACAAGTGATTGCTTCTGATTTTGCTCATGATGCTGCAGAGGCAGAAATGGAGGTAGCTTATGAACCACCAGAACATGCTCTTCCCTCCTCCCCATTTTCAGTCCTCCCTCTTTTCATCCAGAATCAACCCTGCAGTTCACATCTGCATTCACGACCTCCATTCACTTTAATCCGACAGATCTTCAAAGGCAGGTCCTATCCATATTACATAGAATTCTTCAATGCCCAGCATTCAGACTTCCAGATCCATAAAGCCAAGTAGCTATCAGTAGAGTTCATTCATGACGGTACCATGACTTTCTTTGAGCCTTGGACTAACACTCAGTGAAGGAGGGGTCTACTCCAGAGAGAATGTCGTACACCAACTATATTTTGCATCAGGTCTACTCTACGAAAAGGCACCTGAACACCTCCAGAGTGGGGAAACAGGAGCAATGACAACACAACTCCGAACTTCAAATCCTTCCTCAAGGATGGATTCTATCAGGAAGCAAGAGAGAATACCCATTTGACTACAAGGCTTAGGGAAGCGTGCCATTCACTACTTACCTCATCAGAATCACCCAGAGTGACATCAATGACTGCAGGAGGGGATGATGGGCCTGGAAGATCTAATACCTCTTCAGGAGCTTCAAATCAGAATGTGAGAATCAAGATCAGAGATTGCAGAGGAATAAAATTGCCTGCCACCATAGAACGGTCTTCTGCAAGTTGCAATGCCACAGGAAGTGTGGCTGAGCCCCTCATTCACTTCTGCTCTATGACAACACTTGGCAGTAGGCACACAGCAACAGATTATTCATCTAATGTAGGACAACGTGGATCCCACAGAATAAAACAGGAATGCGATAGGATTCACAGGACCTTATCTTAAATGTTCCCTTGAGGAATGGGGAACTGCTAATGACAAAGTCTTGATTAGCTCTCTAAACATTGGCACTGCCCCAGCTTAGTTTGCCACTCTCTGTAGAGGCAGCTGCAGTGACTCCCAGCTCTTTAAACCCGACTTTCAGGCATTTGAGCAGCACTTGAGCACCTTCCTTACACAAGTCATCTGGCATGAGTGGAGAAGGGATGGCGCCCCAGGACCCAACTCAATCAGTTGTCAGTACGCTGCTGCTCTGTAGATCCCATGCTAGGCACTTGGTAAAATCCCAGCTAATTGTCCCCCCTCAGAAGGGGCCAAGCAACTGGCGAAAACACAGGTCAAGTGGGACCCCAAGGCTCCAGAAGCAGTTTAGTATCTGACCAAGTGCAAAAGAAAGCTTACCACTTTCCCCAAGCTCTATTGGCACTGCTTCTGCAGCCCTTGCAGAGGTGGAAAACATCGGCCTCATTCGTTTCTGAGGTCTTCGGGAATCAAGTGCTCCTCCAGGGCGCTTGCGCTGACCCTGAGATAGAACAGAGCCAGAGCGTTTTCTTTAGGAGTCATTTTCATAGGCTTATGTTCCTACAAACTCTTTCACAGCATTTCTGGAGGTTACCAGAAGCGACTCATTTTAAGAACCAGGGTTGCATTGAGCAGTAAAATACTTACTGAGCTCATGGTCTTTATCGGTCAGGAACAGAGAGAAAGGAAGAGGTTTAAGCCCAAAAAAAGAATTGGAAGGAAGCAACAACTTTCAATTCCTTTGACTCCTGCAGGCAGCACCCTGCTCAAAACTGTAGATCTCTTACCGCCTGAGAACAACGTTCTTCCAAACCCTATAAGAGAAGAGAGACCATTACCTATCTGCAATGTTTGTGCTCTTCAAAACAGCCCCTCTCCAAGGCTCCCGTTCCTGACCCACCACTTTCTGTCCAAAGCTAAAGTGGATTTCCCAGGTGCCAATGCCAGATTTCTGGAGTTGGCACCTTCCAGTAATTCTTCTCCAAGGAAGAGTTGCAGACGCTTCAAGCAAGACCTGGCAAGGACACCAATGGACGCAGAAAGACGTCCTCTAGAAGCATAAATGGGGAGAGGAGCGGCTGGAGAGGAGCCTTGCAGGAAGGGATGTGGGGCTGCTGGTTGACCACAGGCGCAACAGGAATCTGCAGCTTGCCATGGCAGCCAGGGGGTGAACCCGTGCCCTGGGCTGCATCCAGCACAACTCAACCAGCCGCTCAGGAGAGGAGATTATCCCACTGCCTTCAGGCTTCCCCTCCAGCTCTGGGCCCCACAACTTGGGAAGGATGAGCCAGACCCAGCACCTACTACCCTTCCCCTCTTTTAGTTTCTCTGACTTTTCAGATTCCTGCTCCACACCACTGGAAATGGTGGAAGCAAATCATCTACACTTCCATCCCTCATTACTGCAGAGTCCTTCTGGCAAACTTGAGCCAATTGCTTCATGTTCCTACCTGGCACGTGCACCACCACGGCTCAAAGTCTGCTCCCTAGCAGAGAAAGCCGGGAACTGACACTCAGCCTCCTGCATCTGCAGCAGCACAGGACTCTGTGCCCTGGCAACCGTAACATTCCATGACATTCTGTGTCCAGGGGCGCGGGTTCTCTTGAGTTCTCTCTGCATGCGCCTGTTGACAAGCTGCACAACAGCTAGCCTCTTGCCTTTACAAAGTAAAGCTTCTTCCCAGAAGAGCCCCAACGAGGCCACAAGGGCAGGGAACAACAGCGGCGCATCCAGAAGCTGCAGAAAGGCTTCAGTCTGCTCTGACCAGGGATCACTAGAAAACATAGCCACTCAAGGAGCTCCATTAGCACTGACCTCACTCAGAAGAGTACGTTTACTCCCAAAGTAGCTGCTCAGGTCCACCACAAACCACTCTTTCTAGTACTACTTACACAAGTCAGTTTTCCAGCAGACCTCCTTGTGCGTTTCATTTGGAAACCATCCTCACGCACATGCTCCAGGCAGCACCTCCCTCCCCTTCCCCAGAGAAGGCACGCCAGAAAACGTAACTCAGAGGTCGGGAAAGCAGGATTTCCCTCGCCCTTAATCGATTAACACATTAGGATTAAAAGAACCAAAACTTCCAGTTCATCAAATCAATAGGTTTATTTCCACCTTGTGAAAGAACTCTTTGCCTACCAGTAGTCCAATGGACATGGGACAGACAGACATGAAAACCATTAAATACAGGAAAAACAAACTATATACAACAAGAAGAGATACATTTACACACTGAAAAAAAAATCTTTGTATTCCCTGTAATTTCTTGCCCGTGTGAAACTTCACTGGAACTCCAATATAGTGAGGTTTCTTTTCGCCCTTCCCACCCCCTCCAATGCCTGAAATGCAATTTGGTCTTTTCCCATGGGCTGAGACTTCAAATTCCTTTTTGCGTTGCACAAAATGTGTGGCACTTCACAGGCCACACAAAAGCTAAAACCTTTTCTGTGAAATAGTCTCTACTTTGTGGTATCAGAATTTCAGTCAGATCCACTTATGGCGACACTACCTACAAAGTGGTATTTACACGGAGGGAGTTGTGCAAAGTCATTTTAGGCTACAGCTAGTGCACTTTCAAAGAAGCACAGCGACGTGACCACCCTCCATCCCCAGAGCTAACCCACTAAATCCTCTGCTTCTCATCCCTCTCGTGCAGGAGCACTCAAGCAAAGCTGGCTTTTTTCTTTTTGTCCTCTTTCTCTCTGCAAGCCGCTGGGAGGAAGCTGTTGCTGTGGCCCCTAAAGCACCTTGACAGCTGTAACACTGGGCTGCATCTCTTGATGCAGCTATCTCTGTAAGCAATCTCTACAGCTGCTCCATCAATTCTCTGCTTTTGGGGATTCAAGCACCAGCTCCTTGTAGTCACCGTGCTATTGTAGGACTCCTGCAGTTCTTGCTAGGGGAGCACACAGGAGCTAAACGTGTGTAACTTTAGCAATTCCCAGACTGCCACAACGCAGAAACTGCAGATTGCAGATAACAATGGAGAACCAAAGTGATTTCAAACCAGGGTTGGGAAGGTATTGCAGTTCTTAAGCGAGCCTTCACGGAACAAAGCTCTGTCTGCATGACTGCATCCAGAAACTTCTCTAAACATCCTCATAAAAAGCCAAAACACTCCACTTCTGAGTTGTAATCTTAAAACACAGCTTGAGACAGCTCATCAGGAGAGCTGCTTTCATTGAAGGCTTCCCAAAGATCCTTCAGACAGCTGAGCAAAGACACCTCAGGCACTGACATTACCAAAACACATGCTACAACTGTGCTGCCCCAGAGCCCAGAAGGGTGCTCCTCCTGGTTGTCTGGAGCAATCAGCTGCCAAAAGGTGCTTGAGCTTAGGTTTGGAGGCTCTCATAGCTGCACATGTGGATCACAGAATACTGACTTTAGTCATCTCACCCACATAGAATGATTCGTTTGTATCAGCTCCTGTTTATATCAGCCCTTCTGGGATTCCATATCCCAGCTTGCAGCTTTGACCTATAACAGGTTTAAAGAAGACATTTCTAAGTCAGGCCTTTGGGGAAAAAAGCAAAAGCAGCTGTCTGGATAACATTGCATAAACCTGTGTGTTCCTGCCTTGCTTCAAGAGAAGAACCCTCACTCCAGGAACATGTCTCTGAGTCCTTTTCTAAAGGCTAAACCCGTCCGTTCTCACTGTAACAACTAAAGAGAACAGCCAAGCAATAGCACTGCACTTGAAGCATTGCGCTGGGGACACTTCATATGGTACAAGATCTGTGGGTACTTTGGGATTCAGGTGGCAAGAGGGCAGCAGACATACATTTGCTTGTTATGCACCAGTAGCAAGGCGAGAGACATCTATATTCTCTTCAGTTACCAGGAGAGAGCGCTATAGAACAGCAATAAACCCAAGGGACCACCTTATCACGTTAGTAGAGAAATTCAGCATTGTGATTCCACTATGGGAATTGTTTCAAGTTAAAACATTCCACAGAGTATTTTCACATTGCCCATGCTGCAATTTGCCTATGTACTTTAGATCTCATGGAGTTCCTAAGGACATACACGTGTTCAAGCCTTCTGCTTAAAACACCTGAGGGCTGGTTAGCAGGGGTGATTTGACTGCATTACCTTTGTTGTCTGTTTAATAGGGACCTCTACTTGAGCAAAGATGGAATAGCAGAAAGCAGTATCGTCACGAGCTTCTGGTAGGATAAAAGCAAAAGCGTAAGGAATTGGCAAATTGCTTGTCTGCTTTGAACAGCGACTCTTCCATAGCGGTATGTGAGGGTGGGAATAATTTGAAGAGGAAGAAATAACAAAACATTCAGACCTCTCTTACTTACGCAAAAAGGGGAAGGAGACGCATTAGTTGCATCCTTTCTGATACAGGCCGCTGGTCTAACTTGGAGCCAGTCCTAAAGTTAACATTAGAACCAGGGACATTACAAGATGTAGCCCGGACAATAAAAAACCTGTCCATACATGTACAAGTTATTCTCAAAGAAAAACAGTGTGGATTTGCACAACCTGCCGCTCTTTTAATTCTTCAGAACTCTGAACCCATGACATATTCCTCAACATCCCAGTGGAGTCTGTCCTGAGAAAAAGAAGCACTCATATATAAATGGGATGATATTGTTTGTGAGTGAGTTTCTTCCTGCAGGTTGGGCAAGAGTTGGCATTCCTAAGGGAATCACGCAGACACTGACTGCAGAAGACATGGCCACATTTAGTTGACACAATCAGTCATCCGCTTTGCACAATCTGGAAGAAAAGAAAGCACAAGAAGAATTTGGTGTGAAGAATTCTGCTTTGCTGCTCTAGTGGTAGCAGGCAAAGAGGACCTGGGTGCCTGCAGTCAGTACACGGCTGATTAATTAAAGGAACACACAGACCTTTCAGTGCCACCTTGGGAAGTGTTTCTGGCACTAAGCACACCACCAAGAAACGACTTTGACTTCCAAGCCACTTTGACCCTCCCAGCGAGCTCTGTACCTCAAGCCAGCTGTCTGCAGCATCCCACATCACCCAGCACAGATGCTCAGACCACCAGGTACCCCCGTCTCCCTCCGACAAAAAAGAAGCCGGACAAGATGCGGATCCTTACCTCCGAGTAGAAATCCATGCAAATTGGACAGCTAACGGTACCAGACGGCCTTGAGGGAGAGAGAACAAAAGCAGAAAGAACACGCGTCCATTAAGGTCACCATGCATTGAGGCACACTGCTACCTAAAATGCCTTGTCATCACGCGACTGCACAGATCGGCCATGGGGCATTTCATCTGAAGGTCCCTGCGCATCTTTCACTCTCTCCATTTGTTGCATGGAATAAGCAGTTAGGGTGCCTACCCCTAATGGAAACGGGGTCTTGCTTCTCATGATGGGGACGATGCAGCCAATTCCCCCTGCTCTACTGTTGCATGTCACAGCAGTCTGTAGCACAGTGCAGCAAACGGATGGCAGCACCGGCCTTCAACAGTTCAGAAATAAGAGTTTTCTGACAAAAGCATCTAGCTGTCCTTTGGAAAGCATTCATTCCAAGAACTGCTTCCTTATCAAATCTGTCCTGGTAGGAAGCATATTTTCAGATATTTTGTCTGTGCCTTTTAGGTATTAAAAGCATTTCATGTATGTAAGATTACACGAATTAACGAACAACAGAACAAAACCTTGTGTTGGGTTTTGGTTTTTATTCTATTTTAAGTAATGTAATTACATTTGAGGTCTGAATTTTTCACAGATTAATAAAGCAGAACCCAAAAGCTTGGAAAAATATCTGCTTCTATGGTACATCCCTATTTGTGCTTTAGAAAACTAAGCTACCGGTCACATACGCATCACTATTTTAATAATCTAGGACTTGAGAATTTATAAATGCACTGGTAAAACGCACTATGTTTTATGACAGTATAAGCCCTTGAGGTGGCACATCTAAGACCTGACATCAAAAATTTCCACACCCAACTTCTCTCCTTCGTTGCCCGTCAGGAAAAGCTCAAAGGACACCAGTTTATTAAGATCTTTATTCCCTCCCCTAACGGTTGAAAAAAGAAAATAAAAGCAATGTCTGTACCACTCTTATCATGGTCTTCATATTCCCTAGTCAAATAGTCACATGATTTCATTCAATTAGCCCAATACATGCAATCCTTCTCAACAGAATGCAGTGCTCCTATAGCAGTTTACTGTTGAATAATGTCCTTCTTCTCACGGCTGCTATTCTGAACAGCAGTATCTCCACCTTACATGCAAACGTATCAGAGCATCATGACATGCATGAGACAGAACAAAACCTGCCTATAACAGTATTATGTCCACAACGGCCTTGCAATTATACCTTGGGAAGAACGGCTACTGCCCAGAGAGAAAAAGGCAGTTAACTGGCAGAGTGTGTGAAAAAATGGTTAATAATAGTTTTTACTGAAGTTTGCCATGCAGCTGCCTGATGGTCTCTTGATAACAAGCCTGGTCAACACCAGTGAAAATATTTCTATATCTAACATCACTACTGGGGCTTTGCATGAAAAGTAACTGCAATACATTATGAGCCATGGCTTATGACCAATCCCCCTCCCCTGCTATATCCCCACACTCATCTTTAAGATCGTATGCAAAGGTGCTATCTACCTCGGGCTGGCTTTTTGTCCTTAAGTGCAAATGGTATCATTTGGTCACCATGCCATATGCGATGAGAAAGAAAAGTTCCCTCACTGACAAAAGGAATTAACCTGAATAAAGCAAGACTTCCAAGATAAGCCAGGCAATAGGAATGTAGCTTAGTCCTGTGCGAAATAAGAAAAGCAAAATTCCATGTTTGCATAGGTCATCAAGCATACATACTTTGAACTTGCAGTTTCATCTTCCAGTGGTCCCAGTTCTTGAGACACTTTGTGTGTCACATACACATCATTATCTCTTGTTTCATCTTCATCATCGCTACTTAATACACAGCTGTCTGACTGTCGCTGGCTTCTGAGTCTCAGATTTCTCCTTTGTCCTTGATTCTCTGAAATTTAATTTTACTAAGTTAGACACAGCATAAAATATATAGCCCTGGAGCTATCCATAAAACGCATGATTAAAACCAGTCTGTAATGGTTCATGTTTCAAATGGACCAGACTCAGCTGGCTTAAAAACAAACTAGTTTCCTAAATATTCAGGTGGAACACCTCCAAACACCATAATATTCTGCTGCATATCAACATAGAAAATTTGCTCTATTTGCAAACTGCTGAAACATGACCAGAACGACTCTTGGTGTCATAAGTTACATACAGTTACACTACTTGTGAACAGATCTTCCCTAGAAAGGGAAGCATCCTCTCTTCATTCTCACTAACAGAGAACGCTACAACACTATGTTCAGAAATTCAGCGAGGACTGAAGCTGTTTCCAAGTTGCACGGCACAGGAGCACATAGACAACAAAAAGGCCTGGTGAAACACAAGCGTGCCTGGTTCAGAGAGTCTCAGAAGTTATGGAAGAGATGCCTGCATCTAAATATTTAAGTTATAGAGCTGCTGTGGCTCCTCACTGCTCTATCCAGGTATGATTCTAAACTGTTCCTCTCTTTGCCAAACCTGAAAACGGAATTATCCTGCCCAAGAGGTGGTTTTTTTTAATTCCCTGGTCTGGAACATCCAAAGGTTAATGAACTGTTGTTTACTTTTTAACAATCAGAAACCACATGTAATAATTATCTCTGCGACTCCACTTACATGTAAAACTAATTACGCACTAACTACTCAATCAAAATACATAAATTGCCATAAAATTACAGTCCCTTCCTGCACAAATATTCAGGTGCAAAGGATACTTCTTTATCCCAGTAACTATTGTAACACCTAAATTAGAAAAAAAACAACCAAAACCCCCAAAAACTACACTTCTTCATACTTATTATCAAATTTGAGGCATGTTACACCAGCTATTGAAATTAAGTATTAGGACCATCAGTAACGTCCTTCTTAACTGCCTTCTTCACACCAAAAGCTAAGAAAACCTTTCAACATTTTCTTATTCAAAGCAGATACACCAGTGAGGATTCAGATTATTATCAGCCCCGTCCTTAAAGAACTTCTGTACTTGGAAAACAAAAAAACCCATATTTTCAGCAGCCTTGATGGATTTTATTTCAGATACTCTCTACAAGCTCTGTCAGTGACTATTAAGCACTGACTGGATCCATTCACATGATGCTTTAGCACTGTCTTTTGCCTTTTGGAAAAGGCAGTTTCAATCCATGCGACTCAAGTGCATTGGAAAACACACACACACAAACATTAACTTTAGAACAATCCCATTATCAACTGTAAAATGTCAACTCACCTTCAACAATCTTGCATCAATAGGGATGGGAAGGAAGAGAAAAGAACACAATTAGATTTCGGTGTGCACTCCTACTGCGATAGGCAAACACCAGCTAAGCTAAGCTAAGCAATGACAACAAAACCTAAGAATGGTAGGATATCACTCCCTCATTTTGCTGAAGAATATTTAACGGTAGTAGTAGATTAGCTGCTGCTCTGAAAACATGAGGGCGCTTCTGCACACACTGCCATAAAGGGATAGAAATGGAGGCCCTTTATGAAGCACCAGAACCCTCCTCCCTGCTCCCCAGTTTCAGTATTATCTAATTGGATTTAGACTGGAGAAGACTCTTTCCCTCTTCCGCCCTCCCCAACCCTCAACAGGCCAATCCAGGCGTGATAGCCACAAATACTTCATAGTAGATTAACCGCTGCTGAAGAAAAAACCCAAACCCATTGTCCATTTTGATGAGGATTATGTTGTAAAGTTTGAGGCCTTTCCTTTGCAAAGGCCCAGGAACAATGCCAGCAGCAGATACCCCTCCATGTGATTCCTGCTGCTTGCTTCTGGTTTGCAAAGCAGTACTGGCATCCCAAAACTGAAGTTGTAAACTGCACTGTGGACTGGATCAAATGTGTTCTAGCTTTCAACACAGAAATAAGAAAAGGAAGTGGATTTTTTTAAGGCTTCTTGGAGTAATAAACTGGTTTGCAGCACAATAACCTACAGCTCCAGTTGGCATATGCATGACGAGAGAAACTTAAACTAACGCTGCAGTTAAACACTTCATATTTGTAAAGTCACAGACTTATCTCCTCCACTTCTTAATTAAATCATTGGCCCATATCTTTGATACACCTATCAGAGCGTCAACTTTAAGTTGCATTTCCTTATGTTCAATGACCCATCACCAGCATGTTCTGCCCAGCTTCTGAAGCCAAAAGCTATTTTGGAGTACCCTCTCAGTATTTGCAAGTGCACCTCCAGAGCAGCTTCTGTGTTAACCTATATTACATGGTTTTCATGCACTGACAAGTCAACTTTGACCTTAAAATTTGTCCTTAAGTTACGATCCTGTCAGGAAGTACAATACAAACCCAGCCTGCCTACAAGACTTAGATAAGCATCATTCACTACTTACCACAACAGAATCATTGTGAGTGAGATCAACGACTACAGGATCAGAAGATTCACATGTGAGGTCTACTACTTCTTCACCAGCTTAAAAACAGAACGTCAGAAGCAAGATCAGAGATGACAGAGGAATAAGATTACCTGCTGCTTCAAAACAGTCTGAGGAATGATTCAACCTTGCCCTATCCCTCCTCTCTTTCTAAACGTGACCAAGATTTCACTCAAGCTTTGCCCTCATGAGCCCTCGTAGAGTGTTACCACCAGTCTTCTGCAAGTTGCAGTGCAAGAGGAACGGTAGCTGAACAACTCATACAATTCTATTGTGCAGTAACAGCTTGCAGGAGGTAGTTTAACATCTCACACAGGAGAATGTTTATCCCTCAGTAGAAAACATGAATCATATAGGATATAATAACTACAATACCATACAGCCTGAGACTGCCCCCACCCAGGTGTAGGACCTTGCACTTGGCGTGGTTAAACTTCATCAGGTTGGCATCAGCCCACCTCACAAGCGTGTCAAGGTCCCTCTCAGTGGCATTCCTTCCCTCCAACGTATCAACCAAAACACACAGCTTGGTGTCATAGGCAAACCAGCTGAGGGTGCACTCAATCCCACTGTCCAGGTCACCGACAAAGACGTTGAACAAGACTGGTCCCAACACCGATCCCTGAGGGACACCACTCGTTACTGGTCTCCAGCTGGACATGGAGCCATTGAGCACAACTCTTTGCGTGCAGCCATCCAGCCAGTTCTTTATCCACCGAGTGGTCCACCTATCAAATTGATGTCTCTCCAACTTAGAGAGAAGGATGTCATGTGAGACAGTGTCAAATGCTTTGCACAAGTCCAGGTAGATGACATCAACTGCTCTACCCCTGTCCATCAGTTCCGTAGCCCCATCATAGAAGGCCACCAGATTGGTCAGGCAGGATTTCCCCTTAGTGAAGCCATGCTGGCTGTCACCAAGCACCTTGTTGTTTTTCATGTGACTTAGGTCGGAGCAATCTCAGGCACAGCTACAGGTGGGGCAGAGAAGAGATTCAGAGCAGCCCTACAAAGAAGGACTTAGGGGTGTTGGTCAATGAGAAAACGAACATGAGCCGGCTGTGTGCACTCGCAGCCCAGAAAGCCAACCGTATCCTGGGCTGCATCAAAAGGAGCATGACCAGCAGGTCGAGGGAGGTGATCCTGCCCCTCTGCTCTGCTCTTGGGAGACCTCACTTGGAGTATTGTGTGCAGTTCTGGTGTCTTCAACATAAAAAGGACATGGAACTGTTGGGACAAGTCCAGAGGAGGGCCACGAGGATGATCAGCGGACTGGAACACCTCCCGTGTGAAGATAGGCTGAGAAAGTTGGGGCTGTTCAGCCTGGAGAAGAGAAGGCTGCGTGGAGACCTCATAGCAGCCTTCCAGTATCTGAAAGGGGTCTAGAGGGATGCTGGGGAGGGATTCTTCATTAGGGACTGTAGTGATAGGACAAGGGGTAATGGGTTCAAACTTCAACAGGGGAAGTTTAGATTGGATATGAGGAAGAAATTCTTTAGTGTAAGGGTGGTGAGGCACTGGAATGGGTTGCCCAGGGAAGGTGTGAATGCTCCATTGGTGGCGGTGTTCAAGGCCGGGTTGGACAGAGCCTTGGGTGGCATGGTTTAGTGGGAGGTGTCCCAGACCATGGCAGGGGGGTTGGAACTGGATGACCCTAAGGTCCTTTCCAACCTTAACTATTCTATGATTCTATGCTGTACAAGCTTCTCTCCCATGTCTCTTCCAAACTTTCATAGTCAAATGCACAGCAAAGCTCCATGTAATAACCAGGAGACCAATAGTTAGTTTGTATCTTTCCTAGGATTTCGGAACACAATGTAAAATTCCATTTACGAAATCAAAGAGGTTTTTTAGTTCCTGATACTTTTTCTAGGCTTCTTGACCAGAAGCTGCCACTCCCTTGAGGGACAAGGTGCAACTAATGACAATAGATTTTGATAGGTACGCAGCACCAGATTACTCGTCTAATGTAGGGCAATGTGGATCACACAGAATAAAACAGGAATTCCATAGGATCTAATCATTTTACAGTACTATGCCACAAATCTTCGCTGGAGGGATGGGGCACCAATGGTGACAAAGACCTGATTACCTCTCTAGAAGTTTGGAGTTCCCCAACTGAGTTTGAGCAGCACTTGAGCACATTCCTTACATAACTCATCTATCAAGACTGGAGAATGTACTGCATCTCAGTATCAAACTCAGTCAGTTGTCAGTACGCTTGTTGTTTGTAGATTCCATAGAATCACAGAATAGCTAGGGTTGTAAGGACCTTAAGATCACCTAGTTCCACCCCCCGCCATGGCCACTAGACACTTAGTAAAACCCAAGGTTTCCATTCACCCCCAAGAAGGGGCCTAGCAACTGGCAAAACCACAGGTCAAGGGGGACCCCAAGCCTTCAGAAGCTGTTTAGCATCTGACCAAGTGCAAAAGAAAGCTTACCACTTTCTTCAAGCTCTATTGGTTCTGCTTCTGAAGCCATTTCTGCTGTAGAAGCCATCAGCCTGTTTCGCTTCCGAGCTTGCCTGGAATTCACTGCTCCTCCACGGCGCTTGCGTTGACCCTGAGAGAGAACAAAGCCAGAGCACTTTCTTTAGGAGTCATTGCCATGTATCCCTCATCTCTGCAGCACCAATGAAAGTGCACAAGGACACACAAAGTCCTCCCTAGAAAGGCTGTCATATGCATCGACAGCCAAGATGGGCAATTCCTACCTGAACATGCTACAGCAGGGAAAAGACATCACCCCAGACCTCTTACCACTTAGGTCACACAGACAAAACATCTCGTGAGGGTTCGTAAAAGAGCAAGACTAGTTCCCAGTTGTGCCAGGTTTCTGCTCCCACTCAAAGTGTTTCTGACCTACTGCTAGCTTCTAGAGAGATTGAAATACTGAAGCATCACAGAAAGTTCAGTTACATGAGGTTTTCATAGGCTTGTGTTCCTGTGCTTTTACTACAAACTCATTCAAAGCATTTCTGCAGGTTACTAGAAACAACTCCCTTCAAGAACCAGATTTGCATAAAGTACTAAAATACTTACTGAGCTCATGGCCTTTCTCAGTCAAAAACCCAGAGAAAGGAAGAGGTTCCAGGACAAAAAAAGAATCGCAAGGAAGCAACAACTACCAATTCCTTTTATTCCTTCAAGCAGCACTCTGTTCAGAAGTGCACATCTCTCACTGCCCGAGAACAATGTTCTTCCAAACCTATAAGAAAAGAAGAGAGAAAATTACCTATCTGTAATGCTTGTCCTCCTCAACACAGCCTCTCTCCAAGGTTCCCATTCCTGACTCACCGCTATCTGTCCAAAGCTACAGGGAATGCCTCAGATTTGGTAAGTGGGCCTCAGACACCTGCAGCTGAGCCTGAACTCTCTGGCATTTTTACCCATTTCCTAAACTAAACAGTCGAATAAGCTAGTTTATTAGCAAACTAGAAAAATACTGAGGAATCCCAATTCCCTTTGAAAGCAATCGATTAAGGCCAATGTTTGAGAGTGGGCAGGAATCACTGGGAACTGCATCATATGTACCCATCTTCAGAAAACATAAATTTCTGATCAGCAGTTCTGTTCTACCGCCCATTGTCATACTCCTACAGGTGACAGCTGAACACTTGGAGAGGTGCGGAAAGCAAGTGTGTTGTGGAATGGTTGATAGAAAGTGGACACAATAAGATCATAGGCCAGCGGATGGCAGAAGCCCAACAGTAGTGAACCAAAGGCTTTGAGGCCTTGGCTGAAGGTTACTAGAAAACGCGCACGTGAGAGAGTTTGAGGGAGTTGGCAGAAGAGCCTGAGAAGTCGGGATATGTAGGGAGGAACTGATAACTGTAACCTTGAAGCATAGCTGCAAGCCGGAAACCCCCTGGAACACAACCAAAAGGAGAACCGCAAGGGGAGTGGGGTGCGAATGTAACTTTTGAGCTGTAACCAATTACATATTGACTAGTAAGCATAAGTAGCCAATCATATATTAGCAAGTGTGCGTGCATAGAGTATATAACTGGAACCCTCAGATGAAATAAACTGAGTCTGATGAGCGATCATATTGATTGTCTTCATTCTCCCACCAGGGCTGAAGGCAAGAGGGGCCTGCGGCGGGCAATAAGGGCCTGCGGTCCTCACATACCGCACAGGCAGAGGAGCCTGTGGTTCCCACTCCCCACACAAGTGGAGCAAAGACATTTCAGTTTAGAAATACTCATTGATCTGCAAGAGAACACAAGATTACACTACGCAGCTACACTGTGCTTAACAGTAGGTGTGTGTGCCCCTCCCCACCACACAGTCAACTCCTAGGCAGGAAGAGGCAAAGAGTATAAAAGCAGTTAGGAGTAGCTGATGTAGTACCAAAATTCACATCTTTGCTCATGGTACAATGAGCATGGGAACTACACACAATGAGGAGGTGCAGAGCAGACACAGTGCAGGGACCAAGTAAAAACCCAATTATGTTAAACAAGCACTGCAGAACTGTCTTCACAATACTGACCATCATCTACGCTGAAAAGACCAGCACATACACTATTAAACTATTCTTAGATTAAGAAACACTGAGACTATACAGTGGGATAGAACGGAACTGGCACTCAGTCATTATCTTGAGTTAAAGGAAGCCTCACAGATCCCACCACCCCCCCCCCCAAACCTTCTCTCTGTACTTCTTAAATCACTCACTTAAAAGACCCATTAGCACTGAACTGTGACATTATTAAAAGAAAACATGCCCAGGAAAAATCCTTACGCTAAATTTGGTACCTTTACTAAGCCCAAAGATACACTTAGGCACAGTTTCAAGCAATACAATATGCCCCTTGAGTTCTTTTCCCTCCCATTTTTTCATTTCAAAACTATCACTGGATTGCAAAAGCTGTAAGCAGGTGAGCCTGCTTTTTTGCCTTGGACCATTTGCTATACGCTAGATGTAAGACCCAGTGAGCCCACCGCCAGATTCTGCTCACAGTGCATGAAATTTGGAGAACTGTTATACTTAACTGTACCTCCCAATATGAGCCTATTCGGTTTTGGTAGTTTTAAGAGTTTTAGTTTTTTTTAATCTAAACTTCTACGTATAGCTGTTCTACAGAGTTTTTCTTGCAGATGTAAGTAACAGCCTTCTGTTCTCACCCGCGATGCTGAAGACCAAGGCCCCAAATTTGCTATCAGAGAAAGCTGTGAAATGACTTTCAGACTCTGCTTCCTCAATTCAGGACTCACCTACACAACCATTTTCTTAACATTCGGTGTCCAGGTAATGCAAGTCCTCTGAAGGTCTAGATTTCATTTCACCACTCTTGGGAAGATCCTATTTTACTCACTTCACTGAATTTTTGAAATAGGGAACGAGAACTGTTAAGCCAAGACCATCCCTAATTTTCTACTCATACAAATCAAACCAGAGGCACTGTTCCGTAAGTACACTTTCTAGGTGCTCTAGAAGTTCCTCACTCCATACAATAGTTATTCATACGTTTGGAACATTTTGCAGACAAGGCAAAGAAGAAGATGAAGCAAGGAGGACACACAGCAAGGGAGAGAATCTTCCCTAAACCTAGCACATTGGCTCTTTCAAACTTGTTGTTCAAAACCAAGCTAACATCATCTTCTAACAGCGACAAAACTGAAATTGAAAACAAGTTCTGCAAAGCAGTTTTCCACACAGCAGGAGAATGAACAAGGCTGAGAAACATCTGAGGTATATTAGGAAGTTGTGCCATTAGAGTCTAAGTTTATTTCATCAAGAAATCCAGGAGACATTTTCCTCAATTCTCTTCAAATGCGGATCTGGGAAAAATAATATACTTGGACACTAAAAAGCTGGGAAATGTTGGTTGGTATACACATCTGAGGAGGATAAAGAAATAAACCTTATATCAGTTGATACACATGTTATTAAATAGAACCTTTTAGGGCAATCTGAAACACTGATGTATCTGCACTGTTGAATACCCACGTCTGATGCATTCACAGACAGCACAGGTTTGGATGCAAAGCACCCAGGTTTCACGAGACCTGGTGCTTTTCAGATTTAACACTGCATACAACCCAGTGCAATGGGATGCTAACAAAATATCTTTAGAAAGGGTTAAAAATATGGGGTGAGAAAACACTTGGGACGACTCCAAACATTAAATGTTGCAGAGCTTCTCTTTGTCCACAAGTTGCTTAAGTGCCAAACAAGAGCCATCCCAGAAGAAAAAACCTAACAGCTTATTTATCTATGGCATGTCTCAGAGGATCTACTATCAGACCTCAAAGGCAACACAGAACAGAGACATTTCTTGAACTAAGGGACAGAGGGCACCACTGCTATTTAGATGGCTTCATTTTCAGAATCTTATAACATTGGCAGTAGGCATTCTTTATACTCAACACTGAGATTACAGGCAAGATACAAATATGTCAGCTGCTAACGGCTCAGATCTTATCCTCTTCAGGAGCTTCTAAAAAAGAAGAAAGTTGAGAATGCACAATAATAGGGAAGTTCACCACTGCAAAACCACCTTAAATCACAGGCAAGTTGATGAGTATCAACACGACTCAACTGAGGAGAGTCACGGTTACAGAGAAAATCAGACTGCTGGAATTCGGGAAGAGTCTCATGAACCAGCAACATCTCTATCTTGTAAGAACAAAACTTTCCTGTGGGGTTATGCATCTCCATATGCTACTGGCTTAACAAGAACTTCACCACCCAAAGTGCTAGAACAGACAGTAATAATAAAGCAAAGCTGAATTTCTTCAGCACAACACAGATCAAGTTAGTAGCGTTAAGAATGAAGGTAAACAGATGAGTTTAGAGTTTTGCACATTTAGAGACACACTCATCAAGAAAAATTCCTTCAAAATTCTCAAAACCTCAGGACCACTCTATCTAATAATAGGATTTGATAGACAGGACTGGATAGCCCAGATTAAATCAAGTGTATATGCTCCTCCTCCAGCAGTCACAAGACTCTCAGGACTGGACAAGGTGTATAGATTTACTGCATCAACCTCCCCCTCCTCAACCCATAAGCATCAAGTAACTCCAGCTGAAGCTCCCAGTTCATCTATTCCACTGTTGCAAGATGCATTCAGACATCAATTCAAAATTCCAGAATGAAAAGTAAAAGTTTTAAAAGACTTCCTTCTTAATGTGAAAACTTAGCAGATCAAGTCAGCAAGCCAGAAAATACTCTAAACTTTCATGGACCTTCTGCTGCATCACTGCAGGATGATAGAGTACCAGGAAAAACATTTCCTCCTTCCTCTCATATGCAAAGCTCTGCACAGGCAGTTACTGTCCCTGACATTTAGCTCTCCCAAGGGCTTAAGTAGTGCAGTCTTCACAACAACATTCCAAGATTAATACTACCTAACTCACAAGCATTTTAAAGACTGTATTCACCAATCTTCCTCCATATAGGTAGATATTTGAGAAAAACAAAGTCATTTCCACGAAGAATGTTTACACTAGGAGTAAAAGAATGATATCCATATTTACCAATTTAAGTCTCCTGTTAATTTTTTTCCCCTGTATTTCACGGAGTTCTGGCTGACCTAATTTAACGTGTTTGAATTATAATACAAAATAATGGATTCACTAGACAACATTACCGGAGAACTTTCTTTACACCACTCTGAAAGCAAAGTCTTGGTCTGCCACATGCTCAGCATGAATTAAGAAAAACTAGCTTAAGCAAGAAGCAGACATTTTTACCACAGAATGATTTGGATTGGAAGGGAGCTCAACGTATCATCCAGTATCACTCCCCTGCCACGGGCAGGAACACCTTCCACTAGACCACGTTGTTCTAGGTCCCACCCAACCTGGCCTTCAACACTGCCACGGATGGGGCAGCCGCAGCTTCTCTGGGCAAGCTGTGCCAGCACCTCACCATTCTCAGAGTGAAGAATTTTTTCCTAATAGTTAATCAAAATATACCTCTGTCAGTTTAAAGCCATTCTCCGTTGTCTTACCACTCATGTCCTTGTCAAAAGTCCCACTCTGGCTGTCGTGGATTAAGCCTCTCTAACTCACGCAGTCTCTCACTCACTTCCCCCTCTTTCTTCCCCCCGCTCCCGGAAGGATGGGAAGGAGAATCAAAAAGAATGCAACTCCCACAGGTTGAGATAAGAACACTTTAGTAACTAAAGTATAACACAAGACCACTACTGCTACCACCAATAATAATAATCACAAGGCAAATACAAGGAAAGAATACAATTCTCACCACCTAATACCAAGCCCGACCACGCAGTGCACCCCCACCCTTCCGGGTCTCTGCTCTCCATTTTTACATCCTGGGCATGACGTGCTGTGGTATGGAATAACCTCTTTGGTCAGTTTGGGTCAGGTGTCCTGTCTCTGCTTCCTGCCGGCTTCCCCTCCTCCCTGGCAGAGCATGAGACAAAGAAAGTCCTTGGCCAGACCAAAACATCACTAAGCAGTAACCGAAACACTGGTGTTATCAGCGCTGTTCCCAGGCCCAAAATCAAAAACACAGCATGGCACGAGCTACCAAGAAGGAGAAAAATGACTGCTGCCGCTGAACCCATGACGCTGGCTTTCCTGTAGGCCTCTTTAGGCACTGGAAGCTGCTTCAAGGTCTCTTCCGAGCCTTCTCATCTCGAGGATATGAGCGCGTATCGCTGGGTCATGTTGACAGAACTTATCTCGACTTGGGAAAAGATGCAATAGCAGAAAGCAATATAGACACGAGCTTCTGGTGGGATAAAAGGAAAAGCGTAAGGAATCGGCAAATTGCTCATTTGTATTTTGAACGGTAACTCTTCCATAGCTGTATGCGAGGGGGGAATGATTTTAAGAGAAAGAAATTAGAAAAAAATCAGACCCCTTGTATTTAAGCATGAAAAAAGTGGAAAGAAATGCTCTTTCCTTCCTGATATAGGCTGCAGGTCTGGTTTCGAGACGGTCCTACCTTTAGCATTCTAACCAGGGACACTACAAGAAACCACGTGGACCATATAAAAGCTCTCCAGACACATCCCACTCATTTGCAAAAAACAACCACTTTTATTTGGAATAATAGAACATAAATAAAGAACCATAAACAAAAAAAACTGAACAAGCTGCTGCCCTTTAAAACTTCAGAGCACTGAAAAAACATGACATGTTCCTCAAAATTTCAGTGGAGTCTGTCCTAAGCAATAGAAGTGCTCATATATAGAGAGGATGATATTGTCCATCAGTGTCTGCCCTGCAGGTTGGGCAAAATCTGGAATTCATAAGGCAGTAATAGAGACACCGGTTGCAGAAAACGTGGCCGCATGTGGTTGACACAATCTGTCGTCCGCTTTGCACGATCTGGAGGAAAAGAAAGCACCAGAGGAATTTGGTGTGAAGAATTCTGCTTTGCTGCTCTAGTGGTAGCAGGCAAAGAGGACCTGGGTGCCTGCAATCAGTACACGGCTGATTAATTAAAGGAACCCACAGACCTTTCAGTGCCACCTTGGGAAGTGTTTCTGGCACTACGCACACCACCAAGAAACGACTTTGACTTCCAAGCCACTTTGACCCTCCCAGCGAGCTCTGTACCTCAAGCCAGCTGTCTGCAGCATCCCACATCACCCAGCACAGATGCTCAGACCACCAGGTACCCCCGTCTCCCTCCGACAAAAAAGAAGCCGGACAAGATGCGGATCCTTACCTCCGAGTAGAAATCCATGCAAATCGGACACCTTATGGTTCCAGGCGGCCTTGTGGCAGAGAAAACAAAAGCAGAAAGAACACGCGTCCATTAAGGTCACCATGCAGAGGGTCACTCCTACCTAAAATGCCTTGTCATCACGCGACTGCACAGACCGGCCATGGGGCATTTCATCTGAAGGTCCCTGCGCATCTTTCACTCTCTCCATTTGTTGCATGGAATAAGCAGTTAGGGTGCCTCCTCCCTAATGGAAACGGGGTCTTGCTTCTCATGATGGGGACGATGCAGTCAATCCCCCTGCTCTACTGTTGCATGTCACAGCAGTCTGTAGCACAGTGCAGCACACGGATGGCAGCACCGGCCTTCAACAGCTCAGAAATAAGAGTTTTCTGACAAAAGCATCTAGCTGTCCTTTGGAAAGCATTCATTCCAAGAACTGCTTCCTTATCAAATCTGTCCTGATAGGAAGCATATTTTCGGATCTTTTGGGTGTGCCTTTCAGGTTTTAGAAGCATTTCAACTTACATCAAGCCATACTGTAAAACATATTGGATCATGAGTTCATGAGCAACAGGAGAAAAGTTTGTGCTGGCCTTTGGCTATGATTTTAAATAAGTTCTATTCAATCAATGCAAACTGATTTTATGACTGAAAGTCCCACGGTAACCAGACATGACCCAAAAGCTTGCAACAAATCAGAATTTAGAAGGACGCTTTAGCTGCTACATACACATCATTAGATGTCGGCTCATCTGGATCATCTCTGCTTGGACGAGCGATATCCGACTGCTGCTGGCCTCCTGCTCCGGAATTTCCCCTTTCTTGTTGGTTCCCTGTAATTTGATGATGGCAAGTTAGATACAGCATAGAATCTAGAGCCCTGCAACTGTCCTGAAATGCACAATTATGAATAGTCTTTCATGTTTACTGCAGTGCAGGAACTCCACTGCAGCACGGGCTAAAACCCCCTTTCAACATTTTCTCTTCAAAGCAGGGGAATTCCAGGGCTAAAAGGCATGATTAAAAGTATGAGGGCCTTTGGCCTTACAGACTTCCTGTATTTGGAAAACAAGAAAACATATTTTGAGCAGCTTTCAGGGATTTCATTTCAGATACTTTCCGCAAGCTCTCATAGTGACTGTAAAGTACAGAAGAGATTCATTCTCTAAGAAACTGTCCACATACTTTATCACTGTCCTATGCCTTTTGAAAAAGCAGTTTCAATCAGTGCTGCTCATGATCGTTGGGAGAAAAGAACCCCACAAAAAACACAACAAATAAATGAAGTTTAGGAAAAATCTTTGTAATTGTAAAACATCAGCTCACCTTCAGCAGGTGTCTTGCAGCGATACATATGGGAAGGGAGAGAGAAGAAAATACAGTTAGTCTCTGTTGTTACACTATTTGATCATTGAGCACAAGAGGAGACTCATTTAACTACAAGGTTTAAGTAAGAATGCCATTCACTACTTACCACAACAGAAATATTGTAAATGAGAAGAAAGACTTCAGGATCAGAAGATTCACCTGATTCAGGAGTGTAAAAAGAGAATGTGAGAATTAAGGTCAGAGGTCGCAGGTGAATAAAATTACCTGCCACTATAGAACTGCCTTCTGCAAGTTGCAATGCCAGAGGAACAAAATTTCCCTAAGCTAGATAGAGCATGAAATATGCAGCTGGGGAACATTCCTTGAAATGCAGGATTCCATAATCTGTAACTTCTTTTGTTCGTAGACCCACAGAAACAGAGAGCGGTTTGGGTTAAAAGGGACCTTAAAGGTCACCTATTTGCAAGCCCCCGGAAACCGGTGGCGGATAATTTCTTGACCCAACACAAGCTACAACCCCTTTCTTCCATTTCTTACTCAAAGCAAGAATTTTTAGTGGTAAAACTGATAATTAAATTCAGATCAAAGTTATGTTCGCTGAACTTGCATCTTTGGAAAAGAAGAAAACACAACTTCAGGCAGTTTTGATTTCAGATACTCTGCAGGCTCGGAGAGTGACTTTTAAGGTGAGATTGGATCCATTTGTATGTTGCTTTAGCACTGTCCTTTGCCTTTTGGCAAAGACAGTTTCAATCCATGCTGCCCAAGTCTCAAGTGCATTGGAAAACACAGCCCCCAGACATAAGTTTGGGACAATGCCAATATCAATTGCAAAACATCAACTCACCTGCTTCATCACTCTTGCATCAAAACATATGGGGAGAGAGAGAAAAGAAAATACAATTAGACATTGGTGTGCACCCACAGTGTCACGTACAAACATCACATCAGCCAAGCAATGTCAACAAGAAAGCAAAGAATGGGAGCAGATCCCTCTCCCAATTTGCAGAAGAACATGAAAAGTAGTAGTAGATTAGCTGCTGCTCTGTAAACATCTGGTTGCTTCTGCTTTTGCCCACGCTACTGCAAAGAGATGGAAATGGGGGCATCTTTTGACCCACAAGAACAGCACCCTCCTGCCTCCCCAGCCTCAGAACCAACCAATTGGATTTAGGCTGGAAGAGATTCTTTCCCCATCTCGCCCTCAAACACGCCAATGCAGGTGTGATATCCAGAAACACTCCCTATCTGACTAACAGCAGCTGAAGAAGAAAAGAACCAGAACCCCAAGCCTACTACGGTGCCTGCTGGAAGTAAACTAGAGGAAATGCAGATATTTGTGTCAAGTTTGCGGCCTTTCCTTAACAAAGGCTCAAAAAGAAGCCCTGGAGGTGCTACCTCAACATCTGATTTCTGCTGCTTGCTTCTGCTTTGCAAGCTAGCAGTGGCAACATAAAGCTGACGTTAAAAACTACAGTATTGAATAGATCAAATACTGCTCTTGTTTCAAAAAGAGCATTAAGAAACAAAAATGGGATATTTTAAGGGCTTCTAGGAGGAGTCATCTGACCCTGTATGGAACGCGTAATGAAAAAGGGGGTCTACATCCTTAGGAATGTCCCACTTGAAATGTATTTATTATCATGTCTACTCTATCTAAAGGCAAATGATCACCTCTGGACTGCTAAAAGTGGTGAACTGACAACTCAACTTTGAAAGTAAAATCTGTCCTTAACAACGCATTCCCTCAGGAAGCACAACAGAAAACCCATTTGACTAGAGGCTTTAGGTAAGTGTGCCATTCGCTCCTTACCTCATCAGAATCGTCCTGAGTGAGATCAATGACTTCAGGACCAGACGGTCCATTTGAGAGACCTCTTACTTCTGCAGGAGCATAAATACAGAACGTGAGAATCTAGATCAGAGATTGCAGAGGAATAAAATATCCTGTCAATAAATAACTGTCTTCTGCGTGTTGCAATGCTAGAAAGACAGAGTTTTTGTAGGATAGATATTGTAGAGATATCTAGGGAGAGATATCAAGGTAGAGATATCTAGGTAGACATATCTAAGATATAGGCCTGGACCAATCCTTAGAATGTGGGATTAGTAAGAGTCTGTAAGTTTTTCTTTATTTCCCTCACTGAAAGACATGTTAAAAAAAACCAAACAAACATCTCCTGGAGTATTTTATATTCAGAGCAGATATTCCAGGGGTAAAAGGAATGATCCAATTATCAACAACTTCAGTGTCACAGAACTTCTGTATTTGCAAAGAGTAAGAAACAAATCTTGAGCAGCTTTGATTTCAGATAGTCTCTACAAGCTCTGGGAGTGATTCTCAAGCACAGATTCCACCCAGTTGCCAGATCACTAAACACTGTCCCTGACTTTTGGAAAAGGCAGTTTCAATCCATGCTGCTGCTCAAGCTCATTTGAAAACATACCCCAAAAGACCAAATTTAGGACAATTCCAGTATCATTTGTGAAATATCAACTCACCTTCAGCATCCGACTTGTATCGATCCATATGGGAAGGGAGAGAAAAGAAAATACAATTAGATTTTGATGTGTATCCATGGGGTCACATACAAACATCACATCAGCTATGTCATGTCAACAAAAAGGCTAAATATGGTAGGAGATCACTCTCTCATTTTGCAGAAGAACATGAAAAGTAGTAGCAGCTTAGCTGTTGCTCTGAGAACATGTGGATACTTCTGCTTTTGGCCATAGTGCCGCAAAGGGATGGAAATGGGGGCAGCTTATGATCCACGAGAATAGCATCCCCCCGCCTCCCCAGCTTCGATCTTCCCTAATTGGATTTAGGCTGGTGGGATTTTTTTTCCCCGTTTCTCCCTCAAAGAGGCCAATTCAGGTGTGATATCCAGAAACACTCCCTATCTGACTAACAGCAGCTGAAGAAGAAAAGAACCAGAACCCCAAGCCTACTACAGTGCCTGCTGGAAGTAAACTAGAGGAAATGCAGATATTGAATAGATCAAATACTGCTCTTGTTTCTAAAAGAGCATTAAGAAACAAAAATGGGATATTTTAAGGGCTTCTAGGAGGAGTCATCTGACCCTGTATGGACCCCGTAATGAAAAAGGGGGTCTACATCCTTAGGAATGCCCCACTTGAAATGTATTTGTTATCATGTCTACTCTATCTAAAGGCAAATGATCACCTCTGGACTGCTAAAAGTGGTGAACTGACAACTCAACTTTGAAAGTAAAATCTCTCCTTAACACCACATTCCCTCAGGAAGTACATCAGAAAACCAATTTGACTAGAGGCTTTAGGTAAGTGTGCCATTCGCTCCTTACCTCATCAGAATCGTCCTGAGTGAGATCAATGACTTCAGGACCAGACGGTCCATTTGAGAGACCTCTTACTTCTGCAGGAGCATAAATACAGAACGTGAGAATCAAGATCAGAGATTGCAGAGGAATAAAATATCCTGTCAATATATAATTGTCTTCTGCATGTTGCAATGTCCGAAAGACAGAGATTTTGTAGGTTAGATATTGTATAAAAGATATAGGCCTGGACGTATCCTTGGAATGTGGGATTAGTAAGAGTCTGTAAGTTTTTCTTTATTTCCCTCACTGAAAGACATGCTAAAAGAAATAATCTTCTAGACTATTTCCTATTCAGAGCAGATATTCCAGGGGTAAAAGTGATGATCAAATTATCAACAACTTCAGTGTCACAGAACTTCTGTATTTGCAAAGAGAAAGAAAGAAATCTTGAGCAGCTTTGATTTCAGATAGTCTCTACAAGCTCTGGGAGTGACTCTCAAGCACAGATTGCACCCAGTTGCCAGATCACTAAACACTGTCCCTTGCCTTTTAGAAAAGGCAGTTTCAATCCATACGGCTACTCAAGTTCATTAGAATAAATACCCAAAAAGATGAAGTTTAATACAATGCCATTACCAGTTGTAAAACATCAACTCACCTTCAGCATCCGACTTGTATCGATCCATATGGGAAGGGAGAGAAAAGAAAATACAATTAGATTTTGGTGTGTAACCATGGGGTCACATACAAACAACACATCAGCCACGTCATGTCAACAAAAAGGCTAAATATGGTAGAAGATCACTCTCTCATTTTGCAGAAGAACATGAAAAGTAGTAGCAGCTTAGCTGTTGCTCTGAAAACATGTGGATACTTCTGCATTTGCTCACACTTCTGCAAAGGGATGGAAATGGGGGCAGCTGATGACCTACAAGAACAGCATCATCCCACCTCCCCAGCTTCAGAATCAACTAATTGGATTTGGGCTGGAAGAGATTCTTTCCCCATCTTGCCCTCAAAGAGGCCAATTCAGGTGTGATATCTACAAACACTCCCTATCAGTCTAACAGCTGCTGAAGAAGAAAATAAGCACAACCCCAAGCCCTCTATAGTGCCTGCTGGAAGTAATCTAGGGAAAATGCAGATTATTGTGTCACGCTTGAGGCCAATTCTTTGCATAGGCTCAAAAAGAAGCCCTGGAGGTGCTACCTCCCCATGTCATTCCTGCTCTTTGCTTTTGCTTTGCAAGCTAGCAGTGGCATCATAAAGCTGATGTGATAAACTACTGTATCGAATGGATCAAATACTATACTAGCTTCAAAAAGAGCATTTCCTCAGGAAGCACAACAGAAAACTAATTTGACTACAAGGTTTACTAAGTGTGCCATTCACTCCTGACCTCATCAGAATCATCTTGAGTGAGATCAATGACTTCAGGACCAGACGGTCCATTTGAGAGAGCTCTTCTTTCTTCAGGAGCTTGAAAACAGAACGTGAGAATCAAGATCAGAGATTGCAGAGGAATAATAAAATATATAGCTCTGGAACATTCCTTATAATGCAGGGTTCTATAGAGTCTATATTTTCCTCACTGCACTGCATGCTAAAAGCAATCTTCTGGAATATTTCATATTCAGATATTGCAGTGGTAAACAGGATGATTAAATTAATCTCAACTTTATCTTTGCAGAACTTGTGTATGAGGAAAATAAATATAGACTTTGTGTAGCTTTGCTTTCAGAGAGTCTCCACAAGCTCTGAGAGCGACTATCAAGCACAGATTGGATCCAGTCCCCACATCGCTAAGCACTGTCCTTTGCCTTTTGGAAAAGGCAGTTTTAATCCATGCTGCTCAAGTTCATTGGAAAACACACGCCCAAGAGATTAAGTTTAGGACAATCTCATTATCAACTGTAAAACGTCAACTCACCTTCTTCTTCATTGGTCTTGCACCAAAGCACATGGGAAAGGAGAGAAAAGAAAATACAATTAGACTTTTGTGTGCACACCTCTGTTGCATACAAACAACATATCAGCTAAGCAATGTCAACAAGAAGGGTTAAAAATGGTACAATATCCCTCTCACAATTTCCTTACTCCTGCTAGAATTAATAGGAAATTAGCTGCTTCTCTGTAAACAAGTGATTGCTTCTGATTTTGCTCATGATGCTGCAGAGGCAGAAATGGAGGTAGCTTATGAACCACCAGAACATGCTCTTCCCTCCTCCCCATTTTCAGTCCTCCCTCTTTTCATCCAGAATCAACCCTGCAGTTCACATCTGCATTCACGACCTCCATTCACTTTAATCCGACAGATCTTCAAAGGCAGGTCCTATCCATATTACATAGAATTCTTCAATGCCCAGCATTCAGACTTCCAGATCCATAAAGCCAAGTAGCTATCAGTAGAGTTCATTCATGACGGTACCATGACTTTCTTTGAGCCTTGGACTAACACTCAGTGAAGGAGGGGTCTACTCCAGAGAGAATGTCGTACACCAACTATATTTTGCATCAGGTCTACTCTACGAAAAGGCACCTGAACACCTCCAGAGTGGGGAAACAGGAGCAATGACAACACAACTCCGAACTTCAAATCCTTCCTCAAGGATGGATTCTATCAGGAAGCAAGAGAGAATACCCATTTGACTACAAGGCTTAGGGAAGCGTGCCATTCACTACTTACCTCATCAGAATCACCCAGAGTGACATCAATGACTGCAGGAGGGGATGATGGGCCTGGAAGATCTAATACCTCTTCAGGAGCTTCAAATCAGAATGTGAGAATCAAGATCAGAGATTGCAGAGGAATAAAATTGCCTGCCACCATAGAACGGTCTTCTGCAAGTTGCAATGCCACAGGAAGTGTGGCTGAGCCCCTCATTCACTTCTGCTCTATGACAACACTTGGCAGTAGGCACACAGCAACAGATTATTCATCTAATGTAGGACAACGTGGATCCCACAGAATAAAACAGGAATGCGATAGGATTCACAGGACCTTATCTTAAATGTTCCCTTGAGGAATGGGGAACTGCTAATGACAAAGTCTTGATTAGCTCTCTAAACATTGGCACTGCCCCAGCTTAGTTTGCCACTCTCTGTAGAGGCAGCTGCAGTGACTCCCAGCTCTTTAAACCCGACTTTCAGGCATTTGAGCAGCACTTGAGCACCTTCCTTACACAAGTCATCTGGCATGAGTGGAGAAGGGATGGCGCCCCAGGACCCAACTCAATCAGTTGTCAGTACGCTGCTGCTCTGTAGATCCCATGCTAGGCACTTGGTAAAATCCCAGCTAATTGTCCCCCCTCAGAAGGGGCCAAGCAACTGGCGAAAACACAGGTCAAGTGGGACCCCAAGGCTCCAGAAGCAGTTTAGTATCCGACCAAGTGCAAAAGAAAGCTTACCACTTTCCCCAAGCTCTATTGGCACTGCTTCTGCAGCCCTTGCAGAGGTGGAAAACATCGGCCTCATTCGTTTCTGAGGTCTTCGGGAATCAAGTGCTCCTCCAGGGCGCTTGCGCTGACCCTGAGATAGAACAGAGCCAGAGCGTTTTCTTTAGGAGTCATTTTCATAGGCTTATGTTCCTACAAACTCTTTCACAGCATTTCTGGAGGTTACCAGAAGCGACTCATTTTAAGAACCAGGGTTGCATTGAGCAGTAAAATACTTACTGAGCTCATGGTCTTTATCGGTCAGGAACAGAGAGAAAGGAAGAGGTTTAAGCCCAAAAAAAGAATTGGAAGGAAGCAACAACTTTCAATTCCTTTGACTCCTGCAGGCAGCACCCTGCTCAAAACTGTAGATCTCTTACCGCCTGAGAACAATGTTCTTCCAAACCCTATAAGAGAAGAGAGACCATTACCTATCTGCAATGTTTGTGCTCTTCAAAACAGCCCCTCTCCAAGGCTCCCGTTCCTGACCCACCACTTTCTGTCCAAAGCTAAAGTGGATTTCTCAGGTGCCAATGCCAGATTTCTGGAGTTGGCACCTTCCAGTAATTCTTCTCCAAGGAAGAGTTGCAGACGCTTCAAGCAAGACCTGGCAAGGACACCAATGGACGCAGAAAGACGTCCTCTAGAAGCATAAATGGGGAGAGGAGCGGCTGGAGAGGAGCCTTGCAGGAAGGGATGTGGGGCTGCTGGTTGACCACAGGCGCAACAGGAATCTGCAGCTTGCCATGGCAGCCAGGGGGTGAACCCGTGCCCTGGGCTGCATCCAGCACAACTCAACCAGCCGCTCAGGAGAGGAGATTATCCCACTGCCTTCAGGCTTCCCCTCCAGCTCTGGGCCCCACAACTTGGGAAGGATGAGCCAGACCCAGCACCTACTACCCTTCCCCTCTTTTAGTTTCTCTGACTTTTCAGATTCCTGCTCCACACCACTGGAAATGGTGGAAGCAAATCATCTACACTTCCATCCCTCATTACTGCAGAGTCCTTCTGGCAAACTTGAGCCAATTGCTTCATGTTCCTACCTGGCACGTGCACCACCACGGCTCAAAGTCTGCTCCCTAGCAGAGAAAGCCGGGAACTGACACTCAGCCTCCTGCATCTGCAGCAGCACAGGACTCTGTGCCCTGGCAACCGTAGCATTCCATGACATTCTGTGTCCAGGGGCGCGGGTTCTCTTGAGTTCTCTCTGCATGCGCCTGTTGACAAGCTGCACAACAGCTAGCCTCTTGCCTTTACAAAGTAAAGCTTCTTCCCAGAAGAGCCCCAACGAGGCCACAAGGGCAGGGAACAACAGCGGCGCATCCAGAAGCTGCAGAAAGGCTTCAGTCTGCTCTGACCAGGGATCACTAGAAAACATAGCCACTCAAGGAGCTCCATTAGCACTGACCTCACTCAGAAGAGTACGTTTACTCCCAAAGTAGCTGCTCAGGTCCACCACAAACCACTCTTTCTAGTACTACTTACACAAGTCAGTTTTCCAGCAGACCTCCTTGTGCGTTTCATTTGGAAACCATCCTCACGCACATGCTCCAGGCAGCACCTCCCTCCCCTTCCCCAGAGAAGGCACGCCAGAAAACGTAACTCAGAGGTCGGGAAAGCAGGATTTCCCTCGCCCTTAATCGATTAACACATTAGGATTAAAAGAACCAAAACTTCCAGTTCATCAAATCAATAGGTTTATTTCCACCTTGTGAAAGAACTCTTTGCCTACCAGTAGTCCAATGGACATGGGACAGACAGACATGAAAACCATTAAATACAGGAAAAACAAACTATATACAACAAGAAGAGATACATTTACACACTGAAAAAAAAATCTTTGTATTCCCTGTAATTTCTTGCCCGTGTGAAACTTCACTGGAACTCCAATATAGTGAGGTTTCTTTTCGCCCTTCCCACCCCCTCCAATGCCTGAAATGCAATTTGGTCTTTTCCCATGGGCTGAGACTTCAAATTCCTTTTTGCGTTGCACAAAATGTGTGGCACTTCACAGGCCACACAAAAGCTAAAACCTTTTCTGTGAAATAGTCTCTACTTTGTGGTATCAGAATTTCAGTCAGATCCACTTATGGCGACACTACCTACAAAGTGGTATTTACACGGAGGGAGTTGTGCAAAGTCATTTTAGGCTACAGCTAGTGCACTTTCAAAGAAGCACAGCGACGTGACCACCCTCCATCCCCAGAGCTAACCCACTAAATCCTCTGCTTCTCATCCCTCTCGTGCAGGAGCACTCAAGCAAAGCTGGCTTTTTTCTTTTTGTCCTCTTTCTCTCTGCAAGCCGCTGGGAGGAAGCTGTTGCTGTGGCCCCTAAAGCACCTTGACAGCTGTAACACTGGGCTGCATCTCTTGATGCAGCTATCTCTGTAAGCAATCTCTACAGCTGCTCCATCACTTCTCTGCTTTTGGGGATTCAAGCACCAGCTCCTTGTAGTCACCGTGCTATTGTAGGACTCCTGCAGTTCTTGCTAGGGGAGCACACAGGAGCTAAACGTGTGTAACTTTAGCAATTCCCAGACTGCCACAACGCAGAAACTGCAGATTGCAGATAACAATGGAGAACCAAAGTGATTTCAAACCAGGGTTGGGAAGGTATTGCAGTTCTTAAGCGAGCCTTCACGGAACAAAGCTCTGTCTGCATGACTGCATCCAGAAACTTCTCTAAACATCCTCATAAAAAGCCAAAACACTCCACTTCTGAGTTGTAATCTTAAAACACAGCTTGAGACAGCTCATCAGGAGAGCTGCTTTCATTGAAGGCTTCCCAAAGATCCTTCAGACAGCTGAGCAAAGACACCTCAGGCACTGACATTACCAAAACACATGCTACAACTGTGCTGCCCCAGAGCCCAGAAGGGTGCTCCTCCTGGTTGTCTGGAGCAATCAGCTGCCAAAAGGTGCTTGAGCTTAGGTTTGGAGGCTCTCATAGCTGCACATGTGGATCACAGAATACTGACTTTAGTCATCTCACCCACATAGAATGATTTGTTTGTATCAGCTCCTGTTTATATCAGCCCTTCTGGGATTCCATATCCCAGCTTGCAGCTTTGACCTATAACAGGTTTAAAGAAGACATTTCTAAGTCAGGCCTTTGGGGAAAAAAGCAAAAGCAGCTGTCTGGATAACATTGCATAAACCTGTGTGTTCCTGCCTTGCTTCAAGAGAAGAACCCTCACTCCAGGAACATGTCTCTGAGTCCTTTTCTAAAGGCTAAACCCGTCCGTTCTCACTGTAACAACTAAAGAGAACAGCCAAGCAATAGCACTGCACTTGAAGCATTGCGCTGGGGACACTTCATATGGTACAAGATCTGTGGGTACTTTGGGATTCAGGTGGCAAGAGGGCAGCAGACATACATTTGCTTGTTATGCACCAGTAGCAAGGCGAGAGACATCTCTGTTCTCTTCAGTTACCAGGAGAGAGTGCTATAGAACAGCAATAAACCCAAGGGACCACCTTATCACGTTAGTAGAGAAATTCAGCATTGTGATTCCACTATGGGAATTGTTTCAAGTTAAAACATTCCACAGAGTATTTTCACATTGCCCATGCTGCAATTTGCCTATGTACTTTAGATCTCATGGAGTTCCTAAGGACATACACGTGTTCAAGCCTTCTGCTTAAAACACCTGAGGGCTGGTTAGCAGGGGTGATTTGACTGCATTACCTTTGTTGTCTGTTTAATAGGGACCTCTACTTGAGCAAAGATGGAATAGCAGAAAGCAGTATCGTCACGAGCTTCTGGTAGGATAAAAGCAAAAGCGTAAGGAATTGGCAAATTGCTTGTCTGCTTTGAACAGCGACTCTTCCATAGCGGTATGTGAGGGTGGGAATAATTTGAAGAGGAAGAAATAACAAAACATTCAGACCTCTCTTACTTACGCAAAAAGGGGAAGGAGACGCATTAGTTGCATCCTTTCTGATATAGGCCGCTGGTCTAACTTGGAGCCAGTCCTAAAGTTAACATTAGAACCAGGGACATTACAAGATGTAGCCCGGACAATAAAAAACCTGTCCATACATGTACAAGTTATTCTCAAAGAAAAACAGTGTGGATTTGCACAACCTGCCGCTCTTTTAATTCTTCAGAACTCTGAACCCATGACATATTCCTCAACATCCCAGTGGAGTCTGTCCTGAGAAAAAGAAGTACTCATATATAAATGGGATGATATTGTTTGTGAGTGAGTTTCTTCCTGCAGGTTGGGCAAGAGTTGGCATTCCTAAGGGAATCACGCAGACACTGACTGCAGAAGACATGGCCACATTTAGTTGACACAATCAGTCATCCGCTTTGCACAATCTGGAAGAAAAGAAAGCACAAGAAGAATTTGGTGTGAAGAATTCTGCTTTGCTGCTCTAGTGGTAGCAGGCAAAGAGGACCTGGGTGCCTGCAGTCAGTACACGGCTGATTAATTAAAGGAACACAGAGACCTTTCAGTGCCACCTTGGGAAGTGTTTCTGGCACTAAGCACACCACCAAGAAACGACTTTGACTTCCAAGCCACTTTGACCCTCCCAGCGAGCTCTGTACCTCAAGCCAGCTGTCTGCAGCATCCCACATCACCCAGCACAGATGCTCAGACCACCAGGTACCCCCGTCTCCCTCCGACAAAAAAGAAGCCGGACAAGATGCGGATCCTTACCTCCGAGTAGAAATCCATGCAAATTGGACAGCTAACGGTACCAGACGGCCTTGAGGGAGAGAGAACAAAAGCAGAAAGAACACGCGTCCATTAAGGTCACCATGCATTGAGGCACACTGCTACCTAAAATGCCTTGTCATCACGCGACTGCACAGATCGGCCATGGGGCATTTCATCTGAAGGTCCCTGCGCATCTTTCACTCTCTCCATTTGTTGCATGGAATAAGCAGTTAGGGTGCCTACCCCTAATGGAAACGGGGTCTTGCTTCTCATGATGGGGACGATGCAGCCAATTCCCCCTGCTCTACTGTTGCATGTCACAGCAGTCTGTAGCACAGTGCAGCAAACGGATGGCAGCACCGGCCTTCAACAGTTCAGAAATAAGAGTTTTCTGACAAAAGCATCTAGCTGTCCTTTGGAAAGCATTCATTCCAAGAACTGCTTCCTTATCAAATCTGTCCTGGTAGGAAGCATATTTTCAGATATTTTGTCTGTGCCTTTTAGGTATTAAAAGCATTTCATGTATGTAAGATTACACGAATTAACGAACAACAGAACAAAACCTTGTGTTGGGTTTTGGTTTTTATTCTATTTTAAGTAATGTAATTACATTTGAGGTCTGAATTTTTCACAGATTAATAAAGCAGAACCCAAAAGCTTGGAAAAATATCTGCTTCTATGGTACATCCCTATTTGTGCTTTAGAAAACTAAGCTACCGGTCACATACGCATCACTATTTTAATAATCTAGGACTTGAGAATTTATAAATGCACTGGTAAAACGCACTATGTTTTATGACAGTATAAGCCCTTGAGGTGGCACATCTAAGACCTGACATCAAAAATTTCCACACCCAACTTCTCTCCTTCGTTGCCCGTCAGGAAAAGCTCAAAGGACACCAGTTTATTAAGATCTTTATTCCCTCCCCTAACGGTTGAAAAAAGAAAATAAAAGCAATGTCTGTACCACTCTTATCATGGTCTTCATATTCCCTAGTCAAATAGTCACATGATTTCATTCAATTAGCCCAATACATGCAATCCTTCTCAACAGAATGCAGTGCTCCTATAGCAGTTTACTGTTGAATAATGTCCTTCTTCTCACGGCTGCTATTCTGAACAGCAGTATCTCCACCTTACATGCAAACGTATCAGAGCATCATGACATGCATGAGACAGAACAAAACCTGCCTATAACAGTATTATGTCCACAACGGCCTTGCAATTATACCTTGGGAAGAACGGCTACTGCCCAGAGAGAAAAAGGCAGTTAACTGGCAGAGTGTGTGAAAAAATGGTTAATAATAGTTTTTACTGAAGTTTGCCATGCAGCTGCCTGATGGTCTCTTGATAACAAGCCTGGTCAACACCAGTGAAAATATTTCTATATCTAACATCACTACTGGGGCTTTGCATGAAAAGTAACTGCAATACATTATGAGCCATGGCTTATGACCAATCCCCCTCCCCTGCTATATCCCCACACTCATCTTTAAGATCGTATGCAAAGGTGCTATCTACCTCGGGCTGGCTTTTTGTCCTTAAGTGCAAATGGTATCATTTGGTCACCATGCCATATGCGATGAGAAAGAAAAGTTCCCTCACTGACAAAAGGAATTAACCTGAATAAAGCAAGACTTCCAAGATAAGCCAGGCAATAGGAATGTAGCTTAGTCCTGTGCGAAATAAGAAAAGCAAAATTCCATGTTTGCATAGGTCATCAAGCATACATACTTTGAACTTGCAGTTTCATCTTCCAGTGGTCCCAGTTCTTGAGACACTTTGTGTGTCACATACACATCATTATCTCTTGTTTCATCTTCATCATCGCTACTTAATACACAGCTGTCTGACTGTCACTGGCTTCTGAGTCTCAGATTTCTCCTTTGTCCTTGATTCTCTGAAATTTAATTTTACTAAGTTAGACACAGCATAAAATATATAGCCCTGGAGCTATCCATAAAACGCATGATTAAAACCAGTCTGTAATGGTTCATGTTTCAAATGGACCAGACTCAGCTGGCTTAAAAACAAACTAGTTTCCTAAATATTCAGGTGGAACACCTCCAAACACCATAATATTCTGCTGCATATCAACATAGAAAATTTGCTCTATTTGCAAACTGCTGAAACATGACCAGAACGACTCTTGGTGTCATAAGTTACATACAGTTACACTACTTGTGAACAGATCTTCCCTAGAAAGGGAAGCATCCTCTCTTCATTCTCACTAACAGAGAACGCTACAACACTATGTTCAGAAATTCAGAGAGGACTGAAGCTGTTTCCAAGTTGCACGGCACAGGAGCACATAGACAACAAAAAGGCCTGGTGAAACACAAGCGTGCCTGGTTCAGAGAGTCTCAGAAGTTATGGAAGAGATGCCTGCATCTAAATATTTAAGTTATAGAGCTGCTGTGGCTCCTCACTGCTCTATCCAGGTATGATTCTAAACTGTTCCTCTCTTTGCCAAACCTGAAAACGGAATTATCCTGCCCAAGAGGTGGGTTTTTTTAATTCCCTGGTCTGGAACATCCAAAGGTTAATGAACTTTTGTTTACTTTTTAACAATCAGAAACCACATTTAATAATTATCTCTGCGACTCCACTTACATGTAAAACTAATTACGCACTAACTACTCAATCAAAATACATAAATTGCCATAAAATTACAGTCCCTTCCTGCACAAATATTCAGGTGCAAAGGATACTTCTTTATCCCAGTAACTATTGTAACACCTAAATTAGAAAAAAAACAACCAAAACCCCCAAAAACTACACTTCTTCATACTTATTATCAAATTTGAGGCATGTTACACCAGCTATTGAAATTAAGTATTAGGACCATCAGTAACTTCCTTCTTAACTGCCTTCTTCACACCAAAAGCTAAGAAAACCTTTCAACATTTTCTTATTCAAAGCAGATACACCAGTGAGGATTCAGATTATTATCAGCCCCGTCCTTAAAGAACTTCTGTACTTGGAAAACAAAAAAACCCATATTTTCAGCAGCCTTGATGGATTTTATTTCAGATACTCTCTACAAGCTCTGTCAGTGACTATTAAGCACTGACTGGATCCATTCACATGATGCTTTAGCACTGTCTTTTGCCTTTTGGAAAAGGCAGTTTCAATCCATGCGACTCAAGTGCATTGGAAAACACACACACACAAACATTAACTTTAGAACAATCCCATTATCAACTGTAAAATGTCAACTCACCTTCAACAATCTTGCATCAATAGGGATGGGAAGGAAGAGAAAAGAACACAATTAGATTTCGGTGTGCACTCCTACTGCGATAGGCAAACACCAGCTAAGCTAAGCTAAGCAATGACAACAAAACCTAAGAATGGTAGGATATCACTCCCTCATTTTGCTGAAGAATATTTAACGGTAGTAGTAGATTAGCTGCTGCTCTGAAAACATGAGGGCGCTTCTGCACACACTGCCATAAAGGGATAGAAATGGAGGCCCTTTATGAAGCACCAGAACCCTCCTCCCTGCTCCCCAGTTTCAGTATTATCTAATTGGATTTAGACTGGAGAAGACTCTTTCCCTCTTCCGCCCTCCCCAACCCTCAACAGGCCAATCCAGGCGTGATAGCCACAAATACTTCATAGTAGATTAACCGCTGCTGAAGAAAAAACCCAAACCCATTGTCCATTTTGATGAGGATTATGTTGTAAAGTTTGAGGCCTTTCCTTTGCAAAGGCCCAGGAACAATGCCAGCAGCAGATACCCCTCCATGTGATTCCTGCTGCTTGCTTCTGGTTTGCAAAGCAGTACTGGCATCCCAAAACTGAAGTTGTAAACTGCACTGTGGACTGGATCAAATGTATTCTAGCTTTCAACACAGAAATAAGAAAAGGAAGTGGATTTTTTTTAAGGCTTCTTGGAGTAATAAACTGGTTTGTAGCACAATAACCTACAGCTCCAGTTGGCATATGCATGACGAGAGAAACTTAAACTAACGCTGCAGCTAAACACTTCATATTTGTAAAGTCACAGACTTATCTCCTCCACTTCTTAATTAAATCATTGGCCCATATCTTTGATACACCTATCAGAGCGTGAACTTTAAGTTGCATTTCCTTATGTTCAATGACCCATCACCAGCATGTTCTGCCCAGCTTCTGAAGCCAAAAGCTATTTTGGAGTACCCTCTCAGTATTTGCAAGTGCACCTCCAGAGCAGCTTCTGTGTTAACCTATATTACATGGTTTTCATGCACTGACAAGTCAACTTTGACCTTAAAATTTGTCCTTAAGTTACGATTCTGTCAGGAAGTACAATACAAACCCAGCCTGCCTACAAGACTTAGATAAGCATCATTCACTACTTACCACAACAGAATCATTGTGAGTGAGATCAACGACTACAGGATCAGAAGATTCACATGTGAGGTCTACTACTTCTTCACCAGCTTAAAAACAGAACGTCAGAAGCAAGATCAGAGATGACAGAGGAATAAGATTACCTGCTGCTTCAAAACAGTCTGAGGAATGATTCAACCTTGCCCTATCCCTCTTCTCTTTCTAAAGATTTCACTCAAGCTTTGCCCTCATGAGCCCTCGTAGAGTGTTACCACCAGTCTTCTGCAAGTTGCAGTGCAAGAGGAACGGTAGCTGAACAACTCATACAATTCTATTGTGCAGTAACAGCTTGCAGGAGGCAGTTCAACATCTCACACAGGAGAATGTTTATCCCTCAGTAGAAAACATGAATCATATAGGATATAATAACTACAATACCATACAGCCTGAGACTGCTCCCACCCAGGTGTAGGACCTTGCACTTGGCGTGGTTAAACTTCATCAGGTTGGCATCAGCCCACCTCACAAGCGCGCCAAGGTCCCCCTCAGTGGCATTCCTTCCCTCCAACATATCAACCAAAACACACAACTTGGTGTCATAGGCAAACCAGCTGAGGGTGCACTCAATCCCACTGTCCATGTCACCAACAAAGATGTTGAACAAGACTGGTCCCAACACCGATCCCTGAGGGACACCACTCGTTACTGGTCTCCAGCTAGATGTGGAGCCATTGAGCACAACTCTTTGCGTGCAGCCATCCAGCCAGTTCTTTATCCACCGAGTGGTCCACCTATCAAATTGATGTCTCTCCAACTTAGAGAGAAGGATGTCATGTGAGACAGCGTCAAACGCTTTGCACAAGTCCAGGTAGATGACATCAACTGCTCTACCCCTGTCCATCAGTTCCGTAGCCCCATCATAGAAGGCCACCAGATTGGTCAGGCAGGATTTCCCCTTAGTGAAGCCATGCTGGCTGTCACCAACCACCTTGTTGTTTTTCATGTGACTTAGGTCGGAGCAATCTCAGGCACAGCTACAGGTGGGGCAGAGAAGAGATTCAGAGCAGCCCTGCAAAGAAGGACTTAGGGGTGTTGGTCGATGAGAAAATGAACATGAGCCGGCTGTGTGCGCTCGCAGCCCAGAAAGCCAACCGTATCCTGGGCTGCATCAAAAGGAGCATGACCAGCAGGTCGAGGGAGGTGATCCTGCCCCTCTGCTCTGCTCTTGGGAGACCTCACTTGGAGTATTGTGTGCAGTTCTGGTGTCCTCACCATAAAAAGGACATGGAACTGTTGGAACAAGTCCAGAGGAGGGCCACGAGGATGATCAGGGGACTTGAACACCTCCCGTGTGAAGATAGGCTGAGAAAGTTGGGGCTGTTCAGCCTGGAGAAGAGAAGGCTGTGTGGAGACCTCATAGCAGCATTCCAGTATCTGAAGGGGGCCTAGAGGGATGCTGGGGAGGGATTCTTCATTAGGGACTGTAGAGAGAGCACACGGGGTAATGGGTTCAAACTTCAACAGCGGAAGTTTAGATTGGATATGAGGAAGAAATTCTTTACTGTAAGGGTGGTGAGGCACTGGAATGGGTTGCCCAGGGAAGGTGTGAATGCTCCATCGCTGGCGGTGTTCAAGGCCGGGTTGGACAGAGCCTTGGGTGGCATGGTTTAGTGGGAAGTGTCCCAGACCATGGCAGGGGGGTTGGAACTGGATGACCCTAAGGTCCTTTCCAACCTTAACTATTCTATGATTCTATGCTGTACAAGCTTCTCTCCCATGTCTCTTCCAAACTTTCATAGTCAAATGCACAGCAAAGCTCCATGTAATAACCAGGAGACCAATAGATAGTTTGTATCTTTCCTAGGATTTCGGAACACAATGTAAAATTCCATTTACGAAATCAAAGAGGTTTCTTAGTTCCTGATACTTTTTCTAGGCTTCTTGACCAGAAGCTGCCACTCCCTTGAGGGACAAGGTGCAAGTAATGACAATGGATTTTGATAGGTACGCAGCACCAGATTACTCATCTAATGTAGGGCAATGTGGATCACACAGAATAAAACAGGAATTCCATAGGATCTAATCATTTTACAGCACTATGCCACAAATCTTCGCTGGAGGGATGGGGCACCAATGGTGACAAAGACCTGATTACCTCTCTAGAAGTTTGGAGTTCCCCAACTGAGTTTGAGCAGCACTTGAGCACATTCCTTACATAACTCATCTATCAAGACTGGAGAATGTACTGCATCTCAGTATCAAACTCAGTCAGTTGTCAGTACGCTTGTTGTTTGTAGATTCCATAGTATCACAGAATAGCTAGGGTTGTAAGGACCTTAAGATCACCTAGTTCCACCCCCCACCATGGCCACTAGACACTTAGTAAAACCCAAGGTTTCCATTCACCCCCAAGAAGGGGCCTAGCAACTGGCAAAACCACAGGTCAAGGGGGACCCCAAGCCTTCAGAAGCTGTTTAGCATCTGACCAAGTGCAAAAGAAAGCTTACCACTTTCTTCAAGCTCTATTGGTTCTGCTTCTGAAGCCATTTCTGCTGTAGAAGCCATCAGCCTGTTTCGCTTCCGAGCTTGCCTGGAATTCACTGCTCCTCCACGGCGCTTGCGTTGACCCTGAGAGAGAACAAAGCCAGAGCACTTTCTTTAGGAGTCATTGCCATGTATCCCTCATCTTTGCAGCACCAATGAAAGTGCACAAGGACACACAAAACCCTCCCTAGAAAGGCTGTCATATGCATCGACTGCCAAGATGGGCAATTCCTACCTGAACACGCTGCAGCAGGGAAAAGACATCACCCCAGACCTCTTACCACTTAGGTCACACAGACAAAACATCTCGTGAGGGTTCGTAAAAGAGGAAGACTAGTTCCCAGTTGTGCCAGGTTTCTGCTCCCACTCAAAGTGTTTCTGACCTACTGCTAGCTTCTACAGATTGAAATACTGAAGTACCACAGAAAGTTCAGTTACATGAGGTTTTCATAGGCTTGTGTTCCTGTGCTTTTACTACAAACTCATTCAAAGCATTTCTGCAGGTTACTAGAAACAACTCCCTTCAAGAACCAGATTTGCATAAAGTACTAAAATACTTACTGAGCTCATGGCCTTTCTCAGTCAAAAACCCAGAGAAAGGAAGAAGTTCAAGGACAAAAAAAGAATCGCAAGGAAGCAACAACTACCAATTCCTTTTATTCCTTCAAGCAGCACTCTGTTCAGAAGCGCAGATCTCTCACTGCCCGAGAACAATGTTCTTCCAAACCTATAAGAAAAGAAGAGAGAAAATTACCTATCTGTAATGCTTGTCCTCCTCAACACAGCCTCTCTCCAAGGTTCCCATTCCTGACTCACCGCTATCTGTCCAAAGTCAGTGGGAATGCCTCAGATTTGGTAAGTGGGCCTCAGACACCTGCAGCTGAGCCAGAACTCTCTGGCATTTTTACCCATTTCCTAAACTAAACAGTCGAATAAGCTAGTTTATTAGCAAACTAGAAAAATACGGAGGAATCCCAATTCCCTTTGAAAGCAATCGATTAAGGCAATGTTTGAGAGTGGGCAGGAATCACTGGGAACTGCATCATATGTACCCATCTTCAGAAAACATAAATTTCAGATCAGCAGTTCTGTTCTACCGCCCATTGTCATACTCCTACAGGTGACAGCTGAACACTTGGAGAGGTGCGGAAAGCAAGTGTGTTGTGGAATGGTTGATAGAAAGTGGACACAATAAGATCATAGGCCAGCGGATGGCAGAAGCCCAACAGTAGTGAACCAAAGGCTTTGAGGCCTTGGCTGAAGGTTACTAGAAAACGCGCACGTGAGAGAGTTTGAGGGAGTTGGCAGAAGAGCCTGAGAAGTCGGGATATGTAGGGAGGAACTGATAACTGTAACCTTGAAGCATAGCTGCAAGCCGGAAACCCCCTGGAACACAACCAAAAGGAGAACCGCAAGGGGAGTGGGGTGCGAATGTAACTTTTGAGCTGTAACCAATTACATATTGACTAGTAAGCATAAGTAGCCAATTATATATTAGCAAGTGTGCGTGCATAGAGTATATAACTGGAACCCTCAGATGAAATAAACTGAGTCTGATGAGCGATCATATTGATTGTCTTCATTCTCCCACCAGGGCTGAAGGCAAGAGGGGCCTGCGGCGGGCAATAAGGGCCTGCGGTCCTCACATACCGCACAGGCAGAGGAGCCTGTGGTTCCCACTCCCCACACAAGTGGAGCAAAGACATTTCAGTTTAGAAATACTCATTGATCTGCAAGAGAACACAAGATTACACTACGCAGCTACACTGTGCTTAACAGTAGGTGTGTGTGCCCCTCCCCACCACACAGTCAACTCCTAGGCAGGAAGAGGCAAAGAGTATAAAAGCAGTTAGGAGTAGCTGATGTAGTACCAAAATTCACATCTTTGCTCATGGTACAATGAGCATGGGAACTACACACAATGAGGAGGTGCAGAGCAGACACAGTGCAGGGACCAAGTAAAAACCCAATTATGTTAAACAAGCACTGCAGAACTGTCTTCACAATACTGACCATCATCTACGCTGAAAAGACCAGCACATACACTATTAAACTATTCTTAGATTAAGAAACACTGAGACTATACAGTGGGATAGAACGGAACTGGCACTCAGTCATTATCTTGAGTTAAAGGAAGCCTCACAGATCCCACCACCCCCCCCCCCAAACCTTCTCTCTGTACTTCTTAAATCACTCACTTAAAAGACCCATTAGCACTGAACTGTGACATTATTAAAAGAAAACATGCCCAGGAAAAATCCTTACGCTAAATTTGGTACCTTTACTAAGCCCAAAGATACACTTAGGCACAGTTTCAAGCAATACAATATGCCCCTTGAGTTCTTTTCCCTCCCATTTTTTCATTTCAAAACTATCACTGGATTGCAAAAGCTATAAGCAGGTGAGCCTGCTTTTTTGCCTTGGACCATTTGCTATACGCTAGATGTAAGACCCAGTGAGCCCACAGCCAGATTCTGCTCACAGTGCATGAAATTTGGAGAACTGTTATACTTAACTGTACCTCCCAATATGAGCCTATTCGGTTTTGGTAGTTTTAAGAGTTTTAGTTTTTTTTAATCTAAACTTCTACGTATAGCTTTTCTACAGAGTTTTTCTTGCAGATGTAAGTAACAGCCTTCTGTTCTCACCCGTGATGCTGAAGACCAAGGCCCCAAATTTGCTATCAGAGAAAGCTGTGAAATGACTTTCAGACTCTGCTTCCTCAATTCAGGACTCACCTACACAACCATTTTCTTAACATTCGGTGTCCAGGTAATGCAAGTCCTCTGAAGGTCTAGATTTCATTTCACCACTCTTGGGAAGATCCTATTTTACTCACTTCACTGAATTTTTGAAATAGGGAACGAGAACTGTTAAGCCAAGACCATCCCTAATTTTCTACTCATACAAATCAAACCAGAGGCACTGTTCCGTAAGTACACTTTCTAGGTGCTCTAGAAGTTCCTCACTCCATACAATAGTTATTCATACGTTTGGAACATTTTGCAGACAAGGCAAAGAAGAAGATGAAGCAAGGAGGACACACAGCAAGGGAGAGAATCTTCCCTAAACCTAGCACATTGGCTCTTTCAAACTTGTTGTTCAAAACCAAGCTAACATCATCTTCTAACAGCGACAAAACTGAAATCGAAAACAAGTTCTGCAAAGCAGTTTTCCACACAGCAGGAGAATGAACAAGGCTGAGAAACATCTGAGGTATATCAGGAAGTTGTGCCATTAGAGTCTAAGTTTATTTCATCAAGAAATCCAGGAGACATTTTCCTCAATTCTCTTCAAATGCGGATCTGGGAAAAATAATATACTTGGACACTAAAAAGCTGGGAAATGTTGGTTGGTACACACATCTGAGGAGGATAAAGAAATAAACCTTATATCAGTTGATACACATGTTATTAAATAGAACCTTTTAGGGCAATCTGAAACACTGATGTATCTGCACTGTTGAATACCCACGTCTGATGCATTCACAGACAGCACAGGTTTGGATGCAAAGCACCCAGGTTTCACGAGACCTGGTGCTTTTCAGATTTAACACTGCATACAACCCAGTGCAATGGGATGCTAACAAAATATCTTTAGAAAGGGTTAAAAATATGGGGTGAGAAAACACTTGGGACGACTCCAAACATTAAATGTTGCAGAGCTTCTCTTTGTCCACAAGTTGCTTAAGTGCCAAACAAGAGCCATCCCAGAAGAAAAAACCTAACAGCTTATTTATCTATGGCATGTCTCAGAGGATCTACTATCAGACCTCAAAGGCAACACAGAACAGAGACATTTCTTAAACTAAGGGACAGAGGGCACCACTGCTATTTAGATGGCTTCATTTTCAGAATCTTACAACACTGGCAGTAGGCATTCTTTATACTCAACACTGAGATTACAGGCAAGATACAAATATGTCAGCTGCTAACGGCTCAGATCTTATCCTCTTCAGGAGCTTCTAAAAAAGAAGAAAGTTGAGAATGCACAATAATAGGGAAGTTCACCACTGCAAAACCACCTTAAATCACAGGCAAGTTGATGAGTATCAACACGACTCAACTGAGGAGAGTCACGTTTACAGAGAAAATCAGACTGCTGGAATTTGGGAAGAGTCTCCTGAACCAGCAACATCTCTATCTTGTAAGAACAAAACTTTCCTGTGGGGCTATGCATCTCCATATGCTACTGGCTTAACAAGAAGTTCACCACCCAAAGTGCTAGAACAGACAGTAATAATAAAGCAAAGCTGAATTTCTTCAGCACAACACAGACCAAGTTAGTAGCGTTAAGAATGAAGGTTAAACAGATGAGTTTAGAGTTTTGCACATTTAGAGACCTACTCATCAAGAAAAATTCCTTCAAAATTCTCAAAACCTCAGGACCACTCTATCTAATAATAGGATTTGATAGACAGGACTGGATAGCCCAGATTAAATCAAGTGTATATGCTCCTCCTCCAGCAGTCACAAGACTCTCAGGACTGGACAAGGTGTATAGATTTACTGCATCAACCTCCCCCTCCTCAACCCATAAGCATCAAGTAACTCCAGCTGAAGCTCCCAGTTCATCTATTCCACTGTTGCAAGATGCATTCAGACATCAATTCAAAATTCCAGAATGAAAAGTAAAAGTTTTAAAAGACTTCCTTCTTAATGTGAAAACTTAGCAGATCAAGTCAGCAAGCCAGAAAATACTCTAAACTTTCATGGACCTTCTGCTGCATCACTGCAGGATGATAGAGTACCAGGAAAAACATTTCCTCCTTCCTCTCATATGCAAAGCTCTGCACAGGCAGTTACTGTCCCTGACATTTAGCTCTCCCAAGGGCTTAAGTAGTGCAGTCTTCACAACAACATTCCAAGATTAATACTACCTAACTCACAAGCATTTTAAAGACTGTATTCACCAGTCTTCCTCCATATAGGTAGATATTTGAGAAAAACAAAGTCATTTCCACGAAGAATGTTTACACTAGGAGTAAAAGAATGATATCCATATTTACCAATTTAAGTCTCCTGTTAATTTTTTTCCTCTGTATTTCACGGAGTTCTGGCTGACCTAATTTAACATGTTTGAATTATAATACAAAATAATGGATTCACTAGACAACATTACCGGAGAACTTTCCTTACACCACTCTGAAAGCAAAGTCTTGGTCTCCCACATGCTCAGCATGAATTAAGAAAAACTAGCTTAAGCAAGAAGCAGACATTTTTACCACAGAATGATTTGGATTGGAAGGGAGCTCAACGTATCATCCAGTTTCACTCCCCTGCCACGGGCAGGAACACCTTCCACTAGACCACGTTGTTCTAGGTCCCACCCAACCTGGCCTTCAACACTGCCACGGATGGGGCAGCCACAGCTTCTCTGGGCAAGCTGTGCCAGCACCTCACCATTCTCAGAGTGAAGAATTTTTTCCTAATAGTTAATCAAAATATACCTCTGTCAGTTTAAAGCCATTCCCCGTTGTCTTACCACTCATGTCCTTGTCAAAAGTCCCACTCTGGCTGTCGTGGATTAAGCCTCTCTAACTCACGCAGCCTGTTCTCTCACTCACTTCCCCCTCTTTCTTCCCCCCGCTCCCGGAAGGATGGGAAGGAGAATCAAAAAGAATGCAACTCCCACAGGTTGAGATAAGAACACTTTAGTAACTAAAGTATAACACAAGACCACTACTGCTACCACCAATAATAATAATCACAAGGCAAATACAAGGAAAGAATGCAATTCTCACCACCTAATACCAAGCCCGACCACGCAGTGCACCCCCACCCTTCCGGGTCTCTGCTCTCCATTTTTACATCCTGGGCATGACGTGCTGTGGTATGGAATAACCTCTTTGGTCAGTTTGGGTCAGGTGTCCTGTCTCTGCTTCCTGCCGGCTTCCCCTCCTCCCTGGCAGAGCATGAGACAAAGAAAGTCCTTGGCCAGACCAAAACATCACTAAGCAGTAACCGAAACACTGGTGTTATCAGCGCTGTTCCCAGGCCCAAAATCAAAAACACAGCATGGCACGAGCTACCAAGAAGGAGAAAAATGACTGCTGCCGCTGAACCCATGACGCTGGCTTTCCTGTAGGCCTCTTTAGGCACTGGAAGCTGCTTCAAGGTCTCTTCCGAGCCTTCTCATCTCGAGGATACGAGCGCGTATCGCTGGCTCATGTTGACAGAACTTATCTCGACTCGGGAAAAGATGCAATAGCAGAAAGCAATATAGACACGAGCTTCTGGTGGGATAAAAGGAAAAGCGTAAGGAATCGGCAAATTGCTCATTTGTATTTTGAACAGTAACTCTTCCATAGCTGTATGCGAGGGGGGAATGATTTTAAGAGAAAGAAATTAGAAAAAAATCAGACCCCTTGTATTTAAGCATGAAAAAGTGGAAAGAAATGCTCTTTCCTTCCTGATATAGGCTGCAGGTCTGGTTTTGAGACGGTCCTACCTTTAGCATTCTAACCAGGGACACTACAAGAAACCACGTGGACCATATAAAAGCTCTCCAGACACATCCCACTCATTTGCAAAAAACAACCACTTTTATTTGGAACAATAGAACATAAATAAAGAACCATAAACAAAAAAAACTGAACAAACTGCTGCCCTTTAAAACTTCAGAGCACTGAAAAAACATGACATGTTCCTCAAAATTTCAGTGGAGTCTGTCCTAAGCAATAGACGTGCTCATATATAGAGAGGATGATATTGTCCATCAGTGTCTGCCCTGCAGGTTGGGCAAAATCTGGAATTCATAAGGCAGTAATAGAGACACCGGTTGCAGAAAACGTGGCCGCATGTGGTTGACACAATCTGTCGTCCGCTTTGCACGATCTGGAGGAAAAGAAAGCACAAGAAGAATTTGGTGTGAAGAATTCTGCTTTGCTGCTCTAGTGGTAGCAGGCAAAGAGGACCTGGGTGCCTGCAATCAGTACACGGCTGATTAATTAAAGAAACCCACAGACCTTTCAGTGCCACCTTGGGAAGTGTTTCTGGCACTACGCACACCACCAAGAAACGACTTTGACTTCCAAGCCACTTTGACCCTCCCAGCGAGCTCTGTACCTCAAGCCAGCTGTCTGCAGCATCCCACATCACCCAGCACAGATGCTCAGACCACCAGGTACCCCCGTCTCCCTCCGACAAAAAAAGAAGCCGGACAAGATGCGGATCCTTACCTCCGAGTAGAAATCCATGCAAATCGGACACCTTAAGGTTCCAGGCGGCCTTGTGGCAGAGAAAGCAAAAGCAGAAAGAACACGTGTCCATTAAGGTCACCATGCATTGAGGCACACTGCTACCTAAAATGCCTTGTCATCACGCGACTGCACAGACCGGCCATGGGGCATTTCATCTGAAGGTCCCTGCGCATCTTTCACTCTCTCCATTTGTTGCATGGAATAAGCAGTTAGGGTGCCCCCTCCCTAATGGAAACGGGGTCTTGCTTCTCATGATGGGGACGATGCAGTCAATCCCCCTGCTCTACTGTTGCATGTCACAGCAGTCTGTAGCACAGTGCAGCACACGGATGGCAGCACCGGCCTTCAACAGCTCAGAAATAAGAGTTTTCTGACAAAAGCATCTAGCTGTCCTTTGGAAAGCATTCATTCCAAGAACTGCTTCCTTATCAAATCTGTCCTGGTAGGAAGCATATTTTTGGATCTTTTGGGTGTGTCTTTCAGGTTTTAAAAGCATTTCAACTTACATCAAGCCATACTGTAAAACATATTGGATCATGAGTTCATGAGCAACAGGAGAAAAGTTTGTGCTGGCCTTTGGCTATGATTTTAAATAAGTTCTATTCAATCAATGCAAACTGATTTTATGACTGAAAGTCCCACGGTAACCAGACATGACCCAAAAGCTTGCAACAAATCAGAATTTAGAAGGACGCTTTAGCTGCTACATACACATCATTAGATGTCGGCTCATCTGGATCATCTCTGCTTGGACGAGCGATATCCGACTGCTGCTGGCCTCCTGCTCCGGAATTTCCCCTTTCTTGTTGGTTCCCTGTAATTTGATGATGGCAAGTTAGATACAGCATAAAATCTAGAGCCCTGCAACTGTCCTGAAATGCACGATTATGAATAGTCTTTCATGTTTACTGCAGTGCAGGAACTCCACTGCAGCACGGGCTAAAACCCCCTTTCAACATTTTCCCATTCAAAGCAGGGGAATTCCAGGGCTAAAAGGCATGATTAAAAGTATGAGGGCCTTTGGCCTTACAGACTTCCTGTATTTGGAAAACAAGAAAACATATTTTGAGCAGCTTTCAGGGATTTCATTTCAGATACTTTCCGCAAGCTCTCATAGTGACTGTAAAGTACAGAAGAGATCCATTCTCTAAGAAACTGTCCACATACTTTACCACTGTCCTATGCCTTTTGAAAAAGCAGTTTCAATCAGTGCTGCTCATGATCGTTGGGAGAAAAGAACCCCACAAAAAACACAACAAATAAATGAAGTTTAGGAAAAATCTTTGTAATTGTAAAACATCAGCTCACCTTCAGCAGGTGTCTTGCAGCGATACATATGGGAAGGGAGAGAGAAGAAAATACAGTTAGTCTCTGTTGTTACACTATTTGATCATGGAGCACAAGAGGAGACTCATTTAACTACAAGGTTTAAGTAAGAATGCCATTCACTACTTACCACAACAGAAACATTGTAAATGAGAAGAAAGACTTCAGGATCAGAAGATTCACCTGATTCAGGAGTGTAAAAAGAGAATGTGAGAATTAAGGTCAGAGGTCGCAGGTGAATAAAATTACCTGCCACTATAGAACTGCCTTCTGCAAGTTGCAATGCCAGAGGAACAAAATTTCCCTAAGCTAGATAGAGCATGAAATATGCAGCTGGGGAACATTCCTTGAAATGCAGGATTCCATAATCTGTAACTTCTTTTGTTCGTAGACCCACAGAAGCAGAGAGCGGTTTGGGTTAAAAGGGACCTTAAAGGTCACCTATTTGCAAGCCCCCGGAAACCGGTGGCGGATAATTTCTTGACCCAACACAGGCTACAACCCCTTTCTTCCATTTCTTACTCAAAGCAAGAATTTTTAGTGGTAAAACTGATAATTAAATTCAGATCAAAGTTATGTTCGCTGAACTTGCATCTTTGGAAAAGAAGAAAACACAACTTCAGGCAGTTTTGATTTCAGATACTCTGCAGGCTCGGAGAGTGACTTTTAAGGTGAGATTGGATCCATTTGTATGTTGCTTTAGCACTGTCCTTTGCCTTTTGGCAAAGACAGTTTCAATCCATGCTGCCCAAGTCTCAAGTGCATTGGAAAACACAGCCCCCAGACATAAGTTTGGGACAATGCCAATATCAATTGCAAAACATCAACTCACCTGCTTCATCACTCTTGCATCAAAACATATGGGGAGAGAGAGACAAGAAAATACAATTAGACATTGGTGTGCACCCACAGTGTCACGTACAAACATCACATCAGCCAAGCAATGTCAACAAGAAAGCAAAGAATGGGAGCAGATCCCTCTCCCAATTTGCAGAAGAACATGAAAAGTAGTAGTAGATTAGCTGCTGCTCTGAAAACATCTGGTTGCTTCTGCTTTTGCCCACGCTACTGCAAAGAGATGGAAATGGGGGCATCTTTTGACCCACAAGAACAGCACCCTCCTGCCTCCCCAGCCTCAGAACCAACCAATTGGATTTAGGCTAGAAGAGATTCTTTCCCCATCTCGCCCTCAAACACGCCAATTCAGGTGCGATATCCAGAAACACTCCCTGTCAGACTAACAGCAGCTGAAGAAGAAAATAAGCACAACCCCAAGCCCTCTATTGTGCCTGCTGGAAGTAAACTAGGGAAAATGCAGATTATTGTGTCAATCCTGAGGCGAATTCTTTGCATAGGCTCAAAAAGAAGCCCTGGAGATGCTACCTCAACATCTGATTTCTGCTGCTTGCTTCTGCTTTGCAAGCTAGCAGTGGCAACATAAAGCTGATGTTAAAAACTACAGTATTGAATAGATCAAATACTGCTCTTGTTTCTAAAAGAGCATTAAGAAACAAAAATGGGATATTTTAAGGGCTTCTAGGAGGAGTCATCTGACCCTGTATGGAACGCGTAATGAAAAAGGGGGTCTACATCCTTAGGAATGTCCCACTTGAAATGTATTTATTATCATGTCTACTCTATCTGAAGGCAAATGATCACCTCTGGACTGCTAAAAGTGGTGAACTGACAACTCAACTTTGAAAGTAAAATCTGTCCTTAACACCACATTCCCTCAGGAAGTACAGCAGAAAACCAATTTGACTAGAGGCTTTAGGTAAGTGTGCCATTCGTTCCTTACCTCATCAGAATCGTCCTGAGTGAGATCAATGACTTCAGGACCAGACGGTCCATTTGAGAGACCTCTTACTTCTGCAGGAGCATAAATACAGAACGTGAGAATCAAGATCAGAGATTGCAGAGGAATAAAATATCCTGTCAATAAATAATTGTTTTCTGCGTGTTGCAATGCTAGAAAGACAGAGTTTTTGTAGGATAGATATTGTAGAGATATCTAGGGAGAGATATCAAGGTAGAGATATCTAGGTAGAGATATCTAGGTAGAGATATCTAGGTAGAGATATCTAGGTAGAGATATCTAGGTAGAGATATCTAGGTAGAGATATCTAGGTAGAGATATCTAGGTAGACATATCTAAGATATAGGCTTGGACCAATCCATGGAATGTGGGATTAGTAAGAGTCTGTAAGTTTTTCTTTATTTCCCTCACTAAAAGACATGTTAAAAAAAACCAAACAAACATCTTCTGGAGTATTTTTTATTCAGAGCAGATATTCCAGGGGTAAAAGGAATGATCAAATTATCAACAACTTCAGTGTCACAGAACTTCTGTATTTGCAAAGAGTAAGAAACAAATCTTGAGCAGCTTTGATTTCAGATAGTCTCTACAAGCTCTGAGAGTGACTCTCAAGCACAGATTCCACCCAGTTGCCAGAACACTAAACACTGTCCCTGCCTTTTGGAAAAGGCAGTTTCAATCCATGCTGCTGCTCAAGCTCATTTGAAAACATACCCCAAAAGACCAAATTTAGGACAATTCCAGTATCATTTGTGAAATATCCACTCACCTTCAGCATCCGACTTGTATTGATCCGAATGGGAACGGAGAGAAAAGAAAATACAATTAGATTTTGGTGTGTATCCATGGGGTCACATACAAACAACACATCAGCTATGTCATGTCAACAAAAAGGCTAAATATGGTAGGAGATCACTCTCTCATTTTGCAGAAGAACATGAAAAGTAGTAGCAGCTTAGCTGTTGCTCTGAAAACATGTGGTTGCTTCTGCTTTTGGCCATAGTGCCGCAAAGGGATGGAAATGGGGGCAGCTTATGATCCACGAGAATAGCATCCTCCCGCCTCCCCAGCTTCGATCTTCCCTAATTGGATTTAGGCTGGTGGGATTTTTTTTCCCCGTTTCTCCCTCAAACACGCCAATTCAGGTGTGATATCCAGAAACACTCCCTATCTGACTAACAGCAGCTGAAGAAGAAAAGAACCAGAACCCCAAGCCTACTACGGTGCCTGCTGGAAGTAAACTAGAGGAAATGCAGATATTTGTGTCAAGTTTGCGGCCTTTCCTTAACAAAGGCTCAAAAAGAAGCCCTGGAGGTGCTACCTCAACATCTGATTTCTGCTGCTTGCTTCTGCTTTGCAAGCTAGCAGTGGCAACATAAAGCTGATGCTAAAAACTACAGTATTGAATAGATCAAATACTGCTCTTGTTTCTAAAAGAGCATTAAGAAACAAAAATGGGATATTTTAAGGGCTTCTAGGAGGAGTCATCTGACCCTGTATGGAACGCGTAATGAAAAAGGGGGTCTACATCCTTAGGAATGTCCCACTTGAAATGTATTTATTATCATGTCTACTCTATCTGAAGGCAAATGATCACCTCTGGACTGCTTAAAGTGGTGAACTGACAACTCAACTTTGAAAGTAAAATCTGTCCTTAACACCACATTCCCTCAGGAAGTACAGCAGAAAACCAATTTGACTAGAGGCTTTAGGTAAGTGTGCCATTCGTTCCTTACCTCATCAGAATCGTCCTGAGTGAGATCAATGACTTCAGGACCAGACGGTCCATTTGAGAGACCTCTTACTTCTGCAGGAGCATAAATACAGAACGTGAGAATCAAGATCAGAGATTGCAGAGGAATAAAATACCCTGTCAATAAATAATTGTTTTCTGCGTGTTGCAATGCTAGAAAGACAGAGTTTTTGTAGGATAGATATTGTAGAGATATCTAGGGAGAGATATCAAGGTAGAGATATCAAGGTAGAGATATCTAGGTAGAGATATCTAGGTAGAGATATCTAGGTAGACATATCTAAGATATAGGCTTGGACCAATCCATGGAATGTGGGATTAGTAAGAGTCTGTAAGTTTTTCTTTATTTCCCTCACTAAAAGACATGTTAAAAAAAACCAAACAAACATCTTCTGGAGTATTTTATGTTCAGAGCAGATATTCCAGGGGTAAAAGGAATGATCAAATTATCAACAACTTCAGTGTCACAGAACTTCTGTATTTGCAAAGAGTAAGAAACAAATCTTGAGCAGCTTTGATTTCAGATAGTCTCTACAAGCTCTGAGAGTGACTCTCAAGCACAGATTCCACCCAGTTGCCAGATCACTAAACACTGTCCCTGCCTTTTGGAAAAGGCAGTTTCAATCCATGCTGCTGCTCAAGCTCATTTGAAAACATACCCCAAAAGACCAAATTTAGGACAATTCCAGTATCATTTGTGAAATATCCACTCACCTTCAGCATCCGACTTGTATTGATCCGAATGGGAACGGAGAGAAAAGAAAATACAATTAGATTTTGATGTGTATCCATGGGGTCACATACAAACAACACATCAGCTATGTCATGTCAACAAAAAGGCTAAATATGGTAGGAGATCACTCTCTCATTTTACAGAAGAACATGAAAAGTAGTAGCAGCTTAGCTGTTGCTCTGAAAACATGTGGTTGCTTCTGCTTTTGGCCATAGTGCCGCAAAGGGATGGAAATGGGGGCAGCTTATGATCCACGAGAATAGCATCCTCCCGCCTCCCCAGCTTCGATCTTCCCTAATTGGATTTAGGCTGGTGGGATTTTTTTTCCCCGTTTCTCCCTCAAAGAGGCCAATTCAGGTGTGATATCCAGAAACACTCCCTATCTGACTAACAGCAGCTGAAGAAGAAAAGAACCAGAACCCCAAGCCTACTACAGTGCCTGCTGGAAGTAAACTAGAGGAAATGCAGATATTGAATAGATCAAATACTGCTCTTGTTTCTAAAAGAGCATTAAGAAACAAAAATGGGATATTTTAAGGGCTTCTAGGAGGAGTCATCTGACCCTGTATGGACCCCGTAATGAAAAAGGGGGTCTACATCCTTAGGAATGCCCCACTTGAAATGTATTTGTTATCATGTCTACTCTATCTAAAGGCAAATGATCACCTCTGGACTGCTAAAAGTGGTGAACTGACAACTCAACTTTGAAAGTAAAATCTCTCCTTAACACCACATTCCCTCAGGAAGTACATCAGAAAACCAATTTGACTAGAGGCTTTAGGTAAGTGTGCCATTCGCTCCTTACCTCATCAGAATCGTCCTGAGTGAGATCAATGACTTCAGGACCAGACGGTCCATTTGAGAGACCTCTTACTTCTGCAGGAGCATAAATACAGAACGTGAGAATCAAGATCAGAGATTGCAGAGGAATAAAATATCCTGTCAATATATAATTGTCTTCTGCATGTTGCAATGTCCGAAAGACAGAGATTTTGTAGGTTAGATATTGTATAAAAGATATAGGCCTGGACGTATCCTTGGAATGTGGGATTAGTAAGAGTCTGTAAGTTTTTCTTTATTTCCCTCACTGAAAGACATGCTAAAAGAAATAATCTTCTAGACTATTTCCTATTCAGAGCAGATATTCCAGGGGTAAAAGTGATGATCAAATTATCAACAACTTCAGTGTCACAGAACTTCTGTATTTGCAAAGAGAAAGAAAGAAATCTTGAGCAGCTTTGATTTCAGATAGTCTCTACAAGCTCTGGGAGTGACTCTCAAGCACAGATTGCACCCAGTTGCCAGATCACTAAACACTGTCCCTTGCCTTTTAGAAAAGGCAGTTTCAATCCATACGGCTACTCAAGTTCATTAGAATAAATACCCAAAAAGATGAAGTTTAATACAATGCCATTACCAGTTGTAAAACATCAACTCACCTTCAGCATCCGACTTGTATCGATCCATATGGGAAGGGAGAGAAAAGTAAATACAATTAGATTTTGGTGTGTAACAATGGGGTCACATACAGACAACACATCAGCCACGTCATGTCAACAAAAAGGCTAAACATGGTAGAAGATCAGTCTCTCATTTTGCAGAAGAACATGAAAAGTAGTAGCAGCTTAGCTGTTGCTCTGAAAACATGTGGATACTTCTGCATTTGCTCACACTTCTGCAAAGGGATGGAAATGGGGGCAGCTGATGACCTACAAGAACAGCATCATCCCACCTCCCCAGCTTCAGAATCAACTAATTGGATTTGGGCTGGAAGAGATTCTTTCCCCATCTTGCCCTCAAAGAGGCCAATTCAGGTGTGATATCTACAAACACTCCCTATCAGTCTAACAGCTGCTGAAGAAGAAAATAAGCACAACCCCAAGCCCTCTATAGTGCCTGCTGGAAGTAAACTAGGGAAAATGCAGATTATCGTGTCACGCTTGAGGCCAATTCTTTGCATAGGCTCAAAAAGAAGCCCTGGAGGTGCTACCTCCCCATGTCATTCATGCTCTTTGCTTTTGCTTTGCAAGCTAGCAGTGGCATCATAAAGCTGATGTGATAAACTACTGTATTGAATGGATCAAATACTACACTAGCTTCAAAAAGAGCATTCCCTCAGGAAGCACAACAGAAAACTAATTTGACTACAAGGTTTACTAAGTGTGCCATTCACTCCTGACCTCATCAGAATCATCTTGAGTGAGATCAATGACTTCAGGACCAAATGGTCCATTTGGGAGATCTCTTCTTTCTGCAGGAGCTTAAAAACAGAACGTGAGAATCAAGATCAGAGATTGCAGAGGAATAATAAAATATATAGCTCTGGAACATTCCTTATAATGCAGGATTCTATAGAGTCTATATTTTCCTCACTGCACTGCATGCTAAAAGCAATCTTCTGGAATATTTCATATTCAGATATTGCAGTGGTAAACAGGATGATTAAATTAATCTCAACTTTATCTTTGCAGAACTTGTGTATGAGGAAAATAAATATAGACTGTGTAGCTTTGCTTTCAGATAGTCTCCACAAGCTCTGAGAGCGACTATCAAGCACAGATTGGATCCAGTCCCCACATCGCTAAGCACTGTCTTTTGCCTTTTGGAAAAGGCAGTCTTAATCCATGCTGCTCGAGTTCATTGGAAAACACACGCCCAAAAGATTAAGTTTAGGACAATCTCATTATCAACTGTAAAACGTCAACTCACCTTCTTCTTCATCGGTCTTGCACCAAAGCACATGGGAAAGGAGAGAAAAGAAAATACAATTAGACTTTTGTGTGAGCACCTCTGTTGCATACAAACAACATATCAGCTAAGCAACGTCAACAAGAAGGGTTAAAAATGGTACAATATCCCTCTCACAATTTCCTTACTCCTGCTAGAATTAATAGGAAATTAGCTGCCTCTCCGTAAACAAGTGATTGCTTCTGATTTTGCTCATGATGCTGCAGAGACAGAAATGGAGGTAGCTTATGAACCACCAGAACATGCTCTTCCCTCCTCCCCATTTTCAGTCCTCCTTCTTTTCATCCAGAATCAACCCTGCAGTTCACATCTGCATTCACGACCTCCATTCACTTTAATCCGACAGATCTTCAAAGGCAGGTCCTATCCATATTACATAGAATTCTTCAATGCCCAGCATTCAGACTTCCAGATCCATAAAGCCAAGTAGCTATCAGTAGAGTTCATTCATGACGGTACCATGACTTTCTTTGAGCCTTGGACTAACACTCAGTGAAGGAGGGGTCTACTCCGGAGACAATGTCGTACACCAACTATATTTTGCATCAGGTCTACTCTACGAAAAGGCACCTGAACACCTCCAGAGTGAGGAAACAGGAGCAATGACAACACAACTCCGAACTTCAAATCCTTCCTCAAGGATGGATTCTACTGGGAAGCAAGAGAGAATACCCATTTGACTACAAGGTTTAGGGAAGCGTGCCATTCACTACTTACCTCATCAGAATCACCCAGAGTGACATCAATGACTGCAGGAGGGGATGATGGGCCTGGAAGATCTAATACCACTTCAGGAGCTTCAAATCAGAATGTGAGAATCAAGATCAGAGATTGCAGAGGAATAAAATTGCCTGCCACCATAGAACGGTCTTCTGCAAGTTGCATTGCCACAGGAAGTGTGGCTGAGCCCCTCATTCACTTCTGCTCTATGACAACACTTGGCAGTAGGCACACAGCAACAGATTGTTCATCTAATGTAGGACAACGTGGATCCCACAGAATAAAACAGGAATGCGATAGGATTCACAGGACCTTATCTTAAATGTTCCCTTGAGGAATGGGGAACTGCTAATGACAAAGTCTTGATTAGCTCTCTAAACCTTGGCACTGCCCCAGCTTAGTTTGCCACTCTCTGTAGAGGCAGCTGCAGTGACTCCCAGCTCTTTAAACCCGACTTTCAGGCATTTGAGCAGCACTTGAGCACCTTCCTTACACAAGTCATCTGGCATGAGTGGAGAAGGGATGGCGCCCCAGGACCCAACTCAATCAGTTGTCAGTACGCTGCTGCTCTGTAGATCCCATGCTAGGCACTTGGTAAAATCCCAGCTAATTGTCCCCCCTCAGAAGGGGCCAAGCAACTGGCGAAAACACAGGTCAAGTGGGACCCCAAGGCTCCAGAAGCAGTTTAGTATCTGACCAAGTGCAAAAGAAAGCTTACCACTTTCCCCAAGCTCTATTGCCTCTGCTTCTGCAGCCCTTGAAGAGGTGGAAGTCATTGGCCTCATTCGTTTCTGAGGTCGCCTGGAATCAAGCGCTCTTCCAGGGCGCTTGCGCTGACCCTGAGATAGAACAGAGCCAGAGCATTTTCTTTAGGAGTCATTTTCATAGGCTTATGTTCCTACAAACTCTTTCACAGCATTTCTGGAGGTTACCAGAAGCGACTCATTTTAAGAACCAGGGTTGCATTGAGCAGTAAAATACTTACTGAGCTCATGGTCTTTATCGGTCAGGAACCGAGAGAAAGGAAGAGGTTTAAGCCCAAAAAAAGAATTGGAAGGAAGCAACAACTTTCAATTCCTTTGACTCCTGCAGGCAGCACCCTGCTCAAAACTGTAGATCTCTTACCGCCTGAGAACAATGTTCTTCCAAACCCTATAAGAGAAGAGAGACCATTACCTATCTGCAATGTTTGTGCTCTTCAAAACAGCCCCTCTCCAAGGCTCCCGTTCCTGACCCACCACTTTCTGTCCAAAGCTAAAGTGGATTTCCCAGGTGCCAATGCCAGATTTCTGGAGTTGGCACCTTCCAGTAATTCTTCTCCAAGGAAGAGTTGCAGACGCTTCAAGCAAGACCTGGCAAGGACACCAATGGACGCAGAAAGACGTCCTCTAGAAGCATAAATGGGGAGAGGAGCGGCTGGAGAGGAGCCTTGCAGGAAGGGATGTGGGGCTGCTGGTTGACCACAGGCGCAACAGGAATCTGCAGCTTGCCATGGCAGCCAGGGGGTGAACCCGTGCCCTGGGCTGCATCCAGCACAACTCAACCAGCCGCTCAGGAGAGGAGATTATCCCACTGCCTTCAGGCTTCCCCTCCAGCTCTGGGCCCCACAACTTGGGAAGGATGAGCCAGACCCAGCACCTACTACCCTTCCCCTCTTTTAGTTTCTCTGACGTTTCAGATTCCTGCTCCACACCACTGGAAATGGTGGAAGCAAATCATCTACACTTCCATCCCTCATTACTGCAGAGTCCTTCTGGCAAACTTGAGCCAATTGCTTCATGTTCCTACCTGGCACGTGCACCACCACGGCTCAAAGTCTGCTCCCTAGCAGAGAAAGCCGGGAACTGACACTCAGCCTCCTGCATCTGCAGCACCACAGGACTCTGTGCCCTGGCAACCGTAGCATTCCATGACATTCTGTGTCCAGGGGCGCGGGTTCTCTTGAGTTCTCTCTGCATGCGCCTGTTGACAAGCTGCACAACAGCTAGCCTCTTGCCTTTACAAAGTAAAGCTTCTTCCCAGAAGAGCCCCAAAGAGGCCACAAGGGCAGGGAACAACAACGGCGCATCCAGAAGCTGCAGAAAGGCTTCAGTCTGCTCTGACCAGGGATCACTAGAAAACATAGCCACTCAAGGAGCTCCATTATCACTGACCTCACTCAGAAGAGTACGTTTACTCCCAAAGTAGCTGCTCAGGTCCACCACAAACCACTCTTTCTAGTACTACTTACACAAGTCAGTTTTCCAGCAGACCTCCTTGTGCGTTTCATTTGGAAACCATCCTCACGCACATGCTCCAGGCAGCACCTCCCTCCCCTTCCCCAGAGAAGGCACGCCAGAAAACGTAACTCAGAGGTTGAGAAAGTAGGATTTCCCTCGCCCTTAATCGATTAACACATTAGGATTAAAAGAACCAAAACTTCCAGTTCATCAAATCAATAGGTTTATTTCCACCTTGTGAAAGAACTCTTTGCCTACCAGTAGTCCAATGGACATGGGACAGACAGACATGAAAACCATTAAATACAGGAAAAACAAACTATATACAACAAGAAGAGATACATTTACACACTGAAAAAAAATCTTTGTATTCCCTGTAATTTCTTGCCCGTGTGAAACTTCACTGGAACTCCAATATAGTGAGGTTTCTTTTCGCCTTTCCCACCCCCTCCAATGCCTGGAATGCAATTTGGTCTTTTCCCATGGGCTGAGACTTCAAATTCCTTTTTGCGTTGCACAAAATGTGTGGCACTTCACAGGCCACACAAAAGCTAAAACCTTTTCTGTGAAATAGTCTCTACTTTGTGGTATCAGAATTTCAGTCAGATCCACTTATGGCGACACTACCTACAAAGTGGTATTTACACGGAGGGAGTTGTGCAAAGTCATTTTAGGCTACAGCTAGTGCACTTTCAAAGAAGCACAGCGACGTGACCACCCTCCATCCCCAGAACTAACCCACTAAATCCTCTGCTTCTCATCCCTCTTGTGCAGGAGCACGCAAGCAAAGCTGGCTTTTTTCTTTTTGTCCTCTTTCTCTCTGCAAGCCGCTGGGAGGAAGCTGTTGCTGTGGCCCCTAAAGCACCTTGACAGCTGTAACACTGGGCTGCATCTCTTGATGCAGCTATCTCTGTAAGCAATCTCTACAGCTGCTCCATCAATTCTCTGCTTTTGGGGATTCAAGCACCAGCTCCTTGTAGTCACCGTGCTATTGTAGGACTCCTGCAGTTCTTGCTAGGGGAGCACACAGGAGCTAAACGTGTGTAACTTTAGCAATTCCCAGACTGCCACAACGCAGAAACTGCAGATTGCAGATAACAATGGAGAACCAAAGTGATTTCAAACCAGGGTTGGGAAGGTATTGCAGTTCTTAAGCGAGCCTTCACGGAACAAAGCTCTGTCTGCATGACTGCATCCAGAAACTTCTCTAAACATCCTCATAAAAAGCCAAAACACTCCACTTCTGAGTTGTAATCTTAAAACACAGCTTGAGACAGCTCATCAGGAGAGCTGCTTTCATTGAAGGCTTCCCAAAGATCCTTCAGACAGCTGAGCAAAGACACCTCAGGCACTGACATTACCAAAACACATGCTACAACTGTGCTGCCCCAGAGCCCAGAAGGGTGCTCCTCCTGGTTGTCTGGAGCAATCAGCTGCCAAAAGGTGCTTGAGCTTAGGTTTGGAGGCTCTCATAGCTGCACATGTGGATCACAGAATGCTGACTTTAGTCATCTCACCCACATAGAATGATTCGTTTGTATCAGCTCCTGTTTATATCAGCCCTTCTGGGATTCCATATCCCAGCTTGCAGCTTTGACCTATAACAGGTTTAAAGAAGACATTTCTAAGTCAGGCCTTTGGGGAAAAAAGCAAAAGCAGCTGTCTGGATAACACTGCATAAACCTGTGTCTTCCTGCCTTGCTTCAAGAGAAGAACCCTCACTCCAGGAACATGTCTCTGAGTCCTTTTCTAAAGGCTAAACCCGTCCGTTCTCACTGTAACAACTAAAGAGAACAGCCAAGCAATAGCACTGCACTTGAAGCATTGCGCTGGGGACACTTCATATGGTACAAGATCTGTGGGTACTTTGGGATTCAGGTGGCAAGAGGGCAGCAGACATACATTTGCTTGTTATGCACCAGTAGCAAGGCGAGAGACATCTATGTTCTCTTCAGTTACCAGGAGAGAGCGCTATAGAACAGCAATAAACCCAAGGGACCACCTTATCACGTTAGTAGAGAAATTCAGCATTGTGATTCCACTATGGGAATTGTTTCAAGTTAAAACATTCCACAAAGTATTTTCACATTGCCCGTGCTGCAATTTGCCTATGTACTTTAGATCTCATGGAGTTCCTAAGGACATACACGTGTTCAAGCCTTCTGCTTAAAACACCTGAGGGCTGGTTAGCAGGGGTGATTTGACTGCATTACCTTTGTTGCCTGTTTAATAGGGACCTCTACTTGAGCAAAGATGGGATAGCAGAAAGCAGTATCGTCACGAGCTTCTGGTAGGATAAAAGCAAAAGCGTAAGGAATTGGCAAATTGCTTGGCTGCTTTGAACAGCGACTCTTCCATAGCGGTATGCGAGCGTGGGAATAATTTGAAGAGGAAGAAATAACAAAACATTCAGACCTCTCTTACTTACACAAAAAGGGGAAGGAGACGCATTAGTTGCATCCTTTCTGATACAGGCCGCTGGTCTAACTTGGAGCCAGTCCTAAAGTTAACATTAGAACCAGGGACATTACAAGATGTAGCCCGGACAATAAAAAACCTGTCTATACATGTACAAGTTATTCTCAAAGAAAAACAGTGTGGATTTGCACAACCTGCCGCTCTTTTAATTCTTCAGAACTCTGAACCCATGACATATTCCTCAACATCCCAGTGGAGTCTGTCCTGAGAAAAAGAAGTACTCATATATAAATGGGATGATATTGTCTGTGAGTGAGTTTCTTCCTGCAGGTTGGGCAAGAGTTGGCATTCCTAAGGGAATCACGCAGACACTGACTGCAGAAGACATGGCCACATTTAGTTGACACAATCAGTCGTCCGCTTTGCACAATCTGGAAGAAAAGAAAGCACAAGAAGAATTTGGTGTGAAGAATTCTGCTTTGCTGCTCTAGTGGTAGCAGGCAAAGAGGACCTGGGTGCCTGCAATCAGTACACGGCTGATTAATTAAAGGAACCCACAGACCTTTCAGTGCCACCTTGGGAAGTGTTTCTGGCACTAAGCACACCACCAAGAAACGACTTTGACTTCCAAGCCACTTTGACCCTCCCAGCGAGCTCTGTACCTCAAGCCAGCTGTCTGCAGCATCCCACATCACCCAGCACAGATGCTCAGACCACCAGGTACCCCCGTCTCCCTCCGACAAAAAAGAAGCCGGACAAGATGCGGATCCTTACCTCCGAGTAGAAATCCATGCAAATTGGACAGCTAACGGTACCAGACGGCCTTGAGGGAGAGAGAACAAAAGCAGAAAGAACACGCGTCCATTAAGGTCACCATGCATTGAGGCACACTGCTACCTAAAATGCCTTGTCATCACGCGACTGCACAGATCGGCCATGGGGCATTTCATCTGAAGGTCCCTGCGCATCTTTCACTCTCTCCATTTGTTGCATGGAATAAGCAGTTAGGGTGCCTCCCCCCTAATGGAAACGGGGTCTTGCTTCTCATGATGGGGGTATGCAGTCAAACCCCCTGCTCTACTGTTGCATGTCACAGCAGTCTGTAGCACAGTGCAGCAAACGGATGGCAGCACCGGCCTTCAACAGCTCAGAAATAAGAGTTTTCTGACAAAAGCATCTAGCTGTCCTTTGGAAAGCATTCATTCCAAGAACTGCTTCCTTATCAAATCTGTCCTGGTAGGAAGCATATTTTCAGATATTTTGTCTGTGCCTTTTAGGTATTAAAAGCATTTCATGTATGTAAGATTACACGAATTAACGAACAACAGAACAAAACCTTGTGTTGGGTTTTGGTTTTTATTCTATTTTAAGTAATGTAATTACATTTGAGGTCTGAATTTTTCACAGATTAATAAAGCAGAACCCAAAAGCTTGGAAAAATATCTGCTTCTATGGTACATCCCTATTTGTGCTTTAGAAAACTAAGCTACCGGTCACATACGCATCACTATTTTAATAATCTAGGACTTGAGAATTTATAAATGCACTGGTAAAACGCACTATGTTTTATGACAGTATAAGCCCTTGAGGTGGCACATCTAAGACCTGACATCAAAAATTTCCACACCCAACTTCTCTCCTTCGTTGCCCGTCAGGAAAAGCTCAAAGGACACCAGTTTATTAAGATCTTTATTCCCTCCCCTAACGGTTGAAAAAAGAAAATAAAAGCAATGTCTGTACCACTCTTATCATGGTCTTCATATTCCCTAGTCAAATAGTCACATGATTTCATTCAATTAGCCCAATACATGCAATCCTTCTCAACAGAATGCAGTGCTCCTATAGCAGTTTACTGTTGAATAATGTCCTTCTTCTCACGGCTGCTATTCTGAACAGCAGTATCTCCACCTTACATGCAAACGTATCAGAGCATCATGACATGCATGAGACAGAACAAAACCTGCCTATAACAGTATTATGTCCACAACGGCCTTGCAATTATACCTTGGGAAGAACGGCTACTGCCCAGAGAGAAAAAGGCAGTTAACTGGCAGAGTGTGTGAAAAAATGGTTAATAATAGTTTTTACTGAAGTTTGCCATGCAGCTGCCTGATGGTCTCTTGATAACAAGCCTGGTCAACACCAGTGAAAATATTTCTATATCTAACATCACTACTGGGGCTTTGCATGAAAAGTAACTGCAATACATTATGAGCCATGGCTTATGACCAATCCCCCCCTCCCCTTCTATATCCCCACACTCATCTTTCAGATTGTATGCAAAGGTGCTATCTCTCTTGGGCTGGCTTTTTATCCTTAAGTGCAAATGGTATCATTTGGTCACCATGCCATGTGCGATGAGAAAGAAAAGTTCCCTCACTGACAAAAGGAATTAACCTGAATAAAGCAAGACTTCCAAGATAAGCCAGGCAATAGGAATGTAGCTTAGTCCTGTACGCATAAGAAAAGCAAAATTCCATGTTTGTGTAGGTCATCAAGCATACATACTTTGAACTTGCAGTTTCATCTTCCAGTGGTCCCAATTCTTGAGACACTTTATGTGTCACATACACATCATTATCTCTTGTTTCATCTTCATCATCGCTACTTAATACACAGCTGTCTGACTGTCGCTGGCTTCTGAGTCTCAGATTTCTCCTTTGTCCTTGATTCTCTGAAATTTAATTTTATTAAGTTAGACACAGCATAAAATATATAGCCCTGGAGCTATCCATAAAACGCATGATTAAAACCAGTCTGTAATGGTTCATGTTTCAAATGGACCAGACTCAGCTGGCTTAAAAACAAACTAGTTTCCTAAATATTCAGGTGGAACACCTCCAAACACCATAATATTCTGCTGCATATCAACATAGAAAATTTGCTCTATTTGCAAACTGCTGAAACATGACCAGAACGACTCTTGGTGTCATAAGTTACATACAGTTACACTACTTGTGAACAGATCTTCCCTAGAAAGGGAAGCATCCTCTCGTCATTCTCACTAACAGAGAACGCTACAACACTATGTTCAGAAATTCAGAGAGGACTGAAGCTGTTTCCAAGTTGCACGGCACAGGAGCACATAGACAACAAAAAGGCCTGGTGAAACACAAGCGTGCCTGGTTCAGAGAGTCTCAGAAGTTATGGAAGAGATGCCTGCATCTAAATATTTAAGTTATAGAGCTGCTGTGGCTCCTCACTGCTCTATCCAGGTATGATTCTAAACTGTTCCTCTCTTTGCCAAACCTGAAAACGGAATTATCCTGCCCAAGAGGTGGTTTTTTTTATTCCCTGGTCTGGAACATCCAAAGGTTAATGAACTGTTGTTTACTTTTTAACAATCAGAAACCACATGAAATAATTATCTCTGCGACTCCACTTACATGTAAAACTAATTACGCACTAACTACTCAATCAAAATACATAAATTGCCATAAAATTACAGTCCCTTCCTGCACAAATATTCAGGTGCAAAGGATACTTCTTTATCCCAGTAACTATTGTAACACCTAAATTAGAAAAAAAACAACCAAAACCCCCAAAAACTACACTTCTTCATACTTATTATCAAATTTGAGGCATGTTACACCAGCTATTGAAATTAAGTATTAGGACCATCAGTAACTTCCTTCTTAACTGCCTTCTTCACACCAAAAGCTAAGAAAACCTTTCAACATTTTCTTATTCAAAGCAGATACACCAGTGAGGATTCAGATTATTATCAGCCCTGTCCTTAAAGAACTTCTGTACTTGGAAAACAAAAAAACCCATATTTTCAGCAGCCTTGATGGATTTTATTTCAGATACTCTCTACAAGCTCTGTCAGTGACTATTAAGCACTGACTGGATCCATTCACATGATGCTTTAGCACTGTCTTTTGCCTTTTGGAAAAGGCAGTTTCAATCCATGCGACTCAAGTGCATTGGAAAACACACACACACAAACATTAACTTTAGAACAATCCCATTATCAACTGTAAAATGTCAACTCACCTTCAACAATCTTGCATCAATAGGGATGGGAAGGAAGAGAAAAGAACACAATTAGATTTCGGTGTGCACTCCTACTGCGATAGGCAAACACCAGCTAAGCTAAGCTAAGCAATGACAACAAAACCTAAGAATGGTAGGATATCACTCCCTCATTTTGCTGAAGAATATTTAACGGTAGTAGTAGATTAGCTGCTGCTCTGAAAACATGAGGGCGCTTCTGCACACACTGCCATAAAGGGATAGAAATGGAGGCCCTTTATGAAGCACCAGAACCCTCCTCCCTGCTCCCCAGTTTCAGTATTATCTAATTGGATTTAGACTGGAGAAGACTCTTTCCCTCTTCCGCCCTCCCCAACCCTCAACAGGCCAATCCAGGCGTGATAGCCACAAATACTTCATAGTAGATTAACCGCTGCTGAAGAAAAAACCCAAACCCATTGTCCATTTTGATGAGGATTATGCTGTAAAGTTTGAGGCCTTTCCTTTGCAAAGGCCCAGGAACAATGCCAGCAGCAGATATCCCTCCATGTGATTCCTGCTGCCTGCTTCTGGTTTGCAAAGCAGTACTGGCATCCCAAAACTGAAGTTGTAAACTGCACTGTGGACTGGATCAAATGTATTCTAGCTTTCAACACAGAAATAAGAAAAGGAAGTGGATTTTTTTTAAGGCTTCTTGGAGTAATAAACTGGTTTGTAGCACAATAACCTACAGCTCCAGTTGGCATATGCATGACGAGAGAAACTTAAACTAACGCTGCAGCTAAACACTTCATATTTGTAAAGTCACAGACTTATCTCCTCCACTTCTTAATTAAATCATTGGCCCATATCTTTGATACACCTATCAGAGCTTCAACTTTAAGTTGCATTTCCTTACGTTCAATGACCCATCACCAGCATGTTCTGCCCAGCTTCTGAAGCCAAAAGCTATTTTGGAGTACCCTTTCATATTTGCAAGTGCACCTCCAGAGCAACTTCTGTGTTAACCTATATTACATGGTTTTCATGCACTGACAAGTCAACTTTGACCTTAAAATTTGTCCTTAAGTTACGATTCTGTCAGGAAGTACAATACAAACCCAGCCTGCCTACAAGACTTAGATAAGCATCATTCACTACTTACCACAACAGAATCATTGTGAGTGAGATCAACGACTACAGGATCAGAAGATTCACATGTGAGGTCTACTACTTCTTCACCAGCTTAAAAACAGAACGTCAGAAGCAAGATCAGAGATGACAGAGGAATAAGATTACCTGCTGCTTCAGAACAGTCTGAGGAATGATTCAACCTTGCCCTATCCCTCTTCTCTTTCTAAACGTGACCAAGATTTCACTCAAGCTTTGCCCTCATGAGCCCTCGTAGAGTGTTACCACCAGTCTTCTGCAAGTTGCAGTGCAAGAGGAACGGTAGCTGAACAACTCATACAATTCTATTGTGCAGTAACAGCTTGCAGGAGGTAGTTTAACATCTCACAGAGGAGAATGTTTATCACTCAGTAGAAAACATGAATCATATAGGATATAATAACTACAATACCATACAGCCTGAGACTGCCCCCACCCAGGTGTAGGACCTTGCACTTGGCGTGGTTAAACTTCATCAGGTTGGCATCAGCCCACCTCACAAGCGTGTCAAGGTCCCTCTCAATGGCATTCCTTCCCTCCAACGTATCAACCAAAACACACAGCTTGGTGTCATAGGCAAACCAGCTGAGGGTGCACTCAATCCCACTGTCCATGTCACTGACAAAGATGTTGAACAAGACTGGTCCCAACACCGATCCCTGAGGGACACCACTCATTACTGGTCTCCAGCTGGACATGGAGCCATTGAGCACAACTCTTTGCGCGCAGCCATCCAGCCAGTTCTTTATCCACCGAGTGGTCCACCTATCAAATTGATGTCTCTCCAACTTAAGAGAGAAGGATGTCATGTGAGACAGTGTCAAACGCTTTGCACAAGTCCAGGTAGATGACATCAACTGCTCTACCCCTGTCCATCAGTTCCGTAGCCCCATCATAGAAGGCCACCAGATTGGTCAGGCAGGATTTCCCCTTAGTGAAGCCATGCTGGCTGTCACCAGCCACCTTGTTGTTTTTCATGTGACTTAGGTCGGAGCAATCTCAGGCACAGCTACAGGTGGGGCAGAGAAGAGATTCAGAGCAGCCCTACAAAGAAGGACTTAGGGGTGTTGGTCAATGAGAAAATGAACATGAGCCGGCTGTGTGCGCTCGCAGCCCAGAAAGCCAACCGTATCCTGGGCTGCATCAAAAGGAGCGTGACCAGCAGGTCGAGGGAGGTGATCTTGCCCCTCTGCTCTGCTCTTGGGAGACCTCACTTGGAGTATTGTGTGCAGTTCTGGTGTCCTCAACATAAAAAGGACATGGAACTGTTGGAACAAGTCCAGAGGAGGGCCACGAGGATGATCAGGGGACTGGAGGACCTCCAAAGCACCTAATGAAGATAGGCTGAGGAAGTTGGGTCTGTTCAGCCTGGAGAAGAGAAGGCTGCGTGGAGACCTCATAGCAGCCTTCCAGTATCTGAAGGGGGCCTATAGGGATGGTGGGGAGGGATTCTTCATGAGGGACTGTAGTGAGAGGACAAGGGGTAATGGGTTCAAACTTCAACAGCGGAAGTTTAGATTGGATATGAGGAAGAAATTCTTTAGTGTAAGGGTGGTGAGGCACTGGAATGGGTTGCCCAGGGAAGGTGTGAATGCTCCATTGGTGGCGGTGTTCAAGGCCGGGTTGGACAGAGCCTTGGGTGGCATGGTTTAGTGGGAGGTGTCCCAGACCATGGCAGGGGGGTTGGAACTGGATAACCCTAAGGTCCTTTCCAACCTTAACTATTCTATGATTCTATGCTGTACAAGCTTCTCTCCCATGTCTCTTCCAAACTTTCATAGTCAAATGCACAGCAAAGCTCCATGTAATAACCAGGAGACCAATAGTTAGTTTGTATCTTTCCTAGGATTTCAGAACACAATGTAAAATTCCATTTACGAAATCAAAGAGGTTTTTTAGTTCCTGATACTTTTTCTAGGCTTCTTGACCAGAAGCTGCCACTCCCTTGAGGGACAAGGTGCAACTAATGACAATAGATTTTGATAGGTACGCAGCACCAGATTACTCGTCTAATGTAGGGCAATGTGGATCACACAGAATAAAACAGGAATTCCATAGGATCTAATCATTTTACAGTACTATGCCACAAATCTTCGCTGGAGGGATGGGGCACCAATGGTGACAAAGACCTGATTACCTCTCTAGAAGTTTGGAGTTCCCCAACTGAGTTTGAGCAGCACTTGAGCACATTCCTTACATAACTCATCTATCAAGACTGGAGAATGTACTGCATCTCAGTATCAAACTCAGTCAGTTGTCAGTACGCTTGTTGTTTGTAGATTCCATAGAATCACAGAATAGCTAGAGTTGTAAGGACCTTAAGATCACCTAGTTCCACCCCCCGCCATGGCCACTAGACACTTAGTAAAACCCAAGGTTTCCATTCACCCCCAAGAAGGGGCCTAGCAACTGGCAAAACCACAGGTCAAGGGGGACCCCAAGCCTTCAGAAGCTGTTTAGCATCTGACCAAGTGCAAAAGAAAGCTTACCACTTTCTTCAAGCTCTATTGGTTCTGCTTCTGAAGCCATTTCTGCTGTAGAAGCCATCAGCCTGTTTCGCTTCCGAGCTTGCCTGGAATTCACTGCTCCTCCACGGCGCTTGCGTTGACCCTGAGAGAGAACAAAGCCAGAGCACTTTCTTTAGGAGTCATTGCCATGTATCCCTCATCTCTGCAGCACCAATGAAAGTGCACAAGGACACACAAAGTCCTCCCTAGAAAGGCTGTCATATGCATCGACTGCCAAGATGGGCAATTCCTACCTGAACACGCTACAGCAGGGAAAAGACATCACCCCAGACCTCTTACCACTTAGGTCACACAGACAAAACATCTTGTGAGGGTTCGTAAAAGAGAAAGACTAGTTCCCAGTTGTGCCAGGTTTCTGCTCCCACTCAAAGTGTTTCTGACCTACTGCTAGCTTCTACAGATTGAAATACTGAAGCATCACAGAAAGTTCAGTTACATGAGGTTTTCATAGGCTTGTGTTCCTGTGCTTTTACTACAAACTCATTCAAAGCATTTCTGCAGGTTACTAGAAACAACTCCCTTCAAGAACCAGATTTGCATAAAGTACTAAAATACTTACTGAGCTCATGGCCTTTCTCAGTCAAAAACCCAGAGAAAGGAAGAGGTTCAAGGACAAAAAAAGAATCGCAAGGAAGCAACAACTACCAATTCCTTTTATTCCTTCAAGCAGCACTCTGTTCAGAAGCGCAGATCTCTCACTGCCCGAGAACAATGTTCTTCCAAACCTATAAGAAAAGAAGAGAGAAAATTACCTATCTGTAATGCTTGTCCTCCTCAACACAGCCTCTCTCCAAGGTTCCCATTCCTGACTCACCGCTATCTGTCCAAAGTCAGTGGGAATGCCTCAGATTTGGTAAGTGGGCCTCAGACACCTGCAGCTGGGCCTGAACTCTCTGGCATTTTTACCCATTTCCTAAACTAAACAGTCGAATAAGCTAGTTTATTAGCAAACTAGAAAAATACTGAGGAATCCCAATTCCCTTTGAAAGCAATCGATTAAGGCAATGTTTGCGTGTGGGCAGGAATCACTGGGAACTGCATCATATGTACCCATCTTCAGAAAACATAAATTTCAGATCAGCAGTTCTGTTCTACCACCCATTGTCATACTCCTACAGGTGACAGCTGAACACTTGGAGAGGTGTGGAAAGCAAGTGGAGCAAAGAAATTTCAGTTTAGAAATACTCATTGATCTGCAAGAGAACACAAGATTACACTACGCAGCTACACTGTGCTTAACAGTAGGTGTGTGTGCCCCTCCCCACCACACAGTCAACTCCTAGGCAGGAAGAGGCAAAGAGTATAAAAGCAGTTAGGAGTAGCTGATGTAGTACCAAAATTCACATCTTTGCTCATGGTACAATGAGCATGGGAACTACACACAATGAGGAGGTGCAGAGCAGACACAGTGCAGGGACCAAGTAAAAACCCAATTATGTTAAACAAGCACTGCAGAACTGTCTTCACAATACTGACCATCATCTACGCTGAAAAGACCAGCACATACACTATTAAACTATTCTTAGATTAAGAAACACTGAGACTATACAGTGGGATAGAACGGAACTGGCACTCAGTCATTATCTTGAGTTAAAGGAAGCCTCACAGATCCCACCCCCCCACCCCCCCCCCCAAACCTTCTCTCTGTACTTCTTAAATCACTCACTTAAAAGACCCATTAGCACTGAACTGTGACATTATTAAAAGAAAACATGCCCAGGAAAAATCCTTACGCTAAATTTGGTACTTTTACTAAGGTAGATATTTGAGAAAAACAAAGTCATTTCCACGAAGAATGTTTACACTAGGAGTAAAAGAATGATATCCATATTTACCAATTTAAGTCTCCTGTTAATTTTTTTCCTCTGTATTTCACGGAGTTCTGGCTGACCTAATTTAACATGTTTGAATTATAATACAAAATAATGGATTCACTAGACAACATTACCGGAGAACTTTCCTTACACCACTCTGAAAGCAAAGTCTTGGTCTCCCACATGCTCAGCATGAATTAAGAAAAACTAGCTTAAGCAAGAAGTAGACATTTTTACCACAGAATGATTTGGATTGGAAGGGAGCTCAACGTATCATCCAGTTTCACTCCCCTGCCATGGGCAGGAACACCTTCCACTAGACCACGTTGTTCTAGGTCCCACCCAACCTGGCCTTCAACACTGCCACGGATGGGGCAGCCGCAGCTTCTCTGGGCAACCTGTGCCAGCACCTCACCATTCTCAGAGTGAAGAATTTTTTCCTAATAGTTAATCAAAATATACCTCTGTCAGTTTAAAGCCATTCCCCGTTGTCTTACCACTCATGTCCTTGTCAAAAGTCCCTCTCTGGCTTTTCTGTAGGCCCCTTTAGGCACTGGAAACTGCTTCAAGGTCTCTTCCGAGCCTTCTCATCTCCAGGATACAAGCGCAAATTGCTGGGTCATGTTGACCTTGTGGTCAAACAACACCCCCATGTCTCTCCTCCGGGCTGCTCATGTCTCACAAACACAAATAAGGCTTTACTCCATATTCATCCTAAACATTACAAATACATCAAAGTAACTACTTGAAGAAAGCCATCAGCCTAAATATTTGGTGTGTGCAAGGCACAGATGACAAAGAACAGTGTAAGCTGTATCTGTCAAAGAATGATATGCTATGTCTTTAAGACTTTGCTTCTCATTTCTACTATTTTTTAGGCCTCTCTGCACTCCTAGAAACACGAAACACAGTGTTAAAGATGGAGCAGGTATAAAAAAATTTTCTGTGGTCAGAACATGCATATACCAACCAAAATGCTGGTCTTAAATTTTTTATCATCACAGGGAGCAATCATCTCCCATTTTACTCTTTCAAAACTTTCCTGTGTACTTCCAGTACCTTTACAGGCATCCTCCTTTTTTTCAGATGCACTACAGCAACTTTACTGAAAACAGAACCTGAATCTATTACATTTTATCCAAATTAGGTCAAGCAGTCCCATACTACAAAAGCTTGATGAGAAGCACTATAAAAAGAGGAAAGATATCCAGATAAAGATATACCACCCTGCCTGCTCTAAGCAGTCAGCTACATCTACAGATAAGAAGCCCAAGTTTAAACAAAGAAGCTAACAAAACACCCACAGAATGAAAAACACCAAAACTTTTGCCTGGGCAGATGTCCTATTTCAGAAACAACAGAACCAGGAGACTCGCCAGACGAAAAGCTCCTTGCTGCTCTGCTGCTCCATGTGCATTTCTCTGAGAGATCCTACAGCTTACTTTCAATAGTCCCAAAATCAGAAGAAAGGAAAAAGAAGTTGAGTGTTTAAACATGCTGTAATGGAAGTGTAGGGGGACACCCCTCCGCTACTGCTGTCACACAGAATGGAAGGACATACTAACCCCCCCCCCCCGCAGGTGCACCCACTGAGCCACTCCTGTTCCTCCAGAGGAACGCCAGCCGCACTTGTCTCTTTCAGCCACTGCAGGACACCCTCTGAACTGCCCTCACAGTAAATGCAGTTTACGACTCAGCGAGCACAAGACGCCGGAGGAGCCTGAGCCTGTCCCTGTCCACAGGGACCGGACGGTCTGCAGCGGAACACGGAGCAGGAAGCGGCCGTCCCCCGACCTCAGAGCTGCTCAGGGCCGGGCAGCGGCATTCGCAGGCCCCGGAGCCTCCCGGAGCGACTGAGATGGAAAAATACACCTAACACACTGCCGGGGCTGTATGTGGCGGGGGGAATCAGACCCCGGGCTGCGGCTCCCCAGGCGGAGTGAGGGCAGGCCGGTAGCAGCGTGGGGGCAGCCCCTCATGGCCGCCAGCGCCGTGGGCACTGCCGCGCACGGGGAAATGGGCTCAGTTCACGGCCCCCACCCCGCAGAAGGGGGCAGCGCCATCCCGGTCCCACCGCGCAGGGCCCAGCTCCGCGCACTGGCGGAAGCAGCTCGATCTCGCCCCTGGCTCCCTTCAGCGCCGGCCAGCCCCTCCCCCACGGCGGCCGGGCGCGGCTCCCTTCCTCCGCTCCCCCCCCCTCACCTGCCGCCCCGGGTACCCCAGAAGGACGAGGCGGTCCCGGGGGCGCCGGTGCCGCTGCGGGGCGCCGGTGCCACCCGCAGCACAGAGCCCCCTCGGCCTGCAGCACTCACCCTCAGCGCCCGGCCCGGCTGTGGTGTAGCGCAACACCCGCCCCGCCGCCCCGCCATTGGGAGGAGCCCGGTGCGGCGGCCCGCCGAGTGGCTGCCGCGCACGTCAATCAGGACGGGGAGCTGCCCCGGGGCCTGCTGGGACTTGTAGTTTCTGGGGGGGTGGGGGGGGCGGGCGCGCGGCCTGCGTGTCGGGGCGGCGGCCCCCTGAGGGACGGGCGGCTGGCGTGAGGCGGGCTGGCCGCCACCGGGAGGTCCTCCGGGGCCCCGGGGTTAGCTCGGTTCTGCCGGACCCTGAAAGGGCCTTTTGCTGTGTTCTACTACGCTGCTGTTCCGGGGGGTGTGGTGGGAGCAGCGGGCTTTGGGGTCCGTGCTCTTCAGTCCCTCGCACACTCCGCTCCGTTTTCTGGAAGTGTTTTCCGAAGCGCCGAGCAAAATTCATCAGAGCCATCGGCTTGGAAGAGCGTGACCTGTTGGCGGTGTTAGAGTTAGCCCAGCTCCTCCATGTAACTCGTTACAAACACTTAAGAGGTGTTTCGACACCCTCACCTCACCGTCGAGAAGGGTTTTTTCCCCAGCTGCCTTATCGCAAGGATCATCTTGGTCTTCCTGGATGTTCCTGCCCTGTGCCCGGCTGCTTGACTGTAGATAACTCATAGCTTTTCCTGGGGATTTTCCTTGCCTTCCATTATAGGTGAGCAGCACTCGAGATTTGTAGTAGGCTTGTTTGGGTTTTTTTGCTCGCTGTTCCAACATAACCATCTCTGTGGCTTTGTTTTCATCTATATAACAAAATACCTGTGCTCTCTAGGGCAGATCGGATCATCAGGAAGTCACTGAACACGGGGTTTGCCCCAGAACAAGGGGTGATTTGGAAGAAGGAGCCAAGTGCCACCTGGCAGTGGCTGTGTTACACAAGGGGTGAGCACTCTGCATTTGGTGCTCATCACAGGGCTGAAACCCCTCATCTTCCTCAGGTAATCTGGGCCTCCTATACCTCCTTACATCATAGCTGCATGTGAAGGCTTTTGTGGTCTGGACATTTACACTGAAATAGGAGGCCTCTGGAATGTGCAGGTTTTGCACTAGAAAGGTTTTCTAATGAGTCACTCAGATCAGACAGGTTAAACCCTCTGATTTTGGAAGTGTTTTGTTAGGTGATTCAAGAGTCAGCCTTGTTCATTTCTGCTCTTGGCTGCGAATAGTGTGGCAAATGTGTAAATGAATGAATCATTTATTATTTACCTGTGCTTCTGTAAAGCGTGATGAGTGTAGAGGCATTGATGAGTGTAAAGGCATTGCAGCCTCAATTACCATGCAATAACCAGGCTGTGGATGGTCTGTGCCACAGGCACCAGCTGAAGCAGCAGTGTGAATGCAGTTCTCTTGGCTCCAGTGGCATTACAGCTGCTTTTGTAATATTACACTAACAAGTCCTACCAGACCTTTGCCAACTCTGCATTGGATCACCTCAGGTTTCTGCGTAACACATTGCTGGAACAGAAATACTAGAGAAGATGCTCTAGTGGCCAGGGGTGGAGTGGTTGTGGGTAGGATCTGCTGCCTCCAACATCGTGTTATCCATGTTTGTCAGGAGGAATATGGTCTTTTTAATGTAGTTCTGTGTATTCTGTTGCAAGACCTGCCATCACTGAAAAATCAATAGGCTGTATTGACATAGAAATATCAATATATCGTTATTTTCCTAAAAGACTCACGTTCTTTTACATTCCTCAGAACATTCTGAAGATGACTTTATGCATCAGATCCTAAAGTAGCAATAGGCTACAGCTGGATTATTGAGATTCCTTTATTTCTCAGTCCTTTCTTTTGAGAGCAGGGAAAATACAGAAAAGGAAATTGTTATGAATCAGCTTGATTGAAATTCAGTAAGAATTCTGAAAACTGGTTCCATCATCAGAGGGGAAGAGGCATGCAGTATGATGGGGTTGCGACATTTCCATGTTACCTACCTAAATACACCTGCCTATCTATTTTCTTAATGATTGGGGTTTTTTTTAAATCTCTAAATGCCAGGCACACAATAAAGCGTAAGAGGACCTGTTTGGTGATGCAGCATCCCAGATCATGACTGTCACCCCTGTTAATTGCTAGCTTCTGGAAAACAGGTGTTACAACCACTGCTTGGCTTTGTTGTTCTGGAATACAATGCAACAGTATGCTGAACAACCACAAAGGAAGATAAACTCCCTGCCACCAAGAGTTTATTGATTTAAGCTATTACAATTTTCTACTAGACACTGGGTTGTAGTTCCCTCTTCTCTGTAGTTCTCTTGCTGTGCTTCTTTCTTTTCACTCTCCTGTGTTCTTTAACTCTTCCTATGGAACATGAGCCCTACATCGCCGTTACTTTGATTAAAATATACAGCACGTTATCAGCTTGTAGACTGTGGAAATGATCTTCACAGCTAGATGGCAACAAAAGAATTCCATTAGACTTCCTTTAGTAAAAAGTGAGAATTACATTTCTCACTATTGTGAGAGCATTAAAAGCAGCTGCCCGACTAATGTCAGTGATGCTTTCCTTCAATTTAAATATTTGCCATAGCCATAGTTAAACACGTAGTAACTGGCATTGAAATAAAACAGAAATATATAGTCATACTGCTGTGCAGATATTAATTCGGATTTATATCCTTCTTGGCTTGGTGCCTAACTTAAGTCTTGTGATTTAAAGGCTGTTTTACACAATTTAGAAATTGTGTAGAGGGCAAGTTATCTTTTAGGTGAGTAACAGAATTTTGACTTTTTCTGGAAGCAGCTCCCTGAAGAGATCAAACAATGTTATGTTCTCTTTCCACTGTTTAAAGTCTGCGGAGATTCACATCAGCGATAGCGCACTTTCTGGGTGACTGAATCTAGACTCTGACTCCTGGAGGCTATTACATCATCTAAACCTTCTAAACAGTTCTTTCCTCATCCTCTAAAATCGGTGTTGAAACTGGTGATCCTCTTACGCAGTTACTGTCCTGTTAGAAGACTTGTTAGGAACTTCAGCTGACCATACCTTCTGAAAGAAGCATATGTAAGCAAATGTTGCTTGGGTTTTGCCCTCATTTTTATTCTTTCGAAACATGAGCATAGCAAACTCCATGGCGCAGAATACAATGATAACAGAAATACAGACCTCAAGATTCTCACCCAGCTATTTGCCATTCTGCTGTACAAGCTGTAATGGTAAGGTTTTGGTTTCTTAAAGATTTTGATTCTAACAATAAAAAATGTATCATTATAGCATTAAAAATAAAATTCTATTATAAAAAAAATGAATGCATTTTTATTCTGTTGTGCCTGTATGACCCAAATTTTTCTCATCACACTAAAAAGGTGAAATAAAGAGTAAAATTCAACCTTGTAGTAAACAGGCGCACTGGTAGATTTCCAGCAGGCCTGAATTTGTGTTTTATTTTACTTCAAAGTGCACAGACTTTGGCTCCACTTCTTGCTTCCTCATAGGCAGACATTCTCTGAGCTGTTTCTCTGGCCATGAAGCCATGTTGAAAGATCTTGAACTGTCTTTCCCGACTGTCTTCCAGTTCATTCCAATGGTTCCGTTGGAAAGTATCCTGCAGAAAAGAAACACAGATGATCAGCCTGCAGATAATACAGTAGTTCATTTTAGAGGATACCATATTAGACTAAATAAACTCTTCAGAGTTTATTTGTTAACATGATTGGGAGACTTGTCAACATCAAACTGTGTGTGATGAACAGAAAGGTAACTCGGGTGGGTTGCCCAGATCAAGATAAATTAAACACAGCTGCAGCTCCCCACAAAATGTTAAGTCAAGAAAAAACTACATCTGGATGGTTTGCTTCACTGCTGCTACCTTACGTTCTTTCTTTGCCAGCAGTTTATTCTTGAAGCCATAAATGAACAGTTGCACAAATCCTATCAAACTCTAGTGGTTTGCTGATTCAAAAACTGGGTTCACAAGGGAGCATTCCCCCAAAAGCTCAGAACAAACAGAAAACTGCTACTTTTTTTCATCTGATGTTCTGTTTAAAATGGTAGAAAATGTCATGTTTTTTCAATAATGGTAGTTTTTCTTATGTTTAGTTTTCCAAATTGCAATAGAAATTCTGTTTTATTAAGAATAGAATAGTGATTTGTAAATAAATGTTGCCTTGCCTTGTATCAGCGCAAACTAATTAGACCCAAAGGGTCCCCACAAATGTTACGAAAGCCACAATCTGGAACTTTATTACAAGGGTTTAGTGTAACTTCTTTTTTCTTAACTTACTGAGGAACCTACACAGTAGCAGTACAAACTGAATGCCAGATAACTACTGTATTATAGAATCATAGAATAGTTAGGGTTGGAAAGGACCTTAAGATCATCTAGTTCCAACCCCCTGCCGTGGGCAGGGACACCTGGCACTAAACCATGTCACCCAAGGCTCTGTCCAGTCTGACCTTGAACACTGCCAGGGATGGAGCATTCACAAATTCCTTGGGCAACCCATTCCAGTGCCTCACCACCCTCACAGTGAAGAATTTCTTCCTTCTAGCTAACCTGAACTTCCTCTGCTTCACTTTAAGCCCATCACCCCTTGTCCTATCGCTACAGTCCCTGATCAAGAGTCCCTCCCCACCATCCTTGTAGGTCCCCTTCAGGTACTGGAAGGCGAAGGAATTTTCTCCTATAGTTTCACTAACACCTTTTTCAGCAAAATGCAGTTCAAGCACAATAAAAATGATGCTGAACATATCTGATCAGAATTGAGCTACTTTCCTGCAGTAACATTTGGATACTACTTTTATGTAGTAACATATCTGACCAGAATTGAGCTGCTTTCCTGTCTTAACATTTGGATAGGGTCATGCAGAGCGGAACAGCAGTGATCTAAGATACACCAAAACAGTTAAATAATTCATAGTAACCCTGATTTTTTTTCTTTTCTTCTTTTCCAGATGTCTCAACATTTGAGCAGAACATAAACAAAACCACTGAGACAGCTTAAGAGACTTACTGTGTAAATCTAGCTCAAGAAACAACTTTCAAACCCTGGCTTTTTTGCTCAATCATATGACACCACAGCACACATCCAGACCCACATCAGGTAGTTAAAAATTCTAGTTGTGAATTTATGATTTCTCTTTGTTTATTAAAAAAAAATGTCTCACAACTGTAATTATATGGCTGCTTTCCTTTAAGGTCTGCATTTTTGCTTCCACTTTACTGTGGACTCCATTCGGCAAACTGTTTAAGCATGTGTTTGAAACCCCAGTTCAGAAAACCATTCCAATTTAGGAAATGCTTTCTTCAGGTAGGTCATTGTTTGCTTTGCTAAAAGGAATAGACCTAGTTGTCTGTAGAAGCACCTACATGTTTTACTTGCCTGAAATGGGCATTCTGAAGGCAGCAAGCATTGATACTTTGAAAGATTGCTCTATTTTTGTTTTTAAAACTATATACACTTGAAAAATACAGTTTTTCTCTTCATTGAATTCAGCTTCGTGTACCTTTCTCACAAAATAGGTAGACATCTATTATTAGCAGATTGGGAGATTTAGTTCTATTTTTAGATCAAGCTAGTACAGCTTTTAAAAAGTGATCCCATCATAAAATCATAAAATAGTTAGGGTTGGAAAGGACCTTAGATCCTCTAGATGACTATTCCCTGCAGCAGTCCACATGCTGTGTTACTCTACTGGTATATGAACCACTTCTCAATGTTAGGCGTGCCTGAGGTGGTGGCTGAGGTGGCAGCAGAAGCACTAGTTCCTCACCACTTGTCTTTAGACACTTGCCAAGGAAACATAACCAGTGTGAACCAGCATAAAGCCTACAGGCCTGTTGGTGCTTCCATCTGATGACATGGGACCAGGCTGAGGTGAAACGCACGGGAATGACCAACTCTTAATATGCCTTGGGTGAGAGAGGGGGAGAGCCATCCCAGTTTGGTGTAATGGCAAGCTGAGAAAGACAGGAATTGAAATGGGGTAAGATGCTGCTTTGATGGAATGAGAGTGTATGGAAATAAGAGTAGGCAGCTAGGTGTCACACAGATGAGCCCTGCTCTGTGGTAGCAGATTATGTGACAAGAAGGTGAGGTCAAGGCCATGGTTTGGAGAAATGGTGCCTATGCAGGACACAGGGTGTTGCTATTGGCAGTCATGTCTGGCACCATCTGCCTCTGCCCCCTTGCCAGTGCTGGCAGTTGAGCAAAGGTCTGTGAACAGCAGGTCTATTGCAGAGCTTTTCTCCTTATGTAACTCCAGACCTTCCTTGATGCAATGCTGCTTTTCTGGGGGGTAATCTTTGAAAGTCCTTCTTGCTTTTTACGCTCCATTTTTTTTTCTACAATCTTCTTCTGCAGGTTTAAAATGCGCTCATCTTTCACAGGCCTCTCAGCAGCCTGGGGCTTTCTTTTCTCTTCTTCTTGCCTGCAAAAACAAAAAGAAGCAATGAGAAGGTAAAGGAATATCAAACTACAAAATAAAGCCATCTGAGCATATACCTTGATAATAATGAATTTGCTCTTGCTTCTGGGACTCAAAACAGGTTTAAATCATGTAACTTGAATGTGGTATTCACAACTTGCTTCTTGCTTACAGAACAGCATTACTAAACAGTATAGAATAACTTCTTCCCATGGGATGCCATGATGACAATATCTGAAGTATTTCAAGCCTGACATGACATTCTTTACAAAAACCATGTGCAAAACCTGTGATAATACTTCAGCTTTTTGCTTGTGAGAACTACGAAGTTTTCCTTATATGATCATTAGTATTCATCTCAGTTGCTGTATTCCTTGGCAAATGAAAGATATTCTTTCCTGTGTAATCTCAATGCCTAGATTCAGAATCAATGGGATAGTGGTGTATTAATTCAGGTTATTTGGTCTAGGTGATCATAAATTGGTAGCACCATGTGCAGCATAAAAGTAAGGCATAGGAGAGAGGTTATTGGATAGTCTTCCTTTGTTTTTCCTTTTATTGTGGCTACTTTTCTGTCCTTGAGTTTACATTTTGTCAGTTCTTGATTACTTTCACTCAACTGGCACCATTTACTCACAGTTTCTTCATACAGGTTACACCACATTACACAGTGATTCACTTAACATCCGACTTCCTCTTTTATTCAACACTGCCCTTGAATTTGGCTTAGTATGATCAAGCTGTAGTATTTAATATTACGTCATGAGGAGATGTGATTCTTCAGCTAAATTCAGAGCTAAAGGAAGTGTTAGATCTACCAAAGAAAGCAGGTAACACCTTAATAGTAACAGAACTCTTCCCTTATCTCTTGGGTCTTACATCACACTGTTTTCAGTATAAGGCACACTTTTCTCAAGGAGCTGGAGGAAAGGGAAGAAGGAAGTTCCTTCTGGTGCTACACCCACCAATTTGCCTTAAAAAGTTACTGTATCTAGATTCCAGGGATCCAAATACTTTCATCTTGGGAGATCCTCAGGAACTGGATGAAGAGGAGATTTGTTCCATGTTAGTTACATTCTGAAATGTGATGTGACTGTGAAATCTAAGTGAGGGCATAGTTTAGCTCATCTTGTCATTCCCAGTTGCTTTCCTGAGACATTTCATGAACCTCTCTGCTGCTTGTGTCATGCTGTCTGGTTAGCATAACACTTCCTTATCTTCCTTAATACTCTGATATATTCTGCTACACTGAGCTCAATTTTAAACACTATTCTGTAAATGTAAAAATTATGTACTATCACTTAACCTAATTGAGAACATGATTTATTTCTGTTTGCATTGTAACAAGGCATTGTATTCCAAGGGATGTAGGAGAATGTAACAATCAGGTTTTATGTAAATACATGATGATTAGATATTTTCAGTGGGAATAAGCAATTAAAACCTTTCCTTACATGCAAATCCAGATTCTTTTAAATACAATTACAGGAAATAGAGCAAGAGGTTTAACATCATAAAGCAGCAGCAGCTGCTTCTGAATTAACATGATAAATAGTCACATCCTCAGAGTAATATTCAGTCCTCTTCTACATGAAGTCATGTGCCAGTCATCTACACTATTCCCCAAAGCTGCCAATCCCATAGATTCCCAGCTGCCACATCATAACAGAAACTCAAAGAGGGGAAGGAAGTTAAGAAGAAACTGTGATGGTCAGTAGAGAATTTTCGGGACTCAACATAGAAGCAGCTCTGTCATCCCATATCATGTATTGGCTAAGGAAGTCAGGTAACAGCCAGTCAGAATGGGGTTAGAAAAATCCTCTCCAGATTCAATAGAAAATTATGTGATAACTTATGAAAAAAATGTGCAGAAACCATTTTAATTTTACTTTTAAGTTCATTTGCCAGCTACTGGTATTGAATTAGTACTTTGAATGAAAACCAGTCTTTAAGAGTCATACTAGTTCCTAAGATGTAATGTCATATCTTTGGTCCAAAAGAGAATTTGTTAATTTCCTTTTATTCTGGTCTCAGGTAAGAGTCGTCTGCCTCTTTGCAAGTCTGCCATAATTAAAAAATATTTCCCTATCAAAGACACTAAAAAAACATTTAATAGTTTTGAAGTCATATGTATTCAAAATGGTTTAACAAACTCTATTTTTTTCTTAGTACCCTTGTCAGAAACTACTTTTTAGTGTTAAGGAATTAGATGAGACTCTTGAATGTGCTTCTGGAAGTTTGTAGTAGTGTGGGGTGTATGTATAAACTATTTAGAGGATGAAAAGTAAGGGATTAATGAAAGATTTAACAGAATATGGACATGAAAACAATGAAAATTTATCTACCACTGTTTTAGCTGTCTATTAACTTTCTGTGCATACAGGCAACAGAAGAAAGATGTGGGCTCACTGAGATGAAGTACAGAATAATTCCAACAGTGATGGGTAAAATGGAAGTACCTTCCTATTTAAAATAATATTCCAGGCATTGTAAACTGCAGTTGACATCCCATATTTGTTGTCTCAACGATTTCCTTAGTAAATATCATGAACTTTAAAAATAAATAAGTTTGGGGCAGTCCAGCATCTCTTTACCTCCATATCCCTTGTAATTATTTAACTATCTGCCCTGCAATTTTAGCATGTAGCCAAATGGACTGTAGGTCCAGTAGGCCATCTGACATATAACTGAAGCAGCAGCAATTCAGCATGAAAGGTTTTGCTTTCCAAGTGAAAACACTTGGAATACTGGGATTAGGTCTTCTCAGCTGTGTTTACATAATGGATAATATGAAGATTTGCACAGAGGATTCCTCCTGAAGACTACATTTTGCCCTTCATTTATATTTTCAAACTCCAGCTGTACATCAGAAGTGTAAGGACACAGCTCTTAACTGACTCAGTACTTGTAGGAGATGGAGTGAAAACGGCTACTTGATCATTCCAGGCACCACAGTATCAACTTAAGCAGCTAGGACTGTATTTATAAGATCACCTTACAAAACAGAGTCTTGTGCAATAAATGCAAATATTTTTTAAAAGCAGAAGCAAGATTGCCTTATAGTGCAATAAACCTTGGGGTTTTAATTTCCTCATACTCTCAGTCCCAGTGACTGAGGCTGTTTGTACTTCACAGTACTTTGCCTTTTTTCTGTCCTGCACTGTATAATTCTTAGGTATTGCAGTGAGGAAAATTAATGCATCTAACTGTTAACAGTTCACTATTAAGGGAGTCATTATTTTGACATTTAAACACACTACACTATTAGATTGATTACTATTTTGTACTAATGTGACGGATTTAAGCACCCAAAATCTGACTCCCTTCCAAAACAATTAAGTTATTAAGCATTTAATTTTAGGTGGGGAAGTGATTGTTATTCATAATAGTGTTTTCCTCATTTGAAATAAAGATTATGAAGCTGTATAATCAGAGTTCATTCACAGACTCACAGGATGGTTAAGGCTAGAACAGACCTCTGGAGCTCATCTTGTTCACTCCCCCCTGCTCAGGCAGGGCCACCTAGAGCTGGTTGTCCATGACCATGTCCAGATGGCCTTTGAATGACTTCAGGGGTGGAGACTCCACAGCCTTTCTGGGCAGCCTGTGCCAGTGCTCGGTTAAACTCACAGTAAAAAAAGTGATTCCTGATGTTCAGAGGGGTGTTCATTATTCTAGGCTATGTTTTCCAATATCTGAAGCAACAGCCACATGTAGGGATAGCATAGCACATGTTCACCTGTTATACTTTCCCACCTCTATGTGCTGTCTGCCCCCTCCTTCCCTCGGTGGTGTGCTGCATCACAGGGGTGTGCTGCTAGGGTGTCTTATGGGTTTTGGAGGTTGTGCCTTCATTCTCCTCTCCTCACCCAGGTGGCTTTTGACCCCCTAAGTCAGACCTGGATACTCCAGGGAACACCTGCTTTAGGGAGTTTGTTCTACTTGGAAAGGACCATCACAGCCATTCATCCATAACCCTCCCTTCTGCTTGTTCTCCTTCCTCTTCATAGCCAGCCTTCTGCCTTGTTCTCCTGCCATGGCTTCCCTCACACAATTTCCACCCCTCCCCAGTTCAGGCCAAGTGCAAGGTGTATGGTCACCGCCCCTAGTCAAGGAGGGCTTTGAGCACTGGCAGTGGCAGGGAGAGAAGCTAATGCTTTGCCACCTTGGCAAACACACAATCGTTTGTAAGCCAATGCTGAGACCCCAGCATTCTACACCATTACCACAGTGTGAGATGGAAATGTGGTAAACATCTGTGTTGGCGGGAGTCCGTATATCTTCTTCATATACAAGCAAGTCAAGGAGTATCAGTATCAGTTCAGACTGTCACCCTGCAGTCAGGAACTGCAGCTGCTACCTTCATCTGGATGTTGGCATGACTTGGAGGGGGGATCAGGCTCAGGCAGCAGGTGCTGTCACATCACTTGAAAATGAGCAGCAAAAAGCAAACAAGGCAGGAACATGAGCAAGAACAGAAATAAGGCTGGCTTCTGTGTGCCTTACATAGGTAGGGGCACAGATGTGCTGCTGTCATCTATATGAGACAAGCAAAAGGATAGTGTGGTGTTCACTAGATGGGCTTGCAGAGAAAGCGGGAGTTACGTATGTGAAGTTTTTTGAGATTCCTTTCCTCTTGACACAACTTTAAACCACATGAATGGTGAAAGCATGCAGTCCTAACACCATACTAAACCAAAATCAAAGTAAAACCCCCAGACCACAGATAATGTGGATGGAGGAAGCCTCAGCACCAACTGGTTTGATCTGTTGCTTGGTTCTTAGTGCATTAAATTACTTGCAGTAATAGCTGTAGCCTCACTGAAATGAAAGGGAATTGTACCTGAAGTATGCAGGCACATAACTTTAGCACATTAGCATGTATTCAAACACATAAATCTTTTGGTGCTTATGTGCGAAAGCTGAGAACTCAAATGTTTGTCCACTTCATATGCTGGTGCTGATTTTCAAACTGTGAAATTCTAGCAATTAAAGGGACATCCTGCATATATACTGAATTGATTCTTGAGTGTTCTGCAAGCGCTCACAAAGCCGCTGCTGTGATGGATGTCATGGCTTGCAGTCTATTAAAGGCTGATGTCTCTGTCATTTTTCATGTTCCATTTCCTATTTTGTTTAATACAGCTCATTATATGTTTGCTCAATGTGCTGCTTTTGTGTTGATGTATGTCAGTTCATAAATGATATTGAAAGGAACCTGCTTGGTAGGGACCCAATTAAACTCCAGCTGACACTGTGAAAGCACATTTGTTCAGCAAAGCTTTGCCACCATACTTTAGCTGATTAGTAGTAACCTTCAACATAATGCAGTTTAAGAAATAACATGTAATATTATATTGATGCATAAGGCTATCCTGAAGACCACTGGTAAGATTTGCTATTCTATCCCTATAATTATGAACTGATTCTGTAAACATAAAGATTCTTTTTACATCTCTCGTGCAGTGTGTCAGTAATACAACCCAAGCAAATTAATCACTCACACTGGCTTGACAGGTATTTCAGGATTCAAGATCTGTCTATCAGGTTTAACACACAAAGCCTATAGTTTGTTTAGAGAGAAATAAAATCTGCAACAAAGTATCTAGCATTTGTAAATAGGCCAAAACATGCTGTATTCCTATAGTAACAGAAATAACACCATAGATTTGGATTCTAGGTGCAAATGCATGAAATACACTCCCAAAGAACAATAATTCTGTTATATTTTGCTGATGCCTCTTTGTAGTAGATGCTTCTGAGTTATGTACATAGATTGCCTGAGTTATGTACATAGATTGCCTGGATGCCATGAAAAGAAATGTCTTACAACATCTATAATGAAAATTTATATTTCCTTAGGTTGAACAGCAAACAGTGCTCCATTAAAATTACTGCATTACTTGTCACGAGTTTGAGTAGAAGCTTGCAAATGAAGTGCTTACTTGAATTTGGATTCTACCATCTTTGACATGGTGGTCTGGCCTAAATAAACATTTCAAATGCCAGGACCAGAACGTGAATCAAAGTTAGCTTCTCATTCAAGCATAGCTTATTTCAGGATCAGAACAGTTTTAGATCTGAATTAAGCCAAAGAATCTATTTTAAAGGAACCCAGTACTATACAAAACTCACAGATGGCACATCTGGCATAACCAATGATGCTTTAAATGGCCACTAGTGACACAGGTTTTATGTAGAATACAAGTTCTTAATGGCTAGTTTGCATCTCCTGTGGAAAGCGGTGTCTTGATTTGCTCCCACAGGCTTTCACAACACTGAACGTTTAGTGATGAGAGTGTATTTCCAGCCCCAACTTCATTTCAGGTTCTTTAGTCTTGAAATCTTTTCTCAATACATGCCATAGAGGGTCACTGATCTATGCAGTCAATCCACTGCAGCTGCAGTGATCGATCCATTAAATTCATTAAACTATCTTCTTAAGTACTAACACAGTAAAGGCCAGTCTTTGGAGATTAACTATCTGCAACAAACCAAATTAGAGTTGGGACTAGTGAAAACTAGTTAAATGAATACATCAATACTGCCCTCTGTAATTGAGATTTAGAACTGGATGATGTCAACAACATGAATTGAACTCTGAGAAGCCACCTTCGGTATCTCAGCTATGAACGTGAATCTGAGACATGTCTAAAGACAAGTGTTTTTAGCCTGATAGGATATGTCTTCAGAGTATCTGAACAACTGTTTGTAAAATAAGTATGACAAGACAAGGACTAATTTCTCAAACCCATGAAAGGGAAAAGGCGAAAGGCAATGTGGAAGAAAACAATGGCAAATAGTCAAGATACAGTAAAATTGGCAGAAAATCAAGAGATGTGCTGTATTTTATACTTTTACACAGGCTTTCTTCCTGCTCAGCTTTATTTGTAAATAGCTTTAACTTAGATTTAAAACTCTTATGGAAGGGACCTGTCTTCTGCATATGTGAAGCATCTATGACGGTTATGGATCCTTTATGAAAATGAATAATAAATATGATAATGAATTATAAATATGAATAATGAAGACAGAATTTTATCAGAGAGCTTGTTAGCAAAGAATTTTCTCTTTGATCTACTGCTATAATATATTTAATTTATAACTTATTATTGTAATCAGAAAATCTCCTTCCTAAAATATCTTTTAACTTCTAGAATAAGGCCTGCTTTTTCACATAACAAATGAAATTGAAGGAAGAAAACTATAGCTCTAATGTATTTAGATCAGAATGAGAAAGCACTGTAAGTGGCAAGCTAGAATGATTCTAATAACATCAAATTAGTTTTGATTAGTTGGAAAGGAACAGAAGAAAGACAGAAATTCTTTCTCAGTATGTAATACTGGCTCTGAATCCTGGGGCAATATTGTCAACACCAACATGCAGAGCCTCTTCAACCATAAATGATGAAAAAGCTTTGTTAAATCGAATGCAAATTATTTTCCAGACTAAAAAGGGAACACTGGCGCCAGTGTAATCCTTGACAAAAGTCACAGGGATTTCTAGAAGGGCAGTATGTTTTTCTCCTGGAGGGGGTAGCAAAATATTAACAAAGTTGCAATGTCTTAAATGTCACATGCTGGTTTATACTGACTTTAGAGCAGCTGCTCGGCTGAGTTCTGCTCTGAATACCAAAATCTGGTCCAGTTTGTCTAGAAGAAGTTGTTCCTTAGCTTGTTTTTCATGAATTATCTGGTCTCTCTTCTCTTCTTCTGCTGCCTTCTGTTCTTCTTTGAGCAAAGCGAGGCGTTCACGTAGTTCCACTATCGACATTTCACAAGTTAAACCATGGCCACCAGTCTGGAGAACGAGAAATATAGGTTTGAAGAACACTGGAAATACCAAGGAGAGAGTAAATGTGTAAAACCAGAATATTTTGAGTGTGTTCCAAATCATGCTGAATATATTTGACTTCCTGAAATATGGGAATGGCCCTAACCTGTTACTTACAAGCTGGTTTTAATTTGTACAGCCTCTCTTTGGTATGTGTAAAAACACAAAGTTACTAAAACATTTCATGAAAAAGCATTGAAATATACAGTAGGTTAATCATAAATGCAACATATTTGCTATCCAAAAAAATTCTAGCTGGCTTATCTTTTAATTAGGCCTTTGAAGTTTTAAAATGTGTAAAACTGTGTTTGGTTTTTTTACTTAGTAAAACCAGAACAGACTTTACACTAAAAACTGTGCAATTTTTGTATTTATATATTTCCAAAGTATGGGTTTGATCTATAATGGCATCTATTTTTTTATCTGAAAAGACTAGCACTAAACAATGCTTTGTACCCAAGAAATTCAGATTTTAATGCACAAAGTTAAAATATCCAAACCTGAAAGTTTAAGGAAGGCTTTTTAATATCCACTTCACAATGACAGTGATAATGGGCCTGATTCTGAGATGTAATGAGACACTTTTGCACCATCATTTGCACACAAAGACAGATCAATTCTAAACAAATTTGTGATCAGTTGAATTTTTTGACCCTTGTTGTTATATACACTCTCTCTTTCTCCTGTCTACACACATCTACATCTGCATAGATGGAAAACTTGCATAAACCCACACAAATGTTGAGATTCTGTGTAGCTTTCTTTATGAAATCTAATCCTTTTCACCCCAACTAATATAATTTTTCTCTATCTTAGCATCGTTTTGGTACACATCTGCGGTGCACCTCCTGTACCATGTCATGTTATAATGGAATATATGGGTACAGGAAGTCAAGATGCTAACGTGACTTGCTATACAGTTGTATAACATTAAGAGTGGAACACTGGTTAGGTTTTGGTCTACTTAGTTCCATAGAACTACTTACAGAAAATTAATGACAATGTTTAAAAAGGATGAAAGAGAAGGGGAGGGGGAACAAAGGAGCAACCACTCCTCCAAAATGTATTTCTCAGACTGAAATTAAGTGCCAATGATAAACATACGTATGTAAAACTCATTACAGTCCTTTTAATGGAGAGAAATTATTCAGTTAGAGAGCTTTCATTTTCTCAAGAAACCCTTTTTAACAGGGAAAACGAAGCCCTTGTATTGAATACTGAGTGGGCTGTTGACAGAATAGTAGATGCCTTTCTGCTTTTGAGATCTCCACAAAGCAGAACATGAAGGATAGGAAGAAAAATCCAGGAAAAGAGAAGGATGCTGTGTTGTAGATGCTCAGATTGGCTGCAAGAATTGACCTGGGTCCAGTCCCTCTTCTCTGGCCTGGGATACCATCTAAGCAGTGTAGTGAGGTACTCATCCTCCAGTGATTACTCTGTCTGTTCAGAGCAGTGGGTCCATGAAACAGAGGCAAAGCCAAGAGAGATGAAGAACACAGTAATGCAGGGGGACAGCGGCAATAAACCCACAAAACAGAATACAACAAATAACCAGGCTCAGCTCTCAGCTGTTACAACACTGGTGCTTACGAGGGATTATTAATGAGTTAGTCAAGGGGACCAAAATTTCACCACCAGAATATTCTGTCTGGTAAACTTTTCATTTTGTACACTCTGCAAGTTCCAGTTCAGCTTTAACCTTTATGTCATGGGGTCACTTTGTACTTAATGCTGTGCATCTAAACTGCCATGTATCTGCATGCAGTACACAATTTCTCTGAATGTGTGGAACACATAAAGTGCACATTTATGTAAAACCAGTAGGCTTTGAGCTTACCTCTGTTAAATCAACAAACTTGTGTCTGATGCTTGGTAAGGACCCAATAAGTCGTATTTGTTGAATAAGTTCAGATCTTTTCCTGAGCTTCTCCTCATCTTCTTCTAAGGCTTGCCGACGAAGTTCTTCCTTTTCTTCACAGACTTTCTGAACTGGAAGATAAGAACTAATCTCTGTTAGCTAGTTGCATATTTTAACAAGAAATCCATCTGGAGGAAAATTCATATGCATTTGTGAATAACGATAATAATACTCATCTAAACGTACTAGAGGGAACAGTCTGGCATTGGTGGGAGGAATGATTAGAGAAACAAATGAGTACTTCACACCTCCACTATCTATCAGTCTATTCAGCACATAAACATACTGTATACATACATAAAGTAGACATTTTGAATTACTGCTTTGTAATATCTGCTCTAATTTGTGCATAGTTTCATTATTTAATAAAAGGATGTTAATATTTTTTCCAAGCTCTCTTTATATATATATCCTATAACTCACTGACTTGCAAAGGCTGGTAGGCTTTGCTAGCCCATTTCAGAGTGGCTAATACCCTCTCCCCACCCCAACCCTTACTGATATAGGTATGGATATACACAAGCAGAGAAAAGTCTGCTCACCAAAATACACACAACTAGAGGTAGCCTGTTCATGCAGTATATGTTAACATGGCATTGCATTGGAATATGTACAGCCATGCCAGTCAGAACAGCTTTCTCCCTGCACTTCATGAGCTGATGTAGTAACTGAAGACTTCTTTAAGAATAATAGAGGAAGAGTAACACTTCTCTTCATCCTAATGACTGGTCTGTCTTGGAGGTGCTACATCCTTCTCCCTTGTGATACTATTTTTCGGGGAGAGGGTTTTTTCTTTCCTTAGCTACAGTCTTCTTCTCTGGTCTGTATTGTCTGGAGAAGACGACAACTTTGAGCCATGATTCTTTCACATTTGCTAGGCAAATCCTCTCTTACTGATATGAATCACAAGAATCTAAGCTTCGTAACTTGATTTGACAAAAAGCAGTCATTCACATATGCTACTTTCAGATGGAAGGAAAAGTAATTGCAGAACATTAGTGCTGTATTTCTTCCTTTTAAACAACCAGTAGCTTAGAATTTCTGATCTACCCATTACCAACTTATTCCTGGAATTCATAATCATGGATTCATGGGAATATATATCCTGGATCTTTCCCTCAAAAGGAAAAGGTCCACTAAAAGAAAGATGAAGTAATTTGGGGACATTTGTCATCATCTCTCATTTTTCTGGCAATATATAAGTACCTATCTCCTGTTTGTACTTCTGGAGCTTTATTTTTGCCTCCTTTGCATTCTTGTGTCCTTCTATGACCTGCTCCACCAGCTCTCTCACTTCTTGCTGTTCCTGAAGACGTTTCTCTTCATACTGGTGCATCAAGTCTGCTTTCTAAATCCCAAACAAACAGGTGAATCAACTCTTGATAACTGGTGATCTGAGTGCCTCAAATCACTGAAATAGGGTAAAGAAAATCAGACTTGAAGTACTACATCATTCACAAAAGTAGCAAAGGACATTGGCTAGGGACAACATAGAGACCCAGCTTTAAGCCCCCTCCCTATGTTTCATTTACCAATAACATTTGCACTGCTGTTTTCCAGGATTCCCTCCTACGTTTCTAAAAACAGACAAAAAAAAAGGTCTCTGAATCTGGTTGTGAGATAACAGGAAGAGTGCTAATCTAATACACAGCAGATTGTTTGCCTGCAGGATATTCTTGGGCTTAAGTCATATCTCTGTAACATACTGAAGTCCGCTTTTGGCTATCATGTTCCTTTCTTTGTCACAGGAAATGAACAGGAAACGGAAAACTAGATTTCTTATTGTCTTTTCTGTTTTTGATGGAAGACAAGAGTTTTAAAAGAAGGAAGAGGGTCAGCATGACAGCTGTTAATGAATGGGGAATTGGTGCTCAGTACTTCTGGAGATCTTCACATGGATGAAGTGCCCTGCTGCTATCTTTGGCAAGCGTGAAATGCCTGGAATTGATCAGGTTAGAGCAAGTCTGATTTGCAGATCCCCAAATCTATGCATATGGGGCATTTCTGTTAACAGATAAAACACATATGCTCTGAGATATAAATCTGAGGTGAATATAACTATTACAATAATTTTGGAATGAGTGTCAGCAATCATGCTATGCCAAATTGTACATAGTAGGGTTCATTTTAAGTTGTTGTTACAGCCTGTCTAAGCAGACATGAAGATTCAATGCCAAAAAAGACTGAAAGATTTTGTAGGGTATAAAATGAACTCATTAAGCAAGTTTCCTTTTTGCAGGGTGGTCTTTATGAAAATCTTGTACATTTGTGGTCCCATCTTAAGCTGCTGAGACACTGCAGAGACATCTGTGAGTGGTGCCAAGAGAAATAAAAGTGGGTGGCCTACAGGGCGTAGCAGCAACCTGGGACAATAGAAAAAAATGGCCTGTAATAGTGACTAAGAAAAAATTTACATCTATAGTATTAGTTATTTCTTAATCAGTTGTTTATTTTATAGGAAAAGAACTGGAAAAAATGTGAGTTTGGGAATACAATGAAAATATCTAGCAATGATTTTGGGAAACTGTGATTTGCCAGATCAGAAGTTGTGTGAAAGTACTTCTTGGCATAAATATTCAGTTTTCCATATATATAGATCCAAAGAGGGTTCTCTGCCTGAACTTTCCCCTAAGAAAGATCTAGGCATGTCAGATAATATGAAGAATTGTATAAGTTTAAGAAAACAAATCCTCTCAGATTTGTGGCCCTCATTTTAACAAGATAATTAAATTAGTCATATATTGCTGATTTCATTGCAAATGGTGCTTAGTTTCTCAGTATCTGTTCAAAAATGATATGCACAATGACAAGAGGAGGCTTTAACCTTCTGGTTTAGTCAATTTACTTTGTAAGTGTTTTCAATCAAATCAAACACTTGTAAAAAGAACTTTAATGTATAAGCATTGCTGTATCTGGAAGTTATAGCACTATTATTCCATTGTTTGTATATTCCAGTGAGTAAAGAAACTGTATAGAACTTTTACACCTTCTTATATTAGGTATCATCTGTGGTTTATTGTGCACTGATTGAATGTAAGGGAAATTTGAGCACCACTACATCTATTACCTCTTCTCTCATTAGATCAGCTTTCTTCTTATTTTCTTGAACTACATTCTGATGGGCTAGAACTGCCTCTTCATAACTCAGTTTTCCTTGAAGCCTCCTATACTCTATTTCAGCCAGCTGTTCTTCCAGATCTTTGTCACGCATCTGTTTTTGCCATTCCAAGAATTCAGATGGGTCTCCAGCCCCTTGCAGCAAATTTTCAATTCTGCAAGAGAGAAGAAAACAAATCCTGTTGTAGGGATCCGGCTCTGTAGCCTTGCCTTGGTTTATAAAACATTTCTAGCAGTTTGCTGTGATATAAGGCGTTTGATCTCTGAGAGAAAAAAGGCAATCACTGCAAAGTCATTTGACAGATAGATTTTAATTCCACTCTAAAAGGTGTTCCTACTGCGTGGAAAGCCTGGGAAAGCCAGATTGGAAGAAAGTGCACGAGGGCATGGATCTGAGTTTTTAGTAAAACAAGGCCCTAAGAGAAAGCAAACTTTAGCTACATATGGATTCACATAAGGAGCAAAAAGAATCAGGCTGCAGGTATGTACATTTTCTCAAGGGATTACTTTGCTTAGAGGTACCAAGAACAAATACCTTTTCTCTCTGACAGTCTTCTTGGCCACCTTAACACAGAGAACTAAAAACTTTTCTACTTAGTTCTATTTCTGTTTTGTATTTTGTCAATTAAATAATATTGCTGTAATGAGGCAAAGAAGTATTCAGCTATTAAGCAAAGCCATATTCTTATTTTTCTGTGCTCAGCTGAGAGAGAAGGGCATAGCAAAGCCCTGGGGCTGGCCCATCAGAGTCCTGCAGCACAGGAGCGAATGAGCCAAGAACTAGGGCAGAGACACAAAAAAGCAGTGAACTGCGTCTTACGGCTGCTCTCCAATGCATATATGTATGTATCTTTTGTATGTTAAATGCAGCAGAAGATTAAAACTCATTACTATAAAATACTGTTTAGTTACAGGGAAAATCTTTTCCTTTGCTGAGTGGAATAAAATTCTGCCAGAGTGAACAGTATCATATACTACAAAAGAACCTCAATATACGTATACAGCTGATACAGGACCTGAGCGATGCGTAATATCTTACTGCTAAAATCCTGATCTATATACCAAAATTGTCCAGGTCCAAAGACCAAATCCAGCCTTAGGCAGTCATTCTGGGACTTGAAATGTTAACAATATTTAGTGCTTAGCCTGCTAAATCAGGTGGATTAGAAATAATACTAAATCATGACACAATACGGGTTTTATCTTTGTTAAAATTATTAGTGAAAATATTCTGTAATTCGAGTTACAGAATACAGTAGCCATTCAGGAGTTGTCCTCTCCCTAATGTCTGCTGAAAACCTGTGCTGCTGAATAAGGATTCCTTATTCAGAGAAATCTTTATATCAGCATTCCTTAGAGCCCTAAGTGCATCAAAAGGACCTGCAACCTGTCATTCCACACCCTTGCCTAGGATTTAGTTGCTTGTGTTTTAAGACAGCTCTGGTGCAATACAACCATATAACATTAGGTCTGGCTGGAGTAGAAATTACTGTGTGAGGAAGAGCTATGAAAAGTCCTGCTAGTTTAGGTACACTGTGTGTAAGTAAGCTCACAGAGTATTTCCTTGGGAGCCCCATTTAAGCTGTTAACAGCCTTTGTCCTTGCCTAAGCTACACTGTAGGTATGTCTGAACCTAGCCTAGCACCTTGCTGACCCTGCCCTGTTGACTTGGCTTCCTGGCTTGACCTCAGCCTGACTCATCACTATGGACTCATCCAGCAATCACTGGACCATTGGTTGACCCTACCGTCTGTCACTGAATCTGCTCTGCTGCCTTGCCAGGGAACTATGGAACTGAACTGCTGTGAGTGAGGACATTGTCCCTAGCTGCTTTGCTGCCACCCTCAACACCTACCTTATCTTGTGCAGCACCACACTCTTAATCCTCCAATCTTACTGCGACACAATTTGACAGGTATTTTTATACACATATAAACAAATTCAAGTATCAAATTTTTTATGTAGTTGACCTGAAACCATTGAAGAAAATTGAGATATACTAAATGGTTTGGCTTAATAGATGCATCTCATAATGGACAGAGAAATAGACGTGTGTTTTGGTCATCATTTATCCTGGAGAATGGGAATAAATACAACAAGTGATGCTTATTGGAATTTGCAGGTGGACACTAGCCAGAGTGCTAAATGAGAACACAGCCACACTGCACAGCATCTACAGTAGAAAAGTGACTTTAATGTAGACTTTCATTTCAGTCAACTTCTTTCTTTATATTTCAACGGTGTTCTAGAATAGCTTCCTAATGCCTAACAGCAGATCCATTATTTTAGTTTACCTGGAATTTACTAAATTATTTTTAACGTGGTTAATTATTTTATATCCAGGGATGTGAAAAGTAATCTGAGGAAAGTGTGATTATACCTCTTGAGCTCCTGTTCCATTTTCCGCTGATAGAGGGCACCCTCTCTTAAAATAGCTGCAGCATTTAATTTGATAGGTATATTGTCAATCTGTCAGGAAAGGGAATGTATACACTATAGTTAGTAATGTAAACCATAAAACAGAGTATAAAAACATTTAATGGGTTAAATAAATTGACCTAAGATAGCATAAACTTTACTTAAAGCATTCATCTAGCATCAGTCTGACATTCACAATGAAATTGCATGCTGTTCATAAACCACTCAAGCTGCTTAAGAAATCAGCAAAGTCCCCCAAGTGGATTATAAATTTGTAATCACTCTTGGACCATGTCAAATCCCATAGAATGTGTTCACTTCCTTTCAGTTCTTTCAGTGCTCATATACATAGTGCGCAGGGATTCCATCTGCTTTTGGACGAAGAAAATAAACTGCTTCTTTGAAAGAGGGTAGGTTAGCCAAAACCATTAAAGTCAAACATAAGCAGTACTTTTCATAGCAAGGTCTCAGAAGTGTTTTACAAATAATCACTATTAGAACTTCAAAATACTATTTGTAAGACAACTGGCATCACCAATTGCTGTATCCATTTTCTAGCTAGTAGAGGTGAAGTACAGTTCTCAGTGACTTTCAGGCTTTATGGTGTAAGTTGGACTAGATCCTGTGGCTGCTTTTCAGTTCCTCAAAGTTGCCTTAGGACTAACTCCCAGACAACCTCTAAATACTGAGGGAGGAAGGGAACAACTGCTCTATCAGATAAAAATGTTCCCTGTACAAGTAGGCTGTTCAGAAAAAATACACCACCTTTGCAGGCACACTTTGTAAGACATCCGATTTGATCGGAGGCAAAGCAGCGCCAGTGGGATAAGAACTGGGATACTTTCTGCAGAAAACAAAGCTCAGTCATGACACATTTCACCTAAATACAGACAAGTTATGGGTTCAGAACCAAACACGTATTTAAATCCCAAATTAGCAGCTTAATGAGTGGTTGAGAAACAGATGCACAGAATCACTCAAGCTATATACTGCAAATATTGTATGCACAAGTATGTACTACACTCACCTGAAATACACAAGCTAACTGGAAAAATGATGTTTTATAATTGATATTACTTAGGTAGGTTGGAGATAACAAGCATATGCTATCACCTAGAAATTCACTAAGTAGAATTACTGTGTTTTCCAGAGAGATGGCACATTTTAACGGACAAGAATTAATTACCTGTCTGTTTTGAACAAAATATGATAACTGGAAGAATTTAGGCAAAGAACCCAAACAAGTGTATTTTATTTCTTGTGTCTTACTCGCTATACTTACTCTTCTTAATGCCTAATTATGTTCTTCCTTCCTTTTGGTCTACTCCATTCTTCTTAAAGCCTCCTGCATTACACAAATAATCTCTTCCCAGCCTGTATTCTATCCACCATCCTGTGTATAAAATGCCTACTTAGAGAAGGCATTTTCTCTCTGACACACATAGAAATGTTTATATTTTTGACAATTACCTGGGTAAACACATTTCATGTTGTTTATTTACTAACCATAATTTGGATAGAGAACAGAACAAAGAATGATTATGGAAATACCTTTAACTTCAGTTTCCCAATTTATTAAACAGAAATATGACTGTATGGCAATGAATGAAATATGACAGCCCAGACAGTCAAAATAACTCGACTCCCAAGATATACAAAGACAGGTATAAGTAAAATAACGGAATAGGTTTTTTTATGTCATGTTGTATCAAAGAAATTTTGCATTTTACTCCATCTTTTCCTGTAGTGAGATATCTTCCTTTTATTTTTTTTTCAAAATGAGCATATGGAAATAATTAGGAAAATGGCAGAACTCTGCAATTCTTGTGGAAAAAAATTGCATTCACTATTGCCACATAGTGAACACACAATAGCTCACCAATATTAATAAATATATAAAGAGCAAGGCCTGATGTGAGCAAAAGGCAGATTGAGACAGTGATGATGCATTTGTACTGTCTCATTCTTCCAGTGAAAAGGATGAATAGATGTTTTGTAACAGCCATGAGAACTAATTGCTGCTGCACATAAGTGTCTGAAATGAAAAAATATATTTAATACACTGTGGATGTTCTAAAAAAAGGAATGGAAAATACTAGTTGATTAAAACATTATATAATTCCATTAATTTGAGGACACATTGTAATACTATTTATACATCTTGGATAAACCTTCCTCTCAGGATTTGTCTACTCACAGAGTTGCATAGGCAGGAAGGTAACAGGAATAAGAAGTATTTAAAAAGTCAGTAACAAAATGCCTGCCTCAGCTTGGAAGTTACAGCAGCATCTTGGATATCACTTAATCAACCTTTAAGGTAAATGTGTTCAGATGAGATAAAAGTGATTATGCTCCTAGAGGAGATACTAGCAGCTGTTAGAACTGGCCCTGATCGATGCCATAAGATGCCAGACCCATACTTTTCTTTATGCAGTTTAGGAGGTGGTTTGACTCTCATTAGTCCCCACTAAGCTTTCAGTACTTTACATTACCAGAACCGGAAGTGGGATGTACATAGTTTTGAACTAAGCCCACATAACTATACGTCACGTGTATTTTGGGTTAACTACGTGTTTCCTGGTTTGTTTCCCCACCTTCCTCCCTTCCCCCTTTTCTTTCAAGTGCAGAAGGCACTGGGATCTTACTGCTTTCATATATTTTCAGTGCTGCTGTATTATATGCAAGGAGACTGAGTCAGTGATACTGTTATTAAAGATAACTTCAATATGTGATTAATGCCAGATATGCTTTAGAAACAGTTGCCAGATGTCCAATTTCCCAAACAGGGAATCAGTCTTACCAAAGTGTGTGTGAGCCGTACCTAAATACAGTTCTAAGGAGTAGGTAGACCTGCTCAGAAGATATTTGAGGTCACAATACAAGGGCAGCTTCCACGTTAAATTATTCTACATACGAACAAATGAAAGGTGAATGATGCAATACTGAAGATTATTTGTAGTAGTTATTGCAGAAATACCAAATTCACTTTTCATGTCTTGTAGCAGTAAGGCTGAATAGCCCATTTTCCATGCTTACAATTTGCTGACTCTTGGAAATTCTAGCAAAGTAGCAATCAGTATAGTGGATTTTATGACCTCAGTGTGTGTCTAAAGGAAACAAGACAAACATCCAGACTGATTGTATATTGTGTATCAGGCCATCATTACCTGGAATGTCTGCTCAGCATCCTCTAGGATATCATTCTGAAACAGTGATTTATGGACACAATATTCTTCTGTCCCTATGCTGAGGTCTTAAACCAGGGGTTTACAATTCTGGTGTTTTCTGGGGGCACTGTTCGTTTTGTTTTGCTTTGTTTTTTTCTGTGGACTATTCTCGGTCCTTACCATTTTACATTAAATCTTCTCCCTTTGCAATGGAGAACACTGTTAAGGCAATACGGTTACATGTGGAGTCATATGCAACTGCACATGACTTACCTGTCAGGCCCCTCAGGGAACCAGCATGTCTTAGTTGCCCTGACCAGCCTCACTTAGAACCTCCCTTCACACCTTCTACTCACTGGTCTGGGAGTCCCACTTAAGCTCAGTTATGGGCTTCAGTCTTTTCCCTTATGCTGGAAGTAATTCTGCTCCTGGTTGTCTCCAGGTCTGTCCTCTGCTGTCATGGACTTGTGTTGCTGTTGAAGCCTCGCCTCCGGGCTAGACTTCCTGGGTGGCCCCAGACCTGACTTTTTAACTTGCTTGTCTAATGATGACCTGCTCTCAACAGCACCTGGCATTACCACCAACCCTGTCATGTTCACGTGCTGTGGCCTGGTTGGTGAGGACACTGTCTTGCTTTCATCACCTTTGCTCCTTGTTTCTTTTCCCTCCTGGAGCTGCCACACAGTTGTTGCTCCCTGACCATATATCTTTTGGATTCTTAATAGCACATAGGCCAAACTTTTTGAGCCACAGACTCCATGATTTCCATGGTTCTGGCTACAGTGTAAAAACATGGATTCCAGTAGAGTTTGCAGCTCCACAGAATTTGTATGTTTTTCACTCAGAAGTTTTCAAGTACATCTGACAACAGTACCTTAGAAGTTACTCACCTTCCTTTGGACCTTTTGAGCCTGAAATTTACTCTTCATACTGTCTTCATACTGTGTGTTCTGCAGTTCAAACCAAAAACATATGAATTCATTTCAGAGAGAGATTTTCAAGTACATAGCAAAAAATATTAGATATTTACCAAAAATCACTCTTGAATATTCACCTAGAATATTAATCTAGAGTAACAATATGATCATAAGGGACTTATTTTGGAATTGCTATATCCACAAAAACTTACTATGTATTTCCAACTTAGAGGGAATATTTTGGACTAAATGACGATACAATGGTAAATCCAAAAGTTGACTAAATTTTATTGTCTAAAATAATGCTAAAAAATGTTTTATTTGACTACAAAATATTACCTATCTATATTACTATATTCAGCTCAACTGAAATAGGTATTGGGAAGACAAACTACAGTGTCAAAGCACAGTTTGTGAAAATATTAAATAGTGGTAGAATTCTACTGATGGTTATTAATTTAATTTTATGGTGAAGGCTATAGACACTGATGTGGAAGTGTCTGGTACCATTGGGATGAACACAGTGAATAGAATATGCAGATGTGATGCTGAAATGAATATACATGAATATATTACACGCATAGTTTGGTGACATACTTGTGAACTGGGAATCAACCAAAGCAAGAACTCTGTATGAATGGGACTGTTATTCCCACAGCTTGTCTGCTTTGTGGCATAAAAGTTAATGGAAAAATAATATGTGGGTTTAGAGAAATATGGCCAGTTTGGGGACTTGTTTGGAGTGGTATCACAGGAAGGCTGCTTTTCTCAAATTAGGAGAATAATAAAGCAGCACAAGAAGTATAAGAAAAGGGGTCGTGCATTATGCACCCAAAGAGGCAAATGTTAGTATATGGATGTGAAATGACAGTACAACTACAAATGATAAGCACATTATTCCTAACCCCAAGTAAACAAAAATTTTTTTAATACTTTGAGATATCTTTAAATACTCCAGTCATTTTTCATCTTCATGCTGGGAAATTTTTAGGCAATAAAGTATTTTGTAGCATACCTCTGCCTTTACCTCTGCCTTTTCAGACTTCATGATTGCACACTTGAACCGGTCAGCATTTGCTTTCAGGAGCAGATCCTAAAATGAAAGTAATTAGCTTAAAGAGTGTGGTACATGTAAATTCTGTAGTAAGAATTTTCTGTCCCAAAAAGCCTTGCAGCTCAGTATGTTAACTTGTTTGCAAGGAATGAAAACTTGACCTAGTATTTTCATTCCTGATTAAAGACTTGGAAGTGGGCAAGTCTTGATTTTCTGCATAGTTCTGCCTGGTTGTATCTTTGCATAGGGCATCATGCCTTTGACAGGTCTGCATACATGAAACATGTTGCTCTTCCAGAATTCAACTTAAAAGCCTCATAATTATCTGTGGCACATTAGTACCATAGGTAGTAATTATTTCCACATAGCTTACAAACAATGAAGATCATGACCAGGGGATCTGAACACTGAGGGTTGCATACCCCTAGCAGTAATCCTACCAGTCAGTTTAAAGTGGGGAGTATGGGCAGCCACATTTCTAGTTTTGGGATATTTCTTTTGGTTGCAAACCAAATCTCTAGTCATAGCTATGAAACACGTAGATTTTCTAACGGCTTTCTGGACAGTAGCTACCCATAACATCAGTGCTTCTATAAATGTCTGGAGTACAGTTTCCAGTGTTCTTACTCCTTATAGATGCTCAGAGATGATACAGTGACAGCTATAGCTTCTGCAAAAATGCTATGAAATACAGGGCATTTTTAATGCATATTTCTTTTAGGACCCAACATTTCAGCTTGTTTAGCAAACAGTCTAGGGAACTGACCTTTGTGAATGCTTTGGATGCCTTTTGTAACATTCCAGAGGCAACAAAAGCTGCTGTTATTGCAGCTATAAATTTTGTGGTGGCTTTCCTTTGTTCCTTGTATTCATGCACTTTCTGTACTGAAGAATGTGGCTGGTGGTTTAAGTGATTTTATAGTTGTCATAGATTTTTGACAATATAGGCACTGTGATATCTTGCTTTTCCTCCCCAGTTTTTCTAGGAAGTTTGTATGTGCAAATAAGTACACAGACAAATAGGTGTGTGCTTTATGCACAATATGGAAATAATAAAAGGATAAAAAAAAAAGTTGTATTGTTTTATAACAAAATACCAAGCATAGGTAATGTGATGGGACCGCAAAAGGAATGCAAAGTGTATCCCCCTACGATCTATCCCGTATCAAAGCAGAATCCAATGCTCCTTTCACAAGGACACGAGGAGAACTCAGAACAGTGATAAATGATCTTGTACTGGCTAGTGAAAGCTCGAGTAAGGCATTTTCAGAATGGGGGTGGGCAAGTGCAGATAAAAACGAGTCAAGTAGCATGCCTTTATCAAGCTTATACTGCTCTTCTATTGGATATGGTGACTGCAGTGCGGGGAGGAAGGAAGAAAGTGGAAATTGATGTTTAATTAATTCCCTTCCAAGGAGATGACAACAATCTACTTTAACTATGGTAGGAGCTAACTCATTGGACAGGATTCATATCAAAGTTTGGATCAAATAACTGGATCTGTTTCTTTGTTTTTCTAGGCCCTCCCTTCTCCTGCCCTCTTAACACACAGATCATGTATTCTGCTTCTTTACAAATCATGTGCTTTTCCCACTCACTCAGCCTGCTGATAGAAAGAGTATGGAGTCTGCACAAAAAAAATGTCAGAATCTGCTGGCATTTTAAAACAGTAGGTGATGACATGTGGGCATTTATCAATAACCATAGAAAACAAACGAAAATGTTGAACATTGTTTGTATTTTGAAGCCTTAATTATTAAGTGAATACCTTAAATATTCACATGTCCTGTGGGAGTAAAAGAGCCATTAAACTATTTCAAGCTTGTGAAGAGAAGAAAGTAATCATATTTCTGCTACCTTACATGGCTACTTGCATAATTTCACAAAAAGTACTTGTGAATAAAAGAACAATTATTAACAAAATAAAGAAGATGGAAAAAGGGTGATAGAACAGAATACAGGATGCAAACTTCATGTCTCTAGAGAAAAGAGCCAGGAGCTATTAGTTGCAAAAGCAAATATGTTTCAGTTAAAGTTACTAAGACTTGTGAAGATGGAACATTGCAGAAGAAACAGTTTAGAAGAAAGAAAAGACCATAACAAGAACATAATACACCTACTTCTGCTTTTCGGCGATTTTGGGTTCTTATTTGCTCTAGTTGCCTTTTTTCCTTTGGAGGTTTGTAGGTGCTTGGAGGAACCTATATTAAAAGGCAATAATCTGTACAATATGGGATATAAAATATTCCAAGTGACACATTCTTACAGGAAAAAAACACATTCACTTTTACTGTAGAAGGGCTGCAGTTATTTTTTAATTATTGATTTTTTTCTATCAGTGCCAGTGTAGAAGACATGGACAGATTCCAATTAGCTGGGACTACCCAGGCTTTTCAGTCCTGTCTGATGTAATACCTCACCCACCTATGTGGGTGAGATAGTCTGCCACTTTACTGGACATCTGCTTAAATATTTATCTTGCTAAAAATGTCATATCTCAATTAGAAATTACAGAATTAATTCAAGAATTAATGGGAAAAATCTATAATCTGTACTGTACTGGAGGAACATGGGGATACCATCTAGATTTATTGTACTATATAAAGAACTATGCTTTGAAATTCTCATGAATGTGATGTACTTTCCATTGCCTTTGCTATTCGACATCATTATCTAGAGACGAAACAAATGTGCAAACAGAAGAAGCTAGCAATTAAATGCACTGGTGAGACTGCTCAAGTATTTTTGTGAGCTTTTTAAGTGAGGTAGAACTGAAAGCATTTCCCAGCAGTATCTAAGAATTTTTATTATGCTTTTATGGATGGAGAAATTAAAGCCCAGAGGATTTGAAAAGGGTTGCACAGGCAGTGAGTATTGGTTTATTTCACTCTTCTTCCTAGTCATGTGCTTTACCTGCAAAACTGTGCTCATCTGCCAGTGTAAACTGAAGATCCCTCCTCAGAAACTGCTCTGCTTATTCCAAGTAATTTAAGGAGCAGACTTTCCAATCAGCTCTGTTTCAAAAATGATCTTAGCCTTGTAGTTTAGCCCTCAGGTACCACAGTGATGAGCACCAATCAGGCAGGCAGATGGACAATACAGCAATTACCCACTTGCTGGAAGAGGATCAGTCACTGTAAGTAAATTGAAAATGCCAGCAATAGAGATATCAAAACGCCCAAACTGTTCCTACTTCATCCTAATGTGAAAAAAGGGGGGCTGGGAGTAAGAGGCACCAACCTTGCTTTTCTTCTCCAGCCAGTGGTCAGGCTCCCCTCTGCTTTCTGGATGTCCTTTACTAGAGGTTTATTTAGGGAGTAGGTACCACAAGAAGTTTAAGGAAGACCTAAATTAACAATCACTCTGAACTCTGGTAGTCTTTGCTCTTTTATTTTGTTTAAAGTTGCTGTCATAAAATAAACAAGAGCAAACTAATGCTATTGTTTATGTATTGTTTATGTAAATGCTATTGTATTAAGGGCTTTTATTTTTATCCATAATTAGATCATGAATATATTGTTGGGTCTGTGTATCTGCAAACAAAATCCTCTGTATTGTCCAAATGAATTCACCCATTTAATTACTTTGAACAACCAGCAACTCCACTTAAGCACAGCTGAAATAATAAGGGATATATCAAAAAAATACGCTAAATTTGGTGAAGGGTGTTGCAATAACATCTCAGTGCAACCCTTTTTTTTTTAACTACATTATTGGTTTACAGAAAATCTAAAATAAAAGAATTGCAGAATCTTATTATTCTAATACAGTGGTGATATTAAAAGAATGGATTTTGTTTGTAACCCAAGGCAAAGATCCAAGGAAATGTGTTCAAATAATTTTGCATGTTATCAGGTTTGAGCATCTGTCTCCATTTGTTTTCTTTGCAAACTTCAAGCTGAAGCACTCATGTTAATTTGTAGAAGTGTATTTATGAAGGTGTGTATATATATGTGCATGTTTGTGTGTGTATCCATGTCCTTTGTGCAAAGGACAGTGGAGAGAAGGGTTTGTAATCTTTGGACCAAATACTTGGAGTGAAATGTTTCATTTTTAAATTAAAAAATTAAAGTGTGTTTCCTTTTCACTTACTGTCCTCCATTGCTGAGGAATGTTTATGATGATGAATGATCATCTTTCTAGGTCTGTGTTACTCCAAGGAAACTTCCCAATGTCAGTGGAGAGTCCCATCTCAATACAGATCATTAAGACAACTACCCTGCCTTCTGCAGTATCTCACATCTCTCATCCTCTCTGGTGAAGGAACTTGTGTTCGTTCACCAGAAGAACAGGGCAAAAGTACTACCCCAGCTCCTGAACTCAAAGTGTGTTGCACATCTCACCTTGCATTTTATTTTATCTCTACTAGAAAATATAAGGCAACCTAGCAGAAAGAAATACCTAAATTAATAATCCTGTTAATCAGAATCAACTCATTTCACCATAGGGATGCAATAACTTATCAGTAGGCATTGCTCAAAATCCAGACGCCTCCAGAGGAATTCATAAGCTCTTTCAAAGTTGAGCAGTAACTACGCCTGTAGTTATTGTGACTACAATAGTCCCTGCTAATATACCACATGACAAGTTCTTTGACAGATTCATGAGAACTGTGAGGAGAAAAAAGGGTATCTCATGAAATAAACAGCTTTGTCAGAAAATGGTTGAGAACATTTCTGCAGCAGATTATGGGATGTAGTCTGAAGAAGGTTTATTTCTGTGCTTTCCTTTCAGTTACATACAACTCTCCAACATACATTAGCCAAAACTATGGCCTGCTATCACTTTACTAACTCTTTCTTGCCATATGGGCTCTCTTTTCAGTCTCCATTCATTTCAGCATCTAAAATGGTGATACTGGCACCAGTATGATAAATTAAAGTGAAGCTTAATTTGCTGAGATGGGTACAGAGATGAGCACAACATATGTCACTACTGCACTAATGGTTTTAGATTCACACAAGCTTTTAAATTTGCAGGCTTGGTCAGAATGTAAACCAAATTTAGTATAATCCTAACAACACAAATGAACTTCTGTAAATGCATCCACATTAAAGCAAATTTATTCTTAGAGGGGCTGCACAGCATAAAGGTACTAAAATGACAGCAATGTGATTCATTCTTATACTGATTAAGCAGTTATTAAATGCAGTTTTTCAGAGCCTGGTATTAAGCTGTTTCAATATAAAATCCCATTAACTGTATAACACAGTATCATTAAATTGCTCTGCCATCCTAGGATGTAAATGGTTTCTGAGAGCATTCAACACTTGTATTATTTAAAACCTGAAGTGCTAATACAAGGTGGCAGATAATGTCCGAAAGTATGACTTCCAAGCTCACTTCCCACTGCATTTAAATATAGATGATTTTGGAGTCTTTATTAAGTTAGTCATAGCAGCTTGATCCCAAATCCTGTTTGCCTTATCGCAGCGAGCTAACTTGAAGCCAATCATGTATCTCTGATCTGTATCACTGTAACTGAATCGCAATCTTAGACAATGAGTAAAATAAAAGCTTAGCATTTCAAAGATAAATCTAGTCTCACTTATATGTGAGCAGTACATTTAAACTGGAAAACCTTAATTTTAGAGATTCATCATTAGTACAAATAGAAAGGAATAAAATTCCACCCTCAAGGAGGAGCTGCAAACCTCGAGTCCATCTCACCTCCAATGAAATTGCTTTGTCATTATTTTAATGAGAGTTCATCTACAAAACATGTAAGTTTATAAAAAAGTATCACTTGAATGTTCTTTTCTTACTTGCTTCAGTTCAGTATCCAAAGCAAACACCTTACAAATCCAAGGACTACCAGAAACACTTGTATCAATGCTGTCATCAGTTTGTACCTATTGTGTAGTTCTACCTCCAAAAGTCACAAAACAGCTATGGGAACCAACCTTTTCCCTTTCCTTTCTTACGAAACATTCACTGAAATAAAAAGAATTAGTTTGGTTGGTTTTAAAAACCTGACCGTCAGTAACACAGAACATGACAAAAATCCTTATTGATCTGTCAAAGACTGTAGATTTTGTATAATTACTTTAGAGAGACTATTAACTCCCCTAACATCATTTGTGCACAAGCATACATAAAACTTAGTATCTCTTAATGGATAAAAAACTCACAGGCAGCCCTTTTTCCAGTACTGGTATCGGCAGAGGTATGGGAATGGCACGTGGTTTGGCTACCGTCAAATTAAATTCCTTTGGCTGAGTGACCGTCGAAGTCTTGACAGTGGTGGTGTGGTTACTTAACTTATCTGTGAGCTGCTCAATCAGTTGCTGTACTCTTGGCTGCCATCTTTGAATAAAAACAGATTTTTCAAGTTTATTTCATTTTTTCTTTCATAAAAACTTACATGTAGTAGATGAGGTTGGCATTGGTGCAAATCCTGTAATGCTTTCAGACACTAAATGTAAATAGAATTGACCTATGAATGTGTACTCATTATTTAGTTGGACTGTGTTACCTCATCTCTTGATAGATGACTAATGTGAAATAGCCAGTTTCTACTCAATAAGCAACTATCCTCCTGTTTTGCAGCAGGACCAGACTGAATCAGAAAAGCAGCTGCCATAAGCCAAGTACACACTTAACATACTTAGAATATGAGCAGTGGCTTGAGTATTGCCACTTCTACCAACTGACAGAGCATACATAAATCAGTCTTAAAGCACAGGCAGTTCTAATCAAAAAATAGAAAGATGTAAGGAGTTTGGTGAATCCGTGAACCCTGTGGTACAGTCAAGATGATTTTGATTTCTCTGTGTTTAGATTTTGGCTTGTATGAAGGTTCAGACTTCTTCCAATGAATGGCAGGAAGGGGCAGAATTCAAAGTAAGACACAAACAAGTTATCAGAGGGCTACTTATGGTGACAGCTTCATGGCAGTTTTTCCTCCCCTGTATGTGTTCTATCCTGAAGTATTAGACATGCAACAGAGCTTTCCCAGAACTTAAAGAGCAGCTGACAATGCAAATCTACAGTAACTCAATTATGTGGCTGTTACCTGCGATCGTACTGTCATTATGGGATAAGGCTTGCAAGTAACTTCTGCAAATAATGCAGCCCACTAAAATAATTATATTAACCTCATTGACATTCAAAAGAGGAATACAAAGACATACTTAAAAGAATTTAAGCTGCCAAACTGATTAAACTGATCAATGCATCCTCAACCCCTGAAGGAAGTTTCAAACCTGGTAACCAAATATGGCCTTTAAGGTTCTTGTATAACTTATATTTACTAGTTTAGGCAAAACGTGTTCATTACGTTGAATGTAATTGACAGTGAAGGACAGCTCCAGAAAGCTTGGTGTTGATGAAACAAGCAATAGATTAAGCCCCTGCCTGCCTGCATATGTAGATATAAAACCTGTGTGGATATGTGGGTATATGTCTACCTACACATCTCTGTCTGTATCTTTATACTACTGTAAGCATACATTATAATTAGATCACTATGATGGAATACACTGAGTAATATTCTGACTTCAGATACATCCTTGCACTGCCTGCAGAACTCACTGGAATTTGGAGTATCACACGCCAAATCTATACTATACATTTTCTAATTTGGCATATTCTACATAGTATGAAAGGAGTCTTTCTACTGACTTGGATATGACAGAACTAGATGCAAACTCTTTTTCAGCTGACATTGTTTGTAGTGTACTTTTGACTAACAGTGTTTGTCATCATCTGGGTTAATCTACACCACAGTGAGGAGGATGAGTGACTGCAGCCACATTGGTGTACCAATGCCGGCCTTAATTCATTTGTCCTGGGTAAAAATGAGAGTGAAAAAAGTGACCCAATAGGCTGCAGAGCTACTGCAGCTACTGCAGAGCTACTTTCTCTACATGAAAGTGTTCCAGTTTGGCAAAGGTATTTCAGCTCCTGCCTCACCACCTAACCAATGTGGGGACACACCTGGTACCTCAGACCTGTTAAATGATGCTGCAATTGTGTAAATAAGTAATAATCTTAAAATGCTTGTGTACTTGCTTATCTGATTTTTTCAGAAGGGATTACATGACCACTGCCATAAACAAGTGTGCACAAAGCCAAATTCAGGGAAGTCAAACATCATTTTTTAAATGCTTAATGTCATACAGATGTTGAAGTGATTTATGAGGCATGAGTCCAACTCTTATGATAATCTGAACCTTCTATTTTATTTTTTTTAATCATAATATGATGTTTGATCTGTCCAGGGGCACTGAGGAGCAAATGCACAACAGCTCTGAAAGGACCTTTCAGAAACTTGCCTCTGAGTAAGTAAAAGAGATTACTATAGTCTGTGGAAGACAAGGAGGGTTCTGAGTGACTTCAATACGAGAAACTATCAGCAAATTGAGCTTTCAAAGGGAGCTTTCCCAGCTTTTAAACTCTGACGTGGCCACAGGCTACTTAAGTGCTGCTTACCTCAGCAGTGGATCAATCCAGTTCTCCTTTACATACAGTGCATCGTAGAACCTACTCCATTCATCTTTTATCCATGTGTTCAGATACAAAGGATTGAAGAAGAACCTAAGAAACTAACAAGAAGTGGTTTCTTTAAATATGGATACTGAAGGTATGGTGGGTGTAAGACTACAAAAAGATAGTTGCTTTTACTACAAACACTGCTGAAAAGCTTGCCTGCATTTTACCCTGTAATTATAATCACAGATGCACAGTAGGCTCTCCTTCGCTCTGTTAGGACAGCTCCATGTCTTTCAGCCCTGTTTTGTGAAACACAAATAGATACTAAAATATTATTAGTGGCCTAAAAAAATCTAGGGGCCACAACATGGGGATGTGTTGATGCCTTTCATTTGCTTCAAACATTGTGAAACAAAAGGTTTTATTCAAAATTAATTTCTACTGAAATACACTGATTTTAGTATAATTATACAATAGAGTTCCAGAGTCTACTACACCTACAATCAACTCCTGATTATCCATAGCTATATGATCCCTGGTGCCCAGAAACATGTCAGGCCTGGCACTGCACCTGAATTAACTTAAATTCCCTTCAGCTCCCTGAGAACTGGGCAAGGAGAACTGCTGAGAACACTGTAACGGCTGTACGATACGGTTTCTTCTTGATTGAAATATAATTAACTGGCATATTCCCATTAAATTAGAAGACTAAAATTTGGCAAATTTACACATTGTAGGGCTCTGCATGCTGGAAAAATAGCAACTAACATTTGAACTTTCGTTTCCCACTGGAGTTCACCAGAAGGTCAAGAGCCTTGCTTTAAAACTCGAGCAGTTCAAATGGCCTTTTGAAACAGACTGTTAGAAAACGGCACTCAGATTCAGCGTGTGTCATTTGCAGCAATATAAATTCCGAACTTGAACTTTTTCATTAAAATTCTTGGAAATGAAAGTACAAGCAAGGATCGTGCTGAAAGAACTCCAGTAACAGAAAAAATGCACACTAAATAATATTGACGTGATGAGAGATACTGGAAAGCAGTGTGCAGTCACTTGAGAAGCTACAAATGGAAACTGCAGAGCTTGTTAGTTCAGCCCTGCCTTGAGCTGGTTTCCACAGAAACCATCTATCATATAGGTCTTTCTATTGAGATTTTAGTTCTGGAGTACCACCATGTTGCTTCTTACATCACAGGTGGTGCCAGGCCCAAAGTGGCTCAGAGTTTTGTGAATAATTCACCTAGAAGCAATTCGGATCTGACCCAAGGTGTTTGCTGCAGATGTTCAACAGGCGTAGGAAGCCTTCTACTTGAAACCTATAGTCCTGATGTGACCATTTCTAAGGAATTAACCTTTAAATTTAGTCTTATTTTCATCTATTGTGCTTCTGACCAGAGTCTGCCTGAGCCAAAGTCCACAATCTTGGTTTTGATAATGTGTATCACAGATGGCAAATGTCGGCAGAATAAGATCCATGAAGCCACAGCCCATCTCATTGCTTAATACTAGAAACTTTTGTGTTTTGGGAACCTAGTTGCTAGGAAAAATCCCTTGTATTTCTGGTTTGTTTTCGGCCACATGTGACACAGGCAACAACCCCAACATCAGCAGCCACTGCTTTATTTATAGGAGCAAAATGAGGCTTGAAGTACTCACAGATTTCTGTTCAGATGTTACCAGCATCTGCCTCCTTGGAGGGGGCACTGGACAGCCATTTTGGTAACAACATTATTCTGCTTGCTCCTCTGTCCTGAATGTTTCAAGAGTTTCACTACTTACAGAGCATGGTAACTAAGATTAATTTCTCTTCTAGAAGGGGTAGAATTACACCAGAAATTAACTGTACCCATTTTTACTATTTTAATGTACTCTGGCTGTAGTAAGACAAGCGTGTATAACTAAAGACTGTTTTGTAAAGGATTTTTACAGGTGGGCTGAGTGAATAGCTTGCTTTTAAGAATTTGAGCATGCCCTGCTAATATTCATAATGCATTTCTACACAGTGGGATTGTACAGATTTCTAAATAAACACAGAAAATGGGAAGTTTCTTCATCTGGTACTATCTTTACATCTCTGTAGTAATTTGCAGAGCTGAAATCCTTATATTCACAACATAAGCTTTTGACTCCAGAGTTAAGGAAGTAACTGCAAGAAACATCAGGTTCTGTTTCTCCATACAGGTCAGCCACTTGAGAATACATCCACAGCTATTTGCTGTAGTAGCAAATGCAATCAAGGAGGCTTCTGTCCACTCCTCTCTTCACCTCCTGATTCTTTCCCTCTTATTGTAGTTTAGAACTTCAGCTATGCCAGCTCAACCACCTGTGAGATTGTACCTTCCAACTGCAACAGAAAAATGCACAGGAAGGCAAGAAGCTCTTAAGAAGGCTTTTCTGTGGAGAAACTGTAACAGGCAACACTATTTTGAGTATCCTGAGGTAAAGGTGTAGAGAAAAGTGTCCTAACATAGTCTCAGGTCCTTCTGCTACTAAATGACCCAACTTGGGACTTTTTTTACCCCTGTGTCCATCACGAGGCTGATCTTGTCCTACTTCTTACTAATCTTGTCCTGCTATTCCTACCTCATCATAATAGCATATACTCAGATCTTATGTAGCGATTTTCCTTAGCAGATCTCAGAAGTTCTTTAGAAAGGACTTTACTGCTGTTAGAAACAATCACAACATGGAATGGAACAAAACAGGTTCTTGAAGGCTAGAAAAAAAACGCTGGTTATTTTGCATTTTTTACAAGGCAATTATGAAATCATAAAGCTATTTACTTCAACATTTATTTTTCAACAGTGCATTTTCTCTAACAAACCCTTAAGTTTTACAACAAAGATAAAAGACTAACACATATGAATACTAGAACAGAAAAATAGGCTTCAGCTAGCAATACATAGCTAAGTTCTTAGAAGAACAATCACACTAAAGTTACAAAATTGGGTTTTATCTTATGGTTCTGTAATTATACTACCATAAAGATTTTTGCATGCACTCTTAATATTGCAGAATGAGAGCTTATGATTTTCTGTTCAAGCAGATGAACATGTGTGAGTGAGGTAGCATAATTATTCTGCCTGGGTATTCTGCCTAAATGAAAATGCATGCATCAGTCATAGGGAAACACTGTGACTTTGATTTGAATGGATTCCATCATGCAGGCCTTCAAAAGATCTACTCACATAAGTCGATTTCATTTAACTAAAGGCTACTCACTTGAGTAAGATATATCTGCATGAGTAAGAAAATTCCATTCAGCCTGTGATGTACAGAAAAAAATATTTTTAACTAAAGTAAATCTACTCTGAGTAAATATATGTGAATAATTTTTCTGCATCTCAACTGAACTGGGCCACAGTAGTGATCCAGCAAAATCTACAGGTCAGCATCCTGAAGGAGAATCCCAAATTTCTGATAACTTCTGTTGCTAAGGCTGCATATCTGCCTTCTGCTGTTTTTGTCTCTGTTGCTGGGGGGGACCAAATTCTGCTTCTAAATCTTCTGCTGCAGGTGCATGAATATAATCTAGCATCACTTTGGATACAAAGAATCTCTTCTAATGCAAGAGAAGACCTAGGTACCATGGTGATAAGGATCTGATAAGATACTTAAGCAAACAAAGTTATATCTACAGGAAAAAAGGTAGCAGGTGCAGACCCTTGCACAATGCAGCACTTCCCTATCCGAAGAGTTATTCCAGACAAAGAAGGAGAAATGATCTAAAACAGAACATCAGGGCACTGACACTTAAGCCATGTAAAGCTAGGTGAACAGCATCAGCAAGAGGTAACTGGCATGAAGTGAGGAAATTATGTTGCTAGCTGAATGAGCTCAAGATGCATCCAATCGAGTGGCTTGTATCTAAGATGTTTACCAAAGAAGGGTCTGGGAGAGCATTTTAGACAGAGTGATTTGTCTGTCTACCAGATTATGATAATTCTTCCATCCACCTCTGTTCTTTCTAACAATTAATGAAATGTATCATTTTTGTCTCTGAATGGAATTAATAAAAACCATTCCATAGTAAACCCATCAAAACAAAGTGAATAGAGTGTTTATAAAAATGTTACGCAGACAACCTAACCTACTCTATCCCCACATACTACAAAGAAAGCGTACTCATTAAAGAGACACCGGCATCCACATGAACATTCAGAGTAATCACTGTAAGGATAAACCTCAGCCTTTTCACTATTAAGTACTGAAATTTGCCTATCTCTTGAATTCCATATGAGTTATTCAAATGCCATGTTTTGACTATTCTTCGAAACATCTGGATGATCAAAGTTTACATATGCCATGTCACCAGTAATTTTTTAGCCCATTTTCCTAAGAAAACAGGTCTTACAAGAAAGCATTGCTGCTCAGTTTACCCCTCTGCCCCTTTTTACAACATAGCTTTTAAGATAGGAAAGAGAAAGAGAAGCTGGAAATATTTATATTTCTATAAATTTCATGAAAATTAGCAAAAAAGTCATGGAACAAAGCCCAAATTTGTGACTGCAGAGAGGGAAAGGCAGGCAGACCTTTGTTGTCGTGCTTTCTGTTTGGCAGCAATGGTTTGGTCAATTGCACATTTGTTGTAAGGGGGGAGCTCCTGATGAGCACTTGTGTTTTTGGGAAGGAGAAAAAGTGGTGGAAGGACAATAGGCTTGATAATGGAAGTGGTAGTGGGTTGTTCAGGGAAAAAGAACACTAATCAGCAGGAACTGTGATTCACTGCATATGGAAAAAGCTGCTTCTCCTGCCTAAAGTGAAAGAAAGAATGTGAGCAGAGCCAAGAGCAAGCATACATATGAGAGGGACAGCTGTAAATCACATGAACTGTAAATAATGTGATTATTCTACCTTCTCAGATTGTATAAAATACATTTTAAATTGATCCTTGATGGAATATGAGATAGTTCCTGCATGAGTATAGAAACTGAAGGTTTCTTTGATAAAATACTAATTTAATTTCCAAATTTAAACAGAAAATAACTCATTTCTCAATTTAAATTATTCTGAAACTTGACAAAAGTGATCTGGTTAATCAAAGTTAATGAAGAAATCATTCATTCATATTTAAAAAATGTTTTGTACTTTCATTACCTTTTGCATTTTTGCAGTGTCCAGAGATTTCACAATTCTGCTGAAGTGCCGGAGACCGAGCTCTTCCAGTTGAAAAGTAGCCAGGTAACAAATAGCTATCAAAAGATACAGACATTTAAAATGCAGCAGGAAATTCTAATAAACCTGTACCTTGCCCTCAGTATACTCTGGGATTTAGGCTGTTACCTTAATTTTAAACAGTCTTCAATATTGTTTATCTAACTGGGCTTGTCAATGAGAAACAGTAATATGAAGTTATAATGTTAACCCTATGTTCATTATTAGCATATATAAATATATAAACACATATATATAAAAATAAATCAGTTATCTCTTTTGCGATTTAGATCCAAGCCAGTGCAAATCTATTCAATTCTATGGAATTCTATAGGCTGAGGATCTATCCACTTACGCAAAAACTGTAAAGCAACTTTACATTTAAAGTAGTTATCCGAAGTCATTCATAGATTTTATGCCTGAAAATACCTGTTTGGAAAACTGTGAGATCTACTATAGCAGTGTTTGGAATCCTGTTAGGAAGTAGGTAAGATCTTGTCATGATTTCACAGTCATTTATTATGCCAACATCTCACCTAAATCAAGCAGCTCTGTCAAGCCCTAATTGCTTGTTCCCATTCCCTCCTTTTACATCCTGGTGTTTCTTCTCTTGGGCAAGTAGTCACCCACACAGCCAAGTTAGAACAGATTGTGAATTTAACCTAAAGCACTTTCTTGATCAGTTCACTGGATGGCTGCTAAACACAAGTTCTAACTCAAGAGAAGATAGGACATAGGGATGAGAATGAGGGCAGCTTGTTTCTTTGGGTAGTAGTACTAGCTTGCACGTATCTGTATATTCCATATGGGAAGTTCTGAGTTACTCTGGCAACAATGCAAGGTGAATAGGAGTCAAATGGCTCCTGAAAGATGTGACTGAAAAGTTTCTGACAGTATTATGCTGTTGGAAACAGCTCTCTCTTAGTGTAAGCAAAACTTGTGGTACAAGCAAGCTTATTCTTAGAAAATTTAATGTGAGCAAGAGACATGAAAGAAGGTTTTGAAAATAAATTTTTCAGCATACTGTGTTTTTAATGCTTTCAGAGAGGACAGCTTTTATTCTTCTGTTCCAAAATCATACTTTATTATACATACCAACATTATACACATCAAAAATGTTAAACATAAAATGTCCTAGCATTTATTTTGCAAGTGACCATTTTGCAGAAAGTGTTGTAATCTTTGTTTTCATTCTGAATTAGAACAAACCCAAGTTTTAAGCTGGGATATCCAAACCTGATTCTTTCAACCCCACTGGCAAGTATGCAGAGGGGAAGAAAGGAAGAAGCACAGTCAGTGCTGGGGGATTTTTGCATACCTGTAAAGTTCATGAGCTCCTCTATCAGCTTTCATTTGACCATATTCACTTTGATCAATGAGGCTTCAATTGTACTGCAGTATTTTAGCTGCCACTAACCAGTAATGATAAAAGCGGTAAATTCTGACCAATGTGCTGCAGCCAGCTGTGTGTATCATTAGGCTTCAATCTTGTCCTTTAGCATAGCAACGCATTTAAGCAGTCTTAGCAGAATATACATTTATCTACTACAAGCTTTATTAAATTCAAATCTGCTAACACATAGCAACAGCCTTTATAAGCAGCTTTGATCAGTTAAGTGTCAATGCAGCTTGGCAAAGGGAATCACAAGCAGCTTAAAAAAATGTAAGCCAATGACCTTAGACTCTCAACTTGTTGATAAAGGAAAATTTTCCGGGGGCCTACCCTCTGCCTATGATTAATGGAGGCTTCTGAGTGGACCAGTCCTGACAATCCAATTATAGCAACACTCAGCTTAAAGGTATAATTTATGTGTCCCAGACACTGAAAAACATGGCTCTGGAGAAATGGAGACAATGAAACATTACCATTTGGAATAAACTCAATATACTATTAATTTAATCCCTGACAGTTTATGTTTCCTTTCATTTGTTATTTGATTTAGATTTCTATACCTTTCCAGATTGTGACAGAAGCAACCAGAATTGGTATAAAAAGTTAGTAGCTTTTAAAACATAAAGAAGTAGATGTATTAGACCTGGGTGGTTTTTTGTATTTTTCAACCACTTTGTATTAAAATGACTGGATTTTTCAAAGTACCCACAAAGCTTCAGAACATTTCTGACTTAGAGAACCTAGTGCAATTTGTGATTCCAACTTATTTAGGGACTTAATAAATTAACTTCATTATATCCGTACTAAATGCATAGCACAAAAATATTTCTTAAATTACTTTTTAATGTACTTCTTGATGCCTGAAATAACTTTGGGAGTAGTAACCACTTTGATTAACTAGCTCACACTATCAGATATAGTTGTATTGTAACTGATTCTAACCAAGTAACTAAAAAAAGGAAAATAATTGACCTCACTCATTGAGACAGACAGAAATCTACTTAAGTCATTGTGATGGTCAGTAATGAAGAAAACCATGGATGGATGGGGACAGTTGAATCTTCATACTGTGAGACATGCTGTGTTTCTCAGCAATCTGAACATTACTATACAGCTTCTCTTCATTAGGAACTGTAGTGACAGGACAAGGGTAACAGGTTCAAACTTAAACAGGGGAAGTTTAGATTGGATATGAGGAAGAAATTCTTTACCGTAAGGGTGGTGAGGCACTGGAATGGGTTGCCCAGGGAAGTTGTGAATGCTCCATCCTCGGCGGTGTTCAAGGCCAGGTTGGACAGAGCCTTGGGTGGCATGGTTTAGTGGGGGGGTGTCCCTGCCCATGGCAGGGGGGTTGGAACTGGATGATTTTAAGGTCCTTTCCAACCCTAACTATTCTATGATTCTATATCTGAATGGCAGAGATAGCAGGTTAAGTAGAAGAGAACAAAGGGAAATCACTGAAGAACATATTTTAAAGTGATGGTTAAGCTTCCAAGATACTTCTTCCAGTCTTTGATGTTATTTTCCATTTGCACATTACCTGGTCTGAGGGCTATTCTGCAGAATTTTTGTAGGTAGAACTCCACTTAAGACCTGTGAGACTCCAGACTATATAACAATTTAAGGATTTAGGCTTTACATCATAAGGCCACTGGAAAAGGCCCTGTATTGCATACTGCCCAGGGCACAATGACAGTGCTTCCAATGTAATATAATATTAAGAAATACAATTGTAAAATAATGTTTTTTTAAAGTTTTGTTTTAAACACGTTTGGTATTGTAAAAAAACCCTTACCTATATAGAGGTTACGCTCAGGAATCAGGTAGTATCTCCCATCCCGAACAAAAAAGGCATTGACTACTACATCCAATAAGGATTTATATTTTATGCATCCAGCTAGTGTATCCAACACAAATTCTTGTTCTGTCACGTTAAGAGTCTACAGAGATAAAAAATTAATAATGATTAATGTATTCTGGAAAGAAAATTGTATCCAAAAAGAAGTACAACCATTTTGAAGTAATTGGAAAACCTGAATAATGAAGAGCAGTGCCTTTGGTAGGGCTGATGTACTTTGAATACTATCAAATATGGGCAGTGCTAAGAAATTAATGGCCCTTGTCAAGTAAAATGTAACCTTCCCCAATGTTAAACTTTCAGCTTCTCTGCTGACACATGCATTTAGTTAAAAGGTCTTGATGTGTGAATGTCAACAGTTAATGCAAAGAAAATCTGAAGTCTCTGAGCTATGAGAAATTGTTAACTTAGTCAACAGTATGGAAGGTTCACTAAGAGTTTGCTTTTCCAGTAGGAAACCTGTTCTTTGTCGGTAAAATCTGTGCTCCTTGGGGAGATTAAATTGAGGGGAGAAGCTGGACAGGAATTATGGAAAAGACTGTTAACTGCTACTGTAACCTGATATTGGAGAACACAACTGATATAAACTAAACCTGTGAGTGTCAGGATTCTTGTTAATGCAGACTGTTTCTGATCCTTCACTCATGATCATGCAATACAAAAAAAGATTGGATATAAGGAGGAAGTTCTTTATCGTAAGGGTGGTGAGGCACTGGAATGGATTGCCCAAGGAAGCTGTGAATGCTCCATCCCTGGAGGTGTTCAACGCCAGGTTGGACAGAGCCTTGGGTGACAAGGTCTAGTGTGAGGTGTCCCTGTCCATGGCAGGGGGGTTGGAACTAGATGATCTTAAGGTCCTTTCCAACCCAAACCATTCTATGATTCTATGATTCTATGACAGTACCACAAGAGAACAGAAAAATGGAGGGTCAGATGCTCATGGCACACCATTGGAACCTACCTCATAACCCCTTTAAAAAGCTGGAATGCTCTGAACTTTACAGAGTTTCAATCATGAGAACTAATCTATGGAATACCTGTTACTACATGAGATAAACTTCTAGTATGAACCACCTTTAAAGACTGCAATAAAATCTGAGGCCCAGAACAGTTTGTTATTACATGAATTGAAAAGGACAGCTACACTAGGACAAAATGACAAACAATAATGAATCTTTGACTTAAGGACATTAGTCAAGAAGCCAAGAAGAAAAACATGTAGTGCACATTTGATGCATGATCTCTTCCACAGCTCTGAGATGTGGGAACAACTGAACTGCCATAATATACCAGACGAGAGGTTCTCCTTGCCTAGTGGGCTATCTGCTAGCATCTTGATCGCTTTATTTTGCTAATGTGATTCATTTGTAGTTTAAAGGTAGTATTACAGGCTGCTGGAAGGAACTATATGAACTTTCTGGTGTGTGACACTACAAAGGGCTTTGAGACTCAGACAAAACAAGGCAATACTTTAAAATGACAGTTCTAATTTTCAAATGTAAAAAGTGATGCAGAAGCATTCCAAGTGTATTTTTGTGGGTTGTCATTCAGAGCAAGTATAATTCGTTTTCACTATTCCTGCTCAAAAGCCAGGCTTCATTCCTTCCAATTTGTGCATCATCACTAGAAAAAAAATAGTGTCTTCACATAATTGTCACCATATCCAAATATATTTATATATGCACACACATGTAGGCAGGTAAAATTAGACCTACATACATCCTTATAAATATTTTGTTGCCACTGCAGTTACACTAATACATCTGACTTTCTCTCTAGCAGAACCATAATAGACAATATTACTAATGATACACATACAGAATCAAGCTCAGCTTGCAGTTCATGATAGTTAAAATGATAGAAAAGTTCTATTTCTGTCACTGAAGTAATCAGATATTACTTTCAATATATTCTGTAGCCCAGCTATGTTGGGTATGAAGAAATAAGTGTGTAACCAAACTAATCATTACATGGAGGCATGGAAGCTTCACAAAGTCTGCCGAGCAGCATTAGAGACTGAGTGTGAATAAGCACTCAGTCTCTTATGCTGAGAATCACCTACATTCTTAATCAGGACTCAAGAGAGAGAAGAACCAAGAGGTTGTGGTTGACATGGGAGAAAGACAAACAGTAATGCATTTGGGAAACATAGCCAACTATAGTGAGGTGGCAAAGAAGGAGCACAGAGAAAGGGGTGAAAAGGAAAGTAGGGGAAAACAAGAGATACAGAAGGGCTTAGATGTAGGATGGACACAAATGAAAGGGCAGAGGAAAAAGACTGAACATATCTGAAAATACACAAGAAAATGAATTTGATGGGAAGCATGGGCTCCATCTTGCTAAGCACTGAGGATTCTTGTGAGGCACACAGTGCATTCCAAATGTATCTTTTCTGGATGAAGATTCATGAAAGTTCTTCCATGAAACTGGCAGAGAAAATCCAGAAATCTACCCCCCACTAAATGTTCAAATATATATCCTGTATTTGATATCTGAGATATCTGAGAATTCACCACAAAAGGCAAAAGCAAACCTAAATACCTGAACAGCAAAGTGAGATAGGAGGAAGCAGTTCCAGTAGAAGTAGGATTGTGACATTTTGAGTCTAAAACAATGGGGCCTCTTGAACAAATGCCATTGTTCATGGATAGATCAATCTGCAGACAACGGTAGCTCTGATAATAAACAGAAAGCCCACAGTAAAACTGGACAAGACACCTGGAAACAACCCCAACAAAAACTCTCACAACTATCTCCACTAGAAAGCTAAAATAGAAATTGTTTTCTTTATTTGATTATAATCTTTGAATTCACCTTCTGAGTACTTTGATATATTGTATATGTAGAAAGTGCGACAACAAACAAATGCTTTTCAAGTACTTTGGAGAGATGATTGGAAGTAGGCGAACAGGTAACAAGATGACACCAGTGCCCAAATCATATCTCCTACACAGCAGAGACTACATTATAAAAATTCAATTGCATATTTTTATTTACTCTACTCTAGTAGAGTACTTTTAGCATTCTGAGGTAACAAGTCAGGAGTTAGTTGTTAGGACAAACACAGAAATAAGTGCTTACCCTTCCCTACTCCTCAAGTAAGAAAGTACATAACCCACTACATGGCCTTGAGCTAAGCAACAAGGTGACAGGAGGTGCAGCCTGGGCACAACTGTGCCCCCAGCATCAGTATTGGTTGATAATTCTGTGGACCTCAAGCCAAAAAGTCTAGTCATTAAATATTATCAATTAGGTTTGCTTTCAACTACAAATGGTACTAAGTGTGAAGTTGCTGTATATTGAAATTGAGAATAGTTAAGCAGCCTGCTGCTGTGTCATCTAAGGAAGTGATCTCATTAGAACTCATCATAAACTAAACAAGACTGGGCAGGGTGAAACTTGGATAAGAAATCTTAAAGGTGAACCAGTTGTTGGTTAAGACCTTTTGATAATCTAGTGAATCAATAAATAGTGCTTTAAAACATTTAGGATACTCTCTGCATGGGAAGCATATATGTCCTGAACAAATTTCCTCAAGGATATTTACAATTTATGTGTGCATCTGAAATTATATTGCTTTGGTGAAGTAATACACTGAGTAGGTATGATTTCTAGCACCAATTCCCAAGTGCATTCTTTCTGTACGGTCTTATGTTGCATTTTATGACAGTGGGTCAAATGATCCTGAAACAGCACAGTATGCGGACAGATTTATAGCACCTTTTGTATGAGGCTGTCAAAACACTTTACCTGCATTAATTGTGTTCAATGAGATTCCCCTCGGAGAATATTATTTTGTAAATGCGGGAACAGTATGGGGCAGATAAGAGATTTGCCCCAGGTGACACACTAAGTCATTAGCGTCAACAACAATTAATAAATGCTAATTTGTGAGCCTTTGTTCTGCCCATCAGACCATCTTCTTACCTTTTCAAGTATACTTTACTTCCTGTATTCCTCTGAAACAACTAGCAGTTAGCTATGTTTGCAAGTATGTTGTGTGAGTCCTTTGTATGGGGAAGACCAGACAATTCAGAGGTGAAAGTAACACATGCGGCAAATGTCACCTCCTGTTGCATCAAATACTGAAATTTATCAGAAGACAAAATAGATCTTGAACAATATGCCTATGCTGTGCTCAGGAAACAACTTTTCTATCTCTAATGTTACAGCTTATTGTTTTCTTGTGAAAAGCATAGTAAGTTTATGGTCCATGAATACTGGATAGTCCTATATTTTTAGTGCTTAGAAGCCTATATATTATTCTGTTGACCAATGACTGCACTGGATATAATTAGTTATATGTGGTCACAATGTCATTCCCATACAAATACCTGAAAGTATTCACTCTATAGCATTAAATTTCAGCTTTTTCTGATTTCCAAGTTGCAAAAGAAAGATCTTGCCGGAAGTTATCCTTAATGATTCTGCAAAAAAAAAAAGTGACTCTTGCCTGAATATGTGCTGATTGGCATTATCTCCCCTTTTTTGAAATCCCTAATGCCCTTAGCCCACTTCCATGGACATATTTTCCTTGCTTCCCAACACAGCTGTAACTGGGAACCAGTCAGGTTTCTTCAAGGAGAGAAAAGACTGTGTAAGAAAGTTTAAGTTTTATACAAACAATTTGCAATGCATAGCATGAATTAAATGGAGAAGTATCTGCAAAAGCAGGTTTTGCCACCATGGGTGTGTGGTAATAAAAATGGCTACAACAGGACCTATTTAAGGGTCACAGATCAGAAAGGATGGGTAAGGAGAGAAGGAAAAGCTCTTGTATCTGGAGAGAAGGAAAGGAACATCAGCCATGTCTTGTTTGAGACTTCTCAGGATAAGGATGTAGTTTAAAGAGAAACAAACATTTCAGAAAGAAGATAATATTAATGAAAAGATAAAATAGCTTCCACTTCCCAAGAGAACTGAGTAATAGTATGTACTTAGCTTGTCTACTACTGGGCAGAATGCGCACATTTGCAGATGCAGTCTGATTAATTTATAGTAATTCAGATATCACTGCTAGTCCTCTCCAAGGGCCTAATCAAAATGCTGTGGAAATGAAAGAAAATATTGCTATTGACTTCACTGACTTTTGAATCAGTTGCCAGAACCGTGTCCTCCTTCCCTCTGAAGTCGGTGAAAATGTTTCCAGTAATTTCCATAGAGGGAAAAACCCTGGGATCTTAGGGTATGTGTAGGAAAATGTCCTGCCTCTGCTATTCACAGTGCATGTTGCAGTCACAAACTAGCATTTTCGTCTTCATGTGACAATGTGGACCATCTTGAAGAGGTACAGTTAATGTTATTTTCCCTTGTACTTAATATGAAATCACGAGTGGGACACTGCAGAAAAGCAGATTCCATCTTTTCCTTAGAAAGATGCTGATCTGCATTTTATGTCAGTAACTAATAATACAAATTAGACTTGTATAATTTTGTAGGATTTTTTTCAACACATGTATCAAAATAATCTTGCATTGGAGTATTTTCAGATGTAAAACTAAATCTCTGACTTTCGACATTTGGGGATTTTATTCACAGTTGAGTGGGCATGTGTGAGGCACACAGCTGAACCAACACAAATGAGAGCTAGGGAGAACTATGCCAAATTACACCATGTTCTTGCAAAATGGAAAACTCATAAATAGGTTCATCTTGCTATCAACATGAGAAGGATAAAGGAGGAAAGCAGTGAATTTGGGGTGGCAGTTCTGATTTTACGGAAGTAAGCTTTTCAGTAGATGGGATGTATAAAGGTCAATGTGATGGGTCTGATACTGCAACTCTAATTGAAACAAATGATTCCACTGAAAACAAAGTGAGTTATTTGCATAGAGAAAGGCACAAACATTGCTTGGTAAATTTGATGTTAAAATCTGTCTCATTATAGCAAAAGCTTGGTTCTAATAGTCACAAGGAAGAAAAAACACCTGGGATGCCTCAGAGGGGTACAATAGACGCAGTCCATTTCTATAAATGGTCAGATGAAACATATCCTGATGCAAGGGATATGCTGGATGAAGGATCACTCTGGATACGAATATTTTTTGATTCATTTATTTGAAGAATACTTAATAAAAAGAAGGACATTTATTACACAAGAATGAGGATATTATCTGGAGGGCATCAGTCTGATGAAAGGAGTCGGAAAAACATTTATGAACATAAACAAGGAGAAGCAGATATTTAAATGAAGAACAGAAATAGAGATGTAAATTTGAATGGGAATACTAATAGTATAAAGAACTGAGAGACTAAAATAATTATTTTAAGTTAATGTGTTGTTCAGGATAATTCACACTGAATTCTGTTTTAATAGGAACAAGGCCGCAACATGGAAGCAAAAGGATTTATTTGCACTTATTATTTGTTTTTAGGAGGCTTCAAGAATATAAGATGATTCTTCATGATTTAAGGTGAAGGCTTGTTGCAAGTGGGAGTAACACATCATATTACTAATGAACCTACGTTCTTACTGAAAATATTTGCACTGAAAACCAAGTCCAATATTATGTTATAAACATAATAACTTACAATACAATAAACATGAAGATTGTAAATAACTGAATTACAAGTCAAAGTGGATTTTCTTCCTGGAAGAAGAAAAAGTCTGATCATTCACTGAGAACAACAAATAGAAATTCTTTTCATGATGTAAAATATCATATTAGAAGGTTATAAAGACTACAAAACATCAAAATTAAATTAAGATATATAATATGAATGAAATGTATAGTGCTGATAATGATTGGGATCTGATTATACTTTTGGGGGATGTAAAACTAATTAACCATTTAGAAAAGTCTGATAGAAGACAGGATGGTAACTTGTAGAAAAGAGAATTCTGATATACTGAATACCTGAGTAAGTAAATAAATATCAAGAGAGCCATGTCTTGCACTTATTTAGATTTATGCTCATGGAATCTCACCCTCCTGATTTTTGTCTGGTCAGTAGCACACAACACCAGGTTTGATATTTGTCATGCTGCTAGTATGAGACACACAGGCTTGAATCTTGTCTGTGATTTAAAGGGATAACACTAATCAGGATGCAAACTGAAGGAAGCTTTTGCACGGGGCAGTTAATGGCAGGTTGGTCAGTGGCCAAGCCTGGGAATTGTGCTACAATATTTCTAGGATCATATGCCTATTATGAAACAGAAAAGAAAGAAATTAAGTGAATTTTCCATGATGAATTATAACCACCCATTTGGTACTGAAACAAGGCTGAATTTTAGATAAACGCAGAGCTTATTTTTCACTTTGTTGGATAAATCCACAGCAAAAATATTATGTACTAAGTGAGCTGAAGCTATCCCAGAGAAAGATTTCTGCATTACCTTTGGCATCAGCTTTCCTTCCTGCCCCTCCCCCTTTTGAAAGGGTTTATTATGAAACTTAACATTCATGTTTCTCTGATGGAGTTACTGCTTCTTTTGTCTTTGTATCACCTTTCCTGGGCTGAGAAGAACAATGTTATGAATACTAATTTTTTATAAATATTTATTTTGGCAGCAGACGTAGCTGAATTTACCTGCTCTCTGTCTAGTGAAAAAATATTACTTTGAACCTGTATCAGTTCCTTGATGTAATTCAGCATATGAATACAGAGTTTTGCAGTACTACAAGACAGGAGGGCAGCTGCAGAAACTAGGGGCCTGAACGGAAACTGTTCAAGAAAGTAAGGACCCAAGAAATGTGGCTCAGCCGCTGATTTTCATATCACACCTCCATAGTTTTGTATTCTTGTAGTCATTTATATATATGCAAAATCAATGTAAAAGACTATCTAACTGGAACAGCAGAATTTTAGACCTTATTGTCAGAAGTGGAAATGAGCACTGGAGCTACATGGCAGTGTAGAATCAGAGTTCCAACAATGTAGTTTGCTAACTAATACATGGCATGCACAGGCAGTAGCAATCTAAGTGATATTACTGTCTTCCCTTAACGATTTTCTAAAGCAGATTCAATGCAGTAGCTGCATCAGCACAAGTCAGGGTGGCACTGAGGACACAGAGACAGGAAGAGGTGGCAGGCTACAGTTAGGAAAAGATGGGAACTGCTTCAGTTGATATAGCTACATACTGGCAAATCTTGGTCTGGTTACTTGCAGTATTAGATTAAAATCAGGTAGTTGATTTACTGTCACTTGTGTTCTATCCCACTCTTATGATGGTTACTCATGTCCTCAAAGCAAGAACACCTGATCTGTTGAGCCAGCTTCTGAACTGCATTCATACATAAAAATGGGTGGTGCTGACAGAAACCTGAGATAGGAAACTATAACACAGCTTAGTCCTTAGTCCAAAGTGGATGAGAAACTTTCCCTATCACTGTCAGATCCATTTTAGACTGTTGTTGCTTTCCCTTCTTTTTATTGCTACCCAAGCAGGTTTTTGACCCCTTTGATCTTTACTTCCTTGTTTTCTGGTGATGAACATAAGAAATTTGTAAGAGAAATCAATGGAAGCTACAACAACATGTTATGAAACAGATACCTTTATATTTAAAATCACATAGTAAACCAAAGTACGCTATGTAAGATGAAGTGAAACTTAATATACCTTCAACATTTTAGCTGATTCATTCAAGAAATCCTCCATGCTCTGAATTTCAGGGTTAAATTTGTCAAGCTGTTGGATTATTATTGCAATATGTTTTCCATGGCTGACCATCTTCACCATGGAGAATCCTATAAATATAGTAAATCATTAATTTTTCATGCTTCCTTCAGTTGTAGCATAATGTATGTTGATAGGCTCATAGAGAAGATATACTGCAGTAATGTAGAAGAGAACATTTAGGTCAAGCTTTCAAAATCACGGTTATGTGGAACAGCTAACTGGAGAAATGAGAATACAGTGCAAACATCAATAAAATAGTAGACATAATTACATATTTCTTATTCTGCAAGTGTCTCAAAATGATCTTTAGGATGGTACCTAAAATGGTTTCTGAATCAGGTTATTTGATGAAATATAATTAAAGTTAATAGAAAAGCATGATTTTTCTCATGTGTGCCATAAAAGTCTTATTCAATACCTTGTACTTCCCAATGAGATGCAACTGAAAGCAAAAGTTTAGTCTTAAATCTTATCCCATGTTGTTATTAGCAGCCTGATTTTCCAAAATAGTAAAGGCATAGGAGTAGAGAGGGATTATAAGGAAGCAATCAACCAGTGTTGGTCAGCCAGCTGGGCAGCAGTCGCAACACATCAGTAGTCTAGGCCACTGTTAAGGATGTTGAAGGCCCAGCAGTTGGGTACCTCTCCTGCTTGGTGCTTTGTTTGCGAAATGACTGGGTTACATCTATATCAAATGATGTCTTGTATGCATGAGAGTTTGCAGAACTGGCTACCTTCATTTTAATGTTCCTATGACAAGAGCTACAATGGCTTTGTTCATATACATGCGCATGTTGTGTATGAAAGAGCAATGACAATAACGATCAGGGCTGAAACTCATTAATCTGGTTTAGCAATGGGAAAAAATGAGCACAGAAGTAATTTTCCATGGTGAAAATAAAAACATATTCTTGAAAATCGTTCTCACATTTTATATATCATCATATTTTGATGTTAGAAAAGAATGCTTGATCAAGATGATTCATTCCCACTGTGGTAAAGAGAATCCATTTCTTGTTTTAAAAGGATATCATAACATTTCCAGATACAGTGTTTTTGTACTCTGCCTTTCAGCACTATCATACTCAATAATAACTGTCTTAATAACACTTTTAGTTATTAACCTCAAAGTGCTGAAAAAAAGAGTTTGTCTGATTATGTTTGATATAGACATTTAGTTACCTGGTATGATCAAGACATAATGTCTAATTAAAATAAAAAGTCCAGCAAAACAGGGCTGGATCATGCCAAGGGATGGAAATAAAAAACAGAAGTGCTACCACATCTCTGTCACAGGGGGAATCACCATCTTTCCACTCCTCTGAGAACTGTGATCTGTTTCTCTGTACCTGTCAAAGTTCTTACACACACAAGGGATTTTGGATACGGGAGAGAGAAATACCCCTGTACTCATTCAGGCTGAATTATAATTCAAGCTCCAACAGCTCTGCCACTGACAAATATTTCTTCTTAAGGCATAGTAGAAATAAGTTTGAGCTCTCATGCTCTGTGAATGCTGATATTCACCCCTCCCCTCATTAATCATTAAACCCATCCATAAAACTGGATAAGTAATACGGTAATGCCTTGAGAACTCTGGCTGCACAGAGCTTTGGGTGGCGTGGTTTAGTGGGAGGTGTCCCTGCCCATGGCAGGGGGGGTGGAACTAGACGATCTTAAGGTCCTTTCCAACTCTAACTATTCTATGATTCTATGACATACAGGGTTCTCAGTAAAAAGAACCTGACTTGTAATTTAAACAAACTGCTATTATTGTAATCAATGTTTTAAAACGTACCTATTAGGAATAAAATGCTTTGTGTTATGACATGCACCCTTATTGCCACACAGCCATTTAGGGGAATATTCTAATTTCTATGTATAAAATTGGTATTTATACAATAGTTTATACTATACATTACCATTTATACTACACAAAAAGGTAGAAACTTTCTTCCATTATCAGATGGAGGATTTCACTGATAGGAGGTAAGACCTCGATTTAGGCTTATCTTACAATGGAATTTGGAGATATTTTGCAAGCAATTGCATACGATAAGCTTGCCCATAATTGCAGGGATTGGTTTCAATGACCTGATGCTTTCAGGGTTTACACCGACTCCTGTGCTCCTACCGTACAAACACTGTGACTGCCTTTTTTCTGATGAAAGCTGCCCTTAAAAAGAACTAAGCCTCCCTGCAAAATTCAGTCAGATCAAGTCGCTCCTGCTCACAATGGAACGGGGATTTCACCCAGCTGTGTGCTAGAGAAAGAGCCACTGAGCACAGGGTACAACTGTCCCAGTGGCTGCCTCCTGCCATTCCGGTTTACTCTGCTGCATCGCTGACGGCCACCTGAGCGTAGCAAGGAGCCGTTCTGGGCACAGGTCTTCTTTTCAGCAGATTCCTCCCGTAGGGCAGCAAAGCATCAGATGGAAAACATTCACCCTGAGGAGCTGTGGCCTGGATCTTAAGTTTATTTTTAATTTGCATGCATGTCAAAGTAGGTTTCGCATACCTACTGCAAATATTTTACTCGACACAGTACTTATCTGGTATGTCGTGGAACTTTACAATTAAATATTAATTGTGCAAAAGCCTCTGCAAATAAAGTGTATTATATTCATGAGATCGGTGAGCCAAAGGCTGGCTGCCTGCCCGAAATCACAACAGTTAATGAGATCTCTGGGACCAAAGACCGACGCAGGCCGCGTTGACCCTTTCTGCTGTATTTATAAACACACAATAAACAAGCGAAGAGCCTGCCCGGGGCTTCTGACACTTTCACACATCACCCACTTCACCCGTCCTTGTTTCGAGGTCTCACAGCCGCCTACAGCCGCTCCCGCTGCTGACCGGCGTCCCTGAGGCCGCAGCGCTGCAACCCCCCGAGCGCAGGGCGGGCGCCGCCGCCTGAGGTAAACCTGGAGCTGCCCCTCAGCCCTGCGCTTCCTGACCCCGTACCTGGCTGCCCCCGCCAGCCCCGCCGGGGCCCGGCGCCCCTCTCTCAGCGGCGGCGCGGACCGCTCCGGCTCTGTTGCGAGGGAGCGCGGGATCTTCTGGGAGCTGTAGTTTTCCCGCGCGCTCTCCTCAGTGTTGCGGGACGGCGCGAGCGGGAGCAGAGAACTACCCGGCCGGGAAGAAAGATGGCGGCGATTGTTTGCCGCCGTTGCCAGGCAATTCGTGGCGCCGCTCCTCGGGTTTTGCCGTCGGGAGCATCTGCGAGCCGCTCAGCCTGCGCTCACGGGCTCGGGCGGCCCGGCTGCCACCAGCACGGGCTCCCCGTCCCGAGGCCGCCTCCCTCAGGGCAGCGGGGGGAAAGACTACAAATCCCGGCATGCCCCGCGATACCGCGCGCTGGACGGCGGCCCCGGCTGTGCGGCGAGGCATGCCGGGACACGTAGTCCCCTCACCCCCTCGCGCCTGTTATGCAAATGAGCAGCGAGTGGGCGGGGCGAGCCCACCAGGGCTCCTCCCCCTGGCCGCCTTCCGATTGGCGTTGGGCGCCAGCGGCCGCGGGGAGGCCGAGCGTGGGGCTGGCGGCGCGCATGCGCGGAGCGGGAGGGGGTAGGGGGAGCGCGGCTGCCGGCCGCGCAATGTTTTGGGGGCTGTCAGCGGGGCGCGCGGTGTGTGCGGCCGCTGTCTGCGCTGAGGGGGCGGGAGCGCCGGTGGCTGCTGCTGCTGCGACCCGTGCGAGCCGTCCCTCCCGGCCGAGCGGCAGGGCTTAGCTCCGGTGTCCGAGCGGCGCGGGCGGGGAGCCGGGAGCCCCCGGGGCAGCGGCAGGCGGCGGCGGGGTGGCAGCGGCCGCGGGGATGATGAACAGGTTCCGAAAGTGGCTCTACAAACCCAAGGTGAGTTGTGAGGAGTCGCCGGGTGGTCGCTGCCCGGCGCTACCTCAGCCGCCTCGCCCGGGATCACCCTCGCCCCCCTTTTGGTCGGGATGTCGAAGCCCGGCACCGGTGCCTCGCTCAGCCGGGAGCCGCGGAGCGGGGCTCGGTGCGGTTCCCTTTGGCCGGGTCGTGCTGGCAGCGGCCGGTGGCGGCTCCGCGGGGGTGTGCGAGGCAGCGGGGCGGGCGCACAGCTCTTACCGGTGTGCGCGGAGCGCTCGCCCGCTGCGGCGGGAGAGATGACAAAGCAGAGCGTGTGCCGTGGTGCGGGCTGGACCTGGCGAGAGCACGGCCCGGGGGGCACGGCGGCACCCGGGAGCCTCCGGAGCGGCTGCGGAGCTGCCGGCGGTCACCGCGGCAGCTTCTCCCTCTCCCGGGTCTCAGCAGCCGTACTGCGGGCGACTGTCCCGGAGGTCTGCGTCCGGAGACAAGCGGTTCGGGTGTCCCCGGTCTGCTGCTAATGCTGCCAGCCTGCGCCGGAGAACTTCGTAACTTGAATGCGTAGTTGAATGGTGCTCGGTGGGTGCGTATTTTCCTCCCTTTTCTTCTCGCTTTGGAATTCTCGGAAGGCATCCGGCAATCATAGCTTGCTTTGTAATGAAATTATCATTCTGTGGCGCGAGTTAAATAACAACTGTCTGGAGAGTGATCTTGTCTCACATGTGACGTTCGGCTCGTGTATCAAGGGCATCTCTCGTTTTGAACATCTACAGCATCCCTTTTTTTGCCCAGGCATTACAGCAGTCTGTTATTCACCTTATGAAGTATTAGATTTCATTTTTGCCCCTCTCTGTTACTAATACTCATTTCTTCTTGTGTTTTAAGTTGAGTAATAGTGTTAAGCCGTACTTTCGTAAGCCTCTCCTGCGCACAGTGCGTTCTCCCGGATCACAGCCAGTATTGCTGCTGTTTTGTGGGGTTTTTTGGTGTGTTTTCTTTGAAGAGGTGCGGTGATACTGCAAAATAAAAGTTCAGATTATGGTGGCTTTATGGGTTTTGTATGTAGCCGTAAGCCTGGTGAGTGCTGTCGGAGAATGCCCGCTTGTCTGATACTGTTGCTCATTAACCGATAGGAAAATAATGTAGATGTTAAGAAACTGAAAATACAGTAACAAATTACAGGTAGTTTTCAGTGAACTTTGTTACTTGTTTGTGTTCTATGCCAAGGAACAACTAAGAAACTGTCGATAAACAAAAAGAAATACTGATAATCTTAAACACAGAAGAAATCATTGCCAGTACAGCTTTGTCACTATTTTCATCAAAATTGAATAGATTTCATGTGAATGTACTTTCTAATGGAAAATTAATCTTTTTATGGGAAAATTAAGTTATTGATATACTGTTCCTTTTTCTCTGCTGCCTGTTCAGCATCCAAGCTCTGGATCAGTGTATACATCTATTTCTCTGGGACTTTTCTGTGGTAAAGGAATTTCCTAAGCCTGTCATGTGGCGCTGCGCCTGGCAAATCAGCAGCACCTAATGCAGTTAGTTTAAAGTCAGCACTGTGTCCTTCTTACTGTATGTTTATACTTTGTAAATAGTTTTTTGTCGGTCTCAGTAGCTTACTACATCTTTTTTGTGCTTGTATTCAGAATGGGCTACTGGTGAATTGTATTAATGTGTGTTCCTTCAGAAACAAGCATTTTTCGTGATGTTGATAACATTTTTCGTGATGATGATAACTGTTGGATCAGTATGGATAATATAATTAAATATGTAGAAGTTTGACTAGCACTTTTTTTGGTAGAAAGTAAGATGGAGGAGCTCATATTTAGAGACTGTGCCTTTTCTAGTTATATACCACCTGCTTCCCTGTTCCAAGGAATCTGTAGGATTAGTGGTTTCACAGTCTATTTTGAAATGGGTTTGAATATAATGTGTTTTGAAGATGACTTTTCTGTATTTTTATGGTGTTTATTCTGGTGGGGGCTATCATCACTAGTGATTTATGGTGCTTTGTTATAATCCTCCATTAGGTATTCTGGATGCTAGGTATATTTCATCAGTTAGATTTTGCTACTACTAATAATGGGATGCCATCTTCTGAAGTATTCCAAATCCTACTGCCACATAATAGAATTTCTGCATGGCAGCAGATTTTGATGGTAGTGGGCATTTGGCCTATGGCTTTGACTGCCAGAGGTACTTCTGAAGGCGGGGGGGGGGGGATGACATCAGAATGCAGCAAATTCAGAGTACAGTGTAATGTTTTAGCTTAATCCCAGGGGAACTATTTCATGATTCCTCCTAAGAAAAAATCCAACCCCAAAATATGTAAATTAATTCAGCTTAATCTTTGTAAATGGGGGAGATGAGGAAATGAAATTGAACCATCACAATAATCATCAAGTTACTGTAAGATGCAGGGAACTGCATCTAGGCAGAGATATTTACTTGGTAACTGCTGCATCGCTGAATATACCAAGGAGGGGAGAAGGAATGTGGGCGTAGGAAGTGGAAGTCTTGACTAATGTTGTGAGCATGTCGCAAGAGCAGCAGGACTTCCTTAGATCCCCGTGCAGTCAGTGCTCTTCCTGTCCAGCCCTATTCTTCAGGTATGCTGATGTACTGGATTTTAATAAATGGGATCAAGTGCGGATGGATGCAGTGAATAGCAGTGATGTGCTCCATGTAGCTGCTAGGAGGCAGACTTCGAACTGATGTGTTGGAGATGGAGCAGGGACAAGATTGTTTCTGGCCTCCTGTGCCGCGTTGATTATTACTTAAGTTTTGAAAGTGTTGTCTGTAAGATGTGTTTTCCTTTTGGGGACTGCGCATTCAGTTCATTAAGTTTTCTGAGGGAGACTGATGCTTGCTTTGGAACCAGGAGAAAATGCAAAGGAGTGACTTCATGCAATAGTGTTGTTGAATTGCATACTGGAACAATAGTTACTCTGTGTGACCTCCTCAGGACACTGGAGGCAGAGACAAACGATGATCCCTTCTAAATCAAAATATTTGTCTGTCTGCAAAGATATAATAGCAATCTCTCCTGTCACTTCAGGGGATTTGTCTTGTACCTTCTGCTGCTGGAGCATTCCACAGGTGTCAGGTCAGAACCTGCTCGCAGGCAGATCTGAGCATCCAGTAAAAACATGGAACTGGACTGTTTTTATGGAGGTTTGAAATGCATTTGATATCCAAAGTATTCAGAATAATTCCTGTGAACGCTGCTGCTTAAATCTAGAGACCGGGCTGAAAAAAGCTGGGTAACTAGCTCAGCTCTTCCAAATTGAGCTTGAGTTTATTGGTGGTTTGACAGGAGGAAAAAAAGCCTGTCTCTAACCACAACTTTGAGTTGTTTTCAATCTGTTTATCAGGACAGACTGAAACCTCTTCAGTGTATGTTTATTTTAAAACATTTTTAGTGGTTTAAAAATACTGCTTCTTTTGTGTTTTCATTTGTGAAGCTGAATAAATCTTTACCTGGAGAAAAAAAGCTGAGGAATATGTTTTGGTTTGGCTTTTTTTGTGTTGTTTTTTATTAACATGGAACCTTACCTTTTTTAGGTAATTATTTCAGTTGAGCATTCACTAACCTGGTCTTTTGCTCCTATCTTTTTTGCATAGTAAAAGAATGCAAACTTCTTGCAGTAAAAGTTGAAGAATTTGTTCTGGAATCCGCACAAAATTCATAGTTGTTGGTAGTAAATATTATTGCTTTGTGAATGCTTTGTCCCAGTTAAATGATGCTCACAAGGCTTGCATAAACCTGGAGGTTTTCTGTGGGTTTTTTTCTTTAATACCCCTCTGCTCCAAGACTGACAGAGGTGGAGCTGAGCCCTAAGTGTCTGTTCTAACTCACATGGAGATGTGAAGACAGGTTACAGAAATGACCCAACTACTGCCTAAGAGTGAATGGTTATGAGAAATGGGTACTCAGCAGACCTCTTTCACATGCTTCAGAGGGTATGCATCTTCCCCCCCCGGAGTGTTTGGAGATGCCGGGAATTGCAGTTGCTGCCTTCCTGGGTATTTGTTTTGAAGTAGTTTTCATTTGTTTCTTTTTCCAAATTCAGTCATTACTTTCTGCAGCTGGGTTAGGAGATACCTCAGACCAAGAGGTTCTTGCTGTCTGTTGACATGGCTCTGCAATGGTGCTGTCTAATCAGAAATAACATTTAGAGATAAGCGGAGTGGCAGGTCCTGGCGAGTGCCTGAAGAGGCACTGCGTTTGTGCACAGTGCCTTTCTCTAATCTTTTTAAGGGTTGTCTTGCATTTTGCAAAAGCAAGCCATAGCTGGTAATAATTGTTACTAATGGTAGTTGTTAAAGGCCTTTGAACAAAGGGACAGGTATGCTAATTTAAGAGAGGCTTAAACCAAGAAACAGTAAATGGATATCTTGGAAGAAGATCTCATGCAAGTAAGAGAGATCATTCCTAGGGGATCAAGAGCAACGGTGTGAAGTAGAAAAATGAGAGCCAGTGTTAAAAAATAAATAATCAAATGACTTCCTGGAGCTTGTGCATTACTTTGCACAAGAAGTGTTTAAAAAAAGAAAAACCAAGTCCCAGGTGAGGTGAGTGGAGTGGAAAAGCTGCACATAAAATCATCTTTCTCAGCAGTAGTGTTGGCATTGCTTAGTGGCAGAGCTGACTCAAAGTAAAAGATGGGAAATACAATAGGAAATAGTCAAAGCTTTTTCTATTTAAAGGAAGAGGAAAAACATGTTTGCAGGAATATTTGTAGGAAAAATTGATTGCAAGTAGAAAAGGAAGGGATCTTTAATGATTAATAGATTTTTGAACATTAGAAGAATGGAAGGTAGTAAAAGGAGATTACATAGTCAACTATTGGCTTAACATACTGTAAAGAGCATTTTCAAAGTTGGGTCAGTAGAGTGAGATGCAGGAAGAGGGGGAATTATTTTAAGCAGTGTTGTGATGGATGGAGATGTTCAGAAATTAAAAAGGGCAAAGCTAGTGATGTAGCCAAGCAACTACTGAGACTAGTTTTTGGGGAGTGAATGATAAAAGGAAGGATGATTTTACGATGATATGTAGAAAACAGCATCTTATTTTAGCTATGATCTCCAAATCTGAAAAGTGAAGGATTTCTTCTTCAAAGAAGAGGAGTGAGTTCAGTGTTGGAAAAAGTGTCTTGGAGAAAACTATTTGGATGAGGAGCGAAAGAAGAGGTAAATGCTATTTTTAGCAGGGGAAGTTTAGATTGGATATGAGGAAGAAATTCTTTACTGTGAGGGTGGTGAGGCACTGGAATGGGTTGCCCAGGGAAGTTGTGAATGCGCCATCCCTGGAGGTATTCCAGGCCAGGTTGGACAGAGCCTTGGGTGGCATGGTTTAGTGGGAGGTGTCCCTGCCCATGGCAGGGGGGTTGGAACTGGATGATCTTAAGGTCCTTTCCAACCCTAACTATTCTATGATTCTATGATTCTTTTCGTTGGTGCCATACAGAGATCAAAGCCTTTGGGCACAGCAGTTTGTGAACAGAAGTTGTTATTTAATGCAATATTTATATTAATATTAATATCTACTGATTTTCAGACAGAAGAATGAGGAGTTTTTCTTACTTGGGGAAACAGCAGTTACTGAAGATTTTGGAGATTTTCAGTATTTTCATGATCAGCTCTTTGATCTCAGTTATCGGCTTCATTATTCTTGTTGCTGGTGTGTGGTCAGAGGCTGCAGTGATTGAACACCTTAATCAGCATTATCAATAGCAGTCTTGAAGAAGACAACTTGTAAGTCTATTCTATGATTCTAAGTCCATACATTATTCAGTTTGAGTTTTGCACACTGAACTGTTTCATTTTAGAAGCACCATCTAGTGGTTTGAACACAAGTGTGGAAACTAATTATTCTTTGGTTTTTTATTCTGGCTCTGCAGCTAACTGAAGACCATTACCTGCAGTCATGTTGTTTCTTAGCCTTGATTTTACCTGTATCTGAAGAAGGGAAGTAAGAAACTATTGCAGTTATCTATAAGAGAATTGCTCAGCTGTTCTTAATTATTCTGATGTGAGAGAAATACATACAACTTTATGAACTTATTTTTGATGTTGATTACTGTGAGCAGAGTCATAGTATATCAGATCACAGGTCCATCTAGCCTGGTGTGATGTCTGGTGGTTAGCTTTTCTGTGTCCTGTAACACATGCCTAGGGAAAAAAGATGAGATGAATAGAAACTGATATTTCCCCTGGGCTTTGTTTTAAGCTTATGGTTGTCTGCAGCTAGGAGTTTGCTGAGCTGCAGATTGTACTCTTATAATTCAATAGCTTGTGAACATTCTTTCTCAAAATGTCTAATCAGTTTTCAATTCATTTATACTTCTGTTCTCCATAATGATGGCTTCATAGTGCTTAAAGCCGAGTTTCATTCTAGTGAGGTGTTTTCTTTATAAACTTTTTCAAGCAGCCATTGATGTGACCTAATACATCTTGTACTCTAGACTATTTTCCATTCTTTCTCTTGGAAACTCGATTTGAATGTTTAGATTCTGTTCTTCTCTTCCCCATGTGGTGGTACTTAATAGAATTTAGAAAACAATACTTTTAAAGATCGCAATTAATTCTTCCTAGGTTGTTTTAGAAGAGTGCCAAAACAAAAAAACCCACCAAAAATACCTTCAGCATTGGGCCACAGATGGTATTTCCTTACTGAACTAACTGAAAAATAAGCAGGGCAAATAATCTTGATGGGCTTCATTTAACTGCTTTAATAGTTATCATGATCTGCTTTCTGGTGGTTGTGCCAGCAGCCTTAATTTAAATGAATTTGGTAAAGCTATTTTTAAGTAATGATGTTAGAAATAAGTTAATTGCAGGCTGAGTATGTTTGTTTGGCTCATGTTTGAAGACTGACCAACCTTCATAGTGCTGGAAGAAAATGCAAGTTTCTCCAGCTTGGTTGTTTTACTGGAGGATGCTGCTAAATTGGAATCTCTTTTACCTTTTCTGAGCTCAGACTGTTTTCATCATTAAAGTACAAAGTATTGCAACTCTTCATTGTATCTAAAATTCCAAACTGAGGATCTTGGTCTAATGGCCATGATGCCCCCTGCTTGCACTCAGGAGGTGAATTGCTGCATTCCATGCTAGCTGAAGCTGTTGAATCCTGTAAACTTGAGCTATCCGTAACTCAGCTAAAGCAAAGCACTTAACTGAGGACTGGTGGATAGCTCAGTGTAATAGGATATGGTTTTCTTTAAGGCAGTATCAGCTGCCAGCTATTTGAAAACAGGTGAGTGATATATAGGTTGTAATGCATTTCATAGAGCTGTAGATTTAGGATATGGGAAAGAGTTTTAGGGAGATGAACAACATAAAGGTACAGCCTTTCTGTCTCAGTATATCTTGCTGCCGTAACTGAAAGGTCTTGCTCTTATTTATTTATTTTGATGATGAGGGTCAGACTTACTACATCCTACCTGTGTGTTTCTGTTCTGCCATGCAGGCTGTAGGGCTTGCCTTCTCTCTAGTAGTCAGTAACTTTTTTTGTGTTACTTCCTCTAGCCTGGCAATTCCTGATCTTTTTGATCCCATCAGTGGGGGTTCTTGTCCTGATTCTTCTGCATTCACCACCCTGTCCTCCCTGGGTGAATGAGTGAAAGGAAAGCAAATGGGTGAAGAGAACATTGAAGGGGGGAGATGTGAAGAAGATAGGATGGAAGAAGATGCGTTACATAAAAATGCAAGAAAAATAGTTCGAGGGTATTACTCTCCCACTATTTAAAAACTTGTGCTCTTTATTTTGAAATGGGACACAGGTCAGTTTAAATTTGGGGATGTTTATGCTGGAATGTGTTAATTCCTGCCATCGACTGGCACTTTGATCTCTGAGAATTATGGGTGGTTGAAGCTAAACCAGATGCTCAGGGTGTTTTGCATTTCTGCTTTGCATTCTTCTAATTCTCACCTTCCTTGTAAACCTTTCAACGTAGGAAATGTTTCCTGACATTCTGAAGTTCATCAAATGTTCAAACCCCCACTTTATCCACCTTGTTTCCTTCCATGAAAGGAGCTGAATGTGAGAAGTGTCTTGTATGTTTGACTCTAAGATGCTTTTGGATGTTTGTCAACTGGGAATCTTTCCTAGGAATGGTATGGGCTCTCATATCAGTGCCTCTTTCTCTACTTCTGTAAGCACCAATTTTCTGATGGAAATTTCACCTTGCTATCTTAGTCCAGTTACTGAACTTTGTGTGCTCTTACCATATAGAATCATAGAATAGCTAGGGTTGGAAAGGACCTTAAGATCGTCCAGTTCAAACTCCCCTGCCATGGACAGGGACACCTCCCACTAAACCATGCCACCCAAGGCTCTGTCCAACCTGGTCTTGAACACCTCCAGGGATGGAGCATTCACAACTTCCCTGGGCAACCCATTCCAGTGCCTCACCACCCTTACGGTAAAGAATTTCTTCCACATATCCAATCTAAACTTCCCCTGTTTAAGTTTGAACCCATTACCCCTTGTCCTGTCACTGCAGTCCCTAATGAAGAGTCCCTCCCCAGCATCCCTATAGGCCCCCTTCAGATACTGGAAGGCTGCTATGAGGTCTCCACGCAGCCTTCTCTTCTCCAGGCTCAACAGCCCTAACTTACTCAGCCTGTCTTCATACGGGAGGTGCTCCAGTCCCCTCATCATCCTCGTGGCCTTCCTCTGGACTTGTTCCAACAGTTCCATGTCCTTTTTATGTTGAGGACACCAGAACTGCACACAGTACTCCAAGTGAGTTCTCTCACAAGAGCAGAGTAGGGGGGCAGGATCACCTCCCTCGACCTGCTGGTCACGCTCCTTTTGAGGCAGCCCTGCATACAGTTGGGTTTCTGGGCTGCGAGTGCACTCTGCCGGCTCATTTTCATTTTTTCATCGACCAACACCCCCAAGTCCTTCTCTGCAGGGCTGCTCTGAATCTCTTCTCTGCCCAACCTGTAGCTGTGCCTGGGATTGCTCCCACCCAGGTGTAGGACCTTGCACTTGGCATGGTTAAACTTCATCAGGTTGGCATCAGCCCACCTCACAAGCGTGTCAAGGTCCCTCTCAATGGCATTCCTTCCCTCCAATGTATCAACCGAACCACACAGCTTGGTGTCATCAGCAAACTTGCTGAGGGCGCACTCAATCCCACTGTCCATGTCACTGACAAAGATGTTGATCAAGAGTGGTCCCAACACCGATCCCTGAGGGACACCACTCGTTACTGGTCTCCAGCTGGACGTTGAGCCATTGAGCACAACTGTTTGCGTGCGGCCAGCCAGCCAGTTATTTATCCACCGAGTGGTCCACCTATCAAATTGATGTCTCTCCAACTTGGAGACAAGGATGTCATGTGAGACAGTGTCAAACGCTTTGCACAAGTCCAGGTAGATGACATCAACTGCTCTGCCCCTGTCCATCAGTTCCGTAGCCCCATCATAGAAGGCCACCAGGTTGGTCAGGCAGGATTTCCCCTTAGTGAAGCCATGCTGGCTGTCACCAAGCACCTTGTTGTTTTTCATGTGCCTCAGCATGCCTCCCAGGAGAATCCACTCCAATATTTTGCCAGGCACAGAGGTGAGGCTGACTGGTCTGTAGTTCCCCGGCTCATCCATTTTCCCCTTCTTGAAAATGGGGGTTATATTTCCCTTTTTCCAGTCATGGGGAACTTCACCTGACTGCCATGATTTTTCAAATATGATGGACAGTGGCTTAGCAACTTCATTTCCCAGCTCCTTCAGGACCCGTGGATGGATTTCATCAGGTATACATTCAGGTTACTAAGATGGTTTTGAACCAGATCCTCTCCTACAGTGGGCCTAAGGTCTTCATTCTCTCAGTCTCTGCGTCTGCCTTCCAAGACTTGGGTGGTGTGGTCAGAGCATTTGCCAGTGAAGACTGAGGCAAAGAAGTCATTAAGAACCTATCAGCATGCTTCCTGTAAAACCCTCCAAATCCTCTCAAAGCACTATCTGCTTCTACTTTATCTTCAAGATTCATATATATATATAGAGTGCCTGCACTACTGAACATAATATTTAATGTCTTTTTAAAGTATTCTTTTGTCAAGCTTGACAAGTACACCCAATCTAGTTAACAGCCGTACGAAAATACCTTGATGCAGTTAACATGATGTCATTTTATGGTGCAAAATGGATGGAAGAATCTTGTAGAATAAAGAAAGGTTAATATGTAAGGAGCAGGAAAAAAAAATGCAAAGGGTCATCAAACAAATCTCTCATCTTGAACCCATGATTTATTTTGCTTTGTGTTTTAAATAATCTTGCAGGTCCTCAATGAGGCATGTGAGATGAAGTGGAAATGGAAACTATGTTTTCCAGTGTCCCTTGGTAATGACTGGTGCATGTTCAACCTTAAAAATGGTTGGTTGCATGTTTACATGAGTAGATCCTGTAAGGACATATAGTACCCTGAGTGAAATGTATTGTGTTTTTGCAAGTGTGTACATAGGCTCCATTGGCTGGTTGTAAAGAGGATTGGAAAGTGTTGTGTTGTTTGGGTTTTTTAGTATGTGTGTTTCTATTTGACATGTATGCTTGTGCTGGTGAGTGTGATCAGTTCTGGAAGTCTGTTTTGAAGACTATGGGTAGCAGAGGGTTCTTTTACTTCGCAGCTGTCTTAAAATTTTTGTATAAAAGTCAGCATAAGCATGTTATGTCATTATCAGCAGCAAATCATTGGAAGAGAGCAGCTTATCTGATGTACCTTATGTTAAAAAGTGCTTATTGTTTACTGGCAGGTGTTCACTGGTGTAACTGCTGATTTGGTTAATATTTTCTTTGTATTGAAGTGATTATTGAGCATTTTCTTCAGAAGGGATGTGTTTATGTTGGAGAATCTAGTTTCAGATTTCAGATGGGGGGTGCTGGAGACCTTTTATGGAAGGGCATTTTTGGAGTTTAACTATAATTTGCTAATTTTTTGCTAATTGTTTTGTCTAAGCAGTGAATTGAGTGTATTTGAAGAAGATAAATTCTATCCAGAGCAAATAGGTTTCAGTAAGACTGGCTTTTGATTTTGTGGGGTTCCATTTGTGGATTTTGTATTGTTGGAGGTTTTATGTATTTTTTTTAATTAGGCTATATTACACCTCTCTGTATGCAGAAGTTTTGTTCGCTGTTTGCAATAGTTTGTTTCCCTGACAAAAGCATTACTTCCCCCTAGGCTTTTTTTTTTTTTTTTGGGGGGGGGGGGGGGGGGGGTGTTGTACATCATTGCAGACTTGCTACGATTTTTTTTGTTTGCCATCTTGATTGCAGTCAGAATACTTGACAAATATTATACCTGTGAGTAGTGGTGGCAGTAGGAAGACAGGTACTGAAGCAGAAAGGCAATAAGCTTTTTTCTTTCCACTTCTCTCACTGGAAGAGGCAAGGAGACAAGGCTTGTTATCGGGCATTTGTCTTTATTTTGGAGCATATATTCCTTGACACTTTTTGTCTGGTTATTTTTAAAGGACTGTTTTTCTCCATTAATCAGCCACAGTGTTTCCTTTGACAGTTAGTTCCTTTAAAAAAGCCTTAGGCTTCGGTTGTATCTATTTCTTTTCAGTTGATTTCTTCTTTTGCTATTGAACTTTGAGAATTACTGTTTGGCACTTTCATAGTAGGCAGTGATGGGTATTGTTGATAACAAGAAACCTGTAAGTTAATATTAAAATAACCATACCTCTGAATTTTAAAGCTGTTTTAGATATGGAATCAAGATGCATCTTTTTGAAAAATAACTGCATCTTTTAAAAAGCCATTCCGAGTACAAGATACTCAAAAGAATTTTTCACTCTACATTACAAGTGTTCTGTTAACTTCTTGATGTACTTATGTGTATATCAATCTATATGTACAGATGTACGCCACATATATAACCTATGGTTCTGATGTAGAGTACATAGTGTATTACCAAATTATATACTATGTATTAAGAAATAAATGTAGGTGAATTGAAGATTCCTAGGTGCTTTTGTTTCCTACATGTGACAGAGGTAGTCCATTGTTTAAATTGACCTGACTCCATCTGTGCTTAATAAGCTTTTTGATTAGTTTAGAAAAAATATGTATCTGATAGATACTAATGCTTTTTGAAAAAATAGAAACTGTGTAAGACTGCCATAAATAATACTTCATGAGTGCTCCTGAAGAGTTAATAGGTGGCAGCCTTTTTACTGGAAACATTAGTTGTGATGTAAGAAAGCTAAACATAATTTTTGCTTAAGCCCGGAGTCATTTGTTATCAGTCAGGTCAAGCAATGAAATGCTGTGAGGTTGGTTCTAGCTCTTTTTATAGTTATTTCTCTTCCTTTCTCTCTTGGTGTGTATATATGTGTGTGTATATATATATATGTGTACTTATCTGTGTGCCTGTGTGTTGTGTGTGGTCCAAAATGTGTGTATCATCTGTGCATCTTTCAAATACTTATTCTTCCTAGCTTTCAAATGGGGGACTGAGGCATGAAGGTGAGATGAGATAATTCAATGCCCTTAAATGTAAGCCAATAGCTAAACTAGCTGGAATAGCTTAATTTGGGAGTTTATTAACCATTTTATTTCTTATTCACATCTTCTCCCTGTCCACTACTTTATAGGAGATTATTTTTCAGTTTAGGTTATTGTGCAATAACATTTTCAGATGAAGCAGTGGACCAGATTGTATGTACTTTGCTATTCGAATATTGGAGTGAAATTTACTGTTGCCATATGTTAAGATTCACTGTCCAACTCTTGCTTACAAATGAGAGCATATGGGAGATAGGTAATGGTGATTTTCAACTGTTAGTCATGTTTAAACGAATGCCGAATGCGCACTAACCATGCCCCCAGTCGGGTCTGTCTCATCTCCCCCTTGTGGTCCCTTCACTGGTTTATACTGACAAGCAAAACTTCCGAAGTGGGGGGTTAAAAAAGAGTTTTATTCTACTGAAAGGCTGTTGTGATTGGGAGGGTGGGGAGTGTCCTCCAGGTCAATAGCTGTCCATGAGTCCGAAGTGCAAAGTACAGAAGATCCATTTTATTGAGGCGGAGTATTTTGCTTGCAGCTTGTTCAGTTTGCGTAAATGGAAATTGATGATGTGATAAATGCCACATAAAAAAAGAGGAATTAGAAGTTTCTCTTAAATGTGTCTCTTAAATCACAGTGTCATCTATGATGTATATGAATGTTTACAGTGGTGGATAAAAGCTTTATCAGTAATTACTAAACTTAATCTTTGAACCTGCTTGCTGCAAGCTCTTCTGATAGAATATGTTTTAGTTACTCCATATCACAACTCTGGTTACTTAACTCTGTTACCATATATTGTTTATGACTCCTGTCTTTTGCTGCTTATTAGGTAACTTACTTTTGTAACAATCTAAGTTTTCTATAAAGTAAGATATGGTGAAATATACTAGTGCAATAATGATCCCTTCAGAGAGAGAGGTATTGACTTTTCTCCACTGGTCACAGCATATGACTCCTACCAAGAATCTTTGTGCGTTCTCTGTGTGGATTGTAAGTCAACCAAGACAGTACAGAAAGCGCAGAAACGCTCAACTTACAGCCATGTGCTTCTGTCTGAAATCCCCACTGTTAGTACTGGATGTTGTGTGGCCATGGTTTGCATTGGATCAGCTTTCAGACACAGGTGGAAACCTGCTTGCTTTATTAATGTAATTTTGCAGTTTTCAGCTTAACTGGGGAGATGGGCTGCATGTACTCCTGTTTCAGTGTCAGTGTAGTCTGTATATTACCTTGTACCAACGATGGAGTTGCATCTTCAGTGTCTCTAGAGCTTCTGTTTTATGTTGTATTCATAATAGCAACACTGGTAAAATTAGAACCTAATCCAAATTGCACCTATTCTATTGCTCTTTCTTTTGCGTGAAACATGTTAGATCCTATAATGCAAAGAGCAGTTGAAAACCCAGGGGAAGTCATTTGGGTCTGAGAGTTGTACTTTTGAATCAATTCTTTACCAAAAAACAGGCTCACCCAAAGGTATTTTTAGGTGACATTAAGGTGCAGACCTTGTATAAAATGTTAATGCAAGTAGTCTTTCAGTGACAAAGGCACAGATAGTATTTTCTGGAAGCAAAATTCTGCAGAAGTAGTGAGACAAGGCAGTGAGCTATGTAAAGGGCACGGGTTTCACTCTTGAACTACCTGATGCTTTGAGCTAGCTGTTCTTTCCAGAAAGAACTGCAGGCATTTGGTTAATGCACTATTGTGTGCTCTGTTTCAAGTTCAATATCTATAAATTGTCAAACCTAGAACTTGCTAATTTGGGGCTTGGAGCCAGTAAAGTGAAGGATCAGCTAACTACACTATTGGAACATATTAATTTCAAAACCTTTAAAGCCTTCTCTCTAATTAATTTTCATCAGCTGGCTCAGAATTAATATATTTAAATGGCAGTTGTGGTGGATTGACCCTGGCTGGAAGCCAGGTGCCCACTGAAGCTGTTCTATCACTCCCCCTCCTCAGCTGGACGGGGAAAGAAAGTACAGTGAAGGCCTGGTGAGTTAAGATAAGGACAGGGAGAGATCACTCATCCCCCACCCCTCCCCTCTTCCCAGGCTTAACTTTACTACCTCATTCCTAGAAGCACAGGGAACTGGGAATGGGGGTTGTGGTCAGTTCATCCCATGTCGCTTCTGCTGCTGCTTCCTCCTCGGGAGGACTCCTCACACTCTTCCACTGCTCCAGCTGCCGTCCCTCCCACAGGAGGCAGTCATTCACACACTTGCTCCAGCATGAGTCCTTCCCAGGGGAATCTGATGCCTGAAAGCACCTCCTGCCCTCCTGCACTGACCTGGGTGTCTGCAGGGCTGTTTCTCTTGCATATTCTCACTCTTCTCTCTGGCTGCAATTGCTGTCATGCAGCAACTTATTTTCCCACTTCTTAACTATGTTATCCCAGAGGTGCTACCACCATTGCTGATGGGCTCAGCCTTTGCCAGCAGTGGGTATGTCTTGCTATTGGCTGGCATTGGCTCTGTGGGATACAGGGGAAGCTTTCACAGCTTTCATAAAGCCCACCCCGTAGCCCCCACTACCAAAACCTTGCCATACAAACCCAACACATTGTCAGATAGTGTAACAATTTTCACTGTGCTTGTTGGAATGAGATTGAAGAACTGTAAGTAAGGGATATTGAAGAACTGTAAGTAAGGGGAGAAGTACACATTCTGGTATTTGGTTTTAGCTGAAGTTACACTTTTTTTTATGTACACTGATTACTTGAAAGCCAGCAAACAAAACTTCTGCACTGCTCAACAGGAAAGTAAGATCTGGGATCCACAAGTAGAGGTGTGCTTATTTTGTGGCTTCCTCTTCCTACACCACCCAGAGTAAAGCACTGTCAGCACAAGTCTCTGTAAGTCACTGCATTCTGCACTGGGAGAGTTTCATGTGGTGTTGAGTGGTCACAAGAAGAGCTAAAAGCATTGCTGCTCTTAAAGCGCCGTAAGTTTCTTCTAGGGAGGCTATTTGCTTAAGCATCTTAGGAAAATATGGATGATACTTAAGTATGTTTCCATATCTATGTGCACACTTCCCCATTTCCAGTCCATTGGATCCATGTGGAGCAATTAGGTATTTCACATCTTGGGTGCAGGAAAAGGCAGCGTTCCTAAATGCTGCCTCCCTAAATGTTATTCCCACTCAGAACACTTTCTGTTGGTGGGGTGAAAAGGCTTCTGTGCAATTCATGTCACCTTTCTGGATAAAACAGGGTGTTGGGTGAACTCTGACCTGCCTTCAAAATTACTTCCAAATTTTAATTACTTCAGGAAAATCAGTGGTGGATTTGCTAGGGAATGTGGGGATTGAATAGAAACTGTCTATAAGCAGTGTTGGAGCACCCTCTGCAGCCTCATAATAATATTTAAATGAGCTTTGTATGTTTCTGGTGATAGATTAATTGTATGAATATCCAAAAAGGAAAATTAAGTATCCAGGTGCTTTATACTGCTCTACAGGCCCATCAAAATAACATGGTAGATCCTTAGGGAAAAGTCAGACCTTTTGTATCTATTATCCTACTGTGCCTCTCCTGAAAAGGAAACTCTCAGCAGTTGCTGTAAGTTCACTGAAGTTCAGGCTGAAAAGTAAAGAATAGCATGTCCAGTAGGAATTGTGTGAGAATTAGTTCTGTATGATAGGCAAATGATAATGCTATTTAATGAACTGGGGAGAAAAGCTGAAGAATTAGTCCCCTTTGGAACTGCCAGTTTATTGCCTTATGATCACAAGTTTCCAGGATTTTGTTACCTAGGAGCCATCTGGGGGCTCCGTCTTCAGCCACCGGCTAATTACTGGTGTCATGCTGGGACATTGGTTCAGGTCAGGTTGGAAAACTGCGCGGCCAGTTTTATTTCCAATGCTGTGGGCTGTTTGTGAACATCTCGGTTACTTCTCATCGGCTGATAGTCTCACCTTACTTAATTTATGAGCCTCAGCAGGTTGTGGAATAGTGTGTTGCAGGCACTCAAGACTGCACAACTGAGCCATAAACAACTTGTGATTTGTTTTCATAGGTGAATACTGTTCTTGATGTACAATGATAATTCTTTTTAATATGTCAAGCCTTCTTTGTGTTTCTTCAATGTCTTTAAGGGATTCATTCAAAATATTGTAATGATGACTAGTGACACTAATGAAGCACATGGGAGTTTCCCCTGCTGTGTCCCTGTAGAAGTGTGTAGCTTTGGGTGATGCTGTTGGTTATATCATAGCTTTATGTACACCATAGATGGATTTGCAGCTGTGCAAAAATCATGGAATTGTAGAAAGGATGAGAGGTTGGAAGGGACCTGTGGAGACAGTCCAGTCCATCCCCCTCAGTTTTTCAGGACCATGTCTAGTCATGTTTTGAATGCCTCCAAGGATGGAGACTCCCACAGCCTCTCTGGGCAACCTCTGCCGGTGCTCAGTCATGCTTACCTTAGAAACGTGTTTCCTGATATTCAGATGAAATTTCCTGTATTTCAATTTGTATCCATTACCTCGTTTGCTCTGGCTGGGTATCACTAAGACAAGTCTGTCTTAGTCTCCTTTGCACTCTCCCATTAGACAGTTATTCACATTGATAACATCTACTCTGAGCTTTCTCTTCTCCATGCTGAGCTGTTCTGGTTCTCTCTGTCTCAGTATGACAAACATCCCGAGGCCTGAATCGTCTTTGTGGTCCTTTGCTGGACTCTTGCCAGTATGTTCATGCCTGTCTTTTACTAGGAAGTCCAGAACTGGACCCAGAGCTCCAGATGTCTCACTAGTGCTGACTGGAAATGAAGCATCACCTTCCTTGACCTGCTGGAAACATGCTACCTACTGCAGCTGGGTATTCGGGGATGCAGGAAAAGGGTTCAGAAATGGGATTACTCTTCTGGCAACCACAAATCATTAAAGCTTATCAGTGAAGTTGAGTCCGTTATAGATGAACGCTTCCAAGCCTATGGATTCATTAACTTCTTATAAAGCACAACTAAACCCCTCATATTCTTCCATATTGAATGAGATTGCCTCAGGCTGAAAGCAGATGAGTGAAGACCTGAGAGAGACCCTAAATACACATGAAGTAACCAAAGCTATTGAATGAGATTATAAAATTAATGTATTTTATTTTTTCTTTTTAGAAATGTCAGAATAAAAAGGCTAAGCTTTTTTTTATTTTTCTTTTTTATACTTTATTGAGGAAGGACAGGTTTTGACAGGTAACTTTTCATATTCAGCGGCTGATACTTGATTACTAGACTGCACACCTTGCAAAAGTGTTAATTCTAAGTCTTGCCAGATTTCTGTGTGCATACATGCTGTAGGGTTTTTAAATGAGGAATCATCAGTTTTGGTGTGGAAAATTCCTCTGGGAAAACAGGTGGGGTTTTTTTTACATGGAAGCTGTGACTGGATACTTTGAATATAGCCGCGTTTGCTGATTTAGTTTGTGGTCTGCTTTGGCTTCTGAAATACCTACTGTGGCATACTGAAAGGTTTCCTTTTCAAGAGAAGTTGGATAGGCTTCAGGCTATTCTTAGGCAAGTCTCTAAAGAAGAAGCTTTTCCTGAAGAGAAAGTTATGGTTTGCTTTCTATAATGAAAGTTGCTGAAGTCTAGAGTGGAGCTATTTATTCATATGTACTATGGTAGTAGAAGTTTCCAGAAGGTACCCATAAGTTAATGAAGAAGGAATTCACGTGTTCTAGCTTTCTTGTAGGTAGTTCCTTTGGGGATGTTTGCATGTGAGGAGAGCCTGGGGCAGGGTTGCTGCAGCCTCTGCCAGGCTCCTGTTTAATGTCTCTGTGCTGCTGTCAGAGAGCACACCTTATTTTCTAAAACCATAAAGCTATACAACAAAACTACATTGATGTTTTTTATCTTTTCCATTTGCAAACAGTCTGAGAGTATTTGCAATTATGTAGTTTTTACAAGAGTTGCAGAGAAGCAGCATTGCCTCCTTTTCCTAAGGAGAGAGGTATTGCAAAGCTAGTCAAAAGCTAACTTTAGCATAGTGAAGCTAGTCTGCTTCCCACATCAAGGAAGTGAAAGACGCTTCTGAGGGAGACAGTCTGTAGCATCTGTAGTTAATTTTTCATGTGACTTGCCACCTAGAAGAGCTCTTCTCTCCTATTCTCTGCTGACTCCTAAGCAGGGCAAGTCACGTTCCTGCAAGTCTAGTTTCTGTGAGTATTCCTCTTGGAGTTCCTGAAGTGAGCTGAAGAATTGGCTCTCAGCATTTGAAGTAGTATTATTTTCTCCACAAGAGGTACTTTTGGGTTTTGCACATAAAGTAATTGTTTTATTTAAAGTTGTAGAGACATCAGAGAATGGATATGCATCATAGCAATAATTTTAAGAGTTTGTGTATGTGATATGGTATTCTTCCAGTTTCTGACCTTTCCTAGAGTCATATTGTTCTGTAAGAAAACTCAAATAAGCCTGAAAGACAGTAGAGGATATTCATAATACTGATCATAAAATCACAATGTTTTGGGTTGGAAGGGACCTCAAAGCTCATCCAGTTCCACCCCCCTGCCATGGGCAGGGACATCTTCCACTGGACCAGGTTGCTCAAAGCCCAGTCCAACCTGGCCTTGAGCACTGCCGCAGATGGGGCCACAGCTTCTCTGAGCACCCTGTGCCAGTGTCTTGTTATCTGTGCCAGTAGATCTTGTTATCTTAGTCTGTTTTTCTCTTCTGACTTAGTCCTTTTATCTCATGAGAACAGCATCAGCTACCATTAACCTTTGTTTTAAAGGTGTTTTGGCTTTTAAAAATAAAAATATTTGCTGGAAGAGCTTTTTCAGTAAATTTTGCCATAATTTGGTTTGTGTTTGAGTGCTTTCATACAGCTTTTATAAACGGAGTTTTTGTTGATGCCTGATCTAGTAAAAGGTGCCTGTGGCAGGGAGGGTTGGAACTAGATCGTCTTTGAAGTCCCTTCCAACACAAAGCATTCTGTGTTAAACAGGACTGCACCAACTATTGACCCCTGGCATACAACACTGGCTTCCAACTAGAATGCACCACTGACTGTCATCTTCTGGGACCAGCTGCTGTCAGCTTTCCATCCACCTTTCTGTCTGCTCATCCAGGCCATTCATCAACAGCTTGTGAGGCTCTTAGGGTACAGTGTCAAAGGCCTTACTGGAGTCCAGGCAGACAACATCCGCTGCTGTCCCCTTCCCAATCAGGCTGGTCACTTTAACTGCACAAGTTCATGAAGTGGGTCAAGGATTACTTCCCCTTGGTTGGATCCATGCTGAATACTCCTGGTGATTTTTCTTGGTGTTCATATGCCTGGAAATGGTTTCCAGGGTTTTGTTTGGCTTCTCTTGGGGTTTGTGTTCCTCAATATCTTCATTTCCATTGCTTATGTCAGTTTGGCTAAAGCTAGCAAGGGTCCACCAATCTACAGCACTTATCTTTATGATCATCATCTGTGTAGGTGAATGTCACATCCAAGTGCCTTTTATACATGCCCAGCTGAAGACTCCTGTACAATTTAGGCCTTTTCCTAAAAGCAAAGTGTACTGAAGTTGTGTTGATTTCAGTGTTTTACAGTACTTTGTGTTCATGTATTAACTTGTAAACCTTGAAAGTAAAGAAATCGCTGTGGGGAATAAATCACATTATTCAAAGTGCCTGGATTAGCCCCTGTTGTATCCCGATTGCCTTACTCTTCTAGAACATCAACAGTATCTGAGTTTTAACTGATATTTCTAGCAGCTTTTTCTAAAGAATTGGTGAACTCAGGCAAAAAGTCTTCTAAGAAGGGGACATGACTCAAGTTACAACTTGAATTGGCAACATGGTATGGCAGAAACCTCAGTTGGTCATATGAAAAATGCTGAAGCTTGCCTCTCAGTTCTCAACTGGTCCGGTTACAGAGTACTAATCCCAAATTTGAATACCTATGGGTTCCGCTTCACTTCTACTTTTCCCTTCAATAAATTTAGGGTAAAATGTAGTTCCTGTTGGTTTTATTATTATTATTATTATTATTATTATTATTATTATTATTATTTAGGATTGTCTTTTTATCTACCCTTTTCACAAGTTTAGTTTTCTTCTGAACTGCTTTAAAATGATCAGATCAGCCTTTTCAATAAACCAAATTTCTTAGGAATCATGGCTTATTCCTCTCTTCCAACGAGAGTAGATGTGCCGTAATTCAGCACTAAATTGTGCTAAACAAATGAAGAAATACATATCTCATCTGAGTGTTACCTTAGTCCTCTTCCAAGTCAAAGGGAACTCTGTATTTTACTTCACTGGTGGTAAAAAACTTCATGCCCAGCTTTTGGAGGGTATGTGCTAAGACTTTGGATAGATATAAGGACTGTAGTGACAGGACAAGGAGTGACAGGTTAAAACTTAAACAGGGGAAGTTTAGATTTATAAGGAAGAAGTCCTTTACTGTAAGGGTGGTGAGGCACTGAAATGGGTTGCCCAGGGAAGTTGTGAATGCTCCATCGCTGGCGGTGTTCAAGGCCAGGTTGGACAGAGCCTTGGGTGGCATGGTTTAGTGGGAGGTGTCCCTGGCCATGGCAGGGGATTGGAACTGGATGATCTTAAGGTCCTTTCCAACCCAAACTTTTCTATGATTCTATATATGTTTGTTTTTTCCTCTGATCAAACTTTCTCCAATATGACTAGAAAAAGATCAGTAACAGGACACAATGCCTGGAAATGTAGTTAATTATCTTTTCCTTTATTTGGCCACAGGCATGCCTAGTTATTGTTTTCTTTCTTTAAAAAGAAATAAATACAATTGTATGCTTGACCTGCCCAGGACTGAGCTGTCAGTTGCTTTTCTATCGCCTGCATGGCATCCCTCACACAGCTCATAGCTCTGGTACAGCTAATTGAAGTATTTTCAATTCTGCAGCATCAGCTGGAGTTGCTGTGATGTGCAGAAACAGATTCTCTAAACTCCAGCAGTGAGGTCGAACAGCTTTAGCTGTTCTCAAAGGTGTTTTCTAATAGTTGCCCATGTAAATCTCCTTAAGTAATTAATCTCCAATATAGTAATTAATTTTAAAAAGCACTTAGTACACAAACTGGATGCGCATTTTAAGTGGAGGTGACTCTGCATATATGTGTTGACAGCCAGACATGAAATACTTCTGAACTAGTTCAGCAGGGAATGATACTTCTAATCAAATATTCTCACTGTTCCCTTACTATCTGTAGTATGTCATTGCTGGCTGAAAAGCACTGTTGCCTGTCACTAGTTGTCTGAACAAATTTTTCTGCAAAGAAACTTTCATAACTAGATGATCTTAAGGTCCTTTCCAACCTAACCATTCTGCGATAAGTTATAAAACAAACATTTGGATGTCTAACAACAGTTTTATAATTAGTGTACGCTGTTTCTTAACGTATAAAAAATTGCAAAAAATGGTTTCTAATTGCAACATGTCAATTTTCATATGGATTTTCACTTATTAGAAATATTGGAAGACATTATATATGTCTAAATGTGCACTGGGGGACCAGTTAAGTTTTGGAAACACAGCTGAAAATATACTCTTAAACCACTTTTTCCAGTCTCGTGATTTAGCATTTTAAGTGCAGATTTTAGTAGGCTTTAGGAATGTGTTTTAACTGCTTTAATACAGGTATAATACAGCAGGTAGAAAGTTGAATGTCACTTTTGTTATTTTAGCAGCAGAAGTCTGTTACTAGGCACTATAAACCAACATAGAGTTTTAGAACAACCTTGCTGCGAATCAGTTTAAGTGTGTGTGTATGTGTGTGTGGGGGGGGGTTCTCAGTTTTGGTTTCTTTGAGGTGTTTCCAGCAGCTTGAAAATCTGCATGAAGCTGGTTTTACCTGAGTTAGTACAGGTAGCAATGACTGCAAGGAACTGAGTATAGATTCTTCTGTTGCCTATGAGGCTTTACCAGGTTTGGTATGTGTATTACCTGCTTTAATACTATATATATTCACAGGCATAGAGATGGTTGTGGGAGAGAACTGAATAAGGCGAATAACCTAGCAAATTATAATCAGTATATACTGCATTGCTTAAACAATCTGTTAAAGAATTGGGTAAATTAAGGTTTGTAGATATATAAATTTAGGATGAAACTGATTTCTACTAATATCTTCCAAAATTATTATTCTCCTCTGAAATGTTTAGCTGAGCAGCAGATGGAGATAAAGAGTACTCATAAATTGCCTTTTCTTTTTTTTTTTCTGGTATTTTTTTTCCCTGTCTGTTTAAATAAGCAGCACATTTTTATAGCTGGTTAGAATCTCTGTGCAGAGCTAAAGGCCACTTGTTGACAAGGTCAGGCTATGTGGATGTATTTTTGTATGTTACCTTCTTATCCTGCATGATTGGGTTTTTATATTCAAAGTAAAGAAATCAAAACAACAATGTTCCACTGCCCCTAATCCTTCAATTGCAATGTCTTTTCTCCCTCATTGTTCTCCTTTGGAGAAATAAATATCACTTTGTTGATAGCTCCTGAGTCTTCCAGCCAAGCTCTACAAAACTTCATTATAGACCTGACTGGGTCCCCAAGTCCAAAAACTTGTTGCCCCTACAGATATGTGTGATCACAAATGACTAAAATTGGACTTTATTCTCTGATATTTGAGGGACCGCAGTATGCCTGGAATTTTGAACTATACAGGCATTGTGTAACTTGTAGCAAATGTGGTGATAGACAATTGATGCGTCCATCTTGCCACTTAAAAGTGACTTGGTCACAGTGAGGTCTGTAATGTGAAATACATGTAATCAGCAAAAGCTGCTAATACATGGTTCTGTTCACTGAATGCCAGGGTTTTTTTTTTTCTGGAAGAAGCACTTCATCTTCTATTTAGCCAGTTAGCATCTACTGTTGAAATACGCACTGGTTTATGACAGTTACTGAACAGGTTTTTGTTGCTGTTCTACCTACAGGTGGGCAATCCCTCTGAAATCTAGCTGGAAATGCTACAAGAGGTTCTGGCATCAACAGCTTTTCTGTATAATATAGAATCATAGAATGGTTTGGGTTAGAAGGGACCATAAAGCTTATCCAATTCCAACCCAATATGAGGGATGCATTCCACTAGACTGGGTTGCTCCAAGCCCCATCCAACCTGGCCTTGAATACTGCACAGCTTCTAGGGGCAGCCTGTGCCAGTGCCTCATCACCCTCCTAGTAAAGAACTTTTTCCTCATGTCTAATTGAAATTTACCCTCTGTCAGATTAGATGTTAAGAAAAAATGCTTTAGTATGAGTCTGATAGCTATGTAAGTACTAGAGGGCTTGAAAGGATTTGTAGCTTCTTTTTAAAGGTAGGGTGTGTTCTTCAACATGGGCTCTTTTATGCTTTTATTTTCTCTAGGAAAGAGCTAGAGCTAGTGCTGTGGCGTGGTTTAAAAGTACTGAATTTGCACATGGAGTAGAAACTAGAAGCTCTTGAACGCTGGTCTTGGCCTTTGTAACAGATTTCACCATTTCTAGGTGAGTCACACAAAATCTCCAACACTTGTATGGGGATGATGATAAAGCACTTTAGGGAAAATAGTTTACTAAAAACCCAAACCAGCAGAGTTGTTTGGACTTCTCTCCTTATTCTGAAAGTTTCTGTTGAGAAACATAACCCCAGAAGCAAGATCTCCCTTTCTTAAATATGTATTAATAAATAGGGAGGAATCCTACCACTGAGTAAAACTGATACAAAACTTTTTTACAGAATAAGTTTCAACAGGAAAAAAGAAAATCGAGACAATTTTTTTTCCCTGATGCTTTCTGACTTTGTTCTTTTTTGGTACTGTAATTAAAGTTTCTGGCTGTTGATGTTGCACAAAAAAGTTGATATTGTTAAATTAGAACCACTGAGAACTTTCACAGCATTATCAAAGCCGTTATTCTTTGAACTGGTTGAGTTTCAGCTTAAGCATTTGCTTTGGGGGGTCAAACCCACATGGAACCTATTCAAAGGCATGAGGATTTTACTTTGACAGCAAAGATTATTACAATATTCTCATTCATGGTTCCATTTCCTTCTGGTTTAAAGGTCAGATGATCTTTCTGTGATTTTTTTCATAGAGCACATTCAGAACCTGGTAATTAGCTGCAATTTAGTAATGGGCTGTATTTTTTGCAGTTTTACAGGAGCTGTGTATGCAGCATGAAACAGCTTGTGGGGATTTGTATATCAAAGCATCTAATGGAGCTCCTGTTGGAGCCTGTGCTTAGAACTGCATCATGTGTGACTGACCAACTTCTAGAACAGTTTCAGATATCTTTAAGGCTTTATGAGATCTTTCTTTGGGAAATGTCTAAGCTACTGTTTTACATAAAATGTGTGTTTCCTTTCTTAATTTTGATTTTAATCTGGAAAGCTTTTTACTTCAACATTCAAAAGTTGACAACAGATGTAGAAATTATATTGGCAGAAGAACGTGAAATGTGAAAGTTCAAATTAGTTTATATTTACTAAGCTCTCCTATGCTTTCGAAGGAGCAAATCGCCTAATCAAAATGCAATAAGGAGGCAGGGAGGGGGAAAATAAAGCAAGCAAATTCAAAATACTGTGTTTATCTGGGAAGTCAGAGCAATTGGCTATGAGATTTATGACGTTTTCCAAGTGTTCTGAACAATTTTATTTTTAAATCCTAAAGATTATGTTGTTTTCTTTTGCTTTGATTTTGCTTGGTTTGAGGTGGTTTGCATTTGTTAATCTGAGGAATACATGAACAAAATAAAGCTTTTGTGCAGGATTTACTGTGGTAGTTTGGCTGCCAAGAAAACTATGGTTAATATGTCTGGTTTGAAGATTATTGTTACTAGTTATGTCTCCTTTTGTATATATATTTTTCCCCAAATTTAGTATTCTATTAATTAAAGGAGAATGCCCGAGATTTTTGATGCAACTTAAATTCTTTACTGTTCTAGTTAGTAACTCTGTGATGAGACTACTGCCGTCTGATCATTGGCTATATGGTAAAAAGTTGTAAGGGTCTGGTATGCTTTACAAAATAAGTGGGCTGTTTTGGATCTTAAACTTCTATGAACAATTTCAAATATTACAATAAATATGGACTCAACATAATTTCACAAAAGAATTTGTAATGTAATTGGTGACAAGTGTTTCGGTGTATCATCGTGTTTTCCTGCCTAGAAATAGGCAAATGGTTTTAGTTGCCTGCACTGTATAATTTGACTTGGTCTAACTGTATTTAGTTTTTCAGAAGGGGTAGTGGGTTTTGTACTTAAATGTGATACTTCAGTGACAAAAAGAAAAGAAGTTTGAATCCTTCTATTTGAAGTAACAGTGTTTAATACAGTGTCTGAAGCTGTTGGTAGGAATTCAGTATGAAAAGTCTGACTTGGCTTTTCCTGCTCATCTTGCCCATCTTTCTGCCGTATTTCAGAAAACCTTAGTTGTATTGCAGTTGCCTCGCAGTGATACTTCAATATGCAAGTGATGAATTAAGGACAAATAATGTGATCAGTAAAAGAAAGAAATCCTTGTATGAGGGAAGGGGATGCTGCCCTGTAACAGCGTCTGGTTTTTTTCATTTTTATTTTATTTAAAGCTTAACTATGCCTTTTAGGCTGTTTATGGAGGAACAGAAATGGGACAGTGATAAAATGTAAACTGATTGAGAGAAATAGTTCTTTGGGCTATTTAAAACAAAACCAAAAACTACAAAACAACCAGCCAACCATTCAAATACAAACCTGACTGCTGTCACACTTGGTTTGTGGCTCAAAGGTGTGTTTCTGTGAATTCTGTTTCAGATGAAGCTTTTAAAATGGACTAAATAAGAAATTGTCATTGTGACTAATACAGTTACTTTTGTGTAAAGAATTTTTATCTTGCTCTTTTTAAGTGTTTCTCATGCATAGTTTCTTGTATTTATAGTGTAGCAATGATTTAAAAACCCAAACAAAACCAAGCAACCCATGGGTGTGACTGCTGTGAGGAGTTGCAGCTGTTGTCTCACTGGCTGTGGCAGAATATAGTTGGTAACTATTTCAAGTCATAGATGCAAAGAAAGCATCATTTGAAACTAGAGGGTTGTATCCTGGGAGAGGTCAGAAAACTGGATTTCGTTTCGCTTGGTGAGCAGCAGGAGCGCTGTGCACTGGTGAGGTGCACTGGCACTGCACAGCCCTCGCTTGGACCCTGGTTGTTCATGCTTAGGGTGAGTCAGTTCACAAAAATGAATCAGCAAAGGTTCTTCAAAGAAATGCTATTTGAAAAAGAGTACTTGAAGTAACTGTAGAGAACCCGCATTTGTTATGGACTGCGTTAGTCCTAACTTTCTGCCGTCATCAGTGGCATTGCAAACCAGCACATAATGTGACTGAATGATTAAACCCAAGCCTTGCAGGAAGATACGATCATTCATTTGAAATAACTATGATCTATTATTTTCATGTTGTGAAGAGAATATTTTGTGTTGTTCAGCAGTAGCTTAAAGGCTCGTGTTAGTTTTATATGGCAAGGTTTTGGCAGCAAGGGTGCTACACGGGTCGCTCTGTGAGAAGCTGCTAGAAGCTTCCCAATGTAGCCAATGCCAGCTGGCTCCAAGGCAGACCCGCAGCTGGACAAGGCTGAGTTCATCAGCAATGCTGATGGTAATTGCTGAGTGATCTCTCTCTGTCAGTATCTCAGCCCGTGAACCTTCTGTAGATTTTCTTTCCCTTGTCCAGTTGAGGATGGGAAGTGATACTTTGGCGAGCACCAGGCATGCAGCCAGGGCCAACCAACCACAAGGTTTTAAGAAACTTCTTAGTTCCAAAATAAGTCTTGACACTGTGCTAAATTTCTTGTTTCAAATGATCTGAACCATCAAAATTTTTCTGGTACTGTGTTCTGTGCTTTCAGAGTTTGCCAGATTTGACAGGCTTGTCTGCAAGAGAAACCTTGGAATCAGCAGAACAGAAATAGACCCGTTATCTGCCTGTTGGAGAGTAGCATGTATAACGAGTTTGCAAGGTTGGCCCAAAAGAATCCTATCATTCCAAGTTTTGTCTGCAGAGATCACATGGAGTGAAGAATAGCATGAGATGGGTATATTTTTTCATTACGGACAGACTAGGTAACTAATAAATGCTTTAATTCTAGTTTTTATCCTTAAAAATATCACTGTGTAAACTTGGGTCAACTTGTTTATTAAGCCATATGGGTAAGGCACCAGCTGAGCTTATGTAAAAATTCTGGGTGATTTCTGAACTACACTGAAGCATAAAACAAAACAGCTTTAGTGCTACCTGCAGCTTAGTGAAATCTGTTACTTGAAGCTATAGGTGCATTAGTTTATTCAGCTCTACTTCAAATATCAGGGTAATAGCACCTTTCTGGCCTTCATTTGATTGGTTTTGGTCAGCTGTATAAGAATTTAACTACATAAAAATGTGTGATACATTTCAAATGTATGAAGGGAAGGGCATGACATCTCACTGAAATTATAATGTCTTTACTTAAAGATGGTGTAGAACTGTCAGCGATAAAGTGATTCCGAAAGCAAAGTGAGTTGGCTTATTAAGGCTGAGCACACCAAGGACATGTTATCCTTAGGCAAGTGGTAGTTTTGTTGTATTAATACTGAATCAAGTAGTCTAGGAGGTGGTAAGCCTGCTGTCTAGTTAAAAATATATCATCATAATTTTGCTGCCCAAAGGGAAATGAGTTCAGTGAAGTTTTATAAAACTTATGAATACTCCAAGAGACCGTGGTTAAACTTGTTTTAAAAATTGTTTTTGTTAGAAATTACACTATGTGGTGCGCTGAAAACTTGTGTCAGTTTATCTGTGGTTTTGTACCACTGAAAAGGGCCTGGGGTGGGGGCTTCTGGGGCAAAGGGAAGTTATAGGACTTGAATAATGGATAACAAAAACCAGTAGGGGAAGAGCCTGCATGTAGCTGCCAGCAGGCAGTGCCCTGCTTGCAGGTGTTGGAGGATGCTGCTGCGTAATCCCTTACAGAGACTTTTAATACTGTTCTTCCTGGAAGGTGAAAGTGCTGAAGCTTCTACTCAAATCTTGTATTTTTGTCTTCTACAGTGTTACCAATTAAGTAGGGATTTATTGAGGTGTTTGTGCTTGCTCTTTCATGCCATTTAGTACGTCTAAGGGATTGTTTATCCAGTCTTGTTCAGGAGAGTTGATACAATTAACTAGAGATGAGAAATTAACGCCTGCAAGTTAAAATGCATTAAGCTGATTTGCACAGGAGAAGATGGCCTTTGTTTTATTTTTACCAGGTTTATCTTCCTGGAGGGGGAATGTCCTTAAAAGAATTTAACATGCTTTACTTTGTGCGCTGATGTAATGCCTTTGGCTACGGTTGTCTTTCTCTGGACTCTCACTGTTTAGTTGACCCATTAGACATGCCCTCTGAAGGCCAAACTTAGGAATGTAACTGCTTGGTTATCAGATGTTTCTTTTATTTAAGTTGTGCTGGTTTTGAGACCTCTTCATCTACACTTACAGGTTTCTGCATTATTCTGCTCGGTTCCAGCTTCGTTCAACATGAAGGGAGCGTGGAGAGAGATGTAATGTTTCCTTATGTTGGTTATTTATACTATAATAGCTTATTTTTTTTCCCCCTCACATTTGTACAAGTGGGTTTTCATGACAAGTGAATGCTGTGAAACACTGTTCCCTGAACCAGGAATCTGCAGCCAAGGCTGTCATTTGATAGAGGAAGCTCTCTGTGGATGCAACGCTGTGATTTCAGCCACCAGCTACGTTCTGCAAAAACTCTGAGCCCAAGATATGCAACTTCTTTCTCAGAGGTGCCTGGGTTGGTTGCAGCTGGAGTATGGGCTCCTCCTCCTGGAGGCTGTGCTTTCTGGGGAGGGACCCTGCCTTTGGGAAGCTGTCTGCGTGTGCTGACAGGAATGCTTGAGATGTGCTTGCAGTCTGGCCTGTTGCTGAAGGAGGAGGAGGTGTCAGGTCTCACCAGCTAGTTGAAACCTCTGATTGCTTGTGTGCTCTGACTCTAATGTACTATGCCTGTGTAACTCTTACCAGAGGTCCATTCTGCAGTGAGAGAACTTGGATGACGTGTGTTCTGTGGCAGAATTTGCTGATGTGACCTTGACACGCTTGTGAGGTGGGCTGATGCCAACCTGATGAAGTTTAACCATGACAAGTGCAAGGTCCTGCAGCTGGGTCAGAGCAATCCCAGGCACAGCTACAGGTTGGGCAGAGAAGAGATACAGAGCAGTCCTGCAGAGAAGGACTTGGGGGTGTTGGTCGATGAAAAAATGAACCTGAGCCGGCAGTGTGCGCTCGCAGCCCAGAAAGCCAACCGTATCCTGGGCTGCATCAAAAGGAGTGTGACCAGCAGGTCGAGGGAGGTGATCCTGCCCCTCTACTCTGCTCTTGTGAGACCTCACTTGGAGTACTGTGTGCAGTTCTGGTGTCCTCAACATAAAAAGGACATGGAACTGTTGGAACAAGTCCAGAGGAGGGCCATGAGGACGATGAGGGGACTGGAACACCTCCCATCTGAAGATAGGCTGAGAAAATTGGGGCTGTTCAGCCTGAAGAAGAGAAGGCTGCGTGGAGACCTCATAGCAGCTTTTCAATATCTGAAGGGGGCCTCTAGGGATGCTGGGGAGGGACTCTTCGTTAGGGACTGTAGTGATAGAACAAGAGGTAACGGGTTCAAACTTAAACAGGGGAAGTTTAGATTGGATATGAGGAAGAAGTTCTTTACTGTAAGGGTGGTGAGGCACTGGAATGGGTTGCTCAGGGAAGTTGTGAATGCTCCATTGGTGGCGGTGTTCAAGGCCGGGTTGGACAGAGCCTTGGGTGACATGGTTTAGTGGGAGGTGTCCCTGCCCCTGGCAGGGGGGTTGGCACTAGATGATCTTAAGGTCCTTTCCAACCCTAACTATTCTATGTTTCTATGATTCTATGATGTGCTTAGCTAAAGATGAAGTCTTTTGAATGTAGCTGATGTCATGTTAATCATTTCTGGTAAATAAAGAAAAAAAGAATGTCATTCACAGTTGTGTAGGTGATTGCTGAGGCTTCCTCAGTGGGTGAGTGACTGTACTAAGAAAATGACTGTTGGCTCCAAGCACTATGTCCTGCTCAGCAGATTTCTTGTGTTCAGTGGGGTTGGAAATGGCAGAGTATCTGTGCCCATAAACTCTGTAATCTGGCAGCACTTTCTGCTCAGTCAGTTATTCTAGAAAGTAATCCATCCAGGAACTAAAATAATAAACCTAGTAGGTAATGTTCATAGGAGTCAATTGCCTTGTTCTCTTTCTTTAACCTAAGTTAAATTAGTAGTGTTGTGTAATTCTGGAGTAGGTTTCCTGATATGGTCTAACTTTTTTAGAAGTGTAATAATGGTAAATTCTGTAATTTGGAATTTTGTGTCCATAATATGCCAGCTGCATGTAGTTGATTTAAATCTACTGCTGTCTTTCTCGGTTTGATCTGAGGTACCAAATTCGATGTGCTGATGGAGTGGGATCTGCCCCTTCTAGAGTTTGTCTGTATAGGGCTTGTAAATAGTAATACAGGTCCATTAGTTACCAGTCTTTCAGATTTCTTCTTGTATACCAAGGAACTTGAGTTCAGTGCTGTGTATCGCACATCATTTTATACAATGAGAAGTGGCATGACTTTGCTGGATGGCTGTACTGAAATGAGTACTGCCTGGTTCACTGAATGTAGGCCAGAGCTAGGTCACTTTATCCCAAGCATTTATTCGTTGGTTTAACAGTGCTTCCTAGTGGAAGGAAGCTGAACTCTTGTATCTGCAAGTTAGAGTTTAGAATGTTATGTAGACTAATGCTCATCTGGCTGTTTAGGATAGGGGAATGAGTTGGTCTTTCTGCTATGTGGGGAGTTAAAAACTCTGTGGGTTAGGGCGTTTGGTTTTGTCTTTTGTTCCAATATACTAATATTTTCAGGCATTATTTTTTCTGTTCCTAAGGTAGTATCAGGGTCTCATATTAATAAGGAGTATTTAGCCTCCTTGTGTTTTTTATCTTCCGTGCACTTTGCATCTCTAGAGATATTGCAATTGAATTGGAAATAAGGTTGCAGAGCAAAAAGGGAGTGGGGGTTGAGGAAGAAATCATGGAAGAAAACAGTGAGCAGGAATTGTGAAATTACAAATTCACATTAGAATAACGCAAAGAGGCAAGTTTGTCACCTCAGGTAGCTTTCCACCTGTGTGCTGGTTACAGTAAAAGATTGTAATGTCTGCTTAACTCTTAGTTTAAAAAATAAGGGGGGGGGAACCCAATATTCCACACACACACATTTTGTGGCTAGAGATGTGGGGATCTCTTCATAAAACTCATTGCAGTCAACATACTGAAGATAAGTACTTTGGTACTGCCATTACTACCATTCACAGCAGGTTTATGTATATTTGTAACTTATTTTTGGTGGGGTTACTTTTGCATACCTGATGGAAGCTTTATTCACAAGGTGCTAATACTGTGGTCATAGCTCATTGTGGACGTGTACTGACTCTTGTTCGTTTTTCACTGGTTTGGCTCAATTGCAATAGAAACTTGGATGTGAAAGATTATAGTATTTGACCAAAAAGCCACCCTTCAATTTCATACTTGTAAAATATGAATTAACAAGTGTTGTTAATTTAACTTCATCACAAACCAGTGCTTCTTTTTTCATAGCCTGGAATTTCACATGGCTTTCAGGATGGCCTTACCAGAGATCATATGAACACAGCTGTGAAATGTAATTGCTAAATTTTCACAATAAACTAAATGGAAAGAATAAAACTATTTCTACAGCATATAGCACCATAAGTGTTTGTCAGAGATTTTCCAGTATACACAGATAATATTTTTAGCTTTTGCTTCAGTGATAAAAGGCAAGACCGTTGCAGTTTGTGACACTGAAAATCAAAAGAGGAATAGTGATCTTGCTCCAATTGAAAGTATTCCTCTTAAAGAAGGAAAAAGATGAAAATGTGCTAGAACATCTTTTTGATTGAATGTTTGTACTCTTGCTACATGCTTTTTCTTCTAAAATGATTCTTGGGGAAAAATAAATTGAGATGGTTGTAAGCACCTCACTAGTGCTGCTTCTCTGCTCTAGGTCCTTACATGTAGAGATGCGCTTTGTGAACACTGGTCCTTGTCATGGCAAAAGATGACAGAAACAATTTCCTGGGAAAGGAAATTCCATTGTTATCTGTTGAGATTTACTTCTTCCAATGGAGCATCATCTCTCATTTGGGCTCAGTCACTTAGTTCTGTGAGTTGGGGATGATCTACGGTGTCTTTCTGCTTTTCCACTGGCATGGCTATTTCTGTTGCTCTGGGCATCCTTTCACTTTCTTGGTGTTTGCAAATATCATTGAACATGTTGCATTTCTCTTGTGGCTTCCTTGGGTATATTTGTTTATAGACTTAATGAATGTCTGTGCAGGTGTACACATGTATCCATACCCATATATTGGCTTCATTGTTACAGTTCTGTAATAACAGAGTAGTGCTTTGAAATTGAGGTTTGCTTGAGGTGGGCTGTTTGCTTGGGAGATTTTTCCAAACCTTATTTTCAGCTAATAAGCTATTTAATTTACAGCTGTATTGTGATGAAATGTAGAACTTCTGACTTCTTCAGAAGTAAGGCTGTGAATGCTCTACTGTCAGATGTTGCCATGCTACAGTACTTACACTCTTCCAGTGTATGTTTCCCGAGTCCATAGTTTTGTAGAAGCCTAAGTAGGGAAGTTACTAAGATAATTAAAAGTCTTGGTATATAAACTGTTCAGTGGTATTTTTTTTTTGAGATGGGCAGTATGGCTTCCAAGAAACCTGATTTTTTTAAAAAAGGGAAGAGATTTTGTCACTTAAAAAGTCAAGAAATCATACAAATCTGGATGAGTGCCTAGGACTGGTGCAACAGTGGCCTCTTAGGGCTGGGCTCTTCATTGCCCACATCTGCAGTGTTTGTTGCTTGGGATGAAGAACGTGTCTGACTGGACATTAGTAAACATCATGTGCAAGTGTATGTATAGCTCATGTGGATAGGGTGTATAAGAGCTTAAAACTCAGTGAGATAGTATGTCCTATCACCAGCCAAGAAAAAATCATAGAATAGCTAGGGTTGGAAAGGACCTTAAGATCATCCAGTTCCAACCCCCTGCCATGGGCAGGGACACCTCCCACTAAACCATGCCACCCAAGGCTCTGTCCAACCTGGCCTTGAACACCGCCAGGGATGGAGCACTCACAACTTCCCTGGGCAACCCATTCCAGTGCCTCACCACCCTTACAGTAAAGAACTTCTTCCTCATATCCAATCTAAACTTCCCCTGTTTAAGATTTAACCCATTACCCCTTGTCCTATCACTACAGTCCCTAATGAAGAGTCCCTCCCCAGCATCCCTCTAGGCCCCTTTCAGATCCTCAGCAATTCTTATTCTGTTCAAATAAGATGGTTTGCACACTTTGATTTTTTGGGCTTAAGTAATACCAACAACTTATTGCACATCATCAGATGTCTAGTAATTCTGGCAACCGTGAAGTTATTCTATTTAGCTTAACTAAATCTTTAATTCTAAGTGAATCCTTACCTCTGATTGCCTGTCATTTGCCCCTGGGTATGGGTGTGCACATCAGTCACCATAAGCCAGACAACAGGCACTAACTTGTTTGTTTGCCTAACCTTTCAGATGCTCTGACCCTTTATTTTTTCTTTCCCCTCTTACAGCTCATAGAACCACACCACAAATTCACTGTAAAAATCCTGATAAGGGAATTAACATAGATACAATATTAACATTTCACTGGTGACTTGAGTTTTTTGTTGGTTTTTGGGTGTTCTTTTTTAAGCCTTTTTTAAACACTTAAAAAATAGCAGGTCTGAGAAATACTTGCATTTTGAGTTAAAGGAGATATTTCTATTGTTTATAAGCTTTCATTTATGCTTGTAGAGCTTATTTGCTCCTGACTGACGATGTTACAGTTTGCTTTTGGGAGCTGAGGATGCTTCGTTAGAAACAAGACAGGAGAAACCACTTTAGGCTTTATTCGTGACTTAAAAGAATGTGGCTTGTGTGTTGTGTTGGAGGCTTTGAAGTGGTGACTCATATTATGCATCATCAGTATCAGGAAGGAGTGCTTTATATAACATTGATTTTTGTATCTTGGTTAAAAATTTCAGACCAGCAGACTACATTTAGAAACGGTGAACTTGGTGTTTGAAGAAACACCCAGTTGGAAGTTTGAATGATGCACATTACAAGTAACTGAATAAACAGCTTTGCAGCAAGAGGAAGGGGAATTACATATATTCCAGCTTTATTATAAGCACTTTGTACTGTCATGATTATTATAATTTTGGAATGGTTTCAGTACAAAATGATGGTCTGTGAGATGATTTGTTAGATTCTGTATTGGGTTTATCATGACTTACACTGAATACCTTTTTCTTGGCTTTCTGTATAGCATGAGTAGCATAAAGCTTCATCAGCTGGAGCCGTTTGGGGAAAAATGTGCACTGTAAGACTGAGGCACAGAAGACAAATATTTTAATTGTGGAGTTGCCTCCAGTGAAGCATTAACATAGTCCCATGTATATTGCAGATTTGGATATCATTCGTATAACTGCATCAGCAGAAGGGTTTTTTCTCTCATTCTGGCTTCAGCTCTTCATATACTTTGGGGTTTTTTACTATTAAGAAACAACATATCTGTGACCAAAAAAACCTGAAGCAACCAAGCCGAAACACCTTCCTTCTCCCCCCTCAAATAAAAACCCAAACCCCAAACAATCCCAGAACCCCCAAACATACCACACAAAACAACCAACCAAAGAATCTACCAAGAAAGCACCCTGGAAAAATTTGCCAAGTTGGCTAATACTTCTAATACTTTAATGCTGCAGAAAAAGTACAACACAACAGATAGAACAAAAAACACTTTTATAATCTTGAAGCTGTTGGATGTGCTCAGAAAGTTAATAAAGAAGCTCTTGTCCCATCTCAAGCAGACATAGGAGTTGTATGACCTGAAAGGGAATTCATATGCTGGGGTGTAATGTTTTTACCTGTCTTTCATTCATTTGCAGTTAATGTAATTTTTAATAAGGACTCCAAGGAACAAGGTTTGAAGTAAAAATGGGTCACGTTGTAGTTGTAATGGTATTAAAACTTCAATCTGATTGATCAGAAATCACATACTTTTGAGTATTTCCTCTCTCTTGAGTATTTTTCTGCCTTTCCACCTTTCTTTCTTTGCTGCCTTTCCACCTTCCTTTCTTTGCTGCCTTTTACAGGCATTTAAATTCTGATGCTTGGGAGGAGATCATGCGAGGTGTTACCTCGTGCTTTTCTTTGCGCTTTAGGTCTTGGGCAAGTCAGGTGGGGTTCAGTTACATTTTCCTCTGGATCTTATTCTGGTTTTGCCTTCCATGTTAACTGATCATCTTTTTGTTAAAGGGAAACTTCTCTTTTTCAAGAGAAATTACTGTGTAACCCACCTCATTTTTGAAGGGGAGTCTGCAGTAGAAATAAGGAGGTTCACAAACTATCTGAAGTTGAATGGCCTACTGGCTTAATTGGTTTTGTGTGTGCTTCAAGGAAGAATGAAGTAGTTCTTTATTCTTCTCTTTCCTTAGTGGTATGATATAGTAGACTCTGCTTGTTAGGTAAAACAGAAGTCAGCAGTCTTCCTATAAAATTCTATTTTGTATCTTGAGACATGAGTTTAGAGTATAAATGCATGCAATTAGATTTGAAGAACTGAATCCCCTTTCTGTGCTTTCTTAATGTACTTTGGAGGAATTAAGTTTTAAATTGCATCTTATTGATTAGAGCTTATGCAGTATGTCTCCTCTCAGGAGTTTTCATATCTACAGGTGAAGATAAACCTAATCTCCAGTGGAAAATTGAAATGGAGGAGAAAGGAGTTGCTCAAAGCTGAGCTGAAACTGTGACCTGTTTCCCTTAACCCAGTCTTGCTCAGTAGTTGCTCTTCTAAATTGACTGGCAATCTAACACCCTCCTCTGTGGGTTGACTGATGGAAGAATTCTCTCTAAGATCTTGTGTGTTACTTGATAAGAAAAAGCTCTTTGATAAGAAAAGCTTTTTGCCTTGGAATTTCTTTTTCGTATTTCATTATGAATTCTGGGAACAACATGAAGCTTTGCTATAACTAATTTCAGTGTTTATGTTCCTCAAAATCTCTTTGAAATAATGACGCACCATATGATCTTTTCCATTACATCTGAGAGCGCTTTATGGTTACATTTAATGTGTGCAGTGTTTTGCATATTGAATAAGAGGCATGCACAAAAGACTGACCCCCATTTTAGGAAGCAGCTGGTAAAAGTTGGCAAACTCGACACGCATTTGAAAGTCCCTGATGTTATTATGACCTTAGGAAAAAGAAAAATAGAATTATGGTTCTGTTGTAAGTATTTAATAAAATAATGTTTAGAGTCATTCTAAGACAATATGGTGAATGGCTTGCAAGTCTTTCTTCCTTGTCCTTGTCTTTCTTCCTTGTCCTTGTCTTTCTGAAACGTGGCAATGGTCACTGTTATCAGGACATGACAAGATTTCTGAATGCTTGCTTTTATGCTGTTTATAACTAGCTGTGAGAGGGTCTGGAAAGGAAACTTTTGGTCCACTGAATAAGCAAGGAGACAACAAATGACTGAAAATTCAGGTATATTAGTATATTACCTGCCTGACTTTCTCTCAAAGATCCTGTTTTCTAGATGTGTTTATCTTTCTTTCAAATCAAGTCCTTTTAAAGACATCAGAAGTTGACCATCCAAAACTAGCAGTTTCCCGAGTTATCTATTCTGAAAACCTTTGTTCAGTGTGTTGCGTCTTCTGCTCTTCTTTCCTTGATCAGAGGAAGTTCTCTGAAGTATTCAGGAATTCATTCTCATTCTGATACATGTTGATTTTTTAATTTATTGTGACAAAACCTGGGTTATTGTTTAAAGAGTTTGTATTTCGTAGGACTGTATCTGCAAGGAAACTGGAATGTTTGAATGTTTAACAGAAACAATACCCTAAAAGTGAACCTTGAAATGTGGTTTGGTGAAGTCCAAATGCCAGGCAGGTTTTCCCCTGTAGGTGCAATGTGACTATGAAAGTTGCAAAATAATGTGGTTATTCCTGTAAAATAAAGCTCAGCTTCACAGTAGCTTCTGCTCTGTGCTTTTTAAAAGCATACAGTTACAATAAGCTGTCATAAAATCATAGCAAGCAATAAGCTAGACACGTTTGTGGAGCAGTTTGCTTGTCTCTTGGCCCTTCTACATGTGGATATTAACGTCCCAGACTTCATCTCTTGGAGTTCAGAGTTATTACTGCTAGAACAGCTCGGAATTGTTTTACATTTCAAGAGTTAGTTTTCTTTGTGAGAATAGGTAATTTTTTTTTCTTTCACTTGCTTTTTAACATGACTGAACTCCTTCTGTTTAAACCTTTTATTTTGGGGGGTGGGGAAGATTGCTTACCCTGAGGGATGTTGCCTGCGAAGTATTGATTTGCAAGCCGCTCTGGAGAGTTGTGATAAATTGAAAACATAAGTATTATAATGGAACTATTCCTGAAACTCCCTTAATGCCAGCAGATAGCGTGGTAGGTGCTCTGTAGTATTAGTCTTCTTGAGCAGTCCCATGACTCTACCAAGATAATGTTATCTTGTGTGATTTTCTGTTTGTGCCTCCCAATACTATGTGGCTTCTCATATCCACCTTTAAAGGAATTAGTGGTATTCTCATCTGCAAAACTATTTTCTGAGGTTTAGCCCTAAAGGCATTTTAAAAATAAACTTGGCACACTGCACCCAGCTATAAGGAGGAAATTTCACTGTACTAAAAAAATCCCCAAGAACAAGAGCCCCCCCCAAGCCCCTCTTAATACTGCAGAGAGCCTGCTCTGCAAGGGAGCATGGTGTCTGCCCCAAGCTCTGAGCTGCTGGGAGAGGCAGCAGAGGTGGCAGCCAGCCCTTTCCCATCCAGGGTTTGACTGGCCCAGGGAAGTTGATGCAAGGTCCACCTCTGCTGTCTGCTGGTGGGTTTTCTGCAGGTGTGAGCACCATGAACAAAGAGGTGATGTAAGCAGCTGTGCCACTTTGAGAAAGATCTGGAGCTCAGATTGAGGAGATGAGTCCGGAAGTGTTGTGTAGCTACAAGGGGATACCGTGCTGAATGTGAATGCTGGAGATGACCTAGAAAGGAAGAGGATGTCCTTGCTTTATTTGTCCATTGCCTGTAGCTTTTTCTGTCCTGGGAAGAGGATGAGTAAACAAACTCACTATACTGACAAATGTTTCTTGAGCATTTCAATTTCAACATGTGTCTAGTACTTTGCAGTGTTTTTTCTGCCTTAGCCCTTGTTTACTGTGTTTCTTGATCTTTCTTTGGACAGTCCTGCTATCCTGATTTTTTCCCCTTAATTCTCTCTACTATGCAATTTCAGACTGAATAGAGTTCGCCTGTGATCTGTCTCTTCTTTTGCAAACGCTTTTGGCATAGCATCAGTATGATACAGCCTTTCTGTACATCCACAGATAGCAAACACTTTGACCAGACTGCTGTCATATTTTTCTCTTTATCCAGAACTTCCACTGACTATACAAAAAGACTTTAACCTTTTCATTTAGATTCATATGGTTGCTCAAAACAATACCCTAATTGGTTACTGTGACCGTGTCTATTTATGTGGTACTGTTTTCCATTGCTTCCCTTTTCCCTATTGTAGGGGACATAGCTATTTTCTTTTTCTTTGTTTTCCTCCCTGAGCCATACACCATACCTAACTCCAGCATATGTAGGAGGTTTTGTTTAATATTGAAAGGTCAGTGCTTGCAGCTGAACAGTCATACCCAGGCTGTGCTTTCCTCCCTGATGCTACCTGATGGGAACTCCTGGTGGGGTTTTTCTCTCCTGCTATGTAGTCATACCAAACCTTTGCTGTAGCTAACCTGCCTATGGGATTAATGAGCATGCCAGGCACATCTTGGTCTCTTATTTACAAGTGAAAATCCCAAAGCTCATTTTCTCTCCAAATATTCAGGGACTTCAGAGCAATGTACAACTGCCCCAAGGTGGACAGTAGGTTGGGAGAGAAAAGGTCATGCTGGAGAGGTGAGAGATGAGCAAAAGCGCAGAGATGAGACAAGTATTGTTAGCTGGGAGAGGGAATTTATTCCCTGTTTTCATACTGTGAATTATGAAACATCACCTTAGTGATGTCCAGGGCACAGGGGATGCTGCAGTTGCTGACTGATTCTTTGAGTTAAAGAGACCTTGCTTGTTTTGTGTATTTCCTTTTCCTTAAATAAACACAAAACCCCTTGTGAAACTCAGGTGTCTGAGTAGGAACTTCATCTTAGCCCTTCTTATCTCCCCTAGTCTAGCTACAAATATTTGAGAAGCTCTGTTGGGGTTTTTTGTTTGATTTTGGTTTTGTTTTTTCTTTGAAACCGTAAGATTATGTAGCATCTTGTATCACAGTAGTAATACCAGGGTTAAGATATAATGATTATGGTAGTTCCTAGAAGCCACGATTGTCCAAATGATATTGTTCAATGCCATTTAGAACAAACTAACTGCTTTGCAGTATTACCAATATATGTTGATTTGTACCAAGTTGTGCAGGCTGGGAGATGATGATAGATGGTGATAATTGTTCATCATCATGTTTCAGATGTAGACAAGAATTTCAGTCTTGTAATTGATAAATATACAAGTCATAAGTTACCATCAGCATTTTGCTCTTAATGGCTAAACACATAAAAGAACAGCAAGGCAAGATTAGCTCTTTGTGGCCATTGCAGACTGTTTATTCTGAATATCCCTATCCCTACTTATTCTGGGACACACCTGTATGCATTTAATTGAGAAATTTGTCTTCCAAATATATTTTATCCACTCCTAACACCTGTCCCTGCAATCTAATACATAAATTCTAAACCCGGCTGCACGATGGTTTGTAGGAAATGTCCCCTTTTCTAATCTTGGATGAATTATTATTTGTGATAATTACTGGTTTTGTGGAGTTATTAAATTATTGATTTGGGATGGTGTTAAATTATTTAATCCTATAAAACCATATTTAACGTAATTTTAGATGTGTAAAAAAAAGAAAGTAAAATGTTAGATAAAATATTTTCAGATTTTACATTTTTTTCATAAAGATACTTTTGTGGGGCATACAGCTTCTCCTGTGCTCCTCACACATGCTTGAGCAGTTGAGCATCACAGTAGCACACAAAACCTCACAAGTATGCTACCCTGCTGTCTCCAGGCTGGTTTGGTAGCCTTAGGTGCAGCTTTTTTAAGTCCCCTGTTTCTTAACTTCAGGAATCTGTTCACTACTGCTGGAAAACAGTAGTCTCTCTTTATCTCGTTTCAGTAAAGGCAAGTGTAAGAGCAGGCAGAGGTATACAAGTGCTGCAGCTCAGGGAGAGACCCAGGGGAGCCTGAGGTTATGGGAGTGAGGAGTAGCAGTCCAGCTGTCTTGAGTTTATGGAAGTATAAATGATACGTTGTATGATAATTAATCTGAGTGCATCAGCTGTGTCATCTGAGTCTCAGCTGGGTAAAAAGACAAGTAGGCAGTGGATCAAGTAAGAATACTGAGAATTGTCTTTTGCTGGCAGAGGTGCTTGGCTTAAAGGAAACCACTGAGCTGTTTGGCTGTGCCATGTTGGAAGTGACTGCATGTGATGATGCCTGTCAGTTGACGCTGTGTACATGGGGATGGCTGGCAGAAAGTAAATAGGCATTTAAATCATGAAAGTTGAGTCTGCAAATGCTTTGATGTGTTCTCGTGTAAACCTGTGATCAGCCACTGGAAGATCCAGTCCAAGGTCTGAGGCATCTACAGTTGGACACAATGATCTTAAAGGTCTTTTTCCAATCTAAACAATTCTGTGCTTCTATAAAAGAAAACCATAACTTGTACATTATAAATGCAGTTGAAATATCACATTTTCTGTATTTGCCATTAGGGGAAGATGTGCCACTTAAATATTATTTTGCCAAAGAAGTTTGTAGTATGAATTCTGGTTTATTTTCATTAAGTCTTTAAGACTTAAGATGATGATGTGTGTTTTCTCTGAGCAGGATTGAACACAGCCTGTTGTGACTTAAATGATGATTCTTCGCATCAGTATAGGCCTGGTTCTCAGGTCAATAGAAGATACACAATAGATGTAGTGCAAACCTGTGAAGATCAATGGAAAACAATTAGTTTGTCAATATCTGCTCTATTAGGAGGAAAGCTGTGGCTGCTGGTTTTATTTTTAATGTGGCACTTCAGGGCTGTTGTTTCCCATGGCACTCCAACTAAAATAATTTGTCTTGAAGGTGAATGATGTTCAGAAGAGTATTCTCCAGTACTTCACTCCGTGGCAGTCATGAGTTAAATTAGATGATCCTTATTTTTAAGGTGAAATCACTGTTTACTTCCCTCCCAACACTCCCGTGTCCCTCTGATACTAGCAGTTCCACTTTCCTCCAAGTTGTCACTCAGCTTGGATAAGCTTTTTCTGTTGTATTTTTAATGGAAACTAGTTAAATTTTGAAGTTTTCAATAACAAACTGTCCCTTTTATGGCCAAAATAAAGCCAAGGAAGGCTATTCAGAACAACTGTGGAACAGCCTTTTAAATACCACCCAATCTTAAAAAATAAATGTAAAAATAACATAAAGAACAAATAAAGTTGGTGGGCTTGTACAATTTTTGGAAGATTGTGCTTGACTTGTTTTAGAATGACAGGGAAGGTAGTTACTGTTTGCAGGTTCATCCTGAGCATGTTGCCTGTCACTAGGCATTTGTGTTTTGGAAGCTCTGGTTTAACCACCTCATTTCACCCTGTTACTGCAGCAGCAGCCTCCTGCAGTAATGGTACAGGGCTCTGTCAGTGCTTTGAAAGTACCAGGAAATAAACAGGAAGTCAAGATGTGTATCTGAGAAATGCTTTATTTTACATAGTGGTTGTAATTAATTTTGCCAGACCTGTTCAGCTGCACTTGTCAACAGCCCAGCCTTGCAGGGGTCTCCTTCAGATCCATCATCACTTCTTCTCAGATCTCATGGCACTGAGCTTCTTCCACAGAGTCAGGTTTGCATATTTTGGAGACTTCCTGTGTCAGGCGCTTTGAATATCAGGCTCACACAGATGGCTTCTGCATTTGGCTGAGCTACAGTATCTGTTCCTCTCAAACCTTGTCTGACTCCAGCCAGTGCATCTGACACGCAGGTCTGCAGCTCGGGAGAAAGTCAAGTGCCCTTTGGCACCCCCAAGGTAGCCTAAAGGCTTACTCTGATTTATTTTTTTGCCCCATGTATCATCCTTCAGCTGTTTTGCAGCCTGACATGTGATACCACACATTAAAGAAAGCAGTTGAAGAATTGTGTGAATTCATTTTTTTTCCTTGAGTTTGATATTGTTTGAATTGGCAGTGTTCTGGCAGGAGGCAGAAAAACGCAGTTAAATTTATTATGTAAAAGCGAAAGTCTGATCAGTGAACACTGTTTCGAGGGACTGTGTACGTTTAGGCAAAATTTTGCTCAAGGTATATTTTGTAGCTCAACAATTCATGTTTTGAGATTTTATTTTTAATGCAATATGTTAAAAAATATTTACTTGTTATTGTTAGAAAAAGCCTTTTGAGTCATTTTGATATTGAAAGAAATGATGCTTTCATTCTCCTCTTGAAGCACTCTGGCTTTATTTTAAGTAATAAAACCAAGTGCTTTTTTTTATTGTTTGTTTTTTTTCCTTATACTCTCATCAGGAGTTAAAACATCTTTTAGAATTTCTATTTAGAAAACTCATTGCAGAATTTCCTTTACCTTTCTTTTTCACGTTCCCCCTCTGCTTATCTTGGACCCTACAAGCTTTTTGACTCTATCTGCTCTGTAGTTTTCATTGTTGTAATATAATTTTTATTCTTGCTTGCTTAAGAGCAAAACAAACCCCCAGAAGACAGCTGAAATCTCTGGACAGGCTCAGGATGTGAGCCTAATGGACAAAACCATCCTAAAGTCTAACATGGGTTGTTCTTTTAAGTCTACAGGTTTGCTCTGCCTGTTTTGTTCTCCTGTGATTTTTCTTAGTGAACTCTGAAGAGGATGATCAATTTAGTTTTGCAAAGCAATGAAGCCCTGCCCACGTTTTAAGTCTCATGCAGCTTTAAAAGACACAATTATATCTTCATCAGTAAAATAGTAATAAGCTGTAATATGTTGATATGGACTAGATAAGTTGTGCCTCATTTGTTTGGTAAACTTCAAGAAGCTGCTGTATGCTTATTGCAAGCTTTTATTTCTTTGATTTAATGTTAAAAGCTGTTGTTGCTTTACTGTTTACAGCTGTTTAAGATTGTCTGATTTTACTGGGCTGGAACTTGAGGGAGTGCTTGGCTTGCTGCCTGGTTTTCAGCAGCTTGTCATGGACAGATGTTGTGCTGTCTCCTTCTGAGTATTTTAAAGCTGCTCAAGTGAAGTCTTCAGACAGCACTTATAAATCCACATGCAGGCTTTTGAAGGCTAATGATTTAAACTGTAAGACTAAAAATTTAAGATCTCAAATGGCATATTTGACATGCTATTCAGTGGGAGCACACACAGGGAAAAAATCAGTGTCAGCCTTTCCTGGCTGAAAAACACGCTTCAGGAAAAAATATGAGTTCTAAAAGTCTGGTAATTATGTAAGATTATTAAACAGCAGAATATAGAACTCAGTGAGAGGAGCACGGTGCTCTACTTTGCAGTGTGTCTGTAAGATATAGCTTTGAATATTCACATTTCGAATGTGCAAGTGACTGTCACAGATTCACTATGCCTAGTTCAAATAATTCCAGATTCATGTATGGAATTGAAAGAGTAAAACAATTTGCATATCTATAAGTCCTAGGAGAAATCGGGATTATAGATGAAGCCTGCCTGCCATGTCAGTCACAACAGCTGTCAGTGTTTCATGTAATTATAGCTTTGGAAATGCAACTCTATAGTGCATTTGTATAAGAAATCGATTGAGTCTCATGCCATACTGGCATAAGGATAATTTCAAACCAGTAGTACGAACTTACTACTGGCCTAATAAAAATTCCAAATAGGACCAAATGTATGGATTTATATATATGTATATTAACTTTATATCAAGAACTTTCTCAGGATACTAAGTTGAACACAGGTGTGCTTTATATTCAGTTTTTTTCTTAACCTGTTGTATTCTGCTCATCTAGAAGAACCGCTGTGTTGTGAGAGAAGGGGTGAGACGCATAAGGAAGAACTCAAAACGGTGGCTTAAGGAATGGAAAATTTCACTTAGCTGGTTTTGGTACCAAATTGTTTAGAAACATTTCCTGTTCCATCTGTCTCATCCTTCTATTTTACTTTAATGGCATTTACCATCCTGGTACATTTGTTTTTTTCTGGGGGTGGCATTTAGCTGCATGTCAGCCTCTAAAGCAAGGCTCTTGTCAAGCTGTAGATTGAAAAGACCAGACCGCTTAAGCTAATGTAAATGCAGGGGTTCTGAGAGAACAGGAAACATGTTCTTTATAAATTACAGCTTGTTTTTGTTTTTCATCCCTTGGTATGCTACTTGAATACATCTTATTTTCTATAGTTGTCCCTTTCTCTTGTAATTACCCCTCTTTACTCCCCAGATAGGAGGCATAAGGAATTTGTGTAAATGTGCAATATGTTCTTCAGGGTCCACTGCAGGGAAAGATGATGGAAGTGATCCCAACCATGCCTTATTTAGCTTTCTGCCTGTGAATAGGTGTCCTGGGTCTAAACCACAACAATAGGCATGAAAGATGATCCTCATGTTGAACTAAACTGAGCAATATGAATTTCTGTTGTCTGTGGTTCCTTAGGGGGATTTAAAGGTGTTTGGGCTTTTAAAAATACATTTATCCTCACAGCAGCTTTAGCAGACTTTTATTGCTTCTCTTGCCCATGAAAGAGAAGAAAGTTACAAATCTGAGTTCATCAGTTTGGCTCATCCTCCACTCATTTTGTGATTTCCCCTTAGAAATCCTTTTCCCTTATGTGCTTCTTTCTGCCTTCAGACTCAAACAATTATGAATGATGCTGATGCACAATGAGCTGTATTAATGCAGCAGTAGGTTTTCCTTTCCAAATGTAATCCATGTAGAATAATGAAAAACACAGGCTGATCTCATTTGTGATATATGCGGTGTTAGCAAGAGATCATTTTTTCTCCTGTCCTTGATGAAAATTAGGCTGTCAGAGATACTAGCTGTCCATGTGTTAGCAGATAGGTTTCCTTGGCTCCAAATGTCATTAAGTTTTATTATGGTAACAGTTCAAGGAAAAAATGGGAGAGAATAGGTTGTCATTAGCTAAGCAGAATTTAACAATGAAAAAGCATCCTGACAAAGTCTATTTAGAAGGATGCCCTGTCATCTTATAGTTTGTCATCTTTAGGGTTTTACAGTTCTGTGGAAGAAAAAACGTGCAAACATGCATTTAAAAAAAAGTAAAAGCTTGTACTTAATCTTTAATGTCCATTATAAGGAAACCTTCCTGAAATTGGTTAATTTCTCCAGCAGATACTTGATACTTTTGATTAAAGACTTCTCTTCCAAATCCACTTTAATTAAAAAACCTGGGAATTAACTGTATGCCAACTGATTGCAAAATTGTTAATGTAATTGTTGTGCTTTTACTTCAATATTGGCAATAAACAGTGTGGTTCACTCCAAAATTGAATCTGTCCCAGATTCATGGTAACATGTTCTCAGATGGTGCATAAAGTCTTCCAAATTTTGTGTTTAATTGTCTTGTATTAACTTATGAAAGTAATCACAATAAGGTGAGTCTTTAAAATACATACAGAACTCTGAATCTGAGTGTTGCAGATGGTTGAATCTCCACATTCCTCCTATTGTGGAGCCAGCATTAATACATGGCTTCTGTGCTGCATACAAGTTTAGAATATCTTTTTCTGAACAAGTCTTTCAAGACAGTAACTGCATGCAGGGAAATTGAATCTGAGTAACAATGTTTAGAGAGCAACCTCTGCTTAACCAAGTAAGACTGAATGTGTGGATCAGATTGTTGATTATGAACCTCTTCCAGCCATTTTAGAGTACAGCACCAATAAGCTGAATCTGCAGCCAGATTAATACACACCTGAGGTGCCCTTGCTACCCAGAGGATGAGAATCAACATAAAGTGTCTTCAGCTTTATAACTTTAGAAGCAAGAGGAAAATAGTATAAAACCCAAAATACAACCCCCGAGTTGTCTCAAGTGACTTACACAAAAGTGGTGGGACTGGAAGGAATGAACAATGAAAACTTTGCTAAGGAGTATCTTGCATTGCTCTTGCTTTCTGCCTAGCAGTGTCTATGGGTCTTCTGATGAATTTGTTTTATAGGTTTGTGGTTCAGGGTTCTTTTTGTTGTTTGTTTTGGTTTTAACTAACCAAACAACTTCAACAAAACAAAACACGCACATTGCAAGTCATATGGGAGTCTGCTTTTTGTCTCAAGCCTCCACTTGCCATTTGTGGTTCTAGTCCGTGGTAGGCAGCATGTGAAGTGACTTTAAGAAACTGTTACTGACTTTTTAGCTAAGGAAGTTACGCACAATTAAAGTGTTAAAAAGTGTCTAAAAATGCCTGTTTTAAATGGGGAGACCCTTTTAAAGGGACCTAGTCTGCTCCTCAGAGGCACGGATTTAGCAAGAGACTTTCAAGGTAAAGGATGCTGAAGCAGATTTAAGGGGCTGATGTGGCTGGTTGGGATGCACATGGGAGACACCAGTATGTGATAGCTTGTGTGCTCTCCAGCCCCAGTCCTAATCCGGCTGGTGGTATTGAAGATGCAAGAAGGGTTTTTAAACTAAGTTCAGACCTCTCTGGGAAAGAAACAAAGTGGGGCTGTGTGATTTCTTTAAAGCAGCTATGAAAATGGGCTGCTTGATGCTAGCGGTATCTGCTGCTGTTTTTTGGAAAGGGTTTGTGTAACGAGCCTATGCCACTGTGAGTGTCAGACTGTTCTTGTGCTCAGCTGAACAGATAAACCAGTGGAGAGACTATGTTTGAGGGTTTAGAAATTTGTGTCTTTGGAATATCGTCTCTGTGTAACCCAGATTTACAGAGTGAGAGTTACAGCATGGGAGAATTCAGTATTAATTTGTCAGTGGAGGATATTATTAATTACAGACTATCTCTCGTGTGTAAGTTGATATAATCTGACTATGGAACTGTCTTTCTGCATGGCTAAGCAGATGCATTAAACTATAAATAGAGATGTATGAGAGCTTCTACTTTAATATGGGGAAAAATTAAAAGTTCAAGTTGGTGAACAGACTCTACATTAATAATATTACCAGACCATCAGATAAATGTTTAATGGAGATCATCTTCATCACTCACATTTTAACACCTCCTGAGATAAATAAGATGCTCAATGCAGTTTAGTGCTCTCTTCAAGTTCCCTTTAAAATGAACCAGATGACAGCTTCATCAGTTTTTACTTGAGGGAGTTATGGTAGCATATTGCTCCATATCAGCATAATTAGAGATGTACACCGAAGTTAAAACCGCATATTTACAAGATGTAAACTCAGATTCTATAGTCATGAAGTCCAGGAATTAAAAAACTGAACTGGGCAGAAGCAGAGTCAAGAGAAATTATTGAAAGTGAGAAAAGGAAATCTGAAATGCACCTTCTTTATTGCTTTAGTTCTATACAGTATGGTACTGACTGGCACACAGGGCAGTTCCAAAGGGTCTGATTAACCATGAAAGTTACAGTGAACAGATCTGCTCATTGAATGAGTCCATAATAGCTACACAATACCATAAACATTTTTCTTGTGTTTCTGCTGTTTACTGTCAATACCTTCTACATATTGATGAAAAAGTTACTTTGCAATCTGTAATCTCTGGCAAGTTTATTAATGCTGCAATTATTTTTTTATGAGGGATGTGTGTAATGAGAGCTCCTTAGGATGGTGGGTAGAATGTTAATAGCCAGCCCTGACAAAATAGCCACCATGAAATGCAGTATTCAAAATACTGTTTGTTCTATGGACATGGATCCTGAATTGGAATTTTTTTAGTGGCAAATGCTCTTGGAGCAAAAAACCCCATGTTCATATTAGACGCCTCAGTCACAGGTAATACTTCAGCATAGTCCCAAATGACTCTTGTGACGCTTTCATTCAGACTTGGACTGTTTTGCTGATCCTAATAGCACACACAATTTAAATGTTTACTGTGAATTAGGAAGATTGTCCCACCTTCTCTGCTTCTTTCTCTTTCAAAATGGTATTTGTGGCTTCAGTCAGCATTAGTTCTCCATATCTCGAAGGGTTCTGCTTGACTCTGAATGGTGACGTGCTTGACTCTGAATGGTGACATGCCTGAGAGACTGTATCTTCAGATTTGTATTTCAGTTCAGAACTAGTTGTGAAATACTTCAACAGGTTTGGATGTTTTACTCTAAATGGAAAACCTTTGTAATGTGCAGTAAATACTGAAGCTCTGTTTGGTACCTCAAGAAAGGTTTTTTACAAAGAGCAAGAGTCAGGAACTGATATAAAGAAGCTTTAGTTTGTTCATAGAATTGTTGTGGGAGAAAAAGCTTAGAAGGTGTAAGAAGTAAGATAAAGTGATTCAGTTACAAAGAACCTGAAACTTTTTCGACTTAAGAAAACAGTCCTTCCTAAAACTGGGAAGGGAACCTTTGCATTTAATGGTGTATTGAGACACATAGTCACTTGTCTTGAAATGCAGCAGTTGTTGCCTTTTTCTTTTTTTGTACCAGTTTCTGTTCCTCTTCTCAGAAGTATTGTTTCAGCTTATTGAGAAAACAGTATTTCTCTGTACTTCATGCTTTCGTCTTAAAAATACTCTTGTTTGTTTCTGTGGTTCTTTGTGAACAGGTTAAATAAGATGCATCTTTTGCCATATTTGTAACTTTAAATGCTTTAAAAGGTGGGGTGTGTGTCTGTGCTATACAGCGGAATTTCTAATAACATAATGGTTTCTAATTTCTAGTTACAGAAGGGTTTATAGGTGCTGTACAAAGATACGAGAACGCACTAGTCTTGGCTGTCCAGCTTGAGACTTAGAGCTGCGTTTTACCTGTCATCTACCTATTCATTTTTAACACAACTCCTAGAAGCTTCAGCTAAGCTGTGAGCTCTCCGTGTTCCCTGTTGCATCTCGTAATGGTGCTGTCTGACCACGGGCAAGATGCTTAATGGTTGTGTGCTGTTATTTGTGTGAATTGGATAGCTACGCTTTTTCTTGCAGCTGAGACCTGGAGATACCTGAAGTGCAGAGTACTTTCTTTCAAGCTTTCATTATGCAGATGCTCTTCATTTGGAGTTTGGTGGGGTTTAAAATCATTAAGCAGTTAGATCAGAACTCATTACAGCCTGGCTCATTTAGTGTGTTAACAAGGAAAAAAAACAAATTGCTGCTCATGCATTCAGCTGTAGTTGAGTGTGCATTAAACTCTGCCTCACCCCCTGTATGCTCTTCTGAGCTGCTTCACGCGGGCATGTGCTGAGTTCAGCCAGGTATACCAGCAGAGCCTTAATGCTCTGGGGATGTTGGCTGTGGTGGTATAGAATCGCACACCTTGCTGCTTAAACAGACAGCAGAAAAATCTTCTAAGGAGTGTGGGGTGGGTTTTGGGGGAATGTTGTGTTGGTGCAGCATATGGCCTTCAGTCTGCTTACAGAAACAGGGCAAAGAACATTTCTTTTGCCAATATAACTTACACTTTTATTACCGGAATTAGCAAAGGCTGAAGTATGAACCTTTTGAGAATTGCTGTTTGTAAATTACTTCTGACTTCACTTCCAGCCAAGAGCCTTACTGGCTTCTTCTGAGGTCATTAAATGAGTGGATCTGAATCTGGGAATAGGAATTTCTTCATTATAGAATCTTTTTCCAGGTATTCTGGAGTACTTCTACAGTGGCTGTAGGTTTCTGTGACTTTTATTATGAGACACTTGTATTTGGTAGCTTTTTGCTAAACTTTACTAGATGAGAATTGGTTTTACTTGCGAAGCATTTCTTCTATAAGCTTTCAGAAAGAAAACAAAGTGCTGCAAAAGTGTGTATCATGTGAGTACCGAATTATATACAATTTGGTTTTGGCGGCCAAATGCCAAACATCCTTAAGTCAGGGAATTGGATCATGTGTTTCCTAGTACTCCGTGTGCCCAGCAGTGAATATGTAGTATTTATTGGTAAAACAAAACAAGTGATGAGTCACGTGCAGCTGTGTTATAATTATATTGTTTCATTTAGAATCTCACATGCTTAATTTTGCAGTCAGTTTGTACAGAAGTTGTTAATTGCAGACCTAGTGTTTAGGATTCTGTAGGTGCTTTAATTGTTTCCTTGTTTCTAAGTACACGTAGGACCTGAATGTGTAAATATTCTGTGTTTAAGGCAGTTTGAGAGGCAGAAGTAGTTAAATAAAGCTAAACAAGTGAGTTGTTCAAGATGCAATACAGTGAAATATTTTTAGCAGGTCTGGTGTTTTTCTGAGAGCTACAGTGAAGGACGATATGGTCGCGTTTCAGAAACATACCTGTCTTTGAAGGGTTAACATTGAGTATGTACAATATCCGGACAGATGCCTTACAGGGTAGGTAATCATGTACTGGGTATCCTTTGTTGTAGTGTTATGTAGTTTGGCTATTGTGAATTGTTTGTACCTGAGGGAAAGATATGGTAAGGGTAAATACCAGCCAAAACTTAAAATTCCTTACTCTGCAGTCTTTAGCAAGGCTTCCTCAAGCAGGGCTGGCTTGGAGGGGGGTGGATGTTAATGCTCTGTGATTTCATGGGTCCCAGTGAATGTGCACCTGAAGTCAAACACAGTTAAAAAAAAGGAGAAACAAGCCTTTAGATTTACTGCAACAAGGAATATAAACTGATTAGTTGAGACCCTAGCGCTGAAAAGCTGGTGTTTCTTTACCGTCACTGTGGGTGTGTTTTGGGAAAATGCAAAGCTGCAAGTTGCTGCCAGCAGCTTGAGTGCAATGGGATTGTGTCATGCTTCCGACAAAAGCTTTGCTGTGCAGCCACATGACTGCGGCATCCAGAAATAATCACATAATCTCGCTGCTAGAGGGCCTGCGTTCGATTCACAGCAGAACTCTGTGTTTGGAGCCTAACGGAGCTTTTCTGTTTTAGCTGAAGATGGAAGAACTTCCCAAATGCACCAGGCCCCTTATATATTGTCTGGTTTTTATCTGCCAGACATTGTAGAAAGTAAGTTGTGTATTTATAGGTAATTGAAATTGTACAAACACATAATGATTTTTTTAATATGGATTTTCCTTTTAGAGGGAGCATCTTAAAATTAAGCATAATTCCAGATTGTGAAAAATAATGTAGCTGGGAAAAGTTGCAGATAATCGAATTTCTATTTTGTTCCCAGGATGATGTGTTTTACTTTTGGTGGCGTTTCTGAAAATCTCAGTAATTCTCTTATGCAACCACTGGCAGCAATAATATGCTCCGAAAACATGAGAGGCCCAGTCAAGGCTAGGACAGAATTTAATGCTTTAAATAGGGAAATCTATTGAGCAATCTGATCTAGTGAAAGATGCTCCTGCCCACAGCAACGGGGGGGAGGACAAGATGTCCTCAAAGGTCCTTTCCAGCACAACCTATTCTGTGAACTGTTAATATAAATAATATCTTCAAGCTTTTGCCTATTTAAAAAACAATTGCTGCACCTTTGCTACTTGCATTTTCTATTTAGATGGGAAAAGAAGGAACTTGTTATTTGTAAATCCACTAGCTTCAAACTTCTACTAATTCTAAAACAATTGCTACAGCTTTGCTATTTGGCTTTTCTATTTAGATGGCTGTTGAAGGATGCTTCGTAATGAGATACCCAATGCAGTTGAATAAATGTGGTGTGGCATATGTAACCATCACTTCCTGGGTATTAAGTTATAATTTTGTCAACTTACTGCTCTGGCTTCAGGCTTCTAGTAAAAGTGTGGAAAATTAATTTAGGTCCCCATTCATTTCCACAGTTGCTGGTGACATCCTCACCAAGATGATCACTGAAGGTGCTGTTTTTCAGACTCCTCTTTTTGATGATAAAGGCGAGTTAGGAATAACTTTTGATACTGCCAAATGATGCAGTAGCTGATGTGCTTAACTGTTATTTTTATGGTTGTCACTGTCCTCCCATATTCAGTATGAAGAGTCTCATTTTAAACAGACTTTTAGTCTTTTTAGGGTAAAAGATACTATACATCTGGATAGTTGTACAATAAATTCATGATGTCAGTACCTTCTTATAGCCATTTTTCTTTCAGCATGGAGACCATTACAATGTGTTTGTAGAGTTTCAGATGTAGAGGGCTTTAAAATATGAAATACAGCCCTTCTGTTGCATGAAAAGGTTGCTGTGTACATGAATTGTTTCAGCAATGCTTTCTGGGCTTTTTTAACTTGTCTCACAAGTAATAAAAAAGCCAGATGATAATAAAAATTCAGTGATCAGGTGTTCACAGTTGTTTATCTGTATGCCTTGGTGACCTTTCTTACTGCTTAGTCATGACAGTCTTCAAGTATTGGTTGTTTAAAATTGTAAGAAGTTAAGGTAGCAATACTTAAGCTCGCTGAAGGGTTACATATGGTTCCGGAGCGAAATGAGGCTGAGAGCTTCAGTTTTAGTGTGTCTCAGCTGTAGTTCAATAAAAAAGATGAATTTCCTCATCTGTGGTAGGTTCAGATTTGTAATGTCAGGCAGGGTTGAACTTTGGAATTAATTTGGGTTCTGTCCCATAGGCTCCTTGGAAGCGGGTAGCGTTGTAGCAGTGGTGCTGTGCGTGGGGGTATAAGCTCTGTTAGGGAAGGATGGAAAATGCCTCCCACTAGTTTAGAGTAATTTTTAATTATAATATTGCTTATCCAAGAATCTCCAAGTGCTTTATAAACACTCATAGCTTCGTTCTCACAATGTTCTTCCATAGTGCAATGCTTTGTGGTAAACAAATGCTGGGAGTATGAAATATTACCTTAATTTTCTATGTGAGAAGGGCATGTTATGGGTCTAGTGTAGCGAATGCTCCTGATGGCTTGTTTGAATCACAGGGTAGACCACAGTTTCATTCAACTTAGTCATACACTTGCAGGCTGAAATTAAAGGCTGTAACCATATTTGCTGAAGGCCTACTGCTGTTCCACGGTCACAGAGGGATCCGGTGCTGATGCTGGTAACAGATACTCAAAAACCGGTCAGCAGCATTGCCAGCCCCAAAGCAGATAGTTTTCTCATCATTCACAAGGCATGAATGTTAAAGCAGAATTAAGACCAGGGAGGTCCATTCCTTATTTAGTCCATTTATTGGTTCTTTCTGATAAGATTAAAACAATCTTATCTGGATTGTTCTATTACTATTTTAATAGCACAGCTTCTGAGTAATGAAAAAGTTATAAAATGGCTTTTTAAGATCTCTAGTGTTTAATCGCTTGAATAGAAATTAGAAAACTGGAAGAAAAACAGCAAGAGAAAACACACTCAATGCGGCTACAAATCTCAGCTACAAGAGTTAAGATGATACAAGTTCTGCTGTTTCCTTGGGGTTCTCCCTAGTTTCACCCCCCCTTATCCTATTTAATCAATATAGCTTTCAGCTTACAGCTGCTTTGTGTCATGTCACCAGCCTAGTGATGTTTCAGGTTACAATCTGTACCACATTAGCAGCCCAAAACTGCAGCTGGAGTTATTTGGGTTTCGCTCATCCCTCTCCAACATAGCCATTTAATGATGGATTTGTAAAAGCAGAGAACTTGGTAAGGAAACATTTATTATGTTTTAATGATTTTGTTGGGTTTTTTTCTTCCAACCTGGGCAAGCTTTAGTGGAAAAACAATTTTATTTAAATGAGAAATCACTGGAGGAAGCTTCTTGGAGACATGGTTTCAAGAAAAGGGGAGCTCATGTGTAGTAAAGCTGAAAACTGAAATGCAGCAGTTTATAAGCAAGCTTTTATGAAAGAGGAAAAGAATAAGAAAGCTTCCTATCAAATATTCTTGACTGAAAGGTTCTGCTTTTCCTTAGATGCACATGAACACTTCTGTACAAATAGGGAAAGCCACTAAAATATGAAAGCTTCTTGTTTGGATATCCTGTTGCGTTGGTGGTGTTTTCTCTAGTCTTCATGCTGCATCAACATTGTGTATTTGTGAAGATCTGTAAAGTTGACTCTAAAGTGAAGAATTCAAGAATGCTGCAAAGCATGAGAAATCTTTCTCTGATGGAGATCTGGTGCAGTCTTGGGTAGCCTGGATTGTTTTCGCTTTACAAAGAGGAAAAAGTTACTTATGAAACTTGAATTTACCCAGATTACTAATAGAGTTGGCATACCATTTTTTATTTGCCTTTATGAGTAAATAATTGAGGTAACTTATGTCACGTGTAAAGATGAATTGTGAATTTGATTATTTCTACACTTCAACTTTGGCTGGATAGTGACACTTCTAAATGAATCTGAAAAGTTTTATAACATTCCTGGGCTGCATCAAAAGGAGCGTGACCAGCAGGTTGAGGGAGGTGATCCTGCCCCTCTGCTCTGCTCTTGTAAGACCTCACTTGGAGTATTGTGTGCAGTTCTGGTGTCCTCAACATAAAAAGGACATGGAACTGTTGGAACAAGTCCAGAGGAGGGCCACGAGGATGATCAGGGGACTGGAGCGCCTCCCGTATGAAGATAGGCTGAGAAAGTTGGGTCTGTTCAGCCTGGAGAAGAGAAGGCCGCGTGAAGACCTCATAGCAGCCTTCCAGTGTCTGAAGGGGGCCTATAGGGATGGTGGGGAGGGACCCTTCATGAGGGACTGTAGCGATAGGACAAGGGGTAATGGGTTCAAACTTAAACAGGGGAAGTTTAGATTGGGTATAAGGAAGGAGTTCTTTCCTGTAAGGGTGGTGAGGCACTGGAATGGGTTGCCCAAGGAAGTTGTGAATGCTCCATCGCTGGCGGTGTTCAAGGCCAGGTTGGACAGAGCCTTGGGTGGCATGGTTTAGTGGGGGGGTGTCCCTGGCCATGGCAGGGGAGTTGGAACTGGATGATGTTAAGGTCGTTCCAAACCTAACTATTCTATGATTCTATGACAGAAAGCAACTTAATAAGAAAATAAGCAAAACCCAGTTTGGATTATAACTTTCTTCGTCCAGGTCTGAGGCTTGGCTCCTCTTCTGTCTTGAAACCCTATTTTTCAAATGTGTTTGCAGATTTCTCTTACCCTTTTTGCTCAGGGTATTTTCTTCTTCTAATTCCTCCTTTATAGTCACACTACTCAGAAACACGTTCAAGGTGTTTTCTGTTTTAGCCTACAGTGAGGAAAATGGGATTTTCCAATTCTGCAGTTGGTGGTGATTCTCAGTTCTATTGGCTTCTGTACTAAAAATGCAAATTTCTTAGAATATTAGTTGTCTTGAAGGTTCATTTCAATTCAAATATGTGATCATGAACCAAGATTATTGTGCATTAAATTACCACACATTAGCTGTGAAAGTCTGCTTCTTACTTCATTTTCCTGAGTCATGGTTTTTATTTTGTGCTTTCAAGCATGTAACAAATGCTGCTGCAAAACCCTCAGTATGATTATTAATAAACTGTGTAAGTGCTACTGAGCTCCAGGGGTAAAACGGCCAAGGTGTTAGGGTCACAGTGGTGCTTTCTGCTGGTTCATGCTGGCCTTGCCCAGGTCTTTCTGTGCAGTGACAGTCCAGCTGTGTCTGCTCTGAAGGCTCCAGTGAAATTAGGCTGGGTGGGCATTGTTTCCCAGCTAAGGCACTCATTAGACTTCTTCCTGCTTATGTCTCACAGCCTGTTGTCTTTATTTCTTGAGGGTTTTTGCTGATTTTTTACTTTGGGTTTTTATCAGCTTTTCAGTCTGCAGGTAACAACCTAAGGGTCAGTGCGTATTTAATGATATTTCTATTTACATCTGCCTCTGTAAGCAATATGCAACAGCATCCTTTCAGTGTTTAAGAGGATAAAGACTGGTTGCTAAAACAAACACTCTTATTTTTCTTATTCATTATTTGCTGGAGAAAGCCAGCCACTGCTGATTATTTCAATATGTACATGTTTACAGCATATTTGTGACAAACTTCTGGAGGAAACCTTGAGGTTCAAGGATCCTGATTGATATCCCAGGCATGATAGACAGCCTTATTGGCTATCATTAGCCACAGGAAGATGCACCTTCCTCAGTAAGCAGTGCTTCCCGTACCTGCTCACAGTCCCCTCTAGTGCTTGTTCTCTCTGCTCCAGTTTGAAGAGTCCCTTCATGTAGACATGTATGTTAACAGGCAAACTCAACATGATCACTTGCATGAAATTCATCTGTTTAGCTCATTGTTAGCTCTAGATTTGAGACAAAACACAGAAAGAAGAGACATGATAGATGCTTATGTGAGAGTACTGTGATGAGTAGGGAAGAGATTCATGTTTCTTCTCATGGTACAAAAAGTAAGACACATTGTATGAAGCAGGGTCAGAACAAATAAATGGTGAACCATTTTAATTCAGCACATGACCGACCTGTGCAGCACCTTGTCCTGGGATGCTGCAGATGCCTAGTGTTTACAGTATTTTCAGGAAGCAACTGAACAAATGGACACCACTCAGCTTCAGGTAGCACTTATTAAACTCCATTTATCCATGTAGTTTGGGTATCTGTGATCCACAGCTGAAAATGGGACCTGGGCTAGGCAGACACTTGTTTCGGCCTTATGTCACTGTTCCTTATGGGATCAAGGCTTGTCTACCACATTTAGAATGGGAACACACTTGGGTTCTTCTTTACAGTGCTTAAAAAAACCCCAAAACAAAACAGTCTATCAACTTACAGGTTCAAGGAAACCTGTAAGAAAATGCTGAGTCTGTTTGCAGGGTTCTTACTATTATAGTTCTCAGCTATTAGTTGCAATTGATGCTACAAATGATGAGCAGATAGCCACAGTGTAGAGACAGCAGTTAGCTCCCCTTGCTGTGTGAGCTGAATGCCATAGTTAATGGCTGTGCTCAGATGCAGGGTGCCTCTGGAAAAGTACAGCTGGTTTGCTGGCACAGTTATAGCTAAACACCAGTTTCTTTGAACTTAAAGAATAACCTTCAGATTTGCTATTACAGCACTTGTGTGTGTTATTGTAGTGCTATAGTCCTAGCACTACTTAAATTTGTGAAATACTACATGTTTTCTAATTTAGAAGAAAATGGGGAGCAACTTATGCTGGCTTCTTGTAACTTGCTTATTGTCATTGAGCTTAGGAACATGAAATCCAGCATGTGCTCAATGCAACAGGAAGGTAATGGTTTTTTGGTTTTGTTTGTTTTCTGGAGAAGTCTGAAAACAGGGGTGACTAAGTTGTCTTTGGGACTTTTTCTGCTTTGCTATTAAATGTTAAAAGAACATGCCTGTAGCCACGTAACCTCAAAGTAAAATCCAAATAATTACTTGTTACGCTGCAGCAAATTGTTGTGAAGATTACTCATACAAGCAGAAGCCAGTTTTTGACAACGAATCTCTTATTAGGTCTCAAAATATGCTCTTACACCTTACATTTATTTGTCATAAAGGCAAAAAAAGCTATTTCTTAAAAAGATGTAAGAGCAGAACTGAGGAGGGAGCAAGTAGACAAGGACTTCAACCAGTATTACAGAAAGGCAAGGGAGGAAAAGCAGCGTGGAGCTGATGTCATGTGGAGATCTGTCCAGGCAGTCTGTTGTTTACTTGCTGTTTGTTGGGATTCTTCCTTCTGTTTTGTTTGCTTGTTTGTTTGTTTCATTTAAGCTTGCTGAGAAGTTGAAGCCTTGAGGCTAAAGATGGCTTCTCAGGATGATTCAGGAACACTGCAGCATAACCAGATCATGCTGAAGCCTGCTTAGAGCTATGGTAATGTTTATATAAAGTTTGATTATTAAATTGTTGAAGAGGACACAGCAGGCTTTTTGAAAAGTGCAATTACTAAGTTATTGCCAAGCTAGAATAAAATTTTCTTTTGCTAATAACCAGAAGATGAAAGATGAGAAGTATAAGGAGTGGCATAAAACCAGTGAGTGTCCACTCTTTTGCTATTAAGAAATTGCTGGCATGTCCACCTTAAACACATTGAGAGAGCTGGTTTTATGTCGGTGACTTTGTCACTCTCTCAAGATGCCAATGCTTTTTTACTGAAAAAGTAGGTGTTGCAAAATCATTGTATTGTGTATGTGAGATGAATAAGAGGAGTCAAAAAGCTGTATTTCAACTTTGTAAGAAGAGGCATTCTGTTTCATCAGTTCGGTATCAGCAACCAGTTCAATCTGTCAGTTCAGTTCTTTACAAGAACTTTTCCAGTGGCAACCAGCAAAAATTACCCCCCCCCCCCCATACATAAATCTTTAAATCTGTCAAAATCTGCCTTCAGCCTCGCTGTTCATCCATATGCTGCAGAATGCTGAAAGAACGGGAATGCAGCTATTTTTTAAGCTGAAGTATTTTACCATGCTCTGGAATGTTGGATGTAGAAGATAATTAGCATTTTTTGGAAGCTTCTTCATAGTTTATCATTGCTTAGTGCAACATTTCACCTGGGTATATGCAAAGGAGTTCATATTTATCTTAGTAGGTAGTATGACGTCTGAATGGCAATGGCTAACAATACAGAATGGGATGGGGTTCATTTTCTAGCAGCTTACAAGACAGTTGTTCTGAGCAATTTAACCTTTCCTGTGTAAAGCAAACAATCACTGGGGAGCCTTATGTGTAATTCAGCATTATAATATCATCTTACACATAAACTAACTTTAAACATTTTTTTTCCCCAGTGTGCTGCAGTGGTTCAGTAGTTTATTTTTAAAGGGAGCTAAAATAACCAGACCAGCTCTTTGTGGATATAGAAACCAGATGTCAAGATTCTTGGAAGCGTCTGGAAGCCCCAGTACTGGTATTTGAACTTCTGCTGTGTGGGGTTAGAGGGTCATTGTGTTCTCTAAACTTATTTTGCAGCAATTATATTAGAAATTTATATGTTAAAAAGTCTCTGGGTTTTATAGCCATGTACGTTCTAATGTTCATAGTGTCCTTTCCACTTCTCTCTTCTGACTTTCTGATAATCAGGGCAACATGTGTTGTTCTTTCCAGTTTCTTGATGAATCCATAGCAATAATTGTGACCTGCTAGGGTTTTGGTTGTAGTGTTGTGTTTTTGTTTCAGTTGGTTTTGTTTGTTTTTTCTTGATGCAAGAACATTGGTGTTGTCTTGAATGAGGAACTGCCAACATAAGGATTAGGTATTTTGGAATGCATTTAGCATATTCAGTGGAGCTGTAGTAACAGGCAGAATGGAGTTTTAATCCCAAGTTTTTCAGTCACTCATGGGGATGGAAGGGAAAAGAGAATTCCTACCTTCCCCCAGTTATAGATGCAGTTTCCAGGAGATCCTTCTCTCTCTTTAGTTCTGTCAGTTTTCTCTCTGTATCACTGTCCTGCCAGTGTTTTAATGTTGTCCTGGGTTCAGCAGTAGCAGTCATTTTTCTCCTTCTTAGTAGCTGGTGCAGTGCTGTGGTTTTGACTTTCAGCCTGGGAACAGCGCTGATAACACTGATGTTTTTAGTTGCTGCTCAGTAATGTTTACTCTGACCAAGGACTTTCTGAGCCTCATGCTCTGCCAGGGAGGAGGGGAAGCCGGGAGGAAGCAGAGACAGGACACCTGACCCAAACTGACCAAAGAGGTATTCGATACCACAGCACGTCATGCCCAGGATGTGAAAACTGGGGGCAGTTATCTGGAAGGGTGAGATCACTGCTGGGTCGGGCTGGGTATCGGTCAGCGGGTGGTGAGCAGTTGTATTCTCTTCCCTTGTTATTTCCCTTGTCATTATTATTATTGGTGGTAGCAGCAGTGGTTTGTGTTATACCTTAGTTACTGGACTGTTCTTATCTTAACCCGTGGGAATTACATTCTTTGGATTCTTCTCCCCATCCCTCCAGGAGCGGGGGGAGGAAAAGGGAGGGGGAGTGAACGAGCGGCTGCATGGTTCTGGGTTGCCGGCTGGGCTTAAACCACAACAAATCTTTGCTGATTTGGTCTTGAGTCATAGACATCTTATACTTGGTGCAAAGCTATCCGGGCAAGCTTATGGCCTTGGCCAACAAAAGCAGCACATCCATCTCCCTAGGAAGTGATTATAATTTTTCTTGACATAAACCTTGGTTCTTTACATCTTACCTGTTTTCCTGTAAGATTTTGAGAGATAATCCAAGGCTGCTAATCCACGTGGAATTTGGAACTGTAATGCATAGTGTCTACTTTTCCACTTGAGTCTGATAAATGTTTTTTCTGAGGAGAAATAACACATCATCAGAGGGCTGTCTCAGCAGCCTCATCCTAGGGGACAAATGGGGGAATCAGTAGTAAGAGCTTCCTTGAATGAATACATCTTGGCATAGTTAAGTCATTTGCTGCACAGAACTGAAAGGTTCTGAAGGCAATGTCTGCATATTTGGTGCCTGACTATACTTTGTCCATGCAGAATTGGTCTTCTACTTTGCATTCATGGTTTCACATAGGGCTGAGCAGCCTTTTTCTTGCAGAAGAGTAGTGTCTCTGGATATGACACTTGAAAGCAAGCGTAGATTCTTAATGCCTAGTTCTCCGGGGAACGTGGTGTGATTTGACTGTACCAAACTTGGTTCTTCCTATGGACTGCTATGCATTACTCTCTTTCCTCTCTTTTCCTGGTGTACTGTGGCTGTTTATGCCTAAGTGAGATTTTTCTTGGCACAAGCTGACAGCCAAACCTAAGAAATAGTCTGAAAAGTCTGTTACTTTTGACTCTCTTCCCAGCTAGGAACTCTGCTGGTTTTATGAATGGGGAGAAAATCCTCAAAGCGTGTTATCCCAGTCTAGGTGGTGTTTCTGGCTTATTTGGATAAGGGTCTAGAAACCTCCATATGGAGTCAGTATGTCAGGTGGAAACGTGAAGCAGTAAATGAACAGCTTAGGCAACCCAGACAGATCTCATTTCCCCCTACCAAGCATGTATATTCATAGGTCTTTGAAGTATACAAAAGAATACTAGTGACTGGGATGGTAAACTTGCAATGATCTGTGATTGAGAAATAAGAAGTTTGTAGAGTGCTCAGTCCTTTCTTTTGGCACTCCATTTTCTTCATATAACTGAAGTATAGATACTAAAATTTTAAGTCTACTATTCTCTGTATGCCAGTGATGCTCTGACACTTTGAATTTGTCTCTCCCAACAAACAGCTTATTTATCAGTTCCTGTACAAGGTGTGTTTAGTGGAAGGCCACATTTTTGAATACGTAACTTTCTGATTTGCTTTTATTTTATGGAGTTGTGCGAGCTGCTCTCTTGGGGTAGGGTTATGCCTCCCTTAATTCATCTCTGGCTTCTTTGTTTTGAGCTCTCAAGTAATTTTGAGATAAATAGGGTGAATAGAACAAAGCTGGATACAACCATATGTAGTGAGATGTGATGGAAAATGAAAAGAACTGTACTTTACTGGGTTTTGGTTTGTTAGTCTGTTTTAAAAACTGCAAATTACTGTGCTTCATCCAGTTGAAATGCTGCTAGGGCCTTAGAAAAGCTCTTGTAGGTGAGGTCTTACCATGATACCACTCTTGGATGTCTTTACTGAAGAGGATCCTGTATTATGACAAGAGATCTGAACTTTGTGTGTGTGTGTGTGTGTGTGTGTGTGTTTGCTGGAGGATTTCCAGATAAAAAGAGGGAGTGATCCTTAATATGTAAATATCTTACGCATTAACACATTTCTCATGAGGTACAGTGAATACATACCATGTCTTATTACTGTTTTATTCCGTAACTTTCGCTTCAGATTAGTGCATATGCTAGCAACAAAACAGTGTTAGGAATAATAGCAGGTTTTTGGGTGAGTATCCTAAACTTGGCTAGATGTTTGGGAATACAGAACACCAGCCTTGAGTACAGTTCTGGGGTTTGGCCTGATTTTAAAAGTAGACCCAGGAAAAACTTCATGTTTGACGTGAATTCTTCTGTTAAGTGCTGTAATTGTCTCCCTCTGAAAGAAATCTGACTTTCTGGGTCCCATCCTCAGTTGGCATGTTGCTTTTCATGCACTGTTGCTCTCAATGTAAGTACTGTTTTTAGGGAGTGGTTTTTAAATAACTTAATCTCCAGGTAAAACTATTCTCTGGAATACCCCTCCGTATTTTGCTTTGTCAAATGCTTTATAGGATGAAAGCCGTGCTTCTTTGTGGAAGAGCAATGTGCTTTGTACTGGCAGTGTGAAGAAGGTTAGAACATTGACGAGTGCTGTAGAAAGGCTTGGAGGTACAATACAGGCAGATGTGCTTCTTGTGCACGGAGAAAGATGGTTCAATGAGCAAAGAAGACCAGTCTGCCAAAACAAATTCATATGTGCTGTGGCTGCATGTAGTCTAGTTGCATCTGGCTTCCAACAGCCTGAGAGAGACTTTGGGGTGTTCCAGAGAAAGGGTGAGAAACTTGCTTTGTATAGTTTCAATTGTATTGCTATAGCTTACTGTTAACTGTTACTGGTCCTCAAACTGACATGATTGAGTGTGTTTGGTAAGGGCAGTGTCTTTCCAAATTGCAGTCTCGTGAGTTGAGTGATCCCTGTGGTGAGGTACACTGAGGCAAAGCTTTATTGTAGCATCATCCGTTGCAAGCCAGAATAAATTCCTCAGCATGTGAAATGAAATGTACGAGAGTCATGTTGCCTTCTACAATTTATTACTACAGTGTAATGGTGCTCTGCTAGAGAGTTTTCCCATCTGCTGCCGAGGATGATACATGGGGAGGAATGTTGAATCAGTGTTGGCCTCAGCAGAACGAAGAAAAAGAACTTTTCCCTTTAAAATCTGACTTCTTTCTCAGTAAGTCAGACATTTTATGTAAGCATCTGCTCTTCACAAGTGCCAAGATCTTTGTGGTACATACATATACACACACATATGTAATCATTAGGAAGTCTAGCAGCCTCCTGTCTCTTTCATGTTTTGTCTAATGAAATTATTTCCTGGGAAATGAAGATGTTTGCAATGGCTCTTCTGGTAATTTAGCAAGTCTTACTTCACAGGTAATGTAGGTTTTCCTAAAATAACTTGCATAGCTTCCTTGAAATTGTCTTTTGCAAAGGCAATATCGTATATGCAAGAGCTGCTAATGTCATTTTCATAATTTAAGTTGCCTTGTTTAGTCTTGGATTTATCTTAAGAGGCCTGCATTCCTCGCAGCTTTAGAAGTTAGCTTTGGGTTTTAGTGCTCAGAAGTTACCAGTGAGGAGAGGGGCTGGGTTCACCCAGGAACCTGAGGATGCTTTTCAGACATGAGGTTTGTGTCGGGCTTAAATCCATCTTTTCTGTTTATCTTTCCTATATTTGTGCTGTTCTCAGCACTAGTACCGGGTTTAGCTTCTGTCTTAGCCTGGGTGCTTTTGTTTGTGCTTTTTTGAATCCTGTATTCAGATTTTTATTGCCTTCCTCATCACAGTACTTACGCATTCAGTGACATATTAAACAAAGATGACTTTATTTCACATCTGGATTTTGAGTAATTTAAATGCAGAAACTGTCTTTCTCAAACTGGTCTTTCTGAAACAATCTGTGTTCACATACCTCCTGGAAATTAATTTTTGCCATAATTTTGGCAGATTATTTTGCTGTATGTGGAGTAAATATCTAAATGCACATCCCCAAAATGAGTTGTCATGCTGTAATCAGTTGGTACTTTTACCGCCTTATTGTAATTACACACACATCCTCTCCCCTGTACTTAATACCCCTCCTGTTGTCGTAGGTTGGTCTGGAGCCTGACTTGTCCTTAGACTGTTGTGTGTAGTAACATGAGCAATTGCAGTAGCTGCTTGGAGAGAAGTGTAATGCCAGCTTGATTTACACTGCGATGTTTTCAGTCCATTTCAAAAACATAATTGTGCTTTGCTGAATATAAATAATCTTTGATACCCCTCCAAAATATATGCATATCCCCAAATTTAATCAGTTCCAGGCTATATTCTTCTGCCTGTCATCTCCAGTTGATAAATTCTGGACTTCCTTTTTCTCTCAAATAAATAAACAAAAAAAGTAAATGAATAAAAAATATCTCTCAACACATACTGTAATTATGGATGTTAGTCATGATTTTGAATAGTGTTTGTGTTCCCAGTGCAATTTTGGGATGTGATAACATCATCCTCTGAAGTTAATGTGCCTTCCTGAATGGATCCTTTAATTGTATATATTCAATTTTTACCTAATTTGTAATGATTTTCTTTGTACATAATTGATAATTACAAATAATATAAAAATTCTAACAAGGAAAACAAATAGGCAGAAAAAATCTGAGTTCCATTATATTGTCATGTATATTTGCGGTTTTAAATCTGCTCTATTTCACGTGTATATTTTAATAAGGAAATGCAATGTAGCTTTTCAAGTTGTAAAATGCTCAGTTCGTGAGGAAACTGTTGCTTCACTGAGCAAGCTGGCTTCCTGGAGGAATAACCTAAAGCCTTTTACTATAAGACTTGTTGATTAATTGCTTGGAGTGTGTTTGCAGTTACTTGGTCGCATAAAAATGGAGGGTTTATGTTTAATAATGCCTTGAGATTCTTTTAGATCACTGGTAGGCCCTGGAGTTCTGCAGGCATTTGCAGCCCACAGGCTTGCCCATGTCATACATACTAGGTTTTGAAGATTAAAGCAGAGCTGTGGCTCAGGGCTGCTGTAGCTGTAACCACTGCTGGAGGGAGCAAAACTGAAAAGGCTACCGGTTCTGGAGCTAAATTCAGATGCAAGGCAGCTTGTCTCTGAGGGAGCAAGTAAGGGTAGAAACCCAGATTCATAGTTCAGTAGGTTTGAACAGATGTCTTTCCTTCAGAAGGAAATTGGACTGCCACGCTGTAGAGGGGTCTTTCTGCAGCTCTTATCTTTGAACCTTTGAATTCAGGGGTTTTGATCATGGGTTGGTTTACACAACACCAGACCTGCTGGTACAGACAGCGTACACGTCTCAAACGGGGAGAAGGATCCTTGCACAGGAGTTGGCAGGGCTCACTGAAAGAGCTTTAAACTAGATCTGAAGTCGTAAAAACAGGCTCACCAGAGAAAAGCCCAGGGGCAGCATGCCAGTATTTGAGGGGCAGCGTGCTAGCAAGGTCCTTCAGTCTGCCACCTCAGTGGAGGTAGGGGATGGAGATCCCTGCCGCAGCAAAGACACAAGGGTTATTGATGTGTTAGAAACCATAGAATTATCTGAGAATGGTCACAGAAGAACTGGGGCATTTCCCCTTCCTCTCCCCACAAAAAAGAAGGTGGGATGACCACTTTATTAGCCCAACTAAAGTGCATCTACACTAAAGCCTGGGCAACTAATAGAAGGAGCTGGAAGACCATTGTGCAGCAGGAAAGCCATGACGTTGTTATCACAGAGGCATGGAGGGGTGACTCATATAACTGGAGTGCTGCAGTGGATGGCTATAAATTATTTTCTTCAGAGGAAAATATTCACTGCTTCTCAGTTGAAAAGCAATGAATAACTGATCCAAGATGCATGTATGCTGGACCTTCTGTCAAATGCAGTATTCATAGTAAAACCAATTTAACTTCTTAATCTATTATACCATTGAAATGAGAGTTACAGCTACTGCAGCAAGTGTTATTCCTTGAGGCTTTGGAAGCACTGAAATTCTTTGCTCCATTATGTGTGAGGCAATTCGTGAGTGTACCTCTGGTTTTGGTGTAGTCTCCAGTTAATATTCGTTTCTAGAGCCTGGCTGTGGTGTAGAGCAGTGTGGGTAGGGAATGAAGTTCAGCAGTGGTGGAAGATGGTTACAGCTATCTGCTGATAAAGGCCTGCAGTACGTGTCTACAGTGAAATTGAAATGAATCGTACATTTACAAGTTAATACTTTTTGCATTACTTCAGCATCTGTCATTTTTCAAAGATCAATTTCTCCCCTTTTTTGGTGTCTCTAATGTAAGGCTGGGTTTTGATGCCATTATCAAATATAGAAAAGGAAAACTTTTGAATCATATTCTTGCCAAAGCATTGTAAATATTACAGTAAGCATTACTGGTAATGCAATTCTTTGTTTTTAGCAGCAGGTCTGCAATTAATGCCTTTGCCTCTTACCATTTAGCGTACTAGAGAAAATAATTGGCAATCAGAACTTTGCAGGATGCATTTGGGGAGAACCCAAGCATGTATAGCTACAATGTGAAAGTGATATTGCTGATCAATAAAGAGTAATAGGCAGCAGACTGCATATATTATAGCTTTTCTGAAAGCTCTTTTTGGGAATGTGGGGAAAGAAAGGCTTCTTCATTAAATAGGTAGTACCGTAATGGTGTTGGGTTTTTTCAAGTTTACCTTAAACAGGCAGCAAACAGGTCTGAGAAACTTGATCTTGCCAGAAGAGACAATACATGGTTACTAAATCCTCCGGTGAATCACTAATATGCAGTGACTAGTGGATTATGGTGGGTGTGTTTTCATTTTGTTCGATTTTTCCCTCTCAATTAATGAATACAGAGCTCTCCATCTTAAGCATATAACAGAAAAGCAGGCATGTTTATATTTAAATTCTGCTTCATTTTTGTGCATTCTGTGTCTTGATTTGAAAGGAACTGGTGTGGGCAGCGGAGGTGGGGGATAGCTGAAGACTGATGCAGCTTATCCAGTGTGAATGCTGATGAGGAGAAGTGGTCAAACTAAACCTGCATGCTGAGCTAGCACAGAAAATAGGAATAGCTCTACAAACCCATTTGTTTCCCAGGAGAGATTTACTCTGTGCATGACCAGGAGACCAAGGACAGACCTTGAGCATTGTCTGAAAAGACCCCGGAATGCCTAATCGAGCAAACAGATTTGAGTTCAACAGGGGTGGGAGCAGGAACGCAGGGGAGCCTTCTCCCATACACTGTTATCTGGGTAGTTTACCGTCTTCCAGCAAAGATGTGCTTTTGCGTATTTGAATATATTTTTTATTGTTATTGGACTGTTTCCAAACTTTTTAGCATGGTTTCAAGTCCCCTGTGGCCCTGCTGTTGGTTTGTCTGGTCTTTTCTCCTCTCCTTTGCATCTTCTGGTAATTTTCAAAGCCAATACTCACTTTCAGGCATGCTTGGAGAAAGGATACTAATCTCAGTATCAAGTCTTTAAAAGTAATGAAGTTCCTAAAAGTTCCCTAAAACTTAGGTAGGTCCCTGCCTAAAAGGAGGTGCAGACTTTCTGGAAGAGAGATGATGTTAAATGGTCTAACTGGAGAACTGTCTTGAGTGTGTTCCTTATCAGACAAGGATGGATCTCCACAGGACAAACATGAGGTTAAGCTCGCTGTTACCTGGAAAACAGAACAGAAAACCCAGTTTGCCTGATGATGGCACTCAGAAAGCAATTGATTTATATGGTTTAGCTGAAATAGTGGAAATAAGATCAAAAGATTTACTTACGCAGATGTTCATTTGAAGTTACTGTCAGAAGGCAAAAGCTGGGAAGAGTTTCTGAGCTGAGGCCTGTTTCTTTCATCACTGGGCTTGAACAGATGCATTTCAGAACAAAGTTCTGATGAAATCTTTTTGTTGCAGTGATTGATTGTGCTAGTGATATGATGCCAGGGTAGTTAAATCCTGAACATCTGGGAAGGTGTTCAACCCAAGCGTATTGAAACCCTCCTACAAGGCAAATGAGGTTTTGTATGAGCGACTTTGCACAGATGACTGTGCTTTTATTACAATACAGAGCACCTCAGACTCATGATAAGCAAGTTTGATGAGGCAAAGAAAAATAAGAATGCTCTTTCAGTATGAAGAAGCCTGAGGAATGTGCTATACCTGTTATTACCTGGGAAAAACTAGGGAGTAACTCTTACAGTTAGCAAGTTTGGACTAGTTACAGAGTCAGGCTTCCCTCTGCTAGAGTTTTCTCTATGCTCTGATCAACTAAAACGTTTATTTCCTGATATATGCTGTATATGCTAGTTCAAAACAGGTTGGTACTGATCAACGTGGCAAAGCTTGTGTTCTAACAGGTGTGTGAAGCAGGGGGCAAATACCGAAACTACAGATCTCTGTAGGGAGGGAAAAAATCCTGTTGGGGTACATGTGTGCGAAAACAAAGTGAAGCTGGATTGCTGCAGAGCAATCCCTCAGCTGCAAAAAGGGGGAGTCTTGAGGGAGTTTTTGCTTATGTGTTGGTTTGTTGGTTTTGTGGGGTTAGGTTTTTATAGAAGTCTGATTCTGAATGGAAGAAAGGGTATAGCAAGCTAATAAGTAAGAAGACATTAACATTGAGGACATGTCCAAGAAGAGGTCATTGTTTGCCTCAATGTTTAGGAATTGTTGTAAATATTATTATAAATATATATTATTGTAAATATAATTATTATAAATATTTAGTCATATTGTTATAAATATTTAGATACATCCATAAGGCATGCTCTAACATAACTATAGAGGGTTAAAAAAGCCTCTAATGTAACAAGTTGGGAAGACATGCAGTGTAGCAAGACGGAGGGTTTGCATTATTGGAGGAAAAATAGTGGATGCCTCTTCCAAATGCCACACCATTCCTCTGTGTGTGGGGGCTTGTAGATCTGGAACTGAATGTAGTGGATCAACAAGCTCAGGGAGCTAAATTGGCTATTTTCCTCTTGATATGTAACAAATCACTAAAAATATTTTGCAAAATGCTTGAGTTCAAATACAAAAATCTAGACAAATCCAAAGTAAAATAAATTACAGGAAAGCATTTTGAGAGTGATTTGTCCCTGTCAGTTTGTATTCCAGCAAGCTGAATTTGAGTTTCTAAGTAAATATTTGTTCTTTAGATTTGATGTTCTTGCAGCAGGTAAGAATGAAATGTGATTACCTTAAGGTCAAACTCTGAGATAATAGCTGCAGAAGGGGGCTTTTGCTAAGTGTTTCACAAGTTCATTGGTGTGGGTTGACCTTGGCTGACTGCTGTCACTCCTCTTCTCAACAGGCCAGTGAAGAAAATTAGGACGAGAAAACCTGTGGGACAAGATGAAGGCAGGGTGATCACTCACCAGTTACCTTCATGGGCAAAACAGACTGAATTTGGGGAAGATTAATTTCTTGCTAATTAAAACCAGCCTGCCATAGGCTGGGTGTGGAGGTAGCAGTGCAGGGTAACCACTCTTCACATGGAGTAAGTGGCTGCTCCATCACTTCACACACCTGCTTAGCATGTTGGCTTCCCCATAGCAGAACCCCTTCCTATTCCTGAAGTCTGTCGTCTTTCCTAGAAATCGAAGCTGTGGTTCAGCTGCAGGGCACTCAACAGAGTACGTGTCCAAAACCTTAAGTGATATGTGTTCAGCATGTGCTTATGTACAGCCCCCAGAAAATGTGAGTTTGAGCACATGCTCTTCTAGATTAGAATAGAATTGCAGAATCATAGAATAGTTAGGGTTGGAAAGGACATTAAGATTATCTAGTTCCAACCCCCTTGCCATGGGCAGGGACAGCTCACGCTAAACCATGTTACCCAAATTTATTAGTATTATGTATTATAAAGCATTAGTATTATATTATGTAATTAGTATTATAGTATTAGTATATATATAATTAGTATATAGTGTTCGTATATACAGTTAGTATTATAGTATTAACATTAGTATTATATTATATATTATAATACGTTAGTATTATATATTAGAAAATATATTAGTATTATGAGCGCTCAAAAATAGAAACTCTGTACCAGTAGCTTAATCCATCATACGTGAAAACTGCCTGCGTGGCTGTCTCAAATATTTGCTGCTCAGTTCACTCTCAGATTTTACTTTTTGGAAGGGTGTGTTCTACTATTCTATAGGGAAAATGAAGAACTGAAGTGTGTTTGGGGAGAGTGGGCAAGTTGCAAAAACTCCTCCACCTGAGTTTTATTGCCCAATAAATCATGATCTCACTATTTTTTTCCTTAAGGTCCTGCTAGGGTTTTATTGTTCTAGCAAGCTGTTGGCCCCTCAGTCTTGCTTGTGTAATGATACTCTCTGTAGATAAACACAGAGCAGCTGGCAAAGCCTTAATCGGGCTGTAGCTTTTTTCCCAGTGCTTGTTTCTAATGTGTTCTCGTGACCAATTACCAGTTGTCATATTCATCAGAGTCCTCCGTCTTTTTTGCATGTGCAACGCAGTTAAGACTTCATTACCTTCTACAAAATATGAATGTTGAGGAATTCCCTTTTTAACTTCATGGACAGAACTTCAGGTAGTCTGTGGATTAAAAGGGGGAAAAAAACCCCAAACTAGACCCCAAACCAAATAAAAAAGCCCCCAAGACAATGGTGTACTTGAAGTAGCAGAGTTCCTCCTTCACTTAATATGAAGAAATGTTTTTGCTACTAAGAATTGACGTAAGAATTTATCTATCAGAAATTTTGGCTCACCTGCCTGTTAGAGAGTGATTGTTTCTTACTGTTACTTATTAACATTTGGAAATCAGTGACAAATTCTAAGGCCCTGTCCAAAAGAAGCATGTGAGCACATTTGCTTACATGCGAGGTGAAAAATGAACTGGTGGAACAACTTGCTGGTATCCTTTTCTGAAGAAATACCTTAAATGTTTGAACTTGTCATCTGGCAGTTAAACCTATTAGTGCAAATGTGACTAGCGTAGCTAGTTTTCAGTTGGATAAGTTTCTGTCAGTCTAAGTCTGTTATTTTTCCCACTGGCAATGGATAAACTTGGGACTTTGTGCCTAAATTCTAGTTCTTTTGAACAAAACACTCTTTCCTTCTGATAATGCAATGTAAATCTTACTGAAGTTTAATTAGCTTAAAACTAGTTACATGCACATCAGTTGTAAGCTTTAAAAATGCTATGTTGCCTCATATTTAAAATGCTTAGGATCTAATTCTGCCTTCTGCACAGAACACATCAGTTCACACAATGAATTGTTACAAAATGTTAGGCAGCGTTTCTGTACTCTGCAGAGTAGGATCAAGTTCCTAACCTATAGCCTTTCTGAATTCCCATCTCAAAGAGCATGCTTTCACATGTGAAGTCCCTTTTCTGATTTCTGTGCTATGCAGTAATTGTTTGCATTTGGCACTAATGGGAGCATTTATTTTAGGGAATGGAAAGTTTGTGGTTGACCCTCTTTATCTGAGTATGTGACAGTGCTCTCCTTTCCCTGAAAATGTAGTAGATGAAGAACAACTGGGCCCTCAGTAATAGAGACTTTTATACCACCCTTTCGCTTACCAAAGGGAGAATAAAGGAAGCTACATAAATGAAAGACAGTTCCACTGATGTGAGTGCCATGGCCTTTCTCTACAACTATTTAGCTTTAGCGTTGCAGCAGAACAGAAATTGCTGAGCAGGCAGTTGCTGGTTGTTAACCTTCCTGGCTAAGGAAGGTTAGTGTCGCGTGGTGTCTCCTTCAGTTAAGTATTGAACATGGACAATCACCCAACACGGTCCTGTAATTGTGAATGCAGTTGCTGCAATGTGTAATAAAATACATGTATTTGTTTGAAATGTACCTTTTACCATTGCCAAAGTACTACCACATGAAAAGTTACTCCCATGGATGTAGGTTTGTTCCATTGTCAAAAAGCAGTCTGGCTTTCCCATAAGCAAAATGCACATAATTAATGCTTTTCCATATAGTTTCTTTCCGTAGGGATCAAGACAGGCTTTCTGAGCATGTGGAGGACACAAATGCTTAGTGCTGGAAAAGTACCAGGGAAGAAGGGTGATCTGAAGCCTTTCATCTCAGGTTCCTGGATTTTATTTTAAGCAGGGTTGGGGTTTCACTGTTGTTCTGAAGCCTGTAGATCAGCTATTAAAAAATGGTGAATATGATTTTTCCAGAGGATAACTGACAGGCATCTGAAGACAGTTATATCACTAGCTGGGATCTAGCTCATCTGCATGGTTCCCTTGCTTCTGTCTGTTTCTGGCCTCTTTGGGAGGATGTCTTTTCTCTCTTTTTGTGGTGATAGGGGCTCTGTTCCTGTAGAAGAAAAAGCCTGAACAATATCTGTACTTCTCTTGGAAATATTTCCCTCATGGAAACCTGGGGGAAACCTTCCCTTTAGTGTTCAAATGATGGACTGCTGTCAGTTATTCTTACAAGGTGATGCATAGTTTGTGTTACTTGAAAAGCAGTACTGATACTTGAAAGCTGCTGTTAAAATTCATGCAAAAGATGGTGCCAGTTTTGTTTCAAAAGGAGGAAATCCTTTCCAAGGAGCGCCCTTATTTCTGGAAATGGGATTTTCATGGTGATTCTTTAATTCCAGAGTTACTGTATGGTTTGAGGTTGATCTGTCAGCACCCAGCTTCTCATGGTAGCATCAGTTTCAGTGTAGCTATTTACTTCTCTCCTACATTGAGAAGTCTGCTATAATTTCTTCCTTTCCCAGTTAGTTGACACTTTTTAGTGACAGCTTCTGGTTTTCATAGAGCAGCTTTTTTACAAGATGCGAGAACAGCATCTTTTCATCTGATAACAAATTGAATTTAGAAAGTTGTGGTGATTTGCTTTAAACGGTCCCCTGCTAAGAGATTTAGCGTTTTATGCAGCTTCAGCTTGCCAGGGACCACATACGACTGATGCAGTTAATCAAAAGATCATGCTACTAATACACACCAAGCATAATAAAGTAGAGAACTTGACTAAAACTTTTGTTCCTCCAGTTTAAAAGATAACCCACATGGGAGCTAAGTATCTCAGCATTACTTTTGTTTTGCTTGCGACCAGCCTTAATCAGCTGCCTCGTTTTGCTTCTGCAGTGCATTTTAGTTGCTTAGAAATCAGCAGTCATGCTTTGCCATGACTCCACACAGAAACTCCTGCATTTTTCATTAACGACTTTTGTCTTGAAAGTTGTAATGAATGTGGATAAATGCTGAAGGAAAATGTAAAAATCGGAAGTAATAGAAATAACTGGGTAGGGGAAATGCTGAAAGTTCAAGCCCCTCTTATCATTCAGTGGGAATTTTGTTTGTTTCCCTGGTCAGCTATCACAGGCTTTATCCTTCTCCCTCGGAACTGTATATCAAAGCCATAGTGAAGACATTATTCAAGACACTAACTTTTTGGCAGTTTGCATTTAGGGTACTGAACCTGCTTAGTAAAGGACAACATTGAAAGGATTAAGAGATGGAAGCTTCTGGTTGGAAAGGCTCTCTATTTTGTAGCGAGTGGCTGTTTAAAGAAGAAAAAAATCCCTAACACTTTCGTTACTACATTTCAACTGCCTGAAAACATGTTTTATTTCTAACTTCCCTGAGAATTTGGGTGGTGTGAAGTAATATAATGTGGGAAGCTGCTGGGCAGTGTGGCGGCACTCAGCAATGTTAAAGGTAGCCTTAAATTCACTATATCCCTGCCCAAGCAAGGCATGTAGGAGCGGGTGTGAGTGCCTCTGTTCTCAGGTAGGATTGTTGTTGTTTCATTAAATTGCTGACTGAGAGCCAGTTCAGCATATAACACTGAGGGTGTGTTTAGCATCACTACTAAGACAATCTTTTTCCTTAAATCTTACGGCAATAAAATATTTGCAATAGTTAACTCCTTGATTCTGTCAAGTGTGGAGGATGTTTACTGTTCTCAAAAGGTGTTAATATTCTTGTTCCTTTCCAGGGACTAAACAGGGTTTAGTGCAGGTTTTAACGCTGTTGTACTATGAAGGATTCTTCTGCAGGATATGTATCTCGTGGGGGCTAAAAGGGAGTTTAACAATGTGTTGTGGTGCCTTCTGTTGAAAATTTTTTTAGGCAAAATAACAGGTTTTTTTTTTCCTAAGTATTTCTGATGGCATTTATTGTGCTCTCGCCACTTCTGAACCCATGTTGCTGTTGGCAGAGGTTAGCTACTAGTCTTTGTGTGTGATCACAGACAGCTTGTGTCTTCTGGCCTGGTGCTGCAGAATGGGGTGTGTGTGAGGAGTGACATTCAGCTCTCCCATATACCTTTATCACCCCTATTAGTGCTTTAAAACCTGTAGTTTGCTAATGGCAGCATTTCTGATCCCACTGTATCCATGTGCCCATCCCGTAAAGCAATGTTTTTTATCATTTAACAGGAGTGGAAATATTTTGGGTTTCAGATAGAAAATGTTATGGTTCACAACATATACTTCCTTATACACTCAGTGTTTTTTGGTTTTGGCTGTGTGTTGCATTTGGTGATGTTGTTTTTTAAAGTGATGTTACCTTCTGTTTTGCTGTTGACTAATTTCTTCACTGCATTACACTTGTTCTGTTGGTACATGTTTTGCTCTGATGTACTTATCTTGTACATCTTCATTAGTTGTAATTTAAAATGTGTTGCATCTTAATAATCTCTAGGTATTTGCTGCTTCTTTAGTTTACAAAAGCAATGATTTCTTTGTATCTAACAGCTTTCTTTACCTGGAAGGTCTTTCCTGTGTTAATGGATATTTTTTTTCCAAGTCTCTAACTTGCTTCCATGCAACTTGGTCTTTATTTTTACTGGTTATATATATAACCTGATCCTTCTAAAAGTATTTTGTTGTTAATTCTTAAAGCACTGAAGAACAAAACAATTTCAGATACTTTGCAGCTCTTTTCTGTAGTATTTGTGTGGGTTTGTGTCCTTCTAGTGACAACTCATTCTAATTCCCAGTCTACAGTTAGTATAGTCTTAATATTTCTTACATTGTGATTTAAACAAACTATTTTTACTTTATACACATCTCCTACAAATATCATGTATGTTTTTCTGACTATTACTTTAGAATAATGTTGTGCTTATCTGAGCCCGTGAATCTTCCACCAGGTGGCTGGCTCCTACAAAATCTGTTCCCTCCCTTCTCCCGCTTGTACCTCCACTCTTAACAGTCAGAATTCATATTTCCTCCTTCCACACACACTGATCTGTTATTTTTCCTGTATTTTGATGGAAGCTTTCATAGGCTTCAAAACTTCCAGTTGTTAATATTTAATAACAAAAAAATCTTTTATGAGGTAAGCTATTATTGATAGGCATCATCAAAAGTATTGACAGCTTTCTTTATTATTCTACTCTCTTATTATAATTCTGTTTTGCTTTCATGTGGCTCCAAATCCGTTGTGATAATTCTGTTCTTTCCACTTGGAAGACTTGGTTTTGGAAGACATTACAGTTTTCTCTGTAATCCCTTATGTAATCCTGTTATATGCTTTGTGAAGTCTTTACATCTATTCATCCCTGGCAATGTAGATTCAGTACCTTGCCTTTCTGTGTGTTGATTCTTGTGGTCCAGGTAGCACTGTGCATCATGTTGTAGGGGTTACCACAGTGCTTGATAGATTGGGTGTTTGCATTTGTTGGTTTTTAACTTGGAAAATAATTTTGTTCTTGTTTTGCCTAGAGCTGAAGTGTACTTTTGTTTAATAAACAAAACATGATTCAGTTGTTTGTTCCACCAGATAATTATGCCACAAGCAGTGAGAACACTGAGATGGTTTTGGAGATGCGGTAGCTGAGTAATGCCCTAAGTTTGTTATGTGCGAGTCTGCATAAATAAATTCTTTTCCATGATGCCACACTACTTTTCTGGCTTATATGTAAAAGAAAAAATAGCAATAAAAATAGCTGGCACAGGGTGCCCATAGAAGCTGTGGCTGCCCCATCCCTGGCAATGTTTGAGGCCTGGTTGGATGGGGCTTGGAGCAACCTGGTTTATTGGGAGGTATCCCTGCCTGTGGCAGGGGGTTTGGAACTGGGTGAGCAATAAGGTCCCTTCCAACCAAAACCGTTCTGTGATTCTAAGAAGTGTGGTTTTATTTGCAAAAATAATGTAATATTATGTATGTCTTTGTCTTCAATACAGAGAACAGACCCACAGCTCCTTGCTCAGTTCTACTATGCTGATGAGGAACTAAATCAAGTAGCAGCTGAACTGGACAGTTTGGATGGAAGGAAAGATCCGCAGAGATGTACTCTCTTAGTCAACCAGTTTCGCTCTTGTCAGGTAATCACAATGGCACCTTCCTGACTTCATTGACATTTTTGCATATGTGAAATGTGTTATATTGTTATTTATTGTCTTAGTTTTTATTTTCAAGTCCCTTTAAAATGAATCTTTGGTAGATATATGCCTTTCGTAATTTTAAAGGGTATATTTTTGAAAACACTATCCATAAATTAAATCTACTACATCTCACTTAAGAGTGCTAATGCATTCCCTTAAATAAGAACGAACATCAAATTGCTTGTTTCAAAATTTCAGGCAGCATGAAGTAGTCATTTCTTTTGTAGCTGCTCAGCTTTCATACTTCATGAATCTGATGGCTTTTCCTTAATAAATGAGCAATGAGAACACAGCCGGTAGCTGTGCTGATTTTATGGAAGAGTATTAACTGCTTCTTGCGAATAGTCTTGAAAATGAGTGGAGCTACTGAGGAGCCAAGCAAAAGAGGGCTTTTATCTGTAAATTATTTGAAAAGTAGGAATCTGTCTGTAAGTTGCTATTGTGTAATACAGTTCAGCTAAATAAAAAAGATGGCTGAGAGTCTTTGCTGGAACTGTGGCTGTATTTTGAGTGAGACTTGAAGGGAGAAGAATTGGAGCAAAGACCAATTCAGCCAAGTCTAGCTCTGTAACTTGGATGCTTTTGTGATTTCATTAATGTCTTAGTCTTTTCTGGGATAGAGTTACTTTTCTTCCCAGTAGCAGGTATAGTGCTGTATTTTGGATTTAGGGTGAGAATAATGTTGATAGCACACTCTTTTAGTTGTTGCTAAGCAGTGATCAAGGACTCTCCAGCTTCTTTCTTATTAAACTGTCTTTGTCTCAATCCTCAGAATTTGCCCCCTCCCATCCATTTGAGGGGCAGGGGAGCGAGTGAATGGTTATGTGGTGTTCAGTCACCCACTGGATTAAACCAGGATAATTCATTAGGAAAAACAATTCAGAAATTGGAAAAGCCTTGAGGAAAATACAGCTTTCACTGTCACACTGTATGCCATTTGACACCGAGTTTTTGAATAATAAAATCCAAAGAGGTAGAAATTTTTGTGGTACGCTTTGTACTTGCACAGATGCTTTGATACTTCCTCTCTGGCACACCCAAGAAAAACACTTTAAACCAAAGTAGGTTCAAGTCCAGAATACGCCATATGCTCAGCTGGTAGGAGGATTTCTGTGTGAAAACTAGGCACTTGCTTTCAGCTCAGGAGAATTGGAAGTGGAAAGACCATAGTAATAAAGATTCACTTACATTTCCACCAAGTAAAAAAATGGTAGTTAACTACAAAGGATATATTTTTATTTGCCTCTTACTAGAATGTCTTACTAATAATCAAATGTACCAAACTTCATTATGGGGGAGAATTTTATCACTAATCAAGGTAAGATGAGTTGGAAGGACAGTGCCTTGATCAGTATAGCAAATACTCACAGTAAGTTAGCTGAGTCTGTTGGAAAGAGAAAAAAAAGTCAGGTATTATGTGCGTGCTTGCAAGAAAACTGAAAAGTGCAGGTTTTTTAAAGAGCGCTCACAGGAACTTCACAGTCAATGAATTTTTGTCAGAAACAATTTTAATACTTCTGCCTACTGAGAGTATCTTTGTAGACTGTCCCTAGAAAAAACCATGGAGTTTATGGGTTTACCAAACTGGAAACTGCAAGTTCCGGTAACAGTCAAAATTCAGTGATTTGAAGGGGGGGGGGGGGGGGGGATAAGGGTGAGAATCATCTTGAAAGGTCATTGACTTTAGTCTTCAGTGTGATGGATCAGCTTTACCTAAGTATTTGTGAAGAGTGACTTATCTGACTTGTTCTTATAAACCTCCAGTAATGGGCATTCCACAAACTTTCTAGGCAAATATTTTCCAGACTGTTTTCTTAGAAAAGGGTTTTTAACAAAACTGGTGGATGAACAATACCATGATACAAGATCATCTTCTTTGCTGTTTTATCCCTGGAGATGACAATTTAGTCCCTATTTTCCTGCAGGTGCACAGGCTTTCTGATTTATTTTTTAGTATAGGTAGAGCTGAGGAGCTGTCTCTTCAAAATGTAGCTTCTCTGAATGTTTCACCTGTAGGAATGCAAGAAATGCAGGCTCCAGGAGCTCCTCGGTCAGTTTGTTTGGCTTGTTATATAGTGACTCACCACCCTGTGACTTAATATCTTCTGATGCCTGGTAATTTCTTCTTTTCATTTGTGAAGCAGATTGCTGTTACTAAAACAATCTGCTGCTGGAACTGAAAGAAAAGATGGAGATGGTTTTATTTTTTCATGTAGCTATTTTTGAAATTTCTCATTTTCTGCAGAATAGGTCAGATCATCGTCAAATGTCATGTCAAAAATGGCTTTTTGCTAATTAGGACTTAATTATTTTGTAGTACTTTGTGTAAAAGCGATGGGTTTTGGCTTTTCCTTTTAAGAACTTGTCATGTAAATGCCAAACGAGGAGTTAGCAGTATTTTAGTGAGGATTCAGAATGTAGGTGTTGACTAATATTGCACAGTAAGAGGGAAAAATCAGTTTTAGACCGAAGTATGGTGAAGTTTGAGGTAGGTTGAGAACTAACAGCCAGCCCTGGGGTTAAACTGGTTCTAATGGAAGGTCATGCTTCTGAAAGTAGGAATAACAACTACTTTGTGCACTACTTCAGTGACACCTGCAACCGCAGTCACGCAATTCTGAGACCTTTTTTTAGTTAGAAATGTGCTCTTTCTGATTTTTCCAGCAATGCATTTGAAAAGCAACTTGTGAGCACATGACAGAATTAACCGGACTCCTAGTCTTTGCATGGTTTCTTTTTTCCTTTTTGTCCTTGTTTTGTATTCAGTTTTGATCCTCACTATACAAAAAAGATGTGGACATGCTGGAGAGAGTCTGAAGAAGGGCCTCAAAGATGATCAAAGCACTGGAAGCCTGCTGTGTGAGGAAAGGCTGGGGGAAATGGATTGGTTCAGCCTTAAGGAAAGAAGGCTCAGGGGAGGCCTTACCATTCTGTTCCAGTTTTTAAAGGGTGGCTACAAAGAAGATGGAGACTCCCTTTTTACAAAGAGGCACATGGAAAAGACGAGGGGTGATGGGCACAAGTTACTCCTGGGGAGATTCTGACTGAACACAGGAGGAAACTTTTCACAATGAGAACAATCATCCAGTGGAGTGAACTCCCCAGGGAAGTGGTAGATTTTCCAACTTTGGACACTTAAGATTCAGGTTCTGGGCCATGTTGTACAGACCATGCTTTTGCCTAGAAAAGATGGACCAGGTGGTCCTTGAAGGTCCCTTCCTACCTGGTATACTATGGTATGACTCCATGTATTATTAAAGTTCCCAGATTATTCCCAGTTTTTACCTCCATGAAGTTTATAGGCGTAGTCTTTCTATCAGATTTTAGTGTTTTCTATGGGCAAAGATTTCTAGAATCCCTGTCCTTGTGCCTTTTTGTCTGGTTTTGAAATTTGTTCATTGTTCCTGAATTGCTTCATTTCAGATTTACTGATAGTCTACTTGATTGACAGATGTTTTACCACTTTGTTTTGTGGGAAGTTTTATGAACTAGAGAACATTTATTTGAAAGCTTTAGTAACTCGAGAAATGTCTTTAAATTGGTGTGATTTTGCTGAGACCAACAAGTCTTACTAAGTGTGATTCTCTTTAGAGAGAGGTTATATTCTATTGGCTCTTAAGCGTATCTGAAGAGCTGAGTTTTATATCTTTGTCTATTCTTTCAACTTTTGGTGCTATTGTTAGAGTTCCATGTTTACTGTAGTGTATGAACAGGTTGAGACAAAACAAAAGGATTCTGCCTAAAAGGTGTTCTGCTTTTATAGTGGTCAGACATGCATACAGCAGTATTACTGAAGGCAAGTTGAAGGTATGGTGCATTGTGGCAGCGGGCTAGAACTAGATGATCTTTAAGGTCCGTTCCAACACAAGTGATTCTGTGATATGCAGAGGACTTCAGTTTTGAAGACTGTTAACAGTTCTTTAGTAGAGAACTGCAAGTCAGAATGTTGTCTTACGCTGTTTTGCCTTAATACTACTTGATGATAAAAATCACACTTTTTACAGTAAATTAACTTTTCACAACTTCTGGAGATCTTGCAATTTGGATTTCAAATGCAGTGAGTTAACTGTATATTATGATGCTAAGTAGTATATATTTATGAGTAAGAATCAAGGTAATGAAATGCTTTACTTTTTCATTTTCATATTAATGTGATATAACACAATCATAACTAATAGCAGTTATGATAGCAAAGTATAAAAATGACATCTCTTGTTTTGATTTGGTGTTTGCATGCCAGTGGTAGAACATAGCATAATACTAATAAAGCATCTTGCATTTGTCTATTTAATACTAGCCCACAGAATAAAACACTTCTTCCTCTACTGGTTTCTGTTAAAATTAACAGCAACTTAAGTGTGCAGATGAAAAGCTATGTAAGTTTTTCTTAAATGAAAAAAAGGATAGGTAGGATGTCATACTTCGGTTTGTTGAATTTGATTGACGGTAATAGAGGGAAAGGGCTTTTTTTTGTAAGCATGTTTACATCAGGGGATCTTGAATAATGCAGTGCTGGTTCAGCTCAGTTTTGGTTTGAAGCATTTTTATACTAGTGGTTTAATAAGGTGTCATTTTCTAAGTTGCTTCCAACATAACAGGGTATTGAAGAAATGGTAGTTTGTGTACACTTTTAATTAATCACCTATGAAGTAGTGATTATTCTTTAAATGAATTGCTATTTTCACATAGATTAATATCTACAAGATACTTGACAAACTGATTTAAAGCACTATTTAAGATACTTAAATGGAACTAGGTTTATTGTTACATATCACAGAACTTCATTGGGTTTGTTTAAGAGGAAAGAGTCAAAAAACCCCAGTTTGTCTCTAAAGCAGAGTTTTGGTTAGGACTTGACAGGTGAATATCAAACCTCTCCATAATTACTTGGCATTGTGGAAGCATCACCAGGATCATAGTACTTGCTGTTTCAGTACACTGAGAATTACTTCTCTGTGTACAGTAGCGAGGTCTCAGAATAGCATCTAAGTCAGTTCCCAGCATGGTTTTATCAAAATTATTCCTCAAGTTGCAGATTGTTGTCTTAGCAATGGGTAATTTGAGCTGCAAATGTGCACTAGGAAGTAATTTGCCCCTGTTAGGGGACTGACCTGAAGTGTAAACCATGGACTTGCCTGGCTGTATTTCCCTGGCACTGTACCACAGCACAGTAAAATGGGGAATTTGTGATATCTGTGAAACATGGCTGTTTCTGTCTCGCTCATAGCCGTGATTGACATTGTGGTGACTGGTGGCATATTATACTGGCTCTTCACTCTTTTCCTGCTATTTGCCTGCTCGGGAAGCACCTCTTGAATTGCTGCAATTGAGAGTCCTTCATTTTCAAGTCAGCTATCAGCAGTTTGTTTGCTTTAATATTAAGCTTCAAATGTAGCCTTTAGTGGGTTGTTTCATGCATAGGTCACTCCTTCTTATAGTGGGTGAGAAGCAGACATCTATGAATCTGGACCTCCTTATCTATCACAGTGTAACTTAATGTTGCTGAGGAATAGGAGCCCTTAGAGTAAGCTAAAGCATATTTCAGTGTTGTGTTGTTATCACTTGTCTGTCTCAATTTCTGTAGCAATATAAAATATGTGGAGAATGTTATCAAAAATGCTGTGTTTCAGCCAGACTTATCTCCATAGTTTTTCCAGTTCAATTTAACAACTGAAAGCGTCACTATGAAATGAGTTGAGAGTCAAGTGTCAGAAAACAAAGTTTTGCCCTTATTGTAAAGGAATGTGTTACAGAGTGATTCAAACCTACAGAGTGAAGTAGTTTATGGTAGAGTGTGGAAAGAGGGTAAAAATGGGCTGTGGGAAACAGTGAGTAAAAGGTAGAATGCTTCTGGGAGCCCATCTGGGAAATGTCCTTTGTCACAGAGTGGCATACTAAAATCATAGAATCACAGAATGGTTTGGGTTGGAAGAGACCTTAAAGATCATCTGGTTCCAGTGACTGCATTTAATTGCATGCAGACTCTAGTGGGAAAATCCTATCTTGGGTGGAAGATGATAGTCAACCGTTTAAAACGTGAGGTAATAACAGGAGAGCACGATTAATATTTTAGCTGTAATTTATTTAAGACAGTAGGGTTTTTTAGCTGATTGGTTTTGGTCTAAATGTTCAAAGTCTTATTGAAATTAAAAAAACCCAAACAGTATTTTCTTCTTTTGGAAGAGAACCTGGCTGTAAAGGCTCTTAATTTCTGAGTTTATGAACTGTTGTAACATTCTATTTTAAAAGATAAGATGAGGTTTCATTTCTTTAAGCATGGTTATCTGCCCTAGATCATACTTTTTATGCTAAGAAAAATTGACAGGTTGGTATCTTGACTGAATGTTGACAGAGTAGACCTGGGACACAATGGTGTAATTCCCAGAGCATTCAAAGGCTAAATGAGGACAGTGGAGCCAGGTCATTTTAAAACTGTCTTTTCTCAGCATTTGTATAGTATGAGACTATACCAGATCCAGTTCCATAGGAGTTGATGCAATGTGACATGCCTGACTATTAGGCGCTTTATAGCTCTTCACCAGTGCCATCAGAGGATTGCTGTCAGTTCTCCTGTATTGTAATTTGCTACATTTTAACACTTTTTTCACTGTTGCAAAGAAGGATAAATTCTAATACCAGCCTCTGCATCGTTTATGTAGTCTCAGGACTTAAATGTGCTAAAAATTGCCTTTTCCTCCACGTATGTGGTCGCACCACATTAGCAAATTTAACAATACCTGCAAATTATTTATTTGGTGATGTTTCTGTACTTGGGGATTAAGTCTGTTTTCTTCTGTTGGAAGCTTTTTCATTTAATATTTCTTTAATGCTGGGGAAGTACGATAAGACAGACAAGGCAGCAAATCATTTTTTTTAAAGACAGTTCTTAGCAGAGGAATTTAATTTTCCTTGTGACCTTAATGTTAAAATAAAGGCTAGCTCTTTCTATATGAAATAATTCATGAATGATTAACTATTTCATCTATTTTCAAGGGATATAACAGCATTGTAATAATATAATAACTGTAATGTGTGTGTTTCAAATATGAATAATGGATTATTTTGACAAATATTTTGTGGAATGTTGTGCAACCTTGTTTTCTCTTGTGTCAGGTTGTGATAAGTTTTCATGAAATAAAATGAAGCATTTAGATGTTTATGTCGATACATAACTACATCTACATATATTCTGCACTGAGTGCAACAAGGACTTCTACATATTGGAATGAAGGATTACAAAATACTTGGGAGTTTGAGAGAATAGGTGAATTTCAGACTGCTCTGTTACTGTTAGGCTATAATTTAATGCTAAACTGAGTGGTTGGAGTTCAAGGTGTGGGAAAGAAAATAAACTTACCCATTCAGTAGCTTGTTCAGTCATTGTAACTTTATGATTAGACAGAGAGGAGAATTTAAATAGTTCAATCATAACTCCAAGTTCCATTTGTGGTGTAACAATACAGTGACTGTCTTCTGTCTCAAATGCAGAATTTAAGACAGTCATGTAAAAAAACAGTCATTTTTGAAAGAATTACCTGTATTAGGAAGTGAGTATTGCTTAGAAAGTTTGAAGTGGTTGATATGAGAACAGCTTGCAGTGAGGAGAAGTTTTTGATGTTGGAGAGGAGGCATTAGGTGGTAGGCTTTGCTACTACAGGCTTTTGCGCTACCTGAGCACGCGAAAACTTCCCATTACTTAGCACACGTAAAAAGTCTTCAGGAAATAACTACTTGTGTGAAATGAATTAAGCAGGAAGTGTGCTATGTTGGTTAAGCATGTTTACCTTTTTCCTTATGCCATCTGCTCTCTCCTGCTGGATTTCCAGTTTCTAAAGGATAGTACTATTTCTTCAATGCTTTTTAAAAGTGTTGAGATGAACAGCAGCATATTACCCCCAAGTATGCAGTTCTTCCCACTATGAAGCAAATAAAACCAACTTATATGCTGATACTGCTTGTTCCATAGTTCAGAAGAAAGCCTCAAATTTAATTGAAAAATGTAGTGCTCTTGATACTACCGTATGATGTACACAATATAAATTCTCTTTACCCTGAGAATACGTTTTCAGTTCTCAGGGTTTCTGTGCAGGAAGATTACTTGAGCAAATAACAAGCAACAGATATTTGTATTCTTTGATTTCTTAGTTACTCCAGGGTATCTGTGCTACTGCTGAAGTTGCTGCTGTTCCACTTTCAAAATGGATCGGTCGTTAATGTAGAAACGTAAGTGGTTTTTAGGCTGGAAAGCTTGCTGAATGGATTTGTGCAACTGAGACACTGAGGGAAACTGTTCCATTGACAATCTCCTGTAATTTTTGCTTTTAGAATTGTTTGGGTACTGTAAAGAGGTCTTATTTTTTGTTGTATGTTTTTGTTTTGTTTCTCTGGCTAGGTCTGATGTAGCATTATAAACAAATAAGGATGAATTCCAGTGGGCTTGCAGAGCGGTGTCTACTTTTGACTTGTGTGGTAACTGGGATTAGAAAATATTATCCATTTTCACACATTGCTGCAAACTTCTGGCCTTGGTGTCAGCCCTGTTTATTATTTGTGCTGTTATCCTCCATAGGGGTTTTGCAAATGTGACTGGAAAATAATTTAACCCTGAAGCTGGAATGTGAAGGGTTCTCTCAGTAGATCTAATTAACACATTTGTGTTGTCTGGCTTATTCTGCAATGCAGATAAGTCTGAAAGTACATCATATTTTGTAATTGAGAAAAGAAAACTTTAAGGGTCCTCTTAAAAAGGGCCCTCTTAACAAAGAAGGCAACATTATTTATGTAAATTTTTAGGAGATCCTCTATTAACTCATTTAAAAAATACAGATAGTAGAAATTATCCTGGGCCTGAACATTCTGTGTTAGAATAGAGCTATTTAAGGATCTCAGCTCTGCAGTTTTGAGTCGAACTATTGTGGGCCCAAGGAACTGGTGAATGCTCCATCCCAGGCAGTGTTTAAGGCCAATTTGGACGGAGTCTTGGGTGACATGGTTTAGTGTGAGGTGTCCCTGCCCATGGCAGGGGGTTGGAACTATATGATCTTAAGGTCCTTTCCAATCCTACCTATTAATGATTCTATAACTCTATTAGTGGTATAATACCACATTGGCCTTTGTCTGTTGTCTGCAGCTGCAGAACTGCGACATAACTCTCAATTAACTCCGTACTCAGTGAAATCAGATTTTCCATTGTTTTTTCATGTAAAGTGTGTTCTTTCTTAGCAGGTAAAGGCTTTTAAATCTGCTAGTGCTATAGATTAACGTTACTGGGTTTTGTAACCCTATCAATAGAAATTGATAGAGTGATTTCAGGACAAAATGGTTTTTATGTAAATTTCAGTGGTTTTGGTTACAGTTCTGTGATAACTGCAGCAGCTTTGCATGTGGATCGCGCAGTCTTTGATTCAAGCAAGCCCTTGGGCACTTGGTAGAAAAGTCATAAATATTTTAGTTTCAGTAAATCTCTTACCTTATTTCTTGCTTATGTTGGTTGAGTATGGGCAAACAAGGTAAATAAACTGTGATTTTTATTTAAAAAATCTGCACGAACAAGTGTTTATGTTAGTTCCTTAGGCATAATTCCATAGTCCATTGGCAGTGTCAGTTGAAAGGTTTTCCATTCCAAATTTACTCTATTCTTTTTCCTGTCCCTACTCTTCAGCGTGGTACCCCATCAAAGCACAGCTTCCCAGCAGCATAAACTGATGTGAAACTGTGCTGTCCTCAAAAGTAGGTAGCCTTGTCTGTCCTTCCTTCCGGCACCAGTCCGTGTGCTCCAGGAACCTGGCTTGTGTTCCAGGAGTGAGTGAACAGCCATGGAGCGGGTGGGATCACCGGGAAGCCTGGTTATAGAGGAGGCTTTGGTGGCATCACACTCAACCAAATGATCATATTGATTCACTATGCATGTGGATGCACCCTGGCATGAAAGTGCTGACATAAAGTTGGAGCGTCTGCAGACAGAAGGGGAAAGAGAGCAGTGGGTGTATAGATCCTTATCCACAGCCAGTTTAAATAAGTTGTGGTCAGCTTTAGAACTCTAGAAAACCACATCTTCATCTGTATGATGGTGCTTGTATTTGCCGAGGCATTCTGTGAACTTTAACAGAGAAATTACCTGGGTTACTGTGGATCAGTGCACTGAAAGCAGTTACTGCTTCTGTGCAAGTAAGTTGAGAGTTCCGTGAGGCAGCCGGTGTCTGCCTGGAGGTGAGAACAAAAGCTGCAAAGCAGGTGAGATAAGGGGCTGACTTCGGAAGTTGGCCTTGCTGCCTAACGCTTACACTGCAGAATGGCTTTACGCTGCTTGGTACCTGCCTCTGATGAAAAGTGGTTTTCTTTTCCAGTGAAAAAGAAGGTGCAACTTATCTGAAGGTGTCTCCTGTGATCAGATAAGTATAAGGGGTGTGAGAGTAAGGAATCTGTTAGGGGACCAAAAAATGCCCTTTTATTCTGTGCTTTATCTGAATTGTATCCATGCTGAAGAGAAGCAATTCTTAAAAAGAAAGTCAGCATTAATGAGCATCCCTCAATGAAGAAGGTATTTGTGAAGAGCTGTTAAATAACTTGTAGGACAATGCTGGTGTCATAGTGGATTGGCAGTGACTTAGATAAGAGCTGTTAGTTGTGTTCATTAACATTCTTGACAAGAGCAAACTGAGAGTATGTACCATAATCACTGTGAACAATGAGGCAGTTCAGAGGTGCATGGTTTTCATGTTTGATTGCATCTGTCCATTGAAGAACATTTTCTTGTAGAATTAGGCAGAAATAGATCTCGCTAAAGGAGACAAGTTAGACTAAAGCTGTTAAAAACTCCCTGCTGGATTCTGAAACCTAATGATTGGTTAGAAGTTGGCAAGAATGTATGCCTGATGTTATTTTATTAATTGATACAGAGGTTAAACAGCGTGGATTGAGCCAGGAGTACTTTCAGCGAAAGTAATGGTCAAGTCTTTCTAGCCTGCTTAATTTGCAAGCCTTGAGACACTGTATAAGTTATGTTAGTGAAGGTCAGTGAAGGAGACAGCAGGGTAATTATTGAGATCACGTAAAGAAGTTGACTAAAAGAAATGTTTGTGTTGCCAGAGTTTAGAAACCATAGGTGACAAAGGTATTTTTGAATAGTAGAGGGAAGAAGTAGGAACCAAAAGCAGATTCTATCCAGCCCATCCAGTTGTATAGGAACACTTGGGCAATGCTCATTAATATGTGGGAAGAAGGGAATCATGCTCATTTTCTGTATTGTGCCTGTTTGTGAGGCCTTTGCTAAAATATAACAGAGGTGGTGGCTCTAGAGGAATTGTCACAAGGTCTATATTTAAGGGACTTGATGCAGATGTAGGAAAGCCAGAAATTCATGCCAGAAGGATTGGGCAGTTGACTGATGGGAAAGCCAAGACTTGTTCAAAGAGAATTGCTCTCTTTTGCATAATATCTTCCAATGTAATTTAAGTGGGGACAGTGGCAGTTTAGAGAAAGAAGTGAAAGAAAAGCATTGTTTAAGGGATGATGTCAAGATTAACCTTAGATTCCAGGCAGTGCACATTTCTGTTGTACTGTTTATCTGTGTTAATAAAGCTTGTAAGGTTTTGCCTATAGAGTTTCCAGTTCAGCTGTTTTATAATTGATTACAGCATTTGTCATCTCATTACTCCTAGTAATGATTACTTGTATGAGCTGCATTGCTGCAACAGATGTCTTCTGTGCTGCCCGACATCTTCAGTCGGTGTCAGGTACCTGTTTGGTATTGGGCCGTGCGATCAAGTGGAAGCTTGTAATGTTTCTTCTGAGAACACACAGGCTTGTCAGTCCTTTCATGTGCTTTTACTGTACTTCACTGTGAATGAAGGAAAAAGAACTTGAGTGTAATTGCACTGAATGCACTAAATAGCATGTAAGTATTAGAAGAGTTGATTTTTCTTCTGTTGGACTCAGGCTGAAAATAGAGATCTTAAGTTTATGTTTTTTTTCCCGCACAGGTGTTCAGGGCTCAGTGGAATGATACAGCTAGGTTGAAAACAAATATGCAGAAATAAACATTTCTAATCAGTAATTAATTACATCTTTTTAAATCTTTTTCTGTTTATCAACTTTTCGTTGTTGCTGGGAAGCTTTTGGCACTTATATTTGTTTTTCATTATAGAATGATTAGTTTAATGGCTAGAAAATATAAAATGCTTGACCATAAGCTAAACCAACACAACAACTGACAAGAATTTTATTTCCTTTCTGTGTTTTGGATTCATATTTGATCTTAGGGAGAGATTAATATTGTAAGATACTTTTTTCTTTGGTAATAGTGTAAGATACTTTTTACTTTGAAAAGACTACTGTAGTCTTAAATTGTAGTTTCTCATGTTAGCAAGCTTTTTCTTGTGTTTCTGCTTGCTCATATGGATCAAATAGGTCATTCTGAGAAACTGCCTGTTATCTAAGGCTGTGGGCAGAGTGGATTGAAAATGCTGTGCCCTGCAGGTCAGGGAATTAATTCGCAGCAGAGAACCATAGGGAGGAAGGCTGGCTCCACACCAGCTCAGCACTGCATGTGTTGAGGATGCAGGATGCTTTCAGTCAGCAGTATGGGAAGGCAGAGTGAAGGTGGCAGTAAGTGGAGATTGTATTGCCTCTGTTCTGCTCATGGTCTCAGCTGTGGAGCAGTACAATGAAGATGGTGCCAGCTCTGTGCCAGGCTGAAATTCTTTTGTGCTTGGGAAATCTTGGGGATTGCTGTACTGTGATAGGAAGGCAGTTCCTGGGTACTGGTGGAGGGGAAAGCCCATTTTAAGTTTATTGCAGCAGATACACATGTTCGAAGCGCATGTCTCTTATTCCCTTGTTATGAAACTGTGTGAAAGGGATGTTAGTGTACCAAGTTACTTGATTATTTTCAAATGTCTTTAAATATAAGACAAAGATTTTAGAGTCTTTAGAGGAAAGGCCTCAGTACATATACGCTGCTGTAAGAACATGTTGTATATCCATGATATTTATCTTGTCATGTTTTGATTCACTGTGAACAAGGTTCTTAAGTTATATGCCTTACTGATAAAGGGGCACTTGGCTGAAAAGCTCTGTACTGAGAACAGTCTTTCAGTACAAGTTTAGGTATACTTAATTTCGTTAAACAGTCATGTCTAATATTAGTTAATGGCTTTTTGGCACAGAGGAGTAAAACAGATATTTTTCTTATTTTTTAGCATCAGGAGCATGTAGATTTTTGAGATCAGAAAATCTTCTTTCCTGAAGAGCGAGGATGATGCCCTGTAATGATGCTGTATTAAATGTAGTCTCTAAAGTTGGTCTTTGCATTCAGTAAATAAAAGAGGAATCCCCATTTACAGGAGGGCTGTTTATAACTATGTTTGAATAGTAAGAAAAGAGGGAAATTAATTCCATGATTAGGTCTTTGTGCAAGAGACAGGGATGTTCAGAACAAATATAAGTTAAATTTAAAGGTAATTTATCAAAAGAGTGCCCACTGCCTCAGGGAAAAACATTGCTTTAGCCAATAAACAATACATCTTTGTTAAAAAAGCATTTTTAATGGAAGCTGTGCTCAAACATTTATAACCTCTTCTGTTTGAAAATTGGTGTGCCAGCATTCACCACTTAAGATGTAGCAGTCGCTCCACTTGGGAAGATGTAATTATTCAGTGTATGCATAATAAATTTTGACTATATACAGGAGGCTAGGTCAAAATTTCCATTAATAAACCTGTGATGTTTGGAGTGCTTAGTACCCTGATGGGGGTACACGAGCAAGACAGTTCAAGAGGAGAAGCTTTGAACTTGAAGTTCAACACAAACTGCATTATTGTTGCTGAGATTGGGCAATACAATATTTGAATTGCTAGAGATCCAAGTTATCTTTAATTCATGATGAAATTTGGTACTGCTCTGGAGTGGGTGAGATTAAACTAGGAGCTACTGCCAAAAGTTCATACATAAAATCCTAAATTCTTTCAGGAAGTGAAAGGACTAAAACTAGGTAGCATCTAGGAGTGCACCCTCACTAAGCTAGCAGTCAACACCAAGTTGGGTGGGAGTGTTGATCTGCTTGAAGGTAGGAATGGTCTGCAGAGGGATCTAGTGAGGCTGCGCCTCAAATACTGTGTTCAGTTTTGGGCCTCCAACTGCTAGGAAGACACTGAGGTAATGGAGTGTGTCCAATGAAGCTGGTCAAGGGTCTAGAGCACAAATGTTATGAGGAGCAGCTGAAGAGACTGGGATTGTTTAGCCTGGAGAAAAGGAAGCTCAGAAAAGACAATATTACTGCCTGCAACTACCTGAAAGGAGGCTTTAGCAAGGTGGGTGTTGGTCTCTTTGCACTAGTGACAATACTTAGGATGAGAGGAAACAGCCTCAAGCTACACCTGGGGATGCTTAGGTTGGATATTAGGAAAAAATTCTTCACTGAAAGTGTTGTCAAGCATGGAACAAGCTGCCCGGGGGGGCAGTTGAGTTGCCATAGAATCATAGAATCGTTAGGATTGGAAAGGACCTTAAGATCATCTAGTTCCAAACCCCCTGGAGGAATTTTAAAAGGCATGTAGGTGTGGCACTTAGGGACATGGTTTAGTGATGGACTTGGCAGTGTCAGGTTAATGATTGGACTTGATGGTCTTAAAGTCTTTTCCAACCTAAACCATTCTATGAATCTGTGTTGGCAGTGGGAAATAGTCAAGTAGTTGTTCAAGCAGAAAAGAAACTGAAAGCACAGCGTTTGGGTTCTGTACAAGGTGGGCTGGAGCGAGAGCGTTGGAACTTGTTGCTGTCTTAAGAGGTACTTCATATCTTTGATAGGTTGAGCGGCATCTGTAGAGACCCTACTGGCTTCTGAACCCAGGACTTTTGGGTGTCTTTTGAAATCCTGTTACTTACATGAGAGTAATGAAAGAATATGTCACCTTAGTTTTGGTTTCTTCTGTTCATAAAAGTAACCTATAAAAAACCCGAATATCAGCTAATTGCTTTAATTACAACAAAATATTCCTTTATCTTTGGCCTTGACTTGTGTTCATCTGTTGTTTCTGTCATAAATGTGATGTTGTAGGAGGTCTGCAACTTAACATCAAGCCTTAAAAAGATATTAAAAATGTGAAGGATATATTTAAACAAAGAGGCTAAAATGCTATCTGTTAAGCTTATGGTGATATTACCCCATTGTGTTACCTTGGGGCAGATTTTACTGGTAATTCAAGAAAGGGGTATTAAAGCGGGTACTGAACAACATGAGAAGCTACCTTCCTCTGAAGTAATCTTGCAAAAGACCTGAGTAAGGTCATGTTGAATTTAATAGTGTGAAAAAGCAGCTTAGATTTTATCAAGGACATGGATGAAAGGGTAGCTATTGTCTGCCTTTATTTATCTAAAAACATGTTTTAGGGCGTAAGTAAAACAAAGTTACTTGCTTTTCTTTTTGTACCTATTGCAGTAGCTATTGCAGCAGTTGCTGTTAGCTTTATGCTCTGATTATTGAGTATGTGGCAAATTACTGCTTGACCAAATATAAACCAACTTTTTGTCCTCTACTGTGGCTAGCTACATGTGTTGTCTTCCTACCAGTCATTAGCTTTCCTACCAAAATAAAATGTAAGTGCTCTCCGTTATGTGAAACACTGAGCTCTGTTTTCCAGGAAATGAGGAGCTTGGAGTAAATCCCAAAGCAGAATCACTGCAGTGGCTGACTGTTGTGATGCTGGAAGGCCCAAACAGAGCAGCTGAGACAAAACTGCGCTCATTCTGTTATGCAAATAAACCAAAAGATAACAGATAAAACCACCAAAGTATGCATTAATGTCTAAAATAAAGGCTTTTATGTAGAAAAATTGATCAAGTGAAAGATTTACTACTTCAATTCCAACTAATTGATTTCAGTTGCTCAAATTAGAACAAAACCTCAATGCTACTGCGTATCCAAACCCAATCCTTCTCAGCTTACAAAGCAGAATACTGTAATTAACTAAATTGAATGTTTCTTGAAGCTCCTTTAAAGACAAGACTAATTTGCTTACAGTTCATTGGATAGTCTGTCCAAATTGTCTGGCATCCTTCCAGTTTCAAAACAGCTGAGATTTGAAATCAGTGTGGGAGCAAGTATTCCAGACTTCCTATTTAGGTTGCCCTGCTCTGGCTATCTTGAGGAAGAGGAATGGAAAAGGGAAGGAAAGTGATGGAGAATTGTGGTTTTGTTTTGTTGCTTTTCCTGTAGTAGGGTAATATAAACCTTGTAGAAAATCAGAAGATTTGGGAAATGGCACACCTTGAAACAGCAAAAAATTCTCCTTGTAGAAATCTGTTCACATTTATCCACTACATGGCAAAGTTCCGTCAACTATTCTTTCCTTAATCTTCCTGTATCACCACTAGATTATGCAGGAAAAGATGCTCATCCTCTTAATTAGCCTTTTGACAGAATGACCAACTGCCTGTGTGAAGCCAGGTAACTCCTTACAAATAACTGCTAGTTCAGAGATTGACCAATTGTGACTTATCTTCATTGGGAAGTATATATTAAACTTCTAATTTCCTATGGTTTAAATTAAGAACTGGACAATTGGTTTAAGTTAGTTATTGGTTTAACTTAAATACTGCACAATTTAAAAAGAACTTTGTTTTTTAAATTGACTCAGGAAGTTTGGCAGCCATGGAGATGTGTTGGTAGCTATTGGGTGCTCTGAAACAGGAACATCTAGAGAGTATAGGAACGCTGAAGATATGAGGAAGAATATTAAATGTCATTCAGGTGGTAAACGATACACTGAATAAGTAGTATTATATTTGCTTTGTAAAAAGACAAGTTGTCTTTATTATATCCTGTTGCCTTCAGTTGCAATATTTGATTTGAGTGCATTAAGGTGCAAAATTTCATGATGCTTATAATTATGTCCTGAGATTAATTAGGCAGAATCTTAGTACTTTTTTACAAGGCACAGTGGTTAGAAAAACAGAATAAAAATACAGAGCAGTTGCTTGATCCTGAATCCTGTTGCTTTACTTGGTTTGCATAAAATACTCTTCAATATATGAGGAATTTTGAGTACGTAGGTGATTGTGAAAGGGGAATTTGATCCATCTTGTAGCTGCTGTAGAATAAGTCTGTGTTTGAAAATAATGCCTTAAAATAAAAAAGAGGAAAGCTTTTCAATATGGGTCTCATCCTATTCTGTGGGGTTTAAAAAAAGTTGAGAGTGAAAATTGCTTTTTCCCATATTAAAGTTAGGTGAAAAGTAAAATAATTTGGGAGATGTCCTAAAATAAAACGGCATTGGATTATTTAGAATCTGATATAATCAGATTCAAGTATAATTCTTCTCAGAGTTCCCTGCCTTAATATTACTTTGTATTTCCTGCGGCTTTTGTGAAATTTCACTGGTAGGATGACTTGTTAGCACTGTATCTATCCAATGCTAGGAGATCTTTGCAAATGTCTATTAATTCCCTGAAAACAGGAATCTGGCTTTTTCAACCTAATATGCCAGCCTGTATTGCTCTGGTGATAAAGTGGAAGCTACAGGCAAAGCACCTGTGCTCAAAATAGATCAGTAATAACAGCTTTAAAATACATTGAGTGACTCGTGCACTTCTACAACTTAAATGCTTTAATCCTTACTTTCACGCTTCGCTCTGTAACTTTGGGTGAGAGGTGATTTAGGAGTTCATCATCTTATGGGACCTACTCCAAAGTACTTTGGTTCCCTAGCTAGCCCTAGCTAAATAATGACGAGAGAAATATGCTCAATACCAGGAATCAAGCAATGGAAGGAAGGAAAATAGGAAACTTGCCATTAGTCTGCTTTTTCTCACCCTGGGGCATCATACTAATTTGCACATGATTCCTTGACTATTGCCGTTTTATGCTGGAGAGGAGAGGTGGTGAACGGTTGGCTTGTTCTTCAGCCACTGGTGTAGGATGGCACTGCCAAAACAGGGGCATCTTTGCTCTGCCTTCTTCCAGGATTTGAACTTGAGATCACCTTGCAGTTACACTAGAGAATATTGTGAGGTTGTTTTTTCCCTCAGTTTCTATAATGGACATCTCTGTGGATTCCTAGGGTTCAAAGTGCCCCACTAATCCTGGCAGTGTGTTATATCCAGCAGAGAGAGAGGTGCGTCTCTAAAATTGTCTCTATTTCTGTGGGTAAACCTAGCTTTGTTGTCCTGTCTCCTCTCCTGCCTGCTGGCCATGGTCTGTTTGTGAAATGCCATGGAGGAACTACAGAGCATTTGGTTTTCAGATCTGTTTCTAGAGAAGATGGTTAAATATTGTGTGCCAGAGTGCTGTCAATGTCTGGGATGTTGTTTGGGGTTTCTTGTTTGTTTTTAACAACTTCACTGACATGAAATGTGCTACCTCATGATAGGCTTGCAAAAAATACATTTATGCAAACATGTTTTAATCGTTAACACATAAAGTACTTTATACCAATGTGTAATAAATATTGTCAAAGGTTAATTTATTCCGGATAAAGACAACTGTGATTACAGCATTAATATTAACATTATTTCATGGCAACAGGATTTACAGCAATTTGCACTGCAATTACAGGAAATACGAAACTTTCTTGGTGCCAGAAGTGTGGCACTGTTCTTTCTCAGTGTGGAACATACTAAAGGGGCAGGTTTCTTGAAAATTCCTGTCTTCTATTACTTTTTGAAATGTAGGGGAAAATAAACCAGTAAAGTGTAGACTTAAAGGAATTCTGCCTGTGAAACAGTTCTGTACAGAAAGGCTTGGTTTTATTTGTTTCAAAGTTATTTTAAATAAAGCATGAATTCTGTAAATAGCGGAGGAAGCACGAGACAGACTAAACATCTTTAATGAAAGCACTCAGCCTTTTTCATGCTCTGAACCTACCTTTATTATGTTAATCAAATTCCATGCAGTTCCCAGCAGGGGTATGTGAAAATTATCTTCTCAAATAAATGAATACAGATTATTTGCTGCAGATCAAGAAACTGGTTACAGGTCTTTGATCTTTACGTTGGTGCAGATGTAGATCAGAGAAGTTATTAATTCTCTGTAGCTTTTGGGGTGCCCCTTAACCCTTCTTGGATGGCCAGGGGTGAGATGGCCTGTAGTGTGAGCCCCTGCCCCCTGGGGAATCAAGTGTAGAAGCTACCTGCTTTAGGCTCCCAGGATGAGTCTAAATTAATCCTATTCAACCCCAATGCTCCCAATATAACTCAATTTCTGAAGTCTCCAGGGTACTCTCTCAGGCAGTCTTTTGGGAAGAATAAAGAGCGTATCATTGGGGTTGGTGAGCGGAAATGAGAGAAGTCCAATTTACTTGTACTTCTAGTTTATTTACTGATAATTTACAGATAGCTGGGGATAATGAGCTCTTTCAGTTATACCTCCTCATCAGAAGTCTCACCAAAGCAGTCAAAGTGTAATGAATCTGAGAAATAGTCTCTAGGAAAAGTCAAGTTTACCACTCTTCTTTCTATGATTATTCTGTTTTCTCTGTGTATGTGATGACCATAAGAGTTAAATACAGCATTTTCTACCTTTCTCACTAAAATTCTATTAAAAGAAAAAAAAAAAGCCATAATTGTAGGATCTCTGTGGGAACAGTATATATGCTATCCTGTATTTTGCTTCAGGATAATGTTTTGAACATCATAAATCAAATCATGGATGAGTGCATTCCACATGAACGGGCCAACCGAGACTTTTGTGTTAAGTTTCCAGAGGAGATACGCCATGACAACCTTGCAGGACAGCTTTGGTTTGGAGCAGAAGTAAGTCTCTCATATTTGTTACTTGGTGTTAATGGGCAATTTTTTGGGGCATCAGGCTGCTGAGAAAGGGCTGGGATTGCAGGTCCCACGTGCAGAGCTGAGAAATGCTTCCTGTCCAGGGGAAAGGGGAGGGGACACAGAGCTGCAAATGGAGTTCAAAAAATAAGAAATAAGAGGAGAAATATGAGAACTTTGAGACTAGAAAAATCTTTATGTATGTTTTCAGTTCATAAAATATTTCCATGAATACAATAATTTATATCAATACTTGTTGTCTTCCAATGTATCATAAAGAAATAAAGCCAGCAGTAGAGATTATTAAATAGATTGGGTTTAATAGCATGATTTCTAAAAAGTTTCATTCATTTGTTACAGTAAAAATGTACTTTTAATGGATGTCTTTGTGAGCTGGTCAGAGGGAGTCCATATATTACTCCTGGGGCAAGGAGTTTCTTAAAATAGCTGTTTTCCAGAAACTGCAAGGGACTCTGTGACCTGTTCTTTATGGTATTTCCTAGAAAATATATTCACACCTTCTGTGTGAGGCAGGATACGCATTTAGCTGAATTCCTGGTCTGATGGCCAGTGTGACCAGTTTTTCTGGAAAAAGGCATCACCATTGCAGAATTTCTGTTCTTTGTGAATAGATTTTTTTTAGAATCTATATTATATTTAGAACAAAATAGTAGAACAGTCTAGCCCAAGTTAGGAGTCCATTGATCGTACTTTAGCTGGATTCACATCTTAAGCAAGCAATCCTTGTGTACATGGAGTATATATCCTACCACGACTAATTGTCTAACTAGTGGAAGAAGAGCTTTTTTAAGTTCTGCTGTCAGCTCTGTGGTTCTTGTACTTGAACCTCTCTCCGTTCTCATGTCCCCCTGACTAAGCTGCTCCCTAACCTTTTGAGCGAAGGCGTATGACTCTTGGCCAGTGTGTCTTAAATCTTTCCCTTGTTTGATAATTTGCAGAAAATTGGGGTTAAGTGCTGCCCTTGTTCAGAGTATTAAATACCACATTCAGTGCTTTTTTAAGGCATCAAAGTAACTTTGTAAAAATTAATATTTTCTCTCCATGTATTTCATAGTGTTTGGCTGCTGGTTCAATTATTATGAATCGTGAAATTGAGAGTATGGCTATGAAGCCATTGGCCAAGGATCTGACCCGAAGCCTAGAGGAAGTTAGAAATATCATTCGTGACCAGGCCTTAAGGGATTTGAACTTCTACACAGAAAAAATGAAAGATTCACTCAAGCATTTTGATGTCCTTTTTGCTGAATTTGAATTAAGGTAAAAGACCTAAGGCGAATGTGTTGTGAGCTTTGGTTTGGCTGCTATCACTGCTTTGGGGTTTGTTCGGTTTTTTTGGAAGTTGGCTGTTTTGTCCTGTTTTCTTTTATGGAAAAAGTACATAATTTTTTGGTTGTTGTATTTCAATTCTTCAGGAATTTGTTGCATTGTTAGATTTTTCCTTCCAGTGTAGCAATAATGAAAAGAAAACTAAATAGTTCTTTAGCAATCAACATTTGCATACTGGCTTATGGCATTTGAGGGAGGTTTTCCAAGACACAAAAGATTCCCCCAATGTTTTCTTCGTTGAAGAGAAGGCGACAAAAGACATTAAAAAAAATTTGATAACATAGCATAGAGATCACGAGGTTTTGTTCTCTTGTGCTTAGAGGCATAAGCGAGATGCAGTTGGTGAATTGAAGAATGCAAATTGAAATCTGATGAAAGTGCTTTTACACAAACCATAATTAACCACAGGAAGTCACTGGTTTTAGAAATTGTGACTGAAAAATGGCTTGGAGGTTTATAGCACAAATAAAAATAACTGCTTTTGGGGTGAGGGAGTTCACTATTTATTGCAGCAGAGGTCCCATTGACCAGGTCCTGCACTGTGTTTCAGAATTCAAGCCAGCTTCCTGCATGTCTGTTAGATGTTTGTGGTGTGGACGTAGTTACAGACAGGATGCAGAACAAGATTCTCTATGGTTCTAATATAATAGATCCCTTCCTCCCCTCAGCAGAACAGGTTTCTTAGAATTGAGTAGTGGTTTAAAGTTTTTCATAGACTTGACTTGTCTCCTATTACTCTTTGCCCTTCCTTGTTTTTCATATTCTCCTGCGTTATTTAAGTCATGTAAACATTCTTTTTCTGATTTGTAAAACTATCCTTATACTGTTACATTGAGAAACACTTTAATTGAAAAACATTGTCTAAAAATGTAGGGTTTAAATGGGGCTTTGAGTGCAGACACCAACGACAGCCAGTAACTTGTTCTTCACTGTGCCTGTGCAGTTTCTGGCTTGTCTGTAATAACTCTCTACATTCAGCATTTTTCTTTGCCATTGTTTTGTGAACAACTTTTTCCTTTCCTGTGCCACCTGTAGTCTATGAATGACTGATTAAGTAATACAGCAACAGAAAACCACGTTTACCCATGTTTTCTACCTTGTGAATTAGTGCTTTTGTATGTAATTCCTCATAGAAAGGAGGCCAACTTTTAAACCTGAATTGTCTCTGCTGCATAACTGCATTTCACTAGTATAATTTCAGGTTAAACTTTTCCAGATAAAATGTGGGTTTTTTTCTTAAGGAGATGCAGAATAAACAATCTTCAAGATGTTGTAATAAAGATCCTTCTAGGACCTCCTTCCCTGTGCCACACAGTGTGGAGTTCTGAATGCTAAATGTGTTTTGTAATTATATTTCTAAATTACTACTGAGTTCCATTGCCTCACTTTGCAATGGGTGAATCAGCTGCATTTCTTAAATATTCTTACACTGCAATTTTCATAGTGAGTGCTGTCAAAATAAATACAAAATGGTACAGGAAAAGTTAGGTTTCCAAGATGATTTGTCCTAGGTTTGCTTTTTATTTATAATCTGATTTGTTATGGCTCGTAAAAGGCTAGTAGTTATTTTATAATCTTCATAGTTACGTGTCGGCCATGGTACCTGTGAAGTCTCCAAAAGAATATTATGTGCAGCAGGAGGTGATTGTTCTTTTCTGTGAAACTGTGGAGAGGTAAGCGTTTTACTTGAAGTCCTAGATTCTCTTTTCCATGTTTACCTTCAGTCTGAACTGTTGTAGAAATACTTTAACTGTAGTCTTCAAGCATCATAAAACACCAGGTATTTTGCTTCTCTGGTAAGTATCCAAGTATAGTGTTAAGAAGCATTAAGCATGCATGCGAGGCACAAGCCTATGCTTTTGTGGGCTTTAGACAAAAAAAAAACCAAACCCAGAAACTGTTAATCCACTAAGAACAATACTGTTGGTGTGCCTAGTTATAGGTGCGTGAATTTAAAGCATTTAAATAAGCTAAATCTGTTTAAGGCATCAAGACTTGATGGTATTTCATGCAAGAATACATGGCAAGATGATTCAAATCATCTGCGAACCTCTAGTGATCATCATAAAGAACTTGTAAAGCCTCTTAAAAATCTTAAGAGGACTGGAGCTTGACTCTTTATGTATGAAGTAATAATAAGTAAGAACCAACCAACAATTTGTAAGTGCTTTTGGGACTTTAGGGTGATAAGAAAAATGTGAATTTGTTTTGAAAGGGCAGTGTTGAATAATTTTTATCCCCCCCCCCCGCACACACTCCAAACACACTTGGAGTAAGCATTGGTTTCAATGTCTTGTGAAGCAGGACCCTGGACCTGGTGTGGTCAGTACTTTCATTAGGGAATGAAGGAGTACAGAGCACACTGCCACAATGTATAGATGACACAAATATCAGAGGTGTTTCAGGCATTTTAGGGGACAGGATTACAGCTCGGTGGCTGCAGCAAGCAGGAAGAATTGCCTTCCATCAGAGAGCTGCTGTATATACATATATTGGCCTAGTAAGAGAAAAGAAGAAAACTAATAGAACCATAGAACAATTTGGGTTGGAAGGGACCTTACAAATCATCTATTTCCAACCCTGCTGCCATGGTCAGGGACACTTTCCACTAGACCTGGTTGTTCAAAGCCCGTTTGCAGCTTTGGATAATCTGACAGCGGACTGTAGGAAGGAACAGGGAGTGAGAGCGGCCACACACTGAGTCCATCTACCTTTAGTACAAAGCAGTGCTTGCTTTGTGGTTGCTTTGCTGTCCACCACCAGCAGCATTGGCGACACAAGTAGTGAGAAAGAATAAGCAAAAGTTATTTGCACTTTCTTGGGCCAGTCAGTGCGACTGGAGTGCTGCTTTGGGTGTTACTTTATTCACTGATACAGACAAATCGGAGAAGAAGTATCAGGATGTTATGAAACTTATGAGAATACTGAGAAATTGGGAAGAAATCTGGAAAACCTGGAAAGCCGAATGAAAAGCCTAAACAGGTTTGGGTTTCATCTAAAAGGGATCTGAGGTGTTTGAAAAGTCATTAGAGGATAAAAGCTTAAATGCCATCAGTTTTGTTTGTTCTTCTGCAGAAGTTTAATCTCTTACTAAACAATTTTATTCTTCCCCTTAGAGCCTTAAGGCTTGGATACCTCACTCAAGATATGATAGATGACTATGAACCAGCTTTAATGTTTACAATTCCAAGACTAGCCATTGTATGGTAAGTAATTTTCTAGCTATTTTCCACTCCGCTTCATTTAAAGATTTAGTGAAGATTTCAAAAACTTTGTTCAGAATTTTTTTTGTTTCATTTCTTTTACCTGAGTTTGTACTTTCTTAAAAAACAAATCAAAAAGTTATGATGTTTTGTTTTAAATGTTCACCAGTTTCATGTAGAATATCAAGAGATGAAAAGAAAAAGGAGGTAGAACTTCAAATATAGAAGGCAGGAACCTGGATCAGTCATCCTCTAGGAAGAAATCTGAATTTAAGAACATCAGTCAATGGAATGTCACATGGTCAGAAGTAGTTTTTGAGAGCACATTTTTTGTCACTCAAAAATAGTATGAGCTAAGGATAGGAGTCTTGAAAACCAAAAGTTTTCAACAGGAATTACGTGTTTCTCTTAGTGACTCTGCATTCAAAAGGAATTTTCATGACAAACTGCACTTTGACCAGCGTTAGGCTTAAAGCTTTCTTAAGGAAAGTATTGACGTCTGTAATTTATGTGTAGATTTGTGTGTTGACCACTCAAGACAACGAAAGTAAAACACTGGCTTTGCTTCATGCAGGTCTTGCAATATCAAACAAATCAGATGCAGTTTTCCTAATGAGTCTTCATGACTTAATAAGGTAGCAGTTACTCTGGAGTAACTGGAGTAAAGCCAGTGTGGTTTTAATATTTTACCATGGTGAATGTTTTAAAGTTAGCTAATGCATGCAGTATAATTGAGGGGAAAAAAGAAACCTCAAATCCCGAGTGTCATACGCTTCTTCTCAGGAAATCCCTGTGGCCCATTGTTCCTGTTAAATAGGACATTGTCTGTAACTGTCATTCTAAAAATACTAACAGTAATAATCTGATTTTCAAAAGACAAGAGGAATGTGGGAACTCAGTTTGAAGCTGCTCCAAGAGACAGTGACAAATACATCATGACTAACTGGAAGTCCGAGTACTGTTTGGAAAATTCGCCATGTCAATTCCAAATTACAAAGAAGGGCTGAGAGGGAGAAGAGAAAGAAAGTTTAAGTGTTCCTAAATATCCAGCGATTTGAAAATAAATCACCACCCTATGAAGTTCCATAGAAAAACTACACCATCCAGATACAGTGTTGTCTGGAAGGAATGCCAGCCTTTTGCTAGGACTGTGAAAGGAGAAGCTTTTAAGTGCAAGACAGATGCAATACAAAGTTGTCCCCATTACTCTGGATAATTTGGATGCAGAGTCGCTAGGAAGCTGTCCGAAGTGACATGTGATTTGAAAAAGAGCATGTGCCTCAAGTACCTTGAGTAGCTGAGCACTGACTGTAAGGGCACTATGGAGAAAATGGCGCGGGAGGGGAAGAAGACTAATCTGGAGTGTGAGAACGTGTGATCTATTTGCCTTTGAGAAAAATACATTGGTTTTGCAGTGGGCAGAGGATTAAACAGTTTTAAGCAATGGTGCCTGATGGGGGTGGAATCCATTCTCAGACACATTACAATATGACGCAGCAGATATGGTGAAGAAGGTGAATTTTGTTTAATCCCTGACACAAACAGGTGTGGGCAGTAGTGATTTGGTCAGGAGGAACTATTGAGATGTCTACAATAAGGACAGAGAGGCTTTCAGGATCCTGAGCTAATCTTTTTCCCGGGAGTATCTGCCAGTGTTGAATTGTTTTAGAAGCATGCTATTACCAAAATGTGTTTTATGTGGTTTAGCAAATGTTTTCGCTTTTGCCACATGTTAATATTAGGTTGTATTTATTTTAAAGGTAGAAAAATAGGAGTTAGAGAGTCAACTATCTTGCCTAGAACTCATTTAGACTGGACAGAAAAAGCCATTTGCAATTGCTCGTCAGCAGCCTTTCCAAACTTAACTGATAATCACTTTCTAAGGTTTTATTTTTTTTATGGGTCATTGTGCCGCAGCAATGAAGTAAATGTATGTTCATCCCCTTATGCTTCCATTGTTTTTTCTCATGTTTAAGGGGATGGACAGAGGGGATGGGATCTTTTACTATTGCTTTAAATTGCATTTAATTCTAACAGTGTGTGAACAAGACAAAAATAAGATAACAATATGTAACTTGAGTGTAGTTCTAATGCTTGCTGCTTTTCAGACTCCTTATTCAGTAGTTGCTCTGTGTAAAGAAATTGTCATTTTTGTGTGTGTTCATGCATGTGTTTGTATTGCAGTGGCCTTGTTGTCTACTCCGAGGGACCATTAAATTTGGACCATAAACCAGAAGATATGTCTGAACTCTTCAGACCTTTTCACACTTTGCTAAGAAAAATAAGGCAAGTAATGAAAGATGGTTGCAGCTGCTTCTCTTTTGAAGTGAAAGTCAGATGCCTAAAAAAGAACTCTTAAATGCATAGCAAAGTGTTTGCTTTCTGTGTTAACCATAAACTGCATTTTCCTCCCATCTGCCTGATATACCCATGAAATAACCAAATGTAGTTTCTCATTTTATAGGAATTTTCTTAACTTTTCATGTCTTTGATAGTTTTTTGGGGTTTTTTTTCTGAATATCATTTTATTACATTTCAGATTTTACTTATGGTTGGATGATGCCTGAAATACTAAAGTAGTTTTGGGAGAGCCTGTTTCTAATTAGGATCATTGTTTCTGCTTAAGTAGGCTTATTACTTTTTCTCATTATGTTTATGATGCAATACTCAGATCATTTTAAATCTAATAGAAATGACTACCAGTTTTTCATATTGTGGATCTGGTTTTACTGGATATATATACACATACCTCTCTTCCTCCTGCTTCAGTCTTGGTAACTATTGGAGATGTGGGATTTGGTTCAGCTATAAAGAGTATTAAAGTATTTCTTTCTTAGTTGATGTCCTTAGAAGACTGATCTGTTACTTTGGAGAAATCAAGCTGTATCTTTGCAGGATCTTTATATTCTTTTTCTTAGAATACACATTTATAGACCAACTGCAAATTTTGTTCCTAGAAATCTCTAGAGATAATTTGGCAGAGTTTTTTCTTTTCTTTGTTGAATCTTCACCTATTTATCACTTTCCCAGTATGCCATGATGACAGTTTGATATTAGAATAGTTTTCATGTAGGTAAGTTTATCCAGTTTAATCTGCTCTCACCTATTAGAGGTGAGGCAGCTCCTGAGAGATACTACAAGCTCTGTCAGGGATGGTTCAGAGAGGAGCCTATTTCTGAAGTTAGCTTTTGTAAATAACCACACCAAATCTTTTGTGTCCCTTGAAGACTTTGTAGTGTTTCTCTCTAGAAGTGATACAGTTTTATTTTTATGAGTATTCATGATATTCATATTGAAATCTGAGAATTAAAATTTACAAATCAACATGTTTGGGTTTATGGGATCTTTTGAGTCATATGGTTTTGTAAAACACTGAGTAAAGAACAACATAATTTGAGGAGCTGGGGGGTTGGGGGAGGAATTTTAATGGTAGTGATGCTTAAAAAGTCCATGAAGTTTACATTAAAATAGCATAGTCCCAATATAATACTATGACAGAAATTTTCACCAGCTGGCTAAAGCCAAATACTATATAAAAGCTAATATACTTCTCATAATCTGTACTTTCCGCTTTCTCCTTATTTTTCACAACACGGAAAATGAAGATCAATGAAGTCAGTGTATTGCTTAGTCCATTTAATTTTCAGTTCTTCTGGACTTAATGCTTGGGTTGAAAACATCATTAGTAAAATGCTTGTTTGGTCAATAACTACAGATTTCAATGTAAACTGTAAAAAATGAAAATACTCCTTCAGATTAATTTTGGGCGACAGTTCTGATATACTTTAAGACATGTTCGTTCTGTAAAGAGCATTAAGAAATGTGATGTTGCTCATTGCGGAGACAAAGTTTGCAAAGTGTTATTGAGATCATTTATTAGAGCAAAAATTTTTGCTAAGATGGAATGTGACATTTTCTCTGGAAGTCTCTGAATTGAAGGAATGTCAAGGAGCCAAATACTTGAGAGAACTGGGCTCGAAGATACTTTAGTAATACTTATAAATGAAAAATACATTGAATGCAAATAACATACAAATAGCTGTACACTTCATGTAAGGTAATTACATTACTTTCAAAACACTTAAACTGTCTAGGTTGGGTTTTCTTGATATCGCAGATTTTGTTTTAGCTCATCAGGCTGCAATTGCTCCTTAGTGAGCATGTTCACAGAAACCTTCTAAGGGAGGATGGAATGGGATATTTGATATTGATATTTTTCCTCTACAGCAAAAAGGAAGCATTTTTCCAGGAGTGTTTCTCCAGTCCCCATCACCAATAGTTAAGGCGTGAAAATAGATTTGAGTAGTCTTCTGTTAAAATAGTTGCATCTTCTATTGCTGTTCTGTGCCTGATGTAAGAATATAGAACATCATCTTACTGCAGAATATGATCACATCCCAGTGAATTTCTCTGTAAAGTTCTGTAACTGTTTAGCCAACTAAATATTTTAACTCATGGAGAAAGGCCAGGGCTGATTATTTTGTGGAATTACAGGTAATTTTTAAGCTGTATTATCCTAAATAAGTACTGTATTATGGGAATCGGTATAATAATATCAGAAAGAGCAGAGGAAAATATCTATTGGCCAAGAAAAGTTTTGGTATCCTACTGGTGGCTGGCAACTTTGAAAGCAGTAGAGATTGTGGAGACTCTCTGAACAAAAGTAGTATGGGGTCTTGTTTAGGATTTGGTAAGGTTGAGCAATAAGTGCTGATTTTGAATGTTTTAGTTATTACCTAAGCCAGGTACTTGTGTTGACTTTTATTTTAGATAGAAAACATCAGCATTGGTATTTTATCCATTGAACCAATGCATAGTTACATAGCAGTGTTATCTCTGTTTCTTTTAACCATGGCTCCGTAAACCATTTCTGCTAAATTACTGTAATTTGCCCAGTAAGTATGCAAAGCATATCATTGGTATATGCACAGATATTTAATTTAGATACCTATGGCACTGAATGTTCTTGTGATTAAAATATTACCTGTACTATATATACATTTGAGGCTGCTACACGGAGGTCTTTAGAGGTGAGCAAATTTGGAATTCTGCAGTGCTCCTCAATTCTGCCCTGTTTTCAGCGCCCTCTGCTTGCCTGGTCTTGTTTCTGGACCATTACAATTCCTGGCAGAGTCCCTGTGAATTTCGATGGTGCAGAATCGAGCAGCGTGCAGATCAAGTAGTGCAGAATCAGAGGATTATACCATTTTAAAGACACTGAAACCTTTCTGTATCATTGACTAGAAATCAAATGTAGTATACCTGTGTCAATGTGTTAAAGAATTTGGGGGGAGTTAATGAAACTCATAAGCTTTTAAAGTGTGCACGATGGCTGGGGTAAGACTGGTTAGTTTTTCCAAGGTGGCTGTATTTGAAACTTTGAGTTGATTTAAAACTTCTGCAGTAAATGAATACCAGTGATACTTACTGTATATCACTGTGGGTTTTGGATTGTTGATCTATCAGAGCAGATCTGTGGACTTTGTGCTAAACTTATCTCAGCACTGCAGAAGCAGGAAGATATGAGTTGCATTTCTGTACCTGCATAATGTTCTTGTGGTGGCAGCTCCGTAAGATCAGCTGTTTATGCTTTGTTCAGAACATGAACCGAAGCACAGGCTGGCAATAACAACAATGCTGTTCTCTAAAAACAGACAATTTAAAATTCTGGTCAGAATAGGAGCAAAGTTAATGGAGGAGGCTTGGAAAATGTGCAGGATCGGTGCACTTGGGGTTTGTGGCCTTGTCTTCTATTTAGACAAATTTGTCTTTAAATGGCCATCTGGCCTCGGATCTCTAAAGAAGTAATTTCTGCACCCCAGATATCGGCAGTAGAGTAAAATATGTTTATTGGCTGTGCAGTAGGCAGAGTAAATTCCTACTACTGCTCGTGACAAGCAGGGTATATCTTAAGAACTTGCCTTGTTTTTCTGCCAGTGGCTGTAGCCACTGGAAGAAAGATGTTCATTGTATTTTCAAGGCTAGATTGCCTTCCTGTGATACTGTGCCAAGAAGAGAAAAAGCAGGTGGAACTTCAGTGTGTGCTGGTTTTAAATTCAGTTTTATAAAGCCTCTGTGAGAACAAAGCGCTGCTGCTGTCAGGGTGGGTTGCAGACGCTGTCTTAACCTGCGGCTTCTGAATAATAAAAGGAGAGGGAGAAATGCTTTCTTCAGTACAAGTGCAATGCTTGCTTGGATCCGATGATGAGTTACAGATATTTCAGCAGAAGGGAAATGAGCTGTGGAAGTAGCTACAGCTTAGTTAAATCTTATGGTTTAGTAACGATGCCTAATGTTTAAACTTTCAGTAGTGAGATTTAACATTTCTCTCTGTATAGTCATAGAATCAGAGAATAGTTAGGGTTGGCAAGGACCTTAAGATCATCCAGTTCCAACCCCCTTGCCAGGGGCAGGGACACCTCCCACTAAACCATGTCACCCAAGGCTCTGTCCAACTTGGCCTTGAACACCGTCAGGGATGGAGCATTCACAGCTTCCTTGGGCAACACATTCCAGTACCTCACCACCCTTACAGTAAAGAATTTCTTCCTCATATCCAATCTAAACTTCCCCTGTTGAAGTTTGAACCCATTACCCCTTGTCCTGTCACTACAGTCCCTCATGAAGAGTCCCTCCCCAGCATCCCTATATCATTGACTTTAATTTTATTCTCAATATATGCATAGGCATTTTAAAACATGCCATGTTCCTAATGTTGGCAGTGAGTCCTGTAGAATCTAATATACAGTGTATCAAAGAGATGGTTGTTGATCAAACATCTGTCACCTTGAAAGGAAGCCTGTGCTTAAAACAGTTCACTGAGGTTCTTTATGCAGAGAAGTGAAGATAATTGTCCAAACCTCTTTTAGCACAATCTGTATTTGTTAACAGCAAAATTTCTGGTGTTTGAATTGGGAAAATGAACATATTTCCTTTGCATTTAAAGCAGGATTATTTCTCTGCTGAAATAATGGGGCTGGTGGACTACCACATGTAGTCCACTGGTTGTGTATAGCAACTCTTGCGCGGTGGCATGGATCCTACTTGCCTAAAAAGACGGGCAGACTGTCAGCTGATTTCATTGATTTATTTAATAAAGTTTTATTTAGTTATCCTCAAGACTGCACACAATTTTTCTTAAGTTTTGAGGTGCTGTTATTGGCAGAAACAAAGTTCATTGCTCAGGTCTGTGAAGCGAGGCAGCCTAAGTAAATGTGTATTTCCAGCCCTTCTTTACAGTGAATGTGTGAAACCAGTACTGGATAGGTCTGAGCAAGTCAGACTCTCTGGCCTGACCCAGGAATATCTAATGCTTTTCATATCTTTACATAGATACAAGCTTAAACCCTTGACTGTTGAATTTGTGCGCTTACTCTATTGTTTGTTGGGGGTTGTTTTAATTAAAACCCCAAATGCTTCTAAAATCTCCTATTACTTTGTTTTTGTTCAGCAGTAATGAAACTATCCCTGTATTATCAAGAGTTTTGAGCACAGATCCAAAACATAGCCTCATACTAGCTGCTGTGAAGAAAATTAGCTCTATCCCAGCCAAAACCAGCACACTGCAGTGTTTGAGGCAGAAGAGAGCTAATTTGCAATCCCTGTTTCAGTGAACAGGCTTGAGAACATCAGTGTTGCACAAGCAATATTGCTGTTTTTAATGAATTCTTTTTATCTGACAATATAATGGTGTGAAACTTCTGTGGTACTGTTTTGTACAATAATTTCCAGAATCTAGAATGAAGGCTGACAAATAGATTTGCTAATCAAAGTTGAATTTCTGAATTAAAATATGAAAATGACAAAATACATTCGTAGATAACACTTCCACTGTAAGTAGATGGAGAGGGGGAAAGGCCCCGTTTGGGTGTTTTTTGATTTATTTTGGGCTTCATTACAAGGGCGTATATAGTTTGGCACCCTGTATTTGCATAAGTAATGTCAAATTCAGGCATCAGCAATCACACATGTTCTGAATATGAATGCCAAATGCACTGTGAGTTACACAGCTGAAAGTCCTCTGTGCCCTCAAGTTCTGGGTTTCTGTACTAACAGGAAAAGCTTTTTGAAATCTATAACATCAGTTCCTCCTATGATTGTAAATGCAAAGTGATGTGTGTATGTTTGTATTTTCAGGGATCTACTTCAGACATTAACTGAGGATGAACTGCATACATTGGAACGTAACCTCTGCATCTCTCAAGATGTGGATTTTCCTGTCAGAGCAGACCCTGAAGTACCCTCTGTCATTACACCAGTCATAGCTGCGACTTTGCCTGCTAAGGAGCTTTCAGCAAAAGCTGAAAACACAGAGGCTGAGCTGGCTTGTTCTATGCAGTATGATGAACAGGAGCTGGAACAGCTGAATAGGATGGTACACAGAGTTGGAGATGAAATGTCTTCTCTGCTTTCCCCTCCAAGCATCTGTCAGTCTCCAGCTCACAGACCTAGCCTAAGAAATAGTTCTAGCACAGAAGCTTCACCAACAAGACACCATCTTGACAATTTGACTGATGAAGAGGATAGAGTCTTTTTTATGGATGACCTAGATGGAGCAGGAGAAGCTCTTGCTGGGTTGGATTCAGTGAGTGATACTTTTGCCTGGGTGAATAACCCTTGCCATGATTCAAAGCAGAACCTGCAATATAGAGATGCTTTGCTGTATGAGAACGGCCATGAGACAGAGGAAACTTTGCTTTTAAAAGATGCAGAAAGTGACTTAAGCAATAATAACAATGTTGAAGATAGCAAGCAGATGTCTGGCATGTCAATTCAGAATTCGTGCAGCTGTCTAGAAGGTCCAGACTCACAGTTATACCTCAATGGCTGGGATGCATACGCTGATGATGCGGAAACAGCAGAAGTGATAGCTCATAGGACAGGTGGAATGAAAATATCTGCTACTGTAATATTCAATCCTAAATCTCCTTCTAGCTCAGAATCCCCAGTAACAACTCCAGAGGCAGCTATTAGTTGTGTTCCTGGATCTGCTAATCCATTAGCAAATGAGGAGGACGAATCTCATAAACTCAGTATAGCTGCCACAAACTGTCTAATTAATTCTTGTGTGTGTTGTGGCAGCTGTGAAGACAGCAGGGAGGACAGTGTTGAAGGTTTAAAGACTAAACATTCTGCGGGAGGTGTTGTAAATGCTTCATACGCATTAGTAAAGTCTAAGGAAATGGACCATGTAGATAATTTGGACAACTCAGTCCCTGCACAGGAAACATTAAGTCCTGAAACTTCTGCTTTGTTAGCAGACAGAGACTTTGGCAGAGAAGAGCAAAAACTGCCAACCTCCTCTAAGTGCCTGGCACATTCCTCAGGTTCACAGGTAGGAGCAGAAAGTGACTCACAAGGAGAAGCAGAAAGCATCTCAAATCAGCAGAAGAAGTGGGAGAAGAGAAAACAATTGTGTGGGAAAAAAATGGACAACAGTGAAGATACTGGTAGTGAACGAATGGCAAAAGAAGATGTAAAGTCAAGGTCTAGTTCAAGGTAAGAGCAACTTTATGTTTTAGTAGCAATTTGCACGTAAATAGATTCCTATATCCTTGTACTTTAGTGATTGCTGTATAATTAATATTGATTTTAAAGAAAATGTGTTGCAGAATTAAAGAATTTTTAATTTTTTTTTTAATTCAAGCAGCTTTTTATTGGACTTCATCTTTTTGGGAAAACGTTTGGAAACACCTGAATTCTAATTGAATGATACTGCTGTATCATAGAATCATAGAATAGCTAGGGTTGGAAAGGACCTTAGGGTCATCTAGTTCCACCCCCCCTGCTAGGGGCAGGGACACCTCCCACTAAACCATGCCACCCAAGCCTCTGTCCAACCTGGCCTTGAACACCGCCAGGGATGGAGCATTCACACCTTCCCTGGGCAACCCATTCCAGTGCCTCACCACCCTTACAGTAAAGAATTTCTTCCTCATATCCAATCTAAACTTTTCCTATTTGTTTGATCCCATTACCCCTTGTCCTATCATTACAGTCCCTAATGAAGAGTCCCTCCCCAGCATCCCTATAGGCCCCTTTCAGACACTGGAAGGCTGCTGTGAGGTCTCCACACAGCCTTCTCTTCTCCAGGCTGAACAACCCCAACTTTCTCAGCCTATCTTCATACAGGAGGTGCTCCAGTCCCCTGATCATCCTCGTTGAAATCAATGTTACGTTGCCAGTTTAATGTAAGGAAGACCTGCTAAACATTACCTGGGTCATTACCTCTGTTGTACTCTGCTGTTTTGCAGGAAAAGTGTGTCTGGCAGACACTAAATAGTTAACTTCTGCATCAGTGCACAGAATTAAATTGGAATCTAAACACATCTTACCTTATCATTTGAGAGCATGGGGTTGATCTGATCATGTTGCCTGTGGGCATGAGTGTATTTATAAATGTCTGTGTGCTGAAGGAGTCTAATAGAGTGCAGAAGCAGCTTTTAAACCTATTGGACCATTTCAGCCAAAGCTGATAGAACAATAGAGGTCATAGATTAAGGTTCTATGCATTTAATGACAATAAGAAACTGGATAACAGGGAGAGACTAATAATAGTTGTGTTAAAGAAAATGCCCTGCTTCAGCTCAACTTTGATTAGACGTTAGGGATCCTACACACATCAGTAGGAAATCAGGCTTCATTTTCATTTACTGTTTAGAGAATAACCTGTTTTGTAGTGAGTAATGTCCTCAGTTTCCCTGAAGTATTAATATCATAAAGCAGAGGGAAGAAATTAAATAGAAGTTTTTGTTGTTTGCTGTATTTCTGTGTCAGTTTTCTTCCTTCATGCCTTACTGTGTTAGTATTGTGGGGCTTGTGTGAGATGCAGGATCTGTCTGTTACATGTCTATAGAGTTCAGGATAATGCAGTGGGGGTGGCTTGAGCAGAGCTACAGGTTGGGCATAGAAGAGATTCAGAGCACCGCTGTGGAGAAGGACTTGGGGGTGTTGGTCGATGAGAAAATGAGCATGAGCCGGCAGTGTTTGCTCACAGCCCAGAAAGCCAAACGTATCCTGGGCTGCTTCAAAAGGAGCATGACCAGCAGGTCGAGGGGGGTGATCCTGCCCCTCTACTCTGCTCTCGTGAGACCTCACTTGGAGTATTGTGTGCAGTTCTGGTGTCCTTAACGTAAAAAGCACATGGAACTGTTGGAACAAGTCCAGAGGAGGCCACGAGGATGATCAGGGGACTGGAGCACCTCCTGTATGAAGATAGGCTGAGAAAGTTGGGGCTGTTGAGCCTGGAGAAGAGAAGGCTGTGTGGAGACCTCATAGCATCCTTCCAGTATCTGAAGGGGGCCTATAGGGATGGTGGGGAGGGACTCTTCATGAGGGACTGTAGTGATAGGACACGGGGTATTGGGTTCAAACTTCAACAGGGGAAGTTTAGATTGGATATGAGGAAGAAATTCTTTACTGTAAGGGTGGTGAGGCACTGGAAGGGATTGCCCAGGGAAGCTGTGAATGCTCCATCGCTGGCGGTGTTCAAGGCCAGGTTGGACAGAGGCTTGGGTGGCATGGTTTAGTGGGAGGTGTCCCTGCCCCTGGCAGGGGGGTTGGAACTAGATGATCTTAAGGTCCTTTCCAGCCCTAACTATTCTATGTTTCTATGATTCTGTGAAGCGTTGCCACAATATACATGCTACAGAAATAAATGTTTGTTTAATAACGTGCCAGTTGAATTATGAAACAATTTGCTGGTAGTGGAAATAGAATCAAGAGTTCTCTGCATGGAAGTCAATTCCTCTTACAGGTAAAACACAACTTAGAATGCACAAAACTTAACTTTAGAGCAGGCAAGTTTATCTTATTAGTCTAAGCATTTGCTAACTTAAGCTTACAAGTATGATCATATTCAGGGCCGTACAACAGGGTTTCTGAATGGACTTCATTTAAGGTTACATTCACAAATCCCTTTGACATTTCATGCTTCTGCAACACTTCAAGTGGGATAGTGCTTAGAAGTAGTTACTTTATGTTTAATCAATGTCCTGCTAACGCATGTATCATTTATAAGACTCTGACAGTCTGTCTGCTGATTTTTGCCTTGGGTTGGGTCTGAAGTGAACTTTGTGAGAACAAGTCTGCAGAGTAAATTATAAGTTATTAATAAAACTATACATAAGCTTCTTTTTCAGCCTGCCATGGTTTGTGGATGCAATAACCTCTTCTCTCAATGTAATTGTCCAGCCTCCGTTAATATTGTGTTATAATTGTGCATGAGAACTGCCCTTTTACAGAGTTCTGTAGGTCCATGTTCCTCCCTGTCCTTCTGTTTGCTCTGTGTCTGACTTTTCACAGCTTCATCAAACAGCTCCTAGTTGCTGCCTGGCCTCTCTGCACCAGCTGTGATTCTGTAGAGCTCAGTTACACTTATGCATGGGTACTTGTCAGGCTGGGAAGGTCACAGCCTACTTGATCAGAAGTTGTGTGTACTTTTGATCATTCCTCTTGTCTTGTTCTGAATCTTTTTCAGTTACACTGTTTCCTCTTAGTGGTAGGTGAATCAGAGCTACTTTTACTAAAGACATAAGCAAACCATGGATTTGCACTGTGGCATAATTATTTTCTGTTGTTTTTCCAGTGGCTCTCAATATTTGACTTTGGATTTTCTGTCAAGTGGTGAGCTTATGTTTTATTGAAATTGTCTGCCTGGGCTCCAAGACCCTGCTTGAGCTTAGGGGCTGTCATTCTGTACCTAATGCTAATATTGTTCTCTGTGTTTTTACCAGTTGAATCTCATCTTGCCATTTTGTTACCTGTTACTCAGACTTTAGGATCCTGTGCAGTTCTTCAGTCTGCCATTGATATTTTTACCCTGAATAATATTTATACCCTGAATAAACCTTTCAGACTTCATTGCATTTCCCAATTCTTCAGATTGAGTGTGAAAACGAAACCCATAAGATCCTAAAGAACTTCAGCAGTGACATCCCAAGCTTCTGAGAAGTGTTTGTTTAGCAGCTCCTCCCTATTTATGGTTAAGAATTATTTCTCCATTTGGGTTCCTTCCTCTTATGATATTACTCCTTGGTTTTCTCAAAAGCCTTTAGTGCAATATTTTGACAGAACTTACTTGGAATTCCAGAGGCTACCTGTTGAATTGCCATTCTTCACAAGCTGCTTGACCCCTTCAGAGAGCTTCCAAGAGGTTCCCTTGCCATGTTACTTCAGGCAGACCTTCTCATTATTGTCTACCTATTTTAACATTTGATATATTCTGTTCAGTTGCTTGGCATGAACACCAGGCTCATAGAACTGGAGTTGTTTGAATCCCCTAAGAGTCCTTTTTATTTTTAGAGTTTGCCACCTTTTAAAGTCCAGGCATCAAGGAAGTTTTAAATGAGAGGTTAATAATTCAGCTGATTCATTCTTGAGTTCTCCTGAAACTCCTGGGTGAACAGTTCTGAATGTTTTGTTAACAAGTTAGTGGGTTTTGTCTGTTTTCATCATAGCCTCCTCCACAGTTACTTTGTTGATTATATATCGTTCTCTCTATTTGCTATTGAGCATATCTGTTATTAATTGCAGATATTCCATCTTTGCAGAAGTGGAAAAATATGGATGGAGGTATTTTGTTAATAGATTGTTGATCTTTTGTTTGGAAGCATTCTTATATTAAGTCCTTTACTGTATTCTGTGAAAGATGGAGATGCTGGGGCTCTACTGAGGGCTGCGTTAAAAAGTTGTATGTGTAGATCCTTATTTTCTCATATATCTATATATAGATTTAGTTCTTGCCTCTGAATCACTAGTCATGTTATCGGTAAAAGAGAGAATTCAGTTACAAAACAGAACTTTGTGGACCTTTTCTTACTCATGCTGCCTGGGCGGTGACTAATCGCTTCTTTCAGTGGTATTTTTAAATTGGAAGATCACATTAGGCTTCTGCGACTGCTCCCTGTTACATGCTTGTGAATGCCAATTTAACCATAGGGGAAATGTTGGAAACAGAAGATTATTTTCGGTATGATGGACCCATTAGCTAGAACAATAAGCAATCTAATATATGTGGGATAGCTGCAGGGTATGCTCATTCATCAAATTGATAAATATATTTACTTTCTAGATACTGTAAGTCACCAACTAGAAGAAAATTTTCTTTCCCTTGTCTGAATCAGCTGTCAAATGTCTATGTTGTGACACAAACGGTTTCTTTTTAGTAAATCAGTTCTTATACTGTGCAATATGACATTATAGGTATAATTTCAAGGATCTGGTCAGGTTTACTGTAACTAATCCTTAAATCTGAAATACCTAGTATTTCAGGCTTCTCTGTGTAGCCTCAGTATTCATTGGAGTTTAAAATACAGTTTAAATACTCTTTTATTTAAGATTTGGGTATTGATGTGTCCGTACTTTAGTTTTTAAGTCATAGTTGATGTAACATTTTTTATCTGTTATTTGCTTGTAAGAATCTAAGACATAAAACACTAAGGGCACACAGTCTTGGGCAGTAGTATTACTGAGATGAAGTATGAGAAAAGCATTTACCGAAGATGTAGTCTGTATTTGATTTACTGAAGGGACAATGTGGTAAGTAAAGATAAGTTTTGCATGGAGCAAAACAAACTGTTAAATCAGGGAAATACTGTTAGAATAGTAGAGAAGATAAAACTATGACAAAGCAGTATTTGTAGGTTTAGGGTAGAAAAGGACGTAAGTTCAACAACAAAACCGATCTTTAGGTCTGTATCTAGTATTCCTTCTTTTACAACTGGAAGCAAGCTATACAGATGTTTAAAATGCTTGTTCTGTCATAGTTTCTGCCTGCTTTGTGCCAGCTCAAAGAAATTGCAGAGTGAGTATTGTGGGGTATTGGTTGGTTGGAAATACTTGGCTTTCTGTTCTTTCCAGAGTCAAATAGTCCTTGTAAAACTGCCAGTTCTTCTACGTGTTTTTTGAAGTTCAGCAGCTTATTTCATACTGTTGTGTAATGCTACTGTTTTCATGGTTTGGTCTTAAATACCTGGTTCTGTTGTGTGTTTGTCTATCTACATACTGACCTTAAAACAGTTCTGATATAAAAGGATTGCTAAATGTAGTTGCTTTCCTTTCCAATGCAGGTCTGTTATGTCTGACTTAAATTACGCTCTTTTTTTTTTTTGTTCCTTGATGTGTTTGGTGAGTGTACTCTTGATGAAGCCTTTTATAGTGCACAAGAGAATTAGCAAAAGGAGCTGAAATTGGTAGTGAGCACTGGTTGCAAGCTCTAGCTGTGTCCATCAGCTGTTAGAAGCTGGCACTGTTCATGTTTATTTGTGGGGGCTTAAAAAATAGACTCTTTTGCCATGTGCTTTTGCAGTGTAAGGAGGAGGAATGAGGCACCCTTGGAAAAGCATATTTTGCTGTTTGCTGATTGGTATTGCAATTCTAGAATCAGATGAATAATTTATTCTTCTCCAGCTTGGTATTCAGGTTGTCCCATTTTTAGTGTTTCGATTCTGTAGTCATAATTTGTATGTGTTGTAACATATTTACATATTAGAAGAGTTTATATTGTAACACATTTAAAATGTATTTCCTCAGCATATTAGGATGACTTTGTAGAAAGATGAACACCTGTTTTATGCAGTTGGCTTCTAATTTTGATTTTTCTGCCTGTACTTTATTTTGTTCGCTCCTTAGCAACATGTGATGTGTGTGCACATTTTCAGTACAGTAACTTTAAGTCATTCCACCTTTAAAAATGCATGAGAGAAGCATTTGTATTTTGGGGATGGCTAGCACTTACATTTAAAAAGCCAGACCTACATAAATTACCTCCCTAGCTTGTCTTACAGTTTATAGCATTTGATTCTAAAGTGCTTCTTTATCAAAACTAGATTAATTGATCTTACAATGCAAATTAACTTGATTAAATATTTTACATTCATGCTTTCCCTATAATACTCCCGTCACAGTGACACTTAGGAAAATTGTCCAAGTTGCCTTTTCTGTAAAAATTAATGGACAGCTGTGCGTGATCACATTAACAAAACCATGTCTGCTTAGTGTCTTGTACTGATTGGTCTTTTAACTAGCTATTCAGGAGTAAGAAAACTTCTCATCAGCAAGAAGGAAATAGTTGATTGGGAACAAAATATCAGCCTTTCAACTGCAAAACTTCCCTTAAGCAGTCATTTATCTGCTGTTGATTGGAATTTCTCTGTTCCCCTTCTGGTATTCTGTTTCTTCTTTGTACAACTGGCGAAATTCACATTCAGTGTAAATGAGTTTATTCAATCTCTCCTCCCCTTCTTTTTAACAACACAAGTCTCAAATTAAAAGTGGCAGTGTTTGAACTTGCCTGTTGAACACTGATTTTTGCAATGTATCCGGTAACGTAACTGCTGTTATGAAGCCTTAGCATGCAAATAAAAGGTGTCAGTGTTTTATACCAGCTTCCCTTTTACTAGGTCCACATTTCAAATGGAGCAACAGTGAAGTGCATTAACTCTCAACATACAGATCCCAGAAATGAGTGTAGCAGGTAAAACAGCTTTAAAAGCCACTTGCTTGAGTGGATTTGGTGTAGGTGACATGAGGCTTTAAAGTCAGCTCATGCAGTGAGATAAACAGAGATCTGTGCTAATTAACTGATGGAATGTGGAATGTAATTGTAACTCGAGTAGTAACGTTCATGAAGAAACTCCCCTGAAACAGCCCAAGGTTTTATTAAATGTAAGAGGCTGGAAATACTTAGGGTAGAAAAGAGCAGACACGCTAGAATAAAGGTGGCATACAGATTGGTGGTTTATTTAGAGTAGTTACAAAAAATGGCTAACAGCTTTATTTAAATGGTTCATTAGTTCAGTCTGCCAGTGTTCCATGAAGAGGCAGCCACATCACCCCATGTCACTTTGATCTGTTGCCTCAAGTCTTTATTCTGTATTTTTATCAGAAGTACTGAAGAATTCTGTTTTCATGAACATGGATGGTGGCTTTCTCCTGTGCTAGAATATAATCTTTAAAATAGCACTGTTGGCCTTGAAGACCTCACAAATGAAACAAACTTTTGCCAGTCTACACAGTTCAAACATTCCTATGAATCCCACCCTATCCAATGTGGCATTAGTTTCAAATGAGCATGAGATGTGAAGGTCAGGTCGCCTATGGGCTGGTATGGGAAGAAAGGGTGAGCTGCTATCAGCTACAGAACGTGTCCATGTGCACATACCTTCTCTTCTTGCTGTTGTGCTAATGAACATGCATGCTGAGCGATCATCAGCTGAAAATAGGAATCATGAGCTGGGAAAAGCAAGTCAGTTCACCTCGGGATTTACCAGCATCTTTGAAAAGCTGAGTGAATCTTCAGGCAGACACAAATGAGAAGAAAATTCTAATCCTGAGTCTGTGTGTATGGAAAAGGAATGCAGTAAGGAGTGTTTTTTTGGAAGTTGGTTGTTTTTTTTGGTGGGATGAGGGTAGGGTTTATTTGGTTTTTTAAAAAGCTATATAGTATAACACTGAGAAGATACAAACCAAAGTTACCATTATTGGATTCCTGTTTATTGGTACTAAATAAACACAGAATTTCGTACCTGAAGCCAGCTCATTGGCTGGAGCAGCTGGAATATCTCTTCATTTCTCCGAGCATTTATTATAGGTGCTGGCAACTGACTGGGTGTGCTGGGATGGAGTGATGCCCCCCTGCCCCAACACATCTAGTTTAAAGCATCCTTGACCAGCCTGGGAAGCGCCCTACCGAAACTGCTCCTCCCCTTCGTTGTCAGACCAGCTCTACCAGCCCCCAGTAGACCTGGCCTACTTAATTGAGTCCCCTGTTCTAGATACCCAAACCCCTGAAATAAATATGAAATAAACATTTCTGGTATAGAAATTCAATCTGTATTGAATGTGTTTGCACATTGTAATTATCTAAATTAGACATCCCCTTATTACAACAAACAAACCTCTGTGAGCATGCTTTGTTGAGTGCGTCCAAGCAGTTTACATTGCCAAATGATGACGGACCAGATGAGTATCTCATCCTGAAGTCAGTGGTTGGCTCAGCAGGGCCAGGTTTGTGTACAAGGTAAAACATGGAGTAGTGGAAAATGAAGGTGCTTATGAAGCACTTCAGAATGGCAAACAGTGTTAAGAGAAGGCTTAAAAAGTACAAGATGAGGTAGTGGAGCTGATGAGAAGTTATACAGCTAGTGGCTGGTTAGAGGTCAGACAGGATGCAAATGAGGGGAAAAGATTTATGGAGAAGAGGTATGAGGTGAGGCTTTGTAAGTTGGTCAGAGAACATCTGTGAAGATGAAAATAAAGATAGTCTTGGGATCGTTGATAATGTAACCTGCTTGTGTACCATAATGTTCAGTGATTACTCACCAGGTTTACTTGCCATCAAGGTCCAGCACTTTGTGCCACTGTTATTGTTTTGCCTCTTGTGTTGGACTGTCCACTCCACAAAGTTAGCTTAGGAGAGACTGACTGACTTGGGACAATGTTGACGATAAATAATATCTGCTCTTAATTGAGAGATGGTAATTAGGGTGGTGGTTTGTTTGGGTTTTGTTTTTCCTTCGACTGTTTAGCTCCCTAAAAATGTATGAGAATTTTGAGTTCTTGTTGTTCCTTTACATTATGCATGAGCTGAAAGCATCTAACTCTTTAAAACAAAACATCTATAAAACCAGTGCCTAAGAAAATGGTGTTATAAATAGTTACATAATTATTTTTTTTGTCTTATTTGTAATTGAGATATTTGACTTGATTTCAAATACATCAGAGCTTCACAGAAAGCACTGAAGGACAGCAGACCTGATGTCTGTCAGAACAAGTGTCCTTGCCCAAATCAGATGGCAGTATTGTAACACTGCAAGAATCTGGAAATGGTGGGGGTGTGAGAATAAGAGAAGATGCTGAGTTTGCTAGTTGTTCTTGTTTCCTGGTTCTGCTGTTCAAAGATTACTTTATTCTGAACAACGCATTTCATCTATTGCAAGACAGCTTCTCCTGCTGTCATGGAAAGAGCGATATGCTTCACCCTCAAGAGAGAAGCAACAATGAATTTTAAACCAGTTAAAGCTCAGTGGTAATTGCAACAGTGGTTTAACAAGGTTTGCTGGCAAGGTACACTTGAATATTTACTGCATAGAGGACAAGGTCAGAACTGTGAGGGAGACCCTCCCATTGAGTCATGGGCTTCAGAAAAGGACCCCCTTGTATTCTAAACTTCTTCCAAGAGAGGAGTTTGGTGTGGCTTGATCAACAATTTGTCTAAGGATTATATATGCACAATCAATCGTTTATGTCACTTAGCTATGATTTCAATGTTTTAACACACTTATTCCCAATTCACTTACCAAATCTCTGAACCCTGAGGAGTAACTTGAGAGGCATCCTTACTCAAGGGGAGATCCTGTTTTGCAGCCCACTGCTGTGCAGGAGAGCTCAACAGGCCCTGGGCTGTCCAGTATTTATGGAGTAAGATGATAGACTTAGAGTCATATTTGCAGAGCAGCCATATTTCGGTTGGCGCATGCTCAGCTAGTCCTTAGCCACTGAGCAAGACTTATGGTTCTTCACTATTGTGCTGTCTGTCTCCCCAGAGTCCAACTTAATCCGGGTGCAGCCATTGCAACTGCTGCTGGTGACTATTGCTTAAGCAGAAGAGGGGAGGAGGGGAAGCACACCATCACACCTGCTCAATTGTGCTGTGAAATCACATGCTAATGGGTTTTTTAATATCATTTAGCTGCCATAAAACAGATAGTAAAAGTACATTTTAGTAGCGTGACCATATTGTAAGATTGGATGAGTAAAGGTGATGAGCTATAAAAGAGTAAGCCTCTGTTTAAATGCATAGATCTCTCCATAATGAGCAGAATTAGCAAGGGAAATTACATAAAACGAATGAAAGTTAAATAGATTTTTGTTCAAGTCTGATAAAATTATTTTCCAGTTCTGGCGGCTCTCCTTTCAACTGAAGCACAGCACACTTGGGATTTATTTCCAAATTGGCAGTCAGAAATGAGGAACATGAAGGGGTACATTTTTCAAGTAATTAGTGGGAGGTATGCAAACAAATCCTATTATTTCTTAGTGGGATTAGAGCACATACCTTCTGTGCACTGCTTTGAAGAATACCCCTTCAGCTTTCTTCCAGACTCCTAGCTGCAAAGAATAGCTACAATAGTAAATTTGGTAGAAGAATTTTGAACGTAGCTGGTTTAAATATGAACCACTCATACGCCTACAAATCAAAAGAACATAAAAAGATCCACTAGTAATGGTGAAGTAAGGTAAAACAGTCGTGACCTATATAACTACCTCTCTTTTAACTGAAGATAATTTACATTGCGTTGTCCAGAGATTTCTGTTGACTGAACGTTTGCGTTCAGCAGGCTCAATTCTTCCACGCTGGCTAGAGCCAATACAGCTTTGATACCTCTGCTCAAGATCACATATTTTCTTATCTAGTATAATTTAAGCTTTTTCAGCTTGTGGAATTTCCAGTAGCTGAACAGTAAATTGTTAATGAAACAAAAAATTGGTCTTTTCAATATAGTTCTTCAGTGCTTATGAAACTACTTCTTATCTTCTAATCCTAGTTTATGTTGATAATATGATGTAAGATCTAAAATAATGTGTAATTTAAAGGCTTTTCATTAGCCCAGGGATGGCAGAGACAAGTTGTGTACTGTTCGTGTAAATTATTCATATCCTTTTACTTAGCAGCTAGTGCATTTCCTCTGATGAATTGTCAGTGGTTTGCCATGGGACTGCTTCTTCCTGATCATATGCTGGTTTAAAGCCCAAATCTGAGCTACATATATGGCAATTATAGGGAGCAAATACAAGTTTAGGGTATTATCTTCATCTACTTCACTGAAGAATCATCTTTCTGCTTTCTCAGATGTTTTCCTTCCCATTGGAAGAAAATGTAGATCAAACTTGTCACAGTATTTCAGATGTTCTTGAAGCTTAATGCTTAAGGTGTCTTGGCCAGAAACACACAGCAACTTTATGAACTTTCCATTTTGTTAAGTCTTCTCTGATGTTAAACCACGCTTAGCAGTATGAGCATGCTGTACCCCATGAAAATGTAAGATCTTTGGTTCTTTCCTGAATATTTTAACTGTATGACATGATTTAAAGTGAAGATTTTTACAAGATGTGTCCCCGCTGACTTTGCCAGATTGTCTGTCCTTTTGGGAAGAAGGCAGAATAGGTTTGTATCATTTTCTGAAGACTAAAAATACAACTACAGGTTTACTCTCATTTCTGTATAAGCCATGACAAACCATGAGTTATCGCCATGCTCTGTTTTTACTTTTGTTGGCTTCAGCAGTTCATTTTGTTTCCATGTGTTTTTTCAGTTCTCAGGATGGCTTACGTGATTCCCCCCTCAGCTCCATCTCCAGCAGTGACTATGAGAGTGTTTCTGTCACTACATGTAGTCTCTCCAGCATATACGCTCTGAGGTAATAACATCACTTGCAGTCAGATTTGACAAATGGTATTGGGTTATGCTTGGTTAAAAACTTACATTGAACTAACAACGAAGTGACAGCAACACTTCAGACAATTCTTCCTTTTGAACAGCAGGTGCTTTTTTTTGCCTTTTTTTCCCCAGCAGTTTTCTTCAGTGCTGTGCCAACTGAGAGGCAACTACTTACAGAGAAGTTTTAATGCTTACAGCAATGAATCATCGATGTCCATGATCTCCCATTTATTTCTCCGTATAGCATTTCTTAAGAGAGACTTCAGGTTTCAGCTTGAAAAGCACCAAATATTTGTCTTAGCTAGGTCCTGGCTTTCTAGGAAACATTTTTTTTTTCCATTTTGTTTTGCCTGTTAAAATGAGGGAAGTTAACAATCATTTAATTTCCACAGTGGTGCTGGCCAAAACTGGTAAGAATATTAGTTTATGTTCACATCTTCCAAAACTGCATGAGAGTTTTAGCTTTAGTTTTGTTCAGAGTGCTTAATGAGAATAGTAGCAGAATAATGTTTAGGGCAGAAAAACACAATAAAGCAAAATTACAAATTATTTGGGTTTTATAGTGTTTGCATAACATACATGTATGTGATTATTGCATTGTATGCAATAACATTTTTACTCTGGTACAGGTAGATTGAAATACCACTGTTTCAGTCTAGGTACATCTTCTTCCACTGCTGCTTGTCCTCCCTTTTTCTCCTGTTTATCTCTACCCAGCGCATCATTTGAACTTCAGGAATTCCGAATGTTGTCTAGTCTTAGGGCTGGAAAGAGGGGGTAAAATGTTTTTTCCTAATAGTGATAGAGGAAATAGTACATATAGTAATATGTATTTTGGGGAGGATGTGCCCATCGTCAGGTTTGATTTTTTTTGTTTCACGTTTTTCAGGGCAAAAAGATGCAACTACAACTTTTTTCATGGTTTTAATTTTGAAATATTTCCTTTTTACTGTTGTTCAAACAAAACGCAATTCACCTGCACACAAAAGTTGCCCTCTTCTAATACTATGTATATTAAAGACTTTCACACAGGGCTGTTTGAACAGATATAGAAGTAACCTCAGTTATTCTTCAGGAATAACTAGAGCAGTGAGAATAAGTCTTCATTAGGTGTGCACCTCTTTTCAAAGCCTTCATGTACTGCCGTTGTTTGTTAGTATTGCAGTTGTATCATCCCTGGGTATCATGCAAGATTTCTTGTCTGTTGCGTATTTTTCTGTATCTGATTGATACTATTAGAGATCTAGCTATTGTACTTCATAGTCCAATAAAAAAAAGCTAAGTGCCCACTTACCTATACTGATGAATTTCCCTTTTCAAAGCAGTTTAAAAAAAGCTTAAACTCCTTTTAACAACTTAAAGAAGAAAAAAAGCTCAAAAGTCTGACTGCTTCACAGTAGCATGTTCCTAGATGTATGTGCGTAGAAATACAATATTCAGTGCGTCTATTTGCAGTGTATTTTGGAATATGTTATTTTTAAGTGGCTGCCCTGTTTTTTTATCTTGTATTACTGAAAGAGTTTCATTTGGCTATTAAAGGGCTTCTTTAGAGTTCTGTCCATTTGGTAACTACAACAGGCATGTTCCTTGCAAAGACAATCTCTGTAAAGGGTTTTTTTCTGACATAACTAAGTTCTCCCTGATGCCATGTGCGTATCCAAAATAATACCTAAATTGTGGAGTTTTATTATTTTTTTCTGAAAGATGCCATTTTAATGTACTTATTTCTTGCTGTTCTCATGTAACGCCGATTAGAAATTTAAATGTAACGTTTGCAATTTTATCTGAAAAATAATTAGACATAAAATTCCTGAAATGGATTTATTTGGCCTTTAAACCTCCCTTGAGTCATAAGCAGTTTCTTTGTGCTGTTAAGTAATCAATACTGAGGCTGACAGTGGTGTTGTCAGATTGCAGCATGTTTTGGAAATACCCAAGTGTCTTCACACAGGTGGGGTCTGGTAGCAAAACAGCGTAGCCAGAGTAGCACAGTGTGTTGAATGAACTACTAGTGTATTAAATATCATAGACAGAATGGATTTAAAACAATGAGGTATTGTATACATGGAATTCAGTATATGTATGCGCTTACTGTTTTCCTAATGCAGAACCAGGGAGAAAATTTGCCCTCCTTGGATCCCAGAGCACCATTCAACCCGTGGGTCATGGTTTGCCATTTTGGTTTTAGCTGGGAGGAAAAAGCTGTTAGGACAGTAGGAAGCATTTGGAACCTATTAGAGGAGATTGCTTCACATCAGCCTGTGATGTACTACCTTAGACGTTCTCCATCACCAACCAGTGCTGTGTAATTTTTAGAGCTATAATCATCCCACCTGATTTTTGGCACCAAACCAACATACCTAAATTAGGAGTTTTGTTGCTGAAGATTCCCTGTTTAGTCAATGGAGAACAGAAGAAGCCTTGCTTAAGCATGTAATTTGTTGAAATGTGTCTGGGCCAAAGATTTTTCAGTGTTAAATGAGAACCTTGGTTGCATACTTTGATTACTGCCTGTGCTCACGCAGCAATTTGAAACGCATTTTAAAACTGTCAAGGTTTTTAGAGCACAATTTGGGGGGAAAAACAACGTACAGAGGACTTTTCAAATAGTTCTGCACAAGAATGGTTGGTTATTTCATTGGTACCTGACCTGTGTAGAAGGTTCCTCCTTTTAGTCTCAGAGGTCTGAGGATCAAGAAGTTAAATGTTCAGCCCAGTTCAGAAGATGATTTTGTTAGAAAATGTTCATTAAGCAGTGTCGACACTTGAGATGCCCAATCAGTAGTCACCCTTCTCAGGCCAGGCTAAATGTATTTCAGAAGGTTTCAGAGAATCTGGTTTTATGCAGACTCGCAATAGTATGCAGAAGTCTTATGTTACATCACTGTGACTGCAATAATGCTGCTGACTGCAGTGAAAATGAGATGTTTATAACAGCAGGGAAGTGGCAGTTGGTCCATTGTTTAGATTAGTTCCAGGAAACAATCCATCCGGATTTTCTTTTTAATGGTTTCTTTTCATAAATATAATTTTTAGAACCGTTTTTGGTAGAACTCACTGAATTGTAAGTAGGCAGCTAGTAATACAGGCTGCTGGAACCTTACCCAGCTGAGTGTTGGAAGCACTACAGTCGGTAGCCTTGTTGGAATTTTTGGTATAAAAGTACAAGGAGAAAGAAATACTGTTGGATCTGTGTTCAAGTTTGCTTGCCTAGAGTACATGGAAAAGCCTACTTCTTCATTGTAAGGTTATAATGAAGCAATAAATGACAACTTTAAATATAAACACTTTTAAAACTAACCTCAATGATATAACAGATGCCTTCCCTGGTCAGTGGGTACTCTTTTCTTAGATATGTCATTGTGGCTTAAATGTTGGTGGTTTATGGCATCTTCTTCTGCAATTTTAGGCATTTACAAAAATTGGTGGTGAAATTTTAGCCGGTTATTTACAGTCTGTAAAAAGAGGTATGTGCAGTGTATTGTGACCCAAAAAAGCAAGACTTCCAGTAATAAGAGTGGGATATTTATCTGGCTATTTGTGTTAGGATATCTCTATTTGTATACATGTGGGCAGAGCCCAAGATCTTTGGCTTGCTGGATGTAGTTGAAGGATATAGATTATTTTGTTACATATTTTGAGTATATCCCTATTAATACACGTGGAAAAAGGCAGGGAAGGTTATCTTAGTATATAGGTAAGATTAAATTTTTAATATCTGCTTCAGAAATAGTGTGTTTTGCAGGAGACTGAAGCTACCTTGCCAGTCAGTTCATAGGATCATAGAATAGCCCAGGTTGGAAGGGACCTCAGAAGATCATCTGGTCCAACCTGTCCTGGGAAAGGGAGCCTAGGTGAGATTTTTCTAGCATCTTGTCCAGTCATACTTTGAAGACCACCAGCGATGGGATCTCTACCACATACCTGGGAAGGTTGTTCTAGTGATTGATTGTTCTTAGTTTAAAGTATTCCTTTTTTTATGTTAAGATGAAACGTCTCCCACTGCAACATGTCCTCTCCTTGTGATGAGAGCCTCTGTCCTCTTGGTAGCCACTTTTTACATAGTAGAACACTGATGAGGTTCTTCTCCAGGGGGGAAAGAAACCTAGGTCCTTCAGTCTCTCCTTGAAGGGTTAGGTCCCTCCTTTGGACCCTCTCCAGTTTGTGTCTGTCTTGAGTTCTCAAGGCCAGAGCTGGACACAGTAGTGCTCCAGGTGTGATTTGCAAGTGCTTGGTAGAGTGGGATGATTGTAGCTTATCGCTGCAGATGCAGCCCAGTATCCAGTTTGCCTTCGTTGCTACAGTGGCACTCTGACTCCTGCTCAGCTTGTTGTCTACCAGGACCCACAGGCCCCTTTCAGCAAGGCTGGTCCCCATCCACACAGATCTCAGCTTGTCCCACGTCTTTGGTTGTCATCCCAGCCATAGGACCTAGCACTTATCTCTATTAAACCATACTGTTCTTGTTAGCTTACTCTGCCAGCCTGTCCGGGTCTATCTGTAATGTGGCTTTCCTTTCTGATGCATCCACCTCGCCACCCTGTGTGGTGTCATTACTAAACTTGGTGATGGTGGTCTCAATCCTGTCATCCAGATCATTTATGATGATAGTGAACAGTGTGGGTCCAACTGATGATCCTGGGGATCCCTGACTTGTGACAGGCTGCTAGCCTGAGTAAAAAGACATTGATCAGCACTCTCCTGAATGTGACCTGTGAGCTGGTTTCTTTCCTTCTTGTGGGTGGACAGTTTTTTACAAAACACAGGTTTTATACTGTGCTTTTCCATCAGTAGAACTCAGTGCCTCGCAGGGGATGCAAGAAGGAAAAATAACTTGGTCATTTGCCAGGACTGTGAATTATACTAGAATACAGTTCTTTCATCTCGTAGTCCCAAGATCAAAGCTAAAGCACAAATTACATGTCCACAAGTTTTAATAAAGAGGTTACAGCTACTCTGGGGATCTTGTAGAGAATAGTGTGGAGGCCAACAGACACAATAACAATGTATTTTAATTGCTGTGTCACAGTCTACCTAATCAGCTCTGTCTCCAGATCTGCTGTGTTGCAGCTTTCCTATTGTTAACCTGATCAGATTATAGTTGTTTAAACTATGCAAAATGACAGATTAATTCTGCGTTAATATTTGGTACTGTCATTTTTGTTTTGATCAATGCATTCCTGTAGATTTTCCTTCCCCTCTTTTCTGTAGAGCTCTTCTTTATAGAAAGACTGCTCAGAACCAGAAGGCTCTTGGTAATGGCTTTACAAGTACCGTTATCTCAGTGAGAACAGTTGGGGGAAAAGGGGTTTATACCTTGAGCATATCAGAATGACTTCCAATATAGATGCCATTCCTGCCTAATGATTTTGAACTGCAGGCTGTCTGTATGTTTTAGGCACTGACTCTGCTGATTTGTACAGCTCTGTCACTCAAGCAGTGTGAGGGCACTATTAACACAGTCATAAACAAGCTGCTATGTACAATCTTCTTGCTTTGCTGCTAAACCCCTTGCCCCAACAACCAGCAGAGCAGTACCAGCAAAACAAAAAAGTCAGTGTTGATGAGGTCTGTCAGCTTTTGCTTATGACTTTAGTCAGCAAGACGTATGTGACCGAAGCAGATGTCTAGTTTTCATCGCCAGGACTCTTCTTGATGTGTTTCATGCCTATCTTTTTCCTTCTCCTGTAAGACAAAAAAAAATCAAATCTCCAAATAGTGCAGCATTTTCTGAGCTAGAGCGTTCCCTTTTAGGAAGTTCTACAAGGTACTTTTTGCTATATTATATGCGTATCTTTGTCTTCTGTAACAAGTAATTGACGCAGATTTTATTTTCTCAAGGAATAACCCAGAGAGTTTGTGTGAACTACTTGTTAACAAGTGCTTCTTACAGTGGGAAGGTGAAAATTCAGTTGTGTAAAGCAAGTGAGATAGGGCACGATTTTAAGCTGACTAGCATCAGCAGCAGATGTAATAAGTCTGTTCTAGTAACAGTAGTATACATCCACAAATTTGCATATCATCTGGCTGGAGACTGACACAAAGTGATCATAATGGGTTCGTGTTCTTGCTTCTACATAGCTCACTTGTAATTTTCGTTTTTAGTAATTTGGCCACATTTATAATCGTGTTCATTTCAATGATGTGTAAAAATCTGTTGCTGAATGTCACTTAGTGTTCCCTGTGGTACTAATAGAACAAAAATTACTGGCTTCAGAAATTAGATTTTATTTTACAGATTTCTTTTTTCCCAAAAAACCCTTAGAATACCATGTTTGGGAGTTTTGAGATTATGTATAATTAACTAAAATCACTGTACTAACTGCACTTTTTGCAGAGCTTTTGTCAGTGCCTAAAAAAAATGTAAAAATACAATTGTATTGGAGGAAAAGAGAGGATTTCCTCATACATTGAAGCAGCAATTGAAGGTGAAAAATAGAGAAAGCTTTATTTTCTAATTAAAATTTTAAGGCTCCACCTAATACTTTAATTAGCTTTTCTCAGCTTTGACTCCCACGGCTGGATACCAAATTCCTGTGGGATCCTCCTAGACCCTAGGATGCTTTAATGCTTCAGTTGGTTGTTCTGTATTACTTTGTGAGGGAGCTGATGCATCCGATATGCAAACATTGTGCTAATAAGTTTCCCCATCCCTCAGAGTTCCTCTTGCTGGAAAACGTTTTTCACTGCTGCTTCTCCATTTCCGCCACACACAGGAGTTGCAACTCAAGAGTATCTGCTGGAATCAGATGCACAATTAATTCACTTTTTACTGTGCCATACTGAATATTTGCTTGTATTTCACAGAGGACATTGCTGAAGAGCTCTAGGAAATAACTCTTTGCCCTTGGAAGTATTTGTATTCAGTATCAGGTATCCAGGTCAGTCCCTGTGTCAAGTTCTGGATAAGGTGTAAAAGCTGGGACTGATGCATTTCTTTATCTGTATCAGATAGCAGGGCTGATGTTACATATCCATCCTTCATAAGTGCTATACTATTTCAATTTTTCACTTTCAGTGAAATTTTTTCCAGCTCAGGCGTAATTTTTTTTGAAGTTCAAATATTTCTGTGCTCTAATCTTATTATTTGCCCTTCTGCAGTGGGAATGAACACTCGAGAGCTTTAAATGCATGTTTGATTACAGGGAAGCATTAGGGGAAAAATGGCATGGTGGAACTGAGAAAATCTTAGTAGAACCTAAGAAATATCCTAACGTACCTTCTGTTCTATTTCTTCTTGAATTTTACGATATCTTTGTCTTGCACGTTTTTATCCCTTTTTGGTTTAGATTTTAAAAGAAACAGTAAATGCAGTAGCTTGCAAGTATCCGACATTTAAATCTGATGGTTTGAAAGGAGCCCTGTTGATTACCGATGTTTTTGTTATTTGTTCATAAGCACTCTCATGGAAGTTTTAGCTATGACTGAAAAAGCTGTTTGGGAGAGCACTGTTAAAGGTGATAAATCCTGCACTGGTAATGTTTATTTTAATTCCCATTTGAAGTACAGCATCTTTGCATTCTTCTGAAAACCCAGGCCAGAGTGGTAATGAGTCTGAATAAGCCAATTTTCTATGTAGAGTTTCTTATGGTGGATCTCTTTAGCAAGATTCTGCTTTAACAGCATCTTTGTACTTCTTTTACCCAAACTCCGTAATTTTCCTCTTGTCATTGCTCATGTATGCAGTCTTTGTCTTTCCCCAGCTATTGCGTCTGATTCTTTACATTGCCTTTGGAGTAGTTGTTTGTTCTTTTTTGCAAATTGGAACCCGGAATTGACTACAGCCTTGTGAACTATAAGACTAATAGCTTAGGAGAGACAGGTTGACAGGTTAACACTGGGATTTCCAGTTACAGCCTACACGAATAACAGCGGGATGAATGTATCAGTTATGGAAGTAGCTTTAGAAATTCTGTTTTTTTGAGAAGTCCTATGTGCTAAGTACAGCGCTACGCTCTGCAGTTTGAGGTTTGAAGAGCTGAGGATTCAAGATGATGTCTTCCAATGGAGTGGACAGCTGCAGAAGCAGCCAGGGTGCAGAACAGCAGTTGTTGCCATTGATTTCAAATTCAGTAGTTTTCAATGCTCAGGATTTTTTTCCAATTGAAGATATCATTTAGGACGCATGGCTAGTCTCACTAGTCAAATACCTTATGTAAATCAGCCAACCTCAGATTGCCCACCTCCGCTGACGCAAAAGAAGGGGGCTTCTGCCAATCCATGTGGTGTATGAAAAATAACTCCCCCTACTGAGGAATTCAGAAGGTTGACAGCAGATGAGGGTTTCTGGCTCATGTTCTAGCATGTATCCAGCTGGGCACTACTAATACTGTTGTCCAGTCAAGTCCACTTCTTCTGGCGGTGCCTAGGGACATTGTTCCTGGTAGAAGGATTTGCATGTAGTTGTAGTATTTGTTTCTTGAGACAAAGTTCTGAAGCCTTAGGAATGCTTTAAGGGTTGGTTGGTGGTTGGGTTTTTTTCTCCCTCTTTAGCCTTTTCTTTTAAAATAGGGAGGAAATATATAAAGGATTGCATTTTAAAACCCTCTTGACTTAATAAAATATTAGGGTTAGAAAGACAAAAAATAAAGTTCTAAATTAAAGAGGTTTTTTTAGTCTGCTTTAAATGTAGCTTCTGGGGTCATTCCTTCAAATGTAGTCCTTAGCTAAATAACTGTGTGCTATTACACATAGAATAAAACGTGTTCTGGATTTAGTTTAAATTGCTCTAAAATTGAGTGTGTAGCCACCTCCTTCACTTAAAATAATTGTAAGAAGCCATTATTCTCATAGTTTTCCTCCCAACTATGTCAGAACCAGTACATGTCAGTAACCAAAGGGGGTTAACCTGCTGTTCATTGTGTTTCCTGTTAGAGTATCCAAAAAGAAACACCAGAGGTACTGCAAAAAGCAGGATGAGAAGTAGTTTGTTGATTGGGTTTGGGTTTTTTTTCTTATTGACACGGAGTTATACTTTTCTTACCCAAACCCCTATAATTTTCCTCTTGCCATTGCTCATGTATGCAGTCTTTGTTTTTCCACAGTTATTGCATCTGATCCTTTACACGGCCTTTGAAGGAGCTTTGTTCTTTTTTGCAAATTGGAACTCAGAATTGACTGCAGCCTTGTGAGCTGTAAGACTAACAGCTTAGGAGAGACAGTTTGACAGGTTAACACTGGGATTTCCAGTTACAGCCTACACCAGTAACAGTGGATTGAATGTATCAGTTACTAAAGTAGCTTTAGAAATTCTGGGCAGGCAATAACGTAGATTTGCTTGAAAAAGCTTTGGGTTTGCTTTATTTGTTACTTATTTTAAAGCATAAAAAAAAACAATTGGGAAGAAAAGCTTATATGTTATAAATTCTTTATGAATAGAAATGGAAGCCAAGGGAGCTCATTATTATGTTTTTTGAGAAGTACTGTAAGAACTAGAATATTCCAAATACACACACACATATATGTATAGGGAAGTTCATGTATATGATATAGCTATACATGTGTTTATCTTTGTTGTTCAAAATGTCCATTACTTAAAGTGTCACACGTGAGAGATACATTAAGGCCAACTAGTGCAAAGGAACTGATGTCACTGGAGTCCAAGGAACTGCACTGGTTTATAATTTGTAGGCAGTCTCTCATCAACTTTTTAATGAGCTACAGTTGATATTTAGGACTTGGACAACTCTCCCTTTGTAGAACTTTCAGCAGGTTTATAATTGCAGTGGCGTTCTATGTAAGTAGGAAGGTGTGAAATCATAGAAAACCTTTTGCAAAGTTTTCACGTGTCCCTACTGTCCAAGGGGTCTCACCACAGTATAGCATATATGAAATTTTCCTAAACAGCAGCTTTGTCTCAAAATGTATCCTTCTAGTTTTGCAAAGTGGGTAAACCTCTGCATCAGAATAGTACCATTTTCAATACATGGAGTTTCAATTCACTATGAAGTGGATTCACAAGCTTTGAATTCACACTATAGCAGGAAGGTGTTAACTGTTTTGCTGCAAATAGTTGTGTCTTACTTATATATACGCTTGTGTAGTTTGGAGATTTCCAGAGCAAGTAAATAGCAATCACTGATGTCACAGGTACTTGTATAACAAATGGTGTAAGGATAGTCACTGAATTATGTGTTAACACTTTCCTAGTAAATATTTGTAGTATCATTCATACAGCTTCTAAGTGCTGGCTCTTTGACTTGGTTGGGATGATTTTGTCTTGCTGGAACTTGAGCTCTCTCAGTTTAAAAGTCCCACTTCTAGAATCTATACCTGATAATTAGTTGCAGTCAAAGACCTTTCCTGAAATCAGAGACTTATAGATTGGTCTTACTTTCCTTTTAAATTTGGTGACAAAATTGCATCATGTGTAGTGGAATAGGTATGTTAGGGTTTTCTGCTTTGCAAGTAGTGACTATCTATTGATTTTGATCTAAGATTTCTAAAGGCAAAGGAATGAAACCAAACCACTTTTTAAAAAGGCTTTTATTATTCTTTTGGAAACATGATTTCTTTGTATTCATTCAACACAGTGAGCTTTTAAATTCTTTTTATCTGCCACTGCTTTGTACTTAATGCACGCTTATGATACTCTGAGGGTTTGTTTGTGAGTAATGAGAAATTTTTTCAGAGTCTCTCATGCATTCTGCATTCATTTCAGGGCAAACTTCAGGTTTAATGAACCAAATGCTTCTAGACAATTTTGGAAAGAAATATTTGAGTGGTCACAGATTTCTACTGCTATTGAGTATTTTTGAGGACAAGTGTAAAATATTCACATTTAGACCAACTTTGAATCAACTGACCTTGGTTGTTTGGTTTTGACTTTGCTGCTTTTACTGGTTTTGCATGAGTGTCAATGGCCAACGCATACAGCACCAAGCCTATGTTATCACACATTTTTACCTAAAGTGACTGGCTGCTTCTGAAAATGTCAGTAATAACCTTCTTGTTCCACAGTCCTGTTTTCCATTGGTATGGATACTGCTGCTTAACCTGGCTCACAACGATCATTTGGAACTTAAAAGCTGTAAAGCAGATTGGTTTCACAAGTGAAAGATGGTGTTGTGTACAATTACGCTACTGGCTTTTGTTTGCCTGTACGTATTTGACAATATTTCACAGTCACGCCAGGCAAGGATCTAGAGATGCATCTTTGAAGTGCTGAAAGAGTCTTGCTATTCTTCTAATATGACAAATGGAGAATAACTTTAAAATTGCTAGGTAGATGCTGACCAAGTTTGGTAAAAAGGTCATTCATTGTAACTGCCAAAGGCTATCTGTTCCTTCGGGTTTACTGTTGGAATCAAACTTTGACATAACTTGTTTCTTGATATTCACCTTCAGATGTGTTAACTTCGCAATGTTTAGAAAAATGCATGGTAAGCATGTTTTATGTGATAAACATTTGACAATGTTCATGCTTGTTTTGGTTACATCTCCTCTTAACCTAATTCCTTGGGTAATGCAGGGTTCCCTTCGAGAAGTTTAGAGAATTGAGGACTTATCTCTAGTTAGTTACTAAGGCTGTTTGTATTCTGCAGTGATACTTGATTCTGCAGATATAGGTAGTGAAACATGCCAGATATGAGTGTAATCTGACATTAATGAAATGCTTCCTATACACCTCATATCAGCTGAGAATTTTGAACCAAATTATGCATGTTAGGTAAGCCAAATAGGAAAGGTATTCCTTATAGAACTAAAATAATAACTTGTTCGAAAGAAGAACTTGGAGAAAAGGTAAGATGAACTCTGTAGATCAAAACTCAGGCTTATTTTCTATAATATCAATTTCAAATCACAATATTTAATATTTATATAGATGCAGTCACTGCTGTTTGGGATGCCCTGGTTTAAGAAAAGCTGTCTCTTTTGCTGCTTATTTGAAACAATTGCAAAGTTTCTCTTCTTACAGTGTTTCTAATTGCCTCTACAATAGTTTTCTGGCTACGTTCTTTAACATTAAAGATGTATTTTCAAGTAAAGAACAGATGGTCATTAGTCATTCTTTGCAAGTAATTTTTGTCTAAATCTGACTTGGTCCTCTTGGTAAAGGCGGAGTACCTGATTTCAACTTTGTGGTGGTTCTTAGGTTCAGTTTTAAATAATTTTGAAGTGTTCGCTTTTCTCTTTGCCGTGGCATAAGCAATCCTGAATACAAAATATCTCTTTTTTGAATCTCTTGTGTATGGACATTACTTATGACTGTGCATATGAAAGTAGGTTGTAAATGTGCCTACTTGCTGACCTTCCATCCCACGGTGCTGAAGCAATGTGTATGTGCTCTTTACTAGGGATTTTTCAGTCAAAATGTTCCATTCAATCATGTTGTGTGACATGACCAGTCCTGATGACACACCACAAAATCTAATGCAGAAAAGGCTGGAACAGAAGTAGATAGAAACACATTCTTTGGAGGCAGTAGGAAGTAGGTAAAACTGCATTCCTTCCAGTTGGAGGAGACTTGGAAGGGCAACCACTATTATTAAAACTGATCAGAGCTTAGAGTTGTGGAATGACCCGTTCTCCTATTCTGCAGAACAGAAAAGGACTAAGTAGTTTAGATACTTAAGAAGCACTCTTCACAGCTCTCTGCCCACTTAACACCTTACTTTGAAATATTTCTACAGCTGTGATTTGGAGGGAAGAGTCATCTTTGAATCAGTGCCCCAGCTTTCCCCTGCACTAAGGTTTCTGCTTGCTGGGAGTTTCAAAGAGACCATTCTGTTGGGGATGTAGAACTACAGACACCGACTGCATTTGTCTCTGCTGTGAGGTCCATGCTTGCTTTAGAGAGCAATTTGTAGTGCAAATGTGTGTATCATTGTAAGACCAATTATTTTAAATACAAGGGGGAAAAAAGTAAGCCTTATTTGGCTGTGTTGCGAGCAAACTTTTTTATTTGTATATGTGATCGTTTGGGTGAATAGGCAATCACCTAACTACACACCATCACGAATCAGGAATTGCTTCCAGTTTGCTCCTTCATAAGCCATGTTCTTACATGACCTTTTCATTGTCTTGAACAAAGACCTTTCTACACGGACAGGCTTACTATTATATATATTATGTATCCCCTATGGAAAAGCAAAGGAAAAATTGAAAGAGAGAATTCTCACTCAGTTCTCAGTACCTTCAATAAACCTCATCAGTCATGGTGCTGAAGGAACTGTAAACAGAACTAGCATCTTTTTACACGATTTTGCCTTTGTTATTAGCAATAGATAACATTAACAAAATGAGTTGCTTGCAGACCTGCTCTTTACTGTGTCTCTGAAAGAATTGGAAGCCAGTTAATGTACTTATGCTGCACATCTTCCACTGATATTTCTATCAATAACAAATCTCCTGTATTTATTTATTTTCAGTTCTGGTTTTACTAGTGCTTTTAAGATTGTATGGTCTAATAATTTCATTTGTACATTTTAAAGGATTATCTGCATAGACTACATATTGAATTCCAGAACTGTATCCCATAAATAAGTACAGATGTTACAGGTGTGTTTTATCCTTCAGTAACTGTTCATGTGCTCTGCAAGGTACTGAATGTTTCGGCATCTAATAAGAACAGATTGAACTCGGAATGTGTTAGAAACTGCTTCCTTCATTATGCACGCTATTTATGCAGTCAGTAGCTTATTTTTAACATAGTAGTTGTCTGTGTAGTAAACTGGAGCCTGGAGTTTTGGCCAACCAAAGTGCAATTATAAGTAAATTTTTCTTGTAATTATTAGCAAGATTCATTTCTTTCCAGGATGCAGGGAAAATGGTTTAGTGTTCCTCAGTTTCTGACTCTAGTAGAGTGAAAAGGCACATCTCCTTTGGTCAATGCAGTGAATCCTTAGGTCTTCAGTGTAATTACATCCTGTGCTTTACTCCCACTTAGAGGGCTTTTCCATCAGCAAAGTGCTACTTTTTCCCTAAGTTAACTAAAAATAAATAAATAAAAAAAAATTAATCTTGATTTACAAATGGTTTTGGTAATTCCTGATATTTGAAGCCACGGGATTCCTACCAAAGCATCCCTGGGGTCTCGGGTTCTTTCAGGCTTACTCTCCATAAAGGGGGAGCAGGAACAAGGGGTGGAAATTGCTGGTAACTGTGCATTTGGTTTTTAAAAGAAAATTCAAATCTGTAGGAGACATTTGGGGACACATTTTCATCTCTTTGGAGCAGATGAGCCACTCTTCTACAATAGTTTGACATTTCAGTAATTCCTACAGTTGGGTATGTAAGGAGACTAATCTACCTCTCTACTGTGTCTATTATATTTTATCACTGTTCTTCCCATTTTTCTTTATGTAAGGCTATATTTAGAGTCTGTTCTCACTCTTTCAAGGCAACATAATTCAGAAATCCTGTTTTTCAAAGTAGCGTCCACACTAATAAATTTTGGAGTTGACTTCAGAACTGACCTTCTCCTTTTAGGTCATTTCTCCCCTTTCAGGTTTTTGGTGGAATTATGGTCTCAGGGCTGAGCTTTAGGAGTTAATGTGAAGAATGGTGCACACTTTGTGATAGCTAAGGAAAATGCAATAAAATACAAGTGATTTTCTGCTTGGAAGTTTTCTGCAGCTATGCCACAGAGTGAAAATCAAACCTGATGGTGATCAGTTGCATGTTGATTAACTTCAACAAGAATTTACAGCAATTAGTTCCAGTTTGCTATAGAGCCTTCCCTGAGTCATAAATCCCTTGGGATTTGCTGAACATCCTGAACAACTGCGCCAAGATTTACATTACTTTTCTTCACTTTCTTTTTTTCCTCTGACAGCAGTTTAATGACAAGTTCTTGTTCATCTGATGACATCGATCAGGAAGAAATCCAGCTCGCTTTGCAGGCTGCTAAAATTGCCACGCGAGAAAAGATCAGATCCAGATTTCATGGCAGTAATGATCTTATTCACCGCCTTTTTGTCTGTATCTCAGGTATGAGAGTTGCCTTTTGTTCTGAATATAAAAACTATTACTCTTTCCTTTCTTTTTTTGCTGCACATAAAGTTATGATAGAATGCACTAGAGATGACCTTGCAGAAAAACTGTTTTAGGGCCTTACTTGCAGACTAGTCTAGAAAGACCTGTTGTCTGATGGGAACTTACAGAATCAGAGATGTAGACGTCTTCAACCTGTAGTGATGAAGAGTTAGGGCATGCAACAGGTTTGACTTTGAAGTGCTTCCTTTTTCTTGGTGATGCCCTATGTGTTCAAGGGAAGAAATTTGATGTAGCAGTTGTATTTTGATGCCAAAAGAATCTCTCAGAGTTTCCTAGCAAAATACAAGGAAGATATGTATCAAACTGTAATTAGCATGAATGCTGGAATGTATCTTTGCCATTGGGAAAAATTAGTTTAAATGTTTAATTTTTCTTCATAACATGAGTAAATGATCCCCTCAAATATAAGGCGAAATTTAAATACTTTTTTAAGGCTTGTGTAATCATCTAGTAATGGTTTATGTTTTCTCAAACTCCTAAGGTGTTGCTGACCAGCTGCAGACAAACTATGCTAGTGATCTGAGAAGTATCTTAAAGACTTTGTTTGAAGTTATGGCGACCAAACCTGAAACGGAAGACAAGGAAAAGCAAAAGAAAGGTAAAGACATATAAACATCTGTTTTCTATAGTGAATTTTTGGTTAAAGTTGGCAGACAAACCTCTGATCCAACCCAACTCTGCCATCAGATAATGCACAACATGAATGACAGTCCTCTATTATTTGTGGTTGAAACTTCCACATTTTTATGGTAGCAGGATGCCATGATGTGAAAAGAGACTGGAGTTTTTTATTGGCAGGAAAAAATAGGGTTCAACAGAATTGTTAAAGAGAGCATCAAACAGCTCCTGAATGTTCAAATGAGAGCAATAAAAAACCTGAAGCTGTAAAAAATTATCACTAGGAAATATATGTTAGTCAATAGTACTTGCTCGGAATAATTTCTAATGGATGAACTATTACATTAAAATGAAAGGTGTTGACAAAAGTAAGCATAAACAAAATGACAGCATAAGTAAAAGTCAGGGACTCTTGTCATTCATCTGGGGAAGAAGTTTCTCTTCGGGATATGCATATGTGTGTTTCACGTAGGGAATCTCTAATTGTTCTCATAAGCTATTCTTTATAAGGGATCCAAGTTAAGAATTGGGAAATAAAATACAGGATGCAGCTAAACTGCTAAAATTAAGAGGTCTGCGTGTCCTATAATAACAGCATCTTTCATTTCTATTGTCATGCCAAAGAAAAGTAGCGGAGTTTTTTATATCACTCTGTGCCAGTGTAATAAAAAAAAAAGGCAAGAAGAAGGTGCGTATGGATGCTACTATAATCTAATACAGATGTCCTAACATGAATGCTTTAAGTGCAAATTGGAAAAATAAGAATTCAAGTACTTCTTGGTTTGTTTTACAGTTAATCAGGGTTTAAGGAGTGCCACATTGGAAGACTGTGCTTTATGTCAAGAAAGTATTTCATCCTCAGAACTTGCAGCAAAAGCCAGAGATGGGGATTTTGAAGGTACTTTCTTTTTTTCTGAGAAATAAAATGAGGCAAGTCTTGTGTATACATAAAAAGAAAAAAAGTTCATTAAAATGGAAAGAAAACTCCTTCAATGTTTGGCTCTGGAAAGTGTCTATAAACTGTTGTCATAGTATGGTTTAGAGACAAAGTCAAATGATAAACTCAAGCATGTTTGTTTCAGTTTTTTTCGAGCAGCCTCATGAAACTCTGATCTACAAACTCATATCCACTATGAATTCCTTTGTATCAATAGAGGAAAGTTCTGTATAGAAAAGGCTTTAATACAGTGTATCGTATTACATCTGACAAGTTTGAGGTCTCTGTAAGATGCAAAGCCTTAAGAAAGGTCCTCTCAGCCAAATCTAAAGAGATCTTTGTGTCATTTGCTATATGTGGAATTTTTTTCCCATGGTAGAAGTATCTCTTGTATTTCCTTCACTTTGTGGTTGATCTGGCTACTATTTTCATATTCTTCGCCATATTACTTCAATGAAAAACCTAGTTTTAGGTTGAGTTAGCTGAGGTTACTCCAGTCTCGCTGAATACATGTTAAAAGTGAAGCACATATGTTAAGTCTCAAAGTTTTGATCGAGATTGCAGCAATTCTGAGAGCTCAAAGGTTTTGTTTCTCTGGTTTTTGATCTGAGCTGTTGCAGGAGTGCTTCGGAGTCAGTTATGGACTATAGCCCTGGTATGGTAAATGTATAAAAAAATGGGGTTAAAATGTATCAGAGCACTTGCAGCCAAAGAATAAGAAAAAAGGAAGTAAATGTATGAGATGGAGCAAACAAAAAAAGCAACCAGCTTGAATCTTCAGGGCTAAGTGATGTATTCAACACACCAGGAGTCCAATTATCAGAGCTGCGGTATCTCTGTGGTCAAGTGAGAAATACAAGAAAACCATCAACTGTGAAACTGTATCTGAGCTTCCCCGAAATTCAAGTGTGCAGTAATTTCCCTGTGCTTTAAAACTTTGATCTACTGTTGTCTATTTGTCCACATACACTATTGTTCTTCCAGTGAGAGGTTTTGAATGCAGGATAACTGAGAACTGAATGGTAAGCAGTCTCTGCTTGGAAGCAGGGGATGGGGAGGGTGACCCACAGAAATGCTGGTTCATGTAATTTGTAATAAAGATCAGACATCATGGGTCAGGGGAAGCTCTTCAAGATTAGGTTTTAGAGTAATGCTACATAAGTTGTGCTTATATAAACAGCATGGTTTGCTTGCTCACCCTTTTTCTGAAGCTGCAGGCTGAAGGATCTCTAATCTGTTTTGAACAGCAGGGCTAATTCATGTATAATGCAGTGTAGAAATATCCTCTCTTCTGGAGGAAGATGATTTGGTGGCTGCTAAAGAGCTATTCAGTAGTCATTTTAATTGATTTTTCCATTGTGTCATAATTCAGAATGTCACAGAAGGTACTGTAAAGAACAAATCTTTAAGCAAAATCCTTACCACCTATAGGCTATATTAGAAAAGAACACAAGAGATTATTAATTCTCTACCATTTCAGTTCATATTCTTTTGGTCTGGATTGATGCCTGATGCTGTCAGTGAATTTGACTTCCAGAACTTTAAAGCAAGGTGTTCTGAACTGCAGGATGCTGAATAACTTTCTCACAGCGGATGTACATTTTGTCAAGGCAGTCTTCAATTCCCTGACATCTTACTGAGCTCTTCATGGTATCTGCTATTGGCATGGGAAAGGTTTTATGTTTGGAGAAGTGTAGCCTATGGCTTACGATGTTTGTCTATTGAAATAGGGTACAACAGTCTGGGTGCTTAGATGGTGTTACTGCCACGTAGGTGTGTGGTAAAGGGCAGTCTTTAGAGTTACAAGGGCACCTGCAGTTCACAGTGTGTATCAGTTACGTCCCTAAGCAAATGGTGAAACCCAACCTGCAGTATTAATAGCAATGCAGGTAACTACAGCAGAACCAGCCCCCTGCCTGCAGGTGTTTCATGTATGCCTGCATGATGGAAAGCAGCCCTGTGGCATAACCAAGTCCCTTTGAATAAGTAGACATGGATGCCAGAGCAAGCTTGGCTGCCTTGGCACAATGTTTTCCCATGCTGTAACACAACCTCTAAACAAAGCCATTTAGCCAGTGCTCCTGCAGGTCTTCTGGTTTTGATATCCATGCCTGATTACTGGGAAGTCCGAATCAATCTCCTTGCAGGCTTTTCACTAGGAGTCTTAGTTGGCTTGTGTGTAAGTAGTTATGCTGTAACTACGTCCATGTACAAATCAGTACAGCTCCTCTGGCCATGTAAACTGATTAGTGTAGTCTCACTACACTAGTAAGTCTCTTACTTAGCCTTAAAATTTGGTGATGGGCAGGAATTTTCTGTATCACAGAGAGGTACAGGGTGCTGGGGACCATGGAGATGAGCTCGACCCTCTAAAACAAACCATAAAAGGTCTACAGAAAGGGGTGTCTGAAGTGGGTCTATTTGAATTTGTGGAACCTGTAGAAACACCCAGTCTGTCCACTCACCACCAGTACATTCCAGGCCCCTGTCCCTTCAGATCACAAGTTGTCACTGCTGGCAACACTGTACAGACTTTTCCTACTGATGTATGCAGTGAAAGCTAATGGGATACATGGCTTTGCTGTCCTTAAGGCAGCCAGTATGAGACATAAACTTAGACCAATATTTTAACCTCAGCAGCCATTATATCCTTTTCCCCCTTATATCACTTCCTCACTTACCTCATTTTTGCTGGCAACTGTGGAAGTTGTTGTGGTTTAAGCCCAGCCGGCAACTCAGCCACGCAGCCGCTCGCTCACTCACCTCCCATTCCTTCCTCCTGCTCCTGGAGGAATGGGGAGGAGAATTGAAGGAATGTAACTCCCACAGGTTGAGATAAGAACAGTCCAGTAACTAAGGTATAATACAAACCACTGCTGCTACCACCAATAATAATAATGACAAGGGAAGTAACAAGGGAAGAGAATACAACCGCTCACCACCCACTGACCGATACCCAGCCCGACCCAGCAGTGATCTAACCCTTCTGGATAACTGCCCCAGTTTATATAGTGGGCATGACGTGCTGTGGTATGGAATACCTCTTTGGTCAGTTTGGGTCAGGTGTCCTGTCTCTGCTTCCTCCCGGCTTCCCCTCCTCCCTAGCAGAGCATGAGGCTCAGAAAATCCTTGGCCAGAGTAAACATTACTGAGCAGCAACTAAAAGCATCGATGTTATCAGCGCTGTTTCCAGGCTGAAAGTCAAAAACACAGCACTGCGCCAGCTACTAAGAGGGAGAAAAATGACTGCTACTGTTGAACCCAGGACAGAAGCAAAGCTCATGATATTGGGTGATGTTTGTATGCAGGTGGAAGATGTCTGGTGGTTAAGACAACCTTTGCTGCATGAGCATTGTGCCCTATTTCCTGCAGCAAGCCTGATAGGTTTGTCCTTCAGACCAAATCTGGGCACAGGCCACTAATGGGAGTACACAGTTACCACCATAAAAGGAGTCAGCTCAAAGTCTGAGTGTTGCACCAAAATTAATTATATCATTTTTGGTACATCATTTCTAGACCATCACTCAATGATTTCAACTGTAAGTAAACCCAATTTAAAGCAAATGAACACATCAGTAGCTCCTCTGTTCTGCCATTGTGGCAAAATGTATCAAATTGAGAAAGTCCAACAAGCAACCTGCCAGGAAAGCATTTTCCAATTATCAAAGAAATACCTCTTACCAAAAGTGCTGCATGTTTAGGCTGCATACAGTAAATGGTAATTAAAAAAAGGCAAGCCCAGCAACCTGAAAAAATAAATGAACAGTTTTAAGATTCTACTGAAGGTTCCAGCCTCTATTCACATTATGAAGATGAATCACTTGGTTTTGTCAGATTTCTCATTCATATTGTACATAAAACCCACCAGCTGGTCTCAATATGAATGTTTACTATGAGACAACTGACATGGGCAAGGGTGTAAGAGTTAAATCTTGTGACCTTCTGAAGGGCGAAATACAATAAACTACAGATAAATTGGCATTCCAAAACAAAAGCATTTTTGAGAGCACAGATGAGCGTGTGATGTATGCGTTCATCTGTGCTGTCCTTGTGCTCTAGGGCTTCTTTGAGGAAGCATATGTATTTGCATTTCTGCTGTTTATGTGCCTGGCATCATGTCTCTAACCCCAGCACAAAACTTGCTTTGTATTTGCCAACAGGTTCCTGTATATATGCACCGATGTACACACAGAGTAGCTTTTTCTTTGGTCTCGATAAGGGTTTTTATGTATTTATTTCTATATGAATTTGTAAATGTGATCAAGTGTAAGTCCCTGCTCACCATATTTGGGAGCATTATGTTTATCTTTGTGAGCTTGATGATTTTTTAATAGTGAAATTTGGCAAATTGGAGATTTGACCATACATGTGTTTTAGGGTAATTTATTACTCGGGAAGATTCATCTGTTGCGACTGAGGGAAGCTGAATGTTTTTAATGGTGAATGTCTTACAGATGGGCTAAGAAAGTGATTGACTTCTTGTCTAAGAATAAGCATCAGAAGATTTTCTCGAAGAAAACCAGAAAGCATTATGAAGCTGTTGGTGCTCTATGAAAATACTTACTGTAGCATCTTGGTTCTCTCTGCAACCATACATTCATCTTCACTCCTTATCCCTCTAGCATCCGTGCAGAACTGCATTGCTTGCTTCCACCTAGTTATAACTCCAGCCATAATGGATTCGCTGTGGCTGCCAGTACAAATATGTTTGTGCCAAATGGTGTTAGGATCTGTTTGCTGCACAACAGCATGCTCTTTCTCCTTGATCCCTTTCCATCTCATAATATCCCAGCCCACCCACTCTAGTCTAGTCACAAGTCCTCTCTGCTCACCAGTCAGCAGCACAAGCATATTTCAGTAATTTATATTCACAAGGCTAAGGCTCTTGTTGCAGTACGAAGTCACAGGGTCAAAAAAACCCACCCATGCTACTGTATGTACCGAATCTAATCACGGTGACTCTAGAATTAGCTGTCAACTCTAGCTGAATACTTCAGGGGTTTTTTCCTCCTGTATATGCCAATGGCTAATCTATTATTTATAATGATGACCAGCAGTACCTCCTCAATGAAAGAAGTTAAATTGTTGTACAGTTCAATGGCCAAACCTATTCTGTCCACGTAAGTTTTTACTCTTTCCTTATTCAGCAGCTCTGCTCACTCTGCAAGGGAAGAACCTAGCATCCAGTTTTCTATAGTGAGGCAATGTTTTCCAATCAACTGGACATATTCAATCATGCATGTAAACTTACCAAATTTTGATCAGGTTTAAGGTTGTATTGCATTAATTTGATCTGATTTACTTTCTAAGAACTTTCTCAGGGTACTGTACTTTTACTGTAGAGCACAGGTTTATTCAGCTCCACAATAACATAACTGGGATTTTGATAAGGTTTGAATTATTCTGCCTTGAAAATACATATATTGACTGTTTTTCTGGTATATAGAATGTAGGTCTACATTATCATCTTGTTTCTAGTTTATATTGTTTTGTAGCTCTTGCAGAGAAAGACTCCTAGTAATGCTTGTATGGAAGATCCGAGTCTCCAATCCCTCTGATTTGAAGTAAAGATTTGAATGATATCCCAGTCAGTGTTTTCTTAGTTGTGCCGTTTCACATCAATAATTATTTTGGCCAAAGAATGAGCTGCTCAATACGTACGTGTACAGAGCTGACATAGGGCATTGCCATTCAAGGTTGCATTGTATCAGACAGAGCAGGTACTTGAGCTCAAGTCTGCAGAGCTCCATACTTTGGTGAAACCTTCCTAGATTTGCACGGAAGCTCCATGCTAAGAAAGCTGTCTGGTAAAAGCTATACTTGAAGCTATTAAGTCTGTGCGTGTTTTCTTCCTCACCCTTGAAATTTTCATCAAACAATATTTTTGAAGCAGAAAATTTATTTTTATTGAAAAACTTCAAGGCAGCTGTACTCAACACTGAATCCACTGAGCGGGGGTAGATTACTTTGGTACAATTGCCTCCTTGGAATCTTATATGAAAGTCAGAGATTAACCAGAATGCCATGCAGAAAATTGTGTGATAAGGGACAAAAAGGTGCATCTTACTGTAGCAGTTGAAGTGAGAGGTAAAGTCACATCACCTGAGCTCTCTACTTTCTATACTTAAAACTGTTGAGAATTCCTGCTTTCATCAGAAGAGCTCCAGCAAACCCATCTGCAGCTATGAGGGTAATGCGCTTTGACAGCTGTAGCAGTGTAAGTTCCACAGGCTGCCGAACAGCCCTCTTCAGGTTAGTTTGGTAAAAACGTAATCAGGGTTATGATTGAAGCGCACTAAAATCTAATGCACATCGATGCAGGAGGAACTATCTGCATTAGGAATATTTGATCAAAACAAGATGCAGAAAGGGTCTTTTCTGTCAGTTGTCTGGCAACAGCGCACAAGCTTAGGGTTTTGTAGCTGCTCTTCATCAGTTATCAGTGGTGTGCATGTTTTCTGATTTGTTTTGTACCAGAGTCTAGATTTGCTACATTAAACTTTCTGCAGGCTCTGACAAATATGGAGATTGTTTCGTCCTCACCTGAGTTTCTTGTTTCTCAGCACCACTCGATGAACTTAAGCTTTCGGGTCTAATGTTCTGTCAGTCAACACTGTTGACGGACCTGGGTCCAGGCTCTCTTCCTCTTGTGTTCTGGAACACTGAGATGTTCTCCTTGTTTTTCGTAGGATTAGATGAAACAGCAATAGGTCTATTGCACATACTTAAACAACATTAATTCACGTGTGCTTTTTAACAGTTTACAATGTCTCATGATTTTTTAATCACTATTATGGGTGTTCTAAGGCTCAAGCATCTTGGTTTTATGTGAGATTTTTAACTTTTTAAAGAGAATTTTTTCAGCTAATGAGGTTGCATAGACATGTAAAGGTGAATTGTAAAAACTACAGCGTAAAACGAATAAAAAAAGACCATAAAATTCCATACTTTATGAGAGATCATAATGCCAGACTTTTTTAATAGTTAAGAGTTGGGAATACTGCTTCTCCTTTTAAAATGTGTTTTTTAGTCTTTGCCCTATTTAATTTTATCTTGTGCCTTTTCCTTTCTCTAAACTTCTCTTATTCATTCAAATACTTGTTTCTTTTCCTTTCTCTGACTTTTTTTCCTGTACATGCTTTTAATGTTTCTTCCTGAAATTTATTTCTGCAGTCTTTCTGTCTCGTTAATCCCTTCCCTCCCTCCCTCCTCCTCTTTGATGTTTGTGCAATGGTCTTCATCCTTTTCCCAGCAGACTTCTCTTAACTCGCACTGCATGATAAAGCAGTGGGCCAATTATCCCACAAACAAGGTTTTCCCTCTATTCCTTGTACAGATCCCTGGAGCACAGGCAGATAGTGCTGTAGAGACTGCATGTTTCCATTTGCTGCTGCATGCAGAGCTAATGGAGCAGCATAGCCCGGAAAAGGACTATAACATAAAAAGCCTGTGGGTGCAATGCTGCTGCCCTGCTTCCAGCATGTCTTCAGGCTTATGCTAAGGGTTTAATTTGTAACTCACTTTGCTCCTTGTATTGAAGCTTTATCCCCCCATGAGACTGCTCTTCAGAGAGTATCTCAAAAACTTGATCTATAAAAAGCCTGATGACTCAATCATTAGTATATGTTAAGCCAGAAGGGCTGCTCCCAAGGTTGAGTGAGATGAGGCTTGTGAAGGGGACCAAAGGGTGGGATTCTGTTGCCACTGGGGCTTGCATGGGCTCTGAGAGACTGAGTCATTCAGGGCTTCATCCTTCTTGCCAATGTGAGCATGCTGGCTCTAGCCAGGGTTGCATTTAATTTCCAAGTGCATACTCTCAAATTGAAGTCTCTGTGTTTGTATTCAGTGTGAGGACATTTTCAGTCATGACTGGAAGCAAAGGCATAGGGGCTAATGGCCCAAAGTTTCTTACTTTGAATGTTATTTCAAGGCTGCACTGCTGTATGATTTTTGGGCAAGACGCTTCTCTCCTGATTTCTCCTGACACGCTTAGTGACTGTAGCTGGGTGATGAGGAGCAAAGCAATTAACGTTTGTACAGCGTTTTGAATGTTAAAAGATGTTATATAACTAAGTGTTACTATTTGGGGGTGTGCTGCAGTGCAGCAGATCTTGGTGACAGCAATTGGAATGCTAGGAGGGCACTAAAACGCAGAACCAGTGGGGTACGGGGCTGGTCATGTAGCCCTGTCAAAGCGCCTTATGTTGTTGACTCACTGTCTGGGGCAACACGTGCCCTTTAGCTCACTGCACTTCCATTTAGTGAATCAGCCGACATGACACCACCGTGGAGGTGGAGGTGGAGAGAGTCCCTTTAATGTGGGAGAACATTCTGTAGAGAGGGTTATACTGGTTTGATACCTTGAGTACCACTAAGTTGAGAGGGGTTTTTTTTAAATGCAATTATAAATACAGTTTGCTGATTGATTCATCTGGCAGTCAAATAATTCTGTAACCATGAACTATGAACCATGTATTATAGGATTATTATAAGGTTGTTATTTATCAACATAAATTTGCTCTTTCTCACAGGGGGTGCACTTTTTATTTAGCACTGGAGGTAAATCCATGCAAGGTCAAATAAACAAGTAATTTTTCAACATAGCACTTCAAGGGCAATAACAGAATTAAAAATAAAACAAAGCCCAAATGGTAAATACCTGAGTAGAAAGATGTTTTCTGCTGAGTTCCAGAGTCTTTGTGATGGAGTTGCGTTAGCTTACGATGTGTCTGGACTAATCAGGATCTAAGAGAAGGAGTGATTAAGGTACTGGCTGCTGCAGAAGTTGCAGTTCATATTGGTGTGGTGCAGGGCCTGTGTTTTGTGTCTTTTCTGTGAATATTTAAAATCAGGAACTAGGTAAAGATGCACATGGTAGCCCACATGATAACATAGTTGGTAAAGCATCAGTAGCAAAGTAAGCATCTTACCAAACCTGCTTCCATCAGCTCTGCATTCATCTGGGATGGAGACCCAATAGCATAGAGTTTGAATAACTTCCTGATTTTTGCTGTCTTAATTAGTAAGTATCAATGGGATAGTTAAATCCCAGAAAAACATAATCATGGCTAAGTAGTCTTAACAGCAGGTTTTAAACAGGAATATCATTATTGGCTCAGTTATTGTGTTTAGTTTATATGTGATAACCCAAGGAATTCCCTGGATGGAGAACATGGAGATGCTTCAAAGTCATCAGGTTTGCCATGGTTTCAGACCAGATTCCTGTGAATCTGGAAAGCTTTCAAAATCAGCATCCTAAACTAGTATGAGGAATAAGTTTCACTTACTATGTACTAGCTAGCGAATTTACAGAGAAGGGTGAGACTTGGAAAGGGAAACCTCTTGGTTTCATTGCTCTTTATGCTTTGACTTAATCTGGCAGTCCTGTGCCTCCCTGCTGCTGAAGGGAGCCTGCGTTTGAAGTAGGAATTTGTAGCCTTGTGTCCCCATAGAACCTTTTGTCATGAGCTGCTCCCAGGGATGAGGTAAAAGCTGCTCTGTGCAGTCTCTGGGGTTTTTTTTCACCAGATCAGTTATCTCTTTGCATGCAGACTTTGTTTTGGTTGCTGTCCCTGCAGTTGTGATCTTTATCAGACCAGTTTGTTCATTAAGTGAAAGACTGCTTCTTTGAACTAGTTCAGTTTCCAGAATAGTTCAGAGGAGCCTGTAAAAGCTGAGTCAAGATTCAAAGTTCTCTTTGTTTTTATTAATCTGCTTTTTGAACAGCTTCTGCATGGAATGCTAGATCCTTTTTACTTTTAATTTGACAAACATTGCAATATGACAAACACAAGAAAAATGGTTGTGGTTCTGTTTGAACAATATAGTGGATTTTTCATTTAATTATCTTCTCTCTGCCTGTAGCTGTAGCCCTGTTGACCTTTGCATTAACTGCACCATATATTTTGTTGCTTGATAATATGCTCCCTGAGGCAGGGATTTTGCTTGTCAGGTTTATAAATCAGCAATTGCATGGGTTGCATACTGTAAATAACACTCAGAGAGAAGATGCATATAGGGAACTTGAGTAAATAACATCCAGCAGTTTGTGTTTGCTGTGTCCTTGGATTCCTTCTAGATAAAACTTGCTTTGCCCTTCATTAGATTTTTAACAACTTAGTTAAGCAATTGGCTACGTCATTTCTATACTTGTAATTTTAGACTCTCGGAGGTCATGTCAGCCTGTCGCTAGCAGAAGCATCTCAACAGAAGCGAGCCTAATACCTTCTGCTTTGCCAAAACCAAATCATTTCCCTGCTTGGCTTTAATGAGAGGTTAGAGAGCTCACAGGAGAAATAAACAACTGAAACATGCTGTTTGGGATAATGGTCGAATTCTTTCTCTGCTAAGCCTCGTACACTTGATTTTGTGGTTTTGCTATAGTTACTGGTGACTTCCAGTGACGGTCCTAATAGTTTAGCAGACAGTAACCAGGCTTTGAGTTCATTATCTGTAGGGTTGCTTGCATAACTGCAGAAAAGCAGTCAGCCTTTCTGTAGGGAGGGCTGAAAGGCTGGGAATGATCTCAGCTCTAAGCTTGTTTTGATGCATTGGGTGCATTGACAAAAACACCTGTGATCCAGCTCTGCTTTAATAGCCTCTTGTCTTCATACTTCATTTTGCTTATCTCCTTTTCCCTGCCACTTTCATTTGAATAGAATATACTTCATTTGGACTGCAAAGCTGCTGTGTTGTGTTTCAGTGCTTGCTGTGCTTGGCCCAAAGGTGAGAGCCTGGCAGAAGAGGGGGAGTTGAGCCCTCCTGGGTATCCTGATCTCGCCCAACTGTTCACAAAGCACCTTGAGAAGCTCAAATGAAAGCAGCTGCTGTTACATTTTATTCTCCTTAGTCCCTTGAGGATTTGGTGATTGCATGTTTGGTTTTATTCCCTTTTGATTTATGTTCCCTTTTGCTGCTGTGTTTTTGACAGATCCTCCTGACTGGGTTCCAGATGAAGTCTGCAGCTACTGTACTGCGTGCAAGGCTCCTTTCACAGTCATTCGCAGGAAGCACCACTGTCGGAGCTGTGGCAAGGTAATGACTCAGTCAAACAAGTGAGAAAGTCTGCCAAAGAGAACAGCAAATTCACGTGTACAACAGAACTCGGCTGCACAGCAAAGTGTGTGCACTTCCATAGGGTTCTCCAGTCACAAGTGGTTTCATACGTCTTGACTGTCAACTGCTCAGGTTATGTTTAGAAAGTGGGGAGGAGGTTTTGACTTTTAGACAGCAATAAGCACTTGTCTGCTAACAATCAGAACTCCCTATTGAGACCCTGGAGCAAACACCCCAAATCCAAAGGCACTCTGAGCTACTGCTGTAAGCTTTCATGAGCCGCAGCAGTGTGTCCCTTTGCTTTCTTCCTAAGCCTTTGCAGGCTGACTGCGGTGTGTAGAGCTGCTGCTTTGTGAGTTTGTGGGGGAGGAAGAGGGAGTGAGGAATTAAAAAGCAGTCATGTGCCTCAGGAAGCCAGAGATCTGCAGTCCTGTTTCGCTTGCTGGCTCCCTCACAGCTTAAAAATGAAGAGGGTGGAGAAGCTGATTTTGTTAACTTTGGAGTGGGCTTGGAGGAGCAGGAGCTCTGGAGATTACACACACATCACAAATATTCTCCTAGTCTTTCTTTAAAACCAAGGGAGAGAGATGCTTCTTTTCATCTCTGGTGGAGCTGCCTCCCCTGTGACCTGCAGAGCCAGACAGGCCTGCCTTGGCTAATGGCAGTGCTTGGGTACCTGTGTCAGAGAGGCTCAGCACAGTCAGATTAATTGGTTATTGGGTTATGAGTTGTCTGCAGAGGGCTTTCATCTGCTGTGCTGAGGAGGGTGGTATTGCCGGTACACAAAAGTCCAGCAGCATCTTCTCTCCCTTTCTTGAAATCCATTTTGTCCCATCCAGCCCTTACAGGGAACTAAAATGAAATCTCCCTTTTGTTTTTCAGATCTTCTGTTCCCGCTGTTCCTCCCACTCTGCTCCATTACCTCGTTATGGTCAGATGAAGCCTGTCCGTGTTTGCACTCACTGTTACGTGTTCCATGTCACTCCTTTCTATAGTGACAAAGCTGGTATCTGACATATTAAATCACTGGTGTGTCACGGAGTCTTACACGGACTGATATATTTGACCTAAGCCAAGAATTAACTTGGAAGAGGGATCCCGTGAGGGCATGTAGGCTTTGACATCCATTATTATAAATTTTGTACAGACAGTTTTTATTGCATTTTACTAAGCTGCTAAAGGGAAGTATGAAGCGACTGTAGCTCTAAGGCTAAAGTACAGTCTTCCATGAATTTATAACATTAATGTTACGATGCCATATGCAGAACAAATGCACTGTGTGGAAGGAAATAGGGCTCCAAGAATTGAACAAGCGTTGCTGCTTATCTTACACGCTAGGAACAGAGTAGCCAGTTAACCAGTCCATCCCAGCAAATCAATCCCAAAGCTCGGACACTTCTGTGCTCACAAGAATTACCAGCATGGCTGTGGATGTCAGCACTCTCCCTCCTGCTGCAGTTTAACTTTCCCATTACTAGGTTTTTGCTACCTATGCTAGGATTAAAGGAAAACAGTTTCAAATGCGTATTCTGTATTTACGAAGGCAAAATCTTCTGTGAATCACATAGGAAGCACTGAAGGTCCTGAAGCAGTATATTTCTGTTGCCTTTCATGTACTGAGCAGAGCAATAACTCCAAGTCATCTTCTAAAGTTAAGTTTTATGACTTCCAGTTCCGTATTTTGGACGTTTGGAAGTACTTATAATCTGCATAATTTATACTAAATCCCATGAATAAAAGCCTGACAGTGAGCTTTGGTTTCTGTATCAGTATTTAAGACTTAACAAACTTCAGTGACCAAATATTCAGGTTACCAAATATTAAAATACATATTTTTTAAAGAGTTTAGCAGCAAAATTCAGTAGATGTGACAAATTGTTTCTCCTGTACTGAGTTTTTTTTAAGTGGTTCTTAAAAGGCAAATATGTAGTGATGTATTCAGAAGGTCTTACAGAATAGTCAGCCAGAGAAGGGTACTTCTTGTCCACATTTGGCAGAGTAACTGTGTAAAATATTGCATACTGTTACTTCACTCATGCTAACAACTCAGAAGACATTTGTATTTGTTTGAAACACCAGGAATTAATTTTCATCTCCACTTGAAGGGGAAAGAAACACGACTCATGGATTCGTGCTATGATCTTGCACAAACTATTTGCAGTAAGAGCACCCTGAGCACTGAGGTTTCAAAGGCGTTTGGACATGCTTTGAGTTAGCCACATGAAAAGCAAGACAGTGTGTGCTGTGGTTACAGAGGGAATGAGATCAAGAGCTCTTTGCTGTATCCCCTTTCCTGACTCGCAGTGGTACACACTGTGTTTCAGAGTGATAAATACAAAAAAGGATGAGGACGTTGTTTGCAGTATTGTGCTCGAGAGGGGCTGTCATTCAAAATGATAAAGCAAAAGTGGCCAGTGTTGATTTTTCTTTGTTAATTTATTTTTCTGGGGATATTCCCCTTGTTAAGTGGTTTATTATTCAGTGTTAATGAGCCATGTAAGGGTACAACAGTTTGGCACTGCTGTTGTTTTGAACCAGATAAAACAGCTTCACTTAGTTTATGTGTAATGTACAAGCCTTATGATGCTGTTTGTAGACAATGTCAGCTACAATGTGTTATCCTCAACTTAGTTATATTTTTCTTATTATTTCCCTGAAATCCTTCCCATGGATTCCTCGGAGTGTCGGCATTCACCAGAGTTCGGAAAGGTGTGCAGTTGGGTGATTGGTGGGAGGTGGGTCATGTGGTGCAAGCAATGATACTTATTCAGGCTTAAATCTCAGGCTTCACATTGCAATGATTATTGCAGGTTTATTTTTAGAGAAAAATAAAGAAAAAATAAACAAATTTAATGCTTTTATAGGATTAAAAAAAAATACAACAAACTTCAATTGTGAAATAAATATGCACAAAAAGTTGCTTCTGTGAAAAAAGAAAATCTTATTTAATGGACGAAATATTTATTCAAGCTTGTTTTTATTTTGTAAATGCTGTAATTCAGAATCATTTCCATAAATATGATATTTAAAGATCTCAGACACTATAGTTTCGTATGTAAATACAGACTCCTATTTCTCTTACTGAAAAGCACAATGACTATATCAATACAAATATACATTTGCCTCAAGGAAGACTTTCATCTTGTAATCTCTTCAGATAATTAAAGTGTCAGGACTTTCTACTTCCACGTGCTGGATTGCTCTTTCATTTCGGGGTCTGTTTACACAGAGTGACAGCTGCCATCCTGTCAAACAAACTGGCCTTAAGTCCTTCTCACTTTGCAAAGTAATATGGAAGAAATGAGTTTGAATTTGAAAGTGGAAGTCACCCATATAGAGAAGGGGTGGTAAATCAGAGCCGGAGCACTAGCCTGTCATTTACTGCCCCGTGCTATCTGTTGCCACTGGCTGAAAATCTCCCTTCCCAAAATACCTTGTGTCAGTGGCCACTTCACATGAGGCATATTTGATCTGCCCCTGTCACATCTGCATAATCTTTTCTGTGGGGAATACAAATCTGCAGTTAAAGTAGCTGCACGGTTACTCGTATGAAGCATAACTGCCCAGTGCTGAGTTTTTCTGCTCCTTGTGCGAGATACAACTGTTGCAGGTTTTACAATTAATTTTGTTTCCTAGAGGACTTAGTGCACGGCTTTGGGATGCCATTTCCCTGAAGAAAAACCACGTTACAGCTCTGAGAGGTTAGAGTCTCAGCTCTGGTGGTGCGGCAACAGGCAAATTCTATGGGAAGCCTGCACGCATGTTTAAAGTTGCATGTGAATTAACATACATAATATTTATGGGAAATACTCCTGCCTTGAGGTGTGCATAAATAAATGAACAGGAGAAATTTATCCTAAAGGGGCTTTTTAAATTAAATTTATATCACTTCAGAGTTGAGGAAGGAGGGGTTTTCTTTTCTCCAAACTCCAGCAGTGTCTTCCACAGCAGTTCTCCTGTTTGGGATATGACAACAGGAGCAATACAGGATAATAAGGTAAGATCAACATTGCCAAAGGTGGCAGTAATTCACCTGGGATTGGAGCCTCCTGTGTGACGCCTGTGAATCAATGCTGTTTTCAGGAAAGAACAAAATCACAGTTAACTCTGAAGTGGTCCTTTCTGGATCTGTACAAGACACAGTGTTTCTTGCTCTCTCCAGGTTGGTAAAGGCAGATGGGATATATGGGCTCTCTCTGCAATGAAAGGAACACAGTAAAAACATCCCCTCTGCTTCCAGACTATACCCCTGTCCAGAAAACTCAAAAATACTTAAAAGCTGTCACGCAGCAGCCCTGTGAGGAGGAACCTGGAAGGAAGCAGCGGGTGAGGAAAATGACCTTTGTGTTGCCTAACCTGGGAGGTTACAAAACAGGGGTTTGCATGCGTGTGCGTGGTCGTGCCTGTGAATGGTGAGGGGATATGAAAGGTTGGGCTGTGGAAGCGCGAGACCTGACTGTAGGAAAGCTTCAGATACAGCCCCATCACAATCGTCCTGGGCACTAGGGGAAGTCACCAGGCTCCAGCTGAACTCCTGTTGTTCATGCCAAGTCTGAGCTGCTGGGTCTGCATCCTCCAGTTTCCGTGGCAACCCCCGATAGCATCACTCCCCCAGTGCCAAGACTGCAGCACTCCAGCCCTGCACTGGCAGGGACGCAGAGTTCTGCTTTCTGCTTTGTCAGAGGGATTGTGATCACTCAAACATCTTTATTTGCCGTGAAGCTTTATGCTGCACAGTCAGGTGCTTACTGTGAACTCTGTTTTCTGATGATAAAATTTTACTGAATTATGCTTTAATTACATTGTTTGTCTGGAAGAAATCTCTGTGGGCTTCCTTTTGAGGGTTTTTTAGCTATTTCCCTTCTCTTTCAACCTTTACCCTACCTCATTACCCAGCTTTCAGTTCCTGCTGTGATAAACTAGATGCCTTATGTAGCCTCCTTGGGTATCTTACAGATAGTGAAATATTAGCCAATTCAAGGAGCTTTCCTCCCTATTGCTTTCTGATCTTGTCCTTTGAATTCCCAGGCACAGGCTCCTTTCAAACCCTCATTTGGTGTCCTTGTACCTGCAAGAGCATCCTGCCACAGTGGTCCTTCCTGGCTGCCTGAGCTGCCACGTGCCTTGCACCAAGGGGTTAGAAGTCCTGCAGTAGCCCTTTACTTAATGGAGAAGAAAGGGTGGATCCTAAATCCTGGGGATTAATAGCTGTTAGTAACTTACAGATACTGCAAAGACTGATTTGTTTATTTGGCTCTCTTTTCTTTGCTCCTAAACCAAAAAATGGCAAAATATTAGGCTAAAAGGATAACGAGGAGAAGACTTGTTATAGCAAATCTGCAAGTGTGAAGTTGATGTTTTAATGAAGTAATTGGTCTCTTTGAAAACAAGCTGTAACTGCATGTGTTAGGAATGCTGGGGCTCATGCATAAAACAAACTGGGCAATTAGTCTTTCATGAACTCATTTCATTTCTTGTTTTCACTAAACATGAAGGCTCTGAAGTGTAAAGTATGATCTTCCCACATGTTTCACTCAAAGGTATGAAGTTGATTTGTCTTCTCAGTTTCTCTCTGCAAAGAACCCCCAGCCTGTTAAGTCTGTGACTGAGCTTGTCTGCAGAAGAGAGAATTCTCCTGCATCCAAAGTTGATGCAGCAAACAGTGGGGCCTTCAGGCCTCCTTCCTGCTTTTTCCAATGATCCCAAGCATGGGGTAGCTGCGAAGGGTCTGTTTCTTGTGTCCAGTTGCTGAGTGATGCTGCTATTTGGTCTTTCTCATGAGCATGAGATGCCTGACACAGCCCATGATGTGAGCCCATGTGGTGCCTGGGAATGGCAGAACTAGCCAGCATTTACCTATAAGTACCTTAGATACTGCAGAGATCTATTTTCTGCAAACAACCCCATGCCAGGTACTAAACTCATGTCTTACTCTAGAAAGACTTAATCTATTTTTGCACTTTTACATAGCTGTTCACAGAGCAGTAAAACATTAGCACCATAACTATTACGCACTGAGTCAATAATGAAGAAGAAATAAAACAGCAGTAGGGAGGGTGCTGAGGTAAGTGTTTTCTAGGTAATATTTCAGCAGTAGCCAGCTTTCAGGTTTTTAGCTGGAATTAGGCTGCGGTACCAATGGGCTGGTCAGTACTGGGGGGAAGATGCTGAGAACAGTCCTGAATAGCATTTGTGCTGGCTTCTCTCTGATGTCCTCTAAAACATCAATCTTAAAGAATGTGTCTGAAAATGATGCTGGAGTGCCTCAGCCTTTTAAAGCTGTCTGGAGAAAGCCATCCCTTGGGGTTGGGATGGCAGCTCCACCATGGGATGTTCCAGACATAGATCCTCAGTCATAAGTTGCCTGTGAAGAGCATGAATAGCAGCGAGACTGTCCCAGCTTTATCAGCAAAGGATGTGTACCATAATGTTTCCCTTTGTGTTTGGGGAGCATCTGAGATCACGTTTTGAGGCATTGGACAAATAACTGTTTTTTCTGTCCAAGACCATTTGTGACTGATGCTTCGTTAGCAGCTTTTCTGTTTATTGTGCAGCAGTAAAACCTGCTGGTATGGGGTTATTTTGGTCATGTTTCTTTAAATTCATTCCCCTTTCTCTGGCTTATCTGCAGGAAGCTGGGAATTAATGATTGCTATAAATAGAAAAATAATCACTTTTTCAAGTTATATTTACGAAGGGAACTTCCCTGTGATCCCTCGACTCTCAAATGCTGGGAGATGGAACCCCAAGTGGTTCCCGGATGTTAGCCTTTGAACTGTCTGCTTTTGTCTAGAAGGACTTCTTGTTGCCAGTGGAACAGTAATGTGGATGTAATGAGGGAAATGGTCTCACTAGCAGGGAACAAATACTGACAGTTTAAGGCAGTGTTTGTAGCTCATCTTTGCCTAGAAGTTAAGTCTTCCCTCATTTTACAAGCTAATGAAGCAAATTGCTATACTCCCCATGTAAAGAAGCTCCCTTCAAATATGGAAATTAAACTAATTTGGTCCAGGTGTGCTGGAAAGGAATATAAAGCTGCCAAAAATCCATTCAGTGGCAGTACTATAGCTTTAATTGCCACAGGTTTGAGTTTGTTTCAGGACAGGACATCAGCTTTGTCTGGAGAACAAAGTAGGAAAACCTTGCCTGTCTGTACCAAAGAGATTTTCTCCATCAGTTCATTACTCACACGCTCTTTTCTGCCTGTTTTCTTACTTTTTTCCCCTTTAAAGGAACAATATTGGAGTTAAGACTCTAGGCTCAGGGAAAATACTTCCCTATTTCTGTCCCATAGACAGCATTTGAAACCTGGCTGGTTTTCTGACAAGCGTCAGTCCCGAAAACTTCCATCATGAAAAGATGAGGTTTTGGATGCAGATTTACGTGCAGATGCTGCCGCCACACAACTTCTGACACTGGAACAAGAGCATAGTAATTACTGCAGTAAAGATAGCAAAAATCAGTTGGTGTAAAGTAGGAAGGCTTAGGGGCTTCTTAGGCAGAGACTTGGTGGTGCTTACTACAGTCACCCAAGTAGAGAGCTGGATTCAGTCACCCCAAGGTGTAAGCCTGCCAGGGATGCAGCCCTGAGCTGTGACTTGGGAGCTGGTGGGGCAGCAGCAGCAGAACCCTAGCCAGGCTGAAGTGAGAAGCGAGGAGCCACCATCCCAAGGGACACAGCCCAAGGGAATTGTTTTCCCCATTGTTTTGCTAAAATCAAATCCCAGGAGGAATGTGATGTTGTCTTACCTATTGCATTGAGGGCATTTTCAAGCAGCCCGGGGGAAAATCCACTCACCCCTGGCAGGAGCAGGGGATATAGAGAGGCTGCTGTTTTCTGCTTGTTCATAGTTTTAATCCTTTTTCTCCTTGCTTGCTGCAGCAAGAAATGAAAAGACAAAAAAAAAAAGTGTTAATTTCTTAATCTCAAATTCCCATCCATGCAACAAATAATTCTCACAATGTGATCTAATTGTGTAGTGCAAATAAATACCAATCATTAATATTGGTTTAGTTTTAAACAGAAAAATCATTCACTCCAATCCAAGCCATTGCAAATCTCTTCCTCTGCACACAAACAGCTCAGGAGCCATGGAGCACACCAGCACCGTGTGATGAAACCCTCTCTGCTGCTCCTGGAGGCTTTCCAGTGCCCTCCCAAAGCTCAGATGTTGTCACGGCTTTAGCTGCCAAAGGAAATTGCTTCTTGCCAAATCCTATCTCCTTTGCTGCTCTGTGTGCTGCTGGGGTTCAGCGCTGATGCTCTGAGAGCCTCTGCAGGGCTGCTTTATTTGTGGTATTTATAAACTTGTTTAAGGAAGATGTGGCTGAACGGGGGAAGGCGCTGAGCTGGCGTGCAGCTAGAAACAGCATTTCTGGAGTGCTTCACTGGGAGGGGAAAGCCATGGGAATGCCTAAGGGATTGGAAATCCTCAGGGCTGCGATACACTGAATGTATCAGAGAAGACTAATTGCACACACAGCACAACTGCCCTGTAAATGCCTGTGCTGAGTGCACTAACCCAGGAAGCAGGGCTGCTCTGCCTGGCTGGCAGGTGTCTAATGGGAACCAACAGCTAAAAGTTGAACCAACTTGAACAAATCCACGTGAGGAAGAAGAGGCTAATTCTCATGTGGATGGTCAGCTGCTGAAAGAGTGAGCTCATAGTTGTGTGAACTCTCCTCTTAAGATCACTAGAATCTATAACAAGGTAACAGATCAAACACAAGGAAGATGGAAGTGCTCAAAGCCAGGCTGGATGGGGCTTTGAGCAATCTGGTCTAGTGGAAGGTGTCCCTGCCTGTGGCAGGGGGTTGGAACTGAATGAGCTTTAAGGTCCTTTCGAACCCAAACCAGTCTAAGATTCTGATTATGAAAAAGGAAGCAGGGGGACGTAACGCTGTCATTTGTGAGCCCAGTATCTAAAGGGGAAGGAAGATTCCCTGACCACAAAAATTTCCTTATGTGCAATTCATAATCAGCTAAAGGAATTGCTTCCCAGTTTGCCAGCAGCAGTTCTCCCATCCTTGTGAGCTGGCTGCGATTTCCTTAGCACTTGTCAATGCTGGTGTCACACTGAAAGCATCACACCAGCAAACAACCAAGCCGGTCTGTGAGTACTGTCAGTGTGCCACGTGGGATGCTGAGCAGGACTGGGGCTGTAAAAGCACTGCTTTCCCAAGCCCAGCCTGCAGCTAAAGAAGAGATGATCCTTCTGCTTCGTTTTCCTTCACAGTCCTTGGAGCTGCGCCCTGGGCGATGAAGGCAGCGAGCCGAGATCTGGGGAGCTGGGAGTCGTGTCCCTGTTCCCCACGTGAATTAGGTCAGTTGATTTGGGATTCAGGCAGAGCCTCTGCAGCCACTTCCAGGGGCACTGCATCAGACTCCAAAATAATTTCTGTGCCTCAGTTTCCCCCGTCACGGAGCACGGAGCTCTTTTGCCTGAGGAACCAGGCACGGAACACAGCGGCCAACCCAGCACAGACGTTACATGAGGTACAACAGAAGAGGCAAGTAAACATCCTACACCAAAGGGTTTTATTCATATTCGCACCCAGCAGAACACTTCAGCCCAGCGGGACTGGCATGGGGAGCTGGGCCCTTCCCCTGCCCAAGGGAGCAGATTGCTGGACCTGCACCACTTCTGCCAAAACCCTGTCTCAGCCCATGGGCAATTCTCTTTCCTCCAGAGATGTTCAGGCTGAGAGGGCTGTTGTGAGCATTTGTTTGGGCATCCCCACAGCAGAGGCGTTGCAATACTGTGCTGCAATGGAGTCTATGAGGTATTGTACAGTGATGCCTCCCTCAACCCTGCACAATGTACATTTCCCCTTAGCTTCCCCTGCTAACCAGAGTGCTAGCAGGCTAACATGCCATCACACAGGTCCTGCTGAAGTCATCACTGTAGGTATGTTATCTCCATCCTACAGAAGAGTTTATTAAAAGACTTGGAAACACAAGACTGGATCGTCCCATCCTGCTAACTCAAACAACCAGGAATAATCCTTTTAATAAATCACTTGTGCCTCATCACAGAGGTAAGTGCAGTTTTCTGCACTGTTCTCAGAACTTAACCTTCTCAGTAGACTGGAGGTCTTACATGCTGAAGTCTCCAGAGTCTCATGCTTTTAGTGGCTCTTCGAAGCTTAACCTTGGATCTTGGGAGTCCCCCCCATTCCTCCTGTATGCCCGGGGAGCTTTTGCTCTCTGCTTGTCACCTGGACCCTTATCTGGAGATGTGTCTGGTGGGAAGAAGAGAGCTTGTGAGAAACGTCTAAGCTGCTGTAAAAGAAGAGTGTTGAGCCATGTAAGTTGAGGCCTGTAGTGGCTCTGGGCTGCAGCTTGAAAATCACAGCTTCTCCTGGTCCTCTGAAAGCAACTGATGTGCCGTAGGTTCCCTGTCCCTTTGGCAGGCTGCTTTTAGAGAAAGCACCTTTATATTTGTCTGGTTTATATTTGTCTGACCTTTATATTTGTCTGGTTAAAGCTTCCCAGACCTGCTGGACACATCAAGCACAAGCACTGGTGGTCAGAGTGCACCTCTGAAGGCTGAATTCTGCTCTCATCTTCATCACATCCCACTGGCTCTAAGCTCCATCTCAGCAGGTATTTACTGACACTGCAGGTGGCTCAGCTCACAGGGATGCTGAGCACTGGCTCACTGCCGGGGTGTGAAAGAGGGGAGGACACCTAAAGTCTGCTCCCCAGGATGCTGGAGAGAGCCAGGCTGGAGGTTACTGGTCATGGCTGCAGTCTGGAGGATGATGTTTGTCTCGATGGCAGTCTGTTTTCTGGGTAAAGGCAGCAGAGATTGATGGGCTTGTTTTGCTCAGATGGTAATGAAGCAGTTAATTGCATGTGGTGATGGCTGGCTCTGCCCAGCTGCTCAGGGAAGCATCTGAGCGGCATGTCCCATGGATTGCAGGCTGTGTAAGCACATCCAAGCTGTCTTGGTTCCCAGGACACTCAGTTCTCCTTCTTGGCTTGGTTTGTTCTTTCCAAATGTATTTTATCTCCTTGCTTCACCAGCCCTCTGTGCTAAATGTTGCCTGCACCGGTTTGCAGAGTGGAACGTGGCCTGTGCCAGCACCGGCTCCTCCCGGGGATGCCCGGGCACCAGAGCTGCCAGCACAGCACCGTGCTCCTGCGGCTCTGTACCCACAGGAGCAGGAGGCTGTGCTGCTGAGTCAGCATGTTACTGTTGTGCTGTGTCATTCCCACCGTGGCTCGTTGCTGTTCTGGTGTGTTTTGGGTGTGCAGAGCCCCCTTGCACCGCCCTGACAGATCTGTTTGAGCCTTTCAACTCTGCCATGGGCTAAAATATTTCCCTTCCCACCTCCACCATCGCCCCTGTTCTGCTGGGGCATGACTGGCTGCACTTGGTTGCATCCAACAGCTACCAGGCTTATTTCTTTCTCTTTTATAGTTTCTCCATTGGGACCTTTGAGGGTTTTTAAAGCCTGGTCTGGCGTCTTCCAACAAAGCGAACGTTTCATGTTTAAGTTGCAGCAAAGCGATCCTATCCGAATCTTCTTGCCAAATCATAACTTCTGTAACAGCCCCGCAGCTCAGGGCAGGGAGAAGGCAGTGTTCCCATAACCCAGCCTGCTTTAGCTGCCTTCACAGCGCCAGGGTTTGACTCTGCTGAGTCAACTGTAGGTCAAGTGCTTGAGCTGTGTGGAAGCTGCTTGCATTGGGGAGTGGGTACTGAGTCACAGAATCACAGAACAACCAGGTTGGAGAAGACCCTGAAGTCATCCAGTCCAACCATGACCCCAGGACTGCCAGTCCACCACTGAACCGTGTCACTAAGTGCCTCATCTACTCATTTCTGAAGACTGCCAGGGACCGTGATTCCACCACTGCCCTGGACAGCCTGTTCCAATGCCTGCACACCCTCTGGGGAAGGAACTGTTCCTAATATCCAATCTAAACCTCCCCTGGTGCAGCTTGAGGCCATTACCTCTTGTCCTATCACTTGTTACTTAGGAGAACAGAGCAGCCACCTCCTTACCCCATCCTCCACTCTCTGCTTAACTTCCATACAGGAGTGCTAAAGCCTCCGTACTCGAACATAAAGCACAATATTTGAGTAAAACGCAGACAGTTCGAGTCCTGAGAGCTTTCCCACCTGGCACATTAACAGGGATAACGTTTTCCCCCCGAGGCTCTTGGCAGCCCTTGTCCCTAGTGCGGTTGTGGGGCTGTTTGTGCTGCAGCACTGTGGCTGTGGCGTTTGGCACAAGCACCAGCACCTCAGCAGCCTCTGCTTTCCTGATGATGCCACCGAAGGAAGCCCTGGCTCCCCTGTGCTCCTGCCTTGCTGCTCAAGTGAGACATTCCGTGCGATTCTAATGTTCCGTGAACCCATTGGAGACCACACGCTAAGCCGTGAAGCCACCGAGCCTTTTGGGCAGGGAGCATCTCTCGAGGGCGGGATGAAGGCAGCATCGAACCCCCCCGGAACAAAACGCAGCTCCCCCGGGTTTCCTCTGCCCAGCAGCAGCCGGCACCTCCGCACCGCCCCGGATCTGGAGCTGCATGGTTCGGCCCCTTAATACCGGGAGCCGGGCTCAGTGTGACACCGTGCGGCCGCCCCGTGTAGTGCTGGGAGAGGGGGTAACGAGTCTGAAGCGCCGCTGCGTTCAGCCCTTGCGGCCCCGTAACCTGCAGCCGTGTTGATGATGATGATGATGATGATGATAATAATAATAGGTGCATTCAGACACCGGGGCTGGATTGATGCTCTCCAGCTAATCACTGCTCGCTTAGCACAGGGCTCCAGTGCCAGGATCTGAGAGCTTGGCTTTCAGCTTGCTCTTTCCAGCAGTCCCTGAGCCTACACAGCCACAGAGCCACCAGCGGCGCCTCTCCATAAGCCGAGGTTCCCTCTGCTGGTTATGGTATTTAACAGGGGCAAAGAGCAATGAGTCCCATAAGTAGCCAGGCCTCTAAATCCCCTTGGAATTACAGCTGGAGGTGAGAGATATATATTAGTATTCTACCAATCTCAGCAAGTCTCGGAATGGAAATTGGCAGTTGAGGTTGGTCAGTCAAGACTCAGTGCCCAAAGTGATGGCTCTTTGGTCTCCATGGCCTGGCTGTGTGGAGCCAGCAGCACTCAGGGCTGCCTCATCTCCTTGCTGGCTGCATAAGCATGAGGGCAGGAGCTTTGTGCTTCATTTTCTCACAGATGGTGGCCATGCCCACCTGGGCTGATGCGGCAGACCTCAGGCTGGAAAACCACTCGGCCACGGAACAGACCCAAGCGGCTTGTGAACATCTGCTCCAACAGTATGTGCAAGGCTTGGGAAGCGCGTGGAGCAGGGCAGCCTGGGCCGGTGCCGCTCCTGCTGGGTTGTGACAGCTGGGAACAGAAACCAGCTCTGAACATTTTGCAGCTCAGTCCTCTGAGGCTCAGTGTAGAGCTTGGAGAGCACAGAACAAGTGTCTGCTGTGCCGCCCTTGCCATGGCTGGCATTTCATGTTCCCTCCTGGACTGGGGAGCAGGAGAAAGGTCTGCTGTTCTGCTGCCCTGCCACAACACTTGGACAAGGCCTTTTTTCCTTACAGCTCTTCACTTTTGGTTAGTGGGTTCAGGGAGCAATAGAGCAAGATGTTGCTCTTGGAGGGCTTCCCTTTCCCAGCAGGGAGCGGTAGCCACGCAGAACTGGCCATCCATGTGTGTGGGAGCTGTGATCATCTCTGCGTGACCTGTGCCAGAGCTCCTTGTGACATTCTGCATCTACCTCCTGCAAAGATTACTGGAGAAACTGGACAGATGAGACCTCACAGAAGAAGGATGGGACTTCACAGAAGAATGACATTTCAAGGCCTCACATGCTGCTTATCCATTAATTTACACTGACAAGTACTCACAAATGTTTCCATGCGTCCAGCCCAGAAGGTTCTGCTGTCTCCAAACGTGCCATATGGAGTGGGGCTCAGCTTCTGCTCCAGAAGCATCTGTGCTGCTGGGCACAACACGTGGGACCGCGGCACTGACCACAGTGAACCTGGTGAGCAGCTGTTATGGCAGAGCAGGGCAGGGCTGCTCTGGAGGGCTCCCGCTCTGACACACCACTGATTAAATACCTCAGCTCGTCCCCCCCCTCTGCTTGGAAACCTCACTGATAACTTCACTTCAGGCTTCCCTGTGGGCTTGCAAACCTGGAGAGCTTTTTTATCCTTCCAGAGAGGAGTTCTCCTTGCCAAGAAGGTTTTAATAACTCGCCATGAAATTTATAGCGCTTAAATTTAAACCACACGTGGGAAAGTGGAGCTGTAACAGTTCAATCCAATTTAACCTTGAGCGATCCGTTCCACAGTGCTCGGGCAGACAGTTCACACCACAAGCAAAATGCTTCTGTGGGGTGGCAGACAGTGGCTCCCTCATTGTGTCTGTGTCCTTTCTGAAACCCAGAGGACCAGGGTTGGCCATCTGTGTCTCTTTGAGCAGACTTCTTCATCCTTCTGCTTGGCCTTTCCCTGTGAAAAGAAGGAGGGGTCTGATGCAGCTTGGAGCTGGATCATAGCGCTATCATATCCCATATCCCTAGATGGAGGCTAAGTCTTGTTCTAGCTGTCATGTTTTCCTTTCAGTGTTAAAGAATATTATTTTCAGGTCCCATCCTACCTCCTTTCCCTGTCCCATCATAAGAAGAAGCCACATTTCATGGGTGACTCCACAAATGCACTGCTGGGGAAGCAATCTCCTGGGCATCTGCCCGATACCCTCGAAAGAGAGGAGGTGGGGAAGTCTCATTGCCAAGTAAATGCTAAGAATGGTAAAAAAATATAGAGCTACATTACAGCGCAAAGAAACGATTGGGCTGCTTCCGAGCCATGCTAAAGACTTAATGATGTTTAAAGATTTGTTCAAGCATCCCTCAGCAGCCAGCGCAGCAGGCAAGCTGTGTCATTGGTGAGGCAAAGCAGCACGTGCTCAGAAGCTCTGCCCTGCACAGCATCATTGCTTCTGTGAATAAATGGTCCCTTGATCCTGGCTGGGACTGCGGCCAAGCGATGGAACTCACTACAGCCAGCGGTGGTGGAAACATTATCATGGCATAAATCTCAGATGCTTCTTTATAGCAATTGTATCCTCGTGAGTGCAGTGCCCAAATCTCCACTGCTGCCTCTGGGATCTCTAGAATAGCACAGCATTGAAGTTTTACAGCCTCTGGCTCTGCAGCCATCCACCATCAGGGAGAGTCAGTCGTACGGTGGTTCCCCAACAGATCTGCCACTTGATGGTCCAGTGCAGTGGTGCTGAACCAAGCTGGGAGAGCCCTGCTGTGCTGGATACCTGACTGTCAGGGTTTTGTCAGCTTGCTCGTGTGCTTTGGTGCTCACCTAAGCAGCTCTGCTGGGCAATTAGAAGCCTCTGTGCTTTGGAAATGGACACTTGCTGTTGTGTCTCAAGGAAACTAAGACAATAGTTGTGCTGATGGGCTGCCATCCTCTCCTTTCCAAAGCACCTAGGTCACATCCCTTGGTTCATAGAAATGCAAGGGTTACAAATCATGATTAGCATGTGTTTGACAGCTAAACGTTGAAAGTTTTATTTCCATTGACCTGCTTTGTCTTCTGTAGCCAAGGCAGTTTTATACCAACAGTGTTCAAGTGTGGAGACCTGAAAGACCAAGCATATGTTCATAGCACAAGTGGGACACAGAACTGGCAAACGCCTGTTGAACAGGGATGTAAAAGAGCTGCTGGGTGCTCCAGCCCCCGGAGGCTGCACTGACTGTGTACAGAGGTACATTGGTGGCTTAAACCTGGGAAGGGTGAAATTCCTTCACTGTGTCCAGCCAAGGCAAGGAAATTCAGCAGTAAGCAGTCATGGTTGTGAGATAGCTTTACATGTTGCGTACATCCATGGCACTTATGTTTGTTCTACTAACAAGAACTATGCTGCTCAGCTTTCCATTGCAGTCCACAGCGGGCTATGCCTGTTGGAAATGGGCAGATCAGATGGTTTTCTGGGATAGCCAGCTGGAGAACAGAAATGCGGTCTAGACCTGTCGCGGCTGACTTCAAGGTTGGAGGAACTGCGTGAATGGCAATGCTGTTTCTGATGCAACTGAACCTGCTGTGCTTGGTGTGCTTCTACACAACTATCCTGGGTGCTGCCCTTCTTGGAGATATCACAGCTAAAAATGGGTAATGGCAAATTCTACTTTTTGGGCTTTTTTTCCTTTCCCTTGGGCTCATGGGTTGAACAGAAGATCATTAACAATTTGCTTTGGTCAGGTTTGCTTGTTTGCTGTTTTTCTGGAGAGAGCGAACTCATCAGCCAGCTGTTCTTTAGGCATGTTAGATGTGATGCAGCGAGGCCAGAAGTGGTTTCATACTGTGTTTCTGGCCGGGCAGTTTCCCAGGGATGCTGACTGCCGCCTGCGCAGATCCAGTTGGAAACTTTGGGGTGATGGAAAGAAAAACAATCCCAAAACCGGATTCCCTTCCAGCTTGCCAGGTACACCAGGCGCCTTGGCCGACTCACAGGATGGAGGTTCCAGATGAGTAATGCCTGAGCAGGCATTGATTTCTGCCTGTCTAATAAGGCATGTCTTACAAAGCCTCAGGTTTCCAGACGGGGTGGGGTGCTTGCCCTTTGAAAATTAGATCCATTGTATTGTGTATTGAGTTGGCTGCCCCAGAAACGAAACCATAACCTTGAGATCAGGTAAATGTGTCAGCGGCATGCTCCAGGCTGCCAATAGTCATGCAAGGCGCTGATGCAGCTACTAAAGCTGCCCCTGTGTGCTCCCTGGCTTCACCGACGACATGAGCAGGACCTCAGATACAAACCAGACTTGTCAAAGCCTCGTGTCCTCATGTAAAGGGCTAATACACTCTCTAAAATGCAGTTTCCTCCCAGGTTTTTTCCCCTCATAAGGGTGCTATTTGTTCTTCTGTTGCCACCTTTCTGCTGTTGATGAACACATAAAACTCCTGCACATTTAGGCCTGGCCATTCCATGAAGCTTAAAGTTGCTCTTGATCATTAGCTCCATGTCAGCTCCACAGGAAACCAGAGCAGACCCTAAGGCTATTGTGAAAACATGAGCATTGCAACACTGCATATTATTTCTCATGATGGCTGTGACTGCTTATTCCTGAATCATCATCATAGAAGAAATACAGAAGTTAATGAGACATCTTCTAACACAGAACTTGCCACTGAGCAAGTTGACAGGAGTGACTTCAGACATGATGGGGCTGATGCAGGAGTGGGGAAAGCCCAGGTCTGGCTTGTCAATCTGCCAAGCAAATCTGCTGCCCTACACAACATTATTTCCCCAAAAGAGGCGTGAGGAGACATGGGTTTGGGTTATTTTTGGCCTTTCTTGTATTCTGCTTCATTACTCTCTGAAACTGATGGCACAGCACCACATGTGAGTAGTTTCCCTGCTCTTTGGTGACATCCATCAGCACAGAGGCAGCACGTCATCCCTGTTCCCCGCTGTTTCAGAGACCATGGCAGTGCTGGGCTGTGGGGACCTGGTGGATGCCCTCCTGGAAGATGTGCGAGGCAGGTGGTTTTCCAGCCCCATCCGGAGAGATGTGTCCCACTTGTGAGGTAGGTCTGTGGAGCTGGGTGCTGCTCCTGGTTTTATCCTCATTAGGGCATCAGGAGCAGCTTTTTGCCCCCAGAACATGGGACTGTCTCCCTGTGGAGACATGGGGACTGTTACTATAGCATACTCACAGTTGCCCCTGCAACTGGCGTCCACTGGACTCCAGGGTTAAGCCCTTTATGAGTGTTCTAAAGCTGATCTTGCCTGGGTAGGGGAAGCAGGGAGAGTTGGGCACAATCACTGTGAACTGATATCATCAAAGGCATCCAAGTAGCCTTGATAAATATGACTGTGATCAAACCAAGCAGCATTTTGTGGTCTGTGTGCTACACCAGCTACACATACATCACCTATCAAGCTCACTTCTTCCTAGGAATAAAACTCCCCTCTCAGGCAATGGAGGAGGGAGAGAGCATTAGGCTTTTAAGAAGCAGACTTCAGAGACTGCATCCTCAAAGTTTCTGCCATTTAAAACGTTTCCCTAAGGTTTTAGCGCACATAAATGAAACGATAATTACAATATTTTAATCCAATTAGCTCTCTTCATGATCTGGCAGGTGCAAATTGGAGATGGATCAAACCTCTTCTTACTGTGGGATTAAGCCTAGAGCCTCCTTAGAGCTGCTGTCTGGCCCTGTGTGTACACGCTGTACAACGTGTGTTACAGTGGGGACTGCAGCAAGGTCCTAAATTATGTATAGCACATGTATTATTGCTGAAATGCATCGCTAAGACTTCACTCATCGAACGTTTTCAGCTCCATGTGAGCAGCATGGGGAAAGAGAGTGCCTGTGGCGTGGGCAAGGTTTTCATTTGCATGGATTTAAATGGTGTGTGTCGCTGTCAGATTCACAGGTCACCCAGAGTTAACTGAATACATGCCCCTACATCTTGAAGGAGATGGGTTTTGCAAGCTTTCCTCTGATTAGCATGGAAATTACAGTGGGGGTTCTTTCTAAGATGGGACAGAGCTGGAAAGTAATGTAATCTTGATGTGTTATTTAAAAAGGAGAAAAGTCTTTTAAGGCCAGTGCTGCTTCCTTTGCTCAGGCACATCAGCTCACATCTGGAGAGCGTCCCTTCTCCGTCCTGCCCATCAAAGCCTGGAGCAGCGAGCCAAGGACAGTGCAAGGGGGGCACCTCCACAGCCAGAGCTCTGAACGTGGCTGGATTCATTCCTCTGTGGAATAAGTCCAGCAGCACCCTTGGAGGACAGTTTCATGCTGGTTTTCTAAACACCTGTGGATGTGGCTAAGGTAAAAATGGTGGAAAACTGAATGTTAAATCCCCAGGCCCAGACGGGGTATTTGCGTAGCCTTAGGGTTTTCATCCCATAGAGCTGTCCTGATGTGGCCACGTTGCCCCAGGGGATCCCACAGTGCACTGAAAGGATGAAGATGTCTCTTAACCAAACTCAATGGGGCCGATCGGCAGCATTACGTTGCCCATCCCACAACCTGGGGCAGGAACAAAATGACACCTTTTATTTCACTGGTTTATTTTACTTTATGGAAGTGACTGCACTTGCTGAGGAATGACTAAACCTCCAGATCAGCAAAGTTAAATGGCACAACTGTCCCTTGAACACACTAGGAGCAAGGCAAGGGGAAGGGAGGACAAAAGGTAAGGTTTGCTCTAGGTGAGGCAAATAAAGCCTGGGCACCTGCCTTTACCGCATGGATGCAATAGAGGATAAAGTTTTTATCGTTGGCCTATTTTGAGTGGAAAAACAGTATTTTGCCCCTTATGTTCTGATTTTCTCCTGGAGGACTGCTGCCAGAATGCAAGCTCTTATGGGGTGGCAAGTCTTCACTGCTTTTAAAAGAAGGACTCGGTAAATGTAGTTCAGAATAAGGTTTGTTTCGATACTTGCTCTCCAAATCCATGCATGCTGATTGTATTACACTCCCTTTATTTTTCCGTATTTCCGTAATATTCCATCTTCAGACTGATAGAAAGGGAATTTAAAGCTGCCTCTCCTTTAGCATTAGCACCAAGACCCTGGCTGCAAGGGCAGTGCTTGCCAGTGAAGAGAGAGGAACCAGCCCCAGTGAGATGCTGAGAGGAGTGATCCACAAACCACGTGAAATAATGATTTAAAAGGCACTGAATGTTTTCAAACAAACTGGAGAAAATGGGGTTTGCATATTGACAGTGTGTGAATGCGAGGTGGTAAAATCCTGCTGGCAATGGTTTCCTCTGCTGTTGGGTGCACAGATGCGCTGTTTGGTGTGAGAAGGACTATGATGGCATTGACGTGAGTGGAGAAGAGAGGGGTGTTTGAATAAGAGCTGCAACATTAGCACGAGCAGTGGAAATGCTGCATAAGCCCTGGAACGGACAGGAAGAACCTTGTCTTAATGGCTGTATATAAGATTATTGCTCAGCAGAAAAATTCATGTAGGAAAGTACTGTAAGAGGGTAGTGAAGTGCTAGCTGGAGAGGATGTTTTGGTGGGCAAAATGTGCTCTTTAGTGCTGTGTGGTACACTACGGTGCTACCTATCATTTCCAGGGATGTAACAATGCTGTCAACTTGAGCTGAGACTGGGGTGGGGGTAGTCTGTTACCTGGTTTAACATTATGATTTGACATCCTCTGCTTCAGATGAAGTTCCCCCATTTAGTGTGGGGGTCAAATTGACCTCTGCTCTGACCCTCCACATACAAGGGGCAAAGTGGGGACGTCAAGAAGCAATTTTAGCTGAGAAGGTCCTTGCTTCTGCAGGAAAAGATGTGGTGGTGAATGTTCAAATGAAGATTTGGGTCTGGAGCGCTCAGCCACCCCTCGCTGCTGGCTGGGTTGAGTCCAGCTCTGTATTTCCACATGGATTTTTTAGCACAAGAAGCAGAATCCTTGGCAAACTGAAGACACCCACCCAGGGAAAGAGGGAAAATTTCCCATGGTGAAACTGCTGCTGACAGACAACTTAGGAGCAAGGCAAGGAAAGATGAAAAGTAAGATTTGCTCTAGGTAAGGCAAGTAAAACAGTCAGCATTGAGTCCTGTAACCAGCCTAGTGAATTTACTTGATGGCTGCCTAAAAATTCATGTCCTTCATAATTCTTATTGAAAAATGAAAATGAGGCAGTTTGGAAAATGCTCTTTTTCTTTCCCCTCTGTTTTTGCTAACATCATGGTGGCCTACTGCTGGCTTCCTCCTGGGAGGGCTTCCTACTGCCAGGCAAGGAGGAGATGGATTAAAACAGCCAATCCTCTGGGAATAGAGCCATAGGTCCCTGTCAAGTCATGCAGACTGTGAGGTTTGAGGGAAAACTTTTACTCATCCAATATTTTGGGAATGGGGAAATAAATCTGTTCTTCAGGCAACTGAAGAAGCAGCCACTGGTTTGTTTGCCAGGTGATCCTCACAACATCTCCGCTCATTTGGAGCACCTCCTAACAGACAGTGCACCAAATGTCACCTGTGGAGTAAGATGCAGCCTAAAAACATGTGAAGGTATCAGGGCCTATCTTCCCCATGTTGCACATGAAACAGAAATGGGTGCCAAAATGATGGTGTTTCCATGGATTCTGGAAATTCCACAGTCACACTTGCCTTTTCCCCACATTAGTTATTTAGGGGGAAAAAAACCCCTCAGAGCCATATTTCTGAGTGAACAGCCCTTTGCTAAAGTGGCTGCACTGGGTGCATCTCCCATGGATGCCCCCTGAATGATGGAGGCTGGTGGTGGCTTTCTAATGGGATGTGAACATTTGAAGGGTTTTCTATTCCCATCACAGATCTCCTGTGTTCTCCTGGGAGGCTCCCTCCTTTCCTTGCCCCTCCTTACTGCTGCTGCACTGCACCTCCAGGTATTGCAAAAGGACCAGAGGTGGAGGAAACACCCTGGCCACCACACCAGGGGAGGTGTTAGGGTCAACAAGCCCCACCACAACTCCCCTCCACCTCCTTGCTTTGCTACTTTGCTGCCCAGAACGTTGTACAAAAAAGCCCCAAGCTGCTCTGTACAGCACAACCATCCCCTGGCCCAGGCAGAAGAGGGGTGATGGGCTGCAGGTAGCTATGTGCCGATGGGGTGAATTTCTGGGTACTTGGTTTCATCTTTCGTTTCTGCCTCATCAGTGACTTCTCAAGAAATCTGTTTGTGAGGCTGTTTCCTCTTGCTCAAGGCTCCTGACGTTGGCCAGCACATGATCTGACACAGCACCGTGGTGCCACAAGCCCTATCATAGCCCTGCTGTACCTATCGCCGGTCCCCATGGGAAGCCGGTGCTGTTGGGTAACACCAAGACTTCTGCAAAACAAGACAGAGTGTGGGACTGACCAGAGGAAAGAGCTAATGATGAGGGGGGTTGTGAGGTGCCTCTGGTCACTGGGGAAGATGGAACTGCAGTAGATCTTGGTTTATTTAAGTGTTACATCAGTGGGGAGGTGGGAGTGAGGGTCCTGCCTCAACCCAGGCCTCGGGGAGAAAACTCTGAGGGTTTGGGAGCAAATAACCACCCTGCTCCATGATTAAATCCTTAACCCCAGAGAGGTGCTAGCACAGAACATCTGCTTAACTGAGGTGCCAAAATTGCCATCTCCTGACTGCATAAATGGATGCTTAGATGTCCTATGTGATCAGTCAGGTATGTCTGGAGCCTGCAGTCCATCTTGCACTGGCACTTCCTTGTTTCCACTGACTATGTAGGAAAACTGGGGTTCCTCCAGGTGGCAGCCCTGTCCACTCAAAAGAGGGGTTTGTTTCTCCATTGAGATGATAAGGAGACATTGGTAGCGGCTTTAACTTAGGATTCAGGCCACCTTAGCAGCACGGTGGTAGGACAATGCTATATGTGTTAGTGGTGATGTTCCTTGCTTTCAAACAATGGTAGAGCACCGGTAGGACTCATCCTGATCCAGAAGATGTGGGCTCTAGGCTCTGCCAGCCTATGGACATGGTCAGAGGGTTGCAGGACTGACCTCACAGCCCTCACAGCACCCTCAGTCCTGCCCAGGACCAGGCTGGTGAGAACCACGGGAGTGGAAGGGAGAGCATGAAACCAAGCACAGGCCTTAGCGACTGCAGCATTCCACTGAATGGTTACAGATCAGAACCTGGAAATATAACATAAAAATGTAATTAGATTAAAAACCAAAACAGCAAAACGAACAAACATAAAAACCCCAACAAGTATAGACTGGAGTCCTACACAGAAGTGACTGCCACCTCTAGCAAAAAGCTGCCTTTTGGCACTGGGTGATAAAGTCACCATCTACCCCTTTAGTGGTTGGCACATACTTAATAGCTGTTGGGAAGAGAGATGGAAAGCTCAGGCTTAAGCCAACTCTGCATCTGAGTGTTTTAAGGATCTAGCTAGCTCATTGCTCACAAGTGCTCGGTGGTATTCAGGAACATGTTTTCCAACCACAAATGAGACTTGTAGGCTGATCATGCACACTTTGCAATTATTCTTTAATGCAGTGAAAAAGCAGAGCAAAGAGTCGGTGTCTGGATTCTGGTTAGTCTAAGGAGAGAAGTCCCTTTTATTTATGTCTTTAATTAAGGATGACTTTCTGTTTCTGTCACAATGCACAGAATTATTTCTAAATCATGTTTGAGCTTTCCAGCAGAAGAGGTTAACTAATGCTGTGAATTCGTGCACCCAGGGGAGCTCTGAATTAATGCGGTATTCAAGTGGGGAGATCAAAGCCCTGATACCAAATGAAATGCTATTAACAGTTTTGCACAAGCAAAAACCTTCCAAGACATTTCATTGCAAGATGTTGGAACCAAACAATGGCTGAGGATGGGGAGAAGCTGGCTCCATGGGATGATCAAAGCAGGGGCTGATGGTAGCAAATCATTCATTGATAGTTGCGGAGGTATCGGCTGTGGTCAGGGATGTACGGTGCCATCTGGGAAGCTGCAGGGCAGAAGCAGAGGCAGCATTCTGCATCATCTTTCTCCCCCAAATCTTAGCTCACACTACAAGCCCCTTGCCTCTTATCCCATATTGTATCCCACTGTGTAGTTCAGGAAGCTGCTCTACCCGGTGGCTATTTCTTTTTTCCTCTCTTCAACTACAAAGCAGCCCAACCCCAGTGTTCTCATTCAGATGGCAGTTCTGTAATAGTCAGATCCTTTGAATAAACCAGAATTCAGCTGCCATCCTTTCATCCCTTGTTGCTTTGCTGAAAAAACCAACTAAACAAAGTATTGCAGAGAGACTGCATTTTTCAAAGCCTCTGTCTTAGGGCAATATTTTCCTAACTCCACAAATGCGATCAAGTCCACAATTTATAAGGGTAGAGTTAGGCCACTAATTAAGCAAGAACTGCAGGAAAGATTTAAGCGGGATCTACAGCATTGACCTGTCCTTTTTCAAATGCCAAGTTTATAAACGTGACCGTGCATTTCAAATGGGTCAAGAGAGCTTGGTTGTAAGTACCCAACACATGGCTGCGAATTAATATTTAATCAAATGTACAACATAGGGCTGAATATTAAAGCTTATCTTTGATTTTTACTTCCATGATTTTCTTGGCTTTCTAAACCCCTCTGAAAATACTTCAGTATTTCATAACAGACGATACGTTTCTTAGCTGTGATTAAAGCTAGGGAGAATGTAAATCTACAAAGGGAAATCTAAGCATGACCTCATCAGCATAAAGTATGTGGGAGACTAATTTGGTTACATCCCTATTAGTAATGACAAATCAAATTGTTCCTCCTGTTAAATCACTAATACAGTAAGGCTTTGCAACTCAGCACATAGCACACACGATAAATCAGTTCAGTCTATACACAAATACTGATGATCACTTTAAATCTGGTTGATTTCTGATTCCAAACTGTCTCAGGGCAGTTCAGTTGAGCCATCCCATTGCCCTCGGTACCTGGAAAGAAAAAAACCTAAAGTTAATCCCTACTCCCATGTACCGTCTATTAAGCACTCAACATTTATAACCCTGCAGCTGATTGCTTAGCAACGTCTTTGGGAAGAAGGGCTCACCTGATGTGCTGTCAGGCGTTCTTCTGTGGCAGGGGATGAGGACAGATGAAATGAGGTCAGGCAGTGTGAGCTTATCCCGTGCTGGGTGGTGTTTGCTCCACTCTATAATGAAATTAATTGAGGTCATTTATTTGACCCTGTTTTATTGTTATAATTTGAAGCTATAATTTGAGGTGGCTCAAAGAGGCACAGTCTTATCTGTAATTATACCTTTATAATTACATTTATATTTTAAAGTAAACATTTTCATGTATTGCTCTAAGTGGACTATGTATGATAGAGAATGGGGTTGTCTTAGACTGCTTTTCAGCCACAGCTGCATTAGTGAAAATGTGGACTATAAATGAGATGGGGAACTGTTGGAATCAGTCAGTTGTGTGGTATTTAATTTGATTTTATGAGAGTGTTTAATCTGTCTTTTGTCTTAAGGTTAAAACTGAGCCTAAACCCCTCTACAGGCCCAAAATCAAAGGTTAGGGCAATTGGATGAGAAGAAGAGCTGCTGTTGAGTCACATTTACTTTTAAAAGTTGCAGACAGCCAATGCACAAAGGTTGTCCTCATCTGGCCAAGCTCTAGGAGTTCACAGTGGCTGAAAAACCATGGACCAGATACACCTCCAGACAGATGGTTGTGACCATGGTAAGCAAGCAGTGAGGGACCAGCCCTGGCTGATGATGAGCATAAATTGCATTGCGCATTCTATTTAGCATCTCGCTCAGGGAGACCACGATAGGGGTATGAAAGCACCTTTTGTCTACACAGCCAATTTGGCTGCCTCTGTTCCCCCAGGCTCTGCTCACCGGCTGTCTCCACGGCATGCATATGAGCTCCCTTCTGTCTCTGCTCTGGAGCAAACCAACTGGTTTCTCCCAAGGAGAAACCTCGATATGACTGTCAGTGTTCTTTATTTCCAAGGCTGCTGCGCAGACAGAAGAACTTGTCATGAGCTGCATCAAACTCTACCCTGGACAGTCCTCCAACCATCCCAGGAGACATCATGTTCCACCAACCTCCATGCCATGCTGCGGAACCCCAAACACCTTCACATCCAGCTGCAAAAACATCCTGCTGGCAGGCTGCCACCCAGTCCTTCCATCACTAGGGGGATTTAAACTTTAAAGAAAAGAAGTTCCTGATGCAATAATTATTGACCCAGGGTCTATAGGGCTCTGCAGGGAGCTCACAGCATGAGGGTAACCATTGCCCTTCAGAGAGTGCTGGTCCTTAGCAGTGTGGACACAAGCCAACCCATAGCAATGAGCCTTGGGTTAATGGTGCCTCCCAGGCGTTTTCCACAGTGGCACCAAATGCGCAGCCTTTGCCACGTAACCAACACTCGGCATTTCCTTGTTTCTCCCTAAGATTATTTCTGGACTTTGTAAACCTCTGCTTCCTTGTGGGTCCATGCTCCAGCAGCAAAGCGGTGGGGACTATCTGGAGCTGCAGAAGTGGGTGATGCAGCAGGCCCATGGGGATGGGTCTCCACAGGTAGAATGAGGACACCAAGTGTGGGGAGCCCAGAACAAGGGAAGCAATGAACCAGCGCAGGAGCAATTGAAACATAGTGATATTGCTGGAAGAAAACAGCTTGGAAATGAATGTCATCTCTACTCCATACTGGAGGGAATCTCCTGAAGCATGTAAGAAACCTGGCAATTTACATTAAATACTTAAAAAGAAGAAGTTGAGAAGTTTTTAGTGTAGCAAAAACCAAACTCACAGATTTAGTGAGAAAGAGGCAGGGAAAGGGTTCTAAGTTCTTTACTTACTAAAAACCTTGATGCAGCTACCAGCGTATCCTGAATGTATCTCCTTCTCAGCAAAATAGCGCCAAAATTGAGAGCTGAACTCTAAAGGGCACAGTTGACATCACCCTTGGGTACCTGCTTCAGCCCTCAGCAAATAGGCATCTTCCATTTCTTATCTATATTTACCTCATAGTGTATATATACAATATATTTGTAACCAAGCATCTGTCTGTACTTGGCTTATTCCCTTCTCCATTTAAACATGCACCTGAGAAGAATCATGAACAATCTGCAGTGAAGCCAATCACCTGCCAACAGCAATAAAAGCATTTATAGAAGATGTCCCAGTACATCCCTGCAAGATGAATATATGTGAACATAGATTTGTAAAAGATGAACTAGAACTGAATGACAAAGGACCTGGCAGGCACTGCATGAACAAGCCCCACAGGAACCTCAAGGCCCAGCCATCAGCTCAGTGTGGTTTGTTGTAGCTTGCCACGGTTTTCAGAAGTGACGTGGTATTTTTGCAGCCTTGGTTTTTCACTTTCCCACTTGCGATGGCTTTATTCAAGTCGGCTGCTGTGAAAACGCTTGCTCATCTCCAGATTGAGGAAAGAAAAAGAATCAGCTTCTTAAGGTGTTTCACCTTGTGCACACGAAACCAACGACCATTCCGGAAAATATTGGCTGTGGAAACTGTAGCAGAGCTGGCAAAGCAGGGCTATAAAAGCACCGTGTTCATGCAGTACTTGTTCTGGTAGGAGACCAAACACTACCTTTTTGGGGCTGCTTTCTCAAGCAGGGCAGCAGATACTTTCAGCAACCCAGGAATATTCTGCTAAATGCAGTGAGTGTGATTAAACTGGGTGCAAATTCACTCTGACCACTTTGGTCTCCTTCACTTGCTGTGTTGTCTGAAGGTCCTTCAGAGCAGGTATCTCCCCTCCAAAATGTGTAGAGCCAAGTGACAGGGAATGAGACTCAATCAGGCAAAGCTGAAAAGGCTGAAGAAACGTCTCATGCCTCATTTCATACAAAGTCTGGGCTGGATGGGGTGATATCAGTGTCTTCACCATCACGACCTCCAAAACTAAACACCCCACAGCTTCCTGGACACTCTTACCCCTCTTCAGCATCTCTCTTAACAACACATCAGCAGCAGCCTTGGCTGCTTGAGCAGAAGTCTCCGCTGTGCAGTCTGTTATTACATTCTCTTATGTCTTTATTAGATATCAGATGTGATGAAAGAAGGTGACGTCTCCGAGGAAATCTTGCATGAGGTGTGGGAATGGGATGTTAATGGACTAGAGAAGACGCAAAGTCTACAAGTGTAAAGATCCTCTAATGTCCCCTTGAGAGTATTAGGATCCAGAGCTCTATTTCTCCTTTTCTCCCCCAAGAAAATGCACTTGAGGAACACATAGAACAAGGTGCTTATCTCCCCTACCCAATACTGCTCTCTTCTGTTTTAAGGATGGTTTTGGTGTCTTTGGTTTTTTATTATTTTGCTGTTCTGCAATCTCCGTCCGTTTTATCTCATGTATTGGTACAGCCAATGAGTTCTTTCCGTGTTTCATTTCAGAGGAAATGGCAAAATCACTGCAGAATCAGCATATTTTAAATCGTCAATTGAACAGGAGAGGGGAGGATGCATGCAGACCACAGAAGTAAACCCCGAGGAGCTGGTGCGTTGCAGGGACCTGCCCAAGGCAGGAGAAGGCAAACCCAGAGCTGCAGGTAAATAAATAAATAGCTTAAAATGTTGCACTGTGCTCCACTTGTATTCCTTAATTTAAGAGGTGTTACAACAGAGATAGGGTTGAAAGAATATGGTGTGAATTATTTAAATGCAAGTGCTTAATAGCTCAAATGGTTAAACCTGTATGTTCAGGAGGGCTGTGTTTACATTAGCTTCAGTACCCATCCCTTCTGGTGTGCCCTGCATGCATGTGCACGTCCTACTCCTTCCTTCCTTCCCACCAGGCATCTTGTGAGGGCCTATGGTACCAGCAGTATTTGTAAAGTCGGGTTTTCACACCAGAATCCCTCCTTTCTTTCACCATGGCTACAGGCTCCCACCATGCTGAACGAGGTCCATGAGAGCGGCTGCACAGGGGAAGGGCTGTTCATGCAGACTTCTCCTTAATCAACCCTTGCAATTTGCAGTACAGCCTGAAAGATGCTGTAGGACGAACATCACACAATTGCCCTTAGACTTAGGATATATTTAAGAATTAAGGTGAATCAAAGCATCTTGGAAATTTCCACTGAGATTTCCATGTATTAAATTTCCAGAGGACTAAAGGGAGATAAAAAACAAAAAAAAAAGGACATTTTTAAGATCTCTTTAAACTCCCTTTTAGCTGTAAATTAATTTGAAATTCGTGGCTATTTCTAATCAGGAATGCATTCTGCACTGCAAGTACTGCAGCCTGGTGAAGGATGCGCGCTGTCTTCTGTACACAACAGAATAAGGGTCTTCCCTTTCAGTGGAAACCCCAGCCAAAGCCACATGGGGTGAGGGTGGCTGGTTCCAAAAGAGAAGCCCATGTACTCTTGGATCCCAGCTCTTGTCACGGTTTCAGGTCTGGCATCATTGTGCTGTTTGTAAGCAGGTTTCCCTTGAATCTCTCTGATGGGTGTACGTGCCCACAGAACAGTGGGACACCGCGAACAACTCCCCTGTTTTGGGAAAGCAAACCGGAGCGCAGTTTGGTCCCAGAATACGTCTACATTGCAGCTGCATTATTAGTTGGTGCTCGGGCTCCCCTGAGCTCAGTGGTCAGATGCAGCTGCTTGTAACTGCACAAAACCCTGTCCTTCACGAGGAAGGTGTGTTGTCTTTGGCCGCCTGGGATGTGTTTCTTGGATTGCTCCAAAAATAGTTTCTGCTTTAATAGACCTGAGCAGCTGACGATCTTAACGCTTGCTCTAATTGCTGTTTAACTTCAGAACTGGTTTAATGCGTGGAGCAGCAGTAGTTACAAAGAAAATACCCTACCGGAATTTAAATAATGATAATATTTAAACAAAAATTCAAAGCCTTTATATGTATAGGGAGAGACTTAAACATGTGTGGAGCTTTTTAGGCTCTGGGTTTAAAGCACAGAAACAACAGGGTGAGAGCTTGTGTCCTGAAAACCAGAAAGTGAGCAGACTGTGCAAATCGCTTTCTAATGGATTTCTTAAGGTGCTGAAGGAGACGTGCTGGTTAATCCAGGCTAAATCCAAGTTTAATTCTTGTTTTGCTACCATTCATCATGATGTTGATCGGGAACTGGAATGATGTTGACCCAGGATGTGCTACTGAAACCTGCCATATTTTACCTTTGAACTGCCTGTGCACAGGATTGGCATTTTAACAGCCAACCTTCAATCAGGACCTGGTTCTCTTCTTGCAGAATTGACACTGGGGTAAGTCTCTGATTTAGCACAGTATTTCAGCACAGGCCAAGCATTATTTACACAGAAAGGACAGCAAATCCCTTCCTGCTTTTTAGCCCCCTCACGCTGCGTAGAGCTCTGTGCAAATCTCTCCAGAACTGTCCCTTATGGATGAGGCTTTGCTCTCCTGCCCTCAGACCTATGAATAGCTAGGAGATGCAGGAGGTTTGGCAGCCTTGCAGAAAGCTCAGTCCTCCCTCCTGTCCCACAAAGGAGAGGGAACAGCTCTGATGGAGGTGGCCAATGTTATAATCCAGCAGCAGAACCATATGCTGGCATGTTTTCACAGCCTAACCAGGCTGCAGGTGAGACAATGCCCAAAATACAGCTACCATCCAACTGGAAATTTAAGACGTTGGCTTAAGGAAACCCGTATGCCCAGGAGGTCTGCTGGGGACCAAAAAACCCAACAAACTACAGAAGATCATCGATGCTCCACAGTGGCATGACTGTGTGACTTAGCAACATGGGGAATAAGGAACGCATCCGAGCAAACAAGTGATTTATTACTGCAAACACTGGCATGGCCACAGAGAGACCTGCGCTCCTGCAAACAACCCCTCAGCACAGACAGCTCCACGAACCTTGTCATTTCCTAGGAAATCACTCTCGTGTCACATCAAAAGCCCTTCCTTACTCTCAGTGCTGCAAGACAGTGGAAGCCAGAAAGTGGATGGGGCCTTGCTCTTCATTGCAGCATCTGCAATGTCTATGTCTGTTGGGAGTAAAGCTGAGCTGTGATCCTGCCCTTCAGGGAAGTGAAGGGGTTCGGATTGGTCTCAGCCTGGCTCACATCTCTGTGCACTACAGAACGTGTATATTCATATGTCCAACAAAAAAACAACACAACACCTCCCCTTTGCTGAGGACATCTTTTATAAGCACTGAAAATCCCTGTAAAGTAAACCCTGTAACAAAGTACCATGAACGATGCCATGACTGTCCCCTTGCAGTGGTACAGGTAAGCGCTCCCACCGCAAGCCCTGTACACAGATTTATCAGCAGTTTCTCTCCATTGGCACGACCCTTTGCAATGTCACACATGAGCCAAATTAGTATCTTGAGATGGCAGGAAATGCTTTTTCCTCCAAGTGTTTCCATGAGCAGCTGGGCTCTGGTGGTGCAGCTGAGCCTGCTGAGCCCTGAGCACGCAGAAGTCTTCATCTCTGTCGTGGCTGAAGGCTGGGGCAAGCAAAAGTGAAGGCCTGCCATATAAACTGAGACTTAGCTTCTCAGTTCCCTAGTGTTTTCACAGAGTCATAGAATGGCTTGGGTTGGAAGGGACCTTAAAGCTCATCCATTTCCAACCCTCCTGCCATAGGCAGGGACACCTTCCATTAGACCAGGTTGCTCCAAGCCCCATCCAACCTGGCCTTGAAGACTGCCAGGGATGGGGCAGCCACAGCTTCTCTGCGCACCCTGTGCCAGTGCCTCAGCACCCTCACAGGGAAGAACTTCTTCCTTGTATCTAATCTAAATCTGCCCTCTTTCAGTTTAAAGCCATTTTTCCTTATCCTATTACTCCATGCTGTTGTAAAACCAGTCCCTGCCCAGCTTTGTTGTAGGCCCCTTTGACACTGTGGGATGTGTATCTTTATTTGCAAATAATTTCTACTAAGAACTGACTGAGGGCCTCTGGATACAGCTGTTCTCTAAAATCAATGACACTTCTGAGCCATCACCGCCTGCATCCCAACTGTAACTCAGCTGTCCTGCAGCGGTTAAGTGCAATCAGGAATTAGAACACTGGGTTTGGGGGGGTTTGTGTGTTTTGGCTTATTTTCGGCTGGTGGGTTTTTTTTTGATTCTCACTGTGTAGCACTAAGACTTTCTGCCTTTGAGTTCAAACTGATGCTATGGGAATCATTCAGTGAATGCTACTAAATATTTGTTCAGGATGGGAACCTCCAGCGCTGCTTCAGCTGAAAGATTTTCTTCTGTGCACTCCTCACTGTCAGTTTTCCCCTCCCTTTGTAAAAAACAGATTTTCTTGCTGTTGTTTCAATGAGACTTGATGGTTTTGCACCCCTGGGGCCATTGCATAGCTGCTGGAGTGCAGCTCTACGGGTAGACTTTCTTTGCTTAGAGGTTATTAATATTTTCTTCATTAGCAATTGAAAACTGCAAAATGGAAAGTGCTTACACCAGCTACAGACCCACTGGAGATAAGACTGTGAACGTACAATATCTTCATGCCATGGCGATGAGCAGGTGGGAAATGCCTGCTGCCTGCTTCCCCACAAGTGGTTGCAGCTTTTTATCAGCCTGGTTTATAAAGTATCAGGTAGTGGAGTCAGCCCCAAAAGTCCTACATCATAGCATTCAAGATCCTTTCTTGGGTGTTTCTGCCTTTCTGATTTGTCACCCAATGCCCTCTCCTGATGTGTCTGTAAAAGTGTTAATACAGTGATTCATATAATGATGCCCATGGCTTTAGATAAAAATATTAGACTGCCCTTGAGATGCTAGCCTCATCCTCTGGGAGAATTGCCTTCTTTTCAGCTTCCTCTGGTGTGTAGCTAACCTGTTTTCAGTTAACCTTTTGTTTCACCAAAACCTGTTAGCAGGAGCCATCAGCTCAGGAGCAAGGGCACAAGAATGGACCTATACCAACAGCCAAACATCTGGCAGAAGCTCTGTGCCAGCTGTGCCTGTTGCTTCCACTGCTGACAGTTTTGAGGCCAGCACCAACAGTATCAGGTGACGGATGCAGGAGTTTAACAGGGAGCAAACTGGAGGTAAGCACCTTGGATGTGAAGCAGAGCCATCAGGGCGAGCATCTGTGGGTACCATGGGCCAGGATGAGCAAAGTGCTTCCATTTCTCTGCTGATGCATCTGATGTTCTCATATACCTCGTGCAATGCAGTGTCTGCAGCAGCGAAGTAAGCACCCACACCTTTCAGCAGAGGTGTCTCATTAAGCTTGAGAACACTAATTGCTTAGGCTGAGCGAGGAGGGTAAGATACGCTTTTGCTTGGGAACTATTGAAACGTTACATTCTAGGGCTGTGCAAGCTGAGAACTGTGTAAACAGCAGATAAAATATCCCCTAAGTTACAAATGGGCTCAGCAGTAGAGCTACAGCCAACCTTTGCATTAGCTGGGAACAGCTGCACACACCATAGCCTCCAAATTTCCATAGAAACTTGGATCAGCCATAGATAATCTTCATTTTGTAAATGTTTTAATTATTATACTAGAATATCATTCTGAAGGGACTGCGCCGCTAAAGCCAAGGCTCTGTGGAACCCACGTTTTACAAGCAGTTTCCCTAGACTGTATTTTAAGAGAAGCAAAGCTGGTTTAGGATTAAGACTTATGGTTTCCGATAGATTTTTATTCCTTTTCCATGCTACTGCATGCACTCTTTTAAACAAATAAACTCCCACTGAGCTCGCTGCTCCAGTGGGACTGGATTGAACTTCCCAGGCACGCACGAATTATAAAGTCAGATACGTGTTCCTGCGGAGAGGAGAATTACTTGCAGAAACCATCCACTGATGCACGTAGGAATAAAAGCCTGGGTGCAAACAGCCGGCGCCGCACCCTGACAGAACCAGCCCTGCATTGCCCCACACAGCCCTGCTGCTCCCCACGTGTCGCAACCCCTCTGCGCTGCGGCCAAGGCGATGGCCCCGCTGATTGCAAAAGGGGCTGACAGGATGCGGCTCCTGCGTGCGCGGCGGCGCCGCTGTTGACGCGATCGGGTACCCAAGTGGAAAGCGGAGTCCGGCGGGCGGCCCTGGGAGATGTGGTTACATCAAAGGCTTTCCCACGGCGAGGGCTCCCGGCGCGGCGGCAGCGCCCCTCGCACGGCAGCATCACTGCATCCGCGCTGTCCCCTGGGCCCGTGCGTGCCCCCGCGCTGCACAGCTCTTCTTTGGGTTAGCCGTTGTCACAGCAGCCTGAGGGTGCGAGGTGCCGTCGCTTGGTGCCACAAGGTGTGTGGGGGCTGCCGTGGTGTGGTGCAGGCACGGGTTTGAAGCTGTCCTGTGCCAGATGGGAGCCTGCCCACAGCCAGCCCTGCCTGCGGTGAGGGCTACAAGGGCGGTGGGTGCACCCTGCTGGTGCTTGGCCCCTACCAGGCTCCTCTCCCTACCCTTTCCCTGTGTCCCAGGGATGCAAGGCCTGGGACACTCAAACCTACCCCTGTGCTCAATGAATTGCTGGGACAGAGTCAGTCAAGCCACGCTGATGAGGTGAAGCTTTGAAGCTTTCTTTTCCCTTGCAGGGGATGTTTTGCTTGCCTTTCCCTGCAGGGCAGGTGGGCAAGGGGGAGCTGAGCACCTAACCGCAAACCTGTTGCTTCTCACAGGTGTTGGCTCAGCCATGACTCCACGGGTTTTATGTGCTTTATCTATAAAATGCTGTATTTTCTGTCCTGCATTACAAGGAGCAGAGATACCAACGAGTGGGGGACAAGGCAGCTGAGCGGTCACACCAACATTCCTGCAAGGCTGAAGTCAACAGAAGGTATTTGCCCAACCCGTGAATCATCATACAGCTCCTAACAAACCAGAAACCCTCCTAGCCCGTGCTTTGCTAGTCATCAGTGGAGGCAGAGTGATGAAATACGTGGCCCTTCTCCCCCTGATAAGCACTTTATTTTTAGACTTACCTTTTGGCAGCCGCTCCTGCAGGCTGGGCTGTCGCCTCCCGCTCCCGATGCACAAACAGACCCTGCTGTCAGCACGTGCTGAACTGTTGCTGAGCCCTTCCAGCTCCTAATTTACACTCCAGGACAACATGTCACTGCAGAACATCATTGTCTTTGACGTGCCTTCATCTGCCTCTCACCTTCTGCTGCCATGCCACATCACGCAGGAACAGTTCTCTGGTCAGCTCAGCACAAAGCAACCTGTATCTTCACGTTTCTCCAATTCCTTCCAGTAAAACCTGAATGTTTTAGGGGCACTTTGGGGTAATTTGTTCAGATGAGGAAATGCCTGGCAGGACACTGCTCTGTGCAGAGGCAGCTGCATGAGCAGTGCCCTCCAGCTCTGCCTGCGGTGACAGCAACCAGCAGTCCACGTGTGCCTCGCTAACAGGGCTCTGGGTGAATGCTTAAGTGTCTGCTTCGGGTATCCCAGACGATCCCAGTGCATCCCACATCAGCATATGGGGACTGTTCCCAAAAGCTGCTGCCAGCACAAGCAGCTGCAGGTTCCCGGCTTCTCCAGCTTTGAGGCTATTCTGGCAGAGGTGCAATAACAGTACCAGGGATGGGAAACTTCAGGGCTGGCGTTTTCTGCTTGGAAATGCTGAGAAATGAATTCTCATGTAGAAATGCTTCAATCTGGACAAAAACCAGAAAAAAAAATGGTAACAAGAAATTTAATTTCTATTTTGGAATGTTTCAGTTCAATGTCTTTCACTCCTATAGAAAAAGATAATGGATTATTTTAACAGCCTATGTTGGCTTTCACAGACACCAAACACTTTGATTCACCTCAAGTTAAACAACTTTGGAATTACAATCCATGGCAAATTTATTACCTGCTTCAGAGTGGAAGACAGATTCCAAAATCGCAGATTTTTCCCATACACCAGAAAGACCTGCCCACCTCCCTCCCAGCTCTCTGCTCTGTAGCTCAGCTCCCTGCAGAAACACAGGGTGAAAGGGACCACCCTGGTCATAAATACAGCTCTATGTCTCAGGCTGTTGGATTTCCACATGGGGTTTCTTAGATGCATCGTGTCGACTGACCATGTGCTGGACAGATGCTTTGCACCAGGGGGGTAAATCAAGGAGTTTCAGGACCCAGCAGACTTCCTGTACCTGCCCTGTACAGTCCATTTCCATTTCCCAGCCTTTCCCAACAGCATGACAGTCCCTATATGTTTGTTGTCTCATGACTTCTGTTGGTGCTTTGGTGCATTTCAAGGTCTACACTAGCCTGCAGAAATCCCTTGGCTGCAGAAAGGGACCACAAAGTCTACACAGACAAATGTTCCCCAAAGGGGGTTCTCTGGGGTGAGACCTTACAGGCACTCAGTCACAGTATCTTCATTAAGCACAGGTGAGAACGGTGAGTCTACCTACGTTTTCTCCCTCTTCCCTCTTCTCCTGCTTTAGCTGGTCTTCCTCCACCCTCTTCTTCACCAGTAATTAGATGTCAGACTACAGAGCTGTTCACGGTAGGGCTCTTGGCTGCCTCACTGCACACTGTCTGCACTGGGAATCATCATTATTATTATTACTATTATTATTATTTATTACAGTCAAACCTAGAGGGCTCAGGCATTGTGGCTGGTGTTTTGCAGACATGTAGGAAAATGTAAGCCTTTCTCTATGGATATGCAACCAAAAGCAAGATTCAACAAGTGGGAGACAAAATTAGAAGGAAGGGATGGGCAGATGAACTGACCACCACTGCTCGCTCTTTGAAGCATTGGGTACAGTTGATAAATGGAAATGTGCTCTGTGAAAAGGCATTAAACGATTTAGAATGTCACTGTAGTCACAGCCTTTCTTTATTATTTTTCTCAGCTGTACAATTTTGAAGGGCTTTGAAGTGCCATTTTCTGAAGTCGCTTGGGCAAATGAAGTTCCAGTGACTTTCAGGGAGAGGGAAACTCCTGGACCCCTTTGCTTCTCTAAGGAGCAGCACGTTGTTTCCTCTTTCACCTAAAGATTTTTGAATCCTGCACTGGGGTCAGACATTTCTGAGTTAAGATATGCAAGGGGGAGGAGAATGAGGGTGATGCATCTAAAAACCGCTCAAGACCGTATCTAGAATTGTCCACTTATATGGCGTTTTTGACCTTATTCACAAGTGATACTGCTAAGTAGTTTATATACCAGTAAAACATGAGTTTATGTGACAGCAGTTTTGACACTTTAAATGTAGTAACAAAGCATTTCAGCCCAGATAGGCCTCTGCTCAGTTTATAAGTACCTGGGGAGGAAAAATATCCAGTTCCAGCTGTTTGTGACTCTCTAAGGACAACATTCATTAACACAGTGTCTGTAATCAGCCATGATGTTGTGTCCCTGCCATCAGCACTGTTCTGCAATGACAGAATGCCAGACATCCCTATCAGTGTCCAGGAGGGATGACTGGGACACCCCACCCAAGCCACAACTGAACAAGAGTTGAGGTATTTCCTAAGCATGACCTGTAACTCTCTTACAGAGAGCAAAGTTATTGTGTGGACATTATCAAAGTTAATGGCAGGGGGAGCCCCAAAATCTCTTTGGAATAATCACCTGAGCATTCAGGGTCTGTTTTGGATGGTTGTTTTTCACGGAGCTTTAACTTGATCCTTTTCTGACAAGGGGACCTGTTCGTGCACATCCTCGTCAAGTGCTGATGTCTGAAACCTTCCAGTCAAAGATGTGATGCTGTAGAATCCCAGGAAGTGGAAACAACTTGATCTCAGTAGGTGGGTATCTTTTATGTGACGAGAAGTCTGACACGAGAGCTTTGCAGAACTGCAATCCTGAAAAAGCTTGATGGCTCCCATTCACAGACAACACATAAGAGTTTTTGACTTTGTTTTTACCACTGATAAAGGGCTGATGTGCCTCATGGGCAGCAAGACAAGGGAGAAAGAGCAGAGGAAGGAGCACTGAAAATTTGGCTTAAATTCAATGAGTCATTATTTTCTTTCTGTGCATGTGTCTCTGTGTATAAACTCCATCCCAGTCTGAAAAATAGAGCTGGTAATGGTTTCCTCAGGATGAATTCTTCCTGAAAGGTACCGTCCGCATTCTTTTGGAAGATGCCCTCCCACAGGCCCTCTCTTGCAGTGCTGCACTAAAACCAGTGCTCAGAGCTGTGTTGGGACAGCTTCGTGTTGCAATTCTTATGGTTAGGTAGGTGAAGTCACTTTAATTCAGCGAGCTCAATTCACTTAAATTTGCATGATAATGTTGTTAATTATCCATGCATTTCAAACTGAATAATGATCCCACAGAAAGATAAGGCAGGGTCCTGGGTTTTCTTCCCTTAAATTTTAAAAATGCGCATAGAGTTTGCATAATTAAAAAGCATTTTCTCTGGAATGGAGATTTGTATCCATTGCAGGTTGAAGTGCAAGCTCGTCTGCATGCTCGGGAGCCCTACGCCAGCCTATCTGGATGCTGGGATCCATCCTCCAGCTCATCTAGATGTGGGGATGCTGTCCTCCAGCCCATCTGGATGTGGGGATGCATCCTCTGGCCAATCTGGATGTGGGGATGCCCTCTTCCAGCCAGTCTGGATGTGGGGATGCCTTCCAGCTGCTCACTCAGCATGAGCGCTGCAGCAGACCTTACTCATTGTAGCTTCCTCCCACATCAGTGCTGACTGAAGGAAGCTGCTGGGGATGTGACTCCATTGTTTTTAAAATGATCTTGTGGAGATGGGGTTGTACCCTGCTTTGCTGTTGTCTGGCTAGGTCTGAAGCACTCTTCTTGTCTGTCCTCCAACCACAGACAAGGTAGCCAAGGACAGAGGAGTACTCCCTTTGCAGGAGCAGGAGAGTGCCTAGTCTGGGCACTCCATAGATGGCGTTGAGGAACTGAAACTATAGCCTTTGAAAGGGAAAAGATCATCTCTGCTGCTCCCTTTACACTGTTGACTTTGTTTGCATGAATGATCACTGGGCTGGCATGTGGTCCTGTGAAAAAATGTTTCTTAGTCCTTTAAGATGAGGAAACTCATCCAGTGTTAAAAGAAGATTGTGAGGAGGTTGAAGACACATTCCTCCCCTGAGAAAGGGAAAGGATACTCCCATGGGGAACTGGGCAGTGCCCAGCACCCCCAGTGTATTCAAGACACATGGAGCTCCATGTCTGCTGGTACTGGAACCAATGTTAATTAAAGCATTTTAATGAGGAGGTTTTGAGAACTGTGTGTTAGTCTGTGTGAAATATTAAACATCTCTGCCCTTCCAGTAGCATCCTCCTCCCCACGTCTTCTCTGCAAATGGGGTTTGACACTCCTCATAATTTCAGAGCTAAAGAAACTCAGAGAAACAGCCCTCTACAAAAGTCTTGACGTGATCTTTGATGTTGCAGTCAAAGGAGCACATGCCAGAAGATGGTTTGCTCTCTACAGTTCATCCTCTGGTTGTGTTTGTTGTTATTTCCCCCGTCAGGCAGGACAACAAGTGGCCGATTAACTCATTAGCTGAGAGCATCAAAGAGCAGGGCAAGAGCATGAAATCTGCTCCAGCATTCTCCAGCCTCTCCTCACAGCTCAGCAGTTTCTGCAGGGCCTGTCTGAGGTACAAAAAGTCATCTCAGTTATTTGAACCATGTCTTTCTTGAGCCCCGTCTCCTCCATGGCTGTCTTGGAACATCTCAGCCTCTGTCTGAGGGGACAACCCAGGCTCCAGCCCGTGTGTTCATCATCCAGTCAGCAGAGGTAGCTCCACAACATGCTCCCCCATTGTAATCCACCCTATGCACCATGCCAGGAGTTCCTCAGAGCCACATCGCACGGAGATGTGGAGAGCCACAACCATGGGACAGTGAAGGAAAGTGCCACATGGTGATGCTCCAAGTTGAGAGGCCAAACACCACTTGATAGACAGGTGATGCAGAGGCACACATGCAGTTCAAAGCTGCTCCTGACTATCCAGCCCTCTGGATAGGAGCAACTGGTAATGTTGAATTTCTTTTGCAGGTTCAGGTCATGTGGAACTATGATCAAGGCAGTAGTTCACACCTCAGTGTTGCTGCCTTGGGTTGAAGGCTACCAAGGTGTCTTCTCCTGTGCGATCTCAGTGGTGGAAGGTAAGGTGATCTGTGTGTTGTCTCTATACACCTGCAGCCCTTCAGAAACAAATAGCTTGTTGCACTCATGGTAGAATCTTGCAGACACCAGTGCCTGTCTATGCAAGTCATACAGATGAGGCACAAAAGCACAAGCCCAGTGCTCCTGAACAGCAGACACGCAAGAGATCACCAGCAGATACTCATCAGGTACCCAGCATGTCTCTTGTTTTCTACCTCCTCTCACTCCTACCCCAAGGTCATGGCCTGCTGCCCTCTCTCCTCTTCATCTCCAACATATACTTCTGTCTGTATCTTAATATCTTCTGCCTCCCCCTTTCTTACACCTCTTGATCCAGTGCTTTAGCCCCAGATGTGTGGAGCCCAGGGACCTCACCACTCTGCCAAAGCTTCTTTGGCTTTAGCAATCTCCTAAAGCTTCCACCACCCAGGAAGTGTTAAGTGTCCACGCCACCACAACTGTGGTTCACCTGACTTCCTTGAACATCTCTTCTAATGGGAACTGGTGCAGCCCAGCAAGGCTTGAATGGAACCCAACACCTCAGGTGTCCCCCATGAGCTGAACGGTCAAGTATCTATTGGCAATACTGGGTTCATGTCCATTATGAATACTGGGTTCATGTCCAGGTTTTGCATCTGCAGAGCTAAAAAGGACTCACAGATTAGCTCTTTATTTCCTAGAGCAAAGGTCTTTGCAAGGAGGTTGCTCCTGCTGGCAGCACTGGGGGACTGAAGCTGTTCCTGAAGAACTCATCAGAAAGGTTGAAGTTTGGTAGCATAACCAATGGCAGAATGAAGGAGCCTGGCAGGATTAAAGCATTTTTACATCACTGAATCTCCCAAGTCCCAGCCCTGGCAGCGGTGCCACTGCTGAGCTCCCAGTTCTCCAGCGATCCCATCTCTCCTGCAGCCCAGCCAGGCTGTGCTTCATTTAGCACCAAAAATCAAACACAGAGGCCTTTTGTTTTGTGACTCTGCAACATAAAGAGGCCTCTTTGCAAAGGCAACTGTGCACTTGCACACCCACCATGGGCTTTGTTAGCACCTGAAAACCTCTCCTGACATGGTGCTCCACAGAAGAAGACATAATCCCAAATGAAGCCATGCAAGGAAATGGTTGTATTTTTTCCCCTTTACATTAGGAGCTGACACAGTGCTCCTGAGAAATAGATATCCAACAACAAGCTGCAGGCAGTGTGAGATGACAGATACATGTTTAAATAATGTCTTTATTTCAGTTCAGCTGAAAAAATAATTATTGAATTTGGGTCTTAAGCCAAGAAGTACCTTTGTTTCTGCGTGCTCATTGATTAAAACATCCTGTGCTTTCAGCTGGGTTCTAATAAAGACACTACATTACCCTTCACACAGAGTATTCAAATAATATCTTTATTTGGGAGGAGAGGGGAATTTAGAGAGTGACCTTAATGTTTCTTGAGATTTGAGGAATTTCACCCAGCCTAGAGAAACTCCTACTTCTAAACTCAGGGATTTCTGCTAGAACAGGAAGTTTCCCTTGCTTTGTTATCCAGCGAAACGAACTCGGGATTATATTTAGCTGCATTCATTCCGCACAATGAAAAGTAAGACTCCAGCCAATTTCCTTAAACGAGTTTATTAATAAGCACTGGTTGGTTGGTGGCTGGTCAGTTCTAGGTGGCTGGGAAAGATGATCTATGCAGCACAACCTCCCTCCTTCCTCTGAACTGGGTTCCCAGCGCATTCGACCACCAAAAGCACTTTACAACCTCTTAGGAGAACCTGTGCAAGCCTGGCAGCTGGAACATTGTCCCGGGTATAGCTTCCCACCCTGCCCTGGTCATTCACGCTGGCTGGCCCAGGATTCACTGGAGCTGCAAACAAACCAAGCGCACTTTAGCAGCTTTTAAACTAAAGCTGAATAATCTTCCAGGGGCTCCTAACTACAGGCAGCCCCGTGTAAAACTACTAACCCTGCAGCTGCTGAGCTGGAGAAGCCGCACTCACTGCAATAACAGCATAGACTCCCAGTGTATGGGAGCACGTGTTGAAGCCACACACAAGTCAGGAGCTCGGGTCAGTGAGGGCAGCTATAGCCTGGCTGTAAATCCTGGCTTTATCCAATGCTTTCTTTGTAGCTGAAGACAAATGGCTCGGGGTGTGTCTCTGCTGAGGGCTAGAAAACAGGGTTAGACCTACAGTGGGTTTATGCATGACAAACTTCATGACCCATAACTTCTCATCAATTTTGCTGGCTCTCATTTGGTGTTAAAGTATCTGTAATGTGGTTATAATGTGCTGAACTCATAGCATCTCCTGCCTGTGCCCAACTAATTCAGACTGCGTTACTTGAAGGAGTGAGGTCCCTACCACCCATCTCTATTTGTAGTCATTGAGGGGAGAGGTCTGGAGCAACACTTCCAGCAGTGGGATGTATTTCCCTTGAGCCCTAAGCAAAATTCAAGCAGTATGATGTCTTGGCTTTGCTTGGACAGGAAAAACTAGTTGCTTTTCCTCCCACTGGGAGTAATGGTGGGGAAGGGAGTGGAGGCAATCTCTGTGCTTCTGCAAAGGCAAAGTACAGCAATTTGTGGCTGTCCTCTCTCAATCTAGAAGCCATGACAGGATACCTTCTCAGGCTGTGGGTGCAAGGGAAAGAAAGGTCCTGGGAAGCAATGCGTGGCAACCGAAAACCATCACAGTTAGAGGTCAAATGTAGAGGAAGGAGTAATGTCAGCCTAACTTCTCCCTACAAACCATAGATGTCTATGTACAAGAATGAAAAATTATCCGGTACTCTGGTAACCAAACACCAGTCCTGGGAAGGAGGTGGTCAGCATGGTCATGGGTTCTTTACTGGAATAGCTGCAGCAGTTGTTCCCTCAGTGCCCATCTTGCCTCCTTCAGTGCCCATCATAGCAGCAGTCATGGCACTGAGACTGCCCAAAGCTCAGCAGTTTGCACTTTTCATCCTGCAAACTCAGGCATCACTGCAAGGCACATGGTTCAGCCAAATTGGGAAGATCTCGGCCTAAAGGACTGCAAATGGACTTAGCTTCTTCTAAGGAGAGCTGAGACTGTGTGCCATCAGAGCATGGCATCTTCTACACAGGCATAAAGGAGGTAGGTAAGGCCACCTAAGCCAGCCAAGCATATTATTAAAGCAAGTTATAAAAGTAATAAGATGTTAAGCCACAGAATTTCTCCAAATTCTAGCAATTTTTATGCATATGTATTGTTGGCACGGCTCTGTTACTCCTGCCAAACACTCAATTAGCACTTGAGTTAATAAGATGTTTTAATGGCTGTTAAATTAATCTCTGACGTTAAACTGAAATCTCTGAAATTAAGCTCTGACACTGCTTTCCACTGTTTTCTAAGGGAAAGACATTCTTTCAGCCCAATTCCTATGTTATCGTTGTCAGTAAATATTTGTGTTTATTCCTTTTAATACGCTTACTTGATTTAATTTGAAATTAGATGTAGTGATAAGGGATATAATTGGGTCCTTTAATGTGTTGAATAGATGAGGATTAGAGCTCCACAGCTATGAGAAAATGAGTCCTCATAAGCATTTGTTAAAACAGAACAGAGCCTTTTTGACAACTGTCGTGCTCCCTTTGATTTGCTGTTCATCAGTGCTTTTGTAAGTAAGTTTGTTCACAGAAAGCTGTGCCAAAACGGAATGTTTCTAAGGGAGCTGAAAGCATGCAGTAACCTAGGAATACCTGTGAAAATGTTTGGACTGACCTGTGCCACAGCTGGGTTTTTTTTCTGGTGGTCTGGCAGTGATCCATGCAGGAAAAGAACACAGTATTTTGGGGATTATCTCATCCGTCACCCCAAACCAGCTAGTGAGCTACAAATAGAAGACAAGCGTCAAGTAAAAGCAATATGCAATAGTCCCAGAACACAGGGATTTAGAATTGTTTCATCTTTAAAATGAAAAGAACAAAAGAAAACACATGATCTGTGGGCAGTTCACAGCTCTGCCCTGGCTGGGGCACTGAGGATGATGGTCTCCCACCCAGGCTGGGACCAGGGTTCAGTGTGTGATCAGGTGTCGTAGGTCCCTGTCTGGGATCTCTCCCTGACTTGGTTTGAACTGATGCTTCTGCTGTGAGTGCAATAGCCTCGGGCTGGAGCTGTGCTGGGAGAAATGAAAAGCTTTCATGAAATTATGTCATGTGCTGAATGTGCCAGCCTGTCGTGTAATAATAGCTAAAACTTTCTGTAATTAAAACAAGTAGCTAGTTATGGTGTCTGACTATGATCAAAGCTCTTTTGTCTGCTTTGACAGTTGGCACATGTGAAAGATTTTGGCTTACATGGAAAATACTGTTGTGGTTTTTCTCTTGGTTTTAAATGGCAAGAAACATACATCTAGGATTATCCCTGAACTGAAAGAAAACAGTAACGGGAAACTGAGAACCAGAATGTGCATGATGTAAAATGTCTGTGATTTCTGGAGCAGCTCTTCTACCCAGCCACCATCACTTCGGAGGGGTTGACCCATTGCTACAATGCAGGCAGTTGAATTGTGTCACTTTATATTTCTGCAGAGATGGCAGTAAAGCTCTTGAGAGCATTCCCAAATGTCCTGCATTGCCTTTTTACAATGAGAATTGGTTATGCATAACAAATATTTGTCTGAATGGTGACAAACCAATTGTTTCCCATGATAGGATTTTTCTTTTCATTACTTGGATTGTTGTTATTTTGAGGCATTTTAAGGATAAATGCTACCTTTCTGTTCATGAGAAAAACCTATGTTATTTTTCCATATTCATGTCTGGTATCCACATGGCAAAACAAAGGGCTTGGTGAGCAAATATGAACCGCTTTTGCTCCCAAATTCCTCTTCATCTCAAACAAAACCAACCCCAAACTAATCCAGAATTCCTGTTGCATCTCTGAAAACATCAACTTCCTCTTTGAAGTCTCTGGGAGGATAAATATGGAGAAGTTTTACAAAAAAACAGATGTGAACTGATTGGTTGAGGAACATCAGCCAGTACTAGAATGTTTTAAACATTTATTACGCAACCAAACATTATCTGAGGGAAGTGGCCAGTGGAGTGAGTGTGTTGCTGAGCATCGGGATTTTTCCATCCCTTTTCCTGAAGTTGTGACGTACGCTGCGTGAAGATCTGCTTCTTCCACAGCATGTGTGAATCATGTCTTTTTGTGTTTCCTGCAAGCTTAAAGCACGTCCTGTGGGCACTCAGTGGGCACAGGCTGAATGTGCCCCCAGATTCAGCTATGTTTGATGTAGGTCGACTTCTTATCTCGGTCATGGCTGACAGAATAAGTTCTACTTTCAAGTGTCACTCTGCATACAAGTGTGCCTACACCCTGTCACTTCTCACCAGACATTTTTCTACCTTTGCAGTGTGCCAGAGATGTCAAGAAATCTTTATTCCGACCATTTGGATATCTGGCTGATGAACTGATCTTCAGACATCTTGGCCCTGCTTCAGAGGGCAGGACTTCACTGTGAATGGTCAGAGTCCACCTCTTCAGTGTGGGTGGCTCTTGCGGCAACTCCAACTCCATGGCTGGTGCTTTTGGACATGGAGTAGACTGCAGAGTGTGCAGGATCCACTCATCCTTGCAGGCTTATCCAGCAACTACCGCCAAATCCTGCTGACCTCTGTGAAGATCTCCAGCAGTTTGTATCTTGGTAATGTCCCATGTCAGACCCAGGACAACTTGCAATATTAGTTCCATATAGTAGTGTCTATAAAATGACCCATCTTTATCTCCTCTTGGGTGTGTGACAATTGCTTTTCTGGTGTATTAGGAGGAGATGCTTCCCAAGCATAAATACAGCCATCCGGGATGCTAGGAGGATGTGATCATGTGGGCATTTCAGCAGCACAAGATCTTTGGTCATTACAGAAACAAACCTTCAGCTCAAACATGATGAACCACAGCACCATGCAGGCTGCAGGCAAAGGTGTCACTAACATATCCAGGGACATTGCCTCCAGGTGACAACAGACACTATTACCATCATGTGCAGTACCAACAAGCAATGTGGTATGACATTCCCCAACCTTGGCAGGAAGCTGTTGACCTATGCAGCTTTCCTATTGGATTAATTTATCCGCAGCTCACCTTTAGCAAGTGCTTTTAATTGACGGCTTGCCTAATCTACCTCTCATGGAATATGAGCACTAGCATCTTGTAGACTGGTTTGGAAAGAAACGTATTTACTGCAGTTGTCAATGCAGAAGAGTTGAGCCTGCTGTCCTTAAAAATGAAGGGGTCCAGCTGTGGCTGGACCTGTTTCTGCTCCTGTGCTTGGTCTGATTGCCTGAATGGCCACTGTGGTCCAGTTACTGGGATTTCCATCGCCTAATTCAAAGAGCTCTGTGGAATGCCACCTCCCTCTGCTGCTCTCCCTGTGCAGAGCTCTGGATCCAGGCTTGTCCCAGTTCTTCATGGCAGCTCTCACCATCAAGACATGACTGCTCCTCTCAGCAAAGGAACTTTTCACTCGTAGCAGAAAGGGACAAAAAACATTAACCTGGCAAAATACACTTTCAGTTGGCAATCTTACATGCTAAAGGTGAAAGATTTCAATCTATGCCGTAGCTCATCAGAGTCTATATGCAGCCCCAAATGGATGGAGCATTGATATCTTTACATCCCTCCATCCTGAGATGTCATAAATGGGGATGGATATTATCCCTTTGTCTGTGGTACAGACAAGAGGGAAGGGTCCCCAAAATTGAGAGATAGAAAGAGATTAGATCCTACTGCAGAAGGAACAAACAGTCCCCAGGAAATGAGAAGAGCTTGTCTAGAACCAGAAGACTGTGCAGGGATAGGTAGGCCACAGGTAGGTGCTCTTTCTTGAAAGACACCAGTCCAAACCCCAAAGGACTGAAGAAGCACCAGGTACTCCCAGAAAAGGAAAGGCATTCAGACATTTACTGTTTTTTTCAGAGACTTTTTTAGTATTTGCTGGACTCTGAGTATAGTGCAAAGGTGTCTGTAGGAAGTTCCTCTGCAGAACCTTCATGTACATTGATCCATCACACACAAGTTCCCAGGAAGGAGAAACTGGTTCTGGATGTCAGAAAGCACATTGGCTCAGGTGAAGCTGCTGGTAACATCCAGAGCCTGAGGGTTAGATGGACCTGTTATAAAGGACCCCATAAAAAAAGGTTTTCTAGAATCAGTAACATTACTTTTAAACAAAACCAGATGTGCAACATTAGAGAAATATACATTTAAATAAAAGCTCAATCTTTAAACCTCAAGAGCATACTCCCATGACAGCCACTAAAGTGAATGCAATATAAAACCCAGATAATATAATAAATGTGACAGATCTCCTACACGGAGGGATCCCGAGGTGCTTTGCAACTGTCAAATGATACAGAGAAGACTAATGATTATCAGTTTGCTGTAAAGTGGGGTCTTGTCATCTGGAAGCCCCTGCAGAGAGGAATGCTGTAGATTTCCAGATGAACAGAAGTACTGCTGGTTTGATATCCCCCTCCTCCTGGCCATGAATAGTCTGAGATTCTTCTGCCAGCTTTTTCAGTACATCCTTCCTCTACTACACATGTAGTTCAATCTCTCCTGCTCCTTAGCTGAGCATGGTCCTACTTGCCTGCAAAATCATTAAGTCTTGAAAGTGGCTCAGGGGGCATTAGCTATGGTTTATTTCTTACATTTTTATATATATATATATATACTACGCCCAGACAAGATGCTGGGTCAGTGGCATAAAAACCTGTGATGAACACAACAGCAAATGCTCAGCAGGTGACTTGGTCCCTGATACTTCCTTATAGAAAAAGCAGAGCAAAGAAGACTAGTCATGTCCTTCCACCTCTGCCTTCCACAGCCAGCTGTACTGTGGCATCTCTCCAGCTCCTGACAAAACATCTCCCACATGGACAACTGCAAATATGTTGTGTGTGGTTGGAGAGCACTGCAGAGACAGGCCACAAATCCAGCCTATTACACTTAACTCAATAAATAGGAAATTATCAGCATATAAATACAGTTTATGCTTCTCCACTTGAAAGAAAATCTTATCAGCTCAGTCTCAGATGAAAACAACCCTGGACACTGTGAGAAAAGCCAAGTGCCCTTGCTGAGAGTAATTGGTGGCCTTCCCTGGCAACTGGATCCATGCCTTTATGGTCCTTTGGGAAGGAGTTTTACCATATTGTGTAAAATAAGTTGCCAAACAGAGCTGTTGCAGGGGAAAGTGGAGCCTGGAGATAGCACATAGCTGGTTTGCTCAGCCAGATACCGGGACCTGATGCAAAGGCAGGGAAGGAGATGTAAGGTTGGAACAGATTTGTTGGGTCAAATGCCATTATTTTCACTTTTAAATAGGCTGCAGCCCTGCTGCCACTGAAATCAATGAAAGTGTTACTATTAAATTTCAAGAAAATAGGAATCAATGAAAACTTTCTCTCGTTGCCTGAATCTTCAAGTCATCGTCCTCCCTCCATTCTCCCTTTCTATCTATTTTCATCTCAAAATGCACTGGGTCAAACTCATGAAGTCCTGTACAGCTGAAGATTCTGCAGGTAGAGGTGGGATAAAGCATTTATTTAAACAAACCAACCAACTGTCCTGGGTTCAGCAGTAGCAGTCATTCTTCTCCTTCTTGGTAGCTGGTGCAGCGCTGTGTTTTTGACTTTCAGCCTGGGAACAGCGCTGATAACACCAGTGTTTTCAGTTACGGCTTGGTAATGTTTTGGTCTGACCAAGGACTTTCTGAGTCTCATGCTCTGCCAGGGAGGAGGGGAAGCCGGGAGGAAGCAGAGACAGGACACCTGACCCAAACTGACCAAAGAGGTTATTCCATGCCACAGCATGTCATGCCCAAGATGTAAAACAGACAGCAGAGACCCGGAAGGGTGGGGTTGCACTGCATGGTCGGGCTTGGTATCGGGTGGTGAGCGATTGTATTTTTTTCCCTTGTATTTCTTGTCATTATTATTATTGGTGGTAGCAGTAGTGATTTGTGTTATACTTTAGTTACTAAACTGTTCTTATCTCAACCTGTGGGAGTTGCATTCTTTCGATTCTCCTCCCCATCCACCTGGGAGCGGGGGGAAGAAAGAGGGGGGAGTGAGTGAGCAAGAAAACTGCGTGGCTGAGAGGCTTAAACTACAACACCAACCAACAAACAAACTGAAGTTCTCTGCTGCAGTAACACAAAGCTATCTTAACAATGGAAAACAAAAACCAAACCTCAAAACCCTAAGCAAACCCAAAACCAAACAAAAAACCCTCCAAAAGCAGTTACAAGGATTACAGAGTGGTGTGAAGCCCTGGTTAAATGCAGTGCTCAGAAATTCAGCACACCCTTATACAGAAGTAAATAGTTCTCTGTGCGTTCATCAGGAAGCACAGCAACCCCTTTATATTATCCTAAAGTAACCTCCAGGAAGACATAATTTTCTATGTTATCTGATGGCCAGAAAAGTGTTTTGTACCCCAGAAGAGCAATGATGTGGCTGATAAAGTTTGGCAACACCCACTAGCTGGATTCTATGCATGTCTCATTGCCACTGGCCCCATCAGGATGGTTGCCATGGGCTGCTGTGGTGAGTCCCTCTGTCTTTCTGGGGTGACTCCCATGCTTTCTGCTGTTCCCAAAGACTCTGCACTAGGCAGAGCAGCCCTGCACCACCAGAAGCTGAGGAGGTAAGAGGCAGTAACTAAACGGGAAGGAATAATGTGGCTAATGGCATGTTCATTTTTCTTCAGCTGTTGCCTACGGTGGAGCAATAAGCAGCATCATTTGAGCATAAACGTGCCTTTCCCAAGCAAGGGGAGCTGGTTCCCAGCTCCCAGGGGACTCCAGCGGGAGCCACAGCCCAGCAGCATTGCCCATCCTGGGCACTGACTTGCCTCAAGGTAAGAACAAGGCTTGTGTGGCACTTTCAGCATCCCTGGTGCCTGTCAAACACTCAAGGCCGGCAGAGCATCACTCTCCCACCCCTACCCTGCCCCAACAACCAGGATTTGTTTTCCCCAGTGGCAGGGGCAGCATCCAGCAACATGAGCCCAAAGAAACAATTTTCATATCTGGCTTCCACTGAAACATCACATCATTTTCCTGATGGTGTTGGTTAAAGCTCTCAAGTTGTGTTGCAGAGGTTTTCCCCACAAAAGGGAGGTGTTAACCACGGTGGCATGGCACAGCTCCAGCTCTGTTCGCACCACTGGGCTCTCCCCCTGCTCTGGCACCCCATGCTATTTAAACAGCTGCCGTGTTTCATCTAGGAGGTGGCTGCCCTTCACTCCTGGGAGAAAAGCTCATCTTCTGGATAGTTTGCATAACAATTAATATTTGTCAGCTCAGAGCTGCCTGGTGAAAGATCACCATTTACAAGTAGGCGGTGAGTCTTTCGAGGCTGGAATATTTCTTGAACCACAGAAAACTAAGTTGAGGAGTGGGAGCGAGCCTAAAGATGGGCTGATTTCACACGGTGGGTTTAGGAGGAGATTCCTTTGCACTCAAATCAGAGGTAGAAAAGTGGAGATGCTGTGAAGTGGGGGATTCTTTAGCTTTTATAGTTTTTATTCAGTTGTTCCAATGAAATAAATACATCCGCCTGAAACAATTGAAAGAGGTATTTACTGCCTGTGGTTTAACAACTGTACTAAGTCAAAGGGACCAGTCAACTAGAGCCTTGTAATTCTTTTCTAAAGAGAGGATGAGAGAAAAGAATGAGACAACAATGCAGTATTTATAATAAAGATGAAATGAGTGGAACTCAATGGCGCCAGCAGCCCCAGAGCTCCTGCTGCTTGGGCTAATGCATTTTGCATTAGCACGTCTGGATATCTGGCACTGGAAGGTCCTGCAAATGCTCTTACAAAACAGCGTCATTCTGAGAGCAGCAGCGCTCCTTTCCAAACCCCACCATCAATGGGCACAGCTGGGATGGGCAGCCCCTGCAGCTAGGGGAGTCACCAAGAAGGTTCCACATGACTGAGACCTTTTTCCCACTTGCCTTCTCACAGCTGGGTTGCTTTTCACCCTGCTCACCTCTGTATGTTGACAAGTGGTTACTCCAGTGCAGCACCCATTCCTGCTGGGGGCTTGACCCACAGAGGGCCTTCTCAGGTTATAGTAAGGACCTACCAGGTAGCTAGACCTCACGGTGAACATACAAACACAAAATCACAGTTGTAAGTACATTGGCTTTGCATTGTCTAAACAAACAAGAACCCCTAGAGCTGCATCCCATACTACTCCGTTACTCCAAAAACTAATCTTGTATTTGCCTTGGAAGCAATACAAAATCCTCAAAGGGATTAATAGCCAGCAACTGGATGTCTCCAGAACAATTTGTTTTTCATTCTTTCCCCAGCAGACTTGGGAGATAAGTGTCTCTCATTTCTTTCTGAAACCTGGATTTGTAAAACTTCATGTTGCTGCACCTTCTCGTTGCCCTGCAGAACGTCAACAGTAACAGCAATGAGCAAAGCGCAGCAGCACCCTAGGGCAACTTCTGGAACTGATGGAAAGACCACCTGGGGTGTAGTGTCATCAGAAGCAGATGGCAAATGGCACCTTCTTTTTAATAACCATTATGATAGAATGGGGAAATTCAGCACTTCAGGGTTTTCTTTTGGTTTTGACATATACAAATGATTTCTTGTCTTAAGAAATAAGTGATACCAGTGATTCTATTTCAGTAATTCTTAAAATGCAGACCGAGGATGTTTGTTTTTCTTTTCTGCCTAAGCCTCACTTGCAGGAGGTTATCTCTGCACAGAAGCAGCACATCAGTCGAGGCAGGGGGAATGAAAATGATGCTAGAGGCTGCCACAAAGTCTGGGCACAAGTCGGTGAGGAGCCAGGAAGGGAGAATGAAGTATCTTTATGAAGTTGTTGTCCTGATTGCTGTATGCTTGAGTCCAGCTAAGAACAGGATGTCTTCCTTCAAAAAGTAATGCTGATCTCAAGCTCCGTCCCCCAGAATGCTAGAGCAGTGGGATTAGGGGAGCAGCTACGAGCTCTAGCACTCTGATCCTTGCCTGCACTGAACCTCATGTTCATGGACAAATTACTTTGGCTTGATTTTTTTCATCAACCCCTTTTGCTCTTAGTAGGACATTTTGGTGCTGAACTCTACAAAATCTGCTCTTACTATCTTGACTTCATATATGGGAAATACTTATTTGACCCATAGGATATGGGCAGGGTTGTTTAGTTACCACAACAGTGCCCAGAAGCTGCTCAGTGGTGATTAAGTCCAAGCCGTGCTGCTTTTCACTGCTAACTCACTCACATACTGAAGCACAGGCATGTTGACTTCACCCAAACTGGAGGGTGAAAAGAAACCAACACCTACCTGTGTGTTAAGAGAATCCCAATGATATGTGTCTTGCAATGAGTTACTTAAACCAAGGCAGAGAGAAGGATGGCACCACAACAGAAGCCTGAGCTGTGGAGATAAAGTAGAAAAAAGGCCTTCAAATACCACAGGTGGCAATAGCTCAGTGCTTGGGATATTGAGGCAAAGGCTAGGACTCCAAAGCTTGGCAGAGCTCCCAGGTCATGACTCCCCACGTTTAGGCTGCTGAGGTTGGTCGGGATATGGCTTGGATCTGGAGGTGAGGTCTGGACTGAGGTTTTAACTTGTTGCTAGTCAGAAAGGTTCCCTGAGGCAAATGTCTTACAACGAGTAACCTCCATGTCAAGCATCTTCAAGTTTGGATTGGTGTCCGGAAGGAATGTGAAGTATTTAGTAACATGGATGTTGCCTGTTTCCAGGAGGATGTGTTGCTGGCCCTGCTCCACAGGTTCCCTGGGGATGGGCTGAGCTTTAACTGAAAGCTGCTGTAAGTTCTGCAGACTGTTTCAGAGGAAGACTGGGCACTGGGACTGCAGAAGGTGCACATCAGGGCAGAGTCCTCTGTAGAAAAGCCAAATATTAACTCTGAAACTGATGCTAAAGAAAGCAGCTCTCAGAGCCAGCTCTGGACTCTCAGGAAGCCCCGCATGTCCTGCCCTAACACAACCTCTGCGCAACTTTCTAGTGGGATTGTTTCCACAGTTTTTTTAAACATCAGTGCTTTTTTACCATCTCTCCGTCTCCTGCATTGCTACTTCTTTGTCTTCCTTCTAGTGCAACCACTATCTCAGAGAGTCTGAGCTGCTGCTCAGCCATGATGGAGAGACGGACATGGCGGCATACAATTTGTGATAGGTAATTCTGATTTACGCCACTTGGTGTTATGACACAGGGCTTTGAAAACAATGTGTCCCAGTGCAGCCACATGTACTTGGCTGTCTGCTGTTCCGTGAAGCCTGGAGTAGCTTAAGGCTTGGTATGTATCCTCCTCCACTTGGAGTTGCGAGTATCCTACCACTGCTAAAAGGTGTTTTGACCAATATGCATAAAGTATTACCCTTCCTCCAGGGGATCTCAGTAGTGAAATGGTTACTGGTCCTGGCTGGGTAGATGTGGCAAATGGTTGTGCCACGGGAGTGTTAGGTTTCCCACCTCTGCTGTTCATGGTTTACTGGGTGAGCTGGGGGCAGCTGGTTTCCCTTCTGGGCAGTGTCTGGAGCAGCAGCAACAGATCTGGGAGTGAAAGATCGTAGGTGTCACTTGCAGTCCCCTCAGCTTGAAGAACAGTAACTCATTGCTCTAGTGAAAACACAGTCCCAAATGACCTCCTTTTACTAAATTGGCCTCAAGATGGGACAGCAGGAAACTCAGTGATGATCCATGTGGATCCCACCAGGGAATGGACATTGTGCAGGAAGAGAACTCTCCAGCTCCCCTGGGAGATTAGAGAATAACACAAGGCAGCATTTTGAAGAAAGCCTAGAAGAGCAGGAGCAGCAGGAACTCTGCATGGGTGAGATCCTGGGATGGGGTAAAGGGAAGAGAAAGGAGGGGTGCAAGATAACCCTGTGCAGATGTGCACTCCTGTATCCTGCAAAGGAGACTCAAAACAGGGTTCCTGTGTCTCCCTACTTGCTGCACAGTGTGATTGTAAGCAGCTGAACCCCAGGAGCAGGGGAGCACCATGCTGACCCCAGGCACTGCTCTTGGGGTGCTCTCCAGTGAAGTGGCCACATTGCGAAGCTGTGGCAAGCCAGCACATCCCGTGTCCTGATCCTGAGCATGGAAGCAGTGACCGTGCCCTCCCAAGTGCACTGCAGGCAATGTGACCTGACCATCAGAGGACACATTCAGTTGTGGGTAGCTGCCTGCTGCAGCCCCAGCTTGGGGTTTTCCTGCTTTGGGGCAGGTCACTGTGTTAGCTGGCTTGTCTCTTTTTATGTTTGGTACATATTTTCATTGTGATATGCTTTGCTAATGCAGTTACATGCAAAAAACTGTCAGGATACAGTACATGAAAACAGGAAAGATCTTTAATCTTAGGGTCATGAGAATGACACTTGACCTAGCAAAGCTACTTCTCCAGTTGCTTTATACTTCTAATGCGCTTGGTTTTAATTCAGTACTGACAGTGTTTCAAGCCTCTGGATTTCAGCAGTGACTCCAGCCATGAAGCTTTAGACGACTGACGGGTCAAGATAGGTCTTGAGGGAACTGCACTGAGCTAACAAATTATACTATCCCAGAAGAGCTCAGGACTTACTCTTGCTCTCTTAACGTCCATTTCTTCTTTTGTCTTGAAATATGTTCAACAGATTGGTGGGTTTTGGTTCACTGCTTGATTTTCTTCTACTAGTGAATATTAATTCCCTTATTGGGTGAAATAATTTGAATAATGCAAAAAGATCCAAATAACAGTCGCGAATTAAATTATGCTCTAAGTACTTTATAATAAACAGAGTAAGAAAAACGCATCAATTTTAACATCTGAATTCATTGTATAAGCAGAATCAAAAGCCTGAAGACCAGAAGGAATGTTAAAAATTGCAATATGTCACGCAATTTGATCTTCGCCATTGGAAAACTGTTGCACGCATATGCCATGCTTCAAAATTGAAACTGACAACCCTGCAAGAACACTCCACAGATCAACTTCCCAAAATCACATGGCAAAGCCTGAGATCAACAGTTATCACTTCAGAGCATGGCTACAAGGCACAGACATCACTTATGGAAGTCTCCAAACTTAGGCTGAACTTTATGAATGCTTTTTGCTTCTAATTTACAGGATGGGATCACCCTTGCACGGTGTTGCTCACCCTACTTTGGATACTTGGTCCCACTGTGGACCAAGCCAACTTGTGTTTGGCATGAACACAGAATGGGTATGGGAAAGGAATAACATCTAAACCCTGCTCTGCTGCCTCCTAACTGCTCTGTCTCACCCAACCTCAAGAATGCCACTTTGCAGCATGAGGCCACATGGGGTTTTTCTAAAGTCGCACTGCAGGCAAGGAGCAGAAACCCCTTGTTTCAAACTCCTGAGTTATCAGAAAACTTCTAGAGTTTCTTGGACATTCATCACAAACTCACAATTTGCCCGATTCAGTGCGAATGCCCAGCAGCAGGATCGGGTTTTATCCAGCACCAGGTATACTGATAACCCTCCCTAATCAGCCACCAATCTCTACTGGGTGAAAGCACTCCCTGTGGTATTTTTAATAAAGCTATTTTTAAACAACAGTGTGATGTTTTGTTTTCCTTTGCTCATTTGTCAATGGAAGAACTGGCTGTGCTGTGCATCTGCTCTGACAAGAAACTTCCAGTTACTCCTCAGCCTATTCCAGCTGGGATGGAGGCAGGGCTGGAGAAAGTGCTGCTGCGGTCGGGGTGAGCCCTCCAGGGAGCAGTGACCCTGCAAACCTCTGCCTGCCGGGGTCCCCTATGTCCGGCTGTGGGAAAAGCCTTCTCAGCTTCTTCTGACTCTGGTGTTGATGCTGCTTTGGGCTGGTTTTCACAGTTCGAGTTGGTTTATGTTTAGCTGAGCTGCTGCTTGCATGAATCATAGAATCATGTTGGAGGACTGCTTTGTTTTCCACTTGAATTGCACTATATTTTCAAGGAATTATATTTTAGGTTTAGGTTCTGAATGGCCTCAAAGCATCAGCATCTAAAAGTTCAAGCAATTATTTAATTATATTACTTATATGATTTATAATTATTTAATTATTATATAGTTTTAATAATTCAAACTTGAAGTGTCCAAACGGCATCACTCCATAGACAATTCACGTTTCATCTTGTCAAACAGCTTTCCCAAATAGAGACGTAACTGGTTCCACCTCTTCATCCAAGCGTCTGGACATTGCTGCATGTTGCACAATGGGCTTTGCATTTCATTTCTCTCCATAATGTATTACAGAGTGACGCTAGCCACTTTCCATCCCCTGGGGGCTTCTTCTGGATGAAGGAAATGTAAAATGCCTGCTGGAATTTTGCTGATTCCCAAACCCTCCACCCTTCAGCACTGTTGACAGCTGTCCCACAGTTTTATACCAAGATTTTCTAGCCCTTTGGAATCAGACAGAAATGCCTTACAGCAGATAAAACCCTCCTGAGAAATATGGATTGTCTGTGTGTGTGCAGCTATTGGATATAAAACATGCCTAATTAAATCCTGGAAAATTATGTTCTCTGGTTTTAAGTCCTCTGTTTGTACATGGGCCCAAGATTTCTGGTTTTGTGCCCCTGAATAATCCCAGGATTTATTCCACCACCTTTTCTAACATACAGTATGTACAATATCACCTCCTTACAAAGCTAATTCCATAGACTTCAGCAAGATTACTGCTCAGGGGGCTCGGATACCTTCCTATCTAAGCAACAGTGCTAAACCCAGTCACAGGAGTGCCAGTCTCCAGGGTCAGTCATAGGAGCAGAACTAGATTTTTACTAAAACCTTCTGCCCTGATCCAGCAGCTCCAGTAGCTGCAGCAAGAGGGAGAACTGCATCCCTGTTAAGCCTGAGCTCTGCCAATTCCCACCAGTTATTAAGGCTGGTTTCTTCATTGCAGAATCCAGTAGAACTGGATTGAAACCAACATGCTTATTTTCCTGTCAAGAATCCCACTGACACTCTAAAATCTCTGCAATTTTCTAGTTTCTAATCCAAAAGCCATTGAGAAGACCAGATACACTTTGATAGGCTAGATTTTAAAGATATGTTGGACTCTAATTATTTCTGCTGCCTTTGGTTAAGACTCCTGAGGCAATAATAACAGAAGCTGTAAAAAAATGTTCCTAATTCATCATGGCTTTACGTCAGGAGTTTACTGCTCTAATCATTAACTAGCCTGCTGCATTATCTATGAAAATTGCTCTGTAATATTTATGAAATGTGACCTTTGTGAATTCAATGTTACAAAGTGTTGGATTCATTCTGTTTGCAAGTGGAACAGATTTCCCAATCACTCTGCAATTAGTACAGTTTGATCTAACCAGCCTATCTCTGCATGGGGTAGCCTTCCACAGAACCAGCGGGATCACTGTCAGAAATGGAATGTATTTTCCATTCGGCTGAAAGTAAGGCTGTAACACCTGCTTGCACTACATCATCTTTGGCAAAGGTGAGTGCTGAATGAATATTCTCAATAAGGGAAAACAGTAACCAGATTTAGAAAGTTTTTTCTTACGAGAAATACCTCAATTTAAAATATAAAAATGCACATGGCGCAAAATGCTTGTTATGTGTAATATTGTAAGGGAAAACCAAAAGGAAACAGGACAATCCCAGGCTGAAAGAGATACTATTAGCCATTCCGCAATGGATACTGACAAAGCAACTGCAAGTGACAACAGGAGTCAAGATACTTTGCTGTGTGATCCTCTAAATCACCCCCAAGGCCACCATTAGGAGGGGATGCTAAGGTCCCTTCCCACCTAAAAAGCTCACCTTCCTAATCCGTCTAATGCTACCATTAGATAATGCTTCGCACCATATAGGACAACCTGTGTCACTTCAGTCTGTGTGGTATTTTGAAGGAACAAAGTTTCATTGGAGCGACAAATGTACCGGACAAGCATCATGCAGTGAAGCCATGTGGCACTGTTCAATAGCAGATCACCAGAAGTGTGTAGTATCCATAGCATTAATATCATATTTTCTCATTCTCAGAGCTCTGTGTAGTCACTCTTAGCACTCCATTTTCAGTACAGGGAAACCAACACTCTGACTGGGACTGCTCATGTAACACACTGCATCATGAACAAACTGAGCATCTTCTTATCCCCGCATTAGTCCCCTGAGCTTGTCCACTCGTGATGGACAAAAGTGAGGTTTGGTTTGACGAGCCAAGTTAAACTCTGATGAAATCTATCCATGTAGATTTATAAAAGATTGGCCCTGTGCAGATCTGTTTTATTCTCCTCTAGAATGACATCTGACTGTGCTTTCCTTTGCAGGAAACAAACATCCTCCTGGATAAAGCAGGGACTGGAAAGCCACAGAGACACCACGTACAGGCTCTGCTCCCTGTGTGGGAGCAGAGAGGGAAGCTGGGGCAGAGCTGGGACAGGCCAGGCCCTCAACAAGGACACCCCACAGACAACATGGCTCTACCAGGTCAAAGATGCTTCTCAGGAGGAAGGTACTCAGATCCTCACAATGGCCCTACCTTTCAAACTGGTATTTTAGCACTTTTTTTCTGATGTATGAAATGGAAACCATATTAAAACCATATCAGAAACCAGGACTTGAGCAGTTTGATGTGAAGGCAGCAGCACAGGCTGCAGAAAGTCCTGCCTGCGCTCTGCTGCCAGAGTCAGCCCTCCATGGTTCATGATTTGGTCCTAAAATACAAAACCGCCTGCAAGCCTGGCCAACAGTGCCTGATGAACCTGCCTTCTCCCTGTGACCTTGACCATGTGCCAGTGAACAAAGGAGCTGCTGCAGAAACTAATGTGAGTTGTGCCTGTGAGTGAAATGGGTTTCCTAGCATCTGGCTGAAAACTTTGGCACTTGTTCCCAGAACCTGCCAGAATCAGGGAATCCTCCTTCCTTTATGCCACTCCACTTTTCTCCAAGGAAAAGGGAGAAACACAGATGTTTGAGCAAGAAAAGAGGAAGAGAGAAGCTAGAGACATGTACATGCTGTTGTGACATAACACTGTGGTAAAAATGGGCTCCATAAGGACCAGTACCATGAGATGCAGTAGCATTGCCTGCTAGCTGCACTGGGGAGAGGGATCCTCCAATTGGTTCCACTTGCCACCAGCCTACTCCTTCCTGCAGGTGCATTTCTTTGGATGCCTTTCTCATTTCCCAAAATTTGTAAGGGGTTAAATTGTGTGTGTGAACCAACTGGCAAGAAGAAGATTTGGGAGCGAATATGTGAAACCAGGGAGAAGAGGAACGAGCAGCTGCTCTGATGGGATGAGCTCAGCCTCTCCGGTGTCCCAGGAACACAAACACATATCCTGCCAGCCACAGCGAAGGCAGTGGGACAGGCAGTGACTGCAGCACTCAGAAGCAGGGTAGTAACAGCTTCTTGCTGGGGTTCCATTACATGCGTTTACTGGAGTTGCATGTGCATACATGGTGCAGGCCTAGTTAAGTCCCAGGGTATCTGTTATCCTACAGCTTTGAGGCAGGCACAGATCCAAGAAAAAAAGGAGGCTTAAGGAAAAGTAGTGGTCTGGGCAAAAACATGTCTTAGAAAACCCAAGGCTGGAGAGCAATGCTAGAGGCAGGTTCCTCCCTGCTGAGCTGAGTAAGTTCCGCCCTGGAGCAACTCAACGCAATGTTTTCTCATTTCAAGATCACAGATTGCTCCATCAGACAAAAGATTTTCCTGCTACTGTGTTCTTCCTCAAGATAGGGCTCTCTCTACCATACACTGCTGTCCTCTTCTACCAAACACACGCAAACGTGCTGTGAGAGCACCGCACATCTTTGTAATGTCTATGAGATCTCAACGTCTGCAGTGTGAAATCCCTATTTGGTTTCAGGTCTTCTCTTTGCCTTTCTTTTTTCAGCCACTGCAGTGTTTTCGAGCTTCTGAAGGTTTAGGAGTTTCTACTTTTTGCATAATTAGGAAATTGAAAGCTGTGGTTTATCTACTTGTTTCCTGTAAAACACAAAGGGCCTGAGAGACTGGGGGGGTGTATGTGTGAGTGTGGTGAGTGTGCAAGGTGGGGGGGGTAGTTGAGGCTGCGTAGAGAGTTCAGAGGTGATTGTGCAGTATTATGAGAAGAAATTTTCCCCAGGTCCCATCAGCATGAAGAGAAGACCACAGCCACATTTGTCTGTGGCTTCTGGGAAGTACCCTTCACAGCCAAGGTGATGTGTTGCAGCCTGTTGTCACTGGCTCCCAGGCTTGTGTCTCAACAGCCACAGCAGTCCTCCTCTTGCCAATGGGCACCACAGTGCTTGCTGAGCACCTTCCCTTCACCAACATCAGAGATATTTTCTGCTGTTCAAATCCTTTCCTATATTGGAATGTTTGCCACAAAAGTGTTTAGTTGAATAGGAGGTGTTTTCAACAGCCACGACAAGGAAGGGGCATGGAGGATGTGAGGGATGGTTCATCCATGAAGATGCAGGTAGCACGGATGGAGAGTTTGGTGCTCCCCATCAAAGCTGCCCTTTCCCATCCAGAATCAGCCCTGCCACAGGGCTGGGACTGCAAAGCTGGGGAAATGACATGCAGGCAGAAGCAGGTCATGATTTAGTAGCACTCATTTTTGCAACCAGCTTTCCAGCTGCTAGAAGAAGGAAAAGTTCCTGTATGAAAACATTTTCAGTTGAATATATCATAAAAAGTAGTAACAGATACTTCAAGAACTAAACAGTAGCTCTTTTCTTCCAGCAAAAAAAAAAAAAAACAAGGCAATTACAGCCTTTGCATGTCATGTAGCTGTTTACTAACATGCAACGTAACTCTAGGGAACAAAGTGGGGGAAAGAAACTGGATTAAAGGAAATTTGTTGGGTTTTTTTAACCTAAAGTGTTCTCCATAAAACTATTATGCTGAGAGGATGACTAATGCAACCAGTGTGTGTTTTGAAGCATGTCATGAACACTTTTTATGCTTTCTGAACACATAAAGAAAAACCCCAGGAGAGAATTAATTTACAAATCTGATTAAGCATAGTGCCTAAGTGGCAAAAAGCACCATACAATAAATAGGCTCCACAGGTAAGCAAAGCTTTAAAAAGATAAAACAGACGTACTCTACAAAAAGCCCAGAAGTGCGCGTTTTGGCTAGCCTAATGTGTTTGCGTTAATGTCAATGGTACAGACAATGAAAAGCAGAGGTCATGCTGACATATTATTTCTGACATCTGATTAATTAAGCCATCATACTGCCTGTCAGTGTAAAGCATATATCTTAATTTGGGAAGCAAAGGCAAGCCTGTAAACAGAGGGATGAGTCATAAGAAAGGGGTTTTCTATCTGATGTCAAGACAGACTTGTAGTGTAATCCTCAGCCAGTCACAGTGGAATAAATTGAGGTAGACCAAGAACCTGACATCACCTGGGGCACAGCCTATTCCCCACTGTTGACCCACATAATAGGGCAATAGGGCCGCAGTACCCCGGCACCAATTCTTTCCCCTTGGGTGCAAGTTCTGTGCTGCCTTGCACAAGGCCGTGACAAGGTCCTGCCCCAGCCTCCGCTGGCACTGGTCCCAGCTACCCGAGTCTCAACAAAAGCTGCTTTTTGTATGGGTTCATTCATATTTATAGGTTAGTTTATGATAGCATTTCAGAAGTGAGCAGTACTACTGCTCAGCAATTGGAGTTTACCTGCCTCCAGGGACTTTCTGAGTTCATGGGAGTTTGGATTTATTACAGTCCCTTATAGCTGTAGATCTGGGGTGCCCTCAAACTCCTCATAGATGTTTATTAGAAGTTAAAGCTTTAAGTCGCATCAGTGCACCTCTGAATATTACAGTTATCTTTTTATATATGGGAATATACTTCTCTTAATCTCCTCACTCCCTGGGATAAGTGCCAATATACATAACACTTTTAAACAACCCTCATAATTTCATTCAAAGCAGAGAGGTGACAGAGTGACTTGGCCTGACTTAGACATTCCCATGTTCAGTGAGTGGTGTAATGCCCTCTCCTAGTGCTCTTGTGGTAGTTGTCTGACATAGGTCCACCTTCCACCATCCTTAGCACATCCAAATGGGAGGCAAAAGTGAAAATCCATCCCTGTGCTACACTGGTCCCAGTAAAGAGAATGAGGACCATTTTGTGGTGAAAGCTCTGAAACAGGTACAATTTACTACAGATATATCATTATCTCTAGTAATGAGATCCAGGGATTTCTCTGTGTTTCCACTTTCCTCTGCATAGGGAAGATTTATTCATAGCAACTTTCTCATACCTTGTCTGTTTTCTCCATGTTGACTGTAAAAAAAAGCTCTTTCTCACTGTGCGCAGATCATCTGGACTAGTGGGACCTTGGTCTCCTGTAGATACCAAGAGAACAGCAACACTGAAAAAGAGATGAAGAGCTCTTAGTGTCCTAATAAGTTTGAAAAAGGAGAATCCATTAAGTAATGCCCTAAAATTTCTTTTCTGTAGGCTGGTAAAACATACGCTCACTTACACAATGCAGACACTGTCAGCAAAGCAGGAAGTCATGTCCTCAGCATCAAGTCTCTGTGCTCTAACTGCAGGGAGTCCAACACCTTGGACGTGGCTCAGGCAGAGAATCTGTGTCATACGAAAGGAGAGGAATGGAAACAGCGTGAAACCATCAGCAACAAAGGAAGGTGAACAAAAACAGGACAGACGGGATCAGAGACACAGAGCCAAGTACAAGGCAAACAAATAGACCTGTGGAAAAGCTGGAAGGAAAACAAATAAACCAAGTAAGTTAAATTCTCCATCCTGCCCTCCAGTTACTTGCACCTTGTTACAGAAATTTTCTCCTAGTGCTAAAATTGGCACATCAACACAAAGGATGTGGCACCCCAAATGACACTTGCATGGTAAACCTGTCCGAAGATTGCCCTTTGTAATTTTTGCCTTTTGCCAACACCACATTCAGCAAACACAGTGCTGTGTAGGTCTCAAAAGGCTGGGTCCTAATCACTGTGTGCTACAGCATCATACATTCTGGTCCCCAACAGATAAAGCAGCCTAAGCAATATTGGTTTTTGCATACGAGGCTGCTTTCAGCAGGCTGTCCCTTTTGGAGGCCATTCCTTTTCCCCTCCATGCCCTCACAGAAGTGTTTTGGAGTTATTGAGCAAAGATCTTGCCTTTGCTGGAATTTAGTGCCTCAAGAAAAGCACCAAAACCCTTGAAGGTTTAGCTGGGAAGTGTTACAGGGAATACATACAATCACTGTTGGCCAGACCTATGCAACCTCCTACTGCAATCCCTGAAAAAAGTACTCACTAAATCAATTCCATCCACACAGTGATAGTTAGTCTGCCAACACTTATATACTCATTAGCATGATTGATTTCCCATTATCTAATTATTTACTGCAGATTTCACATTTTCACGTTACCTGCTTTGCCATTTGTTCGAGAACAGCAAATGACCTGTCACCACAAGGTGATGGCACTGAATTTGTCTTTGTCCTGTAACTTGTATTTGTCTCTGGGTGCTTCATCCCCTGCCTGAGGCTGGAGACAAACCTCTCACAGGCTTCTCATGCTGGAGATGCCAAAGGCTCCCCAGGTAACCCAGCCCAGTGCCTCACTGTCCTCACTGTCAGAACATTTTGCTAATATCCCACCTCCTCGCTGCCATTTAGATGTACTGCTTCTTCCTCTCTTGGATGCTGAAAGCTGATGATTTCCTGCTTGCACTAGCTTTTACTTTGCATAAGGAAGGGCTCTTGTTACAGCCATTTTGCCCAACTCTTCACACTTGTACCAATAAAAGAGAGTGGGAAACTGTACTTGCTTTATGTGGAATAAGAGACTATAGAAGACAGTGTGAAATCAAGCCCATGATTTTTTATTCTAAACCATACGTTATAAATACAGCTCCTATTGAGTGCTCATTTAACATTCAGTTTCATTTCTCCATAGGAGTAATTAGCCTGCAATGAGGAAAATCTTATAATTAGGCCCACAACAGATCAGAGTCTGGTGCATAGCCTACCAAAATAAAGGAGAAGACACAAATTGATTTCAACATGTTTTGGGTCAGACCCAATCTTCCAAAGCAAATAGAGAGATAAGACAGCATCTGCTGACTACTCACCTGCCAAGTCTTTGTGCTGATCTCTAATTTTAGGTCTTACAGGCAATTGTCCAGGTTATTTACCACCTGGGCTGCTTTGATCTTCTCTTGAACGTGTGTATTCATGTATCAGCTCTCTTATCTCTACCATGACAATACCGGCCCAACTATACTAGCAGTATGAGGTTCAGGATCAATACTGCTTCCTCTCTCATTCACCTGAACAGCACTTTATTTACCTAGTATCTACTAAGGGCCTGAACTGGCAAACTGTGACTAAACAGTCTAAAATGCATAAGTAGGACATGCTACAGAAACAGAGTGGTATTGTTACTGCACAATATGGGAGGCACCTATGATCTTCCCATCACAGATTCACTTTGATCCATCATGGCTAAAACAAGTGACAGAATCTTATGGCTGGCAGTAGATTTGCATCAGCCACATTAATTTTTCTGTACAGGGAACAGAACTCAGCAATTTGCTTACATACTTACTGCAGACCTATAAACACGTTACAGATACTCGTTCTTTGTAAACAAACATCTGTTCTCCCACATACGTATGCACATAGCTTGGCTCCTGGAGAATGGTTGTATGAAAAGACATCTGTAGCCCAGCTCTAATTTCCTTCTCATCTCAAAATGTGATTTACACAGCTCATGTCTCAGTTGACTCTGGATGCCCAAGCACACAGGTGAGAACATTTTCTTTCTTGGCTCTTCATCTGTAATAAATGTTCTATAAACTAATGGCTGCTACCTACTTTGTTGGTCTCTATATGACACATGAACTCATTCTTCCACATGTATATGGATTTCCAGACCAGAGAGCAACACAAATTTGTTGGAGCTTCTTCCTATCAACTCAGCAGACATGATTCACAGATTCACAGAAGCAGCTACCTTGGGTAAGAAAATGATGGGGTTTTTTATGTTCAGAAGAGAGATGCCATTGAGATTGTGTCACCACTGACTATTTTATTCACAAAGTCCAGAGCTGCCTCCCTGTCTTCTTAAGGCGGACATTCCGTTTGCCAAGAGCAGACTGGTTTCGGCTCCATTTGCTAGCATGTATGCACAACCCTGCTCTGTTTCTCTCTGTCCTAGACTGCAACAGCGGTGCTAAGCATCCAGCGAGAGAATATTCTTTTACTGCTATATGATGTGCTTATATCAAAGTTACCTAACAAGAATGCCCAACTGCAAATTTTACTGGATAAAGGAGAAACGTTTCATTTATCAGCTTGTTCAAACAGTGACCTCAGGCAGATGCTCACGCTTGTGTCCGTCCCCCCCCAGCACTTAAACACAAAGTGGGTCTGAGTCGTGGTTTCTTCAAAGCCTCTTTGCACTGCACTGGTCTACGTATTTTTTGGAAGCTTAATGTGATACAAATGTACATTACAAATGTATACAAAATGCCCCCTTCCTATGCCAAAAGAATGTAGTAAGACCATGACATGTCTGAGACTCAGATCTGAAATCATATAACAAATCCTTCCTCTGCATGCGGTGTATCATAATGCCGAACATGCCGGACTGGGGACTGGGACACCCAGTCATCCTCCCAGCTCTTGCCCTGCCTTTGCTGAGTGACACTGGCCAGTTGTTTCGCCTTTGTCTTGTTTCTTTTTTGTCCTTTAAAATGAAAGCAGTGATACTACTGCTTTCTGAAACACGCTCTGAACATGACAGATTTGTACGACAATGCTATCCAAAACTGCCAGGCATGGTTTAGGTGAAACAGAGTTGAGGTGGAGCAGGATGATGGAGTAAATCAGCGTCTCTCAAGCTTTTCAATGTACGCCTCGCTTCAATCAGTTAAGAATAATTTCATGCCTGATCACAGAAATGGCTGCAGGGCCTGGCGGCAGGGTACTGCATGTCTCACTGGATGGGGTGTGCTGGCAAAGATGGGCATTCGAGGTCCTTGCAGACAAACTCTCAAGGACACTAAGACACAAATGTCTTTTACAATACAGCCATTAACAAGAAATGAATGTTACAAGGGACTGGCATTCAGTTTGAAGTACTTTTTTTTTTTTTTTCAGATTTGACTTCAAGCAGATCTGTTTCACAGCATTTTATAAACCCTTGCTAAATCCCAAACAAAACTAGGAGAAACACAATTGTTTTGGGAAAGCCACTGATTCAAACAGTGCAGAAAGCAACTGGTGAAGACAGGCAGGAAGCTGGGCTAGCAAGCATCACGTACAGAGCCCACCAACCCAAGTGCAGGGGAGTCATTCAGGTTCACAGGACCCTGCAGTATCTATAATATTGTCATGACCCTTGGACCAAGCTTCCCCCCAAGCCTACAATTGGGTACAGTTCTACGGGTATGACAGGTCAATGACCAATCCAGAAGGCACTTTGGGTGATACTGCACAGATGTGACTCCTCCACAATACACAGTCCCTCAACATTGTAGTTGCAACTCATTGACCCTAATACTCCACATACCTTCACGTCACACTGCCTCAGCTTTAAGCTCTGAAAGCAGCTCTCTGATGGGCTGCCACACATCTTCAGGCACTTTGAGCTTAAAAAACCCACCCAAAACTAAAAGCAAACCACACAAAACATAAAGGGATGACTAAAAGCCATATGCGCACCAGCAGCAGCCCAGAGGGGACACAGGGGCAAGCGGCTGCAGTGACATCTGCCATTTGAGACCAGGGATGGAGAATGGTCTTTGGCCCTGCTTTATTTGACAAAGTAGATACAGTCAGTGTCTCAAATTGGGCTCAGGCACTGACAAAACTGTTACCTCTGAAACTTCTTTCTGTTCAACTTTCAGGTGTTTTGTTTTCTGTACCTAGGAAACAAGAGTTAATGATCTGGATCCCAGGTGAGATAAGAAATTAAATGGGATTTGAGAAGCTGAGACAGGGAGCTGAAACTCATCAGTGCCAGCTGTGTGCAGATCCCCTCCTGTGCAGGAAGACAACTAACTCTTTGCTAATTATCTAAGTCTTATGACACCCAAGAAAACAGGGGGTAGACTCCAAGGCACATGGTACCAAGACACAAGGTACATAGGAGTAACACAGAGTAAGGCATTTAAAAAGACAAAAGACAGAAAAGTGCAGCGGCTGCAACGAGCCCAAACTGAAAAGCATGGAAGGCCTCATCATTTCTAAACTGAATGCCATACATGGGGAATAGCAAATAAAGTTGCTTGAATTACAGATCCCCAACTTGAAAGCTCTGCCCTCACCACAGCTCAGGGCCGCCAGCAGTTCTGATGTCACTGATCTCACATGCAAAGTCACACCACAAGACGGATTTTGGAGAAGAAAGGCATTGTAATTGAAAATATAAATACTACCACTCCAATCACCAAGCACAGGCAGTGAAGAACCCACAAACAGGTTAGGTTTTGTGGTGGGGCTGCTGATGGCTCTCCCTTCTGCTTCTGTATATGAAGTTTTTCAAACTTCACCACGAAGTGACAGCTCGCCCTTATCACTGAAGGCCAGCTGTTTCTTTAGCACTCAGCTGTTCCTGCTGCTTGCTCCTAGAAATGGAAAAAAGCTATTTAGAGATGCAAATCTGCAAAGCCTTTGAGCATGTGTGTATCTTAGAGCCTGTCCTTCAGTTCTTGAAGTAATTTGGGTGATCTTCTTTCACACCCATTTTACACCTCTGCACCCACGCTGACAACACCAAAGCTAGTCCTCCTTCCCTGGCACAGATAAGATCCAGAACGACTCATTCTAGGTATTTTAGACATTTGTATAGTGCCTGCTGAGGACTTAGTTGAATTCACTCTAGGAAAAATGATCTTGGTAAAACTGCTTGACTTGGTACTCTCTAACACATTGTTGCACGCTGTACAGAAAACTCCTTTGATGCAACTACAGGTCAGAGTGTGTCAGTGTTCATTTGGTATGAGCCAACCCATACACTCTCCTTCCTAAATGCAGGCGGGTTTACTCCAGATTTCATGAGTAGGGGCTCTGCATGTGCGTGTGTGGAGGGGTGCATGTGGTTACATACACACACTTACAATTCAAGCAGATTAATATAGTTTATGACTTATGAAGCCCAGAGCCCCCACGAAGAGAAATCAGCTTGGTTTTGTGACTGCACTGGTTCCTATTCTACAGCCCTTAGTAGAACTGCATGACACTCACATGGTCCAGCTGGCTTCAGTGGCCCCTCTCTTCCCAAAGCATCTCTTCCACGCCAGAAAGTGCCAACATCAACGTGGAATTGTGCTTGATCACCTGGAAACAACTGTCTTCAGAATACTTCTGTTCACATTTAAAAGCAGAAAGAGCAGTTACATGGAGTCTGATGGTTTTTACTCCAGGAGCAGTTAAAGATGCTGGGTTTGGGTCTGAGGGAGCAAAGGGGAGGGCGAGGGAAGCCTCAGCCCAGCAGTCGGAGGGGACTGAGCACTGAGGAGGAGCTGGCGAAGGCAGTGCTCAGTGGGGTGTGCAGCACAGCCCCTGCACAGTGCTCCGCTTGTTTGGACTTTTGTGTTTCTAGAGGCTAACAGCATGGTGCAGGAGGAGTGGGAGAAGCTTCAGGCATTCCGAGCCTCAGTAAATCCCTACTTGAACCCTCTCGTACAAGCGCATCTCGCTTTCACCCATCACCCAGACACACTTACATACCCAGCACGTTCACCATCCCTTCTGGACATCTGACTGATTCCACAGCGCATGCAGAAAACAGTTTAAGCTGCATTTAGACACCTATACAAAGATACATAGGTGCTCTGAAAATCTGAGGTACTGCTAGATCGCTGTGGCTACAGTGGAGAACAGTGCCTTATCTTTACATCTTCACATTTTCTTTACTACATGCCCTACGCATGTGGTCAGCCAAAGGGAACTTTCTTTCCTGCGTGGACAACACAGAGCTATGCATATATGGTTTCATGCTATTTCGTAACAGAAAGCAACGTCAAACTGTGTCTAAACCTACTTCCAGTTAAGTCAACAGCAAAACTGCCATCAATTTCAATGGGTTTACAGTGAAAACTGTGCTGTCTCACCCACATTTCAACAGTTCAAGCAGCAAGTGGAAAATGTTACAGCATTATTTTTTTTTTATCATCGCAATCTATGTACCAAATTCTCTTCTGCCTTGTAATTCACGGAGTCAGACTTTTTCTTAAATTACAGCCACAACCCTGCTTTCTTCATAGCCTTGTATTTTGTCTTATCCCTGATGCCTGGACCAAATGACAATAAAATGTGATCTGCATTTCAGCAATGTTTAAGGGCCACATTATACTTGTGTATCTATGGCAACAAGATACAGGCTAATAAATTATCAGGTGTAATATGTATGTGGGTTTACCACAATCCTGTAAAAAAGGTAAGGCATAATCCTTATTGTAAGGTGAATCACTATTAGGAAACCTTAGCTGACATCTTTTGCCAAGGAATAAACATGCAGGACAATATTCTATAACCCTCCAATATGCTGAATAGCTCTTACTCAAATAGTTTAATTAAAATCAATGGGACCACTTGTGTGTGCAAGTGCTATTCTGCAGTAGGACCGACTGCAGGTTTAAGCACTTTTGCCCTGAAGACGTACCAGTGTGTGATCACAGCACAGCTTAAAAACATGCCTATTTTAAAACTACTTGTTCATGTTAAAACCAAACAGTTTCAGGCGACAGCTGTGCAGCAGCTATCTGAGATAAGGATGCAAAGTTAGCAGCGCAAATAGGACGGCGTGGACAGGAAAGGTGCTGAGCTCCTTCCTGTTCAGTCTGTACACCAGGAGCCAGGCTATTCTGGTAGATGGCTTCTGTGTATCCAGATGATGAAAGGCAGCCAAATATGCTGGCAAGGGTTGGAAAGCTGGCAGTAAGTCTGGCTGCATTTCCCAGAGCCTTCCACTGCTGCTTTTTTCAGCAGGTTACACTATTGTGTTGACTTTAGTAATTCTTTTAAATCTCCATGCATGTTTTTACGGTACGGCTGTCTCCCTCTCTTGCCTGCTCATTGTAAGGGGTCACGGATGTACGTGCCAGACACATTTTTATATCTCTGGCATCCCATTTCTATCATCTTTTTCATTGCGATTCATCTCTCGCCATACTTTCCACTATGCGAGCAGGAGGCCTTTCCTTCAGTTGTACTCATATGCCAACATCTTTCTGACTTATGACCCTGATGGTAAGAAGAAACAGAAACCTGTTTGAAACATCAGCTAGCTTTAGGATGTCCTCACGCACTGGTGGTGGCAAGAGAGCCCGCAGCGGGCAAACTAAGCCACTTTCTCACTGTAAGATGCACAAGGCCTGATGATGCCCAGCAGCTTCCATTTGATGACACCTGGGGAAGAGGTTGGTTTTTTGCCCTCAGTGCCTGCCAAGCTCCCTGGACACTGTCAGAGCAGGTATCATAAAATCCCAGGTTGGGAAAGACCTCAAGGATCATCTGGTCCAACCTTTCTAGGCAAAGCAAGACCTAGACTACCTGTCCCAGCACCCTGAGCAGTCCAACTCAGAAGCATCCAGCGTTGGTGTATCCACCACTTCCTTGCGGATATTATCCCAATGGCTGATTTTCACAGTAAGAAAACATGTTCTTGTGCCCAGTCAGAATCTCCCCAGGAGTACCCTGTGCCCAACACCCCTCATCTTTTCCATGAGACTCTTTGTGAAAAGGACTCTCCATTTTCTTTCTAGCCACCCTTTAAATACCAGCACATGGTGACAAGGTCTCTCCTGAGCCTTCTTTTCTCAAGGCTGAACAGATCTATTTCTCTCAGCCTTTCCCCATGCAGCTTAACAGCCCTATGATCATCTTTGTGGCCTTTCCCTGGACCCTCTCCAACCTATCCCCCTATTTTTTTGCTTAGCAGTGACCAAAATTGAACACAGTATTCCAGGTGCGGCCTGATAAGGACTGCGGAGAGTGGGAATAAAAGCAGAGTGACGCTTCACTGCCCCGCTTCCCTCGGTCTCTGGGGCTACCACAGCCCCGAGCCCCGCTTTCCTCCCCACGGCCTGCAGCGAGCAGCGCGCTCCTATTTACAGGGAAACCCAACAGTTCTCATGGTAAACCCGCCCGTCGCAGGGGGGACACCGGGCCCTGCCCACAGCCGCTTCCTCCGAACCACCGCGGTCCTCATGAGAGGGAAGGCGGCGCCGGCTCCAGGAACCCTCCCGCCGCCCCTCCGGGTTCCCCTTCCGGTGAAGCGGTCCCCCGCACGCACCGCATTCCCGTGAGGGGCGGAGCGTCGCCTGTGCCCATGCGGGCTGGAGGCGGTGGCGACACGGGGCTACGGCGGCGAGCGCACGGGGCGGGAGGGAGCATGGAGGGCGCCGCCGCGGGAGGCCGTGCACCCGCACCGCCTTTCCCCGGTGCGGGCAGCCCGCGGCCCGGCGGCAGCGCTACCGCTGACACCGGCACCGGCCCCGGCGCTGCGAGCGCGCCCCTCACGGCGGCGCCTGAGGGCGGAGCTGCCGCCCCTCCGCCTGCCTCTTCCTCACGGCAACGCCGCGGCCCCTCCCTCCCATTGGCTCCCCGCTCCCTGCCTGCCCCGCCTCCCGCCCCACGGGCTCCTTCCCCGCCCCTTCATTTGCATGTCTCCCCGCTCGCCAATCGGCGACCGCCGCCTGCTTAACATGCTAGAAGCCGGCCAATCAGCGGGAGCGGGGGCCGGGCCACCACGTGCTGTTGCTAAGCTTCGGCTTCTAAATTGTTACTATAGCGGCCAGCCAATCGGAGCGCGCGACGGGGATCTGTCAACATTCCCTGCCCCAGCCGGGGGAAAAGGGAGGGGGCGTCCCGGCTGCTGATTGGCCGGGCTGCCCCCCTGCGTCCCGCCCCCTCGCCGAATGCTTGGCGGCGATTGGCCGCGGGTGCCGCCCGTCGGCTGTGTGTCAACTGTAGGTTGAGCGCGGTGCCTTATAACCGGGGGCTCGGGAGTCCCCCGCGCGTGAACTCGGCGCGGGGCGCGACGCGGGGCCACGGGGGGCTGTGGGCCAGGCGCAGGCGGCCATGGAGCTGAACTCCCTGTTAATCCTCCTGGAAGCGGCCGAGTACTTGGAGAGACGAGACCGAGGTACTGGGCGCAGGCGGGCAGTCCCTCAGTCACCCGCCGGCGCTCCCAGCCGCTCTCGGCCTTTGTTGTGTGGTGGTGGTGGCGGCGGCGGGCGGCCCGGGCAGGGGGACCGGCTCTGCGGCCTCACCTGGCCGGGCAGCGCGGGGTTCACCGCAGGCACCGCGCTGGGGGAGGCGCAGCGCGCTCCCCTTTGCTTTAACCCAACAAAAAACACCCCGGAACGGGTTATTTTCGGTGACGCTCCGGACGGGGATGGTGTGTGTGTTGCAGCGCTCAGGGTACCTCACACTTCGCTGTGTGTGGCAGTCGTTAATTGTATGGCAGTCCTCCCTTCCCCCCCCCATCCCCCAGCGCAGCGTGACAGAGGTTTGCATGATCCGCCTCGTTTTTAATGTGCACTCCAATAATCCTCCTAATTTCGGCAATTCTTGTCTTATTTTGGTTGACCGAGTTGTTATATTCTCTTTTTTTTTTTTGTCTCGCTTCTTTTTAAGAGATGCCAGAATAAAATCCAAACAAATCAACCGGAAAAAATTCTGTTCTTTACCCTAGCGTTCCTGCAAAGGAGGAAAAAAATGCATGGAAAAAAATATATTGCCACTAATGCTGACTTTGTCCCTAGAAGCAGAACATGGCTATGCATCAGTGTTACCCTTCGATAGTGACTATTCCAGAAAGAAAACAAAGGCAGGCACCATGGCCAGAAAATCCCAGAATAACAGGTAATAGACGCACCGCTTTTTCAGAATGAATCGGCAGCTTTTCCAATGTGTCTAGCTTATGTGCAGTGCATACATTTATTAAAAATAAGAACTAATCCAGTGTCTTAGTTTCCCCCATCCCGGTAGTCGCCATTTTTTCCCTGGATGGGCTTGGCTCTGTTTTGATCTCTCATATAAACACTGCCACGCGTACACCATCTCCTTAGTACTCACTGCACTTCTAAACCATCCGCTCTCATCGCTCCTTCTGCTCCGCGCTCACCGACGGCAGCTTTTACTGCAGATCTTAACACCATAATCACCACCCAGACTTCTCTTTGCATGGCACTAATTTCCCCCCTTACCCCCCCGCATTTATTTATAAACCACAGGCAGTGAACCGGCTGCCTCCCCCATCGCAGCCAGAGCAGATGCAGCGCGGCGCTGGGCTCTCGCAGTGGGTGTGTGAGTGCAGGGTGACGGGGGGGGGGGGGAGAGCTGCCCATGCACTTGAACTTATCCTGTAGGTATTAAGTGAGAAGGTGCTGGAGTGAACTTGACCTTTTCGGGGCTTCTGCTGCACCGCCGGGTCGCCCACCCGCCTGTCGCATGCAGCTGCGTCCAAGTGCATGACTCGGTTGTTACTTATCGCGATGATCGTCCGCCTTTTTGTCGTGGTGGTGGTGGTTTTGTTGTTTTCCCCGCAGCCGCTACCTGTGCTGCGATGGCATGAGCGGAGGGCTGCTGTGCGCAGGCTCTCTGCAGCTTTGTTTGCTGCTCGGGCAGTGGCTGTGTACGTGCAGGAGGCTGTCTTACAGGGACAGTGCCGGCCCCTGCCTAGAAGCTCCTCCAGTCCTGTGCTGTGCCTGCTCCGCTTTGCTCTTCCAGCGCTACTCCGGAGACGACCAATGACCGTGTCCAGACGGGCCTTCTTCACCCCAGAGCAGCGATGCTCTCACCAGTGCAGGCTCTGCTCTGCACGGTCGTGCTGTTGGGTGGCTCCTGTAGAATAGCCTAAAATGAACTCGGCTTGTACGTGACTTGTATTCCAAAGGAGCTGCGAGTCTCGCAGGCCCGCTCCGCTCTCGCTCCTCCAGTGGGCATCCCGCATGGCCGCGAGCAGCTGGGTGTGCTGGCGCTGGGAGGTGCGGGGCAGGCAGCCAGCAGCTGCTCATGGGGCACCCACCGGAGGTGCAAACTGAAATCAAAAGCTGACGAGCTCCCTCCTTGAAATAAACATGAGCTGGTGAGCACCCTGCTGCTGAGCAGCGTGTCTTGGGAGATAACAGAGGGGGAGCAAGTTGTTCCCCTATGCCCCTGCTCCGAGCAAGGCAACCATTTTTTGGGGGGGAGGGGGAGGCTGTTCATTTCAGTACTCCTGTATTTTTTGGATTTAGTTGAATTCTTTGTCTCATCTTGGAGCATAGCGAAGACGTCAGTTCATTTTAGAAAAGAAAGTCATCAGCAGTGGGAGGTGTGTCTTATTTCCTGAGGCACTTTGCTCCTGAAGATTTTTTATTATTATGAAATATACTCTCTGCCTTTAAAAAAACCCCAGTCACAGTTAACCAAGGCAGGTTTCAGAGGATTTCCATCAGTAAACTGTTCCTTGAATTGCACAGATTTCTTTTCTGATGCCTGCATTCAAGAATCTGTGTTACTTACAGCTATTATTTCATCGTTTCCATTCTTAGGTCTCTTGTCATCTGCTGCAAAATAGTTATTTGTCTGAAGTGTAAGCTGCTTTCAGGAGTTTTTACGAGAGGATTTGTAATCTAGCAAATACAGCAGAATTAAAAGATTTCTGGTTGCAGATTTGCTACCATTGTTAAAGCTGAGGCATACAAGTCTACTTGCAGTTACCTTACTGCTTTTTTTCTGCCTGTAGGTATGTATTTACCTGTCTAGTCTTTTACTTCGTTTCTCATTCTGTAGCAGTGGCAACCTTCAGAAATGCCACCCTGCGGGATGCCATCTATACGTTTACTTGTGCTTTCTTTTCTTCTAGCTGCAGTGATTACATTAAGGATGGGTTGTTGGTGTTACAGGACAGGATAATGCTTGCCGAGAAATGGTTTCAAGTGTAACCACCACCAGGATGGTGTTTGCCTGGTTCAGCAATGTCATTGGATTCGCTTGCTTGCATGGGGAGCAGAGGCTCATTGCTTTAATGCAGCACCCTGTTATTTCAGGGATGGAGGTGCAGCAGGCCATGTGAGCACCTCTGCATTGTACTTACCGGCGCTGTGCCCACATCTAGCAGTCGCTGCTCATGTTTGCCTGTGAGCTTAGGTCTGAGGGGCAGAAATTATCCTTAACATTTGAACATCCAGTCTGAAATGCATGAGGTACACCAGCATCGCCGGTTTATGATTAGTTGGAGCTTATAGGTTATAGGGTCCAAGCCCCAGACTAGAGTTGGTGTTTTTGATAATACAGTTAAATCGTCCTAAGCAACTCAAGGATTACAGAGGGAGACGAGCGCCCAAAGTTCAGCGGATCTGAAGTGGTCAGATCCTCTGGATGATGTCAACCACCAGACAAAGTGTTTGACCGTCTTGTTCCACTTTAACCTTTTTCCAGATGTGGTGGGTTTGGAGCATCAGATGCAGGCAGGCATGATTGTGTACATGTCTGAAATATATGTCTTATTATTGCATTGGGTTTTTTACATACAAAAAATACGTACTTCAGGCTGGAGGAATAGGAAAGGAACAGATAACTGCATATTTCAGAGCTGCAGGGGCTTTGTTGTTTTCATTGTCTATTTTTGTATCCTGCTGCTTGCAGCATCTGATCAGACTAAAAAGTGATACAGCTATACATGTGTATATTTTTTTCATCCTTTATGAGCTATACATATATAAAGGCATGAAAAACATCTTCCTCCTCATTCTTGGAAAATCAGAAAAGAGGGGAGGAGGAGAAAAGCTGTCAGATGTGAAGAAGCCTGGTGTGCTGTACCCTTCTTTGTTCTGTGTTTTCACCCTCATGTTGCCTGCCTGTGGAGGGTTCAGAGCGTACCCCATGCAGTAAAGTACCCCATGCAGTAAAGGTGTGCTGACCAGCCACTGGGGGACCATGCAGGGGTGGATTGCAGCTGCCGTGACGTTCAGCAAGGGCACTGATGGACACCTCTTTCCTCTGCAGAGGTGGTGGTGGGGATGTTCATGTAAGAAGTCATACCTTAAGACCTCCATCCTCTTGTTGATGGCTGGCGAGGCCTAGATCCGCAGGAGAAGGGGGAGGAAAGCTGCCCTCCTTTTGGACAGGATGCTGAGGTGTGGGCTAAAAGCTTGATAGCCTCTCAACTGCATTTCAGTGAGAAGTAATTCTGACAGGGTTGGTTTCATGCAGGGAAAAATAACACCAGAATTACCTTTAACCAACAGAAATCTATAAGCCTTCTCTCCAGTGCAGGAATTTAACATTTTTGCTTTTTCCACTGGTAGCTTTGGATCAAAATTGGAAGTGGCCATTAGCAGCTTGTTGCTAAACAGTAGTCTTGGGGTTCCTGGTAGCAATCATACCCAATTTTTAGCCATTTCTTTTTCACCTCTGCATTAAAAATACTTGATTTTATGTGTTTTCTTCTCCCTCAGTTTCCTGTGATGTGCCTTTTCCACGTCACACAAACCAAACTGCTTTGTTTTCTCTTTCTGGTTTGCTGTTTGTACCGTGTCCTCAGCGGAGATTCAGACTCGTTCCCCTCCAGTAGTTTTGGCCAAAATCCTCTGGCAAATGCAACTGGATTCTTATTTTGTAAAGAGGGCAGGAGATTGGAGAAAGCACAAGGTTGTCTTTTGGGGGGAGATAAAGCCAGGTCACATCTTCTTGTTACACAAACAGTTATCAGGTGTTTGACCACAGTGTAATAAATGCCTGAAGTTCCTAAACCAGTGCCATGCAGTCTAATAACTGTTGTTAATGTGTAGTTGGAATGAAAGAAAAAGCATAAAACAAACAGCTGGGTTTAGTGCAGATGTGCTCTGGAATTATAAAGAACAAATATTCCAAAGTCCCCCCAAGCTCCCTTTTTGCTTCAAGGAAATGGATAGGTAACACATGTGCGATGTGCCGAGGAGGAATATGACTCAAATCTGAAATGTGGTGATGTCTGGTCACGAGGCAAGGCACTTCGACAGAAAACCATGGAGCCTGCAGCTGTCTGGGCTTTCTTCTGCCCTTGCTGTAATGGCAGCAGGTACGTGGGGGTGAGGTGAGTGTCTGTGCACAGCGGAGCTCAGGCAGCCACTTTGCCACAAAAGGGTCAGAAATAAGGTAAAACGAAAACTCACATCTTTGTGTTAGATGCCAGTCTACTGAGATCACAGTTAAATTTACTTGCAGGGAAAGAACCTGATGTCAGTGGTGCAGTGTATTTGGCCTGTTAGTTTAGGAGCTGTTTTTTTGAAGGAGGGGGAGCAAAATAAATGCCAGTTTATAAATATATCTTCTGAATCTATTAATTAATATTTTTGCTCGTATGTTACATAAATAGACTTGTACTTTGTGCTGTGTTCTGGTGAAGGGTTATATCTAGAAAAAGATGAAAGCTGCATTTGGTGTTTCAAATAAAAACAGAGCTTAACGTCCACATTCTTCTGTTAGTGTTGGCTGATGCCGAGGGTCAACCTGTGGCCTGCAGAGCGAGCCCCTTGCTCTCTGCAGATACTTTTCAGTGCCCACACAAAGCAGCTTAGGGATCACTGCCTGATTTTGATTTTATTTTTACTTTTTCCTTGTTTTTTATGGAGGCCAGGAATAAAACGCTGCAAACCAGACTGTGCAGACACGGCTCCTCTGCTTTTTCTTCTGCCTTGCTTTTGGAATTCGATAGATCCCCTGGGTTTGCTTTCCTCAAGCTGGCAGCAGAGGGACAGCAATTGATATCACTGCACTTGTTTTTGAAACTGATGCATTTTAGCCCCAATACAATAGATCTCACCAACTGGTCTTTCACCCCTGAGGAACCACAGTAGGTCTGCAGTGCCTGGGAGCTGCAGTGCTCGTGCAAATTGAGGAAAACAAATTGCCATCATATTAGAAGTGTGTTCTGACCTCACCACCGCAAACATGTGGCAGCCCAAACTTGAATGAGGTACTGGAGCCAGAGCTCTCAGCAAGGCTGTGCCAGTATGCCTGGTTCCCAGATCCCAGCTGCATCTGTAGGGCTGGTTAAATTTTGCTATGAGGAGAATGCGAAAGTAATTTCTAGTGGATTAATTCCATACAGGCTGTTCCTTTGACGGGCTGTAAGCAATGTGTCCAGTTTCAAACAAATGGAAGAAGCCCAGCAAGCCCAGGAGCAGTGCACAATGGCCGGGCACGCGATTATGCTCAGGTTTAGTGTTGTCCTGCTCCTCATCTCTGGTGGTTCAGGTGGTGGGCTCTAGTATTTTCAGGTGCATCGTATGGCAGGTTACACATGTGGAAGCAAATCAGGATCCTTCCAGCCAAAAGCTGCATAGCAGTTGCATCCAGACAAGACTGCAGGCATATGAGCTGCGTGCTCTTACACACCAGCCCACTTGGGAGTGGGAACTGGATGCAGATGCTAAACATATAGCACCTTGTCAAACTTCCTGCTCTGTTCTTTCAACCTGGACACAAGGTGAAGTGCAGGCAACGTAGTTCATGTGGCCCTCCAAGTACTGTGTGACCTTAGGTGGAGTGGTGTCCTCTGCACAGGAGTTGTACAGCACCCTACCAACCCTGCCTGCACCAGAAAGCCCTGGCACGGGCAGGATGTTTTAAGCACTTGGTTAACTGGCCTGCTTTGCTCCCTGTAGTGCTTTAAAATGCGTTGGCAACTGATAGCATACTGGTGACTCATGGTCTAGACCTGGCTCCCATTAGAACTGGGGAGAAAATGTCAGCAGTGTTGCCGCTATGTCCTTGCTTTTGTCAGGAGCTGTGCTGGTTTCCTCCTGACAGGATGCACTTTCTGCTGGGGCAAACAGATGGAGGAATGAGAGAAGGTATCTTAGTAATGAAGCAGGCAGCGCACCACACATACAGTGAAACATCAGCCTGTGTTGAGGCATGTGGGCAGCTCCTGCTGGCTCACCCGTAAACTGGTAGAAAGTGGGCTTTGGGGAGGACTTGTCTTTTCTGTGTTAGTCTTACCTTGGTTAGCACCCATCCTCATTGCTTAGGTGTGTCTGCTGGATGTTGCATTGACCAAATGCTCAAATCAAATACCTAGAATTCTTGTTTAGGGGAGGGAGGGTGGTGGAATGGGACAGCTCTGGGGACCTGCTGAAGTGGCAAAGCATTTTGCAAACCAACATGTGCATTTACTTGGCTCCTCCCCCTTCTTTCAAATCTTCTTTTGACAATGTATTCGTAACTGCTGCTTCATAGCTGGTGAGCTCCTCGGCATTTGCTAAAGGGATATCAGGGCTGTCTCAGGTCAACAGTGCAGTCTCAGCAGCAGCGTTCCCAATCTCCTCCTCTTTAAGCTATGATTTTGATGATGATTCTTTTATTGTTGACTTTTCCCTTTTATTTTTATCTGAGCTTTTTTACTGACACCTTTCCTTCATCACTGCCACCCCCAGCTCCCCCAGGTTTTGCCTGGACATACAGAGCCCAGTGCAGTGAACTTAAGCTGAACACCAAAAGTCTTCTTTCTCTTGGCAGCTACTTCTGAAGGGCTCCACACACCATTTGTGTGAAAACCACAGTCGTACATCTGCCTCTTTTATATAAATATATATACGCATGTATTTTCTTAGCCTACATCTTATCTCTTACTGAAGGAATAAGACTCTATTTTGAAATAAGTAGTGCTTGGACTAGTGGTTTGTGTGCAGACTGGTTCTTATTTTTTTCCCCTCACTTCAGTTTGCATGAGAGCAGAAGGAGATGCATGTTCTTGCAATACACTGTGCTGTAGACAGTGAAGGAGAGAATAAGCATCTCTTCTGAAAAGAAACCCAACAAGAAACCCCATCATGCTTGTAATAGGATAGTTAACTTGGTCCGTAGGTGGAGCAACTGTCAGGTAAATGTCAAAACTCTCAGTTTTGATTCCTGAATAGGGCCCGATAGTTAAGGCATTAGTCAGCATCCCCACACCACCTGAAACGTGTGGCTGATGCCCTTATTTGCACACTTCAGGTCCCAATTAGGCTTTTGTGTCCTGAATGCTCTACAAAGAGGCACACGTGCACCACTGCTCTGCTGGCATTACCAGGATGGAGATCTGTGCCCCTCCAGAGCAGGTCTGGCAGGACATCCCAGGTGAATACAGGGGTCACCCTTCATGAGCCAGAGGTACCTTGTACATGTGCTGCAAACAGAAGGACTTCCAGCTACTCAATGCATCCTTTCTTAACCCAGCACAGTACTCTGTGCAGGCTGAAATTCATGGCCAGGGTTCTTCTGCGTGCTACCAGAGCCAAGTGTGAGCTCTGCTACAGCAGGCAGCTCGGAATTGGCTGGTTACAGTGATTGTGTTCATCTCTGTGTATAATTGCCAAGAGTATCAGGGAGGTCATGCCATAGGGATGAATCTAGACCAGCCTGTATTTCTTCTGTCTTCCAGAGTTCCCTGCAAACAGTGACTTTGTGCCTTTGACCTGTCCCTTGGAGAAGTTTTGGGAGAATCTGTCTGTACTGAGCTTACTTTTTCTGCGTGTTTCATAAATGTTGGTGGATTTGGCATAGTCACTTTGACATTGTCACTTTTCGTGAATGTTGGTGTGGTGAAACATTTGTGGAGAAGTCTGAGCTTTTTGTGTGTGTAGGAGTAGAAAATAAAAACAGTATCCCCTTTTGGTCAAAATGGCAAAGGCAGTAAATCGCAGCAAGCACAGCCCACCTTGACCTATTAATGTAGCACAGAATATGTGTAAGAACACTTCCAGTGTTGCTGCATTGGTTGGGAGCACTTACATGGCACTGTAGGAATACAGACGCTAGCTGATTGTGACTCACAAAAAGGTGTCTGTAATGGTTGGCATAGTTGATGTCTTGGTAACATAACTGAGATGCTTTCCACTGAAAAGTGAATTAGCATCGGTGCTGAACCTTGAAGCATTTGAGTTGTCCTCGCCCTGCAGAGGGGCAGTTTGCTTAATTCCTTTGCAGCATCAGGAGCTGCACAGCCTGAAATCAGTAGCAGGTTAGTTCACTGGCTATTCCTCTGCATGAGCTTTAGTTTCTTTTTCCCCTTGAGAGCTGCTTTTGTCACCAGGATCACCCAGGTACGCTGCAGCATCCAGCTGCATCCATGTGTGTGGGGAGAGGCAGAGTGGTTCCTGACCAGGCAGGTTGTGCAGTTGTGCTGGAGGACTTCCTCATGCTATGGTGTCTGTGCTCCCCCGACAGACTGCACTGACGCCTCCACAAAGCTGTTGGTCAGCACAGCATGGCCAGATGCAGGCAGGGGTTACAGCATGATGTAGGAGAGCTGCTTTGACGTAATCTGCCCGCTATAAAAGCTGCTGCTGCCTTTGTATCTTTTGATCCTTACGTATTGGACATGTTTTCAGTGGGACAGAACTAAAACTCCAGGAAGTTGCTGGTTTTGAAGTGGTGACAATAACTTCATTTTAGGAATGTTTTTAATCTGAGCTGTATAAATAAATAAAATCGGTGTTTCCAGCTGAATCAAAAAGAAAACAATCCTCCAAGAAGTCAGCACTGCCTTCTAATGGCAGAAAAACCTGAGGCATCACCAGGAAGGAGATCTAAAATCCTAGTAGACTGGAAGAGAATAGCAAATTGATGTGGGCAGTTCAGGAGTTTTTTTTTCCTGTTTGTAGACTCAGAAGAATTAAGAAGATTCCTCTTTTTTGCCATGAAGATGTCAACAGCAACAGCAGTGGTTAGCTGCTGATTTTTCTTTCTGCTTCTCCGTGGGCTTGAAAGCCGGCTTTTTGGGTGCTTTTCACTCTTGCCTGTTACCATTTAGATCTTCTAACGCTTTCTGCCCCCTCATAATTTTCCTTCACAGATAAAAATCTTGTGGGCTGTTGTTATTACTAACCTGCTCAGTTTTTTATGTCCAATTCTGTCGCTGAATCTATTGAATGCTAATAAATGCAAATTTTATTATCGTTCCCCCTCCAAACCCATGGTTTACTCATGGAAATTAAGCTGATAACTTGAAGTATCTAAGGGATGTAAAAGTGAACTGATTTAACAGCGAAGCTGTTTCATAATCCATATAAATACATGCTTTAGAGAGCTCTTTTGCAATTTATGCAGATGTTGGCTTTTAAATATTCTAAATCTTGTTTTATTTAGCCTTTTCTCTAATACTTCTTTTTTCTTTTTAATAGGTCATCACACAACGAACTAGAAAAACATCGGTAAGTCCTGAGAAAAAAGCACATTGAAAGACGTATGGCTGACATTAGAATTACCATGCTTATCGAAGAATGTTGTGTTGAAGTTGTTTTGGTTCTGCACTGAATAGCTTATTGAGTTGGGTTTTTTTTAATCAACTAAAATGTAATAGGTATTATATTACTTGGCTTTTTTTCCTGTTGTTTGGTATGCTGTTTTTGAATCATCCCTGATAATTAGCTTTTGACTGATTAATGCTGTAACCGGTTAACCACACAGTTACAAATAAAGACTCTAATTGCAGCAACTGTTTGCTAGAGGTGTTAAGTGCTATGAGTACAACCAGAGCATTTTGTGATTAAGGTGGATGATTTTTGGGAACAGTATGTCACACAGCATTATTCTGTGTTTTTTTAAAGTATGCCTAAAGTGCAGTTAATTTCCATCTTGCATGTAAGTACCTACAGCTATGTTCTTCCTCTCCATCTGCTTCCTTGCTGGTATGTGTCCTGTCCAAGGAGCTGTGTGTGAGCAAGAAGTCAGCAATTCCTGAGCTGCAGCCCTGGTTCTGTGCACCCAACGCTGTGAAAAGCTGCACTTACTTTACCGAGGACATTCATTAGACCCTGAAGACATGATTTTTAAAGAGCTCATGTTTGCAGAGTTTTGGAAGCAGTGTTTGCCATCTGCTGTATCTTGTCAGAGTTTGTTTGCAGATGGGGTTTTTAGCTGTAGGATGTCTCCTGGGGTGTGCTGCTCTGTCGGTGCATGCAGAGAGCTGCCGAGTGCAAACAATCCCCCCTTGCTGCGGGATCACTGCCTTTCACTTATTATTCAGGCAGCGGGATAAACTCTTCAGGGTAGGTTTTTGGGGTTTTGGGTTTTTTTCTGTAGCTTGTTTTCTTCTGGGTTTCATGCATTCACAGAAAGCAAGGGGGTTGTGTGCGTGTGAATATGACGAAACCTATTTGCATGCTTCTGAATCACTGTAACGTGGCTGATGGCACAAGACCGAACTCACGGGGAGTTTTGTGTGTTGTTCTGTGGCCGCAGTTCTGTAGCAGCTAGACCATCACTTCCCCTGCATGCCTACATGCTTTCCTGTACTTTAATTGTAATATGAGTAAACTATAGCTCTGCCTAATAGCCACGTGGTCGTCCTAGAGATGAGAGGAACTAGGGAAGGCTCAAGCTCACGGTCACAGGCCTGGGCTGCAGAATGCAGTACATTGGCTGAGGCAGTGAAATCAGCTGGCAGGAGTTCTGCCAACAGGGTCTTCAGGAAAATAACTTCATGCAAAATTCCATCCTTCGGTCACACTTCTTTATCAGCAAAAGAATTATCTTTGGCCCCAGTTGTGCTTCTTTCTCACTCTCTTTGTTTTTTCCATCCTCTTTCTAGATACTGTGCTTTATTTCTTCCTTTTCTCCTACTCCATCATTACTGACTTCAGTCATCTGAACTGAATAGTTCTTTTTGCTTCCAGTCATTTTTATAACCTGAACATGGAGTTGCCTCTTCTTCCCTCTGCTGTTTAAGCAGCACAGTAAATGAGGCACAGCAGCATTTGCAGCAGATGCAGGGGTAGAAGCAGGACATTAATTGTCCGACCTCTGTTCTCACTTTCAGTTCTATGTTGTATCTTTGTAGTAGCTAGACCGTAGAATATTTGCCTTGATACCTTTCTCTGCTGTCTCAAGGTCAAAACAGGTAAACTGCAAGGTATGTCTTACGATTATACAACTAACATTTGTAACTGCTGCAGCTAGCTGTACCTCCTACAGTTAGACTGTACCTGAAGCCAGAGTTTTATTAATCCTGGTGAGAACCTGCAAATTAGAGCAAGATCCTTCTATGTGCAAATGGGTGCTCACAAAAGCAGATGAGGCGTACAATTCTAGTTACCTGATGTATTGCTGTGAAGGACTCTTGTAGTTTTAATGTTTTCTAACAACCCCCTCCTCCAGGCCTGTGTGTGTACGAGCCGATAATCCCAATCGTACTGGTTTTCACTCTGGTTTACTAAAAATGCATTAAAATCCATCGAGCATCTGGCGAAGTTTAAAGGAAGATTCCCAGCCAGTGTGTTCCTGCAGCAGAGCCTTCCCCCTGCCAGCTGTGAAACACTGGATGTTGATTTTGGAGGTGTATCCCTTTCCAGGACCAGTGCCTTTGACTCGCCATTGCCGAGATGATTCTGGCTGAGACACGCTTGATTATCTCACAGGAGCCCATCAAGGAGGAAGAGAGGAGATGGCTGCTTATGTCCTCTTCCTTGCCCAGTGTCCCACGTGGTATCTCTGGGCTGGACTGAGTGCTGGAGAGCAGGGAAATGGCTTCCTCATTTCCAGGTCCTGCATGAGGGTGGCCAGAGCTGCCACTAACCAGAAAACCACTGGGTAATGGTACCCAGTGCTATTTCAGGTTCTGCGTTGGTTCTGATGTCAGTAGGGATGCCAGTAGTTGATCTCTCTGTGTGTGCAGGCTCAGCTGTTTGGCACCACTGCTTTAATTTGCATTTTCTACTGTTAGGTCTCTTTTCGCTGTGCTTTTGAGGGATGCTCAGAGAAAGACAAATGGAAGCAGAGACGTGATCCCAACAAAAACTCTCATTATATGAGAAAAAACTCAGGCTACAACTATGGTAAAGTGTTTGTCAGCAATTCATAGGTAAAATTCCCTTTTCTCTGCTTTAAGTCTACCTAGAATACCCTGCTCATAACTTCACTGTGTGCTCAATATAGTGAAACTGTGTAAGGACTTATCCCCTATTGGAGGTCCTGTTTTGGTCCTGTGTGATTAAGGTTTGCATCTCAGAGCCATGAAACAGGAAATCCTCTAAATAAGAAGTATGAAGGCAGAAAGATCTTCTTATGGACAGATCAGGTTCTAGAAGATAGTCTAATAATTATGGACAGGTCAATCAGAATGGCACTTAGATGTAACTAATTCCAGAGGACAAATACATACATATACACTAATGTATATATATTTTTGTTACTGTTTTCAGATGGACCATTTTATCAGTAGGCTTTCACAGAGCAACGTAAATAGCAAATATATCAGTAATCATGGCTTCTTGCAAGGCTGTTCTTAAAGCTATCTAACCTGATGGCTCTACAGAGGAATGCAACTTCCACAGTGTAGAAAATCCCAAGAAAACCTCTCGTGAGACCTCACTTGGAGTATTGTGTGCAGTTCTGGTGTCCTCAACATAAAAAGCACATGGAACTGTTGGAACAAGTCCAGAGAAGGGCCATGAGGATGATCAGGGGACTGGAGCATGTCCTGTATGAAGATAGGGTGAGAAAGTTGGGTCTGTTCAGCCTGGAGAAGAGAAGGTTGCGTGGAGACCTCATAGCAGCCTTCCAGTATCTGAAGGGGGCCTATAGGGATGCTGGGGAGGGACTCTTCATTAGGGACTGTAGTGATAGGACAAGGGGTAACAGGTTCAGACTTAAAACAGGGGAAGTTTAGATTGGATATAAGGAAGAAGCTCTTTACCGTAAGGGTGGTGAGGCACTGGAATGGTTTGCCCAGGGAAGCTGGGAATGCTCCATTGCTGGCAGTGTTCAAGGCCAGGTTGGACATAGCCTTGGGTGGCATGGTTTAGTGGGAGGTGTCCCTGCCCATGGCAGGGGTTGGAACTAGATGATCTTAAGGTCCTTTCCAACCCTAACTATTCTATGATTCTATGATTCTTAGAAAGGGACTTTTCACAAGGACATGTAGTGACAAGACAAGGGGGAATTGCTCTAAAATGAAAGGGGGAAGATTTAGATCAGACATGAGAAAGAAGTTCTTCCCTGTGAGGGTACTGAGGTGCTGGCACAGGGTGCCCAGAGAAGCTGTGGCTGCCCCATCCCTGGCAGTGTTCAAGGCCAGGTTGGATGGGGCCTGGAGCAGCCTGGTCTAGTGGAAGGTGTCCCTGCTCGTGGCAGGGGGTTGGAACTGGATGAGCTTTAAGGTCCTTTGCAACCCAAACCATTCTGTAAGTCTGTGATTCTTAAAATGAGACAGGATGATCTCATTTATTTGCATCAGTTTATACTGATTCTACATTACAATGTAAAACCCAAGATAACTCTCCCAGAAGATTGTACTAAGGTCATCAGACTGCTCTGTGGGAGGAATTGACACCTTCCTGCTGTGGTCCTGTCTTTTGTCGGAGGTGGATGGAGCCCTGATGAGGGATATTGGGACTGACCTGTCAAAGCTCCTTTGGTGACAAAGTAATTTCACTCCTCTCTGGTTGTGAGGAGCTCTGCTGCAGGAGGAGTTCAAGATTGACAGCAGCTCGTGAAACTTAATGATTGTAAAGAACAGCTTTTGAGAATTAGTGAAGAAATTTATGAAAGTCCCTGAAATCGGCAAGCCACACGCTGCTGTCCTCTCCCTGGCACTGTGTGAGCTGCGCCAGTGCCTTGGCTGGGTAACTATGGCTTGATCTAGATGGGCAGCTATCTGCTGCCTCTGTCAGACCGTTTGCATTATTCTCTGTGGGGTTTTCCTGTTTGGTTTTTTCCTTATCAGGAAGGGGGAAGGGGCAGATCAGCTGCAGTAGAGGTTGTCCTTGCCTGCATTCCACCAAATAGTAAACTCCTAGAAGCAGTGGCAGTGTAATGAGAAAAGGAGCTCATTAATGTCTGTAGGCAGGATGGACTGGTGATCCTGAGCATGGCAGTGCTCAGCACTGCAGCATCTGACTTGCTCTCCTGCTTGGAGAAACCAACAGATCCCATCTCAGGTCCCCAGGCAAGCTGAGCCACATGGAGGTGAAAACCAGGCAGTGCTGTTGGGAGAGGGGTGCTCTTGAGGCGTTTCCCTGCTTTCCTATGGAAGTTGCTCTAAGAAGCGTGCAAGTGTTTAGCTCGGCCACTGGGTGTTGGGTGGGCAGTCTTCTCTTGTTCAGGCTCACTAGTTTGTATTGCAGCGAGCTGGGACTGCTGTGGACATGGCCTGGATGAGCTCAGTGGAGCAGCCCTGGCTTTTTAGAAGTGCAAGACCAGGATGGGGCATACATGAGACAGGGTGACTTGCAAGACCTTTTGGAAGAAGAAGACAAACCTTTCCTTCTTCCCATATGAGCCTAATGTATGCATGGTTTACAGTGCTGAAAGTGTTTCTGTATGTGCACGTGGTAATGCTGTCCTGAGGTTTGTGTAGTCCTTAAACCTAGAATCTTGCCAGAAAAAGGTTGTTCTACTGCATCATCATGTGTATGATGGAGGTGTCTGTACGTAAATGTAGGCTTCTATAAGAAATTAATATTTTCATGGGCGCATCATGACACTGATGAAGTAAAGGGAGTAAGTGCCTCTGAAGTTAAGTGTTAATAGATAGCTTTCTCATGGAGGAGGTTCACATGCCAGGGTCACAGCTGCATTCATTGGTGCATTAATTTCACCCACCCGGTTTACTTGGAGTTTAAAGTTCATATAAGCTGAGAAAGTGCATAGATGGACGTCTTGAAATTCCCTCTGTGGTTCTTCATGTTACTAAATTGCAGGGTTAATGAAAAGCATGTAATTGCCAGCTGCTGATAAACTTGGAAGTTTTGAAACAGAACAGAAAGGTCATGGAAATAACAGCATACCAACACAATGCTTAATGTTTATTTTTATTATGGGCTGCCTTTTCAGCATTGCAAATTACCATTGCAGTTAATACTGTTGTGCAGCATAAAGACAGAACTGCACTAATCCATCGCGTTAAAAAGCTACGGTGCTGCCACTAGCTGAGGGAACCCCCTGACTGGTGCTGGAGGTGAAGGACGTCCAGGGAAGGATCACCCAGATTTAGATTAGACATTAGGCAGAAGTTCTTCCCTGTGGGAGTGCTGAGGCGCTGGCACAGGGTGCCCAGAGTTCAAGGCCAGGTTGGACGGGGCTTGGAGCTACCTGGTCTAATGGAAGGTGTCCCTGCCCATGACAGGGGGTTGGAACTGGATGAGCTTTAAGGTCTCTTCCAACCCAAAGCAGTCTGGGATTTTATGATTCCATTGGGAGTTCAACCCAGCCCAGTTGCACACTGCTGCTGGGTCCTGCTTCCTGCCAGCACAGGAGGGAAGGGAGAAGTTTGTTTCTTCAGCAAGTTCATTTTCCTGACCCAGCTCACTGTCACAGGCACACCCTAATGCCAGCGCAGGGAGAGGATGGGATCTCTTCTTTGAGTGACAGTATTTATTTACAGTACAGAGCAGTGCAGGTCACTTTGTCAGTTTAGTATTTCTCCTAAGCATCCAGTTTTGGCCGCTGTTGTGTGGAGAGTGCTGGATGGGTCTTACTGACCTGGTACAGATCTCATTGCTGTAATGGGTCTATAAAAACTGCTGCCATTTCTAGGACATGTCCATGTTATACACAAGCCACGCAGATAATGTGGCTGCTACGTGAGTGCTGGGAACCACCTTGTCTTACTAGCAGAACTAAACCTCCATATTACATCTGTTTCTTCTGTTTTTCTCGTCAAGTGAGGAACTTTTTACACACCATCTGCTTGGTGTGAAGTGGTTTATTGCCATTCCAGTGAACTGCAATGAAGGTACCTTTGCACTGCTTAAGCAAGGTAATGTCTTAAGAGCTTGTGAGCTGACAGCCACCATGGTTTAGGCATCTGTTCCCCACCAGCTATGAGTGCCTCTGTGAGAATGACAACTGTAGTGGTCAGGTGAATGATGTTGCCTCAGATAGTGCAAAGCTGGGTCTTAGCTCAGACCCCTTTTTACTTGCAGTTGACCCTCAGGTGTCCAACAGAGGAGCAAAGTATATGGTGGCACTTGTGTGTTAAATTGGTGTAATAAGGGTTTTTGTGGAGCTTGTTTAACAAAGTCTATAAAGAACTGGACCCACAGAGCTGAAAACTGAATCCTGTGCTTTTATTGAAATGTCCCATATTTCTAAGTCTGATGAATCCATGGAATTAAAGAAATAGAAGGCTTAAAGCTTTGCACTGAAATGCTATTCTTTCCTCACTTCTAAGCAGACAGCAAGTGTCCGGTCTCATAGCTTGTCCTGTTCCACATGCTGCAGTAGCTACTATAAATGCCCATGCACTGAACTGGTGTCTTTTCGGTGCACACAGCTCACCGGATCATGCACTCACAACAAAAGTGTCTTCCCACCTAGACTGGTGGTTTGGAAAGGAAGAGTGTGTTAAACTGGTGAAGCTTGGGAGTTTATCTGCTCAGCAAGTTATATTCAGGTGTCAGGGGTGGACACATCCTCATGCTTTGAATAGAGCTTTTAAGTGGACTGAAATACAGTCTTGAATAAATTGTCATGTCCTTTATCCTGCTGAAGTCGGCTTTGAACTGCAGAGCCCATGTGCAGTCTTGGGTATGGGCTCTAGAAAGCCATGTGCCAGCCAAACAGCCAGCAGAAAACAGACGGGCGAGAAACCAAGTGCATGGGTTTTTTCCACTTGAATTGGTTCATCCCTCTCTCCAAACATCAGTCCTTTGTCTGTCAGCCTGTAATGGACTGAGTGAAAGGTGGTTTATGTTCTCAGCATCTGTTAATTGACCTGGCCAGCTCTTATCCAGGGTGGTAGAAAGAGTGGATTGGTCTGGTACAAAATGGAGATAGAGGAGCCAGATTTCTAGGTACGTCGAGGACCGCACAGATAACAGCTAGGTGCTGATTCCCCTGCAAATAGGAGAAGAGATGCCTGATGGTGACTGCTCTCTTGAGGAGGAAGAGATCTGTTGAGTTAGGTATAAAAGATACGTTTTCCTTTTAAGCTTGCTTAGCTACATCTGGGCAAGTGAACTGGAACTTGATTTTTTTTGGGGGGGTGTTGTTTTTTAAAGTATTTAGGCAGCTAATGGCTTTAAGAAGCTGGCCTCTGAAACAAGTCATAGATAGCACAGTGGGAATCCTTGGCTGAATCACAGCCAGTCAAGTCTGTGGCAGCCCGCAGACAAGCACTGGGTATAGTACCTGCTGTGGTTTGAAGAGGTGGCAAATGCAGCTGGAACCCAGCAGTACAGCTCCAGCTGTTCAAGGCAAGGTTGGCTCCACAGTCAGGTTTTGCACAACATCTGCAGGAGGCTGGATTATTTTCTCCCAGGTATGTCATGGGCACAAGATTTCGATGACCCAGGGTCCCTGGCTGGAGTAGACTCTAAGGGATCAGCCTAGGCTGGAGGAGGTGGCTTTATTCTGTGGGTAGCTTGTCCTGTTCCCTCCTCTCCCTGCCTCCATGCTGTATTGGCATCTCCAGCTCTGTGTTCAGTGCTTCTTTCTGTGGGCTGCTTACCCCATTTGAGTATTGGATATTCTGTGGCCTGGTCCCAAATTCAAAATGTCTCTTTTCTGGATGGAACAACATGTACTTTCGTGTTACAGCTCATGCTGCTTTCCCCTTGTGGTCTCTGTCAGCAGACATTTGTGCTTAGATTTACTACACAGAATTCCTTTGCAGGTCAAGTACTTTTTGATGTGTGTTTTCCCCTCAGTACACGCAGTGGTTTAGCCTGTGGCAGGCTGTGGGTCCAGTTCTGCACCCTGCTCGGGGGATTTCAGTAGGAACTGGGCATGCCTGCCTGCAAGCTGAGCCCCACATCACATCCGGGCAGCTGCAGGGGATGCAGTTACGGTTCTAGGAACTGTACTGAGCATGAACATGTAGCCAACAGATCATAAATGTGAAAACCCATAATGCTGTTCCTTCACAGCAGTTTAATTTGGGACTTCTATCTGTGGGGGAGCAACAGCAAACAAAACCCTAAACCCCAATTAAAACTCCATGCATGTGATGCAGTTAAAACTGACCTTCCTTATCCTAACCAACTATGCAATTCACAAGAATGGGTAAGATTCCTTTCCTCCCCCACCCCTCCCTATTTTTGGAAGGAGAGAGTTGGTTTGGGACTTTATAGAATGCTGTGTTTTGAGATGGAAACTGAAACGTGTATACTGAGTTACATACGCATCCTGCTGGAACAGAGCAGAGTGACAGGAGTTGTCAAAGATGGCAAGTGGCTCATATTATTGCTTAATTCTAGTTGATGTTACACAATTCTTTTTCTATACAAATTAGTGTAACTGATTGTGTAGTGTATGGAGGCTGGCATAGCTGACACATAAGAGGTGCAGGCTTGGGTGTATGTACATGAGGTTGTATGTCGCAATGCTTACAACTTGAAAACTAGCAACTTTAGTTACAGGCTACATGCCATACATTAAGAAAGCATATACTAAATTCTACCTTACAGCAAGAAAGCAGAAAACTCAGGAAGCAGCCAAAGACCACATCTGAACATGGTAAAGTGTCTCTAAAAGGTTGGAGAACTAGTTGTGAGTCTTCTCCTTCCAACTGCCACCTTGGGATTTATGCCTCACAACTTTATCTGCTTTTCTTTCATTCACCTTTCAATTTAGGTAACCCAGTGAAGATACAAGGCGCTAAATAAGGGGCTTACCTGGAGTGTAATTGCTGCCAGAACTCAGCAGCTCCTATTGAAGTCGGGAGCACCATCAGTGTTTGCAAACACCGCTGCACAGACTCCCTGTGTCTTTCATACCACATTAGCTGGTATTTACAAAACATAAAGGTAGCAAACCCTGTAATTCCCCCAAGAAAGCTGATTTAACCCCAATTGGTAAATGCTGTTGTGTTGACTGCTGAAATGAACAGCAAGGGTGGAGCAAGTAATTTCTGCCAGGGAAATCTGGGAGCTTGTTGTGTGTGTTTGGCTAGAAGCAGTTACTGGGTCTACGTGCTAGCAGGTATTTGAAATAGGCTGTCAGGTGCCTTGGTTCCCACTGCCTGACTTTACATACTCACATGGCAAGCAGGTCCAAACTTCTGGCTCTTCCTTCCATTGCCAGATAACCTCAGGACACAGCACTTCAGAAACCTGGGCTGACTTTTGAGGGATGAAAGAAGAAGGAGGATAAGGGTGAGAGTTTGGAAAAGCTGTTCCATGCCTTATCATCCCCAAATGGATCGTTTTCAGATTCTGCTGGGCTGCAGCCTGTCTGGCACAGGGACAACCAGCTTTGTACTGTTCAATGGAAAGGGAAATAGGACGGAAATTAAATTATAAACAGGGCACTATCTGTGCTGTGACAAGCTAAATCTAAACTTTGAGGCAGGACTGTCGCATATCTCCAACTCTTCCCTGCCCCATGATGCCAGATTTTGTCCCTGTTTAGGGGGGAAGTATTACATACGTGTTGCTCGGTTTTTAATTCATATGAAAGTAAGAGTACTCATTGTACCTTTAATTACAGTCAGTGCATTTAATCCTGCCCTTAAATTTGTTTATATATGCACCTCACTGTCTTTTCTATCCACCTCTAATTACAAGGTTTCAATGACTGAGTTGGAGACGTGCAGCAAGGCATTTGGGGATATGTATTCTTAATTACTTCATGGTGATTTCTTCTTTCCCTTTGGTGTTCTCACTTGGGGTCTGAAGCAGCCTTTGGCTGGCTGGAACAGGCACCTTGCTGTTGTCCTAGAGGTCCCCCATCTCTCTCCTTGGAGGACATCTCAAGTATCTCCAGTGATAGAAGATAGCAACACACACCACCTCTTTCCTCCAAAAGCCAGCTGACTTGATTTGTGCATGCTCAACCTGTCACCATTAGCTACTCCTAAGATGGCCATTGGTAGGTACAGATGTTGAGGAAGTATTAGCAAAAGCAAAACTGAAGTAAGACCCTGCACTGCACATCCTTTTCTGGTACTTAATTTCCCAGTCAGAGCTTGAAACTTCCCACCTCTGAGAGCAAGAAGGTGGTTGGTTAGGTGCTGAGCTAGAGATACAGTTGTGTTAATTCTGATTAGGTTTTGAAACTATGGTGTGAATTGCTGCTGCTCCTTTTGGTGCCTTGTGCATGTGGGAATGTGGAGTCCATTTGTGAGGCTACTTACGATTGGATGCGTGGTATTTACTTGATATTTGGCTATAGAGGTACAATAGGCACTAAAACTACAACCACAGGTATCCAGTGTTACAGATATCAGTGCCTCACACTTCATTTTACTTCATGCAGGAAAAGGCTGCTTAATTCTGGCTGTCTGCCGTCCCAGGGCCTTGTGCTCAGTGTGTGATGGCAATGTATGGTTTTAATTTAGCTAAAATAATTCAGTTTGACTTGCCTCTCCTTTAATTTGGCATCATACAGTGGTGTGTAAAAAAAATAAATCTTAAACACATTTCTCCTCTCATTGACATACGTATAAAATAACTGTGTCTATAGGGAGGTTTGAAATTAGGCAGGAAAAGCACACTAGGCCTTGTACCGTGCTCTTTCCACTTAGTGCTGTGCTACAGCTCAACGTCCCTAGGCTTCTCTAAGCATTGTAGTTGTGTCCCCCCCCTTTTCTTTTTTAAGATCCTTCCTGTTGGCAGCTGTCCTGAGACACGATGTTCTTGCTTAGCATTTTGATGTGGGGAAGCAGTCTGATAATTAAAGCCGGTTTGAAGCCACGAGCTGATTTGTAAGCAGTGACTTGCTCTGGGGTGTTGTCAGTCGATAAACGTGTAGCTCATACGCACAGAGCCACGCTGCACCTTGTGCCTGAAGCACCATGTGAGAGGGACATACATGCTCCTGGGAGCCACTTGTGGGGGAGACTGACTGCATCCTCTTCAACCACCTTTCGGTGAATGGTTAAATTGTGGAAAGTTACAGTTATCCTCCTGTTCCCCTCTGGGTGTAAACCCGGTGCAAGCCCGTAGTTGTTATGCAGCTTTGCCTTGTTTAAATAAATGCAGTTCTTTTTGACCTGCACTCTAAGTCCTCAACAAATTACTTACAAGAGTACTGTGAACCGTGGTGAACGAAAGCACACCTATTGCAGCACTGCAGACTGATGCCTTGGGTTTGGATTTGCTTTGTGGCGTTCCACCGCCGGCGAGCACCAAAGCATTGCCGCACTCATGTCAGTGGTGGCGAGCCCTAATCCACCCGTGGGGTTTCAGCGGGCAGTGTGTGTAAGTACGTGTGTACATCCGTGTAACTTCAAGTGGGAATTAAAACTGCTTGATACAGTAATAGCTCATCTTGCAATGGCACTTGCCTTATCTAACTGGGTCTGAGGTAACCAAGTCTTAAGTCTCCCTGCAGTGTAATTAAGAAACTCAAGTGCCAGTAAGACAGGTGGGCTTGAGAGGCCTAATTTAGGACTACTAAGTTGCAGTGTGTGTATTTTAATATGAGAAACAAATGGGTGGAAGTCAGGATGAATGAAGTGTTAAATAAGTTTATTAAAAGCATGGCTGATTATTTTTTGGTGGACTCTGTTTTCAGGTGTCTGCAATGGTATCTCCATCACTTGTGTATTTACCCACAAGGCTCTGTGGTTCATCTGCCTGTATGAGGTAGGCAGTGTGTGATGCTGAGCTTGTGGTACGAGGTGATACCTCCCTTGCTGTGGCTTAACAGCATTTGGGAGGTAAATATTAAATGACAATCAGTAGATATCAGGGCTAAGAATAGAAGACACCTGAAACAGAAATGTCTTTTTTATAGATGTAAGAATTGTTCATATTTGTCTGAAATTGATTTTGAAAGTTTGAAATACAGAAAACTGTTCTTTGTAGATGAGCAGAACTTGAGGCTGAAATGCTAAAATACAGGTTGGAATCCCCTTTCTATTTGCAGAGGAAAAGAAATCCATTCAAGAGCAAAAATGTGGTGTGGGGGATTTCAGCTGTTTCCATAATGTTTGGTTTCTGTTGCCTCAGATTCTTGCAAGGTCAGAGATCTTATTGCCTCTGGTCAAAGGATGGATAATTCTACACATGTAAGTTTGAGATGGTCACCATCCAGGAAAGACAAATGGTATCCAGCTGCCATTGTGTTTGCTTGTGATGTTTTGGGAATTCCTGCATAGCTTGTAAATTCCTATTGGCATTTCTTGAGAAGCACATCTCAAACTTATGCATGTTGCTGTTGCTTATGGCCAAGACCTGAGAAGGGCTGTTAAACCTTTCGTGGCTTCTCTTAAATAAGAGCAGCTTAGGACAGTGCGATGGCTGAAGCCTGGGGAAAGCTGTGAGGACAAGCCTGGCTGCAGGGAGGACCCTGGAAAGAAACAAGGAGAGATGATGAGGGTGGTCAGATGCTGGTCCTGCAGCTCTCAGTACTGCAAAGCCTGATGCTATGGTTCCTGAGCAGTTAAAACATACCGGGTAGAGCTGCCTGTGTCCTTGTGCATTGCCCTGCACAAGCACTCCTCTGAGTGCCCGCCTGGAGCCCATGAAGGAAAAGGACTGTTTGGAAACTGACCACTGTATGTTGGTGTTGTCTTGCTGGGCTGGTCTGCAGGCAGTTCAGGCACCTGGATGAGCGTGCTGTGGGGTAGCACTGGGGACATGGTGTCACACCTCACATGCCTCTGGTAGCTCGTGCTCACTCTGCAGCAGGAGGAGAGCAGTATGAGAGCAAGCACTAATGTACCACAGAGCTTTTGTTTCTTCTGCAGTAAAATGTGACTCTGGAACCATCATCAGTCTGTCTGCCTGCTTCTGCTGTCAGATACACTCCTGAGGGGACAGCACACAGGCAGTCTGGCCTGCCACCAGATGTTAAGGCTCTGGTCAGCTGTCTTGCATTGGCGTTGTCCAGGATGCTTTACAGGGTCATTCCAGCCCAAAGCAAGCCTCAGGAGTTGCTGTCATTTGCCTGTCTTAGCTGCTGCTGCTGGCTTAGGGCAGTACATGAGCCACCACAGCTCACCCTCTGGTGGGAACTGGAGCTCAGTGAATATCAAAGTTGGCTGGGAGGCATTTTGAGAGCGAAGAAATGTTGATGTTGTCAGTGCTCGTAGTACAGGACAGGCAGCTGTCACTGCACTCAGCAGGGAGCTACCGGAGGGATGGGGAAAAGAGGTCCGAGGGGAAGAGGGCAGTAAAGGAAGCAAGGTCTGCCAGGCATCCCCTCTCTTGGGAATCAGCAGCTTCCCTCTCCTAGACCAGCTGGTATTCACCTCTCCTCAGCTTCCATCCCAGCCAGCTTCCTCGGCACTGCTGCCAAGAGGCTTACCTGGCCAAAACCACATAGATCTGTGGTGCTGCAGGTACTTCTCTTAACTTATGTTTGCTGAAAGGTGAAGGAATAAGTTCTGGTTTCATGCATGTGTTCTAGAACATGAACAAGCCACAAATTTTGGATGGTAAAAAGGCAAAGATAAAGTGTGGAGAGTTGGCTCAGGAAGTGGGCTGAAGTGGCACGAAGTGAAAGTAAATAAAATGCACAGTGAATGCTGCAGTGTGCATTTATGTATGGTGAAGTAGGGAACTTAAATCTTTTTCTGGGTGATAAAATACACAAAACACTGAAATGGCAAGCTGTGAAACAGGCAGCAGAGGTTTCCTTCTGTCATGATTAGCATTAGGAGCAGCACCAGGCATTTCTGAGCAGTGTTCACATGAAAACTTGCAGATGACCAAGTTCACAGCAGCACTGACTCTCTGAAAGCTAGCGATGCTAAGATAAACTTGCAGGTATTCCCTCTGTAGGCAGCTGATGTCTTGTGTTTGGATACTTCAGACATATCCCAAGAGCACCAGCTACCTGGCTGCTAAAGCTGTCGGGCTGGTTTCAGTTCAGCAAAAGAGATGCACCAAAAATACTCAGCACACTGAAAATGCATGTAGAGAATGAAACTCCTAGTTTACACTAAAGTAAATACAGCGGGTTTTACACTAAAGTAAATACAGCGGGTGGTTGCACTGATTGTAGGGCTGTTGCATTTAATTCCCAAACAATCACTGCAATTAGGCACTCACAGCTTTTTCTGCCTGTTGGTTGCCACTGTGCCTTCTCAGGCTTTCCTGCTCAGTTTAGTTACAGAGCCCATGTGGAACAAACCATGGATGAATCCCTGACCTGCAGCACAAACTGCAGACTCTTGTTCTTACTGTGGAAAAACAATGGCATCTCTCACAGAACACAGCTGTTCAGCTTATCTTTTTTGGGATAATAAAAAGCCAAGAGCTTTGCTGTAAGGGCACTACTGGATGTTCAGGTTTGACTCTGAGGCACTCGGCTGTGAGCAAGCATTTCACACATCTCAGAGCAGTCAGCACACTGGGTGCCTTGCTATGGTACCGTGCTTTAATACCAAGAGGTTTTCTTTCCTTTTCACTAAAGCAAATTTGTTGTGTAGCTGAAATAGATTGTGCAGCTCAAGTATAAGCTAGAGCCTCTTTTGGGAAAAAAATGCATTTTAGGTATCTTTTGTAGATTAGAAAGTTTTGAAAGTGTTTCTGATTGAAGTAAATATAGAAGAGACAGGATTTTTTACTTCAGTGGAGTGTTGTTATCTTCCATCGTATTTAATATTTTGCTGAAGATACGCTAAATTCTGTCTGGACCATTAATAGGTTTCTTTAGCACCATTTTTATATGATTGAATTTCTGTGATTTCTTAAGTTGGAAGATATTTATATATAATCTCTTTAAATACCCTTGTAAACAAACATCTCTTAATTAGTACAGAATCATCTCTGGTAGCTTATGAAAAGTACTGTAGAGCTGTAAATATGTTATGACACTTTGAAAAGCATTAGCTTAAGGAGGAATGAGGTAAGCGTGAGTACCAACTTCTACTAAGCAGTGAAGGATATAAGTACATGTTTACCTATGTTATATGTATGGCCATGATATCCAGGAGCATACAAAACAATATGAACACATCTCATTTTCAGTACCACTGAAGCCACTTGCAGCCAAATTCTGTCATTGCTCAAGAGTCTGACTGTGCACAAAGTAAAAAGAACTGAAGCCCTGAAGAGATGCTGCCTCGCTGTGCCAAGCTGTAGTAAGAAAGGGTTGGCATTGGAGTTGGAAGGCAGTTCCTCTCTCTGATTTTACCTTGGTGCAGGTGAATCCTGGAGTCACAGTGGGGAGGCTGTTGCTGCTGGTCTGCATTTCTTAAAGACCTAGACATAATGATGAGTTTATGAATAATGATACTGTCTGTGTTCATATCACAAGGGGATCCTCAGCTGCTGTGTGCTGATTCTCTCTCTAAAACTTGAGTGCTCCCTGTACACAGGTATTTGCATTTCATTAATGAAACTGTGAAGAATCTTCCTGTAAAAACATGAGCGTTTTGCTGTTGCAGTTAGCTCACTTCTGTATTTTATGCTGAATTTCATGTCCGTTAGGGAGATAAAATCACCTTTCTTTAGGGAGAAAACTCAACCATTAGTTAACTGCAGGGCCTCTAACCCAGAGTTGTGGGCTCAGAAGAGGCTGTTTCAGTTAACTGCAGGGCCTCTAACCCAGAGTTGTGGGCTCAGAAGAGGCTGTTTGGTTCACAATGTACCTGGACAACATTTGACTCCAGAAGTGAATTTTTGGTGCAGAGACTCTTCTCTGACTTTATCCTATGCATATTAATAAGCCAGATTACATAGTCGTTCTGCAACAATGAACTGCTCTAGATTTAAACCTTTGTGTATTAACTTCATTGCACAGCACCATGACCAGGATAGGTTTGAATGTGGGGGGAAAATACGAAACAAGAGAGAAGGAATCTGAAATGCTTTGGTAATTCTGTCCAGTCTGTAATAATATGTCTTCTCCTAGATTCATTTCAAATGGATTTATATTCTTTGAAGTGGGGATTGGCTTGTATTAAACTTGTACCGAATTTACCTTAAGATAGGGTCAGAGGGTGTCTGGTTTTTGGACTGAAATGGTTAATGTACAGAAATCAGTAATTTTTAGGTTTTGAATCTATTTCAGATCTGTTGTTGTCACTAGTGTGGCTTGTGATGATTGCATTTTCAATGTCATGGGAGCATTTGATGTACAGTGTTCTGTCCTTTTCAGAATATCACCAAGCAAGTATATGTAGCAGTTGATTCGAGAGTATGTCAATGAGTACACAGAGCTGGTTCAGTAGAGTAAATCTGGGACATATGAAATAGGGACATGTTCAGCCATGTAAGCAGTTCTAGCATTAAAGCATCTTGCAGAAAGCACAGTGAGGGCCATCTTGTGAGCCAGCATTGTTCCATGCCCATATATGCATTGGTGGTGCCCTATGGAGTGAGAGGTGTGTTGGGCTGTGGGTGTTGAAGCAATAGCACCCAGCCTAACCCAGCCAACTTCAGCTGGAGCCAGCATGAAGGGAAGTTCAGAGCATGCAGTATGGGAATATGGACATTTAGTGGCTTTCTGTCCATTTCCTTGCCGCCCAGCAGCTGGAGATGCTGCAGCTCTGAGATGTCCCCCAGTAAGGCCAGGACTGCTCCATGTCTTGACTGGGCAATCTGCTAGTAGGGTGCAGACCAGAAAGAGTTGTTCGGGGGCTTCCCATGGGATGACAAACTTTGCTGATAGACTTGCTCCTTCCCTTTTGCAGCCAGCTTTGGACCAACAGAATGGGTACACCTTAAGGTCCTTTCCAACTGTAACCATTCTGTGATCCTGTGTGAGAGGGTCATTCTTGTGATTTGTTGGTGCTGTGAACATCACCTTGAGGATGTGCAAAGTGAACGCTTGTCATGAATTTGACTTCTCTCTAGTGAGTTTTACATTCTTGTCCACAGTTGTTGAGAAACAGATGAGCATGGCCCTTTTGATGCTTTCCACAAGTGATCCCTGGCAGTCAGCAGCACAATGTCGGAAGTGGAGCTCTTGTTTACGCCTTTGGGTGCAGCTTCAAGGAAATGCCTACCCTGTGCTGCCTCCCATAAACACATGGAAGGCTGTCCCAGCTTTGTCTGCATGGTTTGCCCAACCAGAGTTGCAGGATTGACACGCACATCTTCACTTGAATATGAAGCTCTCACCCCATATCACGAGTGCCCATGGCCATTTAATTTTGCCAGGGCCTACCTGAAACATGCCATGCTGAGGACTACGCAGCTTGTTTTGGATGTGCACTTTGCTTTTCCAGCTGGCTTTGCACAGATCAGTGGCCTCCAAATAAAGTCTCTAGATTTGTACTTGAATGGTTTAGGAACCTTAGTTACTGTCAAAAAGCCGTTCAGCTACTGCCTGAACAACTGCCTGCTCTCTGACTAGCTGCAGGCCGCTTCCATCTGCTGTGCTGGACCTAAAAACCCTTAGAGAGCCTCTGTGGAAGGACTACATGTAGATCAGGTCACTCCACAACCTACCAGCACTGGATCAGTCAGACTGGCACAGATTTAAGTCACGCAGTTGGGGGTGCTTTGCTGTTACATGCATGGGAGCAATTTGGGTTTCTGTGTTCACAGTAATGTTGATGGGAGTGAATGTCTATGGCTTTGTCTGGGTAAGTGTTGAAAAACCTCCAAGGACTGCACTTCCACAGCCCTTATGGGCAACCTATTCTGGTTGTGCACCACTGCCCTAGTAAAAAAATTCCTTCCTAATGTCCATCCTGAACCTCCCAATTCACAGCCATTGCCTCTTGTTCTATTATTTCTATTATTTGGCCCCACCAAGAAGTATTTTGTTCCCATTGCAACACCCCTCAAGTGGTTGTAGGAATTTCTTGGAATTGTTGTAGTTTCCTTGGAATGAAGATTATCCAGTGTGAACAATAGGGGGTTTTGTTTCTTCTTTTTCCCTTCTGCATCTTAGTATTGCATTTCTTGGTGCGCTGAAATGGATTTGCGTTTGGGATTTTATACATATGGAGAAGCTTATTGACCATTATTTAATAAACTCATTTAACACAGTTTCAAAATTGATCAGGGTCAAAGAGCTTAATTTACATTTTTGCATGGCAGCCTTTTCTGGGGATGTGGTGAACCGTAGCTCACTGGCTTGCATTGCTCCTGCCTTTTCGCAGCCAAGCACTGGAGCAAACTGGAGTTTCTGAGGACTTAAATGAACTTCTAGTGGATGCCCTCATACTACAGGGAAGTTCCTAACACCACTGTTCAGTTGCTGCATTGCCCACCACATTGTGGGACTCCGGGGTTCATTTTGCTCTTGGTTCTCAAACATGTGCCAGTATTGCCCATTAGGGGTTACATGGATTCAAAACCAGATCAGGGCATTTCCACCTGGTAGCCGTTGCGTCAGTAGTCAGCAAGATGCTTTCTGCTTTATATTTATGGGTGAACCACCCGACTGTTCCTAGACATGGCCACTGCTGTGGAACACTGACCCAATCTATGGGCTTAGTTATTCATTTTTATTAAGCATTAGAAGAGCTGTAATGCAGATTTATAGGACCATGTGAACTTGCTAATGGAGAAACAGTGAACTCTTGAGCATCTGAAACCCCTTCATCATCTGGTACAAAGGAAAACGTGGTAGATCAGAGACAGGTCATGCATGCACCTCTTCCTATGCGTGGGGCTGTACCTGAAACAGCTGCAGGCTTGAGGATTCAGATTTTGGATGGCTGTTTTTCTTGGATCCTGACCTTCCCTGGTGAATGCAGCACCAGTGACGAGGGGGATGTTTCTGTGCATCCACGTGAGGTAAGTGCCCTCTTCTCCAGGCACCGGTGTCCTGACCTGACACCATCCTTGTGTGGGTGAAGGTGTGACAGGCAGGTTTTGAAGCCGGAGCAGAGTGTAATTACCCAACCTCAACCACACTTCATGCACTGAGATCGTTGCCCCGTTGCTCTGAGACCAGGCTGCTGGGTTGGGTTTTTTCTTGCTCATTTTCTAGATGGAATTTAAGGCATGAGCTGCAAAACACAAAGCAGCTCCAGCCACGATTACCTCTGTGAGTGCCTTTCCCTCCTCCAGTGGGCAGCTGAGGAAAAGCAAAAGCTGCCAGGTCCCTGCAGAAAAAGAGAGAAATTAGTGCTGGCAGAGTCTATATGTGACAACTTATCTGCTGTGGAGCTGGAGTCCCATGTTCCTGCTGGTGTGATCTGTTAACACAACGTGCCTGGAATGTTTTCTTACATTCTTACACTTCTTTTGCGATGTGCTAAATGAAGGACGTGGGGATGTTTACTCCAGCGCCACAGGAATCGTGGGGGCTGGTTTTCTGCTTTTTACATCCACAATCTATGCCATCGATCATGCTGCTTGTTGTGTTTCAATATATGAGCTAGGCACATAAACACGCCTGCACTTACGTAAAGAGCTGCATAAAGCTGGTGATTTATAATCTTCAATGGATTCATAGGTGCTGAGTAATTAAATGTAAGCTCCCATTAAAAAGAAAACAAACGAAGTTAGAATGGGTCTTTTAGCAAGTATGTTTATAGCATTTGATGCTATCAATTGCTGGTGCTTAGAATGCCTTAAAACAACATTTTAATACTATGCTTTTCAGTTCCTCTCACTGGTCAGTTAAAATGCTTTCCTTAGTGTCAGTCCTGTGATTTTCCTCTCCTGTGAAGTCCTGGTTTACCTGATTGGCAGGTAACATAAAAGAATTAGTGCTTTAAAACTACTCACAGCCTGTGCCCTCTGCACCCTGGTAATGATTCTGTTAACTTCCCAGTTGATGGTAAGGAAGTGCACCAACTCCTTACGTTCTCCCTGCAGTAACAGACTTTCATCAAACAGCAATAGAGGCAGAGAAGTTGAGTATGTAGTCCGGTTTCATTAACGTTCTCCAGGATTAATATTAAGTAGATCTCAGATCAAATTCTGTTTATTCCCTATTAGACTTTTAATTACTCCAAGTATATTGAGCATTCCATTTCCATGTATTTAACTCTCTGTTTACTGCTTGGATACTATTCTTGTCCTCTCCTCTGCCACATCCTCCTTCATCTTCAGTCCCCACTCTCTTGTCAGCTGTCTAAATACAGTTGCATCCAAGTTGTGCTGAGTGACGCAGATGATTGCGTGTGTCTTTAGAGGCCATTTAAAAACGAAAAGATTATCTATCTCGATTTAGTCCTGGAGCAAGTTTTTGTATTTAAACCCCCATCAGCCAGGTGGTGGTTGGGTGCTAGAGCCCCAGACACAAACATCTCCCTGGTTCGGATTTTGTGCGTAAATACCTGTATTCCCTACTTCTGGCGTTTTGCTGTTTCAAAGCTCATTGTCCCAGTAGCAGCCACAAGGCACCTGTGAACTGATGGGGCTATTTTTGTGCATATTTATCCCAGTGTTTGTTGCTGTTGTTTCAATAATAGCATTTAGGCGGCGAAGTTGAGAGTCTTGCAGTTAAAAACAAACCACAGGCCTGAACAAAAAGTCTGTCATCAGTTTTCTCTTGAGAATCCCATTTTCACCGATATTTCCTTTTTCCCCTGAGTGGCTTGAAGAAAGAATTAGCGATTTTATAGAACTGCTCTTTGGTTTCCTACCTGATACGTTCCTGATTTATAGGCAGCCAGAACGAAACGTGCGATTGTGTCATTCCTGTGTTTTAATTAGACTTTATTTTGCTTTGGGTTTTTTCCCCATTGATTCTCAAGTGGTTGTCACATTACACTGATCACTGCAATTACACATGCGTAACTTGTCATTCAGTGCATATGAAATCCTCTGCAGGATTCTGGTTCTGGACTGGTTGTTCAACAGAAGGTTCATTTTTGAGTAGAAGCATTAAATTTCCTGCAAAGTGTGTTTCCTTCGTGCAGCATCGAGCAGATTTGAACAAGATGATTGTTCATCTCACACTTGTGATCTACTTCTCTTGTTATTACTGTTTTGTGGGGGATGTTGGTATGCTCCAGGTCATTGCTTTGTTCAGGCTGTAACAGGCTGGAAGAAAGGAAGATATTAGACATGTTGCTCATATAAGCACTTCTGCATCCATTTCTATTCCATTGCAAAATTGTATGGATCAGGGTATTACAACCAGGAGAGTTTCTTCTGGATTTAGGTGTAGAAATGCTCTCACAGTGTTGTTTGGTTTGCCATTGCCTTGCTTCGGGTAGTTGAATCCATTGTTTCATGGACCCAGCATCATTCTCAAAGACAGTCAAAGTTTGGGAACCAAGCATCTGTAGAAATAACCACTTTGCTGATGCTTTTCTTACTGATAGATTTAATGTCATTAGTAAAGGAGAGATTGTTGAGAGCAGTAGTAGTGATACTTGCAAGGGAGTAACAGAGAAAGCAGGACCCAAAATGGCTGGACATGTTTTCTCCGGTGTGTTGATAATAAAGGTTTTCATGGCTGTACCGTTGAGAGAAGCATCGTCTCCTCATCAGGGGAAATGTGGGTCAGGATGGGAGGAGAAGGGGCATTAGGACCCTCCCTGTTACAATGCATTGATAAACCATGTCTGGAAGCAGAGCTGCATGCATGCCCTTGTCTTGTGTACCAGGAGTGTGTCCTATTGCATTGGGAAGGGCTAATGAGGGAGAGGGAAATTGGGGTCTGCAGCCCCCCTGCTCCCTCTCACAGCTCTGTCTCTGCTGGCAAAAATCACTGTTGGTGTGAAGTCCCAGTTTTCCTTCCTTACCTGCTGTAGGCTCAGTGTGCAGCCTTGCCTGGATTGCTCACATCTCTCCCTTCGTTAAGATGGGACTACCCAGACTGAGCAAACAGCTTTGCAGTGTAGGTATGAACCTGCTGTCTGCATGTGCTAAGCAGTGTTAACTGCGTTTCAAGTGACCTTTAGGTCTGAAGCTCTGCCAAAGGGAGGGGAAAGGAAGCCACCATTGAATCGAGTTGTGCACAGAGCTCCTGCAAACAGATGGTGTTTGCATATAGGATATGCTGTTCGGGTGCAACTTCACTACAATGCTCTTCATTTCTGATCATTTCAGGCGGGCTAAACTCCGGCTATATTTGGAACAGCTAAAACAGCTCGTGCCGCTCGGGCCGGACAGCACCAGGCACACCACTCTCAGTCTGTTGAAAAGAGCCAAGATGCATATCAAGGTAAAAACATTCATTCATACTTTTATTTCTTTTAAAGCAGAGTCTTCCAGAATCCATAGAGCGGAAACTAATTTTCACACAAATCCATATCCATATGTCTGATCTCCTGGGTATATTGGCCTTTATTAGTTGCAAGGATTTCAGGCACAGCATCAAGGGTTTGCAATTTACCTGCAGTCTCAGACATACAAAACAGTGATTTATGTGATTTCTGTTGAGTTACTAATAGTTTACATTCAATTTAATATATATATGTATCAGAGCTGTTCTTTGATTAATATATCTGTTTTTAAGAACTAAGTAAAGTAGCATTGTACTGCATTGATTTCAATGTAAAAAGCCAGATCTATTCATGATCAAAAAATCTAATGGAGTCAAAGGGATTATAGCTACTAGGAAGCCTTATCCCCATCCCACATCTTAATGACCAGATCCTGGAGCATTTCGTAATCGTTTAAAAGAAATCAAAAATGAAATCCACTCTTCTGTTTGTTGCCTCTCCCTTGCACGGGTGGAACAAGAGTAGAACAAAACCCAAAATCTCACCTGTGATCCGGCAGCAGCACAGGTTATGCACTGGCACAGGTAAGTTGAAAAGGAATTATTCCTCAGGCCTCCTCTTTCAAACACACCTTCACTCCCATTTTCATTTTCATTGACTTCAGGAGAGCAGGGTTCTATGCAGAAATAAAGCAAAACAAGTATTCAAATGTAGAAGTTAAAGAACAGGGTTTTGCTGCAGTGTCCAAGGCTGGCATTTTTTCAGTGTTACAGGGAAACAGGTCAAGAGGTGTCAGGAGAGGTGAACCACTGCCATTGATGATGGTGTATGTTGGAGATCAGCCTGCAGTCGCACAGCATTGAGATCCACTGCAGTTGCAGAAACGCGTGTGATTCAGATGAAGAATTAAAGATTAATTTAAGCAAAACCATTCCTGTGGACAACTTTGCTGAGCTCTCAGAAGCAGATTGACTCCAGCTGGGCAAGCCCTGGTTTTGCCATTTGAGATTTCAGCCCCTTGTTTATAATGGAGGCTAACATGCGTGAAAGGCACTGCATGTGGGTTTTGTCTCGGGCTGCCCCCCTGTCATGGGCTTATGCATACAAATTGAAGAACTGTTTTTACAAGTGGCAAGTGTGAGAGATTAGCCATGTAGTCACCCTGTCAGCTGCTGATAAAAACAGCTAGGAGCAGATTCTTTCCAAGTCTGTCGTGCTCGGTACAAAGTACTTATTCTCCTGAACACTGAGGCTGAAGTTTAACTTTCTCTTTGAGATTTTAACTGAACCTACCCCGACTGGGGTGCCCCTTAATTGCTCCCCTTCGTCAGGCAAGCTGCCTCCCTGCTGCATCACCAGAGCAGGGCAATGCTTCTCTGCCACTTCAAATACAGTCATTAGCTTTGAACTCTTCACACATTCACCCTCCCCATATATTGCAGCTTGCCCTGAAAAATCAGATGGTTTTGAGTCTCCTGGATCTGAATCAACTGAGTTCATTCCTAAAATAGTTGTTAAAGTTTGGGATTGCAGCCAGGAAAATGTAGGAAAAGGAAATCTGATCAATTGGGCACAGTTGGTTTGTTGTGTACGTGGATGTACCAACCCTTTTTCTTATTGTGTATCCCCATATGATATGTATCTGCAGAGTGTATTGCCTGGGAGGGGGCTTAACACGAGGCTGCAGAAGTTCGATTTCATTCAGCCAGGAAGCTGCTCAGTTCAATAGTGTCAGTTGGGTTTTTTTTCCAGAGATAAATACTTTTGCTCTGGGGCTGGCATTGGAACAGCCAGATCTCTGAAATGGGTTTGGTTGCGGTTTGCTGTGCACTGTGTCCCCTGCTCTCCTCAGGAAACACAGCAGAGGTTCACTCAGACAGCAGGGAGGGACTGGCAGCAGCTGTGCTCACTCCCTGCACATCTCCTAAATCTCAGTGTCCTGTAAACACAGCTCAAGCAGAAGGGAGGGTCTTTCTGACAAGTGCTTTTGCTGCTACAACCTGTAATTCACTTCATTGGTTAGATAATTCTGTTAAATAATAGGCATTTTGATTTGTGTCCTTCCTGCTCTTGATCCCATCATACTCATCATGCTTTCTTCACTAATTATATAGTAATTTCTTCTAAATGACTATCAGTGATTTGGAAGAGGGTTCAGTTGAAATCTTAAACCACACTATTTCTGTTACTGCATTGGGACCAACAGTGCAGCACATCTTACCAGGTGTGAAATACTCTATTTCCATAACTAATACTGTCTTTTACTCAAGCAGAGGGGAGATTTTAGGTACATGTGTGGAAGGAACCTTTCACAGGCTGTTTGCTGAGTTTTGGATTAATACCACTGATTTTGTAGGACATTATCACCGCATTATCATATTTGCTGCAGTTCAAGGAAGGAAAAAAAAAGGCAAGAATAAAGAGAATTGTTAGTAAATTCCTCCTACTGTATATAATTAATAGTGCTTATTGTTAATGAAGCTTTTTAAATGTTAAAAATTTCCATGGCCTGCGGTAGGAGGGAGAGCATTCGGGAGGCTGCAGTGATTCCTGCATGGTGATAAGGCTCTTATGTCACCTACAGAGGCGTTATGTTCTAACTGAAACCTGAGCTCCACTCCAGTTATCAGAGATGGTGCCAGCTTTGCCTGACAAAGTGATTTAAAGAATTCCCACAACCAAGGCAACAATGATTTGGCCTTAGCTGAGGAGCGGCTGCTGGTGGCAAGAGAATCGCTGAGGGATTTGGGGGTTCTTTTTCCCCGTATAGTCTTGTATCTTACTGTGAAATTCAGCCTGCTTAAATTGTACTGACCTCTACAACGTTATCATTTAAAAAAAATAAATTTAATTTAAATTTTGAATGAATGAAAACATTTAAACTGCTTTAAAATTACTGCCAGGTTGCGCAGAGTCTTGGGCGATGTGGTCTAGAGTGAGGCATCGCTGCCCATGGCAGGGGGCTGGAACTAGGTGGTCCTTTCCAACCCAAGCCATTCTATGATTATATGATTCTGTGATACTGTTCATGAGCAGATGTTCAGTTACTCGGGGTTTAACATGGTAAAACCTGTCCGCTCACTGTCTTTCTTCTCCCTTTCAGAAATTGGAAGAACAGGACCGAAAAGCTCTAAATATTAAAGAACAATTACAGCGGGAGCACCGCTACCTCAAGCGCCGGTTGGAGCAGCTATCCGTGCAGGGCATGGAGCGCATCCGCACTGACAGTATGGGATCAACAATATCCACTGACTCTGAACAAGGTAATTGAACGCGGGCTTCCCAGAGGGACTTGCAGGAGCTCGCAGGAAAAGGAAAGCAGGGAAGCAAGAAAGCATTTAGAACTAAATCCAGGGTTTCAGCAAAACCCTGACAAAATAGTTGCATTGTGTGCTTTGCAGGATAAAAACTTACTGCATCTTTTTCACATGCTTTGGGAAAGGTTCTCTTTCTCTAAGCAGTTGTGAAGCATTAGTAGTGCTGGGATTTTAAAGCTGGCTACACTGCATGTGGGTTTGCCAGTTTTTCAAACAATTACCGTTTAATGTTCTGAATTTTTAGTGTAATTATTACTAAGGCTGGAATAATATCTTTGGGATAAAAAGATCTTATTGGTCTTAATTCATATGTGTGAATAAATGAATTCCACATCATGTATTGTGATACCTTAAAGTATTTTCTCTGTACCAATCACCAAGTGTTTCTACATTTGGCTCTCACTGAGGACAGAGCTCTTCAAGCTGCTTGTCACCATCCCGTATTTCATGATGGCAAGTGTTTCTGTGCCTGAGCACCGGCGCAGGCTGACTGTATCAGGGCTGAGGTGGTGAGTTGTGGGTCAGGGTGTAGCTCCCGGTGCACAGATGGCTGCACCACAGTCACTGCCAGCGACACCTGCGTTGGTTGGAGTTACCGTGAGCTGCAGTGCCACGAGGGTTGGGGTGTTTTATAATCAATGTCTGTGCACAGGTTGGAACAGTTCTGGGACAGCATCTGGTATTGATGTCATGCGGTATATGTATGTGGATGAGGACAGAAGGGATTTTATTTCTCTGGTGGGAAGATCATCCTTTCCCTGGGAATTACTGTTCCAGTTCTTTCTGTTAATTACAGAAAATGAAGTACGATTCAGGTTTCACCTGAACACTGATTGACACAGGCCCGTGATTACTTGCTGCAGCTGCTGCCTTTCTGAAAGTGTGCCTTCTTGTGTTCTCTTTAGAAGTAGACATTGAAGGAATGGAGTTTACTCCAGGTGAAATGGACAGTATTGGAAGTGCCAGTGATGCTGAAGACCACTACAGTTTGCAAAGCGGTTCGAGTGACGGAGGCTACACACATTCCCGCAGACTGAATGCCAGGCTCTCATAGTGCCTGAGTTCCCCGCTCAACTCAGGACCATCTGACTGAAGCACTTATATGAATATTCCAGAGGTGTCAACTGCCACTCTTCCGGGAAACCCCAACCACAGTACTCTGACATGGAGGTTTCTTAACCCGCGGTTCCCTGCACTGTAACCACAATATTAGATATTGTAAATCATGGGTTTGCTGCAGAGAACTGTGGTTAGGTACAGTTGTGACTTAAAGCTAGCTTGATGTAGCCATACTGCAAATTAAAGGAAATAAATTATGTCATTCCGTTCAAGAAGTATTAAATTCAACCTGTTGGAAGCATGGCGTGAGGGAGTTTGACAGTTATTTTGACTTTTGCAGAAACCATTTTCAAACATGGAAGAATAAATGGAATCTACAACGTGTTAATGATTCAGAGAGGTGAAACCCTAAAACTACTTCTTGTGGTATTTTTTCACGATGAAAAGAAAAACCCAAACCCGAAACATTCTGAAGGCTGTAGTGGGCTCTGTAGAGTAAATTCAGCAGCTGCTGTTTGGGTGAAGAAGGCAGATAAATGTTCAAATCTCAGATGATCTTTAGAAAAGGTCATATTTACAAGTCACTACTGTACTTCAAAACGGGGAAAAGCCAGCTCTAATAATGACTTCATGTGGGATGATCTCAGCTTTCTTCTGCTTTTTTTGTATTCAGTATCCAACCAGCAGCAAATCATTCTGTCCATGTTAACGGGAGCAGCAGAAAGCAGGGCTGCAGTTTCAACCTGTTACCGTGGAAGGGATGAAACTGAAGCAGCATTTCAGTGGGTTTTTGGGTTGTTTTTCCATTTCTTTGACTGAAGAATACAGAACTCAAGTGATCCAGTTTGCAATAGTTACTCTTTCCTTGCGAGGAAATGAAATCTCTGTTGGCTTCTATTTTCTTTTCTTCTATTTACTCATGTCAGTACATCTTTATGGAAGACATGGCTTAAAATTACAGTATTCAGCTAGAAGAGAATGAATTTTTTTTTCTTTTGCACACTATAATTGCATTTTCTATTCTTAAAAAAGTGCAAAAAAAAAGAAAACGTATGCTGTAAAACAGCAAAGTTTATTTAGTACTCATCAAGCTGTTCTGAGCATATTTACCCAACTTGTAGCAATACTATGAAGCTGTATTTTAATACAGCTTCTGCTTAGTGAAGTCATTAGAGCTTGGCTTGCCGGGTAATTACAAAAAATGGACCAGTCTTTGCATTACCTGTTTAAAGAAGGTCTTTTAAAAAAAAAACAAAAACAAAAACCCAAAAAAAATAAAAAGAAAAAAAAAAGCTATAAACACTTTTAGGGAAGTGATTTTAGCAAGTGTAGTCTATATTTCCTGTAAGAGATTTTGTATTATATTTTCCTAAATGTTCTCATTTACTTGTATAGGGAGGGGAATGGTACAGACCCAGACCAGAGTCTCAGGGACTCTTCACCTTTGTCATATTGTGCCTTGGTGACCATTTATGTATGCCTCTCCTTCTCATTGTTTAAAGGACAACTAAGCTTTGTTTCGAGACCCTCTGTTGGAATGGTCAGTTGTCCACCTTCTTAACGGATGAAGCACAGAGGTGCGTTCGTATCTCCACCCTCTCACAACTGATTCAGTGTGGCTTTAAGTAAAATCATACCATTAGGTTTTGGTGCGAGGGTTGATTGTCTTTGTGTCAGCCCTCCCTTGGATTCGCCAGCACCCAAATCTGTATCTTATTAGCTTATGGAGTCAGGGTCTCTGTGAGACCAGTGCTTGGTGGCTGGGGAAACACAAATGTACTGTGTAAGGCTATGGGATGTCCAGGAGTGGTGCCATTTTTAGCATTCGGATACAAGACCTCATGACAGACTGACCATAACGATCAAAAACAAAGGTTCAGTTGTTCTTTCAACATCTGACATACGTGTCCTCCCTTTGGCTCTTACAACACGGAGTAGAAATCCGAATCCATTTTGTGGCAGCTTACCGATCCTTGTTTGCACTCTCGCTTACTGCTTGGAACTTGCCAACAAGGAAAATGTATACATTTAATTTACGTAACCTAATGGACGGCCACCCCTACGTTGGCTCTGGGGAGGAGCCTAAGGTTATAAACTCTGGCAGCTGAATAAGAAAACAGTTAACCTTTTCTGTGATGCAGGTTTTGGTATTACGTTCTGTACACCTTGCATATTACTAAAATCCTCGTTGTTGGGGAAAGCACACAGCAATATACTCATTGTGTGTAGCTGACAAGCAGCAGAAATTACTAGCTCCTCTGGTGCATATGTAACTAATTTCCAAATCATGGAAAAAAATAAAGTAAGAGTTTACTTTAACACACGACTGTTAACAGGAAAAAAAAAAAGGCTAGTATATTGTTGCTGTTCATTTATTATGTAATGAACACATTCATGGATTGTAAAGTGTTTCCTTTCATGACAAGCAGCTCTTGCACAGAACCTCCTAATGAAAAGAGATTTGAACCTTACAGAAGGAAAAAACCGAGATTTTAAATTGAACATTATTGTACCTTAGGTCGACCTGAAATTTTCCTTTGAAAGATGAATGTGCTAACTTAATGAGTTCTTCCACGCTGGGTATCCATGGCTTTGTAGATCTTATATTTTCAATAAAAATTACTCGAATAATCTTGAGTGGAAATGAAAAGGGTTCATTTGTTTTTACTCGTTCAGTTATTGCAGCTGGGGGCTGTTGCTGCCTCAAGCACAGCCAGTTTCAGGAGGTGTTTCAGGCACGGCCCTTCTCCTTTGGCTCTGTCAGCAGCAGTCCGGTTGCAGGCAGTGCCATGGCTGTTCAAGCACAGGGTTTGGTGGCTGGATTGGGGGGCCTTGCCCCAGGCAACTCACAGCAGCAACCAGGGCTCTGACATCCCTCCAGGGATGTGATTCTATTGCCACAGAGCAGCCAGTGCAGCACTACCTGGGGATGCAAATAGTATCCCAGTGCTGCTAGTTCTACTGAAGCTGGGAATTCCTGCGTGTGCTCCATGCCTGCATGCGTCTGTGTGCAAGTGCGCAACCGTGTGCAATAGGAACAGGAGTGCAAAAAGCATCCTGCATGCTGCCAGGTTAAATGCTGCCACCGCCTCAGCAGCTCTGCACTTCTGCGTCATGATCGGGCTCTTTGCAGGTGGGGAGATGCTACTGCTCAGCTGATCTATTTTCTCTGCAATTACCACATAGGAAATGAAGGAGCCGGCACAAGATTACAGGGCTGCCAGGTCTTTTCCTCTGTGGAAAGGGCTCTGGAGAGATGAAGTCATCCAGTTCTTTTTCTGGAGACATGGAGGTTTGGCCTCTTTCCTGGGGGAAAAGGAAAGGAAGGGCTTTCCCCTGTGGTACACTGGTGTCAGGAGGATACACGCCTCTTCATTGCTCTGGGGTTAGCTGTTCCTCTAGCTCTGTGAAGGCACTCTGTCATCACAGAGAGGCAGAATAAAACCAAACCACCTGAAAACTGTTAGCTTTTCATGTACATTCCCCACTGCAGTTTGAAGGGTGAATCCTCCTCCCTGCCCAACCTGTACCCCTGCCGGCCCACTGCAGCTCATTTGTTTATATCCAGAAAAGAGCAGCGGATCCTCTATAACACAGCGCTAACCAGAGACTGGTCCTGCATTGCTTTGTACAAACCCCAACCTTGGTTCAGAGTGAGTTTCACCAGACAAAAGCAGAAATAGAAAGGCCCCCAAATATCCATGGGAAGGGCAGTTTTTCATCTGGTATTTATAGACAAGTCCCTATCCTGATTTCTTAGTGTAGGATTTGGGATAGGGAAAAAGAATTAAGATCTAATACAACTTGCATCTAACGTAAAGAATTAAGACTCTGCCCTTAAGCACGGTTATTTTTGTTGACACGGATGAGTATGGGTTCAGCTACACCACGTGCAGCCTAACAACAGTTACTCCTATTGATCTACAAACAAGTTACTGTCATAACCAGCAGTATTATGAGTATCTGGCTGTACCCACCGTGTATCCCATGAGCTGAAATGCCAGGAGAGAGCTTGAAATGGGAAGAGGTGAAGTTGTGTGTGTATGAGCTCCATGGGAAGAGCCGTGCCTGGTTCCAGCCTTGGGGCCTGAACTCCTGCTTTCCCTGGGGACACTTGGCCATTGGCTGTGTATGGTAAGAGCCACTAACAGCGCTGATATTTAATCTGCTAACTCGCACTCCCCACAATGGCTGGGAGGAGAACTGAATCCCTTTAGCTACTCTTCAAGGAAGAGCTGTTCTCCCTACAAACACTAATGGGGCAGACACATCAGCAATTAATTTCCTCTGCAGTGAAAGAACCCAGTTTGCTTAAGTGACTGCCTAAATGCACTTGTGGTTAATTGGTAGCTGCAAAAGAACCATCCAGGTGTGTTGTCACTACCTAGAGCTAAAACGCAGGGGCTACAAGAAACAGGAAAGGACTGAAAGCATTGGGTCACCTAGGATTTTCTCTACCTGGAGTATTGTAAATCCATGGCAGTTGAGGATTCCTGGGAGGCACGTCCAGCCAGAGCCTCACCCCTGGGCAAAGCAGAGGGAAGATGCTCCTGTTTCAGAACATCTTCCTCCCTTTTGCACAAGAGGCGTGAAACCTGGTTACACCTTTTAGGTCACTGAGAGTCTGTGTATTACAGACTTTTAAGTGGGATTTTGGTGCATATGAAGCACTGACAAGACAGCTTTCACCAGTCACACTGTCACCTGAAGGGGTTAGTGAGTGGGTTCTGTGCCAGAGCCCCTGGGTCCCAGAGCCAGACAAATGGGTGGTTCATTGCCCATGAGGTGCATTACACTGTACAGGTTCATTTGTATGCATGTGTGCGGTGCTATGTTCTATAGCACACACCGTATTGTGTTGTATCATTATCATAATATAGAGATTTTTGTACCTTTTTTGGTTTGTTTTTGAGTTTTCATCATTTGTTTTTTGTGTGTAGTATTTCTTCTCTTTGCAAGCCTTTGTGTATTAGGCTTCATGGCTGTTTCATAAGGAGCTCACTGAGTTTTAGCAATTCAAGTTAATAGTGTGGTATGAGGGTTGGAGTGCTGTATAAACTAAGGATCTTCTACCTGCTGGCCCAGTGCAACCCCAATCGTCATTAACATTACTTGTCTCTAACCATGGGCACTGTATGAATTTCTGAAGACCAGAACCAACCTGTAAAACAAAGTGCAAACTGAAATGCATTAGCGCCTGTTCTAAGTAATTATACTTGAAATCACTCCAGCTCTGTACAAGACAGGGAAAAAGGCACAAAAAGGCAGCCTCCGAGTTCTGCATGTGTATTTTGTCAGATCTGACAGTCACGACACTGCTGACGTACAGCCAAAGATGAGCATTTCAGTTTGCTACTAGGAGAGATGGGACAGAACTGAAATGTATTTGCAAGTCACATTGCTGTACTCTCTGCTGTAGTGTGTGACATCCACCAGAGCCTCTTTCAGTTTATCATATGTGCTGCACTTAACTACAGCAAACTCCTTAAAATACAGAAATAGGAGCTTTAAGTTGAAATCGTGGCAAGGAGCTCATTGATACGTTTATGTTTGATTCAAATAAGCTGAGCTGCTGAATCAGGAAAAATCTTCATGCACAAAGCATAGAAAACTGCTACCACAGCTTTCTTTGAAATTACTGCTATCACAGACTAAGTATAAAATATAACGAGCTCTTTACTAACTTGCTATAAATCAATCTCCAAGAGGAAAAAAGCTGTAACAGGCTCCTAGCAGTGCAGTATTTGGGGACAGCACCACTTTTCTCAGCACAATAAAGAACCGTAGAACCACATGGGGTATCACAATTATGATAATATGGTGGCACTGTTTTTGTAAATCATGTACAATTTATAACCCTTGCAGCTTCTTTTACAACATTTACAATGTCTTATGATTTGTTTATAGAAGTGTTTATAGAAGTTTCCTCATTTTGCTAATAATGGATGTTTCAAATTTCATATTAAAATTCCAGAAACTCGCCTTGCTTATCAGGGTGAAACTGTTTTGGCAAGGCCTATTTAAATGGAAAAACGCTTTAAATCAGGATTAAATTCATGATGCTATAATGATCAGTTTCCTCTAAAAGAGGCAATTTAAAGTGGCTGCAATGGCAAAGTTCTCAGTTATTATTCCTGAAGCTGTGAATTACCCTATGTATTTAAGGACCGTGGTGTGGCAAGAAGTGCATGATGATGGTGTGGTGGAGAGCTGGCATTACTGCTGCCAGGCAAGCTGGGTTTGGAAGAACAGAGACTGCTGTTGGTAAGAGGCGAATTTCCTATTGTCGCCTATGATGTTACAGTCTGCAGGCTGAGGACACAGGCCTATAAAAGCCCCCAAGAATCCTGCTGTCCTGTGTCACCCCTGTGCTGAGGAACCTCTGCCACACTGGGGAGGACTGCTGAAGGGAGAAGGAGCAGGCAGGGCAGCGGCAGGGAGTAAGGTGGTCCCATGCAGTCCCTGCCGAGGCCCCTGACAAGTCCTGGTGCGCTTCCCCACAGAGGTTCAGTTTCTTGTGAACAAAACCCATCGCAGACAGCCCGGCTGAGCAGCCCCGCTGGGGGTTTTCATCCAAAATAGGGTCAGAAGAGTAAACAAACCATTTTCTAGGAAAGAAAATTAACCTTGGGTGTCATATGTCTAAATACACCAGGAGCGTTAGCCCAAGCGTGTAGGAGCTTCTCTTCTACCTATGACACCAAATCCAACAAAGCTGAAGAAAACTAATCACTCTGACCTGCTTTTCTGGGAATACAAGGTCTCGGAATGAAATCTGATGTTCCTCTAGAGAGAAGATGCATGTGCTTGGGGGAGAGAGCAACCTTGTGCCAAATTCCTGTCTTCTGACTTTGTTATAATAAAAGTTCATATAGCACTGCAAAAGCTGTGCTTAATTCAGAATATAAATGTGTTTAAAGCAATGCACTGCCTTTTAGGACAGGGTGTTTCCTAAGAGCAGTTGTTACTCCAGCAATCTGCAGCAGGGACTTGTAACGTCATCCTGCTGCTAGTGGATGTGCAGTGTGACGCAAATGAAAATGACTTTATATTGTCCATGTATTATCTGTGTTGAGTTTTTTGTTTACACAAACCAAAACAAAAGCCTAAAGTAGTCATAAGCAGATGATTTATATAAGAGTTTTTCAGCTGACAGATGTATCCCAGTGGGAGGGTTTATACTGGCCAGCTGCACTGCCTACATGATCCTTGGCTGTTCTTCACAGCCTTGGCCAATGGGTAACACATAGCTTCTCCCTAAGGTATCTGGCACAACAACGTTGTACTTTGCAGTGAAATAAATGCAACATGGCATCTGTGGAATAATGCAGAGCTAACACACATCCTTCCAGAAACGTCTATGTTTTAATCTGCTGGAATCTACCATAAAGTGGCCTGTAAAGGCAATATGTTATTTAAGCAACCTCTCTGTTTCTTGGGCACAGATGCAAAACAACTGCTACTAGAATGGCAAAAAAGGGTGAGCTTTTAATTGCACTTTGACTGAACACAACCAAGACAAAATGAATCAGAGAAAAACAATCTTCACCCATAAGGAGCTGCAAAAGCAAACACTGCAGCACATGGGGCTGTGGCTGGGTGTGGAAATGGCTGTAAGTAATGTTGGAGATGTGTTTGTAGGGGAAGGCGGCTGCTCAATCTCTGCCCTAAAAGCCAGTCGACGGTCTGACAAATGAAAATTAGTTTCACTTTAGAGGCTTGTTCTTTCAAAATGAGAATTTGAAGTTCACACTGTTCTGACATGAAATACTTCAATTCTAGCCTGAATTCCTATGCCAGCGGGGATTATGAGATCATGCTGTCTGACAACTCCTCTTCCGTCCATCTGTTCCGCTCCTCCTTTCCTTGGTAACTTTTGAACCTTCAGGCTAGTTTTCACCAAATTTGACAGAGCAGAGACAGGATGGAGGCTGCAATGATAATCCATGGCAAAAACTCATGAAAATTCTGTGTGTGAGTATAAAGAGAAAAGAATTATTTCCTACACTGAATGTGCCTGAACGCTGCCCCAGTTGAGCTCCTCCTTGTTTGCGAGAGGTGGCTGCTGGCCAGCACATATGGAGCTCCAAACCAGCCTCAGAGTGAGCCTGTAGTCCAGCTCGCCCAGCTACACAGAGGGGGATGTGGGTTTGTGAAAGGCCACAAGGGAAGGGGAATGCCGTATGTGTGTAAGTCTAGAAAGAGGGAGAGGAACCGGTCACACAAGGAACTGAAGACATTAGTTGCAGTAATCCAGCTAATGGATTTGATAGACAAAACTAGACCATCTTCTATCGGATGGGTCTTCTTTCACCTAGGAGGTGGACTTCAGTGGCAGAGCTGGATTGCTCTCAGGACAGAAGGTTTTTAGGAAGATTTCTATGTGTTTAAAATTTGCTTTTACTTGGGAATATTTTACATGGCATTTCATAAATACACTGGTATTTATGAAATTAAAAAAACCCCACCCAACTCAACAAACCCCAAAGCAATACATGAAGCACAAGCCTCTAAAACACTGCTATAGGAGAAGTTCATTTTAGTGCAGTGACTGACTGAACTGAAACAGCAAAGTCTGATGCAATAAGACGGTGAATGCTTTTGTTCCTTCCCCATTGGGAAGACGCAATGCTCTGTCTGCAAGGCGGTTTGGAAACTTCAGCTAGCCAAAACTGCAGCTGCAATCAGGCTGTAATGTGACAGGGAGGAATTCAACAGTACAGCTCCTCTTACCCACGAGAACTCACTGCCAGGTCAGGGTTTAATTCAGAAGTGTCTTGCGCAGATCACATTTTACCATAAATCGACATCCTGCGCTTTGCAGGTGACCAAGCCGCTGATTCCGATCCAGAAATCCCCGTGTGAGTTGTTCTTAGTTGTGCTGAGCTGTGAGGTTGCTCATTTCCCTGCGCTGATTCACTCCAACAATTGCATTAAGATTAGCGAAGCTGCAGGTTTAGGACATGCGGTGGGAGGGCTCAGCCACCCACATAAGGGACCAGGTCAACGCCTCACAAGGGTGAAGTGTAGAGACAACATTTCTGGATGCAATAAATGACACTTTCTAGAATAACTGCCCTTAGAAACCACAAGAAAAAACCCACCATTCTGAATTTAGTCTTTGGCAGTGCAGAGGATCGCATTCAAGAGCTGTTAGTGGGTAAGCTGCTCTGTAGTAGCAACCACAGTATAATTAAGCCAAATAAAGCAAACGGATACTCAGTTTTAAGAACATGACCTATGCAAAACCAGGGGAGAATGCCAGCAATCCCTAACTGAGCACTTCAGAAGCAAGAAGCCTACAAATGGCCAGATGCTTAAAAAATATGGGGCTAGAAATGTTTGACACAAATAGAAAACCGTGGCCCAAACCTGTCCCCTGCATGACTCAAGGAGAAAGGGAAGGAGGCTATTGCGAGGCATGCAGTGAAGCCCGGAGACGTGTGGCACGTGGAATGTAAACAGGAAGCAAAGATGGCTAAACCTGAAGAACGGCTGATAAAGGATGTTCAAGCTGTCAATGAAGTTTACACGATGCTCTAATCAGAATCAGCCCTCGCTAGCCTGAAGGGGTTCTGCAGTCATGGCTGGGAGCTTTCTGGTGGGCAGCAGCAGCCAGAAAGCCAATAGGGATCACGGTAAGCAACGGCACTGGTGATGACTTCAGAACACCTTGGTGCACCCACACCTTGAGGGCTGCGTGCAGCCTCGTCTGTGCACCTCAGCAGGGTGCAGCGATGCTGTAAAAGGTACAGAGGAGGTACAAGTGAAATGGTGGAGGGAACGGAGCACCCCCTTTGCAGTGCCCAGACGCACATGGGTGCAGAGCTGAAGGCAAATGTACCGGCGGTTTCCAGACCGCTATGAAGGGCATGGGTTAAGAGCAGGGTTTGGCATTCACCAATCCCTGCAAGCATCAGGCATTGTTTGAACAGGATTAGGTGAGGACTGAAGAACAATTAAATTTAAGGAAGCGCTTTTTTTAAGATGAAGGTTGGAATTTTTTGTAAGTTTTGCATTTGTCTGAATTTTGCAAAGCTTCTGGGGGTATCACCAGGTTCAAAAAGGCGTTATACAAATTCATGGACATAAAAGCCCAAGAAAACATAATGACAGAACTAAGCAGGGATGAATTTCTAATGGAGAAGCTGCGCACAGAGGAGCGGTAGGCGCGGCCACCGCGAGCCACGTCCCTCAGCCCTGAGGAGGAGGGCGGGCACACACGGCTGAGGCTCGGCTTCGCTCAGTGCCAAGCTGCAGCCCGCTCTCCGCCATCCTCTCCCTTCCCGTGTGCTGGGCGCAACGGGGGAAGCAAGACCGACGGGACGGAGGCGGGCGGACCGCAGGCACCGGCACACCGAGCCCAGCCTACATTCACCGGCAGACCGAGCCCGGACCGCAGGCACCGCCGGGGCGGAGCCCCTGAGGCAACGCTCCGCCCCGCCGCCCGCCTGAGTGACGTCACCGGTCAGCGTGCCGGCGCCCGCCAATCCCGCGTCCCGTATCGGCGGCGGCTCCGTGGATGCGCGCGCAGGCGCGGTTGGGCGGCCGCTCGCGGGCGGCGCGTGGCGGGCGTTTCGAGCCGGGGGCGCGCGCGCGCGCTCACTCCCTCCCTCCCTCCCGCTTCCCGCCACTTCCCCCGGGCGCGCGCGGGCGCTGAGGTGAGTGTCGGGGTCCGGGCTTGCTCGCACCCGGGGCGGGGGGCACAGCGGCCCCAGCGTCTCCTCGTTCCCCCCTTACACTGCTCCGGGAGGCTCTGGGCCGAGATCCCTCTTGGGGCAGTGGGCAGCAGCTGCACCGCAGCTGGGAGCCGGCCGGCGGGTGTTTGCGCGCTGAGGTGGCTGTGGCGATCTGGGGACGGGAATGATGGGCGGCTTCCTCAGGGGCCTTAGATGTTTGTGGTGTTTGGTGGCGGCTTGAGCGGCTATGCATACGCGTACAGAAAGGTACGTGCCCTCCTTTGTGTTTATTAACCCTATTTTAGCGTGGAAGACAGAGGGCAGTTGAAACGCTGCCCTGGGACATGAAACCTGCATAACAATTCTATTTCTTGTATAATCCGTAACTCTAAGCTACATTAAATACACACCGAATTTCAGAAGGGTGCTTTTAGTTGTTAAGCACCCATGCACTCCGAGCTGGCTGACAGAGTGGGGTGTTCTGTGGGATGCATGTTCTAGAGACAAAGTCTTAAGTAATACCAAACTACAAAAAAAAAAAAAACAACCAAAAAACCCTGCCAACCAAGGTGGATTTACCGCAGAATTGCAGAAAAGGCCCTCTGTCTTCCTTGATAATTCATAGAATCATAGAATGGTTTGGATTGGATACCCATCTAGTTCCAACCCTCCTGTCCTGTTTGCTGCTTGCGCTCACCTTTAGGATCCCAAAGCTAATTTGGTTGCTGGGCAACAGCAAAGCATCACACTCCTTTTTCTTGTCATTTTTAAGTTGTAACTATTTTCACTGGAGTATTTACACTGATCTTAACTTTACTTTTTTATAATTGGTCAAAATCCTGCATTATTGTGTTGAGATATTTTTGCATTAATGGATTCCTTGTTCTGTTTGCAGAGGAACCTTTAAAATGAAGGTCCGGAAGACAAGATTCTGCTTGTTGAGATCTTCTTTATAAAGATTTTACTTCTGCGAAGTGCAGTGTAACCTCACTTTAGTTTTTAGAACAGGCTGAAAGCTCCTCTCACTTTGGAAGCATTGATTGTGGGTGGGTGTTTTTTGTTTTATTTAATGTGAGTAAAACTATACAAGTGCATCACTTATGCAGGCCGATGAATTACTCAGTATTTACACTTGTTTCTTTTAAATTTACTATTAAAACAGAGTACCTCTATTAATTTAAGCGCATTAAGGAAAAACATAAGTGTTCGCAAAGATCAGGCATTTAATTGAGGAAAAAATGTGTCCTGATTTGATGAAAAAAATATATTAAGGTATTCCTGAAATAAAAATTGGTTTCTAGTCTTAGAACATCTGATCTAGAATAGCATTCAGTTTTCTGGGTGATCTGACACTTCCTTTTTTTACCTGTGCTGACTCTTTGTATTAAAATACTGAATGTTCATTTAAAATGACCCCAACATTACAACTGGAATAATACCCCAGATTTTTTCCATGTATTTGGATCTTTTCTTTTTACAAAAAAAAAACAAAAAACAACAAACCCTGAAACTTTAATCATGAGCTGTGGAAGTGATTTTGTGGCAATGCTCAAGAAAACTGGATATCCAGAAGCTGATGGGTTTAAAGGAGATGATTTTGACTGGCTGGTTGAATGTTTGGAAAACATATCATTCCTGGAGTGGTTTTGTGGCAATGTAAATGAGCAGTATGTGGTATGTGAACAAGAACTGCAAGAGTTTGATAATCTTTGTGAGTCTGGTAAGCCCATTTTTGAAGGAAATGCACTGGATGATGTCCTTAAAACTCTGAAGTCTGTGGATTCAAAGAGCTGTAGCAAAGAGGAGGAGGAACTGAAGAAATTAAAGGATGAGCTTCAAACTCTTCAGAAGTTAAAAAAACTTCAAATTCATCGGCATAATAAGCTTCAAATGATGGTTTCTGCAAATAGCCATCTGTTACAGACGTTAAAAAGCAGAGAGAATGAAGCGCATAAAGAATTGAAAGAAGGATTGGGCGTGTTTACTGCAGCAACTAATGAACTTGACAATGAACTGCTGTCTTTTGCAGATGCAGCTAAGAAATGGGCCTCTTTCTTTGCTGCTTCAGATTCAGAACAAGGGTCAGATCCACAGCCAGTGTTTTTTTCCCAACTTTCTTTGGACAAGTATTTGGCTCAGGAAGAAGAAAACTCTGCAGCTGTTAGCTCATACATAAACAAAAGTTTTGATCAAAGTGTGTCTAAATGGGTTGAAAATTCACATGAAGGCAGCTTTCAGTTTGCATATACCAGTGGACCAGACACTTGTGAGGGGACTAATGAAATCTCTGAGGAGATTCAAGAGGTGGCTGGGCTCCGGACAGCATATATTTGTGCTCAACATCAACTAATTCAGATGCAAGCTGAAGAGGAGAGCTGGAATTCAGCTATAAAATACATGGAGCGTATGTTGCAGTCCTTAAACAGCAAGGTAAGCAACAAGAGGTGACAGAAGGTAATGGAGTTCAGAACAGGCAGGCATGGTCAACTGGGTGTAGTAAAAGGAAATGCTGAGTTACTGTTCTTTCAGCTATTTTTACATAATGAGATTGTACAAGTTCTAGTCTTGATCACAAAACTGTGAAATAGCTCCAGTTTCTGTTGTTAGAAGTTCTTCATTATGGTGGAGTACCTTTAATGCTGCTTTCCAGAATTAAAAAAAAATTACCTTAAAAGCCCCAGGACTTAGTAGTACTGTTCTACTTTAGTTTAACTTTGTGTTTTCAAGTTGTAACTCTCAGTTATTTGTACAGAAAACTCAAAAGCTTAACTTTGCTTGACATTTTGTGGTGATGAAGAGCTAATATGATTAATGCATTCCTGTTTGTATTCTATAGCATAAACTTAAAAAGTTTTAGTTCACTGACTCTTTTTGAAACTGAAGTATTTGTACCAAATAAATGAATCTGATAGTTGAAGCCCCAGAAACCTCTCAACAAGTGGCTGACAGGCAGATATGGCTACTGGAATTTAAGAAATTGTAATAGCAGAAAACATACTAGCTTATGCCAGTCATGGACTAACTTAAGACATCGTGTCAGTTGTTGTGTTTTCATTTATGGATGACTAGCATATAGGACATGATTGATTACAGTTATTTGGAACAGATTGATTTTGGTAGCAGTGTTGATAATCATCTGACTGACTATCAGGAATTGTGCTTGAGAGATTTCAGTCATAGAATAGAATAGTTACGGTTGGAAAGGACCTTAAGATCATTTAGTTCCAACCCCCCTGCCATGGGCAGAGGCACCTCACACTAAACTATGTCACCCAAGGCTCTGTCCAACCTGGCTTTGAACATCGCCAGAGATGGAGCATTCACAACTTCCCTGGGCAACCCATTCCAGTGCCTCACCACCCTTACAGTAAAGAACTTCTTCCGTATATCCAATCTAAACTTCCCCTGTTTGAGTTTGAACCCGTTGCCCCTTGTCCTATCACTACAGTCCCTAACAAAGATCCCTCTCCAGCATCCCCTGTAGGCCCTTGCACTTGCCATGGTTAAACTTCATGAGGTTGGCATCAGCCCACCTCACAAGCGTGTCAAGGTCCCTCTGGATGGCATTCCTTCCCTCCAGCATATCAACCGAACCACACAGCTTGGTGTCATCGGCAAACTTGCTGAGGGCGCACTCAATCCCACTGTCCATGTCACTGACAAAGATGTTGAACAAGAGCGGTCCCAACACCGATCCCTGAGGGACACCACTCATTACTGGTCTCCAGCTGGACACTGAACCATTGATCACAACTCTGTGTGCAGCCATCCAGCCAGTTCTTTATCCACCGAGTGGTCCACCTATCAAATTGATGTCTCCAATTTAGACACAAAGATGTTATGCAGGACAGTGTCAAACGCTTTGCACAAGTCGAGGTAGATGATGTCAACTGCTCTCCCCCTTTCTATCAGTTCTGTAGCCCCATCATAGAAGGCCACCAGATTGGTCAGGCAGGATTTCCCCTTAGTTAGACATGCTTGAAACCTGAGTGCTAAGCAAAATACAGCTCTTCTGTTTTTAACAGAATTGCTGTTTCTTGGCCCTGTAAAAGAATGAAATTACTGTTTTTTGAAATACATTTATTTGATACCTACATTGTTTTTGCATTATGTTGTAAAGTTTAGTAAAACTGCCTGTGAAGTTCTCATTTAATTTTGTAGATAGAAAAGATGCAGTGATTTTGATGTAACATAAGTACATGAATCTTGTGTGAACTGCAGAAATGTGTTAGGGAAGTGGCTTGGAGGGAGCCAGGAAGATACTGACAGATATTTTGTTTTATGCAGGATATTGGGAAAGAAGAAAACCTCACTGCCAAAATACCTAGTTTAAATGATGAAATTTTAACAATTAAAGTAGATATAACTCGGAGAAACAATGAAGAGCTGATGCACCTTCTAAAGGAGAAGGCACTACTTCTGAGTCTGCCAGTGGAGACGTACTACTTGGAGCATCAGATTGCTCGGCAGAAGTATTGTGCTTCAAGACAAGATAATATATTTAGGGATTTGATAAGCCTGAAGGCATCATTTGAACTTATTCAGCTAGCCTGTGAAATGGAGTTCAGGAAAAATAAGGACGTCTCCTGTCAACTCGAGAAGTTGGTAGAATCTCTAAAACAGCACAGTAATGAGTTGCAGCAGTGCCTACAGGAGATAACTGAGCAAATTAAGCGTGCACAGCCAAGAAACACTATTAATTCAAAGGATGGTTTCTCTTTCAGGTAAGCTTTATAGTCAGTGTTGAACTTTGACATAATACTGGGGAAATAAAGACTTAGGCAAGCTAAGCCTTTAGTATTTCTGAGTTCTTAGTTACTTGCTAATTAGTGTTTTGAATTCTGAAGAACTTCAAGATATGAGGCTAGCCTCTTGCTTATACTTTGAAATTCTTTTCGGGTTTGCCTGAGTCAAAGCTGTTCGATTATCAAACTTGTTAATATTGGTGAAGCATTCTTAAGCAGCATCCAGAGTGTAAGAAAAGTTTAAAGCCACACCTGTCTTTTATAGTGCCCTGATCTAGGAGCTCTTGAAAGTTATTCTAGAAGTACAGATCTGGAAAGCTGTAAATGATAGTGGTTTCCCAGATAGTATGCATGGCCACATCAGCTTAGCCTGCAAAACCCCCCGTGTGGTAGAAGAGAGGAACGACCTCTTCAATGTGGGAAAAGGGTTTATTAGCTCATCTTTACCGCTTGATTTGCTATCTGTCTTAAGTGTTCTGTCCCCATGGAGGAGTCTGGTTTTTCACCAGCTAAGTAATGAAGTCTCCTTGTAGCTCAGGTGGTACAGTAGGAATGTGCACTGTGTTGCTCTCACATCAAGACTCTAAACATTTTGATGAGGTGTACTGTATAATTATAGGCGTGTTGACGTCAGACTGTCCCTCTGTTAAAACTACTTTAAGTGTTTTTTAATAATGAAGTGATAACTGAGTATGGGCTTGCACAGTGAATAATCGCAAGAATTAGGCAGCATTAATTTTGCTTCCACTGTGTTTGTGTTGGCAACTTGTAACATTTTTGTTCATTATTAATGTTTCCAAATTGCTGAATGCCATCTGGCTATTTTTCACTTTGTTTGCTTGTTTTGGTTTTAACCTTTTTTAAAGGAAAAGGAAGTTGAAAGAGTTACAAACCCTAAAGGGTTTGATATTAATTCACATCAGCCAATGAAGTCTGCTTGATTTCAGCACTTTAAAAAAATCACATCTTACTTTGCAGCCCTGGAAATATCAGGAAATAGTTGGCAAGAGCACATTGACAGTGTCTATTTGCATTCATTCTGTACTTACTAACTGATACTTTGGTATTTCATTGCTGTTAATATTGAAATATTTTGAACTCATATTAATCACATACTAGCTATAAATAGATAGGATCATGAAATCAGTGGGAGAAGGAGTAGTGTAGTAAGAGTACCCTGAGCAGTACTGTCCTTTAGTAGTCCTCTGATTTCTCAGGATGAACATTTTCTCTTGAGTAATAATGACAGGATTGCTTAGGAAACTTAAAAATATTTGTGTGTCTTAACTTCATTTGTTACAGGCTATATCAGCTTCTGGAAGGAGAAAATAAAAACCAAGAATTATTTAAAACATACAAAGGCCTGGAGCAGATGACTCAGAAGTTAAAGCAGGACTGTGCTACAGCACAAGATCAGCTAGCAACGTCTTCTCAAGAACAGTCTCTCCTTTTGTCCAAGCTAGAAAGTGATGTACATAGCCTTTATGATGAGCTGTATCGTGGAGGAGATCAAATACAACTCCGTAATCAGGTAAGCCCTTATCTACTTACTAAAATTATTACACTAATATGTCATGTTCTTTTCCTGAGAACAACGTGGTATGAAGGCTGTAGGCACACAAACTGGCTCCCGCATGTCAGCAATGAATTTATTGGCGTAATGATGATGGGTGCAGTACTTTGTTCTTAGCAAATGTTGGATTTTGTAGGTGTTGACAGATAGTAATTTCTTGTTGCTGAGCAGATCGTTGCATCTAACTTTGTTTCTTCCAAAGGCATATCCAGTCCTGTATTACTGGTAAATTTATGGTATGGGAATTATCTGGATATGGTGTCACTACAAAATGATTTAAATTTCTCATTCTTTCAGATGGGTTTTTTTCCCATGTTACCTGTAACACCTCAGTAGTATGGTTTGGTCCTTTAAAAAGCCTGGCCATGGGTGGCTTGTTTGGACAAAATAAGAACATCAGAATTTTGAAGGACAGTTGTAGTAGGGCAACCCTGCTGCAGAGCTCCCAGCTGATAGGTTCAGAGCCTCTTTTAAATGGGAATTGGAGTATGTAAATGCAACTTGTTACATTTTTTTTTAAATTGTAGATCTCTCGGAAGTGGGTTGAGGTAGTCTTCTGTTACATTATACTTCTTTGGTTAAATACATAAAAATGCATTTATTAGTTCCATCTGTCAAGTGTATTTGCAGCATATAGAAGAGTTTTTATAACAAAATGAAACTTTGTGATTGGAGCAATATGTGTTTAGGGAATACAGGTTATTAATCAAATGCCTTTCTGTTGATTCACATTACCTCTTTAAACAGTGGCATCTCTTTCTATTGCTGCTGTTTCTCAAGAAAAGCAGTTCCTTTAATAAGGAAACAATGTGGAAGAAGATGAGTAGCCTGTTTACACTGAACTATCATAAGAGTGACAGTTGGGAAAATTGTAGCTGTTAATTAATGATTTAATTTTAAAATTGCATTGGCTTTTCTGTTGTGGTGGGGTGTTTTTTCTGTTTCCTTGCAAGATAGGAAGACTTGTAAGCAGTTGAATATGTCATTCAACCATCTGTCCATCTGAGGGCTGGGTAAACAAGGAAGTGAGTTTACATTTTCATAACCTGATGCGAGTACTGTTACACAGAGCTCAAAAGTTATATGAATTAAATGGAATTCCTTAGCACCTATGTTTCTGTTTTCTGTGATTACTTTTCAACTACAAACAAAAGTGGCTTTTGAAAGCAAATAAACTTTTGTGTTTCTAGTTCAGGTAGTGTATTAACAATAAAAAAGTAATTTTTTATTTTGTCTTGTATCTTTTGTTAGGAACTTGCTGAGCAGTTGCAGCAACTGGAAACTGATACGAATAAATTAAATGAACTCCTTATTGATCTGATGGCTGATGTGAAGTCAAAGAGAAGCTTTTTAGAGTCCAATAAGCTGCATCAGATGGAAAGAAACTTGTATGTGTATTATTATACAGACGAAGACCGCTTGAAAGAGGTGGTGGAGAAGCTGGAGCAGCTGGCTGAGGTGAAAGCCAGTGCCCTGGCTGATGAGGATTTTGCCACCAGTGGAGTTCTCGGTTTTTAAACTTCAGTGTATTTTTAAGAAAGGAAAGCATGTTAATGTAAACTGTCTGTAAGCTTATGGAATGATAACTTTTGGTTTATCAAGGCTAACATTTATCTATCACTGTGATGTATGTTTAACTGCCACAGTTACCGGGTTTGGGTTGTTTGCTGCTTTATGGCTTTCGGCATCTGCCCACTGAGTTCACATCTCGGTTTTGTCACAGTTCTTCAATATGGAGTAATACATTGGCTATTTAAATTAATTGCATTCGGGCTGCTTTTCTGATAGCCTTTATGTTGATTTCCAGTGCACCCAGCATAGCACAAAGAAGAGCATTTGCTACACGTGGGATAGGTTTTCTTGCATGCTAAGAGCCTTTGATATGTGAGCTAACAAATAAACAAAGACAAGGTATTCCAGATTTTGGAACATAAATGTAATGTGCTCATTCTGAAGAGGAGAGTTCTCATCTTCAGATGTGCCATGATTGTTTCACATATAGTTCTTCTATGAAGATTTGGTGTTGCTAGAAATATGTTGGAATATGTACCAGAATGTTTCGAGTACAACCATCTATTTTAAGACCATTCCAATATCTTTTAATTTACCTTACAGCCTGTCCTTTTCCTAGAAACCAGTCCGTATTCATCCTGAGCTCTTCAAAGAAGAATAATTTTAAATTGACCTTGTGGACTCTGAGTTTTCTCTGTCTGTCAAGGCAAAGCAAGCCGTTCTGCCTCTCTCTCCCTTTCACATGCTTACTGTAAATTTCAGCTGGATAGATACAGCAAATACTAATGTAGCCTGATGGATCATCCTCTTTGAATCTGGATACAAATATCTGTACTTGTAAGTATTCAGACTTGCAATCTGTCAATGGCGTTGAGCTAAGAAAAAGATTTCCATGTAAGCGGAGGAAATATTGTCAAGTTTAACCATCAAGGCAACGTTTACCTCAAGCCCTGGATTTAGTGGGAGAAGACCAGAGTAATAGGGCTCCAGTTACTAACTTGTGTAGCAGTAATTTACTTACAGCTGTTTTCGGCACAGCAGCTGACTTGTACAGCTTGCATCCTCTTAAGTATTTTTAAAATACTGGATATTTTTTTTGTCTTTATGGTAAGTTTTATATATTATTCTGGTCTAACTGTAAAGAAAACATGTCATCAGTATGGACACCGTTTCTGGTTCTCCTGTATGTGTTGTATCAATGGACTCTTCAAGTATTTTGTAAATATTACAGAATGTGGGTACAGGTCAACTGGAAAAGCAGCTGCTTTTTGAAAAAGGATAAAATTTAGAATAGCAATAGCTGCAGTCAAAGCTTGTAGAGACTTTAGATGTTGCTGACCTCCTTAAATTGACAAACTATAGTAACTATTTCAAAATTATTAAGATTTAATAGTACTTGAGTACATCAATTACGTTTAAAAGTAGAGGCCTTCTGTAAGTATTTTCTGAAACACCACATCACTGATGTTTATATGTTGTGATAGGAAGGCCTGGTTTTTTCATCCTGCATTGGCTTTAGTTTTGGCAGTTACTTGAAAGTGTTTTTTTCATGATAAAATCTGAGCAGCAATAATAGTAAATGTATTTACATGCTAGATAGAACTAGCTTAAAGATGCTGAGAAGGGGAGGTGGGTTCAGACCTAAATGATAATTGGTTTATTGGTCAGGGTTTTTCTATTAGAAATCAGCTGAACTTGATAGGACTGATTTTATAAATGTGTTAAAACTTCCAGAGTAGTAGTTTTTGTAAATTATTGCAGTTTGATCATTTTTATTTACAGTACATAACTGATAGGCATGTCAGAGGAGATGTTCAGCCATTCATTCTCAATAGAAAGTGACCTGTTTATTTTGTCTTTAATTTCAAAAGAATTGAAGTGTGGGTGGTTCTGTGGCTCTGATATAATGCATTATTTGCATGTGTTTCCTGTTTAGGTTTAATCTTAAAAATGGAACGGTACACATCATACATAGGATGTGAGATTTCTAAAGTGCCTTTATCTGATACCGCTCAGAGAATTATGGCAGCTTTGCAGTCTATTCCTGTAGAAGTTCAGACTAGCAGAAAAAAGAACCAGAGTGAGTAAATCTCAACCTATTTAAGCATTTGCATTTTTGGTTGAAAAATTGAAACCCAAACAAATAAACCAGTATAAAATCTCTGGTCCCTATTTAAAAGGAAGATAAAGGTGAGAGTTTAGATTTCCAGGGTTAGTAAAGGAGTTAAAAAAGTAACTGTGACATTTGCTGGGGCTTTTCTGTTTGAATAATACTATATGAGTGCAAAGAACTAGGATATTACCAGTATCATAGAATCATTGAATAGTTAGGGTTGGAAAGGACCTTAAGATCATCTAGTTCCAACCCCCCTGCCATGGGCAGGGACACCTCCCACTAAACCATGCCACCCAAGGCTATGTCAAATCCAGCCTTGAACACCGCCAGCGATGAAGCATTCACAACTTCCCTGGGCAAACCATTCCAGTGCCTCACCACCCTTACAGTAAAGAATTTCTTTCTCATATCCAATCTAAACTTCCCCTGTTTAAGTTTGAACCCGTTACCCCTTGTCCTCTCACTACAGTTCCTCATGAAGAGTCCCTCCCCAGCATCCCTATAGCCCCCTTCAGATACTGGAAGGCTGCTATGAGATCTCCACGCAGCCTTCTCCAGGCTGAACAGCCCCAACTTTCTCATCCTATCTTCATACAGTAGGTGCTCCAGTCCCCTGATCATCCTCGTGGCCCTCCTCTGGACTTGTTCCAACAATTCCATGTGCTTTTTATGTTGAGGACACCAGAACTGCACACGATACTCCAAGTGAGGTACTCCCAAGAGCAGAGTAGAGGGGCAGAATCACCTCCCTCGACCTGCTGGTCATGCTCCTTTTGATGCAGCCCAGGATACGGTTGGCTTTCTGGGCTGCAAGCACACACTGCCGGCTCATGTTCATTTTTTCATCAACCAACACCCCCAAGTCCTTCTCCGCAGGGCTGCTCTCAATCTCTTCTCTGCCCAAGTTGTAGCTGTGCCTGGGATTGCTCCGACCCAAGTGTAGCACCTTGCACTTGTCATGGTTAAACTTCATGAGGTTGGCATCAGCCCACCTCACAAGCGTGTCAAGGTCCCTCTGGATGGCATTCCTTTTCTCCAACATGTCAACCGAACCACACAGCTTGGTGTCATCAGCAAACTTGCTGAGGGCGCACTCAATCCCACTGTCCATGTCACTGACAAAGATGTTGAACAAGACTGGTCCCAACACTGATCCCTGAGGGACACCACTCGTTACTGGTCTCCAGCTGGACATGGAGCCATTGAGCACAACTGTTTGCGTGCAGCCATCCAGCCAGGTATTTATCCACTGAGTGGTCCACCTATCAAATTGATGTCTCTCCAACTTAGAGACAAGGATGTCATGTGAGACAGTGTCAAACGCTTTGCACAAGTCGAGGTAGATGATGTCAACTGCTCTCCCCCTTTCCATCAGTTCTGTAGCCCCATCATAGAAGGCTACCGAATTCATCAGGCAGGACATCCCCTTAGTGAAGCCATGCTCGCTGTCACCAACCACCTTGTTTTTCATGTGCCTCAGCATGCCTTCCAGGAGAATCGCTCCAATATTTTGCCAGGCACAGAGGTGAGGCTGACTGCTCTGTAGTTCCCTGGCTCATCCATTTTCCCCTTCTTGAAAATGGGGGTTATATTTCCCTTTTTCCAGTCATGGGGAACTTCACCTGACTGCCATGATTTTTCAAATATGATGGACAGTGGCTTAGCAACTTCATTTACGAGCTCCTTCAGGACCCGCGGATGGATTTCATCAGGTCCCATGCACTTGTATATGTTCAGGTTCCTAAGATGGTCTCGAACCAGATCCTCTCCTACAGTGGGCCCAGGATTGTTGTTTCTTCCTGTCCCTGCTAAGTGGCATAGAATTAGATGAGAATTTCAAACTGTCAATTAACTAATACTGTAAATTCAATGTATACAGTAACTTGACTCTGGACTAGATATTTGAAGATCGCTAGAGGTACTGAGAACTTCCCAGAAGGCCTGTAAACTCTCGAGACTCATGTTTGTCCTTTCAACACGTTCATTAGCAACTTGCTTCTTGTGCAATTGTAGGGGGAAGAGCGAACAGAAGTCCCAGAGGTAGAGTGAATTAGCGGATACTAGAAGTGCCTCAGCAGATCTCTGACTGTTGAGCAAATCTGAGTCAGAATGTTGTGGATACTATGGAGGTTTTGCAAGATGGAATTTTTATTCTCAAATCTGTGCATTTCATAGAATGTAGCTCTGGAAAGAAGTAGGTAGAGTTTTGCTTAATTTCAATAGCCTGTTTTCCCCTGAGAACTAGATCCTGGCACATCTGGTCAAGGTGATTTCAATCTAGCACTTGTTCTTGTGTACCTGCTGTTTGTTGCAGCCTCTGGTTTATTAAATAACAGATCAGGTGGTTCTTTCAGTGGCAAAGTATTGGATGAGTGGAGCCTGATATTGTAGCACTGAAAAGGGTAGTTCATTGGTGCGTAAATCAGTGATACTTGAAAGACAGAATATGGGTTAATTTTAAAATGGTACATTTGGACCAAACCCCACATTGTTTTAAAGAAAATCTGATCCTTCTTCTGCCTCAGTTTAATTACTGTTTCATTTTTCTTGCTACTGCATCATTTTCCTTTCCTTAATTTTCTTGTGTGATGTTTTTTGTCATAGACTGTAGAACTCTGTGCTGTGGGATATCTCTTATCATGTGACCTTGCCCACTCTTGATCCCATCATTTCATATCAAGCTGTAAAAAACACCATGAAGGTGTCTGGTATCTTTAGTCAGATGAGCTTGCTGTCTTTGTGATGCTGTGAAATCCTTATTCCCTCGGGAGTGTAAGAACAGGATAAGCATTTAGTGGTGGCAGGTCACATGACTGGCTGTTCTTGCTCTTGTTTTACTTGTAGTGATTATGTTTGTTTCTAGTGCCTTAAGAGCAAACTTTATTTGAATTGTTTTAAGGGAATTGTTTGTGTATATACATATCTATATATTTAGGTGGATCAACATGGATCTGGAGAGAAGGTTTGCCCCCCTTAAAAGTAAAATAAAAATCAAAATCCAAGTAAAACCCTGTCCTGTTAATTGGTCTGTTTCAAACTTTAATGAACTCTGTTTGGTTGATATATCTTTAAAGATTAAATTCTGCTTACTGGAAGATCTGTCTTTGGAAGGTAAATACTGGGTTCAATAGGGACAAATAGCTGCAATGCTGAACTAGTGGGTGAAATTCTCTGGTTACCTTAACAGTAGAGCTTGTAATGTTTCATCTAGTGTCAAGGAGTTAAGAGTCAAGGATGGGTTTCTACTGCCATCTGGTGATACTTTTTCATAAACCAGCGATTTGAGGTTGCATAGCTCTTTAGATACCTGTCACACTGAATACTGAGTGCTGAAGGAGAGAAATGTAGTTGTCATCATCTTCTCTGGAGGGTGAATTTGTCAGGAAAAAATGTCTCGCTGTGAAACAATGAAAAGTATTGAATGTAAACTCAGTCACTGTCATTCTTTAATTATAATTTTATTGCTGTAGGAAGTGTTAAGAAAAACAAATCTAAAATGAAGCTACAAATACATCCAGATTCACTGTTGTAACAGCTCAGGTTAGAAATCTGAGCTGGAGTTAAATAACTGATTATACACATAGGCCAACATGAACCTGCATTTAGTAAGCTTAGTTTCTTATGGAGACTAAGCTAGTTAATCTTTGAAAATGCTTTTCTGACTATTTTGAGTACAGGGTCCTGATTTGCCTAGCTATCTTTTTTTCTTTTTAAACAGCTTCAGTAAATGGAGATAGATCAACTTGTGCTTTGTTTGACATTAGTCATCACCACGTTAGGTTCAGAAAGTGTCTTACTGCTGGCAATAAAAATTTCATAGCTGAAAAGAGTAGTGGAGTATTTGACTTGGCATGGACCAGAAGTTAGAAGGGGACAAAATGCATATTCTACCCATGAGGTGTCTTTGGGCTGGGCAGTAAAATAATCTGGAGATAAAGGAATTCCAACTAATTGCAAAGTCTCAAGAGACCCCCAAATATTGCTGGCCTGTTGCTCCTTGTTTTATTCCAGTCTTTACTTGGTTCTTCTCTTCTTGGGGCTGCTGGGCAGTGTTGAGGGCAGAAAAGAGAAGGCATGTCCTGACTCATTTAGCAAGGTGCAGAACCCTGAAGTGCATATGCAAAACTGCCTTTATGCTACAGCATCTCTTCTTTCGGTGCTGTGTGGTAAATGTCACTGGTGGCTTAGTGGTGGGGCAGGCTGGCAGCTGTACTGGGGCACAGTTTGTCAGCTCTGAATTCTTGTTCTTGTCTGGTCTTAGAATCAGAATCATAGAATAGTTAGAGTTGGAAAGGACTGTAAGATCATCTAGTTCCAACCCCCTGCCATGGGCAGGGACACCTCCCACTAAACCATGCCACCCAAGGCTATGTCCAGCCTGGCCTTGAACACCGCCTGCGATGGAGCATTCACAACTTCCCTGGGCAACCCATTCCAGTGCCTCACCACCTTTACACTAAAGAATTTCTTCCTCATATCGAATCTAAACTTCCCCAGTTTAAGTTTGAGCCCATTACCCCTTGTCCTATCACTACAGTCCCTAAGGAATCCCTCCCCAGCATCCCTATAGGCCCCCTTCAGATACTGGAAGGCTGCTATGAGATCTCCACACAGCCTTCTCCAGGCTGAACAGCCCCAACTTTCTCATCCTGTCTTCAAACGGGTGGTGCTCCAGCCCCCTGATCATCCTCGTGGCCCTCCTCTGGACTTGTTCCAACGGTTCCATGTCCTTTTTATGTTGAGGATACCAGAACTGCACACAATATTCCAAGTGAGGTCTCACAGGAGCAGAGTAGAGGGGCAGGATCACCTCCCTCGACCTGCTGGTCACGCTCCTTTTGATGCAGCCCAGGATACGGTTGGCTTTCTGGGCTGCAAGCGCACACTGCTGGCTCATGTTCCTTTTCTCATCAACCAACACCCCCAAGTCCTTCTCCGCAGGGCTGCTCTCAATCTCTTCTCTGCCCAACCTGTAGCTGTGCCTGGGATTGCTCCGACCCAGGTGTAGGACCTTGCACTTGTCATGGTTAAACTTCATCAGGTTGGCATCAGCCCATCTCACAAGCATGTCAAGGTGAAACCCAGCTGTATCTGCAAGTTTTGATAGCTGACAAAGATTTAGAACAGTGTGACCTTCATACAAAATGTATTGCAAGCAGGACAGGATGGGCAGACAAGGTGTATACTAAGCTGGCAGATGTTCAGGAGCCACTGTCTCCAAACTAACTGATAAATTAGAAGGATGGTAAGAAAGAATTCACTCATTAGAAGGATAAAAAGAAATAATTCACTCTTTTTAGTAAGACTACTAAATTCTGTTATCACACCACAGACATAACACAAACCTTATTCTCTAACTTAGACCTAGGTTAAGTTAAATGTTTTGATATCTGTTTACTACAAGGATGAGAAATGGGTACAAAAATTATCCTTTGCAGATGAAGCATGATCAGTTCTCTGTAGAGTAGGATATGCTAAAGATGTATAAGCAAATAGTGTTTTGCTGAAGAAAATTATTGTGCCTGATTCCAAGAAAACAGTTGAACTGCATAAGAGACTAAGATGGGTCTGTTTTCTTTAAAGAAGGAAAGATAAGTATTTATGGTATTACCGTAATGGCTTTTAATTCTGTGGAAAATGTTTGTCTGCTTTATAGCAAATTTGAATTAATTTTTTCTTAATGGGGGCAGAGCACGCTTTTGCATATGCATATTTAGGAACCTGCAGGGCCCTTTTAAGCATGAATGGTATTAACTTGAGGAAAATGGTTGTCATGGAAAATTTTATTGCAATTAGTTTAGGTTTGGTAACATTGTCAGTAACATAACACTGTATGTGTATCCCAAGTTACATGTGCTGCTCTCAGATTCACTTGAATTGTAAAATGTTTCCCATTCTTTTTTTAAAGGTATAGAGATGACAAAGGACGATAAACTAGGTGATAAGGATGCACAGCTGGAAAATGAAAAGGCAAGCATTTTATAAGATTGAAGACCATTAAAAGCAGTCTTTCTGTAGCAGGTTTGAAGTTGGTATAGACTGGCACTTCCATAACAAGCTTTATCACAATATAATGTATGCACTCACAATTAGCTTTCCCCTGCCTTATTTTGCACTTGGCATCTATTTACCTATGAGGGTCTTGGCCCCGCTTCTGTTACCTTTTTTATAGCAAGTTATTTTTGACAGATTGGTTAGAAATAAATGAGGTTGCCACCTTCATATAGTTCTGGGTTTAAAAAGGTTCTCAAACATCTGTCACCGAACAATCACTAACAAATAATCATAAAGTGAGCTGATTTATATGAAAAATTACTTTGTATTAGAAAGCTTAGTTTTTGATTTAATAATCTCTGAATTTGGTTTAATATACCTATGAGTGAGAGCCAGTGTAGGAATGGGAATGGAGCCCCAGTTCAGGCTGCGATTGTAAGAGCTGTTGAGTTGATCTATGAGTTGCAGATACTGCAAGTGTACTACTGCTGTCCCAGATGATAATTTCACAGCCTTCCTTACTCTGGCTGGTGCATGTTTCACATTTCAAGTCCATTCAGGTTGCTCAAGATGCAGAAAACCAGTTTTGTGGGATTGAGATGGTTTCCTACAAATTAAATTGGCTTGTATGTAGACATGCAGCTGTGGATGCACATGGATAGTAATGGAAGCTCTTTTTCTGGGGATGGGGTGCTAATTTTGACTCACTGTATCTAATGAAATTTTCTTAGATCCACATAAATTATGAAACTACATCCTGGGAGTTGTTTTCTCTATTTCCAGCCATGTCATTATTTCTAGTAGAAGATCAGTTCTTCCTAGAAGCTGCTGCTTCTCTCTGTGGTTAGTTGTAGTTCCAACTGTATTATTCTGACTTGATAATTAAATTGCTATGTTCTTATTTTTGAACCTCTAAAAAAGAAATGTTTATTCCTGATTCTATAATTACTTGAGCGCCCCAATTCAAATTCTACTGTTGAACAATACAACTATTTGCAGTTTGACTGGAGAGTACAGCTGAGCGAATTAGTTGTCTTTCTACGGCTCTTAAACATTTGGTCTTTCTGTGATACTATTTCTCCACTTATGGTAACTTTTTACAGTGTGCAGTTTTTGATTAACATTGCCTAAATCCAAGTAATTTGTCTTCAGAACGACCACTGTTCATTTTGATAATAGCAAAAGCCTTATTAGCTCCCTTTTTATATTTACTTAGAATCTGTTAATTGTATTTCTGCTGTAGAGTTGATCCTGTGAAGCATGATCTCAAGCAGTATAAGCCTTTTTCATCTTTTAACTTTGTAGTTCTGAGGTTTGGGAATACAGGAACTGGGTTGAGGAATATTGCAAAACCAGAACACACCCACCCACCCACCCACACACACACCCCAACTTACTGGCTTTGTCATTCTGGTTTGCTCAGTCAATACAGATGGAATAGAGATGGATGATACCCTTTGATCAGTGAAGATTGTCATTGTGGGGAATGGATGGGAGCCTTGCACAACAGTAACTTGTGGTTCCTTTGAAGTGAGAAGGCCCTGTTTTTAGGAATGGTAATGGCAACAGAGGTACTGAAGGAGATTCTGCTCCAAGAGCAGAAAATATAGTCATTATTAGAGGCTTCAGTTACTTTTCAGTGGAGTGGGTGAATATTCAGCTTATGCATGATGCTGAGACTAAGAATTAGGAGGCAACTTCTTTGTGTAGCAGTTGGAGAATTCACGAGAGAAATTGTGTTGTATTTGATTCTGTGTGAAATCAGGTTCAAAATCTTCATGTTGAAAGATGCTCTGTCAGGGACTGTGATGTTTTTGAAGATTAAAAGATAAGTCATTATAGGAATGTGTAATTTCAAAAAATGAAGGCGCTTTTAAAGGAAAATAAATGGAATTTCCCCTCCAAAGCCAAAACATTTGTTGGTAGTGTAGGGATTTATTCAGAACAGAATACTGGAGACTTAAAACGAATACTAAAATCTGTCCAGGAAAAAGGAAGTACGACTAAATGACTGTGTGAAGGAGACCACTGAAAAACGTCATCATGCAAAATGCTGAACTTAGTGATATTTGTATTCTTTTATAGTTGCCTCATTTGAGTAAGTTAAATGTAAATGTAATAGTATAGTCCAAGTAAACTTTGAGAAGCGGCTTGCAAATGCATCACTAATAATCCATCATCTTTCCAAATGCTCAGGATTCAAAAGCTTGCCAGCTCCTGTAAGGCCTGTTGATGATCAAGGCGTAAGAGGAGTACTGAGGGAAGATACAACTCTATATATCTGTAAATAGTTAAACGCAGATTTACCTTGGGGGATCTTGGAAAGGTTGCCAGCTGCCACAGCTGCCATTCCAGAGTTTCTTGTTTATGAAACGAAGACAGAGGATCTATCTCAGCTGAAGAGGCTGTAAAAGAAACTAACAAAATAGACACTAAGATAATACTAGGGCCAGTGGCATAGTGAGGAAATTTCTGGAGGAAATCCAGGATGAAGGAGTAAAATCACAACATTAGCATGCAACTTCCTGCTTAATGCTCTTTAATAGCATGCTGCTATAAAGGGGTCCAGGGACTGTCTGAAGTAGGAAAGCTGTTCTGGGCATAGTGGGTTAAACAGAATAGAACAAAATAATCATACTCGTGATAATCTCCAGTGCAACTTTCATATACATTTTATTTCCATCTTAGTTTTGCAAGTTGTTTGAAGAAATTGGTGGAGAGCCAGTTGACTCGGTGAGCTTGAATTTCCATAGCAGCCATTATGGTCACTTCCCAAAACTCTTCAGTAAATGAAGCTGTCATGAAAAATGCTCTGAATGCTAAAGATGGAGATGAATGGTCTTTTCTCTCTTCAAATCTCACCAGTAACCTAGTCATCATGGAGAGCTGGCTCCTGGACTAGATGCGGCTTACAGTTTTTTGCCATTTTTAGTGTTGGACTAATATTAGATTAAAACCCAAGCAAGCAGTGGTGGGTTTGGATACAAGCAATATAAATCAATAAAATAATCTTACTGATAAATATGTGAATTTTGGTTTATGTAATGCGCTTCCCCTAAACTCCTTATTTTGTTAGTATCAACATTTTTTTCAAGGAATATCACTTCCTTCAAAGCTCATCTAAATGAACTCATGTGAGTTTATTTGTATTTCTCCTAAGAAGTTGAATAATTGGTTCACTAGATAATTCCTGATTTTTCCAGGAACTTCATGAGTACACAATTGCCATATTAAAAACATCTGCCAGCCCTGAAATAAATAACACTGGTCGGATAGTCAGGACATTACACACCAGTGAAATGCTTTGCTGTCAAGATACCAAAAGAGAGAGCTGTTACCAGGATATAAACTTGCCAACATGGGGATATCGAGAAAGAAATCCTGCAGTAAAAGCCAAAAACCAGGAGTGTGAAAAGAGTGTAACTGCTCCCCTTAAAAGAAAGCAAGATGTGCCTTTATCTTGTTCAGAGAAAACAAGGAGATTACCTTTAAGGGCCTACACTTCCTCACATGAAAGAAGATACGACTGTACTTCTGGACAATCAGAGTCTTCTGAAAATTGCCCTTTTGATGTCAGGAATTTAGGATGTGAAGAAAAAAGAAAATTGCTGACAACTATGAAACAGGCAGCAGCTTTTGTAACTACGATGATATTTCAAGATGGTTCTTCACAGCTCAACTCGGAGCAGGTTAGTGAGAGATGTGTTTTGTTTAGAGTTGGGTTTGTAGAAACATTTGAACTGTGTGTGTGACTGCCATGTTCATCAGGAGCCTGGAATCTGGACCAGTTCAAATACCAAATATTCAAATGTAAAATGAGGTAAACGTTAATACTTCTGATTACATTTTATTTTTAGTTATCAAATAAAACCTAAAATAAAAAAGGAATGAAGCTGCTCGGGCTAAACAGGCATTTGTGTACTTGAAGTGAGTCTGAATTGGGGTATTTTTTCCTACTTTTTCCTGTTTCTGTGGCTGGCTTTTTATTTCAAGGCTGAAACACTTGCATGTTCTTCTGTTGTGTCAGTGTTGGATACAATAACTCTCATGTACATAAATAGGTTTCATATTGCAAAACTGGGGCATTTTCTTTACAGGCTTGCATAAAATCTGTCAGAGGAAACACCATTGTCATTGCCCTTAACAGGTCTTAACCTCATCAGTAAAAGGATTTGTTGTGTTAGTGAAGAAGCAGACCGGTCAACCTTGCCCTCCCAGTTACTCTTCAACTGACTGCACGTGGAATGCTGCTAATGAAAATGATAAATTAATTTATTTAAGACTTGAATGGCCATCTCTTTGGGAACAAGCACAACAGGCTCATGAGAGATTCGCTTGGTGAGAATATGTAGGAAAAAAGTACTGTTTTGCTTTACATATACTTTTCGCAACAGTTATGTAGGTTACATGGCACAGGCTTAATGAGTGTAAGGAGATCGAATTAGCTGAATGAGTCCTCTGGCAAGCCTGGGCTAATATAAACCAAATAAGAATAGACTGTTCTTTTCATCTTGGCGTATCACTAACTGCAGCCCTGCAGACCTAGGTTGGAATTCTGGTAGGAGCTGTTTGTATTCACCAAGTAATCCTTTATGAACAGCTTATAGCTATATGGCACCACAAAATATGTTTCATCCAGGTTTCTCTTTCTTGTATCTCATTTTCCATTTTCTGAACTGCATTTCTTATGTGGTACATTTCTGATGGACATTATTACAGTAAATATACTTTTTGAGCTCTGCTGATATTTTTTATGAACACAATAAAAAATGCTGGCTTTTGAGATCCCAAATGAAGTTTTCCTAATATTCAGTAATAATGTTACATCAGAATTGCAAGATAATTTTTTAAAGTAAATGCTTTGTGTAGCTGTGTAGTAAACTTCCAGTTAATATAAGCAAAATCCATTTTTATTCTTACTATTAACTTTGAAATAGCATCCCATAAAAGGAGAAATGAGAACTGAATCTGATTCTTAGGTATAGTAGTCACACGTTAAAACTTCATTAGAATATATTATGATTTTCAGTAATAACTGCTTAATTGTAAATTGCTGAATTGGGGTTATTAAATTACAAAGCATTCATTTTCAAGACATTGGAATCAGTTGTTAGTTTCATCTCTGCCACTGCTCCACTGTGACTTGAAACCAAATCATTTCCCTGTACTTCTTAATCTGCAATACTGGAGTTATATGACAACTAGTTTAATAACCTGTTAGTTTGAATAGAGGTTGTTCTGAATTGAGAATAACATATCAATAAAGTATGTACATACGAAGAGTAAAAATTCAATAATAAGTTAATAAGTGTATTAGCATTTAGATGAAACCCATAGGTAATTGTTAGTTGTTGGAATAGTGTGGTTGTATAGTAGAGGCTCTACACTGTATGCAGTAATATCTTATGAGCTACACAACTTCTGAGTACCAAACACTTGGTACTGTGGTTTCATACCACTAAAGAAAAATGAACTTAAAAGCTCCATAAAAAGTTGCAGTTTTTCTATATTGTCCCTCAAAACCTTATAAAATTAACACAAATAGTGAGTAAATGTATATACTAATAGATATAATTGGTAAGATTGATTTAAAATAGTGTGGGAACTATAGACATTTTCAAAAGGAATGGAATAATGTGACATAGATGACATATCCTGGATTTAAATAGCATATTAACACTAGGCAATTATGGCAATTTATATTGTCTAATAATGATTTAAACATTACTTTAAATTATAATATTTTATACCACTAAATTAATTCAGAAGCCTCTGTGATTTTATTTGCGTATATTAAAGTATTACAGTTGTTGTTTAGGCTTAAGACTGCATTTAATGTTGAGTATCAAATAGGGTTTGTTTTCTTTATGAATGCATGTTAAGGCATATCTGCTATGTTGTTTGGTTTATTATAGAATGAAGTCTCAGTATTAATAAATTGGGAATTTAATATTCAAATACAGTGTACTGTTCTTGCAGGAATAAAGAAATGTCTTGTGTTAACTGTTTAGTAAGAGGTGCTAGTTAAATGTATAAAGTAAATAGATCCACTAAATCTAGTAGTGATATAGTATGCATTAATAAACTGCTTCTGTGCAGGCAAGTGTTGTTTCAAATGCTGCGTTGCAAAGTTCCAATTATTTGTTTCAATGCAAAAGATTTCCTGAGGACTTTACTTCAAGTTTATGGTAATGAAATTAGCTGGAAACAAGGTAACTACCTAATCTTTGATCTAATCCTGTCATCTCTGTGCTTTTGATGTTTCGGTTAAAGTCACCAGGTGTAGAAGTAACTAGATTAGTGGTTAAGTAATATATGGAAAAACAGTTTTAGTACGATGGAAAGGAGAAACCTTCTTGGGGGAGGTTGTGACCAGAGGCTTGGCATGTCAAGATGATGTATTTCTTCTCAGAGTAGGAATCAAATAAATGAATAATATAAGCATAGCTTCTAGGGGTAACAAAAGCTCTCAACACAGTCCTGACTAGGGCTGAAAAGGTCAAACTGTTTCATATTTCACGTTCCCTAGAAAAACTTTCTCTGCTCAAGAGGAAAGGCTAAAATAAATTTCGCAGGTATTCATAGTTGTCAGAATTGGGAATTACTTGAAGGGGTCCTTGTTTTTTTGACAGGAACAAATTAAGACTTTCTTGTATGGATTTAAAAGCAGCTACAAACAGAAGATATAATGGTTATGTTTGCTTTTTTTTTTTCTTTTTCCATAGAGTCATAAAATCCAATAGTTTGAAAAGACCTTTAAGATCATCAAGTCCAACATTTACCCCAGGACTGCCAAGTCCACCACTAAACCATGTCACTAAGGGCCCCATCGACATGGTTTGTGAACACTTCTGGGGACGGTGATTCCACCACTGCCCTGGGCTATTCCTATGTAGGCATGATACTGATTGTTTGTTACAGGTGCAAATTCAGTGTTTAACATTTTCATAGTGTAAATACTTGTCTATTTATGATGGGTGTCTACAGGAAAGATGAGCAACACTTTAGAGGTATTTCTCAGTATAGGATGTGGCCAAAGTATTTTGATTGACGAAAATAACTTCTTTTTGTAGTTGCTGATAGTGTCGTGTTAGATCCCAGGATTGCAGCATGGCTGATAAACCCCAGCGACACAGTTCCCTCTTTTGAATGTTTAATCCAGAAGTATTTTGAAAAGCCTTGTTCTATGGAAACAGTAAATACAGATACAGGCACTTTGAGAAATGCATCAGTAAGTAGTTTGTTTTCAGTTGCTTGTGGTTGGGTGAAAAGTGGAAGGAAATGATGAAAGAATTGCTTTTTCTTGCAGAATACTGCAGAAAGAAAGTCGCATAATGCTTTTCTTCTGATGGAAGAAAAATACTATATTAATACTATTTGTTGGAAATTTGATTTTAAAGAAAGGGGAGAAGGGAAGGAGGGTTCACTGCATTCTGCCAAGATGGCATCATATTTTCCAGAACAGCTGTAAAATTCTCCTTCAAAACCTGAAAGTTCAGTACCAATGTGAATTAATGTGTAATCTCATCCTTTTGCTTTCCACCTCCCTGCAAACTGATTTCCAGCTTTCCTTTCCAAAATGTCTAATGCCTTGTTCTGTAGTTCCTGTGAACTTGTAGCCTGTATGTAGTTAATTGTTATTAACAATTTTGCTGAATTTCACAGCTGGTAAAGGCACCCCATCATAGGCTGAGGAACAGTAGGGAGTCAAATGTGAACCTTCAAGCATGTGTATGAAGAAACAGTGAATTTTTATTCTCAACAAGACAGAATGTGTTTCTGGGAGGTTATTTCCAGCACTGTGAAGATATCTAACTGTCTGTTGAAACTTATTTACTGAATAGTTTAAAATGTTGGTGTTTGTATTTTGTATTTCGTATCTACTCTGACCACATAGGCTTTCAGAGGTCACTTGAATGATAAAAATAGATGTGCAATGCCACAGTGGTGGTTTTTGAAACTTGTCACTTCAGAGGCATTGCTTGTTCAGACTTGGGTATTGTAATGTGATCATAGAGCTTCTAGGTCACAAATCCAGATGTCAAGTGGGCTTACAGCATGCACAGAGGTCAGTTGTATCAGCATATACCCATCAGTATAGATATTTCTGAGAGACCAGAGCTATTTACTTTAAAACAATAGCTGTAAACTGCAGTTGTTGAGATGTTTATGGGCTAAGCTATTAGTGTAGGGAATGGACAGGCAAACTGGCAGAAGCTATGAACTTGTTGGTTATTTCTGTATGTGATGTCGCCTTCTGAGAGTCAGCATCCTTAACCTTGTCTCTTTCCTTAGTTTGATTCAGTCTCTTGTTCATATATCACATCTATTCTTAGTTGTAATTTCTCAACTTTGTCATGCTGATTCCCAGCTCTGATTTAAATATTGAATTCTTATTTCCTTCCTGTCCCTCTTCAGGACTAGTTTGTTTCCTTTCCCCAACCATCTCCAGTGCCTTATGCTGACTTGTTCACCCAAGTCCCAGTTAATGCCTCCCTCTAACATCCTGTGATTACTCCCTCCCCCATCCTTATGCAATCTCCCTTCAGCAGATGGGGGACCTGCATGGACTGTCAGGGGAATTCATTACCCCTTTTTAACTCTTTCCTGCTTCTGGGGCTCTGCTGGGACATGCTTCCCACCAGCAGACATCTGTTTAGTTTTATCTGCTGGTATGTTGAGTTATATGGTCATTACAAGATAAAAACAACTACGATCCAGGCTTGAGCGCATTCTGAATGACTGCAACACTAGTGCCCCTTTGTTATATTATATGTGGTAGGAAAATGTCTGTAGCAAAGATTACTCCAAAACTTGGGTAATTCTCCTTTTAGCATGAAATAAAAGTTGTTGTAGCTAGTCTGTGTCTCCCACTCTTCTGTTACAATTGGCACTTCCAAAAATCAGTTGGACCAATATGATAGAGTTCATGTGATGGCTCTTCCCCAGCTGTGTACTGGAATGCACGGCTCTGTTACAGTAATGTGTTATAATTTGCCCTAAAATAAACTAATTTTCAGTGAGTTCTGGTTCTGTTGTGCTTGTGCAGCAGCAAGTAATTTGGATTCCTTCTGTATTCTGTTTGGATCAAATAATGGATGAAGCACTGCTCTTGTCATTCTGCATCTGCTGTAATGCTTTGGTTCCAGACTTTTGTCTTTCTTCCAATAATAGGGCAGGTTTGCAAACACTAGGCCAAAATTGTGAGGTCTGTGTACGAGGCAGATTTTCACACGCTGTTTGGAGGATGGATTATGTTTATCTCTTGATTTACAGCTGACTCTTGCACCAGAGGGCATGGGATCAAGTGTTTAGATGTACTGGTGTCTCAGTCCATGCCGACTTTCGCTCCCTAGGAACGCAGCCACGAAGTTCTGAGAGTCACCCTGAAGACGACAAGGATTGCAAGAAGAAATTTGCAAAGAAGTTTTTCTCATTTAATAGTACTAAAATTTATTTTCATTTCATAGCAATAGAATTCTGCCTTCAATGTCAAAGGCAATGTAGCGACACTATTTCTCCATACACGGTCTGTGCAAAATATAAATCAAGGAACAGGTAAAATCTTGAATATTCATGTTCTATTCTACTCTGTTCATAAATTGTGTTTGTCAGAGGTCTAAGAACATTAATAAAATATTAAATATAAGTGGAAACATGCAGAAAAATATATAGTTTAATCATGTTCAAAATAGATAGTATTCTAAATATTTATGTTAGCATTAAAACTGTTGATTTATTTTTTATCAGTATCAAAACTTAGGTGTGAACTTGCAGAAGCTTTATAATGTAATGATGGACCTTGCTCGTGACTTACAGGTAAGATATAAAAAGTAGTTGTTCAGCTATAACTTCAGAGGTACTGTCATGAAGTAAGGAGAGTTAGTGATGTGCTTCTCATTCAAATCAGAATGAATGAATTCTACTTACTAGAATTAAGTAGGAGCCTTCAATCCTTATTGGTGTACACTGCTGGTCAACATTAAAAATAAAGTTTCCCATCAAATCTGCTATCTTTTCCAGAAGGAGGAAATGGTTAAGTCTCAAGGTTAATCTCAGAAGAAACTTTTCCTCTTATTATTTTTTTTTATTACTATTCCTGTACAAAATGGTTACTATTACAAAATGTATTTCCACTAAACTGAAGTGATAATGGGCTACAGTATTTAGACTTTAATTCACGCTAAGTAGTATTTAATTCCATAAATAGTTTTGTCACATAAAAAGGGATTATGCAGAAAGTGAAATACTGCTTACTGGAAAATAGAGCCACATAATGACACTACTATATGTTTTAAGATTAAAATTGGCTGTTACTGAAGATTTTATTTGTATCTGGCTTTACAGGTTCAAGGTTTGTGGCAATTATTTTGCAGATTAGAGCTTCCACTTCTCAAAATTTTGGCAGGTATGAAAGTTCAATTCAAAATACGAATCTCCACTGTTTTCACACAGCTGCTGACTATGCTCAAGTAGGATGTTATACCTCAGGGTAGTAAATGGTATGTCAGCCTCATGGCACCTGTGTGTGTTTGGCTTCCCATTTTACAGTCTAAGAAGCATGTAAAATCAAAATTGTCAATTGTAAATGTTCTCAGTATATATATATTTGTATTTACAGTGATGGAAACACACAAAATACACGTGAACAAACATGAACTGAAAAAAACATCAGAGATTCTGGGGGTAAATTTTGCCTTTATTTTTTCATTTGGAAATCGTATAGCATTGTCTTGCAGCTTTTACTGAGGGTAACTGATTAAAAAGAGGAGGAGTCTGTTTTGTCACATTATATATAGCAGTTTAGGGTTTCTAGTATTCTTATTATTATACTCTTATTACTGTAAGTATAACTAATTATATTTGCACTTTAGGATAATTCCAAGAGATATTTGCTTCATTAGCCTTGCCCCAGAACTGAGATTGCTTTGGAAAATGAGCAGTTCCTTTTGGGTTACGTGTTGTAGAGTAAAAATTGTAATGACTTTTTCTGAGCCCACAGTTTTCAGTAAATGTCTTCTTCAGAAGTAATAGATATTTCCATCTTTGTAAAAAAAGCACTCTTTACAGCTTAGGTGTGCTGGGAGATCTAAGTATGCCATTTCTTCATTGATTAAAAATAGCTACAAGAGAATCCTATTTTGTAGCATAAAATCTGACTAGATAATCATAGTGGTCTGACAGATTATTAATTTACCAGAATAATGCCCATTGCTCTGTTTCTCAGAGATTGCTATAGTCTTTGTTTTCCCACAAATTTTGGTACTTTTTACTACGATAAATCCCCTTCCCAGGTCATGAAGAAATACAGATTAAAGAGGGTTTAAGAAATCAAGCCAAATGTTGATAGCCAGCAATGATTACACATTATCTGGTGCCCTATTTGTAAATACAAGTCTGATCTACTCAACCTAGCAGGTAGCAGAAGAAAGTAAGAATGTGAACAGAATAATTCTGATGTACTAATTTGTAGTTGCGACTCAAAGAACTTGAACAGGAAGCTCATCAAGTCGCTGGAGAACGATTCCTTGTAACCAGCAGTAGTCAACTCAGAGAGGTAGTATTTTTACTACTGTTTTGTAGCTTGTAAATGCAGAAGTATTATAAAGCATATAAAATTGTCCTTACAACTTCAGAATTCTTTCTTTAATATTAATTATATGATTTTCTGATTTTAATGGATGACATCAGTTTATCATAAATCTGTCAGTGTTGGGTAACCTGTATTTGAATGTATTTATATCAATTATGTGTGTGAATTTAGTAAATACACTACTTTTTCATAGCTCAAAAATAAACATTTGGTTTTTTTCAATTCTGTGACAGCTCTCGTTGCTACAGTATGCTTTATTTTCCTTGAAAACTGTTTTTGAGGCTTAAACTCAGTAACCAAATAATTTTCCTTTCTGTTTCAGCGCTTGAAACACTGAAACATTTCTGTTTTTCTCACTGTAGGTACTATTTGAAAAGTTAAAACTGCATACACTGTGTGAGAAAGTTCACAGAACTGAAATACAACAACTTGTGTCCACCTCAGAAGTTGTGGTGAGAAGGGGAGGGATTTTAAAACCACCTGCCTGATTTAGCAAAACTTCTAAGTTCTATTCCAGTGAAAGTGTCATTTGTCTGAGATTTTCCTAGCAGTCTTGACTTATTTTTATATTGTACTAATCACACTTCATTCACTCATGCCAGAAATGAAAGTTGCATTCTATGATGGGGAAAACCAAACTAGCTACTGATGTTAAACGTTAGCTATAAACTGGAGTTAAAAACTTTGGTACCGTCATGACCATCTTTCTCAAAGGAGGGAGACTTTTAGATTGGATATGAGGAAGAAATTCTTTACTGTAAGGGTGGTGAGGCACTGGAATGGGTTGCCCAGAGAAGTTGTGAATGCTCCATCTCTGGTGGTGTTCAAGGCTGGGTTGGACATAGCCTTGGGTGGCATGGTTTAGTGAGAGGTGTGCCTGCCCCTGGCAGGGGGGTTGGAACTAGATGATCTTAAGGTCCTTTCCAACCCTGACTATTCTATGATTCTATGACTTTTTGACTGGTCAGATTTTGGTAGCTTGGTATAACTGACTGGTTGGGTGAAAAAGACTACTGATGAAAGAAAAGAATGTTAATGTAAAATCTGCTGGTGAAAGAACTAGCAACCCAGACTTCCTCTTTGCTGTCAAGAGATTTGGGCTAAAACTATGTTGTCATCTTTTTATGGAGCCATATCTCACTTGTTCATGTTAGGTAAAGAGCTCTGTAGGAAATTATTTGATACCTGTGGTTTGAATCCAGAGTTGTCACCTTCTTTGTATAGTCCAGTGTTATTCTTCTTGTCTGCATGAATCTTCCTCAAGCTTTGTTTTCCCCTATGGAGTTGCTTGTCTCCAGGAAGAATGGTTGCATTTGGAGTTAAATCTGCAGGGCATTGACAGAATCTTGCTCCCTTAAAGCAATAATGACTAAACAGTTTAGATATTTGGATACGCCTGTACAAGAGATTCAGTGCAATAAATTGCCCACATGAAGCTTTTCCTGTTCTGTTAGTGTTGGAGCAGATAATGGTCGGCAATGCAGATATTCATGTGTGATTCCACGTAAGTGCAGAAATGTGTCAAAAACATTTGTTTAAAAATTAGGTCAAGGCCAAACTGCAGGCTTCTTGGTAACTTGAGGCAAATGGAGCTTTTATGCAGCTGTACCTGTTCCTGGTTTGGTGCTGCAGTTGTATTGCTGTAGTTCACATCGGAGTCAAATAAAAGTACTTAACTCATTGCTGAAAATGAACACCTTTGGAGAAGGTAGAAAGGTGATATTTGTGTCTTGCGTGTGAAAGAGAAAATTCAGCCTTTGGGCCGAGTGTCTGAACTACCATATATGATCTCTTAGGTAATGTCAACAGTATGACTGTAAAACCCACATGTTACTCAAGGGAAAGGAGGTTTCATAGATCAAATATGTAATTTTGGAGGGTGACAGAGAGCCCTGGGAGGTGAGGTGGGAGGGACCAGTGAAATACAATGCATGTCATGTTTTTCTGGGAATATAAGGTGTGTTGCAGTTATCAGAGCAAGGCTTTTATCTAGTTCAGTGCTCTTTCCAACAGCTGCTAAGACTGGGTTATTCAGATAAAGGTAGGCTGAAACCTTCCAATACAGAAATACTAGAGAATTAATATGTTGTCTCTCCCTGGGAGCAAGGAAAAAAATTGCCTTTCAATCTCCATTCTGGTATGGTTCCATTTATTTTTACCCTGAACTGTTGGAGTTCCAGATATTTTTGTTGTACTTTTAAAAATCCAGTCTCTATTTTAATAATTTCATTCTTTTTGTTTTCAAATTTTTATAGCATTTTGCAAACCACATAATGTCAGAAATATGCTTTATCTCATTGCTTTTGGATTGGACAATTTCATTTTTTCTTGAAGTTTTTCTGGAACTTATATTAGGGGATGAAGTAGAAGTTCTGTTGGATTTTGTGTGTGTGTAAATATGTATGTTTCTATATATGTATTACTTTGGATACTTTCATCGTATCCTCTCTTGCATTGATGTTGTCTAGCACAAAAAATAAACCAAGGACCATAAAGAACACCCCCCCCCCCCCAATGCTCCAGTGTTTTCAAATGTGTTGTGGAGAAGTTTTTATGTCTGTATGTCTTTTTGTCTCTGTCTGGGACAGTCAGGTAAATGAAATGGGAAGGGGTAAGCTTCAGTGCTCCTTTTGAAGGCAGGAAAGTGTGGAGGCTTCCTGGGCCTAGACTGAGATTACTTGAAGGACATTATTCTTTAGCCAGTATTTATTTCAGCTTGGCGAGAATTTTTCTTCCTCCAAAACTTATTTTATTAAGACTGTTAAATAATATGACTTCACAGAAAAGTGTACTAGTAATTTACATGCTTTATTTTGCAGCTAAAGCAGTTGCAAGATCTTCATCCTTTGCCTAAGATAATTTTAGAATACCGTCAGGTGAGCTGATTATTTGTCACATAATTTAGTTGTCCTGAAGCAAAATTAGCAAGAAAGAGAACATATTCACAGCTAAATACGTACAAAAATGTTGGCTCTGATGTAAGTCCAGTCAAATATTCATTTAAATTTTGAATTTGTAGGTATTCCTAAGAGTTTTTAAATTTCATCATTACATTTCTGGTTTGCAAGATGTGAGATTGTAGCCAGCAAACAACTGTTGCAAAAAGAATCACAAAACTTCACTGTTAAATTTGTGTAGCGCTATAAAACACATTCTTAGTGCAAAACATTTACTTTTTGAGTTCTGAGGAAATCCACTCAAAGTGAAGGAGAGAACTGGTTATGGGGGGAATTTTCGGTAAAAATTCAAAGTAACGTGGTTAGTCTGCTCTCAGACTTCATGTTTGGCTTTTCGGTGGGTATGTTTCTAAGACTAAAAACCCAAACCAACCCCCAAAAAGGTGTGGGTGGTACTTTTGTGTGTATGTGTGCTCTTTTTTGTGTAGTTTATTGACCTGGGGATATAAGATGTAAAGTAATAAATTCCAGTAATTCATTTAGTATTGCAAAAACCTGGCTTTAGGGTATAACCAAGCACTTACCTAAGTTACGCTAATAGGTCAAGCTATTAGTGAGTGTACATCCATTATTTACTAAGATAAAACTGTCATTTTACAGAAGTCTACCAAAGAAGTTACTATGCATTTCGAAATGAAGATCTTAAACTTGAAAAATCTCTTATTTTTATAAATTAGCGCTTATCTGAACTTTTGTGTAATAATTTAGGTTCATAAGATGAAATCAACTTATGTGGATGGACTCCGAACGTGCATGAGAAAGGTAGACACAGAAAAAGTAGCCTGTAAAGTATGGTATTTCAAATAAATCGTAAAAGGATGTGAAATGATTGCGGTGGTTACAGTGTAAGAACTTTTAAATACAGTAAATTATGAATATTTCTTTTTGATTTATTTAATCCTGATTGCAGTAAGTTTTTATTACTGATACTTACATTGAATATGATTTAGGTGTATGTCTTCACCCTTTTCTTTTTGGGGATTTTTACTTTACTTGACTACAGGGGTTTATTTCCTCTACATGGAATCAGACCGGAACTGCGACTGGCAGACTTTCAGCCAAACATCCAGTAAGTGAGCCCATTAGAAGACTTGCATTTTAATTGCAATTAAAAGTTTTTTATAGAAAGTATTTTTTTGCACATGAAATTTTCATTTTCATCTTAGTCTAGCAGTTGCTTTATTGTATGCAGATAGTGGACAGGAAAAGCTTATTAAATAGATGTTTTACATTTATTCTTACAAGTATTTTGTTTTACCTGTGGATCAGAATTTAATACTATTTCTTGAGGTAGAGGGGTAGAATTGTGAGCCGTACATGCACCCTCTAGATGTCCTCTGAATCCTTCTCTCTAACCTGGCGTTCATGAACCATTCCTTGTAAAGGATCAGTGGGCCCTGGAAGGTACCCTGGGGACTGCAGAAGGGGGAGAAAAGCGGCCTTTTCTTCTGGAATGTGGCTTCAGGTCTCATAGCAGTGAAGGGCTAAGCTGGCTATGCTGTTGCTCTGGAAGTTTTGGAGATGCTTATACGGCTGTGACACCTGGGCTTTTTGTGCTCCCTCCCATCATTGGCTATAATGACCTCTAAGTGCATGCTTGTGGCTGGACTATTTTATTTGACTATCTGAACTGCTAGAGGCTTGGGTGAGTTTTCGTTTTGCTAAAGTGGCCTTTTTAAGGGCACATTTGAATATATTTTATTATACCATTTTACTTGGATTTAGGAGGCATACTGACCTTTGACTGTAGGGACTGATGAGGCCTTTTGTGTTCCACTTCTATCACAGTCATAGCTGCATGGATGAGTGTGCAGGGGCCTGTGTGGGAGGAGACAGGGTTGCAGACTGCTTCAGGGCCTTGAGTCAAGGCATTAGGTGGGGGAATAGCAGTAAAAAAGTAGTGTTTAGTTTAATCATGGCCTGTCTTAGCAAAGACCTAACTCTGGCCCTGTAGGAGGAGAGGAATAGATGCAAAAGTGGGACTTGGCTCATAGAGGCTGGAAGGAATCCGCAGAGCTGTTGTCCTTTTACTTGTGCCCAAAAGTATTGTCAGTTCTTAGCCGTGCAGGCTTGAGTATGGCTTATCTGTCTCTGCAGCTACTAGTCATAAGCTTAATGGGTGCAAATGGCATTAGAATCTTTCTACAGTATTGGGAGAAAGGCCATAGTCTTCCACAGCTCTATCTGGGAGGAGAGATGTTGGATATTATGCTTATGTTGTGACCATTTTGCATGGGTGAGTTCTTGTGGCTTCACGCAAATCCTGGCTGCTATGGTGATGTTTGGTGTTACGGCAGAAACCTGCCCTGGGAGGTTCTCATCCTCACAATACTGGTAACTTCCTTAGCTCCTTTATCTATCTTCACAGTTCAGGTTTCATTTATATCTTCCTACCCTCATAGTACATATTTCCATACAATTTGTCATCAAACAAAGAGATAGCAAAACATCCAATATATAGAAAGTGGTATTTTGTGCTTTTTGCTGAGTGAAAACAAGTATCTAGGAATCTGAGTTAACAAGAGAATACTGTGTTACTGCTGTTCCTGCTTCTCATGTGCCCAGGTGGGGGGAAATGATAGGAGAGAATGGAAAAGATGATCATGAAGGTGACAGTTTGCTAAATATTCTGACATAATGCAAGGGCATCTAGAAGTCAGAGCTGAGCAGACAGCTGTCTTGAACAGCCACATCCAACACAAGGCAACCTTTGGTTCATCAGGCTAAAAATGGCACATCTACTTTTCTTACAGGTTGTTTTTCTCCAAAATAATGCTGCTTAGGTTAGCATCCAGGGTTGCCTAAGGCTGGGTTTTCCTTATAAGGAAAAACATTGGCATGTCTTTTTTTTGTGTGAAATGTTTATGGAACTTATGCCATCTGTTTCTTGAATCATTTATTGATATAGAAGATATACTGCAGTGCCCAGTCACTCTACTGAGTTTTAAAGGATTGGGAAGAGTCTTGCCAGAAATCATAAATATTGTAGATGTTTTTTGCAGTTACTATGATGTGAAATTTTAGCTGACTATTTGCTGAAGTATTTATTTTTAACTGTGTTTTAAAATGCTTTAAGGAGTGATTAAAACAACAGATAAGTGTAAATCAGATGAAGTGAGAATTCAAATAGGAAAAAGCATCCCGTTTGCTGCGCTGGTTGTGGGAGATGGGGTCCCAAACAAAGGTTTCTTTCTCTCATTTGTTTTATAAATGTAATGGCTCTATCTATCCTCTTGCCTTTAAGAAATGGAGCTCTTTTAAATGGCGTCCATGAGGATTTACTCTTAGATTTAAGGGGAAATGACCAGACATGAGGTACAGAGCAGAATTTTTTTTTCAGATAGATAAACTCTTCTGTGATCATCTTTTCGACAAATCCACATCTGGTGTATGGATGATGTATATTTTTGGCTTTATGTGGGTTTCTCTCATAAGATAAACTTATTCACATGAATTTTTATGTCTTGTATGTTGCAGGAACTTAGAAGGGGTTTCTTGGTAGAAATTTACTTCAGTGGCGCTCCATCTATACATCCAATTTGACTGTGCACTCCATTTCTTCTAATTTGTTTTCTTTTACAATATGTGTGCTGCATAATCAATGTGTTTCTCACAAATAAGTGTTGTATACTGGTATAGTATATCATTAAACAGGGACACATTGGATATTGTAGTCTTGTGCTATAGCAGTGTAACTATTTGCTACTCCATGAGAACCTGCAGATCTGAAACCTAAAGGTAAATATAAACCCTAAAATTCTTCTATCAACTTAATTGGAAATATATCCATAGACTAGTTTTGTTTTCCACTATGGATTGCTTATGGCTGTTAGGGGAAGTTTATTAGTTAATTTACACATATTATTTTTAATTATTTTTGTATAAATATATTAGTCTTGTCTACAGTAAGAGAATCCTTCATTATGTTGCTCAGAGATAACCTTTATTAAAGAGATTTATGAGATTCATAAAGACTTGTTTATATTCTCCAAATCTACCTTGAAATACCACTTTTCAGCCTCTCCCTGTTTACAGCAATAATAAATCACGACAGAGATAGAAAAGAATAAAGCCAATTAAGATCAAGCCTCTTTCAGAATGAACACAGAGAGCCTCACTCCAGATATAAAGACTGCGTATAATTGGATGCTATAATTTGGTTTATGGTGTAAACTTCAGTGCTAGAGTCAGATATTTTGTATTAAGGTTTCTTTCCTCCAGGCTTCTGCAGCAGAGAAAACTGAAATGCTACTAATGAGCTTACACTTCTATACTTCAGAAGATGTTTATATCATTAAACTAAAAAGCACAAAGTGGTGGGCTTCAGGGAGAGCTTCCTTCCTTTTAGTAACAGCAAATTATTCTGAAGATAAATAAGTTTTTTTTACCTTTTCAGACCAAGTGAAAATGAAATAAAAGCATTTCTAGTTCTCCCCAGGAAAAATGCTTTTACCAGCTTGCCCCAAAAAAGCAAAGAAGTAAAATAATTTAGCCTGTCAACTAAAGAAGGTTGTTAGCCTTTAATTGGGAAAGCAGGAACATAGTTTGAAAGGGAAACTAATTAAGGGGTGTTAAATGTTAATGTGCCCAAAGAAGAACCATGAAATATTGACAAGAACCTGAAGTATTGACAATACCTCAGTCTGTCTAACAGCTATAAGTAATATTTTCTTATAGTGATGCATATAGAGGATCTCATGCTTGTTTATTAGAAAATGCATGTTACTTATAGCATTTGGAATATGAATAATAAATTACTTGCATGGTTTTTATTCTAATGGGAGAGACAATCTCTTGACATAGAGACCCCTCTGAGCAATCAAAACCAGGTCTGTTCTCTTAATTAACTTAGCAAACCAGGTTTTTTATTATCCACACTCTTTTACTTCATTCTGGGCTGTATTCTGGAGTGAATGGACTAATTCTGTCCAAGATAAAACTCAAACATAGTTTTGGAATAGTTTGGGGATTGTTTCTGGGCAGTGTGGATGTGGTGCTGCTTGTTTATCTCCCTTTCATCACACTATGCTGCTGGGTTTTACATCCTTAGCATTCACACACACCCAGCAATGTGGACTGCCAGAATTGTGCTCTCAAACTATTGTTAGAGCTCTAAAATTTCTGACATTTTGTCTCCTCATTAAGGCTACAGGCTGATCTGTGAAACTACCAATGCTCTTTCTGAAAGTTTATGGTCTATAGTCACAATTGGATTCCTTGTTCTTCAAGGTATTTCAGTAGCTGTGAGTTGCTGTACGAATTGGAAGTGTCCTGGTTTTCCTATGTCCTTTTTCTTCGCAGCTTTTAGAAAGCTTTGGCAGATCTGTTGCAATGTAAGGAGCTAAACAGCAAGTCTGGGTGAAGGGATGTGATCACATCTTTTTTTCAAATGATCTTAAAGCTCATCCATTTCCAACCCCGTGCCATGAGCAGGGACACCTTCCGCTAGACCAGTTACTCCAGGCCCCATCCAACCTGGCCTTGAACACTTCCACGGATGGGGCAACCTGTGCCATTGTCTAAGCACCCTCATAGTGAAGAATTTTTTCCTAATATCTAATCTAAGTATCCCCACTGTCAGTTTAAAGTAGTTTCCACTTGTCCTGTCCCTACTTGCTCTTTTAAAAGGGCCCTCTCCACTTTTCTTGTTGGCCCCTTTAGGCACTGGAAGCTGCACTAAGGTCTCACTAGAGATTTCTCCAGACTGAGCAACCACAGTTCTCTCAGCCTGTCTTCATAGAAGAGGTGTTCCAGCCTTCTGAGCATCTTTGTGGCTTCCTCTGGACTTGCTCCAGCAGGTCCATGTCCTTCTTATGCTGAGTGCCCCAAAGCTGAACACAGGGGACAGAGACAGGTCAGATATGTTACAAGTTCATATAAAGCATCAAGTCAAAAGTCTTCTATGAGGACATCTAGGCTTACAAAATAATTTTTTCATGAGTACGCTCTGATGTGGGCTTCACTAAAATAACAGTAGGTTGTCTTAGAGATGAGGCTATCTCTGTGTTTTCTTGAGCCTTCGCATCAAAGCAATTTAGGGTCACCTTTCCTAGTCAGTACAAACAACTATCACTCAGATGAGCTGATATGCTATTAAAAAGTCAGAGCACGCGTGCTGTTTGTTATGGTTGGTTTGTGTTCCCTGAGTGTCTTTTGCTTCAGAATCTACTTTTGTGCCATGTTTCTTCTCAGTACGTTTATTCCAGTACTCTTGATTCATATGCTGATTGTAACTGCACTAATAGCACTAAAATAGTATCTCATTTTATGAGTATTGAGAGTTTTGGTTTTTTTGCAATCTCTTTTTGTTGTTGCTTTATTTTTTTAGAAGTATATTTAGAAGGCTTTAGTATTTTAAGAAACCTCATTTACAATGTTGGGAGACAGAAGTTATCTCTTCTCTTTCTCACTCATCACATTATTTTTTGATGGGAAATTTTACTTAAAGATGAGCATTTTGTCAAGAATTCAGTTGTGTTCATGATGAAAGTTTACACATTAACATTACAACAGGATGTTCTTAGTTACTGGTGTGACTGCTACAGTATGAAAAGTCACTGTTAGCCTTAAGATAACGCTCATGTCTGATGCTCCAGAGCATCATCATGTTGGCTTAATATCCAAATGCAGAAATAAGGTTTCTGCATCATAAGCCTTTGTTCTCTTATCATCTCATGTACACATGATATCCTTTTCTATGATATATGCATGTCTTTGGCATTCTCTGTAGAAATGCTCCTGAATTGTATAAATTCATTGATACCATGGTGAGTGTGCTGTAGCCATGTATTACATGGACAGCTTTTTATAGCATAATGTTTTCCATTTGGCTCAGTAAGGCTTGGAGCATCATCTGGGCTGTGATTCTGTAGTAACAAGAGCAGTGCAATCATATATATAACTGTGTTCTATTTGGGATTATCTTTGTATCTATAGTTCTCTGTTATTTAAAGAAAGATGATGTGTAGCCAGTATAAATCTGCTACGATGCAGCCATCAACATACAAAATTCCTGCATTTTATTTATGCGAGATGGGAGTCTGCCATTATTTTTTCTACAAACCAAACATAAGCATGTAAATACAGAGAGCAATTAAATGTAACAGCTCAAAAAGGAAAGATTCTATGCAACTCAGAATAATGCTGGCTGAAGTATTTTTAGCACATTATGAAATATTGACTGTGGAGGCTGAATTCCTCCTTCACTCTCTTTTAGATTCTGGCAAAAGGCTCCTCAGAGAAGATTAGAATTGTAGAAAAGGGAGGAAAAAAAGTTGCTGTAAAATTTTCCTGTGCTGGAGAGATGATGGCACTGCATATTTGCACTTGTTTCATTAAAATTCAAAGATGCTGCATTTCAATACACTATGTATAAATTAAATTGTCAGCACTTGAGTGCCTACTGCTGTTGTGTGGGCTTTGTTAAGGTAGCTGCTTATATGCTGATTCATTTTATCCTTTGAATGGCCTTTGCCAGTGATATTTTTTGAGAGGTAGAAGCCAAAAGTATGCTGATCGTGTTTTAGAAATCCATGCTGGAATATAACTGTCAGGTTTTTTTCTGTAATATGAATGTGACTGGAGCACATAGCTGCCAAAACCAAAATTAAGGTCATCTTTGGTCAGAACAGGCAAGGCTTTAGCTATGTGTCTTTCACTACCTTACGAATTAAAAGGTGTTTTAAAGTGCAGTAATTATAGTAATATCTGTTACTTAGAGTATTCTGTTACAGAAGTTAGTCTCTACACTATGTCATGTCTCCTGGGGTTGTACTGTTTGATTCCATGCAATTGTAGGGTAGTCTAAGCGCAATGTTAGCATGATTACAAAAGACAAGTAGTGCTGTTCATTTGTAGTCTATCACAATCTTTGTTCTTCCAGTGTTTATCCAGACAAATTTCAGTTCCTGGCTGAGCACTTTTCTTTTACTTGAGGTTGACATATTGACATATGCTCGCATCCCCTGAAGTCTCTGTGTGGTCGCAGTCATTGTACTTCTGTACAGAGAGATTTCATAGAGCCCATGTCCTGCGGAGTTGATTTTCTGTCCTCATCCATAGGACAGGTACTCAGATTGAATCTTCAGCAATGTGCAGAGATACATGTATGAACTTGTGTGCCTATTTGTTCTGCAGTTGTCTGTTAGTACCTCTCGTGAGTTAAGATTTTAGAAAGTCTGCTTGAAGGTAGGGTTTTTTTATAATTTCATTCTTCATATGAAGTATTCCATTAGTGGGATTTTTAGATACACATTTTTAGGAAATACTCAAAGCTCAGAGATTGATTTTCTGAGAGGACAGTTAAAAAAACCTTGGGCACAGAAATTGTCTTTTACGCTCTCCAAAGTGAGAGGTGTCACCATGTTCCTCTAATTCCTTTCTGCAAGGCAAGAATGTAGTATAATTCTGATTTCAGTGGGTTTCATTATGTTTTAGCATAACAATACTTTATTCTTATGGCCAGCTCTCTAAAGCTGGAAGTCCAGTATTTTTGGCTGCACTTTTATTCTTCCCTTCTAATCACTTTGAAAGCTGCTTAAGCTTGTGGGAAGGTGGTGAATTACTTCTGAGTACACCTAAAACTTGAATAATTCTGTGCTGCTGGGTGAGGCAGAAGGGAATGCATTACCTTTGGATGATGAAAAACTGCTGAAAAACAGTAACTATTACCAAAAAAGAAGAAATCCTTTCCCCTAAGTCTGTATGAATCTGTTTTGACGAGGGAAATGAATGGCTTCAATTTGTAACTAGCCACTAGGTGGCAATTGCAGACAAGTGAAGATGTGCTTAGGGATGCACGTACACATTCATACCAGACTGACATTGCTATGGTGACCTTGTGCGTTTTCATATGTTCTCTGTTTATTGAGCTACATGCCATGACTGAAATATCAGATCTTCACACTGTCTTGAAATTGTGTCTCATATAGAAGTCACAGAAAATAACTGTGTATTCCTTTACAATAATACACAAATGCTGCAATGGGCAGTAAGTGAATATGGCAAGTTTCTAAAAGAGAAATCATGGAGGTTTATTTTGAGGTTTGGGGGGGTGTATTTTTATTTTTTCTCTGTGCTGTGTAATTTCTCATGAGGAAGTTGTCACCAGCTTTGGAGGTGCCAGACAAATTGATTTCATTTGTTGTAGTGGGTCTTGCTGCTCTGCCTTGCCAGAATACTACTTTGGGCAGTGTGGCTGTTAAGGAAATAGCTCACTGAACCTCTGCTTATAATTCTCGAATTAATGCCTGGGCCATGAGAGCACAGTTTGTCAGTAGGTGCAGGCTCAGGTAGTGCTAGGACAGACAACTGAAAAAGAAGGAAAAGGAGTGAGAAAATTTTGAAGCAGCAGATAAACAGGGAAAAAATCCACTACAGGAATAAAAAGTAATTAGAGAGAATTTAAAGCTCAAAAGAGTTGTCATCTACCTATCCATTATCATTGTAATGAGGTCTGGTCTTACAGACCAAAGTATTACTTCTGCTCCAAAAGTAATACAATGCCAGTCTTCAAACAGAAGCCATGAATTAAAAAGCTTACTTTGTGCTGCATTGTGTAAAGCTGAATTCTTGTTCAAAGAGAACAGTGGTGGCCTAATTATTTTCATGAGCTTTCTTGTGAAGAAGATACTAAGAAACTTGAGAAACTTTTGGACTTAAAATGCTTCATTTTTTTCTGGAGTGTTCCATGTCATGGGATAAACTGGAATTTTGCTGCTCTGAACTTTATTCAAACAGATGAGAAAAATCTGTGTTTTTCTCAAGTATTAGGAAATAATTGATTTTCTGAAGCAATAGCTATTAGAGTAATGAAATCTAAAAAGATCACATGCTCAGTAAGTGTTCTTGCTCATAACAAATGCAACTAGCTTTTGCTATTTGCTGCCATTAGTAGACACAGTAAAAAAATGGTTTAATTCCTCTATTTGTCTTTATTTTGCTCTAGTGTTTGGCACTGTGCCTCACTGTAACAGCAAGTGGATTAGTTGCCACATCAAAGGCGGTCTACATGATAACTTTACCTGATCTAACTGCTTCCTTATATCTGTTCAGTCTAAATCCTTGGCTGTCTTTGATCTTCCCTTGTGACACATCTACACTATACATTTATGAAAGGTTACTCTTACCTCAGTAGTAAGTTTTGTCTCTGTTCTTAAGTAGGTCCTTAGATCAGGAATTAATCACATTCAAATGTCCACAGAATACTCTGCAGTCCAAACATTCCCATTTATTTCAGTAACTTACTGATGTTGGTTTGTTTGGTGTTTCTTTTGCTCCCCTCCCTGCTGTTTGTAGCACCACCAGCTTCTGTGATTAGGTGAAGTATAACTATACTGACTTCAGAGGTGATTTATCCTATAGGTATCCGTATACTGTTATCTTTTGAAAGAACCGGAGTAACTGGTTTTTAACCTAGGAAGGAATCAAAACTCAGTTGCAAATGTAGATGTAGAATTTTGGATATCAAAAATGGAAAGCTCCACAAAAAGTGTAACAGATTGAGCATGAACTCATCAAACTGGCAACTGTATGGCATTTGCTGGATTTTGATTAGGTTTTATTTTCATTGATAATTCCACTCTTCACTTATACAATGGCTTTCCTTATGGATTACAGCATCCTTTTTGCTAGGCTTGAATGCTTTATGAGAAAGCTGTGTTTGTGAGGCTCCAACAGACATCAAGATTCTGAGTCGTCTTGTAACAGTGAAATCTGTCATTGTTTCTGAATGGCTCTATATGCAGCAGCTAACAGCGTAGGCAAGGATCTGCACACACTTCACCTGAAACCACAGACAAAAGTAGAACGACTTTTAATAGATGTATTTTTAGAATGAACTAAAAAGGTTTCTCATTTGTGCTTAAACACTGGAGTAAGGATCATCAGTCAGGATGGATTACAGTGGCAAGAAATCAGATTATGGAGGAAGGAGGAAAGAAATCAGCCATCTATTTTTCAACACATACAGTTGTAATCTAGTGTTCCTAGTGACATTTATTCTTTTTCTGCCATGCCTATGCCCCCTTATTTTCCAGCATGATGTTTTATGAAGAGTTTAACTAAAAACCAATGATCCAGCAACCATCTAGATGCTGGAAAATGTGTCAAGTAACTGAAATTGTAAAAGAGATGACAAATTGGTGGAGTACTAGATCCTTATGTGGCAGGTCCACTGCTGAAGAGAGGTGTCAGCTTTGGAGATCCAGGAAAAAGACAGCCAGTCTGTGTTTATCATACTTCAACTTACTTTAGTGCAGATCCGATTTGGTGCTCTTTTAAGTTTGCAATTAGCAAAATTGTAAAATTTAATCTTTAATGATTTAATGCTTGTAGTTGGGGAAAGAAGAGGGTTTCGCTAACAGAAAAAGTGAAAAAGAAAAAGGTGCAGTTCCAGGGATGTGAGGTTTTTAAGCTTTCTACCTGTCATGACCTGAGATTCAGTGAGGCTCAGTACCAGGTCCTGCACTTGGGTCACAACAACCCCATGCAATGCTACGGGCTTGGGGAAGAGTGGCTGGAAAGATGCCAGTGGAAAAGGACCTGGGGTTGCTGGATGTGTTGACAACCGGCTGAACATGAGCCAGCTCTGGTCCAGGTGGCCAAGAAGGCCAACAGCATCCTGGCCTGTATCAGCAATAGCATAGCCAGCAGGGCCAGGGCAGTGATCATCCCCCTGTACTGGGCACTGGTGGGGCTGCACCTCGAATCCTGTGTTCAGTTCTGGGCCCCTCGCTACAAGAGAGGCATTGAGGTGCTGGAGCATGGCCAGAGAAGGGCAACAGAGCTGGGGCAGGGCCTGGAGCACAGTGTGATGAGGAACGGCTGAGGCACCTGGGGGTGTTTAGTCTGGAGAAGAGAGGGCTCAGAGGGGACCTTATTGCTCTCTACAACTGCCCGAAAGGAGGTTGTAGTAAGATGAGGGTCAGTCAGGAAACGGCCTCAAGCTGTGCCAGGGGAGGTTTAGATTGGATATGACAAAACATTTCTTCACTGAAAGGGTTGTCAAGCATTGGAACAGGCTGCCCAGGGCAGTGGTGGAATTAACATCCCTGGAGGTATTTAAAAGATGTGTCAAGGTGGTATGTAGGGACATGGTTTAGTGATGGACTTGGCAGTGTTAGGTTAATGGTTAGACTCAGTGATCTAACAGGTCTTTTCCAACCTAAATGATTCTACGATTCTGTGAAAACCATAAAAATAGAGATTTCCATTTATACACTCAAGTAGTTATCAATTTTGTTGCAGGTTTATCAAAATGATTTATGAAGCTTGGTTGTACATTTTTGCATGCATTTCCATAATCAAGATAATACAACTCTTTTTCTAAGAGCTTTCATTTTAAGACATGATACACCAGCTGACTACAATTTGTTTCAGTCTTTAATCTTTGAATTTTAATGTTACGCTACAAGTGTACTTTATATATAATATAGAATTCAATTTTTTTAATTGCTTGGCAATGCAGTCAGAGTCCTGTGGCTTTCTGCTGCCTCAAACTATGAAGGCTTCAGTTCTATCTCAGTCAGAAACCAGGTGAAGTAGAGAGAAGGCAGGTGGCTAGCGCTGGGATACGTTATGGAATCATAAAATAATTAGGATAGGAAAGGACCTTAAAAACATCCAGTTCCAAACTCCATGCTATGGGCAGGGACACCTCCCACTAAACCATGTCACCCAAGGCTAAGTCCAACCTGGCCTTGAACACTGCCAGCGATGGAGCATTCCCAGCTTCCCTGGGCAACCCATTCCAGCGCCTCACCACTCTTACAGTAAGGAACTTCTTCCTTATATCCAATCTAAACTTCCCCTGTTTAAGTTTGAACCCGTTACCCCTTGTCCTATCACTGCAGTCCCTAATGAAGAGTCCCTCCCCAGCATCCCTATAGGCCCCCTTCAGATACTGGAAGGCTGCTATGAGGTCTCCAAGCAGCCTTCTCTTCTCCAGGCTGAACTGTCCCAATTTTCTCATCCTATCTTCATACAGGAGGTGCTCCAGTCCCCTGATCATCCTCGTGGCCTCCTCTGGACTTGTTCCAACACTTCCATGTCCTTTTTATGTTGAGGACACCAGAACTGCACACAATACTCCAAGTGAGGTCTCCCAAGAGCAGAGTAGAGGGGCAGGATCACCTCCCTCGACCTGCTGGTCACGCTCCTTTTGATGCAGCCCAGGATACGTTTGGCTTTCTGGGCTGTGAGCGCACACTGCCGGCTCATGTTCATTTTCTCATCGACCAAAACCCCCAAGTCCTTCTCCACAGGGCTGCTCTGAATCTCTTCTCTGCCCAGCCTGTAGCTTTGCCTGGGATTGCTCCGACCCACGTGTAGGACCTTGCACTTGTCATGGTTAAACTTCATCAGGTTGGCATCAGCCCACCTCACAAGCGTGTCAAGGTCCCTCTGGATGGCATTCCTTCCCTCCGACATATCTACCGAATCACACAGCTTGGTGTCATCGGCAAACTTGCTGAGGGCGCACTCTTTCTTGCTGTCCATGTCACTGACAATTCATTAATCACTTAACTGTCATGTTATGAAAACAGAATTATAGAATCACAAGGTAGTTGTGTTTGGACAGGACCACTCGAGATTGTGTAGTCCAACCCCACTGCTCAAACCAGCATCCACTACAGCAAGTTTCTCAGAAGTGTGTCTGATTGGGGTTTGACTGTCTCCATGGATGGAGGCTTCACAACCTCTCTATGCAATCTGATCCAGTGACTGTTACAGTAGGTAAGTTATTTCTTTTGTTTAAATGGAATTATCCTGTAATTGTGACCACTGCCTCTTGCCCTGTTATTGGGCACCAGTGAGAAGAATCTGGCTCCATCTTTATACTTCCCATCAGCATTCTGAGCAGAGGGGTAGGATCACCTCTTTTGGCATGTTGGAGACACTCTTCCTGATGCAGCCCAGGGTGGTCATGGCCTTCCTAGGTACTAAGGGTCATTGCTGGTTCATGTTCAAATTGTTTCTCATGTGAATCCACAGATACTTTTCTGCAAAACAGACCGTGAGCTCTACGAGATCCTGATAATCCATTTCTCCATTCTTGAAGTCCCTCTGAATCACAGAGCAGCGATCTAATGCATCAGCCACTCCTCCAGGTTTTGGATTGCCTGTCATTTTGCTGAGGTTGCACCTCAGTCCTGTTATCCAGGTCGTTAATGGAGGCGTTGAGCAGTATTGGCCACTGGGGTACTCCGCTTAACACCTGGCCTACAGCTGGTCTTTATGCCACTCTTCAAAACCCTCTGGACCTGGCAGTTCAGCCAGTTTTGAGTTCCCCTCACTGTTCACTTATCTAACTTGTACTTCATCAGTTTGTATATGAGGCTTTTATGAGAGATTGTTTTGAAAGCCTCGCTGAAGTCAAGGTAAACAACATCTGCTGCTCTCCCTTCTTCCACTGAGCTAGTTACTCCATTGCAGAAGGCTATTGCTGTTTAAGCATGATTTCCCCTTTGTAAGTCCGTGCTGACTACCACAGATCGTCATCTTGACTGTGATATGTTTGCAAATGTTTTCCAGGATTATTTGCTCCATCACCTTCCCAGGAATTGAGGAGAGGATGACTGGCCTGTAATTTTCTGCATCTTCCTGCTTGCCCTCCTGAAAGACAGGAATGACATTTGCTTTCTTCCAGCGCCCTAGAACTTCCCCTGATCTTTGCAGCTTTTCAAACATAGTTGAAACTGGGGCCTTGGCTTCCTCTATCATTCTGGATCCTCTGGAAATGAATTTTGGATTATAGTGTTGGGTGTTATTTATTTATATGTATTTTTTTTTTAACCAGTACTAGGGTTTTCTTGTTAATCATCTACTAGAATAGCTTGACTTTTTGTTCCCCCTCAGAAACAATGAAGAGAGTTATTAATGGTTAACTTTCACAACCAGGTTTTCCATCAACCGTTTCAAGTATATTCCTTTCTGTCTGGTGGAGCATAATTGTTCAGAGAGTTCAATTTTGTTTCTCTAACTTCTAACAAGATGTGGATGCCTCTTCTAACAATAAGGGATAAGAGTCACATCTCAGATTGGATCTCTGAAAGTTTTGCAGAAATACACTTGAAATAAATGCATAAAAGCAAAAATATAGGCTTTATTTTGTAGTCCAGGTGGTAATAGTCGTTTACCAAAGCCCCATCAATCTTCTGCTTTTGATACAATAAAACTGTCACCTAATTTTCAACTGAAGCAGAGGAACATTTTCCATTTGGAAGACTCATCTGAGTGTCCTTCTCCATCATTTTAAATATTTAAAGTAAATTTATCTCACCAAATTTGATCTAAATCTTAGAAAACATCATCTCCAGGGGAATCTTAGGTCAACTTGTAAGTATGTCTCATATACAGACAGTTTGAAGTATCCACTGGAGATTCCTGTGTTTGTCTACTGACTAGAGGGATTCCAGGCAGCTAGTTTAGACCAACGACCAGACAGAGCAGTCCTGCAGAGAAGGACTTGGGGGTTTTGGTTGATGAAAAAATGAACATGAGCCGGCAGTGTGCGCTCGCAGCCCAGAAAACCAACCGTATCCTGGGCTGCATCAAAAGGAGTGTGACCAGCAGGTCGAGGGAGGTGATCCTGCCCCTCTACTCTGCTCCTGTGAGACCTCACTTGGAGTATTGTGTTTATGTTGGTGTCCTCAACATAAAAAGGACATGGAACTGTTGGAACAAGTCCAGAGGAGGCCACGAGGATAATCAGGGGACTGGAGCACCTCCCGTATGAAGATAGGCTGAGAAAGTTGGGGCTGTTGAGCCTGGAGAAGAGAAGGCTGCTTGGAGACCTCATAGCAGCCTTCCAGTATCTGAAGGGGGCCTATAGGGATGCTGGGGAGGGACTCTTCATTAGGGACTGCAGTGATATGACAAGGGGTAAGGGGTTCAAACTTAAACAGGGGAAGTTTAGATTGGATATGAGGAAGAAATTCTTTAGTGTAAGGGTGGCGAAGCACTGGAATGCGTTGCCCAGGGAAGTTGTGAATACTCCATCGCTGGCGGTGTTCAAGGCTGGATTGGACTTAGCCTTGGGTGGCATGGTTTAGTGGGAGGTGTCCCTGCCCATGGCAGGGGTGTTGGAACTGGATGATCTTAAGGTCCTTTCCAACCCTAACTATTCTATGATTCTATAAAGACATCTAAAATTAGACGAGAGGATTCTATTAGGCTATTCCAATAGCTTAAAGATGAGCATCACTGCTTTCATGTTTCTTGAGTTAATTCTTTTCTGAAAACTTTTCCAATCCTGAGCTGTTAACTAATTTACAAGTGAAAGTACATTTTGCACTTGCAATTACTTACTAGTGTTTTTCAGAAGTATTAGTAACACTTCTAAAATTGCACTGACAACAGAATTTCTGCATATGCTGTCAGTGAAAACAAGAAGGCAATGTAGTGATTTATTTTTGCCATTGTGGATAGGTTTTGAAGTGAATTTTTATTTATTTCACTGTGTCCAGGCTAATTAGTTAAGCAATGATAATCAGTGAGAGGAACTATAAACAACTCTTTAACCTGTGCTGGAGGTACATGTTAATACCAGTGTGGAGCCCAATGAAAAGTCCACACAATGATCCTTACCATTACAATAATTGAAGTCAGAATTAAAATGTTGTGATTTTGGGTTTTTTTAAAAATATATAAAATGAGGCTCCCACATTCATGACCAGATACATAATAAAGGACTTAGTTTTCAAAACTTCTGAGGATCTACTACCTTCCATGGCCACTTAAACGGAGTATTATTCATATTAGCAAGCGCTCATTCTCCCCAACTTGGTATTGATAAAAATCAATAGTTATCAATAAAAATGCTAGTTTTGTATTTGAATTAAATAACCACCAATTTCAAAATGAGGTTAATAGCATTATGATAACCATTCTCACAACTTTTAAAATTATAGGCTCATAGAATGGTTAGGGTTGGAAAGGACCTCAAGATAATCTAGTTCAACCCTCACACTAGACTATATGTTGCCCAAGGCTCTGTCAAACCTGGCCTTGAACACTGCCAGGGATGGAGCATTCACCAGTTCTCTGGGCAACCCATTTCAGTGCTTCACCACCCTCACAGTAAAGAGCTTTTTCCTTTTATCTAACTTGAACTTCCCCTGTTTAAGTTTAAACCCATTACCCCTTGTCCTATCGCTACAGTCCTTGATGAAGAGTCCCTCTCCAGCATCCTTGTAGGTCTTCTTCAGATATTGGAAGCTGCTATGAGTTCTCCAAGCAGCCTTCTCTTCTCCAGGCTGAACAGACCTAACTTTCTCAGCCTATCTTCATATGGGAGGTGCTCCAGCCCCTGATCATCCTTATGGCCCTCATCTGGACTTGCTTCAACAGCTCCATGTCCTTCTTATGTTGTTTCTAGAAACTGAAGAATAAAATATTAAAGATAACAAGTGTTTCTTCTAGGTCAAATTTGGTATTGATGGATTGAGAGCAGCATTCTTAGTTTATGCATGCTGTGAAAATATTATGTATTTTATGTAACAGTTTCCCATCTCTGTGTGTATGGTGCTGTGGTGGGTGTTCAACTTTAATACATTTTATTATAGATCTTTAAGGGTAATACTAAAGCTAGAAATGAAAACAGGTCTGTTTTGGGGGTTTAGTTCTTCTGGTTGCAATTTCGATAGCTTTTGCAGACTGATTACATCCCTCAAGTTTAAAATAACAAATTTGAGTTCAAAATTTTGTAGAAAATGATCATTCTGATTTGGAAATTATATAGCACTGTTCACATCTCCTGAATTCATAGTATTACATAAGGTTCACCTGATTCCTGAGCCCCTTGCTAAGTGATTGCGTTGAAAATTGAGCTTGATACACATTGTCTCATACCATGTGTTACCTTTTTAGATGATGAGACATAATGACTTAAAATAACAGAAGGAAGCTGTTGTCTGTCATCTTCAGTGCTTTACTCGAGGTCTATGAATGCAGATCTTTAAAGAGAAATCTTATGTTATTCCTACTCCTGCATGTTTGTTGATAAACTTAGTTCTCACTTTTAACCTTGCCTGATGTGTTGCCATTAACAGTGAGCTCCTTCTTTATCATGCATTTCCAAAAAGCGGGAATAGATATTAGAAAAATTTCTGGAGGCTAAAGAAGAATCTGTTCCATTAGCTTAAGGCAGGGTTTGCATATATTCTTGTCTGAAAGTAATGCACCATATCTTAAAAAAAATACAGGTTAAAATAAGGAGGAAATTATTTTTCTTGGTTTTTAATTATGTTCTGTGGTGCATCCAAAATTTAGGATTTGGAAAGGCTGCCGGTGAGAAAATGTTCTTACATTTCCAATTTTCAAGGAAGAGCATCTATTTAGAAGTATCAATAGTTATAGAAGTGTGAAGATTCCTTTGAAAGGCAAAGGGTTAATCTTATTTATTATACAGGGAAAACTTGTTGGCATTAGTATCACTGACGTTCTAATGCTGCTTATGAACTGTTCATAAACATGTTTTCATAAATTTTAACTTTGCTAAGCATTTTTATTCTTACTTGTAGAACATTCAAGGTATATCTAAACATCCAGTTAGAATCACAAAGAAACAGTGCATAAAAGGTAAATTTTGGTTTTACTAACATGAAAAGGGAAATTTAGCTGATTATTTTACTAAGCTGTATTTTAAAGCGGAGCGATAGCTCCACCATTAAAGAACGGAATAGGTTATTAATGCTTAGTTATACATTAGCAGTAACCCAAGTACTTTTTGCTGACTGTTCCTGCAAAAAAAATTGCTTTTTCAGCATTGCTCTAATAGTCACAAACTTTGAGATATTTTTTATTCCGTTCAACTATCTCACTGTTCTTTTTCCAGATGAAATTACACATCTTGACTGCATTAAATATCCTAGGGATGGTTTTGTGTGAATTCAGTTTGTAAGGCTTTGCCTGAGGTGGTGTTCAAGCTGTGTCATTTTAATCAACCTCACAAGTAAACACCAATAGTCAGATGTGTTGTTTGTAATAACAAAAGTGGATTTAAGGCAGATGATTCAGAGTCACAGTGCAGTGTAGAAAAGCATGACCCAGGTGATAAAGAGAGAAACCCACAATAGTAGACTCAAATAAAAGAGAAAGATTTGCCAACATAAACTCTCCTTGAACACCTACATCCGTAGCTGGGAAATGGTGCTCATTTGTTGCACTTGGTTCTCTAGAGAGGGCACGCTTGCCTTTTCGCTGCTATTCACTCCATGCATTTGAAATAATGCAGATCATAAAACAAGTCTGTTGAAGACACTGTAAAATGTTGACGGCAGTTTTATTTTATCTGCCTGATTCATTTTTGTAAGTAAATTTTTGAAGTTGTTACCGAAAAATGTGTGAGCAGTGCCTGCGCAAACCCGAGCTGCTATGAGTAATTATGGCACTTAGCCCTTTCTGGAAACAGTCCAATCAATGTAATATGTGATTCTCACAAACGTATTTTTAAGTGTTTCATTCCTATATCAAGGCACACTTAGTTTTTTCATTTTCATGCTGATCAGATTAATTCTGCTGTTTTTCTAACCACCATTCCTTTCTACACCAAGACAAGTGGTACTCCCAGGATGCTTTGTTTCTAATTCCTTGTCAATGTACGTTACTGCTTTGTAATATTGTAGATTTCTGTAGTTAGAATTTGGATGCCAATGTCAACTGCAGTCCCCCTACCACCTGTAAATCAGAATTTGATTATTAACATATCACTGCAGAATATTTAAAGATATGAAAATCTATTTTTTTAGCTCATCTCTAGACCCTTCCTTATCTGAATGCCTCCTTAAGTGATCTGTGAATGTTAGTTTTGTAGATATTTGTTAGCTAGTGTTTTGGGAAGGGTTTGGTTTTGAAAAAGGAGGAAAAGTAAGCAGTACTGCAAGAATAGCAGAGACAAAGATGTTGTACATGACTGATAGAGTAAAATAATTGTGATGCTGGTGGTTGGTGCTCTGCTAGGTTGCTTACTTTGCTCTTTGTGTAGTTTTAGTTGTGTCCTTGGTATGTTGTTTACAACCTCCTATGGTTTGGAATACAGTATTTTTGAACTGGGGTTTGGGACTCATATGTCTATCCCCTTTCTAGGAAAAGAAGAGGAAATAATAACCTTTTCCCCAAGAACATTATTTGTGTCAAAAAAAGGATATACATTTTTAGCAGCAGGTAAGATAGTGTGTATTATTATTCTCATACATATTAATGTCTGCAGTTCTGTCATCTCTTCTTTCCGTCTCCTTTGGATGATATTTTATTTTACAAGTCTGTCACATCTCTTACTATCAATGAATATTGTTATATGATGTATACTCTGTAGCGTGCTTTGGAAGTAGATGATATGTAAGCCTTGTCAGTAGAAACAAAGAGCTAATAAGATTAATTGACACCTGAAGATAACAAAGTGATCAGACACCTTGTGATCTTTAGCTGAAATTACTTCAGGATGAGTTTTTTACAGGCATCTGTTTTTTCTGAGCATGGGGAAATGACTGAACAGTCCAGACTTGCGTTTTAATTTGTGATAGTTTGGTTAAAATGAAGGTACAATTTTATTTTACAATTTTATTTTAGAGCAAGAGATTTATTTTTACATTGCTTTCTAGATTTTTCCCATATTGAGTTAAGGATACTTGCTGACTTATCATCTGAACCAGAACTTTTGAAACTGTTCCAAGTACCTGAAACCACTGATATCTTTTCCACACTGGCTTCTCAGTGGTAAGAGGAAATATTGCATTATTTTAATAGCAATTAGACAAAATTGTAAGAATAACCTGAACTCTGGTATTACTGTGTAGTGATAATAAAAGACAATATTTTACTACAGTATCTATTGTTAACACAGCAGGACTTATAATTCCATTCTGTCTTTGTAAGCCTTTTCTTCTCCATGGTGGTAATTACCATATGTTAAAATGGTGCAATCCAACCGACCAGTGTAAGCCTTGGGACTAAAGCTGGTACAATAATGTATTTTGAACAGTGCATGCTGATAACTTTCTCACTGTATTATTGTTCACCAATTCTTTTGAAAAATCCAGAGCAGCAGTCAAATATAAATAAAAAATTTTCCATCTGGAAAATTGCAGAAAAACTTTTCTCAGTAAAAGTACAAGAATTTTTGAAACCTGCTTGGTTATCCAGTATAAGTATTGGAATCAAATTATGTCTGTGCAAAACAGAGAGGGACTAAAGCTCATGGGTTTCCTTTGAACTCATAGGGTTTAGTGCTCCCGTCTTCTGATGGATGATGTAATACTTGGATAAAGTGGCACTTCAGTAATTAAAAGAAAATATTTCTTATCTCCGTTCCCAGATTATTATTGACTGATCTCTTCAGCTTGCAGATCAAAGGATTGACTATCAAAAAAGATGGGATATTAGTTGCTTAGTTGTTTGAAGGTATTTCTTAGTACTGTTTATATAACGATGATGTCAAAAAATCTTACTTGAGACTGGGACTCCCCTTGTGCTCAAAAGTATATGAGCATTCCATAAGTGACAGGATAGATGTCAAGAAGCTTACAGTTTGAACAGATAAGTCAGAAAAAGACTGAATAAAATGCTATAGCATATAAGCAGATTGAACAGGATCCTGTCGGGCAAATGTCATGCAATTTTCATATTTTAGAATCATAGAATGGTTTGGGTTGGAAAAGACCTTAAGATCATCTAGTTCCAACCCACTGCTATGGGCAGGGACATCTTCCACCAAACCACGTCACCCAAGGCCCTGTCCAGCCTGCCCTTGAGCACTGTCAGGGATGGAGCGTTTACCGCTTCTTTGGGCAACCCATTCCAGTGCCTCACCACCCTCACAGTAAAGAGCTTCTTCCTTGTATCTGACCAGGACTTCCCCTTTTTAAGTTTAAATCCACTACCCCTTGTCCTATCACTACAGTCCCTAATGAAGAGGCCCTCTCCAGCATCCTTGTAGGCCCCCTTCAGATACTGGAAGGCTACTCTGAGGTCTCCCCTCAGCCTTCTCTTCTCCAGGCTGAATAACCCCAACTTTCTCAGCCTATCTTCATACAGGAGGTGCTCCAGCCCCCTTATCATCCTTACGGCCTCCTCTAGACTTGCTCACACAGTTCCATGTCCTTCCTCTCTCTCTCTTCTAATCTTTTATCTCCATTTTTTGTTGGAAGACTGTTAGCTGAAAATGAAAGCAAAAATAGACATGATGAATTCATCGATCCTGATCTAGCTCAGTTCTTATCCTACAGTTTCTAAATTCTTGCATGCATAGACTTCCCAAGCACAGTATTTCCTACTCACTGCAATATTTGTTAGTATACTGTGAAGTAGTATAAAGACACAAAATGGAGCTCTAATTATATTTATCCTGCTACCAACAACTGAATCAGTGCTTAGGGCAAGTGTATTCTGGGAGAACACAATTCAAGGTCACAAACATCCCAATGAATATAGCTATGTAAAGATCACCTTTCTCTTGAGAGCCACTTAGAAGCTTCTATTGGTATAATCAAGTCTTGGCTGTAACAGGATATCACCAGAACCTTGTGATGGAGTTAAATCCTTATTTTAGTTTGAAGGTATATTGCAAATGTATGCATGAAGATGAGTCAAATTTTGTCTCAACTCTGGGCAAGGCTCCAGAAACACCATTCTATTCAGCTACCTAACAGCTCTTGGCAGCCGTCAACCTCTTAGAGTTGCTACACAGTAACTTTAAATTTAATGAAATATTACAGGGAAATATTTTTATCAGACAGAAGTGTTGTGGTGTGTCTACAAAATCATTACATAATGATTCTGCTGACTCTTAAGCTTCAGAAAATCTAATGCTTGGAAGTAACTTTCTATTGAATCTTTTATATGACTTACTAATTTCAGAAACATGAAGGGAGTGTTTAATCTCATCTAACCCTGGACATCTCTTATATACGTGGAGAGATTCATTTGACCTGTTGTTGATGTTCCCTGTATAATAAGATTGATAGCACATTAGAAGTGTTGACTTCTCATTCTTGAGAACAAAGTAGGTCTGGGGTGGCCAACTCATGTGTAGACATCTGTATTTGTTCTGACAAATTTGATTGGAATTTTGTCCTTCATTTATTTACCACCAAAGAGAAGACATAAAATCACAAGCTTCACAAATACTTTCCCTTTGCAGATACTTCTTCATCTCTCTTAGTGCACTATTGGTAAATAAAATCTTTAGGGCAAACAAATAGCTTGTTGACTTTGTCATAGTTCATTGCACCCCGAATTATCAGAAGGGAGAGCAAAATAAGCAACAAACCTTATTTCTCTGCTTGGTCCTGATTTTGTATGGGTCTTAATCCTTCAAGTGATGGACCAAGTGGAATATCAAATGTTTTATTCTGTTTGAAGGAATTGCACTATGTTGCAAATCTCTTCAGCATATTTTGGTCAATTGGAAAACCTTGACAAAAAAGGGGTTTTCTCAAAGAGGACTATGAAAATGAATTAGTTTCTGAAGCTTCCTCTTGGAAGGAGAAAATTAAGCTTCCCAGCGCGTGTTAGTTAACGTTTTTTAGCAGGTTTTCTTTATCTAAAACTCCTTAGACTAATAGATATTAACCCTAATTAATAAAGAATTATTATTGGACAAAAATCTGAGCCACACCACAGAGTCCAACCAAGCTCTATTTTAAAGGTTTGGAAAAACCTTTACAGGCTCTTTATAGCATTTGGCAACAAATACAGGTGGTGTCCAGTTTTTCTGAAGAGGTTAGCTGTACAGGGTTTTGATTAAGATCTCTGATGTATGCAAGCTTTCCTTTCATAATTTAGTTAGACATGCTCTACCACGACTCAGTCTGTCTCTGGGACCTTAAAGATGCATCTCTTTCAGAAAACTGTTGGATTCATGTTTCCATTCAACATAATTCATGCGGAATCTTTACACAGGTTAACAGTGCTGTGTAGATATGCATAAGTGTGTGTCCTAGGTTCAGCTGTAGCAGTCATTTTTCTCCTTCCTAGCAGCTGGTGCAGTGCTGTGTTTCGGCTTTAGTCTTGAGAACAACTCTGATAACACCCCAATGTTTTAGGTGTTGCTAAGTAATGTTTACCCTGATCAAGGACTTTTCAGTCTCATGCTCTGCCAGTGAGGAGGGGCAGAAGAAGCTGGGAGGAAGCAGAGACAGGACACCTGACCCAAACTAGCCAAAGGGGTGTTCCATACCACAGCATCATCATGCCCAGTATAGAAACTAGGGGGATTTACCTGGAAGACCCAGATCACTGCTCAGGTAAGGCTGGATATCGTTCAGCAGGCGGTGAGCAATTGTATTGTGCATCACTTGTGTTTATTGGTTTTTTTCCCTTCCCTTTTTAGTTTTATATTCTCTCCCCTTGTCAACCCAAACTATGTCTGTACATTACAGCAAAAGGCTGAATGGAGGTATTGACTTTCAGGCCAAAATTCAGTGTCATGTGCAACACCATACCCAACCCAATAATTCTAGCTGAGGGTCAATCCTGTCTGCAAGAGAGCTGTAACCTCCTACTCCTGGGGCTAGCTTACAGGGAGAGCTCATTTCAGAAGTCACCAGTCTGTGCTTCCCTGTGCTATGCTCAACTTTGCTGAAGGTGCTGTAGATATCACTAGCTGTAGTTATTTAAGTGTGTACTGTTTGACAGAACTGTTATGAAATTGCTATTCAGATAAAACTCTCAGAAGCTGGTGTCAACTGATCACTTAATGCGAGTTTCTGAGTAATGTCATTCTTTGTGTCGTATTTTATCTTTAAAGTGCTTTTCTTTTTTTTTTTTTCACATGGAAATAAAGTTCATTGAATGTGTCTGTTGGCCACCCTGCAATAGATTTGCATTTATCAGCTATCTTTGTCAGTGGAAAGTCCATCTCTGCCATCTACATCCAACATATTTTCTGGTCATCTAATATAATTCCCCTGGCTAAAACTGATGATATAAATGCATTTTAATGTTCACTTGTATATGCTTAGTACTATTCCTACTCTTATCCTGTCTGAAATGATCATAAGCTATTACCAGCATTATCTTACAGCCAGTACGATGTTATGTCCTATGAAGAGTAAGCCTTAAAAGACAGGTCAACACCTGCTATTACAAGAACACCAGAAGTGCATTACATTAATGACCTACTTGCCACTGAACACATAACAAAATTTCAAGGCTTACCTAGACATTTTAGAATTTGTAATATAATGGATTCCAGCTACCTGCAAGACCACCTTGTGTAATATTTTCTTGATGTCCTATGACAGTTTATAGTCCTTTGAAAGCTAAATCGTCAGCCTGGTGCTGAAGTGATGAGAGCTGTCTCGGCAGCTGTCTGACCTGCCAAGAGACCTAACTGCCATAAGACATCCAAATGACAAGAGATCTCAGACTGAAATTGCTCTCACTTCTATAATCTAGCTTTTACACAATAAATGAAAAAGTAGTTAAGTAATTGTATTTAAAATGCAGTTGATAGGCGCATCTTAAAAACAGTTCCCAAAGACAGAGGCTGCAAAATAAGTCCACAGTCTTTTAGGTAGCTGCAATTTCTTTCTTATTTAGAGGTGCAGTGACAATCTCTTTCAAACTGTTCCTTTGTTACCTTTCTCAGTAGGCTGTTGTTCCTCTGTCATAGTATATACTCATACTGACCATATTGGGTCAAAATCCAGGAAAAGTATCTTGATTTAACTAAGCACGTAAGTACACCATAAATACGTGATTCCATCCTACCTGGCTGATAATTACTTTCCTGCGTGAGTGCTTTCTTGGATTGAGGTAGTACTGCTTCAGAGTTCCTATAACTCAAGCATTAGGCTCTACTTAAAATTTTTGGATTATGTCCTTTCCTCTGCTTCTTTGGAATCTGCCTTTGAGAACTGGAGATCCTTCATAGTGGTAAATTAACTATGCCCAGGAGAGCATAGTGATACCTTCCATCAGGGGTGCTGAGGGTAGCCTAGCCATATAAATACAGTTGTATTATGTATGAGTCTGGAACTATCTTATCCATTTTAATCTTGAAGATGTTATCAGCATGTTCCAGTGTAATATCAACATCTCTGATATCTGCAAATTATGTTTATTCCCTGTATTTTAGGTTCCTAAACCTAAAATAGAATACAAACCCCAATGTTGGGTTGCCAAACTCCATGTACCATGCCAAAGTATGTATCTCAGAGGGTGAAAATGACTATATCCTGACCACAGAACCATCTAAGAGAAGTTAATGAGCAATTCTAATCACTGAAATTTGCATTCGAACTCCTTTTAGAAAGCTGGAACAATGACAATGACAGCCAGTGGTCCAAAGTCCATACCTGGAGATACCTGCTAGATAAGTAGTGTTCTTTGAAATAAGTGAGAGAATTCACTCTTTTCAAGTGGCTGTGGTTCTCAGCTTTTATATAAAAGCTACATGACTGGGGACCTCACTTCAACTTTTTAAATCTTAGAGTATTCAACTCAACATTTCTCTCCTCCCAGGAAAATACAAAGAAAGGTTAGACTTTGTATGTTGCATCTGAGATTCTGTTCAGCAAATATTGTAAAGTTGAAATAATTGGATTTGTTGAGAGATGATTTAGTAAAAGCATAATAAAAGTCTACAAATATACAAAAGGTTATTGCAAAGAATTGGATAGGGTGTGAACTAAGAATAAGGAGTGGACTTACCCTCTTGTAAGAGATTTTTCAGTTAAAGAAATCTTTTGAATACTAAAGGTAGATAAATATGGAGATGAGTTACCTATGAAGGCTGTGGAATTTCCACCACTGGAAAGAATGGGACAATTAGGCAAATATTTCCACGGATAGCTGAGGGCATTTCTCAGACACTCTCAAACTGTATTTTTATGACACCATGTGTCATAAAACCACGACACACCATGATCTTATTGCAGATACATTCAGTTGGAAAGGGATTTCTCTATTTCAGTCCCATCTGGGGGCTTATTTGTTGTTTACTTAGTGATTCTTTAATTCTGTTTGTTAATAGTAGCTACAGGGACAAACATCAAAGATTTATGACTCTTACCTGAGTACTCTAAATAAAATAATGAGTACTTTCATGTTTGCTTTCTTTCTGAACTCATGAATTATGCTTTTTGATGTTTTGGGGTGGCCTGTGTTTTGCGTTTGGTTGGTTGGTTGGGGTTTTTTTGCTCAATAGTCCCATTTCCATCTGATCTTGGAAGATGCTAAACGTAACTGTGGCCTTGCAATTAGAGCATGCTTTAATTACATGTCACTGGGAGGCAGTTGTGGATATGAATCCTATCAGGTGAAGAGAACTGAGTTGCTGTCCGTCAGCAGCAGGGCAACTGTTCCAGGGTGGTACCTCTTCCATCTTATACTAAGAAAAAGGCAAAAACTGCAAACCTGGTAGCCAGAAACTGTCAATGTCAATAATGATGTAATCAGTTCACATTTCCTAGACTGGGTCCTACAGGAATCACAGAGGAGCTCAGGCAGCCTCAGAGTGGGTCTGTGATGAGCATGTGCATAATGCAGAGTTTTGGGGGCCTATTGAACTGTCAGAAGGAGGGAAGAGTTCTCTGAGGTACCTAGAGAATTCAAGGACATCCAGGATTAAGGGACCACATTTCTCTGTGAGATGAAATCAATGCAATCTTAATCTAGAAACATTTGTTAAATGATATCTTTTCAAGGTAAAAATACCTGTTCTGTAGATGATATTTGCTGTTTGAGAAGGGGAAAAATTCAGAAGGGTCTTTACAGTGTGATCTAATTGTGAACATAAACCTATTACTACTGTAAACCATGTATCTTCATTTCTGTAAGAGCAGAAAGGTAATTGTTCCTGTGCACAAACTTTTTCATGCAGTGATAAATTACTTGGGCATTTTCTGTCATATAGTATGTGTCATAGGTTGTCTGTTGAGCCAGTGTAGATCCAGTATCATGAAATCCACATTGGTCTGTGCCTCAGAAGAATCCCTTTATAGATAAGACAGTTGGACAGCTGTGACTTAGTATTTTAGTTTTTATACTCTGTAACTCTTTTCAGTTTGGAAATCATAGCATATGAGTCAGAGAACACACAAGAAGTTTACCGTTATGCAGTTTTCATTATATTCTGCAGCTAAAGAGTGAGTAGAGAAATTTTAATAACCTCTATTAAAAATACTTATGTAGTATTACATAGTGGAGGAATACCTCTAACACTGATAGTAGTACTGTGTAGTAGAGGAATATCTATAATGCTGCTTGATATGCAGTATTAAAAGATAATTACCTGAATAATCTAGTAACTGCCGCTATTGCCATATGAAAACAGTCATTCTCTTTAAACTGTTAATTTCTGCCTCAAAACTATAATTTAACCTGTACACATTACAGGTGAATTAGGGTAACAAAGTAATTAGTGGGTACTCTTTAAGGGTGATACTTACTCTGATTATACCAATGAAAAGATGATTTGTGACAGTTGTGTACAATGCTTTCACTCAAGGCTATGGTTGAAAGAAGGCTGGTGAATTTCATAGTTGTCTAGTTGCTCCTGTTTTACTTTGATGCCTGAGTTTGGTAAAATCCAAACCACGAAATATTCCCTTCCTTCTCATTAGCTTCCTCATATTCATGCTTTTAGTGCTTTCTTTTGTGTGATAATGGAGAACAGGATGAATACATGATCCTCCAGGTACTGAATTGACTTTCTAGTAGGTCCTGAGTCTGCATGGCTTTCAGAGTTTAAACAAATGGCTGCAGAGTAAGAGGGCAATCATTGTAGCAATGGCTGTTGCTATCTAAAATAAGGAAGTTTGTAGCTATAATGGGATTTGTAAATACTTTAACACTAATCTTTTTGAAAACCATTCTTTTCCGTGTTTATAGTATGAGCTCGGTTGGCTGACACTTTAGGACATGAAAGGGTATTCAGCTTACAATATCCTTGCCAGAATCAGAGTAACTTGAACACCTAATTTCCAGTAATTTTCAGGACTACAGGCTGTTTATAAAATGTACAGAGTGCAGAAGTCCATCTCTCCTCAGCTGGGATCATGGTCATACTTGTTTTGAACCATTTTGGTAAGAGACAGACATGCTAATTTTGGAAATTGCTTGAGAAAAGGCCTAGGGAGAAACAAAGCACAAAGCCCAGAACTACCTGGGATTGCCATAGCAGAAGTACAAAAGTTTGGTGGGGTTTTTTGAATATAAAAATAAATAATAAGTTAAATGAAAAGTTCACAGTGCAGAAAAGTTTGATTTGTTCTTCGCAAATGGTCTTCCTCCAGGAAGTGGGGATATCTTATTTCTTCAGCACTTGCCAAGTGAACTGACTGTAGCTAATAATGTCAAGGTGAGCCAAACTGTTGTACACTGGCAGTTAATACAGCAGGAACTGTGGCAAAATAGGGACTCTTGTTTTTCCAGCCACTTGGCAGTTCAGGATACTTCCTGACAGTAGCTCTATCGGATGCTGTCCTGCCGAGTTCTGAAGAACACAGGAAATAAGTGGAGGTATTTTGGATATTCCTGAAATAAATCAAAATAAGTCCCCAAAAATAAGTCCTCATGGGCTGAATTACACAAAAAGGTAGTGTACTGCCTCTGAAAAAGGTCAAGTATGCACAAATGCTAAGCAGTAGGATGACTAAATACATATACACTTGCCCATACCATTTTTATACAACCTTGTCTCAAATGCATTCTTTGTATCAAATAGATCAGAGATTCATCCTCAGCAAAACTGTCATTTTTTAGGTCACTTCATATAAATGTATGGTATTGCAGACACTGAATTCAGTTAAGCTGCCTACTCCTTTAAATAGCGAGAGCAAAGGCCAGTTAATCAAGAATGAGATAAATAGATCTGTAGCTAAATGGGTTTTAAACAGATATGAATATTTGTGCTTCTGTATTAATTTTAGGAAAATATTATCAATATGCACTAGAAAGAGTCATTATTAATCAAGAGCTGTCACCTGGGTGTTTGTTAGGTGATTAGGGAATAATGAAATAATCATGCTCACCCAGGTAGACTTCTACCAAGAAGATAGGAAGAACTTTCCTCCCATCCCGGGCAGACCTGTGATTACAAGATGCAGCCACAGGGTTACACAGCTCCCTTTCCCTCAGTTAGAAATCTCAATTTTATTCATTGTCTAAATAATGAGAGATACCAGCTCAGGACTCTTAGAACTTCACCTTTGTCTAAAGATTTTTTAGGTAGTCCAGGCTATTTCATACACTTCCAAACAGGTATTAAACTGTGTTGTCTCTTGGATTAATTTCTCCACTTTTTATGAACTTAATATAAGGTGTAAAAATCAATTTGAATTTATTCATTTCACTTCATACATTGCAAAATAAGGTTTTGGGTTTTTTTGGGAGTTGCAATGAAGAAGAGACAGTCTGTGCCACTGAGCCCATGCAAGATTATGAAGCTGTGTTCTGCAGTATTAAGACAAACTATAAGCATGCCTGCTCTGCACTGTGAAGTATTTGGGATTACTTCTAGAATCCTGCGTTTGAAGAGCATGGAGTTTTCATGTGTCATATGACTGTCCTCTTAAATATGTGTAGCTGAATATCCCTGCTGGAGTCTCTGTTTAGAAATATATGACGGCTGTGATCTTTCAGGTCTGACATTTGGTTGTGTAATTCAGCCAGTATTGATTCAGTGTGACTCTGGAGGTCTTAAACTCAATGTCACCTGCTAGGAGTCTCAGGAAGGGTTAACATAACCCTTTAATTTTCATTGTATTACCTGCTTTTATAATACTGTTGTCATTTTTAATTTGTTTCAAGGCTTCTGCTTATTCTTCTTTTGTGAAATAGATTCTGAAGAAACAATTTTTGCAGTATTTTTAATGGAATAATTATTAGTCCTTATCCATCACCTCATTGTTTATGTGCCATTTCTATTCTGTTCAATATCTAAAAGATCTCTCATTGTTTAGCTTGTATCTTTTTTTTTTATTGAGAGTATTGCTGATAAAAAGTGAGAATTTGTTTCCCATCTGCAGTTTAGAGAAGGACACAATTTCAATTAGAATGGGAAGGCAGCTCTTTCCAATCAAGTCATATTCTGAGGCAGGTCTAATTATGGAGATACTTCTCATTACGAATCTGGTGTTTAATAATAATTGATTTGGTAAAATATCTGTGAGTGAGGCTGAACCACTTGCAGCTCCTGCAGCCAGATCATTGTAGATTTCTTAGGACTGATGATGTACTATGGTATAAACTTGCATTCCTTTGAGAATAAATGTGGTCTCTTGTGGTGGGAAAAGATGCAGCAACAGCAGTTGTTAAGAAAAAAACATTCAAAAGAGGTGCTCTAAGAAAAAGTAAGACAGAATATCTCCCACTGCTGGTTAGTGCTTTATGTTTGGTAAGAGTATGCCTGGTCTTACGCAGGAGTGTAAGATTAGAAGGACCTTTTTGGTCATGAAACTGTTGCAGGTGACAATGTCATAAACTCCCCTTTATAGATTGGCAGGGTCTCAATTTAGAACTGGTTTTAACCTACATAATGCCATTGAAGAGCTGTTGAATTCCCCATTCCTCTTCCATACTTTAAAAGTTCTTATTTACAGATAAAATAGCTTGCAGAAAAGCTATTGTCTATTCTCTAGACTCTGTGAAAGGGTTTATTTCTCAAGCTCTGCAGCATGTAGGGGTAGGTTCACAATTACTACAGTCTGGAGGGGGGAAATGGTGTGGGGGTACTATCTAATTTTGTTCCTCTCTGCTCCGTTGGAGAAGAGGTTGTAAAAGAGCTTGGAAGACAAGCTTCAGGATCTATGAATATTGTATTTCTGTTTCTCTTTTCTGTCCTATTATTATACTCATTTTGGGATTAGGCAGTGTCTTATATCTGCTTGAAAACATTGTGAAATCAGCTGTAATTGTATCTTTGAATTATGTCTCCGGTTTTGGCCTGGGAGTGTTTAGCCTGGTATGTCATTAATGGTAAAGTTCATTACTTTTACTTAAATTTCTATAAGGCTGACAGATTAAATCATTGTTCTGCAGAAGCATCATTATTTAAATCAGATTTTTTTGCATTAGGCAAAAAGCGCTAATTCTAGAGAGATTTTCATCCCTCTCTCAATAAACATCACTTGTGAAATATGTCTGTTTCTTAATGAGTGATTGCACTGTTACATTTTTGCATAATTAAAGAATTGTACTAAAGCATACTCCTCAAGATTCTGACAGGAAACACTGGGAAATGATGGCATTTGGAAATATAATGTGCATGATAGCTGTAATAATTTTTGTCTTGCCTTTGGAATACCTATGTTAGGTAGCTCTGCTTCCACAAATGAGGGTTTAAATATATATATATTTGAACATTTCTGTTGAGATATAGGAGACAGATCTAGGGGTTGGCTTGTGATGGTCAATTATTGCTGTATGTTTTTTCAAGGGGCATTCATGTAGTGGTTTAATTAAGTTATTTCTCTCTCCATGTACTCCCTTCTACTCCCTTGTCCTATCCCCCCACCCCAAATAACTGTAAATGCTCTTGGACTGTAAATGCTGAAATGTAGTGAAAGGGAAGATGTTCAGTTTGCCTTCTCAGAATCAGAGTCTTAAAACATTTTAAGCTCTGAGTTCAACACCTCATGGGTGTTGGTAGGGAGTATTTTAACAGTTTTGCTTCCGTAGCAAAGCAATTTCTATCTGTTTTGAAAGCTCACTTGCAATAGTTGATATTAATGAAACTTAACACTTGTCTTGTTTTGCACTCTGACAGACTGTCTATGTGTCAGCTTATGGAAATGCCACCTTATAGTTTACAGTCCCTTGGAGAAGCACAGCTGTGGCATTTGTTTAGACTAGCAGATAATAAGGCAGAGGGAATGAAGCCTTCAGGAAGCATAATGGCTTTTGTTTTTAGAAGAGCTAAACAATAGCTTTAAATAAACCAGGTTGTTAACTACAAGTTTAAACAGACAGCTTAATTTTATGCCACATTGGAAGCTTATTATTATTGCACATTGAATACTTTCTTGGCATTCTACAATAAATGAAAAATCGAGTTTTAGAATTGTCACCACCACAGCTAACACACAAGCTGGTGAAAAAGCAAACTCTGAGGAGGTTGGGCAATCCTCCCTTGTTCTGTGGTGTCTGATAACATTTGGCTTTGCTAATTCCATGGGGAGGCTTTTTTGTGTATGGAAAGCTATCTCCAAATAGTCATCTCCTTCTAGCGTGACTTTGATTAAATACTACATTTTATGAGCACAATCCAGAGCTTAATAATATGTTTCCATGTATTTCATTTAACTCAATTAACTTTAGTGTCAAGCCAGATCTTGATGAAATTAAGAATGCAAAAGCAATTCAATCTTCTCTTTTACTCTGCCTTTAATTCTGTGTGATTACAAGCATAATAGAAATTTAAGCTGGAAAAGGTGTTTTTAGTGAAGATTGAAGAGATGGGATATGAAGTATCTCATCTCTCTCTGCAAAACTCATTTATTCAAGACCCTCATATATAGCATGACTGATTTCTTCCTCCTTTGATTGCCTTGGAAAGATATTTAAGTCTGCTGCTTATTTTTTTCTGAACTATGTAGATGCAGTTTGATGTAATGTGGCATCTTCCTTCTTCCTCTGCTTTTTTTTTTTTTCCTGAGCAATCTGTACATTGTTGTAACAATGTTATAGCTCCATATTTTGTTCCATGTAGTATCTGAGATGGCAGTTACATCATCTTTTGAATATGTATTAAGAAGTCTGTCTCCTTCTGATTCACTTTTCTGGTAAAGGATGGTCTGTCTATTTGTTTATAAAGTCATGAGACTTCTAACAGGCCCAAGATGAGTAATTATTTTATACTTTGCTGCAGCTACTTGTATCATGTCCCAAAATGGCTCCTGTTCCTTCTTAACTATTTGAAGCCTCTCACAGAGAAGCTTGAAAAGTATATGTGATAAGTGAAGAAAGAACCCTTCGAGCATTGATTTGCATTTGATCCCTGGCATTGTCTTATACAAATGGCCTCTGACAAATTTTGTCATCCCAGTTTGTACAGCCCCCTTAAACTGTTTGCTTTCATTATTTCAGTGGTGGTGCTCATCACTGCTGATGTTCACATTGGCATCTGAAGCTGGGAGTTAGTTACCCTGACTTCCTTTTATCCTGTGCTTGTAGACCTAAAGACCCTAAAATAAGAATGTGCTCTATTTCGTAGAATCATAGAATAGTTAGGGTTGAAAAGGACCTTAAGATCATCTAGTTGCAACCCCCCTGCCATTACATGACTCAGAATAAATATCACTTGTCCATGTAATTCACTATGTAAGAGAGACTGCAGATGTCAGAAGAAAGCCCTTCTTTTTTGCTCCTACAGGACTGAAGGAGAGAAAAGGTGAAGGTTGCATGGTAGGATGTGCTCTTTCAAGCACCTCCATTGATGTTGGGGACTTTCTGTTCTAACTGACAGATGTCCAGAATTGTACATTTTTAAAGAAAAACCTCTAAGTGACCTTTTTTGTCAAGAGCACTGAAAATAAATGTGATCTAATTTACCTCTTCAGTATCCATTTGCTGGGATTTCAACGTGCAGGTAAATATCTTAATAAAGATAATGGATCACTTTACTCTCAAATGAATCCTTCAACAAATTGATACTGATAATAGCTGTAATTTATGACATGACCTTGTTGCAATTCCTTTATCTCTTTGCCTGCTACTTTAAAATTGCGCAACAGGAGACTTCTGGCCCACAGAGCAATCAACAAAGACGTATCTTTATCTGCTGTAAAATACATGAAAGCTACATATCATGCTCTTTAAAAGAAAGCTGAGGAGTAATGAAATAAATCTTCATGCAAAGGGCTGTGGAGGCAATTCAGACAAAATAAATTATTTTATGATTAACTGCTGGCAGGACTTTTAAAATCCTAAAGTGCTTTTGCAGTCTTGCAGAAGAGTTTCATAGGGGTTATAAAGCTTTCTGTGGTGCTAAATACATATAAAACAAATTAAAATGCAGTTTGGTAGGGTGGCATATGAAGAGGGAAAAGAGACACAATGACGAAAACATTAGCTGTGGTATAGGAAGGAAGACATCAAGCTGACAGTGCCACAGTCTTTCATTCAAGGAGGTTAAGCACAACTAAAAGCTTTTATAAAAACCTCTAAATAAACAACACACTAATTTAAACTCCCTGAGTGGAAGGTTGTTACCCTCTACCCCTCGTGCTTAAGTACATGAAACCCCTATATTTACACGGGAGATCCATGCTAGACATTCTCCAACATGCGCAGTAGCCACTGGAAGACATTTCTGCCTCTCCTGGTGCCAGGGTGGAAATAAACACATATGAGATGGGGACCCCAAAAGAGAAGGAGATGTGAGGAATCTCATGTACTACTTAAGGTATCTCAGTGCCCTAGTTTGTTGGTTCATTTATTGGTATCTATCCTTGGGTAAGGATCTCCTTGGTGTTATTCTGTAACCTTGTATCTCACTTATACAAACCAGGTTACAATAAAAATGTGAATACAACCATTTGACACAACATCTGAATCAGACATGAGAAGTATTTAGAAGTGACATAAAGAAATAAAAGAAAAACCAGCTTAATATATAATTAGATTACATCAGAAAGGTCTCTCCAATAGCTATTTACCTGCTGTTTCCATTTTGACAAGATTTTAGTCTGCATTTCAGTCTTGTAGATGCTTCTTTCTTTTTTCTTTATTTCCACTCCTCTAGGCAGTCCAGACAAATCTCATTTTTCATCCTGATGTCTCTAAGCTCTTATTAGGAAGACGATGTAGCTACTTTTTGTTCAGAACATAGTTTTGTAAATACCTCGTATTTATAGAAGACATATATATATATGGTTATATATGTGGTTTTCACATTCTTATTCAAACTGTATATTAAAACTGCGTATTATAAAAATATCTAGATGGTCTAATTGTATGTACTTTATACCTGGATGTTGTTTGACATGTGAGGCAGAGTAGTGACGGTGGCTTCAGGGAAACTGTTAACCAGCGTCTTCCTTTTCTGTATTTTGTAGCAGATCAGCCAGGCAAAAGTTGTTCCAAGATTGCTTTCTCATATTACCTAAAAATACCAGAGACAATTTATGCCTGAGCCTTGTCAGCATTTTCCATTAGTCATGGAATAGCAGCTGTCAAAAAAATTGCTTATTCTTATGCATTGCATTAACAGTGAACAGACTACATTATGTGTAGCTAATCTTTTCCATATGTTTAGGATGCTCACATACACTCTGGTATATATGCTGCTTGCTTGAGTTATAGTAAGACCAATATAAGTAAAAAAGTAAGCTTTCACAATTTACCTCCTACATGATCTATCCAATGGTGATACCACTGTAAACTGAGGTTTGCTAAAGCTTGCAGTTGTCACTTATTACGTCAATTGTCTGTACCAGTTTCACATGCCAACACAAAGTTCCAGGCACAAAGTTAGAAAATATACAGCCCTCATCTGCTCTTAAATAGCAACAAGTGATTAAAAGTGAGAGATTTGTATAGTACACTGATGGAATTAAAAAAAGCTGTAAAAGCAATCCGGTGAACAAATGTGTATTCACTCATATATCCACTCATTTATTGGACGTTAATGACCATGTTTAAAGTGAGTTTAATAGCAGTCCATCTCATTTCCCACAGCAACAATTCACAGCTAGGACCTGGATTAATTGGCATATGCAGGAGAGCAGCCAAGAACTATGTGGCTATTATGACTGAGCTTAGCTTGGCTGAGATGTGGTGCAGATCAAGGCAATGCAAGACTGCCAGATATTGTGTTTGAGAAGTTTGTTCTGCCTTTTCCTGTACATAAACAGAGGACTTCCGTCACCATACAACATTTCCCAGAAATGCTGAAATGTCTTATCGCATTCTTTCAAGACCGATTTCCTTCCATTTCTACCTGTTCTCAAAGTTGTGTTTTGGCATTGCTCAAACCTCATGCCCTGTGGCCTCTTTGATTTTTCTTAATAGTTTTTGTACTTTACGCTGTGTGTGCTCATTTCTGTGTACTATGATTTGTGTTAAATCTTTCTTTTTTATATTCTGTACAGGTTAGAAACAAATCCATCAGGAGCTCTGTATTAAATGTGTTATTCCAGTTTATAGTAAGCTTTTCAATTACAGATATGATTGCCATATTTCTTAGGTGTAAAGAATTTTGGTATCGTATGTTTTAAAGACTTAAGACTTGAACAGAAACTCTCTGAGATGTCCATTAGACCTCATTAATGTATGAAAACATATAGTTTATTTTGGAGAAATTGTGGGAAAAAATCAAGATATTACCTCTGAAAAAGTAATAAATTCCATATGCTTGTTCTAAAGTTTCATACTGCACTGTATAGTTTTACTAGTAATTTCATCTTATCTTTCATTGCTGTTTTGCTACAAATCTTTTCTCCCTTTATTTTGCTCTAAGAATTAGGCAGTTATTCCCTTTTAGGCATCAAGCCCAGTTCTTAGTAGAATCACCTTTTTGAAGAGTTTATGTATCTCTACTCTCACTATCTTTGTCAGATTCTCTGCAGTTTTTGGCTCAAAGTTGTTTTGCTGTCCTCACAGACCTTTCCAGATCGTTTAGCTTTTCTAATTCCTTCCAGGAGTAATGAGATTTCTTAACTTGAACATGTCTTCCAGCGCTGAAGACCATTCTTTATTCTACCTAATAGATGTGTATCGAGTAAAGTACTATAAAGCAAAGTACCTGCAAAGCAGTACTAAATGAAGAAAGGTAAAGGGAGAACAAATTAGAGATGTGGAAGAAGACTGAGACAAGTATGCAGGCAAGGGCAGGAATGTAGGAGGTGAAATATTACACATTTAGAGATGGCAAGTCAGGAGGGATTTGAGGATGACGATTATATTGATTACAAACTTGAGTAGTGTATTTGAGAGACTAGTGAGAAGGATATCATAAAATGGAAAAATACTTTTCATGTTAGAACTAATAACTGTATATGTATTTCCTGCAGGACTTCAGAAATCATGCTATTTCCACAACAGAACCACAGCAAATTCTTTCTTCCCTTGAACCCTTTATTTGCATCAATTTCTATTACACTGTATAAGCTTTCATCCTGTTCCACCAGATGTGCATACAGTATTGGGTGAGCTGAGGTCTGCCTAGGTGTCACTGTTTGGGCCCAACAACAAAGGCTTTTTTGTGCCCATTCAGCTTCCTTTTTCAGATTCAAGTTTATTTGAAAACAGTGCATCTCCACTATAGATCTATTTTACATCATACCAGAATTCAACACTAAGTATTTTCATGCCTTTGATAGCTTGCTTAGTGATAGTGGCTCAAAAATTTCTTACACAAGTAGGCGGATAACAGCATCTCCTTTTCAGTATCGTGGTATTCCATGATGAGCCCAAAGCCAGACTAGAGGTTTTAATTTTAAATAGGTTCTTATGGTACACATTAAAACAAATTAATTATCACAAATACAACTTTGTAGAGAAAACAGGCTGAAGAAACCTCACTGAGGGTTTCTAAAATGGCTGCTGCATTTCTGGGAAATTGCCCCCCCTCCCCACTTCACCCATTTTGTTATTCAAAGGAATAAGTAATCTTCATCTCAAACTACAGGGATGCCACTCTGTATTACAGAAGGCATCGAACATCCTAGGTAGAAAACAATCATTGTCAATAGAAACTGAAAAATCATTTTCATCATTGGAAACAAAAAGGAATAGTTTTGATTAATGACTCTGTTTGCTCAAGCGCTTGTGATTTATATGGCAATTTCATACCTTATTATTCCAGATTCCTGAATGTGGTACATAAATTTACCAATATAGAGTGCTAGATGTAATGCCTTTCTGCCAAGTGCTCATATTTCCCACTCTGACACACTAGGACATGTTGACTGACCATTTTGTTTTAAGTGTTATATTAGAAGAATTATTTGACATAAAGATCTGAACTTTTAATTGCTTCTTATGTATTTCCTGACTACCAAAGGTCAGGAAATGCTGAGTGACTGATGTGATTGCCATGATCTCATGATGTATGTGCATCTGCGCATCTGCACTGATAACCACGTTAGTCAAAGTTTTCTTGTGATTGCTTCCTATGGAAACACAAGATCTTCTCCTGACACTGCCTATCACGATTGCAGCAAGATGTCTATTTCTGTTTATCCAAGTCAGCCCTGTCAGGTGGAAGCTCAGATAATGCAAATTCATCCTTAATATCATAGCAGTGAGTCTCGCTGTTCACATAATCAAGTTCTAGTGTCTTCTTTCACTGTTAAAGCTTCTCGAGAACCACCAGTCCCTCCCAGCAAGACTCTCATCTTGCTTCTTCCTCAGTAACATGACCTGATAAGAATGTATATTCCTCTAAAGATCTATATGACTCCTTACCTGCTATGTTTTTTTCCATTATAGCTCTTCTTTCTCAGAGAACTGAGCAACAACTTATCCTCCTGCTGATCCCTTGGCTCTCAGTTGTCTCTAGCCTCAGGGTTTGAATCTTACTTCACTGACTATTGCTGTCCTGCTATCTCTTGCCTTCTCCAGGCCTCTAGTTCAAATTGTGCAGTATTAGGAAAGCAGTATTACATTTTGTACTGTTTCCCTAGTTTCAGCATTCTTTGGTCTTGGTTATTAATCTCGGAGAGGTTCTCAGGTAAGATCTGCTCTCGTATTAGAGTCTGTTTTCCCTCCTGGTTCTGGATAGATGCTTTCTCAAGTGTGTGTGTAGCTTAATGCCAGGTTCTTCAGGAAATTCCTGTGGACTTTCTGCCAGAGGTTGCTTCAGGAAATCCTTAATGATTTCCTAATTCTGCACTTATTAGCTCCAGTTGCCACTTTGTCCTCTTATTCAGGTGCATTTGGGAATCGCAACCCACTTTATTCAAAAGAGCCATGAATTTTTGACCTACCAAAACTAAGAAGGCAAATTGTAAGAGTCTCCAACTACCAGAATGATTGACTTAAGTGTGAATAGTTTTCATTAGAGGTAGAAAACCTATGTATTAGATTATCCAGTTCTTCATGTTTCTCAGCCTAAAGTGAGCAATGTAAAGTGCATTTTATCTTTAGCCAAACACCTTTTTCCCAATGAAGGTTTGAAATAATATTCAATATTATTTTTCCCTTAAAATAATCTGTTCTGCAGCCTGGACTTGCTTAGATGTGATTGCACTCAAGGTCTACCTGTTTATAATTCAGAGTGCCTAATTATATTGGCACTGTGCATAGGTTTGGCTAAAATTCCTGTATGGGCCAGGCAAGCAAAAATTTATGGCTCTTGATATTCTAGGTGTTTGAATAGCATAGTAATGGTGCAAGGCTCTTCTTCAAGAAGATAGACAGAAATATGCCATTTTCTCAAAGCTTGTCAGCCAGACTTTCATGACAAAACATCTTTCATGGCCAAACACTCATAACAAAGCATTGCAAACTTTGTTTTTAAAAATGCAGCCAAATAATCTTGAACAGACTTACTTGCAAATTGTGTGTTTATAGAATCGTAGAATCATTAAATAGTTAGGATTGGAAAAGATCCTAATATCATCCAGTTCCAACCCTCCTGCCATGAGCAGGGACACCTCCCACTAAACCATGTCACCCAAAGCTCTGTCCAACCTGGCCTTGAACACTGCCAGGGATAGATCCTCAAGTATCTCTTGTAGCAATTCATCTCTAAGTTCTAAATACAATTTATGTAGGTAGTTATTTTCAGAGTATGAGTAAATGATTGAGATTTCCCTCGGTGCACTTCCATTTAAACCAAATGTGTTTGAATTGTCAATAATGTTGGCATTCTTTCTGAAGCATGTTTGGATAAGGAAAAGCATTGATGGCACATACTTGATGGTTGCAGAGTCCTAGCTTTTTATTTGCAAATTGCTAAATCCATCAGCCATTTTGTAGGACTGTTTACATCAGTTAGTTGTGAATGGGAACCAGGAAGGTTAGTGCTTTGGTGGGAGTAAACTAGCTATACTCTTTAGTTAAGAAGCAGCCAGTGTTCTGTTTTGTGAAGCATCCTTGTTGTGGAGCTCTGTAAGATATCTGGAGAGATTCAGTGCATGCTTTTGTCAATCATTATTTTTGATAAAGGGTTGGATATTCCTGTCAGTGAAACATTTGCTTAAATAAGCTTTGGGTCAGATATATACTTTTGAGTCTCTATATGCATCATGTCTTGAAGAAATGCTTTTGCTGGAAAGATTTAATTTTTCTCGTGGGTCAATAGTGAATCCTTTTCATCCTGAAGAACTAATAATATAGTGGTAGGATTTTCCCAGCCAATAATTTGATCTAAAAGAAAAGATGATGAAGATTAGAATCGCTTCATTTACTATGGACTATCATCACCAAAATTTGTGAAGAAATTGTGCATCCCTTGCTGAAGAAAAAAGTCCTTAATTGCTTCTGATCATATCTTACAAGTCTGTAGTTATTAAGTGGTTATTGACTTTAAATATATTTTCTGTGGGGATAACAAATTAGTTTTAACTGAAAATGTATAGGGTTTGTTTGTTTGTTTGTTTAGGAAGGGGATTCCAAGTGACCAAGTGCAACATGCTGATAGGGAGCAAGCAAAGCGTATAGTTTACTCAGTGGTGTATGGAGCAGGTAAGCTGCTACAGTGGACTTGTACTTCATACATAATTTATATAAGTAGACTGAATTTCTAAAGGTGAATAGAAGTTTGACAAGTATTAAATTCTTATGTTTACCAAGGATTAAATAATTGATAAAATTAATAATTAATCATTTAATGATCTAGCCACTATCAAAATTATCACATTAATACAGCCACATTGCCATACACAAAGATTATTCTGATGTTGTATTGATTTGCTGCTGATGTAACTGAAGCATTTGTCTTTCTCAAAAATGAGTTTAAGTGGACTTTGCTTTCTGTCAGCGTATAGACAGAGATGAGAATGCAGTGAAATTAGAAGAACTCTGGTATCATCTCAAAACACATCTGTAGAATCACAGAATGGCTGAGGTTGGAAGGGACCACTGGAGGTCATCAAATCCAGCCCCCTGCTCAAGCAGGGACATCTAGAGCCCAGCACCATGTACTGACAGCTTTTGAATTGTCTTCAAGTATGGAGACTCGACAGCCTCCCTGGGCAACCTGTTTTCTCACTTTAGATCTGAATGTTTGCTGCCATTTCTTTGCAACTGCAAAAAAGGTGCAAAAATCCACAGCTACCCATTGTGCCTAAGTCTTGCCCGGGTCCCAGATAAGTCACGACATTCTGTGTGCTTTCCAAAACTACCTGCCATTTCTTAAATGATGCCCAACTCTCCTTATGCTTCACTCATATTTAGGATTACCTTTTCCAGGAAGGGAGATGTGTATGTCTCTTCAGCATACAAGCACTTGTGAAGTTGTTCTAGTGAACAGCTAAACTTTATGTAGGTCTTCTGGAGAAATTCAAAAGCTCTAAAGAAGATGAGTACTTGGAAAACTCATTTAGGAAATGGGAGCCCTAGGATGCAGGCTTATTTAACTTGGAAGCACTTAAAACTACATTTGGGTTCCTGAGTGAGAATGCTTTCTAAACTGTCTTTTTGCAGTGAATCATCAGTAGTGCTTGAACCAAAGGCAGAGCTGGCCAAGGGCATTCAGTTTATTATTTAAGACATTCGTCTGGAAAAGGGAGAAAAACACTTCAATTTCAGCTCTCTAGAATATCTGTTTTGCATGAAATGTGTGTGTAGATTATATGCCTGCATATAAGAATAAAAATATATATACATACACTTGCATTTTTACATTAAACTGTATGGCATTTTAAAAAACTGTGTTTAACATCTGTATTTAAAAAGCCCAGCACTGGATTCCTGCAATGTAAATTCAGACCTTCCCATGCTGAGACTGGAATCAAATCTCCCATTTCCAGCCTGAATGTTTCAATCACTAAAGTACTTCACAAAATGCAGGCAGTAGCACCCCTGCCGCTTGGTCCATGCAGATGCTACACATTTCCTATCTGTTTCTTTCGCTGTGGTTGGCACAGGCAGATACCTGTCTTAATCAGACTGAATCACCACCAGCTGAATTTTCAGTGGAGAAAAGGCAATGCCTCAGTTACTGGGTCTAGAGCCCCCCTCAATAGAGCCTGTGTCTGGTTACTCGTACTATGGAGAACTTAGATGATTAGATTAAGCAGAGTATTGCGCTCCCTCACTTGCTCTGTACCAGGCACTAAACATTTCAGTGCAGCAGTGCTTCATTTAAGTATCTCCATTTACTTGTTTGTACTTTTCCTCCCTCTCAAGTGAGGGCAGCTAAAGCACCTGAATGCTTCAGCTCATTAGCAGTGTGATTTGATCCTAGTTTAGACGTAACATGGAGTGATATCATTAAACTATTTATTGTTAGATATCTGAAACTGATGGACTGAATTGCACCCACAGTTTGTCTCCTTTCAAAGATGGCTAACTTCTCATGAAGGAGACATTTTGATGCAACTGAAGAGTGTGAATAATATTTATTTCACTTCTTTTGGGGTTTCGAAGTGCAGGCACATTTCTTGAGAAGCTTGCCTGTATGTATGTATTATGCTTATAGGAGTTAATGAAAATCTTTCATGTAGTAAATAGTGATTTTTTTTTCTTTTTCTTTTCTTAGCTTTAGGCTATACTTGGTTCATATGTTCAAGGTCTTTTCTATAATCCTGGGGGATAGAAAGTAGTATAATAAAGAAAGAAGCGTCTCATTATGTCTAGGAGTTGGTACTTCAATAAAACACCAACTTTTGAGAGGGATGACAGTATTACTGTCTTTTGCTGGGTTTGAAGCAATTCAGTTTGCCTGCTTCTGCCGCAGTAATCACGTAGAACTAAAGCACAGAACACTTAAACATCTGTAAAATAAGGAATTAATTCAATTCAATGGCAGTATGTTCGAGCCCTGAATCGACACACAGGGATGTCGTGGTGTTTAAATAGAAAGCTAATGGTATTTTCATTTTTGAAAGATGATGTTACAGAGTGGAGAACACTAAAACTCATAAGCTGCTGTTAACAATTCCCCTGGCACACATAACTAAAGGAGAGTGCTGAGGGAAGCTGCAGTCCTCTCCTGAGCATTGCTTTGTATGGCCTGTTCTCCTGCATTGTGAAACAGGATCTGACACAGTTACCTCTCTTTTTTTCTTCGCAGCATCTGCATTTCCTTGGAATAGTTCAGTCTTCCTTACTGATATCATGGCTTAATTTTCCTACTATATTATGCAATACCTTGTTCTATATATTGATAGTTCTTTTAGTGGATAACATGGGCAAAGTTAGTTGTTCCAGTTCCCTAAGGAAGCCGCAGCAGTCTCCTCACTGTTAACATGTGCCTTAGCAGGTAGATTTGTCCTCTACTGGCTCAGGAAGAAAACCCAAATTAATTAGATGTCAAATAAAATTACAGACCTATGATAACTCAGCAAGAGTCATTGTGGATGTCTAATGAATTTCTTCTTCTAGCACCTTGTCCAGACTGGTGTTCCTGCAGCTTAGTGCAGATCCTGGCATGACTGAGAACAAAATGCTACAGAATTGTTCCAAAATGCACATCAGACTGACAGTGATGGCATTTAGGTGGCTGAAATCTTCTATCTAAAAAACGCTAGATAATTTTTCTTGACAGTGTTACTGTGACAATAGCTGTTCTGTGCCTTTGGTGCCTTGAGACATTGCCTCTCCACTTAGGTTATTTGCAGACACAGTACTGGGTTTGTGTTGCTGTGTAGCTGACATGAATATATCTGTCTTTCAACCATCATCTGACTAATGTTGATGTATGGTTTATTTTTACTGGAACTGTTTGGTTTATAAAGGTGTTTAAACTGTAGCTCTTAGTTTGTATTTTCACACTCTGGAAAACTGTCTTCAGCTTTTTTCCACCTTATAAATGCTCTTCGATCCAACGTAATATATATTTTGCACCTATAGCCTGTCTTAAAGTTATTATTCCTTTCTCTCTCTGTTGAAATGCTTTTTCTGTTTTGTTTTTTCCTTTTCTTTTTCCAACTCTTTTATATTGCAACTTGGACCCAGATTTTTGCAGACATTGAGGAGCTCATGACTATTTGAAATCTGTGGGATTCAGACTTCTAGCAGCCTTCCTAGTATCAGGCTACTTTGTCTGATTGCTTCAGCAGTTAAGTTTTCCTGTGGCTTTCACAATGAATTCAAAGGTTCTAGCTAAACTGAACCAGGCACATCTCCATTCTTTTTTAGATCTTTGTTCACATTTGTGTTTAAGATGGTTTTCAAATTCTTTAATCTACTCCTCAAAGTCTGCAGATTTCAACACTGAACTAATGAAATTATACTTAAAGCAACAAGTTATTCTATGAAAAAAAGATATTTCAACTACATTGTAGGTATAAATTATAACTAGGAATTTCTTAATTACATACTTCTTGTATACTTCTTATGGAGTATATTCTTAATCCAGTAACTTCAGTAAAACATTCAAGATCCAAGTTAAATATGTATTTGTTGAAATATAATTGTAGTGTATCAAATCTGTCCTCTTTTACAGAGGTAAATAAAGTTAACTAATTCCAGTAATTGTGGATGTAGTAGTGCTATTGTATTTAGTGTATTTCCATTCTACTTTATTGCATAATAAAGATCATTTCTTCACCACCAGGTAAAGAACGTCTTGCTGACTGCCTGGGAATTACTCCTCTTCAAGCCAGTCAATTTATAGAGAGTTTTATGCTAAAATACAAGAAACTACATGAATTTACGAAGAGAACCATTGAACAATGCCGAAATAAAGGTAATCCAAAGCCTGTAAACATATTTTTGTTTACAGATCAGTACTGTCTGTCATCAGTGAGAATAAAGATTCAGCTCAACCCAAATTAGACAGTTACAGGACAAGAAAAAAGGTGAAATGTCAATTCTTGGTGAATAAGGGTGGGGTTTTTTTCCTTTATAAAAAAGAAAAAAAAAGAAAGAACTGGTTAAACCTGTCTGCCTTTTCTCAGAAAGATGCTAACAGAATAAGACATCTGTTCTCAGAATGAACTCTCCTTAATGTCAAGATATGCTGCATCATTTTGACACATAATGTACTCCAACACAAAAAAGCCCAAAGAATCTTTTACTTAATAAATTTTGTACATGGCTGCTGGACCATGGAAGTTCAGCCATTTAGTCAAAGAGCCAATTTACAAAGCCTTTTTTCTTTTTTTTACATATTTTTTGTTTCCATCATTCAGAATGTATGTTGTTGACGTTCAGGTGGTATCTATGATGACAGATGTGTACAGAGTGCTACTTGGAGCCAGCAGCTGCAAACTGTTCTTGTATCCTATTTGTTGTTAGTCTACACATTCATTTATATTTAGTGAATCCTAAGAGTGTGGTAATTTGAGGTGAGAAAAATAGAGATGTTTGACATATTGTTTTTTAAGAGTTACTTAGCAGAACTGTCAAAATGTATCTCTTTTGTTTCTTAATAAGGTATGCAGTACTAAGACATTTTGTAGCAATAAATACTAAATTTGCATTATAATATTGCATCATCGTATGGGTGAATGTTGTGATAAAAACATAACTGGCTTCTAGTCATGAAAATGGATAATATTCTTTTTTTTTGTATTTTGTAGGACTTAAAAATATACTGGAAGCACGAATTGTCATTGTGTTACATAGTTGCTTTCTTTCATTCGTTAATATTACTAAAGAAAGGTGAAGTTACTGAAAATCTATTTTTAGCTATAATTAAGCCCAACATAACATATATAGTAAAATATTATGCATTTATTATATATTCTGATCTAGTTAAAATAACAGAGCTTTATTTTCTTAAAGGTGAATGAACTTCAGTAACCATACTTCTGTGATAAAGAATCTGGTTTTGAGCTTAGTAGACAAGAGTGTCATAACGAATGTCCTTGACTAACATCAAACCACACTTGTGTAATTAATACTTACTGCTCCTTTTGTCACCGTCTATGAACCATTTTTTTACCCATGAATGTAGAAGAACAAACTGGTTTGGTGGTACAAGCTCAAAAGATCTGCAGCAGGTTGACATTATTTAGTATTTTTCTTGTTAATCCACCTCAGATTCCAACTTCCCAACAAAAACATTCCAACCTAGTGAGCTCATTGTAGGGTAACATATTTACTTATTTGCAGTTCAAAGGTGAACAGCACCCACTTGACTGATATTATTTAGATGTTATCAATGTTCGATGCTCTGTGTAGACATGATAAGCATATGAATAATATTAGTATTTGTGATTAAGGTATTTTTTTAGTATATATAGAGTTTATATGTTACTATATTGTTTTTTATGAAATTATCAACATATTTAAAAAAAAGGGTACATTAAGATCTCATTGAAATATGTATTTGCAGATTAATCTTTGACCACAGGCCCATACTCTGCCACTATTATATGAAAGATGGTATTTGGGGATGCTCATCAGCAATGAGTATTGTGAAGGTGATCCTGTTGTGCAGACACATCACGCAGGAATAAGGATATCACAGTAGATCTATTTTTCACTGAGAATCCAATGTTTCAAGAATTCCCCCTCTTCATGGGGAATCTTAGTTAAATTGGGAAGACTGATTTGCCAAAGAGTGTCCTAATCTCCAGATAATTCAGCTCTTTGTTCCAGAACTGGTACTTTTGGTATCAATGCTCCTGGAAACACAGTAATTCACAGAAAGCTGTATTAATTCAGCAGAACCATCTTCATCCTCTGCACATAAGTCTGGGTGTGTGTTGTTCCTACCCAGACAACACATAGTATTGTCTCCAAACAGTTATGGAGAAGTTTGGAGAGGTCTTCTTACCATATGTGCTTCATGGAACTGTTAGAACAAGTCCAAAGGAGGGCCATGAGGATGATCAGGGGGCTGGAGCACCTCCTGTATGAAGATAGGATAAGAAAGTTGGGGCTGTTCAGCCTGGAGAAGAGAAGGCTGCGTGGAGACCTCCTAGCATCCTTCCAGTATCTGAAGGGGGCCTATAGGGATGGTGGGGAGGGACTCTTCATGAGGAACTGTAGTGATGGGACAAGGAGTAACGGGTTCAAACTTAAACAGGGGAAGTTTAGACTGGATATGAGGAAGAAATTCTCTACTGTAAGGGTGGTGAGGCACTGGAATGGGTTACCCAGGGAAGTTGTGAATGCTCCATCACTGGGGGCGTTCAAGGCTGGATTGGACATAGCCTTGGGTGACATGGTTTAGTGGGAGGTGTCCCTGCCCCTGGCAGGGGGTGTTGGAACTAGATGATCTTAAGGTCCTTTCCAACCCTAGCTATTCTATGATTCTATGATTCTATACCTTGGCTGCGAAAGAGGAGATGGTGGCAGTCTGAACTTCCATGATACCTATTCACAATTCATGGACAGTCAAGGCGACCAGCAGTATAACAAAAGATTTTGTAAAGATACATTTTTGACATGGGTGTTTTTTCATTTTTCTTAGAACAATGAGTTTAGTTTTGAAGATAAGCTGAGATAAGGTTTTGTGTGTGATTTTAACACGAGGATCTTCCCACCTCTTTTCCTCTCTCAGCTCCCCTTGCTTGCCCTCCAAAATAGTTATTTTGGCAAAATAGGTCATTAGGCCTAACATGAAGCTTTAACTATGTTTTCATGTATTTTAAGCTAAAAACCCCAGAACACTGAAGTTAAGGAAGTTTCGCTGTGAAAGGAATGTGAAAACACCACATAAAGAAAATGTTATAATTTTTTTTTTTTTTTCCCAAAAAACCTATTGGATAATTTTGGGAAATATTCATTAATGATTTAATTATTCTGAAAATTGATTTTTCTTCACTATTCCCAAGTAAAATATTCATTGTATAGAAAGCTCCAATTATGGCTGCTAATAGATAGCTAATTCTGCTAGGTATTTATAGTTTCTTCTCCCACAGAGAGAGTTTGCTGGTATATCAGTAGATGTTCCTAATGAAAATAGAGCTTTAATGAACAGAAGTTTTCCCTGTGTAACATGGACCAATTCTCTGAATGAAGTAATTCTTAGACCAAAAATACAATAAGCATTTAAGGTTTAAATAAGAGAAGTTCTGCTTATTTTCACAGGGCAAAATATGAAATTGACTCGGGCAGCACATAATTACAAAAATGGATATTATCTGTAAAATGAATTTATGAAATTTAATTTTAATCACTCTAAAAATAGTAATTTCTATTTAAATCCCACAAGGTTATGTGGTTTCCATCATGGGACGTAAAAGACCACTGGCTAATATCAATGCAGAGGATTACAAGCTACGCACTCAAGCAGAGAGGCAGGCAGTCAATTTTGTTGTTCAAGGTAAAATCCTGCTCACCTACCTCCCTCTTTGTATGTGCTTGGCTTTAGTGACCAACTCCTCTAATCATCTCAAATAAATATTTTCTAGTCTACTAGACTCAACTATTGAGGCATGAGCTTTATTAGGAAAGAGAAGTTTAAATGACATATTCTATGTACCTTGGAATATGCCAGTAAACAGTGTCATAATAATAATAACAATATCAGTGTTCTAATACACTACGGTGCTCTGTGGTAGGTAAATACAGGTATACATGCATACTGTGTATAGAGAGAATATCTGCAATTCAGTGTTTCAGATGTATTGCTGTCTTATCACTTTTTCCTTCCTGGTTTTGATTGTTACTCCAAAAGGGCTTCTGTGATTATGCTGCCTACAGAGTCTAACTTCTACTGTGGCAGATAGTTTTAGTTTAAGAAATAATCAACATTACAAAAATTGTACATTGTTATTATGAGTTTTGAAACCCAACTCATTCTTTCTAAGGACCATTCAAACTTAATTTTGTAGAGGGCAAGAAAAAAGGTCATTTTTTTCACAGAAAACATTGCAAATTTGCCATATAGGTTGGAAATGTAAAAGTCAGCATAAAGTGCTCGACTGTCAGTTAATCTAATGCATTAACACACTCTTTAAATCGCTTGGACTGCACACCTGTACAGCATTTACCTGCCTAAAGAAAAAAATAGCAACTGAGCTGGCAGACTTAGATCCCTACTAAGCCACTGCTTGGAAGAATTACTTTTTCAATTGGATGATGCTGACAGGGTTTTCATTAAGTTATATTGGAAGTGCACAATTTACAGGCAAGTAAAAAGTGATTTCTAGGCATGGTGGTGGTGTGCTTTTTAAAAAGTTATTTGAATTTTCTTTTTGAGAGGATCATGTGGGGTTTTTCTTTTTGTTTTTTCCTCTCCCAAGACTATTCATTTTAATGTTTCATTTTAAAAATACTTAAGTATTTGTCATGTTTGATCTCATTATAATTACTAACTGAATTTGAGTACTGACCATGCAAGGATATGTACAGATCTAGAATTCTAGTAGATACCCTGTTTCTTGAATAGTCACTGTGCTCAAGTGAGGGCTGCCTTGCTGTAGTAGCCACCCGACTGTCAAATTTTACGATAACCTCATAAAATCTGCAGCAGAGCTTACATGTTTGTAACACTGGGCATGCCTGTCCACCTTCTCCAGAGACTTGTGTTCCATGTACCTGGGTTTCCATCCAGCTGGCCAGCAGCCCTCTCCAGTTAAAGGCACAATGCTGGACCTAATACAGCGAGTCCTGCTGAGCATACAGTGTAGCATTAATAAAGCTGCACGGCCTCTGAGCAGCACTTGCTTATGTCCATCTGTCCAAAGAGCTTGGAGCTCAGGCAAAGCTGTCACAGGGCTGTCTACAAAACACAAGTACCTACAATAATAAGATTATCGTATTTCAGTGTCAGTTCCAGTAATACTGGAGGACAAATCTGATGAAAAGTAGTGCAACTGTTATTCAAAGCATGTAATGAAGGAAGGAATAAAAACTATTCAGTATTCCCAAATTTTATTTAAAATTTCATTCAAGACTACAATCTTTTTAATTTCAGGATTTCAGCTATGAGATAATATGTTAAGACTGTAAAAACCTTCTTAATTATGCTAAAACATTTTATCACAGTGACTAAACTGCCTTTATCACATGTGGGTTATAATTATATTAAATAGTATAATTATTTTAAGCAGTTTACATGTTGGTCATGGTAGCAGCAACTGATAGCAGAAGACTTCTTCTGGTACATGGCAATATTGAGAGGAATGTATTTTAACTTACTACAGCTGGGTTTCCCACAGTTCTTTTGTAGTTTTTTTTAAGTTTTTTAATATTTCCCAATTCGATAGTTTTTTCCAATATGCAGCATAATATACTTCAGTTATAATTCAGCTCTACCTAACTGCATATTTGAACACGAAAACAGTAGGTGTATTTGAAGCTTAATGTAGCCATCTCAATGATCAGCTGTGGATCTGCACGTGGTATAGTTAATGAGTAAAACAGTCTCAGTATAGGATTCAGAGGAGGCAGTTTGTTATAGAAAACCATGAAGAAGAGGTCTTAAGTCTATCTGTCTCCTCAATCTCTTACATAGTCTCTTTTAGACAAAAGGGCAGCTGCGTCCTAAAGTACATCAGGTACAGCATAGGCGGTCAAGGGATGTGATTTCACCACCCGATACTGAACTGGTGCAGCCCCCCCTTAAGTTTTGTGTACAGTTTGGGGCACCTCAATATAAGGACATCAAATTATTGCAGTCTGTCCAGAGGAGAGCCACCAAGATGTGGAAAAGTCTTGAGAGCAAGACTTAAGTGGAGTGGCTGAGGTCACTTGGCTTGATCAGCTTGGAGAAGAATTGAGGGGTCCTCTCATGGCAGTCTACAGCTTTCTATAAAGGGGCCTATAAGGATGCTGGGGAGGGACTTTTCATTAGGGACTGTAGTGATAGGACAAGGGGTAACGGGTTAAAACTTAAACAAGGGAAGTTTAGACTGGATATAAGGAGGAAGTTCTTTACTGTAAGGTTGGTGAGGCACTGAAATGGGTTGCCCAGGGAAGTTGTGAATACTCCATCCCTGACAATGTTCAAGGCCAGGTTGGACAGAGGCTTGGGTGACAAGGTTTAGTGTGACGTGTCCCTGCCCCTGGCAGGGGGGTTGGAACTAGATGATCTTAAGGTCCTTTCCTACCCTAACTATTTTATGATTCTATGATTCCTCAAGGGGGGCAGGAGAGGAGGAGGCGCTGATGTACTCTGTTTGGTGGCCAGCGACAGGAAATGAGGAAATGGCATGAAGCTACATCAGGGGAAGTTCAGACTGGACATTAGGAAAAGGTTCTTCACTGGGAGGGTGATTGGTCAATGGAAGAGGTTTCCCAGGAACATGGTCACTGCACCAAACCTGTCAGAGTTCAAGGAGTACCTTGACAACACTCTTAGTCATATGGTTTAGTTGTAGGTAGTCCTTCAAGGAGCAGGGAGTTGGGGTCGATGATCTTTATGGGTCCCTTCCAACTTGAGATCTTCTGTTACTCTATGATTATCTCCCCGCAGAGTACCCTTGTCATCTGCCTACATGGCTGTTCTTTATCCCTACTCTGGAAGTGGAGCCATTTGGAAGAAAGAATACAAAATTCATCGAGTTAGGGGTGTGTGAAAAAGATGTCTGTAGTCTAGTACATTTAGAATATCTGATAGGACGAGGAGAATTATGGCTTCCAATCCTTATTTAAAGGATTGTTTCTGTATTTTATCTGATAAATCTTTATGTAAAATGTATTGGATCCCTGCTGCATGGTTCAGAGCAGGAGCTTTCACCAAACTGGAGGCCTGGAGAGTCATTCTGCCTCTTGATCACCAGAAATGTCTAATCTGTTATATAACATGACACTGTTTTATGCACCACTGCTCTCAACGCTGTAATGTAATGAATATACATTACATGCACATGGAAATATGAAAAAGCATAAAATTAAGTTTCCAAATGGAAATGTGATGTTGAGTCAATGTTCTAACCTTTTATGACATTAAATTTTAATTGATTTATAAGTAAACTTTCATTGCAATTTACAGTTAGATAATTTCAGACATTTCTTATAAAAAGCAATTTTTCAACTCCTGGTTATCACTGACAAAGTCATCTTTAATTAACACATAATTTCATATTATTTTTTTCTGGTTTTAATTTACATGTAATTAATTTATTGCTCTTATGATGTTTCACATATTACACTAATTGAGTCTGCTAGTTTTGCAGATTCTTATAATTCAGAATCTTCAGATGTTTTTCATTCCTGTGCTATAGTTCCTAGAAGAACATTTTCCCTTATCATGCCTTAAATTACAAACAGATCACTTTCTTTCTTAGGATCTGCAGCTGATCTTTGTAAAATGGCTATGGTGGAGATTTTTACCTCAGTTGTTATTTCTTCAACTTTAACTGCCAGGTTAGTAATGAATGACTGCATATCTATTTGGTTTTAAAACAAAATTAGTTGAAGTGATGTGTTTCTGGCATTTTAAGCAGCTGTAGAAATATCATGTGTGCCTCTGAATCTTTTAACAAGCAAGGACTTGTGGGATGGTTTCATACATTCAAAGATATCTTTGTGCTTAAATGGTTGGATCTGTAAATCCGTCCCAAGGTGATGAAGTGCCCTGAGGCCATTTAAACTCAGTCAGATCTAGTTCAGTGGTAGTTCTACATCTTTGAAATCAAGCCCACTTATTATATCCTTCCTGTATTTTGAATGCATTGTACAATGGGAATTGAACATTCAATGGGCTGGGAAAAAAAACAGGAATCAGGAAGCCAGTGCTTAAGCAAAATAAGTGAACATGTTATATTCTTCTGTCGATGGTTTTCCTTTGCTAAAGAAAAGCTAGTTCATCATCATTCCCTTCTGTTGCGACTTCACATAGTTGGAGATCACGGAATGTCCTCAAGATTTTTATATCACTAGCAGAAATAATGAAATCTACTTTTCCTGTTATAAAGGGTGGAGGGGATGGTGCAGAGTCACTGAGCACAAGAAAGAAACTTTGAAGTTCAATATGCATTAAAAAACCCCAAACAAATGGTTTCTCATCTTTTTGTAATGCCACAGTAAACAATCCAGTAGAATATGGTTTTTTGCAGTACAAGTTCAGATAAAAGCAGAGATAACAGGTAGTGCAGAGCATCAGTGTTTCTGTTGTCACCCAGAAGGGGAAATCATAAACTTAGCTGTAGCAATCATGTATGAAAGACTTCAGTGGGAGTCTAGGTCAGTGCAAAGTAACAGGGTTTGGGCTTCCAAATATACTCTGCAATTATATGCAATATGTAACCCTATAAACACTCTGTGTGTGTTTGTGTGTGTATCATTTACGCACAACAGCATTGCCTTATTTGATCAATGTTTCAAAGTGGAATTTCTAATTACAAATATAAAATGCGTGTGTTGAATTCAAGGTAGAGTCACTCCTATGCCAAAAATAAAACTTGTCCTGAATAACATTTGTAAGCGCTCTTACAACTTTTTGAGCAAAATACAGTTGAACTATGACCAAGAAAATAAAGAAATAAGTAGCCCAATGATATAAATCTGATCTGGGAAGTAGTTCTTTGCTGGAGATACTGCATATATATATATATCAGACAATGATGCATTTATATATCCAGTTTTGGATGATGTATATTGCACTGTACCTTTTGGGGAGATTCTCTGCGCTGGTTATAATTCTTTCTGGTGCCTGAGTTGGATGAAGAGACCAGAATCTGGCAGCTGTGGCCTGGTGTAACTTTGAGATAGATTAGCCATAGAGTAGCTGCCTTCTGGGACAAGCAACCAAGTCTTCAGTGGGGGAGGCTAGTGGAGGTGGTGAGGGGGCAAAGAATATACTCCCTTGTGCAGTTCCTACCTTGCACCCAGATCATTAGGTTCAAGAACTAGCTGTTGTAATTCTGAGAAAGCCAAAGTTTTTTGTGACTAATGCTGCATCTGGTGAAGCCTTTGAATGTTTTCTACTCTTGACAGAAAATTTTACTTGGGTTTTCCTTTCTCAAAACTATTTATTTTAAAGATATAGTGTAACCAAATGGCTAAGGAGGCACTGACATGGCGAAGTATTGAAGTTTTACATGGTGAATTTTCTTGTGTTGTGAAAGCATAGGGGACTGGCTACACCAGACATCAGAAAAGTATCACTGCCTACCCTTCTTATTCCTATTATGAATGTCACACCTGGTAAAGACCAAGACTGCAAGGGCATCTAAAAGGGACAGACTGTTTTAATCTGGAATTTTGAACTTCTGCCAGCCATTAACAACTGGATGGCTCTGCTAAAGGACAGCCTTTTAATAGTCACTAATGGCTCCTTGCTGTAATATTTAGTAGGTACTTACAAGCCAGGCTTGACAGAGAAGCACAGTCAATGCCTTTATAAATTCTGCAAACACTCACCTGGTTGGACAGTGGCATTTGAAAGCACCACTGTGGTCTTGCCAAAAGACTGAAACTTGAAAATCTGTGTTTCCAGTTGTGTGCCAGGTGACATTCAGTCAGTTATTTTTCCAGGGTTCTGTTTCTTGATTTTCTTTTCAGTCAAGCCAGGATAATGATCCTAACATCCTTTGTAGAGTGCTTTGAAAAATATTGCTAAAAGGAAGTGAATGCATAATTGCTGCTGTTGTTGTAACAGGAGGAGCGCACGGTAGCTCTTCCAAAATGAGAAATGTAATCAATCTCCTATTATCGTCACATCAGATCATATTAATTCCAAAGATAGCATATTACTATCTTCTCTTCTGTCTTCACCCCTTATAGGTATTTTTTTCCCCCCATTAAAAGTTCTAATTTTGGAAACAGGGTTTTCACTTTGAACCGCATATCAAAGAGAAATATCTTTTGTATATATTTAGAAGTGATTATGAACCATACACTGGGAGACAGTATCCTATTAGGTGTGGCCAAGCAGTGGCTAACGCTTAGCATGCTGTCTTCCTTCCCTTGGAATGAATTGAAAATAATAAATTCTACGTAAGGCCTTACAGTTTGTAGTGTTAGCTTGCAAGTATGTTTGCAGTCTGCTTCACTGACATTCAAACTGCATTCAGTTTTCATTCACCGTAAACTGTTCAGCTGTGAGCAAGCTCTGAGCCAACAGTATGAAGCTTCATTTTTGTATGAGTAGTCATCAGTAGATTGTTCAGGTATGGTTTGCGCATGTGATACTGCATTTGGAAGTCAGGGGAAGGAAATCAAGTTGCATTTTCATGGTATTTGATCACAGATGCCCTCTTGACAAAGCAGCATTTTCTACTGTGACTGATCGATGCCTGTTCCATCAACTAGCAGTCTCATTTTTGTTTTTGTGTTTCTTCATCTTTAAATTCAAATGCCAGCCTAGCAACTTATGCTGTTGACAATGAAAAGTCAATCAGTTACTTGGAAATTATTTGCATTAAGCAAGACATATCATAAGGAACTGATATTAGTGTGGGCTAGCTGTTGGTATCAGTGTTAACATCACTGCATTTTGTGCAGCACTGATGAGTAATCAAAATTATTTCTTCAGACATCTTCCACTTTACCTAGGTCTTTTCATTAAGATGCTGTTCTGCTGCTGATGGCATGGTTGCTTACCGAAAACGTGCTGCTGGCATAAATTATTCAAGCACCAGCTTTTACCTGTCTGATACAACTCACAGAACCTCCAAATTATTTCCTGCAGGCAGATGATAGCAAAGAAACTTCTGAAATAAGATCAAGGCATACAGTAGCAACTGAAAGAAAGATTTGTGGAATTGACAAGAGTGGAAAGGTACTTGGTGTACTCAGGTAGACAATTGTAGTTATTTTCAGTGTTTAAAGCATCATTGCAGTGACAGATGAATAGAAACTTTGTAAGAGAAAAGGATGCTTGCAAATTGTGAAAGAATTGCTGCCTGAGGAAATTCCTGTGAAAAATATCACTTTGTTAGCTAAAGATGCACTGATGTTACCCAAAGTATACCTGGTGCTACACAGGCTTCTCAAAAAGTCATTAAAGATGTTAATATCCCAATAACATGCAAATTAAATTTAACAAGTCTGCAGAACTATTGAGTAATTTGGTGTGAATCCAGCAATTCTGCTTTCTCACCAATTTATTGTTCCTTCAGCACTGGACCTCTGCCACAAGCACACAGCTGTACTTCTCAGCATGTCCGGAGCCTTGTTAAAGAGACAGGTTCAGCAACAGGCAGATACAAATGAATGATCTGAAAAGGAGGAGCCACCAGCAAATAAAAGGAAAAGGCAGGATCTTATTTTCTTGGTCCCAGCTGCTTTTCAACAGCAGTGGATGTTGGAAGTTTTGTATGTTCAAGGCCGGGTTAGACAGAGCCTTGGGTGGCATGGTTTAGTGGGAGGTGTCCCTGCCCGTGGCAGGGGGGTTGGAACTGGATGATCTTAAGGTCCTTTCCAACCCTAACTATTCTATGATTCTATGATTCTACGTCTTCCTCAGGGAACAAACACGTTAATCAACCCAATGATTTTCTGAGTTGGTGAACTGTAAATGCAGCTCGCTTGTACAGATAGCTAAATTAGAAACAGCCCTGATCACCCCAGGAACAAGCATTGTGTTATGTGACCTGGATTTTTTTCACATGCAATTCACATGATAAATCACAAATGATTCATTTGTTGGAAGTGGCTTCAATTTTTTACACTAGAACCTAAAGGCATTTTTGTAAGATGTGTAGGGATTCAAGCATTAGTACTTTATTGCTTATCATCTCTCAGATTCATATAAAAAGACATACTAATAAAACCAATTTCTTAATTAAGTCATAGCTTCAACCAAACATTATTAGTAATGCTTAGTGCTGCTACTGTATGATGATATTCTTTAATTCTGGGCATAAATCTTATGTCTCTTGTTTCTTCAAGAATTAAATAATTGGTTTTACTTACGTTTCCTGTATGGCAGTTATCCAGGATTTTCAAGTAAATGCTTATTGCTCTGGAACTCTACCCACAATTTCAAATATATGGTTGCAGATCTTCTCTAAAGGATTAACTCTTGTCGACTTTTCTCCTTAAGCTAATACTGGAGAAATAGAATCACAAGGAAAAGATAAAAACTTTAGATTCTACTTGAGGGGTGAATAAAATTTTTCTTTCAAAGACATCTGCTTTTGTTTCAGTAGCAGAAAGAAACATCCTAGATCATATTGGTATGTCAGAAATGAGTGTGAGCTCTCCATAGCTGCTGTTTCATCCCAGTATGTAGCTCTATGCTTCCCAAAGTGACCAGATAACATTGCATTTCTAGGTGTGCTGTGACTTAGCAAAATCATTACTTTGCTTGAGCATTCAAGCAGCATTTTGCATGTATCCACAAGATGGTGAGCTGTTACCTGAACACTTCATGCACAGTGAGCCAGAACAAATCAAAATGATTTATTCTTTATAGAAAGAGCTAAATATATTTAATGTGCTTAAATATCACAGCCAAATGGGCATACATGATGTAGTAGGTTTTGCAGTGTTCCTTTATATAAGTCATTCAACACAAATAAATATATCTTATTTAGAAAAGCCTTTTGTGGATCACCTTTTAGACTGGTATGTTTTAAGACACTTTGGGTACACGCAGAAATTCTATTCTCTTTAATTAACCATCTGTTCAGATTCTGGCTCTTCATGATGCAGCTGCTGAGAAAACAGATTTCACAAGTTAGCTGAATTTTTATTGTTAACGTGTTAAAATCTGGGGTTTTATTATGGAAACACTGAAAGGTGTAGCTTCAAGTTAGTGCAGGTAACATCTATGCAAGCATGTTGTATCTTATGCTATAGCTTTCATACCATTGCATTAGAAATCCTTATAGATGCAGCTTCAAAAGGACCTTGAAAATCTACAAAATAACTACAGACTTATTGTAACCTTGTTCCTTAGTTACATGACAACTTAATAGTCATTCTTTCCACTGGAATCTATGTGCTTCTGTGGGGAAACTGACACAATTAATTAACAGGTAGTATTAGTAGCATCAGAAAAAAAATAATACAGTTTTAGCATAGGGAACATGAAGATTTCTAAGAAGAGTCAGATCCATCATCCATCTGCTCCATTACCGCTGAGTGTGGCCAGTAGCAGATGCTTCAGGAGGAAGGTGTAAGATTTTATAGTAGGAGAGTCAGTCTGTCTGCAGATTGTCATCTTGCTCTGGTTGTGGGGAAGAGTCTAAGTTCTGAAACAGAAGTTTGTTTTGTATCACAAAAATGTACAGAGAGCTATTCTCTGTCTACCTGCACATATCCAATGTAGGTGGCTGTTTTAGGAGGTGGTACCCCGGCAATGTCAATGCAGAGAGCTGGGGCTTTCCAGATTATCAATTCAGAACATCTAAGAGCCTCCCTTGGTCACTTGACTGCAGAAGGAGCATGAATTTAATTAGTTTGAGCATCTCATGGCACATTTTAATGGCCTGAAACACCGCACATGGCTGTTAAAAAACAGCTTCTGAGATACACTACGATGAAAATCTTGGTTTTGACTTTTTTTTCCTCCTATCTTTCACTGCCCTTTTCTACCCCTCTGTTGTAGGGATATTCCTACGATAGAGTCTGCATCATGTCATGAAACAGCACTCTCATTTGCAGTTTAAACAAAATGTTTCCTTTAATGGTAAAGAAATGCTGTTGCTCACCAGTAAGGTAATAGCAGTTCTGTGGTAGTCAGTTCAATAGAGTACTTATTTCTCAGCAGTGCATTTGAAGTGGTCATGGGAAAACTTGTAATTCTGTATGTTAGAACAGAGAGGTCCAGATCTGGAATATATTGTTTTGCAATAACAAACAAAATTCTCATTTGTTCTCATATTAGACAAACTGGCCTGGTGCTAGGAAATAATATACTATAAGGAGTAGATGTTGCATACTTACAGCCCCCCTTCAGACACTGGAAGGCTGCTGTGAAGTCTCCATGCAGCCTTCTCTTCTCCAGGATGAAAAGCCCCTACTTTCTCAACCTATCTTTATACAAGAGGTGCTCCAGTCACCTGATCATCCTCGTGGCCTCCTCTGGACTTGTTCTAACAGTTCCATGTCCTTTTTATGTTGAGGACACCAGAACTGCACACAATACTCCAAGTGAGGTCTCACAAGAGCAGAGGGGCAGGATCGCCTCCCTTGACCTGCTGGTCATGCTCCTTTTGATGCAGCCCAGGATACGTTTGGCTTTCTGGGCTGCGAGTGCACACTGCCGGCTCATGTTCATTTTCTCATCGACCAACACTCCCAAGTCCTTCTCTGCAGGACTGCTCTGAATCTCTTCTCTGCCCAACCTGTAGCTGTGCCTGGGATTGCTCCGACCCACGTGTAGGACCTTGCACTTGGCACAGTTAAACTTCATCAAGTTGGCATCAGCCCACCTCACAAGTGTGTCAAGGTCCCTCTCAATGGCATTCCTTCCCTCCAACGTATCAACCGAACCACACAGCTTGGTGTCATCGGCAAACTTGCTGAGGGCACACTCAATCCCACTGTCCATGTCACTGACAAAGATGTTGAACAAGACCAGTCCCAACACCGATCCCTGAGGGACACCACTCGTTACTGGTCTCCAGCTGACATGGAGCCATTGAGCACAACTCTTTGCGTGCAGCCATCCAGCCAGGTATTTATCCACTGAGTGGTCCACCTATCAAATTGATGTCTCTCCAACTTAGAGACAAGGATGTCATGTGAGACAGTGTCAAATGCTTTGCACAAGTCCAGGTAGATGACATCAACTGCTCTACCCGTGTCCATCAGTTCTGTAGCCCCATCATAGAAGGCCACCAGATTGGTCAGGCAGGATTTCCCCTTAGTGAAGCCATGCTGGCTGTCACCAACCACCTTGTTGTTTTTCATGTGCCTCAGCATGCCTTCCAGGAGAATCCACTCCAAGATTTTGCCAGGCACAGAGGTGAGGCTGACTGCTCTGTAGTTCCGTGGCTCATCCATTTTTCCCTTCTTGAAAATGGTGGTTATATTTCCCTTTTTCCAGTCATCGGGAACTTCACCTGACTGCCATGATTTTTCAAATATGATGGACAATGGCTTAGCAACTTCATTTGCCAGCTCCTTCAGGACCCGCGGATGGATGAGAAAGTTGGGGCTGTTCAGCCTGGAGAAGAGAAGGCTGCTTGGAGACCTCATAGCAGCCTTCCAGTATCTGAAGGGGGCCTATAGGGATGCTGGGGAGGGACTCTTCATTAGGAACTGTAGTGATAGGACAAGGGGTAATGGGTTCAAACTTCAACAGGGGAAGTTTAGATTGGATATGAGGAAGAAGTTCTTTACTGTAAGGGTGGTGAGGCACTGGAATGGGTTGCCCAGGGAAGTTGGGAATGCTCCATCGCTGGCAGTGGTCAAGGCCAGGTTGGACAGAGCCTTGGGTGGCATGGTTTAGTGGGAGGTGTCTCTGCCCATGGCAGGGGGGTTGGAACTGGATGATCTTGAGGTCCTTTCCTACCCTGGCTATTCTATGATTCTATGATTCTATGGCTTGTGTACGTTCAGGTTCTTAAGATGGTTTTGAACCAGATCCTCTCCTACGGTGTGCCCAAGGTCTCTGTTCTCACAGTCCCTGCGTCTGCCTTCCAAGACTTGGGTGGTGTGGTCAGAGCATTTGCCAGTGTGAAGACTGAGGCAAAGAAGTCATTAAGAACCTCAACCTTCTCCAAATCCAGGGTAGCCAGTTCCCCTGATAGCTTCCGGAGGGGGCCCATGTTGTCCCTGTCTGTCTTTTATTCGCTACGTACCTATAGAGTCCCTTTCTGTTACCTTTCACATCCCTAGCCAAGTTTAATTCTAAGTGGGCCTTAGCTTTCCTAACCTGGTCCCTAGCTTCCCAGACAAGATCCCTGTATTCTTCTCTGGCCGCCTGTCCTTGCTTCCACCTTTTATAAGCCTCTTCTTTCCTTCGAATTTTCCTCAGCAGCTCCTTATCCATCCAAGGAGGTCTCCTGGCCCTCTTGCTGCACTTCCTTCTAGTTGGGATGCACTAAGTCAGTAATATATAACTGGGTGGATCCACTGAAGGCCTGAGAAGTTTTAGCCTCTGCATTGATTCATAGGAAACCGAAAGAATGATCAATGTAGTGTGGAAGAGAATAAAAAATTCTTCAGTGCAGCACAGTGGTTTAAGAAGGATATTGTGTGCTGGGCACACTGAACTGTTGTCAAAATCCATGTTCACGGTGGCAATCACAGAAATACTCCTTCCTTTGAAGATGCAGGTTGTAGCAGTATCTCTGTTCCACACCACGACCATACTCAGGAACAGGTCATATTTCTCAGTAAAAGAAATTGTGTGTGCTCATTAATAATGATGCCTAACTTGCAGGCAATCAAAAAAATAGTTAATAAAATATTAGCTTGTAAATGAAAGGCATTTTTATTATCTGTAGAACAAAAAAGTTACTAGTCTTTGCCTGGTTTGCAGTTTCTAATCTAGTTTACCATACATTTGAGCAAGAGATAATGAGAGGAGCTTGTTATTTCAATATGCCTTCAAAGTGAAGCTGATTCAATTAAGCTGTTAAGCGAAAGTACAGGGTTTTTTTCAAAGTTCTTTCACTCGAGGTGTGCAATGGGTGGGTGGGTGCATGCACTGGAATGGTGAAAGCTATGAAATTTGAATATATAAATTGCTTTGATCTTTCTTTTATCTGCCTTGATATCAGATTGAATGCTTCCTTCTGTGTGGCAGCATAATGCATGCAAGAATTATTACTTTAATAACCCTGAAAAAATATAGGTGGCCTTGTACTGTTAATCTGCAGGAGTAGAATGGATGGAGCTCATGTGAGATGAATAAGAAAAAGTGATAAGAGATAAAAAAAAAATCTAACTTGTTTGATGAGCATTAAGGAGGAAGTAGTGTCTGCTACTCCATTTCTTGGCATCATGCTAGGAAATCATGTTTAGCACTAATTAAACTTATATAATATGTTTCCAAAACAGAAATGTATTAGAAATACTTGTTTCTTAGATCTCACATCTCTGAGAAATCTTATACCTATTTTCCAATTGAATATACATTGCTTCACAGAGCTACACAGAGAACCAGCAATGCTAACTTCTAGTTTGGTATTTTAGCAGACAGGATGTTGTTCTGGACTTCAAATTAATCACTAGATGTTTAAGATGAGGTAGATGTTAATTCTGCAGCTCTGTGCAGTTCCTCAGTTAACTGGCAATACACCCGAGCTGCCAGGCTGTGCTATTGAGGGTGACAAGCATTGAGAAACAGGGCCCTTTAGCCCAGACAGAGAACCAAGCTAAAAGAGCTGTGCTGCTTTCAGTAGATGAACTGGAGCATGTTGGGTTGTGTCACATCTATTGTGCTGTCCAGACAGAATTTTGAGTTCAGTTCACATTGCTTCTGCTTACATAATGTAGCACCAATCTCTGGTCCAGCCCTGCTCCTCCTGAGCTCAGTTTTACTTCTAGTGCGGAGATGAGGTGATCAGATGATCCGCTGAGTGGTTTTGAACATCCAGTTCTTTTTTTCTCCATTCCTGAATCCTGATGAATTTATGATAACATGTTTAATGTATATTGTAAGTTCTTCTTACCAAATATTCAGAATATATGATGCTCTAGTCCTGACTGAAGGCATGAAACATTACTCTGGTACAAATAATAACCAGTCAATCACATTTCTATTGCACTGGTTTAATCAATGTAATTATTTTCACTTATTCAATTGATTCACAGTATATTAATATTTAATATTCACAGTTATTTCTGATTTATATCTTTTTACATGTCACTTGAATGATTATAAGGAATCTCTTACTTTAATTAAGTTACTTGCATTGGAAATTATATCTTGTCATGTAACTGTATTCTCTTGCTAAAGATGATCATGGTCTTTTAATCTATTTCTTTTTGTATCTTGTGTCCCAATTTCCTATTAAAAATACGTTAATCTGTTTCACTCTGCTTCTGACTGTGTTGTAAGTGACTAATAATTTAAGATCTATTATTAGAGCTCACCACACTGTTAGTCAATGTCACATTGTAATTTAAGGCAGTGTGAAACTCTTAGGATATTTTCCTGAAAGCTGTGAAAAGTTATAAGTAATAACCATATTGATGTTTCAGGCATTTGTAAATCATTATTTACTTGAATCACTACTGCGTAATAAGAAATGTCTACACGGGGCATTTAATTTAAATGCTATATACAAATTGCAAAGTGCTTTGGAAATAAGTGGTACAATTTCATGACTTAGACTCCCAACAATAATTAAAGATGTACTAAAATATACCTAGTAGGAATACAGTCTAATCATATATGCAGTACTTTTCCTTCCTGAGAACTTAGGGATTATATGTGCTAGATTGTATCTATTCTACTGTGGACTTGATTCAATCAAATATATTTATTATTTCTATTGTGAAAGTACTTTTGCACCCAAACCAACAATTTAGGATGCTCTTCCTGTAAGCACTGGACAGTTAAGTCACAGTCCATATGCAAGTAGACCTATGATACAGATCTAATGCAGACAAAGTAAAAAACAAATAAGCACTATAAATTCATTACAAAACAGCCCTAGCTGAAGAGCTCAGGTCCATGTAGTTGCATGGCTTTCAAGATATTACTGCTTACAGCTGACCACTCTGCCCTTATGAAGGCAACTGTCCTGACAGCAGAGGCTACAGATCATGTTGTGTATCTGTGCCTACATTTTCACTCTTCAACACCCTTGTTTGTCACCATGAGGGCACCTACTTTGCTCTTAAGTGAAAAGTTAATTTCCTGGAAAAGACCCAAGTCACTGGCCAACTAGGAGTTAATAGTGGCATACCAGTGAGCCAAGTACTCTTACTATTGACCTAATTTGCATTAGCAAAACCACCCATTTCCAGCCACATTTGTTCCAGCTCAACTTGAAAAAACAACCTACATTAACAAAACAGAGCCTGTCTCTATAATTGCTCTCATTTTTCTGCAAACTATGTTGGTTTTAAATAATAACTTATCACATCATCAAAGCCCTGAATGACATTTATAAGCTAGCAAGCAGAGTTTGGGGTTACGACCTTTATGTTTTCAGAATGTGTGGAGCGGCAATCCTTCTAAATCCATTAATGAATTTTTCATTTCCTTAGGACATTTATTCTCACTTTAACATGTCAGTTGTGCATACGGCAATTAGTTGATGATATGGATAGGAAACACTGTTAGAAATTTCTTGCCTACATTATCTAAAGTCTCTGAAATGTTTCAGGTTAATTGCCCAGATTCATGACGAGTTGTTGTTTGAAGTAGAAGATTCTCAAATCCATGAATTTTCAGGTAAATACAATCTCTCTTTCTCCCCCACAACCTTTTTTCCTTCCTATAACCTGTGATTTCTTGGAGCATAAAGAATTAATATAACAAGAAGCAGCACATTGATTCTCATGATTAAGGAAATGTATACTCAGCAGATTTTTCGGGATGTTTTCCACCACTGGCTCTTATGTAGATAAAACGTGATACATGCCTCATCTGGAGTTCATCAGCATGCTTAGTTGTATTTACTTTTGTTATCAAGACTCCCTCATCCAATGTGTGAATCCTGTAAAGCTAAATAATAATGCTTTAGCCAGGGGTTAAAAGGGGTTTAACGAAACAAACCAGCTCAAAAAGAATGGCTTGGAAAGTATATGAATACTTGTGATTGGAGCCCATTACATAAAAAAATATTGAATTCGTAATGTAGGAATATAATGTTCTGTAATTTCTAAGTTCACTGCTTTTTTTATATTTAGAGAACTTTATGATGGATTTTTCAAGGTTAAGGGTTAGTAAAAGCTCCTGCCTACATTTTTATCCTCTCATCTGGCTTACTTCCAGTCATTATTTCATAAGATAGAGGGTGTCTCATCATCTGGTACAAATTTAGTTAGAAAACAGGGGCGCACAGGAGGCTGTTGAATCTCTTCTCCAGTAAGTAGTGGATTTATTCCTGTAGGCACCAAACGTTTATTCGCAAGCTTTGGTCTAGTTTGAGGCTCAAGAATACCTTTAGCTAAAACAATTAGCATAACGTCACAAATATTTTAAATGATCCAATACAAGAAATATCTTCCATTATAACCTAAGCATCTAAGAAAAAAATAATTTCACCTTCTTGTCTTGTGTTCATTTAAACAGTACAATTTGCCTTATTAGTCTCATTTCATCGTTGATCCCTCTTGTGAGTATTAGTTCATAATGAGAACTTCACTTAATCAAAACAAAGAATCTGGGAAATATTCAAGTTCAATGTGTTAAGGGCACTGTAATGAATTAGGTTAATATCTTAACATTTGACCTCTAAATACAAGAGTTCAAATCTGGTTTAAATTACAAGAACACCCTACAGTTTATGAGAGATTGCAGTCTACCCAGAAAAGGACAATGTCTTAAAGTGCCATAGTTTCAGAGTTAGAAAGCACAGTGTGCTGAATGAGATCTGTACAACAGCATAGAGGTATTTTTAATCTCTTATTTTACATCAATTTGCATCAAGTATAGAGTTAATATTATACCCAAAAGTTAAGAATTATTCATGGTCGCTTATACATATAAAAAAATCACAGATTCTGTCCTCACTGGGTCAAATTCTGATCTCCATTGGTAGTATAATTTTTAATAAATTCAGCAAAATCAATACTTTTCCAGTATAATGGAAAAAACCCTCTAGCTGTCATATGAATAGTAGTAATAAATAATCCCACTGTAGAAACATGATGACTAGAGGCTTTTTTCTGGAAACACGAAAAGAGTCCAGTTCAAATACTCGAGATGTGTCTGCTCTACATACTACAGTGTGTCTAGTTTGCATATCTCCATATCTACCTGCAGTGTGCTGAACAAATGTACCTGGAAATTCCTTGTTCTGCTTCAAAGCTATCACCATGTAATTGAAGTTGCTAAGATGACCTTTGGGAAATGGACCTGGGCAGTCTAGAGGTCTGAGGTACCTTGGAAATTGTCATTTCACTTAATACAGGCTGCCAAGCTTGAGTGTTCATGGCATAAATTTGTTTCGTTCTGCTGTTTGAAGATTGATTTTTAGGTTGTCTCTACTTTGCCCTAAGAGGCAAATCAAAAAAGAAAATTCTGCATTACGGTGGCTTTCAGATATACTCTCTTACCTCAGAACAGACGAGTGATAAAATGTCTTTTCCTTAGCGATAAAGACCAACCTAAGACATTATTTTCCTTTTTCATTTCTTCAGTCGTTCATTTTCTTTGCCTTTATTCATCACTGGTGAGGCTACACCTAGAGTACTGCATCCAGTTCTGGCCTCCCCAGTACAAGAGAGACATGGGCTGGAGAAAGTCCAGTGAAATGCCTCAAAGATGATGAAGGGACTGAGCATTTCTCCTATGAAGAAAGGCTGACAGAGCTGGGACTGTTCAGCCTGCAGAAGAGAACGGTCAGAGGAATCTTATTAATGTATATATATACCTGAAGGGAGGGGACACAGAGGATGGAGCCAGGCTCTTCCCAATAGTGCCCAGTGACAGGACCAGAGGCAATGGATGCAAACTGAAATACAGGGGATTCCCTCTGAACATCAGGAAACACTTTTTTACAATGAGTATGATAGAGCAGTGTACAGGATGCCCAGAGAGGCTGTGGAGTCTCCATCCTTGGAGATAGTCAAAAGCCATCTGGATACAGTCCTGAGAAACTGCTTGAGCAGGAGGGTTGGACCAGATGAAGGCTGGAACCTTTCAAGGATCCCTTCCAGCCTCTACCATTCTGTGATTGTGCTTTGCAAATGGATCTGCTACTAGTGAAAGAACTAATCCAAGTTGTCTTCAAAGTGACTGAGGCTGGTTCTTCCTTCAGTGTCATTACTGAGGCTTCTGCTTGATCTCAATAGGTAGAGAAAGGGTGTATCAGCACCAGCATGTAACTTCCAGTCAGAAGTATGACGATGAAGCAGATCTCCCTATTGTCCCCAGTCCGTGGTGTGAACAGTTTTGGTTCACATCACAGAGCAGTCTGAGAGCCGTTGACCTAGATACCTTTCAGATGAAACTAAATAGGAAGACTCTTTTCTCCTGATCTTTTCCAATTATTTCAGGAGCTGCTAACTGAGGTAATGAATTAGGGATGTGGGTTTCAAACCAAAGAAGGAGCATTAGTACGATGTGTGCTTCTAACTCACTTCAGGGCTTTGAAAGTTTGAATATGGTTTTCATCCCTTTACCCAAAGTTCTTTCTCTCTTTTTTTTTCAAGGTCTTACTCTTCTTACATTTATTTGCTGGTATTCTTGAGCTGTCAGCTATGTCTTTACATATCTAATGAGCTTTTGTCCATTGAGAAACTTGAAATTACAGAATCTGCTGACTTGCAGTTTCCAGCCTGCAGCTTAATGATCCAAAGAGAAATCTCAGTTGTACAGTCACAAAGCTCAGTAAAGGGAAAGACATGGATTTAAAGCTAAAGAGTAGTGTTTGATGGCTTTAATAGACTACAGTTCAGTGCTGTGTTAGTCTTCTGCATTTACTGTGATCCAAGAAGCTCTGGCCTACTATTCAGCGTGTTTGCATTCTAATTCCAGTCATGCTTCTGATCTACTTTTTCAGGAAAGCAACAACAGTTTTCTGATTTGCAGAATTGATATGAAATCTAAAAATAAATTTAAGATTTATAAATGAAGATCATAAAGGTAAACTGCATTATTTCAATTAGATCATAGCACAGAACGTAAGCCTTCACAGCAGCATTTCCCTTATGGAAATGTCTCTTTTGTGTAGTTTTACACCATTAAAATGTCTGCTTCTAAGACTCTCCTGAGAGGAGGCTGAGCATTGCCACAGGGCAGTCAGAATGCTGATGCTTTCTCTAATCCTGTTTAGGACTTCATAGTCCACAGTAAAAATTTTCAGTACTTTTCAGTATACAGAATCCCAATTTGTAGTTCATCTGATAATCTATGCGCAACAAATGATTCTGAATCTTTTGAATTTCATAAACAAGGGGCTAGCAACAAGGTGGTTTTTCTTCCTAATACCTACTTTTGCACAGAATACTGCATGTAACTTAAGTTAGGTGTTACCTGTATTTTGGAAGAATACCTTTTTCAAACAGAAGCCATCACCCACAGTTTTATAGTATGCATACGGTTCATTCTGAATGGACAAGGCAAATCACCATTTATTTATAACAAGGCTCTGAGTGTCCAAGCTTTGACATAGTTTGAAATACAATAAAGCAGATGCTACTCTGAATTGTGTAATTTTCAACAAAGATATGGCGTATTATTTCCCTTGAGTCTCTGTTTAGGGCAAGAACAAGACAGCAAAAGAGCTTTTTAAAAATCATCTTTTTCCATTAGAGAGTGCCTGGAAAGATCAAATCAAAACATTTGGCAGAAATTGGTTTGGTTTTGGCAGAAGACTGTCAGCTTTACCATCAATAATCTGCCTGGTTTCTAGCCAGCTTGCCTGCCTGGCTTCCTCACATCCTGAGCTCTCCAGCAGCCCAGGAAGCAGAAAGGCAGATGATATTTTGGGAATGCCAAAACCTGGGCTCTTGGATCTGAGAGAGCTCAGCATCTCTGCGTTCTGAAGTGTGTGTAATCAGATAGGCAGACTGTCCCCATATCAAACTGAGAGTCTCTCTATGGACTCTGGAAGGCTATTCAGGAATTACAGAACCCAATTTTTCGTTTTATGGAGACTATTTCTGAGACTACCTCTCCATGCTGTTTGAAATGCCTCTTTGCCCTTGAATTATTCTGAATACGTTACTGCTTAAAGGGGGAATGCACTTTGGGGTGAAGAAATGCAGAGTAATTAATTTTTTTTACTGTAGAGGGGTACCCATAGTTAATAACTGTAAAATCTGGCTTCTGATGTGTGCTCCATATGTACCTTGTGGACTTGAAAGGTGAACTTTGCCAGTAGTGTTTACTATGGATGGTTCCTTGTCACTATGCTTGCTTAATTGCATCCATTAGTGAGAAGAATAATTAAAGGAAAGACACTTGGTACTTGCAATAGCATATTTTTGTAGAAATACTTGTATTCCAGTACTGTAAGTTCAATATCGCAGTGCATTAGGGCAATTTTTGAAGGTTTATTTTTTTAGAACTCATTTATAATAATGCATTATTCATAGAATTAAAGAAGTCCACTTCTGCATCTGTTCTTACATTTGGTACATGTAAAATAATACAGTTTTAAACATTTTGTCTGATATTTTATCAGGTATAAAATATTTCAGCCGTAATACCTACTCTAAATGTAAGAACAGCAAAAGGACCAGTCTAAGAAAAACGTCAGAGTAAACTAAGGCTATTTATTTTGATATTTAGATCAGTTAGATTGTTACTACCTAAAGAACATATTTTAGATTATTTTTTTAAGTCTTCCAATACTGATTTTTGACTCATGTTCAAATTCCATGAAATTTCATTTTATTCTGCTACAATTTTCCACTCAATGGATACCAAGGCAGCTGCATAGAAAAGGGCGCATGAGAAGGGGACTCAAGTAACAGAGGAACAAAAGAATGAGCTAGTCATCACAAGTTAGTGACATTTTCTGTCCCCTGAACTGCCTTTTTCTAACTTGAAAAACACTGGTACATAAACTAAAGATACATCCAGATAGCTTTCAATTTGCAAAAAGCCCTCTTCCATAGATCATGTGTCTGGCCAGCTTTGACATGTTTCTGGATTCATAATTTCATAGGTGAATGAGCTTGAAAAATGTCTTCAGTTCAACAAGGACAAATAAGCTTTTGTACTACAGCAGGCATGCGTGTCTTTTCTTTGTTGCTCTTCACAACACTTTCAGTAAGCATATTTATTCTGGTCAGTATCAAGAAAATCTAATATATGTTAAAATTTCAGTTCCTCTATGACCTCCTTGCTTTACTGTCACCAATTTTTGTTTATACATAATCTTTTAGCATGACACTCTTAACACTTACAAAGCATTCCAGGATGAGTATAATCAACAAATCTCAGAATTGCTGACTGAGGGTTTTGAGAGAGAAGTTGCAAAGGTTGGGAGAACAGCATTTTACAGATGCCATAGCAGTATATGGCTGGCTGCAAAGGAATATTTTAAAATGAATAATTTATGTGCCCTAGATATACTAGATTCTTGACTGAACAGAAATTATTATTATACCAAAAGCCTCCATCTAAATCTTAGAAAAGACAAAGAAAAACTGTGAGTGAGAGAGACAGATGTATTTAAACATTGTGGTCCCTTTTGTTAGTGACCACACTCTGTGATGTATATGGGATAAAGAAGATACAGTTGTGTATGTCTGGGTTGTTTATTTTGAGCCTTGAAAAGGAGGAGAGTTTTCAAGGAGATATGAAAGAGTAGCAGGAAAATCAGATACATAGGACTAAAGGGGGCCTCTCCTGCAATTGCATACCACCATTCCACTGGAGGTTTTATAAATGATCGTCTCCACTGGGAGACTGTTCCAGAATTTCATATCTCCAAAATCTAGGACTTTACATTTCCAGCCTAAATGTATTCAGCTAGTTTACCTATTTATTTCTGTGCAAAGACTGTCATTTAGTTTAAATGCTTCCTTCTTCACTGTTTACTGTATTAGCAGACTACTAAATGGGAATGGTAATCCGGCTGCTATTTCTGTTCCTATGTATTTATTATTTCATTCAAATTTTGTTGTAAAGCAGATGTAGGCAAATGGTTTGGGTACTTGCAAAGGTATTTCAAAAGGCTGAAATGCCGGCAAAAAACATTCTGATTGCTTGAAATGAATGGTCTTACTATGCCACCCACTAAACTCCGGGAATAGATGGAGAAGTCAGTGTGACATGAGAAAGAGAGCAGGGAGCCAAACTGACACAGAAAAAAACCAAGAAAGAAAATGGAACAAACCCATGGAGATGTCGTGATGGGAAGTCAAAGTGAGTGAGGAACCATTAGGTTTGTTCACCAATGTGGCCACTTTGTGCTTTTTAAAATTAAGAGCAGTTAAGAATGTCGCAGTTTTCTGATCATGCCAGATGCCTTCAAGCAAAAACTGTGTGAACAGAGCAATCATCATTGACACTGTGAGCCCCCTTTTGGGGCTAATAGTTATACAGGAGAGAACTAGCCAAAGTCAGAGGTCTAGGGAACTAGGGGAAAACTGGTTTCACTCAGTGCATATGCAGCCAGCATCATTTATCATGCCACTCATATCTTTCAACCCACGAATCAATGCCACTGACTTGTGCTCCATCTTTTGTTGCCTGTTGGAGCTCTTTGTGTCAAAAAAAACTATTCTTCCATTGCCTGATGCTGTTTCACTGTCTAACAGCTCAAATAACATTCAGTTGCACAGTTAAGTGTGCCCTTCATAAGTGCTTTGGTGGAACGTACAGAGCTGAGTAACTCTGTCTGAAAAGCAGAGAATCCAGATGTTATGTTCTCACAAAAGCCTTGGGCAGTCACAGCCTGGAAAAAATACTTATGCAGGGACTGACTGGCAATCCTTTTGCCTTCTGAAGGCATGTTGCCTGGTTGGAATGCCCCAGTGTTGGCTGTATTGCTGACCTCCTGGAGCTGGCAACTTGTTTTAGTTCAGAGTGGGCTTCTCAAGATGGAGGCAGTCCAACACTCCTCTATTAACAGCCATGTTGACTTGGACTTCATTTTAAAAAGATAATTATTTAGGCCAGCACTTCCCCTTTCACAGTCTGTGGTTGCAATATTTGTTTCTGCTCTCTAAAAACAATGCTTTGTCTTATACTGGACCATAAACTACATCAGATCTAAAATGATGCAAATATACAGGTGTAGATATTGTGTCAACAAATGTCTCTGTTTCCTCAGCTTTGGCATTTCAGGCACTGGTCTTTTGAGTTCCTGCATAATTCAGACTTCATGGAAAATCTTATGACAGCTCATTAGCACGCAAGTCTGAGTGAGCCAGCAGTCTGAGCACTACACTTCTGTTCAGGCAGAACCTAGTTACCCTCATCATTGTTATCAAGCCAGCCACAGTGTCACAGATGTGGCACAGAACATTCCACGCTGTTCTTCATAAGAAAAGATTTCTATTGGCATCGCTAGAAACAGTTTCAGTGGCAGCCAGAGCCACAACCATAGGCAGCTTCTAGAGTTCTCGTTGCTCCTTTGCATCTACCCTCAGCTGCAAAAGAAATGTGATGTGCATCGAGGTATAACTTCCAAAAAGGCTTCTAAGTACTCATGTGGGTTTCATTCTAGCAGTATTACATATCACCACCTATTGCATACTCTGATACTTCTCAATTCCGTGAGGCATATGATGACATCCTGTCAGAGCAATGGAGGTTGCTCAATAACTTTTGTTCTGGGGCTCTCCAGTATTCCTATTTCACTTTCAGTAGCTAAAAGTTACTCCTTTTTTAAAAGCTCTTTATCCATTGAATCTCTCATTGATTTACATTAGAACAATATTGTGTTGCAGCAGCAAACACTGTCACTCAAAACACTAATTGGCATGATCAAGGATGACAAATCTGATCCCAGCTGATTGATTTGGAACAATTATAGATACATTTGCTCAGTAATAGTGAGCACAGTGTTATGACGTGGTGAGTTGTTAAGTTGCATAAATCATACTGAAGTTTAATTGTTTAGATACTTGATCGCTACGCTATCCCACAGCGAAGACCTTTCTTAAATTTAGCTCTGATCTTTTACTTTGATGAATAAGGTATTTCCAGCAGTTCAGACTTCCCGTATTTTTTTCCTTGCTTGTTTTTTTCAGATTGAGTTTTACCGTCTGCACAAGAAGATGAAAACGTATAAAATGTCACCAGGCACACAGCTGAGAGTACTGAACTTGAAAGCTGAGAAATACAGCACTCGCACATGCTGTACCTCTGTATAAAATATAGTAGTGCTGGAGTTCTGTGTTTATGGGCTATATAAGCTAAATAAGTGCCAAAATTTCACCCTAAAATTCTATTTAAAATAAGGAATTGGATCTGCACGAGAGATAAAATGAAACTTAAAAAGAAACCCCAAAACCCCTGAAAAAATTGTAAACAGTTAATGATTTTTTTTTAATGTAGAAATACAGATATTCTATAACAGAATATAAACCATGGGATTTATTTGTTTTTCTGTATAACAATTCTATCATGGAAAATAAAGCTGTAGGTTTTCAAATTTTCCTTACAGCACTGGTAAAAAGAACAATGGAGTCCCTGCAGCAAACCACAGCCTTGGAAGTGCCACTAAAGGTAGGGACAATTCTGAATTCCCATTACCATCTGAGGCGTACTTAGCTCTGTATGTTGTCATCATCCTACTGAGAATCTAGAGACAATGATTTTGCCTTTCACTTCAATAGTTTCTTTTTCATATTTGAAGGCAATTGCATTTTTAAATGGCTATAAAAATTCTGAAAGAAAATAACTGAAAGAAACTCAAGCTCCATTTTGGAAAGTGTGATTGTCATCTACTCTTGTCTTAGCAATGCAGTATGGTAATTTCAAAATCTATTTCCTTCCTTGCCATGAAATTTCTGCTGGGTGTGGTAGAGTGAGAAATATGTGCCTTTAATAGGCTTTCTAAATGTGCCAGGCATTCATTACTGCTGAAAAACTATTGCAAAAGATCTTTCTTCAGTAATTTTCACTTAGAAAATTGGTCTTTTTACCATTTCCATGTGTATGCCTAAAATACAAAGCAGACAAAGTCACTGGTCAGTGTTTAAAGTATAGGACATCTACCAGAACAACATCTTTAGAAACTGAGTAGCTAGCTACACAACTGCTGTATCTATCTATGTGTTGGACCTAATTGTACTTATTTATAAAAGAATTCTATTTTTGTCTCCCAGGACTGTACCCTTCACCCTAGCCTACCTCTCAGCTTTTGTTGCTTAATAAAGGATTATAGTTCATGAGGATCCCTAAACTTATTGAGTGAGCAACAGTCCGAGAGTTCCCAGTTTCCTGAGAAACGGAGTTCTTGGTGTTGACAGCTCACTCATTCAGCATTATTACTGAACAGGATTTGGGGACAGAAAAAAGTTTATGTTTTTCAGAAATGATTACAAAATACAGACTTGCACTAATGGAAATGGATGAAAAATAAAACTACTGTTCAAGTTCTAGCTTTTATTTCTTCCTCCAGATCTTCTGTATCTTCTATTTATTTCAGCATCTCAGCCACTCTGTGATGCTTTCTGTGGAGGTCTTGCAGTTACATTTTCTGGGTTCTTATGGAGCCCATCTTTCACACAATAGCAGAGAGAGGATCATGAGGAGTATCCCTCATGATCAGGGAGATCTAAACAACTCTGCACATGCTGGAATCCCCTTCTCAGTGTTCCATTAAGCCTTGTAAGAACTTGTACTCCCGTTCACCAGATTTGATCGAGTGAGTGGCCATTCTGGGATTATACATTGCTTACACTGACACTCCCAAGCTTTATAAACTGCATTTCTATGGGTTGCTTACATTGTATACCTGTGCTTACCTAACTTCTTTAGTTACAAATTCCTTGAAAAACAAAGTAAGACTGTATTTCAAGGTGTACCTCTGAATGTTTTTAATGACAGTATGTCGTGGTTTAAGCCTAACTCACGCAGCCTGTTCTCTCACTCACTTCCCCCTCTTTCTTCCCCCCGCTCCCGGAGGGATGGGAAGGAGAATCGAAAAGAATGCAACTCCCACAGGTTGAGATAAGAACCGTTTAGTAACTAAAGTATAACACAAATCACTACTGCTACCACCAATAATAATAATGACAAGGCAAATACAAGGAAAGAATACAATTGCTCACCCAGCCCAATACCAAGCCTGACCCAGCAGTGCACCCCCACCCTTCCGGGTCTCTGCTCTCTGCTTTACATCCTGGGCATGACGTGCTGTGGTATGGAATAACCTCTTTGGTCAGTTTGGGTCAGGTGTCCCGTCTCTGCTTCCTCCCGGCTCCCCTCCTCCCTGGCAGAGCATGAAACTCAGAAAGTCCTTGGCCAGACCAAAACATCACTAAGCAGTAACCGAAACACTGGTGTTATCAGCGCTGTTCCCAGGCCCAAAATCAAAAACACAGCACTGCACCAGCTACCAAGAAGGAGAAAAATGACTGCTGCTGCTGAACCCATGACACAGTATTAGTAACGTGACATGCATGCTGCTATAAGGTTCATTAAAATAATCAAATACGGTATTACTGACAGTATACAAACTGAACAGCAACACTACAGCTCTTCCTTGATAGTTTTAGGAGACTCTTTTTGGTGACTTTCCCAGAGAAAACATTGTTCGTACTTTGTCTGAGGAGCTCATTGCCATGAAATAAAGTATGAACAATTTAATGGGTTTCTAAGAAAGACAAACAATTTACATGGTTAATGGGAGAGTTCATAGTTACATGGGCAGGATATAATTTTAGTGTTATGTATTTCAGACAAGCCATTAATGGCAGGAAGTTTTAATGTCCTATGGACAAAATGGGACACACCATCTTAGAACACAGTCTCTTTCACCTCTAAGGTGTTTACTATCACGCACTGACAAATTCATCTTGAAAATTAATAGTAAACATATTCAGTATGTCATTCTCTGTTAAACAACAATTTCATTTTACTAGGTGAACAGAAACACATTCTTGGACAATAGGCTCTTCAAAGATAGGGACTTTTTAATAGGCAGTAGAAGTATTTGGAGATACATGTTTCATTACCCGTGTTTTGGTCTCCTTTTACTGAGCAAATTACTGTGGGAATCATGACATACTTTTGCTCCTACTGCACCTAAAGCTAAATGCATCATGAACATACTTCCATCTTCCTCTGAAGCATCATGAATGTATCAATGGCAGAAGTCAGATAGAAACCATAAAGTACCAACAGCTTGACCTCAGAGAAAAAATTGAGAGTGATCTTAAAAAAAAAATACATTTTTATCATGTTGTTTACCCTCCTATACAGTAAGAATGTCTTTTAGGATTAGAGATGTTGGAGATGAAAAGGTTTTCATGAAATGCTCCTGCTCTCCTTCAGTACACTTGCTTCAACTATATATGTACTATGTGCTCTGTTAATATGAATATTACTTTTTAATACACAGGAAAAATGTCACTACAGTAGAGCACACGCACAGTCTTAGTGAGGAGAGATTTCTTTTTCTTCTTTGAGGAAAAGGATGCTTTATCTTTGAAGTAGTTTCTTTACCAAAATATAGTCCTTGCTAATGAGGCAGCTTTCATGTCAGAAAATCTACTGTGTATCAGAGCACCAGTGGCTGCAAAACAAACTGAAACAAAACCAAAGCAACAACACAGATACCCCAGAATTGGGAAAGTGGATGTTAAAAAAACCCTAGTATGTCTACATGTTACTGACAAAGCTCTGATTATAAACACTCTGATTCTGTAGCTCTTTTGAGAAACGTAAAAAGATGAATTTTGCTTTAGCATGTTCCTTGCAATTCAGTAACATGTACCTGCAACTTCAAAATAGAAAGTTAGTCCGAATTGTTAAGGTATTTTAAGCAAAATTGTAGTGATAATTAAGTATTAATAGGTCTGAAGGACATATTGATAGTGATAATTAAGTATTAATAGGTCTGAAGGACATATTGATACGCAGGTAATCTAGAGCAGTATCAACATCCAAAGGGAAAAGCAAAAATAGTGATCTCGCTATATGTGATGTGTGTGTTTGTTTAAATTTTTATGTTTTTTCTCTGACAGGTTCCCTTGAAAGTGATTCTTACCACTGGGAAATCATGGGGGTGTATGACAGAATTGCAGGAGATGTAAAGCAGTCATCGGGGATGTTATTCAGCACCCGTACACCTCATTGGCCTGTGCTGATTCCTCACTGAATCACTAGGCAACAGCGCTGCTGGATCTTTCATAAGCACCTAATACTCTGCATGTGAATTTTTTTACTTCATTTTGTCTGTAGCCCTAGGCAACAGCAGTGAGATAAAACTGGTTTTTACCAGTTCATTGTGTTTCCTTTAGCCAAGGTAACCAGCAGGGAGCTGCTTTTGTTCAGAGCTAAATTACTTACATGTAAGAAATGAAGCAAGACAATATTAACCCTTTGGGAATGTGACAAATACATTCGAGTTAGAGGTTTAGACTTAAATATTTTGTGAAGTGCTTGTGTAAAAATACCTGTAATCCGGCACTGTTTGAACAGTATCAGCAAATGCTTAATGTTGTGTTCAGCTTACTTTATATTTTGTGAGTAGAAGGCAGCTGCTTGGTTTGCATCACATATTAAATGCCATGTTCTACAGACTTAGAAAAAGGGTTCTTTGGAAATTTAGGGTCTCCAACTTCATTTATATTTAGGATTTTGGAACAAAACAGGTAAAAAATCTGGATGCCTAAACACTAAAAGCAACCAGGTTGTTGTCAACTCACTTAATTTCAAACTCTATTCGTACACTATAGCCTTAGAATATTTTAAAAGAAGTGTTATAGTTTTGCCTAATCTGTTATTTTTATTGCTGATGCAATGCTAAATATGGTTCAGATAAATTTTAGGGTTCAGCCTTGTATTTTTTTTAAGATTCAGGCTTCTATTTTAATGCTTGGATTTGTTTATGATATTTTGGGTTTCTGTAGAGTTTATTTTTTAAATTAGTTTGTTTCATAACATTGCTGTTTGCCAAATTCTGCCTCTGTGCTTGTAGAATATGAATGTCCTCAAAGTCTCCTAATTACTTAGAAGTTGAAGTCAGGCACAGAACTTTTAAGAGGTGTCCAGTATCTTTCAGCATTAGATCTCAAATGATCAAAGTAACATAATTTAAACTTTTTAGTATGTATAGTTAAAGAGATCTTACAGCAGTTTTAATTTGTATCATTAAACAGTTTTGCATTGTGCTTAAAGGCATTGAACTATTAGACATGTTTTCTTATGTTGCTTTTTAATCATACATAACCTGTCAGCTGAAATGAGTCAGTCATTTGTAAAATTGATTCTTACAGTTATAAAATTAGCAGTGGCCATATAAGCAAAGTCAGAACCTTCTATGTATTAACTGGGGTCAGCTCTTTGGTTGGGGGAGAGTCCAGCCTGCATGGCTGTGACACTGCGCCAGGTTGTGGGGGCAGAGGGTCTGATTCCACCTTTCCAGCAGACAAGAGCTTGCACTGATTTTCCTCTAATTTTTTGCCGTTTTCAAGCCTTCTGTGCTTGCAGTGGCATTGAATAAGTGTGACATGTTCCACTATCTCATCTGCTTCACTCCTGTTGAAGACACACTGTTTTCAGGAGGCCTGTACTGATTAAGCCTTTCTTCTCTAAGGCTGCATTGATAACCTTGCTGCTGTATCAAAGAAGTCAGCATTTTTGTATGTTTCCCAGCTGATTTCCACCTTGTGTACGCTTCTTAGGATGCATACTTTTAAACTAGATAGGGAATCTTTTAAGTCCTGATCAATACTTAGGCATGCCCTTCAGCCTAACAAAAAACAAATACACACTGAAGAACACAAAGAGCCTTGATCCTATCCTGTGAATTGACATCTGTTCAAGTATGAAGCTACAGAAATGCAGAGGTCACCATCCAGAACAAATTTTCAAACAGCCCTTCATAAGAGACTGTCAGTCACGGTTCCCCAGACACATACACTTTGTAGAGCTTGTCATACAGCAGGCAAGGTTAATATTATGTTCTTGTGTTGCAGAGAGAGACTGAGAGCTCCTCTGGGCACCAGGTTTGCCCCTTCTGCTTTTACAACTTCCTGTTTTTAAATGCCTAAAGGATCATCTGACAAAAGGAAGAGAACCAAGCAATAAGGGCACTGCTTTATCACACACATTCAAGGGTTCATTCTGCATATGCTGGTGGGAGGGCAAAAGGCAAACTGACATAATTTTGGAGGATTGTTGATAACCGAGATCTCGAGGCTTGTGTCCTCACAACTTGCAGGGTACATACCATGAACTCAGGGTATCTATCTTTCCAGTACTCCAGATTCTCCGGTAAATAACATGATTTCTTTTAATTGTAGCCTGTGAGTTGTCATATATAGATTTATGACATAGTGAGGTGGAGACCAGAGCTCTTTGATGTACGTGTTACCAGTGTCTGCTGTACTATGAATTACAAATGCTAGGATGTCTTCTCAATCTTCTGTTTCTGTTCTTGGATAGCCAGGTGAGTATCTAGTCTTTACTATCTGCTCTGTGCTGACTGTGTTTAGGTATGGGTTTTGTGGATTATTAGATTTATCAGACCCACTGAAGTGCTTTGGCTTCAAAGTTCCTCAGTTTTTAACTAACTCATAAGATCCCAGACATTGAGAACAGTGCTGAGCCTCTGGGACAATTTCTTTTACTGTGCAATCCATTCGCACTGCCTTCTATCCTGTATGGCAATATAGGGTTTGGAAACAGCTGTATTTTTCAGATTGTGAAATTTCAGTAGTATCTATCTCTTTAGCATGGCAATAACTTCCTTGAACAAGCTCTTTGAGATAAGGTAGTGTTTGCAATTCATTTCCCAACAAGGTCCTGTGGACAAGGCATCAGTTTTACCACACTTGTGTGCTGATCTATGTGTAATTATAAAATAAGGGCAGTGCAGTATTTCCAAACCCTAGGCAAGCTACCCTGCACCATGCCTGAATCTAAAGAGCCATTATAGGAAAGCAAGGCCAGTCCTGACCACATATTTCCTCCCAAATAAATACAAGTGAAAGTATTCTGTATTTGATGACTGCCAGGAATTCCTTTTGGGTGGCACAATAATTTCACACCAGAGAACTCAAGACCCTTATTCTAATCAATGACCACCTTTTCAGGTTATTTTAGTTCTGCATGAAAGGGTCTGTAAAACATGGGTATGCTGGAGCAGAAGCAATCAGAAGAGCCCTTTTCAATGCTTAAAACTCTCAATTTGATCTCTAAAATGATTCTCTTTTTATCACAACCTATGAAAAGGTACTGGGAAAGCAAGAAACAAAACTTCTGTTTGAAGTGCAAAACCCTACAAAAGTACTGATCAATGAGTGTTGGACATCACAGATTAGATGGGGAGAGGGGAATAAGTGGCTCTGCTTATCTTCAGCTATCTTTTGTGGGCAGAAATTACATTAATTAATTCTCTGAAAGCAGTAATAACCCCTTTTGAACTGACTTGTGTCTTTGGGCTTAATTTCAGTTGTGTCTTTGGTGGCCTGAATCTTCCCTTAGATCACCTGTGAATCTTTTCATTATTTGCCATGTGGAGTAATGAGGAAGGAATGCTATCTGAAAACACTTGGACTTGGTACCTGTGAGACATGCAACTGAACAGCTGTTTGCTGGCATTTGCATGGGTATGGCATTATCAGTACACATCTACTCAGGACTTCACTCTTTTAATGTTCATATACCACTGTGGAATGGTGGGACTGATCTTGAACACTGGTCCAACCTGATAATAACCGTAGTTCAAACACTGCCCTCAGATTTTATGTGAGCAAGACATTTTAAATATGAGGGGGAAAAAAACTCTCAACTTTTGAAAACCGAGGGTAGATTGAGAGAATGAACCTGCTAAAGCATCCAGGACATCATTTGTTCTTGGTAATGATTAAGAAAAAGCCCTTTAAAGTAAATTCATTTCATCTGGGGAGTCGACAGAAACTGTTTGTCTCATTTTCTTGTTTAATCTGTTTTGAAAAGGAGGCCAAAGAATGAGATGAAGGTTGTATGATGCATCCTGATAGAGTTCCTCAGTGGCCTAAAACATCTCTTCTCACTTAGAAGACTTAGATAAATCCCTAAGTAACCTGGTCTTGAACTCATAGCTCACCTCCCAAGGTCCCAGCCATCCTGAAGTTCTCTATGATCCTGTGTCATTCTTCAGTTGGATACCAGCTGAAATTCGCTTCGAATATTCTGCTGCACTGCATTAAAGGATACAGTGCCGTACCAGAAGAAGCCCCAGAAATGTTTTGGGATTTCATTCCTCTTTCCCACCTGTGTTGCCTCATTCTGTGCCAGGATTTACTATATTCCCTGTCTTACTGGCTCACTTGTGGCTGGCATACTTCCTTTCGATATTAGCAGGTTGTCAGAAACATTTGGCTACAGGCTCTTCAGAAAGGATAGGCAAGGAAAAGAGGTGATGGGGTTGTATTGTATATCAGGGAGTGCATCGACTGCCTCCAACTCAATGTTGTGAATGAGAAGGCTGAATGTTTGTGGGTGAAGATCAGGGGGAAGGCCAGCCAAGCTGGTAGAGTCTGTTACAGATCACCCAGCCAGAATGAAGCTATGGATGAGCTGTTCTTCATACAAATGAGAAAGTTTCATGATCACTTGCCCTTGTTCTTGCTGGGGACTTCAACCTATCAGATGTCTGCTGGAAGTGCAACACAGCAGAGAAGAAACAATCCAGGAGGTTCTTGGAGGGTGTGGGAGATAACTTTGTAACCCAGCTGGTTAGTGAGCCAGCTAGGGGCGATGCCTGGCTAGCTTTGCTGTTCACAACAGAGGACTGGTGAGTAATGCGATGGTTGGAGGCTGTCTTGGGCAAAGAAGTCATGAAATGACTGAATTTTCAATCCTTGGAGAAGTCAGGCGGAAGGTCAGCAAAACCTTCACCTTAGACTTGTGGAGGGCTGACTTAGGCCTGTTTAGGAGGCTGGTTGACAGGATTCCATGGGAAACATTACTGAAGGACAAAGGGGTCCAGGAAGGCTGGATACTCTTCAAGGGATCTGGACAGACTGGATCAATGGGCTATGGCTAGTGATATGAGGTTGAACAAGGTAAAATGCTGGGTCCTGCATTTGGGCCACGGCAATCCCATGGAACGCTACAGGCTTGGGGAAGAGTGACTGGAAAGCTGCTCAGCAGAAAAGGACTTGGGGATGCTGATTGATGCTGCTGAACATGAGCCAGCTTGTGCCCAGGCGCCCAAGAAGGCCAACAGCATCTTTCCTGTATCAGCAATGGTGTTGCCAGCATGGCAGGGCAGTGATCATCACCCTGTACTGGGCACAGGTGAGGCCACACCTCAGATCCTGTGTTCAGTTCTGGACCCCTCACTACAGGAGAGACATTGAGGTGCTGGAGCATGGCCAGAGAAGGGCAATGGAGCTGGTGTGGGGCCTGGAGCACAGTGTGATGTGGAACAGCTGAGGGACCAGGGAGGGGTTTTGTCTGAAGAAGGTTCAGTGGGAACTTATCGCTCTACAACTGTCTGAATGGAGGTTGTAGTGAGGTGAGGTCGGTCTCTTCTCCCAAGTAACAAGTGATAGGACAAGAGGAAATGGCCTCAAGCTGCACCAGGGGAGGTTTAGACTGGATATTAGAAACAACCCCTTCCCCAAAGGGTGCTCAGGCATTGAACAGCATGCCCAAGGCAGTGGTGGAATCTCCGTCCATGGAAGTGTTCAAAAACCATGTAGATGAGGCCCTCAGTGACGTGTTAGTGGTGGCCTTGGCAGTGCTGGGGTAATGGTTGGACTTGATGATCTTAAAGGTCTTTTCCAACCTAAACGATTCTATGATTCAGGGAGTAGAAGGAAATCAGCTCTTATTTCTGCCATTCTGCAATAGTTATAGTAGGCAGGGTGTCTCTGGGATTTAAATTTCAATCATATCCTGGTTTTGCTTTCCTGGGAAACTTCCCCAGCCTGATTGGAACAGCTCTACCGCAGCATCCCATCAGGTGGGTCTTTTGAGACATCTTTGAAGTGCACTTCTACAACCCATTTTTGTAAGACCCTCTCATGTTATCAAGTGTGTCTTTATCATCCACTGTAAATCCAGGCAATTTTTGATCCTCTCTGCTTGGTTTTTGAACTCTGAAGGTCCAGCCTCCAGATGGTGTTTACACTTTTTGGTGTGTTTTGGCACATCACCTCCTCCATTTAGGCTAAATAGTTCGATAATCTTTAGATTCTTTCTTCCTCAGCTTTTCCTGTCTACACTGATAATCTAATCCAGTGCCAACCGTTCCCTGCACTTCATAGATACTGCTGCTATTGGTAGTAAACCTCTCATTGGTAACTGTCCATAAGTTAAAAGAAAGGTTGCTTATCTTTCTGCCTCTAACCTCTGTGCCCTCAGCTTGCTTCCCTCTACAATTTGGCATGGCATTGCTGCATTTGTGGCATTTTGGAGACAATTTTCTGGCTAACTGTATTTTTCCTGCAGTTGTTCATTTCATCCTCCATTTTATCCATAGTATCAAAAACTGACTGAAGAAATTCTCTCTTCCCCCCCCCCCTTTCATTTTTTGGCAGATTCATCTGCTGTGCACACTGAGTTTCTCAGTTCTAATTATTCAAAAGTGTCATGCATCATATTACAATCCCATTTTCCAATTTGTGTGTTAAGCAGAGAATTAACAGGCTCCTGAGTATCAGCCTCCATCCTCCCTACGAGTTGCTGCTGCCTTTACGCTGCCTTTCAGTATGGAATTGGCTGCAGCAAAATTAAATCTCTTCCTGGATTGCCTTGGCCTCTTTGCACTGATCCATTAGTCACCATCCAGCTGAATCCAGAGATTAGTTACTAGTTGGTTTATCCCAAATGTCCTGTTGGGATCTAGGTAGGTGAAGACACGCCTCCTCAGGATTTCTGTCGGAATATTTTTCCCTTCTCTTTTTCACTCTAAGTTGTGCCCCAAAGCCAGCTCAGGCTGGTGATTGACTCCAATCTGCATGTGAAGGACACCTATAAGAACCTCATTTCTTCACAGTGAATAAATTCTGCAGCAGTTTGAAAGCTGGACCACCCTTCTCGCCTGTCAGCAGTCCCCATCTCTGTTTGTCTTCCCATCCATTCACTTGAACTGTGATGTTAAATTAAATAAGCTTCCCAGGGAGGTTTTCCTTTAAATGTAATGAGCTTTTGTAACACATGAGCTGGGAGAAGTCAACATCTTCCCTTGGGGCCTCTGTGGGTCACAGGTGAGGTTAAAAAAGTGTTGTCACTGTTGGGTTTTAGTCAAGTTCTATGGCCATGTTGTGCTGCTCCTGATACTATGGCTTGTGATATGGTTGATTTTTTATTTTGGAACTGAAATGTTTTAATCCTTTCACTTCTCACCTCCACCTTCTCCTGGCATTCTCCATATTCCTTAACACCTTCCATTCCCTGCTAACCAGGTTGATAGCCACCTCTTTAATTCATCTTAGGCCTCCAGTCTGGGCCATTCATTGTTCAGATATTCATAATTGCACAATAAACCAAGTATTTTTCTGATAATGAATCATCTTTTTCTAGGAAACTCTTTAGTTTTGTCTATATTGCTTTTGTGGAATTTAGATCTTGCTTTAAATTCCTCTGTCCATCAGGTTTATAATTCAAAAGGCTTTTAATACAGGGGAATGATAGTATAAAATGAACAAAAAGAAGTGATTCAGTGGGGATGAGTGCAAAGCTTCACCTATAAGCAAAAATGGTTAGATAGCCAAATGTAGGCACCATATTTCCCGACAGTAGGGATCAGCTAGTTAGGTATCAATACCAGGAAAAGACCAGGGGATTTGTAGCTGTTTGCATAGCGATCAAGAATGGTATAATCAACCTCCCATCCTCCTCACCCTTACATTTCAGCACCAAGTATATGGTGATACATATTTGTCTATTGGGTTCAGTTGAATGCTTTGCCTAATTTTCGGAGCTGCATTTCAGAAAAGATGTGGAACAACAAAAATCCAGAGGAGAGCAGCAGAAATGACCAGAGCTACAGACAATACACTTATGGGGTGAGAGAATTTAAGTCCTTTAACCTTGAGAAGACTGAGGAGGGAACAAAAAGCAGTCATCCAGTATGAAATGGGCTGTCATAAAGATGGTAATAAACTGCTCTATAGGTCCCCTGGAGATAGAATGAGATGATAGGGGCTTAAATTTCAGCAAGGTATAACTAGGGAAGTTGTTAAGCAAGCCTTGTGAAAGAATGTTAGTGATAATTAAGCATTTGAAAGGACTTCAGCAGAGCATTTGTATCCTTATTACTATACATTTCTAGAACAGGATAGACAAATACATATCACAATGTACTTACACTTAGTTGACCTCCTGCAGGACTGGGGCTGTGGCTGAGCAGCCCATTGGGATCCTCTCCAACTCTAGTTCTAGCTTCTGAGATTAAGGCCTTGAGAACAGTACACACAGCATTGGTAAAGGCACCACTGTATCTTCAATGACACCAGCAAATCGGATCCTCAGTTTACATCTCTAATGCTAAATGATGTTTCCAAGACATTGTGTTACTAGTTATAAAGAGGCTCTGTACTAAGTATAAAGAAATACAACTCCCTGCCTTAATCACCTTTGAAGCGGGCCATGCTTTGAGCTGAGGTTTGGAGTAGATGACTATCAGGGATCCTTACAACCTCAATAACTCTGAGTCCAAGTAGCCACCAGTAGCAAACCTGGAGCACCCTGATTTCATGCTGAGTTATTCCCAGCTAGAATCCCACCCAGTCCAACTCTGCATTCTACCAGGATGACAGTGTCAGGTTCTAATTTGCTATCAGAGAAAGAGTCCATAATGATATCTTTTTAATCACTGAAGATTTACTGGGATGGAGAAACTGGAATTTTCTGATGGAGTCTGTCTCAACTAGTGCAGAGAGATTTTTCTTCATACCAAACAAAGCCATAGTTGAGGGTTTTCTTCTGATCCACAGTTTATATTTAAAGGATCTTGGTAGTGCTCAAGCTCTCCAGGCCTCTCTTTGTTGTTTCCCTTTCTCCCTGCACATATCCCTACTTGTCAGTGACTGTTCATTGTTAATTCCTTATGCATAACACCTTACAGGAATGACCACAGCAATGTGTTACTGAGCAAGTGTTATTGGGACCTCAGAAACGGTGCATGTCTTGCTCAAAAAGCTCTTGGACTTGCTCAGGATGGGAGCATGGAAATAGAAGAACTACACAAAAGCCTGTGACTTACTCAAAGGTGAGCATGAAGATGGATCATTTGAAAGTTATCAGAACCTGACAGGCGCAATCTGAAATGAATTAGCTTTGGCTTCCTCTGTGTGCAATACAGCTCATCTTACACTTCTAGTTGGCCATAAACCGTGTTTGTTGCACCCCACCTCAGACCCAGACCCAGCACTCCATTTCCTGCTCATGCATTTGGTGTGTCCATCCCTGCCATGTAGGGAGCTATTCCGGTTTGTAAACGACCTACTGAGCTGGGCAGTTTATCTTTGCTTATCTAGAAGCCCATCCTGGATCAGATGAACTACTGGCCCCTCTTTTTATCAGGTGTTAATATCAGGAATACTGAGCATTACTCAGCCTAGCAGGAGTAGCAGGATCTAGCAAACTGTTAGTGTCACGTAGCATTTGTAGGCTCAGATATTGACTTAGCACTCCATAAAATGCCTAAAACATATCATGTGGTTGCCAGCCCTCTGAATACAAAAGTGTGATTGATTCTGCCCCTCCGGGATTTAAGTGCTGCCTTCTGGGATTCACATCCTTACAACTGATATTCATGGCTTTTTGTTCTAACAGTGAGGAGGCAGCTCCTCCATTCAAAAGGCAGGCAGAGCAATGGATGTTGGTGCTGCTCCTGTCCTTTTATCTACGAAGTGTAGGAAACCTTTCTCCCTGAAAGGCTTTCAACATCCATCATTCACCGGAGTGCGCGAACCATCAGACTACAGGGTGTTCTTCTGAGGAGCTTTCTGTGCTCCCTCTTGGGGCTGGCCACTGTATATGAGCTGATCAATATTCACTCTGCCAGAGAGAGCAGGAATAAAAAGCAAAGAGCACAAATGCCCGGCCTCCAAGTTACCACATCCCATAGCAGAGCCTTGACTCTGCTGTCTCCCGTCTGCAATCTGGGGAATGCTTCATAGTTTTAAACACATTGTTGTATATAGATCAGAACAAAGCAAATCTAACTCTGTTGTGTAATTGCCCATAGGAACAACCCAGGGAAACGTACATCCTTCGTCCTTCATCTGGAAGGGGTTTTCCTTTTAACATCACTCCTGCATTATGCGTCCTCCATGTCCTTCATGCTCCACATTATGGTACAGAGACAGGGGTACACTTCCTTGTTCCTGCTTCCCTCCATCACCTTCTGACTCACAAGTGAGCTTTTAAGCTATTTTTGTGTGATTTTGTTGCCTTAAAACTAATTTCTAGTTTCCTGTATTTCAGTTGTTTCAATAAATTACCTTAGCAGTGTTACTCACTCCCCGTCCCACTCCACCTCCTGCTCTTTTTTTGCTCATTGGTACTCTGTACTGAACATCTGCCAATGACATGTTTTATTTCTTAGCCCAAGGGCATTCCTTCCCAGCAGCAGCAAAGTCTCTTTATACTTGTTTCTTTCTTTCCAAATCTACCAGCTTAAATTATTGTCCTGTTTGTGATGCAGTTAAACACATTAGTAATAGTGAGGAAACTGTGGAATTGAAATCCTTTCACTGCCTACATAAGTAGCCTCACGTTGTAGACCAAGTGTTTAATCTCCTGAAATTTCCTTTCCCTGACTTGGAGAAATAGGGAAGAAAACCATTATATTGCCTGGTCCATAAAGTTGTGGGACTAAAAGTCACTTTTGAAAACCCTTCTTGATATGCAATTGAAAAATGTTCATTCCCTTCCCTAAAGACTAGTGATGTGAGAGAATCCAGTTGGTAAAACGGAGGCTAAATGAAACCTGCATGGAAAAGGCTCAATTCAGAAAAGATGAGGATGCTTAACAGGAAACCTTCCAGTAAATTAGAAGTTTTTGAACTCTTTAGTACTGATAACTTTAAACTTGGGCATGAGTGCAGGGATCCAAGGTCTCAAGCCTGCTTTGTAGCTTTAGAGCAACCACAATGTACAATTTACAGCAGCCTCCCAGTGTGTATCTTGAAGTGCATCAAATTCGTTGCCTGAGGTTGGTTGAAATTTCATCTGAGCCATAAGGTCTCTCTACTACTACTCTTCCAGACACTTTATTGCTTATAGGCCAAGGTGTTCCTTCTCATGGTGTACACTGGGATAGATTTTTGCTCACAGAGAATTGAGGCTTTCAGATCACTTCCTTGTGGAACAATCAAGTGGTCCTCTCCTTCCACTGGGGCATGGCACAGGTCTGTGAAAGTGCAGCCTCTGTCAATGATGGTAGTCAGGACACAAGCATGGAGCTAATACCTTGTAGGCTCTACAGGCAGGCTGTATGAGATAGATTTTATGGCATGTGCTCTATATTTCTTGGTTTTATTAGGCTCTGACATGCCTTGTCTCTAGAGACTGTTTTGGAGCCATCTGCACTGAACATGACCTTTGACAGCCCACCACAAAGGACTCCAGTGCCAGAACCAGATTCTTCCTCTGTTTGTAAACCAGGTGAGGACTGGAAATGAAACTGACCCATTTGAATACCAGGACTTGTAATAATCGGGATGGTTTGTAGATAGAAGTCATAAATGGATTTTATTAGACTGAGCAGGATAGACAAAGTGCTCGGCACTTACAAGTTCAATATGTAACCCTGGGAAATCTCCCAGAACTAATAATTAAGTAGGAATTAAATGGCTTTCTGTAATTAAACCATTTTACAGGCAAAATAACACTGATAAGTATCGCACTTCCAGGAACTTCATGCGTCCTCGTGAACTAACCAAAAAGTTACTATATAGAATTTCAGCAAGTGCACCATATTACTTCCCTGCTCTAACACCTTCTTCCAACTCATAGACCCAGACAAATCCCTTTAAAGCCTCACTCTTTGAGTATTCCTGAAGGAAAGGAGGGAAGAGAGGCAAAGATATTCTGGTCCTGCTCTTAAAATGCATGCAATGGGCAGGGTTAGCCTCACCATAGAGGCTAATTGCACTTTGAAGACTGCATTGCAGCTATGACCCCAGAGGTTTAGAGCATCTTGTTCAGAGGTAGAAGCACTAGAATGAAAGCAGCTTGAACTTGTCTTCATCAGCTCTACAACATGTAATTCACCCAACCTTTATTAAACTCATTAGTGGCAAAGTGAACATCAGCAGATGTGTGTAACATTCTCTAATTTAGTGGAAGGGGGACAAAGAAACAATCTTGAACGTTGTTCCTTACCTTGACCTCATTCTTCACCCAATAGATTGTATACAGTAATATACAACAGTGCAGAGAATAGCTCTGTGGCCTCTGGCCAGTCACCTGAACACTTCCTTACAGAATGAACTTTACAGCCTGCAGTTAAACATGTAGTTCTTCACATGCAAGGAGAATTAGGCTATTGCATATAGATGAAGAGCATTTCTTCAGTTGCATCATGCAACTTTTAAAAATAGTTTCCTAAGAATGAGTTTTTGAGTACAAGAAGGGAAATAAGACAGACTTGGATATATTATTCTATATGAGCATGTTCAATGTATGTTAAATTCAGGGCTCTTACACACCTGACATAGCCTTTCTCAGGGCCTGAGCTTTTGTGCTGTTTTCCCTGAACACTTCTTTACATATGCAAAAACTACTGAATATCTGTGTGGAAGCTCTGGTGACAAATCCTTTGACACTCTGACATGACGGGGAACAAACCAGCTCAATGAATAATTTTGCTGTTTATTAGCATATTGAAGTGTTTTGATTAATTCTGCTGAAGTGAACGACAAAGGAACTGCTTTATCGCATACCCTGTTCATTTTGCTATTATTTGTCCTATTGAAATCTATCTTTATCTTTAATTACGCAGAGAGGGGGCACCTTCCTGGGATCAGAGGTGTCATGACTGGTATGGATTAAAAGGCTACTGTAGAAATAATAGATAATCGTGTGACTGAGTTGTGCTCCTCAGATGTTACAAGTCTATGAAGACAAACAATCCCTTGGGGGAAAGGATATTTATTCTTAGACTGCATAACTTGGAAGTGCTCAAGCTATCTGTGTGACTTGATCACATTTGCTATGCAAACAGAACATATTATAAACCTAAATGACTCAGCATGGGAGTAAGGGAGAAGACAACAATATTGTTTGCCTCTCCAGCTTATTAGCTCTCCCAAAGCAATGAACACAATCTGGCTGGGCTCACTTCAAGTCGTTTAAACATGGGGTGTCTCAAATGATGCTGGATCCTTATGTTTAGCCAGCTGAGTCATGTCCTTTGTATTTCTAGAGAGCATTACTATGCATATCAAAATCTATTGTGTTTCTGCTAGAAGGAGAGTGAAAAAGCAGCATTTGCCTCCACTAAACACAGGATTTCTGCAAGTCACAGTGAGGGAGCCTTGCCAGGAGGCCCAAAATCTCAAACACTGGCTTTAAACACTACACAGATCTGAACCATGAAGGGGAATTGCAGTCCTCCTCCCCATAGAGAGACTGAAGGTATTTGTGGGTGATAATCTCAGGTATGATCTGACATTTAGAAGACCAATATTGCCACAATAGAAAGTTCAGATCCAGCATCAGCAAAACACACCTCATCCTTGTGAAAATTTAATAGCACATCAAGGACATGTTTGCTGCAGCTTAATGTGCCAGAGTGCAAGTTTTTGCTGCCTGGGAACCAAAGCAGCACAACAGCTACTGGAAGTTTTCACACTATTGCATTTGCAGAAATGAGTTTTCAGTGTGATTTGGTTGTCTCTCTTTTTCTCCCCCCAAGGCTTTTCAATTTTCATTTTTTCACTCTTTCTTCAGCCCCTTCCCAGGACACTGCTGTCTCACTTAACATTATCTGAAATAGAATCTGATGCACAGAGCTGATTTTCTTCCTGCTGTGTATAATACCTACAGAACTTAATGGGAATAGAGGTAGCGGTAGGTCAGTATAATCCCCCCTGCCATTTGAACCCCACTTCACAATGCAAAGGGAGTATCTCCAGTTGGATTCTTCCTTGCGCTAGACTCAATGGGAGAGGTGGATGTATGATGTACATCTGTACATTCATAAAAGAAAAAATGCTGCATTATAGAAATACACGTATTCTCATGAGTTATTAGATGAATTGACACACATACACAGGCTAATAATAACAAAAAGCCTTTTTTAGGCCTCATTCTTGCATTAGAGAACATTTTGAACAGAAAGCTGATCTTTGCGCTGTGAAGCAGAATCACATAAAGCGTAACGTGGGTTTTTCCTTCCCTGTGGTTAACCTCAAAGTTATTTTAGGTGATGTTTTGCAGGATAAAGTGCACTAAAATGAAAGAACTGCTTCTCTTCATGCATTTTTCTCTGTGTATTCCTGACGGGATTTATCTGCAGTGCTAGCTGGACAACATTTGCCTGAGGGCATCCACAGTGCTCCCCTAACCCTGCTCCCCTAGTATATGCTACGCATTCAGCTGTAAGAGGCTTGGTGCAAAGTCTCCTGGTTTTGGTTCTTCTCACCCACATTCTGAGCTGCAGCCAAGATTGAGCTGTTTGTGCAGCTTTTACATGTAGCAGGAGGTTAATTTTCAAGGCAGGGGGCTTTTGTCAGGCCAAAGAGGTCCAAAAAGGGCTGCACACCCTGCAGGCACCTCTTTGATTGCTCAGCTGCTCTGTACCCGGGGAGAAGGCAGAATAGAATCCGTATCTGAGAACATCCGATCCTAGGTCAGTTTTCTGGTGTGACCTTCCTGGGTTTGAAGGCTCAGCCTTCCCCTTCCAACCACTGCAGCAGCTCTGAGACCTCCCAGCCCTTAGGAGTGGGAGAAGCTCCTCACTGCTTGTGACTCCTGGTGAAGGCCAGGCATGAAATGACCCGAGCCCTGCAGCTGTAGGGACACAGGGGAGACTGGGGGAAAGCCAGAAGCCCCCAGAACTTGCCACAGCACCATTTGCTCAGTCTACCTGATGGAACAGCCAGCAGGAAGGAGCTGCCTGGATGAGCAGTGGGATTGCAGTAGAGTGTGGCTGGGAAGAGCTCTGTCTCTTGGCAAGAGGAAGGAAAAGGGAAGGGCAAGGGGAAGGGGAAGGGTAAAGGAAAGGATAAAGGGAAAGGAAAGGAAAGGAAAGGAAAGGAAAGGAAAGGAAAGGAAAGGAAAGGAAAGGAAAGGAAAGGAAAGGAAAAAGGGAAAGGAAAGGGGAAAGGAAAGGAAAGGAAAGGAAAAAGGGAAGGGAAGGGAAGAAAAAGGAAAGGAAAGGAAAGGAAAGGAAAGGAAAGGAAAGGAAAGGAAAGGAAAGGAAAGGAAAGGAAAGGAAAAAGGGAAAGGAAAGGGGAAAGGAAAGGAAAAAGGGAAAGGAAAGGGGAAAGGAAAGGAAAGGAAAGGAAAGGGGAAAGGAAAGGAAAGGAAAGGAAAGGAAAGGAAAGGAAAGGAAAGGAAAGGAAAGGAAAGGAAAGGAAAGGAAAGGAAAAAGGGAAGGGAAGGGAAGAAAAAGGAAAGGAAAGGAAAGGAAAGGAAAGGAAAGGAAAGGAAAGGAAAGAAAGGAAAGGAAAGGAAAGGAGGAAAGGAAAGGGGAAAGGAAAGGAAAGGAAAAAAGGAAGGGAAGGGAAGAAGGAAAGGAAAGGAAAGGAAAGGAAAGGAAAGGAAAGGAAAGGAAAGGAAAGGAAAGGAAAGGAAAGGAGGACAGGAAAGGGGAAAGGAAAGGAAAGGAAAAAAGGAAGGGAAGGGAAGAAGGAAAGGAAAGGAAAGGAAAGGAAAGGAAAGGAAAGGAAAGGAAAGGAAAGGAAAGGAAAGGGGAAAGGAAAGGAAAGGAAAAAAGGAAGGGAAGGGAAGAAGGAAAGGAAAGGAAAGGAAAGGAAAGGAAAGGAAAGGAAAGGAAAGGAGGAAAGGAAAGGGGAAAGGAAAGGAAAGGAAAAAAGGAAGGGAAGGGAAGAAGGAAAGGAAAGGAAAGGAAAGGAAAGGAAAGGAAAGGAAAGGAAAGGAAAGGAAGGGAAGGGAAGGGAAGGGAAGGGAAGGGAAGGGAAGGGAAGGGAAGGGAAGGGAAAGGAAAGGAAAGGAAAGGAAAGGAAAGGAAAGGAAAGGAAAGGAAAGGAAAGGAAAGGAAAGGAAAGGGAAGGAAAGGAAAGGAAAGGAAAGGAAAGGAAAGAAGGAAAGGAAAGGGAAAGGGAAGGAAAAAGGAAGGGAAGGGAAGGGAAGGGAAGGGAAGGGAAGGGAAGGGAAGGGAAGGGAAGGGAAAAGGAAAGAAGATGGAATGTTTTGGCTGGTTTGCCAAGTTAAAGCAGGTTTGCGGGCTGGATATGCACAACCTTTAGACCTGGGGGCCTCCCTGCCTGGCTCCAGCCATGGCCCCTCCTTTACTTGGAAGGGCACCAAGCCACTGAGGGGAGGCTGCAGCAGAAGGCACAGCTTGGGGTGGTTTTGTGTCACTGGTTTGCTTTGGCTTTTTAGGGGGCATTAAGGTGTGTTTTGGTGGGAAGCCTGCAACAGGGGAAGGGATCCTGGGGTCCAGTCTCATATAGAGCATGAGGCATGTGCCTGGGAGCAGAGGGAATGGGGACAAAGTCCTTGTCCCCATGAACTCTCATGTTTTATCTAAAGCAATTCATTGTGAAGGGGAAGAAAAGGAGACCAGGACAAGGATGTGCGGCCTTATTGGAGAGTTAGAGCCCAATCAGCAGCTAATTGAGGTGCTTCAAGACACAGCACACCACAATACAGCTTCGAAAACCTACATAGCTTTTGTTGCCAAGTCCCTGTTACTTTACTAAAGGGTGAAGGGTTTTTAGTAGCTTTGGTGTAAAACAAAAGGTTGTGCATGTGCATGAGCTTACAGCTGTTCCCCCCACAAAACCCCTCCCAAATTCCCAAATCCCACAGCATTGCACTGTCAGTCCCAGAGGTGCATTATGTACCCCTCTGCTGCTGATACTGCTATCAGGTGTCTGCACATCTGGATAAGGCAGACACCTGATGGGGGCAGGATCCACACAAGGCAAAGGCATTAACCCTTTGCTCCACACCGCTGCCTGCCTGCTCCCCAGATAACTCTGCACTTCCCAAGGCCTCAGCCCGCATCGGGAAGGTGACAGCACCCCATGTCCTTGCTGGGGGGTGCTGCCTGGGTCCTCTCCAGAGCCAATTTGCTGCTTTTCAGGAATAAACATCCCAAGAGGCCATTTCAGCAGTGATCAGTTTATTCCAACTGCATCTAATTGGGCTGAAGCCCCATTTCCATCCCCAGACTGGGACCAACATTTCCCTGCCTCACAGAGATGCTGAAGAGTTGGTCAGAAATAGCCTCTTTGTGCAGGTCCAATGCACAAGGAGTGGGAACAACCCATTTGTGCTGGTTTTAACTAAAGGAAGTGCACAAGCACAGGGAAGAGACAAGGGCTTTGTGTGGCTTGGAAACCCCCCTAGAAGCATCTTCACCATGAAAGCATCCTCAGCATCCTCATCACTCTATCTCTTCATGTCCTTGGCAGCAGGAGGAAAGACACTGTGTGGTTTTATTTTGTCCTCTACTCCAAAGGGACATTTCTTGGGGCTACCTCTGAGCTCAGGTGGGATTTTGGGTGGGAATGTTCAACTGGCAAATGGAGGCAATGTGGCCTGAGGTTCTGCATAGTCCCCTCGCAGGGCAGAACCAGCACTGCAGCTCCAAGAACATTTACACCTCTGAACATGTTAGCACTAGTCAGTGTGGAAATATAATCCAAGGACACGCATGACCCACATATACATCCCCATTTATCAGTGGGTACAGGAATGAGTGGTGCTTGCCCGTGCTGGAGCTGGAAAAGATGCAGACAGTGCCTGCACCAAGGTGTCAGTAACTTGACAGCAATACAGTTTAGGAAAGAACTGACATAAGTTTTAGATTTTATTCATTCATACATTATTTACAGCAATTGCTCTCATATTACAATTCTCTTTCATCTTTTCAGTTTTCACTTATAAAAAATTAACCAAATAAACCTTATATAACCAAATTTATCACAGCAGGTCTGGTTAATTTTCACAGTTACAGCGGCCATCAGGAACAGAACTTAAGTACCTACAAGTCATCCATCCGGAGCACCTCGCCTGCCCTGCCCAAGGACACCCTCTGTCCCTCAGGAGCTGGCTGGCTCCCGGGGCTCTGCCAATGGAAGATGGAGAGATCACGCTGCACCGGGATAATGCTTTGTAGGCTGGAACTCAAGTGCCTAAAGCACACCAAGGGCTAACAACTCACACACGTCCTGCCACGCTACAGGAACTGGGTTGTACCAACACGTATGCAAACAGCTTTGCACCAGAGCTGACTTTGCTTCTCTCTCTAAGCAAAGGGTACTCATTTATTCTATTTTCCACTATCGTGGAGCCCCACCAGTGCAGTAGCACAGCACACCGGCGCACGAGCCTGTGGCAATGAGCATCTGCCTTCCTCTGTGCGACTCTGACAGCTCTTCCCTGCGTCTGTCTCTCCCACCAGGAATGCAATTGCAATAACTCACCCTTTAGAGCTGTGGTGAAACACCTGCTCTGTGTAAGGACTTACACCATCGAAGAATGATTCAGGCGGAGGGATCCTACATGGGCACGTTCTCTACCAAGGTGAAGTCAAAGACTGATGGCCTTTCCTAGTACTTAACCCTGCTCCCCAGGTGCAGTAGCAGCAGTGATGCCAGTGTGTTCCTAACGGTATCGCCTTCTTTAGCTGCCTCCCTGTGCTCTTCCCCACATGCCCATTTGCCTTACAGTGGTAATTATTGCTGTTTTAAATACGTTAGTTTATCTTTGAGGACTTGTAGCCACTTCCCGTTACAAAGTACAGTACATACTATGCCGAACATAGAAAACACAAGACTAATTTCACATCGGTCTTGTACAACGGTGAGGAGATGCAGAGTAAGAGGCTGCTTGGGGGAAATCCGAGTTTCTATTCAGGCATGAGTTTAGCCTGTAACCCATGATCTAAACAGCCACTGCCTTGAACATGAGCAGTTCTGGTAAGCAATTTAGCTCCAGTTTGGGTTTTATTTCAACTGACATGGGATATGTCCCAAACCCACACCACACATCTCCTGACCACCACCAAAAATAGCTTCTTTTCTCCTTTACCACATTTGTCTCAAGAAGACTTTTGCTTTAATCAAATAACACAAGCACACAAATTGCTTAAAGCTAAGGGCCCAGCACAATCATAAGTACAATTCACAAAGCAACGGGTGCCCTGTGAAGCCTAATTACATGTTTAGAAAAGCAAATATACAGATTATAGGTCAGAAGGACTAAGCTCTGGAGGAAAAGAAATGGAAAACAATGCTAGCTGTATGCTCGTTATGCTTACATAGCAGTAGCTGCTTCTGCATTCAAACGTGTTACTCGTATATAAGTTTACAGTTGCATTAGGTATTTGTATGCTCTTGGTCTCAGTAAGTCCACCTGCTACTATTTAGATGTCAAAAGCATATTCTCTCCTGCAGCTGACCATTGTGTGATACAAAGACAGCACCGAACAGTGATTTTAAACAGTGATCAACCTCCAAACGCTGACTTGGAGCTCACTGTTCTAAATGTCACTGTGCTGTAACTAAAATCTGTTGTTCAAATTATTCTCTTACTTGATTTATAAGGAAAGGTACTCCAAAGGACCACTCAGGCAGCAGATTTTTTGTGGGAGATAAACATGATCTCTGTGCATAGCCTCTATTACTGAGGGATGCAAGAGCACACCTCTTTTATTTGTGTGTTTGCTGTGTGGATCTCTTCTGAGGGAGAAAAAGAAAATATAAAATGATCCTTTTGCATTTTAAAGCTTATTTAACAGTTTGCATCCCTTAGTTTCAGTTTTATTTACGTGGTGTGGTATATTCCACCACAAGACTCCAGTTAGCACGGAATTAAAATACCTTTATTAAGCTTTAAATAGAGTGCATACCAACAGCACCACACCAGTGCTAATGAAACAGGCTCCCAGCACTCTGAAAATGAGATTGTTAATTCAGAGGTAAGCAGAGCCGGTTCCTGCCTTTGTGTGTTTGGCAATTTGGAAATCCCTGCCGTCAGTCCCTATCCATTTGCACCTCAGCCAGCAAATCTGGCAAATTAAAAGGCAGCAGACCTGCATCACGGATGCGTTCAGTGAGCAACGGGCAGCAGCGAGGATCATGATGAGGCTCTGTAAAACCCCGGTTCCCTTGGGAATTCTGACCACAGGACTTTGTTCTCGCAGTTGGCTGTAGCAAGAAAGGGGCCTGAGCCCCACCAGGCACCCAGCACTTTCTGCTCCTGCAGCACTGGGACCCCAACAGGCACATCCAAACCCCAACAGCCACTTGCTGACCCTTAGTCCTGCTGCTCCTACACAGAGATTACTGAATTCAGGCATCATGACCTCAAGTATCACCCTCATTTCCCATGGGTCAAATGCAGGTGGAAACGACAGTGCAGGTCCCAGCCCTGGGGACAGACGTCCCCAGTGTCATTTACTCCTGCCTTCATCAACAGGTGATGCTGAAACGAGTCAAGATGCAGAGCTACTTGTGCCCTGTGCCCTGTGACACTGGGTTTGGGGTCCAACTACACCCCTGCAGCATTGGGTCCCACTTCTGTGCCCCATGCCATCTGCCTGCACACTGCCAACCAGCTCAACCCTGTGCACTACTGCACCTCGGATCCAAAGGGCACCGAGCAAGCTTGCAGCCTCTTTATAACACCGTTAAACTGATCCTGCTTCCAACAAACACCTTTTAAAACCAAGCCTGCTCCTCCCTGGCAGGGCTGACTGTGCTGCCAGCTATCTCCTTCCATGATGGCCCACTCGGAAAGCCCCGCAGCCACGGCCATGAATCTCTCTCTTCTGCTTCCCTGGCTGCTCCCTGAGCTGTATGTGCTGCAGATGAGAGCAGATGGACCATGCAGGGGAGAACCCAGCTCCTGATGCTGGGTCCTGTGCGGGTACAGCCTGCAGCACGCTCAGAGAGGTGAAGGCTTGCTCAGAAACAGTCCCACAGACAGCACAGGAACAGCAAGCTGAGGGCAAAGAACAGCTTTCGGCTGATGGCAATGCCCCAAACTCTTCTGCATCTCCAAGCAGAGGTGATTTACAATTGCAATTTCTAAGCACCTTGCAAGTGCTGTCTGCTTCACAGAGGGAAATCATGGTCTGAATTTACAACAAACACCAGTTCAAGGTTTTCAAGTAAGATTGGAAATTACTTTCTCTGTTGGCTTGATTGCTCAGCATCATTGGCCTGGAGCTGTTCAGGGGCCCAGCTTCCCACAGAGCTTATTGCTGAATATTGTATGTGCTTGAGATGCCAGTTTGCTCATGATCTGATAACCCGTGAGCACAGGAAGGTGAAAACAGGCACCAGGCACAGCGGGGGAAGTTCCTTCACATCTCCAACACATCCTCTGCCTAAATCTGAAGCAGTCTCACTACCCATCATACACCAACCAAGGCTAAAGCGCAAGACATGCTCCGCTCTTCCCCGCACTCCAGCAAGAAGTGTCCTTGGAAGAAGAAATAGTCAGAACAAATCCCACCTCACACTGATGTGAGACTCTGTTGGAATTAGGACTCAAACAACTGGCAACAGGATCTCAAAGAGTTTCTGGCAGTAGGTCCAGACCACCACAAGCTCAGGACCCACAACTATCTCGTGCTGCTCTGCACCCAATCACTTGCTGAACTGGGATGGGAAGAATCAGGAAGTGATGCTCATGCCTGGAGAAAGGGCAATGGGACATCCTAAAAGAGGCAGAGAAGATGGATCTGCAGAAGGCAGTTCAACCTCAACCCATCACCTTGTGACCTGCACCATGGTCCAGGCAGTAGGGCAAGGCAGGCTGAACCCTGGGTGGCAGCAGGTGAGCCTGGCATGGTCCAGAGCCCAGGGACCATGCAGAGCATTGACATCCTTGCTCCAGAGCAGAACCCAAGCTATCACATTCAGGGAAGCTTCCCACGAACGCAAATTAAACAACAGTATCACTTGATGCACTTAAGCCCAACCTTGTCTAATTCTATTCAGACCATTCTATTCTATAGAAAAGCAGCAACACCACCAGGGGTCCTGTACCCCCCCTTCCACTGCTGCACCTCTGGCAGCTGCATGGGCTTCCCAACAAAAACCAGGGCTGCATCAATGGTGTTTCACCTGCCTGGGCTGATGAAACATCTTCCAAGGAGAGCAAAGCCCATCCGATTTGGCAGCGGTCCCTTTCCTGCAGGAATGAGCTGTCCTGGCTGGAGAGCTGGGAGCAACCAGCTGGGTTTTTTCCAAGCAGCCTGGTCACAAAGCAACCGGCAGAAGCTTTAAGGGAATAAATTTGCTCAGCAGCTATCGGCCACGTGGCAACAACTCAATCCCTATCGGTGCATCTCCAGCATCCGGCGTGCCTGGGGAGGAATGCAGAGAGCATCCCAAAAGCTGCACCTTTCCAAAGCACCTCCTGCCCAGGCAACTCAACAGGGCATTACGATCAGGTACTGCAATATCGGTTAAGGTTTATAAGCATTAAAAGGAAACACTGGTAACCTGATGGTAGTTCTGCATCTGTGGGATCTGGTGGGATTTATTCCAGGTTTGGCTTTTCTGACAGGATGTGGAGTGTTATTACAAAGGCACAGGTATCAAATAAACCCAGCAACATTCTTTTTAATTAAATACCCCAATAAAAAAACCAACACTCATTTTCGGCTTCACGTACTCCTCCCTTATTAAGAGACACGGTTTTGTTTTTTTTTCCCCTCTGGAAAGGTTTTAGTGCAGTGATTCTATAGCAACAGAAAAATAAACTAAAAAAAGGCACAAACTGTTTTGTGGTTTGGTTTTTTTTTTTTTTTTTGTCTTTTTTTTTTTTTCTTTCAACTTTAACACTTTATATTTGTCTATTTGAACCTCGGGTAATAAATCACTGAACGCAGCAAGAAAATAGTCTGCCCATTTCTGTACACTATACAAAATCCCTATCAACAGTACATTATTTCAGCTTCAGGAGAAATGTACAGCATAGAAAGACTCTTAAAAATATAGTGCCCCATACAGAAATTTTGTTAATTAATTAAACTCATGGCCTCTTGCTACAGCGCCCTTCACCATCCTCATTTCCCCCCCTATTGCTGGGACACACACTGGGACTCTGCCCCTCCGGCTCCCCACAGGCTGGACCCAGCTGGAACCCAGCACTGAGCGTGCTACCGGGGTTGTGCCCCTGCATCAGTGCCTGGTCCATGGCCCCAGCGGGGATGGGGTGAGCCCCATCCCTGCTGCTCTCATTCAGCATCACCAGCCACGTTCAGTGCTAGGAGAGCTTTTGGCTGGAGAGGAAAGGACAGTTCTTGGGAGTGGGGCACAGGCAGCATCCCACATGTGGGTCCATGCTGTCTGTCCCCCATCCACCCCACAGCTCCTCTCCTCTCGCCCCACGCCACCTCCCTTCTCTGGGGCTCTCCCACTGATGCTTCCATTGTGTTTGCAAGTGCAAGCGTGGTTAACACATGCTCTACCCTTTAGTCAAGTTTATCACGATAGGCAGTGGGGTTCCCCCCACCCCCGCACACACATATAATACTTCATAAAATAGTAACTCTTTTTTCCCCCAGGAACTAAATTAAAGGGGTTTTCCCTTGAAATGTATTAACAGAGCTGAACCCCTCCACCCACCCCAAATTAAGTGCAGCCAGAAATGGTTTTCTGTTTACTTCTGATACCACGCTTTAAAAGTTAAAACCTACCGACCTTCCTTTTCCCCAAGATGTAATTCATGCAAAGTTGCTATTTGTTTAAATAAGTTATAAAAGTTGATATCTCAGGCTAGAAGAAGCTGTAGTCTTGGTTATTCTTTAGTTGGCAGGCACTGTACATACATACCGGGTACAGACACATGCCGAATCTGCTTTGCATTGCTTTTTGCATTGTACAATTCACAAATCTGACATCATTAAAGCAGTTAATTACCTTTGATGGAAGGCTGCAGTGAGGCCATCTACATTTATCAAACAAGCAGCTGGTTAAGATAGTAAGTACGCTCCCCCCAACCCCCCAAATGCTATTATCTGTCACACGTTGCTTCTCTGAAGTGGTTAGATTTGGTGCGCACATTAATGTGCAAATGTGTTGCCATAGGAACTGCAGCCTCCATTACGCCTCAATGACACCATTCAGCAAAAGCCAAAACTAAAAATAATAACAACTAAAAAAAAAATACCACAAGGAAAAAAAGACCCCAACAACCCTTAAAAATGAAATAAAAACAAACAAAAAACAACCTCCAAAAGGCAGCAAAGTCAAAGTCCAACGCACATGCGGAGCCTGGCCCAGGACTGCAGGTTACGTGTGGCTACAGAACAGCGCGGGAGATACTTAGGTTTGATCTTAACTTCACGCTATGGTACAATGGGGCTCAGAGTTCAGCCGGTCCCAGTCTGTGCTGGCTTAGGAAGGAGAAGGGGAGCGGGGGAATGGAGCGGAGTCGTGGTTACCGGATGCACCCAGGGTCTCTCGGGAATTTGGCAGAATGAGGCACATCCCAATAAAAGTGCAACACCAGTGCCGTGGTGGCAGTGCGATGTGTGAGTGCGTGCACGCGCTTTCCTCTTCATGCATTGGAGCAAGCGGGTTAGGGGAGCGGGGGGAATCTGTCCGCCCCCCACCTTGTCTCTGAAATCTATTGACCAGTAACTAATGGTAAGACAAATGCATATTCTACTGACTGGTGCCCGAAATACTGAAAACTGCATTCAAGTAATATTTCCTGCACTACCATGAACGCGTGGCTATGTTATCTTACATTGGGAGGAGGAGACTATGTACACCAGAGCAGTGGTAACTGTTTCGCAGTTGAGTTTCTGTGCTTTCCGGAGGTACCTGGGGAGGAGAGGCCGCTGCTCCGCTCCGCTCTGCCCCGCCGCGTCGCAGGACTCCAGCACCACCACCTGCAGCATGCGAGGAAGGAGCGCCGCTCGGCCGGGCCATCGAGCTGCACGGAGCAAACCAAGAGATGACATGAGGGAAAACAAAGACTCAACCCAACAACCGGCAAAATCGGGTGACGAGGAGGAGGAGGAGGGTGGTTTATTATTTTTTGAAGGGGGAGAAGGAAGGAAAAAGAAAACGAATATGTTGTTGGTTTCATTTGGTTGGTTGGGGTTTCTATTCTTCCCGCAGCTGCAGGCGGTAGCGGTGGTAGCGGAGCTGGAAAAACATTCTCTCCAGTAAGGAGCGCGTCATCCCTGGCAGGGCGTAATGTTCAACAACCCCCACATGCTTGAACCCCAAGGACTCGTAGAGCCTGTGGGCTGCCATCTTCACGGCCGTGGTTCCCAGCACGACAGAGGAGTAGTTGTTGAGCATGGCAAACTCCAGCACTTTGCGGCCCAGGGCCTTGGCGATCCCTTTGCCGCGGTAGTTGGAGTCGACGGACATGCGGCGCAGCTCCACGGTGTTGTCCTCCTCGTTGCCCCGTGCTGCCACGATTCCCACCACGTTGCCGTCCAGGACGGCGACCCAGAAGCAGGAGCCTGCGGGAGATAAAGCATCAAATGTAGCCATTGGCCACCCTGGATGGGGAAGGCAGGTAAAGCACCCGTTGACAATCACAGTGATGGGAGGTGGGCTTGGGGTCAGAAATCACCCCTCTGCCACATGTGGGGACTAATGACCTCTGTATAGAAGAACCAAACTTTCTTTTCCCTTGATGCTGTGAAGGGAATGTTGTTTTCCCAAAGAAAATGCACAGGAAAGTCACTACGAACCAAAACAAGATTCCTAGCGTCCAAGCTTTATGAAGTACAGATGGGCAGTTATCCTCAGCTTACAGTGGCACATGATGGGTAACTGATGATGGCCAGCAGCACGCTAACAAGGGAAAACACCACATACACACCCAGAAAGAGCATCTCCCGTGCAAGATCAGGCTCACCCACCCCTTCTTCCCCCCACAGGTTGGGATGCTTGTGGCCAGGTCCCCCTTGCTTTGCAGCTGCTACTCTTCTGCTGGAGAGCGTCAGGCAAGAGCATCTCAAGAGTTAGAAACATGGTGCTCAAGCAACTCAGACCAAAACCATGTAGGGTTTAACCAATGAGCAAAACCAGCCCGTCCTTAATTGTGCCCCAGCACTGGTCAGCAGACACAATGCTCCAGGAACATGGCTGAATCAAGAGGATGCACTTTTGGTGTGCAGGGGGGTCAGCACTGCTGCTCTGCCATGGGGCTGACGGCTTGGTAGATCAAATGATGCATTCAAGCAGCCAAAGCAAAACCCAATCTAATCAAAGCCCAGCAACTTGAAGGGTATCCAGCTGGGCTCAGGGCAAATACCCCAGGGTCCCAAGCACTCCAACCGCAGCCCCAGTTATGAAGCTCAAAACCGGACCTTGCTGGAGAGAAGCACTGATGCCATTCCATCCCACTGCTTGTACTGGGCAAATGTTAAAGCCAATGCCATTGGAAACTGCTGTAACTCTGGACTACTGCAGTAGCACTTGGCTCCATCAGCAAGGGGACTTAAATGAAATTCAAGTAATGAATTACTCAGGTCTTATCTAAAGACCTTTACAGCAAGTCCTGGTGAAGGAAAAGTGTCTTCAATTGAACTGAAAAGACCAACATCAGCACAGGGCGACTGCAACCTTAGTTTGGATATTGCTTAATTAACACACAAGAAACCCACTATTCAATTACTGCAGCTAACAAGGGGCATGGACAGGTCTGTCACTGGGAAGGAAAGTGCTGACTTTCAGTGCTCAGGAGAAACATGGCTTCATCCAGAGGAAGAGAACCCCATCACAGGGTAAACCCTGGCACACGGCAACCTGCCACAGGCATTGGCCTTCTTTCCAGTGCTAAGGAGAAGAAAACCTGACTTGGGCTCTATCTTTAGCATCAACCCTGCCAACCTCCCCATGCATGGCACGGCACATGTTCATAAGGACTGGCATTGAACAGCCCAGGTGGGTGCTCAGGGGTGCACAGCACCGCTCCCCCAGCAAATGAGAAGCAGGGAAACGAATAAGGCAACTCAGAGTCCTCTGTTCTTGGAGGAGAGCAAAGCACAGGGGGGCAGGAGGTGCCCCCCCGGCTGCTGCCTGCAGGACAAACACCCCTTGCAGCTCAGTGAAGCCATCAGAAAGAGATAGCCGAGGTCTCCCATCCTTCCCCATGGCACAGCCCAACTGCCAAGGAAAAGCCTGGCACAAAGGAAGCGCAGGGAACCAGCCCAGGTTCAACTCAGCACACCAGGCTCATCCCCACCTTCAGAGCGATGCGCAGCTCCAGCAACGCCCACTTCTGTTCCCACTGCAAGTCATCCCGCTGTCGCTATCTAGGTCAACAGCTAATTTTTAAAACCCCGGGACCCATCTTGACCCATTTATCAGAAGCAGTCATCTCCTCCGCTGCCACAGTGACAGTGCAGCTTGTTCCCTGCAGCCACCCGCATCTCAAAACATCATTTATTCACACACAACCCCAGACGAAGACCTTAAAGAGCTGAAACCCAGCAGTCACCTTCCCTGCGAATACAAATCACAGGGCTGAGAGCTCGTTTCTCGCTGCTCCAGAGCTGCTTTAAACTGCTCAACGTGTGGTGACCTCAGAGCAGCCCTGAAGTGTCTGAGGGGGGCTACAAGGATACTGGAGAGGGATTCTTCATCAGGGACTGTAGTGATAGAACAAGGGGTGATGGGTTTAAACTTCAAAAGGGGAAGTTCAGGTTGGATATAAGGAAGAAGTTCTTTACTATGAGGGTGGTGAGGCACTGGAACGGGTTGCCCACAGAAACAGCAAATACTCCATCCCTGGCGGTGCTCAAAGCCAGGTTGGACAGAGCCTCGGACAACATTGTCTAATGTGACGCATCACTGCCTATGGCAGGCGGGTTGGAACTGGATGATCTTAAGGTCCTTTCCGACCCTAACTATTCTATGATTCTATGTGGTGGATCTGCCCAACACAACCCCAGCCCATTCACCTGGCTGCATGGCAAACACACCACAAAATAAGGGCCACAATGAACCTCACCCCTACATGCATGGCCACCAATTTCAGCTCCTGTAGGGTAGTCCAAAAGAGGGTTCACATGTACCCCCATGTTTGAGGATCAGAGGTGGGATACTCCCCTGGGACACAGAATGCTGTGTCCATCATAGAATCATAGAATAGCTATGGTTGGAAAGGACCTTAAGATCATCCAGTTCCAACACCCCTGCCATGGGCAGGGACACCTCCCACTAAACCAAGGCTATCTCCAATCCAGCCTTGAACACCGCCAGCAATGGAGCATTCACAACTTCCCTGGGCAACCCATTCCAGTGCCTCACCACCCTCACAGTAAAGAATTTCTTCCTCATATCCAATCTAAACTTCCCCTGTTGAAGTTTGAACCCGTTACCCCTTGTCCTATCACTACAGTCCCTAATGAAGAGTCCCTCCCCAGCATCCCTATAGGCCCCCTTCAGATACTGGAAGGCTGCTATGAGGTCTCCATGCAGCCTTCTCTTCTCCAGGCTGAACTGCCCCAACTTTCTCAGCCTATCTTCATACGGGAGGTGCTCCAGTCCCCTGATCATCCTCATGGCCCTCCTTTGGACTTGTTCCAACACTTCCATGTCCTTTTTATGTTGAGGACACCAGAACTGCACACAATACTCCAAGTGAGGTCTCACGAGAGCAGAGTAGAGGGGCAGGATCACCTCCCTCCACCTGCTGGTCACGCTCCTTTTGATGTAGCCCAGGATACGGTTGGCTTTCTGGGCTGCAAGCACGCACTGCCGACTCATGTTCATTTTCTCATCAACCAACACCCCCAAGTCCTTCTCTGCAGGGCTGCTCTGAATCTCTTCTCTGCCCAACCTGTAGCTGTGCCTGGGATTGCTCCAACCCAGGTGTAGGACCTTGCACTTGTCATGGTTAAACTTCATCAGGTTGGCATCAGCCCACCTCACAAGCGTGTCAAGGTCCCTCTGGATGCCATTCCTTCCCTCCAACGTATCAACCGAACCACACAGCTTGGTGTCATCGGCAAACTTGCTGAGGGCGCACTCAATCCCACTGTCCATGTCACCGACAAAGATGTTGAACAAGACCGGTCCCAACACTGAACCCTGAGGGACACCACTCCCACCCAGTCAAGAGGCAGCCCCCAGAAGCGCGACAACACAGCCATCAACTGGTGTCACTGCCACCGCATCCCTGTCACCCAGCCCTGTGCACGGCAGTGACTCCTGGAGCTGCTTCTCAGCAAGTCTGTCTTGTGCTCCCCAAACGAGAGATGCCAACCCAGGCTCCTCTTGGCCTGAGGTTATGGAATTGCTTCTCTGCATGCTTCCTGTTTCTATTCCCGATTATTCCCTTCTTAGCAAGCACCTCTCCTCTGTGCCTACCAAGCCCAAGAGGCTGCTAACGCTCACTCAGCAACGCTTCCCACAGTTGCAAAATGGCACGTTTCTAGTATTTTTGGGTCTTTTGCCTATGTAAAACCCAAACCTGGATGTGCAGAGGCAGAGCCCTTCTGACCCCCTCCAACCACCCTCCAGGACAGAGCCTGTGCCCTCACACCAATCCATCCCAGTGGGTACCAGCCGGGTTGCTAGCAGCATGACAGTAAACCCACACTCCTTGTTAGCTTTTACTTACAACTTCAAGGCTTAATTATAATGATTTTGAGTTCAATGTGAAAAGAAACAGTATCTGGCACATCTCCCAGTGTGTTGTGCACGCAAATGCTTATAATTAGCGGCAGACAGGACACATCTGCTCAAACAGTGTGAGCTGTGCTCAGCTCTTGTTTACACCAGCACCATCAATCCCCAAGACTTTCACCCTGCTGCCCACCTTGTGTCTGACCTGAGCATCACCGGCAGCCACATCCTTCAGCCTAATAAAGGCACCTCGAGTTTCAAAAGGTGACACATAAGCCCAGGAGAAGCTTTCACCCATGGGATTGTCAAATCCCTCCTCTGGGGAGCTGCATCCCATTCAGATGGGGATTTGCTATCAAAGCTGTTTTGGGTTCCTATCATTCGCTGCTTTGGGCTAAGACCCTCCCTCCTCTGGGAAAACCTTCCCATTTCAGAGCAGGAACCCTGAAGGTCTTCAGTTTGCTTCTAACCAACATGTTTCAGCAATCCCAGCAGCTCTTCACCATACCCAGCAGTGCTTACTATGGAGAGGGGTAGAAGCATCCTGGGAAAATCACCCTATGCTACCCCTCCTCAGGGCTGGAGGGGGTCTCTTCCCCATCTTTTCCGGACCGAGGGGACTGACTCAGAGCCTGTCTTGTTTGTGCCCTCTCATACCTAAATTAACTCCATCTCACCTGTCAGCAGCAGCAGGAGCCTTGTTTGCAGCGCTATTAATAGCAGGGGCTGACGTTTTACTCTTTCACACCACTATCTGAAAATAATCACTGCTGCAAAGATAAACAAACCCCAGCGGCTACAACGCTCCCTGCCCTTCACATGCTCATCTCGTGGCAGCATCTCTGCCTTCACTTCCATCTGCCTCCATCTTCTGGGGTCCCCTGCAAACTCATTGCTATGGTCACCCAAAGCCCTTTCAGCTCACTCCGAGGTCTGTTCTTCATGGACATCTTGCATTTAACTACAGCTGCCTCTTCACTGCCACTCTGGAGTGCTGGAGGTACCCACTGGAGGCATTCGCTGTTTCCAGCCAAACACCAGGCCTCTTTGCAGCACTGTCCCTTGTTCTCCTGATCCACCCCAGCACCCCCAGGGTGCCAAAAGACAAAGGCGTAGGAGAAGCAGCCATGGGAAGCCCACCTCTGCCTTGCTTGGCCATCTCCGCTCCCACAGCCCACTGCCTCACCATGCAGAGCCTCAACTGCAGGAACTTGAGAGGTGAACGATAATGAAGGAAGAAATACTCTACAGTGAGGGGGTGAGAGATTGGCACAGGTTTCCCAAAGAGGCTGTGGGTGCCCCATCTCTGGAAGTGCTCAAGGTCAGGCTGAACAGGATTTTGAGCAATCCAGTCTGTAAGGGTGGTGAGGCACTGGAATGGGTTGCCCAGGGAAGTTGTGAATGTTCCACCGCTGGCGGTGTTCAAGGCCAGGTTGGACAGAGCCTTGGGTGGCATGGTTTAGTGGGAGGTGTCCCTGCCCATGGCAGTGGGGTTGGAACTGAATGATCTTAAGGTCCTTTCCAACCCTAACTATTCTATGATTCTATGCCCCTGTCCATGGCAGGGTGGTTGGAACTCACTACCTTTAAAGGCCTCTTCCAACCCAAACCATTCTATGGGAAAAGCAATTGGAATGCACACATCCATGGAAAAGGCACAAGATGGCTGTGATGGGCGTAACATGGAAAATGATTTGGGGCTGTTCACGCTTCACAGCAAGTCACAGCTTTCTCAGCTGATGGCATCCAGGGCCTGAAAGCACACATGATGGCAGTGTCTTTCTGCTCTAAATTTAAGGCTGATTCCCAGCTTTTGAGGACCAAAAGAGAGCATCTTTCTAATCCACCCACCCCTCTCCTGCAGCACAGGCTGCCCTCAGGCTCCATACACCCTGATGACTTCCCCAGAGCACTGGCACCACGCTGGCTGCTCATCCTGCCCCCAAAGCACCCACTGCTCCTGCCCAAGGCCATGCAATTCCCTGCCTCTGCTTGCAATCCTCCCCTCCTGCTCTCCTCCACTGTCAGGAGCTGCACAGCTCCCCCCACGCAGCCGACAGCAATGGTGGGTGAAAATAAATTCATTTATTTTTGCTGCAAATTCTTCTGCACCCTTTGGTGAATAAAAGGCCGGTGGGTGGATGGGTGGAAAGATTGGAGCCAAAAGCAATAGCAGAGAGTACTGCTAGGAGAGAGGGGGGAAAAGGAGACATCCACCTCCCTCGGAGCATGAGCCTGTGATTGACTATAGCAGGTTCCCACAGCTTCCCTAAGACCCTTGGCATCCAAGGAGCTCTACCCCAACAAACCAGCGTTTAACAGCTGTGTGCTGCCCTGAAAAAGCAAAGCTCCATCTGACAGGTGCTTTTAAAATCCACTGTCTCCTGGTAAATTCTGTTCTTTCCATAGGAGCAAGCAAAGCTCTGCCGCTCCAAAACATCCTGAACTCACATTTGGCTCCATCCTCCATGGTTCCAGCACCCATGCAGCAAGACAAGCCATTTGCAGCAACAAGCGGACACAGTCCTCAGCCTAAAGGTGGCTGTGCCACAGCTGTGTATTGCTGATGCCATTTAAATCCCTACCCTTTTATGCCATGTGGGGTTTGGAGAGAAGAACTCGGCACTTGAGGCAAGTCTCCCTCCTCCTTCCCCTCCATCCTCAGTGAAATCCAGGGCAGCCCAGCCGAGTTACATCAACAGAAAGGCTGAAAGGAAGCTTGTCTGGGAGAGCAGGGCTGCTGTGATGTGAGTGCTGCCAGCGGGAAGAGTCTGGGGCATAGATGTGACACGTTGGCTGCCAACCGGCCACAGACACAGCTTGGGCACAGGGACCAACCAAGATCAGGCAACAGTGACTGTCTGCAGCTGCACAGCCAGCCAGGATGCAGAGGGATTTATTTATGCCCTTATCAGGAACATTATTAGCCTATTATCTTGCCCTACCTCCATCTTTCCCATGTCTTGAGTTTCTCTCCCTTCCACCTTTCTAGTTCCCCTTGGCTTCAAGCAGGGCTGCATAACAGCTCCCACAACTTCTGCTAATAACTCTACACTTGACTTCAGTTAAAAGGCACTCCTGGAGGGCTGCTGGATAATAATTGCATTTCAGTGTAGTTTATGGCCAGGGAAACCAGGTGAGATGTGAGAGGCTCTGACTCCAACACTGCTGACACAGAGCATCCCCCTACATCAGGGCAAGGCCCAGGCGTGGGGGAACAAAACATGTCAGGGACACACAAGAATTACTCATGCATGAAATTAGAACTGCTGTGGGACCCCTTCCTTCCCATAAATAACTCCCCACAGGCTACCACCGCAGGATTCATTGCCACGTTATAAACAATTCCCTGCTGGAAGAGCACAGGGCAGCACATCTATGTGCTGAGGGTGGGTGACAACCCTTAATTCATGGGGCATCTGGCAACGAGATCACCTACACAGCATGAAGACATCGATGATTAGGTCCTGAGCAACCAGCTCAGCTACTTCTCCTCTACCTTCTTCTCCATCCTTGGTACCTTTCACCTTTGTTTTGTTGTTACTGAGGGCTGAAGCTACTCACAACCAACTCTTAAGCTCAGGCAAAGCCTGCAGAGCTGCAATGAGGGGATCAGCAAGATGACAGTGACATCCAGCATTTGACTTCCAACAGGGCCACAGCACAGTTCCATGCACATTCACTACCAGAAACACCATAACAACAACCCACAACAGCAATGGGTCTGAAGCCACCCCAAGAGACAGGAATTCAGAAGTGGCCTTTGCAGCTGATAAACCTGAGCATAAGATGAGACAGGGGGGTAGGTAACAACTGGCCTAAACATCTGTGCAAACCCGAAAGGACATTTGGATTCAGACTGGTCTGTGCCTAACATGCCACCACTGATAAACCTGGAGCAACAACACAGCTACAGAGGTGATGGTCCTGCCAGGAAGTTTTGCTGCAGCCCAGCTTTACCTTCACCAGGAGATGGAAAGGGTGGTAGGGCTGCAGTTTAGAGTAACAGTATGAGAAGACTTCCATCATGCCTGCTCCATGCTTCCTGATGGAGCTGGTCCATCCTCAAAAGCACTCAGCTAATTTATCATTCCATTTTGGGGAGCCAAGGCCCCAGGAAACCCCCTAGGATGAGGACAGCTAGCTATAGCATCCTTTCACTTTAATATATTGACTGGAGAAAACCAACACATTCTGCAGTAAATGAACTTCAGGAAGCGGCCAGGTTTGGTCCTAAGCAACATCTCCTGCTGTCACTGCTGGGGATGTAACAGTTCCAATGTGTCATTCCTAATCTTCTCAAAACCTCTGCTTGAAATCTGATCCTGTTCCTCTGAAACACCTACATGACAGCTCCTTACTCCTCTAAAGCTTCAGGAGGACCCAGCCTGGACGTCTGGATCAACACAAGCTGTGAGCGGCAACAGCCCATGTCAGCACTTCACAGGTTGATTTTTCAAACAGGCTTTAGCCCCGTGGGGCCCACAGTGTCACCACGTGTGACAGCACCAGGGGAGCTCTGCAAAGCCCTGGGGAGCGCTCAGCACATCTCGGGAACAGGCTTTTGATGAGACAGCTAAAAATCAGGCGATGCCGCAGATGGGGGAAGACATCCCTCCCAGCACATTTCAGAGGGTGCTATATTAAGAAGTGCAACAGCAGGACTCGCATCCGGCTCTTTCTGCTGGCCATGGTGCACCTTGAAAAGCAAAGACTGTAATAAAGCCAGTGTGTAATAACTGATCAAGAAAAAGCTGCTGAAGCAGTTAGGGGGGATTAGAAGTACCCTGCTTATCAGAGCTTATTTAGCCCTGTCCATCGCTCTGCTCTCCACTGCTGAAAAGAAGGACAGACTACAAAGACAGGAGAGACAAAACCACTGATGTAGCAATTGGAGTCTACCTGCTGGGTCATCAAGAGGAAGCACAGTTTGAGGAACCAGGCATTGTCTGTGCTTTTGGCATGTGAGCAATTGTTATCAATAAGCAAAGAATCAAACAGCTTAAAGGAGCGGATAAAGACTAGAATACGTGACTTTGGCCTGGCATTGTCCTCAGGGCAAACTGGATGATAAGTCCCAGCACAGTGGAGCTGGCTCAGCAGAACGGGCTGGTCTGCACAAATGGACAAAACCAGGAAAGAAAAGAGCATTAAAAGTACTTTCAGAGCAGATGTTCCCTTCGCATCCAGAATCCGCACTAAGCCCGCAGATGCAGAGTCAGACCTTAAGCAAACCAACGCTTCAGAGTTTAGACTGATGTTTAGATAGGAGTTTAAAGGAAAATAGAAACAAAGCCCTCCTGCCAGCTTTGCTAGCCTGTGTCCTCCCAGCAACTGCTCCAAAAGACTGATGTGACAACTAGCTGCTCACTAGTTAAACCAGCATACAAGATGAATTGTGTTGCTGGTTGTGTTTAAGCCAGCTCCTTCCAAGGACATTTGTTAAGGCTCGGTCTCCATCATCTAGATCAATCTTTCACTATATGGCTTTAATGATTTCAGAAAGGTACTGAATTTGCATTACAGCACCTTCCACTTCCAAATACTGAAAAGACCTGGAAAACCTGCCATTATTGGATGTTTTAGAGTTCATTATTTGCTGGCTGACTTCTACTTCATATGCATTAGTGTAAAAATGCACTGAGCAATAATCATCAAATGACTCCCTTTTAGCTTAGCAGTTGGCCTAGCCATAAATCATACAGGGAAACCAGATAGAATCGATCTCATTTTCACCATCCATCACTACTCGTCTGGTCTAAATGTAGCCAAGGCTCCCTTTAGTTCAAGAGAAATGCCTGTATCCACACAGGTATTGCACCAAATGCTTCATAGCAAAGAGAGAAACTAACTCTACATTTACTTAAGGTTAAATAATAAATGCAATTCCGAACTTTACAAGGACATCCAAGGAGATTTATGCTGCTTTAAATGAGGTCAACAACCTTCAGGTGAGTCACCCTTTCGGAGAGCCCCTCTTTTCTTTTGCTTCTGACCACAGCAAAATCCCACACAGCTCACTGCAAACAACTGCTTTTAGCCAGGAATAAGGTAGGAAAGATGAATCACATCCAAGATGTAGGTTCAAACTTAACGTATGGCATCAGGACACATTAGGACAGGATAACTCATTTATGTGTGCAATCTCTTTAAATCAGAGCCATAAAGAAGGCTGAGAGATGCTTTCTCCTATCTTACAGCCAGGGCACCTACCTATACTAAAAAGGGAGAGACTAGAAACATTTGTATATTTAAACACGACAGACAAACCCTGACAAACAACAAGAGAGGAAAACCCCACAACAAAGCACACCCCAAAACAGGACTACATTGCTTACATTACTTTTAGGACATCAAGGACAGCAGAGCTGGGAATAGGAATGCCTGTCAGGTAACCAGCGCATAACCCCAACTCTTGGGATGGTGCTCCCCAAGTGCTGGTGCAGATGCTGACTGCTTCTGCAAAACCACCCAAATCTATGTCTGTAAGGTAGAGAAGTGAGTGAAAATGGCAAGGCACAACATACAATTGTAAGTCATGTAGAGGATGCATGTATTCTGGTAAAACATACTGTACAGCACGCTTCACTGATTCTGAACATGGGGGCTTTCCACCCCTAGCACATTCTCTCTGCCCTCAGAAGACTCTGAATGAGGACTGATACTACAGCAGTCAATGAGCAACAACGATGAGTAGCAATTAGCAATATTTATGGTGCAGAAAAATTGACCAGGAAAGTCTCAGACCCCGGGGCAGCTCCTCTGTGTTCCTTACTGGGCATGCCAGGAACTGAGGGACAGGGACTGCGTTTCACCAAACACTGCATGGCAAAGAGAAGCTACCATGATCGTCTCCGAACACTAATAAATACAACTCTGCTGCGCTCAAAGCCTTTCTTTCTGCAAATGACTTGGGTTTCACAAGAAACCTACCTTGTTGCTAACACAGTGAACTAAACCTCCCCAACCTCTAACTTTCTGTTGTATGAATAATCTACAGGAGAGAAACAGCAGTCACAAGGAGTCATATTTTCCCTGAAATCACAGTGAAAAATTCACTATTTAATGTGGAAGGAAGGCATCAGAAAAGAAGAAAAGGTTCAGGCATGTATTTGGTACAAACTACAGGCTGAAGTCAGATGTACATGGCTTGAACACCTCAAGTCTATTGCAAGCCATAAATATTCCTATTTCTAGCACAGCAACTTGAAAGGGTGCTGCACACATACCCTTCCCAGAGCTCAGGCACCCAACAAGGATGCAGGCTGTAATCAGCTGGGACCAACCCACCCCATCATATCACAGCATATGAATAGTCACCATCTGCCACACCAAGGTAAACACCCAAAATCCATTATAAGGGACTGGGAAGAGCTCAAGAAGCAAAGAGTGAGGGTGGCACTGAAGCACAGCTCAATCATACTTCTCACTGGGATCAATCTTGTCTGATCTGTTAGTATGAGCCCCCCCAGCAATGGGCCAAACCTATTCCTCTGGGTAAGGAGTAGATGTAAGGAGTAGATGACTAAACAGGGGACCTGAAACAGTAATAAAGCTGGTAAGGAGGATCAGGCTTGGGTCAAGCAGCCAAACCCACAGCCTCCTTGCCCTGTTGCCATCGAGGCAGCACAGCATCCCTCCAGACACATCCTGGCATGGAAGGTGACGGGAAAAATAAAAGCAATTTCCACCTGCAGCATGCCAAGAAACAAAGCCTTTTCCTTGCAAAGGGGGTTTGCCATGCACTTCTGACATCTATGGCTACAGATAGTGACAGGACTAAGGCTTTGTTTTATAGCAAATGCAACTCTAAACCCATATAAATAAGTGGATAAATAACTAGCAAAACTCTCTCGAAGCAAAATTTCCAAGTGTTCCCTAAGTGCTTTTAACCCCTCAAATACTGCTTCAAACACCAGAGGTCTTCCTCCATCAGTAACTTTTACCCTACACAACACCAACCAGACCATCCCTCTTCAGGAAGAGCAGGGAAGAAGGCGCTCATTGAATCACATGGAACCAGATCCTGCAGATCTCCATTGCACTGCTGTGGGGCTGAAGCAGACCCACTGACAGCTGCAGGCACCTTCCCACATCTCCAACCCAACCCTAAACTAACTGACACAGTGGGTGGTGACTCCAATGGTCAGGTAGAAGTAGGGGGTACCGCTGCGTTCCCATCCCACTGTGTTGTCCACCTTCCCATGGCCATCCCACCGCAGGCTCCCACTGTAAATTAATACCTTTTCTCTACAAAGCCTCAGTATTGTCTCCTTATACTAGGCACACTGCAGTCCCAGCAAGACATCCCAAGCAGTGTGAGCCCCCATCACCACACATCAACCTTTAACTCTCAGCAAACCAGTGGCAATGCCCACGTGAAGCCAGAGCACTGCCATGGTGCAGAAAAACACACACCTGGATGCTCACTGTTCTTCAAGCCAACGTGTTTCTTCATCCCTCCTCTAGTACAGGAAGGCCAGTGCGCCTTGGGTGTAATTCTACTCAGCTCCACAGCTCCAGACTGAAACTGGCACCTTAATGTGGCAGTGTAAGAAAATTCTAGACACATAAATGTATCTGTCAGGCTGGGCACAGACAGTGGACCTGGTGTAGATGATGCATTAACAGAAAATGAGAATAACATCTACATAAATCTCTGCATTAAATTAAAAATTAAAGAAGAAAAAAGGATAACCCTTTGCCATGCGTCCAGAATACCAAGGCAGACAGATCAGGCCCCGAGGTCCCTACAAAAGCCTGACTGGTTTATTCCCAGATCTCCTTTGATAGCCATCTATCACCACCTTTAGACTCCACATCCACATGAGAGGGGTTCCTTTGAACCCCAGCCCCAAAACCATTCACAAGAGCCAGGGATTTAAAAGAGGTTTGCAAAATAAATCAGTGAGTAGGTAAAGGGCTGTGTCTCACTCCATTGGAAGACACGTGGGAAATGAACGAGGCTTGCCCAGAGCCAGTGAAAGCAGATACTTCCGAGCTTGTTCACCATGGATCTGTGCAAAGGGGATCAACATATAAACGAGAATAGCACCTACAGCAACCAGAACCAGGAGAGATGCAAACCTGGGTAGAAGTGCAGTATTTTCAGGATCCATTGGATTTTCCTCACTACAAAGGCAACACTAAATAACGCTAAACCCCCACAACCGATGCTAAAACAGGGCAGAATGAGGAAACTAAAAGCAGGTTCACAACTGCAACTCCTGCTTCTGATGCACCAGTTTTCCCTAAAACATCATAAATTCCCCTTGCAGGAAGCTGGTAGCACACACAGCAAATGCAAGATTTACTCCATCGCTGCATGTCCTATCTATGTCACAGGTCTCCTGTAGATATCAAAAGAGCACTTGCACCCATAACTGAAGGGTGCCCCTATGCTGAACTCCCAACAAAAGACAAGGGATTTAAGCCTATGATTAAGTTAAAACAAATGCTCCAGTGAATCTTTAAGCCAAACAGTCCCAGAGTTCAGTCTGTGTAAATGCAGTGGGGGGGGGGGGGGGGCGGTGCTGTTTGGGGTTTTGGGGAGATTCTTTGGTCATTTTTTAATTTAACTTAAATCCTCTTTAGCTGCTTGAGTTATCCACGAAAAACATTCCCACTCCAGGAACCCTTGCAGACACTTTGATGCTTTTCAGACTGCTGATGGCTCAACAAAAAGCCTGCCTGTAAAACCTGAGCACGGCTTATTCCCAAATGAAAATCTGCCCAAGAGGCACATCTTGATGCCATCCCCTAAACACCTGCAGGCTCTGAAATCACACCAGACGTGTATTTTCACAGCCATTAAGTGAATCTAATTGACTTCACAGGCGGCAAAAGACTGAAAAGGTGGTTTACAAATACCCCTTTTAAACAGTTTGGATTTTTAAAGCATCTCTCATCAGCATCCCTTTCATTCAGTAACTCCCCTCCACTCACTTCCTCTCTTGAACAAATCCCACCACCAACTAGGCAATTCCAATGAGGAGGACTTCACCAAGATGCTTGCTGCTGTTGAGCAGACAGCAGCCATGTATCTGCCACGCTTTTGTTGCTCTGTCCCTAGCCAACCATCACCTAAAATTGCTTACAAATGGCAGGCGCTCCAAACCAGGGTATTTTCAAAAGCTTCTCTTTGCAGTTCCACTATTTAACGTTATTTTAAATTAAAAGAAGTACAGATTTAGGTCTTCCCTGGATTCCCACGAGAAGTGTTACACCGTGTTTCTGACGCTGTTATCTAGTTCCAGGGAGGATGAACAGATTTGGCACCTCCAGAAAAAGAACAAAAAGCCCTGATCTCAGCAAATGAAATGTGGGGGTTTTTTGCTGTACTGACTGCGGCAATGATTTTATGTATCCTATTAAAATGGGAAGAATGGGGTTTGTAATAAACAAATCATAGCTGAAAAGATCAAACAGCTGTGTCCAGGTACGTGTAGGAGCGACGTGGGTCAGATGCTCTGAAGAAGGTGCAAGAAATGTAGTTGCTGCAGCTCATTTGCCTATAGGCAGAATGTTCTCTCCCCACCATCACCAACACGTGGGTTTGTGCACTGCACTGACGCACTCTTTTCAGCTCAGCAGACACAATATCCTCGTGCTGCTGCCTTCTATTTATTTTCTCATCTTTGTTATTCCGAGTACTCTACCAAAAAGAAAATATTGTGCTCTATTCTATTGTGCTCCCCATGCACAACATCTGAATGGCAAACTGAGAAGATGAAAGTACTTACACAATGAGATTAAGCAAAGCAACAGAGATTTAAAAGCGTAACAGGAGGAAGGGGAAGATCGGAGAGATACAAAGAGGGATGCTGAGTGTGGGACCATCACTGCTGGGAAATGCCAGAAGCGATGAATGAAGCAAGAACCAGACCAAACCCACCAGAGGATTCAACACAGGGATGGACAAGAGAGCCGAGCAGAATTCACAGGATAAAAAACCACATATATTGCTGTTTGACACAAAACTGGACAAGTGGGATAGAGAACTGCTGCGGGAGGGGAAGAAAGAGGGGGACAAAATGGGAAAGAAATAACTCAAGGAACTACTATTGACTCCCAATAGATGTTATTATCTGATAGCTGTTTAAATGAGTGTTGTCTGGGAGGTGCACTGAGGAGCCATTCACAGCCAGACAGCTGGTCCATCAACCCCCATTTCAATTAGCAGCCTTAGCACAGAGACCAAGAGCTGCAACTGTACAAAGCAAACAAACTTGCACCTCGGTTTCCAAGTCAGTATTCAAGCACATTGGCAAGAGACAGTGGGAGCAGCATGTATAGCAATTACTAGTGATCGAGGATAAACCTGGGCAAATAGCTCAAAAATGCAAGTTTTGTCAATTCAAAACAATTTACACATTAGTCCTGAATTCACCAATATCTTCCGCTGGGAAAGATGATGCAGAGGGAAGCCAGGCTGGCACTAACCCTGCACACAGCACAGCATCCCCCCCAAGGATGCTGTTCCATCCAAGGGGTTGGAACTGGATGATCTTAAGGTCCTTTCCAACCCAAATCATTCTATGATTTGCTGCCAGCGCACAGCTTGGTCCTACCCAGATGGCAGGGGACATCCTATCAAGGCTCTACCATAATCGGTTATTTTAAATAAATACTTGGGTCTGAGCTTTGCTTCTTGAGGAAGGCTGTAACAAGACCAACAGTTTTGTTTCAGGCTGAAAAACGTATTACATTCACCACTACACACAGGTTTTTGCTTCTTCATGGTGAAAACACACAGAATGAGTAGCAAATCAACTTAATTTGGATTAAAACCACCCTCCCTTTCATTTCCCAGTTCCTGAACTAAAAAATCCTTCCCTCATAAACCCTGCATTTTTCAGTTTTGCCACTTGGATAAATCCTAGAAGCAGCACATGAACTTTCAGTGACAAATATTAGCTGCAAGTTACCGTTTGAAGCAGCACGTGTTGACGCGCCACTAATGCCTTGTATTCTTCTCTCAGCGTTGACACTGTTGCAAATCCAATTTTAAACAGTAATATTTCACGTAGGCACTTAAAAACACTGCTGTTAGATGTATGACCAGGTACCTATTTTGAAAAGCCTCCTTTCACACGCAGGAATCCCACTTTAACGCCAAATCACAGCTTGGCACTAAAACCATGGGAGTCCTGGGTCTACATTTTAGAGTTATACTGTAAGAAATAGTTTTCACTTCTTGAAAGAAGCACTTGTCAAACAGTTATAGAAGACAACAAACGACACCCTATGTGCTTGCATAAAAAGTTAATTGATTGCTGGGGTCCAATGGGTCAACAGATGACTTGAACAAATGGCTCAAAGCCATCTGTAACAGATACCTCAGCTTGTACCTGGCTCCAACTGGGCCACTATGAACTAATTGTTGATGCACCCTTAGAAAAAAGCATGAGGCTTCTTGGTGATTCCAAAAACCTAAAAGATAAAAGCCAAACAACCTTATTATTTGGGCTAGAACAGCAGATTTGTAAACGTAAACTAGGTAAGGCACCCTGCTCTCTTTGGATTCCCTTGAAAACCGCTTCCATTAGCCAGTCAGGAGAAACAAACCATTCCTCAGCTTCTACAGGGGGAAAAATACGAAAGGAAAAGAAAAACCACCTAAAAATACACTTTGAACTTCCTGTTTCACTAATGCAGAAAGCTACAAAGACCTGCACATGCCTTAGCTCCTCACAGAACCAGATACCAGCAACACACACTAAGTCCCTTTTTGCTTCAGTCCGGAAAGAGTAGCATCAAGCATGTGATGATTTATAACAGATCCCCAGCACTGCATGACCAGAATAAAAGCATGTGCTCTGCAATACACCAGTAAATGACACTGAGAGCCTCCAGAGCCCACACAGGGCTTGCAGCCACCTCAAGCCCCACCAGCCATTCCCACCCCAGGTAATTAAATATAACCTGCCTGGATAAGGATTTAAGCCTACCAAAGGCATTTCAGAAATCCACTCTGAAATTTGGACAGATTTTGAGCGGCTGATCTCGAAATGGCTGAATGGCTGTGCATTAAGGGTTCTACCTAAAAGCTGCTTTTGCAATATATTTAGTGGTCTTAAGATAGAGAGCAATGACTAATGATTTCTAAAGCATTAAGACCCCTGGTTGTGCACACTGGGAGGAACCAACCTGCCCACAGACACTCCAGGATAATCCTAAGAGGCTAAATGTAACACTAAATATAATAATGTGCTTGGAAGCAAGATTTTTCAGTTCACGTTCCCCCATCCAAACCTCAAGTGTCAAGAGGGGCTCAAAGCCTCGTACTTTTAAAACCCCTACTACAAGCTACATATCTGACGTGGAGCCTAAGTTTAGGCAATTATGAAAACCTTAAGCAGGCTTTTCATCTTGACCATTCCTAGGAAACAGAAATAAGGCAGAGGAGCACTGAAAACCCTTTAGAAGAGTAATTAATTTGCATTTAAACTTGTGGAGAAGATCCTTTTTAGTTGTAAGCAATTGCACACAACCACGCCAGGAAACACCCAACACACCGAAAACATTAAAAGAGATACTCAAAGCCAGAAAAACCCAGAGCATCTGATGTTCCAGCCCCCTTCATGTTCATATGGCTTGTGTTTGCTTGTCTGGAGAAGTTAACTGTGCCTAAAACACTCCTGATGTTCAATTTACACAACTTACTGCTTCTTGTATTGAAGGTTAATGAACAGCACTTGCATTTACCGGGGTTTTTAAACACCTGCAGGCAGAGCTTATGCTCAGAAGCATCATACCCTCCCAGATGGATACAACTCAAATGCTGCTGCTTTAACTGACAGTCATGTCAGTTAGGGATTACCTTTGGAGAGAATTTTTCAATGCGTGGAACAAAAAATACGTATTGCTCTGCAAAATTTACTATAAAATCTATTTTTATCTAATTTTGACATGGGACCATGCCAGCACTCGTGGGAGAGCTATTTTTGTCTTGCGCACGTTGAGGAATGGGTTTGTGCATATGTTCCTACTCCAGTGATAAACACATCGGAGGGGGGAAGGCTGCAGTGGCTTACCCATGAACACACTCATACCATGTGCATGGATGACATAGCCCTGAACCCACAGGCTGCTCCACTCATCAGACAACTCCAGCTTTCCCACGTGCCAGCCCTTGCCTGACAGCACCACTGTTCTGCTCTGCACTGCCTGAACCCCGAAAGTGGAAAAAACACTGAATAATAAAGAGTTTGTGGGGCAGAAGGACCCTGCAGGCACTCAGTGAGGTTGAGCAGAGCTGACCCGCATGGTCAGCACTTCTGGCACTTCTTACCCAAAGAAGTGGTGAATGCTCCATCCCTGGCAGTGTTCAAGGCCAGGCTGGACAGAGCCTTGGGTGACATGGTTCAGGGTGAGGTGTCCCTGCCCATGGCAGGGGGGCTGGAACTTAAGATGGATGATCTTAAGGTCCTTTCCAACCCAAACCATTCTGTGATTCTACGGGGGACCTCAGCTGTATCACCTCCAGATCTACTCAGTACTTATCCGCACGGGTACAGTGTTGGGTGGCCTCCAGCTCACCCATGCTGCCGGCACTGGGAAGAGCCCTGGGTCAGCTCTGAGCACACTGGGTGGAGGGTAGGAGCGATGGTGTGTTCTGGTGCTGGCGCTGGCAGCGCTGGGCCATGCTCACTGTGCCCTTGCTATGTGCTTGCAGGATGGGGCTGCCTCCAGATGCAAACCGAGGCAGCCAGGAGTGATGGAGTGCATGCTCTATCAGAGGAGGTGGGTTTTGAGAGAGGCAACCTAACTTTAAAGACATTTTACACGATTCAAATAAAACCAAAATAAAACTAATGCTGGACAAAGCATATCCCTAACATTTGGAAACATGAGTTGTTTTTCCTATTGCTTCCCAACAAACTGCTGCCTGGTTTGTCATTTCTCATCTCCAGTGCTAAGTTGTCAAAACTCAAAAGCAACATTGGTAAGCAGCAGTAGCCCTGACTGTCCCCCTCAAATACTTTCAGACACAATACCTCCCACTGTAAATATACCAATAGTCTCTAATCCTAATCCTGTAGGATCTCTCCGATATGAAGAGCTCATCCCCTGAAGCACCTTCATTGAATTGCAGAGAGACGCCAGCACCTGAAATGTTCAAGGGAGAGCCCCTGCACTGCCTGAGGACGAGACCTGACCTCAGCTCTCAGGGGTGTGGAGCAGAGCTGGGAGACACCGAGGTGGAGATAAGGACACAGCCCCTCCCCTGGGTTTTCTGGCTCCAACTTCTCACCACCCCACACCACGCATGAGGAGAGGCACGCACAAACACCGCGATACACGAGGGTGAGTGCAGGGGTTTGTCAGACACATGAGGTCAGGGCACTGCATAAGCCAGCAAGAAATGCTGAAGATAGGGATACTTCAGATTCCAGCTGCCTCTGGGCACCGCGAGCGGGGCTGGGCTCTCCAAAAACACATTCCTGCCCTGGGAAGCAGCAGCCCTGAGCCCTCTCCCGGCCTCAGGTAACTAAGCCCTTTCTTTGCTGCTCCATTCTTTCCAAACAATGTTATCGCTCCGCAGCGGTGCTCCTGCTTATCTGGCAGCTTGAGCACTACCCAGAATGTGGAAAAACTGGGCTCCGTGGGGGCGAGAAACCCCCCAGGCTTGCGAAGGGTCTGGGCATGGCAGAGGAACCACAGTTCCCATGCTGAGGATCTCCTCCCAAGGCGGCCCCTGTATTTTCCCTGCATCCCAAATCTCACTGCTGTGCATTCCATAGATCCCAGTGCTCAGCACTCAGTGAACAGGGTTAGCTGGAAACTAAGTTCAGCTCCTCTGGTGTCAAGCCTGCTGCAAATGGCCTGATCCAAAAGCACAATTAAAACCAGATAAAGGTCTCACTGAAGGCAAGGAACACCGCAAAGAGAACAAGTGGCAAGCAGGGTATCACCTCCTCACAACCCAACTCTGGCCCCACCTCAACTGGTATCCTTCTGGCAGAAGGATGCGATCCCAAAACCTCTGCCAAGAAGAGCAGGACTTCCCTCCTTCAGGCTCAGCTGAGGAATGTGCCATCCAGGAGCAGCAGGAATTGATCACTAATGAGCCATCCCCCCATAGCCACCTCGCAGTGATATGGGTTAGTGGTGGACTTGGCAGTGCTGGGGTAGCTGTTGGACTTGATCTTAAAGGCCTTTTCCATTCATAGCTGATGCTATGATTCCTTAGGGCCCCGTCACCCAGGAAGGCTGGGATCTCAGCACAGGCTCTTCATCTGCACCCTCATGTACCAGAGGACAGAAGGTAGCAGGATGGAGAGGCTCTGCTCAGCCCTGGACAGAGGCAGGAGAGCAGAGTTGCAAGCCCAGTCATAGCACAGGGCAACCAGAGGCATCCTGTCGCTCCAAGAGTGAGAGCTGATGTACAGGCACTGCTGAAAACCACAGCTCTCAGCGTGCTGCGGTTAATGTGACCAGACACCTCCTGCAGCAGCCACTTGGGCTTCATCTGCTGCATTACCAAGGCAGATGCCCTCAAGACTCCATCAGGTCCTGCAGGCACAGTGCTCCAGGCTGCCCAGCTGTGCTGCCTGTCCCTCCTGCCCTGCAGCACTGAGCATCGCAATGCAATCACCCAGCTAATCTCCAGTGCCCAAACCCATTGGGAAAGGCCAGCTCCCACCACCACAAACACAACATGTGCACCCCCCTCAGCAGACCCTGCTGGGACAGTTGGCAGCAGAGATAACACTGCAAACGACAAAGAAAGACCTGCTGGCTCATCAGCTAACGCCCCATCTCTGCTCCTTTCCGAGAGCAGCAGGTTTGCATCGGAGGGAAGGAGTCCTGGTTTCCATCACCCTCCAGGAGAGACCTCAGCCTCACAAGAATCTCTCCAACACACCACCAACCACTGCAGTATATATACACAACACAACTAACAGGGACAGAAGCTGGAAGACTCACTGTGGAATTGATTAGTCGTCAAATTCATCAGACCATAAAAGAAGCTCCAGCTGTGCTCCTCTTATTTGCGTAGAGAAATGCAAGAGGCAGTGCTCTATTTAAAATTAATTCCTTCTTTTTTCATCTGTTTACTAGAGCCCAAGTTATTCTGGTTGACAATTAAGCCCATTATCCAACTCCTTTCTTTTCCACCACCCCTGTGCCTAAAAAGGAAAATTCCTGTAAGTGCTATTTTAAATGGAAAAATGCAAGCTTACAAAGAGCTCGGGAAGGTGTTTGAGCCATTCAGCCTCCTGGTTTAAGATGCCAGCACAGGACTCAACATAAGCAATACCTTTCAAATCAACAGCCATTTCAAGTCACCCCCGCTGCATACAAGCTCAGAATCAAGCGCTGGCCTAAACGTTCTGCCAGATCCTTGGCTTAGGTGTAGGAGGGCAAGAGAAAACAAAGACAGATTTTGGCTGGTGTACTTGTGCAGAGCCACTGTCAGCACGGACTTCTCAGTTCATACAAAGCCCAGTGGAGGATATTTAAAACAATAACTAACTTGAAGGTGAGAGGAGCAGAAAACTGCAGAAACACTGTAACATGATGTAAGCCATGGGATTGTCCAACACTCATCGTTAAGCTGAGTGCTTGCAGTATCCCACTGCAAATCAGGTCTTTATGGTTTGGTTTTAAAGCCAAGCCACACTTTTGACAGGTGCTTTGGCAAAACCACTGAGAATGATCCTTTCTAATAGTTAAAGTGTTCCCTCACTGTAGATGCCTGCCTTGCCAGGGGCTATTTGTTATAGATGCTCTGTACAATGGTACCCAGCCCAGTGTACCACAGGGAGCCCACTGCAAACAGGTTTTCAAACCCAGGTACCACAGATGCCAAGTGCGAAACCGCAGCAAAGCCACAACCAACATCAAGATCTGAGACCTTAAAACCTCATCCCAGTTTTAGCTTTGTGTTCATCGCCTTAAGAAATAAGAATTCATAAACCACCCCAGAAATGCTCCCTTCCTCTATTTTCCATGTTGGAAAAACAATATTCAAGCAGGTAAAAAAAGGATTCTCCAGAAGAAGCAAGAAGTTGCCTGTTGTGCTCCCAGCCAAAGCCAGGCTGGGATGCAGCTACATTAGGTTGGGTTTTAACTCATCTAGTCAAGCTCTGACCATCTCCAGCCTCTCTGGGCCCCTGTTCCCACACCAAATTACCCTCACTGTGGCCATTTATTCTCTAACACCTCATTGAGAAAGCTCTCACTAATACTTGAGCTGGAGCATTACACAGGACAAGGAGCCCTTCTCATTCCCACTGCATGCATTTCCGCCTGTGTGCTAATTTGTAAACTAGACAAATAAAGACAAACTTGGGGCTGGAAGTTGTTTTATTGTCATTTTTCTGTCCTTTGGGCAGGATGGACAGTGCCGATATGGCACATCACTGCCTGCATCCGTACACTCAGGCAGACAATGCAAGTCAGACAGACTCTGAAGCACACAAAACTCCAGGCTGTTCCAAGATAACAGCATTTATACCACTGTCTTACAGGGAAGAAACTAGCAACTGTATTTTGGGGGGAAACAGGAGCAAAACACTGGCTTCACGCCTTGCGCACAGCTACACCAAATAGCACCACACGGCTATATGGCACATGGACAGACATCACTGGCAGTGCCAGTCCCGACCCACAGATGCCCTTCTCTTCCCCAAAGCCTCTTTGGTCTGTATCTAATTATGACTCCAGCCAACCTAGTTAACACCAAGAACCTTAAATAAGCACCACCAATCCCATAAATCTGTGTTTTATGGCATGGCAGAAGCCTAATTACACATGATTAAATTCTGTCAAAAATTAAAGCCCACACATTTGATCTGAAACTGAAATCAGCCCTTTTAGGTACAAATAAAAGCAATGCTATTGTTTCAAAGACATGTAGGCAACATTGCTGAACCGGATTACATTATTGACCCTAAACAAATTGAGGGCATTGCTCTTCCTCTGAGACCCTTTATTTTATATATATATATACACACAAATATATACACACACACACATATATATAGTGTTTTAAATACAAGCACTTTGATCCATGCCCTGAATCGTGATCACACAAGTCCCAAGCACTAATCAGTGATGCAGCTCAAACACCTAGTGACTCCATAGTATATGTTCTTGTTCCACTGGAGTCCCCTGCTACCTTATCCAGCATAATACATTGTTGAACCTCAGAGGCTTGGAAATGTTTTGCTTAGGAGACCTTTTATTTTTGCAACACAACCTTCAATGGAGGTTTTTAAATACAAGTCACACCTCAATTTTTCCAAGAGCAAGTGCTGTAAATGAAACACAACCCATATGCAAGATGGGACGAGACCTGTGCAAGATATGCACTATGATGGGAAATGAAATCTAAAGCAAGCACATCTAGTGTTCGGGGATTTTCATTACAGGAAGAGCACTGTAGAAGCAAAGGGAAGTTTGTGGCTATGGTACTGCTTCCCATGAATCCTCTAAAAGTGCCCAGGACAAAGTCAGTCACATGTAGGGAACAGCAATGACACAGTGAAAACATGGTTACATGGAAGAATGACAGAGTAGGTACCCCAAGAAGACGGAACTAACCGGGATACTGGCATTGCCTTGCTCTCCCAGCTCACTGCTCGTGCTACGTGCCCATCAAACCTCAAACCCCAAGTGACTGCCCAGTCATCCCCTTGCTCTTGTCCTCAACATGGATGTGTGCCTACAAGAAGGGAAACAGCACCTGACAAGCTCTAAAGGGCCTTTTTCTTTTTTAAATCATCACATAAGAGATCTTTTACAGCTTAACAGCCACATATTATCAGTGGATACTATACTTTTAATTACTTGCATAAATCTAGTAAACGGGCGAACGTGTATTATGTCAAACCCAGGCAGCATCCTTTACATACCTGATCTGTGCCGCTTCCAGAACACTCGCATTAAGGCATGTTCTTCTTGCATAACACAGGGATATGGGCGCAATAACTAAAACAGGTTCCTCTACGCGTTTGGGCTAAAAGGCCTTTCATCATCCCCTCCTCCCACTCTCAGAGCTAATACCAAGTGCAAGAAGCAAAGAAATACCAAGCACAAGAAGTAAAGGCTGGGTTGGACCTGGGCTGCGGTAAATAAACCACATCACCCAGCCCCAGCATCCCCCAGCACCCACAACCTGGTCCCCACAGACAGGCTGTGGGACCCCGGAGCGCTGTGCTCCGGGGTGGATGGAGGCTGCCTTGGATGACTAGACATCTTTGAGGGCAGAAGGGGAAAAACCAACCTAAAAAAACCCAAACCAAAAGCAGAGACGTCTGTGTGCCTGATATGGCTAAAGAGCTGCATTCTGGCGACTTTTGAGCTTGCTCAGTGCTGCTGACAGGAGGAAAAGGCGCCAGCAGCAGGGAGCAGCCATGTTCCCGGAGGAGCAGGGCTGGGAGCAGGCTCCCTCTGGGAATTCGTACTCACCTGGCGGTTTCATGTAATATTGCTCAATATCGGACATGTCTGTATGCAGCGCACAATCGAGATAGTGCAGGATAACTTTTCTACTGAAGTAGTACCTCATGCCCATCAGAAAGATGGGCAAGCAGCAGGTCAGCAGGAAGGACTTGGTCACAACAAAGCATATTACTATGGAGATAAGGAAGAGAAATAAACGATACCTGTCAGAAAAGAGAATTTAGTGTTGATTTCGGAATACAAACTCATTATACAAAATAAACTAAAAACCAAAAAGAAAACAAGCACAGACAAAACATACATTTGCAGTACACACACAATTCACGCTCTCGAGATTATCATGTTAAGGGACACAGCAAGATAACCCCGGAGAAGTTTATGGGGTGTCTGGAGAAAGCTGGTGAAGAGAATGCTGCCATAGCACAGCAAATCCCACCAAGCCTCCCCAGTGAGACAATGGTGGGGACACCAGGGACCCCCCAAGCCCCACTCTGCTCTCCCCGGCTGGGGTGGGAAAGGCACGCTGCGGGCACGCCGCTCCGCAGCCATGTATGTGTCACTGCGGCAGTACTATTTCCATCACACCGCCTCGATGCCGGCGTGCTGTCGAAGACCTGGGGGGCTTCTGCGGATGCCCCTGAGACGGCAGCTCCCCCTGCCATGGCCCCTGCGTCCCAGAGCCCCCCTGCACCCCAACTGCTTGCTCTGGGGGGGGTCCTCCTCCAGCACAGGGCCCTGATGTCCCCCCAGGCTGAAGCATGAGAGTGCAACCTGCCTGTAACCACCAAGGGCAGGGGAAATCAGCCCAAAGCTTGCTCGGGGAGGCGGCGTGGGGGGACACATTATCTCTAATTATTAGCACGGGGCGCACCGTTATTTGCGGGGTGGGGGTCACCTTGCAGGTGCCGTTTTGAAGATGCAGCTCTGGGAGGTGACCCCCCCCCCGGCCCGGCCCTGCTGCAAGGGTCACCCCCTCATCACACTGTGGGGGGGCTCCGCCAGCGGGCACGGCCGTCTCCAGGCAACGCCGAAAGCGGCGGCCCCCCCGCGCCTCCGCTCCCCTCCACCGCACCCCACCCGCCGTTCCCCAGGCCTGGAATGCCTGGAAGGGCGACTCTACCCTCGGCCCCGCGCAACTTACGCGGCGACTCCCCCGCTCCCCAAAACCCTGCGCAGGGTCGCGCATCCCCAGCGGCGCATCCCCCCCACCCCACCCCCCGCCGCAGCGCTGCGGCTCCTCGGGCGCCCCGCACGATGATGCGGCGCTCCGAGGGCCGCTCCGCCGCAGCGCCCAGGGCTGCGGGTCCGTTCTTCCCCTCCCGTCCCACCGATCACATCGTGCAGACCCCGGAGGGGTAAAACCCCTTGGCCCCCTCCCCCAAAAGGGATGAGGTACTCACCGGCCAGCAGTCCGTAGAGCAGCTGGGTGAGGGGCTGCTGCTTCAGCCCCCTGAACGCCGTGTTGGGGATCCGCTCCATGATCCCCTCGTAAAATATGCGGCGCACCACCTCCTGCTCGGAGGGATGGAATTCGCGGATATAGACATTGTCGCGCTTGGGATCCTCTTTTGGGGAGCTGAGGGTTGGCGGAGGGGAGGAAGGGGAGCCCGCCAAAGAGGGCCACATTTGGGAGGAGGAAACAATGATCGTGTCTTTTTTAGATCCCGGGATTGATTCATGATCTTCCGCCACAATCTTGGTCTCACAAACCATCTTGGGAGACAGACAATGCATGCAAACCGACCGCGGGGAGGGGGCGGAGGAGAAAAACGGGAAGGGGGGAGGATAGCAAAAAATTAACTAAACCAAATTAAATTACCAAATGAAAAGGAAAAGGGGAAGGGGAAAGAGCGGGCGCGGAGCAGGACGGAGACCCGCCGGGCAGCGGCTGCGCGGGGCGCGGAGCGGCGCGGCCAGGCGGGACGGGAGAAAGGAACTCCGCTGCATTTTGGAGAGACATTTATAGTGCGGGGGGGGCAGCGGGTCCCCGGGGTCCTAGCGCCCCCCGCATTGGCTGCCCGGGGTCGACATGTGATCGGGAGGGGCGGGACGCAGCCCCTCCCCTTCCCCGTCTCCATCCCCATCCCTTATCTTTATCGCCATCCCCGCACCGCCCCTTGCAAATTACTACGGCGCGGAGCCGCGCGGGGGGCGGCTGCGCGTCCCTGCCGGTGTGTGCGTGTATCTATATATTTATATACAGCGCAAGCACCACGCACCCCGCAGCTTCTGGAACAGTCGGTGCGGATGCGCGGCGCTGCGCGGGGCGCGGAGCCGCGGGGGGGGGGGGGCCGGCGTCCCTTGCACCGCACCGCGTCCTGGCGGGCTGCGGCGGGGGCCGGTCCGTGGTGAGTCATTCACCGCGGGGTGCGAAGTGGGACTCCGGCCCCGGGAATACTGCGGGATGCGGGGGGCAGCCCGAACAAATCCCCCTCCCCATGCACCAGCTCCCTCCGGGTCGGTAACTTTTCCTTCTGTGCCTACGGCGCTGCGCGGGGCGGAGAGAAGAGCCGGGGTTCGTGGGGGGGGGGATGCGCAGGGAGGGGGAAGGACGGGCTCCTCCTCTTCGCAGGACCCGAAAAGCTTCGGCCTCTCCCGGTTGGAACCGGCCGGCATCTGCCCGAGGCATGCGCTGTGCGGGGCCGGTGCAGGGACCGGGTGGAGGCGCAGGCAGCCGGACCCCTTACTGCGAGCTGCATCCCCCGAGGGCTTCACCTGTGCGCCCCGCAGGCGACAGCCACCACTGTGGGGTGCAGCTGTGAGACCCCCTCAGCTTCTCCTGTGCACCCCCTGCACGGTTCAGCTGCGCCTGTTAGGTGCCCCCCCCCCCCCCCCCCCCCGAAAGTTTGTTCCGTGTTTCTTCGCCCTGCAAGGTGCACCGGGGCATCCCCTTGCAAAGAGGCACCCTTGCATCCACTCCTCTTTGAGTTATATCCCTGCAGGGATATAACTGCACCCTGTTACAAGCTTCATCCCTGCAACCCGTGGGAGTGCAGCCGTGTCCCTGGCACCCTGCAGGACCTGCTGCCTCTGGAGCTCGTGGGGTTTTGGTCCTTGGAAGATGCACTCACTGACTGGGTCTTTGCTCCAAGCTAAAGCTTGATTTCACTGTGGTGATTTCGCCGTGGTTTCATTGCTTCACTCTTCTACTAGAGAAATTGCTCAGGAACAAGAGGGATGGGAGAGGAGGAAGGATTAGGTAAGGGCTTGGAAGCCTTCCCACCCAGAGGAGTGGTGCCAGTACCCCGCGCATCGGTGTCCCTGGCGAGCAGCTCTTCCCCCGGTGGCTGTGGGATCTGCTGGTGGTCAGACGCTGCAGCGCTGCCAGCCTGCTCAGACGGGCAGGCACGAACGGCCTCGCCAGCAGCAGGATCAAGCGCCCGCAGAGTTCCCATTTCTAACGAGCATCGTCTGCATCTGCAGCCAGAGCAACCCCCAGCTCCCACTGGCTGAACTGGAGAGCAGAATGTAGGATTATAAAGCCTTGCTGTACATGGGTTGGCCAAAAAGGGCATCTCCGACTCGACAGGGGAGCCTGCCACGGGAAGGGGATAGGAAGAGGTGAAGCGTACAGCATCTGTGCATCCCCCTGTCACATACCACCTCAGCAAGGATCAGTTGACTCCTGCAGTTGGGAGAGACCTGGCATCCCCACATTCACCAACGCAAAGGCAAAGTCTGTGGATGGGGGGAGGACAAAAAACAAAATCAGGGCAGTGTTTGCCTTTGAATTCTGACAGCTTCGGGCCAAAGAGAGGAGGTTGCTGTTTCAAAAGTATAATTAAAAAATGCCTAGTTTCCATATGCCTGGGTTAAGCAGGCGTTTATTTTTGTTTGATCCTTCCTAGTCAGATGTGTTGCTGTGTTGCTTACTTATGAAATGAGCTACAGTAATAAGAACAACCCGTTCCTTACAAAAAAAAGAAAAGCCAGCCCCACTGTGGTTTATATAACAGCCAGGGGAGCTCCCAATTCCAGCCTCAGGCTATGGACCTGAGCATTTGCAGATGAGCTATCTTTAGAAAGGCACTAAATACTTGTTTACTATTTATGCTACTGCATTTGAGCATCTTATGAACAGTAATTAATATCGCCTGTTCCCCTGAGATAAGGGGGTACCGTCATCCCTGGCCACTGCGAGGGAGCCAAGGCCCAGAGGAGAGCAGTGATTTATGCACCATCATGCAGTAGCTCAAAGAAGACACAGGCACCGGACCAGACTTCCTGATTCCTTCCTTGCTGTCTGAACGCCAAACTTTGCCTTTCCTATTGCAAAGCCAAGATTCCATGTCTCTGTAAAGGGGGTTGAAGGAGAGGCACTAGGGGTGCTGCACGGTGGGGAGGAAGGATGGAGAAGGAGCAGGCTGCTGTGACTGACCGAAGCAAATGTCAGTGAAAATGAAGGACCTCTCTGAAATCAATTGCAAAAGCCGGTCAGGTTCACAGACAGCAGATTTGGGCCCCCGGAATGAAAAGGATATTGTTAACAGCAGCTTGCTGGCAAGGCAACTGCTCTGCCAGGAGCTTTCAGTTGTTAAGAGCACAGTTGTCATCCCAAGTCACTGAGGATTTTGCTCTCGGGTTTACTCCTATTCCTCAAGGACCTAAGGGTAAATCTCCCACATGCCATGACCGAATGCTGAACCTCATGGATAGAGCTAGCTTAATTAAGATGGACAGTTCAGAGTTCGAATGTCGTGCCAGCCCTTGGTGCTCAGTGTGAAGAAGGAGCTTGTATAAATGTTTGATCCATTACTACAGCTGGGAAAAAGCCCTGTGATAACCAGGGCAGATTGTGCAGCTCTGGGGGCTGAGGACGTTTGAGTCTGCTTCAGGCTGACTTTGCTTTGGATTAGCACATCAAAACAGTAAGCCTTGGAAATATCACTATTTAACTTCCCCAGAAGTGCAGCTCTTATCTTGGGTCAGAGGGAGTCACTCCCTTTACAGGTTTTAGGAAGCACTCAGCAAACACACAACAGAATTACCACAGCGGGAAGCTCACACCCTGTTCTCGATCTGAAATGTTCGGTTTTCTGTCCTACCCTGGGCTTAGAATGACTTAAAACATCTTCTTCCAACCAGATTTTGCTGTAACTCTTGAAGTAATGAGATCTGTGTGTCTGCAAATGAAGCAAACAATTTGGGATGAGCAGTTACTCTTGCAAAGCGTCCATACTTAAGGAGCGAGGAATGCCAAGACAGGTCCCCTGCAAACCTCCCTGACCCACTGCTCAGTGTCTGCTGGGCAAGGAGAGAGGTGCTGCTGGCGCTATCTTTCTTCTGCAAAAGCCACAAGCAGCCACAATCCTTTGCTCATCAGGGACTGTATCAATCAACCTCAGCAATTATCTGGTTGACAGCAAAAGCTGCCCTAGGTTATATTAATGCAGTGATTCCAGAACAGCTCATCCCAGTAGGATGAGACTGTCTGGCAGGGGTGGCTCCCACCCTGTCCTTGGCAATGTCTCCATCAGCGAGCAGGGAAAGAGGGTATCCATGCTTAAAGCTCTTCTCAACTACTCCAGGTTCTCCTCCAACCTGGACCTTGGTCATTCCAAGTGTTTTTTCCACAGTTTTGACCCGGGATGCCTGGAGTGGGCTGAGCTCCCCCGGCACAACCAGCTGTTCGGCTGCAGGAGCCACCCTCCCTCTTTTGGGGCTGGGAAGAAAGTAAAAGCCTCTCTACTGCAGATGTGCATATGAATGTGAGGCATTTGCCTAATAAATATCTTCCTAAAGGGGGATTAATTAGCATCCCAAGATTTGCTCTCATTTCACTCCCTCTGATGGCAGCGTCTCTGCAGCAGTTTCTCTTCCGGGCACTTATTTCCTGCTGAGAGCCTGTTGCTGGCCACTTTCCTGATGCACGGACCCCAGGGCCTTGGATTCATTGATCTTCTCAGGAGCCATCACAGCGGCACCAGTGCCATGCAAGCGGTTGGCAGTAACCACCCATACATCCCGCTTTCCCCAGTCCTGCCATACACAGTGACCCGTTGCAGTGGTGATGCAGGATCCATCCTTCCCTGGATGCTTTTGCGCCATGAATACTAAGTCATATAAAACCTGATGTGCCAAATTATCTCCAACCTGTAAAACACCATGATTTGGCAACCAGGGGTCAGAAGTAGGATCTGCTGACAGACATAGACCGGGTGTCTGAGCTGGCTGCACTCTGCTCCAGGCACAGCAAAGGGGAGAAGCATGGAACCTCCCAACCCAGTGTGGACCTCTAAAATAGATCGGGTGAATCATGTGCTAAAAGCAGTTGGGTTTGTCTATAAAGGGTGTGCGGGGTGACTAGCTCAGCTGTGGAAGTCTCCCCAGGGGATAACTGAAGATGAATCTCTTCCCACAACTCTTTTGGGTTGAAAGAATTTTGTGGGTTGTGAATAAAATACAAATGTTTCCCAAACAGTGTGGTTTTATCCTCTCCCGAACGGGGATTTTGGGAACTTGCATTTAACGTACAGTAACATCCACGGTGATGAAACCCCACTCCAGATCACAGCAACATTAAAATCTGAGCTATGCAGCAAGTATTTGGAGATTTATCTGGAGCATCTTGGTGCGACCAGGAGGAATCTTTCAAACAAGGAGAGGTTGCTACAGAGTTGTAAAGGAAGGACCAGGACTATGTGTGGCCTGAAAAAAGCTGAGAGCACAAGAGCTCGTATGCATGCGGGAATAACACAGATGGTGTGAGCCAGGAAATGCTCATTTCTTGGGTTTTAGTGCAGGACTTTGCACTTTCTTTGTAAGTTAGCAACACTGCTTTGGAAAAATACCTGTCTCCACAGTCAGTTCCTTCTCCTGCTGCAAATAATCTCCGGCCACCCAAATTTTGACTACCTGCTTGGGTCAGCAGGGCAACGCTACTACGAAATCTGCTGCATCATGAATGACTCTGTCAATGTGTATCCATCTTTGCTAAGGAAGAAGGGAAGAACATGAGGTTAATGACTGTACTTTTGACCAACAGCTCTTTTGCTGGCATTTTTAACAGCAACTGTTGTAACTGATGATCAGCGAGGTTTGGCTGCAGGCCTGTGATCTTCCAAGGTGGCTGGCGGGACTTGGGTGAGCAGCATCTTACCTCTCTACATGGCAGCCAGTGCAGCTTGATAGCAGGCAGGGGAGAAGGAGTTTAAAAAGGACCCAGGGGAGATAAAAGGAGGAAAATAGGCAGAAAATTACAGCAGGAAAGAGATGAGGACATTCTGCAGCAAGGAAAGGGAAATCAGATGTCAAACCAGCCATGGGTGGAAGAACCTCAGAATACGACTGACAAATACCCCGGCCCAAGATGAGCTCTGCAATGATAAGGCAGGATAAGATGTGAAAAGGTTCTTTAGGGTTTTTTTTGGCTACATTTGGGGGTCAGTTCTGCTGCTAAGCAAAGGAAAGTCCCATTTTCTGCTTGGCCTGCAAGGCTGCTCTGTAACTGCTTGCAAGGGCCAGCCAGTGCCCCAGACTCCAGCAGCAACGTGCCTGTTGCCTCAGGAGAGGCAATATATATCATCATCTCATCCCCTGTACTGGCTGGGCTCACGTCAGAGCTGATTTAACACTGGTTTCTCCAGCACCTGATCCACACTGGGTTTTTCCTTTCCTTGCATAATGCCTTTCAGCAAGGAGCTCAGGCAAATTTTCAGGTATTTCCAGTTTTCCTGCTCAGTAATGCCTCCAGGCTCTGATGCTGCAGGGAGTAGGGCACAGGTCCCCTTCCCTTTGCTCACTGGGTTGAGGGATGCTCTCTCTAGGTGGCGCAGAGACGTGGGCTCCTCCTGGAAAAGCAAAACCTATGGCAGAGGCATCTACTTGATCCTGCCTTCATTGTCTGGGGGGCCTCAAGCTCTTAAAATCATACTTCCCACCGCTCCTCCAAAGAGATTCAGGCATCACTGAGCCCAGCATCCTCCTTGGGACCAGTTGGGCATAAGGAGAGGTGTTGGACATCATCAGCCAGGGTCTGGAAAGGGATTTTGGGGGAGCTGAGGGCAGTCCCCATTTCCCTGGGGTAGACAAAGCTGTCAGCTTGGAATCTGCTGTGAATCTCACCTTGGTTTTCGATGTGTGTGTTGCTTCAGCCTTGCTGGAAACATGGCAAGTGCACTGTATTTCTTCTTCATAAGCCAAACATGGTGGGGTTCATATTTTTAGGAAAGCCATCTGCGTTTTCTATCACTGCCACTTGAAAAAGCCCATCATTTAGTATCTCCTTGCTCTTCCAAGCTGCAATGCTTATGAAAACCAGCAATGCTCCTCCTTTCCTGCACCTGACCATCATTTTCCCTAAACCATTCTTGTACCTCTTTCCTCCCCAGCCCAGCCCTGCATCCTCATGTACCAAGAAAACATCCTGTCCCTCTGGCCCTCTCTGCTCCTGTTTTGCCTGTGCTGCCTTTTCCTCCCTCTCAAGCACATGGCCACCACAGCCTAGCTGAATTTCAGTTATCTTTCATCCAGCCTGAGCTGAAGGTTATTTTGGGGGTGGTTTGTGGATGTGTAACATGGCACCAGGTTTCCAAAGCTCAGTTAATAAAAATACATGTTATGGTTATGTTTGACCATAACATGGGAAGGCAGCAAGCCTCTGACTGCTGTTGCTTGCTTTAGCTCTGCTTTCTGTTCTCCCTTCATGGTAAGGTCCGCCATTGTCATCTGGAGCTTCCAGGCAGAGTAGAGTGGTGTATATGATGTAGTCATAGGAAAGGAGAGACACAGGGGTATGTCCCAGGTGACACCTTCAGCCCTAAACCATCTAAAACATGGTAGTGGGATACGCTGTGCCATATCCCCTTTAAAATTGAAGTCCTAAGAATTCATGATGTTTAAAAGATCCGGTGGCATTTTCATGGTGGTGAAGCTGCTATATTCATTGCACTGGGCAAATTCACAACAGGCATGGTGATATCCAATGGCATCACAGCCCAGAGCAATGAGCACAGCCTGGTACCCTACAGAGGCCAGGGCAGGGAAGAAGCCATCCTGCAGTCATGGCTGGATAAAACTGGGATGAAACACAACTGATCTGAGCCACCCTCGAGCCACTGCTGTAATACTGCGTCCTCAGTGCTGGTGTTATTGTACCTGTCTGTCTGTCAAGCTGGGAAAGGGGGTGAGGACCCTCCTGGAACGAAAACCTCTGTGCAAACACACGCTCATGACATTATCCTGTGGCTCACAGCCATGTCTGAACTTGGTCAAAACCAAAGACAGGGCAACTGATGCAGCAGGGACCAGAGAAGTAACAATGGGGATACCAGTAAGAGGTGCAGGACCAGAGCTGCAAGTGTCTTCAGAAAGCAGGAACCGGCAACCCTGGCAAAAACAGCCTTATTGTAATAGCTGCAGCATCACCCTATCTGTGATCCCAGGGAAAGGATGGAAGTTTGCACATTCTGGAGGCAGGAGCTTCATATGGGTCTGGACCGGGGGTGAATTCACTTCAGACTTGGGAGAGCTGCAATGAGTTCCTTGGGAAACAGAGTGGGGATGTCCTGCTGTGCCGTTTCGGCTGCAGGAGATGCCTCCTGGGTGGAGAGGATCCAGATGAGCTAATCTGATACTCGTGTCTTGTTGGATTCTTGCCCCACTGTGGAGCCCGGGGATGCTCAGGAAGGGAGCAGAGATGCCCCATGGGGTCCGGGGCTGACCCGGGAATGCGAGTGGGGTTTATCCAGCCCTGTGCTGCGCTGTAGAGTGAACGTGAGAATGCAAACGCACGCAGACCTCCAGTGGTCCTCCCGAGTACTACACCGCATTGTCGCTGCCGCCCCGGCAGCGGGGACCAAGCCTGGGGCTCCTCTTCTCCTCCTCCACTGCAGATGGGCGAGCAAGAGCTCCTGTACAAAGTGAAGGATCCTGTGGGAAAGAGAAGACGAGTGGAAGCGATCCTCATCTCCTCCCTGCTCCAGCGTGAGGTGGGGTGAGGCTGCAGGCTGAGCAGGAGGAGGACAGCCGGCACATCGCCTGCTCAGCATCCCATGGCACTGCTGAGCTGCCTCTTCTGGGCTCGCTCTGACTTTTGGGGTCCAGAGGCTGCAGCTTGCACAGGAGGGTGCTCGTAGCCACAGGTCCTCGGGGCAGACCCTAATGTGGGTCTGGGTGCTCAGCTCGGCTGCTTACCCCCCCTGGGTGTTACAAGACAGAGCTTGAGTGCAGGTGACACACAGGGATTTAATTTCCCTAAATTGGCCATACACTTTCTTACAACGAGGCAATACTCGATGGAAAACATACTGAAGGGCCAGAAAAGGATTATTACCATGCATCTCTGGGGCAAGCACCACACATAACCTACTGCCTACAGGAAACAGCGTGGTATGGAAGCTCTACATCCCCTTCCATCCCTCTCTGACTCACAACAGAGGTTTCTATGCTATCCTCTCTCCTGGTGGTCTCATACAGAGAGATGCAAGGCTTGAAATCATCAGTTTCATGTGATCTCACCAAAACCCTTCTAACAACCAGCACTTCTTCACGTGCCTGTATTGTAAATACCTCCGTAAGGAATGGTTACTCATTTACAAGGTAGTGCTCTACATGCCAGTCTGCTGCTCCTGGGGGGAGAAAAAAATGTAGCAAAAGAAACCCCTGGGTTTTGGTAATTATTTCCCAGGTTTAACAACGGCCAGGAATTAGGCTTGATGGATTTTTCTCTTTTGTGACCCCTTTTACCACAAGGGAAAGGTGCTTTTCCTTAGAAGAGTTTCTTAGCCGCAGTCTCCTGCATTACACGGCTTGTTTTCACTGCCCCATCAGCTTTGTGTCATGCCCTCTGCAAGAGGCAGAATCATCTTAAAACTCAGGACAAATGTTTCAGAGCACAGCTCCCAAGGAGGTACCATGTGTGGCTTCAACAAACAGGTTTTAGATGGGGAAAACCAAGAGCAGTGCTGAATGCAAAAAAGGAAGACCAGAGGGTTTGAATTCAAGGCTTAGCATCTAATTTCAGCACGTCCGAGTGAGGACTGAAGCCTGGTAAGAAAAACCTCCTTCCTGCTGTCCTCCATCCATCCACCGGTGCTCCCTGGGGAATTGCTGCCAACTGCTCCCAAAAGCAGTTCCTGCAGTAGCAGCAGCACGTTGTCCTGGCAGGAACTGTTTTGCCAGATGACCGGCTGCTTGTCACTGCCACAGTGCTGAGGGCCTGAATCAGTAGCACTGAGCCCAGTGCTTCCTGCTTCCCATCCCATCCTACAGCCACCTGGTTCCTGCTGTATCCCCCAGCATAGGCTGGGGTGCCCAACCTAGTGGGAAAGCTTTTGGGGGACCACAGGCTCCCTCGCTGATGCTCACCTTCTGCTACTCCCTGAATAATCCATGCCATTTCCAGTACATCTCCAGAAAATAACTCACTCCCCCCCGATGCAACTGGCTTTCCACAGCAGGGTTGAATTCAGCAATTTACCAGAGGGATTCTGATTCTTATTTTAGACTCCTGTTTTAGCCTTCTTTTTCTTTATGAATTTGTTAAGTTAATCCCTTTTACAGCTCTGGGAGCGAGGTGCTGCCAGTGCAGCATCGCAGTCCCTGCAGAAAGACTTACAGGCTTTACAGCCCCACTCCCTGAAAGCTGCTTTCCTCACTTTGCGCCCCCCCCCATGTGCCTCCTTTAATATGGACAATAAGAGATGTCTGACCTAAGCAGCTGCCTTTTTCTTTTTATCACTTGCAGACATGATCACCTCTTCAACAGCAGGAGGGAACACAGTGAGGGTGCTGAGGTGCTGGCACAGGTTGCCCAGAGAAGCTGTGGCTGCCTCATTCCTTGCAGTGTCCAAGGCCAAGTCAGACGCAGGGGCTTGGAGCAACTTGCTCTAGTGGAAGGTGTCCCTGCCCATGGCAGGGTTTGGAACTGGATGAGCTTTAAGGTCCCTTCCAACCCAGACCAGTCTGTGATTCTATGATAAGGTGAAATGGCAAATCTAGGGGGTTGGCATGCCTGGTCCAGGGTGGCAGCACTGGTGTTGCTGGGCCTGGGACTGAAGACTGCTGAGTCCTAATACAAATCAAAACTGGGTTATATCCATTACTTTGCAATCTGCTCCATCTCCACATCCCTCATTGCAAATGGCTCTTGCCAGGATCATGTTTAGTAGCGAGATCTGCCTTGTATCTGCCATGTGTGGAAACCTGGTCTCCATAAAATCTGTGTGTAACATCTGCGGATCCTCTCAGTTTCAGTGGAAGAGAAGAGGATGATATGCTGCGGTCATGCGAGTCTCCTTTCAGTTGCTTCAGTACATCAACACGCTGGTACAGCCAACCTGGGAGACATCTGTTATTCCTGCAATGCTGACTATGCATCATCTTGACTCATTTTCTATTACATCCAGCTGTTCTGGCTGATATGGTAGTGACCTTTTCAGCTGGTTCAGCACTTGGCTACCAGGAGGTGATTGGATGTGACTTTGACATAGGTTTGGTGCTTAACATCTATTCTGCTGTGGTGAGGAGGGATTTCATCCACCTGTTTCAAGAAGGAGCACCTTGGAAGATCAGCTAGCCCTTGCTCACAAACACGAGGTCAATTTGCAGGCTTCAGAAAGCATCAATAAATCAGTCTGGTCCTGAAGCCTCAGTTAACTGTGTAATCTGGAAAGCAGAGCTCAGCTGCTTTCACTCTGTGCTCTTGGAAACCACAGGTTCATGTCACAGCAGGAGCAGGTCCTGACTTCAGCTTTGTTAAGAAGGAGGAGATGCCATAGTGATGCACGTGCTAAAAATACCTATTTAATATCATACAGCAGCCCTGCTCCTGGGGAAAACACAGCTAGGGCTTGCAGAAGAGGAAAGGACATAAAGACAGGGTTGGGGTCTGATCAGTATTGCATATAGCTGCAATACAGGAGGTGGGAAATAAGCAGAGCCCAAAAGGCTGGGATTCCATATTTCACAGAGAGGCTTGTTCTTGTGGGCAGTGACTTTTCATAGTATCTTTGTATTTTAGTTTTGCCCATCTGTTTGCCCATACTCAGCCCCTAAAACAGAATCTATGGTTGAGATGGGGCCAGATTTCTTTCACCAAGTAAGGAACAAGTATTCCCAAACTATACCCAATCAGCCTCATCTGTCATTAGAAACCTTTGGAGATGGGGAGTCTGCAGCTTTCTTCAGTAGCTTGATCTCCAGTTTTATTACCTGGTATTTGAATCTCCTTTTAGTTACTCCTTATGTCTAACCTGAGTCACTTTTGCTGGATGGTACTCTTGTCTTCCTTCCAGGAGCTGAGGGATGATGACTGACCACCTCCTGCTTTAGATCAACTTTTTACATGTTGGAAGATCATTATCTTATGGCATTTTAGCCTCCTTTTGTAGACTAAACAAGGCTCTTTGCTGTTTCCTTCAACTTCAGCCACAATCGTTTTATGTTTTTCCAGCCTTTTGGACTTAATTTAGAGCATAAGGCTTGGCGGCTGTTCCTAGGTAAGACCGCGAGCAAAAGGTCCCTGTCTTCATCACTGCAGTTGTGCCAACAAATTCATCAAAGCAAATGCAGCTACATCCATTATGTGGCCTTTTGTTGATGCTGCTTGTGGTCACGTCACCACAGGGAAGCTGAGCCAGTAGAGCCCTTCTGCAGGAGCTTTCTAGCTCAGATTCCACTGAAACTCAGAGGTTTGTCTCTTTGTTGCAACCATGGTGGTTTGCAGTACGTTTCTGTCTCATTTCCCAATGGCATTGCTGCTGTCTGACTTCTCCATGAGGCTTCCTAGGAGAGGACACAACCCGCACCTTTGGTTCTGAGCTTTCTTGTGCTTTTGGCTGCTTCTGGTGCTGTTGACAGGGTAATGTCCACAGAAAATGACGCAGAATGTGTCCTGCAAGGCTCTTGCTTTGTCTTTGCTTGGTGCAAAAGTCTGTGCAATGCTTCCGGTGCAAGGCAGCCTCGTAGTCCATCTTGCTTTGTGTACCCTCACTGGGACCACTCTATGCTACAGCAGGTCTCTGAGAGATAGCATGGGCTGTTCCAGTCCTGCCTGGATACCCTCCTCCTGCATGAAAAACACTATGTGTAGGTAGGGAGAAGATGGAAAACTGTTCTCCTTGGGCTTTCCCTACAGGTCTCCTTTCCTCTCCATAGGTGGGAATTTATGTGACTGGTGTGCCATCACAGAAGACCACCTATGCTAGATGTCCTGCACCAGGAGGGAAAGGGAGAAGTAGAGAAGGATGAAAGACAAGACAGCAGCCAGACAGAACATCCATACTGTGGTGAGATTTGGTTGAAAGACAGCAGCCAGATGGAGCATCCATACTGTGATGAGGTTTGGTTGAGTCTGCAATGAAGCCTGCTTGGGTCCCCAGTGCTGAGGACACGTTTTGCAAACCTCTCTTCTGCTTTCAGAAATCCCCTGTTCATCTCAGAGGCCCCAAAGAGAGCTCTGTGCCTGCACAGGGGCCTCAGTGATGTGTGGAAGTCATAAGGATGTTTGTAGGCAGGAGGACACACTGGGAACAGCACGTTTAGCTGGTTTTGCTATCTCAGTGGGACTGATTGTGGGGAACAGCTGGTTCAGCCAGGAGAGAAGTGTGATAGTGAGATGCCAGATGAGTAAGACTAAACAGAGCAGCCCTGACTTGCCTCTGCCTTCCTGGAGATCAAACCAAAAATGACCCCAAGCAAGTTGCCCAGGTCAGAGGCTGTGCCTTCACTTTAAAAAGGCACCTGATCCCACAGGAAAGGACCTGTTCAAAGGACCCAGTGCCCTGGCTATTTTGTGCCCATCCCTGATGCTAAGTGACTCCCAGGAATCCTGTCCGTATCACAAATAATGCTCAGTTTGCCTACCAGAGGCAATCCCTGTTGTAAATCCCAGGTGTAAATCCTGCTGTAAATCGTGCTGGGTACAGGTTCTACAGCTTCCTGCAAGAAGCTTACTCTACCTCATGGGATGCTCTGGGACTGCTGGTGCTTCTCACCCTAAGGCACTTTGCAACCTCTGCCTCTCCTCCTGAGCCAGCCTTGGCTCACTGCAGGGGGGAGAGCAAGCTGTCAGCCTCCTGCCACAGCTTTGGGGCTGAGGTGATAAGTGCTGGGGCCTTGCAAGAGCTTTGGGCTGAATTTAGAGTTCTTACATGAAGTGTCTGGTTTAATCATGGTGCTTAAGGTCAGGAGAATGACGAGATGAACCCACCAGACCTGACTGCCTTAGCAGTGGGGAGAAGCTCTGTAGGAGCTCTGCAGTAGTATACAGATAAAGAGTCTTCTCCTTAAGCAGATGAGGACAGTGCAGTGTTCTTGCTTCAACAGAGGCAGGAGAGACCATTTCACAGCCTATCTGGTGTCCAGCTACTCTGTACAGGCAGGAATCTATTCCTGTCTCTCTGCCACAACCACTAGTCCCATACATATGGTCCCGTGCTCCATGTTGTGGTGCTATTGGCCTCTGCATGAGCAGCTGAACAGGGCCTGTGATGGCTCTGTTTTGCAAAAGCAGAAGCAGACCCAGACCCTGGTACAGATAGGCAATGCCCACTGGGGACACTTGCATCTAGACTGCAAGATGTCATTGCTGGGGACTCGAGCAACTTTGACTTGTTGACTGTTAATACTACTGTTTGGGTTAAACAGCCAGTTGTGCAACTGGGCTTGGGGTAGCCCTTGTTTTAAATGTACACACTTACAGCCTTCCCTGCAAAACAATGTCTGGCCCCAAAGGGCGTGCAGCCGGAGCTGGGCAGAGCACGGTTTTCTTCCCCGGTGGAGTTTGTTAGGATATCAAAGAGAAGAATAATAAATCTGTCACAAGTTGCAATGAAAAAGCCGCAATCACAGAAGCATTTTTCAAGCTGTAAACCTGAAATAAAGACTCCAGTGAGTGCAACTGAAATGTTTCCCTTCCCTCTCAAGCATGCAGCGATTGCCTGTCACCCTGCTCCAGTTGCAAAACAATATGTGGTCAGCGCTGTCAAGCGCGGTTCAAATAAATGCTTCTCCAAGTTGCAAAATGTCTTGAATCCAACTTTTCCCAGCAGAACGCATTGTTTTTAGCTCATCTGATAAATCTTTAATTTTCCCATGAATCTCGTTAGCCCAGCAGCGATCCAATAAACCCCAAGCTGTAGCTGGGCTCTGCCACTTCTGTGAGCGCTGGAGGAATAAATGTGGCATGTGGAGTGATTTACGCAAGTTCACTTGTGTTTCCCAGTTGTGGTTGCAGTTCCCCTGCAGCTCCGATGCTCTCCAGGAATCTCCTTGCTTCTCTCCCTACTGCTGTGCTCCCAAAAGGGCTGTCTGGGTCTCTCCTGTCTGTGCCTACCTACATGTTATCAACCTGTCACTGTGATGAGCATGGAAAACAGAGCCAAGGAGTAGAGCTAAGACATGTGTATGTCAGCCCACCTGCCTGTCCAGCAGCATCAGGCCAACACCTCCACCAGGCTGCTCATATTGTGGCAGTGAGAGGAGGAGACATCAAAGGAGGACACTAAGGATACAGTAAGTGCTGGCACAGAGGAGTTTGGAGCTAGTATCACTTAGAATTCCTTCCTTATATCTAACCTGAACTTCCCCTGTTTAAGTTTAAACCCATCACCCCTTGTCCCACTGCTACGAACTTGCAATTTTAGGTGTTAGTTTTGTTATTAGCCATCTGAAAGGAACATAGGTTTCTGATAAGCTCTGAGACATGCAGAGCTTCTCCTGGCCCAAGATGTGAAGTCAAGCATGAGATGGAATCAGGTCCTGGGACGAGATAATATTTAGTGTTATTGAACAGAGAACAGGGGGAGAAGCAGGGAGGGAGCTGTGCATGGCAATCAGGCTTTGCATCGTGCCAGAGTCATGGAGACAGTCCCACAGGGGGTGTCTCTCGGGTAGACAGGCATGGTGATCAACCAAAGGCAGCTGAAGAGCAGTGATCCCAACCTGATTCCTGCAAGGGGAGAAATAAAGGTATTCCAGCTGCTCCTTCAGTCCCGAGTTGCCATTGAGGACATATTTGACAACTCAAGTTATGCTGCTTGCAGGGTATCATCATCCTTAAGAAAAAAGCCACACGGTCTTGAGATACCAGTAGTACCTTAAAGCTCCTCCTGGATGCTAAACTCTTTAGGGATGACAAATTCCCTGGTCTACTTGCATATGATGAATCTCTAAATCACTTCTCTGGGGTTTCTCCAACCACAGGAGGAACATGTAGCTCTTGTGCAGCCTTGCAAGAACCTGGCATGGCTGTGGGCTCCTCTCCAGCACGAGTAGGTGTCAGCTCTTCCACATGGCCTTCGGCCTGTGTGTGTCTCACGCAGGCAGGGGCAGCTTTGACCAGCAATGTCTGCAAAGCTCCTAATGGTTTTCTCTGTTCATTGGGGGACTGGGTGACAGCCTCAAGGGTTAATTGCCACTACGAGCTGTGGCTCCAGAGCAGGGACAGTGCGCGCCCGGCACCCAGCCAGGAGATAATGCTGTTTGAGCACTGCTGGCAAAGGCTTCAAACCCCTCAGCTAATTTCGGATGTTCTGCTTGTGGCATGGAGAACTGCATTCCCATCTAGGAAAAAGCTCTTCCCTCAGACTGGGAAAGGAAGGGACTGTTTATTAATATAGCATCATCAAGAGTGGCCTTTAATTGCAGCACATCTATCTTTTCAGAAAGCTTTGTCTGAGGTGGTTTCTCTCATATGACGCTTCTTCTAAGGAGCCCCAGGGGTGCTGCAGAAGAGGCTGTCACAAAGCCCTTTGCATGCAATGTAGGATGGCCACTCTGCTTTGATGACCACTCTGACCAATTTGAGAGATTAAAAAATGCAGAATAATAAAATCAGAGAGAAAATCTGGGGCAAATTCATGCTTACTTTCCATGCTCCGAGCAGGACAAAAGATTTCTTCACTTTGGCAAACTTGCATATGACTTTTTGCCTACAATAAAAATAGCTGTATCTATATATCGATGTATCTATATATCTATATATCCATATATCTTTCTCTATATATCTATATATTTATATATCTATAGATCTATAATACATACAACCTTTTATTTAAGCTAACTAGAGTTTTAGCTGGGTCAGATGTTGGACCCAACACATCAGGAGCAGAGTATCCTGCCAGGCTGCAAGGGCCAGAATATATGAGTGTGCTCATCTCCAATCGGAGATGCCATTTGCTTTAGTGCTCCCTGATTTAGGAGCTGCTGGGGAGCTCCTCAGCATGAGGAGAGCCAACAAGGCCTCCTTGGTGCTCCCTTATGGAGATACCATCTCTTCTATTGCTGAAGAAGACCAAACATGGAAACCAATCTATGTAAGGAGGCTGGATTTCCCGATCTGGCCTGGGCAGTGAGAGCAGCACTGTCTCCCTGACAGGAGTGGAGACCTTTTAACAGTGAGGGGTTTCCCCAGAGGATGGTGCTGACAGATGCCAGCAATGAGATCATGGAAGAGGCAGCAGCATCAGATGACTGGATTACAGTGTTTCTCTGTCCTGGACGTGTGTCTAGCCCAGAGCCTGTACCTTGCAACGCTTTGGCTCTGCTGCCCATTGACAACATGAGATTCATGTGGCCTGGTGACAGCACTTGGCAAGGCTGAAACGGTGTCCTCTAGTCCTTGCCATGATCTGTCACCTACCTTCTCCAGTGACAGTCATTGTGATGATCAAGGCTGCTGGATGCTATTTAGGAAGCTTGGGGCAGTGATTGCTCCCTCTCTGTTGTTAGATATAAGGTAAAGTGTTATTCCTGGCTGCCTGGTTGCGCAGGAAAAGCAGTATCTGGTGGGGAGGATATCACCTTCAGTGCCATGCTTCTTCTGGGGAAGCTATAGGAAGATGCCATGATTCCCCTGCTTTTGCTCTCCCTATAAGTAAATGTATGACCATGCCATACCGACTGCCCCTGCCTTAGGTCTTGCAAATGTGGCGTCAACCCTGGCCCTCGGATTCTTATATCCTAATCCTCCCCATGTCTGAAACCACCATGTCACCAGACAAAGCTCAGAACAGCCCTGCAGGATGGGGCTGAGGACTCCTCGCTGGCTAAAGCCTCTCCAGACTGAGCCTTGTTGGCTTTAGAGGTGAATAGTGTTTCATGCAGGGAAGAAGGCAGTGAGGATCCTGCCATACAGGGGAAACTGCTGCTGAGACACTGGTGAAGGAGGATTGAGTGCCACGGGGTCTGACAGCAGTCCCTAGGGTCTGGCATCATGTCATCCCTGTTCCAGTGTCACCTACATGTAACTGTAAAACTTGGGCTTAGGACACATCTTCCTCCACAGCAGTTAAAAAGACCTCAGATCTGTATGAATAAACTTGCTTTTCTTCAGCACAGAAGAAATAAGGAATGCCAGGTAATACCATACTGTGCTGCAGGTTTCCCTCATGGCTCAGGGGATGTGCAGCTGAAGATCAGGTCTCCACTAGGCTTAAGAAACACCAAGAAATTCTCAGTGTCAAAGCTTATGATTTGAGGGGAACAACAGAAAGGGAACATGATCCCTGTGCTGAAGGTAGCAAATCCAGGCACCAAAAATGCAGTGACATTCACAGCAACATAGAAAACCTCTGACACAGATAAAAGTCTCCTCAGTCCCCTATTTTGCCCTGACACTGCTCATTATGGCTGCAAAAGCTGGCAGGAGCGCAGGGATGTGCCCTCCAGACCCTCCGTGCTGGGGTCACACAGTAGCTGATGTTACTGCCGCAACCAAGGATCCCCCGTGGCTTCCCGGGAGCCTCCATCCAACAGATGTTCCCGTGCACAGTGGATATGTCAGGATTTGAGGACATCTGCTTGCCTGGTAAGAGTGGCTGCCCCAGCGGGGCTGCCTGACATCCTTAAACTGTGGACAAATGTGCTACAGCCTACAAATGCCATCACAGCGGAGACAGCACGTCCCCAGAAAACCACAGGGCGGCTGCCCTTCCCTTGGTGGTGATGGTTTGTGACCATGTAGCAAGTGCTTTCTGTCATTGCCTCTAATACATCTCCCTTTCAAATCCATCTCTTCTTAACAGACATACTTCAGAAATAGGGAGTTTTTCCTTCTGGTTGTAAATGCTGTTGGGATATGAGCTGCATGGGTTCACAAGTTTGGCTCCAACTTTGACATCGCATCAAGACTTACATACAGCTATGAAGGCAATGAGCAGAGTGGATGGGGAAAGAAATCAAGAATGGGGAAAAAGAGATGTTTGTTTTTAAAAGAGGAGAAGAAAGCAAAAAAAGAGAAGAAAAAAGAAAACTAAGAAATGGGAAAAAAATAGTGAAGGAAGAGGAAAGAGCGAGGAATGAAAGAGGGAGATGCATTTATTGTGCAGCAGGTGCTTGCCCACACCAGCTCAACATCCAGCCAGCTCCCTTAGTCCTCGCAGAGAGAAAGCAGGAATCCCTCTAAGTACAATTCACGTATGTGCAAATAAAACCCACAGCAAACTGAATCACCCTGAGGGGAAAGACAGGAGATTAAATTACAAACTAATTGGATTGGGGAATGGAAGTTTCGGCAGGAGGCCATTTCTCCAGGGGTGATGGCCCTGTCAAACCCTTCCCCTCCTGTTCTCCATGAACCTGCCTCATCCCTGCTCTGCTGAGAAGGCTGTGCTAGTCATTTCAGCCAAATGTGCAGGCATACAAAGGACTGTGGGACCTACTTCTGACCATCCATTAAAACCAGCATTTGCCTGCTGCATTCAGCATGGGAACACAACACCTGGGTTTCTTTGGATCCCTGGCTTCTGCGTACAGTGCTATTAACATGGTCAGGGACCTCCTGCACTTCTAGACAGGGAGGATGAGGTAGCTGGACTCATTTAGTCTGGCAAAAGGGAGTTAAAGGAAAAACTAACAGTTGCTTACAACTCCTTGGTGGACAACGACGAACATAATGGAGCCAAACTCTTTTCAGGAGAGGAGCCCAGGGCAGTGTCAGAGAGAGCAGTGGCCACTCTGCAGCGTGGGAAGGACAGCAGGGAAAGCATAATTTCATGAGGAGCGTACTGCAGCACTGAAACGGGTTGTACAGAGGATGCTCAGCTTCTGTCTTCAGAGGTTACTAGCTATCAAAGCCACACCTGACCTAGTCTAGAGTTGTTAGTAGTCTGGCTTTAAGCAGGAGGCTGTGCTAGGGGCCTTCAGAGGTACCTTCCATCCACTGTGTCTACAGTTCTGGGGCTATTGCCACTCAGTTTCAGCATTTATGCTTGAAAGTTTGGTTGGGTTTTACTGTGCAAAGTGCCCAAACTGATGGTGCTCGTGCTTAGCAAACTGCAGCATTTCACCATTTCAGAAGACATCCTTCAACTGTACCAGGTGGGACTTCTGGCAGCTTATTGAGTCTGATTCACCTTTGATTACTATAAAACGTTTTTACTCATCAAAACTATCCAATTTATGTATTCTGGAGACAGCCAAGAGCACACTTCGATCTGAGATTGAGCATTATGCAGTTGGGCTATTGGGAGGAATATTTAATTTTAATTTAAGGGTTGTTTTCCTTTTGTTAATAAAATATTCAGCCTTTAGTGCCACATAGTCAAACAACAGTTGGAGAGCAGAATAACTGGTGGCTCCAAGTCTGCAAGAACATTAGGAAACCCATAACATTTATCAGGTGCTGAAAGTTAACACATGATGTGTTGCATCTGTGATTTAAAATGATCTTGATATATAATCCCTGAGACACCAGAGCATCAAGGTTGGATAAAGTTTCTCTGTAACGTACTTAAGAAAGCTAAATTAAAACAGTTGAGGTGAGTGAGTTTAATAAAAATTATTTCATATGAAAGTAATTTACTTCTGACTCATAAAAATCTTCCCCTTTTGTAAGTCCCCACATTAAATACAGGAAAAGCTGTGTTTTTATGGAATAGAAGAGCAGCTCTTTTTTTCCTTTGGATGCTCTCAAGCTGAGCTGAGCAAAATCTGATTTACTCAGATTTAAGTCTAAGTCATTCGCTTCCTGCAGGGATCCCACAGCAGTGTTCTATTTTTTCAGGTGCAGAAAATACTTTTTTTATACTTTATTTTATGTGATTATTCACTCTGCTGACATTTAAGGAAATGATGTGCAGTTTCCCTATTGTGTATAAAACCTTTCCCATTCCAGCAGATACAACCTACGTTTTTCCTAATCCTCCACCAGCCAGGGTAGTGCTGCATTATGCAAGGTTTCATACCTTGATGGTCAATGCTTTTTGGCTACAAGAAGGTGGGATATGCAGTTGCATTTCCAGTCTTTCACCTTTTTTCTTCACATTAACACTTTTAGGAAAGTTTGAGCACAACAGAAGCAGAACAACTGGCTCATATGACCATTAGGAAACTTCCTGGAGCAAGTCCTACCAAAACCACAGTATTTTGTGAACCTGATAAACTGATGGATGCCCTGGTCAGCAGCAGTACTTCAGAAAGGCAAGGCAGCCGGAACACCAGTGTAACTGAGTGCCAGGGTTTAATGAAAAGCTGTCAAACCTCAGCAAAGGGTGAAGAAACGAGGTCACATTGTAGAGGGCACTTTCCTGTGCTCTGGCGGTAACAGATTCGCTCTTCTTCAGGGTCTCTGCCTAGCAGGAACAGTGACATTGAAAGTCTATCCCCCTTTTCAAACAGTTATATTATCCATTGTTGTCAGGTCTGTTGTTTTGGCAACTTTCAATGGTATTTACACAATATCACTGTTGCTTTCACTCCTGAACAGGAGCTTTGGGATGAAACCATCGTGCTCAGTAAGCCCTTGGCTCTTGCCCAGGAAACAGGTTTATGGTGTTTCCTTCCTAAGGAGGCAAGGTGGTTAAACAAGACATTTCCATGAACTGGCTGCTTTTCTGAGCACTGCTGGAAGGGTTAAAGCTATCTTAATGCAGCTGCCTCAAGAGGGGTGGCTGTGTTTGTACCACTGCCATCTATCCAGGTTGGAGGTGTTTCTTTGTAAACTACTAATGCTTGTTTATGAGCTGGGAATTGATTTCTTGGCACTGGTGTTTCTTCAGACTCTTCACTATAAATAGCAGATACCTCCAGAGGCTTTTGGTGTCCCTAAGGACTACAGGTAGGGACTGAAATATGCTGTTATCTTTCCCCTTAACTTTTTAGTACTTCTGGGAATTTTGGGATGCCATGTGAGAGCCAGAGATTTCAGTCCGTGCTCTACAACTCCTTCTCTATTCATTGTGCGATGTTTGATGTAAAACAAAAATGTATATTTATTTATTACCAGAGTACTTTGTATATAATTAATGTATGGATATATTTTAGCTAGCAGTAGTTATACAAAATAAAGTGGCCAATGGTGAAATTCCTGTTGCTTGTCCCAAGGTCCCAAAATGCTCCTGTCCAGATGCACTTACAATTGCTGTATTTTCTTTACATAATAGATGTCCAAGCCCACAGGAGCATGGATGCAGGATGCAAGAGCAGCAAAAAGTCTGGGCTGCAAGGGAAAAAGGAAATGGTCATGACACTCACAGGCAAAAGGAGACTTACCAGGATTCACTTACTGCCTGTGCTGTCCTGTCTGCTGTTTTTATGGTTATAACAGCACCAAGTGAGAATAGAAGTCCAGGCAGGATGACGTTAATATAGGTAAAATTGCAGGTAAAAAGGGAAAGCAAAAGCCAGAGGCACTAGCTAGGTATGCCCTGAGAGATACTGAATTCATCCAGCTTACTTTGAAGTGAAGGCATTATAGATCTGAGGGTCTTCAGCACTTTTTAAGAGACATCTTGCAAGGTGAAGCTTCAAAAGGCCCAGACACATTTGACAGGACAAATGTGCAGAAAGAGAAGCCTGTTCAGGGCTTGCTAAGAACAGCACACTGATGTGATTAGGCTTAGCTCATGGGGGGTTTGGGACCTTTCATCTGGGACCTGCTTCTGTGGAAGCAAAGAAATGGCAACAATAAATGGGACATTGTCAATGGAAAATTGGCATGGCGACAATAAAGGAGACGTGCTAAAGTGGTGAAATAGGGTTGAGGAAGGGGCTCAGTGTGCGTATGCAGAATTGCAAAGGCTAGCCACTGCAGACAGAAGTGTCTGAGCACAGTGAAGGGCCTGGTTTTGGCCAGCCCCACTTGGTTACCCACTGAGGCTGAACAATGAGAAGTGCCCTGCAGCACCCGTGAGCTTGCTGCCCTGTCTTTGCAGGGGGATTGGGAGGGAGGGCAAAGTGCCACTAAGTGCCAAGTGTTGATAGGACTGCATTAGAACATATGCAAGGAAACCGGAGTTGGAAGGGACCTCTGGAGGCCTCTTGCCCAACCTCATGCTGCAAGCTGTCTACTGCTGACTCTAGATGTTGGAGATAACTCACATGCCCAATTCCAGCTGTCTATCCAGCATGGCCCAGGTCTCCTATAGTGCCTGTGTGGTACCTACTTCCTACATAGCCATGCCATAATGCAGACAGCCACATGCTCATGGTCCAGAATCAAGGAACTGAATTGTTCCTGTCAGACTGGACATGCAATTGTCATGAGAGGATACCTGCAAGTCAGTCTCCAAGGTAGGGGGTCTGGAGCAGTCACTTGAGTACATAAAGACCTGGGGACCAAAATAAGTCCATAACATAAAATACAGTATGAAGTGGCTCTCCCCTGCTCCCTCCCAAAATGTGGTGAAGCAGTAAACAGCCAGCCCACCCCAAGAAAAGCAGGTCAATATAAACCACACATCACTCCTGCAACTGGAGCCATACGGGTAAGAAAACACAAAACTGATGACAGATGTGCCAGTCAGCAAACTTCCTGTGGGCAATAATCTTCCTTCTCTCATGCTTTTGCTTTTTGGCTTGAATCCTTGAAAGGGTTAAGGAAACCGCAGCGTAGGGAGGATTCCAACAGCTCTCAAAAGGCTTTTGATAAAGTCTGGCACAAGAGGCTATTGAGAAACTTGGCAATCCAGGGGTGAAAGGTAAAGTCCTGTCATGGATTAAAAACTGGGGAAGAGATAAGGAGCAAAGACTGGGAACAAATGGTCGATTCTGAGCGTGGAAAAAGATTAATTGCGGGTAGCTGCAAGGACAGGATTGCAGACTAGTGCTGTGATTTCTTACTGCTGGCCAGCTGGGAGGTAAAATGTGCTGTTGGCTCAAAGCGTTTGGGATAGCCAAGGCTAGGGAGACTTAATACAAACCCAAGGAAAATCCAACTTAAGAGTCCAGGAATTAGTGTCACTCAGCATAGCTTAGGAGGCATGAAGAGAGTAAAAATGCAAGTTGGCACGAGAAGCAAGGACCACAGAGATAGGCAAATACAGGCTAATGCTGAGAAGAGGGAACAAATACTTATTAGCCCATTGCCATGGGCAGCATTAGTGCACCAGAACAAAAAAGCTAAAGAAGTGGAAAAAGGGAAAAGGAGAGACCTGAGGGCACCACATGGCACTGCACTTTGATTAGCTACAACATCACCCCCATAATCTGGTGCACACTAGTGGATGGGAGCAAGGCAAGACTGGGACCTTTAAGTGGATATGAACAGCCTACACAGTTGTACATAAATTACAAGAGCTCTCCGTCCTCTGGCTCCCTTCTACAAGAATAGTCACTGTCTGCACTCAAAAGAGGTATTAATGCAGTTATGGCTTTCTTCTGGAAATTTCATTGGAGGAAAGTTTTGTAGAGATCATTGCTTGTTCTGATATTGGATAAAAATGACAACAAATTAAATTTTACATCCTGCCCAGGGATCGAAGAGCACTTGATATGTATTAGCAGCTAAAATTTCATGGCTGCCCTCATATCATACCTAATAAACGCTATTGTCTCCATTTGACATGGAGCATCACTGCAGTACTACAGTCAGTATTAACCTTGGAGGTGAGTTACTTTACTTACTTGAATATACTTATTTGGTATGGAATGACACATCCACAAGCGGCTCTCTCTTCATCTCTCAACAGAGGAGGTCTTGGTTAGGACTTGAGTCTATCTTTTAAAAGGTCAGAATCTTGCTCTTGTGTCCCTCCTATAGTGATTGATGCCAGAGACAGAAATAGTCCCCAAAATTCCTTACTCCCACTGTCATATTCAAGTACAAGAGTCCATAAGTGTCCTTGAAGATGCCAAAGGGAGCTTGTTCTTCAGGCAAATTCTTGCAATGTCGTGGCCAGGTAAGTAAACATTATCTCAAGTATAGAACCATCCTTGGTAAGATGGAAAAAGGATGGGGGAATGAATATGCCAGGTTAAATCCATGAGTTGTAAAGGGAAATTAAATATTGAGGAGTTATTTGTTGCAATGAAAGGTGAAGAGAATTTCAACCTACGTTTTGTCTACATATGATCCCTTTAGGATTCACTGTTACACAGTGCTGTAGCAGGAGTACATGGTATTTCTTCTGCCCTTCCTTTAATTTTGTTTCTCCTCACTTGTGATTCTTCTGAAAGGGTACAGAGAAAGGGCATAGAGCAAAATGGACACAGCAATCAAGAAACAGATTGTGTCTTTCCTACAGAGGGCTCATCTCCGGCTGCCACAAAATTGTTTGGAAAGGTCACGGATTCCCATGGTGGCAGCGCTGCAAGTTAATTACGTGCACAAAGTCAGGTAGTTAGGTGAATGCAAAGAGGCAAAACTGAGAGTTTCCTTGTGGTAAGAGATCTCAGGCAAGCTGCCTGTTGAATCAGACGGATTTCCCTTGTACCAAAATCTTCTGGCAGTTTGATTATGCAAGGTGCAGAAATTTGATAAAGAGATGATACTTAGTCAGGTAGGATCAATATGGAGTTCTGAAGTTCATTGTCAGAGGAGCTGGGCTTGCTTTCTGACAGACGTATCAGGAACCTTCCTGTCATTCCTGTATCACAAGTGAATGGTTAAAATGTTCTCTGCAAATGGCTGATACTTGCCCTAAAGTGGAGAGATGAATTACTTAGGTCGGGTTCAATTAACAACCAGAGGTTCTGCTTTATCATCAACATCAGCAGGAGGAGCTTTTCTTAAACACAGTCTCTCTGCTCTCTCTGAGGCCAATTGGAAAACTATTGAATCAAAGGAGAATTAAGTCAACCTAATTTTTAGGTTAACTTAACCTAACCTTAATTAAGTTAATGTAGGTTAGCTTAACCTACACTACCAGAACATAAGGCTGCTGATTAAGTCCTCTTCCTCCCCTGCCTTCACCCACTCTCCAACATGTTCATATAAAAGAGCTGAATAATTAATTACAGACTGGGGTTCCAAGTGGGCATCCTGATGAGCAGGATCAGCATACATAAAACAGGCTGGTGAATTGAGGAATCCAAAGGTGCAGCTGGAAAAGTTCAGACGTGAGCTGAATTTGAATGGACATCACCAGACACCAGCTGTCTCGCTCCTATCAGAAAGAATTCAAGTGGCACATTTAGTAACTTACTAACTAATGAGCTAGGGATGAGCAGCTAATGCGTGAGCTCATTCCATCTAATTCCAGGCACTGAACCGTCGTCCCCAGTTAGGAGTGTCACTCCTTGGCTCCCTTTGTGGTCAAAGGAGAGGTAGACACTGCTTCGTGGTAATGGAATAATCAAAAGGATGAGGGGCAGAGAGCAACCACAACCCAGGCAGGGACGTCAATCACTAGGACAAGGTTGGCAAAAATTAGAGGTCCCATTAACAGCCGAGTGACCACTAGACATGGCAAGGTAAAGAACTAGGTCTGAGGTCCTCCCAGGAATCATTGCTGTAGTTACAATGCTTCAATCAAGTAGGAAAATAAATGGTATGCTTAGGAAAAGCACTTACTTATTTACAATTCTAAGAGTCACATTTTGCTTCCAAACAACACTTGTAATAGTTTCTAAAATGTCAGTTTTGACTTTTGCATTGGCAAATAGTTTTAGATTTCTTGAAAATGCCTCTTTTGCTCAATAGTTGCACCTCAACCTTGTACAAGTCTCTGACAGAGAGCACCTTATTATACCTTAGCTGACAAAATAATTACTAGTAACCTGCAAACAGTGGTAGAAATACTGAATATCTGAATATCTTCCCTCAGGTATTATTTTTACTTGTTCTCCATATGCTTTGTGTACATTTCAAAGCCAGTTTCCAGCTAGACAACTACATCCATGTGAGGATGTGAGCTCTGTGTGATGGGCTCACTCTCTGTAGACCATCCTGTGTAGAACCTCCTTGGCAAATGATAGCCAGAAGACCCTGGCTCTGGCACAGGGAAGTCTCCCAGCGCATTGTGGGGAATCTACAACTCAAATCTACCATTACACATCCACAGAAGAGCACTCTTAGGGATACTGATCTTCATGACACTCTTGCTCTAAAGAGATGTGTATGTCTAAGATATGGACTGGGTTATGCTCTGGAGGTGTCTAATTTCCTGTTGAATAAATATGAAAAAGGAAAAGACTATTTTAGGCAGAACTGGCCTCTCCTCATAGGTCTTACAAAGTGCTAAACTCAACTGATTGCAAAGGGAAATTCAATATTAGATGAATTGGATTTGCCCTCTCAGGACAAGTGTCTAAAACCTCATTGAGGCAGTGCTTACACTAGGCAGTGATCAATTATTGCCATTCAAGGGGAGAGGATAGTATGAGAGACAGTGAAGTACACGAATACAGAGTTGATGACCCTAGCAGTAAACTGCACAGATTCGCCTTGGTGCATGAAACATTCAGGGAAATAGGTCCAACAAGAATAATGCAAAAACCATTCTGAATCACATCACACATAGTGTTTACAGGAATCTGTTGATGCAGAAACAAAGTGAGCCTCCTTTCTCAATAAAGTTAGATCTTGGTAGGGCCATTTTGCACAGTGAACCCATTAATCAGCCCAGGCACCACATCAGACAAATGATTTTTCTCCTGTGAGGAGCTGTCAGCACACTGCAATGATGGAACCAGCTAAGTATGCATGTAACTAACTGGGAAAGAAAGTGGTACCTGACCAGAATATATTTTCCGCTCAATAACGCCTGCCTGAATTTAGCTTCTCCAGTAATGCCAAACCTTAAGAAGCCTGGAAAATACATTAGGAGGAAGAATAAGTCTGTTTGTTGCAAATTGAAGTAGTCAACACTCCTTTGTGAGTGGCACCAAAGCCCATAGTAGCTTACCTGTCATTGGTCATGCCAACAGTTCATCAGACTTCAGAATGACTTCAGAAAACCTGTCCAATTATTGCTCCATCTTGATTTCTTGTTCTTGGGCAGACTTGGAACGCAAAACATCAGCCAACACAGGTACAATTCTCAATGAGGGTGTAGACCATGACATGGCATAGAATCACAGAATCATAGAATGGTTTGGGTTGGAAAGGACTTTAAGATCATCTAGTTCCAACACCTCTGCCATGGCATAAGGACTCCTATGCTTGTACTGAAGGACAGATGATGATTATCCATAATTTAATCACTCAAATGGCTTGGGAAGTCATTGGCTTTCTGTAGCTAGTCACTCGAACTCCCTTTTTCTAAGAAGGAATTACTTCTCTAGAATATTTTTAGAGAAAGACATTTTAAGGTACTCATTTAGCATCCCTAAAACTCATCTTAATGCAGCATTTGGACAATTTATGGGGATGAAAGCACCCATAATTGCCGTTTCACAAGATGGAGTTACAGCTTTGATTTCCTAACACCATTCAGTTCTGTTTCACAGGCCCTGTAGTATGACCCTGTCATTACATTTTTTTGTTCTTTGATTTAGTGATTCCAGTTCTTAGAAGCTTATCAGAAGTTTCATAGAATTTGGTGCTTATCTTAAATATCTTGCTCTCAGGGCAACTGATTACATAAGAAAGTCACATTTTATTTAAAAGAAGAAGTTTCTAATCCTCCGGATCACAATGCAAATTTAAACCACAGATCTGGGACATCCCAGTGGCCTGCAAGCCAGGACATAAATTCAAAGAGTGCTTCTTTCTGTATCTCATTATTTTGAAGTCAGTCTTAAAATGGTACAATCTTGTAAAAATCTTGTAAAATGGCAATTAGGGGTGATTTCCTCCATAGAAATTGGTCAGTGTCACACTGAGACCAGCTTTAGAGCAGTCTGATCCATGATTTCGGAATACTTGAAATTGGTACTGCTGTATCGTGTAATCTGTAGCCATGAACATGTCAGTGCTTGGGTCTCTCAGTTCACATATTGTGCATTTTATGCAACAGGATGAAATCTTTAGTCTGTGTTTACATTTATGCTCCTCCCAGCCAGCTCCCTAAATAGTACACACAGATATTGCACAGACAATGTAATTCCACCAGAATTTTAAAACTCCATCATGTTGATTCCCTCTTTACAGGATAACCCTGATGGGTACACCCTGATGTGCCCTGGACATTCTGCATTAGTTCAAAGGTATTTCTAGCATTTTATATCGTGTAGCTTTGTTGTTGGATTTATCTCTGTGGAATCCAAATCTATTCTCATATCTGTATCCATTATGACTATTCCATAAATTTGTGGCTTTGGTGGAAGGCATCACACCATATTTACGGTGCAATAGATTATTATCCAACAACTACAGAACAGATATTGCCAGAAGACAAGAGAGAACTTCTGTGAAGTGCATGGACCATATGACCTCAGTTCCTGTTTTCCTTTGCAAACCAAACCCGCAGTCTCTCCAAAGGCGTTTGTCTAAATGTGCTTTTTGTTGCCTGTGTGGAGCTACGCTGCAAGACCCAGAGCTTTCCCAGGGAAGTGCCACTGCTGGAAAACCCAGGGCTCTGCCAGAATGAGGCTATTTTTCATGTCTGTGCTGGTGTTGGTCCACATACTGGGGTGTGCTCAAAGCCAGACAAAGCTCCAATGCAAGGGAGAGCCAGTCTTGGGGGCTTCATTTTAACCAGCCTTCATGCTTCAGAGAAGTGGAATGGAGACCTGCTCAGCAGCAAGGGAGGTGAAAGACAGGATGCAAATGGCTGGGTTAGACAAGATGTGTACCTGTAAAATTGGAGTACAAAACAGGAGAGTTGCCTCCTCAGCATCTTCATAGGGTGGTGTTCAGACCTCCTCTGCCAAGCAGAGAAGTAAGCAGCTGATGGGCAAACAGCACTGTCCTGCCAAGGCACTTCAGGTTGCCCATTGAAAGGCATACAGCTGGGTGTTCACCTCTGAAGGAAGCCGAGGAATGCTGGTGGAGACTGCTCAGCTAATCCACCTGAGGTGTCCTCTGAATAAGATCCCCAAAGCTAAACATAGCTGTAGAAGGTGCAAAAAATGCTTAGTCCCATGTTGGGTGTCTCTGACCCATACAGGACCTTGGGCTGCTCCTGGAATAATAGACCAGGTGAGAAAGCAGAACATATGGGAATTGTTCCCATTTTGTTTCTCATTCTATGGAGGGAAATGTTGTTCTTATTTGAAATATGATTGTGGCTTGAACTATACAGAACCCTCAACTATGTGAAGCTTCTCACAAACTGAAAATTCTAGGAAAATAGCACCTTAGAAGCAATGTAATGGCACTCTTGAAAAGGAAACGTACTTCTTGGACCTTGAGGCTGCCTAGAAGGTCTGACATCTGACAGGTTTATGTTTCCAAATGCTGATGAAGATTCACTTTTAGCGTGCACACCATATCCTTTTTCAGGGATGCTTGTTTGTGCGCAATCACAATTCCCTTTTTTTCCAAGATCATAGAGAGTAGATGCAATAGAGAGTGCAATATTTTTGATGTATACACTAGTTTAAATTGAGACTGAAATAACCCTGTGACAAGCACCATAGAGTGAAAAAGTGGTAAGTATTTTAAAATGAAAGTCCCAATTCATCAGGAACACTCATCAGAGGGATTATTTCCATGCATGAAGTTTGGCATTCATGGAAATACCTTTTTGGATCTGGCCAGGGAAGAGTATTGATTTTGAAGAGTTTTCCATTAATCACACAGAAAGATTAAACTCTTGGCTTTGGAGGGAATCATAAGTAAACAGATTATTTTGATTCTCTATAGGATATTGCACTGGTCCCAAAGGCCAGCTGGTTCTGACTGACTCCGGGAGTAAATGCTTAGCTGCCATTAGATGTCTGTGAGACAGGAGATGGCATTCTATAAATACTGCATGACCGTGACCACAGCAGGGTGATGCTCATTCCTAAATTGGATCAAGTGAATGCTGATATGTGAGGTATGCTCTCTGCTCTCCTTGTCTGCCCCTTCTCCTACTACCCCTGCTCTGCTCCCTCTGATTGCATCTTACCATGCCTTAATGCCTGGGTATTTTTAGAACCATCATCATGTTGAAGGCATGGTGATAATCATATATGTATAGACAAAATATGTGAAACCATCAAGGTTGATAGTATGCCATCTTCTATGGACGTTTATAACCTGGTTGGAAAGGCTTGCTAAGGAAGTAACATATGTTACTAATTAGTCCTGTTGCTAATAATAGTAATCTTCTGGTTTAAAGTGTTGGTTTTTTTAACCTGGAGCAGGTGAGAACCACCGGGGCTCCATGACAAGGCGCTCATGAAGCAGCTTGAGGTGTTCACTAAAAATGTAAGTTGGAATGTGAGTCACCTGTATGTCCAGACTAATGCACACTTTGTATGTGAGTTACTTCTCTATGGGAGCAGTATGAACGCATTCAGTCATTTCTGCACCTCACTCTGAAACCTGGGAGCCATGTGTGCCTGGGAGAAGTTGGACACTGTTGTCTGGAAAGCTTCCATCACACTTTGTGAATTACTCACAGGGAATTATTTACCATGACATTGGAGTAATTTGGGTTGAAAAACAGCAAATGTCTAGCAACAACTGAGAAAATGTAGGACAAGAGGACAAAAATTGTTATCAAGACAAAGTTGCAGGTAATATTTTAAAGTATATTCTTCCTTGAGTATGACACCATTGACGTGAGCGGTTACCTTATAATTGGGATCCCGAGTGCTATAGGGTATAAAATACACTGGACATGAGGTACAAGCTGCCGATATCCCAAGCTATGATTCTGAGTCTGCAACTGGCAGCTCTTAGATTTCTTCCTAAAGTCTCTCTGACTGTTCTTGGCCATTCTTAAAATAAACACAAAAACTTTTGCTGCTTTTTCTATTAGTTTCTGTAGCTTAAACCTCTGTTCTCATTCTCATTCACTCACATACCTAAAAAATGCCAAACTCCCTGCTTTTACTGCCAATCTGGAGTCAAATTCCTGTAATCATATAACACAACATAATTCAATGACAGATTAATTGTTGTAGGTGATGACTGCCCAAAGGCAGTATTGCTTTGCTCATTACAAAAAGAGCTTAACCACTTCTTCCACTTGACTTGAACAAATATTGTATCTCTCACCTACAATGATGCTTCACTCTACTATCACCAAAATAATAGGTTATTATAGCCTTAATCAACCAAACCATCTCACCTTGCTAATTGTAAAGTTCTTCCACTAGTTTCTATATTAAGTAGGAAGAATAAGAAAAAATAGGACAAATATAATTTTCTAATGAGTTAGAGAAGAAACAGAATGTCCTTGGGAGCAACTTCTCAGCTTATATCCCTATGAAATAGTAGGAAGATTGAATAAGAATAAGTGAGGTCATGATAGTTATTAAGGTAAAACGTGCCATCAGACAAGGCTTAGATGGATGAAGTAAACACAGACCATGACTTTGTGGAAGCAGGATGGAAAACTCAGAGAAATCAGGATTGATGTCTTCAGTGCTAGACCTGGTTTCGCTACTTTGGTGAAGGCGTTTGAACTCGCTCATGTGGTGTCCATAAATCATGGGAAATCTGCCTCATGGGACTGCTTCATAGTAGTAAGACTGTAATTTAAGCTCTATGAATGAGAAAACTAGGGAGCCAAAGAACAAAGCCCTTGGTGGTTTGGTGCTAATACCAACAGATGTGTGTGCTGCGAAGGAAATGTCCATGGACGCTGTGTGAGGACACTTCTGATGACAGGAAAATGTAGAACTGAACTTTGTTTCTCTGTGCTGTGCTTATGAGGACAGGCCTCTAACCCTGTGGTTGATCACTCATTTCCTGCCTGTTTTGGACCCAGGGCACTGGATTATGAGCCTGGGGAACCCAGCGTGGTTCCCTCTGTAGACCCTCAGCTCTTCACCCCACCAGAAAGATAAACTGGCATAAATTCAATAACATGGAAATGAGGACAAATACTATGCAGATACAGTGGCAACTAGCTTATGTTTTAAAACCTTAATTCCACATTGCCTGTAGATTTGAGTTCTTAGGACAACAGAGGCTATTTATGGATAGTTTGAAGAAAGCAAATTTAGCTACCTTTTCGTTTACATGGTGGACAAGCAGAACCAGTATCATGGACTTTCGGGGGCTGGCTGGAGAATTTTAAGTATGTGGTTCGTAAGTACAGTCCTAGTCTCAGCACAGGAGGGACAGGGCTGGGGACATCACAAGTTGGAGATCCTGAATAACCCCATGCAAGAAGCATCACTGCTTCAGACTCCACAAAGAATGGATTGAGCAACATGGGGATGAGGGCAGAGGGCAGTGCAGCATCTTCCAGCGAAAGGATCTGATGTTACGCTACACAAGGGGTAATGGGTTTAAACTGAAACAGGAGAAGTTCAGGTTGGATATAATGAAGAAGTTCTTTACTGTGAGGGTGGCGAGGCACTGGAATGGGTTGCCAAATCCATGGCAAATGCTCCATCCTTGGCAGTGTTCTAGGCCAGGTTGGACAGAGCCTTGGGTGATATGGTCTAGTGTGATGCGTCCCTGCCCATGGCAGGGGCGTTGGAACTGAATGATCTTAAGGTCCTTTCCAACACAAACTATTCTATGATTCTACAAACCAGGAAGCAGAGAGCAGCCTGCAGAAAGGTGGCAGCAGTGGGATTTGAAGACTGCCCCAAATTCCCAGAATGAAACAGGGAGAAAATTTCCTTAAGATTGTAGGGAACTTAAAAGGGTCTTAACAGAGAGAAACACCTGGAGAGCTCATAAACACTCTCTCTTCTGCAAACAATGAAAGATGGAAAAGAGTTGGCAGTGAATCAGTGGCCAGGTCAGTGGTAGAAAGCCAAGGGCCATGGCTGTAGCAGCAAGTCCCTCATCCAAGGAGCAGTGTGCCGCACAGAAGGAAGAAGACAAGCAGTTTTCCAAGAACTGATCTGTCTGCACTAACTGTCAAAATCATATCCAAAAGTTGAGGGTGAAGAGAGAAAAGAGTCAGCGGTCATCTAATACAAAATCAAAATATCTAGAATGAAATGGATCAAACGATCAAAGATACAAAGGGAAGATTTACATTGAAAATGCCCAAAAGTGGCCAAAGAGGGAGAAGTAATTACATTATCAGAACGGCTGGGATCTGTCTGACAGATCAGAAACAAGACCTATGACAGCCAGTGATTAGTGCCCTAACCAGCAAAGGAGATACCAGTTGGTATTTCTACACAACACCAATTCGCACGACAGGTATCTGTAGATAGATAGAATTCACAAGTATAAAAGGTAGGGAGAGAGGATCCTTATTCTAACACATGCTGCAGGCATTATACTGCCAAAACTAAATGGCCTTGGAATTTCTAAAATTAATAGAAATTAATCTCTTTACTCAAAATGTTCCACCTAATACAAGAAATTTAGTATTAAATCTCATCCTGACAGTCAAAGAACTGGCCACAGAATTAAATTTAGTGTTGGCTTTGGTACAAATGGACTTACCTAACTGGATTTCTTGTGTACAGGCAAAATGAAGTCCAGATGATTATTTTAATATATGATACATATACTTGATGTCTTAGAAAAGTGTTTTCCAAACAGAAACAACCATAATCCAAGTAACTTGGAAAGGAGCATGTGAAAATATGATTCTTAATTGACTTTTTAAAATATCTGTCTTGAAACAGCCCCAAAAAAACCATAGTCCTCCAGTCAAGGGAGAGTCAAGACTTTTGAAAACCTTGCTTAGAAGCAAATTCAGATAGTCCTTTCATGTTTGAATATATGCAGAGTTTCTGTTGACAATAGAAACAAAAGATCACTTTAGAAGTTTTGAGCAAAGGATTAAAAAAATCAACTCAGTATACAGTAAAAGAGTGGAAAACTGGCTAAACCAGCCAATCTCAGCATTAGAAGAATCATAATTTATGGTCGAAGCTGCAGAGGGATTGTCACCATGCTCTTATGTATTTGGTGCTGAAGCACAGGAACAGGTTGCCCGGAGAAGCTGTGGCTGCCTCATCGCTGGCAGTGTTCAAGGCCAGGTTGGATGGGGCTTGGAGCAGCCTGATCTGTTGAAGGTTGTCCCTGCTCATAGCAGTGGGATTGGAAGCAGATTATCTGTAAAGGTCAATTCCAACCCAAACCATTCTATGATTCTGTCAATGGAAACAAAAAAATTAACCAAGTCCTCACAAAGTTATTCTGTACTGTCTGAAGGGCAGGTTAACAGAAGGGCAGGTTAACAGAAGGGCAGGTTAACAGAAGGGCAGGTTAACAGAAGGAAGGCAGAGCGGTGATATTAAGCAAACACATTTGTATTTTTAGATGAACCTGGATGGACAAGATGCCTTTTATCATGACTGAATACAGATACTATATTTAGAGTCAGAGGCTGGGAGATGCTCTCACAGGCGCAGGCACAATTCTATGGAAAACTGACTTGGAAAAGCAGTAGCAAGCAGTATCAGATCTTTAGCTGGCCATGGCAGTGATGATGACGCAGTGACTAGAAAGGCGAAATGGGAGTGAATGTTCATGCTGGATGTGAATTGCCTTGGGGTCTTCCTGTTTGGGGTCCAGAATCCAAGCATTTGTGGATAAATTTGGGCAGGAATAGTTGACTTTAACATGTGCCTGAAGGATTAGTAAAGTGCCTTGGGAAAGGTCACAAATAAACCCGTCTATGTCTCTTATGAAAAACATGGAAGGTGACTGAGGTGTTTGATCACTGTCTGTGATCTGACACTGAAGTAGCTCAGTTTGCTGGACAAAGGTACAGGAGCCCAACCATAGGGAGCTGAGGTTAGAGAACTTCAGAATAGAAGCTGGGCGTGAAGTTTCTACTGGTGATAGAAACAGGCAGCTGGGACAGCTTACAAAAAATAAGCTCTATTTTTCATTGCTTCTTGTTTTTAAAGTCTTTAAATCAAGACTAAGATATCTTTTTGAAGAACATAGTCCTGTTGGAACAGCGCTCTGGGAAGCTCGCATCCCACCCTTGGGAAGGGGTTGTACCAGAAGACTGGGATCATAAGGTTCTGGCAATTTAAGTCACAAATTTGGAGCCTGGAGTGTAATCAAACACATCTTTGTATCCCCCTGGCTTGAAAACACCTTGGCATTATTACCTCAAATATTCTATGTAAAGAAATGTCTAGGAAGGAAAATTAATTGGAAGTAAGCAGACGCCAATTATTTTGTTGTGATTAATCTGGTTCCCAAATCCATTCTCTCTGGCTTCCCTGGGGTTTGAGTGATGGTGACCTTGCTCCATGGAGTCAGTTGTTCAGATTTAAACAGGGAGTGCAAAATTAGTGCCCAGCCTGCCCCGCGCTGAGAGTGTCTGATTGCAGTCTGTGCCATATGTGCATTCCATTTCAAGGAGGCCTGCGAGAACAACTTTGAGGACATCTGTTAGCAGCACAGTCCCAAGGGAATGCTCACGAGTTGCTTGTGAAACGGCCCATTTTCATTTTGAAAATCCTCAGCTTTTTCTGTGAGATAGGGGATTTTCTATGCAATTTGTCAGGGTTAACTTTGCTGACTCCAACTGCACCAGCTTTGCCACCCCATCCATAATGCAGTCCTTAGGAGCAAACAGTCCATATTTCCTAGTCCAGCTTGCATTTCATTCATTCGTTCTCCATTTGTGCTGCAGGTGTTGTAAGGCCTGGTGATATCTCTAGTCTCCCACCAGGATGTTTTACAAAGCAGGAAATATTTTAAGTTCATCACTAAAAGGGCTTGTCCACCTTTCCCAAGCCCCTTCTGAGCTTTACAAACCAAGTATTTTCTAGGCCCAGTTTTTAGAAGATGGCCTTGAAAGGCTCATGGAAAACTTCAGCTTCCTCATCGTTTGAAATCAGACCACCTCAGATCTCAGCCAAAATATTTGGTGATCTAAAACCAGATAACTACCTCTCCCCACAAACCCTGCATCAAAGCAAGTTTGCTATTGATGGCTCTTTAGTGCCCCCTCATGATGATTTGTGCCTGACAGCATAAGCAAGTACATGAGCTTTCAGTTAGCTCAGGAGTGATGTTTGATGCGCGAACTTGTGCACTTCTGCAGTATAGGTGACCTTTTGTACTGAGATACGCATATTCGCCCTCACCCCATTACAGGAGCAGAGCACAATGCTCTTGTACAATGCTGCTACTGCGAAAGAGCACTAAAAAGCAAACTGTGTAGGGTTCTGTCATGTTAAATTTTGTCAAATCCAGATTAAAGGAGATGCTTTCTTCTAATTCACTGTAATCAGTATTATTTCCATTGCCCCAAACTGCCTAGCTTTTTGCAGGAGGCTTAGAAAAATAACACTGACATCCTAAGCCTATGGATGCTGATAACAGTACTTCTCTTGACTTTAGTAAGTTTAGGGTTTTGCCAGTGACTCAAAGTACCTTGTAAATTGCAGTCAAAGAGTGGAGAATGAATGGGGAAGGTCTGCAACAGGAACTGACCTGGCTTTATTCAATTTAAACATGTATATGCCTAAGATTTGTAGATACACGTGTGTGTTTGCACTTGCCAAATAAGCAAAATAAAATCAAATCTCTTGTTGAACCCACTTACTTTATACATTTGTGAGAAGTCAGCTGGGGAGTGGTGGTTAGCAGAGCTCACTGAAGATTTCCAGGGAAATAAAAGTATCTACAGATATTAAGATCTTTCTCTGACTACTCTCAGTGCTGGTGCAGTTGAATGCATTTAAAAACTCTCATTAGAAGTGGTTTACAATGAACAACCCCCTCTTTACCTTGTCATTGTTCCTCCATGCTTCTGACGTTGTATCAACCTCTGTAGCTAAAATCAGTTCTAAGCACAAGGCCACCCATCGACCAGAAAGCTGTTTGAACATTTCAAGCGCTGTTACTGCTCTACAAAGAGTTTAGTAATTCTAGCAATCACCGCTACATCTTACCAAAGGTGCTGCTGTTACAGAGGCTGACATGCCTGAGGGATGGGATTCCTTCCAGGGGGACCTGGACAAACTCAGGAATTGGTGCCCATGTGAATCTCATGAGGTTCAACAAGGCCAAGTGGGTCAGGGCAACCCTCAGTATCAAGACAGGCTGGAAGATGCAGGGATTGAGACCAGTCCTGCCAAGAAGGACCTGAGACACTGTCAGATAAAAAGCTGCACATGAGTGGACAACATGCACTTGCAGCCGGAAAGCAAATCACATCCTGGGCTGCATCAAAAGCAGTGTGACCAGCAGGTCAAGGTAGGTGATTCTCCCCCTCTACTCTGCTTCTGTGAGACCCCACTTGCAGTACTGCATTCAGCTCTGGGGCCGCCAGCATAAGGAGGACATGGACTTGTTGGAGCAAGTCCAGAGGAGGCCATGAAGATGCTGTAAGGGCTGGAGCAGCTCTGCTATGAAAACAGGCTGAGAGTTGGGTTGTTCAGCCCGGAGAAGAGAAGGCTCCTGGGACACCTTATTGCAGCCTTTCAATGCTTTAAGGGAGCTTAAAAGAAAGATGGGGGTAAATATTTCAGTAGGGCCTGTTGCAATAGGACAAGTGGCAATGGTTTTAAACTAAAAGATTTAGACTAGCTATAAGGAAGATATTTTTTTGAATGAGTGTGGCGAAGCGCTGCCACAGGTTGCCCAGAGAGGTGATAGATGCCCCATCCCTGGAAACATCCAAGGCCAGGCTGGATGGGGCTTTGAGCAACCTGATTTAGTTGAGGATGTCCCTGCTCGTTGCGAGGGGGTTGGACTAAATAAACTTTGAAGGTCCCTTCCAACCCAAACTATTCTATGATCTTTTTGTCAGTAACACTGTATTTTAGACATTAAATTGGTCGTTTGGCCTAAACAGCTTGGGTGATTCCGGTAATTTTTTTTCCAGTGAGAATATAAACTGACCTGTTAGAGATTGCAAGTAAAGAACTTCCTAGAAACTGTTCTTTTTCACAAAGATACAATCTTCTTTGTTAAATAGGCCAGGAAGCAGAGATTACCTTCTCAGGAAAGGCTTCCGCAGCAGTTTAGCTGCTAAAATCATGCATCTATAATCATGGTAAAAGCAGTCATCTGTGGGATCTGTGGCACTTCTCTGTCATTTTTGAATTTGCCAGTATCCCTTAATGAGTAGCAGGTAACACAGAGGGAATAATGAAGTATGTCTGAATAGTAGGAGACTATAAGTATGGCAAACTTAGGCAGTAATGGAAGCAGTAGGTGACAAGCATTTAGTGTGGCTGCTTCTGATACTTTCTGCAAGACACTTTCTGGGGAAAGGCCTTTGAACACATAACACAATGTAGAGGAAAATCTCTGGAAACAGGAAATCAGAAGTCTGCAAAATAAATCCCTATAAAAAAAAATGAACCTGACACACAACTCGACTTGATGGGAAAATAAGAACTCTTGAATAAGAAGATATCCATCTTGGAGATTTTCCAGTCCTTTTAACTTGTGACTCCTTTTCCTAAACAACGGATCCATTTATACTTGGTTCTCAAAGCCTTTCAGATGGAAGAAATACAAAAACCTTTAGATGAAGGACCGCTGAGCTGAGCTGCTGATAGGGAATCATGCAATGTCTAGCATGATACAGTGAGCCTGAGGAAACGCTGCCCAGTAGTTCAGAAGAGGTAAGAGCTGAGCCACAGCTTGATCCTGCTTTCCCACTGGGCTGCTGTCCATTATGGGGTAATTGTACATATGCCGATGGGATTGCAAGAGACAGGAATTCGGCATGGAGATCTTAACAAAGCAGTGGTTCTGAGAAAGAGCCGCAAGATATGTGTATTCCTCGAAAAGTGACAAAACTAATTTAAACCAGCTCCAGTTACAGAGCAAGTGAAAACAAGGATTCAAAAACTGCTGCGCTGGCAGCTTGTCTCTGCAACACATGGGTCACATAAACCTGGAAATAACTGCTCAGCAGCAGTATTCTGTGTGGAGCATTTCAAAACCCCACTGAGCAGGAGATAGAGTACACCCCAGCTGTCAGAGCTTCCTCGCAGCCTTCAGCACTTCCAACACGTCTCAAGGTTCTGTTAGATCTTTAATTCCTTATAAAAAATATGAAGCATCAGTCCTGGTAAGAAACCCTTATTCTGCGGGGTATGGGAAGGGGAGGTTCATGTTCATTCTTTACTCTGTTGCAACTGATCCTTTATTCTGTGTTCTCTTAGCCAGTTTCTAGTCCGTGACAATATTCAGTCTCATACATTAGGGTAATTGTTTCCCAGATTGCCTCCTGTGAAGGACTTTGTCCTATGCCTCTTGAAAGCCCGAGAAAGTCACATCCACTCTCCTGGCAATGTATTAAAAAATACCCTCTAGTAGATTAGAGGGACAATTTCCCTTCAGTGAATCCAGACCAAGTCGTCCCCATTCTGTCATGTTCATCCAGCTGAACTTCTGGTTTTGATTAGCTTCAACCAATGCAGCTGGCACTGGAGAAGGGCTCGCTGGTCCACATCTTCGGATCAGCTCTTTCTAAGCTACAGATATGACATAATGAGAGGCAGAGTATTTTTGTTAGCAACTCAGCTCCTTTCTGCTTAAATTCCTCCGGTTCTCTTGGGATATTTACCTTTCATTCCTAGCAGCTCGTGGCTCTTTAGCTGGATCAACACCTCGTGTTTTAACATCTCACCGTCTACGATTTGCGCCTGAAAAAATACATCTGGGGCCAATATTTCCCAGCATTCTCTGTGGTGCAGACTGATGTTAATAAATCCTTTAGCTCTGCTGTAAAGGTCTTTATGCTCCTAAATACTTTGTTGTCACCTTGGAGCTCTAGGGAGTCTCTCAGAGACTTCCTGTTCCTGACATGATGAAGCTTGACGCCGCTCTCTGTCTTCTCTGAAAGCACCATTCCATGTTGTATGTGCCTTTGTATGCATGGCTCTGTAGGACTGCATGCCCATTTCCTGATGTTTGGCATGGAGGCACTGTGCTCTCCTCATTCACAGCACGAGGCTGAAATAGGTACTCGCAAAATGCACGGGGCACAAGCAAAACTGGGCTCCATAAAAGCCTGGACATGGCCAGGTTGTGCTCTGAGACAAATAAAGAAATCATTCACATCTCCAGTCACGGCTTCTTTCGAGTGCTTAGTTACCACAAAATGAAATGTCAGTCTCTTGATGGTCACTTGCTAAGATGCCCGGTTTGAGGAAGTACGTCCTCTGGAGAAGATATTTCCTTTGAGCTGATAACACGGAGCCAGCAATTCCTTTCAGCATTGATCTCAAAAGTGAATAGCAGATTCTTCCACAGGTTAATATCAGCCACAGCAGACAGCAAAACACAGAGAAAAACAGAGCACCGCCAGCCTGAGCAAGCTGAAGAGTACAGGTAAGCTCTGGTTTAAACTTAAACAGGGAAAGTTCAGGTTGGATATAAGCAAGAAGTTCTTTACTGTGAGGGTGATGAGGCACTGAAATGGGTTGCTCAGAGAAGTGGCAAATGCTCCATACCTGGCAGTGTTCAAGGCCAGGTTGGACAAAGCCTTGGGCAACATGGTCTAGTGAGAGGCATCCCTGTCCATGGCAGGGGGTTGGAACTGGATGATCTTAGGGTCCTTTCCAACCCAAACCATTCTGTGCTTTATATTGTTCTAAGCTCTGGAGGGGAGCTGGAGCCCCTAAAAACTGTTATTTCTCTATAACGAGAAGAGGTATTTGGCCACTAAGAGCTCAGGATATTCATTTTGCAAAATGAAAGTGTACACAAATCCTCCTTGACAGCTTGTAGATAACTGCTGTTCTAGCTCCCTTCTTTATGGATGCACATTTCCCTGCCTGATTTCAGCAGATGTTATGTATAACGGAGGGGATGCAAAGTGCGGGTGTTTGTTCAGAAGAGCCAGTGTTTGTCCTCATTGAATGCTGAAGGTTTTATGCAGAGCAGCTGGCCTGACCTCCTCTGGTGGGTGAGACAATAGACATCTTATGTGTCTCAGATAGGAATTTATCTGCCCTGTGAATGTCTTCAGAGCAGCTATCCCTAGTGTGGCTCTCCCTGAGCTATCACAACTTAAAAAGCAGGTCAGACCCATGAACCATGCGCTCAGGAGAGATTAGATAACATTGAATGACACTATTTACAAGGCCAAAATTGCACAGACTTGGAAACTGAAAACCATAAATGTGGAGAAAACATCTCTAGGTGCAGTCCAGGCCGTAAGTACAGAATGAAGTATTATTCTGACCCAGCTTTCCTTTTCTAATTATTAAAATCATTTGTGTTTGTGTTATTGGACTGACATGTCATTAAACTGAACCCTTCCTTCAGAATGTTGATAACCACTGGACGGGAATTCCTAACGATGAGCTGCATCCTTACTCAGATGGGGCTGGAACCCATCATGAGGGACAGTAACTTCAGGTTCATGTCTAAAGTTGTTCATGTTCATACCTTGTCTGTGCTGGGTTGATGGGCACTGGCTTGGGGTTGGCTCAGGCAGTGGTTGCCATATCCTTGCTTCAAGGGTTAAATTAGCATATCCTGGACCTTTCAGACCCAGGCTTATCCCACAGTCTATTTATCCACAGCACTGAGATCCCACAGCCTGGCCCTCAGCACCTGGGCCATGCACTCCTCTGTAACCACTGGATTATTCTCAGTACTCTTTTCAGTCACTTTCTATCCCCATCTAATCTCCAGGAGCTGGGGATGTGAGGTGCCTGCATTGCCATGCTGGTCACAATGAGGACAGATCTACTGGGTCAGCCCTGTGTCAGGCTTATATTGCTCCTCTTCATTTTCTGTGCCTTCTAATCAGTCGCCTTCACACTTGTCATTGAGACAGCAGGTAGGAACATGCACAGATGTCTTGATAAAGAAACACAGATCAAATTGAAATGTAATTGTTCAACCACTATGACTTGTCTCTAGTTTTCAGCGTCTCTAGTTAGATGTGATTTGTGACAGCCGATGTAGATGTAATCTTTCACATTGATTTAGCATGTCAACCTTGTATTGATCCCACACATAGGTATTGTCATATGCAGATGGTGCAGACTATCAGCCTCTCTGCCTATTTGAGGGCTGACATCCAAGTTCTCAGTAACACACTATCACCTTCACCAGTCATGCTCTTGTAATAATTTTCCTGGCTTATATCCTCTCTCAAATTATGATTGAAAATTGGGTTCAGTTGATTTTCTGTTTCCAGGTTTTCTCTTCATGTGTCTTATATACTGATCTCATCCCTCCAGCTTGTATTGGCATGTGAGTAAACCTGGAGGATCAGAAAATCAGCTGAACCACATCTTCCACCAGTCTCCCCGGGCTCATTCAGGCAATGCTGCACTATGGCAAATAACTTTTTGTTTCAGATGATGACAAATGTAATGACTTGTAGGTCAGGTTTGCTGTCATCTTGTACCATGGAGCATCTTTGGAAACCATCTGGGCACAGCAGCACTCATCAGTCACAGTGCAGATGGGTTTTGAGCCCATTATATCAGACTGGAGCGCTGTAGATATGCGCTGGGAAGAGGGAACCTTCCTGTGTTCAATTGATGCCAACAGAATGAAATGAAACAGCATGTTGGTAATGCCATTTGGAATTATAATGGATTTAAATAATCTTTCTGGGGAAGAGAACATTTTTGTTACTTCATTTTAAGAAGACCAAGGAAGCTAACTAATTCTTTACATTTTGAGGTACCTTTCTGATTCATTGTTCTATTGAAATTGAGCTTTAAAGTCTCATTATTTCTCTAGCTGTTCTGCCTGTTAAACTTGGCCTGTCATGGTTTTGTGCAGCGCAGCGGAGCTTACAAAACCTGATTTAACTACGTTTTGAAGGAGACCCATATTGCAACCAAAGAGTTGCCACCTTCCCATAATCCCCAGTCAACTTCCAGGCTGGAAACATCACCTTTTACACCTGCAGAGTAGGTCCATGTAGGAAAAGATGAAGCTGCTGTAGCAGTGTACAATCACCTCAGCTGCTGCAATAATGAAATGGTATTTTGATGTAATTAGCAGCTTGATCCTCAGAACTGACCTTCAAAGATACACAAGGTTCAACCTCCACTGCCCAGATAATGAGCTGAAGAATAATAACACAAAACAAACATTTACAAATCATTTCTTTCTTTACTCACCAAATTCCCTGACCTGATGCTAATCCATGGTGTAGGAGGACACAACATCGTCTTCCACAAATGCAAGTGGCTTTTATAGCAGGGTTAGTGAATTGACTCTAACAGAGTCACCAGCAGAGATAAGCTGAGACGCAATCACTGTCAGCCTCTTTTCTAAAGCAATTTGACAGTGTCAACACCTCAAAATGCTGTGGCCTGGTGCTCTGGACCTTCGGGAAAGAGGCCACTCTGCAAATATAACTTTGCATCTAGTGATATCTCAGAGGGAGGTCTTCTGGGAAGAGGTGATGTTGCTGAGAGAGACCTTAGTGCAGCTGGGGACAAAGCCAAGTCAGCAGCAACCCTATGGGCAATGCAGCCTTATTCTGTCCTCTGGTGCCAGCTGGCTGCCAAGGACCTGTTTGCTGCTAGCTCTTGAGGACCACAGCCCATGGGATAGGGGACAACTATAGCAGATTCTCTTCGCCTCTCTTATGCAGGTAGAAGAGACATAGAATCATAGAACAGTTAGGGTTGGCAAGGACCTTAAGATCATCCAGTTCCAACGCACCTGCCAGGGGCAGGGACACCTCCCATTAAACCATGCCACCCAAGGCTATGTCCAATCCAGCCTTGAACACCGCCAGCGATGGAGCATTCAAACTTCCCTGGGTAACCCATTCCAGTGCCTCACCACCCTTACGCTAAAGAATTTCTTCCTCATATCCAATCTAAACTTCCCCTGTTCAAGTTTGAACCCATTACCCCTTGTCCTATCACTACAGTCCCTAATGAAGTCCCTCCCCAGCATCCCTATAGGCCCCCTTCAGATACTGGAAGTCTGCTCTGAGGTCTCCACACAGCCTTCTCTTCCCCAGGCTGAACTGCCCCAACTTTCTCAGCCTATCTTCATACAGGAGGTGCTCCAGACCCCTGATCATCCTCGTGGCCCTCCTCTGGACTTGTTCCAACACTTCCATGTCCTTTTTATGTTGAGGACACCAGAACTGCACACAATACTCCAAGTGAGGTCTCACGAGAGCAGAGCAGAGGGGCAGGATCACCTCCCTCGACCTGCTGGTCATGCTCCTTTTGATGTAGCCCAAGATACAGTTGGTTTTCTGGGCTGCAAGCGCACACTGCCAGCTCATGTTCATTTTCTCATCAACCAACACCCCCAAGTCCTTCTCTGCAGGGCTGCTCTGTATCTCTTCTCTGCCCAACCTGTAGCTGTGCCTGGGATTGCTCTGACCCACGTGTAGGACCTTGCACTTGGCATGGTTATACTTCATGAGGTTAGCATCAGCCCACCTCACAAGTGTGTCAAGGTCCCTCTGGATGGCATTTCTTCCCTCCAACGTATCAACTGAACCACACAGCTTGGTGTCATCGGCAAACTTGCTGGGGGCGCACTCAATCCCACTGTCCATGTCACCAGCACAGATGTTGAACAAGACCAGTCCCAACACTGATCCCTGAGGGACACCACTCGTTACTGGTCTCCAGCTGGACATGGAGCCATTGAGCACAACTCTTTGCGTGCGGCCATCCAGCCAGTTCTTTATCCACTGAGTGGTCCACCTATCAAATTGATGTCTCTCCAACTTAGAGACAAGGATGTCATGTGAGACAGTGTCAAATGCTTTGCACAAGTCCAGGTAGATGACATCAACTGCTCTACCCCTGTCCATCGGTTCCATAGCCCCATCATCAAAGGCCACCAGATTGGTCAGGCAGGATTTCCCCTTAGTGAAGCCATGTTGGCTGTCACCAACCACCTTGTTGTTTTTCATGTGCCTCAGCATGCATTCCAGGAGAATCTACTCCAAGACTTTGAGGACTCAGAGGTGAGACTGACTGGTCTGTAGTTCCGTGGCTCATCCATTTTCCCCTTCTTGAAAATGGGGGTTATATTTCCCTTTTTCCAGTCATTGGGAACTTCACCTGACTGCCATGACTTTTCAAATATGATGGACAGTGGCTTAGCAACTTCATTTGCCAGCTCCTTCAGGACCCGCGGATGGATTTCACCAGGTCACATGGACTTGTATACGTTCAGGTTCTTAAGATGGTCTCGAACCAGATCCTCTCCTACAGTGGGCCCAGGGTCTTCATTCTCACTGTCCCTGCGTCTGCCTTCCAAGATTTGGGTGGTGTGGTCAGAACATTTTCCGGTGAAGAGTGAGGCAAAGAAGTCATTAACAACCTCAGCCTTCTCCAAATCCAGGGTAGCCAGTTCTCCCAATAGGTTCTGGAGAGGGCCCACGTTGTCCCTAGTCTGCCTTTTATTTGTCATGTACCTATAGAATCCCTTCCTGTTATCCTTAACATCGCTAGCCAAGTTTAATTCTAAGTGGGCCTTAGCTTTCCAAACCTGGTCCCTAGCTTCCCGGACAACATCCCTGTATTCTCCCCAGGCGCCTGTCCTTGCTTCCACCTTTTATAAGCCACTTTTTTCCTTTGAATTTTCCTCAGCAGCTCCTTATCCATCCAAGGAGGTCTCCTGGCCCTCCTGCTGCACTTCCTTCTAGTAGGGATGTATCGCTCTTGAGCTTGCAGCAGGTGATCCTTGAATATCAACCAACAGTCTTGGGCCCCTCTGCCCTCTAGGGCTATATCCCATGGAATCTTACTGAGCAGGCTCCTGAAGAGGTCAAAGTCTGCTCTCTTGAAGTCCAGGGCAGTGAGCTTGCTGCACGTTCTTCTCATCGTCCTGAGGATCCCGAATTCGACCACCTCATGATCACTGCAATCAAGGCTGCCCTGGAGCATCACGTTTCCAACCAGCCCTTCCCTGTTGGTGAGCACGAGGTCAAGCACGGTACCTCTCCTTGTCGGCTCCTCTATTACTTGCAGAAGGAAGCTGTCTTCCACACAATCGAGGAACCTCCTGGATTGCTTGTGCCGGGCTGTACAGTCCCTCCAACAGATATCAGGGTGGTTGAAGTCCCCCATGAGAACAAGAGCATGCGAGCGTGAGGCTGTTCCTATCTGTCTATAGAGCCCTTCATCCACAGAGTCCTCTTGGTCAGGCGGTCTGTAACAGATCCCCACAATAATGTCTCCCATCACTGTTCTCCCTTTAACCCTGACCCACAAACTCTTTATTGACTGCTCACCTGTCCCCAGGCACAGTTCCATGCACTCCAGCCTACCCCTAAATAGCAACTCTCCCTCCCTGCCTACCGGGCCTGTCTTTCCTAAAGAGCCTGTAACCTTCCATTCCAACACTGCAGTCACAGGAGCCATCCCACCATGTTTCTGTGATGCCTATGATATCATACCCCCGTAGACGTGCACATATCTCTAATTCCTCTTGTTTGGTCCCCATGCTACGGGCATTTGTATAGAGGCATCTGAGCTGAGCTCCAGTTGAAGCTGGCTCATTGGCTGGAGTAGCTGGAATATCTCTACATTGCTCTGAACATTTATTATAGGTGCTGGCAAGTGATTGGGTGTGTTGGGATGGAATGATGCCCCCCTCCCCCAACACATTTAGTTTAAAGCATCCTTGACCAGTCTGGCAAGCCTCCTACCAAATCCACTCTTCCCTTTGTCAGACCAGCTCCTCCAGCCCCCAGTAGACCTGGCCTACTAAATCGAGTCCCATGTTCAAGGTACCCAAACCTCTGACTGTAGCACCACCCTTCTAACCATTTATTAACCTGGCCAATCCTCCTAGCCTTTTTGAGGTCCTGCCCTGTATCCTGGAGAATTGACGAAAAGACAATCTGAGCTCCAGAGCCCCTAACCACCTCTCCCAGAGCTCTGTAGTCCTTCTTTATGTTCTCCTGGCTACTGCTATCTATATCAGTAGCACCCACATGGATCACTAGAAGTGGGTAATAGTCAGTGGGACCAACTAGAGCAGGCAGCTTCTCTGCAACATCCCTGATCCGAGCCCCTGGTAGGCAGCACACCTCCCTTGAGCCTGGGTCAGGCCGACAGATGGGTGCCTCTGTTCCTCTCAGAGTAGAGTCCCCTACTACTATGTCCTGCCGCTTTTTCCTGGCAGCACCAGTAGTGATCTTCTTTACCAGTGCATCAGCCGGTTGTTCCTGGCGAGAGTGTGGTTCCTCATCAGCCCCCTGCAGGACAGCAGAGCGGTTCTGGATGGGAACAACAGATTTAGGAGGAAGCCCCTTGCTTTTAATTGTCCTCTTCCTCCTTTTCTTGTTGTTTTTTTCTGTTACCATTTCCCAGCTTCCTGGGTTAGCGGCCTCCTTTCCCGCATGAGCGACAGTGGATGCTTGAGGCCCCTGCACAGTCTGGTCCTGGAGCAAGCAGTGCTGCTTCCTCTCAGCTTCCCTGACACCTTTCAGCCTATTGACAGCGTCCCGCAGCTCACCCCTGCTGCAGGAGGACCTCCACCAGGGAGCACCGAGCGCAGCCCTGCCCATTGTGCACCCTCCTCTGAGGAGAGCAGTGCAGGCGCTCTCTACACCCCGAGCTCTGCACTGCAGCCTCCCCTCCCATCGGCTCTGTCTCGGTGCCTACTCTGGCCACTGCCGGGGCAGCCAGAGCAGAGCTCCCAGACCAGACCCTGGTCATACGGCGAGTGCGCACCATCCGCTCGCCTGCCCGCGCGAACCGCCTCCAACCCGCCCTGTTTGCCCGCCCTGTTCGTCGCGCTCCCTGGGGCAGGTTTTTACCCAGTTCAGGGCTGGTGCCGCTCCTCCTGGCGCCAACCCCTCTGAGTCCGCTCCTCGCGTCCGCTGCGCTGCCGGCTCCCAGGTAAACCCTGTCGAGGCCTTGAGGCTCCCTCGGTACATGGTGGCGCATGATGAGCCTGAACAGACTCGCAGATGTCAGCCTTGTCATTTTAGCAGAGACATCTTCACCATCTTGCTGAACATACCTTTTGCTAATGAAGACAGGCTGAGAGAGCTGGGCTTTTTCAGCCTGGAGAAGGGAAGGCTCCAGGAAGACCTTAGAGCAGCTTCAACTACCTAAAGGTTCCTAAAAATATGGAGAGGGACATATTTCATGATCATGCAGTGACAAGACAAGGGAGAATGGCTTTAAACTGAAAGAGGGCAGATTTAGATTGGATATCAGGAAGATCTTTACTGTGAGAGTGGTGAGGCGCTGGCACAGGTTCGCAGAGTTGTGGCTGCCCCATCTCTGACAGTGTTCAAGGCCAGGCTGGAAGGGGCTTGGGGCAATCTGCTCTAGTGGAAGGTGTCCCTGCCTGTGGCAGGGGGTTGGAACTGGATGAGCTTTAAGGTCCCCTCCAACCAAAACCATTCTATGACTCTATGATTCTATGTGGAAAACAGAGAGCTGGCTCCTGGCACAAGACCTTATATACCCTTTTCATCACCCTTGGATCTAGCTCAGTTTTGCTCCACTCCAGAGACCATGAACGAAGGTACTTACAAACACAACCGTGATTCAGATATCAGGCATTTAACAGCATTTTCTGGGTCCTTTGCTCCCAAACCAGAAAGCTCACATCCTTTCTGAAAGAGTCTCCTGTTCTTCCAGTGTCTGCTCTTGAGTGCTTTGCTACTCGGTACGTAACAGTATTGATTCATGTGCCCTCTCCGCACCCTCTCCCTGGAATGACTTCTGCCTACCGGTGTTATTTAAGCAGGTCACTTATTCTTGCAGCTTCCATTCTCAGCCTCCCACAGTCCTGCCCAGGTAGAACTGGACAGCATTCAGGGAAATTCAGTATTTTTCTTAGGGATGGGAAAGATTTGTAACACAAATGAAGTGTTACTGAGATATGGGTCTTTGATTTGCAGAAAAATGTGTTTATTCAGCCACAAATCTGTCTGTCGACATGTTAAGCATGTAGTAAATCAGACTTTGCAGTATTTTATTGTTAATAGAAGTATTCTCAGAAATATTTTGAAGATTGGTATGCTTTATGTCTCCCCAAAAGGGAGACAAATATGAAATGTCAGTCTTGCCTTTGGAATGCTATTTTTTCCAGCAGGTCTGCCCTCCTGACCATCAATTCCTGTGCTCCTGCTCAGCCCTGCTTTCTCTGTTGCCAATGCAAAGATCTTCCCTTCCTCTCCTATTGAGAGGGATCACAGTTGACTTGTGTTTAATCCAGCAACTAATTACTTCCAAAAGGAGGCTGTATAAACACAGTCAGTTCAGCACAAGGCATTTGTGTGTCTGAGTAATGAGTTGAACAGCAAAGCTCACGCCCTCTCCAATCCTCGTCATCTCCTTAACAGGGATTGTATCAGGAGCTCGCAGACACTGTACATCAGGACATTCACAGTATGCTAGGATTTTACCCCTCAGTTCATTTCCTAATAAATTCAGCCTGATCAAAACATTTGCAGCTTGTGCTAGGGTTTACCAAGCACTCACAGCCAGGATATGGCTCACCTTCACCCCATCTTCCCCAAACTCCTGGATGCATAAACCCCCTTCACTTGCATGCTGCTGTAGTTTCACATAGCATTTTGGGATTATAATAAGAGCTGATGAGGCCTTGATTGTTCCTGTGCCTGCTTTGCCTGGCCTCACTGCCTGCCTTGCTTACAGCCAAAGGGAGGGCTATGATACCTCTGCCAGACCCAGCACACTCAGTAGTGGAGTGAGCAGACACTGCAGAGCCCTCCCCAGTTCCATCAGCCTTGGGTCAAATCCAGACCTGGCTGCTGCAGACAGCCTCAGTCTGCAGAACTGGTCCTTCCTTCATGTCCATTTTGTCTCATAGAGGGCCTCCTGCTTTGCCAGTCCTCTCTCAGTGCCTCACAAAGTGCCGGGGTTTCAGCTCTTGTCTCCTATGGTTACGCACACAAGATCAGATGCTGTGCATCAGGTATGACAAAGCAAACCTCCACCTCTAGCCTGGGCAGACTCCATGCCTGTACTGAGCATGCTGGAGCTCTGCACGTGGGGCACGCAGTAACTTCATCCGACCTCCCAGTGCTGCTGGAGCAAAGACCCTTTGGTGCTCCAGATGGCCAAAGTGCATGAGAGTCTCTCCCAAGGCTCTGAATGAGGCACCCTTTGCTCTTACGCTTGACCTTTAGCGGCGGTGTCTGCAGGTACATTTAAGCTTTTTTTACTTAGACATATTTAGAGGTTTTACATGCCCCTGGGATGTCCTGCATGAGGAGGGTGGGGGTACCACTGTGTGCGCACGTGCAGGGGCAAGGGAGAAGTTCTGCGGAGTCCTGATAAAGCTTCCTTGCTGTCTTTACACACCTCTGTCTTGGGGCAATCATTCTGCTCACAGACCATACTACAGGCTTTCAACAGTGAGAAACTCTGCCCCTGAGGGAACAGGAGGTTTGAAAGCCAGCGCTTGTGAAATGGGATAGCAGGCAACCAATGCAGAGCCCAAAGAGCATCGTCTTCCTCACCCTCAGGAGCTGCAGCATGCGGTGAACACACTCACCTGGGAGCTGGCACCATGGGCTGAACTGCTCCTAGGGCTCGAATTAGTAAATCTACATTTCTCACATGGTCATGACTCTTCTTAGGTAGCCTCAAGCTAACAAGAGTTTGAGAAGAGTGCAGACCTTCACTTAGCATGGACATATCCTTAGACTTGAAGCACATGGGACCTGAGTTACAGGTAGGTCTGACTGCAATAAAAAGAGGAACTGCAAGGTGCTGCTGACAATTTGGGAGGGATTTATGTTCTGTTCTTTTGTGTACATTTCACACTATATTTGCTCAGGCACTGACAGTCCTTCTGCTTACTAGGGAAACACAGGACAATCCCACAAACAAATGACACACATAGGCATGCACACAAGTCTGGTGATTCAGAAGGGCTAATTCCTCCAGACTTAGGAAATGATAAGCAAATTATAAGCAAACAGGAGGAAAGCCAAAGACAGAAGGCTAATGGAAATCAATGAGTTTTCAAGCCAAAATAATCACAGTCCCACAATCAATAGAAGATAGCATTGGCTAAAATCCTTTCCAACACCGTGGCATAGTGAAGGCTCCAATTAGAAATGAAAAATTGCCATATGTCAAAGCGGGAGAGGGGAAGCAGATCAGAGATGGTAAGAAATGCACAGTTCTGAATCTAGGAAATTGGTAACGTGTGACAACAATATCAGGGAAAACAAGGGCTTTTAAAAAGTATGCCAAGAACAAAGATGTTCTACTGGCCCGGAGGATGGAGATCTCACAATGCAGAAGCAGACAACAGCAAGAAGGTGATTTCTCCAGTCCCTCTTTCCCGCCTCACATTACAGCCCCGCTTAGGAGATTTTCCATCCTCTGTCCCTGCTGTTGGACCAGGGATGCTTCCTTTGCTCTGGTCCCTGCTGAACTCTTCCTGCTGTTTTGCATCTGGGCCAGCAAAGAGCAACAGTATCCCCACAGAGAGGCACGCTTCGTCCCCCCTGAGGGATGGGAACTATTTACATCCTCTACAAGAGACCTGTTCTCCTTTGAACACAGACAAGCTGAGGTCTTGATTCACTGTGGTTTTACAGTGTGGCATCTTATGTGCTAGTCTGCCAAGCCCTTTGTCTACCAATGACATTAATACAGGCAGGTTTAATAACCGTAAGACACAAACAGCATCGAGACCATTCATCTGCATGGCTGCTTTTACAGTCTTTATCCCACCCAACCTCTCTTGAAACGCTTTTGAGCGCAGCCACAGAATCTAAGCCTGCCAAAACATAGATAACGATTATTTATTTGAAATACAGCTTTTGCTTCCCTTTTACTCCCCATATCATAGGAGTGCACTGCACGTGCCTAAACCAGCTTCTCTTCTCCATTATACACTTTCAGTTTGGCAGCGCGGCGAAGGGCTCTGTTCTCCCTGTGTTATTCTCCTACCAAGCGTGTGTGTGCAGGAACAAGGCACAGCAGAGCTTCTGGCAACTGTGGATTTAAAAATGAAACACCCAGGCCGGTGTTTTCACAAGCTCCAGCTCCTACAGGAGGCAGTGCCCACTAACAAGCTCCCAGCAGCTTTCCCCCGAGGTTCTGCAGTCAGTGACAGCCCCATGCCTGCAAGAGTCACCTCCCTGTGTGAAGGATAAAGGCACCCACGGGGAATTTCATAGTTATAAGGTTGGTGCATGACTTATCATGACAGTGACATTCCCCAATGGCCTCCAACCATGAATCAAAGCCACCAGCTGGGTCTCCAGTACTCTTCTGTGGCCAGTGCATCTCCCTCTGCCTTGGAGGCTGTCCCACAACAGCAGCTCCTCCTGCCCAGCAGGTTCCTGGTGCCCAACAAAATCAGACATCCCGACAGCACCCCTCCAGCATTCACTCTGACCCCACAAACATGATTTTAAAGCTCGTTATTGCTTTTGCTGAGTCTGATTTAACTTTGTGGTGACACATTTCCCTCCCTGCAGCACACCAAAGGACTCCTCTGTGAGCAGTCAAGCTCGCCTCTATTTTATTCCTTCTCTCTCTCCTGAAAGAGAGAGAGTGTTGGAGGCAGAGATTTCCACACCACATGCATTGCTTATGTGCTGTGCGTAACAGGCTGTTGGATATTGGATCAGCTCCTGATAAAACATGAATGGATTTCCCATCCCGCACCTGAAAGGTCCTTGGGATGATTCATTGAGAACACACCAACTCCTCGGGTGCTGTCACTGCAGCTACAATATAAAGCAGCTGTGGCCCCATTTGGAAAAATATCCATCCATGTTGTCCAGGAATGACTGCAACTGGAAATATCTCTAAATAACTGAAGCAATCCATCTTATCTGTAGGCTGCAGCAAACTGCTGTTCCAGACTGGGCTATACTTGGTGGGCACCATATCACCCTGTTAACAGGGTCTATTATAATTGGTATTAAAAACCAGTGAAGCTGCTCTTAAAACACCTTCCACCAAGACATGCCTCTGTCTGAAACCATGGAAAATGCAGGGCAGCGCATTGAAAGGTGCAAGGAAGGCAAACCAAGGAAGGCTGAATCCAACATGCTGTTAATGGTTGCTGGAAGCAAATCCCAGAGAAGACACCTTTCAGTCTCCAGATGTGACAGAGAAAGCTGGAGCTACAAACAAGGCTCTGTGTGATCTTCAGTTTTAACCTGCGCTTTGGAAAGAAGGAACTCCTCCAATTGTCAACAGACTGAATCGTCTCACAGGGTGTCTGAATCCATCACTACAGAACTGAAACAAAGCTGTTGGCCAAAGTTTCTCAGAGAGGTAAAGCTACCCCACGCTCTGCACGTTAAAAGATAAAGGGCAGCTTCTTGTTCACCAGCTGATTGCTACCGAAGGCCATACAATCCTTTTGATAGCAGCTAAGCAGGTCTGGACTCAGGCTACGATACTTGACAGGAGGGCTCTCCCACACGCAGGACCACAGGTGACCTGCCAGCCTTCCTTTTAAGTCAACAAAAAGACTTCTAGCTGAGTGGGAAGTGGTGAATCAACTCTTTGGTTTGCTTTGCTTGTGTGTGCAGCTTTTGCTTTCCGATTAAACTGTATGTCAACCCACCAGTTTTCTCACTTTTACTCTTCTGACTCTCCCGTGTCCCATCAGAGAGGGTGAGCAAGCAGCTGTATGGGGCTTAGCTGGGGTTAACCACGATGAACCCTCTGGGTTACTTCTAGGAGAAAAAAGGCTGGTCCAAAGGATCTGCCCACAGCCAGGCTGATGAGGATGTTGTGTGGCTCCCTGTGTGTTTGAGCAGACAGGCAGAAATTGTTGCAAACCCTGAGCCCGGAGGTTCTCTTCTCCCCTTTCCTTCAGAGCCTGAAAAGTCAGTGTTTCCTGTTCATTAATATTATCTGCATGCATGAGTGAAGGCAGCACTCAAGTAAGTGATGTATTTTGTGCAGGAGAGAATGATTCTACAGCAAAGAAGTGGCTTTTAATATAACCCTCTTTCATCCACAGATCCTACATCCATCCTGCAGAGATAGGCTTGAAGACCATGGGGTCTAATATGAAGAGTGCACCACCACTGCTCACCAGTGACTGCTGACAAAACTCACCACATCATTTTACTAGCAAGGAGACCTGACCCCACTATCAAGACTCCTTTTGAGCCATGCCTAGGTCAGAAGATCAAAACTGAAAACAGACCTTGGTTTTGCCCTTCGTGTAGCTCAGGTCAGGGCTTGATATATTTTGCTAGTTCTGTAGACATTTGTAAGAACATGCCAGTGCATGTTTTACTCTAGGGTCGAGTAACAGGTAAGTTAGTGTTGCTTTGGGCAAAGGTCTTGCTTACTGCTGTGATTCTTGGCTTAAAAGCACAGGAAAACAACTGAATGTTTCCAGGAGCTGAACTGTGCCTGGTGGAAGAGCCATCCACTTTGCAGCCTTTGCTGGGATTGCTGATAGGTCAGCAGGAAGCACAGAGCCCTTCCCTGGGTTGCGAAGGGTTGACTAGAGACAAGAGGGAATCTAATCTGACAGTCACCATCCCCTCACCCACCCTGATGCAGGATCACGTCTGGACTAGCTCTCCTTCATGTCCCACCTGTGATGCCCAAGCAGCAGCCCCTGCCCCTGTGGGCATTAATGGCCATTTGCAAGCCTAAAGCAGCTCCTGGAGCGAGACACCAGGCAGCTTTCCCTCTGCTGCTCCCCAACCAGCTTACTGAAAAGGTCAGTGCCTTTGTACAGGAGAGCAGTGGAGATCCACAGGATAGTAAGTGGCTTGTAACTGAGGTGCAAGTGAAACTCAGGTATTCAAGCCCCAGGCACTGCTCTCCACATCATTTAGCCCCACTCACACTGGTGCAAACCAGCATTGCAGGGCACAGGCAATGCACTTGGCATCTCATTTTTGCCAAAACTGCTTGAAACAAGGTTTACTATAGCTTTATGCCTTTGTCCTATCATAGATTTAAAAAGAACAAATTTCATTTGCCACCAAAGGAATGTAGAAGACAAAGAATTTTCATCTACATGAAGGTCTGGAGAGCTTTCAGAGCAAACACAAAATCCAATTTCCTTCCAGTTTGTCAACTTCAAAAACCCCCAAAGAAACCCAAAATGAGATACACCAAAGGCTGACGACTGATGAAAGGAATTATAGCAGTCACAGTGTAAGCAGAACAAGAGGCACTGCCCACCTCATTGATACAGAACAGACAGACCAGGATCAGGCTTGAACACCAAATTGTACCGTACCCACACCATGGGGATGAGGCCCTGTGCTCTGCTGTGTCTCAGGAGCATCTTAGGCGTCCTGCAGCAGCCTGGGCAGTGGTTACTGCACAAATCCCATCCTCCCAGTAGTTGAGTGCACCAAAATAAAACCATTTTTGGAGTGATTTGGCCCCATCAGTTTTCCTACCTGGTTCCATTTCTGATGATTTTGTGGCTTTCTCTACCCCTTTCACTCTTCCAGTTTTGACACATATGCTTATTTCTTCAAGTAATCTGTTGTCTGGGGCATTATTATGAACAGTAGCATTCTAGACACCACATTTCCCTTTTCTAAACCTCCCAACACTGCTCACTGCTCCTGTTTAAGCCTAATGCTGTCAGTTGCACAGTAATTCCACCGGAAATGTGCTGGTTCCTTGACCGCATGTGTAAATGGCGTCCTTCTGTGTGTGCCACTCGCAGGGTAATTAAAATGTTGCAGTTTTCCTTCAGCCAGCCAATGGTCTGCGTTTCTGTCTTAGACAAAACATCTCTTTTTTGGGGTTGTTTTTGAGTGCCCCTTGTATATTGGGATCATTTTTGAATAACTGGAGGAGAAGAGAAAATTGCCAAGTACCACAAAGATAGGAAAAGGCAGACAGAAAACTTGCAGAGATAGGAGAGCCCTGGAATGTTTCCAGAGCAAAGCTGGGAGTTTGATCACTCACAGAAGAGGTGACAAAGGTGAGCGGTGGAGAGGAAGGTTGTGTGCCTTCCTGTGTTGACTTTCACATGCACACATGGGGTGACTGAGCCCTGGCTGCTCGCTGTGCCTCTCCCAGACTCTGTTCTGTCTGAGGCAGACCCTGTGGCTGCTGCTCCACTTCTGCACGTGCTGGAGAGCAATGCACAGGGCCATAGCTTGAGTAAAGGCACCTCAGAGCCAGGGGTGGTGGGAGGACAAAGGGTAACGGGTTTAAACTTAAACAGGGGAAGTTCAGCTTAGATACAAGGAAGAAGTTCTTTACTGTGAGGGTGGTGAGGCAGTGGAATGGGTTGCCCAGAGAAGTTGTGAATGCTCCATCGCTGGCGGTGTTCAAGGCCAGGCTGGACATAGCCTTGGGTAACAGGGTCTAGTGTGATGCGTCCCTGTCCATGGCAGGGCGGTTGGAACTGGATGATGATCTTAAGGTCCTTTCCAACCCTAACCATTCTGTGATTCTATGAGGTGAGAGCTCCTGGCCTTACACTGTCCCTGCTTTCATTGCAGACATCCGTAGCACTGCGAAATGGCCTGGCCTCCCCAGGCAGCCTCCAACCTGAAGTGTGAGTGCTGGAGACTTGGAGTGTCAGTGCCTGGGGGACCTCACCACAGGGGTTGGAAAGCTTCTATGCTTGCAAACAATCCATGCACCCTGCACAGGGTAAACCCCATGATGCTAAAATGCTGCCCAGCACAAGCATTTTGCAGTAACAGAAGGAAACTACAAAGCACATTCAGAGAAAAACAACCTGGCCAGATGATGGCCATGGATATGCCCCATTCAAGAAAATAAGTCAGAGTGATCCTGACTTTCCCCCTTGATTCCAGTTGTCTCTAATACGCTATTTACAAGGTAATGATGAAGGAAATCTTTTAAGAGGCGTTAGCTGACTGACATTTGTTGGTTATCCTGCAATAACCTGAGAACAAGATCCACAAGGACGGGGTGCCAGTGCCTGGGAGTACAGCAGTTAAGAGATGGACTACAAGTCACAAGGGTTAGCACCATCTCCTGCTGACATGTCAGGCAGTGCAAATGCCAGAAACTTAGAGTAACTCCTGAGAGGAAAATAATCACGGCTCTCCCTGGCTGAAGAGAGAAACAGCACCTGTAAGCCATGTAGAGCAAATCCACCTCATCACCAGTTGTCATGGGAGAGTCCCCAGGCACTGTTGAAGAAAACAGTAGTAGCCGGGGAGAGGCAGCTTGTGTCAGAAAGCTCAGCAAGAGCAAGAGAAATGAGCTGAGAAAGGCATGTTTGTGATGCTGTGAGCAGCAGATTGAAGGCTCTGCTGATTTAAGGTGACTGGTTTGGCTGCTAGCTCTGCAGGCGGAGGGGAAGTGCACTACCAAAGGTACCTAGGGTGTGCATTTGACAAGTTTGTAGCACAAGAACGCCAGTAACAAGCCTGCTGCTGATTTAACTTGTTCACTGGTTGTGGGTACATGGGTTTCCTGAGTATTTACCTGGGTTTGCATGCAGTCATAACAGGCTGAACAACTGCAGTTCCAAACGACTTTTACAGGAAGATTTTCAGATGAGTGCTACCTGCAACTTGGAAGATTAAGGATTTTCTGCTCAGACATCTTCCTATGTATGTATTAAGGGGGAAGGTGCACAGCAGGGTGGATGAAGCTCTTTCCTTGACTGTCCTCATTCCCACACGTATAGCACTCCATCTTGAGCAATCACACCAACTCTGGAGGACCTTTTCTGTCCTCTCTGAAGCTGGTGATCTCCAAAGCTCACTGAAGCCCAGATGTCTCCAAAGACTTTGAATCTCATGCTCTCTTAGGGCAGCCCCATCTCAAACAAAGTCCGACTACCTGCTCATGGAGTGGGTGGTGCTGATTTTGTCTGCTGGTATAGCTACAAGAGTGGGTAGCGTCCACAGGGGAATATCCACAGGCCTCCTGTGGATAGGGAGATAGTGGCTAAGTTATCTCCTCAGAGAGGCAGCTTTACTTTCTGTAATAGCTTTTGGTCTGGTAACATGAGTTAGCACTGAGACCTCACACTGGGAGCATTGATAACAATATCCTCTCCTCTTCTGAGCAGCTGCTGGAATTATTCAGTGGTTGAAATAAGGCCTTTGATTATTGTTTCCTATGGTTTGATGACACGGGTTTGATAAGGTATATTAAAGTCAGTGGAGTAAACCAATTCATACCAACTGAGGCTGAGGCCTGTTATTGTTCTGGGATGATTTTCACTGTGATAATTCCCAAGGCATTTGGATGCAATGTTGAATTAATTCTGGTGAGTGATTTAAACCCCAGTCAATTGCTGCTAACCTGAGATAGGGCTATTTGTATCATTTCAGTGTAATTGCCTTCTGCCCTGCATTAATTATCACATGGCAGCATTACACTGACAGCTTCTGAACACTTCCTAACATCCCTTCCAAATCTCTCTCTTTCACTTAACTCTGGACAATATATACAAGAAAAAGAGACTCTTTTTGAACATTCTTCATTTTCTACTGTTGCATTTTGTTCTGTATGCAATGATGCAGACTCACACCAAGTCCAATTGGTCACTGCCTTGGTGAAAGATTGATGAAGAAGCAATGAGTCTCACCAGCCAAGAATTCATCATGAGATCCAGAAGCCACAGATATTCCAATAATGGAAGGAATTGAGAGGGGTGAAGAGCCAAGGGAAAGGCATCCATCTGGATGAGAAATAGCAGCACACGACAATCAGGCAATTTACTTTGTTGGGTAGTACTGAAGTGGTCCATGCTCTGCTGCTATAAGGACATTGTGTACTTCATAGTCTATCAAGAATTAATATAGCTGGAATTGCTGGAAAACATCTTTCAGTCTGTGGGTTTGTTTCTCATCATCTTTGTCTCTGCCTCTGTATTTCAGCAGTAACTTTTTCATGAATCATCATAAGCATTCCTGCACTTCCCAAACATCTCTGCAGTGATTCATCTGAATTCCTATAGGCATTTTCTTCCTATTTTTAGCAAAGCCTTTTGCCCTCTGTATGACACAGACCCACCGTTTCAGCAGGGAATGACAGTGAGTCTTCTCGGCCTTACATTCTCCATCTCATGGCATGGGTCAGATACATCCCACCAAACCTTACATGTCCAAGGTAGATAGTCACCCTGTCTATTGGAGCCCCCACATGTGTCATGTTTTCACCTTATTTACCTCCTGCTAGTTTAGATACTTGTTGCCAAAAGTTAATTTAGGAAGAATCTGGTCCAAAATATATCCACAGGTTTTTAATACTTGGTTTTTTAGTTTGCTCTCCTCCATTTCATCATTAAGTCACTGCTGCAGCTTATACAAACAGCTCTCCAGAGATCTCCTGGCTCAACCCCTGCCAGAAAAACAAAACCTGTCCTTAAATCATAACTCTGCCACCTCAAAAAGAGCTGTGTTGTGATTTTGAAGGGCTAGATGCAGGCTTCGGAAGAGGTTGCTCATATTTCACCACTCAGAAATACCTCAAATTGGCTGATGTGGCTTTGAAACTCAGCCATCACTGCATGCGTGCATCTGAAATGAGCAGCAGCCTCCAGAGCCTGGGTTGTGAAGTGGTTGTTGCTCCAACACCTCTTCACCTCCCAGTCCTGGCTGGCACACAATTTTCTGAGTCACTGGCACATGTGCTTCTTGCCCTTGCACAGTGATTATCATTTCTCACATCATCAGTAGTCCTTCCTCTCCTGCTGCATCTATGTCTTAAAATAGCCAGTAGAGCTCTGCGCCCTGCAGAGAGGATGACTTTGGTCTCAAACTATCTCCAGGGTGTACAGGTAAAGAAACACAGTAACAAGTGTCTAAATAGTTCTCACAATAACCTTTTCGGGTTACTGTTTCTTTTTGGGTTAACTAACTTGTTTGGGAACAGCCGTTGATGGTCTGCCCTTACTGCCTTCTGGCCAACAGCTTGGCCTGATGCTTTCATTGAGCTCCTGAGTCACCAGGCATTCAGAGCATTTAGCCTGGCTTAAACTTGCACAGAAGAACAACAAGGAGAGTTAAAAGATGATATTCATTAGGAAGTTCTGAAAAGACCCATCCTGTGCCTGGAAGCATTGAGCATAAATTGCAGAAAGCAAAATTCCTCAAGCTATTCCTCAAGCATTACTTCACAGAGCAGCTCTTCTGCTTACCCTGACTCACCACTAGTTCTGAATGCAACACATCGTAGCATTTTGCCCATTCTGTTGCAGTTCCTGAAATGCTGATACCTTTTAGACAAGCTGCAGGTCGCTGTGCACTGAATCTCACTGATTTATTAAATTCTCACTACATTTGGCTCCGGTAGGGCAGCAAATGTATTTGGAGTGCTTGAAAGTTAATCACCAAAAATATTTTCACAAGCAATTGGTTCGGTTGATATGCTGGAGGGGAGGAATGCCATCCAGAGGGACCTTGACACGCTTGTGAGGTGGGTTGATGCCAACCTGATGAAGTTTAACCATGACAAGTGCAAGGTCCTACACCTGGGTCGGAGCAATCCCAGGCACAGCTCCAGGTTGGGCAGAGAAGAGATACAGAGCAGCCCTGCAGAGAAGGACTTGGGGGTGTTGGTCAATGAGAAAATGAACATGAGTCGGCAGTGCGTGCTTGCAGCCCAGAAAGCCAACCATATCCTGAGCTGCATCAAAAGGAGCATGACCAGCAGGTCGAGGGAGGTGATCCTGCCCCTCTACTCTGCTCTTGTGAGACCTCACTTGGAGTATTGTGTGCAGTTCTGGTGTCCTCAACATAAAAAGGACATGAAACTGTTGGAACAAGTCCAGAGGAGGGCCACGAGGATGACTAGGTAACTGGAACACCTCCTGTATGAAGATAGGGTGAGAAAGCTGGGGGTGTTCAGCCTGGAGAAGAGAAGGCTGCGTGGAGACCTCATAGCAGCATTCCAGTACCTGAAGGGGGCCTATGGGGATGCTGGGGAGGGACTCTTCCTTAGGGACTGTAGTGAGAGGACAAGGGGTAACGGGTTCAAACTTCAACAGGGGAAGTTTAGATTGGATATGAGGAAGAAATTCTTTACTGTGAGTGTGGTGAGGCCCTGGAATGGGTTGCCCAGGGAAGTTTGAATGCTCCATCGCTGGCAGTGTTCAAGGTCAGGTTGGACATAGCCTTGGGTGACATGGTTTAGCGGGAGGTGTCCCTGCCCCTGGGAGGGGTGTTGGAACTGGATGATCTTAAGGTCCTTTCCAACCGTAACTATTCTATGATTCTATGATTCTATGAAAATGCTGTCAGTATTCTGTGTAGAGAAATGGCCTATAGCAGGACCCACCCTTGTAAAGCTGCTGTGAGGAAAAATAATAGACATGCATAAAGAATGTTTCTGATAGAGGAAAAAATAACCAAGTAGATGGGTATCTGGGAAAGACAGCCTTGTTATTAAAACACAGGGCTGGGAGATGGATGTCTGTTGTATTTCCAGCCTGCCACAGATTTCCCATATGACTGTAGCCAAATTGCTTGCAGCGTATTTGTAAAACTGGCCTGCAATTTTGGAGTGGCTCTTTGTGAAGCCTGACACTTCCTCTTGACTCCAGAGGCACCAGTGCTGCCTTTAATCTGGAAAACCTGCTGCCAAGCCTATACTGGCATTGCATGTCCTGCTCTGAAGGATACTTGCAGCCGAGCCCAGGCTGCTGCTGACAGCCTGCCCGGGTGTAGCCATGCTCCTGCTCTGTCTGGAGCTGCCAGGACAGATCTGTTGGTTCTACTCCATGTTTAACCAGCCTGATCCCCCTGACACTGCGGAATGCCAGGCTCAGACCTCCAGCACAGCTCATACACATGCAATAGCAAGGGGTCCAACAGGGCTATTTCACAGGGAAAGACCTGAACAGTGGCAACGCTAAACTGAGGTCATTCTGCTGTAGGCTTTGATCAGTCATTTGTACCATAAACAGGACATTCAATTTTAAAGACAGTTTCCAACCTTGGTCTCTCTCAGTGCCCTCACAGGCACAAAAGCGTTGGTCTCACTGATAAACTTGCAGGCTGTGACAAAAAGCACTAATATTTATGAAGTACCCAAATACCAAAGAGTTCCAGAGACCATGCCAGGGGAGAGAGAGTATTCAGAGAAGGGTTTAGAGATGGGCATTAACTAAGACACAGGCCCCTTCCACTGAACAATAAGGACAGAAGAGATTACTGACTAGCTGCTCACTGAGCATCATCCATTCTGGGTGCTAAATGAGGTAGGGGACCAAAGGAAACAATGTGGGCAATTATAGTCTGCTTTCAGATGCATAGGCATGGCAGGGCCTGAGTTAACACTGCACAAACAATATTAGTGCAATATCTCTCTTCTAGTTTTGTACCCTGCAGCATTATGTGGACCGAAGGAAATGGGAGCAGAACAGAGATAGCAAGTGCATCCTTCTATTCTCAAACAGCAATTCTCCTCCACTTTACACTGGTGGGAAATAACAATGTCAAACACATGAGAATGAGGCCCTTGGCATCAACACTGGGAAGCCAAGAACTGGGGTCTCCCAGAATCACAGCTCATGATTCGGGCTGGGACTTGACTGCGCCTTTGTTTTCCTCATTACACAATAACAATGCAGAGTGGATTTTCTCAGTCACTGATGTCACTGGTGTTTGGTGACACCAGCCATCAAGAACCTGTGAAGAGCAGCGCTGCAGCTCACAGCTGAACACCTGATTCCTTAGTCCTCACTCTGTCATAATTACCATTGAGTGAGCGGTCCTATTACCCCAGTGCATGCAGCCCTGCACACACATGCCAGAACAAGCCATAGCAAGAGGATCTGGTTTTGCTACAAGTAGAGCAACCTTCCTCAGATAACATTTGTACATGCTGCCACTGACCATGGTCAAGGGAAAAATCATTAGTGCACTGGTGGCAGATATATTTGTATTTCAGCTGAAATATACCCTGCAGGAGGAGCAGGAGAGAAAAGAAGTGAGAAGACATAAACCTAAGAAAGGAGGAGATAATTTGTAAGAGATGGGTAGTTCATATATCTGTAAGAATTAATAGACCCACTCAAATGGTCCCTGTGATGCAGCACAATAGTCTATTGTCTTGGTGCCTATAAATCAGCCTCTTGTAGCCTGTGCTTTGGGAGCCAGATGTTCATTATTAGACACTGTGCTGTGCTCCCTCTTGCATTTCCTCACCAGCCGCTTTCTGCACTCCACATAGGAGGCCACTGATACTTCTACCTCGATAAAGCCATGGTGGTGACTGATCCTGGAAGGGCACTTTAGGAACCTCCTGCCCAACAATGACTATTTCAGCTCTGCACTGCATTGCATTGCAGTGTATGAGGTTCTGATTCCCACTGATGCCTATCAGGGTGCACCTTGCATGAGCTGCCAGGACAGAGCTCTCCTTCCTGCATTTGCCTTGTGTATTGGGTTTGTGTGGCAAGGTTTTGGTAACGGGGGTGCTACAGGGGTGGCTTCTGTGAGAAGCTGCTAAAAACTTCGCCTACATCCCATAGAGCCAATGCCAGCTGGCTCCAAGATGGGCCATACTCTGATGAGTACAGGAAGGTTATCATTTTCTTTACTAGGTGGTTTTGAAAGCATTTTCCTGCTTAAGCGCTGTGCAGCATCGCAAAGACATAAATGGTTTGAGGTTTACCAAGCGTGCAAAATGATGTGAGGCCAGCAAGAACTTTCCCCAAGTGCAGGCTCTGCTCCCCACTACCTGATGCAACACAGCTGCAGTGGGTAAGGGTAGTTTTACCCACACCTGGGCCCAGCAGGCAGAGTTTGGATCTGAGCTTCCCAAAGGCCACAGGGTGCTGAAGAAGACATAGCACCGTTTGTGGAGCTGGGCTTTAAGATTTCCTGTTTCCTGAAGGGCGCTGGGTACCATGATCCTTCCCCTTTCAGGTGCTGAGGTGAAAAATGCCCTAGGGACCACTGAACTGGGGTAACCTGGGATGTAAAAGTGGTAAATGCAAGTAGCTTTAGGCACATATGCTATTTGTTTACCTCAGTGTTGTACTCAGCTTGGGCAGTGAGCAGGGAACAATTCATTTCTCTTGGCTCCATGTCAGCTTTTTCCTCTGCTGGCAGAGGGATGTGGTATTTGCATTACAAGACACAAGGTAGGAGCGGTTAGAAGAGCCAGGGCTGATAACCCAGAGGAGGGCAATAACTTTTTAAGTAAGTATCAATCCCGAAACCTGGACACCTGCCCTTAGAGGGTGAATATTTTGCCAGTGCCCTCTGCGGGAGTGATCTGGAGCTTGAAAGGATAATACAAACCCTGCAGTCACACCTGCAGACAGGCAGTGCCTTCAGCTGTTCCTAATAGATGGCTGCTGCTCAAAACATCCAGCTCTGAGGAGGTGACAGCCTCCCTGAGAAACCTGCTGTAGTGCTCCTCTAGCCTTCTGTTGGTAAGCCAGGCTGGGGTGTCACACTTGCATCCTCCTGTCCCCAGAGACTGGCTTTTCCTCCTCCCCTTTGCAGCTTGCTCTCTGACACAGTTTGCTCCCTAGGTTGCTGGCTTTAAAAGTGTCTTGTTCAGTGATCTTCTCTTGCATAGAAATAAATTACTCTTTTCTTTGCTGTTTCCTTCCCCTGTCATGGGGCAGCAGGGTTGGATTCTGGTGGGATCCCTTCTATGGGAGAAACTGTGTCTGTGCATCAGACACCCTTGAGCACACTGCAGTCTTGCCAAGCTCTTACTCAATGGTGCTCTACAATAAGGTGCACAGAAGCAAAATGAAAGCCCCAAAAGGTGTGGCATGAGCTGGTGGCAGCATATGTCTCTCCCCGTTAGGATCCCATAAGAAACAAAAGGCAAAATTCTCATGCAGGCAGTGTTCAGTTGAAGGTGAACAACCGTAGAATGAAGTCTGGCCCTGCAGAGCATCTGTGGCAGCATGTGATAAATAGTGATTTACCAAGCAAGAGAAATAGAAAACAAATTTCATGCTGTGCATAAGCACAGGCTGAAACAAAAAGCTGCCTGGGTGCAGAGATCAGAAGCTCTGAGGATCTGATGTTATTAAAGGAAGATGGTGCATTTGGGAGTAACTGTCTCATTTGAAAGACTGATAATGAAGAAAGCAGTGGTTATAATATATGGGAATACATCCATCCTGTTGATGTCGACAAGACAGATGATTTCCCCCAAATTCATGCCACTTTTGGCTGTAAATGAGGAGGAACTGAGGGGTTGCTCCAGAGCATATGGACCAAGTGTGCGCTCTGATGCACATCCTCTTGTGAACGTGCCACAGGCTATGATGGAGTGTCTGAAGGCATTTGTGAAGAGAAAAATGATCTGTGTCTGATGTGGCTGTGTCCCACTGCTCCTGCTTTGAGAAAGGATTTGCAAAGTAATCCTGGTGCCGGGCAGCTTACCTGTAGGGTTTCTAATACTGCAAGCACATCACATTCCCATCATCTGGAGTCCTTATTTATTCAAAGGCAATCCTGTGGGTCAGTGAGGGTTCCATCCTTGTGTTCAATGGCATTTTCCATGGCGCAGCATAAAACCTGGATTAATTTGAGAGACATTCCAGGGATCCCACACAGAAAGGACTCTATGCTTAGAACAAACTGGAAAGCAGCTTTCCCAAATCCAGACCCTTTTCTGGTCTCACATATCATCTGTGTGTACTTGATGGCTCTCCTGCCTAGCATACAGTCCTGGAAGTGAGAGGGAAGCAGAGCCACCACTGCAGGGATGAGAAGGAAACAGAGGGAAAACTACAAATAAGCCAAATGAAACAGGAAAGGAAATAAATGCTTTTAGGAGCAAAGCACAAATACCAGCTCAGAACCAAACCCCTCACTCCTCCTGGAGCTCAGAGCAGAGCAGCATGGCAGCCAAGGTGCTGTCAGGCTGTCTTTGGACATCTCAAGCCCTCTTAGCACCTCCACTTTCCCTGGCAAGGCTGATGCTCTGGCTGCCCTAGTGCTGTGCTCAGGGCTCCCCTCTATATTGTACAGCCTACACCTACCTCTAATCAATCTTCTGATGCTGCACTGCATATTTCCCAGTCTGCTCTGACTGCCAAGCCTCTCCTGGCAGAGTACTGCTACCCCTTCCCAGCAGAGCTCATGAACTGCACTACATCCATTGCAGTCTTTTGGTCTTTCCTATAGAAATGGGTCCCTTCAGGTCTGTTTTTGTTGGCAGTCACTTCTGTGTTTCTCACCTGATGCTGAGGGGACACAAGTGCTGCAGATTTAAATGCAGCAAAGCCCTGAGGAAGAAAGGCCTGTCCATGGCCCCAACAATGCTGCAGAATGCCCTGGGCTGAGGGGTTTAGTACTAGAAGGAAGTGGGAAGTTGGCTGCTCAGCCTGCTGAGGTTTGCCATGGCAAGAGGAACCCGTCACTGCTGGTGTACCCAGCCCCATGCTCTTCCTTAGAGTGTGCCACAGACACAGGGCTAGGACCACTGACGAGTGTCAGTTCTGACTGAGGGAGGTTTTGCAGGGTGAGGAGAGGCCAGGATGAGGTGAGTAAATGGGAAAGACCCATCTACCCCAGCAGCTCCAAGCATGGCACGTGGGATATGTGCCTGAGTAACTTCGTATGAGATGGGGAGGTGGATCTTCTGAGCAATGTGTCAACAGTGTACATTCAGGTAGCAAATGGTCAAAACAAATCTCTGGGGAAAGCATTTTTTCCCTGCTTTCTTGTCTTTCACTCTCCTACTGACTGCTTCTGCTGGCTTCCTTGGGGCTGAGGAGCCCATTGGATGCAGTTCGGGGGTAGAAATGCCTCCTATGCTCAAAAAATGGCTTTTCACAACTATCTTTAGATTAGAGACAAAGGCATAGTCACCTTCCAGCACTGAGCAAACAAGTCCCCTCCACTCCCTGAAGGCAGTGTGGCTCTTGGCAGCAGTAGGGCTCAGCAAAGCTCTTTCAGAGTTGCCACCCTGTGACTCAACGTGGCTGCCTTAAGTCTGTAAGACACAGCAAGGGAGGAACACAGCCTGACCTGGGTGATGTGGTGGGTGATGTGATGGGCAATGTGAGTTCCCTCCTGGCCCTGCCGCTGACCCAGTCTATGATCTTACTTGTATTACTTTGTCATTTAGCCTTTCCAGCTGCCTTTTTATTCATTAAACTGGGGGGCTGAGGATTGTCTCTGGCTGCATCTGTGCATTAGGTACTTTGTCAGAGAGTCAGGACTCTTGCTGCATGTTTACCCCTGGGTGTTTTGTGATGATAGCTTTTTGTTGAACTATGTATAGAAACAGTATTACACAACCTATACCATGCCCCATGTGCAGATGCTGGCTGTTAGAGCACTAACAGGAGCTATCTGCTTGTGGCTTGAGACCATTTGAGAAGATGAGTGTGCAAAGGAAGCACAAGTTCAAAGGCAGAGTCCTGGGGGCCCAGGGCCTCCCGGCAGAACTCCAGGTGCTGGCACAGAGCAGTTACCTGGGACAAATCGGGCTCTGCCATCTGCCACAGGGAGCTGCAGAGCTGAGCTGGAGGACAAGGGAGGAAAAGACCAGAAGGACTTTCTTCTGCAGGCGCCAGGGAGCTCACGTAAGCTGTAGGAACCATTGGAAGCTCATTTATTTCTGGGATGTCTAAAAAGGAGACGGAGCACCTTTGAAGGTCACTGGAGAAAGAACTGGAACAAGCCTCTTCGAGTTGCACTCCTGAGAAACAGCTCATCAAGAGAATGGTACCTTCATTAGGGTCAGTGCCCCCTAGAAAAAGGAGCACGGCACCCGCTAGTCTCAGAGCAAACCTTTCAGGGCAGGTGAAGATTCAGACTTGGGCTTTCTTGCGGAGATGTACTTGCTGTTCTACCAACCATCCTTTTGAGGGGAAACTCAGTTTCTGCAGACATAATGATCCTTTTTTTGCTGAAAGGTTAGAACAGTTTCCAAGCACAGAAAGCCCTGCTAGCAAGATGACTTGTCTGCCACCCCAGGTATGTCTGCATGAAAACAGACATTAAATCAGACATCTGTTATTAAAAGGGGAAAGCAAAGCCCTACCAGCGCTGTGATACAGGCAGACATTGCTGGAGTTGATCTGTTCTGATATGAGCACAGCAGCCTTGCTCAGAGCAAGATTACAGCTGAGTTTTGGTTGGTGCTTATGCTGAACTAGGCTGTCCCTGATTGCCAGCCTGGGCCGAAATGCCTCCCCTTGTGTGGTTAGTCCCCTATTAGGATAAAAGGGTCTGAGAGCTGTGCCCATACGTTTCCCTGCCATATGGGATTAAGTATGCTGGTATAAAGCAGATTTATACCAAGCTAATTTCCTTCATTTTGCCTTTGAAAGTAGTTAAAGCAATAGACTTCTGTGCACAGGCAAGTCTTGACATTCTTTTCATGCTTGGAAGGTTTTATTCACAGCTATAAGGGCCAGACATTTTATCTTTTTTCCCCTTTGTTTAATGAAAGTCTGAATCCCAGACAAGAAGCTCAGCAGCTTCAGAACTGGACCCCATTTTATTCTATGTTATGGATCAGCTAGGAATTATATGAGCAGAGTATTATTTTTCTTTCACTAAAATAGGTTTGTCTTGTCCCCACAGCACCCAGTAGCTGGCAGTGGACTGCTCATGGCAACTTTCTACTCATGAGCTAATACCAGAAACAGTTTCTGAGCAAAATCTAACATTGGGCACAGCCTCAAAGCACATCACAGCATTCTTCCACCCACTACAGTTTTCCCAACGTAGCCATCACTCCCACACCCGGATTTGGATCCAGCACTACGACACACACAGATCTGGCTGGAATAAACCTACCTGAGGGCTAAACCCTCCACTGCTGGGAGTGAAGCTGCAGCTGTGGCATTTTCTCCACTGACAGTTGTTATACCCATCAGTTTGCATCAATTCCCTCCCATTCTCTTGCTTTTTGAGCATCTGCAGTGTCTACGTTCGCTGCCACTGTTTTGCTCTGAAACTTCATCAGGCTGAAAGAATGAGGCAAGAAAAGGTCTTTTTAATTAACTGGATTTCAACTGGATTTCTGGGTTTTGTGATGAGAAAAAGAGTTTTCCTCTGGTGACCTTTCAGAGAGCTGGGCTGTGTGAAACCAGAGGGAGATCTTCAGCAGGGAGGGCTGGAATGAGCACTGCCAGAGCTGCCAGCCCAAGCAAGCATGGCAGAGGAGATGTGGGCCCTCTGTGGTGGGATTGAAATCACTGATGATGAGCAGGGGCAGCCAGCAGTGGAAAGGGAAAGCCAGAAGGGGCAGCTAGAAGCACACGTCCAGCAGACTTGGCTTGGGAAGGAGCAGCCCCTGAATGCGTGGCTCTGGGAAAGGCCAGCAGGATGGGCAGGGCGTCTCTGTCCTACAGCCCAGCCTGGGATGCATGGTGAAGCCTGGAAAGTCTCAGTCCTTTTGAGTTAATGAAGTCAATTCACCTCTTGTCCTCTCCAGTAAGGGGCTGATGTGTTGGAACCCTCACAAAAAGGGCTAGAAGCTATAGCAGCTGTTTCTCTTTCTCTCTCCTACCCCTACTTTGCCATCCTCACTCCAACACACAGTCTTTTGGCAGGGCTGTTTCTTCAGTTGTGAAGTTCGTTCCCTGCCCCACTCACCCGCTCAGCAGGGACGCAGCCAGGTCTACATTGGGTTGAGCCCTACAGAAAGGAGCCACCCCAGGGGAAGGTCACACTTGCACACTGAGAAGCCCCCCGAAGCTGCAGAGCACATTTCCAAATCTCTGTCAGTGTGCAGTCAGCTTCGGGAGCAGCACCGGGGGATATGGAAGCTGAAGGCACTGGGGGATGTGCAGGCTGAAGGCAGCCCAGGTATTTTATATCCCTTTAGATTCTAAGGGATTACTTACCCTATTGACTCCTTCCTAATTCAGTGAGAGCTCACACAGTGAACCCAGAACCCTGTGGCCTGCTGGATGTATCTACAAGCTTGTGCCCTTTGCATGATGGTATTTGTTTCCTAAAACAAAGCAGCATTTAGTGCTGAATACAGAGGATCAGCTATTCAGAAAGTGTTAAAACTCACTCAGTGTTTATGTGTGAAGTCAATGGAGTTGTTTATACTCAGGCCAGATTTGAACTGACCTACCAAGTGTGGGATAACCAGAAATCTTCACAGCTCCTTAAGGAAATTGAACCACACAATGGTACCATGAAATCACTGAAGTCCATTCAAAAGGGACAACCACTGAAGAGCATCAACTGGAACAATACAACACTAACTAAGAAAATGTGCTGTCCCAGGCTCCCATAGAGCTAGCCAGAAAAACCTTACAAAAGCCTGCTAACATATTGGATGAAAGGAGGCACAGGAGAAAGTTCAGACTCCACTGGACACTCTAAATGTAGAGGGAAGAAAAGATGACATGTTCCTAGAGCAAGCTAGGTAGCTAAGCAACTAACCTACAAAGCCCAGCACAATTCCTCCCAAATTCCTGCAAGAACTGAAATGAACTGTTATAGCTGAGATAAATCCTAAGTCACTGAGCAAAATCTCTGCTAAAAAGAAGAGGAGGAAATAAGAAATAGCCACTATTACATCTTTTGTATGAGTACATCAGAACTGTATAATGAATCAGGGAAGGAGAATAATCCAGGACACGAGCAAGGGTAGAAATAATAGAGGGGAACTCTGCAATAACTTGTGTAAAAACCCAGGTGAATAAATGTTCATGTCATATGAACCATGCTCCAGAAAAGGCAGGGAAAGGATGATAAAAGCCCTTTTAGAAACCGGATCAATCCATTACCCCAGGAAATGATGTTTAAAAGTCTGTTTGTTTTGTTGTGGAAAGAGATAAAAAGCTGAACCCTAACTGCACGTTTCCTTGAGCTCTTCAGGCTCTGAGGTATTGAAAGGCAGCTTGCAGCACAGGTTTTAGCATATGCTTCCCCTCCAGAGCTCCTCTTCCTGAAAGCACTGCCTGCAGTTCACTGTTCCTCAGTATGCCACAGCACATGTAGGTTGTGTGTGAATCCACAGCCTGCCTGTTTGGGAGGAGCAGGACACAAGAGGAAGAGCAGGACACAAGAGGAAGGCTGTACTTGCCATCTTGCAAGGCTAAAACTCAGCAGTCTCATCTGGAGCACTGACAGCATCTCCTGTGCTGACTAAAAGTGATGCTGCCTGGGAATTTGATTTGAAAAGATGCTGCTATCAGCAGGTTTAAGCTATTACCTGCCATGCTATTGCACAGCCCTGCAGGAAGTCTTTACAGGCAAACTGAGCTCATTTTAGGTGGTGCGTGCACTTCAGAGGAAGGAAAACCCTTGCCCCAACTTGCAGCAAGCATTACATTCCTTGACACTGGCAAAAGTTCTGCTGCATCCATACAGATATGTAAAATGTGACATTTTACCCAAAGGAACAGACCCAGTGAAGGTGAACTTTCAAAGGCAGCATACAAAGCTCTGGATTTTCTCACATATGTGACGACAACTTTACCTTTAGTTAACATTTCACAAAAAAGCCAAATTCCAGATGCACAAATGCTTCGGCCAACCCCAAAAGCAGAAAGGAGGTCAAAGAGGCATCAAATATTCCAGGCATAAGCCCCTGAATTTCGTATTTCATGGACAGTTAGCAATGTATTTTACAAAGATCCATAAAACGCCTTCACTTCTGTCCTGCTGCCAGTGGTGAATTTGCTAGTAAATTGCGTCCATTAAGTCTAGTTAATGTAAATAAAGACACAGATATGCCTGAAGCCAGGAAAATAATAGGATGGGATTTATAGCTGCTGACAACTGGGGTAGCTCTGATGACTTTGCCTCAGCTGTGCAGTTGACATCCAGCTCATAAAATGAGACACCCACATTTAGGCACCTCCAGGTGTGCGTCGAAGTTGCCATTTCAGTCTGAGGACATGTAACCAGTGCTGACAGTGAGCTGAATGCTGCTTTGAACTCAGCGTATTGAGCAGAGGCGCACTAACGTGCCCCTGGATGCCTAAATCGAGTTATCTCATTTCACACAGGTATCTTCCCCAGCTGAGGGTCTGATCCGCACTGAGGAACAGAGGCCAATCCTGCTAGGACAGACCTGGGCCCTCTGCCCTCCCATTTGCATGGCTAATGCCTCACCTTCAAAAGAAATGGGCATAACTCCTGAATGGGCATAACACATTCATGAAGGTGTTGTCCCTCTTTCTGAGCCAGGAAGTTACATCTCCCATCCCATTCCCTTTTTCCAGATACACATATCAATTATTCGAACAGCCTCTCCTGCCAAGTGCCCCCATCCTCCAGCTTCACAAGTATTTTCCCCTCTTCTTTGCAGACTTAACTGAATGCTGAGTACATGAGAAGATGCTCATTCTAAAAATGACTCTGTGAACAAGGTAAATCAGACCTTTTGCTGCAGCCAATAAAGTAGGAAATAAAACCTCCCCGTTGATTTGCCCTGTTACTCAAGACACCTTCAGTGATTACAATCATCTGCTGGGGTTATCAGTACCAAAGTGCTGGCAGAGTGACTTTCTGCCTCTTTGTTGTAACCAGATGAGAGATCTTTTCTTCTTGCAAGGAGATGCAGCACTTGCTGAAGGCTTATGCTGCTCTCAGTTCCACTTTTCTTACTTAGCTCATTTATCTTCTTGCCCTCAGCTGCTCTGATGCTCCATGAAGGTACCTGTTAGATTCAGCCCTTTCTCTTACAGGTTGTTCCACTTGTATAAGACACTTGAAGATGGGCCTTTTCTCTAAATGAGTGGGCTTTTGTGCTGATTTTTCTCTTATTTTCCTTTTCATGGCACAATGAAGCTTTGCTGCTGGGTGCCTGCTCTGTGCAGCCTCCCCTCATGTGCAATGGCAGTAGTGAGCAGGGTTACTGCTCCTTACTATCAAAGCTGGTTTTCTAACTCTTCTGAGTAAGCAGCGGAGGGCAGAGGCAAGCAAAAGCAGTTACTAGGGAGGTATCAGCTCTTCCCATTGAAGTCACGATTCCTTCAAACTTGTGGGTCAGCAAGAGCAAAGAAGGGGAAGAACCTGCGCTAAACAGCTCTGACTGTTTTTAATCTCAGAGCAGAGGGCTGTTCTGCAGCAAAATATATGGCGACAGATTGTGGAAAAGAAAAAAAGACATTAACATCCGCAAACATTTCCATTTCTACCCCCTGACTGTAAACAGAAATAATGTAAAGGTATCCAGATACCTCCGGCATCCTCAGCTCCTGCTGCTGCACAAACCCATGTCATTGAATTATAGAATCATAGAATCATAGAATGGTTTAGGTTGGGAAGGACGCGAAGATCACCCAGTTCCAATCCCCTTGCCACTAGCAGGGACACCTCACCCTAGACCACGTCACCCAAGTCTCTCTCCAATCTGGCCTTGAACATTGCCAGTGATGGAGCATTCACAGCTTCCCTGGGCAACCCATTCCAGTGCCTCACCACCCTTACAGTAAAGAATTTCTCCCTCATATCCAATCTAAACTTCTCCTGTTTAAGTTTGAACCCATTACCCCTTATCCTAGCACTACAGTTCCTCATGAAGAGTCCCTCCCCACCATCCCTATAGGCCCCCTTCAGATACTGTAAGGCTGCTATGAGGTCTCCATGTAGCCTTCTCCATGCTGAACAGCCCCAACTTTCTCACCCTATCTTCATGCAGGAGGTGCTCCAGTCCCCTGATCATACTCGTGGCTTCCTCTGGACTTGCTCCAACAGCTCCATGTCCTTCTTATATTGGGGACACCAGACATACTTGCTCAGACTATACAATTACTGGAGAAAAAGATTCTTTAAAGCTCCTCATGTGAAGTACCTGTCAGATTGGTGGCAGTGCTAAGGTGGCATGATTGGCGTTTTAACTAAGATCTGTGAAAATGGCTCTGAGACCAAGTATTTGATTCAAGCAGAAAACAATCCCAATATCAGGTGGCAGGAGTTGGTTTTGGAATGCATTTAATTGAAGGGGGAAAAATGTGAGGAACTACTAAACCAGTAGTACTAGTAAACAAGGAAGCCCCTGAATAAATCTATTGAGGCATTAGGGGCTTTACGCTGACAAAAGTTGGACTGAAAACATAATATCTCATTTCCACTAACGCATTCTGCGTTGAAGACTTTTGGCTCCTTCAAAGTCCACTGAAGCCAGCAAAAACACTTCCATCTTTTTCCATGTGTTTTAGGTCAGGAACTTGCTGAGGAAGATGTAAAACAAACCTAGCACGTCGAAAGCAGCAGACACATTTCTGGCTGTGCAGAACATCTAGCTAGAAAGGGGAAACAGGCAGGAGAGATGGCAACTTCTGTGATGCTTTAGCAGCAATAGCTGACTGTGTAATCATACCTTTTCAAACTGAATAATACTGGCCCCTTGTTCCCTTCCCATGACACTGTTTGCTGTCTCTTGTCTCACTTTGTGACTGAGAGCTCCTTTGGATCAAGGGCTGTCTTTCTGTTCTGTTTTTGTACAGCCCCTGGTGCGCATGGCCTGAGGGTTCACGGCCAAAATGCTGCTTCAACACAAATAACCAATCAATAAATACCGACAATGTCCCCTGTAAACACAGCAAGCAAAAGTGCCAGACCCTGTACAGACTTTGGCCGGGTTGAACGGTCCCTGTACGCCTCTTCTGTGCCCTTCTGGGCTGCAACAGTGCCAAAGGACTCCACGACTTTGCCCCAGCCCTTGCTAAAACGCTGAGCCTGCCTGTCTCCCTGTCTGCTCTTAATGGCAAGGGGATAGCCAAAGGCACTCAGCAGGGTTCAAAAGATCCTCAGTCCTTTGCAGGATCTGGCCCTGATGCATTGCAGCTGTATCATGATCAAGAAGGTAAATCTGTTACCAAGTCATGGACTCTGAGTTGCCCCTGTAGTGAGAAAAATGTGAACTCATACATCCCATGCCATGAAGCAGTTCAGTTTGACAGGGTTTATTCTGATAGCTTATATTTCCTGACTGCTTTGCACAGATTTTGTGGACAGTGAAAACAACTGTCCTTCTGGCAGGATGTGGAGCTAGTTCATCAAAAAGCAGCAAGTTTTCCATCACTGGCTCCCTGTCCTCCTTCTGTAGGCATGCTGCCATTCTAGTTAGGAAGCCTGGCATCTTGTCCTGGAGCATCCAGAAAGCCTCCTCCCAAGAGCTGTCCATATGCCCCCCAGTCCTTGCTCTCAAGCATACTGTTGCCTGGACAACATGCTACAGCTCTCTGCACAGGCATGAACACCCACCCATAGAAATAACTGAGACTGTGCCATGGAGGTCACCTTCCATGGCTGCAGCAGCAAAGGCCCAAACTGGTAATTAAAAGTAGATTAGAACAGAGAGGAGCCAAGAGACTTCAACCTCATCAGAAATGTATGAGGCAAAGACTTTGGATGACATCAGGAAGTGCTGACTAAGGGATACAGCCCCTGGACTTTCACTAGAGACAAGCCTGACTAAGCTGACTCGCTGCAAAACGGCCATGAGGTTACACATTCACTGTGAGGTTGATAAGTGAAGCCCAGCAGGTCTATGTGTAAGGGATGCCCTTGCAGAGCGTTAAACTGAGGCTGCATTGAAGGCAAAATCCCACCTAACAGAGGCGGCCCGGTGACAGTGGCAGCGCGGTGCCACCAGGTGGCAGTGCTCCAGAGCAGGAGCCGGTGCACCGCAGTGGGCTGCTCTGATTTAACCAGGGGCAGATGCCTACGTTCTAGGCTGGGTTTTGATTTCGTCTTTATTCAGAGAATACAAGCCAACGAGCCAGGTTCATCTTTGACTCTAGCTCATCTCTGTCAGGCCCTCAACACCACAGTACAGCAGCAGGGCGTTTATTTGAAAGCAGGCATTTCGCTTTTTGCTGTTAAGTGTGGAAATCATCAGTGGTTATGCAATCCCATTAAATCTAAGGCGACAGTGTCCTTTTAGAGGTAAGCAGAGCGCTGAAACACTGGAACTGGTTTCCCTTATCAAAGGTGGCAACGAGGAGAGGGAAGCCATATGCAGTGATTGCAGGTTGACAGCGCTAAGTGGGTAAAGTGCAAAGTGTGTCAAAAGAGTAGATAGTTTGAAATGGATATTGATGCATAAACCAGAAGGTGTCCTTGAACCTCAGAGCTATAGGAGTTGGTGGAAAGAGCAAAACCCTGCCCAGAGAATGCTTGGATTTAATTTTGTTTGTGCTGGTATTGTACTGGGAGCTGTGACACTTGCAGGGAATGGGAACCTTCATGGCTAGGGAAGAGGGATGCTCACAGCAGAATGCATTGCACTTGCTCCAAGTACACTGTAATTCTTTCCTAACTGGAGGTAAGGCACTCAGTGCTCCAACTCCGCACAACAAAAATCAGACATCTCAGTGACTTCGTGGATTTAGACCCTGAGGTTTTTGTGCTTCGGTTTTCTCGTTGCAGAAAGAGAACAACAGACCTCACCCGCTGGAACAGGAAAACAGTGACAGATAGCACAGTGACAGGGGCCATGCAGATACCTGCAGCGGACAGCCTGCACAGTGTGTTTATCTCCAGGGGGCTGATTTGTCTGTCACCAGTCAGGCAAGTGAAAGCGTTCTCACTCTGACAAGCCCCACCTTGCGCAGGGGCTGAGTGCTAACAGACAGACAGGCAGCTCTTCAGTTTTCCTGGGTGGCACCAAGATCTTGTGTTTCCCTAACTGAAAATACCCCCAAATTTCACTGCTTGACACCTGCTACCAGCCTTGCCCACTGCAGCACTCTCAGCAGCGCAAATGACAAATACCATGACGCAAAGATGGAAACACAACCAAACCCACGTATCTATTTGTTCCTGTATCAGAGCAGCTCTTAGTCTCAGGATGGTGGCAGTAGATCCACATCTCCCCACCAGCTCTCTATTGTTTCTGCAAAACAACCAGACAATATATTGTATAGGACTGTTGGGAATAGCCATGGGTACAATCTCTCATATTTACAAGTCAGGAGCAAAGTTCCTGTGCAGAAGCCATGTGGGGTCAAAGGGTACCAACCAATGATGGGGACAGCAAGTCCTAGCAAGTGTGAATCCCTGGAGATAACTTTTTCTCCCTCAGCAGGGCATTGCACCCTCACTGAAGCTCAATCCCTCCTGTGTCCTAGCAAGCTGCAGAGTAAAACTCAAGTGAACCCTGAACTGAAAAGCAACAGAGAAGCTTCGTGAAGGCAGAGGCCCTCAGCATCAACTGGGGAGCTCCGCCACTATTAACTATCTCAGTTTACCCTCATGTGCAGCAGAGAAGGAGAGAGGAAAAGCACCTTGTTTAAATTGCACCCATGGGAATGAAAGGTCTCAGTAGGTGCACTGCTATAAACAGCGTACGAGCAGCTGGCAGCACACTGCAGGGTTACACAAGGAAATAAAAAAGCAGGATGCGCTAAAAGCCATTGTCTGCTCCCGGAGAGTCGCCCACTCTGCACTTTGCTGCTCTCAGCTTTAGCTGGAATTTAATATTCACACAGCGCTGGAGATGGCCCTATCTGCATTGGTGTGACACACAGCAGAACTATAAACCCCTTCTTCTCTAGAGACACCTGCTTGGATTGCTATTTTTTCTTGCCAAAACATCATCTTCTGCCTGATCTGAAGGAACGTGGCCCATCAGTGCAGCCTGACATCCTTTGGAGCATCATCAGACACTCCAAGACCTATATGAGCTGAGCAGCGGCAAGATTCCAGCCAGATTCCAGCCCCCGTCAATATTCCCTAAGCCCTTGGCTCCCTGAGGGATGAGATTTGAGAGGAAATTGGCAGCCAGTAAAAGTACTCATATTTATGCTGCCACTGTCAGAGAAATGGCTGTGGGGTTTTTGGAAAGCTGAAGGTCTCCTCCAGCATTCTGAAATTTGTGCCTTTTAGTTTGTAGCCGACAGTGCCCAAAATGATGGGAAACCAATTCAGCTGGTCCCCAGCTGGGTGCAGAAGAGAGTTAGCATCTCTGGACACTGCTATTTTACCCTTGCTTCATGGCAATCTATGCCCTTGGGAACTGCAATTCCTACCCAGTCCCTCCCTCGTTTTCCGCAGTGTGCACTGCTCATCCCCACTGCAATGAAGATCTTCTGGCATCCTCCCTTCCGGGGAGGGAATTTGTAGCAGGTTCCTAAATTGAGCACACATCACTGGTGAAACTGCAGTTATCCAGGTGGGGTCCAAGAGGGACTGAAGAGCCCATGGAGGGCATGGTGACCAGAAAGGCAAGTGCATCAGGATAAGTAGCCTCCAGATCTGAGAGGGGAGGAGGTTGGTTCACACCTTTTTCCTGCCTTCTCTTTTGCTTTGTGCCCACCACAGCCTGTGCCAAGGAAGCTGCAGCACTGCTGGAGATGCTGCGGTTCAGTGTCCTGTCCAGCACAAGGTGAAATGTAGAAGCTGCGGATACTAGTGTGCTGGATGTGCAGTTATGCAATTTCCCTGTGTTTATTGGAGCAGTGGAAGTAACTAATACCAGTTAGCAAACCCAGTCCCATGATCCGAACCATGCTTATTACTGTCACAATCAACTCCCCTCCCAGGGGTGCTCCTCCCAGCTTTAACAGTGCCATCACAGGACATAACCCCATAGGATTCATCCCCAAGTGCTTCAGTCCGTCTGTGGGGATGGAAGAAAGGATTTTAACACAACGCAGCCCCACAGAAGTGCAGATGCTCTTTAGTAAAAAACGTGGATTTGGATGCTGGGATCAGTGGGAATTCCTGACACGGATATTTGAGCAGGGAAGCAGAAGTAAAACAAATACAGACTGAATAGTTGTCTTGAAAAAGACTCTTATGACTCAACAGGACATCACGTCAGGCCATGTTTGCTCTGAGGTTAGGGCAGAGACAAAGACATCCCAATAAGATCATTTCAGTCAAGGAACACCAATGAAAAATAAAATTGGAAGAGAAAATCACAGAGGAGACAACTGAGTCATGGGATGATGATGGCTGGAGGATAAAGGGATTTTCACACTTCCACCCAAGTTTTCTAATATCTGTCCCGATATAAACCAGGGATTCCTGCTGAGGCAGATGCCTGTATCTCCTGCTGTGCAGGTGTAGCACACAGAAAGCATGGATTTTTCCCAGGCTGTGCTAAAGGGCTGCCCAAGTTAACAGTCATTACAGGCTTGTACCCCACCAGGAAATGTGTCAGCCTTGTCTAGCATCTTATCTTAGAATAGGGTTTTCCTGGGGAAATTTTGCTCCAAGCACTTGGGATTGATTCTCCAATGCCCAGAGGAATGAATGCTGACCTTCCATCAGATGCTGAGAAGTGGGGCTATTGAATGATGAGTGCTGGGGCTTGGATCTAGGAAGGCAAATAGGTGGAGCAAATTCTTATGGATATTCAGCTATGCCCCAGCCTGTAGAGGGCATGACTGGGGAAACCAGGACCAGGCAGCTGCCTGGCCACTCTAGGAGGCTCTGAATTATTAAACCCTATTTTGTTTGTATTTACTCAGCCTGATTCTCGATTTATAAACACCACTATGTACACATTCTGTCTCTAACCTCATCTTGAAGCATCATTGCTGCTAAATGAGGAGGTCATAGGGTCCTTCCAAGCCCCACCACAGCTGCGGCAAGGGATTATGGAATAGTGAGCCTGAGGGTGCTACAGATCTGCGCATGCAAGAGAGAAACCACCAAGGGCAGCAGGGTGTCCACAAGGAGCACAGGCCACCGGGAACTCCACCCCTGAGCCTGCCCATGGGCCTCTCTCCACCATATAGTCATTAGAAGAGATGGCTGCACTGGGGAATTCCCCATCTGCTCTCACAAACCAGGAAAAGCCCCAGCACTCCCATCATTCCCAAAAGAGAATGAGTTAAGTGACACCGAGGTCACCTGGGAGCCTGGGCAGTGACGCGAGCTTCCAGACCCTTACTCGCCTGCAGCATGACTGAATTCTGGTCTCTCAACATGAGTTTTAGGTTTAACACTCGTGCCAAGAAGGTAGAACTGCAAACAGCCCGAAATTTGTGCGCTGGCTAATAATAAAACCAAACAAAAGGAAATACTGTGAGCAAATCTTTTTCATGGAGCGCTTGTGTATCTTGGTTTGCAAAAGTGTTTTCTATGTTTCCGTGCTTGCTCGAGATCTGCACTGCCACAGTTTGGCTGTTAATCTTTAACTAGCCTACATAGCACATGGGCTGATCAGACAGCAGCTCTGGGAGGGAAAAGGACAGAAAATACAGCCGTAAGGAAGGAAAAATGTGTAGGGGCTCAGTTTACAAACCAGTGAAACCAACCCAGGGGCTATAAATCAAGCGGAAGTTAATGTGTCTTACTTCCAGAAGGCCCCAAGCATTGAAAAGATGAAGTCTGACTGAACTAATGAGACTGATTTGAACATAACGAAAGAGAAAGTCAGTGTTGGTTTGACAGCAGAGCATCGCCAGAAGCAGTCTTTGTTAGATCTGTTTTGTTGCAGACGTGCTGGTTTGATTCTTGGCATCACTAAGTGAGGGATGTTCACCCTGGGAAGCTGAACCCAAGTCATCATTAGTTTTTGGAGCTGTCTGAAGCTAGATCCTTAGAGCCACCTCTGCAGCAGAGCAGTTTCTTTTTGTTGTTGCTGTGGCTTATAGGAAGAAGAGAGAGGCTCCATGCTGCACTAAGCCCAGTGCATGGGCATACTTGCTTGGCACTCATGGTAATTTCCAGCCATCAGCAAAAAGTGCTACCTAATAACATGGGCATGAGAACTCAGAGAGGTCCTGGTGACCCTGCCTTGAGCCATCTGTGCCTTCAGCTACACCACAGCCAGGTGCTGTTACCTGAAATAAAAGCACAAAGCTGAGATGCCTCAAACGTTTGGGCCAGTTGCAACTGGACAGATGATCCTTGTGACTCATTTATGTTATGACTGATAAAGGTCCTGCAGCCACACATGCACCGGAATTCTGTAGTGGATCTGTGTATTTTGCCCAGGTCCCACACAAGCTCTTCCTGCACCTCCACTGCCCTTTTGTCAGCAATCCCACTAACAGACCCATGACCAGGACCAGGCAATACACTGTTTAGTTTCCAACTGCCTGCCCTGACTGCATTGCTTGGTCTGACCAAAGGCTACTGCCATACAAACAGAAGACTGACAGGGTTCAGAGATTAACCAATTATGGCTCTATTTTGTCCCAAAATAGATATGGACACAGAAGAGTAAGCTCAGCCCTACATTCAAGAGACAGCTTGTAATTCAAGCAAGACACACATATAGCAACTCCCGATATCAAAGAGCATTTGTAAGTGGTACAAACAGATGTCCCAGATCACCACCAAGCTGTTTTATCTGTGTCCCACAGCTGTCAATACTGATTTGAAGTTGCTGCTGAACAGCAGGCAGGGGAGGGTAAGTTCCAGAGTTGTGGGGCAGGACGTTGCAAAGCCAACACTCCGGGTTGGACAATGCACACAGTGATAAGAAGAACCTGGGGTAAATGGACTTAGTTCTTCATCTCTTCCTGCCCTTCCTTGGGCATATACTACCCAACATGACCTCCAGGGGCTCCGGATCTTTACAGAGCTTTGCCTCTTACAGAGACTCCTGTTTGCTTCTGCACTTGTACCCTATCCCTGCCAGTCACATAGACTCCTGATTCCCAGGAGCTTGCTCTAGGCTCTCTTAGCCATATCCCTGCTGCTGCATGTGTGCTGGAAAGCATTTCCCAGCCCATTCTGGTCTTGCTTCCAAACTCGTCATAAATCCACGCTCCATCCAGAATCCTGAGCCATGCTCCAGACCTGTGGTTAGGATGCTCTCAGCATCCTTTAGACACCAGAGCAGACACTTCACCAGGAGCTCAGACAAAATGTTGCTACAAGAGTTTCAGGAGCACTCTGTAGAGCCCAGACCTTTCTGGGGGTCATCCTGACCCAAAGCTGTTCGGATAAGCTGGCCTCTGGCTGCAGTACCATTCAAGATGACGTATTTCACACGAACTTCTAGTTTGCACTCAAAGAGGAATGCTGGTGACCCTGAACTTGGACTCTAAAATACTGTGAGATGTGGTGTTTTCCAGAGCTCACTTACAAGTGAGGATGATTTTCAGGCTCTCCTGAACATAAAGGAGAGCCTGAACATAGATACCTTGGCAGATACCTATGGAAGTGGGCACTGCTTCTAGATCATCATATGTGAAACAGCAGGGTGAAGCTTATTGAATCAAATGCTACTGATCTTTTCCTAATATCTGCTTTTGTATTACATTAAGAAACTGTCTCTATCAGTTTTTTCTAATTGTGATCCTTTGTTTCAAAGAGGCAAATTGATTTTCAGGATTGCATTGAATACATGGAGGAAGGGGGAAAGGGTTTATACAATGTTCTTTGTTTCTTTTTGTCTTTCTTGGTTTTGGGGAATTTCTCCACATCAAAATGTTTGGACTTGATGATCTTAAAGGTCTTTCCCAACCAAGTTTATTCTGTGAAAAATACAGAGGCATTTTGTCTGCCTTCCTGGTTGGAATTGCCCAATGTTAAGAACTCTATATTCACCTAAGTTTTAATTTCCAAATGAGCAATTTGTTAAAATGGCATGACTTTATGTGTAGCTTTGTCCTTACTGGAAATCTGATATTCAAGTCCTGAAAGGATTTTTAATTAATAGGCTCAGCTTCTTACATGATGAAAGCTAGAATAGGAGAACACGAGTACATGGGAAGAGGATTAGCATCTGATACTCTGTGTTTTCTATAGTCCCAGTGAATTCAGTGGAAATTGAAAGTGTTAAAAATCAGATCATGAATGACTGAGGATGAGTTTGTGGTTAATGAATATGTTTGCTTGTGGCTGCTGATGAAATGAATGTTGTTTGCATGTATTCACAAAGATATGAAACACTTACTTGGAAAGATGTGGTTCTCTAAGGTTTCTAATGTTTTGATCTTCTATTTACAGCTTATTCCTAACATGCCTTTGCCCCATGAGCACTAGAGACAAGTAAACATGGCAGAGTCATATTTACATTCCAGATGAATTTTACAGGCCTACAAGGATGGACTTGATGATAAAGACAGAAAGGTGGGACAATTATAATCTTCAGTTCTTCTGTCAACCACCTTTGATGAATCTCCTCGCATCAGTGCCAGCACTTCCACCACTGTCCATGTTTTAGGAGGAAAACCAGCAGGAGGCTGGTAATGTTTCAGACTGAATACCAGTTTCAACATGGTGCTTAATGGCAGCCATGGGAAAAGCCTCCAAATCCAGGTAGTGCCAAGAGAGTTCAGACACATCCTTGGCACTGGCTCATAGGCTGGCTTAGGAGTCCTAGTGAGTCCTAGCCTTGGCACTCTGCTCTTCCATAGTCTTGTACATCTGATTCACCCCAGATGTGTCTCATGTGGAGCTGGAAGTCACAGTGCACTTCACATTTTGTCCCTCTGAGCCAGGCAGCACCCCTATGATGGCATAGCTGCTCTGCCCTGTAACTCTGGAATACTGCAAGTTCATGCTCAGAGGGCTGCTTAATGGTGGAGATGACAAGGGCATGTTGGTGCATAGATAAATAGTGAGAACCATCGGCTGAACAACTTAACCTACTTCCAAGAAGTTTCTTTGTCCAAATAGCACCTGAGGATGGAGGGGGTCAGATTTACTGCTTCTCAGGGGAGCAGTTCTGCCTCTCCTTGTCCTGCCTGCCACCTCTTCACATCTCAAATGCAGGGGGACAGTCATTTATTCTGGTGACAGCTGGAACAACCCAGTTAACCCTTCTGAGCCCTATTAATCCTGCGGGTTGTGTGGGGAAGCTGCCTGACTGGGCACCAACTTGCTTCAAGAAGTTTCACAGCTCCACTGATCCACTGCACTTCTGCTTGGGGGCTGAGATGCTGCCCTGAGGAGCCATGCAAAGAGTGGTAATGAATCAATTCAGGTGACAATGAACCACTGAGAACATCTGATACTGTCAGGTAGTGAGTGGTTAAAGCCCTGAGGTAGTACAGTTTTACTTGTCTACCCTAACATCAGCAGATCTGACATGAGCAGGGAGCAAAGCCACTGAATAAGAAAATGCCATCCTGACAGCCCTATTTCAGGGTAAAAGTGCCCTTTATCTCACCCAAACAAAAGCATGTATGTGTTTTTCATAGTCCCAGGACAAGCATAATAGTTGCTGGCAGCAGATCTACTTTCATCATTATCAAGGGCATGGTGATTATGTCTGATTAGTTCCTGTTGAGATCGTTGCAGTGGAAACCAATTGTGGGAAATTAGAATGAATAAAAGGTTAAAACAGTTCCATGTTTCACTGTTGTCTCCTAAGGAGTGAAATTAAGCTATCTATGTAGGGGAGAAAGCTAAGAGCTCTTGTAACCAGGAACATTGATTTGCATGGAGTGTTTACATCTACCAAATGCACTTTATCCTTGATAATTGTCCCTGCTTGGGTCCAGGAGAGGTCAATCATCATTTGAGCATGGAACGAGGTACAAACCCTTCAAGCAAAGAAACTCATGCTGGATTGAAGTGTGCGACATGATAAGAGCTTGCCTGGAGAGTGTTCTGACCCTCTGGCAGGCTCTGGCACAGACTAGAAAAGTACCAACTGAGCTAGGGAACAAAATCATTGAAGTGTCATTAGATGGGGATTGTCTGGCTTTGGCCTCAACTGATCAAAGCTAGTGGGACTTGATACGGAGACAAGTGAGATGAAGGACCAGCCTCGACCGCAGCGCGTCTTCAGGAGAAGATCTAGCAGATACATTCTGTATGATGGAGCCTGGAAAGGCAAACGTCTGCAGAAGGTGCAATGCCACTGAAATTCATGTCAGCGGTAAAAGTCCACAAGGGAGCACTGGCATCAAGGTCTTTCCTTGATTTACTTCAGGTTCAGGATCAATCAGCAAACGGCCTATAGGATGAAAGGAAATTTTAGGAGGGACTTTCTCCTTCTCAGGTTGAAAGAAGTAGAGGAGGCCACAGAGATATTATTTGAGGATAATGCTGGTTACATATCCTTTTTCCTAAAGCCCTTGCATTAATGGTTTTAACAGGGTTAGAAGTTTCCCACCAAGCTAAGCACACACCTGAGGCAAACTCCTTTGTGAGGAGGCTTTGTCACAGAGCCCCAGCACACAGTTTTATCACTCCATCTTCTGTGGCCCCCCTGGCTTGGCTCATTGGGTTACTCAGGGCTGCAGAGCCTGATCAGTGAGGGCAGGATGGCTGAGATGGCACCTGGTAACACTGGAGGGATGTTGATTGGCTGGGGAAAGCTCCCAGAACAGGCATTTAGGATGAGTTTTGAGCTCAGCCCTTTGTTGATGGAGTTTGCCAACTGAGGGCACACTTCAGCGGCCTAGATGATGCCAGTACGTGAGCCCCTGCTCTGAGTGAAGGATGTGCAATGGTGAGGTTAGATACCTCAGAGCTATCTTGTCTATGGCCAGACTCTCCAGAAAGAGTTCACCTGCTGGCTGGTTCAGTAACATTTGCCAACTTTGATTATGCATCACAAGGTTTGCAATGTGCATCATACCAGGTTGGACTGGGCTTTGAGCAACCTGCTCCAGTGGAAGTTGTCCTTGCCCATGGCAGGCAGCTGGAACTAGATGAGCTTTAAGGTCCCTTCCAGCCCAAACCATTCTAGGATTCTATGAATACACACCATTGACATCCACTTTCTAGGGCAGGCAGGATGGCGCAGGGCTCTGCACAAGGTACCGATGGTCGTTGGCCTTTGCAAGAGGTGCTGTTAAGCACTTTTACTCTGCTCCTGACTGCACGCTGAGTGCTGCTGTGGGTGTTTAGATGGGGGGCAACTGGTCTATACAGGGTTTGGCACTGGGGTGATTTTTGCATTATTGCTGCAAAACCTAAGTCTTGACCAGCAGCTGCAGTCAGCTGTCCTCCTGCTTATGATAGGACAGCTGTTAACCCAAACTGCTTCCCAGTGAAATAGAGCAGGCGTTAGGAAAAAGGAATGCGAGTTTCATGCAACTGATTGGAAAGTGGGGCACAAAGGGATTACAGTGGCTCCCAAAACTGCTCTGGAAGCTGTGCTGGCTTCTGATGAGCCTTGAAGCTGTATCTGTGAGCCTTATCTTAGTAAATAACATCAAGTAGTACTCCCCAGTGAACTATGATGGTGATTTTAATGCAAAGAGTAAATTTTTGTTTCCTAACAATTGCTACAGACAGAATGTTGTTTTTGCCTTTTACTCTCTGTTACTCTTATGTAAGAGCTTCACTCTAATTTCCCCTTGAATACATTTGGAGGATCACCCAAGAGCCCTCAGCAAGCAGAAGAAAGATGCTAGTGCCAAGAGCTCTGTGACAGCCTGCGGCAGCTCAGCAGTGCACTGAGCATCCAGAGCATCGGAGTGCCGGTCTGGGAGCCCAGCACTGCTCATCTCCACTGCCTAATTGGCAGAAAGCTCCTTAATTGCTACAAGTCAACAACACCAAGAGTTCAACCCAGAAATCAAACGGGGGGGCTAATTAAATGACTGTACATGGCAGGTACACACTTGAAGCAAGAGAGCCAAAGGCTATGCATCTCTCAGCAGGTGGACTAGAAAGTAGTTGCTAACGCATGTGCACAACCTCCAGCGTCCAAATGTACTGAGCTCAGTGCAAATGCTGATGAGCAGGGAGCTCAGCATGTATTTAACCATGGCATGGAAAGGGATCTTTATGCGGTTAGGTTAAGACGTGAGAAGCATTTGCCTTCTTGTGTGAAGAATTTATGAGACACATGTAGGCCTGTGATTCCTCTTCCCTGCTCAGAAGGATTCCAGCTCAGCTGTATCCCCATTTGCAGGGACCAGAAGGTTTCTACCTATCGCAGCTAAACTTTGAGAAACACCTCAGTGAAGTGCACAAGAACGAGCCCAGATTTATTTCTTTTGATTCACATAACCCATCTAAATGGCCTTCTCTCTAGGCTCTCACCCGTTGCCTCTGCTGCATCATCTTGTCTCCCACTTCCCTGCAGACTCACAGAAGAGCAGCCAAAACATAAGAGCAGAGTGATTTCAAGGAAGTACTGCCAGCCTGCCCTATAAATAATGCATCGAGATCTTTTGTAGTGGTGAATTTTGCTTCTGAATCATCAACAGTGCTATCTTTCCCATTCCTGCCTTCTGCTGCAGCCTTCCTGTAACCCTCCTGGAACTAAAGTTACGTAAACAGCAGATTTGAAGTATGTTTTTTCCTATGGGTTCAGCAACCCAGCGAGTGGCTCCTACTGCTTGCTGATTTCCAAAGAGATGGGTAAATCTCCTTTTCCAGGGAGCAGGAAGCTGTGGAGCTGGTGCTCAAAGACAGCAGTAGAGAAGAGGCCTTGAATTATAACAGCGTTGCAGTGCTTAGTGAGAAAGGACATTAAATACGGTAAGCAGGACTGCATCCAAGAAAACCCTGACCTTGACCGTCCATTTTTCCACTTCACGGGGGGAAAAAACCCAAAGGCTTCAAGTACTGGGAAGTCAGAAGTAGAAATTCAAAGATCAAATCAGACATTTTCCTGTAAGCCAAAATCTAATTACCCTTGATTGCTGACTCAGAGATAGCACTTTACACCAGTACAGTGGGGTATGAATAACACGAGATACATGTTTGTGCAGTTCTCTTCCTTAAAACAAACACCAAAGTGTAAGATTTGTAAATTTAAGAGCTATTGGCCGCTTAATTTGCATGCTTTGCTCATGGAGACAAAGAGCCTGCTGAAAGTGTCATTCCAGCTGGGAAAAACACAGTGATTACTTCAGGAGTTCAGCATGGGGTTGAATATGGCACGTCCATGTCTGAAAGGTCCCCAGAGTGAAAGAAATAAACAGCTCATCATAAAGTCTGAAGTGTGGTCCAACTGATGTATAATTGTATCAAGTGTGCTAATGGCCCTGAAGCAGAGTAAGCGCATGAGAAAGCATCCATGTCTTCTGCAGAAAAACATCAGCAGACACTAAAAGCAAAGGAGATAATCTGTTTAAAACTAATGCCCTGCAAACCTCCACCAGCTGAGCGATACACGAAGATGCTTGCAAGGTCCAAAAGCACCCAGAGGAGTAATTACTGTCACCTCCTCCTACCCACTGCTGGCTTTCGGAGGCAAGCCAATACACTTGGCTTCTCAAAAGTCCCCAGGAGTCACTGCTGGTCAGAGGGACCCACTTTTTTCTTTCTATCGCATTCTGCTTCAAGGGGCTGAGCCTGACTGTTGACCACCCTTTGTCTCAGAGGAACTGAGATACTGAGATCTGAACCGAGCCCTGCAGCTATGCCTCATGGGTCTGTAGGGCCCCATGCTTCAATGCCAGTGTCATAAAAGTAGTTCAGTTCTCAGACAGCAATAGATGGAGCAACCCATAACTGATGTGCATTTTCTGCAATGGTAATAAACAATAGGGAAGCACTGTAACAACCCAACTTACCAGCACATCAGAGGCTGTCCCTTACCACTGCGAACAGGCAGAACTCTGTCTCCTTAAACTGTAGAAACTGGTCACTTCTGTTTCTCAGACTGCTGCAAAGCAATAGCTCAGGGGTAGAGATACTCTGGATTGCTGAGCTATTCCTTTTCCTTTCTTCATTTGTAGGGACAGCATTGGCCATGGAGGGGGTGGGATGAAGAGTCCAGAGTAGCACTAGACTGGCTGCTGTACCCTGGTGACAGCACCACGGCTCTTGGAGTGGCCCTTTGCCTCCCTGACCTCCCAATGCTGAGTGCACTGGCAGCATGGGGATGAAGCACTGGTGATCTCTGTATCCTTTCTTGTCCATCTCCCTGCCCCTGGATTTTATGTGCTCCAAGCTGGCGCTGCCCCCTGTGCAGTGGAGATCCTGACTTAGCTGAAGCCTCCAAGATACCACAGTTGATGTGGTTGACAAATCATGCCTGCTTAATGTCTTGAAGGACTAGACTTCACTACCCTATTGCTGCTGTTCTGCTCTAGCAACAGCCCATGCTCTTAGTAATTCCTAGCACCTTCACTCCCTACTGGTATTTTGTCCCCCTGAACACTGGGGTCTCCCCACCTGTCCCAGGAACAGCTTGGCACCTGGCTTAGCTGGATGCAATTGCTTGCAGCACATTCCTCCACCGACATTTCTATTCCCCCTCAACCACATTGGATCATTAACTGTTATTTATGCAGAAACTCAATAGAACACTGTCAATTTGAAAAACCATGTTCCTAGGTGAAAACATAAATTGCTGCTGAAGCTGAAAACACTGACCAAGTTTTCTTGATGCCACCGCCAGTAAGCTGAGCAGATCTATTCCCCTTCCTTGCTGCACTTCCATTTGTACTCTCCAACTCAGTCCTTACCACCAAGACACATCAAAACCTAATGAAACCTAATTATTAGAGTTGTGGAATAACTACCCAAGATAAGCCTCCCTTTCTAATGACATCTTCATTATCACATATAGCTGTGCTTTCCTCAGGCATTTCCTAGCAGTGCCTCTCAGCCACAAAAGGAAAAAGCTCCATAGCACTGTGATTGAAAGTGTGCCAAGGAAGCACCAAGGCTTTGGAGGACTATGAAAGAGAAGCCTACGGGGAAAGAGATACATTATTTATAAGAATATATTCTAGAAGATACCCAAAGGGAAAATCTAGCCTTGAAAAACTGCAGCAGAGACTTCCAGCTTCAGTGCTTCCTTGTCTGTTGAAATCTGGTGATCAAGAAGCTGAAATCAAGGAAGGACAACAATTCACGTGTTTCACAGAGTGACGAGCCTCTGTAAATCAGGAAGATGGATGGGAAAAGGAAAGACAGGTGGAAGATTAGGTTGCTTATTTTCTGCTAGCAATTAGGAAGAATTGGGTTTTCCATCTCAAGAGAGGGATGAATTCCATCTTTACTGTTGTAAAAACTCAGAGAGAAATGTGGAACTGCATAAAGTGAACAGATGCATGGAAGCAAAATAATTGCCAGCAAATGTGAAATTCAGCCTGGTTGTCTACACATATGTGGTGGGCAAAGAGCCAACAGGTACCAGAAAGACTTGGAGGTCCAAATGTACTCAAGGCATTGATAAAACAAACCATTGCAAAACAAAAATAAAGCAGCCTATGGCTGACAATGTGATTTATACATTCACTGCCTTGAGCCCTTTTCACACAGTTCAGATTGTTGAGTGATCTTACATGTGCTTTAGTTCGGGACAGTCACATCAATCTGTGCTTTGGCTAGAAGCACCTAGTGCCACTAAGGAGCTTACTCTCTTACAGTGACTTTAAAAGCAAGGTGATGGTACTGATTCACAGCACAGCTTAATCCATCCCAGACACCACTCCCACCATCCCAAAACAGAGCTTAAAATGGCAATAGTTTAGTCCCGCTTTTCTAGACGATAAAGGGAATAAATGGCTTAAATTCTAGTAAAGGTACAAATACAAGCATTTTAACTTGCAATAATATAAAAACCATTTGTTTTCCAAGGAAATGTATCATTTTAGCACAGCTTAAATCCCACTGTGATCTGCTTGGACCCTTTTTTCCTATCCATGTTTTTTTCAGTGCCCTAGAAGCAGACCTCTTTAAGGACACTGTAAGAAGTGCCCCTTCCATCTACAGAACCTGAAGGCTGAGACGGGTTGGCTTGTTCAGCTCCTCACCACAGCTTTCCCAGCCTCAGTTTCCAGCACTGCATGCTGAGTTAGATGGGAGCCAGGCTGAAGCTCTGCTCCTTTGCACTTCCTCGGACAATCCTGATACATAAATCTAGGCTGCTGAGTGTAGTGGCATCTGCTTATCTCTTCACTCATTCAAATTAACTCCTGAACACTTCACCCCCAAATTTCTCCAAGTTAGAGCCCAACGCTCCTTTTCTAAATGTTTCATGACAGAATTGACCCCAGGGAACGGGCTGGAGCCTTTCTGTTTGTTTCAAACTTTCCTGGTCAAACATTACCTTCTTCAGAAGGGCCTGGAAGAAAGCTACAGGCGCCCATCAGTCAGATCCCTCTGACTTGCAAGTGGGGTTTCCTAGCACAGTCCCGCTGGGGGTCCAAAATCACTGCACAGGAGGGCTGAGATACTCTCTATGCTCTTCTATACCTTGCCCTGTGGGACGCCGCAGGAAAGAGGACTGATGGAACTGTTCTCTGGCTTTAGCTGTTCTAACTCTGCAGCCCAGCGACACTGTAAAATGAAGTGCCTCATGAACTGTCCTTAAGTGTGAAAAATGTGCTGGAAGCCACATTCAAATTGCCTTTCCCTGTTCTTGTTAGGGCCCAGAATGTAAAGTCCCAAGCAATTGTTCTTGAAACGCTCTCTGCAAAGGGTAGTTTGGGTAGTTTGCACACTGTATTTCCATCTGGAGCAGATCTTTGTTTCAGCAGTTCCAAACATGTGGATACATAAATGGAAAAAGCTGTCACGGCTTGAATAATGGCATCATTGAACAGAGAGCAAAGCTCACTGAGCAATGAATCCCAAAGAGTACTGAGCCCTCAAGGTCCAATTTTGCAAAGCTGTTAAGAATGGATGTATGTTGTTTTAAGCAAGCTGCTATTGTAGCACCTTAAGAGATTTATTGTCCGTGCTCAGAAGGCACATATCGATCCCTGGGATGCGCAGAACTGAAACGGTTGTTACAGAAAGTATATCTGGAGTATTAGATGTGGAGCACTGAGCTCACTGCTCTATCCAGTTCATCTATCCAGTCTCTATCTCTGCTCATCAGTATCCCATGCACTGTTATCCTGTCTTGCTTTCCAAGCAAAAACTCCTTAAAGCATCTCAAAATTGAATTGATTCTCAGATCACACCTCGGTCCCTTGAGCTCCACAATCACTTCCTCAGGGATCACTTGAGAAGCCATGTGTGCATGTAAAGGTGGTATCTGCTTCTGCTTTATGTGGTACAGCAAAAGACAATGCAACAAACTGCGTCCAAGCCTACATCAAAACGTAATGAAGGATGCGATGTGGAAGCATCCTTTGCCTGATTCACCAGACTGAGTAAGCAGTAGCTGAACTCAGAAAGTTGATGGAGTTCTTTGAGTACAGGCTGCAGGGGTCTTCGCAGCAGCATAGGAACCCTTCATGCTCTATCTACTATAACAACCAAAGGCAGTGTATTAAAAACCTCAACTCTGGAGTTATTATCTCTTCAGATTGAATACAATTTCTGCACCATTTCCTGCTGTAATTTCCAGCCAGCATGGCTTGAAGTTTGAGAGCAGGCACAAAATGAAGAGAACAAAAATGGATGAATTAATTTCATCTCATGCTTTTCATAAGAACCCACACGATTTCTCCTGTGGTACTTGTGATTCTGGATGCCTGGATTTTGCAGTGGCTGACAGTGAGGTTTTAACATGGTCGTTCCCATGTAATTAAATCACAATCATACTATTGAGGTAACGTAGTAGCAAACTGCATTTTAAGTCTGCTCCTTCTTTGTGAATACGCCAGCATTATGGAATTGCATTGGAATCATCCCAAATTCTGCAATATGGCTGTCTCGGGATGAAGGGGCGGCTTTCAGCAGTGACTGTCAGATACTGCAAGGCTTGGGTTTTATCAAAGGTTGCTGGAAGGGGAATGCCCTTCCTAAGGGGCTACATGCAAGCACCTCCAGCAAAAGCAATCGGGGTCTCCATTCCCACAGGATAGGAAGGCTGCATATGCCTTTCTCCCATTGACACACTGGTGCTGTCTCACAGAGCCAACAGAGATAGGCAGAGCTGTTGGTTTCATTCTGTATCTCAAGGTACATACAAGCCTGTCTTTCTGCTCAGGCTTTGCATTCACTTTATGAGGGATGGAGCCAAGGGCAGCTCTTCAGGCACAATACTTGGGGACGGAAGGTGGCTGGCAACCAACATCTGCCATTTCGCCCCCTTCGCTAGGTCCTCAGCGTGCTGATGGCAGGGCTGTCCTCTGCCTTGAGACTCTGCCCACCGGCGGTCATTTTGTCCGCCCCTCTCACAGGCACCATACTGAGGGCAAACAAAATGGCGCCTGGTCCAGGGCACACAAAATGGTGCCATAAGTCCTGGACATCCAGATACAGCATCTCGGGAGGTGGTTCTCTTCACTGCATACCCCTTTCATCTTGTGCTTTAGGAAACTTCTGGAGCATGCTTCATCCTGAGCTTGTTTGTGTATCAAAGATGTGCAGAATACAGTCAGTATCAAACACAAAACTGAGATTCTGGGTTCTGAGTTTTTCTTCTCTGATTCACATATACCTTGACGTGCTTCTGTGCGTTACAGTGGCTGCAGCTCATTTGGGGTGTGTAGCATGCTGCTCCCTGTGTTCAGTGCTAGCCCATCAGTCACTCAGGAAAAGGCAGTGATGGGGCATCCAAGGATGGGGCATCCAAGGACTAGGCATCCAGATATGGATCTCAGTTGGCCACTTGGATGCCTATATGCTAGGCATCCAAGTATATATATATAGTATATAGTCATCCAAGTGCATATTTGCCTAGTATACAGGCATCCAAGAGCCCAAATCTTTGCCAGTCTCAATCAGAAAACCTCACACTTGCTAATTCCAGCAAGAATTGTATGATGAAGTTCCTGGCCTGATGTACATGAGGTATCTGGTGGCTTTCCGTGAATAAACCTCAGGTCTAAATGGCAACTAATCTCAAGGAGGAAGTACAAAAAAGTTGCTGACATGCCATGCACAAAGACAGTTTTAAATGGACATGGTACAGATCAGACCTCATGTCAAATGGAAAGCAGGTGCATGCATTTTTCCCAAGATCACCGTATTTGTCTTCCCAGCCTTTAGCTACAAGTTTGATTTTGTTTCTTCAGTGTTGCATGTTTGCATTTGCTCTTAGGGAGGTGGACAAGGTCCCATACTAATGAAATACATTGAGAGCCTTCATTTACTTCCATATCCAGATCCTCTCAACAAATGTTTGAATGAGACTAACTCAAACACCGTCACAATAGAATTGATTGTTTGTGCTATATAACTGTATGGATGGGAAACAGTTAATTATTTGTAATTGAGAAAGCTTTAAATTTTGCAACTTCTTGTTTGTTTGTTTGAAATTTTTTAGTTGCTTGGGTTTTTTTCCAACAATGAGGCATTATTGAGTCCATGAAATCCATTCTTTGGAATTATATCACAATTTCAAAATCACAATGATTCAATGCATTATTGGGCATGGATTACTTTTCTGTTGCAGGCAGTACACTGCAATAAGCAGTCGGTTTAGATACAGAAGGTCATGTTATGATGCATCTTGCAGGTCACGTATTAAACCTAGTCTCTGAACAAAAACTCATAACTTTCTCCTCAGTCCTCCTTTGTGAATGTTCATAGAATAACCTTGGTACTTCCTCGCTGGTGCCATCTTGGTATTGAAACTTACTCATGTGGCTGTTCGGGGACAGGAAATATAAGCAGCATAGTTCAGGAAGATACATTAGAAATGAGGACCAGACTTTGAAGTAAATTTGTTTCATTAGTTTGCAAGGAGCAAAATCAATGACTTTATAAAATTATTTCAATGTGTAACACTCACCTCTTTATTTCCTGTATAAATGATCCAAATGTTAGCTAAACAGGCAACAGTTAAACTGACACTCATTATTTTTATCTTTGATACTTGAAGTCATACAGAGCTATGACGTTTACAGGTTTCACCTTGAAACAGTTGAAGATTTTGCTATTTTCATATATAAATCACGTTTGCTTTTAAATCATCCACAACTGAGAGAAAGTGGTCTGCTTTCTTCTCACGAAGAGTGTTCCTCCACTGATGACTTTGGAGAAGAGAGATGGCAAAGGAAGTGGTCTGTAGCCCAAAGCACCTGAGTGGCAAAGCTGTACCACAGCTCAAGAGTTCCTGGTTTCTAAATTCTTCTTCAGGCTTACACTTCACTGCTGCTGCTGAGCTTTACATGCTCTACAGTCTGCTATGCATTCAACTCCCATGCACACCTGAGTAGTGAGGTGCAGGCACATTTCTTAAGCAATTAAAAAGAACAGGAATTAAACATCGGAGAAGACAGACTCATTATAATACCGTTACTGTGTCTTTGCAGAAAAATATAGATCCATAGTTTTACCTCACCTTTTTCATTTATTTATATGGAATAAAATCTGACATAAAGAGAGTCCATCCTCTTGAGGAGTGTCATTCTGACCCTGACTGTAATGCACAGGCTACTGAAAGTAGATTGGTGTATCAACAGTTAGAGAAAACGGATATATTCAGAAACCAATGCTATAGACACCATGTATTTTTAGTACCCTAATGCTTTAAGATGATGAAATACCTTCTGCACCACAAGAAAAAAACTAGGCTTCTGTTTATTTCATATGGTCAGTATTTAAACTATGGGTAACATTTAATCTGGAAATCAACTTGTGACTAGCTTGAGAAACACTATAGGATCAAATTTATTTAGCCCTCAGTGCCCTGTTCTCTATTTCTAGGGATAGGGCACAGGGATTTTCTCTCCCCAGGAAAACCTTTTACAATACAGGAAGGGAACTGTAGGAAACCCGAAAGACAGTTATTTTAGACGCACACAGAGTAAAAAATGCACTATCTTAGTGTGAGACAGGCCTGAGGCACCTCTTGTGGTTTCCAGTGAGCTCACGAAGAATTCCATGTGGGCATCTAAGGGTAGAATTTGGTCTACAATGTTGAAAAAACAGCTCTGATAATGATTTCAGCATGAGCAGAAGCATATGGAGTTCAAAGAATGCATTCAAACAGTCCAGGCTGAACAAAATATCCATAATTTACTGCAGACTTTCTGCAGAAAGTTATTGCATGGAAAACAAAATGATGGATGCAGTGAAGAGAAGCTTTAATAATAGACATTAATGAACATCATCAATATAAATTCTTTTTTATCTGCTAGGGCCAGGGCTGTGTTTACCTACAGAGCAAGCAGATAATTGGGGTTCCTCATTGTATAAAGCTCCATCATGGATGCTGCTGCTGGCTCTTTTGCTCTTGCTTTTCTTCTCCATCGTCTTTGATCATCTCAATGGCAAACTGAAGCTACGTGTTTGAGGAATTCAGTTGTCTCCTGTTTGCCACCCAGCTCAGGGATGGAGCAAGTGAGACAGGTTTGAGGGCAGTGGGGTCTGGTAAAGTTTACTGAAAACTTACCCAGGTTTCAGTGCTCTGGTCTCCTCAAGAATGGTGTGAATGATGAAGAGGTTTTCTAACAGCCTCCTTGTGTTTCTCATTCCTCCCCTCTGGAGTTTGGGGAAGGAAGTTGATAAATTGAATGTCTATTCTAGCCATATGCATAGAAAACATAACATCAGCACATAACCTTGTCCACACTAGGTCAGACCAAAGGTGCTTCTAGTGTGGAATCCTTCTCCAGCAGTCAACATATTAGCATGAGTATATGGGGACAAAATCCTTTCCTTCCTTTGCCTGTGTGGAGATGCAGAGACACTGAGTGCATGCCCTGAACAGAGCCTCAAGGCCTGTTCAAAGCAGAGCCAGAATCAAACACTGTAAAGTCCCCATGTCCAGCAGATAGACCCATGCTGCTTCTTCTGTTGCTGCCAGAAATTATTTATTCAGAATGTTTACTGGAGCAAAAATGAGGTTAAATATTTTATACGTATATACATATTATACATACCTCTGTGTATTAGCAATTGATAACAGTTTTCCACCTTCATTTAACTTTTGCTGTCAGTAACACTCTTTAAGCGAGTGCTGCCTTTCTCCTTGGTTAGTTAGTGCAAATTAGTTTCCCTTTAATTTTCAAATTGGCAAGTACCAGTTTACAATAGATGCTTCCAGCTCTTCCACATTTCCTTTGGGAACAAGGACAGCACAAAGCCTGCCTGAGACTTTCCATGTTCTGCACAACCCTAGCTGAGGAGCGCAGGGGTTATTCGCAGCCACCTCTTCCATCTGCTTTGCATTGCACAGCTCTCAAAAGCAGGCTCTGGAAAACTGGGAAAATTCACATGCCGTGCCTGATGAGAGCGGCGAAAATAATCCCTTCTTTTGCATCAGTGCACACAACACCTGTGTGCTCCCCGTTCCAAATCCTGTCCCTGATACTGCTGTGCTGGCTTGGTCTGCAGCGCTGCCCTCATTCAGAATGATTGCAGCCTCCACTCACCATGCACAGCACATAAATCCTTAGGAGGGTGCAGCTCTGGTGTCTCAGTCAGGAGTGCTGATTTGCCAGGAACTCAGCCAGGCTGCAGAAGGCAGGTACCTCTTTTCTGCTCCACACTTGCTCCCCTTTTCTCTCACTCACTGAGTCCTGGCCAGGGAAGGACTAAACAGAACATTGGTTTAGGTGAGGGAGGCTTTTTCCTATACGCCAAAAGAGGCAAAGGCAAAGGCTGAGATCTGTCTTCTGGTAGTAAACACACAGCCAGCATCAACCCCCTCCACAAGTCTCACTGCTACAGGAGGAGGTCCTGTGTCTGGGTACCAGCCAGGGACAGGTGAAAGATGGGGCACAGAAACCACATGGCTACTCTTAAGGGAGCTACCGACACACTTTAGTGCTTAGAAAATACCAGATTGGAAAAACACGGATGCTCAGATCACCCCGGAGCTACCTACAGGCTAGTTCTGGGTACAAAGAAATAACTGATTTCTAATACGAGTTATCTATCTGGAGAGGGCATTCCCTGGGGCTTTCACAGTATTCCACACAAAAATATGGGCAAAGAATACCAGCCCATGCCCTAGCCAGATTCAGCTAGCAATAACACTACTTAGCTTTGACATTGCCCAGCAGGAATCTTCATTACAAGCAAGATAAATTATGTTCCCATTTTTCAGTATTAAAGCATAGAATCATAGAATGGTTTGGGTTGGAAAGGACCTTAAAAAATTTAGTTCCAACCTCCCTGACACTGCTCAGGGCCCTGCCCAACCTGGCCTTGAACACTTCCATGGATTGAGCATGATTCATGTCTTCAGAGAGGTGTCCTGAGACTCAGCTCAAAATTACTAGCTTGGAGTTACACAGAATTACACCCAAAGAAGGCATTAGCTCAGGTATGAGAAGCACTGAAGATGTGGAGATCATTACCAGGATTTATCCATCACCTTGCCTACTCAAAGACAGCACCACACTAACATGATTGCACCATTTCGCTTACAGAGAGGATTTGGCTGTGCACTTTTGCAGCCTACCACTTGCATTCCACTGTGTATAAATGCCATGTTCCCCGGGGCTGCCTGCCACAGCACTGCACCAAGAGAAAAGAAGACGCAGCTTGGCTTCAAAAGGTCTGAACTATCTTGGCTCCGCAGCAAAACAGTGCTGGAAGTGTTGTTGGGAAAGCAGACTTTCTGCTTTAAGTCTGCCTGCAATTAAATCCCTCTGCAAAATACAGTTTCTTCTGGTAAGTAGAGACTCCAGTGGCTTCTGAATGTAAATGAACTTCATGAGCAATAACAAATTAAAACTATCTTTTTCTTCATGCCATCCAGCAGTTTTAAAGAGCTTTATCACAACCACCAAGTACAGAGTATGGGGTCCTTAAAAAAGCTCCCAAAAATCATTGCAGTACTTTCAATTTCAAGTGAGAGTGAGTGCGATTTTACACCTCAGCAAATAAGAATGCATCCATAAATTTAGACCAGGGACAAGATTTCTTTATTTTTGTATTCAAAATAGCATTTTTTTTCCCTGTGGATTTTCCACTTAATTAAAGACGGGATCTTTGTTGATGCATAAGCACTATCATTTGTCAAATCAGTAAGAAACCACACCAAATACTATAATGCATCTTGCCCTTTTATTGTATTGTGTTATAGACAAAGATGAGTGCATACAGAATAATCACTGCCATCACAACCGTAAAGTTGCAGTGTCACTCTGATCCCTTTGGGAGTCAGAGAACATCCACTTGTCATTCATTCCGCCTCTTTATTGCAACAAGCTGCATAGAACAAAACTTCAACCATTTCTCTAAATAAAAACATAGCCAAAACCCCAATGCTTGCTAACAGGGCTTTGCAAGATTGTTTAAGGTACCAGCAGAATAAGCATGCACAGCAGCAATACAAAACTATAGACATGCTGTCTCTGAACAGGTTGAGCTGTGCTGGAAAATTCACAGGTTCAGTGCTGGAGCTCCTGCAAAAAGCCACCCCAAAATCTGTGCATTACTTTGGTTCAAATGTAAGTGGGAGTAAAGTAACCTAAGGTTGGTATTTTGCAAATGAGTGGTGTTAAACCTATTGTAGAATAAAATACGGTCTATGATAAGAACCTCTATTTATTCTCACCAGTCAGTTACCAGTCAGTTATGGTGAAGTGAAATGCTACTAGGGGCACTGTGTTGCTGTTCACACATTGCTGAACACATATTTAGCAAGTCATGCTGCTTCTCTTTTACACAAACTAAGTCCTGACGACCAATAAAGGGTTTTAATGGAATACCACAAAGGACAAAGCAAACTCCCTTCTTGAAATGCAGGTGCAAGGAGGTTTTTCCTTGCTGAGAACCACACATCTTTCAAACAACTTTGGCAACTTTGGCATTCTATATGGTAATAACCTCCCTTGTGTTAGTATGACTGCACACAAAACAGTAAGTTGGCAGTGGGTCACAATTCGTTATTTCCCTACGCCTAATTTAGTAGATAAAATGGGAAGGAAGCAGTTTGGAAACATACAGAGAGCTACTATCATAACTTACTGAGCAGCCTGACAGCAAAATAGTCACTAATGGGAAGACACATGTATCAATAAGAATTGGCAAAATTCCTTGAAAACCAGTGTTGCTGATACTGCTCCCATGCTCTTGTTTGTATAAAGGTGTCTAGCTTATACCTAGATGCTCTAGCTGATATACAAGTCTCTATTAATTATACTTTGAGGGTTACTTTTTAAGCCCCATGAAAAGTTTGTTATTACCTGCAAGAGCTTTCCACTGGGGACATTTTCGGCTCTTCTCCCCCCAAAATAAAGAAGAAAGTAGAACAATGAGACAGGATTTGTTATTCTTCCTCAAAGAGTAACAAGGCGCAATCTTGTTGCTACTACGACTACTACACTGCCTACACTGTTTTGTCCTCGCTTGTCTCACGCTGACTGCAGGAGGATTATTAATAGTATCAGCACTGTAACTCACTGCTACAGAGTGTAAAGTCCATGCAAGAGGTATGGACTGTTTTGGTAGAACTTAAATATTCTCAAAACATGATTTGCAAGAGACTCTTGGGCACGCAGGCATTCCATAGGCTCTCTGCCAAGGCTCTCTGTAGGGGCCAGTTTGAGTGGTTCAATCCAGTATGTGATTTGCCTAATGAAAGACACTTCTCCAGAAGATTTTGGCAGACGCAATCAGTTCGATTGCCAGGCAGTATTCATGTGATTACAAACGTTACTGATCACATTAGAGACTTAATAAATCCCTCCAAAAAGATCACAGCTACTGTGTGGTTCTGAAGAAATTAAAATTGTGATACAGATTATTGTGTTTGCTGTTCGCTGGACTATTGACACAATTGGGAACAAATACCTTCCTTGGACTGCCAAGCACTGAGTGACAGCTGCTAATTTCTGAATAGAGCCACAACTGCTTGTTTGTAAATGTTTAGCTTTGCATCAGCGCAAAGTTGCTTCCTTTCCATGTTAGGGATACATTCTATGACAAATACATTAAAGAGTTGGATTCCATTGACTTTTATGGATCTATGGCAATTCACATGTGCTAAGGGGCTGGCCTGAGAGTCCAAGGACAATTTTTGGCTTCAAATCTGAGAAAAGCGAGGTGCTATCCTTGCATAAAGCCCATGAGTGAGACTTTGGCACTGTTTCTTCCGTTGCCGTTTCAGCAGATGCAATATCGCACACAGTTATGATAAAACACATCAAAGCAAAAATGATCTAACTGAGCTGTACCTGTAGGGATAAAAGCACTTTTCCTTGCAGTGTGGCACAACTTGCACTCTGTATCTTCCTGTAATTTGTTGAACAGCATTTTAAAAACGAATAAATGTTCATTGGCCAAATCCCAGTGATCAATTCAGTGTATTGCACGAAAGCAATCGCACAGGCTTCTCTTTTCCGCTCTCAGGAGGAGGGTTTCTGCCTGCAAAAAACCACATGAAACCAAAGAACTGAATATATCACTTTAAAAGACTGTATAATTGATTATTCCTAATCCTTCTGCACAGCTGTAGCCAAGGTGCTTTGCTGAGTGAGAAATCATAGTTATTAGCACTGGTTCCCATCCAGAAAAAGTGATGAAATAAGGATACTCAGCACCAAGATGCATGGAGAGTATTTTTATAGTCTAAATGTTTCCATTTTCACAGTTCACTTCTAGGGAGGAGGCTGTCACAATTACTAAAGTGTCCTTTATAAATGCTGAGAAAAATTCCACTTTCAACTGTGCTGCTCTTAATTCCTTTGCAGTGATTGATGGCCTCCTGTTGATGGTGTCTCCAGTACTGTAGAGCATAACTGCACCATACAGCATGTGCTGAGGAGCCAGTTGTGCTCTCAGTTACGCCGCTGTTTCTCTAGAATAACTCTAGCTCAATCCAGCTGTCAGTTTAACCTTGTTGTCTGCAACTCATCATCTTTCAGGGCAGATCTAGACTTGAGTTTGTGGCTCCTCTCTTTAACCTGAGTTAATTTACTGAGAACTGCCTTCTTATCAACTCCACTTGGAGCCATGCCCCTAGAACTCCATCAAAAGCTTAAAAGCCATTCTCTATATAGGTCATGTAAAATTACTTGCTCTTGGTTTTGGAATGCTTTAGTGGAAAAGCATTTTCAAGCTTTTTTCCTCTGTTTTCAGGAAAAAAAAAACCCTAACTTCAGATCCTCAAAGATATTTAACTATAATTTATTTAGTTGTGATCAAATAACTTAAAACTTTTGTGGGTCCTGGTCTCATGTTTTGAGAAACAAAGGCTGAATTTTGCAAATAGCACTATCATTTCAGAAACTGAGTCTCCTGTAAGGCTCGAAATACAATTGTTGGTGCAAGAAACTCACATTAGCAAGTGCAGTTGAGACTGAAGAGAAACTTCCTCCTGAGCATATCTTGTGGTTTTCACCCTGTGGTCTGTGGTCCCTTAAGCAGCTTGTAGACTGACACTGAAGAGCTTTTTGAGGGGGTAAAAAATGTTATCAGGCTTAAGTGAACCGTGAATAGGTTTCCCATCTGCGCTGGGAAGAAAACTCCAAAGGTTGAAAACCACTTGTTAACAAATGATCTCAAAGCTCTGTGAAGCAATAAGATCTTCAGCCTGCTGGTGTTCCTCTGACATGGCACCTCCTGAGAAATCCGGAACAGCAAAGGGCTGATCAACAAAGACTCAGTTTCCAAAGGAGTGGCTGGGCAATTCTTCACAGGGACCCGCTCCACCAAGCTCTGCCTTGCTTGGCCACCAGTACATCTGTCCCATTCTCCACTACTCATTTCTTGTTCTCAGACTGCAGGCTTTTGCAGGGAGAGGCTGTTTCAGAACTGCGTTTGCCTCCCCTCCACAGCCCTCTATGCTTTCCAACTCAAATTTTCAACATTCACATTCGCATTTAAGGAGGACTTGTTCACTTTCCTTGTCTGCTTTAACTTATCAGCTTAGTGCAGTGGCAGATGTTATCAAACACTGCTCCTCACTTGTACAATGAAATCTTGGATGAGCTCTCATTGTTGGGAACCCAGTAGAAATCACAGAATCATCTTGTCACTGAACAGGCTTATTGGATTTCACTGCAATGCCAACAAGCTGTCACTGTCACCACAAACCCTGCCTGGGTGTCATTCATGACTATTTACGGGCAGGAAGAGTAGTTCTGGGAGTACACAATTGTAAACTGAAGGACTATGAAAGAGAAGCATCAATTACAAAAACTAATTGCAGCCCTATTGGCACTGGCTTAGGAGGTCCCTGATAGGAGCAGTCCTGCATGGGGCTCGCTCTTGTAGCAACAACTCTCAAAGCTCAGGAGTCGTTGAATGAAGTTATTTGTGTATGAAATCTGTGCAGTTGGTCAGCATGAGCCAAGCACCAGCTGTTGAGTAAGGATATGGAGGCTCTACCTTTCAGAGGACAGAAAGCCGCAGTGTGCCATTTGTAGGACCTTGTCCACTGCATTTCACTTTTGTGTCTCTACATCATTCAATAATTTGTATTTAACTAAAGCATCTCTTCCAGAAAGGCCTTTAGAGTCCCAATCCAAAACGTAAAGGTGCACAGTAACATACTCTTTCTTTACTAGTAGTACTGAATTCTGACAGTTGTCAAAAGGTGGGTGATGTTGTAAGTAACTGGTTATGTTTGGTTTGGTGATGCACTGTTCCTGTGCCCCTTGTTCTGTAAAACTGAGAGCTCTCTGAAACAGTGCCTGTCCAGGTCACAGAGGCAGAAGCTTATCTCGTGCTCCGGGACCAGCTTCTCCCTTTACATTCTGCCTCACCTCTTGCAAGACAGCATTGTACTCTGATGGACTGTATTCTCTGTTCCTCAAACAGCCAAAACAGATACATCTGAATAACTCAGTAAGTGGGATTAAGGAATTGTGCTGCCTCCTTTGTATTCAAGAAAGCCTTTCCAGTGCAGCTTAGGCAGAAATTTGGTACCTCCTTTGACTTCCCATGTGAAGCCTGGTGACAGAATAAGAACCAACACAGCTGTGATTGCACATGGTGCTGCTATGCCATGTATAGGTACAAAACATTTCACTGAACCTAATCCAAACAGGTAAAACCCCACTATGCATCAGAACAGCCCAGCACAGCTGCTGCAGTTAAGGCCCTGCAGCAGCCTTCCAGTATCTGAAGGGGGCCTATAGGGATGCTGGGGAGGGACTCTTCATTAGGGACTGTAGTGATAGGACAAGGGGTAATGGGTTCAAACTTCAACAGGGGAAGTTTAGATTGGACATGAGGAAGAAATTCTTTACTGTAAGGGTGGTGAGGCACTGGAATGGGTTGCCCAGGGAAGTTGTGAATGCTCCATCTCTGTCGGTGTTCAAGCCCAGGTTAGACAGATCCTTGGGTGGCATGGTTTAGTGGGAGATGTCCCTGCCCATGGCAGGGGGGTTAGAACTAGATGATCTTAAGGTCCTTTCCAACCCTAACTATTCTATGGTTCTGTGATTCACACCCCACTGCTTAAGAGTTATTTAGTATCATGCTAGTGCATGGGAAACCTTTGCAACATAACACATACTGCACTCAGAGCTCAGTCCTAATCAGTTTGCTATTGATAGCTCATGAAAGCTAAAGTCATTCCAGCCTTACAGTGTAGGCCCCTACATGATTGCCCAAGGTCACAAGAAACCAAAGGCAAAGCAATGTAATTGCCCTTCTTGTTATAGTTTGAGACACGTAATTGATTTACATCTTTTTGGTTGACTCCGCTGTGAATGACAATGTGAGTGGAGTGTACCTTTAGAGGAACAAGGAGCCCTTCTCGCCTACCAACATGGATGGCACTGGTCAAAGGCACTGAGCAGGCACCCAAGAACTGGAAGATGAAGCTGTGAACTGGTTTCATGTACCACAGATTGCTTTACTGTCATGTGCCAGTGTTAACAGAGCTGTTAGGGGAGGAGAGGTAGGACAAGACATACATGAGGGGCCTTATTAGAGGTGAGAGACCTCCTGCCTCTTGCAAACTTCAGACAGCATGGAAACCACTGTGGTAAGTCCTACCCCAGTCAGTGTTTGTGCATACGTATTAAACCACATAATATGCATTGCTAAAATCAGGGCATTTAACACACCCTCATGGCTTGTTCATTGAGATCTCTGCAGCACAAGACTGATGTGAAGTTGTAAAATGCACTGTGTGCTGTGACAACACCTGAGCAAATATGCTTTCCCTTTTCTCATGGAATATTGATCCATCAGCAAGGAATACATGTGCATCCCTTTCCTCTCTGCCAGCCCTGCCTGCCACTTTCTTGCTGTCGTATCCACTTTCTGCTTGTGAACAGTCACTCCAAAGCTGGGAAGCAGTGCTGTGAGGTAAAGAGCAAATCATCTTTCTTGTTCTTCTCTCCTTCATACATCTTTCTTTCCCTACTTGGTGCAGGGACTGCCTGGGCTAACTCTTTAGCCTGCTATGCAAGAAGGCAGACTCGATGATCTTTAATGAACCTCTCAAGCCTGTGAAAAATAATCTGTACTTGGTACAATCCTATTTGCTGAAATGGAAGTGAGTCAGCAGAGATGTCACATCTGCTGTACACAGGCAGACCTGGCCACCTGGAGGTAAAGGCTAAGTAAAAGCATTTCTATAGAAACACATACCCGCGTGTCTAGGTTATACGCTGTCTTCTTTAAATCCTGCAACGCCCTCTGCATGAACTCAAATGCATGGCAGTCAACACAGGGACGACCTGGATAAAGGAACAGAAGATACATCATTGTCACAGCACAGAATCTGGAGTGTAGCAGTAGAGAGGGGAAACACTCAAAGACCCTGTAATGCTAGGAGAAATCCCATTTTACCAGGCACCCACACCTGCACATCTACAACGTTAAGGCTGCCTGTGGACAGGGATGTGTTTATCCTTGTGCACATGTGTGAGGACTGGCAAAAACACAAGAGCATTTTGTTGTGCGTGAGTTTCTGAACATAGCCCAGGCTTGACCCTGCCCAGTGCTGTGTGCCCTCAGCCCCCCTTATCCTTAAGACTGGAATCCTCACCCTCCTCAGATGTGTTAAATCTCAACTGATACTCTGAAAATAGCAGTTTGCAGTGGTTCAGGAATCAGACAGGCAGGTCTGTTTCTACAGGAGCTCCTAAAAAGCAGCCTGGCAAGGGACAGTGCCAGATCTGCATTTGCTTCCTTTCACCTGCTGCTGTATTTTTCCTCTGCCAGGAATGCAAAGCATCCCGCTGGCTTTGCAGCTGGTGCCAGTGTGTGTGCACAGAGGGGCAGTGCAGGGAAAAGGCAGAGGAAGAGAAGAGGAAGGGACTTGACAGCAACGACAGTGGCTCATTCTGGAGCTGGGCATTTCTGACTCTAGCTACGACTCACCCTGCGCTGACCTCAGGCCGTTTTGTTCACTCTCTAACATACTTTCCTGGGCCATCCTCCTTGGTGGAGGGTCCTTCTGCAGGCACAGCTCTGCCTGTGTCAGGTCAGCCCCCCTTTATGCTGGGAGCTCTGCAGTGGGAGAGTCCATTCCTCCAACCAGCTATATCCCAGGTTGGGATGCATCAGCAGTGCAGAGAAGCAGCATCACTGGCAGGGGGTTGGAGCTGGGTGGTCTTGAGGTCCTTTCCAACCCAACCCATTCTATGACTCTATGAGAGAACAGATGTACCTGGGAAGAGGTGACAAGCAGCTGGGGAGATGGCTGCCTATAAACTTCTGTCCATGCAGCCCTACAGAGCACACGCCTGTTCAGCACTTAGGGGATGGAACTAGGGCAGGGCTGATCTCTCAAGCATCTTGCACTAGAGCAACATGAATGCAGTTCCCCAAACAAAACAGGGGCAATACCCCACTACCTGGAAAGCCTATAGCTACCATCAGACTTCTGCAAGCAGAGCTGCCCAAGTCTTGGCTCTAAGATGGGTTTTAAACTATTATATAGCCAGAATCTTACAGTACCCCTTAGCAGATAATTAAGGAAGATACAAGAATAAGCCTCTAGCAATGTCCTTCTAGCCTACCAAAAGGCTGGAGGATATCCTGCTCCTGGCTGGTGTTTCTATATCTGGTAAGCCCTCCACAAATTTTTCTCACATTCATTTGCCCCTTGGCTTCCTGAATCCATGAAAACTTTTGGCATCTTCAGCATCCTGTGGCAATGAGTTCCACAGCTGAGCTATTCAGTGAGTGAACAAAATAACATTCCTGTCTGCTCCGAGGTTAACATCTGCTGCTTTCATTTCCTGCCTCTCATTTCTGCAGTAGAAGGGACAGTTATTAAATATTCACCATCTTTGTCCTCCTTATGACTTTCCTGCTCTCCATCACTCCCTGCCTTGGTGTCTTCTTTGCAGACTGAAGAGTTGGGCTGCTAAACTGGCCTTAATCTCCCTTCTTGGGGAGATCCCTCCCTTTGCACTCACAGTATTTTCAGTAGGATGCCCGTGGACATTTCCCCAATGTAATGATGCCAAAGGGTCTGTTTAGGTTTTAAACATATCTAAGTCTGTGCTGCTGCCAATAGGAGCAATCCCGCCCTGCTTTCTGTCCTTTGCTATGTGTTCTCACACTTCCCTCGCTCACAGCAGGACTGACCATGCAGTCGCTGGTGCATCAGTTGCACTGATGTTTTCTCTTCAGATAAGATCCTGATCTCCAAGTTCTGGGGCCAGAATAAGAAATAAGACAAGGGCAGGAGGCCAGGTTACGGGGAGCAGAAGGGCAGAAGCAGCACAGGCTCACATCAACTTAAAGCAATCATGAAACCAGACTTTAAGTCACATCCTAGCAAAGTACAGCAGGGTGCTATTAATTCCTTGCTGACAGCTGAGAACAGACTATCATTCATAGAGAGACTTAACAGGTTTGTGGATTAACATAATGAGAATTATCAAGAGTCAGCTATAATTCCTCAAATGGGTCCTGTCAGCATGAAGACTGCATGTGTCTTTGTGTGTTTGGGAGGAAGTGGGGGAGGAGAGCTTAAAATATGCTTCTTGGCTTCTTCCTGGTGACAAACTGGAACTGAAAGCACTGTGGAAGTCTAATTTACTTTCCCTCGCATGCACATGGTGCTTAGTCTTTGTGTTTCATGCACCTTGGCTAATGAAAACAGGCTGACCAGCTTCTGTTCTTCCAGTTCCACATTTGAGCTTTCACAGTGAGTGATCTGGGCTATAAATGCCATGGGAGGTTGGGGAAATGACTTCTTTTCTCAGTGTATTGGACTGAGCTTTAAAGAAGATGATCCACAAACATGAGTAACACCACCTCATACTCCAGCAGCCTTGTGCATATGGAAAGTGCTGTGTATGAAGCATAGGAACATGATTAATCATTGCTAATTAGCATTATTCATGAAGAGCTGGGTCTGGCTCGCTTGGCTGGGAGGAAGTGTGCCAAGTGGAGAGCAGGTGATGGTACCCCAAGCCAGATACTGGTGCCACACGCATGGCAGGATCTGTCTGCACTGCTAAGAAGGACTCTGACTCACAGTCATGCTTCTCTCCTTTTCCTCCTGCACCCCCCACGCTCACAAAAGAGCACTGCTGTCCCTCTGCTGCTCGTGGTGTTGCAGGACGGACACATTTCTCCCACCGAGTGGGAGACAGAGGCTGTAGTGTTGCGTGGTCCATGAGGGATTGTTCCTCCTAAAGGGAAGTTTCCAGTCCCATGTTGCACATCTGGGAACGGATATAATTATGCAGCATCACACTGGGCTGCTCTGCAGAAGGACACTTCGTATGGTCCGTGAACATCATCTATCCCTGTCAAGAACATGTACTAGAGCCCTTTTTATTCAGCTGGATCATCTGGAATCCCACAGCCACCAGTCTACCTGGGCTGACAGTATGGACTTCAGTGTCAGCAATACGGAAGGTGCGTGTATGTGCTCCAGTAGCACTGCCCCCAAAATGGGTCAGTGCCCAGGAGGATCAACTCCCTGATGAGAAACAGCCACTGCAGCTGACATCCAGCAGGAAAAGATCCAGGAATGTCTGTACTAGATTACATCAAAGGTCTGCCTGGCCCAATGTCCTGTCTCCCGTGAGCGACATCTTTTGTACTGCATTAGATGTGTCTAGGAGCATTCCCAAGCTTTGAGAACAGCTGGCATGGGATCTCTGGAACAGTAAATTGTGTCTTTCAGATAGGCAGTTGGCCTCTTGTCATGGACAAAAGAGTGCCAGGGACCATCCTAGCAGGTTACTAGTACAGAGGTCCCCATGCCAGGGAACATCCATGGGGACTGGTTACAGACATGACCTTTGTGGTCAGCAATGGATGCCCATGAAAAAGGATAAGAACAGGACAAGATGTGTCCCCGGAGACCCTCTCAGGCCTCAGGAATATGCTGAGGCAGCTCCTGAGCCAGAAGAACTGCAGCTGTATCCAACAGCCATTTCTAAGGTTTTTTCACTGGAATTTACCCAATCAGTTCTGCAAACTTTCAGTATCCACAGTGTCCCAAGGGAGGAGTTCCACAGGTTAACTATGAGGAAGAGCCCCGATAAGCAAAGGATGGTACCTGAAGCACTCAGCAGTTATGCAGCACTCTCAACAAGAGGCTCATTAGGAGCATCCTGAATTCCTTGTTGCTTTAAACTCTGTCCCTGCAGCAGCACAGAACAATTTACAATTCATGGCCAGCTGACAGTCTTCCTCCTGGCCTGGCCTCAGTCATACATACTGTTACATACTCATAGCGATGCTACCAGCCTCCATACTCAGGACAGAGCAGCACATCTCTGCAGAAACTGGCCACAGATACATCCTACCCTTCATCCCTCACTCTCATATGCAGGAGTAAGACAAGACAAGGAATCTTCCTCAGGAGCTCTTCAGGGGACTTGGTGGCCCGACCAGAGGATATCAAAGAGAGAACTCCTTGAGACTGGGGTCAGACTGTCCAAGAGTTCTGTTCTACGGGTAAAACGGGAGTTTGCGCTACCCAAGCAGAACAAGGAACCACTATAAGATTCTTCCCCAAAATCTCTTCTGCTAACATAGGCACACAAAGGGCACATATAATTTCTTTTTCAACCATGATTTTCTCCTTGAGGAGACAAAGAGGAATACTTGCCACAGAAGTTATTAAAATCAATCAATGCCCAGAAAACAGACCACAACAGATCACAGAAGAGAGATGAATCTGGTTTAGACCAGAACTTAGGACTTACAGAAAGAAGAGAGTGGGATAAAGGAGGGAATTCAACATGTAAGTCCTGTAGAGACAAATACACATAGGTGTGTTTGAAAACTGGTAATGGAATTACAGGAGAATAAAATGCAGTGACTACACCAGGTCTTGTATGAAATGCTTTGGTAGCCAGGTATACAAAGCAAGCATGACTAAGAACTAGAGGCTGGTTTGTATGCAATTACCTTCCTATGTTTTATTTCTCCCAGAGGATATTTTAAGTTTCCAATGAGTGGCTACTTCCTGTCACCAAAACACCCTGAGAACATTGACTCCATCCCCCTCATATCTTTGAACTGTTGCCTCATTTTGGAGCTGAGAAAGTTTAACTACAGACATGCTCAAAATGACAGAGGAAGCTGATACAGAGGTGTGATCCAAACCCAGGAGCTCCCTGGTGATAGATGCATTACAAGTACACTGTCTGGGCAAACTCCCCCTGTGTCAATCTGGAGTAGTCACAAGGAAGTTGAACTTGACCTATTGTTCCAGCCAAATATGAAAATTAGCAAAGTAATGTCCTAGCAGAAATAAACACAAGTTTTCTTCTAATGCTGTCCGGACTAGCACGGACATTATATATTGTGGCAAATCAGGAAGCAAAACTCTCTCTAAAAGCAGGTCTAACAGACCTACAACCAAAGAGCTTGGAAAACAAGCTCCACTTATATTTACAGTATGCAGTTAGCATCTTTTCCTAAATAGCTACCAATCCTTTGCTTGCTGTTTTTATGAGCATTGCTGTCATGTGCTTTGCAGACACGTTACAAATGCATCGTTGCTCCCTCTCTAACCAGGCAATGCAGCGTCCCCCTGGAGCTCAAGGGTCTGTGTGGCTGCTGTGGGCTAAGTGGAGGAAAGCACGCAGGACACGGGGCAGCGGGAGGACACAAGTGCACGGCAGGTACATACTTTCTGCAGGAATGACACTCCCGGAGTCCTGGCTGGCCCCCACAAGGCTCACACTTAGCAGGGCAACCACAGAGATGACCGGGATGGCCACACGCATCACGCTCCAGGCAGACGGCAACGCCATGGCTCTCAGCAGTAATTCCAGCTATCTTCCCTGCCTGGAAAGAGGAGAAACAGTGAAACTCAGCAGTTTGCTCCCCACAAAGAAGAGGATGAGATGTGGTAAGCACAGACCCGCATGCACACACAAACCCACACGCACACATCACTGCAGCCACATGCCACAGGCTTGGATGCACCCCAAGGACCTGTTTGCCAAGTACCTGATCTTTCTCTTCACCTGTGTGCCAGATCCTGGGAGCAGCTGAATCGAGCAGGAGAGGCTCCAGCACCACTCTGAGCATGCGTCCCCTCCGCATCCCCCCTTCCATGATTAGGGTCATTGCCATGGAGATTTGCTATAGCAACACTGAAAAATTGGAGCTGCCAAGAGGAGAAGATTTAAAGAGACCACAGTGCCCCAGATAGCCTCTGCTATACTCCTCCTCTGCCTCTGCTCCTCGAAGGCCACGTCCTCTCCCTTTCAAACACTGGCTGCTGCCCCTAAGAGGGTCTTAGGCATTTTTTGTGTTGCTTTTGTTCCCAAAGGGACTGTACTGAAATACACAGCTTCCATCCCTTGCTTTAGCTGTAACTCACTCAGAATGCGGTTTTCTTTCCAGGAGGTTTCACATAAGATGAAAACTAAGAAGTCTGCTTGGAAAAATGAAGATGCAGGGCTTGCCGATGGCACCTGCACTCTGGGGAAGACTCCACTAGCAGCTTCATTTAACAGCACTGATAACGGAGCCTGGTGGAAAACAGCAACATAGGCACATGAACCAGCCAGGAATATGGATCCTGCGCAGCTTCACACTAGGTAACCATGATAACAGCCCAGCCAAAACCCACACACCGCAGAAGTTTAAGGATGCTCGCTTCAAGCTCAGCTCTTGGTCCGGGATTTTGCTAATTGGCTGTGTCCTGCCAAAGCTCAGGCACGAGCCCTCCTGGATAGAGATCTCTGTAAGCATTTAGAAAGAGGAGGTGATACCTTTTGGAAAAGAGAGAGAAATGCTCTCAATACCTGTTTGCCCCAGAGCATGGTTAAAGACTCATCTTGCTATGTATCTGTTCCATTTATGGCTCATAGGAGGACACTGCCTCCTCTCAGGAGGGAGCAGGCTCCATCGAGCCATCCTGGTCTGTACAGAATAATTAACCTGCTAGGCTGCTTCTATTTGACTTTTTCCTATGGCTTCCTCAGAATTACCTCCTTCATCACCCATTACGATGCTTCTGCTTTTGGGCCACATTGGGTTACAAGTTGTCTCAAAGAACCCCAAGCTCTTGACCAGTCTCTGGCAAAGTGGTATTGCTTTATGCAAGCCATAGAGGACTTTGCAGGGGGACATTCCTGAGCTGTGGAAGCGATTCCTGCAAGAATGAGACACACTGAGAAAATTCTTAGCCCAAAGTGCAACTGAAACCCTACTTTCCTTGTGTGGAAGGTCCAAATAAAGACCCCCCAGTCAATGGGGTCTTCATAGGGTGAGTCAGGGCCACACGTGCACCAAAATGGCTCCACTGACTTTATGAGAAGTTGAGACTCTTAAGCCAAGCTCTGAAGTTGGGTGCTCAAAGTGAGGCTGTGTTGTTGGCCCAGTTTAACATTGTCCATCTTTTCACAGGCCCCAGATGCCTATAAAAGGAGCAGCTCCTCAAGAACCAAGATATAATGGAACAACATTGTACAGTTTGACTCATCAAGGTCTGGTCATGTAGTCCAACCCTGATCTGCAGCTTTAAATATCACCAAATGGAAATTCCGGCCCAAAATCCAAACTTTACATTTCCATTCACCCTGGCATATGTGGCTCTTGCACATACCCTCATTATGGTCCCACCATACTTTTCATACGGAGCTTCAAGGATGGAAAGGAATTGCCTGTAGATGCAATAACCTTTGCTAAGGTGAAAAGCATTGTTTGTTCTAATATTTTTTCAAGGTATATATTCTCTTCTTAAATTGTAACTTTTTTGTAAAATATATTTCATAGTTGTTTGGTGTTTTCAGTAGGTAGAACAGCAGTACAATCCACAGTGAGGGAAGGAAAGGAACCTGACATCTCAAGGAGGAAGGGCAACCAGGGAAGTTGTGAATGTTCCACCCCTGGTGGTGTTCAAGGTCAGGTTGGACAGAGCCTTGGGTGACATGGTTTAGTGTGAGGTGTCCCTGCCCATGGCAGAGGGGTTGGAACTGGATGATCTTAAGGTCCTTTCCAACCCTAACTATTCTAGGATTCTATGATTCTAACCATAGAAGTAAGCAGAGGTGTTACCCATCTTAAACAACTGCAGAAAAATAAAAGGGGATCAGAGCAGAGAGCTTGGGAAAACTGTGAAATAAAGAGAAGATGAAGGTCCTGAAATATATCATTCCCAGCGTGCCAAGACTCCAAGGATGCCTACATACGAAATCTTGTTATTAGGGTCTGTATACCACAGCAAAGTTTTGCATGGTTGTATATGCATCCAATAAAGCTTGTCTGTGAGAGGCTGGACTGTCTTTGTCTTGGTTTCTGACTGCTCAGTCACCCACTGTCCGGACTTAACATTGTGATAACACCAGAGGAGTCCTCGCTGAACTGAACCACTGCCACCCAGACAGTACAACAGCACTAATCCTGCTCCCACTTGTGACAGTGGGGGGATCTGCAGTGGGGCACTCTCTATCCACCATCTAATAGGGTGGAAGGTGTCATTTCTGTGTTACAGCACATTTCTTTAGCCTTTGTTTTACTTGCTTGGTGCCAACATGAAACAATCAGACATTGCACTTGCAGAGTTGGGCTAGTTTTTGTGTCAAATTACATGGTCTTTAAGAAGCATAAGAAAAGTTCCCAGTTCCTGTTGCTAACGGAACTGCATGGTCCAAGATGCAGTTCTCAGTTCACAGAGAAGAAGAGCCAGTCTGCATAGGAAAGTTCCATAAATCTGTGTTGTTCTGTCACCTCCAGCAATGCTGAAGAAGACAGAAGCATGAAGCACTTGCACGTCTTGCTTTCTATTACATTCACTGCTGCCTACCACTATGGCTAAGGGATACCAGGACTAAATTTGCTTTGAAGGATGAGAAAATTCCAAGGGATTCATAGGAGTCCATTTGCTGTCTGAAGAATGTCACAGTGAATCCCAGAGGGCTGCTGGGAATATATATACTTAATTTTTCTACAGAGAATCCATACCTAATTGTGAATTGCTAACAAAAGAAGAGTTTCCTCCTAAGTAATCAGAAACATTCAGCTATTTCTTGGGAACATGATTAGTACGGAGGGACATCTGGTAGCTCCCTCTTATCAATGCCCACGTGTTACAGGTATTGAAGGTTACATCTTTGCAGTGGAGGAAGAAAATACACATACCTAGCTAAAATCACTAACATGAAAGGTTTGAGTTAAGCATGTGTGCATAAAAGGAAGGTGCAGGCAAAGGTTCTAATTTTAGAACTCTATTATTATAGCCATGGATACATATGGCAAATAGGGTGGTTAATCCCAGCCTAATATGAAGTGCTAAATCATTGCCTGCTAACATGGCCAGACGCCCTTTGTTAAACTCAAACAGAAAAAGAAAGCACAGCGACAGAAGAATCTGTGTCTGGTTACTATTATTTGAATAATAGAACGGCAAGAGAACACAGGCACAACCCAGAAAGGCCAAGAAGCAAAACCAGATGCAAATAGTGAGAAACATGAAAAATAGCAAGAAAGCATTCCTTGAACACACAGGCAGTAAGGAAGACAAAACCCAAGTGAAGAGTTTGGTCTTTGTTCAGCAGACAGGGAAAGTTAATCAAGTTGATGCCTAGAAAGTGATACAGGACTTAGCATCTATTTTATCTACCAACCAAAATCAGGTGAATTCGTGAGCAAGAAGCAAACACAACTAATACCAGTGAACATGTTTTAGGTAAATTTGCCCAGGTTACATATGCTTATAGGTGTGTGGAAAGTCACTTTGCTGTGTTTCAATCTGCTTACAGCTCTCTTTTTACTCAGGGCTATCACTAGACCTACCTCAGGATACCTAAATAAGAAATTAAAGCAATCACCATCAGCAATTGTTGCTGAGAGCTCGGGGAAGATGTGAGTCATACCAGCCCTGGAAAAAGTTGAACGCAGTGACCATCTTTAAAAGGAGGAAGAGAAACTGGAAAATAACACAGAGCAGTTTATGGTCAATCCCTGAGAATGTTTTAGAAGCAGTGATCCCACCAAGTTTGTAACTACTTGGAAAACAAGAACTGGAGTTGCAAATAAGAGCTACTTGCCAAGAATCAAGTCAAACCAGTTAAGTTTCCTTCTGTGACATGGTAACAGGCCTTGCAGGTAGGGAAAGCCAAATTTCATCACCTTCAGGAAGATCTGGCTCCACCCCTGACAGGGGCGCTGGAACTGAATGATCTTAAGGTCCTTTCCAACCCAAAACCTTCCATGATTCTATGATTTCTGTTGCTGCATCACACAGCATTGTCAGAAGCAGCTAAGGACACTGCTCTGAGGCCAGCAAAACTGGCTGGGTCACTGCTGAGAGTTAGCAATGGGTCACTGTCCCCATGGAAAGATCTATCACACTGGGATTGCAAAGACACAGTTCAAGTTATTTAATTATTCATCATTTCATTAGTCAGCTGGATAATGAATTAGCAAATTGGTTGTTTAAGAAGAAACATCAGCCTGGAGGTTCTAAGCAATGCTGGGGGAGAGGATTAGAATTGTAAATCACACAGACAAGTTGGAAATAGGGTCTAAAAACAGAATACAGTTTTATAAGGATGAGAACAAGGTGCTACACTTCATCAGGAGTCATCAACAGCTCGTATTTGGAATGAGGGACAGCAAGTTAAGTGGCATTTCTGTGGTGGAGCTTGGGAGTCATGAGCTGGAATCAGTCTACAATGATCTGCTGCTGCCAAGAAAGGGCAATTATACTGGATATACAAAACGAAGTGCGAGAGCTTAGACTGCCTTCAGCAGCAGGGCTGAGCTGTAGACCTACATCTGGTCTGGTCACTGCAATACTAAGTACTCGCAGAGACACCAAGAGCAACAGAAATAAGCAAAGGTTAAAATTGCATAAAGGAGGCACAACCAAAGCCCTTGGAAAACTTCTTAATGATAGAGAGAGCATGGGGATGGGTTATATCTGAAAGACAGGGGGATATTTAAGCTGTATTTTTTAATTTTATACTGTAAGTATAAATTAGGCATCATTAGGAATGGCATTGGGATAGTTGGCCCTGCATAAAGACAAGGGATGGACTGGGCGATTTCTTATGGATCCCTCCTAGTTTCTTGTGATTCTACTATTACAAGAAACATTTTGCTTTCCAGGCATCCACTTCCCAGCTCTTGGTGTTGTAATTCCAACATAAACACAGATACCCCTGGGACAAATACATTGCCATTGTGCAGCATCTGAAATCCAGGCTAACTATTTATCCTCCCTCAGTTATCAGGGCAAAGGCAATGTTTTTTCTGGTCTAAGCAAGTATGATGGCTACAGAACATTGCCATTTTAGGATGGGTCACTGATAAAGCAATTCAGAGACATCTGGCTGCAGGGCAGATGCCAGGGCCCACACCTTCTTAATCCTCCTTTAAATACTTATTTCACATCCTTGCAGATGGATTGAGAGGTGAGAGGTTCGTGCACTGCAGATGTATTGTCTTTTTCTCTGACAGCAATCAACGACCTGAGAAGGACAGAAAATTAAAGCACCCAATACTTATCTTGCCCCTTATGCCATGTGGCAATGATTCACCTTTGCTTGATAGCTTAGTATATCCTTTAAACACTAAGTCGGAGGTTTGGAGAGGGAAAAAGTCTCCCTCATGAAATGACAAATGTGTTCCTGTCGTCGCTGCTTGTCAAGGTCCTCATCTTACAGCTTCCTGGAAAACCCTTCAGGAATCCAACCACCAGCAGAACCTTGGTCAGACTTAAAGGGTTTGAGACGCTGTGGCTGTCCCAACAAAGTCCATGTGACTCTGCAAAACAGGGGTGTGGCTGAAAATAGGGAGTATGATAGACACTTAGCACCCTTAATGCAGGAACTAGTCACCTCCAAGAGACCTCTTCCACCACTGTATAAGATGTGGGAAAGCAATCAGACTTGACCAGTTCTCCAAAAATCAACTGAAGCCAAGTGTGACAAGCATCTTTAAACCCCTCCCAAAGCCTAGAACGCTTTCTGCTACACAGGAGAGGGTGCTGTCAAGCTACTGTGAAATGAAGCTCAGCTCAGGCTTGTATTTCCAAGAAAAAGTAAGAGCCACTGGCAAAATACCAGTTTTCCTAGTTTATATTTGAGGTTTGCATTGGACTGCTGGAAATCCAGCAACTGAAATCACTGTGCTGGACATGGGGTAAATTTACAGCATAGGCAAGGGCTGTTACTGTTTGTGTACTCTCAATCTGAATGTCACTGGCAATGAAGCTGAGCTATTTGCCTTGCTACTGCCAGTCTTATCCCTGTCTAGGAACCTGTTAGGAACATATGAGCATGTCATTTTTTACAATGTGTGTAAAAATCTCTTCTGAATTCATGTGCTCTGATGCCAGGAAGAACCTGTTGGTTGTCTTTTTAAGTGCTGGGATTTGGGCATGTTGTTCTGTGGCTACCAAAACCAGAGGAACAAAAGGCACAGGCAGTTCTCCTCTGTGTATGTGCACACAGAAATGGGAGGTGGGCAGATCTCATTTTATATTAGAAAAGCTTTTGACTTCTAGGATGTGGTTTAACATTCCATGGGTAAAATAGTTTGATTTGACACTGTATATAAAACAAACCATACTTTAAATGTGTAATATATCAGCTCTCAAAGGCATTTAAACATTGTTCAGTTCCCACTTGGATGCAAGACTGAATTGTGCATCAGTTATATTCAGCGCTGTTGGCTGAAACCAGATACTCTTCACAAGCCAGATACTTTATTACAGTGTATATGTAGTCCAAGATGAATGTAAGAGCTGCTTAGGCAAGAAACCATGTGTATCAAATTTACTGCACGGATGAAGTTCTCTTTAACTGGGGAAAAGAAATAATCCCCAATGCCCAGAGCTTTGAAAGTCAACTTACAGCAGTATGGATGGCCTCCAATGAAAGCCTTGACTAAGAGCGTTCACAAATGCTGGTGACCTTTCCTTTGGTCCCAAGGTTTGTGTCTCTCACCAGCCCTTATATTAAACTGAAAAAGTTTCAGAGGGAAACCATGGTCATCGTTTAAGGTTGTGGTCGAGAGCTGAGTAGCTATAACCTCACTAAACCTGGGATCACTGGGAACTTTGAAGACTATTGGGATACTTGCAAAGGAGGATGCTAAGTTTCACGAGGCTCATTGCATAAGCCAAACAAAATGACAGCTCTTATCAGTATTGTCTGCCCAAATGAACATTGGTTTGGTCAAAGGTTAGTCCAGATGTAATTTATGTTAGCATATTTTTCCATTACTTTGGACTAGACACAGTTCCATTACACACAAAAGCTCCTACGCTTTCTCTATTGTAGAAAAGCCCCTTAGACAAATACGCACATCAAAATGTCATGCAATAAAAATTCATTGCACTTAAAGCTAAACAGAAGCTGTGTTTTGGCCATACTTTCTCTAACAATTAACATAAGACCCTAACTGCTGTATTGCAATAACTGACGCTTCACAGAGCAAAAGTACCCCAGTGATGGGATTCCTTTATTTCTCTGTCAGTGGCACCTAGTGGCTTTTGCATAGCCAAATGTTTAATGGAGTTTGGGAATAAACCAAAGGAACAGTGTAAAAACTAAAGTTCTAGTATTAAAAAAAAAAAAGGAAATAGCATCAATGCTTAGAAAACATGTAATAACTATATGTAGGTCGGGGCTGAGGCTGCCATTCTGTTGGTGTGAGCATGAACATTAAGTGTTAAGTTCTCCTGTTAATGTGCACACACAGATTATTCAGACCCTCCCACCCCAACACAAGAATCTGAACACTGGCATCCCTGGAAACCTGTGTCCTGCTTACCCTATGGAACAGTCCCGCTTGCATCACCAGTCAGCAGTCTTTCCTGTTGATTTGGTCTCTAAAAGAAGAGTGAAGCTATATAAAGAATACCAAGACAGCTGTCAGTCCTGCTCCATTTTCCGAGTCTATCGACAAAGAGAACAAGCTATAGTTTTGTGACTTAAATGACCAGAAAAGTGAAGCATCACTTACTTGGATTTATACAGCAACAGGCGTTCAGGCTAACGAAAACAAGCTGGTATATTAGTAGGTTTTTAGCAAATGCATGGTTCAGAGCAGAAATCAAATATGACAGCCTGGACTCTCAGGAAAGAGAAGTGTAGCCAGACCAATGTAAGAAACAGAACATATGTGGATACTTGCCATTTCTTTCTCACAGTATCCATGCCTGGAACTCTTTTCCTTATGTTTTAAGCCATTTCTTCAGGAGCTTAGAGGCCTTGAAAATACCATCTCTGCCTCCCCCCATCGATACAAAGCTACAGTTGGAACAGCAAGCTGCAGTTAGAAGGTTAAGGGGTGTCTGCATGGTGATTAAATTGCAAACCTATGCATAAAAACAAATAGTATGCTTGAAACTGGAGGAACAGGCCAGCATATTTTACACTGTGATCTTTATTTAATGAGCTCAGAGCACCTGCAGGTGTGATGGCCACCTTCCAGGGCTATTGGCACGATAATGGCTTTGCCTCAGACAGCTTTCAGTGTAGTCACAAAGCAAGAGACAATCATGTGATGTAGTACAGGGAATAAATTATGATAAGGTGGACAGCAAGAAGGATGCATGTATGTTCTGATAGAACCATAGAATGATTTGGGTTGGAAGGGACCTTGGAGCTCATCCAGTTCCAACCCTCTGCCACACGCAGGGACACCTTCTACTAGACCAGGCTGCTCCAAGCCCCATCCAACCTGGCCTTGAACACTGCCAGGGATGGGGCAGCCACAGCTTCTCTGGGCACCCTGGGCCAGTGCCTCACCACCCTCACAGGGAAGAACTTCTTTCTAATGTCTAATCTAAATCTCCCCTCTCTCAGTTTAAAACCATTCCCCCAGTGGCCCTATTAAATACATGTGAAACAACAGTTTGGATTTAACAGGGACCTTTGAATTTTGAGGGGAAAAATGCACTTCTTGTAGGAGACACGGTGGCAGTTTTAAGTATGATAGGAAGAGAAAGCCTGTTAGTACTAACACGTTCAATGGTGCATGTTACAAAAGTCTGGCTTTCAGAGGGCAGAGAAAATACTGTATGTGTATAAGGGGACAAGAGGCAAAACAGTGCCAGAGCCATCAAAGCACAGGACCGTAAGTTTGGAAGGTATTTCCCAGCTCAGTATCATGACATACAATCACTTTCAGACATTTTTTCACGGGCACAAGTGTTTTCTACTCATGAGTGCATCAGTGCAAGGTTTCTTTATGGCACAGGAGAGAAAATCTGCACATCCAAAGATCAGCACATGGGTAACTAGGACAGTTACGCAGTACCTCAGGACAGTAAACTACGCTTGAGCAAAAAGCCAAGAGGCTGAGCAAAGCTCTGCTGCTATTTTGGTGGTTTTGAGTAAGAGGTAATACAGAACAGTCATTCAACTAAAGGAAAATAGGTAAGGTGGGCTTTAAAGCAGCATACAGCAATTTCCACTATGATATTCATGGTTCTAATGGATCTTCTGCAGGCTGAAAGGAATCTTCACTACTTTCAGATTCCGAGGAAGAGAATGAGAGTTATTCCTCTTTCCCCACCAATTCCCCTCCTGACTGCTTACTCTTGCGGCAACAGCTATCGCGTCCTGTGCTTCACTACCCCAGTTCTGCTGATGTGAATCAGAAGGTAGAGGTGTAGCAAAATGACTGAAGGAACATATTTCCCCAGGGTCAGGTTTTCTTTTGTTCAAGCTGGTGTCTGTGCAGATTTACATCAAGATTTCCTGCTGTTTCCTGTTGTGCCAGAACATCTCATTACTTGACCCCTGGCAAAACCAGCTGCTGATCATGGCTGAGTTCCTGTCCACACCTATAACAACTTGCTGAGATTACAGCACCCTGGTGGGCACTCCACAGATAGCTCAGCTTTGGGAACAGAGTTTTCACCACCTGAACTGTTCTGGTACTTCCTCAAAGTTGTGCAATGGGAATGTTGGCTTCCCAAGTAAAAAGAGGCCCTTCCTCACAATGTCTTCCCTGGACAAGGAATGAGGTACCAGTGTTGCTCAGCACCATGTTCACTTACTCCATGGAGTGCCATTCATTGCTCCTGAAGTGCTGCCAGTTTGACCTAAAGGGACTGCTGATCTGAGGAGTATCAGCCCCACTGCTCTCACTTGCAATGATATACATACAGAGTCGTCAGGACTGGGGGCCAGGGCTTCACTGAGAAACCCCTGGGCCTAGAAAGGGCAATGCCAGACTGGTAGGGTGAATGGAGGTTGCACAGAGGGAGAGCCAAGGCAGGTCCAGAGCAACACAGAGGAACACAGCCAAGCTAGAACAAGATGGGGACGACCCAAGTGCAGCACAAGCCAAGAAGCTCTGATCTACTACAGCCAGGATCAGCTGAAGCCCTCCAAAGGGTGCTTTGCTCCACGAAGTCCAGAAAATACTCAGACATGTGTGTGTAAGGACTTCTGCCCCTTCACCTCCTCTGCGAGTAGAGCTGCAGTGAAGGCTTGCAGTTACTCTTATTTCTCCAAGCAGCCAGATATGAGCTGTGCCAGCACTCCCAATGCTGTGTGGACAGGCTTAGTGAAGAACACGGCACAGGAAATCCTTGCTGGAAGAAACTCATGAAGAAACTTCTTGCACAGAGCTTTCCTGTACCATGATGTTGAGCATTTGCTGCTGGTAGCATTTGGTACAACTGTAACTGGCAAGGCTGCCTACTCATATCCTTATTCTCCTTTTTCTACTCTATCTATTCGACCTGCTATTTAGAGATACAGTGGGTTAAAAATGGAGTGTCAAGGGAAGGAGTAGAAGAAACTAAAGGTCTTAATTAAAGAAGACAATACTGTTATGCAGAATACCAGAAAACTCAGCACTAAAACATAAACTGTTTTGCTCCAAGTACAGCACGCATATAACTCTTCATGGCACATAGCTCTATGCCTCATTACAGCTGACAGAACTACAACATGCTTGATACATGCTCACAGTGCAGACAGTAAACAGAAAGGACTTCCATCATCTTTAATACACAGGCAAAGCCTACAGAGACCACAATGACCTGTCTCAATATAACTGGGTAAGTTGCCACAGATAGATACATGTTCATATTAGAGACAAAAGCCAGCTGCAAGTGTCACTAGAGCAGTGCTGGCCATTATTATCTTGTGGGTTACACTTGGCCAAGTCTCATTTAAAAATGGAAGCAGGTAAATTTTTCCCCTGCTTCAGTACCAAGTAACAGAGTTACTGAACTGAGCCTTTACTGGTAACCCAGTGGCTGTGAAAAGAGAGTACTCTGTATAAAAAAAACAAACAAAACCGAACCCAGAACAGACAAATACATAAGACACAGCTCTCCAATTTCCTTGGCACATTGGGGCCTACATGCTTGCAACATGAATTCCATAAGGCTGTATTTTATACAGCTGCATTTCAAACACTGCTGAAGAGGTGATGCTCCTTAGCTGGCCTCCAGGATTCAGTTCAGCAGGCTTGCAGTTACACAGTCACACAGGTTTCTCCTTTCCACCTGAAGAAGCAGAGTTTCTGTCTGTAAGAGGGGGAAACAAAAACAACATCAAAAGCAACTGTCAGCACTTGTGGCTTCAGGAGATGCGTGATGGAGCACACAAAGCTGTTTGACATCAACATCATACCTTCATCTCAGTTTGTCTATTATGAGTTGAAGCTGTAGCTGAGAATCAGTCTGATCCAAGAGAGGACTTCCCCTTTACTGTCATGGGACACACAAGCTATGGGAAGCCCACTCACCAAATTAACCCCCACTAGTGCAACCAGCTACATCTTTAATAGATGCCTTGTGATTTTCATATGAGATGGAATTGCTGTGTGATTAAAGGCTCTGTTTTAAAAGCTGAGTTATCCACTGACCCACATCAGCTAAAGACACTTAGAGCAGAGCTGGGCTGCCTTCTTAGTACAGGAAAACCTGAAAATCTGTTGGACAGGTTTGTTTCCCATATGATAAATCACTAGACACAGCCCCGTGGGTTTATATTAAATCAGATATCACTTTTGATTGTATCAGCTGCCCTGCAAAACTGGAAACATCTGATCAGACTTGGTTAAACACATAAAAGACATTCAATCACCACCTTCTAACCATCTCCCTGACGTTGTTTGCAATGGTTTGAATAAGGGAGGTTGACAGTGTGCCAACAGCTTTGGAGCTAAGCCCCAAGGCTGCTTACCATCTTCTGTATCTTTCATAACATTTCCGAGCCTTTGTTTTCACTTTCATGGGCACATCTAACTTAATGTGCTTTGAACATTCCAAATAACCATTGACAGTATAGAAAGGAATAAAGAACAAAATGAATAGTACTAAATACAGCTTTTCTGACTGTTTTTGAGTGCATGATCCCAAACCCATTTGCACAGCGATTTGTTATCCCCTTGGCAGGTTAAAGCACGTGTAAAAAGCCCATGGAAACCCCACAAAAAACAAACCTGGGCAGGGTCCAGATTCTGAACCTACAAAAAACCTTTTAAGTTACAGCTAAAAATGCAGTTCCTGAGCTCCTTAAAGTTGTAATCCATGTCCACAGGTAAATCCATCTGACAAATGGGCTGGAATTTTGAAAGGAAGTGTCTAGTATGCAGACTTAGAGTGACCTGTGTAGCCCATGGACTGGATTTGTTTTTGGCCTGCTCCCTGCTGGCCTCTGCCTTGAGCAGCTTTTCATGCAGTAGGGAGCCGGCTGTTAGCTGGATGAATGGCTTTGATGATAGCAGCTTCCTCTCAGCAGTGTAAGAACCCTCTCCCCAGTTCATGATCAGAGCTGCACCTGCCATGTACCTCACTTTGCCTGAGTGGTTCATCACAGATAGTCCCGGAAGAGATTGTCCAGAGTTGGTTACTGCTGTTAAAACAGCTGATGCAGCCTTCAGCCTGCTCCAGGGACCAGCAGCTACCAAACAGTGGAAAACAGTATGGAGGGGGGCAAACAGAGGTGGTATGCACAGGGGTAGTAGCCAGCCTCTCAGAGGTGGTCTGGGATACTTCAACTACTGCATGAGTAAAATTCAGCCACCCTGTCCATCAGTAAGTGATCATCACATTAGTGTAGGTTCCAGATATGTTTAATCTTATAAAAGAAAGGAGATATATGGATGAGAAGGTTGATACAATGATGATCAGGGGCTGGAGCATTTTCCATATAAAGACAGGCTGAGAAAGTTGGGGCTGTTCAGCCCAGAGAAGAAAAGGCTGCATGGAGACCTCAGAGCAGCCTTCCAGTATCTGAAGGGGGCCTACAAGGATGGGGGAGAGGGACTCTTCATCAGCGACTGTAGTGCTAGGACAAGGGGTGATGGGTTCAAACTAAAACAGGGGAAGTTTAGATTGGGTATAAGGAAGAAGTTCTTTACTGTGAGGGTGGTGAGGCCCTGGCATGGGTTGCCCAAAGAAGTGGTAAATGCTCCATCCCTGACAGTGTTCAAGGACGGGTTGGACAGAACCTTGGGGGACATGGTCTAGGGTGAGGTGTCCCTGCTCATGGCAGGGGGGTTGGAACTGGATGATTTTAAGGTCCTTTCCAACCCAAACCATTCTATGATTCTATGATATAGCCTATGTCCCCCATAAAAGGCTATGTGACCTAGGCTAGAGTCAGCTTGCTTTGCAAGACACAATGCAGATCAACACAGTGCAAATTAAGTGTGAAAACTCTTGAGATGTGCAATAAAACTATATAGCTTCCCCTGTACAGAAGCGCAGGGTGAGATTTGCAGGAGGAATTAAATGGGAATTTTCTCTCTGTGCTTTTGAGCATCCCTCCCCCTCCAGCACAACTGAGGTTTGCTTAGTCATCATCGAAAAGTCTTGCCTGCAAACAAAAGGGTTTTTCAAGGAAATGAGTGTCTCCAGTTGGAATATTAACAAAGGGGTATTTTTGGGGACAGAAACACTGCTCCACTAAGCAGTAAAAGAGACTGAAATAGTCCATGTAAAATATATATGTGGCTGAAAGCAATTGCGATAACTCTCAGTTTGCATCAAATTGGGCCACAGCTGAATAATAAAACTAAGAATTGAAACATTGTAGAAGGCAACTCAAAAAAACCCACCTTCAACTATTAAATATTTCCATGCCTTTTGTAGATGTAGGCAGAATTCCTAGCTTAATGACTGGAATAGGCCTGCCCTAGTGCAGAGGCATTGAAGGATCTCAATACGGATTCAATTACTTAGATTTCAAAGTGATAAGGAAGTAATAGGTTTGTTTTGGTGAGACTATATCATGGAGCCACATTTTCAGGCTTGCTGTCAGTTCTACAACTGTGAAGGTCAATAACAGGACACTCCTCTCAACCAAACCTTTGTTGTATCCTCGTTTCCTCTCCTTGCCTGTCTTTTGTTTTCATTTTTTAAAAAGTATTAAAATCTGGTTGCTCTCTCTGGGGCTTTATTGCTACTCCTGCTTTGGAGCACTATATTTTATAAAGCTTGGTCTTGGTCTGCAAGCTGTAGGTGTCTCAAAGGTGGCACTGCCATGGCCATGCAGCCAGAGGAGATTTTAGGAGTTCAGGTATTCTTGACTCAAGATTTAGAAATTCTGGTGAAAAGTTGAAAGCTTTGTAAAAGATGGCAAAGGTGCGCTAGGACCACTACAGCGCAAGCTGAACATCTTGCTTGGGCTCTGCGCACTGCTGAGCAGATGTATTCATTAGCAAGATTTCTTCATGAAGAAGCCTAAAATACATTTGCCCTGTAATTATTGAACAGATTTTGTTTAAGTGTAAATGTCCTACATACCAATCTGGTTGTTCTGGAACATTTGTTTGTTTTCTGTAGTATGGCCTGATTCAAGGCATCTTCATTTATGCACCTGCATTTTCACCTAAACATCATGGACCCTGCTCGGAGTTACCTCAAAGCATTCTTTAAAGGTGCAAGTTTAAAGTGCAGGCTTTGAACTGTGAACAACCTTGACCATAGGAAAGCAAAAAGGTTTGAGTGCCTTCTGTTGGAAAATCTGTGCAAGAGTGTAGATACAGCACTTCAGCTAAAGGGTACACAGCAGGTGGGGGGAAAGCCACCTCCTGAGACACCGCTATCTGACAGCAGCTGGGACACAGCTAGTCACAGAATGCAGGTTGCAGTAGCAAGAGGCAGATTCAACTTCTCTCACAGAAGGAAGACACCTTGGCAAAATCTCCTCACTGACTGCAAGCCAAACAAGTTTAATTCCCTACGCTGTTCTACTTTGCGGCATTTTTCATCATTATGGAATCAGAGCAATGTAAAAAGTATCTACTTTACAAAAGATGATGTTTCCTCCCTTAGCCTCTCCTCAGGGGTAAAAGCATGTGCAGGGGAGCATTTTATTTTTGTAGTCTTTTTGTTTGAGCTGGCTCTCTCCTTTTGGGTAATAAATATAAATTATTCTCTCACTTTACTCCCTCCAACATAAAAACAAAGATGCATGCTCAGCATTTGGAATGAGAATAACAAAGCGAATAGCTGCAGCTCAGCAGGAGGATAGAGGGCTGAGGACTGCTAGTTCACTCCTTCTTAAGCTCCCCAGTGTCTCTGATACCCCAAGGCAGAAGAATCCCACAGATTATTGCACAGAGAGGTGAAATGTGATCACACAGCCTCACCTCAGAGAATAGCATAGTACAGTTAACTGAGTGTCCTGTCACAATCCTGGTCTACTTTTGTCCATAGCATTTTCTTCCATAGTAAGAAAAATGAAATGGAATGTTTCCATACCCGTGTGTCTAGGTTATACGCCGTCTTCTTTAAATCCTGCAGAGCCCTCTGCATGAACTCAAATGCATGGCAGTCAACACAGGGACGACCTAGGAGCACATTTAGTAGAGTATTCAGTAAAGAATCATTATTATATGGCATCAAGTATTGAGCAGAAGGAATAAACAGAGATTTTGAGTGTGAAAAAGAGCTACAGGAAAGAGTCCTTAGGGTACGCACTGATGTATGTGCTCTTGAACAATCCAGGCTATGGTAAATGGTGCATCATGGTGGTCACCCAGTCTCTCAATGACAAAAGAATTACTTCAATAAATTTGCATTAAAAACTTTCTTCTTCCTTTATTGCTGCTCCCCTGATCCTTCTCTTGTAGCAGTCCATAGTGGAAACCCTAAACCCATAACTGAGTCTTTTATTTGGCTCCTCCAACCCTGAGCACATTTGGAACCTCATCTTCAGATTGTTCAGAAATCACCTCTGAAAGCATGAGCCTGTTCCCTGGGAAATCTTATCTCCTGATCTCACAAACTTGAGCTCTAAATATAAAGCTAATGGAATAAAATTGACTACAATATCACAAAGACAGATCACTTTGCCTCTAACTTTGAATACCATACAGCTCTGTCCAAAGCTAGTGAAGCAAACAGCAGATAAACACAATGTCTTGTCATTGCTGTGCATTGCTGATAAGCAGAACTGCTGCATTCTGGACTAATTGCAGTGTTTAAGATAATATTCCCATATCTAGATATCCAGACTGAAGGTCACAAGGCTTGCTTTGCCTTGATCATCATGTAACACAAAGTTATGCCCTAACAGATAGCAGCACTGAGACAGAACAAATATAGATGTGATGAAATGTCTTTGAATCATCAGGCTTTACATATGCTCTTATTTGCTTCTCAGTGCCTGTGCCTCTCTGACAACTCCATAGGAAATATTGCACAAGTGAGAAATTCCAAGAGCAGGTTTGATTTGCTCTCTGAGGTCTGGTAAAGGATGAAACCTAAAGTGACAGAAAATCCTGCAGGATCTGTCAGCCTATACTGCAAATACTGGATATTTGACTGATTACTCTGTGCCTCTGATAAGCTGGAGCATGAGCTTCCAGCTCATGAACTGTATGCTAAGCAGCAGACAGGAATCCTGCCTGCTGGAGAAAAGGAGTCTGCCAAATTCTTTAACTGGCTTAGAAAAAACACAGATACATAAAAAAATCAATATTGAGCAGCATTACAGACCTCCTCTCTCATAGTTGTATCATGACCCAACTTTGGTGCTATTATATTTGCACCAGACAAAAGGAGAGGACAGTATTTTCCACATCAACAACTTGACGCAAGGACCTGTCATTACATTTATGACATAAAATAAACTCAACACAGATGAGCAAAGAATTAGGTGGCTGAAGGCTGCAAGATTAGCTGTTGACACATGTGCTTCCTTGGCATCTTCCTAGTGAATGATTTTAGTAAAAACTACTGACTTCAATACAGTAAATATTAGGAAGAATGAAACATGTCATGAAGAGTCAATGCCAGTTGAAAAATGCAAGTCTCAACAAATGTCACTGCAAACCAAACAGGGAGACTTCTGGCATAGAAAGGGCTAACACAGTGAAAGGGCTGTACAAAGGAAAAGGTGGCAGATTTCAAGTACAAGGAAAACAGCAAGAGGCAAGACATAAGGGTAAGAGACCGGAGAGCATTGGATGCAGGAGTAAAACAGCACTGGTATGATATCAAATTGTGGTTTTAAAACAATATAAGCAAGACATGTCCAAAATGGTTTGAATTATTTGGGCAAGCTTCAGTGATGTTTAAGTTCTGCAAAATTAAAACTACAGCACATGCTGTATGAGAGGACTGGAGGGTGGTACGTACTTTCAGCTGGTATGGCTGTTCCCGCTTCTTGATCACATCTAACAGGCTCCACAAGCAGCAGTGCAACCACAAAGACTAAAGGAACTGTAAGGACCACTCTTCTCAGAAGGCAGGGCGCCAGCATCTTGGGAATAGCTGCTTCTCAGTTTATAAAGAGACATAAACAAGTTAGTGAGGAGAACATTACAAGTACAAGGGGTTTGTGACAAAGAACTTCATGTTCGTGATGGTTAAAGCATTGGCAGCCTTCCTTTGAAAGAAAAAAATTCCCAAGATGTAGAGCATGGACCAAAGTTTTCTGTACTTTTCCAGCAGTGAACATAAAACCTAATGGGGAGAGAATATCCCTAGACATGAAGGAAAACATCAGAAGTCCCTAAACAGTTTTTGGTTTCATTTACAAGCCAGGATACCAGCAGCTTTGCCTGCTCTGTGACTCCAATTCTTTTTTTAACTACACAGTCCCAGACTAGTACATGAATCTGGATAGCTGGTTCACTGTTAGACTTTGAGACCAAAACTGCGTTATAGAGCTAGATGAAGTACCCCTGAACCTGGAAATGAGGGTTTTACCCTCTGGCTTGCCCTGCTGGTGCACCATCTTTTCCGAAGTAGCCATTATCATTAACTACACATCACACTGATGATTAAAACTTACTCCTTTACTGAAGAAGCTGAAAGAAAAGACTTTTGTTAAATCTCCACAAATTCATAGGTAAAACTTCTAATGGTAAAATGCAGGACAACTTTTTCACCTTTTGTTTCCCCCCCGAATCTGGGCTTCAGAACTTAATTTACAGCTGTCCATTTGTTCTTGAACATCGTAGCCAGGCCATACCATACCCTGAAGCCTGGTCCAGCAACAACTCCCCTTCACACAGAGGTAGAATTCTTTATAAGAACACAGGTTTCAAATGAAATATTTTCTTGATCCAACAGGTAAACTGTTCAGATCAAGAGGGAACACAAAACTTGGACTGGCTCAAGCTGCAGCTGCCTGTTAGAGATTCCAATCCAAGCCTCAAGGATCCTGGCACACTGCTAGCGTAGTCCTTACTTCAGACAAGTTTACCTTCCATTCCTGTATGTTCAAATGGAAGAAAGATAGAATCAAATAAGGTTAAGTTGTAGCAACACAATAAAATTGACCTGAAAAATCTCTTTACCTAAACTCTGGAAAGCAGGACAATGTTCTGTCTCTTTCTTGTCTTTAAGTTGGTGCATACTAAGCAAAAGATGCTGCACAAGAACATCAAATATGCATGGGCTGAATGCAAGAGTACAGCACTCCCCAAAACAGCCTGTATTTCACATTTGGAGGGGCAGTATATATGCAATCCACCATGTCAGACACAGCTAATCTGAAGCAGCAAATTCTGCATGAACACTTGCACCATGTGCAAACCAGCAATCCATCCAGTAAAGGAGCAGCATTATACACATCCTTTTCCTGTGCACCTCAACTGAAACATAAGTGTAGGGGATGGCTCAGAAGTCAGAGACACACAGGAACATGTACAGTCACAGATATATTTGAACCCACACTAAAATAAAGAACTAGTAATGTTATTCCTATGACCTCAGAACTGGGTTTCCTATCCCTCACACTCTTTACAAGTGATCGGATAGGTTCCTTTTCCTTATTCCTACAATACTTAAAACAAAGGGATTAAAATTAAAACAAGCATCTTGGGTTTTCTGTTTAATGAATGGTGATCTGCAGTCAAAGCAAGTACAATAAAAAGACACCAGGCTTTGCAACAGGATGCAACAGAGTGTCTCCAAGTGACAGTAAATCAGGACTAACACCAGCCTCCTTTGAAGGTCCCTAATGCAGAAGCCTCCCGTCAGTAGAGGCAGAGGCTGTTCTCATAGTTGACTGAGAGCTACAAAGGTTCAACAAACAAAGCAGACATCCTGCTGAACTTGTTCAGGGTACCTTTCACATCACCCACCCCATATTCAGCTCAGCTTCAGATGTGAGCCCCACTGCAGAACAACTGCTCCCCTAACTACTGCCTCTTAGTTATTCCATGGGAATTTGTTACCTGCAAGGAAGAATCCTGACTGGCTTCAAGGGTGGTTTTTCCCTGCTGTGCAAGTGGGAGACAGGTCTGTGCATGGGCTTCTGTGAAAGAGAAAAGTCACCCCCTGTAACAAAGGAAGAAAATATCAGTACCTGATCTCTCTCTCGTCTTTGTGATGGTCTCTTTGAAATGGCCGCTGCAAACTGCTAACAGAACAAGTGCAGCATTTCTGAGCATGTGCACTGTCTCTTTCTAACCTTCTCTGAAAGAGGTTATTACTATGGGGAGATTTCTGCCATGGCAACAATGCAGAGCACTGCAGCACACAGCACAGATTTAAAGAGGAACAGACTGTGTCTTTCAAGTCTGGAGAAGGATGTTTCTGCCTTAACATGTGAGTTCCTGCAGGGACTTACCTGCTCTGGGTAAGGTTTTTAAAGACAGGCCATTTGGTTCACCTCTCCTGAATGGCTTTCCTGAAGTCTGCTCAGCTGGATGCCTGATGCAAGCAACTTGCTTCCCTAGTGCCTGAAACTAACCATGACAAATTACACCTGCTTTATGGGAAACCAGGAAAAAACATAGGATTGCCCTCAGGAACTGCAGGACATGTCACAGGTGAGGCTTTGGCGAAGGGCAGGAACTGTTCAGTGCACGGTCTGACACTGAATGGTTCCGAGTTACAGGGGTCATAACGGCCCATGCCGGCTTTCCTGGGCATTCCTGTGATCCCAGTCTCAGGGCTGCCAAAGAAGGAGTGCAGACACTTAAACTCTGCGTGGGAACTTGAGTGCCAGTTCAGAGCAAACTTCACTCCCTTTTCCAGCCTGCACCTCTGCTCCCCTTTCAATGCCCCCCACGAACTACACTCCAGAACAACACTGATGGCACTTACACTGAATCACAGAATGGTTTGGGTTGGAAAGGACCTTAAGATCATCCAGTTCCAACCCCCCTACCAGGGGCAGCGACACCTCCCACTAAACCATGCCACCCAAGGCTGTGTCCAACCTGGCTTTGAACACTGCCACGGATGGAGCATTTACCACTTCTTTGGGTGACCCATGCCAGTGCCTCACCACCCTCACAGTAAAGAACTCCTTCCTTATATCCAACCAGAACTTCCCCTGTTTTAGTTTGAACCCATCACCCCTTGTCCAATACAATAATGGGGTGCAGATGATGAAAGTGCTTTTCTCAAAGCAAAGCCAAGTTCAGGGGTCACATCACCCCCCAAAACATACTCCCCATCACGAGTTACACACTACCAGTTCTTGATCCAGAGGAAGGGCAGCTGAGGGCAGGGGCAGCACTGTGGACTGCGCTCTATGTTTGCTTTAGCTGGTTCAATAGGCACTCAATTTCAAATGCTTTCATGGTGAAAGCTGGGGGTATGCAGTGCCCAGGAAGGTCAGGCAAAAAACCATCATATTCTTCCAAGAGCAGAAACTCCTCAGAATTATGACTAAATTCCTAACATTTTTGTTCTCAACATGTTCTATAATCTGTGTCTCCTGTGCAGCCCTAGGAGAATAGTTTGCTCCTGTTAATTCAACTTTTTAAGAAAGATGGTAAAGTTTCAGGTTATTCATTTGGCAACTGTGCTGCTGTATGAAGTTACAGCATCAACGAGCAGAGTCAGGAGGGGATTAATTACAGTACTGCCATCCTTGTACATCACAAAAACAGAAAGAAGGGGGAAATCATTTTTAGAGACTGTTCTTTTGGGCAAACAAGATTTATCATTGTTCCTGCAGAGATAAACATACAGGCTTTGGTCTCTGCCTATACTGGTGGTGTTCAAGGCTGGATTGGACATAGCCTTGGGTGGCATGGTTTAGTGGGAGGTGTCCCTGCTCCTGGCAGGGGGGGTTGGAACTGGATGAGCTTAAGGTCCTTTCCAACCCTAACTATTCTATGATTCTATGATTCAAGTGACAAATACAGAACTTTATTCATGGTCATTCTCAGCCATCTAATCTTACACCTTGGTCTCTCTTCCTGGTAAGTAATAGCTATTGACATACATACATACATATCTACTTATATATATATGCCTTTTCTTAACCAGTTCTCTTGATCATTCCCAGTAAATCTTACCCTGTTCTCCTGAATCCTGTCCGTTTTTTATTACAACAGTAACACAAGCAGCCAGTCCCAATATCTTGGATGTTATCACTGATTCATTCTTCTAGACCCATGCAATGGGCTTCTGACTCCGTTAAATAAAACTCTAAAAATCTATTTCTGCCGTTCTCAGCTGCCAAATTCCTTGTTTTAAGCATCTCACACCAGCTACTGTGATGTCCCTTCTTCAGCCTTGTCCTAAATCTACTTGTCCTGCAAGGAACAAATTCCCTTTGTGTTTCAACCATATTTCCCCTTTATTCACTTCTCCCTTCTCTGTGCTGTGTTAAGCAGTGATCAGAATAAACAGGGATCAGAATGTTATAACCTGATAAGAACCAAATTAAAACTCATAACATTGTCATAATTAGATCAATGTTAATAACAAGTAGTAAAAAAAAAAAAATCACAATTCTGTATGCATATGTGCTTTTAAGCACCCCTATTATGCAGAATGAACTATCAATTACTCTAAGGTAAGAATATCTGTAAAAGCAAGCAACCATAAGGAAAGCAGAGACCTTGAAAGAACATGAACAAGATAATACCAGTTTTTCTCTTCACTGAAGCTAATGTTTTCTCACTGGAGATCTCCCACAGAGGAGGCAGAGCCTCCATATCACGGCATTTTATTTAAAAAATGTTATGAAAATATTATTTTGACAATTTTCAAATTGATAATTTCTGGTTTTCTGCTTCAAAATGATCTCATTTTAAACTAAGCTTAACGGAGTAAAAATACATTTCATGTTCTGATCATGGAGTGCGAGCAGCTCTCACATTAAGGGTACTGGGGCACATCCCCACCAGGACATTACAGCTCAAAATCTTTCCTTCTCCCTTACTCCCCTGCACCAAGCATGGGTGGTACAGATGCCAACCCAAGGGCACCCCAAAACTGGAAGTACAGACCAGAACTGGGACTGCACAGTACCTGCACAACAGCCCTCGAAGGTGATGCCACTGGTGTGCCCAAGTGACATTTGGGTGAAGGCTGGAACATCCTGACTCCTCAGCTGCCCTGGGGATCATTCACGAGGTAAGCAGATAGAATTTATAGCTTCTTTCTATAACACAGTTGAACGCAATGGGTTATTATTTTCTTCAAGATCCCTGCCAGCTAAAAAGCATCAAAGCATCATTTCTGAGATTTCAATATTTCATCTTGATAGCACATGTTTTAATACTACAAATATTTCTGTGGGATTGGGAGAAAAGCTCAAGCCTTTACCTCTAAGCCTCTTCACTACTTGGTCTCTTCTTGTCTCATATCTAATACTCTGTCACAGCAGAAAACTTGCTTCCTTCACTAAAGATAACAGATTCTGTTGCTTCTCCTGCAGACACTTTAATGCTTTCTCACAGCCTGCTCTCTAAATCATGGTAAAAATCTCCCCACAAGGAACTGTCTTGTCTTCCATCAAATCCTCTTTTATGCTTTACCTCTGCCACGAATCCTACAAAGCCCTGCTGCCTGGCAGAGCCTGGGAGGAACCTGGCAGAGACTGCTCCTGGCATGTAAATGGGCTCCTTATACCAGTGTGTCACTGCCTCACACCTCTCACGGAGTCTGCCCCTTGTCATCCCACCAGAACCCCAGGCTGCCATAGCCGGAGGGCAGGGGCTGTGTTTGCACTTGTTGGCACTGCACCACAGGGCTGGAGTGTTGATTGAGGCCTTCGGGCAAATGTGATGAATAATAATGTCTAACTACCTAAGCTGGTGACATTGACCCACACTGATATATGAGGTATTCATACAGCAAGCCTCTTATTCTTTTCCTTCCAATTTAAAGCTCTTGGAAAGTGTCAGAGTGACCATATTAAGAAATGAAGCCTTCCTTTGTTCCCTGAACAGGTCTTGCATACCTTGGTAGCAGCAAATAACAGCAATTTCTCCTCCTTCCATTTTCCTCACCATCAATTTTAGAGCCAATTTCCTTGTCATAACTTTGATTCCTGTAGTCAGAGGACAGATCATCTGAGATCATTCTAAGCCCCAAAAGTCTTGAGTTTCAGTGCAACACCAAGGCTCGGCTCAAGCCCAAGTCTGACTTTTCCAGACAGCTCTTAGGGAGACTTGCCCTGTCAGAACTACTTATTGCTTTTTGGATGAGATGCTAAACTGAAGTCAAACCTTTCAGCATCTCTCTGGGAGTGGAGAAGCATTTAAAAATCCCATGGCAATATTCAGGAAGGGTTAGCATTAGCTGAGCTATCCTTAGCTGGCACTGTCCCTATCCACCCTCCTGCACACACATCTTTAGGGAAATAATCTGTGTTCCAAGCTGTGCCTGAGCTATTTCTAGGTATGTAACAGTTGAAATTTTAACTGGTTTGCTAAATCCACAGGGATGTCTTGGGTACTTTGCAGCAACTATACAAATATGCCTACATATGAATGGGCTTTGAACTAAAGGGGAACAACACTGCTATCCTTCAAAGCTTCCCATTCTAGCATGAGACCTGGAAGTCCAGGGGTCTCTTCCAACATGGGTTGCCGAGAAAAGTAAAGAGAAGATCTCTTGGCTGAGAAGCTGTGCTCTCTAAGTCAGTTTCCTTGCAAAAGCTGCCATGGAAAACAGCAACAGAGGAAACTAAAGTAAATGAGATTGCTAAAATTGGAAGCTTATCAATGTCCCTTTTCCCTCCACAAGGTGTTTATTATCCAAAGTCTGCATAAGGACACCCAGTCAAGGGGCTTCAGATCAATTCCCTGCTCTAGGAATCAACTCCTTTGCAACTAGGAGACTGATCCAGGATGACTTTTATGACACCAATACTTGGATCTCATTGATAATCAACAGTTCTGACATTAAGATCTCTATGATTTACTGGCTTAAAGACGGATGTAACCTTTATGTTTGAAAACAGCATCTTTAACCTGAGTTCCTGCTTGCAAGATATTTGCAGACTGACAGATATGGCTTCTCTTTTTTATATGTTTATTCTTCTTTTTCTAATGCAGTGCTATGAATTGCAAGGTGGTTACTGCAGTACTATCCTGATGTTACACTGTGACTGCAGATTTTCCAGCTTAGAGTTTACCCAAGTCTGCCTTCAAAATGTCTTCTGAATGAACTCTTTATCTGTGATCCAGGGATGTTTTTAGGCAGTGGCCAGTGACAAATGAGCAATTAATATTCCTTAAGTATAATTATATGGTCACAATCTTGGGTTTTCCAGCATCTCAGCCAAGAGGTCTCCTTCATCCTGTTGGAGCGTGTCCAGAAGAGGGCCATGAAGATGCTCAGAGGGCTGGAGCACCTCTCCTATGAAGGCAGGCTGACAGAGTTGGGATTGTGCATCCTGGAGAAGGCTCGAGAGGGACCTTATTGCAGCCTTTCAATACTTAAAGGGGGCCTACAAGAAAGATTTTGATAGACTTTTTAGCAGGGCCTATTGTGCTTGGACAAGGGGTACAGAGGACAAATTTAGCCTAGATATAAAGAAGAAATTTTTTTCAGTAAGCGTGCTGAAGCACTGGCACAGGTTGCCCAGAAAGGTGGCAGATGCCCCATCCCTGGAAACATTCAAAGCCACGTCGGATGGGGCTCTTAGCAATCTGATCTAGTTGAAGATGCTCCTGCTCATTGCAGGGAGCTTGGAATTAGATGACCTTTGAAGGTCCCTTCCAACCCAAACTCTTCTATAATTCTGTGAACTACAAATTGTTGCTCAAGGGATGCAGACATCAGGGACATCATGAAGAATGTGATGCCATCACACAATGTTATTGTATGGGGTACTCTCTAGGCATGTCCCATTACCACAGCTTCTGTGGATTACTGGTTTTAGCAATTTAGCCTCAGCAAATCAAGAAAAACATGATTTTCCACTGTTATGCTGGTACCCAGAATTGCCAGGAAGCCATAAACATGTCTGATAGTTGAATTTGCCTGCCAAAACTCAGCACTGCCTGAATGGGAATTGGACAGGTACTTATACAATTTTAACAGCCTGAAACAGCGCTTATGTTTAAAAGCAGGAGCAGGTTATTTACAGTGCAGCCAAATTTTCAAGGTGAAGAGAAAGAGATGTCACAGAAGACATTGTACTGGGTGCTCAGAGATATGCAGAGGATCTGTCTTTCAACTAAGCTTCTCCCTTTCTTGTTTTGCCTCTGCTCCTTTCATCTTCTCCTCTTGCCTCTTATACAACTTCTGCTGTAATTATTCATTCTCTTCACCACTGTCTCTTAGTCCTTTGTCCCCCACTGCACATCCTTTGTTCTCTCAGCCCTTGAGGTTCTCCTGCAATTCAATGCTCAGCTGCAATGTACGAACACTGACCCTTGGTTTAGGCCCTCAGCTGTCTCGAGTGTAGTTTAGCAACCTTCCAAAGAGATAGTTGATTGTGCACCTCTGCACCACCTTATCCCTCTGCCAAAATGCTACTGTTCTCTAGAAAGATGGCTGGAGCAAACACATTGGCTTCCCATCTCCTTCTAGTTGATAGTCTGGCATACTATGCCAGAACAGATCGTAGAATGCTCTGTAAAGGGCAACATGGAGTGTGACTGAAGGACTGCATGCTTGTCGCATCAGCTCAGCTGGCTTTCTGATCCTAACACAGCCAGCTCCAAGCAGCACAGACTGAGAACAAAGATGTAGATGAATGTAAACCAGAGAGACACTCCTGAGAAGTTCAGACATGCGTGAATGTCTCTCAGAATACTGCAGAGACACTCAGTGGCAGAGGCTCACCAGGTTCAGTCAGTAAATCAGTATGGGCACTGGACTGTGCTGAATCACTGTGCATCAGCTCTTTGGGGACAGTAAGACAGGCAGGGGAGGGCTGGGAGGAAAAGCTGCCCAATCCAGCTCTCCAAAAAATACAGCTGGCTCCAAGTGAAACCCTCAGCCATTAGCAAGGGGCCATAGGAGTGCTGAAAAGACCCTCACTGAGAGGGTCCACCTTCTCCACACTGAGACCCATTTGGCCTAGGACTTTCTGTTTATTTTTAGGGATATAAAGACAAAGCAGTAACCACCTGGCTATTCTGCTTCATTGCCTTTGGATGAGAAATCTGCCACAGGGAGGACCGCCTGTCCCTAAGAACGTGGGCAGCCCACAGTATGGTCCTGCATTAAGTGCTATATGCTTGAATATGAGATAATGCACAAACTCCTTCTTATCTCCCTATCCAAAAAAAAGAACAAGGCAGAGCTCTAAATTGCATAAATACTTTTCTTTTGGCAAGGAATCTTCTCTGGGCAAGTATCCTGCATTTTTATCCTAGGGAGCAGCATCCTCTCTTCAGAAAGCGGGTATCTTTGTTTCCCACTACATTCTGGAAATTCCATCAGGAGGGAGAAAAAAGTGATTATGTGACTGTTAAAAGATCCAGTTGCTCAAAGCATAAATCCCTGCACTGTCTATGCTAATGGTGTGCTTGTGATATGCTGATTTTGCTAACATGAGCAGCCACCTTTCAAGAGTTACTCTCTAATCTAATATGACCCTGAATCACTGTGGGGCAAGGGGTTCACATCTGGGGCATGTGGTCGTTATATGGAAAATCTTTTAATAAGCAATTTGAAATAAGTATTTTTCGAGATTAAAAAAATCCCATTTCTGTGGATTTAGGTCAACTTCACAATATAGTTGAGGCAAAGAAAGGTTTTCAAGTAATATTAGATGAAGTATCCTTTTGACAAACAGGTGTCAGGGCTCTCTCCAGTGTTTGAAAAGGCATGCATTATACATGGCAGATAGACGTGGCTACAGCATACTGGGCTGTTAAAGCTGAATTAAACTTTTACTGTGATCCTCACTTAAACCTCTCCTATTGCTATCTTTTTCATACACTGTCCTGGAACAAAGTTAATTTAGGGAAAACACTTTACACAGAATTGATGCACTGGTGTGAGAACAAAACAAGCCTACTATTCCTCATTGGCTCCAATGGGTTTTTTGTGCCCCAAACGCTCCCATTTGGCTCAGCTGTTTTTGTATTTAAACTTGAATGGTTTTGAGTCAAAACCAAAGCACATCTGTTCAGCGATTTTAAAGCTAGAAGTATTTAACATTTTTCCCTTGATGTGCACGATTTGACTCACTGCCCTGTTGTACTGACATTACTGGAGTGGCTTTGTGCATGATTTAGAAGACAGATCAGCAACACAGAACACCCAAGACAGCAAGTGGGCACACAGCATGCCATTGGGCTGGTGCAGGGCCAGGAGTTTCTTTAGAGAGACATTTCTGAGAGGCAGTAGCTGTCAACTCCCAGTTCAAATTGCGTTCTGAGCTCAGCAACAGAGGCAAACATCTCCCATTAGCCAACAAGCTGCAGTACCGTGTTTCCTTGAGGGGCAGAATTACCTGGTTCCAGCCAGAAATACATACCTTTTTTTTGAGGAGAGGAAAATGAAGCACTTCCAGACCAGCAGTGTAGCCCTCTTTAACCTGAATGCCAGGAGCGTCTCTCCTTATTAGTATCACTCAGACCTGCAAAGCTGCTTTTCTGCACTAGGCTTGCTGAAAAAGAAATAAATAAAAGCATATGCATATTCTGAAATCTAAACCCCTGAAAGAGAGGAAAATATCTGCTGTTTTACTATCGATTGTTGTATTAGTTGGACAGTTTCTACTTAATCAACCATTTTATCTATTGGAGAAAGTGTCAGATGGATTTGTTTTTAAAGGCTGTAATTAAGCACAGTCAGGAGTCATTAGATTATTCACAAAGCCTGCTGCTTCCCATTAACTAATAGCAACTACCAAAACAAGGGAGGGAGGGGGTACGGACTAGGCCCAGCTCCAAGTGTAAAAGTATCTTAAAGGGCAAAGGCACACACTATACTTAGAGATTCCATCTTCATGCTATACAATACTGTACCTAGCAATTAATGCCTTCCAAGCTGAAGTTGAAAATTGCATCCATCTGAAAGCTGAAGCTAACAGAGAATTAAACTGTCACTGTTTGCGTAAAAAAAATGGGTTTTGGAGATTGATATGCCATAAGTCACCTTTTATCTTGGGATAAGCCATTTAAATCTGATGCAGGTTCTGCTTTTTTGCTAGCACTTTTTATCTAGGTGGAAAAGAAAATGGATATTGTGGTATGGGATATTTCTGGCTTTTCTATCTACTAACCGGTATTAAACTGCAAATGTCACTGGAGAAAAAGAGGAGTATAAAGGTAGCAGAAATGGAAACTCTCCAGAATAAGTATGGTCTTCAGACCCCATCTTGATCTGAGAAAAAAAATGTTAAAGAAATAACTTTGTTGCACTGGCAATAAAAAAAAAGCCATACGAAAATGTTTGGCCACTGCTCATGTCACACCATACTATGTTGGCATTTCCATTTGACGCACAGACTTGTCAGTTTTGGCGTAGCTGTGAACTGCAGATGCTTTTAAAATAAAGGATAGAGGAAAATAGATTCCTATTCAAAATAGAACCTGCGCTGAATGCCTACTCCAGGTCTAAAAAGGTCTGATATTTACTAGTCACGCAGACAATTTGCCAGCTGCACTAACACTGAATGGGGGAGAGAACATACTCAGGTGTTCTCTGTCCTTTCTCTTTCAAGCTGGTTTTCAAACCTCAGAACAGAAATATTTCCTCTCTTTCTAGAGACCAGCTGTTCAACAAGAGGTGGGAAATGGAGGCAGCAACAGAGAAGCAGAACAGAAATCTGCTCGTATTGGCATGGCTGAACTATATTAACTCATCCCTTGGCAGACAGCGTGTAAAATACAAAACAATTCACAGAGGATTTTCCCACCTGTGTATTTGTGAGTAGGTAAAAGAAAATTAGTTATAGTCCCTTTTTGCTGCCTCTCCAATGCTAGACATTAAACCAAGTGTGACTGGTGAGGGGCATCCTTCATCCTGAGTAACAGATTTGAAGTGGTTGGGGCTCACCATGTGTGCCACCTTTTGCTGGTTATCCCCTCCTTCAGGAGCCAGTACTGACATTGTGGAAGGGGGACTGAACTGAGGACAGATTACACAGGATGGCAAGCTGCAGGCACTGACGGGCCAGCAGCAGCCACTCACACAATAGAGAGCAAAAGACATACTGCACAGCAAACCACCCACCCAGTGCTGTGCTGCTGAGGAGCATCTCAATACAACCACATCATCAAAATCCTCCAGCTTCCCTCAAAGGTGTCTCTACTTACGACAGACCCAGACTAAAGCCTGGGAATCCTTCTCCATGTGTGCTTTTACATTGCTTCATTTTAGTGCTTTGCATTCATGTGTGGGGCTAATATCCCCTAAGATTTTCATATAAGCATTGTTCCTCTTCTTCTCTTATGAAGGAGAATGTGATACATGGGGAGCTTTTATTAGTGATGCTTCTGTGTCAGAGACAGCAGGCCAAAACCTTGCTCTTCCTTTTGGAGGGATGAGTAATAAAGATGATCCTTAATATCTAGAAGAGTTGTGTTTCAGTTTGTGAGCTACTCCCCTAAAATGCATCTCCACTGGCAGTTATGACAGACAAAGGATGCTCTCAGCCACCTAAGTGACCTTTCCTGCAACTCTATCTTGCTTGGCAGCACCAGCTTCCACATTGTTCTTAGTCCTCCATCCAGCACTGTCTGTAAATTGTCTTCCTCCTGTAAGTCTGATCTCTAGTTATGGATAGCAAAGACAGGAGGTATAACGCCATGTGGGATTGCTGCTCACCACTAGCCATACCTGTGAACTGCAGCATGCAGAGCAACTAAGTATATCCTGACTTCAGAAGCGTTTGTGGACTCAAACTGGATGGCTGCTGAGGATTGTACTTGGGGCATTTCTTCATATGCATCTGCTGAGTTGGGGTTGGAAAGTGACCCTAAACTCTCCTGTAATTATCATACATATTCTTACCCTTTCTGTGTATCTTTCTCCAGCTGTCAAACAAGGCTAAGTGAAGTTGTCAACTCTCTCAAGTCGAAAGGCTTTATTTGCCCTTGTGGTAAAAAGCTTCATAGTGCCTTGAGACAGTACTGTTAACTCCAGTCAAGATCCCAGAGCAGTGTTTAAAGTTCCCAGGCAATGGAGCAGCTGGGAACTCATGACTGAGACCCCGAGTATGAGTACGGGAAGCCAGTGTAGGAAGCCGGAATCAGTTTGATATGCATGCGGGTGTTTTGAGTTGTTAAGGACACACACTCCAGTGTTCTGTAGCAGTTGTGTTTCCTGAGGACTTGTGGCATTGTGACAAGCACACAGTACCGCTACAGATCTGAGAGCCTGTTATGTTTCAGAATGCTTTCCTCTACCTTCAGATCTCTTTACCAGCCAACGTGAGAAATATCTCCGGGAACCTTTCCAGGAGCCTTTGAACTGATGTACTCGTGCAGCAAAACTCAAGTGGTACTTCATGTCCTTTTCACCTTGGTATTTGCACTGCGTAAAGTATGTGCCCTACCTTTGGATGCCCACTGGCTTATTGTCTATTTACCAAAGCAGGAAGTACCTAAGAAGGAACAAAACTCAGTTAAAGTCTGACAGATCAGTGGTATCTCACACATATTACTCACTCAGGCTTCTTAACAATCATTACTGATAATGCGTTAAGCTCTCCAGGTAGGTTTCCTTTCTGAATTTACACCAGTGAGCTGAGATGTAACTTCACATTTCCAAAAGTCAATCAGGCTGCCATTGAAACAACAGAATAAAACCACCAGCCCTTGTTCTATTTCTATTTCTATTTCTATTTCAAGGTGATAAACAGTTGATTTTATGTAAGATCTCATCAGCATTCCTTAGTCAGCATGATTGCTCTGGACTTCCGGGCAAACTGAGCAAGTAAGGTTATTTAGGAGGATGGATGGAAAAGGAAAGTAGACAACGTGCTGCCACCTTTTGGTTACAGAAATGAGAACAGGTATTATCTGAACAACCATCCAGTGGAAATTAAGACATTTACACTTGTCTTCCGTAATAGAACCTGGAAGTCCATATAGTGTGAGATGCATCCCTTCATGTACTAAATGGCTGCTATGAGCTTGGCTCACCTATTTCACATTTGTTCAGTCTTGTTTGGGCTAAGTAATGATTATCAATAATTAATAATTCTCTTATAATAATTAATAATTTTCTCATTTAAAACATACACGGTTGTGTGCACTCACCTAGAACTAATGCTTTGCATCATTAAACTAATTTGAGGAATATAGCTGAAGAAATAGAAGATACAAGATCTCATTAATTTAGTAGGTTGTAAGTTACTGTCTGTCATAACTCCTGTTGAGCTGATCATGCGGACACACATAGTTGAGTTAATGACACTTTCATTACTAGATTTGTTATCAATATGATCAGTACATTACAGCTTTTAACCTTAACTGTTTGAGCGAGATTTTCTGTGCTGGCTGACTGCTGAGGACCTGAAGGGTATTTTGTTTGCTTGTTGAGTAAAACATGGGTTCAGCTGTCAGTGAGAATGAAACATCGAAGAATGCTCATCTTAATAAAAGAAATGCAAGACTGTTCTGATAAAAAGAGTGACGCAGAGCCTCAAAATCTAACAGAGGAGCTGCCTGCATCTGGGATGTGCTTCTCACTGCTCCTATGAGTCACTGCACAAATTTGGGCCAAGCAATAAGCCTCTGAAAATCTCAGTGCAAACATGTTCTGTAAACACTTATGGGAGCTTGTGAGCTCAAGTCCATGAATGTTCTGTCACTCTCAGCTCCTGTGTGTCAGAGGCTCTTTACATTTACTGCACGTACAGATTCAGTGAGTGTGCTCCATCCTAGGGCACAAAAATCCATCAAACACTTGATCTTCTGTTTCTCAGTGCTGGCACTGAGTTCTCAGTCTCTTCTCCTGGTATGGGCAATGTGAACGGTGATCCTGTCTGACTGAAAAGCAGGAGAGATAGGAATTCTTCCAACCACTGAAGCAGTGTTGGCAGGCCTCTAATGCCCTATACCAGTGACACACTGGTCCTTGAGACCTGAAGCCCTTGATGGTCTGCAAGACTGAGCTCTGGGAGTACTTGCTAGGGTGCTGAGGGTCCCTCAGGAGCACCAAGATGGTATAACCTAAGCGTTTCTGGTCATGAGATCACCTTACAGGACACTGCTCATGCAACCCATGCTTCTGCGTGCACGTCCCACCTGAAATAGCCCCTGCCACCCAACCATGAGCAAAGCTGTGTGGCAGACCTGAACCAGGCCCTTATGCCACAGCATGCTGATGTTACACTCTACACATAGGTGCTTATGCAAAATGTCCCTGTCTCAGGATAGACTTGCAGACCTTTAATATATTGATGGTGCCACCTAAACTGCTCCACCATGCTCCAAAAACTGGGAATTAGAGAGCACATTTGCACCTTGAAGAGTTCCAAGAGTATCCAAAGGACCACAGACATGAGAAAACCACTAGGAACTATCTTGTTTATGCACTGAGCACTCACTGATAGTCCCAGCAGACATTCAGCACCTTCAAAGATACTGTCATACATACATATAGCTCTGGCACCCATGAGGAAAAGGAAAAAAGGAACTGATTTTGTCTTGGTCTTTTTAAGGAGGGAAGTAGTACCTTGATTATGGTGCAGTGCACTTCTTAACCTCTCAGGGTGGAGGGAATCCTGTTGTCTTTCACAGGTGAGGATCACACTATCAGGATTCTGGGTCAGTGGTGGGAAACAGCAAGACAGAGGTAAATCAGGCTTCCTTTTCCTACCAGTAAATTCCCCTAAGCCTTTTTGCAACCAGAATTCCTTCTCCCCATCTCAGCACTCTTCTTCCACATACCTCATGAACTGTTTTAGGATTTTATCTATTAACCTACACACTCAGCACCAGCACAGACACACAGTTGTCCAAAGCAGTCACTGGAGCCACATCAGGTTAGACAGGCAGGGAAATACTTGGATCACCAGGCCTCTCAGGGATTAGTTTGTCATTCTTTTTCATCATTTTTAAGGAAGCATATCCAGCTTGTTGGTATAAGAGCTGTATATAGCTGCTCAGTGCACAGAATGGACCACAGCATGGAGATGAGTCAGGATTGTGTAATGAATCAGATCTTGTCCAGAGGATCCTGGCTCTTGTGTTGCAGAAAGTGAATGCAATGAATGCAGGAAGAAAAGAAATAAGTGGCTGCTGGCATTTGTATGCCGCTCATAATGACTGGATTCTATTTTTATCTTTTGCACAGGCTATTAGTCACTTAAAACCCCATTTTTCAGGGGTGGACATTAACTGGGCGCAGCGTTTTGCTGAAAACCTAAATTCTAACCTTGTGTTTTTATGGCTAAAAATGTAGCTGCAATGTAAAGTAATGAGCTGTAATGCTACCACTCCATACTTTATGAGGATGTTACCAAATACATTGAATGCTGTTTGTGAAACTCACAGCTCCTACGCTGAAAAGTCTGAAATAAAATTACTAAGTCTGTGTTTGGAGCAGGATTTGAACAATAGACAGTAAGGCACAGAGTCCCACATCAAGCATCAAAATACAGAATAGCTGCTCATTAAGTGACTGCCATCCTTTCTGTGCACTAAATAGGCTCATGTCATTAATCAAATGCAAGGGGAGGCAAATCAAAGTTCTGCAGACAACGAATTCTGGCATTTTTTAACTTCAGAATGCTTGACTTTGCAGCCTTAAAAGCCTTTATGTGATTTTTGTGTGGAAAGTAAAGATACACTATGTAAAACAAAGCATTAAGGACCATAAAAGGAATCCCTGTAGCTTAAAAGTGCATTAAGACTGACGGTTTTGAGATTTTACCCTGATTATTGTGGATTAGCTTAAACCTATATACTTATCAGAGCAGATTATTAGAATTGTTAAAAGGTCCACAGAGTTTTGAAGTAGTTGAACTAAGCTACTCTCAAACAGTAAAGAGGCAGTGCAACTCTGTGTAAACAGACTTAATAATATGAAAGACATTTCAAGAGACAAGGGAAGTGCAAATTAATGTATTTTGCTATTTTAGCTAATTATTCCCTTTAGAAAACTACACTGATGAAATTATGCCTATAGCTAACATATTTGAGCATCTGCATCCCATGCTTCAGTGTCTAAAGTTGGCACACATGGCCCTGGGTCTGCGGCACTGCAGTAGGTTGGTCTTACAGCTCCTTCTCTGTATTCATAAGGATATGGGTTGAGTTGTCAGTAACAGATCCTGCCTCTTAAATTCAAGCTGTAGGAGGTAAAACACAATCCCAGTATATCAGCAAAGAGGATAGGATCACCCTTGTAAACCAGCTACTAGAACACCAAGGATTTTCATGTTTATGGTTTTACACAGAAAACCTCTTTCTATATTCACATTCATCTGTCCCTGTGCTTCACAGAGCTGCCAGAAACATGCTTCCCAATACCTTTAACTGAATTTACACAAACACACAACAATCTTGTTATCTCTGAACGTGTGACTGAATTGCCTTCCTCTGGGCTTCCTCGCTGGATTCCTACAAGCTCTTCTGAAAAGCTGATTCTGGATTCAGTTTTGGAAAGGTTTGTATGTGAACCATCAGGACCTCTAGCATTTAATCTGTGAACATTCTAACAGTCAAAAAACAAACGGTAAATGTCAATAAAACAAACAAACTTAAATCCACCATTGTTTTCGTGTTCATCACCACCCCATGCTTGGCTGGGATCAATTTTCCCTTTGCTTCTCATTCCCTGTTCTGCATTTCCCTGCCATGTTGTCAAACGTGCAAAGAACTGGTTTATCCCCACCTCACCAGCATTAGCATTTTACCATGTTATTCCCTCAATTACTGTGCAAAGTTTAGGTGTATCCTGCAGGTTAGGACTGTGCTATTTCTATTTCAGTTTCAAGGCTTGTATGTGAAGTCGTAGGATCAATCAGAGCCCTTTGCAAGGTATCTAGCAGCTGTGTGTTTGGCAGTTTGCAAAGATGTGGGGTACCTCATTCAGTGGTGGAGTTATTTTCCTTGTTATGTATCATTTGATATGTAATTCAGATCCAATTGCACTACCACATGTCAGTGTACAATCTATTCCATTTAGTCACAGTAAATTACTCACTCATCATTATCCTATGAAACAGCATAGTACCAGTGAGTCAATTATACCTGACAGTCAGATTGCTCTGTGTTCAGTGTCTTCTTATTATGCCTGAGCTTTTTGCCATTAAATTCAATGATGGTCTCCTGTTGATTTAAAACCAGTAGGATTTGAAGAGATTTTAAGAAATAATGTGAAAATTGCCATCATTAACTTTTCCCAAAACATTTAATGAAATAATAAAAAAAAAACTAATTTGTTTTGTTTCATTTCCTTTGTTTTTCTCCTCCCTCTGTTGCGCTTCTCACCCCCCTCCTCCACCAGTTGGAAAAACTAAGTCCATAATATCACCTTTGAAAAGAGCTTTGAGAGCTGTAGATCAAAACCTCTTCTTTGTAAGTGTCAATACAATCAATTTCAAACCATCTTTCCTCAAGTTAACTTACATCACCCAGCAGTAAAGCAGATTAAGCTGCCCCTCATTAATACAACTGAAAACTGGGGAGAATCCAAGACTACTTTTAACTTCAAACTTGGTTTAGCCCACTTAAATTTCAGAAGAGGAAAAAGAGAGTAAAAATCACCGATGCGGTAGAACTGAGTTAAAGACAGGCCTCATCTTGTTCTCTTACCTGGTCCTAAGCATGCAATTTCATCTATCCTAGTCCTCAACTGCCGCTTTGTTAAACAGGGTAACACATGTATCAACCACATGAAACCTTTTTACCAAGATTGAGTCAGTAAAATCCAATGGTAATTAGAACTATACCAACAGATGAAAACAGTATATGTAAACCACATTTATGCCTTCTGAAGCTCCCTGTAAATGTGCTCGTCAAGACACTATATCAGTTACTAGAATACAACAAAAATCTTGCTAAAGTTATCATAATAATTACTTTTAAAAGCAAGAAAATTCTCAGTGTATCTGAGTGAAATAGATAATTCTTATCCAAAATCCAGGGAAAAGAAAAATTGTTTGAAAAGTTAATTTACTGGGTCTACAATGGATATGCGATACCAGTTTGTCCTAAGTGTAGCAAGATCTCAATAATTCATACATAATCCCATACCGAATACTGTAAGTCTGCCTGCAAAAAGTGCAAATTTGTAAGTTGTTACTATGGCTCTGGAGGAAATCCAGCTATGCTGAGAAAATCTGTGCTGAAAAAGCTTCTAAGGAGAGGTAATACGTTTTATTACAGGAAATCAGACCAAATACAAGGACTGTAAGCCTGAAAGCTTGTTTATTTCACCAATTACAGCTGAAAAATAGAAGAAATGTCTTCCTGCAAGCCTAACTTTTCTTATAGATCACCAAAGTATTACTTTAAAAGCATTGACAAGAAACATTTCATTATGGTTGATAAACATTAACGAACAAATGGACATCTGAAATGACATAATAAAACAGGGCCATTTGGAACTCTTCCTTCACCAATAAAGCCAAAAATAACTTAGAACTGACAAAGGACAGAAGATTCGTAGCAATTTTCACTGTTCTCTACATAGCTCTAAAGCTATGTAGAGCTAGTGATTTTCCTCTTCTTATTTGGATTTTCCTTATAGCAATGAAAAGGGCAAAAATAAGACATTTTAAAGCTCCACTGTAAAAACATAAGAAGAGGTGGAAAAAAAAATCACAGGCATGAAAAACCTTGGAAAGCTTTTTAGTTCATTTTGCCTTTCAGTTACTATAGTTCAAGTTCATGGTGTCCCTTAAACCATAAGAGGAGCTTTGATTTCAGGCAGACTCTGCAGTTTTGCATATCTTATCATGCTCTTTGGAGGAGCACACTGTGATCTGTGGTTTTCAAAACGGCTCCTGCTCTCAAAGCAATATCTGAAGTAATGTTAGAGATCTTAATCACCAGGCACTGACATTTGCTGTTTATTCAGACCAGCTGGAAAGCATGTATGCATTTGACATTTATTGTGGGTGAATTTGGACAATTTTACGATTCATGATTTGCGGCAAATGATTTCTGTGTGCGTGCATGTGAATCCTCTGGCTTTACCTTCACTATCAGAACTTCTTTGGAAAAAGTATTACTCAAACAACACCCATTAGCCTGAGCGTGTCTGATTAAACACTGTCTTGAAGCCATGGTTCTGTAATTGCTAAGTTTAAATTGCTGGCTACCTGGATTGTCCTTTACATCACACTTACCAATGGCCTCTACAGCCTGAACTCCTGATGGTCCAGTTTCTGACATATTCCCATTCCTGCTGACCTGTGTCTGCACATCCAGGCCTCGTGCATCAGTGTACTGGTACTCAGCTCCTGATTTCATTGTTCTTGGAAAAGGAGTACATGCTGTCCCCCTGGAATCCAGGCCAGCAAGCTGCACAAATTCAGAAGCAAATACCAACAAATAAAGAAAACAATCAGAACATAAGCAAATACAGCTGTAAGTAATCTCTCTTTCGATTATGAGATTGAGCAATACATCAGCAGTAACTCTGGAAAGCCCACTGGATCAGTAACTACCATTAATAGCAGAAAATTTTATCTGTGGGAGTTATCAACTTCAAACTTCAAGTACTTCTATCTTGTGTCACTACCAGTGTTGATACTGACCAGGATCCAGAGCAAGCAGAGATGGGCTGTGAAATCCAGGTTCTCCAGTGACTCGTAAATATGGGAAGGCTTTCAGGCCCAGATGCCTACATCTCCAAAATCACACCAGCCGCATCATACATGAAACCATAGAATTCTGGGTTAGAAGGGACCTCCAGCATTATCTTGGTCCAACCTTTCCAGGCAAAGCTTTACCTAGACCAGATGTCCCAGCACCCTGTCCAGCTGACTATTAAGTGCCCAATGTTGGAGAATCCACCACTTCCCTGGGTAGATTATTCCAATGGTTGATTGTTCTCATCATGAAATATTTTCTCTTGTGTCCAGTTGGAATCTCCCCAGGAATAATGTGTGCCATCACCCCTCATCTTTTTCATGTGACTAACTGTAAAAAGGGAGTCTCCATCTTCTTTGTAGCCATTCTTTAAATACTGAAACAGTATAAAACAGAGTCTCTCAACAGCAGAATAAGCTGTTGATATATTGTTAATACAATATAGCTCTACGATAAGATGTAAAGATACCATAATCCCTGCCTGGATATTTTAGTATGTCCTTTCTTTGCCTCCTCGGCTTTTAAATCTCCAAGTGCTCAGTGTGGGATCTATGCCAAAAAGATTTACAAATTTTCAGTTCTCTTCTACTTTAATTTATACAGTGACACAAAAATGGGGGGTTTTGAGAAAGCCTGAGCTGGGCCACCAGCCTGTCAGATGGTGTGAAACTTGGCTGGATGGCCAGGCTCAACCAGTAAAAACGAACACTTGACATCTAAGTAATGCAGAACACAGTGTGCAGCACCTTGATCCGAGGCCCAGAGGATGACACGGAATACACCCGGAGCAGATTTATGGAGACCAAATTAAGGAGTGGCTGACATGAGGACTAGCAGGACTTAATCCAGAGAGATCTCAAACAACTTGAGGATTAGGGCAACAGATACCTCAAGATTAACAGAGGATAACCCCAGGCATTGGGACATGCAGGAAACTGGCTGGGCATCAGCTCAGGAAAAGGTCATGCAGATGAGGCCTTCAGTGATATGGTCTAGTGGTGACCTTGGCAGTCCTGTGGTAATGGTTGGACTTGATGATTTTACAGGTTTTTTCCAACCCAGCTGATTCTATGATTCTACGGTCGTATCAGGCTTAGCAAGAGCCCATCAAAGCCAGCAGTGCTCCCTCACTACAAGTAAAGCAAACTGCATCCTGGGTTCACTGAGAGAGGTGTGACAGGGAATGTATTATTTATCCCATAGTCATTAGAACAGAGAAATTTGGAGCAAAACTTTTCACAGAGGCTGACAAATTCTAATTTAACTGTTTATCCAACATTCATAGAAAAAAAAGTAGCTTTTTCCAGTATAATGTAGCTGGGAGATTAAGAAAGCAGTTCTTGCCAGAGCAGGGAGTTTCTGGAGTAGTTTTCTGCCTTCAGTAGCAGGGTAAAACAATGAACAAGTTGCAAAGTGGAGTTTTATAGCTCATTAAAAGACTGACATAATACTGTTGCACATGAGAGCAAGCAGTGATATAGGAGGTCTCATCCAGTCTTACAATCCTGAGTTCTGCACAGAGAGTGAGACAAAAATTTAATGAAATGAAAGAAGATAAAGAACAGTTTCTGAAACACTAAAGGAGAGAAAAGAAGGCAGAGACACATGGGTGCTGGCAAACAAAGTCCCTGGAGGTAATGAAGAATCTTCCTTAAAAACTTGGTGACTTCCTTGTCAGAGATCACAGCATTGTCTCAGTGTGCCCTAATACCACTGCCTTTAACACCCTTCATTTTGCAGCACAGTTTCATTGTGATGGCTGCTTTCAGAAGCACCACTGCTTTTAGCAGAACAGCAATACCACGTTTTAGACCGTGTGTGCCATGGGATTTCAAGCAACACATGATCCTGAATTATTTCCTTGAATCCTTTATCTACAAAGCAAAGCCCTTCTACCATTTGGTTACATTGTCCTAAGTAGAGATGATCTGAAGCCCCACGCATGCACAAATATATGACTTTGAAAGAATGAGTTTATTTGTGGTCAGCACTTTGTGTTTCAGGTCCTCGTGCTTTTTTAAAACCCCTAATGGGTTTTAATTTTGCACATGGTTTTGCCTGATTAATGTTATTCGGACTGCTCACACTATGTTCTTGTTTATTAAAAAGCAATTGAGAAGGTAATTAAGCTCAGCACTCATGGGATTAAAATAACTATTAAAATGCCTTCTTTTGTTAAAATAATATAATAAAAGACTTACTAAAATCAGGACTGAAAGGCAGCACAAGAGGTGGCAAAGGTAAGTGCTGCTACCTTAGTGGAAGCAGCAGCAGTGGCTGTAGGAGATATCCAGAAAAAGCTGAAGGAATACTCTTCAGCCAGGCCCATCAGCCCTGAGAACAAACACCCGTTTGATGACCTTTGAGGTCAAACCTGGGAAGCAAATTAGACTCAAGAGAAATCTGGAAGTCCCATTAACCACCCCACAGGCCCTGCACCTTCTTCAAAGCAGTGCACGCTAATGAAGCCAGGGCAGACATAAGGAGGATGCAGTACCACCATGCCCATTAGCTGGTGCTGAGTGACACACAGAGATTGGAGAGAGTAGTGGGGCAGTTTCCAAGGATAGCTGTTTCCTCAAGCATGGAACATGTCACATAGGTATGCTGCTCTGCAGAGACTTCAAGGAAATTGTTTCTTCAGCGCTGATAACCTTCCACTGTCAGGTCCCATTAGCCACAGTAGACATCAGAGCCCAAGAATGGCAGCATTATCAAATGAAATTGCTCTAGAGCAAGATAGAAAAGAAACTACTAGTCTGACAGAAAGGACGTCACTCTTTATGAGCCTTTATCATCTTAGGTTTGAAGTCACTGCACCATTTTGAATTTCATTTGGGGGAAAAAATAGAGAACTGTGTGGTTGAAGTTGTAAGAGGGTATGACAGCAATGCAAGCATAAGCTTAATCTTGGACACAGGTAACCAGATACAGTAATTATTGGCCATCAAGCCAATTCACAACAGAAGCTGTATCCAGGACACTTCTCATGGCTTTTACCTTTATTTATCTTTATTTCTGCCTGAATAGAGTTTGATTGGTTTCAAGAGCCTTTACCTGCCAGGGAAAGTAGCTGGCTGTGTCACAGCTGACACAAGAGGTTACCACAAACAAGCTTCCCATTTGACTTGAGGAAGTCACATAATCTGGTTTTGTTTGAGTAAATTCCCAGTGTTGCCTTTCAGATCCCATTGCTACAGCAAGGTTTTAAGTTGAGTCAAATAAACTCCCATACAAAGTTATACACCCATACAACATGAAAATGCATAAACTCATAATAAGCAGCATTGTACGGACTGAATCAGTACAAAAATGTATTGACAGATATTAAAACTGACAATAAATACCATTTTATAAAATAACTATTCTTAATGATAATTTAATTGTGTATGTAAAGGTAGTGAAAATTTATTTAAATTATGTACACCTTAGACCCACTGGCAAACTTCTGGTGCCGCTTAAAATAAAGGGTATGAGCCTATTAGTAGTAATAGTGACTCCATTAGTGCTCCTGACAACTCTAATCACTCAGACAACTTCTGTGTCAACTTGATATTGCAGGATAAAATTTGTCCTCTTATTATGCTTTGAAACCTAGGAAACTGAACTTTAAAACATACTGAAATACTGAATGCACTAAAAAGCTGCAGTATTTAGTACTCCAGTTGCAAGCATGAAAGTGAAAACAATACTGCAGAAAAGCTCAGTTATTCAACTTTAATGGATATGTTAGGGGGGCAGGAGGGTGCGTTATATAGTAATACACAATCTACCGCTTTGTTTACCTTCTTGAGCTGACCCTGTCATCATGGCCTGAATCACAGCCTAAAGCCTTGTTGGCTCAGAAACTGCCATACAGTTGCAGGAGGAGATGCCAGTGGGAGTTAGCACTGCTAATGGCATAGCTGTGTTAATTGCACATGCCTCAGCGCTTCCTAAAACACAATAAATCAGCTTTTTCTTTGTTCACTGAGCTCAATGCCAACACCAACATGAAATCTCCACCTATCAGTGCAACACTCCTTGACTTGGGTGCTCAGCTAAGATGCAAGGCTGCTTTGTACAGAACCAGGAAAACTCCAGGCTCTACCCCTGTAACATATTTTCAACATGTAATGAGACGAAGTGCAGGTTGGGAAATTCCTGGAGCACTGGCTTTGGTGTGAGACAAAGTCATCTCTCTCTTAAAACAATTCTAAAACAAGGATTCAGGAAGATGAATCCTTACCTAAGTCTTGGTTTTATTCAAATAACTTCAGAACTGGACAAGTGAATCCAGTGTGTCTCCCCCCAGTCTGTCTTGTAGAATGTGCTAACTCTTGAGATTCGATTTGATATTCAACTTGATATTCTACACCACCAACTCTGAAAAAGGGACCTGCAACTTAGAGGAGAAAACATCTGCAGACAGTTAACTGTAATGCAACATCATGTGGGATATAAAACACTTCCAGAGAGATCAAGTATTCCCTTTCTAGCTCCAGGAACCCTTGTGGAATGAACACTTTTCTATTTGCCATATTACTCTGAAAATCACTACTTAAGCTAAGCAAAATTCAGACTAAAAAAAATAATACTAAAATAAAGCTTTATTATATTCAAACAGACAGTTAAGGTACTTATTAGTAACTAGAGAGGACAAAAGCATGCTCTTACAGCTAGCTGGCACTTTGTCTTCATCTCCACAGTGCCTGCATGGCCATTCAGTTAACAGCTGATAGGGACAAATTTGCAGGCGATAGGCTTGGAGCCAAAGCGGCTATGCAAAACCTTATATTCCAGATACACATCACAGAATAGGCTCCCTTTTCAAGTCACACTTCAGATAAGAACATAGAAGTGATTACAGTAGCTCAGACCAGACAGCCACGCAGCTCAGTGCTAAATTTAACGCTTGACAGAGTTCAAAAATAAATGCCTTGAGGAAAGCATAGGAACAAAGAAAGTATGTAAGAATATTCCCTTTGCTTCCCAAGCACTGGGCATTGCCCAAGAAAGCCAGTATCTAATCCCACACACAGTTACCCTTTCAAAACATGTTCTGTCCATCTGAACTGGCACAGCGAGGCTGTACAACCACACACTGTGCATTGACTTGTGCAGTACCATTTACCAGCTCTGATGCTCAAAACACATTCACGTCATCTCATTGAACCAAGTTAATTCCCTGTGTTAGCTACTCCTTAAAGACAGCCAGCTGTGCAAACCTTTGCATGTTCTCTGACTTACTTCCTCCAACCCCCCTTTAAAAGGAGTTGGTTACTTTTCTCCTCTCATTTGAAGGCGAGAACATTGCTTGCTTTCCTTGCTTAACTGATTTTTTTTGTAATTACATTATCTCATGGATTACACATTATCAAAAGTAGCTGACAGCAGAAAACAGCTTAGGGTGAGGTATTAAGCTATTCCTCACCAAGAGGTTTGAGGAATTTTGTCACAATTGTACCACTTTGCACTTTATTTTCAGAATGCTGTCTCACAGCAGTCTGTACCCTACGTAAAGTACAGGAACACATGCTCTCCACCTCAGGTAATACAGAGCTTGCTCTCCTGCCATGAAGCAAACCGTTCCAATGAACTCAATGGGATTTTGCACTTTTTGCAGTCGAGAATGTACCTAAGTCTTACCAATATTGGTGCCTATTTTAAACAGCTGGGTATAATGGAGGGTAAAGATTATTAGATAGTGACATGTTAATTGTATCTCTGAACTAACACCAACCTTTTACAGCTGTTTCTAAACATTATTTCTTCAATTCATTTCCTATTCTGCTTTCTATTTAATCATTCATCCCATCTCTTATTTACGATATTTTTCTATACACCCTTACAGATAAATAGTTACTCATGGATAAACAATTCTCCCGTAACTATGTACTGAACTAACATACTGAGATAGAGGTCAACTGCAATTCTGGATGGAACAGTTTATGGGCTAGGCAAACCATCTCAACTTTGATTTTGCTGTTCTAAATGTCAGCTGCCTGTATACAAGTTTTGTTTTAAATCACATTTAGAATCACAGAATGGTTTGGGTTGGAAAGGACCTTAAGATAATCCAGTTCCAACCCCACTACCAAGGGCAGGGAAACCTCACACTAAATCATGTCCCCCCAAGGCTATGTCCAACCTGGCCTTGAACACTGACAAGGATGGAGCATTCACAACTTTCCCTGGGCAACCCATTCCAGTGCCTCACTGCCCTTACAGTAAAGAATTCCTTCCTTATATCCAATCTAAACTTCCCCTGTTTAAGTTTGAACCCATTACCCCTTGTCCTCTCACTACAGTCACTAATGAAGAGTCCCTCCCCACCATCCCTATAGGCCCCCTTCAGATACTGGAATGCTGCTATGAGGTCTCCACGCAGCCTTCTCTTCTGAGTATACATTGATAGTACCAATAAAATGCATGTGAATGCAGATGCACATGTGTTTAAAATGATAGTTGTGGGGAAAAAAAACAACAATATGTTATTTATTCACATAGAAACTACACTTCTACACTGATAAAAGTCAGCGTTTCACAGCACCCCACATCTGCAGACACCAAGTGGATATTAGTAAAAATTGGGAACAAGAATGTAACATTCCACAATGCCATACTGAGGAAATTGAAAGCACCTCCACAACAACTGCTCTGCTCTCCTGGGGAAATCAGACTGTAGAGAAAACGTTTACATTCAAAAACTTGAGTGGGTCAAATCTGCTCTGCACTGCAACTCCTGTGCTTTAATTCCACTTAAACACTAAAATGAACCATTTACGCCACACTTGAAAAACTCAGAGTCCTCTGGGATTTAGGCAATGGATTAATTTTTTATATTTGAATAAGAATGAGCAGAATCAGGAGGGAATACGAATGCCCTCCGACCGACCCCCGAGTGCCTACCGCTTGTGTTAAGACACTGAGGTAACCTCCTACACCTCTGCAGCACCCAGCACAGAAAACCTCTGGGGAAAACGATGAAAAAGGAACTTCACTTGTGTCATATCGCAGCACCACCGAGGGGACTCACTATCTAACACCGCACCAGCAAGAGAAAACCACGGAGGAGGTGCACTTTAAGGTGCCATTAGCCCTAATAAGCTCCCCTTATTAGCTTAGCTGGGGAAACAGAAGACTTCAACGCAGGCCGACCAGGGGGAGAGTGAAAGGAGCGGCGGACTACCCGCCCCGTCGGGATATGTGGGCTGTAAGGGAAGGAGACCCGGTGCTCTATCAAACGCTCCCCCGGGGGGAAGAGCGGGCGGCAGCGGGGCCCTCAGCCCTTCTCCCGCCTTCAACGGCCGAGCCAGTGATGCGGCGCGGACAGGAAGGGGAAGGCGGGGGCCGCCGGCTGCGGGAGGCTGGGCGGAGGGGCGGAGCGGGCTCTGGCCTGCCGCCGAGCTGTGCCGCCCGGCCGCGCCGCGGCTCGGCAGCCCGCGGCGGGTTCTCGGTCCGCGCAGCCAGTCCGTGAGGTGCACGGAGCTGGGGCGGGCAGAGACGCTGCCCCGCGGTGAGGCGGCGCCATATTGCAGTACGGCAGAGAGGCTGTGGCGGGTGCCATTTTGCGTCTGAAAGGGGGATGAGAAGAGGCCCGCTCTTTTCCACCGCCTGGGCGCCGCCATTTTAGGTTACGGCGGAATCTCCGCCTTCCCTAGCGCAGCCTCATTGGGCGCCGCCATTTTGGCGTACGAACAAGACGGCGACCCGCAGGGGTCCTCACCCCCTCCCTCCCTCCCTTTAGGTGTCTTCATAAAATGCCCGTGGAGAATCCCCTCTTTTTTCCCCCCGCTCCCAAGATGGCGTCGATGCGGGAGAGCGATACTGGCCTGTGGCTGCACAACAAACTGGGCTCCACGGATGAGCTGTGGGCGCCGCCGAGCATCGCCTCGCTGCTCACGGCTTCGGTGATCGACAACATCCGCCTCTGCTTCCACGGGCTCTCCTCGGCCGTTAAGCTCAAGCTACTCCTGGGGATGCTGCACCTGCCCCGCCGGGCGGTGGATGAGGTGAGGGCTGGGTAGGAGCTTGAGCGGGAAGCTGAACCGAAGCGCTGTGAAGGGGCGAAGGAGGTCAGAGATGGTGTGAGGTGAAAAGGGGGCAGCGCTATCACCACCTCCCCGCCTGCACATGGGGTCTGGAGGGAGAGACCCTGGGGCCATGTCCCTCAGAGGCCTGGCGCTGCCTCCGTTTGGAGCGGACGGTTGCTGAGGGGGAAGCCGGGCAGTGTGTAGTGAGGCTGGTCCCACAGGCATCCCCGCGTCATGGTCGGGGAGCGGGAGCAGGGAGGACTCGGCTGGTAGAGCGGTTTGTTGAGGCCCTGCGCCGAGGACTCGGTGCGAGGAAAAGCGCTCAGATTCCCCGTGATAAGGGAGTGAGTGGTGTGGAAGCTTTGGTGCTGCCCCTCCTCTTCCTGCTCTTCGGAGAATCTCTGGTTGATACTAGTCTTCTGAAGGCAGTTTCGGCCTGAAACCCATCTTGCACCTCTACGCGGACTCTTAGTTGTAGGGCTCTGTTTTGATAGTTTGGGTGCCTCTGGGGAAGAGAGCTTTCTGAGGCAGCTGTTGTAGGAGTAGGACAGAGAGGCAGGAGCGTTTGAGAACGGTCGTGTGTGTTAGGCTTCCTTCACTCTCCTCCTTGGCAGCTGTGTGGGTGTCCCAAGAACGTCTCAGCTTTAGGAAGGACAGCAGCAAGTGCTGAAACTTTGGGACTGGAAGATCTGGGGTATGCACTGAACTGTGCTTTCCTCTGACTTCTTGCAGTCAGGTCTTGCTTGAGGGAAATTGCCATATTTTGGTTTAGTTTTTTGCTTCTCTTTACCCTTCTGGGAGCAGATGGTACTTTCCTTTGCTGCCTTACCCCAGCTAATAAAGCTGGCTGGCTCGAGTCTGAGCTGGCTCTGCAAGATTATTCACTTGGCCCTGGACCACACATCATCTGCAGCTAGCTTATTCTCACCAGGAGGCAGCTATTGATGTTTGAGACAATAGTTGGAGAATGACCGGGAGACGTTTAAGTTTCTTTAGCCAGGTTTGAGGAATTCCTCTACTACTTTCACCTGTGTGATTTTGGTTCCTTGTAACAGTCATGGAGCTGGTGTGTAGTTATTCCTCACCTTCTTGTGTAGAATATCCTCAGCTGTGCTTGCAACAGTCTCATTCTTGGCTAGGGCACAGCTGCTGCTTAAGCTTAATATATTTACTAGGCAGGGTGTGGGGAGGGGATATGTAACTTGGATTATTGTGTGCTCAGCTTTCATGTACTTCTAAGCTGAAAAGGCACAAGAGTTAGTTCAATGTATTTTGTCTTGCCACATGCATCTGTGTGATTGTTCAGTGTTACATGTAACTGGTGTTACTTATGAAGAATAGAGTGAAGAACAGGGCTGTAAGAAAGAATATTCATCATGTTTCCTTTAATTTTTAAAACATGACATTCATGTTCAGTGCCTATCCAATTGACAAGATGTCTTCCTTCAGTGTGATGAATGCAGTTGTGTTTTGGACAAACAGAACCAAGGCCAGAAAGGGGGATGTGGAGCTATGCATATGCTCATGTGAATTCTGAGTAGGTAAAATTCTTCTGAAGTAGTGTGAAAATCCAAGTATCCTGGAAGAAAAGAGTATTGCAGTGTTCAGAAAAAGCCAGCAAGTTAGTTGTGGTTTTAGATTGAAGAAGAAAATTGCTCAGAAAAGCTTAGAGACCTTCATAAGTAACATTCATGCCAACTCTTTGAGAGAGCAGCATTCAAGCAACCTGAAATAATGAGTTGGAATGCTGGAAGAGTGTTCACTGAGTGGGTAAAAGAACTTTTAAATGTGATTTCGAGGGTGATGGTACCCAGCAGCTTCACTTGATCTGACCTTTTCTTAGCCAGGAAGAAGAGCAAGTCAGTTGCTGTGTGTATTGTTAAAGTGATCTGTAGTGTTCCAAATACAAAGCTCTTGTTACTGCTGTAACAAAAAATACGTGGGATTTTTCACTTCTTTGGTAGAGGTTGTGTCTTCAATCAGAAATTGAATCTTTCATTGTAAACGAAGCACACTTGAGATCTAGGAGTTTAGCTTGTTTCAGTCCTTTGCAAAGTACCTTAGGGATGTGATCTTTGCCCTGAGAGGAAGGACTTAAAATTGTAAAAAAAAAAAAAAAAAAAAAACAAAAAAAAAACTTGTGAGGCAGAAACACCTAACATGGTAGTAGGGTGTGCTGTGATCCTTGCAGACTTCCTTCTGTACATGGTGAAACCAGCTGGTGTAACCAAACTGCTGGCAGAAAGGGCTGTTGTGTTATCAGATACTCATCGTTTGTGGCGAGTTTGCTAAAATAGAGTCTATTTGTGGATATGTGCTATATCTTGCATCTTACTGTCAGGATTTTTGATATTTTAACAGGCTTTGGGTATGATATCCAGAACAGATCTGTATGTGTGTTTGTATTCAGTCTAGGTGCACTGTGCTGGGCACTTCTCAGTAGTATCTGTGCTCAGCGTATTGTGGAGTGCTGGACATGGGGTCTTTGCCAGCAGAAATACACCAGTGTAGGATACTGGAGGTGAAGTCTGTCGTTTGGATATCGCTGCCGTATCTGAAAATGATTAAACTTAACTGTGAAATCACTTTATTAACCTCTTTGGAAAGTCATATATGTGTTTTCCATGCCATGTGTCAGTCCGTATTGATCATGTGTGAGAAGCACAGAGCTGGTATTTGGAAACCTAATAGTATTGGAAAACACATTGCATCAGCTTTGTAAAACTTTGGGAATCTTGATAGTGGATGCAGGATATGTTACTGGTTTGTTATGTAAGTGTTAAGTTGTATTTACCCTCTCTAGATGTTAGATTGAAATTTAGTTTTCTTCAGAACTCTGCTCTCCCCCCATTTTCTGTTTTTTCACGGAGGCATAGAATAGCATTGAAACCATTTGGGAGCAGACATCTGAGTAAAAAGTGATATGGAAATCAGGAAAAGTGTTTTGGTATTGGGGTTTAGAAGGGGTTTAATTTGCTGCTGGTCCTTTCTAAATCTCTGGGAAAGCTTCAGTCTAGATGAGTGAATCTTCAATGAGCTCTGCTGGAAAGTGCAGTCCTTAAAGTTTTTTTTCCCCCTGCAATGTAATATCCTTCAATTTTCCTAATGTTTTCATTCAACGCTCCAAATGCTGTATAGATGTAAGTGCCTTAATACTCATAATGCTCCTGTGGGATAGGTAATAAACCTAATTTTTTATCATGCTGTGAACCTCATTACTGCTTGTTTGTTCCTGCTGACTAATAAGAGTAATTGGCTCCCATTTTAATTTTAAGTGTGGTTTAGAGGCAGTTATCAAAACCACCTTTTCCCACTGTAATTCTTTAGACAGAATTCACTCACTCCTGCATCTCCTTGCCCCCCCATTTTTTTTATCTGCTAAGTTTGTTTCTAGATAATTGTGCTCATTTGCAGTGATGCCTCAAGCTCAGTGTGCTGCTGACTGGAGTTTTAGTTGTGCATTTGGCAGAGCAGCTACTTCTGTTTATTCTGTATGTTATATTCTTGTTAACCTGATTCACAGTGACAAGTGTGAGTTTTCATTTTGTGCCAATGTCTAATTTATTTGTTCAGGGTTAGACTGTGATGTTACAACGAAGTCTGGAATGAGGACTGTGAGCTCCAGTCCTCTCTCTGAATTACCTTGAGGGGAAGGTCCCTATCCCAGCAGTGACCTGCTCTTTTATTACAGTAGCTGCAAGAGAGAAAAAGTCCAGACTGTATCTCCTTGCTCGTGTGAATCAGGAGTCTTTGTACAAGCGGGAACTGTGGAGTACTAGTGCAAAGGAGTAAAAGGGCACATGGCACTTGTCTTTCCCTCTGTGTTCAGGACAAGCATCTTTCTGGCCTGCATTTAGTGTTCTTAATTTTTCTGTGATGTAATGGTATGCTTTAATCTAATGCTACTCTTGGCCACTTCTACTCTTTCATGATTAAAATACAAACCACATACAATAGTGATATTTGATCCATTCTAGGTTTGTATTTATTAATACTGTACTTTCAGTCAAATGCTTTTAGCTTAATGAAAATGCTGTATAATAATATTAGATACCTATTAAATATCTCTGTGGCCTCTGAAAGATTAAAACTTGATTGGGTTTACTGTGAAGGTGGTGAGGCACTGGAACAGGCTGGCCAAAGAAGGGGCAAGTGCTCCATCCCTGGCAGTGTTCAAGGCAAGGTTGGACAGAGGCTTGGGAGACATGGTCTGGTGCAAGGTGTCCCTGCCCGTGGCAGGGGGATTGGAACTGGATGGTCTTAAGGTCCTTTCTAACCCAAACCATTCTGTGATTCCATTAGGCAACTGTTGTTGGAAGGGGCAATTGTCTAAACGTATAGTCACATCTATTAATTTAGGCATAATATAAAGCAAATGACTGGGAATTCATTGCAAGAAGTCATCTTGGAGCTGTCACTTACCATGTTTCCGGTAACATTTCCTTCTTTATCCCTTCCCATGGTGCTGTTTGTGTATTCTTCCTGCACAGCCACTGTTAATCTCCCTTTGTCTCAGTTCCCAGGCTCTTTCCGTCCTGCCTGATCCTTTCTTGTTAGATGTTTATAGTTGCATCCTATGCTTTTTTTGTGTGTGTGTGCGTGTGTGCCAGCAGGCTGAGAAAAATACCTGGGATCCTTAAGTTTTAGATGGGACAAATGCTAGAACATGTTGCATCAGATCTTGACATTCATGCTTTACAAGGCACTGCTTGGAGCTAATGGGACTCTTAGTGACCCAGTGTTGCAATCTTATACAATTAAGAGTTCAGGGTTATGCCTGTGCTCTGTAAAGTAATAGAAAGCTGTAGGTAGGATTATGTTATTTTGAGTTGCATTTAATGCATTCACAAACCGCAAATGATTTTTTTTCAGCTGCCAGTTCAACAGTGAACTGGGAACATTATATTTAAATTGCCATTTGAAGACAAACCTGAGTCAAAACTCAAATCCAGGCTTGTTAAATGCAAACCCCTCTTCAGGCAAGGTCTCTGGTTAGCTCACAGTACATATTAGTGTGCTTTGCTTTCCTGTGTATGACGGTGCCTGTTCTTTCACCATGTGCTTTCTCCCACAAGGCTGTGTGATAATGTTGTTTGCCTAACACTGCGCAAATAAGTTGTTTCTGGGTTCCTTTCTGGAAGGAACCGAAGTCACGTGAAGCAGTAGGCTGTGGCACAAGTAGGTAGCCCAAGCTTTAGCTGCCCGGAGTGAGAGCAGAATGGATGTAATGTGCCCAGACAAGATCTCCATAGGAACATATGTGATATAGGCATGTAGCTCTGTATAATTTTTTGGTACAGATAGGAGTTTTATGGAGCAGAAGAGAGGGCTAAAATGGGAGGATATAGGAGGCATCTTTCTTCCAATTATTGCCTGAGTGTGCTTTGATGGAGGAAATTACTGTAGTGGTGTTCAGATAAAGCTTGTAAAAGAGCTATAAATAAACCACAGCTTCATCAGCTCTCATGGCAAGATTTAAATTTGCAGGTGTTTTGCAGAAATCAGTACTGTATTTCTTACAGATTAGGAGAATAAAGGACTTTGTTTAGATAATATTCACACCTTCTGCAGTAAAAGTGTCTTCTGATGAGCAATTTAGGGTTAGAATAGAGAGATTGACAAGTCTGTGTGGAGTCTAGTTGGGGTTTTTGTTTATTGAGAAAGCAGTGAGCAGTGGAGGATGACAAAGACTAGAACCTTAGAAATAGATTCTCTCCATTGGGTAAGTGTTGGTTAAGCCTGAGCACATTAAACTGTGCGTGGTCAGGATTATGTCAGTTTAATCCAAAGCAAATCGGCAGTGCTGCTGAAGATGGTAACTGTTGTACCATCTGCTCCACTCTGTGGTTCTGGTGTTTGTGTGACTGTAGTCAGCCACACCAAGGGGCTGATCAAGCTTAAAGATCTAGAGAGATGTTGGTTTTTGGTCAGGTTAACTGATCTGGTGTGTTTCACAAGCACGTTGCTATGAGCACTTAAACACGCAAGGGGTGAAGGACGAACTGCCCCAATAGTGCATGTGTAAACCTTCCTAAAGTGAGAGGGCGATAGCATCATGTGGGTGAAAGGAGTTGAGAAATTTCAATATTTGTCTGCCTCTAAGCTTTAAGAAGTGCTTGGGTGGGAAAATGAAGAGCAGGAATTTAACTTTCATTTCTTAGTTGCATGATTAGAGTAAGCTATTAAAACTTTTTCATGTAAGATAGAGCTGATTCTGAACAAAGGGAAAGAAATACAGGATAAAGGGGAAGATAAATCTCTTGCTTTTCCCCCTGTGTTTGGAAATACGTAGGTTGTAATTAAGCTGTGTGTCACCATGAGCTATGAAAAATCAGAATTCAAGTACTTTCTTACACTTGTTTGTAAATTCTTTAGTGTTAATACCATACAGATAGTATGTCTTAAGTGCTTCATGTAATTTTACTGTTACATTTTGTGGCTTGGTAGATGCACGGTATACCTCAGACATCTTAAGCTCTACTTGGGGGTGGTGGAAAGACAAATGTTCAGTGTTTATTTGGGGGGGGGGTTAAGCATACATGTGAATGAAACAAAACCACTAATTTTAAGAGATTCACTGTGTAACCTCTGGCTGTACTTACCTTGATTTTTATTTCATTGCTTGGTGCCAACAGACATGTAGATCAGTGATTAAAAACTGTGACAGTGAATCTTGTGCATTATTTCCCCTTTTTTAAGATAGGTGCTTAAAGAAAAAAAAACAGACACTTTTTTTCCTGATTATAGAAATTTTGGGTAGATGGAAAATCTTGTTACTTGTAAATGCTCCATCCCTGGCAATGTTCAAGGCCAGGTTGGACAGAGCCTTGGGTGACCTGATGTAGTGTGAGATGTCCCTGCCCATGGCAGGGGGTGGGAACTGGATGATCTCAAGGTCCTTTCCAACCAAAACCATTCTATGATTCTATGTTAGAGGGCTGTGTTTACTTCTATAATATGCAGCTTTTGTCAAACAGTACAGTAAGCCAAACACATGTCATTTTGGCGAAAGCTTAAGTAAAGTTTTGATGACTTGAGTTTATGTTCGGGTGCTGCCAATGTGGTATGTGTGCTTAATTATCCTGTAGCCTAGGAAAGGGCACATCTTCGTTTAGATGCCTGTTCTACATAGCTTGTATTCTAGTTGCATGTTCTTATCACTGAATGTGAGGTGTGGGTACATTGGGAATATGTAAGAAGACATTAATGTAAGAACCTGGCCTGTTGCTTTTAGTAAATATGTTCAGTGCTAAACAAAGCTTTGAGCTGCCAAAAGCTCAAACCAAACTTGTAAAAATGTTAATGTAATGTAAAGCAATGTAAAAACGTTACCTTGGTTCATTCTTTCCTTAGTTCTAGAGTTAGTGTATAACTGTGAAGCAATCTCCCTCTTCCCTTCCCCAGTAGTAGAACATTGTGCATGTTTATGTAAGTGTGTTTTTAAAATAATAATAAAAAAAACCAACTGTAACTTGTTTAAAACTGCTTCCAATTGGCTGATTTTCTTTTTCTTTTTTTGGTAGATGAAAGGGGCACTGACTGAAATTGTCCAGCTTGCTACCTTGGATTCAGACCCTTGGGTCTTAATGGTAGCTGATATTTTAAAATCCTTTCCAGATACTGGCTCCCTTAACCTTGATCTTGAAGAACAGAATCCCAATGTTCAAGATATTTTAGGAGAGCTTAGAGAAAAAGGTAAGCCTTTTCTGTTGGTGAGAATTACAGAAATATGCCCTTTTTTCAGGAATAACCTTTTGCTTCCCACGCAGTCTTTCTATCTTAACAGAATTGGTATCAGGACAAGCAGCATGTCTTGTCTCAACTGCCCCAGTTCATGATCTGACATGTTACTGGACTGGCAACTGTGATATTTTAGAAATGGTAACTTCTTAAATCATCTTTTCACATTCATCAGAATTTATGTGTCAGGTATTACCCTGAGTGCTTGTGAAGAGCAACACAGAAGTTACTGTGGATTCATTAGTATCACAGCCAGGCTGTATGTGCACTGATAGGTAATAACTGATTTACTGCAGCTTAGAAAGTTGAGGTTTTTTTGTATATTGCTCAGTCTCGTATCATGTAGTACCAAAGCTGACGGTAAGGCTCTGTTTCTGCAGTGTGTGCGTGAGTGTGTGGAAGCACCACCTTTGTGGTGGGGTGCACGTGTTCTGAAAGTCCTCCTCTAGGCATCAAATGATGGGTGTTGTGGGGGAGATTGATCCGAAGCAGAGCTCTGCTGCTGATGTCTGAGTAGCTACTGACTACCAGCAGCTGAAAGTATTGGCTCAGGCACTTACACAGTCCGTGCTTCAAACAATGCAGTAAATGAGTGATGCAAAGCTACTTCTATGGATTTGATTTAGCACATTGCCTAGAAAAAGCCCTTGGGCATCAATGGGCAGATCTGGTGTTGGATTAAGGATTGCAGCAGAGCAATAATGAAATGACTTGGAGTTAGAAGCATTTTGTTGTGTTACTATAAACAAATGATCACTTATCTGTTCACACTTTTGGTTTGCATTTTGTTTAGAGGTTTCCTTTTTATGTGTGTTTTTTTTCAAGGAATGTGAGAATTCAATCGTATATATTTTTCACTCTGACAATAGTAGCATGTATAAAATTCCTATAACTTGCCCAGGTATAATAACATGGAAGCTCTTACGAAGCTAATGTAAAAACCAAACTTCCTAATAACTGGTTCTATATGGCGTAATAATTACGGCTAAATTACTCTTGGTGTTTAAACAAGTCATGTAACATTTAAAAACACCTGTACAGTCTACTTGTAAAATGTTTTGTAATTAGCTACCAGAGGTGATAATACCTATGTGTTAACTTTTTATGCAGTAAGTGAATGTGAAACTTCAGCTATGTTGCCGTTGGAATGCCAATACTTAAATAAAAATGCCTTGACAACACTAGCTGGGCCACTTACTCCCCCAGTGAAACACTTCCAGCTGAAAAGGAAGCCTAAAAGTGCCACTCTCAGAGCTGAACTCTTGCAGAAGTGTAAGTAGTATTACAGGTAGTTGGTAAAATTGAGTAGTGAAAGGAACATTTGTATTTGATCTTATTGTCCAGTATGGGGATATTAAAGTTTTCTGTTATAAGAGCTGGCTGATATTTTTTTTTGTAATAGATTGCTATGTATGGAAGAGCAGGTGCAAGTCATTCTGGCTGTAGTTACATTAAAATGCTAATCTTTACTTAAATGCTGTTCAGATTTCAAAGCATACAGCCAGTTGCAGCTTTTTGAAGTACAGATATAGTCTCTCTCCTATGGGTATATTTAACAGTCAGTTGTGAAGACTTGAGGGACTGCTTTGGTTAAAGCTTCTGAAACAAAACTGAAATAAGAACCTAGTTCTATTTTGCCGTATGTTTTTACAACAGGGAGTAAGAGCTGCTAATCACTGCTTTCTTTTGCACAGTATGGCTATATCAGGTGTGAAAGCCAAGAAAGGCAACGTGTATACATATATGCATTGGTAGCTGGTTGAACTAAGCAATCTTAAAATAGCGTACTGTAGCTGCTATTCCATTGCAGCAGCTTGCTGCTTGGGTGTAACCTGAGTAGTTGCTGTGGTTAAATACAAGATCTGTAACTTTTTATGAAGTTACATAGAACTTTCTTCTAATTATTTCAATCTCCATTGAGTACATTGACTACTCTGGTAATGTCTTTTGGCTTGGACCATCTTGTCAGTTGCACTGTCGTATTAATTTTACATTTTCTCCAAACACTGTGTTTACCTTTTGCATAAATGACCTGGGGTTTAATTAAAGTATTATTCTTTCTTTATTGCTGTTCTCATCTTCCTGTCTATTAGTTTATAACATTTTATGTAAGAAGCAATGTATTGGTTTGGGTGTTGGTTTTTTTGGTTTGTATTTTTTTTCAGCATAAATGGTGTGATAACTGAAGTCCTTTTTCTTTTTAGCAACAGAAACTGCACAACAGCTCAAGAAGACTGCAGGAGTGCCTTTCCATGCCAAAGGCAGGGGCCTGGTCAAAAAGATAGATACGACAAGTATGGCTCACTTTCATCACTTCCCAGAAGGAAAATCTGATAAAATAGCCTTGATGGAGAATAAAATTACTGTCTAGTTTTTACAAACTCTTCAATTCTTCTGATGGAAAGGAATTCTTCCTTTCTGCCTCTCTCCTGATATTTTAATGCTTCTGATGTGCCTTGTCAGAAGGAACAAGAGTGTGGGGTGTTTCTTAAATGGCAAGTGTATCTGCCATGCTTCTAGAATGTGCACAGCTAGATCATGCCTGTAGACTTTGGTAAGAATTTAATTTGCATCAGGCCAGGAATAACTCCTGACTAAACCCTGCTTTTCCAAAAGGGAGTAGAGTGGATCACAGTGATGTGCTGTGCTCTCTGAAATGCTGTGAAGTAGACTGAAACTGTCTTGTATAATTCTGTGTGACAGTGTGCTCTCTGCCAAGGCTGTGCAGTGGCTTCTATTTAATGGCCATGACAAAGATGTGTAATCATTCTTCCTATTCATGGATTTCAACTGTTTGTTGAAGTGCCCAAACTGCTTGAATTTTTCAGCTAAGTTTTTTGACTAGGAGTAAGAGGAGAGTTCAGAAACAGTTACGTACGTTAAATCACTGCACAGGTATAACTTTTCTGACCATCAGTATGATGCTGAGGTGTAAAACTAGAGTGTTTTCTTGGTGTGGCGGCTGGAAGCTGTGAAGTACTTTGTGTGGATGCTATTTAAGATGTGGTTTTAAGCACAAAAGTTTAGCCACACATTCATGCAAGAAATGCAAAAAGTGTAGATGTAACTTGAGCTAAAAATTGTCCCCGTGTAGGAACTGATCTTTAATTCTTGGCATTCTTTTTAGCTGTTGAACTAATAAAGCAAGTTTTTAGACTTGGCTTTTAGAGCCAGGTGGTCTCTAGAAATCTGAGCTATAGGATCAGCTGGGGTTTATTCTGCTGAAACTTACTGACACTGATCAGGGAGGATTGTCCTATGGTGAAAAGGTTTTCAGTGAAGCATAGAGTGGGACAGAGAGTATGTAATCTCCGACTTAAGTTCTGTGTTTATCTTAATAGTAGGATATGAGGAGATAGTCAGGAGGCTCAGAGACCTGCCAGGTATGTTTGTGTCCCTAATATTTTAGTAGTTGATGAAAGAATGCTGTTATCAGTACTTACATTGAGCATAAGGTAAAAGGGTAGTAGGGTAAAGTTGGATGGAAACCAGCTTCCTACAGGTGTAGCAGTTCCTCCTGAGTATTGAGGCAGCAGCTTTTCCGTTTGCGATGGACACACGGATTGGATCCTCCTCCCTGTGCAGGCAGCAGGTCCAGAATTTCAGATCCCTGTGTGAAGCGCTGATTTACCTTTCCAGTAGGTTACAAGCCCTTAGCCCTGCAGGAGCTTAGCTTAGAATCTTTGACTAAATACAGTCTTGCCAAGTAACTAGATCTTACAGTTCAAAGAGCAACTTGGGCAATAACTGGATTCAGAACATTTATGCCCAATATGTTTGTGTTCAGATTTTGTTTGCTATAAGTGAGGAAAGCATCAATGTATGTAGCAAAACCCCATTTTGATAGCAGTGCACCTGTTTTGGGCTCTTACTCCTTGTTTGAAAGGTAAAACCTATTCTGGCCTTTGACAGACATGTAGTATGTTATAGGCAGTTTCAAGTTATAAACATCTGATGTTCAAGGGATGGGCTGTGTGCAGTAAGAAGGGGAAAAGCTGTGGAACATTAGATTTTGTTTGTTTGTTTGTTTTTTATAAGTAATCAAACATATATTACAGTTGTTGCCTTTTTTGGTCTTCCTTAAGCACCACTCAAAGGAATACCAAAACAAGCTCCGTTCAGGAGTACTTCAGCACCCAGTGTATTTAGTTCTTCTGGAAACAGAACTCCTATTCCTCCTTCAAGAACACCTTTGCGCAAAGAAAGAGGAGTAAAGGTAGGTGCGCTCTTTCTTAGCCTCTTGTTTTCCTGCTCAGCTACCCCCCCAATCTAAAGTGAATTTCTGATGCTGTTTTGAATCAAGTATCAATATATTAAAGAAAAAAAAATTAAGGGCAATATATAGAGGTAAGCAATGGTTATTAAGTTTTCTGTGGTCTGTCTTTTTAGCTTCTAGATATCTCTGAGCTGGATATGGTGGGTGCTGGCCGTGAAGCAAAGAGAAGAAGAAAGACATTAGGTTGGTATAGCATGCTAACTAGAAGTGCTATTAATACACCTGCAAGTAGGATCTAGATTTATACTGTTCTGTTCTTCATTTGTTAAAACTTACCATCAGCTGAACTTTAAGAAAGGCTAAAGAATGCTTTAAGGGAGGGTTTTCACTTGTCTCTCCCCAGTGTTCCTAATCACATTGCCATGTGCCTAGGTAATAGCTTGACTCAGTTGTATGAAATGATTGAACTAGTCAGTTGTGCTCTGGGCAGCACACAGGTGTGTGACTGGCTTCAGTACTGTTCTGAGATACTTTGCTTATTTCTACTGGCTGAGTGGCCAAGGAAATTAGTTGAAAATAATGTTGAAACAATGTGTAGTGTGGTGTAAAATTCTGTCTGAGAGATCTTAAGTGAATAATACCTGATATACTGCTCTGAAGTCAAATGACAGTGCACTGCTCTACTTAACCGTGTTGGGAAGATACACTGAGCCCCAAAACCAACCTTTTTCTATTTGTCACTAAAAAAGTAAGTACCACCTCAGAACAAAATCAGCATTGCAGTTCAGTTTCTGCTTAAGGTTTTGATGCTTTCTAATATTTCAAAATTAGCCAGTTCTGCCTAGTTACTCAGTTACTGTATCTTGATGGATATACATTGTGGTTCAGTTCATAAATGGGTTCATTATGCAATTGTGTATGAAGGTTACTGTATCTACCTGTCAGATTATACCTCTTTAAGCATGTTTCAACAGACTGAGAACTGCATTTTTATATATTTGTTCAAAAAAGTGTATCTAATTCAATGTTTCAGAAAACTTCCTTGAACTGACTTCTATCTTTATGCAATAGATACAGAAGTTGTGGAAAAGCAAGCCAAAGAAGAAACGGTAGTAGAAAATGCTACCCCAGATTATGCTGCTGGCCTTGTGTCTACACAGGTAAAACCAAAATAAGCAACAAAAAAACCAATATGAGGAAACCATGATGCATATTATTTTAAAACACTAAAACCACTGTCAGATGAATGGGTTAACAGGGCTTTCTGGCCCTAAAGAGGTAGAATTGTTTCACTCTGTGCCTGTGCATCCTTGATGACCCTAGTGGAAGAGTGTCCACGCAAGTCTCAGTGAGAAGCACTTGTCAGTGACCTATGCCCAGGAAGAACAGCTCAATACAAGCAGCCAGTGAAGAAAGAAGTCTTTTTTTTTTTTTTTCCCTGAAGATGCTAACTTGTTGCTAGAGATAATTCAGTCAGTGGTGGTGGGAGGAGGAGTTGCGTGCAGGGTTTTTTCCCTATTTCAGATACGGTGCATTGGAAAAACTGCGATGTAGCTTTGTTTTCTCAGTCAGAACGTAGCTTTTACAAGAATGTTAGGCCCTTCTCCCACTTCTGAGCTAGAAACTGTCTGTTCTATTCCATCAGGCCTTGGCCTGGAATTAATTTGGACAATAGTGTTCTTTAGATACAAATAGATAATTCGAGGCTGTTGCACCCAGTGTTTGCAGGCCTCTCAGGATAATAGAAATCCATCTCAAATCTGAAGTGTCTTCTCTTCTTCCAAATTTAAAGTCGTTATGATTACCTCTGTCTCTTAAAGTCCATATGCTGACATTCAGTGCTCGCCTTTGGAGAGCACTCTAAAAGATCTGTGATTCAGTTGGTGAATCAGGCATTTTTTCCTCTAGAGCCTAATGGTAAGCACATGCAACGTTGGTCCCATGGCTATGCAGGTAGCAATCTATCTAAACATGCCAAAACCAGTATAAAGGCTGAGATTGTTAGGCCTGTGGTGATAGTGAAGGTAATTGTAATTGCCTGTCTTTCTGTTGAATGCTATCTCTTTTTTGGCAAGCTCCACATTTTACCAAACACCCATCTTAGAATCATACAATCATAGAATCATAGAATAGTTAGGGTTGGAAAGGACCTTAAGATCATCCAGTTCCAACCCCACTGCCATGGGCAGGGATGCCTCTCACTAAACCATGTCACCCAAGGCTCTGTCCAGCCTGGCCTTGAACACCGCCAGGGATGGATTCTTCTGTCTGGTAAAAAGAAATGTTTTGCCTACTAGATTTATTCCCCAAAAACATCTTTCTGCTGTCAACCCTGATGTGTTTATAAAGCTGGATTGGACTAAAGTTAAGATCTTTATAGGGATACCAATATGTTGTCTTTATGTTGTGTGTGCAATATCAGGGACAAAAGTGATATACATTAAGAAAAATATATGGCATTTTCTTTAGCTTGATCCTAGATAACATCAGTCATGTTGGTGCTGACTGCCTGTTTCAGTGGCAACAGGGTTTACCTGTGCCTTTACTGCTGCTTTCTGCTTATGTCCCAGAGGCCATTGCATTCTCCTGGGTAATGTTTTAGTAGGCCTTTTGCCCTTGGAGCAGCACAGGTTTCTGCTTGCTAGTAGTGAAGAGCATGTTTGCTCAGGAAGAAGATCACTTATTTCTATAGTGTAATTTTTCAGAGAGTACCGTCGGCACAAATTTCATCATCTAGTCTCCATGCTCCCAAATGAGGAATGGGATAATGGAACAGCAGCTTGACTCTCTCTGCAGAAGTATGTTCTTCCTGGCTCAGACTGTGCCTTTGAATGCAGCTTTGATCTGAATTAGGGGAAATAAAAGCTGTTTTTTCTCTCCTAGGATAATTGTAATGCCTGAAGTTTGTATTGAGAGTTAGGGTCAAGAGGGAAAACTTGCTCTAGCAGGGAAGTCCATAATTAAGTTCCCAAATTATTATTATAGCAGAATTAGTTCTACTTAAAATGCAGAAACAGCACATGAATATATGCAGTATGGCTATAACACTTTGTTTTACAGAAACTTGGCTCACTGAACAGTGAGCCTGCACTACCTTCTACAAGTTATTTACCTGCTACCCCCAGTGTGGTGCCATCGTCCTCGTATATCCCAAGCTCTGAAACACAGCCAGGTAAGAGAGACCTCTTTGTTTCTTTTAACCAAATGCCTCCCACTGTATACAGTTTTACTGCCAAGCTCTGCCTTTATTTACAAACCTGCTATCCCTCAACTTCAGTGAAACTTACCCTTAGCAGTCTAAAACTCCATTGCAGGGTTTGGGGTAACCAGACATGTTATTTAAGCTATGTAAAGAAAATGCTTGTTGGTTTTAAGTCTTAAAATGACTGCTAGGTAAGCAAGCAAAGCAATTTACTGGTTGTTTTTTTTGGTTGTTTTGTTTTTTTTTTTTTTTTTTTTTTTTGTTGCCTTTTTATTTATACCATTAATACACATAAGTCTGAATTATATCTCCATATGCACACCTATACACATGTGCAACAATTGCTTTGAGTGTCAGATATGTTACTAGAGGCAAGTACCTATTAGCTTTCACACAAGCTGGGATCAAGCCATCTGTTTGCCTTTTACCTTATTTAACAGTCTGATGGTGGCTGAGCTCCTGCTTAGTTTGAAAGTACTACATTATTTTCGTAGAAAATTGCTTTTAGTAAAAAACAGCATTTGTAAACATCCTTCTACATCTTTTATTTTAACACACGTGGTTTTACTTCTCCTTCCCTGCTGTGTGTAAGGCCTTTAAGGATTGTATCAGTTTGCACTGACAGATGTGCATGACTGGGGTTCATTATCAGGCCTTGTAGTTACGAGAGAACCAACATTTCAGTTTTATGCATTCTTTTTATTCTTGCTTCTTGTGATTTAGTACTGTAATGTTTGTCTTTATGGGAGCTGTGGGATGTTGGCTGCTATAGAAAAATGCATATGCAAAACCAGATCACTTGGCCCTGAAACAGTTCAGAATCTCTCTGAAGGTCCATGCAAATCTTTCTCTGGCAGAAAATTGGCATCTCCAAAAGGAATGTGGCCAAGAGCATATCAGCGTTGTCAGCAGCTAGTAGTATTTCCCAGAGCCTTGGCATTGTATTCAGCAGCAGGAGAAGCCTAGTTTAAAATTCTCTACTGTCTTCCTTTGTACCCTATTTTTTTTTTTCCTGACTTCTATTTTCTTTTTGGAATATGAGCTATTAATCTTTTTCTCGTGGACAAGGAATGTAAACTTTCATGCTTTCCTTGATTTAAGATGCCCACAAAAGATCCATAGATTTGGTTTTGTCTTAATTATGCAACCTCAGATTACACATGTTACTTTATGCAAGTCGGTTGTGATGACATGAGGGAATTCTACAAAATTTAGGGGTAACTAATAGTTACAAATGTTCTTCCTCTCAAGTGTCCACTGTCCTGTTCCACATTTTACTACATAGTAGCCATATTGTTAAAACCAGTGCCATGTCTGTGCCTAAATGGAGAGCGGTAGACCCTTTACTCTCTAAAATCTGATCTGAAAAACATCAGCATATCTACCTTTTAGTCTACTGTGAAGACAGTGGAAATAAGTTACCATAAACCTCATGAGATTCATGGAAAAGTGCTTAAGCAGCTGTGCCTGTGTCTTAAGAGCTGCAAAAAGATGTCACTGGGTATAATGGGTAATTACTGTTTGTCAGACAGATGGTAACTTACAAAATCAGGATAACCTGATCAGATATGTAAACCTCCACCTGCAGCCAGGATCACCATAGTAACTCCTTTAAGTGCAGGTGAATGGATCAATTTTAAGAAATAACAGAGTTAGGACTTGTAAATACTGTGGGGGGTTTAACCCTCTTGGCAGTAAGTATTTAAATGAAGACTTATTTGTGAAGAGTACATTTCGTTCTGTTTGTTTTTGTGTATTTTCAGTATTTGTTAATGGCTGAGATTTAATTACCATTTCCTTTGAAAGCTGCTGCTGTATTAGGGAAAGCCTGATGAAATATTATGTTTTTAGCCTTTACATAACAGTACAGCAATAATCCTGGAGGGGTCAGAGTACAGTTGAAACTGATTTACTTTTTAGTCTAACAATTTGTTAAATCTGATATCCATTAAACATAAAATTAGATGCAAAATGTAGTGTAATCCATATTGGACAGGTAGTCACTCAGTTGTCTAAGTGTTGTAGATAACTGAGTGGAAAGAGCATTATTACTTCAATTTTTCATATAGATGTTGAATCATGGTGGTAAAATGGAATAATAAGATTTATTAGTTTTCTTTAAAGGCCGTTGGTGGTGCTCATCCCGGTTTGGATTATCGTATTTAATTGTCCTGGTTGGTCTTTGCAGCTGGCTCTGCACGTGAGGCCTTGCAGACTACCCGACAGACCGAGGAGCCTACAGCTCCAAGTGCTACTACAACTCTTCCTGCACAGTTCAAGCAAAGAACACCCATGTACAATAGTAACTCAAACCCACCTGCAGCCACACCTACCTCACCTCTAACACCTACCACACCTCCTGCCATTTCCCCTGCGGCACAGGCACCACAAGTGGCCCCCCAGACTCAGCAACAGCCACCACCGAAAAAGAGCCTCTCTCTCACAGTAAGTAAAACAAGGTTCTCTTTGACTGCTGCTTTTGGTGTAGATTGGAAAACACAAATCCTTATTACTGAGCTCATATAGTATGTTGGCAGTTCCTGGCCTTTGAATTATTGAGTGATTGAGGCTGCTTTTTCTTTTGTGACCAAAGATAGTGAAAATGTTTTGTGGCTCTGATAGCATTGCTGTTTTAATCACAACATTTTTACTTGTGCAGTGCTAATGTCCCAATGTCTTTACTGCTATTTGTTATGTAAAATAATGTTGAGTTATTCATTATAAAGTGGATTTCCAGCAGGGCTGTTGCCCAGCCAGTTGCATGTAATGTAAGCAACAAAAAGGATCCTGTCATTGCTGTGGTAGGAGAAAAGGTATCCATGGGTTATTCAAGGCAAAAACCTTTTATTTCTTGATCCTCTCACCCCCCTGTTACACTTGGGGCTTTTTTTAAAGCCTGAGAGTGGGGAGGAAGGAGATTCCTCAGGAACAGCGATTACATGTCCTGAAGCTTCTTACTGCTGTATGTTGGTATATATTATGCTCATGCGGGAAGGTTAAGCAGGTAAATAATTCAAGATGCGACTGATTTGATGATTTTGCTAAGCCCATCTGTAAGCCTGGCTTGTGAGATCTGAACTTTAAGAAGCTGAGTGACCTTTTCAATACCTCTGCTTCGTTTAGTAAATAAAATAAAAATCGGCAAATTGTTGCCAGCCTGGGTTTGTTGGACAAACATTGAGTCTGAGCACATGTTTCAATAACTTTTTAAAGGTAGCGGGTTTTTTCCCCCCAGTTTGAGAATTCAGTTATTTCTGTGTTAGGTTTAAGCATTAGAGAGGGAAAGCCTTGAGGTTAAGGCAGGGTTTTTTTATTTACTTTTGTAGGTCTGCAAACTTCCACTGGAGTCTTTTATGCTTGTCTGTGGCTCTTAATATGGTACCTGTTGGCAGGGTTTTCTCCGCTGGAATTCATACTTGTTATCTCTTGCAGAGGGAGCAAATGTATGCTGCACAGGAAATGTTCAAGACTGCAAACAAAGTTACAAGGCCAGAAAAGGCTCTTATACTTGGATTCATGGCAGGATCCAGAGGCATGTATTGAGACCAATTTAATTTGTTTTTGAATACCTAAATCTGAATCACAGCTTAGCATTTCTAAATGTGCATATGTGAATGCAAGACTCTTGCTTTAGCTTTTCTGTGTACATACCGGACTCTGTGTTCTACTCTGGACTGTACATAAATTATGGATTATTGTTCTAGCTATTTCAGTTCTAACTACCTGGAAAAGGGCCTGTAGGGTCTATTTCCAGCAAGTCAAACAGTCTGTCAGAGCAGCTGCTAAATACAATAGCTACACAACTGAACACATGTAATAGCATGGCTTAGGGACTGAAGAGAAACAAGGCAGCCAGTTAGAACAGTGAACAGATTGGTCTGGGCCTAGTAGTCTGCCTAGAAGGCCAACGAGTAAGTTCTTCAGTGGCAAATTGAGGTACAAGTTGGGTAGTACAGAGCCTCTTTGCTAATTCCTTAGTGTTGGAAATGTAGCAGCTGTTGTCCTGGAGACTTTACGTAACCACAGGTGATATGACTCACAGGAGGATAAGCTGCCTCATAGCTAATCCTGTCATATATTCGCCTTAATAGACAAGGCTGTTTTACCCATAAGATTATCAGATGTAAGATGAGAAGGAGCTTAAGAGGCCTTAAGTGAACTCTTATCTGCACTAGCTCTGCTTTCTAATTTTGTAATTGAGGGCTTTTAACACTGGAGCTGTGGAGCGTAAATGTGGCTCATGTATTTGGGTTAATGCTGAGCATTACTGAAGATAACTAGGGTGGAGTTACTGTGGTAGTTCCTGGGCTTTAAGAAAGTTTTGTGTATCTTGCATTAATGATGGTGATCTTTGCTATTCAAGTGCAGTAGGAGGGTGCTTTTAATACCTACACAGGCATTTTGTTTTGTAATGCAAGGTAAAATGCTATTTTGGACACAGCATGTGCATGTTGTGTATATTCACATATGTGTATATATAGATAAGTGTATATAACAGTATGAATTATGAATTGATTCAGTAATAATGTCAGCACCTTCTAAAGGCTGGGTAGATGTCAATTATGATAATCCTGAGCTTCTTGAATTCCAGTTCCAGTACCTTGAAATGTAACATTTAATACTTTTACTGGCACAGAACTGAGTCTTGAACTAGTGATTTTAGTGAAGCTGTTTGGGCTTCCAGAGCAGCTGAAAATTGTTGGGGCTTTTAACTACAAAATGTATCTCAAATAAGGTAACTCTGGTCATTCAGGTTTACCAGCTCCCACTTAAATACAAGCTTGTCTTTAGACTCTTGATGCCTACAGAAATGACACTGGCATGCTCTACTTCCCTTTTTGGTGTTCTTCCAGTTACTTTAGCCATGGGGTTTATCTTTTGGGGTCTGTTGTTTTGGGGTTTTTTTTATCCTTAAAACTCAGTCTGTGATGTATGGAGGGAGGAAGATCTTTGTGTGACTGTGTCTATTGGGGACATTGCTTGCTCAGATTTGGGTTTGGCATTTGTTGGGTTTGGGGGTTTATTTAGCATAAGTGCTCTTTACCTTTCCTAATACAGTGCTGACGTTATAATTTGTTCCTATTCTTGTTTTCACAGAGAATCCTTGCCAAGAGCAAGGTGACATCATCCAAATTAAACTTAGCGAGCATACAGAAGATTTACCAAAGGCAGATGGCACTGGCAGCACCACTATGTTGGTTGATACGGTCTTTGAAATGAACTATGCTACTGGTGAATGGACCAGATTCAAGAAGTACAAACCTATAACTAATGTTTCCTAAGAGATGCAGCAACAGCAGACTGGACCAAATCAAGCTCAGAGTCAAACAGCTCTTAGAGTATGTCAGCTGTACAAAATGGTATTCATGTGTACGTTTCTTAGTACCCTCCAGAATAGAAGTTATGGCTCTTCAACTTAACTGGGCTCAGTGAACACAAAAGATGGTGTCAAATCTGCTTTTTCTTTTTTAATCATGGGAGAGGGAAAGGTGATCTGGGGGGCGGGGGGAAGATGTTGGTGTGTTTCTATTTTCCTACAGTTCAAGATGCCAGAAAAGAAGATCACAACTGAAAGATTACAAATGGGAGCAGTTTACTTCTGAGTACCAGAAGAGAAGACTACTGCACAGTCATTCACGGTTTACCATTAAACAAGGGCACAGATCTTTATTGTAAAAAGATTTTCTTTGGCTACATGGGTTCTATTGTAAGAATGGACATTAAAGCACCACATGCTGGTGCTTGATTGTTTTGTAATTCAGCTGCAGTATAACTAAGTATTGCAGGCGGTAGATGTCCAGTGTCTAATGGTACCCACTGTGTTTAGCTTACTTATGCTTGGGTGATAGGATGAGATGGAGCAGCTTTGTTAACTCGCTATATTGTCAGTGTCCATGCCCAGCATGAGTTAATTTATACCTGACATTATTTGAGATCAGGAGAAAGTGAGTGTTGGACCTTTCTGAAGAAAAACAAAACCAAAATTAAGCAGAAAGTAATGGTGGCTTGTCACTGCCTAGAAATGATGGCCCTTTGCTGTGTAAGTAGAAGTGAATCTGTGACTCTTGCATAGCAAGCTGTTGAACAGCATCACTTACATGGGGGGAAGTAAAACTATAACATCTCAAGATCAATTGCAGCTTCATTTAAAAATGGCCCTAGAAATGGTTGAGTGACACCTATCTGAACACAGATGGTTGGGAAGGTTTGTTGTCTTGAGGCGGTGTCAGTTTATGTTTGGTTGAGTTTGATTGCCAAGCCCTGATACAAACACTTTTGAATGACTGTAGCTGTGGTTCTTACCAGTGTAGTTATATCAGTGTCATCACTAATGTGGCCACAATTATACTGGCATATAAATGTGCCTTATACTTGTCCCCTTTAGTAGAAGCACGTTTTTCTTTATAACTGTGTTCACACCACTGGTACAATTTGGCTTTAATAGGACAAATAAAGCTTGCTTTTATTGAGAGAGCTTATGTTCATAATCCAGGATTCATCCTTTGGAGACTTGGTTTTATCATCTGAAGGAGACTGGGGTTGAATGTCTGGGTTCTACCAGTACTTGTGTGTGGAGCTGTGCTTGTTTGGGAATGGTGCTGAGGAGGTACCTTGGGCTGACAAGAGGCTCATGTTGAAGTGGAACTCTTAAGATAAAATGAGGCTTTTATCTTTTTTTTAATGGAAAAGCAGACCAAATCCAGTAAGTACTCTTATATACTAACAGAGACACTTAAATGATTGATTGGAGTCTTTTTGTATTGGGGCATTTTTATTGCATTTTATTTTTAGTTTTTCAAACAAATTACCCAACAGAGCAGGGCAAGTATAAGTAATAAGAAAACCTGTATTCTACAGTTTTAAGATGTGACCAAAAGTATAGGTTTCTTAACTTTAATTAAGCAAATACACAGAATGTTCTAGCTCCTGCAGTGGGCAAGTTATTTGATGATAGCTGCTACCGTCACGCGGTGTTGTGCATGCATTGGTGTGCAAGTGACTCCCAGATAATTGTCATACTGGGGGCTCTCCGCATCAGTACCCCATTTCAGAAGCAACCTAGATCGTGATTCTGACTGCAGTTTTACTTTATACAGCTAGAAATCAGCCTGACAAATGAGGATGAGTAGTGAGGTTTAGTTTTTTAGGAGTTCAGTGGAATGTGTTTTCATGGTTCTGACTTATTTGATTATAGTAGATTACACAGGGCTAACAATAGACTATGAAAGTGTTCATCTTAGAAAGGTTTCAAGAAAAGTGACATTCCTTTTCTTGTCTGCATTATTCGGATTTTAAAGCTTTCTTGTGATGACCAGTTTTATGTACACATGTATGATACTCCTGTCTAACTGTTGCTGCTTGCTACATAAGCTGCAAATACCAAATACAATTTTTAACACGAAACTTCTTGAAAACTGGCTTGAGGGGCATGTACTGTCACTGTAAGTAGCTGATGCAAGACTGCAGTTCAGTAGTGGTCAGGAGCTGCTGTGTGATGCCTCTTTCGGCTTACTTGAGATTTACTGGGGTCCCTCATTAAACCTTACTCTGTAGAAGTGTGTATTTCAGACCTCTGCTGTGGCCATGCGGACAGCTCTCCCTCTCCTCTTCAAGAAGCTCTTCTAGAATGCGGAGAAGTCATTTTGAGTGCAGTAGTGTGTAGGAAGCTTAATCATGCTGCTATTGGTGTTTGCTGCCTAACAAAGTTGGTCTCCTCCAGGCCTATTTGTCTAAAGTTGGTCATACATAATAAACTGAGGTGTTAATTAGAAGCACATTATATTTTTAATTCTATTAAGCCACTAGGATGAGGCAGTTTAAACTGCAGAAATAATTTATTTGTGAATTCATTACCCTCAGTACCACAGCATTACTTCAACTTGATCTGTGAATCTAGAAAGTTGCCTTTCTTTTTAAATGCCTAAAGAAAGGCAAGTTTCTGCAGTGTTGTTAAATGATGCCGTAAAAAGTGAAACCACATGGAGAGAATGAAATCATTGAACCAGTGGCCTGAAAGTAGGGGTAATGCTGGACAATACAGAAAGGGCAATATCAAATTCCAGCATAATGGAATTGTTGCATACAGAACAAAATCTGGCCTTGGAACTAGATATGTTTTGTCTTGGCTATTCAGTCACTTGGATGTTAGCGGATTCTGTTCAGTGAGGCTCACTGTGTGTTGTAAGATGAAACAAGAACACTTGTTGACTGTAGAATGACTTGCAGATATACTGACAATTGACCAGAGAAGCAGTTCTGAGTTTTATTAAAGCTTTATTTGTATCCTATCCTTTTTCCTTTTATCTAATCATGAAGCTTTAGGAAATAACAATCCCGAACTTCACTAAGTGCATTACTGCACCTCAGCAAGGCAGGATATCCCAGCTTCTCCTGCCTTTGCTTGTAAGGAATCACCTGTCTGTGCAAGCCTAGGCATGATATGAATTGGTTTGGTTTGATTTTTAGAGTATGAAATACTGGAGAAAGAAGCAGTAAAGTGGCTTGTCCCATCCAAAGCTTTTGTTCTTGGTGGAGGAGCACATACCTGCATAGCCAGGCTACTTTAACAATGCACCCTATAGCAAAGTACTGGGTTTCTTCAGGCTCCGTTTTCTTTCATGAGTGCAGTGAGGACCAGGAAAGGTAAAATGAGTGTAATGAAGAAGGTGAGCCCAAGGAGGATGCTGAGCAAGAGTTCTGATCATAGATTCCATCTTCCTTTTTGACAACATTTTTTTTCCTTCTCTAGTGCTCTGTAGTTACTCCATACAAAACAGTCTAGGCTTAGTTTGGTTAACACTCTAATATTCATAGAATCATAGAATGGTTTGGGTTGGAAAGGACCTTAAGATCATCTAGTTCCAATCCCCCTGCCATGGACAAGGGCACGTCACATTAGACCGTGTAGAGTTGACTTGATTTTCTCTGGTAGTATTGCCATTTAATCTTCAGTTAAACACCATAGATGCTGGATGCAGTGGGGAGGAGCCTTTGGTAGTTGCTTGGCATCTCCATGTGAAATTGATCACTTCTCTCGCTAAGTTGTGTCAAAATGCGGACCACTTGTCTAGATGAAAGAAGCATGAGACTTTGACATGATTCAGTTTAAGAGTGAATTGCATTTTCATAGTAAGTTCTGACTGGAAAAGAAAAAAGACTATAAAATGTTAAGCCAGAGCCCTCTGGGAATCTGGTGCCTTTAACAAGAACTGTCATTTTGTATAATGGTGCATCTATAGCATAGCCCGTATGTTTTCTATTGTTTTTTTTTTGTACAGTTGTAAATTCAAAATACTCTGTCTTTGGGTACGTATTTTCAGTGTAATACAGTATGTATAATAAAAATCTAGATTTTCTAAGGAAATGTGCTGATAGTCTTTTTAATAATGAAGTTGTGTTGTACTAACAGCTGGATTGGTGATGAGGATCACTAGCCTGAGATCAAAGAGCCAAACTGCATGAGGACATGCGTCCATTTTAGGTTTGTCACATCTGCTTCTCTAGATGCCTTTCAAAGTGGACATGTCAAAGCTGACATATGCTGGTTTTGCTGGTTAGGATGTTTGTGAGTAGGAGTTTTACCAAAATACCCATTATTTCTTTCTGGGTGGATTTGCTGAAAGCTGATTAACTTGGCTGATGTGTCTCCACAGTGTATGGGCATGCATATACTGAAGCACTTGAGCCGCAGCACAGACCTGATGGCGCAAGGAAAGGTATGCCATGCACGGGCTCTGTGGATGGCCCACATCTTTAGCTGAATTACAGCAGTGGTAGCTTCTCCCTGCTAGAGTGCTGTGGAAGGTGGGTGGGTTTTTTTGTTTGGGGTTGTTTGGTTTGGGTTTGGTTTTGTTTCAGAAACTATTTTCATTTTCAGAGATACTGTTTCTATGGTCCAGATTATCCTGCGATAAACATGGAGGTTTATCTTACACGTCCATAAAAGCCAACATTGTGTGTCTGGCCTCAATGCAGTTTCCTTCTGTTCAGCTGTGACATGGCTGTTACACTTGCCTGTGCTGGTGCAAGGCCAAATGTAGTGTGAGGTTTTTCTTTCTTGTGTTGGGTTGACCTTATCAAGTAGCAGGAAGGGAATTCTGTTCCAGGTTAACTGCTCTCGTAGAACATTTGGGGGAAAAAGCTTTGAGAATAGGTTGAGATGCGCATTTTGTTTGTTATTTCATAGGGCACTTGCTCTGTCAAGAGATTTCCTGCTGCTCAGATGAGTGACTTGCTGACACATTTTAGATGGACATCTAGGTATGTGCCTAGATGTGCTGCTTTTCTTTCTTACTTGTGTGGAAGTGTCTTGGCCCTCCTCTGGCACAAAGCTGGCTTCAGTATCAGTCAGGAGCAGCACACATGAATGTCAGGGTATATGCCAGTTTGCCTGTCTTCTGAGAATGGTGTGTACAGAACCAGACCCATCTATTTTTGGCTCTGTCACTAGACATTTTGGACATGCTGGTACAAACATGTAGGCTTTTTAATATTGAGGATGCTGCTGTAATACTGGCTCTTGTGACTGATGATTGACCTCTTTTAAGACCTGGACAGCCCAGGGGCAGGTGCTGTTCCTTTATCTCTAATGCTCTTAAGGCAGAACCTAAACCATCCCGGTCTTCTCTCGCTTCACTGCCCCTGTGCATACAGGTTTCCCTGAGAGCAGGAAAGTTAAAATAAGGCAAAAAGCAGAAAAGTGATTGTTCTAATGCAGATGAAGTAACTTTGTTTTTGGAACCTGCTGTATTTTGTGACACACTGTGGTACCTGACCTTCTCCTGAGGAACTTGGGGAGATTCCCTCATCTGGCTCTCAGAACATGGTTTCTGATCAGCATTTGTTACTGAAATACACTTACTCATTCCTGGTGGAAATGTCTTGAACAACAGAAAACAATCTGCTTCTCCAAAAGTGGTTCATTCAAACCCGCAGCAGCATGTAAGTTTGGTTTTAGTGTCTGATCCATCATTTGGGGTCATTAAAGTGCATAATCTCTCTGCTTTCTCCCCTTTTCATCTTTCAGTAAAAAGTATACTGTTGGCTGTTCCTTCACTTCGGAGGGCTGGAGACACCGGCTCTCATGACCGCTCTTGCCTGTGCTAAGAGTCTGTGGTCATCTGCATGATCCAGTGCCGTTGGCTGGATGGGACCCAAGTTGCACCTAAATGGAAATCAGCCTTTTCTCCTCCTTCCCTCTCCCAAGTGCTATGGGCACAGACAGCAGAAGCAATGCTACCTGCGCTGGTCTTTAAATGGTTTTCTCCTCTTTTGGGTAGAATATAGTTCTGGAAAACTTTTCAGTCTCTCTTCTGCAAAGACCTTGGTGAGAGCCCATTAAAAGCTGTCCCTCTGAGTAACAAACAGCTTCTGCTTCCTATGTCTTCTATGATACAGTGCCTGTGAAACCCCATCCCTGAAGTATTTTGGTTTACTGTTACATACCATCAGCTGCCCCGTCAGCATTCCTAAAGTTTGAGACCTGGAGCTATAGATGTGCTACATGTAAGCAGCGTTGCCAGGGAAGTTCTCTCTAAAATCCAAGCCCCCGAGGAAGAAGTGGTTTGAGTTAGTTGACAGTGGCTGTAATAACCCTTTTTATTACTCGAATCCCTTCAGCTCCCTTTCGTGGCCTTTGTTCTTCATTTGCACAGCACCGACGATGGAGGTTTCTGCTGGCGCAGTTTAAGAGCAGCGCTCCCCTGTTTAGGAGCGCTTTAGTCTTGACCCGTGGTGCGCCCTCGCTCCCCAGAGCTGTGGTGCCATCCTGTGGCCACTTGGGCAGGTACAGGGTTTAGTTTTTGTGCTCTGAGCAGCCGTGTGCGCGCCCCTTCAGGAGCGCTGATGGCTTTCCCTCGCTTCTTTTCTGTCTTACCTGTGTACAAGTGGCTTGACCCTCCCTTGGGCACGAAGCTGGCTTCAGTGTCATTCAGGAGCAGCCCTCCTTACCTGAAATGGGGGAGGCTCTTGGCGGCCTCCTTCCTGCACATTGAGTTCAAGATCTACCTGGAGCTGTTGAGCAGTCTGGGCATAGTTCTGTAGCAAAGCTCCTCCTGACTGGGAGGCTCATCCACCACGTATGCGCACAGTGGTTTTGCAGGCAGGGTGCTGAAGGACAAGCTGTGTACCTCCCTGCCTTGCAGGCTGTTGGGTCTGTGTTCCTAAAGTCTGAGCTCCTGTGCTGTTTGATGAGAGTCAACATATATACTTAGAACCTGGAAAAACCTTACGTCTGAAAGAGGCTTCTGGATTCCCAGTTGCTTCCCAGCCCATGGGCTAGGGTATCCTGTGGGTGTCAGGAAGGCTTCAGTGCTTTTTGTGTCTGCAAAGGAGGAAGTGGTACCTCCTGGCCAGTATTTCCTCTATATGCAGCCGGGTTTGGGTATGACTTGCAAGCTGTATTGCTTGAAAGGAAGTTCTTTTCCAGGAGAAATACCTGTCAGAAGCCAGCATGCAGTTTGCCTGAATGCCTTCTCTTTCCCAGGAAAGAGCTGCAGGTGCTCAGCTCAGGGGGGAAACAGGAATACACTGCCAAAGGACCATAGTCTTGTCACACACTGGATGCACTGCACTGGGGACCATTATATTTTCCCTGGTGTAATGGGAACAAGATAGTTCTGCAGTAGCTTGCTCAGCAGTAGCTTGCTCAGCTTGGAGCTCGACAGTCACTTAGCACCAGAGGAAGTGTCTGTTAAGCCCAGGATTCTGGCAATGATGGTGGAGTGGTGGATAATCATCAGGAGAGCCTAAGGAGACAGTAATCGAGTGCTCTTTCTGCTCTCATCTGCTGGCTGTTAGTTAGGGACTTTCTGACCCTTGAAACAGTTCACCCAGTGACTCCTGCCGTTTCAGGATGTGTCCACCTACTCCCAGTTCATGCATTCCCCTCCTTTTCACTGTCCTTACCATAGGTGATACCTTACCTGGGGACTTTCACCCCACAGCATCGAGTTAACAAAAGCTGAAGCGATGGCAGCTTGATGTTGCAAAGAGCGCTGGTGTTCAAGAGACGCTTCCTGCTCAGTGTTTCATATTAAGTGACTCTCCTTGTAAATGGCTCCCTTGGATATCAAGCACCCAGGTGCCTTGCAGCAGATTGATGCACAGTCCTGGCCCTAGGGTCTGTTGTAATGCCTGCGTAGCTCAGAAATCCTGCCCTCAGCAGATGGGATTTCTAATGGCATATCCTTGGGTGGATGGATGGTTCCAGGCAGCCTTGGCCAGAGAGGATGTCTGTCCTCTGCAGGCTCTTGGGAGAAACAGCTTCACTGCTGCCTCTGCCCTGTAAGGAGCCAGCCAGGTTTTGAGGGTGGCAGGCAGTGTCTGGTTTATCTGGGGACATGAGGTTCCCCCCCCATGGAAGAGTAAGTAAACTGACAAGAAGAGGGCCCAGTGCCAGCCTAGGACATCGCTTTTGATCCCTGACACTGGTTTTTATTCTCTGTGAACCATCTAGCACTAGAGCTTAATCTCAACAGAGACAAAGCCAGGGCAGGAGTTTCTAAATGAACCCGTTTGTACTTCTCTGCTCTCAAGTGGCATCAAGCTTTCCCTGTCAGAAGAGCATTTCCAGCTTGCCCAGTTGTTAACAGAACGGAGAGGAAAGCAGCCTGCCCCCCTTCCCCGCTGGGCTCTGGTAGCTCATCCACAACGGCAGCTTTGAGGGCACGGGAAGGGGTTTCACGATGCAATTTCCCTCTCTCTTTGATGTGTCAGGCCAAAACTCAAGTGAAATACTGTCACAGTGGTGTCAGCATCCAGTTCATAAGCGTGTGTATGTGTGCTTGCGGCTGCTAAGGACTCGCTCCTGGGACTTGGGCTTTGTGGGACGCTCTCAACACAAGGGGTGCAGGCTGCGGTATGGAGGGCACTGATCTGCTCCTCTAGCAGAATAAATCTTGCTGGGTAGCTGCTGGTGGTGTTTCATCAGCGCACGGGAGTGCATCATCCTGCAATGATGCTCATGCAGAAGTTGTCCACTGCCTCAGATCCTCAGCCCTTCAGCCGGGCTGCTGAATGGACAGCCCCCCGCAGGTCTGGGCTGACCACGTCATTGTTATCGACACAGAGATCAAACATCCTGCACAGAGACTTGTAAAGCCTGTAAAGCCAAGGTGAGAAATGCCACATTGAGAGCCTATCCCCCTTGCTGCTGGAGGCAGAAGGAGAGCAGAGTGTCGCTGGCCATGCTGTGGGTACCAGAGTAGGCTCTTAGGCAGGGACTGGCTGTTGGCATCCCCTGTACTGGGGGCTGTGCCTCTCTATGTGACTTGTGCAGGAAGCGCCGCAGGGATTGCACAAGAAACTTCCCTTGCACAACTTCCCAGCCCATGGGTAGCTGTGCAATGCTGGGGGGCAACCCCCCCTGCAGCATGGAGCTGTTGGGGCACTATGTGTGATGCCAAACTGACCCTGACTGGGCTACCACGAGGGAAGCGGGAAGGTTTGGGTTAGAACACACCAACTATTGGCTCACTGTGTTGAGCCCCATAGAGGATCTTTGAGCATAGAAGACATGGGCAGCACATGGCAGTGCCTGATCTGCTCACTGAACACGTGGCTGGTGAGGTCTGCATGTGGGATATCCCCAATCCTACATGAGTAGCCAGCTGCCCCCTGAACTGGGGGAAGATGTGACATACACGAGATGTGGATGTTGATATATGTGAGGATTTGTTTTTGCATATTCAGGTGTATGCAAAAGGAAATCCTCTACCACAGTGGAGGCTCCGTGATGCTGATTACTGACTGATGGGGCAGAGAGAGATGGGGAGGACCTTTCAAAGCAGGGCTGCGAGGTGAGGAAACCACATCTGTGTCTTTGGGCAGCACAGGCAAGAGGACCTGGCCTCAGAGCAGGATAAACCCAGGTAACATGTGGAAAATGAGATGGGACTTCACTAAATTTAATGTCCTCACCTTAAAATCAGCATCATCGGGACTGCTGAGTATGATCCTCATCACAGCACCTTGATGCATCAAGTTTGACTCTTTGGGTGCCAAGAGGGGAGAGTCGAACACTGGTTGAGAAAGCTCTACGCACGCCAGCAGGGGAGCTTTGGGTAGGGTATGGCTGGTCTCAGACGGAGAGCTGCTTTGAACCGCAGGCTCTCTGGGGGTTGTTTCTCTTCTTGCAGGAAATCCTGGGTGTCTAAAAGATGAAATCCTTTCACTGGATGCGGTCACAAGGGGCTGGCCAGCAGCCCGGCGCTGGGCTCCTGCGTGGCTCTGCCCATTCCTCTCTATGAGCCCATCACTTCCTCCTGGACACTTCTCTTGCGTGTTTGTCTGCACGCTGCAAGAAGAGGCTTGGATTTGCTCTTGTGCTCAGTGTTTAGCTTGCACTGTGCTTCGAGAAGGCCTCTAACGTCTTAAGACCTGTTGCAGCCTCTGGATATGAAACCCCCCTTTGTTGGGGGGAGGTTGGCTTGACTGAGGCGCATGATCAGGGTCAGGTGATGATATTGGGCACAGGACCAGAGGAGGATAAGCACTCGGGTGCAGGATATTAGCTGCTGGTCTTCCCTTCCGACAAAATCTGTTATTCCGTGGGGGAAAATGAGTGCCTGGGCCCCCCCTCTGCTTTGGAGCTTAACCGCAGCGTGTTTAACAGGTGAGTCCTCTTGAAGCGGTGCTTCTCTGTTCAGAAATGGAGGGGGGGAACGCTGCGGTAGGTGTGTGAAAGGACTGGGCTTCACCATCCCAGGGTGCGGCGGGAGCACAGGGGCAGAAGGCAGGGAAGGAAATGGGTGTTGAAATATGGGCAGTGCTGGAAGTGGGCTGAATGCAGTAAAAAGGCTTTGTGTTTACAAGGGGGGGAAAATGAGCCCCGTTACTGTGAATGCTGAGGATTTGCAGTGGCCTCTTCATGGCTTTATCTTGAGCCCCATGGAACGGGATGCTGCAATGTGTTTGTTGTGTTTTGGTAACCGGGTCTTTGTAAGAGAGCACACACAAAAATGCATGGATGTTTTTTGTAATCATGTCCATGTCCTTGTTCTTCTCATCCTTTGGTACTGCTCAGCTATCAAGCCCCAAATAATCTGTGTTCTTACAGCTAATACTTTGTGCCATGTGAGATCCGCAAAGCTTGTTGCGCTTCAGATCCATGTCCCTTTGGGATTAGAGGCTGCTGGGGGCCCCGCTGACACCTCCCTTCTTGACTATGAGCCCATCAGCCCTGCTGGAACAGTTTGAGTTTGCTTGGCAATGGACAGAACTGCTCAGAGCTGTTGCCCACCGAGCCTCACCCTTGCTGTGTGCTTCTCAGGCAGCCTGAGCCCGTAACCAGGTACCCGCCATTGTCTGGCACTGGTCAGATGAAACCCCTGGGGGGACATCTCCTTCTCAAGGGCCAGTTTCTCACCTGTTGAGCTCACCAGACACGGTGCTTATCTTCACCTGCGCTGGGACAACTGGGTCAAGCTTTGCCTGGAAAGGTTGGATCCTGGCGGTCCCTTCCAGCCTGGGGTTCTACGATTCCCTTGCACGTGTAGCTGTCACCTTGGCTGTGTTGTGCTTGGCTCAGAGGACCAGTTTCGGGATGCAGAGGCCGTGCACTGGTGCAAGGCAGAGGGAACTGAAACAAGGGAGTGCCCACTGTGCTTCTGCATTTGGTGAGCTCCCAGCCCGTGTCCGTGCGCCTCACACAGCAGCGGGGCCATGGGCCTCGTAAGCTGGGAAGGGAAGTTCTGCAGTAAAGGGCTCCGTAACCTTCCTGACACCCTCGAGGCTCTTGGGGTGAAAACCCCGCTCCCAAGCATGGCACAAAGCCCAACCAAGCAGCAAGATTCACCCAGCTGTCTGCAGCCGGAGTGCTTAAGTCCCCTGCAGCGTCTCTGGCTGGCAGAGAGGAGCCAACACTGTTGCAGGCTGCCCTGGGGGAGGTCAGACTTTAATCCCAGCGGTCATCCTGAGGGCTTTTCCCAGGAGGACTTGGCAGTGCCCTTGTCTTAGTGCTGGTGCTGACTTTGAGATCACTCAACAAGAGTCGAGACCAACTGCTCATTGCCAGGCTCCAGAGCAGCAGCAGACTCAGCCCTTAAGGCAGGCGAGGCAGATGAGGGGAATTATCCATCCTGGTCCTGGTGGAGGCATGGCTGAGGGAGGGAACCACAGAGCTGATTTCCCTGCCTAGAAGCAAGGATGGCGTCTCCAGGTCACTTGGGTTCGGGCCTGTGGCAGACCAACGCACCACAAAATGATCCCTGTTAAGCTCAGCATCTCTGTTTTGGGGGCTACAGTGAGAAAACGTGGGCAGTGGCCCAGATGGCTGAGTGCTTGTCTGCTGCTTTACCCAACAGTGACAGAAAGATGGGGTTTCACACACAGCAGAGTACAAAGCAGGCAGTGTGTAACAGCAGGGATGCTCCCAGCGAGCTCTCTCCATGTGATCACAACTTGATAAGGACTCTTATTCAGAGTCCTGAGCTTGCTGTAGAAACTTAACCGGAGTTGCCAGTCAGCCTGGTCTGCATGTTGTTCATACCATAGCGGCGGTAAGCACTGGCTCCCACTTGCCTGGCCTCGCCTGGTGCAGCTAAAATGGAGGTAGAAATAGAAGGCCAGGTAGGACAGAACTGTGGGTGACACGGTGTGGTGTGAGGCGTCCCTGCCCATGGCAGGGGCTGGAACTGGGTGGTCTTAAGGTCCTTTCCAACCCAAACCCTTCTGTGATTCTAAGAAGCCTGCAGGGCCCCGTGGGTCTGCAGCCAGTCAATGGTGCAGCCCCTCTAAGTCCCCAGCTTCCCACCCTGCTCTCATGCCCTTCCTCGCCTGCATCCCACTGTCGGTTCTCAGCTCTGCTCTTTGGGCTCCTTGATACCCATAAAGCAATTTCTTCAAGTTTTCCTTTTACTTTCCACACCAACGGCCACTTGATTTCAGCCTCCTCTTGCTGTGGAGGCTTAGCAGAGGTGCGCTGGTGGAAGAGCATGTAGGCACCACACCACCAGCCACAGCCGCATACTGCTGATGCATGAAGTTGGAAGGTTTCAGATGCTGAGTGTCTGACCCGAGCTGATGTGGCAGGAGCTGCTTATCCCCTTTCTGTTTGCTTCCTTTGCTTAGTACCACACTGCTAAGCTAAAAGCAACTTGATACTGCTTGTGTTTAGGTTTAGAGGTCTCTCCTCTGTGAAAGCCATCCCCTGCGCTTGCGGTCATCAGCAGGCAATGTTTCAGTATCACAGCGCAACAACCTGAACTGCAGCAATACCCTTTTAGATTAGAGCTGTCCCACTCCGACAGGGGATTTCAGAACCAAAGGCAGTCTTGGCCTGTGGGTTCCCTCCTGATTACTGCGTGTATCTCCAGAACAGCTTGCAAATATCCAAACCCCATGACTTTTCCTTGCTGATCCCTTTAAATGAGATGGGATAAACCAGGCAGCTGCCTGACAAGTGTCTGAAATCCAATTGTCAGGGGATCTCGGGGTAAACTGTCTCGGAGCTGTCGCGAATGAAACTGAGTGTTTCAGGCAATTCTCACACCATTGTGGCTGGGGGATCAGACCTCCCGGACATCCAGCTGTGGCCTCATGGGCTGGCTTATTTATTTCCTCAGTAAGTCTCTTGTGTGCCAGGGATGCTTGGATGCTGCCAGTGCTCTCCTCGCTTCTGTGTTGCTCTGTAGTGAGCCGTAGCAGAAGGCAGTTTCAAACAAGGATACACAGATTAAGCACTTGATAAAGACCAAATGGGAAACCTCTGTTAAAGCGATAACAGTGCTTTGGCCCCTAATGATGTTTTTCTTCTCTCAGGTATTGCTTTAGGGCAGGCAACCACCACCGAGGTCCCCACTGCGTCAACCTCAGCACCTCCCATTGCAACCACCAACACAGCCTCTGCCCCCCCAAGTGCCACTGCCACTCTCTCAGCTGGGGGGGCATCAACCACTGCAGGCCTCATAGTGTCCACAGCAGCACCGTCTGCTGCTCCGAGCACCAGCCCTGCTCAGTCTGTGCCCACTACCATGGATGTGGCCATCCTCACCTCCGGCAGCACCGACACCTCTCAGGTGCATACAGGACCGATGGCTGCATCCTCCAGTGCATCCCCTCTGGGCATGACCATGTCTGGGCTCCCATCAGCAGCTCCATTCCTCATCACCAGCAAGCCCTCGAGCTGCAGTGCAGTGAATGTGACAGCCTGTGCCCGCTGCTCCCCAGGGACAATTCCCAATGGAGGTAAGAGTCTGCTCGCCCAGCTCATGCTGGGTGGAAAAGTGGGCTGTCAAGGATGGTGTAACCAGGGGTTGTTCTTGTGTTAGAGGTCAGGCAGCATGAGTGGGACTCAATTCATTGCCCCTGTCTGATGTTAGGGGCTTGGCCTTTGCTGGTCTTATGCTGCAGTCGTCTGGTAGGATGAAGCAGTAGGGCTGTGGCACAAAGCGTAGCAAGCACAGACTGGTTTATTGGCAGGAGGACGGTGTTTTGAGGTACAGTGGCAAATATAAGGACAGCTTCCAACCCTCTGTCTCAAGCGTTGGAAAGAGAACCTCTGCTGCAGAAACAGCCTTTTCACTTGGGCTTGAGAAACACCAGATCAATCCCTGCTGTGGTCAGGATAATGTCACCTTTTCCACAAGTTAGTTATGCTGTGATGTGGTTGGGGGGTTTTGTTGGGGGTTTTGGGAACACCCGCACCCACCCCCACAAATCCCAAATAGAGAGATATCCCCAAAGTCCTTTTTGCTCACTTCCTCCCCTGCAGGGTGCGTTTAAAAAGAGCCATGAGCAGCTCTGATGCTTTCGGGGAAATCCAGAGGACAGGAATTAATTCCGACCTCCCTCAAGTGCAGGATGCTCATCCACAGGGGTTGTCTCCTCTCGCCTGCATGTGGTTGCTGTAGCACCGAAGGCAAGCAGTGGGGTGGCAGGGCTGATGTGTGCAGCAAATCCCACATGGGTGCCCTGCACTGCTTGGATTTGGTCTGGGAGCAGACAGGGCTGGAGCCTGTGTCTGGTGGGAATGCCGTGGTACCTGTGCTCAGAGAAAGGCTGTTGCTGCTTCAGGCAGATCCTCTGCTCTGGGGTTTTACCCTTCAGTTCTGCTTCCTGCAAGCCGAAATTGTCAGTAATCCAAGGAAATATGTTTTGGTTTGGGTTTTTTCCCTTTCTTCTTTGTTTGTGTGTTAGATGGAAACCCAACCCCCCTGACCCCTCAAATTAAAGGAGAAAAAAGCAGTCATCCTCATTACCAGCAATCCACACTGACAGCCTTGAGACCTTCCATCACCTTACAGCTGTTCTCCAGCTTGCTAACGGTGCACAACAGCATCATTACCATTGATATTACAGCTTCCACCCCCTAAGCCTGCCTGGCAGGAATGGTTGCATCGCCACCCGTCTGCACTCAGGGCAGTGACCTGCGCTGCTGAGCACAGGGGTGTATGTCAGCTCTCATAATCCTGATCCTGGCTTTTCTCTTCCAATTCAGGCACCTTGAGCTGCTCGTGCTGCGCGGGGGGCTCGTGCGCAGACCCCAGTGCCTGCACCCCCTGCCCTCAGGGCTACTACCAGCCCCAGAGCGGGCAACCATCGTGCCTGCCCTGTCCGCAGGGGCATTACACCAAGTAAGTGACTGTGGCACAGGGTGGTGGATGCGCTTCCTTAAAGCACTTTGCAGCCAGCAAGATCTCCTCCTTTTGGCTATGGGGAAAGCGTTGCCAGGGCTGTTTCCCAGTGGGAAGCACCAGGTGAAGCGCTGCCCCTGCAGCACTGCTGAGCTCTTCTCCCCAGGAAACCCTGGTGTGGGCACCCTTGTGCCAAGCAGCTGCCCAAGCTCTCTGCAGGCTGCCCGTTTCTCATCCCATGGTCTTTTGTATGTATTCGGAGGGAGTAAGTTTGGTTTTGTGATGGGGGGACACTTGGGAGTGAGGTGTGGGTTCACCTCCTCAGCTTCCCTCTAGGATACCTCTGGCCAACTGGCTTCAGCTCCGTGCTTTGCACAATTACTTTCTCAGTCCCTATTTTGTTGCCTTCAAGGGATCTCATCAGACTTAAGTCACTGGCACCTAAAGCAATGTATTTAGCTGATCCAGTGTGGAAGAGCTAACATGATATCCCAGACAGAAGCCCAGCCTTGCAATTTCAGCAGGCTGCCTCATCCAGGATGCTGTACGTCCTCATGCAGTGCACATCCGCATCACCAGGATGCTGTACACCTTTGTGCAGTGCACATCCGCATCACCAGGATGCTGTACACCTTTGTGCAGTGCACATCCGCATCACCAGGATGCTGTACACCTTTGTGCAGTGCACATCCGCATCACCAGGATGCTGTACCAGTGTCCTCGGGCTGCGAGGACACACGGATGTGCTGCTCTCACCATTTCCCTTGCCATGTCCAATACCTGCTGCAATCTAATGGTGTCCTTTGGCCCTGGGGCAGCTGCAGCGACAGGAGGGGGGGCAAGAGCTTCCCACCACCATGTCCCTCACAGAGCATCCCCATTAGGATCAGCCCTGGGGAGAGGGAGCAAACCCCTCTGATGGGACCACGTAACAGTGTTGTGGTATTTGGGGATCCAGCATTCCCTGAGCTTCCAGCAGCTCTGGCTGGTGCAGGCCCCGCGTTGTTTTGTTTTAAGCAAAGCATTGGCTTTGTTTCCAATTGAGGTGTTTTTTCCCCCCACAAATCTTGCTCTGCTCTGGGATTTCTGAAGGAATTTAAGAGTTTGTCCTTCTTTTCCTCCAAAGCATCCCTATGTTAACAAATGTTAACACCCACATGCTTGGAGATGGGGGTTTGGCTCTGTTGGTGAGGAATGCAATGGCTTTCACCTTCCTCTCCCTCTTTTCATCCCGTTCTTCCAGGAGGTTGAACACTCTACATCCCCTTTCCAACAGTCTCTGTTAAGGTCAGGCCTCTCACACATCGCTGCCTGTGGTTTATTCCAACTCCCGAGTGTCCTGACTGCACAATGGTCAAAACTGCTGATGGATGCTGAGCATCAAGCACCTTGCCAATTCAGTTCCATTTCCAAGTGTGCATTTAAAAGCCTGTCTTTAAACCAAGGTTTTTAAGCTTGGATGTAACGTATTTCTCAAGACCTAGAATTCAGGCTCAGAACCCACCTCTGATAACACAAAGTCTGGTTTGTTTTCAGTGAACCTTTAACGTTCAGGCGAGTTCAAATTGTTGGTTTCCTGCCTCAGCTCCTGCTTTATAATTGCTCCATCTCCAGGCTTGCAGCGAAACAAAGAGTTATGCTCTGCTCTCTCCTGCGAGCAGAAACAAGCTGGGGTGACCCGAACCAGTGCTCACCTCTGCTCCCTTCTCTCTCAGCCTCACAAGGAGCACCGCATGCGTCCCCTGCCCGCCTGGCCACGTCGCTAATGAGACTGGGGCCGCAGCCTGCAGAGCCTGTGACAAAGGTAGGGTTTGTATTCAACCCAAGCGCGCTTCCAGCAGGCTCCGTGATGCTGTTTTCCCATGGCCAGACGCAATTACCAGGTAGCTCGAAAGCGCTGAAGAGTAAACAGGTTGTTTTGTTTGGGCTAAAAATGGAACAGCAGAGCTCTTCCTAGGCTGTTATTGACGTTCCTATTGAGATGGAAGGGGCAGATCTCGCAGTCACGCTCCTGTTTGCAGCAAGCTGCTGTTAATGCTGACACTGCAATGGAAGCCCTTTCCAGAAGGAAAGATTAATGAAACTCTCAGGAAAATAAAGTATTCCCCTACTTTTAATGGCAAAAATGGGTCTAACCCATCTTTGCTTCCAGTTCTTCTGCAGTCTGAATATTTAATGTCACACTCTCCTTACTCCTCAGGCACTAAAACCTGGGTTTTCAGTGAGCTGCTTTGCACTTGGCTGGTGCAACAAGAGCCTGCTACGATGTGTTCACAGACAGCATAAAACGTGTTCAAAACAGACCAGCATTTACTTATGCAAAAGCCTGATTAACACATGCAGCACAGCAGTTATTCCGTACACACATTAAGCGCTCCTCACGCATACACAGCTGTTGCTGGGAACATCCACCCACCAAACTCGCTGGCTGGTACCTATGTCTTGGCTATCGCTTGCTAAGCCTGGGAGGAACAAAGTCTCGCTGGTGGCATCACTGCACTGCCTTTACTGAGCAAATTCAAACACAGTGTTGGGCCACAGAGGAGTCTATGGAGGTGGCCCCTAAATGGCACAGTCGTGAATTAGGAACGTCACCTTTTCCTTGCAGGGAGAAGGAGCTTGCTCTGGTTTCACCCTGCTCTGCCGCAGCCTCCGCTGCTGGTTGTAAATCTGAGCTAGTATGAAGGACGTGGGGCAGATCTCACCCATGCTGCTTCAGCTCCTCTGTGAGCACTGGCACCTTTGTTCTGTCCCACGGGTACCTGTTGCAGTGAGCTGGGTCATGTGTTGTCAGGCACCTTCCCAGAACCACCTCAACTCCCGAGGGTTCTCCTGCCTTTAGCAGTTTCCTTCAGTGTGGCAAGGACTCAGAAGCTGGGTCCTGCCTGTCCCCCATGCCCACACCAGGGGTGTTTCAGGGCATTCACTCCTGGTTGTGCTTTGGGAAGGGTCAGTACGCATCCCCCTGCCCTTTGGGGTGGTGCAGGGGGAGCAAACTGCAGCCCATCCTGGTTGGTGTCTCCTGTGTCCTCCCCTTTGGAGGGGAAGCAGATGCACCCCAGACTTCCCGGGCTGGGGGAACCCAGGAATTGGCACTGGGATCATAGGATCATGGAATGGTTTGGGTTGGGAAGGACCTTAAAGCTCATCCAGTTCCAACCCCCTGCCACAGGCAGGGACACCTTCCATTAGAGCAGGTTGGCCCAAGCCCCATCCAACCTGGCCTTGAACACTGCCAGGGATGGGGCAGCCACAGCTTCTCTGGGCACCTTGTGCAGTGCCTCAGCACCCTCACAGGGAGGAACTTCTGCTTAAGAGCTCATCTCCATCTCCCCCCTGCAGGTTAAGGCCATTCCCCTTGTGCTGTCACTACAGGCCCTTTCACAAGTACCTCTCCAGCCCCCTTAAGGATCACCTATTTCAGCTGCATTCCAGTTCAAGCTGTTGTGCTGGGAATGTTGTGCAGGGCTGTCTGCCTCCCTGGCAGGGCTTTGTATGCATGAGTGACAGCAAGGAAACCTGCCCGAGCCCACGGCTCTTCCTTTAGCAGGACAGAAACGTCTGTTGCTCTTTCAGGGTATTGACAAATAGAAACCCAAACATCCTGAATTAGCCCATGAAATACCACCTGCAGCGTGTCACAGGGAGTTATTTGGTTGCTTGTAAGATGGAGCTGAGCAAATACACAACGAATTGTGGCAGTGACAGTGGAGGAAAGATCCTGAACCCTTTCTCTTCTCTTTTCCAGGCTATTTTAGCTCCAAGCAGAATGCAGCTTTCTGTCTGCCTTGCCTGCCTGGATCGTTCTGCAAGTAAGAAGTGTGCTCGTGGTGCTGGCTGTGAGGTGGACAGGGAAGGGGGGTTCTTTAGCCACGGAGCTAGAAGCAGCAATGCAGTGGCCAAAGGCAAGTCACCTGCTTATTCAGCTGTAGGGACATTGGTGCTGACCCTGCGGAGAGAGGGATGGCACGATGAGCGGTGGGTCCTGGCAGGATGCAGACCCCTTCATTGCACCTTCCTCATTATACACCACTGATAAACGCTGATAGCACCGCAGGGATGAGCTGAGCATCACTCTGGGTTCTGCAGATTGAAGCTGAGCATCACTCTGGGTTCTGCAGATTGGAGCTGAGCATCACTCTGGGTTCTGCAGATTGGAGCTGAGCATCACTCTGGGTTCTGCAGATTGGAGCTGAGCATCACTCTGGGTTCTGCAGATTGGAGCTGAGCATCACTCTGGGTTCTGCAGATTGGAGCTGAGCATCACTCTGGGCTCTGCAGATTGAAGCTGAGCTGGTGTTTATTGGGCTGGGATGGGCAGGAGGCAGTCGATAGCTGCCCTGGCTGAGCTGTCACCTCCGGGGAGGGGAGAGGTGAGGTGCTGGTGGGTGCCTTGTGATGGGCTCTGCTCCCTGCCTGTAGGGATACCTGCGCGGAGGCTGTGGGGTTTACACCCACATGTGTAAACCAGACCTCCCCTTGAGCTCGTCTGTCCCATGTTATGCAGCAGCTCTGTGCTGACCCTGGACTAAACTGCCACAAGGCTGGAACCAGGGGTTACTCAGCTCATCACAGGTCTGTCTCCCAGCCCCCTTCAGGGAGCCCATTGACCATCTCCAGCCAAGTTTGCTAAGGAATAGCCCCTTCCAGGATAGCAGATTCCTACAGGTTCCATGCCAACAAGCAACCACGAGAGCTGGCTTTGCTGGGCTGGTGTCACAGCGCTTGTCTCCAGTGTTTTCTGCCTCCTCTCTCCCCAGCACCACCAGCTGCCCCATGTGTCTGCCTTGTCCTGCGGGGCAAGAGGCTCTTCAGGAGGCATCGGAGCAGTGCGTGCCCTGCCTGCCAGGTAACTGCCATAGCCCCACTGGGAACGCAGCTTCAGCTCCGGCAGTGGCTCATCCTGAGACCCATCTGACCCAGAGCACACCACAGCCCTCACAGGGACGGGAGGGCGCTGGAGGGGGGTTTGGCCCTACCTAGTTTGCTTGCACTTGCTGTTGGAGGCTGTGCCAATGCCACATGTCCCCATCTGCGTGGTGAATGGCTTGGAGGAAGGCATGGCAGGGCTGCCAGAAGCTCCATAGAGTTGTAACAAACACACATCTGCATCGGTGGTTGCTTTGCTGATGAACCCACAGACTTGCTACAGCAGTATAGGATGCTTGGCACGTGGTAGAGACAGTCAGTGAGGGGAGGGGAGGAATTGACTCTGCTCCTTGCATCGCTGTCTTAAACATCAATCCACAGGAGGTGATGCAGTGGGAGGGCAGAGCCCTCCATCCGCTCCCACAGGCACCAGTGGATGGCTGCATCTCCGCTCAGAGATAGCACCGGGGATTTCTTGTGTCGAGATGTGTTTTAAATGCGCAGAAAAGCATTCACGGCTCTGAGACCCGGGACCTGTGTGACCTCTCATTACCACAGGGCTCAGGAAACGGAGCCGTGCTTTAAGCTTTGCTCAGTGAGCTTCAAACACCTGGAAAAGGCGCTTGAATCCAGGATTAGAGGGGATGAAATGCTGCTGACCTCCAGCTCCAGCCTTCCTACTGCTTTAAAGCCAGAGCTCACTGCTGAACCCATCTCCCGCTGTACTCCTACTCACTCCCTTTGCCAAGATCTAACACCAGATATCCTTTAGTCCCTCCAGCCCTGTTTGTTCTCTGTCCTGCCCCTTCGCCACTGAGCCAGGACCAAAGTCCAGGCTCAGCCTTTGGTATGCACATGAAATATTTAACAGCCTGTCTCATTGTGCCTCTGAAAGCTGAATCATCCACATGCAATTGCAAAGGCCCCAGGTCTGGTCCCAGATGTTAATCTCTGTGCTTATTTGCTATTTCAGGCACGTTCAGAGGTCCCAGGGACAACAAATGCAAGGTCTGCAGGGCAGGAGAGTACCAATTGCAGCAGGGCCAGGAGCGCTGTGACCTGTGCCCAGAAAATCACTTCTGTCCCGTGAGTCCCCCTCAGCTGGTGTGAGATCCCAGATTAACGAATACCGCTAAACACACTTCAGTTAACACTTTTCTTATCTGAGCCTCTGTCCTTCAACACAGAGCCCTGACGGAGGGAGGTGGTTAAAACGACACCAGGAGCGTGGCTTCGTGCCACCCTTGGAGCTGCCCAGTCTCACTGGGCCATTAGGGGAATGTCAGAGGACGCTGTGTCCGTTAACGAGGGGGTTTGTATGGACACGGTGTGTAACAACGCCTCCTGCTCTTCAGCCTCCTCTGAGTGACAGCGCAGGAGGTTGGGTTTAACGACGGCAGGTTCATTTCTGGGTTATTCCCAATGCTGAAGTGTCCCCTCCCTTCGCACGCGTTACCTTCTGCAGCCTCCCCTGTTCAGTTACTTCTTCTCTTGGGCAGAGCCCTGATGTGAACCCAGTCAAGTGCCCTCCCGATGCCTTCTGCCCCCCGGGCAGCGCTGAGCCCATGTACTGCATGGAGGTCTTCCTCTACAAGGCAGGGGACTCCTGCCAGCTCACCCCCCTCATGGTGGTGCTCCTGGCCATCTGCTCCGCAGGTAAGTGCTGCTCTTCCCTGTCTCCGAGGGGTAAAACCGGACACCCCTCTGCAGCTCGGTGCCTTCATGTGGTGCCAGCAGCGCTCTGGGTGCTGTAGTTCATGTATCTGGAAACCTGGATTTCTCACAAAGGACTTTGTGGCTGCTTTCGGTGCAGTTGATAGCGCTTGCAGCATTTGGAAGGAGGGATACTGATGTATTTGCTCTGAGCAAAGGCTAGCGTAATGCTGAACGTTTGGTGTGCGTATGGACTCCAAACCAGGCATTTCTTAGCTGACCAGAAGTAGGAAAAACCAAAATATCCTCCTGGTATGAGACTTCGTTTCCTAAAAGCATTCCTCCTCTGTGACTCTTGGTTGCAGCATCCAGCAGGCCAGGGTGCTGTCAGCTTGTGCACTGCTGGTTGCATCAATGCTGTAGCGCATCTGGTAACCAACAGAATGGACAGCCAGCGCCTACTGAGTATGTGGAGCATCCCTCTTCCCCTGCTGTAATTACCTTGCTAGGGTAAGCCTAGTGGGTGGATGTGGCTTCCTGGAAGCCACGCTATGAATACTCATTTCAAAGCAACAACTGTGCATCTGTAGGCTCAGCAATGGGAAAAATAGGAGTTTTGTAGCTTTTGAGCAGAGTTCAGGGAAGGTTCACTCAGAGATAAGTTGCAAATGAGTAACTGTTAGTGCTCTGGATTGCCAAGGGGCAGACAAACAACAGGGGCAGAGGCCTCGTCTCCCGTGCACAGGCAGATGAACAGAAACCCCACTGTGAGGGCCAATTGCACTAGTAGCTCTCTTGACACAAGGTTTTAATCCCGAAGTCATAGAGGACAGGTTGGATGGAGCCTCGGGTGACGTGGTTTAGTGCGAGCTGTCCCTGCCCATGGCAGGGGATTGGAACGGGATGATCTTAAGGTCCTTTCCAACCCAAACCCTTCTACGAGTCTACGATTGTATATGACTAAGTCATCAGAGGATAAGAAAGCCTTATATCCGTGGGCTCCTTAAGCATAACAGTTATATGCTTCCTGAAGACTCAGTCTCTAGTCCAGCTCACTGTTGTTTAAAGGCAGGAGTGGAGATAAAATAGATGTGTTATTGCCTGCAATGAACAAGGAGAGCAAAGCTGCTTCTCCAACAGCAAAGCAGTGCTGGTTGCTCTCATCAAACTCCTCTCTTGGCACCCAAGGAGAGGACTCCATGGGAGCACAGGAGGAGAAAGGGATGGCAGGGTCTGGAAGAGCTGTAGCTGTCGCAGCACTGGGCGACTGCTCGTCTCCAGAGGGCTGGAATGTCCTAGTGGGGCAGATGAGGGCTGCTGTCACAAGCTGTGGCTTGGAGCCCTGTGAGAGCTCCTCCAGTGGCCCATACCCCTTGTGCCAAGCTGTAGTCCAAAAGTGTCTGCCACAACAGACGCTATCTGAAGCGAGTATTAATTAGGAAAACTAGATTGAACTGAAGCCCATCCGCAGAGGGACAATGGGCCATTAACCAGCACCTAAGATAAACAAGGCTGAGGGGCATGGAACAGCATTCCTCAGTGAGGTCCTGCCTTTTGCAGAGCTTGCTATGAAGAGGTGAAAGGAAAGGGCCCTCACAGGAACCTGTGAGTATGTCATGGCCGGTCTAAGAGATCAGTTCTTTACCATGAGGCTGCCTGCTCATGCAGCCTCCATCTGGATGTGTTTGTCTGGCCATGGTGCATCACAGTGACAGATCTGTGCTCTCCTGTTAAGATCAATTGTCCCTGATTATGCTTCTGCGTGAAGGAAACAACATCACAGTACTTGGTATTTGCCAGTTATTTCCAAGTCTGTGCCCAGCCTAAAAGTAAGTTTTTCTGACAGTCCTGATCTTAGCCTAGACCCAAAGTTAATCTAAGTTAGTTCTTGTGCTTCAGTGTAAGTAAGTGCTGAATAGAGCAAACTGATGCCTCAAAAAGACCCTTTGGTAGGATCTGTAATGGAGAAGATGCCAAGGGGCAAATAACAGTTACATGGAGCAGAGAATAAATGGGGTCAGAACCATAGAATAGTTAGGGTTGGAAAGGACCTTAAGGTCATCTAGTTCCAACCCCCCTGCCAGGGGCAGGGACACCTCCCACTAAACCATGCCACCCAAGGCTATGTCCAACCCGGCCTTTAACACCACCAGCAATGGAGCATTCACAACTTCCCTGGGCAACCCATTCCAGTGCCTCACCACCCTTACACTAAAGAATTTCTTCCTTATATCCAATCTAAACTTCCCCTGTTTAAGTTTGAACCCGTTACCCCTTGTCCTCTCACTACAGTCCCTAATGAAGAGTCCCTCCCCACCATCCCTATAGGCCCCCTTCAGATACTGGAAGGATGCTATGAGGTCTCCACGCAGCCTTCTCTTCTCCAGGCTGAACAACCCCAACTTTCTCAGCCTATCTTCACACGGGAGGTGCTCCAGTCCCCTGCCTATTGAATGATTTCATTAAAATCTGCCATTATTGCCTGCAGCTTCCAGAGTGAAGCTGAAATGCTGAAGTTTATTATTTATTATTCTAGCTAACCAAACCCATTTGTGAGTGTGCTGAGGATGCAGGGGGGAAAACCTCTTATTTTACCAGAATACTCACGTTGAGAAGCCTTTGAGCAAACATCATTTGACATTTTACCTTCCCATCTGAAACCAACTGCTCTTCCTTACCTTCCAGGTGCCATCCTTGCTGTGTTTCTAATAATTCTGAGAAGAACACCAGAACAAAGCAAGAAATTGCTGAAGTCTCTACTGCTGCCCAAAGGCTCGGGGCGACACACGACTTATGGGGGTACTGAGCACACAGAGCCAGTCTATGCTGGCTGGTAGAGCAGGACACGCAATCAGCAAGCACCAAGGATGTGCTATCAACAAGCACCTGCTTCTCTATGGCCTGGGACAATACAGCTGCGTGTGCATGAGCAAGGTGTTTAACCATGAGCAACCTGTTTCTGTATGGCTAAAATAAGCACTGAGAAATAAAACTCCACTGTTGAGTTGTGCTGACTTGTGCTGCCAGCCCAGCTGCCTGCTGTGCTAAAATGGACTGATGAGAAAAGACTTCTCCTTCAGTAACTGGCTTCATTAAAGTAGATACTTTTCATTAAAGTAAATACTTTTCCTCAGGGGAAAAAAACAAACCAGAAACCAGTTCTGTCTCTCTTTCAACAGTTTGCTCAACAAAGCGAGTGAGAAGTGACTGCTTCAGTTACTGAGGTTCCTGCGACACAACACTCAATTCCACCTGAGCAGGAACTGATGTGAATGTGCCTCCTTTTAAGATTAAGCATTTGTCCCCCATTCTCAAACCTTCACCATTACTTTAAGCAAGGGTAAGTCAAGGAAAAGGATGCCAGTGTCCTTCCCCTTCCTTGCAGCTGTGGGAAAACACGTGCAACTAAAATAACAACTGCTTCTTGCATAAATCTGTCCCTTTTCTTCCTGCTGTAAAGTGATGCTTCACACCAGAGCTACCAAGTGACTCAACACTTGCAGCAAACCACACACAAAGTGGTTTTTCTCCACCAAGCCACACTGGTGAGACATGAAGCTGTGGCAAACCCGTGGAGCATGCTGCAGCCGTGGAAGATATGTCTGCACTAGACCCATTGCTTAAGTGCCCATGCAAAGTTCTTTGCCCTGATGCTTGATTCACCTCCTACCCAGGAGAGCAGCACTTAAGTTTGCACCAGTTTGCCCTGTGCAGAACTGTGGCACTCCAAGTGTTCTCCTGTGCAGCCAGCCCAGTTTAACCATTTAAACTCCATTTAACCGTACTTAACTCCATTTAACCATAGGTTAAACTGATGTGGTTTGTGTGTTACAGAGATGATTTCAAATTGTGTAGGTGTTTTCTGTGGTTGGTTGACTCTTCTCTTTATAAACTTGTTGTTTGCTCTATTTTCCCGGTTGTGCTTTATCACACATGGTCCTCATGGCCATTTGAGGTCTCACCAGCATTCCAGGCACTCAAGATATTGCCATAGGCTATAACAGAGCCAGTTTCAACTGTGCCATGACATTAGTACCTTGGGTCTCTCAATCTTCCCATCTTTTTCCTTCCTTCTCTTCCTACACTGAAATTCATACACGATAGGTGAGCTGCGTAACCCCAGACAGACCAGCCAGCTGTGCCCCTTCATCACAGCACGTTCTTCACCAGCTCTTTGAGTGCTAGTAAAAATAGTACCTACTATTGAAAGACCTATGAAATGCTTGGGTGGAAGCAGGTGTTACTTCTCACATCAGTCTTTCACTGCAGCAGCAGTCAGCTGAAGTAACCCAGCTGGTGGGGGGTGAAGTGGCTGCTGCCCTCAGCTGCTTGTTCTCCTGTCCCCAGGGGAGGTGTTACTGTGTTCCTAACAACAATAATAAAATACATCAGTTCTCTGCTCGCTCTCAACTCTGACACATGAATGAAGGGATGGGAAGAGAGGTACATTGTCCTTTGTGGTCTTCTCTTGCCCAGAGAAGCCGTGGCTGCCCCTGGCAGTGTTCAAGGCCAGGCTAGACTGCTCTAGTGGAAGGTGTCCCTGCCTGTAGCAGGGGGGTGGATCTGGATGAACTTTGAGGTCCCTTCCAACCCAAACCATTCTGTGATTCTAATCTGGATAAGCAGCAACATGGATAGTACCCTAATACCCCAAACTCTGCTGCACAGCAACAGTCTCTCTCGCACTATTGATTTACTAGACAGGCGTTATGTTTCTCAACTGGCAAAAGTATGTAGCTTATCACGGGAGCAGCAAAAGGACAAGGTTGTGATGTACAGCACCAGATGACTGCAGCACAAGAGTAATCTGTTAGTATCAAAGCTATTCTGAAATGCTCTTAAAAACTCCAGCTGCATCTGCTGTCAGATATGGGATTTTCCACTCACGTAGTCAAACCTGGCTGAAAAGTGCAGTTCAAGGCCAGGTTGGACAGAGCCTTGGCTGACCTGGTTTAGTGGGAGGTGTCTCTGCCCATGGCAGGGCGGTTGGAACTGGATGATCTTAAGGTCCTTTCCAACCCTAACTATTCTATGATTCTAAGCAGTCAAATTCAGATCTGGCCAAGCAGCAGCACCAATGGCAGCTGAATGAACCCAAAGGAATGGAGCTGGTAGGACTGTATGATTCCAGCTCCAAGTCATTGAAGCCTGTAGAATTATAAGCAATAGAAAGCAGCTCTGTAACGGGAAAAACAGGACTGCAAAACGTGTCAGTATCTGCGTGATAAACAATGGTGTGAACACAAGCCAAGCACAACCAGTATCACCTCCATTCAGCTTAAAACATTACCTCCATGGAGTCTCTTAGGAAGGCCTGGAGTATAAGTTTTCACTAAGGAAGAACAACAACCGGTTCTCTCTCTGCCCAGCTCTTGCTTACTGTGTATCATTTGAGTTAAAAGCATGAGGAAAAAAAACAACTGCTGCAAAAATAATGATTTGGAGCCATTTTACAAAAAAGAATTAGCAACTTCTTAAATAACTAGGAATAAATTTTAATATTTAATAAGACACTGAAGTTTCTCAAGCAGTCAGACATGGAATAACGTGCCTCAACAATGCGGAAACCCCCATTAATACGTCTTTCTTTCAAGGTATTCTGCTTTTCCAAGTAATTCAAATTAAAAATAATCTAAAAACTGACCATGAACACAAAGCTATTGAACAAAACAGACATTTAATTTGATTATTCCTCCTAGACTGTATGAAAACACATCTAACATATTCAACTGAAAATTGATTCCACGCTTGCTCATGTGATGAACAACAAACTCTGAGTTTGGCTGTTATGTACCAGGTTTGGAAAAGGAAAGACATCTTTCTACTTTGGTGGGCAAGACACTAAGACCACAATTTAATCCCACATAATGTGCCATGCTTGGATGTTATTTAGATGAATTTATAACAGAAAATCATTTAGGCTGCTGAATGATAAAATGTATTGAGCGGCATCATGAGAAAGCTTCATTTCTCAAGGCCGTTTTCCCTTGTATTTGAACAGGGGGAGAAGGAAAACAGTGAAACCACTTTTGTCTTCTTTATAACAAAACTTCAGCCTGTTTTCCCAGTGCTGCAGCGTAAGGTATAGAAGCCTTCATGAAAAGACACCTAAAAACCACCTTCCTGCTTCGGAAACTGAAGTTCTACCGGCTCACCACCCGAGTGACTTCACTGAGCACATGGGGCTACACGGTCAGTACATATGAAGGGAGAACATGATCCACATTTCGTTTACGTGATCAGCAGATGGAATGAGTTCCCAGCAACTCCAAAGCAAACTCCTAGTTTGCAGTCTCAGTGATGCAAGCCTTCATTGGCTCAAAGAGTTGAGCAGTAAAGAGCAGAGGTAGAAGGAAGCAGAAAGTCAAACAGCCACTTGCTAAGATCTGTCTGTGTAAAGTTAACCTTGTGAAACAAGCGCTGAGAGGGGCTGCTTTGAAGGCCAAGGTCCTTAATTACCCACAGACAGATCCGAGATGGGTGGCTGTCCTGCATCCTGCCATACTGAATGTGCTTGTGAGCCCACCTGAGAAGCAGGCAGGGAGTTGTAGGCTCTGCGCCTGACTGTAAACCAGCTGGTGTTACTGTGCCCATCCGTAACTATCTGAGACGGTGGCTTCTGGAAGTGGGTATCTGCCTCTTAGGACCTGGGGCATAACTGTTCCAGGGTGCCAGAGCTGTTACACCTATACATGAAGAGGAAAAAGCAACAAAACAACTAAAAATAATTAACAAATTGTAAAAGCAATGGAATGTAAAGGCAAAACTTACAATAACTTATTTAAAGGTATTCTTCCTTACATGGTAAAGTATTCAAAGAATGGTCCCAATACCATCAAATTCCTTCATTTTGTTTAAAAGCGATACGGAAAAACTTCCTGCTTTACTACCTGATCGTACTTTCCTCTCCTCAAAAATCAGACACACGTTCGTAATACCAGTTTTTGGGTTTGATTTTAGGCACAGGCCTATGCTTCAGTCCTGCTGTAACAAATACCTATAGCACAGTGAAATCTACCCTCCAAATCCATTAAATCTTGATTTGTAATTAGCGTGAGTGCAAGGCTTGGCAAACCACTTTCAAACACAACCATGGAACACTTCCCCCTGTTTGGAATTGTGCTATTTTTTTCCAAATCATTTGAAAGAAAATCAACCTTCCAACAGTGTTTATCAAAATTGCTTAAAAGAACAAAGCAGTTTGGTCACAAAATAGAAACCAAAGGGTTCAGGATAGGGCAATGCTACATTTAAAACCTCTTTCAATTAATCTCTTCTAATAAAACCAAAGTTTTTCCGTGTTGGGAACAAATGGGGATTTGGAGAATTCCAAAAACTAAATCTGCAATCAAATCCTGAAGAAATACTTCGGGAAATCAACATACACTTTCATGATATAGCAAGGCTTCATCTTCAAAAGGGCTACACAGAGCTTCTGCACTATTAAAGGCGAACTAAGCTAGAACATACACAAATTACTACATGGACATGAAGGCACACGTTGTGTTCACGTAGGTTAGATAACAATGGCACAAGTCAAAACTTACTTGTAACACTGCCTAATCATACACCAATGACATGCACTGGGAAGAAAACAGGTAAAGACCTTTTTCCTTACCGCTTTTTCCTAGTTCTAATATTATTTCCATCAATACTAAATCTTGTACATTCATCTCACTGCAAGTGTGAAAACCTGGTGGGAGCAAAGAACTCAAAACCACTTCGCTGACACGACACAGTGGCAATAAGAGAGGCAACAGCCCAGCTCATTTCAGTCTGCCAAGTCAAGTAGCCAGTTTTACACAAGGGTTATCAAAAGGAACAGGCTAAGCTTCACATTAAAATTGTTCCTTATGTGCTTCCTCAAAAATCTATTTCACTTTTAAGTGGTTGGTTTGAATTTAGGTTTTGAACTTCAGTCAAGTGTCACCTTCGGCTTCATTCACGGGGGTTTTTTTGGGTCGCTGTTGGGCATCTTTTGCCTTATCGCAAAGTGTAATGCTTGGGCTTCAAGCATTCCAAAGAAGCGTTTGCCTCCGTGTTTTACCTGACATTTAGGGAAAAAAGGAAGAAAATGGAGTGATTTTTTCAAATACTAGGTTTTGTAAGAGTCTTTTATTATTAAAACATAAAATTCCTAGAGTACTGGGCCTAGATCGCAAGACAATATCCCTTTAAATCCAGACTTGTACAGCTCTGCAAGATCAAGTCACTTCTATTTCAGTGGAATGAAATACAGGAAAAAACAGTATAGGAAAAAATCTCTTAAATGTAAGATTTCCCCTCTCTGGTACAGGGTGTGCCTTTTCCACCATGTACTACAGTTCTTGGTGGAAGGGTATTTAAAACCATGGTTGTTTAAGCAACATCGGAGAGCTACTTTATACGAGCACAAACGAATTGTTATGTGTATGGTGATGGCCAGATAAGCACCTGGATCATGAATGGCATTCAAGCACTTGCTCAAAAACACATAAGGCAAGCAAATTGGGACCACAGACCAAGCCATTTCTTACTTAAAAGGACTTGCGAGCTAATAACTTCTTTCAAGGATATACTATTTTAAACATCTGTTGGTTGACACATACTATCTCAAAAACCCTACGTTTATGCCTACCTGGTTTGATTTTTAACCTACCTCCAAATATGAAAGTATTTTGGAGGGAACCTCTTACATTCGTAACAATTCAAGTGTAACTGTAATGCTGAGTAATAAGTTTGGTTTGTCCTGAAATTCTCTGAACTATGCAGTTCGGTATCAGTGCAGAAGCAGCAGAAGACTGCTGTGGTTGGCTCAGTGGATTTATAAAAACAAAATAAAACAAAAAATCCCCCCCCTCCCCATGTATCCTTTACAGAATATATGTAAAATTGTGTCCTTCCCTGGTCATATTCACAACTTATCTACAAGATAGTGTTGGCAGTAGAAACTGCAGTCCATGACTATTTGCATTCAGCTCTCATCCATCTGTTCCTCTGCTTTCTCTTAGGCTTCAACTTGTTCAGTTTTTTGCGGGGTTTCTCAGTCTTCTGAGTTTCAACAGAATCCACCCCGAGAACATGTTCAGAGCAGCATAACTGTCCATTCAACATGGAATTTAGTACTGTCCCGTCTTGGTGCTCCTTGCAGAAAGAATTTGGGCAGAAGTGGCAGAAAGAAACAGAAGGTTTGCCACAAACATCACAGTGGTGCCAAGGACACTCCCACTTCCCTGTGATCAAAGACAAATAGCTCATCAGTGGGGAGCAAAACATGGCATTGCCTTGTAAAGAAGTATTGTGTTTCAGCAGCTGAACAACACGCGACTCCCACCAAGGCGCAAGATGAGACGGCACCTACCAGGGCTAATCTCACAGATCAAAATGCTACATCGTATTTCTAAAGCACAAAAGACAGCAGTAAGTAGCAGATGGGACATCCTCTCTTCAACACAGCAGTTAACTTCAGATAGAAGAAATTATTCAGGCGTTACTCAGTAGCATCTTACACAACTTGCAGGCTTGTAGAGCACCCCAACATCCATCAGTTGCTGCCTACCATTACAATGCTTACTTGTTAGCTGCAAGTTTTGCTTTGGGATGGCTGCTGTGCTTTACCTACCAATGCTCTTTTGCCCCAGCCCATTTTACCAGACACTGCTTTACTTGTTTCTGGGGTAACAGGCTTTGCATGCTTCGCTTCACATCCCACCTGACATGGCTGACTGGAACCAGGTAACTCCTGTGCTATCTCAAACTACAACCTCATGTCTGCTGACCTTAACACTTTCCCACTCACCTTGCTCCAGATGCTGCTGCTGCTCTTTTGGCTTGAACTCAACTGGCTTCACATATTTCTGACACATAGTCTACTTGCCTGTGCCAGGGCTACAGTGCTCCAACCAGGGATGTACTCAATTACCTACATTTGTAAAACAAAGAGCTCATTTTGCCACAGAGGCAGGAGGAAGGCCATCGTTTTGTTTCCATACTCAAGAAGAGCTCCTACACGATGCACAAATGAAGTTCTCACCATACGGACACAGTGTTTTCAAGCTGACACTCTTGGCAAGGTCTGAGCACAATAAATGAAGTACCTGCACAGGTGAAGTTTAAGAGGCAAACTGACTCACCAAAAGGACGTTTCACCAATCCAAGACAGGAGAGATGATAAGCTTTAGTACAAGACTTTCTGTCACACAACACCAGCTGGCCTCCATCACCACAACGGAAACAATCATCTTCGGATTCTTTCTTCCCTTCATTTTTCGTTCTGCGTCTCCGTGTTCTCTTTTTGGTCTTTTTGCCTTTTTCTTCTGAGGCATTAGTAGAAGAATTCTAAGAGTAAGAAGCAAATCTGTAAATGCCAGTTTTGCAAAGGAAAACTATTGCCAAGCTAGAAAAACTGCTGTCATGCCTGGCAAACCATGCACACTTTGACCTGGTGCAGGCCTGTCCAGTGCCTCACCGTACCTACCTGTGTTGGCATAAATCCCACATGAGCCTTGTGAAAAGTCATCTTGAAACCAGATCTTGTCCCTGCAATCCCTTCCTAGTGGAAAGATCTTCTACTGTCTTATCACTGAAAAAAGGTTTAATCTACTTGTGGCTAATTTACACCCATCTTGTTCTTGCATGACCAATCACTTCAATAGCCATTTTTCTCTCCCAGTTGCATATATTCATGCTGAAATTACTAAACCCAGTCCCCACTTCTCTTTGAGGATGGACAGCTGAACTGCAGCTATGCCCATAATCCTGGAAAGAATATACCAAACCTTACGTCTATTTCAGTCTGACATCCTGCTGCTTGCACTTCGACTTTCCTTCACCAGATCACATGAAATTCATTCTGGATTCCATTTCAACATCCCTTCCATCATTCCCTCCCTCTTATCCCCATAAGCATTACCTACTTTCTTTAAAGTTAGCCCATTCTACCTACCCATGCAGACAGCCCTGCAAAACTGAACTGTAAGAGTTTATTTCTTCATGGCTGTCTGCGTAAATTGATCACAAACTTATGTGAAACCTCACTAAAGCATATCCTTAACAAAAACCAGCTCTGGGAATTCTGGAAGCTCTAAGTCCACCCTTAAAAGTGCCTGATACTGTGTGAAGGGCCACATGAAACTGCAGCCTTTCTACATCCACATTTCATATTCTCTTGGAAATAAACTGGAACCTTCCCTTGCACTCCTACGCTAGCCCTTCAGGAGGCTCCATCAACTTCTGCTGGATTACAGGTTTTCAATTAACCTGACACAAACCATACAGGTAATTTCTTGGTGTAATTTGGGACCAATTTTTCTTCATTCAAAACTGGCTTCTTTTTTTTTTCTGCAGTTCAGTGGATTTATTTTTTTTAACAGATCTTAACAAAATAATCATATTTTAAGGCTTAGATGGGGGATATATAAATGGCAATGTCAGAATAATCTCACTATAGTTAGGTGTGTTCCCAAACCCAGTATTTCCCACTGTACCGTTACACCATAAAAACATACTCTTCAGCACCAAGGTTATGTTTGGCAAAACAATGTTTCCATCTTCCAGCAAGGCAAAGAGTAAGCTTTTTCTTCAGAAGACAGCTAGCATCTGTTCAAGCAGCGCTGACCCTTATCATAACGTACAACTGGTCCACCAACACGTGTCCCAAAAGAAAAACAACAAGGCCAGTAGACAAGACCCTGTCAAAATCTCTTGATCTATTACTTGCCTTTGGTCTGTCCCCAAGAAATCCACTGCAGTTTGGGGCACCACATTTGCAGACTGTTTTTTCATTGCCCAGACAGTCAAGGTTGTAATTAAAAGTCAGCTCTGTCCCTGAGTGAGACAAGACAAACCCTTTCGTTATGAAGGACAAGGCAATGAAGCTGATGAAAATTATTACAAACAAATACAGGTTTCATTAACTGTTTAATTAACTGCTGATCTACTACCATGGGATTTCTCCCTCTCTATTGCTCATAAGCACTGACAACGATTAACTAGATGCCAGTACAGCATGTCTTATGCAATTACATGTTAAAATAAATGGGTTTGACTTAACAAAACTGTGTATCCGGTCTACACACACAGAGGTTATATATAGCTAAATATCTAAACAGCTAGATATAGCTACAGATAGAAGATATATGTATGTGTGTATGGAAACCGAACAGATATACTTTTAAGCAGCCTTGTTCATCCACTCCTTAAGCTTATTATCTTCATTTGAAAAGATGTACAAGTACCGTCCAAGATGTCCCAAACAAAACCTATGCTCTACAACACAAAGTGGATGCAAGGATACTAACTAGAGGCTCTTTGGTGTTCCCTAGGAAGCAAGCAACAAGAAGCAGCCACAGCACTCGCTAACAAGAAACATTAAAGTAAAAGGCAGATCACAAAGAATCGCTTCCATGTGCTGAGTCCTCTACAGAAATGTTTGCACTGAACCAGTCAAACCATGACCGTCCTGCTCATAATTGTGCAAAAGGTTTAACTTGGGGAATTAAACCAAACCCAACGTAAGCCGATGTACCTGCAGGAATATCACACACAGCAAACAGGCCAACACGAGTGTCTCCATGTACTGTCCATTTGAGAGTTTCACAATTTGGTTGGCAGCTGTGATTCATAAACCGAGAATAGTTTCCTTTAGGGCCAGCATCAATAATCCGGTCCTGGAGATCAAACCAGCAACAGAATGAATGATTTTTCTCTTCACAAAGAAAAAATCCATTAATTATTTCAGTAGTGGCATTCAAAACAGACACGATTTTGCTCCCCAGAAGCACACAAGCAAACCAGTGGTACATGTTGTATTGAAAACTGTAGTGTCTCATGTGGCCTGGAATGTGACACTCCCAAAGCAATACTCATGCTCTAGCTCACATCTTCCCAAAACCCATCGCAGCCACATGGCAGGATAAGTGTTCTTGTGAGCACCGTGGTGTAAATATTAGAGAACCCTCTCCCCTCTAGAAAGCCTCAAAACTCAGACTCGGTCCATTTACCTTTTACTCTGCATTCACAAAGCTGTGATGCATTTACAAATACTAAATTTTTTGGTATTTACCAAGTCACTGTGTGATTATCTGCAGAGATTAGCAGTTTCTCAACAGCTTTCTTTCCCCAGTAAGCCTGGTTCAAGCAAAAACAAGCTCTTGGTAAACTAAACAAAAATCCTATCCCTACATAAAATTATCTTTTAGTTTCTATCTCCACCAAACATATCAGACATTAACAAAATAAAGTCATGAAATAGCCAGACCTGCGTTTGTTTGAAGAGCTGATTAAGAAAGCTTTGCTTACTCATGAAATACTATTTAACTTTCCTTTTAACTAATTTTCATTAGAGTGCACATGTATGATTGTCAAGACTACATGCATGTAGTCTCTAATTGCATGTACATGGATATTTCTGCAAGACAGAACCACGATGAGCATTTATTAACTACAGTATGAGTCAAATACATGTTCAGTTCAGCTTTTTAATGCACTGATGTTGTATGTCAGTTTAGTAGATGGGTGAGAAACTTATGTGTTCAGAGAAACATGGTTTTGTCATTCTGAGGTGATAACTCCAGCGCAGGAACTCCTCTGTTAGAGGACTAATGAGAACAGTAGCTGTGGAAACACATAACAGGACAGTCTCAAGCAAAAGAAAGGTGATTAGGAGTGAAAGAACATGCAGGACTGACAGACAACTTTTGTTTTTCTCCTAAGTATCTGTTTGGTACTGAAGCAATAGAATATACACACAATACCCTCCCCATGTATATATATATACATAATCTATACCCCTACTGTCTAGGTTCTCCACTTTCTTCCCCCTCACAAGAACAAATTTCTCAGAGGCATGCACAGAAAACTACAGATGTGGGATTAATGTGCTGTGTTAATTCATCTGCTGGATTAATTTGCTGCAGAATCAATCTGTGGAGTGCCGGCTGGCTACTAATGCAGATAGTGCTTTCTGAACAGAGTACGCACAGAAGCACAAGCCTGGTTTTGCTATAGACAAAGGGACAGAGAGTTGTGAAAAAGATTAAATGCTCAGTATAGGACACAGCCTCACAACTTTATTCCATACTACTCTCTAGTGAGGATTTCTGTTGTTGTTAAGATGTTATTAAAAGGATTACTAATAATAATTCATCCAACTCTATGATCACTATTTCCCAAAGCATCATACTTCCTTTCAAGACTAGGCAGATAAATACATACTCTGTTGTACTTGATCACAAGCAATAAAGCACAATTTATAGACCTCAATATATACTTTATTACATTATGCAGTTAGAACTAATGAGATGCATTTTATATATGTATAAAAAATAAACACACATATGTATATATGCATATATTTTTATATATATAAAGAATGGAGCAAGCAGGCACAGAAGATACAACAACAGGAATGTATGAAACTGTGGAACATCAAAAGGAGCAGAGCACTGTATTAAGGTAATCAATAGAAGGAAAAGGAATGAAAATAATGTTACAAATACTAGAAGAATGTAAAATACTCTACCTTATCAATAGTAAGCATATAGAAGTGGGTAATATCATTTTCATGTGCATATTTGATTCTTGCCATACATTCCTCTTCATCAATCAGCTCACCAACATACTCATTCACAAACTCTCCCTGAAAGATACCAGGTATCACTAGTAAAGTATATACCAAACCCACAGACAACATCCCAAGTCCCCGGTTCCCTGCTCTTCAGGAACAATTCATACCTTTTTGATGTCCCTTTTGGCAACCAGACCCCAGCCTTTCCCATCGGTTTTAATGATCTTGGTCTCCGGGTACTGTCGCTTTGTAAAGCACTGGTTTTGGCACTGCTCTCCCGCTGGACAAACTTGTGGATGGCATTCGTACATCAGCATCCGATTTAGGCACTCGGAATCGAAGCCACAAGGGTTTTCATCTGTGGGTTTGCAGTTGCACTTGGGAATCTCAGAAATATCAGCAGTATATATCTGCACTTTACCACAAGGTTTATTCACCTGAATAATACATTAAAATAGTTCAAACATCACTTAAAAACATTGGAATTTACTGCAAGAGTTATTACAGTAGTTACTAATTTATGCAATGATGTTCCAATGGAAACACAATAAAACCACAATTGCCGGCACATCATTACCACCTCTCCTCCCCACCTCACCATCCAGCTCTTCCTCTGCAGTGCTGCCTGAGACCTTTGAGTGTCCAGTGTAATTTCCTCAAACTTTACCTTAATATGCTTGTATGGTGGGGGTTTACGTTCACTTTCTTGGGTTTCTTTGGCTTCTCGCTGTAGCTTTATTTCTCGAAATCGAGCTTCGGCTTCTTGCAAAGCTAGAACAGATTGTTGTATCATCAGAAAAGGCTCATTCCCATGTGTGTTAAAGAATCACCCTTTTCTTCCTCATCCTATCATTCAACTTTCTTGCCAACAATGGCTCTGGAGTGTTAATGTTCTTACCATGTATCAATTCTATTCTTTCTGCCTCCCAGTTACACTCATCATTTCCTTTCCGGAAAGCAAAAATCATCAGAAATAATTCCAATTAGATGCTAGTCGGTTTACAAGCCATGAAAATAATGCTTTTATTCAAAGTCAGTAACAGTGACTGCTGCCCAGGACACCAAAACCATTGTTTTAATCTACTATTGGAAAATAAATGTACAAACCCAGGCCCAAGGCTATGTGTAAAGAAAGCAAAGCACGCGTATCACCAGATCGCTCTTGTTAACTTCAGCTATGTACCATTTTTGAAGACTTTTCCAATCCCTTTGATCCCCTGGTATCTACTCCCTCTGTCTCCCTCCATATAAGGGAACACCCGTGCTTGGTGCGTCCAGTAGTAATCCTTAGAACCAAAGAAAAACACAGGAAATTCTCCGATTTCATGCTTCATTTTCTGGATATTTGGGGGAACGTTTTTCGGATGGCAAACTTCTGCCGGCCACCACCTAGCACAGAAGTACAAATAAAACAACACAGCATTTCAGTCAAGCTCTTTCTGCAAGAGATAATTTAACACAATCACCCTGAACAGCAGCAACTGATTATCTTTCCAAGATCCAAGAGGATTAAAATCCTTTCTTCCCCCCAGTAAGACAGGTCTAAAGCAGGAAAGGCCAACACTCAAAACTGTGGGACTTCGCCCCGCCTGCAAGTTGAGCATACACATAAAGCTCCCTGCACCTGGTTAACAAAAACACCGTCTTTAACAGGCCTGTAATCGCTGTAATTGTCAAAGATCAAGAGACAGCTGATAATAGCTATTAATGCTTCCTAGGATAAACCCCGCCCACCTCTATCTCACTCAAATCTCAGTGAAGTGTGAAACACTGACAACCTGAGTGACTTATCTCCCAGCCTGCAAGGTACTAATTTAGCCAATGGCAAGTTATACCAGCTTAATTATTTGAAGAGAACTCTGAAACAAAAGGGGTTGAAGACTCATACACTGGAAGCAGATGTCAGAAGACTACAAGCAGTCCTGTATGGGCAATGCTGCGGCTGAGAGCAACAGTACAACTTGAAGACTGCAAGGAGATGGGGTCTCTAGCTTAAGGAGGAATGAGAAATCTGTGTGCAGCAAAGCTGCCCTACAGAAACAACCAATTGTATGCTCCTTAATTAGACATGCCAGTACTGTAAAACAAAATAAATCTGTTCATCAGACCTGTAATTTCCCAGTTTAACCCAAATAATATCCTGGAAATGGAGCTTCTTCCCTGCCCTGCAATCATTGCAGTACCAGCTCCCATCCGGCATTTCGATGTTTAAGCAGTCTGGGTGAAAGGCTGCAGGACACGACTCGCAGCACAACAAGCTTCCTCCTTTAGAGAGAGGGAAAAAAAAGGTTGCAAAACCCAGAGACAAACATAAAACCAGGTTTAAAGCAGCGCAATAGGTTCAGTTAGAAAATAAATGGTTAAACTATGGCTGGCTTGCAACAAAGATGTAACCTTTAGTTATGTACAAAACCCAAAAGGTCTTTACTAATTTGAATGCCTGGCAGGTTCAGATTAGTAATGCATACAAAATAACAAGCAAGCTAGCAATAAAAAAGCCAGAATAATGCACCACAAATTATAATTACTTTGTTTTACTTTAATGGCTAAAATATGCTTAACACAGTTTAATATATATTAATATTTCATTGTGTGCAAAATGTTAACAACAGATTTTGTTACACTTTTTTTCCTGGGGGAGAAAGAGGGAATGAGGTTGTTAGTTTGTTCCATGAATTATCAAGTGCAAAGTTAGCTGCAGCTTAAAAGCTGCTATGCGGCATGTTAATTTGTTAACAAATCAGGTTAAGTTCCACTGCCACAGTTTAATCAGCACTGTGCATTTTGTGGGGCTCAGGAAGCCATAGATTTATGGCAAGACATAAACCAAACCACCCTTAATTAGTGGCACTCCCAGCACCAACTAATACTGATTGAATTTGCTGTCTGCTGCTAAACTAAAAGCAACTCTTCAATTATTTATGTTTTAATATTATGTATTAGCAATAAGGAAACACAAAAAGCTTCAGTACATTGAACACGGGGGAAGAATAAAGAAATACTACTCATTAAGTGTCTCTGGTAAAGAATTAATTTGGCTTCTGGTTGCTGGACAAAGTCCAAGTGAAAACATTCCTTAACAAATTATATCTGCAAGAAAGGGATACTCAAAAACTTGAAGCAGCACAAGCTGACCTGAAGCTATTTCAATACCTCACAGAGCCCTAAAGAAAGAGATTGCTAACAATTCTCTATAAACAGATCAGTACAATAGCATTTAAACTGAAGAATAAATCGTTTTGCTGCTGCATTTGCGAAGGAGTTTTACATCAGTTTACCTTTTGAACACACAAAGCACCAGCTCACATTGACATGCGCGTGATGACTTTTTCCTTTCATGGCAGTGAAATGATTCGTACAAACAATGCTGTTGGAAGCGATGACTGCACATCCCGCAGCAATGCAAACGTCTCCAGCATGGTATGCGACAGGACAGCGAACACAACGCATCATCTTTCCTAGCAAAGCAGAACACTGCCATATTATTTTGGAACAAAACTGATTTCTTAATTGAGCTAAAACACGGTAGTACTGCCTCAGGTAGGCGATATACACACACAAAAATACATCCATTATGCTTTCAGAATTTGCACATTTGCATTTAGCAACAGTACTGAATTAACAACAGCTTTTAAAGAACCCTATACTGAGTGTAAAGCATTATGGTATTTAAATGTGAAGGTTTTAACTACGCACAGCAGGGTAGGCAAGCTTTCCTCATGCAATTCTGTCTACAGATGTTGCCCAAAGCTAAAAATATGCACAGAATCAAACGCCTCCACATCCAGCGAGCCCTGCTGCAGGATTTGCACATTCACAGGTCCTGCCCTCGCTCTGCTCAGCCTGTCTCTCCTCATCATCCAGGCATTCCAGGTTTCATTCTCTTAACATGGTTAAAAACATAGCGAATAGAAAGCTAGATAAATAAATAGAACACAAGGTAAATACTAATGTTGACTAAAATGTATTCAATTATTATTTTTAAGGGAATTCTGAATCAATCAACAGTCCATGCTTGAAAACCTGCAGGGAGCAGCTATTAAATGGACAGCTTCCTTACCTTAACATACCACAAACAGACTTAATTCATCAGTCATCCAAACGTAAAATGAAACTACCTTTTGAAATCCGTGGATGTAAGGGGTTACTAACATGACAACTCAGGCAGCTGTGGAGAGGACATCGAAACCCCCTGTTCTCGAACACAGTGAGATGGAATTTTTTCACACAGGCTTCATGGTAGAATTTCCCGCAGTGAGATACGACACAGCGTTTCACATCTGCCTTTCTCTCCTTGCACACAAAACAGGTATGCACACCTAGTGGCAAAAGGAAAAGAATGTAACCGATCTGTCACCCAAACGTGAATTTAAAATGCTTCGGTTTTGTTATGCATGAGGGAGGGTTTTGTTTCTAAACAAACTCAAATTCTATTATTTGACGCAGCAACCCATTTAACTCTTCAGTGTTAAATGCTCATCTGCTCAGATAAAGTCACAATGCAAACCCACTGCAGCTAACATGTACACAATGCCCAAAGCCTCAGCAACCTGCTTTTATATTCTTATTTATAAGCCTCAGTACATGAGCAAGACTATTTTTTGTCATTTTTTCCTATTAAACCAATGAACCAGGATGATGTGTTGTCTGTGAGCCTCTGAAATTTGGAGTAGGCCCTCAAACCAAGGACAAGCATCCTCTAATCTTCTCTCTGCACCACTTGGAACAGCTTTATTTTGAAGCAGCCTTGCTCCAGCAAAGTTTACTGCGTGTACTGAGATGAGCTTATGAGCAAGAATGCAAATCTTTTACATAAGTTTTATGATTAAGAACTTTCAAGCAGTTATTATAGGATTAAAAGCAGACAAAATTAATAGCAATAAAGTAGTCTTTTAATAGGAAAAGCAAAAGATTGGTATAGACACACAAAGGACTGAAAAAGGGCTTCAAACATTTCACCTGCTGCTTTTTTTCCGAGGATTTCTTAAGTCTTTGTGACAGACTTTATAAATCTCATCTGTAATTGCACTCAGAGAGCAAATATTCTGCAGTTGTTAAGGCAATGGAATTCAGACCAAACCAGCCAAGCTGCAAGAGGCTCTCACTGAAAACACTGTGAGCTTTCTAAACCATGGCACACGCAGTGGTACTGTATGAACTCCCACCCTGTCGGGCACCAAGGGGTAAGTATGGGTTCTCCCAGGATACATATTCTGTACAGGAGGATTTCCTAGAACAATGTATGGGAAAACTACAACTATTTCTTTTAAATTAATAGAAAGGGACAGACTTGCCTGATGTACATTCACTACATATGAATTTTCCTGCTGGTCTTCCAGAGAGCCCAAGGCAGCTCACATGAAAAGCTCGATAGCAAAGTCCTTCACACAGTAGGAGATCACCTGTTTTTTCACACAGCTTTTACAACACAAAGGCATTGAATGTTAAAGAAAAGTTCATATGTGGAAAAAAACTGTTTTCTTTATTCCTTTTCATATACTGCTCCTCAAAAATCTCTTTTCCCGTTGTTGAAATCAAGTAATGGAGTCATTAAACCGCTAGAAATATCACTCATAGAACCATGGTTCATGAGTAAATACAAACTGACAGGAAAAAGGAAAAGAAACAAAGCTTTAAGAAATTTTCCTTGAGCACACTGATGCATCTGAGGAGGGTTAAAAAGCTTCCTTATTTTCCTTTTCCTTGGCGAAAGGAAATTAATCTCGGTGGCACAATGACACTTCTATGTCTGAGTGGTTAGCAGTGACACGAGCATAACTAAAAATGAACTGAACAACAATGCTGGCAGAATTGAAGGGTTTAGCCAACATTTAAAAATAGATATAACCTCATCATCTCTACAAGACATGAAAATAAAGCTGTGTGCCCGGTCTCGTGGAAACAAATTTGATCTGTCCATTTGTATTGTGTTATCATTTCGTAACCCAAGAACTCCTCTAGAATAGTTCAAGAAAGCTTTTTGCTTTTGATTAACACGCCACACATATGCTGCTAGCAATGCAGGGCTTCAATCTCTGCTGCACGCAGAAGCACAGCACCCAATGGGTTTACTTCCTCCTCTTTATTAACAGATAAGCGAGCAGCTCTTCTCAGTCATTTAACTAGTTACCTGGCAACACACACTTACTTTGAGGTACAAATTATGCTTATCTTAGAGATATGGAAAGCGAAGCAGAAAGGAAAAGTCACTTATTGGAGGTCAAGGAAAAGAAATAACTAGGAATGAAGAATTCCAGTTACTGGCATGGCACCCTCATTGCTAACAGACATCTCAGACACACACGATAAATGTGTTTCTGGCCTGACATTGTAATTTTCACATTTAAAAAGCCCTTTTCTAGGAAGCCTCAGGAAACATCGCTGCCCCAGCTGACGTCTCTCACCTGACACACATATTCTTTTTTTGCTCCTGCTCCTCGCTCAGATTTTTTGGATGATATAGACACTTCAGTCTGAGTTTCATCAGCACTTTCATAGGGAGACTCTGAGCGCTCGTCTCCTTGGCCATCCGAGATCTGAAGATTAAACATACGTGTTAGAGAAAGCAGCCATGCAGGGTCAATTCTGTACAGAACATCAGCTGAAGGAAGCAAACACACTGCAACTGACACTAACAGATTCAGGCACACTCTTTGGGTTTTGTTTCCCCCACCTTTAGACAAAGCTCGATTAAAACCAGAGTATGCATTTGTGGAAGTCACAACTGTAACAACCATCTTCAGCAACTCAAAAGCAGCCAAAACAAAACACCAAAACCTTTTAATACGGCATTTTATTTATAGTCAGTTCTGTAATACAGTTAGCTGTTAGCCAGTAACACAGGGATATCTTCAAACCCCTTGATTAAAGTTTGAATACGTGTTTTATGAGAGTAACAGTTAATCTTAGAAAGAAACGTGGTAAACTTCAAGCTGCGTTTGAAAGTCTCTGACCCAAATATTCTCCATTAAAATGGGAACGGTATATAGAAGAGAGGAAGAAAGAAAAAAGTGGCTGCCTGAACATGCTTTAGGAGCATTCTAGCCAACAATGAATTCAAAATACCATAAAAGATAGCCCTGTAACGGATAACTCTTAAATAACAGATCTAAAGGCATTAAAGATGGAGGATTCTTGCAAAATACTCATGATTTACTTCAAAAATACCCCAAGCAACCCAAGTAACATATTTAAAAGAAACTGTAGGTCAGTTTCCAGTTCAATAGAATTTAGGGAGGGGATGGACAACTGAGTCATTTGTCTTATCTCACATTACACCGGAAGACGCAGAATCTCATATTGCTGTCCTCAAACAGTACTCACTGAGTTGTGTTCTACTAAGTACACTCTCCAAGACAGCATCACAATTTGGAATTGCAAAAGAAACCTGTCACTTCTCTTCAAGCTTGTTCTAATGGTTATTCATTCACACAGACCATCCAAAATACTGCCTCATGTCGCTTCTGAGTTGTCTTACTGCAACTCACAGTAGATGATGCTTTCTCCAAGTATTTCAACTGTGTTAAAAGCTCTCTGAAAGCAAACATTTTCCTCCTATGGAAGCATGCTGCAATGAAGCTTGTTTCAGTCCTTTTTATTAAGTCAGAACCCTCTAATTTTCTTACAAAGGAACTTATTCCAACATCAACACAATTTTGGTGGGTTTTCTCTAAACCTCAGCTGTACTTCAAAAAGGCTCTTGAAAAATCAGGCATGAGAACTAGAGGCAACAGCCCATTAGAAGGCTCCTAAGTACCATATCCAAAGCAAACCAACATGCTACTCTTCAGTGCATCTGTTCTGCTGCACAAGGATCTCCCTGAGTCTTTTCAATACAGCCCTAAAAGTCCTTGTAAACTGCTGTGGAACTCAAGAGCTCATTTTGGCAATAGCTGTTTGTCAGGATACAGACACCCCGCTTTATATGAAGAATTTGCTCTGTTTTCAGACATATGATCTCATATTTATCAACAGTAGAGTGTATTTTATCAAGAACGGCCCAGCTTACAACGTAGTGAAGACAGCTATGCTCAAACCCCCTATCAGCCAATCCCCTTTAATGTGAACATTTATTAGAAGTGATTTATTTTGAAATCAAAGAGAAAAATGGAAACCCGAACCAGGCCTGGCATTAGTCTTCATAAAATCCCTTTAGAAACACTGGTTTTGAGCGATTACTTCTCACTGCTGCTGCCAGCTAACTCGCATTCCTCCGTTTAACATTTGCTTTCCTTGACCAGGCCTGAAAATACTTTGTGAATTATATCAGAGTGACAGTTGGTTGGGTTTTTTTTTCCCCCCAGATTACTTGGAAGGGTGTAAACGCATTTTCTCTGTGCAAATGCACACTAACGAAGCAACTCATACCTACACGTCACCTATGAATATTTCTACAGCTGCAGTGATTTGGAGATTCTGCTTAACTGTTTTAGAAGCAGTTAAAAGAAACTGCATGTTAAGTCATTGCTTTGTTCAGGCACCAGGAAATCTCTGTCCCCTGGAAGGAGCTGTGAAACAGTAAACTGCAAACGCAACCTGAGTGTGTGGTCAGGAGCAGCCCGTTCTTGCTGGGAATGGCAGATGAAGAAAGGTAGCGTGGGAGTTCAGCAAAAACACAAACCCATTTCTCCTTACGGCTGAAGTAAACTTCCACACATGCTTATTTCTGTTTAAACTGTTCCCACAGAAGCATTAATTAGTACGTCATTATGTTCCTGTTCCAACTAGCCAAAATTAGTCATGGTTAGGAAAGAAAAAAACCAAAATGAAAACCTACAAACCGAAAACATAAGCTAGAAGGTCTTAGATCTGTATGGCGGTTCTACTTAAAGAAAAGCAGCAGCTTTTCTACTATAAACAAAGGGCTCTGTTGTAAACTAAACAGTCTTATGTTAACTAGACACTATGGTTATCTTCCATCTTTCCACCGCAGCACAAAGTACATGTAAAACCCCGAGAAAACCCATTTTTCTGGCATTTAAGGCAGCACACCTTAAGAGTTAAGGCAGCCTTCTTTATAGCAGCAAAAGCTACATAGTCTTGCCCTTGAGGGAAACACTCCTCTTCCCCCAGCTCACTACTTCTGAAGGCAGAGCAGAGAAACAGAACATACCCAGTGACAAACACAGTCACAAGAGAATGAGATTTGTTTCAAAGCAATGGGTCCCTAGCTTTGCTTTGCTTTAGACACTTGTAAAATGTTCAAAAGAAGGATGCAGACCTCTATATGGTAAGGTAACCTTATGGCAGATGACAGTTCTTCAGACCCCCCTCTAGACATAGGTCACAAAAGCCCAGCCATTTGTGAACCATAGGTAGACAGCCATTTTCCTACAGAACTGAGATTTCACTGCCTCAGAATGAATGCACCAGCCCTTCATTTAAATTTAACGGTTATCAAGCCAAAAGGGAGCAGGGCTGGCAAGAATCATACTCTAATGCACCACAAATGCAACCACAAAAGCCAAATTCTGTCAGCCCATTCAAGATAAAACTTGGCAATTTACACCCGCCTATAGATTAATGCTGGATTTCAAGCATGAATACCAACGCATACAGCATGAACAAAATACCTTTAGTTTATCAACTGTATGGCTACCAGAGTGAAAGCATCTTTCAAGATCTCTCCTTTGTGGCTGTCCTGAGCCTCACATACTTCACAAATCAAATGCTCTATTAACTACCAGTTTTGCACTACACAGGCAAGCCTGGATACCTGCTTATGGCAGTCACAACTCCTAAGAATCAATACATTCACAAGAAGCTCAGTGATGTACTTCCTGACGCAAGCTGTGGCTGCTGCAGAACACGCCGCTGATCCTTGCTACCATGATCAAAGGTTTAGCCAACACATCCAACAGCCACGTTACATGTAAGTCATGTACACAGCTCACATCTACTCCATCACCACTTGAGTTATCATATTGCTAATTTTATGGGGCTAATTAAGGCGGGGATCAGCAGATTCCCTGTTATAAGAGAGGGAAGCATTTCTTCGGGATAATTCAGATTTTGACCCTTGTCTTATGTCCTGCAGAAGGTAAAACACTCCCTACCAACTATCTCCCTTTACAAATAATCCCTATCCTATATAAACAACTTCTGGGAAAGCTCTTTCTATGAAGAGAGCCAGAATTCAAGACCTCAGCTCAAGTTATTCCAGAATAGATGATAGAAATATCAGGGAAGTAAAATTGGCGTCTGTCCCTTCAGGCCTGTGTAGAAGAGGCTGAGGCAACCTTCATCTAACATTTCTCATTAAGGACTTAAAACCTAGTGACAGGTAAAGCATGAGACGCTTGGGAAAACTGTATTTGTCCCCAGGCAAATGGCAACAGCACCAAGAGATTTTGATTCACCAAGGGGACAGCTGAGTTTTGCAATAAAAAGGCCTTTAGATTGAAACAGTCACTAGCTAAAGATGATTTACAAGATGATTGCTGGACATCCGTTCACACTGACGTGAAACACAGCCACATCTAAAACTAAACATAATGCTTTTGTGGTTTAACACAACTTTCCATAGTAGCTCACACAGAAGCACCCGACTCACTGCATAAAGTAAAAATCAGCACAGGTTTTGGGGGCTTTTTTCCTTGTTAACTTACAAATGTAAATCTTTCCCTTGCGATCATGCCAGAGCATGTCTTTTCCATACTTTTGTAACATAATCTCCTTAGCAAAGTAAATTGCGTGTAATTAACTGTTCTGATAGTCAGGCCAAGATTCAAAGTAATCAAACATTTAGATTAGTGGCAAAACCTGTTAATTAGCAATTGGGAGCGATTGCCAGTTCGCTATTGCATTCTGGTTTGTATTTTGAGTCATTGCTTATTTCTCATAAAGGCCAAGTATTATTTTTTAGAGTGTAAATTTAGGGGAAAAAAAAGGGCAAGGCTGTTCACTTTGGATCTATAGTAAGTGCCAAGTTTCAGCAATGAAATTGTACCCCAATTCTATAATCACCTCCACTACTGGCAATTATCGATGCTGCAACACGGAAGATCCCTTCATTCTGCAGAAGTTAGCATCATCGCAAGCCCCATCAAACTTCACATTGTGCACATCAGTCAGGCTTTCCTTCCCATTTCCCTCAATTACTGAACGTCAACACAGCTTTGCGAGGACGTGCCTGCAGAGGCTCTTGCATGGCTCCGCATGAGCACTGAGCAACCGGGTGGCATTTCAGAAATCAAACGCAGCTCTTTCAACCGGAAACTGCGCCTCTGCATACACAAGCGAGGGAAAGGGGGAAACTGGCCTAAAAAGCAATCCATGAGCTTTGCCCTTCTTCTGGGCTGAATTTACTTCAGGGCTCAGTGAGGTTCAGAATACCAGAAGCAACAAATTAACTGCCAAGCTCCCAAAGCAAACCCTTCCTTTCCCATGTGCATCAGTTAATCACTACTCACACACCTAAGACTCATAGGGAACACGTAAGGACACATTACTGCATTTTTCAGAGTTCTTTATAGCTCTGTTATTGGAATAATACTTCTACTGAGTCAATCTGGGACAACATGCTGGCATCTCTGTAAATCCTTTGGGTTTATTATTATAGTTTTACCCATGGATACAAATCTATTGTTCGTTTAAGAACTGGGTCTACTCATCTCAAGGTATTTTGATCATACCTCTTATACCACTACCACTTTCTTTTTGGCAATAGTTACTCAGACCCACAATGGTACAGGAAACAGCACATCAAGACTCTCTATCCCCAAAGTATTTTTAATCTTCTTTTGAACTATATTCTGAAATTCCCTGTTCACATTAACCAAAGTGTTTAATGGATTCTTTTCAGACAAACATTGACCTATTTTTAGATAGACTATAAGAATGCTTATAAAAGCATTGATTCTTAACTGAATGAAGATGCGCTTGCAACTGAATACTGGGCAACTGCTTAATTACTAAATATAAGGATGAGATTTACTCATTTATGCTGCATCCTGAAGTACTTTTCCTCATTCTGTGCAAATGTGCACAAAGAATTGCTTGTGGAATACTGGAGTTCCCTTCTCATGACTGCATTGACTAAATAAGAATAAGTTTTTGATGTGGGGTGCTGGGCAGGCTAAGCAAAGAGGAGGAAACGTGCAACTGTACATTTAAAAGAAGACTTAAGACACCAGTGTATTAAATGGAACTAAACTGAGACAGGTATGTGCATCTTGTGAGTTTGCATGTTTATAGCCTTGATTTGGGCTTTTGACTGAAGCTTTCTAAAAGGATTAAGGGGGAGGGAGGCAGAAGATTATGTGACTGAAGCATTGTGTACAAAAGCACTTCTCAAATGCTTTCCCTACTGCAAGACTTCCCTCAGCTGCAACATGGAGTTTCAGCTCACTGCACAGTTCACTGCACCACCGGTTAAAGCGTTCAAAGGTGAAAGCATAAGCACTAGCACAGGGGAACGTTTCTCAGACCATTCAGTACATCTAAATGTCGAGTTCAAGCCTACAATTTTTTACGCATTTCTTTTGCAACCAGGTACCTGATTCCGGCAACACACCTCAGCAGGAATGTGAGCCAGTTCTTCATCGCCCCTGGCTTAAAAATAGAGGGGAAAAAAAAGGTAGGATACAGGCTGGTAGGTACGCTCAGCCTGCATATTTCCAGAATCACGTGGGTGAACTGTGCAAATGGCATCGTTAGTTCCACATCTGGCTGGTTGAGATTTCACTTTAAAAAGAAAAAAAGAGGCAGGTACTGACGTATTTTCACTGGCATCCAGTCAAAGGGATGCATGAGGCAAGGGAGGGTAGCCTAGGATGAGAAAATTCAAATGATTCTGTGTTTCAAAGAGGCAGGTGAGGATGAAGTGAAACACTGACGGGGACCTTTGCTCCATCCTCTCACCTACCCGAGGAAAACATGCTTTGTTTTTCCATTCCAAATTTTCTATTTCCTTTCAGACAGCTCCAAAATCCAATAGTAAATGCCAGTGACAGTGAAACCATTACACTGTGATTGCATGGAAAAAGAGGTTCAAAAACTCTAGGTCTGAAAATAAAACAACTGAGAATTTCAATATTTAACATATGAAGAAAATAAAAATGCAACTGTTCTTCTTGTCAAGACTGGCCCTCAATTAGCTGTTGATCTGGTTATTAAACGTGCTTTTTGTGTTAGGTTTAGGATTAAGTCTTCATTTCTAAAAGATGAGCTCTAAAAGTATCTTTTATGGCTCAGTGTTACCCCGGGGCGTTGAGAGGGGGTGGTGGTTGTGTGACTTTTTCCCTTCCCTGGAAGTATCTCCTGGCTAAAGGATGTCCTAAAGGACTAGAGCATCAGTATTTGTTAAGGCAAAAACTCATGCCTCACGGAGCAGAAGCAAGTTTCAACTACTGCTCACTGTGTGTTAGCAATCGCAAAGTGAACAACATTCACACTTCTTCCCAGCTTCACTGGGACTTCTCCTCCCCTAGATCCCATTGAGACAAGCTTTCTCTGCCCAGTGTTTGAAGGTTTGAAACAAAATTGGCAATTTTGAGTGAAGAAGTTGTTAACATTTATGCACCTATGGTACACACACTGGAATGGGCTTCACCAGTTACTACTCCATTAGGCACACACCTTTTCAGACTTTTCCAGATACCAATTTTCATTAAAAACTGGTAATTCTTCCTCAGAAAACTCTATTAACTCAGCGTTATAAAAATACTCCTTGTATTACTCATGTATCCTTACTTAACAGCAGTTCTTAAGCATTAAGAATACAAAGTTTGATCTTAGTCATATTCAAAATGACAGTGTTCTTCTGTCGCATTGCGCTTAAGCAGTTATAAAAGCAACTAAAGGGCCAAATTTTCCAGAGCCAAAAAAGTTAACTCTCCCTCTTCCCCCTCTTTTACTTGAGCATCTCTTGTTTTATAATCCTGGCTGTAGAAGACCAAATGAAAACAAAATCCACTACGTATACTTACTTTAAAGGTAGGGGTATATAAAAGGGAAACAAAGCATGGCAGAAAATTACTGCCTACCAAAGAAAAAAGTGGAAGGAAAGTCACCTCCACAGCAGGATCCATCAAAGAAAGGGCCCACAAAGAGTGACCTGCTTCTCTTTCTGAGCTGTCAGACACACACTGGGTTAAGTGGCATCCTCTTCAGGTCATCTGCTATCTTTAACAGATACACTGCATCTTTCTAAAAGCATTTCAGAAGCATGTTTCCATGACTTCTAAATGCTGTTGGCTATTAAGCTCCACTTTGCTTTAAACTAAGGACACTGCTACAAGTTCACACTTCCGGACATGACTTTAGAGTCAGGGACTGCTGTACCACAATCATCCAGGAGGAAGTGGTCTGGTCAAGAGCTTTCTCTAGAGAGGCTGGAGTATGCATGTTCTGATAAGCAACCATTTTAGTCTTTCCACAGACAAACCCCAACTGCCTTTTTTTTCCTCATTAACAACATCTCAGTGGCTACAGGCTTGGGTTTATTTTAATCTAAGCACAACTTACAGGAGCGTAAGTCAACAAGCAACATACAAACACCAGGTCAGACTGTATTCAAAAGACAATCTATCGTGCACCCACACGGAGACAGAAAAACTGACAGAGCCAATTGATTTACAGTTAACATTTCCTTTATTTCAGTATAAGAATTCCTGAACTGAATGAAGAATGGTATTTTGGCCCATACTGCTAGACTAGATAAATTCTTTAAGTATGCAGTGCCACGAGTGTACACAGTACTGTAAGAGCAAAAAAGACGGCCTGGGACAAGTTTCATTTTTATTATTAGCAGGAGTTAAACGTTTCAGATAAGGATATTATGCATTTCTGAATTTGCCTGGAAAGTTAATTCAAACTATGAGAACATTTTAAAACATGATAAAATTGCCTACAGATACTCATGATACTTTGGTAGGGGATGTGGAATAAAAACCTACATCATGTAAACATTCAGCAAACAGATTCTCTGCACTCTGAAGCCTAAGTAATACATAAGGTGAAGATAATTACACAAAGAAACTTAATTTTCTACACAGAACGTGCTGCCAAAGAACAAAAGTCACGCCTAGAACTTTTTTCCATGTGAAAGTAGAAGCAGAGTAACCAAACCGCATTATCTGGTGGTTGATGTAGGTCATTTCAATTGTTAGAGGCTTTAGCAGAGGTTTAGCAAGGAACAAGTCCAATAACTTGCAGTGTTCCACAAAAATGTACCCCTGACTGCTCATTGGTGCTTCGAAACAGGGAAGAAAACCAAAAAACATCTATAGGCATACAGAAACAAACACAGGAAACAGCTGTCTGCTAAGTCAGAGAATTTAAGGTGGCACTATATATATTAAATTATCCTTAAGTATTGTTTTGAAGAGAAAATTACCCTCCCAGCAAGCTAGAATGGAAAGCTAGAAGCACACTGATTGTGTTTAACAACCTCCAAGGTTAGCTTCAGCTCTATTTGCTGTAGGCCAGTACTTTGTTTAGAATAATGTTAATTCCTTTCTTCCTTCCTGTTTTTAGGATCTCAAAGACAGTTATTTTAACCTTCAGTAAGCATACCTAAAATAGTTTACTTGTGTACTGCAGCGCAACTAAACTTCAGCGTCAATAAGTGGAGCTGACCTACTTTTCAATTGCAAGCTGTACATGTCTCATGACTGCCTTCTCAATCAAGTATCTTACCTTTTAACAATGGTATGTGTTTTCTCCATTGAGCATAGCATACATGCTAATACCCATTAAATAAGGCAAATAAACCAGATCTACCTCAAAACAGTTATAAGAAAAAAATCTACTGTTCAATATGCAGAAAAAGAGCAAAACTTAATGTTTACATTATTGTAACTTGCATTATTAGGCCTTGGAAACACAAGAAGTTATAGTTAGTACCAGCAACTGAGCTTGCTTTGACACTGGATGTTATAGAAAGAATTCCCCCTATTGAAGATACGAGGAACTCCCGATAAAACCACCAGCGTCAAAACCTCTTTAAAGGCTCCTTCAAACTGCCATCTGCTGGTCAGCTCATACTTCATGAGGATAGGATGAACGACAGGCTAGCTAAGAATTGAGTGTTTCATGGTCTTTATTTTGTCCTCTCTCAGAAAAATGTTACCATTTCTTCGACAAAGTTCAGAAGTAGTATCTAGAGACAGCAGGATACCATAACACTTATCTGCTGTCAACAAATCCATCCAACCTAAATGAAGCCAGCCAAAACCCACAAAAACAGATTGAAAAGCTAAAGCAGATATATTTCATGCAAACCCACAAAGTGTGCCAATAATCCAGCAGTAATGGTAATGTAAAGCCTTTTTTATTTAGTAAAAAAATACTGGTTACACTCTCTAAGGGCACCTACTACATTATTGGGGGGTGGAGGGCTGAGGTAAAAAAAGAAACAAGAATACACCACCTGTATCTCTTCTCACAAATATCATGAGCTTTTGTTTCAGTTACACCATGTCTGACACAGGCAGTAAAAGACTACTCCGAGCTTTTGCAGACTTGAAAGTGTTGAGCATCTTTCTCACATCTGACCTACCAGTTGCTCATTAGGAATTAGATTTTAAACAGAGTCATATTTGACATGAAGTACTGGAGGAAATGACTACTGGTATCAAGTGCCTAGAAGTAAAATGAAGTATTTCATTTCAAGATTACATACAGGTATAAAATTTATTTATTCATGTATAATACCTTCTGTTTCTGCCCATCCATCTTACAACAACTTGCAAGCACAATTTTTGAAGGGAGTGAAAGTCTACCTTTCAATCTCTGCTAGGTCTATAAATGTTTGATTGCTCTTAAGAACCCCCACCCCATTTCTAGCCTCTGTAAATTACATACCCAAAGTAATTTATCAATTAAAAATCTGGCCTCAACTGATGTTGTAGTATCTCGAATAAACACTATTAAAAAAATATCCCCAATAATAACAAAAAGCATCCAAAATAGTACTTTTTTAAAAGGTCAAGATGCATCTTTCAAACAAGAAAAAAAAACTGAGCACACCCTTCTTACTGTACACAGCTCTCCTAAAACCTAGTTGCAATGCACTGAGATTTAAGAGGTGTGCAGCTAGAAACAGTCCTTGGCAAATAACAGTCACATCCACGTTCCATTCTGGAACCAGCTGTCCACAGATAGCATGGGGAGAAATGAAAGGAAAAGAAACAAAGGCCAGAATCCACTTAGTATTGCTTGTGGAGGCGTTATGTGCTTCTGGTATACACAGAACCTTTCCTGTCTTTGTTAAGAGAGCATCTAACTCAACATTTAGAAGTACAGTGAACACAGAAATATAAAAGTTAATCACCAAATGTATTTAATGTTGAGAAGAGTTACATCCTATTCCATTATCTGTGCAAAGCTTTCATCATTGCATGATTGTGTTTGGTTTTTAAACTCTTTCCCTTAACACTCTGGAGAAGGTTCCTCTCTGGATGTACGCTTCCAGGGCACACACACATTTAGTCATTTAGACAAGTGCTAAATAATAATACAAAAGGAGGAAAAAAAAAGTTTTTAAAGCTACACACACAACCCAAAATTTATGTATTTCCTGTTTTTTTGAAGAATGGATCAATAGCAAGTTCAGAAACACATGCCTGACATTTTTGTTTTATTCAAAGGCAAAATATATCTAGTACCATAGGAAACAAACTGGGTTCAATCTTTACCTAGTACAAGTTGAGGTTAAGTGTAGCTTTAGACCATCTAAGGATCTAGTTCACTAATCTACTCCTCGCCTGCACCCAGCCCTAAAAAAGTCTCTGCTACGTGACAGGGTGTATTTTCTGTTATCTTGATTTGGATTGTTTTGATATTTTAAAACCTTTTAAACCTTTGGAATCAATTAACTGATTTCCTAGTCTGTGACCTCTGAGCAGTGTACCACCATGTTATTTTTCCTCACATCTTCTGCTATTTAGCAGTAGGTGAGTAAATTAAGAGCCAAGTTTTAAAATTTCCACCTCAGCCTATATAACCATATCCTTTTTTACATGTGAACCATTAAGTCATAACCCCAAATCCTACAAAAATGGACCTTTTGTCAAGAAAGATTTCCAAAGATATCATTTTAGAGACACACTTTCTAGAAACAGAAGAATCTTTCCCCTAAGATTATAATATTTAGAGCCAAAAAGACGGTATGTTTCTTAAACTGGTCTGGCTGCATAGATGGTCCCAAGTACAAACAGCAAGTCCCAGCAGTAAAGCCAAAACAGCAGAAGCTGGTAGGCCAACAGATGGGAGTCTCTCTACTGAGAGAACAAAATGAGAACAATTCTTTACTGCTCCTATGGACATTACTTCCCGTAGGACTTGGTTTGTATCGGGGTACACGTGAGAGAATTCACTGTATTTTTTGGTTGGAATATTTTTCCTGCACATTAAGATACACAGCCATTAACATTCAACCTTTTTTTCCCCACCCAAAGGTAAACCATTTATTCAGTATTTATTCAATATTGTCTAGATATTTCAACTGCATTCATTAGAGTGTCTAAGTACCTCATGCGTTTCGTTAGGGAAGATGAAAGAGTCTCTAGCATAGCTGGAAGCCCTACTCCCTTGTTAGCAGGAAAGTATTTTCTCTACAGCTTTTCTAATACAAACTGCTTGGAGCTGTTTGTTGATGGATATTTTACTTAATCCTACCAACTACACTTCTGAATCCACCTGCAAAACAGCATGCATACTTCACCCTCATGCTGCCACTCTTTGGCTGATTGGGTTTAATAGTGTAGATGACCTGGGGAATGGTTTAATGGATTGTATGAATACACTTCGGGTACATACATTTCATTTATTGTATGTCAATCGAGAAGAATTATAGTTTCAAATACGCAGAGCTAAGACTATGATTAGTAAGTATCTAAAAGGTACATCCTTCACTGCCTGCTTAATTCTACTGGCGATGAAGTTATCTGCATCAGAGAAACAGTGCTTAAACAGCCTGAAAACTAATTTGAGCTTAAAGGGGCTCTGCTCAGAAAACTGTCCAGTTCTAGATCAGAGGATTAAGAAACTTGCTTCAATATAAAAGCTATGGCAACATGACAATATTGAGTTACATAATGTAACTAATGTAGTACACTTACATAAAGTCTGTAGAAGAAAATACAGAACACACTGGCATTTTACTTTGCCTCTAATAGAAGGTTACAATTCTAAAACCTTGTTGGTAAATACATTAAAAACCACAATAATATCTCCACGTCCCCAAATCAGACGTTTGTATTACAATAAATGAATTTGCAATGCACACGTTAACAGGTTTCACAGAGGCCAAAACTGTAACTTGTCTAGAGCACCAACGTTAGAGAATGCGCCTTTGATTTTTGTGTTTTTAAACAAGATTCACACCTGATCATTTCTGTAATTAAATGGCTGTGTGCAAACACCACTTTTTTTTTACCTCATTCTCAGTTAAGGAAGCTGAAGGAGATGAACTCTTGCTAAAAGCAAGAGTTGAAGATTCTGCTGCTGAAGCCCGATTTCGCTTCTTCAGAGGTTTACATGCATCAGACAGATTTTTCGTTGCTGTAAAATAATTTTGGTTTACAAAGTGAAGTTTGGAACTTTAAAACGTTATCTCCCTGAAGCCATTTAAAAATACTCCTTTGGATAAAGGAAGGTAGGATTTAGGTAGGTCTTCCGGGAACCTACGTAGGGCTGAGAGAACATGAAGTAAATTTCTGAAATCTTGTGTTTTGTCTTGATTTTAAAAATAAAGAGGTTTACATCAGTCAAATATGTACTAAAAATGGCAAAGGAATGTTTTCCCCAAGCTCATTTCTATTAAAATATCTTGTGACTTACACCTCTTTAAAGCAGAGGTAACAGTTATCTCCTCAGATAAACATTAGAATGCCTACAGGATCTCATCACAATCTGAGTACCATTAAAGCTTTGTTAAGTTATATATTGGAGCCAGGTACCAGACATTATCTATGGCATGTCCCCACTTCTACATTGTGCAGAACTCGTTGAAGCTTACTTGTCTTTGGCAAATCATTATAATACCTAAAGAGACATGCTCCCACAGAAGTTACCTTAAACTTGAGCATCATTAACAAGCCTAACTTTTGGGGTTTGGTTCAAGGTTATTTAGAATTCCCCTCGCGCTCCACACTGCCTCCCATCAACCATCATTTAAAAGGACTAAAATCACATAGTAACTGATTATTACATTGATGGTCACTGCACTTGTTTTGTTGGGCTCATGCAAAATGACAGATTGCAGCAGTAGGATTTGCATCAGTGCTCGCCAAGATCACGGGGCCAACAGCTTTAATTTGGTGCCATCAAATGGTGAACTTGTGAACTGCTGCTCTAAATCAGCAATACACAGTTTCAGTCAAATATAATGTTGCAAAATGGTGGTAGTGGAGGAAGAGGGCACGTCCCCCCGCCCCATCTGTGGCATCGTGGCTGTAACTGGTTATGGCATCAGCAAAATTCAGCTGCTGCCTCAGACAACTTGTTTAAGTTATTTAATTGAAAAAGTGACATTAAAACTTATTCTGACCACATTACCTGACTGGTTCTTTTGTGAAGAGGAGGTTTCTGTGACCTTAGAAGAGTTTGTTTTGGCTGTTTTGTCATTGCTTGTCTCCCTCTGTCACAAAAAAAAATATGAAAAAATAAAAAAACTCCTAATTTATGAGTGGTTGGATAAATCTGGCAATTACTTCTGGATTTATGCTATTCAAAAGAAAGTGTCTTTACAAATATCTGAATGGCAATGTAGTTAAGCTAGCCCCATTTAAGTGACTTTTAAAACTCATTTCCAGCACAGGGTACAAACCCGTAAACAAAGGAGGAAATTAAAGAACACCATATTCCAGCAGCCCACTTATCCATCCCAAACTCAGCATAACAAAATGGGAGCTCTAAATGAACAGAAAACAGGTAAATTATCCTTACTATTCTTTGTCTAAACTAGTCAAATTAAAACCCTCTATTATTAAAGGTAAGCTGCAGGATTAGTATATAAATTTGAGAGCAAACCCTGTGCATTACTGTAAGTCTCAGAGAGGCTTGCTTTCAACTCCACAACTTATAGCAGTGCCATGGTTTAAATTACTATGGTTAAGATTGTTTCAGCATTTCCAAAAGAAAACCCACTACTTTCAAGGGAGCATAAATTTGCTCCAGATGGAGAATTTATCATTAAAGTTTAGGCCAAAAGCTGGGGAAGGTTTTGTCAAAATCACACTCTGTCCCTTACACATGCCTATGTTATTCCTTTTTGTAGTTTATGAATTCATTCAAGTAATAAGTCACCAAAATAATAGCCAAGAATGTCTACCCTGACAAATGCTCACTTAATCAGTAAGAATAATACTACTGAACAGAAGGTTTTACATACTTTTTATAGTCTTCATCTGACATTCAGCTTTGCAAAAGATGTGCAGGCAAAAACCTCAAAGGCCAGAGAACTGGTTTCCTTTGTGAAAGTAAATATGAGTGGCTACTGTACTACAGATGTGCTACACTGTGCTTTTACTGGCTTCTCAGTAGATAACATGCCCTACCACTAATGCCACCGGATGCTCCCAGTATCAGTTTTCTAAGATTACTGTTATACTTCTGTGTAAAAATGAAAGCAAACGTACAGTACAGTTCACTCTTAAATTTAAAGCATGCTTTACAGAACACCCATTTTGTTAATGTGCATTTTATGTACATCATGAAAGCACGGATGAGCAAATTAGTTTTTCAAGACTTCCATATGGGTACTTATGGCTTTGCTACTTTGTGAGAGAACATTCAGATTTTGTCAATGAGAATTAAGGACAAAAAGGAGAGGATGACTCTCATGCAAGAAGTAATGAGAACACATCATTAAAGTTCCTCCTATCCAAAATGATTGTAACAAAAGCCTGTAGGTAAACTGGGAATAGCAGAAGGAAGGTGCTTGGTTAGAGTTTGCTTTTTAAAACATTACATAGACATTTTCACTGTCATTCACTACACGTTTTACTAAGCAGCAGCACATACAGCTAGAAGTACCCTGGGCTGGTGAATGCAGGAAAGAGACTTAAGAGATAATTCATACAAGAAACCACACAGCAACAATTCCACAATATACAACCCTTCTGTGGACAGAAGCACAAACACTGCTATACGAGTTTAGAGTTTCCAAATTACCTGATATTTACACACACCAGACTCCTAGTAACTAGTTCTGATAAACGGATCAGACAGTGGACAATACTTTTTAAATGCACATTACTAAGCATTATTAGTATGTATCTTCAGGAAATAATTAATCTCATTTGTTTTCCTGTTAATAGTCACATCTGTGCCACAGCATCAAATATATAACAACTTCCGCTGCATGACCTATACTGCAATCACCTTTCATTCTGCTTGGGATAATGTAGGCTAATTGTAGCACATGAACACTGGTGGGATAGTAAAGAAGTAATTTTATGGGCAAACAAAACAGGGACTTCAAAGCAGGAATTAATTACAATAAGTAAACTAAATTATTCCATGGATCTAGTGTATTACAGTGAATTCAAATCAATTAGAGAAGTTTAAAAAGGACCCAAAAAGTTCTCCTAGGACATGAGATCAACATTCAACAACTAACCCGTTAGAGCAAGAAGTGCAAAAACTAGTTTTGGCCCTCCTTTTTGCAAAGGTAGCAACATTTCTGTAAGAATTATCTGTCCCTTGCTAATAAGCTCATTAACTCTGGGTATCTGAAGTTCTCTTTATTTTTATACTGAACTCTAGACAAGTTGCCTGAATACACACAGTATCAGCAGAGGTACTAAAATAACCAGCCTACCAAACATTGACATATGTGATCTCCATAATTCATTTAAAAAATAAACCAACTACCTTTCCTTATATTACGCTGTTTCATTTAATCACAGTACTACTAAAGTCCTGAGATGAGGTCTGTGATACACTACAGTACGATATTGAAAACACTTGAGCTAAGCTTTACACACAAGTAAAACCCATGAAGTTCAACCCATGGTCTACATGCATGACTAAATAAACCTGTGCTTAAGTCTCTACAAGATTTGGGCTGTATCCATATCCATAGTTTCAGTGACGTATGTACAGAAAATCCTCATCCTCACAAGCAAGCTAAAGGAAGGAGCCTGTGACTTGTGCAGTAACTATACTGTAATATTTACTGCAGCTCTCCAAGTTAATAAATGGGTCAGCATGCCACCCAAAAATGTTCTATAGGCTTCCAGTCCTTGAAAAGCAGTTTTTCTGTTTTGCTTTGCTTGTTTTCCTCTCTCCCCCACCCAAAATTGTCTAAATTAAGTGCTGACTAAAGATATTTTTCTACATCTCTGTATACATCTCTGAACTCCAATTCAGGAGGAAAGAAAAAGAACTACAAAGTGTGACAACACAGAAAGGTCATGCCTCTGCACGTTCCTTCGGGAAACAGATTTAGACACACATTTTCACCATAGTTTAAAGTATCAAGTGCAATCGTCACACCTCCATCCTCAAAACCAAAGGAAAAAAACCCCACAGCAATAACTCACATTTATCTCTGAATATTTACCAGAGTTTGGTTACTTTTATAGCCCTGAAAGCGGAAATGCTGACAAACTTAACTACAGCAATGTGATTGGTGCTGCTATAAATCAACCCAAACAAACCAACGACATAATTACCTTCCGATTATTCTGTTTATCCATCCTGAGTCTTTTCCTAGGTGCTTCCTGAACTTCAAAATCTTCTGTAGGTTCCTTTGTCCTCTTTTTTTGTTTTCTTTTATTTCCATGTAAGTTACCTTGGGATGGGGGATGGGGGAAACTTACATGAAAAATAATCTAAAACCCACTTTCAAGTTATTTTGAACTGATCTAGTTATTTAAGTTACTCTTCTTTCAGTCATTATTTTTAAAACATGGTTAAACATTAACACAGTTTAATGACCTCTTAATGCTTAAGGTCTGTTTTCTGGTGCTGAAGACTAGCTCTAGAACACATCCAAATCAACTGCTTCATACTCAAGCTATTTTAGAAAGACAAGTCTACCTGTATAAGCACTAGCTTCAGATCTGAATATTACTGCCCAACATTTGTTTCATATTGTCAGAGTGCACGATTGATCTATACAGCTTTTAACTGTCCTTCCACTTTGTAATAGTGTCTTATCACTGAAATGATTTTTTAAGTCTCCTCCTTAAGTCTTCTTAAAGTTCTCCAAATGATGGAGATGAAGATACTGGTGACATCTATTAAGGGGCCTCTGGAAAAGACAAGATATCACCAACCGTACAGACTAATTCTCTTTTCCTGGTATGGCAGTTCCAGACTCTAACAAGCTTACTTCTATTACACAGGAGACTGTAAGATCCCCTTCCTTTGTGAACCAGAATCCTAAAACCAGAATCATGTTGGTCATTTTAAACCAACGGACTTATTCACATATTTAGATGATTGTTCACAGTAAAGTTCAAGCTGCTGCTAAATTACAAAAGATCAGTGACTAACCTACATACCCCTTCCACAGGTTCAGCTATTATTTGCACTCACTCTACCTCAAAAAGACAGATGAAGGTTTAGGAAGTGGTCTGTTCCATCAGGATGAAATGACAACATTATTACACTTTCCAGTACTCTATTTTATGAAGCTACAGAGTATTATTAGCATGAAGATTGCAAGCTCCAAGGGCACAAACATGTTAACTGAAAATTGCCCTACAGCTACAAGCATTCTATTCCAGTGGGAACAAATAGCTGTAAGTATAAAAAAATAGAGCAACTTGAAAATATGGATAATTTTCAAATTAATGTTCTTATCTTAAACAATCTAGGACATATTCTATTATCAGACTCAATCCACAAAGCAGACTGAAATGGCTCCAGGAGAACCTGCTACTTACAAAAAGCCAGCAAAAGAAATCCCACAATATTCTTCCAAGTTTAAGATAAGAGGATCTGGGTAGGGAATGATTGAACTGACATGTTTTCATCTGCAGATAACTATAAATGTACACAATATATGTACTAGAAACACCTGGTACAGGTACAATTTCAATTACATTTCTTGCAATATGACACTGAGGAAGGTGAACAAAATTCAGCACTACAGTGTTTAGATATTTAATTTGGGATCCATTAAAATTCTAACGCCAAGGAAGACAACATCTGAGATAAAAATAAAGAGATTATGATACGTGGGCGATTACATAAAAAAATACACTCAATAGCTACTTATAATGATGAACTATTTGCACACAACACAAATTTCAATTACTTCTGGATCTTGATCTCCTTTTAGGTGAGTCTTGAAACACTTTACGTTTGGCCTCTCCAATATTCTTCAATGATGAACCTTGAGAGATACAGAACGTGTTTTTTTTTTTTTTAAAACTGATATCCAAATATTTAACACTTAAAATTTTAAGTTAAAAACTTTTCAATTTTCCACAAAATGATGTTATTTCACACACACACAGATAGTTAACAAAACTGACTGCCATTTTTATACAAGTTTTTCCAAGTCTCACAAACTTTCAAACACTCCCTCTCATTCTTGTCATTGCCCAAAGCAGCACCTGTTGGCTTATTTCTAACACTTCCATCGCAAGTCTTCTTACAGTGCTGTAAAGCTATTTAAATTTGAACAATGATGGCTAAATTTGATACAGTTCATGCAAATGGCAAACTATCTTCCTCCTCCTTTCTCAAATAAGTGACTCCAAACCCCCTCCAATATTTTGCAAAATAATTGAGACTGTTTATCAAACCCAAATGCTAGACAACAGCAACAAAGAAAGAAAGAGAAAATAAAGAGTATTTACAATCTTGTACAATGTCCTACACACTTTGAGTAGCACAATCAAATGCCAAATGGATGAAAGTTTCAGAATAAAGTTAGGAATACTTCTTCCTGAGTTGATGGTGAGATGAGGTAATATACTTTAGATATATATGAAGAAAACGTATAGCACTGATTAAACTTTTAAAACCATTTCCTAAGTATTCGATAAAGAAAACCCCTCAAATTTTACTAGTAGCAACACTTCGTCTTCCCTTCCCACCATCCACTCGCAACTGGCAGTGGATGCAATGGCAGCTGCTTATGGGCAGAAGAAGAATGAGAAATCGGCAATCTCTAAACAGTAGGTTTACATATAACAACTTTTCAGAACAATGAGCAAGAAATGTAGACTTCATGGGTTGTGTTTATTGTAACCACTGGCATTCCTTTGCTATTGGCACAAACACCAAGAATTAAAACTGGAAAACAGTGAAAGCTGTTTCCCCTACAGGTCTCAAATATGTGCTTAGTTTAATGCCACTATGTATATCAAATTTAGTTAGAGTACACTAGCACAGTTTTACGTTTACCAGAGTCTTCTTCAGATTTGGGAGAGGTCACTATGGCAAACTTTGTGTTATAGCGAGCTTTCTGTTTTTCACTAAGCATGTTCCACTGCGATTCGAGTAATTCTTCAATCTCCTCACTTGAAGCATCTGGATGTTCAGCAACCACCTATACATGCAGAAATAGGGTTGTATTAAAACAAGGTGACCATTAAAAAGAATGGTGTACATTCACCTATCGCTTTGGAAAACTGGATACAAACAAGTTATCTAACATTTATGCTGAGACAGAAGCAGATTAAAACCTTCTGTATCCACTTTTCCTTTGAATAACCAATTCTGTCTCTCCTTCTAAAAACAAATCTATAAGCATATGCAGATGTGTTAAGAATTTTAGAAGTATCTACTCGTCTTTTAACATTAAAAAAATGGAGTAAGTGTAAAATCTTGTCTTGCAGTCATCAAAAAAAAAATTGTATTATTTCTTGATGAAGTTCACATCTACACCACAAAAGACAAACAAGTAATACTGAAGTATATGTTTGCCTACAGAGACATCCATCAATTCACAGGAGAACTCATTAAACACAGAATTCATACACCTATCTTAATAGAGATTGACACCCACTAGCATCTGATGTAACATTTTCCTGTATTAGTTCATCATTTTATACTATGTACATGAATTTTAGGAACACAAAGAGCTGAGCATTTTTTCTTAATACGAGTATGACATATAGAAGCCATCAACATGGAACTTAAAAGAGAATTTCAATAAATTTATTCAGCACAAACAAAAAAATCAGTATTAAAAACAAAGAAAAATCCTCCCAAACTCATTCACTATTCCCATACTTCTACTTAAGGAAACCCGGATTTGAGTAAGCATAGAACTCATAAAGCTCTAAGATTATATGATCTACAGAAATGAAACAGTAGCTTCAAAACAACCCCTCTCATCTCATTATCCAGCATTCTCCAAAATCCTGTTACTGGAGTGATGCAACCAATATCCCAAAATCATGGAGCAAAGTAAAAATGAGGCCAACAAAGCCAAGTGTTCAAACAGTAACACCATTCAACAGAACCAAAATGCAAATTTTCAGTGATAAGTGAAATTATTAAAGCTAATTTCTTAGGGCTTAGTGTCTTAGAACTGCATTTCCTGTTGTCAAACTGGATAAAAGTGTGACTGAAGCTTCTCCCAGGTTTAGAACAGTTGTAGCACTTTCCTTCCACTGGAATTATTCAGTATCTAGTAGGGAAATCCATACTGCAATTTTCCCCTAATAAGAGTACAAAGAGTTCTCTTGCTTTTATTTGGTATAACCCATCTGCATAAAGCTTGGAGAATACAATGACCTTTGGAGACCTGTACTCAAAGCTTGATTAAAATCCAACAATGTCAAAAACTGACTGAGAGGTGAGAATGTAGGCAGCCCTGCAAGATACCCGTCCCATAAATCTCACTTCTTTAGGAATTAGCATCAGTTTTGACCACTGCTACTAAGAGAATAGGTCACTGTACTCAACTAGTGCAGTTATTTAATTCTCTAAGAATATATCACCAGCTTTGTTCACACAAATGAGATATGGTTGAACGTCACCTCTGGTCCCACCAAAATACAAATAAAACCAACTTTCAACTGAGTATGAAATGATGAGCAAGATACACTCATGGTGAAGGGATTCTTGCAAAGAAGGCCTCCAAGGAAAATGCTCATCAGTCATCACCAAAGTCTTCATACAGTAATAGTCCATCCTGGTATACATACTGGAAATCATGGAATCATAGAATGGTTTGGGCTGGAAAGGAACTTATGATCATCTAGTTCCAACCCCACTGCCATGGGCAGGGACACCTCACGCTAAACCATGTCACCCAAGGCTCTGTCCAACCTGGCCTTGAACACCACCAGCAATGGAGCATTCACAACTTCCCTGGGAAACCCATTCCAGTGCCTCACCACCCTTACAGTAAAGAACTTCTTCCTTATATCCAATCTAAACTTCCCCTGTTTAAGTTTGAACCCGTTACCCTTGTCCTATCACTACATTCCTAATGAAGAGTCCCTCGTCAGCATCTTTTGGAATACTGGAATATTGGAAATACTGGAAACGATTTATCGCGTATCTTGATGCACATGAAAACCACGCACTCATTCCAGGTACTTATTTCTAAGTCTAACTATGCTACAAAACACATGGAAGATCTTTTCTTGGACATGAGAATTAGCATCACTACAGGTGTGGAAACCACGGTTAATTAGACCAGGCATGTCCTAGCTCATTAAGCAAAGTGTATTAGCCTCACTTATACTTGCCTTGATGTTCAACAGCTCTTTACACACGCAGAAAGCTTTAATCGTAAGCCCTACTAGCGAAATTATTTTTTGATTTACCTCAAAGCAGACTCAAGGCCCAAACCAATGAATTAATATAAACAATATAGCTCTCTGCCTCTCACTGAATGATACCTTCACCTCAAGTCAGACATTCCTTTCTAATAACTACTATGGTTATATTTCACATTGGCAGTGCATAAGAATGCCAATATTACAAAACAGATCTTTACTCCTTTGGTAACAGCACAAAATACTTCAGTGTGTCACAATGACCATGAAAGTGCCCCAAGCTTTCACCACCTTCCTCAGGAAAACACACCACTTAAATCATTAAACATTTTCCAGCAGTTCATCCAGTGTTCCAACATCCATCATTTATTCCTAAAAATTCCAACTATTCCTCACCCTCCTGTGCCCAGAAAATGTAACACAAAAAACTAGTAATTAATAAACTGAAACTCACATAAGAATACTACTGCCGAACAAAGCCAGACTCCAAACAAGACACAGCAGAAACTGCTCTGCCTCTAAGAGAGCTTGCAATTATTAGAGACCCCAAAAGAGAAGTCGTCAGCAATTCCTTTCCATTCACTTCCATCCCTTCCCAAGTCTGGGGCCAGAAAGCCTCTTCTGGATCCATAATTCTCCTAAGTTTCTAAATGCAAATACTAAAGGAGCTATACACTAAACCCTCAGATGCCACCAACACAAGTAGCTCAAAACCAGGTCTGGTTTTCACCTAAGGTTTCCACTCCTTCTACAGCATAAGGACATCTACAACAGCAACAAAAACGAAGTCTTGGATGGAAAGCAAACCATGCGAGTTGAACTAGATAAGCCTAATGGAAGGGGAAACTCCAAAGACTAGTTAGGATATGATCTCCAACTTTGACTAAAGGCATAAAACTGTCACTTTAAAAGCAACATGACAGGCTGAAGTGTACATAGGTAACAAGTTCTGTGCAAGAAGCATGAATATCTAATATGGAATTTCCCTCTTTGCAAGTTAACTGTAAATCAAGAGAAAAGAACGACAAGTTCTGTTGCCCTGATGGGTTACTGGGACTATTATCTGCAGCCACCTGGTACCTGCAGCTTTCATAAACTAGTTCTGTTCTACACACAGACATGCTTCTGTATCAATTAGAATGTATCACATAGTAAGCTGGATTTGGGTATTTACGACCGATCTTATTAAAAGGTATTTTAGGCAGAAACGTCAGGCTGATTTGTATGTATATTTTATATATCAAATATGTAGTATTTTGCAACTTGCTTCCTTCTACTTAAAGCTCTAAGCAACATTAACCACCACCATCAGCAAGATTTTCAAGTTTATACAAGTTTTTCAGTTTCCCCTAATGACACTGAAGACAAAGCAATTCCTCAATGTCAGACTGTAATAATCTTAGTATTTTCCATCTATTAATTTGAGAATTACAGTATAACTGTAGTAGGGAGTCCAGCTTGATAAAGGGCACAGAAAATAGAAATACCAACATCAGAGACTCAGCACGTCTCTTCTGCGGTAAGATGTTTGGCTAAGAGTCCATAAACCCTGCAATAATAATCTCGTTTCTTCCAGAAAAGTAATTTCATGTCCCTCAATATTGCACAAGACTTCTTGCTACCTACATTAGAGGCCAAGGAAATTTCCCCTTGCCACTATATGAGAGGTTACTTATAGAAGGAGATTACTTGTAGAAGAACTGGAAATAGAACTCAGGTCTCCCGAACATGAAATAGATGATTTACCCATACAGCTTTTCATAATGAATATGTCAAAATCTGCATTTAATAGTCTGGCTACAAACCTATTTCCTTCCTGGAGCCAGCAAACTGAACTGCCAATGCTTCTCTCAATTTAACCCAAGCCATTAAAAGGTATGTGTAACATTTTCTTTCTCAATATTAGCTCAAGTTGCAATGATCTAAAAAGATCCTAAGTTGAACCACAACTAACTGACTTCCATTTAACGGAATCCGTTTTTTCAATTTCTCCTTTATAAAGTTTTTAACTATTAATGCTTTCTGACACAAATATCCTCCAACAAAGTTAACTATTCAGCAGCTGAAGAGTGTGAAAAGGTCACCGCTAACTTTCTGGTCCTTCTGTGGCTATTACTGGAATAGTACAAGAAGATAAGAACTCAGGTTTCTTTCAGCGCATGGAAACGTACTGCAAATGGAGCAGGTTTTAAGGAATAAAAATGAGGGTCATGAATTTAAAGTAATGAGCTAGAACAGCAGTACTGCTTTTATACTTCTAACCATCTTCCTAAGAAATGGTGATATTAAGGTATTTATATATTCTACATTGTCTTCAAGTGTAATCCTCTCGACAGGACCTCATTTCTGTCCCATCAGACTGCACGGTGACAGGGATTTTCACAAGGTTTGGTAACTAGACTCTTTTGAAGCTCAGCAACATATTTTAGGTACGTAAATGGAGTTTGAGAAGCTCAAAGACAAGAGAACACACCAAAGGAATTGAGCCACATCTTCAGAAAGAACGTACAAGCTAACAACAAATAGCTTGCTATAAACAGCACAACCTTTGTTATATTTGAAATGAGAAGAGGCAATCAACAGCAATAATGGTGAAAAGAGACTAACCTCATCTCTGTGCTTCTGACAAAAGACCAAAAACTGAGATACTGCATCGCCCTTTCTGCTTCGCGGAGTAGATGCTGGAGTTTTCTTTCTATTGAGAGGGGAGCCTATCCCTCTTTTCGATTCTGCCTGTTCGGATGACTTTTGAGGAGTAGTATCCTTAGTCCCTGACTGAGTGCTTTCTTCCATATCATCAGTGGCTGACAATTTTGCTGTCCTTCTCCTCCTCTTGTTAGGAATGCCAGACTCCTTCATTGATTTCAGATTTTGAGTGGTTTCTTCACTCGAGTAAGATGACTCATCTACCTCCTCCAGGGGTTCCACAGCAACGCCAACTTCCTTTGCCACTCGAGGATTTAGATGAGGTCTGTCCCTAACATAGATGAAGGTATACTTGGCCTTCCGTTCTTCCACTGTCATGCCTACTGCTTCACTTGCTTGCTTAACACCCATCTCCCACTGTGGCCGCAGCTTCCCTGAAACAGGCTTTAACATCTGCAAGGTAAGATGGCAGCGTCAGAAATTTGCCCTCTTCTGATTTAAAAATGTCAACAGCAACAGAAAACAATTCTAAGAGACGAAGTGTAACATACAATCATCATTCAGACATTAAAACGGAACTGTATTCCACAGTACTGGTACCATGCATGAATCAATGACAAAGCAGAAGAGTACTGACTTTTAGCAAGTAATGAACAGTGGTAAACCATCCTATTCTTTACATCTCTAAGTGAAGCATAAAACCACAGGCCTCTGTAAAACAAGCTGTCTTTAAAGCTCTCTAGAACATTTATTTTTATCTGCATACACCTCTAACAGTAAAAAAAAAAAATCTCTAGATCTTGTATGACTTGGTAGCTTCTTACCTTTATTTTCTCAGCTTTAGTGAGGGCTTGTTTTGCACTTTCATGGCATAATTGTTCAAACTGGTCTTTTTCTTTAAAGGGCACAAGGCTCTTCTCAAATATCCAGGCTCGCTCTGGGGCATCTCCAAAAAACTGAACATGATATTGACGAAAACTCTTCTTCTGTCCTGAAAATTAAAACCAAATGTATATTTAAATACAACATAGGTTGTTCTTTGCACTTTCAGACTTGAAGTCTTGTGTAAGCTGCTATAATTGCCATGACAAAAGCACGGTACAACTGGTCAACCTTTCAAAAACCCACTTAACCGGCTTGATAGTCTCTGAGCTGTAATCTACGGAGCTGGATAAAAAAGCCCAACAGTTTAATTCCAGAAAACAATATGCTTTGCTAAATTAACTGAAGGTTACAACTGCCTGTCAGTGCTTTCCATGTGTATTAACTTGTAAGTAGGCCTGGATGTTTCTGAAAATGTTACATTTGAAAACGTTTTCAAAGCTTGGGTATCTGCTGCCCTCAGCCTCACCTCTGATTCAACTAAACTTTATAACATTCTTCAGCTGAGATACAAACTTCATCTGATTTTAACATTTGCAATCACAACTTCATCTTAACCAAGCTTTTAAGGAATCAAAGCAAGAAATGAAAAGGATTTGGGTGGTGGAAGAGAGAGAAGGGAAAGTGGGAAGATAAGAGAACAATTCTGAAACCTAGATAAGAAACATCCGTTCTTCTAGCATTGTAAAGAGGAATGCTGTCTCACTGTAGTAAGGCACAGGCATACAACCTTCTTTCTCTTAGCACTCTGTAGGCTGCATTCAGACATATGGCACTGGGGTTTTGCTAGACTGATTTCTACAGTTTCTCAGGAAAATCTACCACAGAGATTCTTGATAATGAAGCATAAACCTTGCTCCTTTCAAGGGGCAGAGTAAGTCAGTTAGGGACAAATAAACAGCTTTATTTCTCTCAAAATAGTATTAGGTCTATTATATCATAATAGACATAATAATCCAACGAGTAAAATCACAGGGATTGCCTGATCAAAACTCTGAAAGACTGCTACATGAAAAATTTGTCTGGGGAGTCTATAATAACCACTCCAACAATTGTATGAAAGCTTGAAAGCATTCAAGAAGTCATTTAGTTTGCTACCAACATTGAGCCTAGCTATAATCCTAGAGATGCTCATTCAATCTGTTCTTAAAAACCTCCTATAGAATCATAGAATAGTTAGGGTTGGAAAGGACCTCAAGATCATCCAGTTCCAACCCCCTGCCATGAGCAGACACCTCACACTAAACCACACCACCCAAAGCTCTGTTCAACCTGGCCTTGAACACCACCAGAGATGGAGCATTCACAACTTCCTTGGGCAACCCATTCCAGTGCCTCACCACCCTTACAGTAAAGAACTTCCTCTCACACCATTTCTCCAGGCAATCAACACCAATGCATCACTATTTTATCCCTTCCAAGTTCTTAATATGTAGTCTAAATATTCATTGCTACTAAGCTCTCTTCTTTCTAGAACAAGAAGAGTTTATGCCTTTTCTTCTTTGCATGTAACTTAAATTATTTAAGGTCAGTTACTGGGTTCTCCTTTAGCTCCTCCTTATCAGATTAAAGAGCCCCAAGCTCCTTCAGTCTGTTTGCACAAATAAGATTCCTAGATGACTATTCATGCTGTTCTCAGACCTTTCTGTTTGCTCCATGTTACTTTAAATTAGATGGCCCTAACAGAAAGAAAAAACCTAATACTCCCACTGAGGTCATGCTACCACTGGAAAAGCAAAGGATATAATTCATGCTTTTTATAAGCAGCACTATTAATTTATGTCAGTGTGATTTTGGTCTTTCTGCAGAGAAAACTACGATGGATTAGTGCAACTGATTCCTCTCTGTGAAAATGCAGCTTTCCACTCATTTGCCAGCTTGATCACCTACCACTATAAAAATCCAACCCCTATTCCTACTAAACCAAGGGGTTTTTTTCCAGACTACACCTCCAATGTGTCAGGATTATTCATATTTACAATCCTGCACGCTTACAGTTCCTCCACACTGGAAATCTGTAATTCCAATGCACGTTCTAGATGCATATTCTAGCCTGTTTTCCATGTTCTCAATACAACCCTTGAAAACTAGGGAAAAAACAAACCACAAAAGCACTGCTTTCCCACACTGGGAAATACATATTTCAAAGTTACTGAAGCCTCTAGTGACAAGTAAATGCCCTACTCTGTTCATAACAACAAAAGTCGATACTTCTGTTTGTTCTAATAAAATACATGAAACCACTGAGAAGCATATCAAAACAAAGTTATGTGCTCCTATTTTGGTTTGATATTCCTATTAACCTCTTGCTTTTCTCCTCAACCTGCAACTTTTCTGGATTCTGTTTTCAGGTTTTCTAAACTTTCTGTACAGTTTGTCATAAACATAGTAAAAACAGTTTACAGCGAGGGATGCAAACTGCAGCAAGAAGATTTGCTGTGAATACAACAACAGCAAAAAGAAGGCTAAGGAATGCTTACTGGGGCAGGAGAATGAGTGACAAAGGATACAAGCTGGGGGACTCCACACCTTCTCTGTCTCAGGGTTTTGCTTGTTTCTTAGTCTGTAACATCTATCCCAAAGCCTTACGAGCCCTTAGCGCAGTGATAAGGGCTGCAGGACTGACACACTACCCATAGCATAGTAAGAAAGGGAGCACTTAATCAGACTGGACATCTCTAAGATTATAGAGCAGGTCGGATGCTTCAGAAGACGTTGAAGGTGTTGGTCAATGCGGTTGCAAGGGTGATCTCTATAATTTTTGACAGGTCACAGCCATTTGGGGAGATACCCAATGACTGGAAAAAGGTAAACACTCCAAACATTGTACCTATCTTCAAGAAAAACAGTAACAATCTGGGGAACTACAAGTCAGGTTGACTAGCTTACCCTCAGTGACCACAAGATTATGCAGCAAATTCTCTTGTAAGACCTATTCTGCTATATGTCTAAGCGTACGAAAGACAAAAAGTTGTCTGGGAATAGCCAGCACAGGCTCCCCAGTGGCAAATTGTACCTAATCAATTTGACTCACATAGCGTTAATACAAAAGGCAATGGACACATGTTGAAAGAAAGGAAATTTCAACTAGCTAAAGGAACAAGTCTTCTTGCCATAATGGCTACCAATCACTGGAACCAGTTGCCAAGAAAAGCTGTAAAGTCACCATCCCTGAAGACATTAAATATTTGACTGGGCAAAGCCCTGAGCAACCTGCCCTAACTTGGAGACTATATGACTTGCAGAGGTCCTTTCCAAACTCTGTTACTTTATCATTCTACAACCAGCACAGAGACGTCTCAAAGGTTTCAGGTATCAGAACAGAGAAAGCTCCAAATGACATGAAGAAATCACACAGACTCCTACTCAAAAACCTTGTTAACACTTGATAGTCCCTCCATTTAGAACAAAGTAATGCTGTCTGTAGGTAACAGTACTGATTCTAAGAAGCACAGAAAATCTAGTTGCCTGAATTATGGATTCCTTGTACTAATCATCAGGAGTATTTTATTCCCATAAGCTTTCAATATAATTTTTAGCCCATATCACTTCTCCAAGCATCTCCACAAAAACAGTGGAAAGCACCATCAGACGATTTTTAAAAAGACTTCACAGTTTCAGAGATCACAATTTTGATACCTGCCGGAGAATGTTCCCGGTTAAAAAAACACAGTAGGAAAAAAGCTCTGTCTGCTATATGCTCAAGAACAGTGCTCACATGATTTTAACATTCCTCTTGACAACAAGGAGGTGATTCAGCTACTGATGCAACTGAATAAAGAACAGAATTTTATCAAAACAATGGTTATGGATACCTAAAGAAATTGGAATGCTTGCAGCATCACTGACATACCTTTTAGTTTAGTGTAGGCGTGGAGAACAGGATCAGCAGAAACCATACATGGCCACCACGGAAAACCAGACACTTTTGACCACACTAGATCTCCTATATTGTACTTCAACAGATGGACTTTGTCTTCTTTGACGGCACTTTGAGTTGGATCTCTCTTAGCAGGAGCCTTAAAAGATAAAAAAAAGAATGAAAAAACTATCACCATGTTTCTTCAGATGTGCACTAAACAGCACACAAAAATAACCAACAAATCACAGTTTGTATTCTGTTTAAACATTATATGTAAAACCAGAGTGGTAATGGAAGGAAGGAAATAAGAAACAGTTCACCAGAATAAAGAACTATCATGTCTGGTAGCAAACAATAATCCTATTTCATGTGTAATAAAAACCTAAGGAATAATTTCTGTTCTCTCATTTTGTTCCATTTATGGTTTTAGTTTTAGCTGGAAATATTGGGATGTAAGCTGTGGTTTGCCTTTATCTTTTGAATCACTGCTGAGAGACCATCAGGAAGGCTTACTCTAATTTCAAACACATTAACTGAACACTGGATGTAGATGTGGAAGAGCCAACCTCCCTCTGTATTCAATATTATTAACCAAGTAAAGTGTAATACACGAATGTGTTCTTACATTTAAAACCATAAAAAAATCTCAAGCCAGCACAGACTGAAATACTGCCTTTATGTCTAAATACAAACGCATAAATAACCCGTTAAAACCCCCCAACACTCTGCATCTTTCAGTTGTATTTTTACATACTGAGAATGGTGATACGAACCCTTCCCCACACCCTTTAGCAAGGTTCTTTTCTGTTCCAGTCATAGCAGTAAAAGTTTGTGAGTGCTCAGCTGGTGCTCTGAAGCTATTTTAGCTACTGGAAAACAATTACAGAACTACTTACACTTCAAGGGACAGACTTAACCACCAGGGAGTTTTGTACTCCCCTGCACATTTTTACTGCTTCGTAACAAAGTTCAGCAACACCGACATGCATTCACGAAGTTAGTTACATCTTGTCTTTTTAGCTTCACCTTTTCTGTTTGATATAAATACTGAACAACTTTATCTAGGTAAGCACTAATTCCAGATGTAACAAAGCACAGGATGTGTCTCATTACAGGTATGTTAAAAAAATAAGTTGTAATTTTTCTATTAGCAAATTTATGAGCAACGTGTTTCATCATTCATCTTGCCAGCAGTACCAGCTCAGCATACAGAGCTTCAGGCTTTCAGTGGATTTAATGTTAGACCTGGAGCAAAATTCTGCTTTCATTAATTAGAAGTGACAAGAGGAAAGAACAAACACTGGAAATCTAGAACGCGAGTATTTGGAGCATTATGTTACATCAGAGTAGATCAGGTTTCCTTGTACTTCATTTTAAATCCAGATAATACTACTGCAAGTAGTCACACATTATTTTCCAAACACAAACAACAAAAATCTTTGCTGTGCTGCTGTGCTGCAGAACCATAGAGATTCTTCTTGCACTTCAAACACAGAGGTACATTCAAAAACCTAAAGCTTAATGTACTCAGAAAGTCCTTTCCTCAAAGCTTTTACAGCTATGCCTGGTAAACACACATGATGCTATGTCATCTGATTGTTAGGGACAGTTACTCATCCTGTGATTCAGCTTTTCTGATGAATTCAGACTTGGTTCATGTGCCTGCAGCTAGAGCCATGTTCCCATGTCTCAAGGTTTTTTGGCTCTCTAAGGATTCTGTAAGACTGTCAGAAAATCCTTCCCGCTGAGCTTGCCTCAAGTCCAGCACTCTCAATAGACCTCAAAGATTCCAAGCAGATGTCAAATATCAAGCCCTCCTTCTAGCAGCTAAACATGACATGAAAAGTTATGCTTAAAAGCTAAACATTAAAAAATACATATGCTGAGAAAAGATCTGCAAAAACGTTAATCCCAACACTCAAACTGACTTCAGCATTTAAACTGAACAGGTGGGCTGAAAATGGTTTCCAATGAGTTCAGTTCCTCAAATGCAAAAGTTAGTGAGGATTCTGAGCCTCAGCTTTGATTTATGAGTCCCTGGTTTTCAGAAAGTGCAGCTAAGCTGCAAAGATTTATGACTACAGTCTGAGAGGGAGCTGGCTGGAATAATGAAAAGGCTCTAGCAGTGATTCTTACTGCAGCACAATCCAAGAAGGGTAGTGGCACAGGGGTGAATATCACATTTGAATGTATCTACAAGCACTTCACAAATTCTTGAAATGCCCACAATACTGATTGTATAGTTTTACTATAGTGGATCATGATAAAAAACTTGCAAATGACAGGCTGTGATAAAACCTGCAAGGTTTACCTATACAACGCTTGCTGTACGTACACTTTCTTAAGGTGATAAAATGTGCATACTTTAAAAGAACGGCGAAGTACAGCATGGAATTCTATGTGCAGAATTTTAAGAGCTCTTGTATGAAGTTATTTAAAAGCCTATAGGAAATATTACTATGAACTCGCTCACTACCATTTTACTTTCCCACATCGTTCTGGTTCAGTGTGATTTTCTTATTCTGCCAATTACTCTGGTCTATCTAACCAGTATCCCAAGAATGAACAGTGAGGTAAAATTCCTGGCATGTACTTCTGAGACAAGCAACTGTAGGACTTCAACAGCCTCCTTAAAAACGTTTTACAAACTGCCAGCACTGCATTAAATGCTTCAGTGTTCAATTGTTTAAAAACATCAGAAAATGCTAGATACTGCTAGAAGGCAGTAACATGCATAGATTGTAACTTCAATGTCCAAGCTGGTTTTATTGAAACTCCTGATGGAATAGGAGGAAGAGAGTATTTCTAAACAAATTTGCAACCCAGTTTCCTGATGGCATCTACGCTCTCCTATGATGAGAGCTGGAGCTTCTTTACACACTCGGACTCTTTGCAGCTTTTAAGTACAGGAAATCACCATTCAAGTTACAAAGTGATACAGAAAAAACGTAATTTGGCTTGCAGGGTTTTTTTTTTCCTCCTGAAGAAAACAGGGATTACTTTTTGGTCAAATTCTGACTCCTAACAATATGTAGTCAGGCAGAACCGGGCATCTACTGTGCACCTGTGGAAGACAGAGAGCCAAGACTGGATGCGCACTTGTATCATAAGATAGGGAATACTTCCTCCGCAGTAGCTGATCTATTCTTGCTGTGATGATACTTAAGCAAGCAAATTAAGATGGTTTACAGCCCAACTGTAAAGCAAGAGAAGAGCACACAAAAATCGAACTATTTTAAAATAACTTCATTTCAGTTTCTGGCTCTTTGCATCCTTTTACACCTTTTTACTTCTTGAAATTGTTCTAATTTCTAATTAGCTCTCCTATCCATACACGTCAACAAAGTCAAGTCTGTTGGGCCTTCTGTGCTGCAGAGGAGCACAAAACAGCCTTTGCTTGCTGTCATTGCTAAGTAAGTCTTGACTGGTCTGTGTGTGATCCATCCTGCTCCTTTTACTGCAGATTTGACAGAAGTAAACACACACACATATTTACTCACAGAATTCCCCCCTTCTCCTTCCTTAATTACAGCCAAGCTTTGCAGCCTCTGAGATAACTACCACTGCAATCACCTTAGGCCCAGACTAAAACCAGTTATGCTAAACAGAGGAAGGAAACAGCTTGTGGTGTACTTCTTTTCTATTTTGGGAAGGGATTCCTGGGTTCCCCCCCCCCTTCAAACACCAGACTGTGAAGAAGTTACATAAATGTGCAATCAAAGCCTGGGTGATGACTCCCACACAGACCAGTCCTAACACTGAACAAACACGCAGGCCATTTGACAGGCTTTGCACCACTCCGTATGGCAGACACTGAAATTCCTGACTTTCTGGATTAATATCCTAATGAAAGACTTGCTCCGAGAGGCAGCTAGACGAATTTTATTTTCTCCAGGAGGGTGTGGAATGTGGAGTAATTCCCTTCTTGTAACTGAGTTTTTCTGTGAGAAATTATGCTCTGTTGAGTAACAGCATCCTTAAAAACTCATGTGCAGATGTGACAGGCTGAGAAGGACCAAGAAAGAAAAGAAGATTTAACATGCCCTTTCTCTTCCCTTAGCATTTCACAGATTTGTCACTTCTCTCAGCACTTCCATAGGCGATGAGTGACAGGCAGATTGAGAAGAATTCATGACAATGCTGTAGCATTTTACCAGTCCAAAGAAGTGGCTTGGACATAGAAAACACTGGTATTTAATTAACTTTGCTTACATCTGATCAAAAGAATCCAATCCACTTCCATTTAGTTCTGGTCTGACTGAAGAACATGATGAAACAAAAGAACACACCATGAGTGATGGGTAACTTCAAAGCTTAGAACTATCTTAAAATGACGAAAGAAAAATGCATTTAAAGGCAGCATATTTACCGCACTGACAGCTTTAGGTTTGTTTGTAGTCTGTTATGAAATCACCATGATGAGTGTTTAGTAAACAAGGGACAAAAGTAATTTCAGAACAACCAAACACCTAGAAAGCTTACTAGGTGATGTCACACAGAGGTAACTTTATCCCTTTCAAAGTGATCAGTGGTAGAGATACTACTACTATAACCACCTATTTTGCGCAAAGAACCCCTTTGAGGAACCCCTCAAAATTACTGCAAATCACCTTAGGCATCAAAAAACTATTATTTCACTATACAAACTTGGAAAGTTATGGAAATCATTAAAAAACCTTGACTGAACTGTAAATTGTCAGAAAGGGATTAGATAAAGAACAGCGTTGAGAACTGGTGAAGAATATACCACCAGAATTTAATATTGGACAAAAAGAGAACAATTAAAACAAGTGAGGACATGAAGACAATAAATGCTCTCCTCTGTGTAACATAACAGGGAAGCAGATATTGAACAACTTGCAGTTATCCAATATCTCCCTTTGGTTTTATATTCAGTTCAGTTCCACCCTGTATCAAAGAACTTCCACTGGACTGCACTGTAACTGAAGGCCATGCTACAAACATGGACTGCTGGAGGTTTGCTTGGCACTATTGTTCTATTGCTTTTTAGTCCAGAATAGAAAACAATCTACTAGCACTACAAAGAAAAACAAACAAAATAATCAAGGTCACTAAACAGAATATATGCAATTAAAATGGACTTTGAATCAAAGACAGAACACACGAGCTTAGTCAAATGTGCTCCCTTACTATGGGAAAGACGATACTGCTTGCTGACCTGGTCCTGCTATCTACTTCTGCTGTGTTTCATCCACTAAAACTCCTGTTTTCTACCATGGACCTCTGTAATGAAAATAAAAGTAAATATGTTTTGTTTTCTCTCTCCTCTCTATCAGGACAGATAGAGAACTAAGGAAGTAGTTGCAGAGCAAGCTTCATTCCCTTCAGAGGCTCAGGAGAGGTAGGTGGTAGATTTGTCTGGAGAAAAGCAAAGGGAGTAACAGAACAGAAAAGATTATTTTTGTCATGTTGTTCAGTCACTTGACTTCACCAATGATTAAGGACACTATAAACAAGCAAACAAACAAACTACGCAATAGGGCAATGACTCCGAATGTTTATTCCTTGAAAAACCACCAATTACATTCTCAGGAAAGCTCTTGCTTCCTGAAAAATTAAGGGTTTATTTGACAAAAGACAAATCACCGTTCAGTCTTCAGGCAAACGAATGGAGGGATGCAGCTATTTCCCCAGTGAGTGATGTTCTGTCGTTCAGGACAGAGAAACAGCTTCTTTTCAGTGTGTGACTGGGGACAAAGATCTCATGAAGTCAAATCACTTCAAAACCAAAAATGACAACCACAGCCGATTAAAATCACTGCAAAACCCTCGACATGCATTACTGCTTCAAATGGACAGGGTGGACGCTTAAGTCTGTTAAGAAATGCCCAGTGCTCATTCTAAATGATTCTGTCTATAAAAATAGTATCCTCACCAACATAACTGCCTTACTGATTTGTTATTTATTTTTAAGATTATAATTCACATGTTAAACTGTTTACCCAGAAGGTAAAGTCCTTAGAGGCCCTATGTTTATCCAAATAGCTCCCACTTTCTGGGATGTGGGGGAGTATATTTAGATAGCAAACCACAAGTAACTGAATGTACTAATAAAAATAAGATTTTCCACTTTGTCTTGTTATATTCTGTTTATTATCTAATGGAAGAATGCTGTGTAATTACATATTCAGCAACCCACTGCCTACAGCGAGAATGTTTCAGGCAGGAGACAAAAGAATAAACCAGACCCTCACAAGGTTAAGAGAAAAAGCTGAATTATTACTACAGAATGGAGAAGGATGAGGAAACGTGAAGGAAGAAGCAATGATTTGGCAAAATTTTGTGTTCCACCTTCAGTACAACAGAAATGGACATTTCAGTAAAGCATCCAAAGACCGCAACCCTCAAAAGCATCAACCCATAGCATCAACCCTTGTGCAATTCAACCTGCAACACCCTTATAAAACATGCATTATTTTGTGCAGTGAGGTAAAGACTGAGGGGGAAAGAGGACTTTAAAAGTCCAGATCAGAACAAAAAAATATGAACAAACTATCCTGGGGGTTGGTTTGTCACATTTTTCAGATTCGCTATTGTTTTATGCCAAGCCAGAGATTTAACTAAAACCTTTCAAATTCCATTTCAAAAGCAATTGCATTAAATGCATTTCTTCAAGTTTTCTTTTCTTCCATTTACTAACCACTACTTTTCTGTTACTGACAGGGGGGTCAAATCTGGCAGTGTGAAGAATAATATTTGCACAAGTTTGAATCTTCCTGCCACAACTGGGATTTATTTATTTTTCTTCAATGTGCTTAGACAGTAAAGCTATAAAACAAGAGGACAAAAAAGGGTGGAGAAAAATCACTGCTCTACTTGCAGATCCTCTGGAAACCTTCTGTGCCAGTTGAGGCTCTTTGAAACCAAATATAACTTCCGTGACAATAGATTTCTTTCGTCTGTTTCTTTCCACAAACTCATCTACAGCAGTTTGTGGACAGCATGTTGAGTATCACCACACAGGACCCGACCCTCCCCTCTGAAAGGGAAAGCAAGCAGAAGATTCTACAAAATCCATTTAAGTTTATGCAGGGCTTCATAATGTAGATGATGCATTTTAAAACAAGATAAAAGCTCAAATTTGTACTTCTAATCAACCACTAAACTCCAGGTTACATTTCAATTCTTTTTGCTCGCTTTGGTTCCCTCATTAGCAAGTCTCCAGCAGATGTTTCATAAGATGATTTTACATTTAAAACCAAATCTGTCTATGCGAATGAGCAATCTTCCTCTCCACAAACACTGTATGAGCAAGGATTTCAGAAAGCAACTTAACACGGTATTTTAGTAACTAGGATACAACCCTTTTTCAGAGTAAAGAGTTGAAGAGAAACAGATTCAATCACTCACAGATTGATCTGGTAAAATGCAAGTCCTGGAACACTTCCCAACACTCGATCTCTCTTAAAAATGTGGAGAAGTTTCTTCAGCTGCTTTACTGCATTTCTGCATTTACATTTAGATGACCTCTTAAATTGTAAGTTAATGCCTTATTATTGAAGGGTTCCATGTTTTGGAAATTTAAATTAGACAAGGCTGGATGAGAATGAATGAAACCACGTTTTATACTGAGTATTAGAAAAAGATTTCTGCCTACATCCAACTTCTCTAACCTTCACCCAGCCTCAAAAGTTACAACTTTTGATGCAGTATCTGGGTATATAAGACAGCGTGGATATGAGATAATACAGAAGTCTGGAACAGTGTAACTGTAGAGCCATGAGGAAGTCTGGCAGAGGAAACAGTTATTTCTGAATAATTCCCATATGAATTTCACTTAGGATAACAGAATGAAAGTTAAATCATCTCAGCATACCTACAGGTTTTCAGAATGCCATATCCATATGTATTTTGTTATCTGCATGTACAATAGTTTCACATTCTTTCAAGATCAGAGTCTGTCAGGGCCTTACCCTTAGCACTCTCCAACACCTTTACAGAGTTTAGTAGGAAAGATTTCCCAAAACACTTTCTTAACAGATATCCTCCTCTTGGTAGCTCACAGACATCCAAGGTAGCACAGGTAGATGCTCTGTATCCTAACAATGCTCTTGCTAGAAAACAGAAAAACCCAGGCCCAGATAATGCTGCCAACAGACAACTCCATTTACAGAACACGCAGTTCCCTGGTGCAGGCAGATACCTGTATTGTATCTACATTTCTTTGCAACATGAACACTTTGAAAGCATCTGTCCAAGCATAAACAGAACAAACTCTGATGTGGCATAAAGGAGCTCTGTTAATTAAATAATAATTTGACATAGTCCAAGTATTACTTTGCCTTTGAGATTAGACCTTTAAACATGAATCCCCATACCTAAAAACAGACACAAGAGGTTTCCATCCAGGTTGTGGTGTTACACATACCTAGTAGGTCCTACTCTTCTGGAGATGAAATGTAATAAACAGTTATCAGCGGTTAATCAACCCGGGCCAATTGTGGGGAGGATAAAAAAAACCAAAACAAACCTACACCTACATTACCTTGACTTGGCAATGCTGAAACATATTCCTGAAACATTCCTTATTTTCAGCTATAGATGTACAAAAAACCTGGGGAAACCCGAACCTCATAGGAATATTAAAATAGGCCAGTAAAATATCATGAACCCCATGGTCCAAGTGCTATCAATTCCACAAAAGCTAAGATCCCAATAATTTACTTCATCACAAGTATCTTCAACACACACTGGAGTTGACTTTTATGTACCAAAACAAACAAGAAACAAAACCAAGCTTTCCTAACATGAAATGCTGCTATGAGGCCACAGATTCACTTCTCTTCCTCACACAAATGCAGCAGAGCTTCTTTAACAATAGGCTGTGCAAGATCCAGTTTCTCCTCTTGTATTGGGCTTCCAAAATAAAGCATTTTTTATGAGCTGTCTTTCTGAGAAGGGAATTAATTCCTTATTACTGACAACTTACACTTTAGATACTGACCATTTTATGAGGCACAAGAGAACAACTCCTGCAGGTACTTTGGGTATTCACAAACAGCAGACATATCAGTGTTAGCCTGGTTGGACCTATTTATTTAGAACAGCAGGATAACGAAACATGGCAATAGGCATAAAAGCAGTGTCCATGAACAAAGACCTCCTTTGAAGGTCTTAAAGTTCACATGCTCTACATGAAATCTACTCCAGAACAAGGAAACTTATAAAGGAGGCTGATATCACTGTTCCAAGAGAGACCAAAATATTTTGCTTCTGCTACTTTGCCTAAGGGTTACTACAAAGCATCTTTCTTTCTTGACAAAAGGGGGCTTTAAGGGCCAGAAATGACATCTGGTACAGATCACTGAAGTTTCCCAAAAATATGCCTGTAAATCCATCCAAGCAACATAACCCTGAACTCTAGGCCTACTCTTAACTAAATATGAAGGTTAGACATGCATTACTTTGGTTAAAGAGAACACTGAGCAGAGCAACAGAAAGGCTTCACCCCTACCTTGGACAGGAAAGCAGTGAAAACAAGCAAATTCCTTGCTATACCAACCAGTAGTGGTCCATACAACATGAAGAGGATGCTAAGATGATGGTATTCATTTAAATATTACACTACATGTGTAACAATTAAGAGTAAGTCTGATCAACTTGAAAAAACCCAAACAATTAAAGCAAAAAGTGTCATTAATCTCTCAACTGTGTTATGGCACAAAACCTGCCGTTGTGATGTAAATGGAAGATAGTTCTTAAAATCACGGAATCATAGAATGGTTTGGGTTGGAAAGGACCTTAAGATCCTCTAGTTCCAAACCCCCTGCTGTGGGCAGGGACACGTCGCACTAAATCATTCTGCCAGAACACGGCCTGCTCACCACTTTATTTGACCTATCATGTCCGCCATACTGCCCAAATGACCAAAATAGAAAGTCCTGCAATGCACAAACCAAAGATGAGTACGAAACAATGCAACAGTTGCTGACATTGTCAAATTTGACTGAGATCACATCTGGTCTGCTCTTCTCCACAAAGAACTGGCTCAGTGCTCATCAGCAATCAAGAAGAATCAATTAAATGATGAGTATTATTTATACTGAAAAACGATGAAATGGAGAACAATACAGAAAATCATTACATGCCACTGTATGCATCCACAAGAGATCTTGAACGTCCTGTGCTATTCTGGTCCCTCATTCTCAAAAGCAGAGACAGCAGAACCCAAAGGGCATCGCAGTTCAAGAAAGAAAGGATGATAAGAAGCAACATTCTGGAATGGCTCCTATATGTGGAACATTGCATTAGGATTTTTTAAGATGAAATTAAAAATTGAGCAGGTTTGTGAAAAATCTATAAAATTATCAGTAATACAGAAGTTTGTCCCTCATCCCTACTTCCAGTATTATGAGAGAATCAAGTGAAACAAGTAGGTGGCAAATAGAAAAGTAAAAAGAGCTGCTCTATTACTAAATGTTATGTATGCCAAAAGTTCGCACTAGGTCAAAAGGAAACTGAGGTCTTGCATGAATTTAACCATTTATAGCTATTAAATACAAAATCACAAGCTCTAGAAACCTGAGTCACAAACTCCTGGAGGCGGAATATATTCAAGGAGCGCATCACTCCCATGATTTGCCACGTCTACACTCCCAATTATGCATCCTCCGCTGAACCTCATCCCCGAGATGAGGTGCTGAATTAAATGGCTCCTTGATCCAGCTTGGTATAGCTATTCTTTTACAGCGTTTTTGTCATCACTTCAGGGTATTATTTCATACATGATTTGGAGTCTTCCACCAATGAAGAGAGGGGGGGAAATAAAGTATAAAAGTATTTATACTTACATATTGAGATGACAGTTTTACGTAGAAAGTGTACTTAGTTAAACCACTTTTACATACAAGAACAGGAAATGAGGCATGGAGAGCCTTGAACAAATATTTAAGCTATCTGCAATTAATTTTGTAACCACTGAGAATACTCATAGCTTCTGATCTCTCCCCAAACCAGTATACTCTTGACGTTGTATGCAGTTTGGTGCTTCTCAGCCTACAAGTAGTTCCTTAAGATACTTTACCAATGAGGCGTTAAGAACAATTTAAAGTTCCAAAGTAACAATCACTGCCGCACACTGAGAGCTGCTTAGCACAGGTTTTCAACAGAACATAAGCCTTTGCTAACAGCTGACACAAAACAGTAGCTTAGTAACCCTCCCAAAAGAGGTAAGAAGTTATTTCTCTTGATCCTGGAGGGATCACCCAGAAGAGAGTTCTAGTGTTACTCCTGTTCCTTCGGAATTCTAACATTGGCCAGACAGCCTGTGTTATCACCCACCTGAAGACAGGATCTGATGTCTCAAGAACACCCTATTAAGAAAGAAAAAGCAACTGAGTTCATTTTACCCTACAACTACAGATCCTGACTCCTATGGTAGTGTAGCTGCACATTTTATCACTGGTTGAGTAACTGTATTTGTGCAGGAATTCCTAGTAAGTTATGATGAGAATCAATTCCTCCTTCTGCAAAAGACATGTTAGAGGTTTTCTGTTTACTTTTTTTGAAAATCAAAACAAAATAACTGATGAGCACAGTTCTCCAATCTTACAGAGGGAACTTGTACGCTCCTGCTCCTATCTACTGATCAGATGCAAGCATCACCACCTTCCATGATGCTCATCTGCCTGTACTTAGCACAGAAGCATAAAAAGTAGCAGATAGTCCCCAAACTGCTTCTATTCTACCCTCACTGGGTTTCTAAACCATTGCCATTCACTGAGAAAGCCACTATAACACTATGTAGATATCGGATATAATGGAGTTGGCTAGAACAATTTTTCTCCATGAAGATGAAATGGCAACAAAAACACATTACAAAGACTACTGGTATTTCTTCAGTAACTTGCAACTGCCCCCCCCACCCCCCCATAGCTGCTGCAAAGTCATTCTGTATTGAGCAGAAAGAGTAACAAAGTGCCAAGTTTCTGGTATATTACTAAAAGAAGGCTACAAGAAAACTGGATTGGAAGCTATGTGAAAGGTACAGCTTTTGGATCATGTACGTCTTACACAGCTGGAATCCCTAAACTAGTAAGTACAGCAGTGTGTGGACTTCCAGGTTTGTTCTGGACTCAGCACTGCAGCTTTTCTGAGCTACTGTACCCGTGCTCGGAAGACCTGCCAGGAAGCCATGCCAAAAGGGCAAACGGCCATTTGTAGGCCCAAACCGGCTTATGCAGAACAAGCTCAAGTGTGCCAGAATCACATGCTGAGCTGTTATTAGGGTTAGAGCACAGACCTACCTTGGGACCACAGACATATGTGCTCTTATTTCCCATACAGAAACTCTGGACTGCTCTAGACATCAGACTTAGAGTCCTTCACATTAGCGTATGAAGTAAACCTCTGCCCTTCTCCTCCAGACAGGATTGTTTCACTTCTAACAAAACCACTGAGTGGGAAAAACCAGGGAAGTCCTCATTCCTAACGGGTAGTGTTACAAGAACTGACAAAAACAAGGTCTGAAAAAGCAGCCACCACAAAATCTAGTAGTGAGTCACACTGCCACTCTCATGGGCAGCACTATCAAACAGGCTCCTCAAATCAGATCAGACTCCTCTTCATCATGGATTGTAGCAATAGGACAAGGGGTAATTAATTTAAACTTCAACAGGGGAAGTTCAGGTTAGATATAAGAATAAAGTTCTTTACTGTGAGGGTGGTGAGGAACTGGAATGGGTTGCCCAAGAACGTGGTGAATGCTCCACCCCCGGAAGTGCTTAAGACGAGGCTGGACGGAGCCTTGCGTGTGAGGTGTCCCTGCCAATGGTAGGGGGTTAGAACTAGATGAGTTTAAGGTCCTTTCCAACCCAAACCATTCCAGGAGTCTGGTGTGGATTCAAACATCTAACATGGGATACCTACCACCCATAACACAGAACATTTGGAGGTGCTGCCAGACCACTATCACTGTAGCATCTTAGCATAGCAGTTGCTAAACCAGGTCTTATCAGAAGAGGCCTGGAGTTTAAAGCAAACTCCTCAGGTGGAGAGATACTCGGGGCAAGGAAGAAGGGGTGAAAGGCAGGAGGGGTGGGAGGAAAGAGCCATGGTTTGTCCCACTTCCTCTCTTTTATCTTGGGAAAATTAAAGCAGTACAGCTGTTTCTTCAAGGCCTGCAAAAGGTGTTAGTTATCAACAGTGATTTAACTCACCTCAGAGCTGGGCAGATCACATTCATTCCCAATTGAAAACTGACTTGCATACAAAAGATTCCAAACAGCCTTCTTTTATGTTAACAAAAAATGCCCAAACAAGCAGAAAACCCAACAACAGAGCACTGAAATATTTGTTAAACGATAAGCCTCTCACCCCAGCAAGATAGTAATCTGCTATGTCCATCAAACAGAGATATAATTACCTTACACAAAAGGCAGTATTTGAACCATGGTGATTTTTGCTAAATCAAAGAGTAAGAGCTTGGACAACAAGAAATTGAGAGAGAAACCAGCCCAGAAATGAAACCAGACAAACAGGTTCTACATTAACTTGCAATCTACAATAAACAGACATCTAAGTGCAAAATCAATCAACTTCAGGGATAATTCTCTAACTTCCACTTTGCAGCCACAATCAGCTACATAAAACCGCACTATGATGCACTAACATTAAGGCTTTGGATGCTGGCAATGAAGTAACAGCAGGGGCCTCAAAATAAAGAACACTGCTAGCAGACATTACAGTTATGATCACAAAGAACACATGTATATCACTAGTCTACATGTGGATAAACACTGAAAAATCTCCCTCAGCATGTTCCCCAGTATAATGTTTTTCTTTATTTATTTTAAACCTTCTCAGTTGCAAACCCTGCCTGTGAGACACAGAAAACCCCCAGACTTTTTATGATCAATGAGTTATATCATAAAACAACATCTTGTGACCTTCAAATGCTTTTTCGTTTACCCTTTGTCCTTTAAAGTGCAGGGAAAAAAAAGCCAGAAGCCTGACCCTGTGTTTCAAGTGCACTGAAAAGAATAGGGTTATAATATTGCAAAGTCTGTAAGCAGGGGGTTGTCCTGATTGGGTCGTTTGGTAGCTCACAGATTTGGCACAGGAGCAACTAACTATGACATCTAGGGTGAGACAGCCACCAAGTCGTAAGCACTCTGGGAAACAGCATTGACATGCTTTTCCCCTGACGATTGCTGGCCAGAAGACAACTTGGACAAGTCAGACCAACCTTTATTTTAATCTTAAACGAATCGCTCAACAGGAAAAATTAAGGGCCATCCTTAACAAACAACCGATGTGAAAGGCCTCAGAATAAACTGTGTATATGGGATTACTAACTATCACTTCCTCCTTCTAAAAACAATACTAAAAGCCACAAAAATATGCTAGTCATTGATGCTAATAAATACATCACCTCTTAGTCCAATTTAACCATGACCAGGGTGAACAATTACTCCAATTACTGCCTGCACCCACACTTCTTACCTGAGTAGTGATTAGAAAAATTGGAACCAATTTCTGTTGACACATTCTCCTTTAAAGAATTAAAGAAAACAAACTAATAAAATTCCTGCAAACATCAGTATGGATCACTATAGGATGCATAGCATATTCAAATCATAACTAAATGCTAAATATTTCTGATACTTAGAAGAATGTCTACACAGTTCTGTAAACTCATTAAGTAGTTTTAATGAAAATAAGGGTAAATAAGATTAGTAATACAGAAGCTATGTGTGTGGTGGTTCTCGGCATGTGTGACTTTGGGAGAAAGTAAGAATCAGTGTTGGACTTGGCAGTGCTAGGTTAATGGTTGGACTCCATGATCTTAAAGGTCTTTTCCAACCTAAATGATACTATGATTAACTACTAAACCTGCAGTTGACAGAAAGCTTATAACATGCATTTTGTGTTTAAGGTGGGACCTCTAGCAGCCAAAAGTATTCATTAATTACATATATTACTCATATAATTATTTATCGAGAAACAATATACACAGAAGTATTCCTGCTATGTAGGTTTCTTCCCCTGTGATAAAATTATAGCAAACCACATTCTTTCAAAAGAAGTCTAGCCACAAAAACTAAATAAAGGGGGGAAAGGGCTTCCAGCAGCATTCTTATTTACAACTTGGTAAAGCAAAGTGACATTTCTCTTTCTGCCTGTGTTTAAAAGAAACAAGGAACAGATGAGCTTGACCACAAAAGCTAATGACATTTAATACAGGTATCTAGACCTTTTCAATGAGTACAATTCACCAGGTTATAGCAAGCAAAACCAGTTCTTTTCAGATGACAAATAAAGGCAGGAACTACATCCCAATTGCTAACCTCTGACGGTAAGGAGCTTAGCTCAGCCAGCTGACAGCTGAGCACATTTTTCTTTAATTCAGAACCAGAAATGCAGAAAGAGCTCATTTTTTTCCTGACGCATCTGGTTATTAGGAAGCCAGAATACCTCATGCTCCAACAGTTAAAGGCCACCTATAAATTTAGGTCTATCAAGCTCCCCTGCCCAGGCGCACATCTTGGCTACGTCCTGGCTGAATGTCTGGATAAAGTTTCTGTTTCAGACGTTCCATGCTACCACATGCCCTGATTTGCTCTGGAGACTTATTTTACTTACATAGAAACAGAATTTACAGGGTACTCCTAGCCTAGGCAAGAAACATGGACCAGAACTAGGGTGCATCTGTCCTCCCTTGAGATAAGAGTATCATAGGAAGTGATCTGTTTGTGGAAAGCACCTATTACAATACGTGAAATGAAGATTAGCATATGAACAAATAAAATCTCAGTATGATTAACAAACCTAATGAAAGAATGTAAAAAAAGTACTACCTTCTTTTCAGTGGGGCTGGAAGTCTTTGATACTAATGCTGTTTCAACAAGACCCTGCTCAAGTAAGGAGTCATATTTTATGCTTCTTTTTCTGCTTCTCCTCTCCTTGTTTGCCGGCTTCTGTTCATTTTCCTCTGACTGAGACACATCTGCACCATTGTCTCCACAAATAGAAGATTCGAAAAGAGGCTTTCCATTCATGTAGGTCTTAGTGATTTTCAGCTTAATTTCTGGAGAGCCATTCTTGATAGGAGTAGTGTTGGGTGGTGTTCCAACTCCCTTTATCTCCTGGGGTTCAAAGCGCAGCTTGGCATCTTGGGCCCCAGACTCGCCGTTAAACACTCGAGAGGTCAGATCTTTCAATTTATCAGCTGGAATAAATGGAAGAGCCTCATGGCCGTTATATTTTTGCATGACACCTTCTTGTAGAGTGGCAGAAAGTTGTGCTTTGCCCAAGTAGACAGAACACTCACGATTCACTTCACAATTTTGAGTTTTTCCATTGGTATTTCCAAGGATCTCTGGTACCTGCTTCATTTTGATGTAGTTAATTTTTCGAGTTAACAGTTGAGAACTTCTTTTGATGCTAAAGTCCATTCAGCCCAGATGTTTCCAGTCTCACACTGCTATATTAAGACAAAAAGATAGAGAATATTTTTAATCATACAGAAATGTCAAAAGCTACCAAGTATTCAGATTGATGTCCCCACTAATACTGTACTTCATGCAAGTTTTACTAAAGAAGTGTTGCTTCTTATATCTATCACCAAAATACTTCAATATCTGTTAATATGCATTACAAAAAAAGACCAAGAAAAACTGACTGATGAATCATTGATTTTATTAAAGCAAAAGCAGAGAGCAAAATCACAGCTTTCATTTTAACAATCTGTTAACAATCTACAGCATGAGCCTTACCCACACTAATTACTCAGAGGTACTGCACTGTTTAAAACGAGTTAGACCTAAGATAGTATCATTAATAACAACATAAACCAGATGAGCTTGTTTCTGAGGTTGTGCCAACATAAAATCCCCACAGGCTGTGTTGTTGTAGCACCTACACCATGGACAGCAGCATCACAAACTTCTCTTCCTCAACTCTACAAACAGGCCCTCAATCTTCTGTCAAAACATACCTCCTGAGGAAACAACAGTCCCCGGATGCATCCCAAATCGTGCTGGCTATGAAAACAAACAAAAGGTGAGCATTTTGTGTCATGAGCACCAGCCCACTGGGAAGCAACCAAACCTTCAGGCTACGCTATGTAAAATGTAAATGGTCAAAACAACTGCTGGGGTGTCAGCTTTTTAATAACAATAATATCATGTAGCACCCATTACTCCCATAGGAATTTGAAAACCAGTCAACAGGTTAAAACTGCACTATTATCTGCCCTTTATAGGTTTTCTGAGGGTTCTGCCCTGTCCATATTAACATCATACCATCATTGCAAACAAACGAACCTGGCAGAATGACTCCTTTATGTTCCTAGACCAGGCAAAATGATCGTTTTCATTTCTAAAATTCATATGCCTAGACTACTCGCATTACCAGGTCCAGTGTATACACGATGTTGAGAAATATAGCATCATAAATGAGAGCTCAGCACAAGAATCATATCCATGCTCAAGGTAACCAATTTCATATATGCTTAAGTCCAAGAACTGTCACATCAAATCAAAAAATTCATCAAATCTAGTCTCACATGCTCCCAAAAAAGTGCAGTAAACCCATGATGAATAACTATTGAATTGTCAGTTGCTATGGAAAAAATCTCTTCTGAATCTCACCACCCTGCTTATTAATGTACACAGCTATAATGCCTACAACTGGCATATTCCTGAAACATACATATTTGCTACCTCTACATCAGGAGTAGCAATGTACAAATGCTTATATCTGAGCATTACTTTAGCCTGGCAAGCTTAAGGGTGTCAAGCCGGAGCTCAAAGCAATTGGTCAACAGGAATCCCTTTTATCCACAAAGATGCAGGTGGAAAAAATAATCAAAAAAATCATAACTCTATCACTCTTTTTAGCAAATGCTCCCATCTCCCTAACATGCTGCTCTAAGGTACCTACAAGCTAAAAGGGTCTCTCTCCATAAAAGCTATGTAGACTTATTTGAGAGATGAAAACTATCCTTCAGGGACAGACAGCAGCCAGAAAAACTCTTACTCAACAAGGTAAGAAGAGCAAGTATACCTGAACTCCAACAGAATCTGTAACAGGAAAGGCTCTAGTCTTTCCTTAGCCAGATTTAGTCAGAATTACCATAAAAACTCCAATAAAATGAGTGGAAACCAGCCAACTGTATAACCCTTTATAAGAGGAGTCAGAGGTAAAAGGAAAACCAAAACTCTACCAGAACAGGACAAAGAACTCACTAAACTAAAAGAGAACTCGTGTACTTTCACAAGATGTCTGAAAACATGGGACATGAAACAAAACCCTCAACCCAATTAACAATATAAACACGTTTCAAACCGCGATTCAGCACATTTAACTGAAATCGTATCTATTTTAAGAAACAACTGATGACAAATTCTATAAATTTTCAGGCAAAAGGCAAACCCATTTTGGAACACGTGACACATGTTTATGGAGAGGAGAACAAGATTCCCCTAAAAAAAAAAAAAAAAAAGGAAACACAGAACATTGAATTGTTGCAAAATCCGTGCTTCCTTCCCACAGATTCTTAACAGACTAAACCAGAACGCAAAACAAGAGATTTGATTTGGGCATCTAAATTCCCTTTAAAAAATAAGCCTACAGGCGAGGAGCTTTACTGCGGCTGCAGACGCCCTCCAGTGGTTGCCTGGACAAGCCAGAGCTGCCCCCTCTGCTGCCTGACACACTGCCGCAATCACAGCTTCCCACACGAGGACCAGCACCAACAATGCCTTTGCGTGACTCCCTTCTGTCCATCAACTACACGGTTAAGTTGAAAAACATTTTAATATGGTTCCATGAGTTGCTTATCAGGACCTGCACTGAGGCATCTGCATTTGGTAACTCTATTTTAGTGCATCATTCTACTAGTATATTTTTTTTGTCTGGCTTAATAATAAGTCTTGTTCTCATCACTTATTTCACTAAGCTAGAAAGCCATCAAGCTTGAGGCAGACCAGGACAGCTCAAAAAACCCAACAAATAATCACATTAATCTATGTTACTGGTGTACTCAATCTCAGAATACTGGATGCATTAAAAAAGTGATAGCTGAAGAGTTTCAAAACATAAAAACCATTGGAGAGTCACAGAATCGTTTAGGCAGGGACTTACTCAGATAATCTCTTTCAGCCCCCTGCTTAAATCGGGCCTAACGCATATCAGACTGCTCAAGGCCTTGTCTGGACAATGACCAGTAAGTACGCAAGTGAAAAGACGCCGCTTAAAGAAATCAAGTTACTCTTTCTAGGCAATAACCCTAAGAGCAGCAATTCTGTACCACAAAAACACGAAGACCAGTAAGACCATGCAGTGAAAGACCCTGAACTTTTAGGAGTTACTTTGATCTGTCTAATACATCTGAAGATACACAGAGCATGCAGATTTTAGCCCTTCAGCGAGTGAAGGTTCACTTAGCAATTCTCACTGTATTAGGCTACTAAAAACAGCCAAAAGCAATGAAAAAGGCCTCTCAAATCACTGGAGCCGAGAGAAAACAAATCCAGGAGTATAACTGGTAAAAGGAATTCAGTGTACCCAAGCCAATGAAGTGAGAAGATGAAGATAAAGGCAGTAATTTGAGACAGCAAGATTATCAGAACCAGTAGATACAGATTATAGAATATGGAAAATAGACCATGTTTGTACAAAGATTTAATGGAGCCAAATGAGAAGAGGCTTCAAGTCAGAGGCAGAGTAATGGGCAAAGATAACAGATGTGAGTACCTATAAGCAAATATAGCCCTATGAGGAGATGAGGTTTGCAGAGAGCAACTGGCAGGTTAGTTACCACCTCTAAGACACCCAACGAAGGAAAATTGCTGACATGCATCTCAGCCCTCCTTGTGAAAAATTAGCTGTGTTGTGGGGTCCAGTTAAATGAAAGAAGCCAGCACATCTACACATGGGAATAATAAAAGGTTTTGAGAAAGAAGGGGAAAATTGAAGCTAGCTGAATTTTGCAGAACCTTTGCCATCTAAAGTCCATGGCAGTACAATACTGTAAGCAAGAAAAAGGACTCTGCTCTTTGTGAGAAGAGGACAATGGAGCAGAAAAGAAGAAAAGGGGCAAGGAAAGAAAATGATCAGCAGCAGATAACCAAGCAGTACTGTGAGCTTAAAATTAATACTAGAAGACACGACATGAAAGAATGAAATGAGATAGATCACAGACAAGATCTGGTTCATCAGAGTTGTAAAAGTAAGGTCCTGAAGCAGCTGAGCAGATGATTAGATTTGGTAGGTAAATTAAATGCACTCATGCTGGACCACAGTATCACATGGAAGCAAAAGCAATCCCTTTTTCTAGATTATTCTGTATCTATAGAAAGGGAAACCAGGGGGAGGGTAGAGAAAGGAAGGGGACAAAAGCACCACACGCCAATAGCAGCTAATGAGATTAAGCTACTATCGTCCCATATTGACTGTCTGTGACCCAACAAGTATTACTTTTACTAACAAAGAGGAAAAAACCATGATAGCCACAGATTCTGCTGAATAAATGTATTCTGGCTTGTGAGCAGTTTTCAGTAAGCAAAAGACATGAGTTATCAGAAAAAGGTCTTGAGGTATTTTAATCAGACAGTGCCTGCAATGGTTTTGTACACATTTTCATACTAAAAAAACCCAGATTTTATATGAGACAAATTATTTTTCATTTTAAAGAATGTTATTAATTACTTGAAGGTCCATCATCTGACAGGAGTCACAAGCCAAATACAGTTAGTCTGCATGTCAGATTCCTCCTTCACTGTCCAGGCCACTATCATTTATGTGATACTTATTATTCATTTCTTCCACATCTGCTGCAATTTCAGAGATGCTTTTCTTGTGTGTCAGAAATAATGGAGTAGTCCATTCCTTCCAATTCTGCCAAAGGGAGTGAACAGAGTAAGTAATCAACAAAAAGCATCGCTATTAAATACCACTTCTGGGGTTATTTTTTTTAACGTGTTTTCTTAAAGCTATTTCTCAGGTGAATTACTCAGGAGAGAGAGGTGGAATGACACACCTCAATACAAATTCACTGTAAAAGACCTTTATCCACAACAGCTATTTTTATTACTTACAAATGATGCTTTCTGCTGGCACTGGAAAAGCTAATAGATGACTGCTGCTTTTTTTCTATATGGACAGCTTTCTGATAAGTCTTCTCCATTCTCTCACCAATTTTAAGGGCAAAGGTTATTCCTATTTTCATATCAGAATGAGCCAAAACACTTGAAAAGATTAGTAAAGATACAACACATTCTTGCCAATACATCTGAAAACTCAAGTATGCTCACATTATCTTGTATAAAATAACTAAAATATCACATCGGAGTAGAGACATATTTACTATCCTGCAGTACACTGTGACTGTCCACCATATTAAAAGAGTAAAAAATTATTACAGGATTGAAATTTAGAAAAAAAGACATAACAAAATTGTACTGTGGGTTTGCCAAAAAGTGCCACAAACCAGCTCTATCCAGCAAATTCAAAAGCATTCCCTCTCATGAAGAAAACCATTACTGTAGTAGCTGACAGAGAAGTGAAATCAATTACACCAAAACTTCCTAACAATTTACCACTTGTCTTAGAAAAAACGGAGGACTGGAAAAAAGAAGCTTTAGTCCAAAGGAACCAATTTTGAGTTTAAAAGCACCTGAAGCAGAGAAGAGATTCAGTTGGGCAGAGAAGAGATTGAAAACAGCCCTGTGGAGAAGGACTTGGGGGTGTTGGTCAATGAGAAAATGAACATGAGCAGGCAGTGTGCGCTCGCAGCCCAGAAAGCCAAACGTATCCTGGGCTGCATCAAAAGAAGCGTGACCAGCAGGTCGAGGGAGGTGATCCTGCCCCTCTACTCTGCTCTCGTGAGACCTCACTTGGAGTACTGTGTGCAGTTCTGGTGTCCTCAACATAAAAAGGACATGGAACTGTTGGAACAAATCCAGAGGAGGGCCACGAGGATGATCAGGGGACTGGAGCACCTCCTGTATGAAGATAGGCTGAGAAAGTTAGGGCTGTTCAGCCTGGAGAAGAGAAGGCTGCGTGGAGAACTCTTCATTAGGGACTGTAGTGAGAGGACAAGGGGTAACAGGTTCAAACTTAAACAGGGGAAGTTTAGATTGGATATAAGGAGGAAGTTCTTTACTGTAAGGGTGGTGAGGCACTGGAATGGGTTTCCCAAGGAAGTTGTGAATGCTCCATTGCTGGTGATGTTCAAGGCCAGGGTGGACAGAGGCTTGGGTGACATGGTCTAGTGTGAGGTGTCCCTGCCCCTGGCAGGCGGGTTGGAACTAGATGATCTTAAGGTCCTTTCCAACCCTAACTATTGTATGATTCTATGAAGTAAAGACTTCATTAGTCTTGCTGTAGATACACAATGATTTCAGTTAACCAGTCAGCTAGCAAGACCTATAAAGTAGGTTTAGGTAAGTGCATGAAAATTTCCTTACACTTAACAGTCCAGAATCATGTTTATATAGAGATGTAAAATACATTTGCACAAAAACATCAGGCATATCTTGAGAACTGCTTGAAAAAGGGTAGGTTACTTACAGCTGCATTTACACTTACTTGCCACCCAATTTTCTTTTTTTTAATCAAAAAAGCATTGATCTTCTCTCATTTGTTTTGGGTTTGCTTCCCCCCCCCCCAAATGGATAAAATTTTAGAACTTCGTTGTTACAGTCTATATTCATCAACTGGAAGAAGTATTCACTGACTTCTCACGAAAGCAACAGGAAACACCAGCTTGTACAATAGAGATCTGTGGCATGGCAAGTAGAGAACTTCTTCACTTGAAAGGTTACTTGCTACTGCAGAAAGTGAGCTTACAAAACTAATGGACCTGACTTTTTGTTCCTTCTCAGGAAAAGCTTTTGCAACCAACCCTTGCTGCTGAGGACAAGGCTAGAAGATTGCTCATCAGGGCTCCTCCCCACTAATTCGTTTTCGTCAAAATCAGAAGAAATACTTTTTCCACTGCTGCAGAAATACCAGTTCCACTCCTGCTGCTGGAGTGGGTGGTGAAAGAGTGAGACAGATTTGAGTGAATTCAAATTCTTGTAAAACATCATGTTTCTGTCTGAAGAGAGAATACAGATACTACTATGGTGGGACCACAAACCAAACAGAAAAGAATTGCTTCTCCTCTGCAGATAAGCAGATGGGAACATTGGTGCCTGAAATGGTAGGAACTACTGGACTTGCCATCAGTATTTAAAAGAAAAAGGTGGCCCTCAACAGTTGCTTAACAAATGGTTAAAAGTAAAGAAAAAGCAATGTTTTCAAATGCAAACTTGAGACTTTTCTGTCTTCTGAAGAGTTGCAAATGGTTCAGCTGAAGGGGATGGCCCCTCCCTAGCAAACCAGGACTTGGCAATTCAATACAGACAGAATACTCCTTCAATCTAGGCCTTTACTCACCAATGATATGCAGCTCCTCTCTGTCTTTCAGGTGGGTTGTGCATCTGGCTTCTACTTAGCTTGGGAATGAAGCAGTAAATGCAATCTCAAATAGCTCAGCACTCAGGTGCTGAGTTTCTTTCTTATTGAAACTGCTATTTCACCTGGTTCAAGCCTCCTTTAATTTCCCACCCCTTTAATCCTACCTCTTTTTCTTTTCAGGATCCTACCTCTACTTGCCCGTGTTGCCATATGTAGTCATGACAGCACAGTAAATGCCCGAAGCCTCACTGAAAGCATCATATAATTACTGATTGTGCAAATTCTGAGATGGGAAGATCAAATCTGGGAGGACACCACAAAATAAGTTATGAATATAAATTATGAATCAAATGGTAATATTAACAAAATGTTATCTGCTCCACCTCTATAGAAATAGATTATGTTTTCCAGATCAGATCAGACAGCAACTAGTTTTAATACAGAGGATACAATCATTTTGCGTAGACCCTTAAAACTCTGCTATCTTTGTCTATAATGGCATGAAAACCTGGGTTTAGATGTCAGAAGCATACTTGGTGCATTGGAATAATTCTAAAAAGCACTGTTGTGACACTGGTGATATATGAGGCCCTATCAATAGTACAAAAGCCTAGCTATACGTATACATAGCAGAGATTCATAATCTTTATTATGGAGCACTACTTGGCCATGTCTTCTGTTGTTCATAAAAACAGCAACACATTGCACTTATAATGTACCTCTCTAATGTGGACAGGTAATACATAAGCATAAGTATGATTTGTTTCATTGAGTACACTTCACACCCCATAACATTAAGTAAGGAACTAGAAGGTAAAGTTCAGAATTAGTTAATACTGACTCAACAGTCCCACGGAATTTTACTTGCAGACTTGCATCTTTCATCAAGAACTGTATCTATCCATATCTAAACAATGTAACTATGTATAACATAATGCCGGCCATACTATGCTAACTCTGGTCTATTTTACACATAGACTGTAACGGTGCACATGACTGTATTAATTATTATGTCAATGTACTACCTCAAAGCAAAACACACATAACTGGTAGTTGTATGCCAGGAACACTCAAACAAGGCCCAAGACTTGAACACTAAACACTCTCCAATCAAATCCAAATAGTAGCTACTAAGTGGCCTTTCTGGTTTGGACATTATTTGAAGTGTTTCCTTGTGCTGGGGCTTTAAAATGCTCTTGCCAAAATGCATTACCACATTTCATCTGCATGGTTCTAGATTCCGTTTCTGTTTCTTCCACTAAGACTACAGCAGAAATCTTTCCAGAAGAGTGATTAGCAAAACTGTTACAGGTAAAAGGTCTGGAATTTGAGGCAAGCCTTACCTTTCTGGAGATAAAGTGTAGCTCACCCATTTAACTTGGGGCTAAAAAGATAAAGCTTCCCTGTCAAACAAACCAGTTCCTTCTTGTCCACTTCCCCAAACTCCTGTGTTGAGAGGTCTGCAATGGGCGTCTCTCGTCATTTTTACTGTTCTTCCTCCCAGCACACCACTAGTTCTGTGGGCTACTTCACACCCTTACCAGATTTAGTTCTTTCAGTAGATGCTGTTGTATCTCCTTCTTATGGGAAAATCTGGAAAATTTTGACTGTAGAAATAAGAGATGTTAAGCAATTATAATTGCTTTCCTTACTTGCAGAGTTTCTGAAGACTCAGCTATCACTACCACTATTGAGCCAAGTATTCATCTGATGAAGAGATTGTACAACCACGACTTATTATGATTTAAGCCTACTACTCATGTTTTGCACTACTGGTGAATTTCAGACACGTTCCACTTCAATTACAGCATTTGTTTCCAGTTTGTTCAGGAGTGCTACTATAAAAAAGCTTCTGATGGTCTGCATTTTGCATCCACAGAAAAATCACAGTATTAATTTCATTCTGAAGTATCTGTTTGAAAGTTCCTGGCAATTAGTCCATAAACTGAATGATCCATATTCATATCTTTCATCCCACAGTGCTCTCTAAGGTTCATACTTTGGCTTAAATCACTCTGGCTTTATTATCAGACTAGAATCTGGCCATTCTTTAGTACAGAGATAACTCCCCAATTTAGATGTTTCTGAGCGCCAGTGCAGTCAGGTTCTCTGCTCCAATGGCATCCCACCAAAGCTGGCAAGTTCCACAATTCATTTATCTGATACATGATCCTGGGAACCTCAGCTCCACAGACTAACCCTTGCCACAGCAGGAATATTTACACTTCAACTTGTTATGAATAAATAAATTAAATGGATCCCAAAAACTATGCCAGGAGGCTGCATTACTCCATCTCCTTCCTATTGCTTCTTTTATCAGTAGCTTTTAAAAGTACTTCAAATGGTGTTTAGATCATATTTCTAATAAAATCTTTACTAACCTTAGCCTTCTTTTTTGAAGGTATTTTTGCCACAAAATCTTTCATCTTCTGCTCCTTGGGTATCTCTTATTTAGTAAGGCAGAACTCAGAGAACAGGAGAACACCTGCTATTATGTTTTTTACTACGGCAAAGAAAACATGGAATTCTGTTGTCAGCCCTCAAGGCCAAATATGCTTAAAGATTATAATAATCCTAGAACACATATTTTTGTTTTTCTTTTAATGTGCATTTTAGCACAGATGTGAGATGACAGTATTTTAGCATTTTGGTATGAGGCACAGGCCAGAAGAGGTTTCACAAAGACAGTTAAATGGCCGTCTCTCTTAGCCATCAGAACAAGACCACCCTGTGCTTCCACAAAGAGCCACACAGAAAACCAACAGCAGAAGAAATATGTTAAAGCTTCTGTGAAATCTGCTTGAACGGCACATCATGCTATAGTTTTCCGATCATTTGCCATGCATGTATCCTTACCCCAAATATGGATGAACATAAAATAGCTCTGATTTGTGCTGGAGAGCCGAATATCAAAGTTCAAAACAAGATCAAATTGCGATCTTGCAATAAGATAAAAATAGGACAAGGTAAAAGGATTGGTACAAAACTAGAAACTGAGCCATCACCTGTTGAGTAACCCTTCAAATTTCACACATGCTTTAAGTCACTTATATGTTTCATTAGTTTTAAATTATGTCAAATACAAGAACCTACATCAGTGGTGCTCCAGGGCAACGTAACTTTGCCCAGCATAACAATACTCTGAGGTGTGTATGAGCTACCGCTTCACTTTTCCATACTTACTAAATCTAATTTGACTTCTATGAAACACTCAAAGATTTTCCAACATCATCTTTCCACATGTAGCTCATCGCACTATTGAACTATCAAGACAATTTCCATGTAATGGTATAATTTCTTAACACTAGCAAGTGGGATAGCAGAAACCTTGCTTTTGGTTAAATCTTTATGTTCAATGCACACAAAATGTGTTTTAAAGAAATCATATTCTGGTGTAACCTATTATACGCTTCAGTCAGAAGCAGCTTCTCAAACGTACCAGAGAGTCAACAGATTATCTGGTGCTAAAGTTTAGAGTTTCTGTGAGCAAAGTAATGCATAATGGGCTATGCATGAACCTATCATCACCATACAAAAGGTATTAGTATATATGATCTGTTCTCCAGAACCTTGCATATTTTTGTAGCTTGCTATTCACCAGAAGGGCAGCAGAAAAGATTATGGTCTAAATTTCCCTTACAGCACATTCCGAAAACTTCTCTTCCTGCTGATGCTAGAAAATCTAAAATAACTATGCAAGACACCATCAACGTGATAAAAACATTAAAAGCAGCACTTGATACATCACTTTTGTAATTTCTGTCATTATAAACTGAAAGGAAAAAAGTAGATACATTATACAGCTGTCTTATCACCTCCAGTGACCGCAGGTCATAGAGAAGATGATTTGAAGGTGATGATTCAGAAATGTTCCCAGAATCAAAATCTTCCAAGCACCCATTAATTTTACAAAACAGCTAACTGACTCATTAAACCAGCTCCATGAATTTACAAGCTGCAGGGTGGCTACTGGCAGGTACCCCCTAAGTCCTCCACAGTTACGCACCAAAGGGAATTTGGACTTGCATGGGAAGCTCTGATAGGAAATTGTTTTCTCTCTCCACTTTACCACATGACCACTTATGCTGGTGCCATATTCCATCTCTGCCTTCTCATTTACACCAATGAGATTCCAGCACATCCTCAGTGAAGACATTTCTCAAAGCTACATCCTAACTGGAAAGCGATGCTTCTTAGAAACATGGACTTATCTGCTTAGATCCACGTCAGTATCTCCATTCCTTTTTCCTCCAATAGCTAGATTAGAGAATTATACTAGGTCTATCACCTACTGCATTAATACATGTCCCACCACGCATTTCTATATTGGTGTTTTACTACTGAATGTGAGGGTACTTCTGTTTTCAGCGATAACAATCAGTGGATGCTTCCCACTACGCAGCACAGTGCTCTCAAGAAGTGAAAATTTCCCTCCCATGCCCCCCCCCCAAAAAAAAGGCTAGGTGCTTTACCTTGTTCTACATTGTAAACACTTGCCATTTTCATGCATTCAACCACCTCCTATGCTTAAAACCTAACAGATGTCTCATAAGTATGTAAGCAGGAATGACCCAAATGCTGCAAGAATTGTGCCTGTATCTTCCGCTCTTCATAAACCTACATCTCTGATTCAGTAATCCGACCACAGCAGGTGAACCTTTACAGAGGTATGGAGTCCTGAAGCAGTCAATAGGCTTTGATTGACCACAGGAAAAGAGCTGCATTTATCAGTCTGTAGAAATAAGGCCTCGTTTGGGAATCATAGTGACACCAGTGGAACAAAAAGCAGGCTCAGTGCAAAAGTGAGAGGTGAATGGGCCGCGAACAATAGGATACTGAAAACCAATTCCTTCTTGCCATTCCTTGGCTATCTTGTTTGTGTCAAAATCATTGCGCTAACTTATGTACGTATAAACAAATATATATCCATACACATATATATATCTATACCCATACACATCAATTTCACCACCCAAATATTTATTAGAAAGCAAAAACCAATCATTTCTGCTTCCAGTCTAAAATAAACTGGGGTTGGTTTTGTTGTAACATCCAGTCTATTGCATGCAGGCAGTAATTTAAATGCAATAGTCTCATCTGCAAAGCAACCGCTGGCTTCAGAAAAAGCACGTAGCCCTACAGATATTAAAACACTTGTTTTTTCATTCTTACTAGCCGTTTGGTGGATTTGCATTGAACCAAAAGGAAATATATGTTACATTTAATTTCAATTTCCTAAACCACTCTAAATCTACATCCTTAAAGCATAATGACCCAGTTTCTTCTGATATTTTCCAATCATATTTGATAAATTAGTAGGTTTTATAATACTTTTAATATCTGAATTTTTCCAAGAATGTATGAGTGCGGACACTCCTACAACCTTCACAAAAACCAGCCATATAGTCTCCATGAATATCCAGAGCTTTGAAATACAAACCTGTCATATTTTCTGATGGCTGCACACAAGATGAAAATCCCAGGATATTGTAATACATGGGATAAAGATGTTTAGTAAAACAACCAAAACTGTACATACTGTAAGTACAGAGCCCTGAATAGTCCTGCAAAACAGTGGTTTTATTCAATGAATACATCAAATAGTCAAATACCACGCTGTGAAATTGAGGAGTTTATTAAGGTTGATAAGCTGCGTTTCCTGAACAGAATTCCCACAGCAAAACAAGCAAGTAAGAGCTTCAGTGATAAATTGACAGAAATTCTACTAATGTACAAACATTTTGGTGAAGAACCAGGTTATTCTTGCAGCTGAAGCCACACATTCCATGTTTAAGGAATGCTTGTACGCATACATGTCGCTTAAACCACCAGCAAGGACTCTGCAAAATCTATTACAAACTTCACTGCCACCCTACAGTGTCTATAGTTACCTTCCTTAGATATCTGAAAAGTCTAAATGCCAAACTGATCCTCCTTCTTGTTTTGGGGTCTTTTCTAAAGCAGACCTCATTTAGTTTACCTGGTGTGGGCAGCACTAGCTCCTAAATTTAAGGATCATTATAAACCAGTTTTAACACAAATGCCAATAAGAAACTATTCACGCACACAAAATACACGGGCAATGACTGATACCAGCCTCCTGCCTGTTTAATGGCTGTTAGGCCAATTTTCTCTGTAATGTGTTTAAATACGGTGTTTACTCTCTGTGTACTTCTACTGGCACTTACTCCTCCTTTCAGACAACATATTTAAAACAAAACAACCACCAAAACCAAAAAGCAAAGTATAAATATGTTCAAGAAGTATGGCAAATTCCCTTTTCCACCCCCAGAGCGGTAAAGCCACAGCGGATGAGCTGTAACTATGGCCTTGGGAATACAAGTTCCCCAGGCTCTTTTACCACACAAATATCAATTCAAGTTACAAGAGCCCTATCCTCTTATACTTAATGGGAGATTGAGCCAACAAGCCCGCACGCCTTCCCAGGAACGTTTTCTTCCCGTTTTCCTAACAAGGCTCTCCTCCTGAACAGGTCCAGGATGGACTGCAGAAGGGTGTAAGGAGAAGGATCATCACACCAGCGTTTAGTGGAGGAATAAATCAAACATGGCTTCCCCCTCCATACATTTCCAGAGTTACATTCACTCCTGCTGCCGTACAATCCCAGTCCTACACCCGGAGGAAAGGGGCAGGAGCAGCCTCCACCTCCCCACACGCTCACCGCCACGGTGGGGGGGACGTCTGCAGCCACCCCATCCCTTCAGGAGGCGGTTTAAACCCTGGGGGAGGCTTTTTTTCCTTTCCTCCTCCTCTCCCCCCCTCCTCCGGTTTTCTTTCTGATTTGCACTGATTGATCTCCCCCTCCCCAGGGAAGGGAGGTGGGACGGGTGGGCACCTCTCCATTACCCCTTTATGTTGCCCCCGACCTCCCGCAGCGCCAAGGAGGAGGAGGGCAGGGGGGGAAAGGATGAAGCTGCAACAGCCGGGACTCGGGCTCGGCATCGCTCCTTTCCTCTCCTCCGCCACCCAAGAGTCAGGCCCAGCCAGCAGCAGGAATCCTGCGGCAGCCACCGGAGGAGGGCGGCCGGGGGACCCACGGCCCCCCAGCCAGGGCCAGGTAGCGGGGGGGAGGAGGGAAGGGGACAGGGGGGGAGCTAACAAAAAAACCCTCCTCCGGGGAAGGGGGAAACGGGAGCTGCGGCTGCCCGGGCAGCGCGATGGAGATGGCGGGGCGCCGGCGGTAAGTTTGAGGGGAGCGGAGCCCCGTCGAGGGGGAGTCCCTGAAGGGAACGGCCGGAGCCGGGGGGCGGGGTGGGGGGGGGTGGATGTCCCACGACGGTACCGCCGCCCTCCATAGCGCCGTGCTGCTCAGGGCCCGCGGTCCCAACCCGGGAGGGTGCTCGCAGTGACCGCGGCGAGGCGCGGGGCCGGGCGGCGGCATCCCCACGGGCCAAGGGAGCCTCGCCGCCGCTCCCGCCTCCCGCCCGGGGCCTGCGGGAACGTGCCCCGGGTGCCTCCTCCCTTCCCCGGGAAGGCGGCGGGGGTTGAGCCGGGCGCGCTGCCGGCCTACTGACCTGTGCCCTAGCGCATCCTCGTGCCCCGAGAGCCGAGCGGAGGCAGCGGCGGTAGCTCGGTGCCGGGGAGCGGCGGCGGGAGCTGAAGCGACACAGCCACAGCGGCGGCGGCTCCGGCGGTCCTGCGCGGCGGCCCCGCCTCCTCCCCCGGCCAGAACCAGCGCGAAAAATCCGGGCCGCTGATTGGCCGCCGCCGCTGCGCTGCCCCTGGAGCGGCTGTTTCAAATCCCCCCGCACGGAGCCGCCCGCACGCGCGGCCCAGCGGCCGCGAGCAGCGCCACAGACAGCGCCAGCGGCGGGGCGGGAGCGGGGCTGCCCCGGCAGGACCGGTGGTGGTGGTGGTGGTGGTGGTGGTGGTGGTGGGGAGGGAGCGGGGCTGCCCCGGCAGGACCGGCGATAGCGATGGCGGTGGTGGGGAGAGAGCGGAGCTGTCCCGGCAGGACCGGCGATAGCGATGGTGGTGGTGGGGAGGGAACGGGGCCGTCCCGGCAGGACCGGTGATGGCGATGGTGGTGGTGGTGGTGCGGAGGGAACGGGACCGCCCTGGCAGGACCGGCGATGGTGGTGGGGAGGGAGCGGGGTCGCCTTCACAGAAGTTAGAGGGGAGGAAGAGGAGGGTGTGCCGGGTGCCAGGGGAGGGAAGGCAGCGGCGTGAGGTGGGCTTGAAGGCGGCAGCTGTGTGGGGCTCGGCCCGCCGCCGCGGCGTCCCCAGGTGGGCGAGAGCGCGTCGAGGGCGGGCCGGCCCCGCTGAGGTGGTGGAAGGCACTTGTTTGGTCTGTAGGGCCAGGTGAGTGATCATCCCCCTGTACTGGGCACTGGTGCGGCTGCATATCGAATACTGAGTTCAGTTCTGGGTCCGTCACTGCAAGAGAGACATTGAGGTGCTGGAGCAGGGCCAGAGGAGAGCAACGGAGCTGGTGAGGAGTCTGGAGCACAACTGTGATGAGGAATAGCTGAGGGAACTGGGGGTGTTTATAGTCTGGAGAAGAGAAGGCACGGGGGGGACCTTATTGCTCTCTGCAACTATATCTGACAGGAGGTTGTAGTGAGGCGGGGGGGGGGGGGGGGGGTCGGTCTCTTTTCCTAAGTAACAAGCAATAGAACAAGAGGTTACAGCCTCAAGCTGTGCCAGGGAAGGTTTAGACTGGATATGACAATCACAGAGAGGGTGCTCAGGCATTGGAACAGCCTGCCCCGAGCAGTGGTGGAGTCACCGTCCCTGGAAGTGTTCAAATGAACACCACGTGGATGAGGCCGTCAGCGACATGGTTTAGTGACGGTCTTGGCAGTCCTGAGATAACAGTTGGATTTGATGATCTTAAATGTCTTTTGCAACCTACTAAATTCTATGATTCTATTTTTAAACTATTTGTTAAATATATATTGCTATGTATCCCTCCTCACCCGCTGGCCTCAGTGACCGTACACGTGTGCTCGCTGAACATCCTGATTTAAGCCAAATGTTTTGCCTTTCCCCACAACTGCACACAATTTTGAGGCTGTCGGATAGTCGTAAGAACCCAAGTGTGCCTGGCTGTGAATTACCCGCACTGTCTCTCTGGAAGTATGGCCTGGTTTAGAGGGTTTTTTAACTTGCATCAAAATACATACATGTGCTTGCAATTTGCCAATTGAAAGCATAGCTATTTTGGGGTTTTTTTTAGGCCAAATCGTTAAATACCTGTCACGTTACGACAGGAACAAATATTCTCATGAACTGTAGCACCAGATAACGTAAAGCAGGTCGCAACCAACTGTTTTCAAGGTTTAGATGATTTGATCAAGGGCTTGTGGAGCTCTGGGAACCTGTCTTCTCTGTAAGGTAGAGAATACAGCTCTTTGTTGCTGTGAGACTGTTAAGCTGGTAGCTAAGGGCTTAAAGCAACCCCTGTGCAAGGTAAACTGATGACAGCAGAGGAAGGAACACACCATCATCAGCCTGCTGGATAATGGTGAATTATACCATCTGTCACAGGCTCTTTTAGTTATTTTTTACACAGTCCTTCATTTGCTTTCATATGTTAAAGCTTGTCCATGTTTTACCCATGTATTTAATGGTGGGTACACCTTAGCATAGCAGTTAACAACTGAGTGGTGCAAACTTAGTGTTAATTACTTAGTAATGAAAAACTTAATCATCGGCTGATTAAAACCTTAATCTCAAGGTGGCAGAGGGAAATCTCTGTAGTGATAAAGGTTCCTTAACTTGTTTTACAGCCTGTCTTATAAAATAAAGAAGGCAGTATCTTGAAGGTGTTAGACCAACAAGATTTTGCTTCTGAATGTCAGTATTTACAGCGTTAAAGAAGCACATCACATTTTAAGATAGTCAACTTGACGTAAGTCACAACATCTTGCAGCTTCCTTTCTAAAGTTGAGTTATGTGCATTTACGGGGGGGGGGGAGGAGGGAGATGTTTTCTAATTAAAAACAGAGGCACCATTATCAATACAAATAATCAGAAGTATAAATATGTGAATCCTGTTGTTTTGCTACAATAAGGGCATGTGCAGGTGTGCTTCCACAATTGAACAATAATACTAATATATTAAAAGTACAAAGCATGACATGTTTGCAGGGGTTCTTGCTGTGTTGTCCCTCCTGTCCCTGCCATGTGTCCCCTCCCCCAAAAACTCACCCCAACCTTGCATAAGAACCCAGGTTAGTCAGCAATAACTGGCATGCTACAACTGTGTTATCTCCTTTCCCTTGGGAATGAATTCTGGGTTCAGGCTCAGTGATGCAAATTCATCTCTGTGTGACTTATAAAAGAGAAACAGGTTTTTATTCTGTACTTATTACTAATACATAAGATCCGCTGGATAATGCAGTTCTCGTTTCCCTTCTTCCTGGTCAGTAGGCCGGAGTGTCAGTTGAGATTTAGGTGGAAGGATTTTGCAATCATGGTCAAGGTGACAACAAATCTTCCTTAGTCCTTTCAACTCCTATAGATCACTGGCCTTGTCTATGCCGCTAAGATTTGCAGCCACGTAATTACCTCCTGATAGACACACCATGTGAATTTCCAGGAAAGCTGATGCTGGGAGTTAAAACCCTTAACTGGAATAGCACCAGTTTCTACTGTCCACTACACTGGTGCAAACTTCCCCAAAGTCATGACCCTTTTAAACAGCAACTGCATGTGGAGGTTTCTTTCATTTCAAAAAGAACTGTCTGTTTTCTTGAGCTCATATCGTGATGATAAAAATCCCTCATTTTTTCCACTGCAGTACACAAAGAGGTCGATTCTTTGAAATAATCTTCAGTTCTTCAGAACTTCTGAGTTCCAGAAAGTTTTAACTTCCAATGGTATAAATAAACAGGCAGTGCAGAATGAGCTTGTGCTGACAAATAACAGGCACGCTGCATTACACTTGAGTGATGGCTCCAAACGAGTTGAAGTACACGTCCTCTAATCTCTTTCTAGGAGTTGCAAGTTTCCAGACTGAGCCTCTAGGAGGTTTTATTCTCTTCATTTAGGCAGTATTTTTTAACAGGTTGATGTTTCTTGGGTAGCCAAAGCACGTCATTGAAACCAGAAAAGATGTACAGCTACACCAGAGAACAGTAGTCATTTATTAGTGACTCCTGTTTCATTTGGTATCTAAACTTTTATTGCTCCTTGCTTTCAACTTTTATGGACATACTGTGTTAAGAAATAGTATCAAGGTCAATATCCTGCCTGTTCAACTCAATAAAGGAATTTAAATAAATGCACTGGCTGCATATCGTTCTAGAAATATTTAAATATTTTAGAGACTATCAATTGGTTACTAGGTCAAAAATCTAAACACTTCCAAGATCATTTATTCAGCAGTAATGGTAACAGTGCCCTGACTTCAGGCAGATGTTGGGGGATGCTGAAATTCTGAAGCTGAAGGAAGATTCTGTTGCCATAACAAGGACAGACAGTGCCTGAGAGGCAAAGGCCTACATGGCCGTCGCTGTCATTTTACTGCATTAGGCAGAGCTCGGAAGCTAATTCTACGTGTGTGGCGCTGCTCCATGCAGCAGTGCAGAGCTCTCTCCCCTGAGAGTTCCGTCAGCCCCATTCACAAAGGGATGGGGCACATTTTGGGGTACTTCTTGCTATTAGAAATAATAGAGATTAGCAGTCCCCGTACTGAAGCTTTGTCTTTCTCTTAGCAAAGGCCAACCGTAGCGCACATTTAATCTCATCGTAGATCTTTGTGGCAGGAGCTTCATGTTTACATTTCTCTCCTGTATGGATCCTAAGGATTGATTGCTTTCTGAATTCCTTTCTTGTATCCCTTTTTATTTTTGTTTCAGGATTTTACATAATCATCTGTTTAGTAAATATTTTCCTGAATGCAGATCACTGTGGTGGCAATGTAAACAGAACTACAAGTAGAGTTAAACTGAAGTCACGTGAGCGCGGTCCCTGAGTTAGATATTCCCAAGTTAGTTAGTACAGCAGCACAGCACGTATACAGTGTTTATTGCACTACAGGTGTTTAATTAGATAAGGACTGTACTAGGCCGTACAGAATCTACAGATGTAGGTTTTACTTGTTTCACAGACTTTTTCACCTACAATGGCTAAACACTGAAGATGTAGTTCTACTTCAAAATGTGAATGCACTGGAAAAGTTAATGCTGTTCATTGTACTGTTTGCTTGTAGCAATGCCACAGAGAGATCTTCCCCGCGGTCCCTCCTGTCACCATTACTCTCTCCAATGCTGTCATCTGGTGACCCATCACGTGAGGGCTGATTTTGGCCAGGAGTCCATGTTCTTCCTTTGGATTAACAGTAAGTGTTGTTTTCAGCCTGTCTGAACCCCATCTGAACCTATCCTTAACCGTATAAGTCACGGATCCTTCAGCGTGTCAGTCCATGTATCATCATGACTGTTCAGGAAAAGCTTCACCAACATGTATGTGTTTGTCTTTGGCCACGCAACGTCCTGCATGCTGTTTAATATGAAGACAGCAAGCTGTTGATTTAGAATTAAGAGTGAATGAAGTATAAAACTTAAATCAGTATTTCAAAATATTTTATATTAAATATTAGCATAATCATAAAATTATAGTACTAAATGTGTTCTTGAGAACCGACACATCCATTTGCTAATTAATGTGAATCAAAGTTCACTGCAAATGGTTATTTAAAAAAATTCAGCATTGTGTATTAAAGTTGTTTTTACTTTTAAATTAGCTTGAAAATGAGAAGGTTCAGGCTTTTTGTGTGTTTTGTGTCATCTCGTAAAAACAGCAAGCAGTATTTTTTAATTGAATGTTGATTCTTTGGGAAAGGAAAATTATCTGCTCAGAAAATTTCAAACAGAATTAGTCTCTGTCCAAATGAGACATCTTAAATGCAACTACAGCTTATAGCTTAAATACCGTTCAGAGTAAGAAATGGTAAACTTGAAAATATACAGTTAAATATGAATTTTTTTCATACCATGAGTTGCACACTGGTCTGTTTACCAGATACATTTTCCATTAGGAAAAGAATGGAGTAAATACCACTTTTCTCATAAATACTTAGTTCTGTTTGCATCATTTGGGCTGAGCAGAAGGAAGAAGTGTCATTGAGGGAGCAAAAGGATGAGGAAAGTCAAAGACATGAGGGAATGGGATACATCTTCAGGGGAAGGCAGAGGCCAGGAGAAAGAAAAACTAAGGAGCATGTCCCTGCTGTTTTCCAGTGTTGAAATGATAAAAACCAGCTGTATACCAGCTCTAAGCAGTTAACGTGCTCCAGCCTGGTACAAGTAACTTAAGCATAGTAATAAATTTATCTATAGAAGCTGTATGTCTCTAATTATCTTTGACATCAGTATGACTTAATTTAAACATTGCTGACATTCAGAATAAAATAAATCTAATCTATGTAGAAACACACAGCTTGAGCATTCAAAACACATTAACTCTTCTATCTATTGATAGCACAGTATGTTGCGGTGTTTATAAACATAAACTTAATCTCATTTAGAAGTATAAATACTGAAATACAGTCATAATCAGAATTAATGTTTAGCACTGCAGAGCAAAACTAGTTTTTTTGCAATATGTTTGGAATGCATTTCCAGATCTGAGCTTGTTGAGGCTAAAGCTTAACTCTGTAACTCTGCTTTTGAGGAGCTGGAATGTAGGTTTGAACGTTAATTCTACTGCATTTCAAATTACTGACTTATGTTTAATCTTCACGCAATTACTGTTCAGTGATAAATACAATGTGGTAAGTTATACAGCAGTGGAAGTCTTGAGGGGTTTGGTTTTTTTCAGTTTGGCAGAGAAGTGACTATTGATATTTCCACTCTATGCCAGTGCCAAAGAATAAAGTTTGTTCAGGGTTGAATACGCCAGATAGATAATGCTACTTCTGTTTTCAGCAGATGCTAATCAAGTGTTTTATTTTGCACATATATTAATCTTTGCTGCCTCAGTACAGAATGGGGAGGGGAATTATGCCGGTCCTAAAGGTTAATTTCAGTCTTTTTTAAGGGATGCCATTATTCTGTTAACAGTAATTGCTCTTTTTTGAATGATTAATTTGATCATATGAACTGTTTCTAATTATGTTGGTGGCTGGCAATTTCCTGTACTAAGAAATCGTAGCTGTGATCATATCCCATTTACTCAATATATATGCCCTGAGAAAAGTGCTCATTGACAGATGTTTTCAGAAATACCCACTGAGTTTTAGAACTGTTTGGAGACTTTCTATAGGATGCCTTGCACTTGTTTTATATTGGTGTTGAGTACATGCAAATGTACTTGACAAATGAGGGCTAGTACAACTGGATTTGAGGCACAGGATGGGCAGGTTTGCAAATGCAGGCTCCAACTGCTAAATTATCACCTGTGTTGCTTTTGCTGTGAAAACTGGAAGGAGTAGGCTGTGTTTCTTGCACATTTTACCATGTTCTTACACTCTTCTTGAGCTTGCTATGCTCACTCCTCTGAGCTATATTTGTTCACATCAGTTACTGATGTAAGCCAGAGCTTACGCTTTGCAAATTGGTGCAGGCATTTTATGAGACACTCCTGCTTGGTGAACAAGCACTATGAGGGAGGGAAAGGCAGCTGCTGAGCTGCCTGCAGGAGTTATACTGTGGTTCACTGTCAGCAGCTCAATCTTATGTGCAAGAGTGATCCCACCGTGGCAGTTCTGGCTCCAGTGCATAATCTGCATCCAGTTTACGCACAGCAGAAAACCATTGGACTGTCTCAGCTGCATTTACAGCAGCTGAGCTGAGCTGTGATTCAAATGCAGAATGTGCTCAGAAGAGGTGCTGGGCTTGGCCAGTGCATAGGAGACAGCCTACATGAAGACTCACCCACTCTACGGTGTCTCACACTGAAGCTGGGCGTGGTTTTAGTGCCATTTTGCTAATAACAGCAATGTTCAGATGGACACAAGCCACCATGTGTTGGACACTTCCTTTTGCAACTGCTACAGCAAGTGGGCATGCAGTTATTTGCTAAAAGGCTGAGGTTACATCCATCTTGCCAACTGTATCCTGGGCTGCACCAAAAGGAGCGTGACCAGCAGGTCGAGGGAGGTGATCCTGCCCCTCTACTCTGCTCTTGTGAGACCTCACTTGGAGTACTGTGTGCAGTTCTGGTGTCCTCAACATAAAAAGGACATGGAACTGTTGGAATAAGTCCAGAAGAGGCCATGAGGATGATCAGGGGACTGGAGCACCTCCTGTATGAAGATAGGATGAGAAAGTTGGGGCTGTTCAGCCTGAAGAAGAGAAGGCTGCGTGGAGACCTCATAGCATCCTTCCAGTATCTGAAGGTGGCTATACGGATGGTGGGGAGGGACTCTTCATGAGGAACTGTAGTGAGAGGACAAGGGGTAATGGGTTCAAACTTAAACAGGGGAAGTTTAGACTGGATATGAGGAGGAAATTCTTTAGTGTAAGGGTGGTGAGGCACTGGAATGGGTTGCCCAGGGAAGCTGTGAATGCTCCATCGCTGGTGGTGTTCAAGGCCAGACTGGACATAGCCTTGGGTGGCATGGTTTAGTGGGAGGTGTCCCTGCCCCTGGCAGGGGTGTTAGAACTGGATGATCTTAAGGTCCTTTCCAACCCTAACTATTCTGTGATTCTATGATTCAATGATCTTCTGGGTGTGAGCTGGTCCTTCAGGGCAGGAATAAACTGTTTGCATTAATCCAAAGGAAGAGATTAGCACTTTTGCCTCTGACTAAAAGTACACCACTCACAGCATGTAGCTCACCTAAAATACATGGAACCTGAAACTAAGCATTCTCTCTGGTGATCATAGGATCATTCAGGTTGGAAAAGACCTTTAAGACCTGCCAGAGAGTCCTTCAAAGCGCACCTAAATTCTTTGCCACAGTGTACCATCTTAAATGCACATTTTACATGTGTTCCTTATATCATGTACACTTGTAAAACTGTGACATCTGACTTATATTTGGAGTCACTCTGGCAAATACATGTACATAGCATTATGTATGTAAGTTGCCTCTTTGAAGCACTATGATCCTGTCTGTTTTAATGAAGCTGTAATCCCCAGTGCCTGAGCGGAGTTTGGCCTAGCCCACTCTAGACCTGCAGGAATGAATAGCTACAAGCCATTTTGTATGCTCCCTGATTTGCCTGTAACCTGTCCCCAGGGATTTTCACAGGCAGCAGACAGCCTGTAGGCCTGGTACGGACATATCCCTCACGACACGTTGAAGAACTTAATGAGCCTTCCACTGGCTGGTTAAAATTTGCCCTGTGATACCTGTGCCCTACACACATATTGCCCTTCCTGATTACTGCTGCCACCTCTGAGGCCGGGACATATGATCTGTTTGTGAATCTGCTTGGGCACTGCTGCAGTTCTCAGCCTGGCATGCAAAGGTAAACTAACTCCCTCCACGAATGGATCACAAACTCCTGCTTCAGAGTTTTGGGCCAGAGAGCTTCTGCTGCCCAGCTACAATCCACTGCTGCATGGCTATCTGCCTTCATCTGCCTGATGCCATCCTAAAGTGCAATAAATTAGGAGGCATGTTCTCAGATTTACCTGTTTGCTGACTGTACACACAGCAAATAGAAATCTGAAGGTCACTTTGGAGATGCTTTTTCCAGTGCAACATAAACACAGTGACTAGGCTCTCGCAAGGTCTGTGGATATGCCCACGCTGGGCCAGTTGCTGTGCCTAGCTGATGCAGGCAAGAACATAAAGTTGTCATTGATTCAGTGGAAAACATTTACCTAAGAGTAGTGTTCGAGCAACTCAGGTCTCTGAACAGAATTCGAATATACGTTTTAAAATATCCCGTGGCTTCTGAAAATGAATTTCTAGGTCAGCTTAAATAATCTGTTATCCTACTTTTTCATTTCCTTTTCATGGCATTTCAGCAAATTAACTGTATGTTAAATCTTAAATCAAATCTTTACCATTATTTATGACCCAGCTATACTTGCCTTTAAAAACTCTCAAGTGCAGCAACTTAAAAGTCTTACATATTTGTATGGCACCAGTACAGGAGCCCTCAGCATGTAGGGGTCCTATAAGCAACAGTGAAATATAAATATCAAACTATGGTGTCTTCTGAAGGTAAGAATTATGTTTTTTGCAAGCTTCTTACACACCCATGAGCATGTGCCAGGAAGACGAGCCCTCTGGAGTTTGAGAGTTGAATGCCTTTTGAACTATAAGTGTCCCATCACAGTATGATTCTTAGGGAGAAAATCTTCTCTTGTCCAAGCTCTTTGGATTTATGCAGGCCCTATGGAGTTCACTGGTGGGTTTATTTGGCAGGTGGGCCTTATTAACCTGCCAGCAAGGGACTGTTTGACCTGCTTAGGTTTGTAGAGGTTGTAAATAAAGATTGTCAGGGAAGAGAGATTCTCTTGTGCTTCAGACTATTTATATCTCTTATAACTGTGGCTGTTAAAGCTTATAAAGAAACAGAAGGACTGGGATGCGAGACAAAGTCCTGAGGGAGTCTTACGTGTTGTATTTGGATTGCTGTGTTAATATCCCAAAATAAACACAGCATGCCAGAAAGTAGGGAATACTTTTATTGTAATTGTTATTAACTCAAAGACCTAAGTTATTTGTTATTGAATGGAGTATGGCTGAGCTTGGCTGCAGAGGACAATAAAATCACTTCTTAATTTAACACCAGCAGCTATAGGCAATCGATGGGAGCCAGACATTTACATTTAATCAGCTTCATTTCCCTCTTTTTCCTTCCCCCCCCCACTGTTCTCAAATTCAATAATTACTGGTATTAATATTTTTACAGCTCAGGTTAATAATGAATACAACAAGTTTACAATAAAATGTAATCATAATCAAACTGTGATAGACTCTTCATCAATGGAATTACCTTAATCAGGCAGAAATATTTGATTGAAAGTTCTGTTGTATTTCAGAAGTCTTTCCTACTGTCTACTGCAGGTCTGATGATAGGATCCTCTCTAACACTACGGCATGTGATTTATAACAGGACTATATGAACCAGTGAAAAGACTTTGTATTATTTTATTTGTATTACTTATGATGTAAGAAAATGTTTTTCTCTTACTGAGGAGCCACCAGTTTGGGCTAGTTGAACAAGGGCAATAATTGTTGACAAAGGTTTCTTCTGCTTCAGCTGACCTTCTCAGGCACCCAAGTGCTACTGCAGATCAAATGACTCTGGGTTCAGCGTCTGCCAGAGCTGAGATTTTGAGTCTGTGCTCGTTGTTCATTCATTTGAAAGTCAGTTTTGCAGTGTTTCTACCTTCTATCCTGAAAGGGCTCAAGAAGTGCTCTTTGACCTTCACCAGGTTTGGCTGAGCTGCTACTCATGAATTCTACTGATATTTTAAAAAATTAAGCCACCAGTTTATACAGAATCTGATGAATTTACAATCACAAACACATGAGCTGTCAAAGTACTTCACCCAAGAGTTGCTGCTTTGGCCCAGGAGAACTTGATACTGGGGAAGGACAAGTAGGGTGTTACCACTGACGTGCGCTGAGTGGAGAAAGGCTTCCACATTCTACTAGGCCCCAAAACTTTACAAGTGGAAGCCACTCAGGAGAGATGCCAAGGCAGACAGTGGCCTTTCTTCTTTTGTTCCACCTCTTTTCCAACTGGGCATCTCTTTTATGAGCTGGATCCCCTGGCTCCCAGCCCTGCTCTGATGTGAGACTGGCAAACTTCTGTGCACCTGCTTCAGAGGGATTAGCCACCAGTGACAGCCCTTATGCAGAATTTCCTCCACAGATGTTACTACCCTTCAACAAGTGAGTCAGAACCATTTGACCTGGAGCTTTTTATAGCTGTTGAGGGTAGCGATAATCATCCTCATAGAGTCCAGTTCTTAATCTCTCCTACTTAATGGTTTTCCATTGGTCAAAGAAGATATCATGGTGCTCTTCATTCCCATCCCTATCTGCTTTACCAGCATAGCAAAACACTGCTAAGCTTTTACCATCATCTGTCATTACACTGGGAAGTGAGTGCTGTCTGGTGGATGAGATACCAGGATGAGCCCAGAATTGCCTCCGCTAATGAATTCACCATTGGGAAATCTAAGACTATATTACTTCCTCTGCTGTTTTGATTTTCCTACCAATAAATACAGTCATTTGAGAATTCAATAAACAGCTCATGCTGAAAATCAAGCATGCCAGGATTGCTTTGCAGAATGGGGCTTTACATTAAGTTTTCCAGTCCAAAGAATCAAATATTATCTATATTGTATTCATATATGTTGATATGCACCATATATAATTATGGTGCTAATTGATTATAAAAATAATACACAGGGTTTTTTTCCTCTTTTGTCCATTGCTTTCAGGCCTTTATGTCATTCTAGTAGGAGACAGGTTTTGATATAAATAATTTATTTTGTTACTCATTTTTTATTACTCTTGAAAACTGTGCCCATAGAGCTGAGGGAATAAATGTCCTAAATTTGATTCCACCCAAGTCCTTTCTTCCTTTTTTTTTCATCGTCTCTTTTATTTTCTCTCCCTCCCCCCACGTGTAGATTTCCTCTCTACAAATACATAAAACGAATCAGGCACTTCCTGCTATCCCTAAGCACAAATTCAGCTCGTGGTATATCCAGTCTAACGTATTCAGGAAGGAAGGAATAATCTCTCTGAGGCCCTAGCGCTTTACAGTGGCTGCAGTAGCTGTAGCTCAGACTGTCAGCAAGTGAAATATACTGGAGGAACTGTGTAATGTTTGATCTTTGGGAGTAATAAGGAACAGGTCCATTCATAGGTGAGAATAATGTGCTTGGACTAGCATTGTGCGATACAGTGAGGCAGGTGAATATGCCTGCATAGAGGAGGCTACCATCTGCTAGGATTAAACAAAGTATTCATACCAGCCACAAAAAGCACTGAATGGAAAGAATTTTTTCCTACAATAAACCCTTCCATGTTCTGCCCAGGATAAAGTAAGATTGATCAGATACCACTTGGGAAAGGTGGAGAGTGTGAGAGAGGAGAATGCCGAGTACTCTAGAGAGGAAGGATTTGCAAGAGAAGGGTGGTAAGATAAAGATTTGTACAAAAGAGGACTAGGAAATGGCTCAGTGGGAACTGTGAGCTGAGTGTGTGAGAAGAAAGAAGGCAAACATTTATTTCACCCAACACTAAGAAAAGAAAAAGGCACAGGTTTGGGGCAGGTTTCTGTTTCTTAGTCCACTTAAAATTAGATGACCTGTTCATTTTAATTATGGAAGGTATTAACTGTGTTCATTGGGCTCGTAATATATATTTATCAACCAGTTTGTTGTGAATGGTTTGTATCTGTCATTTGTTCTAATCACTTTCTTTACCTCACTAAAAAATACAGGAAGTAAGAACCAACCTGATTCAATTTTCAGTTCAGATTCTACCTGATTTAGATCCAGCTACTTTGCTTTAAAGGTATCAGCTGTTATTTTTAAGCAGCACACCATAGAGCTGCTCTAGCCTTCACATCCTAGCAGTTAGAGACGGGTACGCTGGACCTCATGCCACTGATAAGGCTTCTCCTGGTCCCTGTGGCAGGCAGGCACTAGGACAGAGTAGCACAAAACAGGTATATTGCTGGTGTGGGAGGAAGACAGAGCTGCCTGGTAAAGCAGCCTTTTGTGTAGCGTATCAGGCTCAAGCTCTGGCCCTGTTTTGCTATAAATTAGATGTTTTAATAAACATTCCCTGCAACTTCCAGTAAACAGATTGGTTCATGCTTTAACTTATTAACATGCTCTTATCTTTGCTATACAAATATACATATAATCAAGAGAGATTACTGAGTGATGGAGGGGATTTGTGAAAACATCACCATCATGTTTTTCCACTTGCTTTCAGCCCTGTTCTTGGATTTGCTGGCTGAGACAATGTTTGGAGTTAAGTCACATGATCAATCTGCATTTTCTTCCTGAGCTGTTGCACCACTCTTTTTCATGCTAGATATTCTGTTGATCTATAGATCTAAGCTCCTTATTTTAAGGGTAATAAATCAGAATTATACAGTGTTTAGGATTTCAGGCAGAGAGATTATGTCAGAATTAGAACATTCCTGAGCGAAGGTCATATAAATCAATCCTTCAGTTATTCCATTTTCAGTTTCATTGTAATGAACAGTACCCTGCTTGCAGTGAGAAAGCTTATGGTGCTAGAATACTGATAAGATGATATTGCATTCAGAGTACATTTTCTGCTATTGGATGAAATCTACAATGCAATATATGACATATATACAAGGGTCTGTGTTGGGAAGCCTTGAAATTGTCAAATTATAACATTCTAAGGATGAGATTGGTTTGCAAAATCATTGAATCATCTTTATTGCAGAGAGAATTTTAATGAACAAAGTAATAACAAAGGTCTTGTAGTAGAAATGTAAAAGAAAAACATATCACTCTCAAAGCTAGCACATTAAAGAAGTTAATGGTACACTGTTATGTATTCTTAACACTGGGGTGTAATTCTACCTGGGGAGTAATGCCTAGCAATTAACATCACTTTTCATACTTAAAATACCTGACAAGTGATGCTGCTCACAATAACATAACGTAGCTAAGTAGCCATTTTAATTGCCTTTGAATTTGTAACACTGAGAAGTGAGAAACTTGGGACTGGGATCAGACTGATGGGATTTGGTGTATGCTGCTGATTATTCAAGTTGTCTAAATTCCTTGATCATTCACATATACAACCTATAAATACTTCCTAACATATATATATTGAACCTGTGCTTGCAGGACTGCATAAAGCAAATGTTACTCTTTGAACACACTCCTACTCACTTTACCCTGAGGAAATAGCTAAAGCATGTTTATTTATTTACTATACACAGCCTTCCACTGACATGCCAATGTACCAGGGCCTGTATATTCCAGCCTATTTGCTTGCTTGTTTATTAACCTTTCACTGACTGCTCTTTCCACTAGCTTCCTCCTGGGTTAGGCGTATTTGGTTACCACTGATTTGCATGTGGCTTACTCTAGTTTTTGTGCACCCCTGCCCTGCGCAGCAGCGCAGCTGGAGGCCACAGGGAGGAGGAGCTCTCCAGGGTTCTGCTCAACCTGAGGTGAAAAGATCTGGGGAGAAATTCCTCAAAGCTGCCCTTCCATCCAGGCAGCTTGGATCACCTTGCAGAAATAAGGACATGCTCAAGTTAAAGATGGAACCAGGAATTCTGGTAACTCCCTACCTGCCTGCTTTGTGATGTTCTGAGTAGTATGGAACCTGCATTCCTCCACATCATGTTTCTGAAGGGAGAGCAGACCAGTGGAGGGGGGAACAATGGTTGCACTGGAGGAGACAGTTGAAGAGATGGCAGAGTTTCAAGAGCAGTGGTGAAGTTGTGAGCTCACCAGAAGTGGGCCTGCAGCTGATAAATTTGGTTTCTGAGGGTCCATTCAGGTGTGATCTGATGGTGCTGGGAGTTGCAGAGTAGTCCTGAAGCAAAGTAGAGCATAGTTTATAAACAAAATTTTAAAGAAGGTGACTTAAGGATCATCTTTCTGATTGCACTAGAAATGTAACAGCATCACCCTTCTACAGGCAGCTTTAGCTGGGTCATTTGAAAGAGTCAGCCTCTCCATGCTACCGGATAGACTGATCTTGACTTGGGCTACAAAGTTGGGGAAAACATCTGCAGGTTTTACACTCACTGAGCCTGCTGTTCTGGGGTGTAAGAACTGAGGGATGACAAGCTTAAGAGAAAGCGCAAGAACCACAAAGACGGAACTTGATAACTACATGAAAACTAGAGGAACCCGAAGGAATGGGGGAAAGATAAAGGGGCACAGTAAGAAATGCACTAGGATATTATGTAGCTCTTTAGGAAACAGCCACAGATGTTAAGCAGCTCATTAGGGAAGAACAAATCTCTCCAAACCATAATACCAGACCTGGCCAACTGCAGCACGAATGTGAGCGTTGGCTCTGTGTGCCTCTGCAGTGCGGAGGATGGGAGACAGGTTTGCCACAAGCACACACACACATGAGCTGGGACACAGCAATACAGAAGTAACCTTGGTGACAGAGGCATGACTGAAACACTCAGATTCATAGCTCCCAGCTCTGTGCTCAGACCACTAGACTATCTTCTGTGTTTATCACAGCAATGAAATACAACAGCTGCTGCTGCAGGCAGAGCAGGTTAATGGCAGCAACACTATGCTTGCCCTATTCCTCATACTCTTTCCGTAAGCATCCCTTTCTGACTATGACCAGAGACTGGATAAGAGGGCTCACAGGCCTTTGGTTTAGTCCAGTGCAGTCGTTCTAGTTTCTGTCATGCCAGATGAAGCCCTCATCCGACATAAATAAAGAACAGAATGTGGCACTGTAAGTTTCTTTGTTTACAGCGTCTTAATAAATTCTAGAACAAATGTACTCAATTTGGAAGCAAAAGAACATTTTCTTACTGTCAGCTATACAAGCTGGTCTGGAAAGCTGATTGTCACCAGGTTCTTTTTGTCCTGTACATCAATGCAAGTAAAGCTCTGGAGACAAAGATCCATACATTTCTTCTGCACTACCTTCTCCCTGCCTCCATATCCTGTCTCTGCGCCGTCTGCAGTTCTTACCTTCAGCAGGTTTATGAAATGTCTCAGCTGAATAAAAATATGTTGTTGCTGATATAGGAGCAGGACTGGAATTCATTTCATCTTTATTACAGTGAAATGAAATTAGTTATGTTGACATCTCAGTTATAAAGGGGAGTAAAAGCTATAGTATTTTTTATCCATGTAAGTAAAATAACTCCGTTGATAATCCTGCTATGCTATATAGAAACATTATTTTTGTGTGATGCTGTTTCACAAAATAATGTAGACATATGGATTGCATACTTGTTAGTAGAGGCAGGATTTGCTCTGAACAAATAATATGTGATCACACTTTGTTTCAGTTGAATACCAGTTTGTCTTCATTTCATTCATTTTCCTTTTCGATACTGAAGTTTGCCATAATAAAGACCCTGTTGGGATTCTAATTAGTAACTTTCGAGGAACACCGTTACACAGGGAATTGAGAAAAAGGTCACTGCCTCAAGGAACCTGGAAAATACTTGGGCTGGAGCAAAATGTATTTCCTGTTGGTTTATTTAGATAAAGTTTTAAACAGAAAGATAACAGATAATGATTAATATGAAGCCTACTATCACTAGAGAAGTGTATTATTATCAAAGCCTACCTAAAAAATTTCTTTCAACCAGATGTGTCATTTTTCATTTGGACAAGACTGGCTTGTTCATCTTGTTGTCTAAAATGTGCTTAACCAGACAAAAAACTCAAGAGTAGTCAGAGAAAGGAAACACCTTTGAGAATCATCCCTAATATGCTTCCATTAATCTCAATGGGGTAACAGCAGTAGGATCCAGCCCATGTGCTCTGCAAAGGAGAGAACTGCAGCTCCATAGAAAAAAGACATGGTCCGGTTAAATCAATTTCTTATAGTATCTTGTCTCCACATATTTGAGAGCACTATCTTTCTCAATTAATGTCAGCTCTGCTCTGGGAATACTCTTTGGTAGTTAACTGTTGCTATTAGACAGCTAACTTCAGATAAACCACAGCTGGCTTATGTATTTTGCTGTTAATATTTTGGTAATGTCACAACAAATGCAAAGCGAACAAACTACTAAGCCAGAGTGCAGAAGATTTTCCACCCAAATAAATCAACTTTAAGGATAAGAAAACCCAACTGTAAACTTCTTCTGACTGGCTCCACATATTAAATTACCAACCACATGAACATATCTAAGGGAGGTCTTAGGGTTTTCTTTTCCCTGGATTTCTAAGTCTCCATCATATTGGGGGTTGCACACGTGCCTCTGTGCAAACGCCACCAATCTCTAGAATGTTTAATTTTAAATTCATTCTTGGGCAGTTTCTTTACTTTCATTTCCACTTACATCGAATAGAAACCCCTTAAAGAGCCTAACTCCTCATGTAGGCCGAGAATGGAGGAAGAGTAGACATGATGGTTAGATGGTATCAGGAAAGAACTGAATGCATTTGCGAGGAAGATCACAGAAGAAAGAAGAAAGCAAACCAAAGAAAGATGATAACGGAAAGCAAGTGCAAGGCACATTTGTGACTCATGTCTCCTCATGGCTTTTGTGGGCAATTACCCACTAGAGGGAGATAGACTGTAATGTGTTGCCAGGTGGATTATGGCAGAAGTTAGACTTTGTAAAGGCCAAAGAGGAAACAGTGTGGTAAGAAACCCAGAGAAGATCCGAGTTCCCCACCCTGGTAGAGTTTCATGCTGCAAAGCTCTATGTAAGTTACCAACTGGACTGAAATCCTTCCCTTTCTGAGCTGGCTTTCATTACACTTCTATCCAAAACCTCTCCACCTCTATTAACCCGTTTGTTGGGGACAGCATCACCTGGAGTTGTAAGGATGGCAGAAACAACGTTATGCTTGTTTAGGACTAACTGAACTGCCACAGCCCCCCAGCATGGGGCCAGGCCATGCACACCTCAAGTCAAGTGCCTCAAAACCCACCAACAGTGACCCTTCACACATCTCCTCGGTTCCAATTTAGGACTCATATCCTATGGTTTTCCTTAGCTACCCACGGGCATTTATGGTCTCTTATTCTCATCTATATTTAAGCAGAATGGAGAAGACTTTTATAATTCAAAGCAGGCTCAGGCACGTCTTTTTCTCAAGGGAAACCAAGAAGGGAAGTAGTAATGGATGCTCAGAATTGGAAACAGAACATAGGAAAAGTAGCTCTTACCCATTTGTGTCATTCCTGCATCTGAAAATCAGTAGGTTAGAGACTTCCTAACTTCCAAAACAGAACTGCATCTAGATGAGAATGCGTCAGAGACTTCATTAAGCATAGTTCCCTTGAATTGTGTCTATTTCCTTTTTGAACCTATTTATTTATGGGTTTTAAAACATCCTGTGGCAACAAGTTCATATGAAAATATATTTCCTTCTGTTTTTTAAACCCTGCTCCCAGATAAACTGATTGAATTAATACAGTATTATGAGCAGTGATAACCATTTTATACTCGCTGTCCTCCCACCTTCATTATTTTTCAGACCTCTATGTGCCCCTTTCCTGTTGCAGCACAGAATACCAGCCCCAGTCTGGCTCCTGTTTATACTAGGATTTTTAAATGATATGAAAGCTTTTCAGAGTCACTATTAGCAGTGACAACGGTCTTCTCTTAACTCTAACCTTGCCTCTCTGTGTAAGAACTGTTGGATAAGTAAGAATCTAATGCAGACTCGGAAAAGATGCATAATTATTTCCACACAGGAAGTCTGCAGTTGATAGTTTGGTGTCACAGACAGAAATGACTACTCTAACGTGCTGTGAACTAAGTCAGAGCCAAAACAATTATCTAATGCCTGTGAACCCTCATGGTTAACTATATTGTCTACTACCATGTATAATTGCCAGCGAAATTTGCTGACAAACACCAGTCATCAAAAACACTTCTTCCTCCCGTGCCCCATGTCACTAGTTTCTAAGTGGAGTGCAGTTATATCCTGCTACCCTTCAAATTCCCTCAGAAATAGGGATATATACTGGGATTTTGGGCACTACTGTTTCAACAACCCTGGTTTAAGGATTACTGAAAACATGGCTCCATCTGTCAGTACCCTGAGATGATCCTTTACATCGACCAAGCTGAGGTAAATGTAAAATAGTGCATTTGCAAAAACCCGAATCTAAGCAACACATTTGCATTGCTCAGCCAAAGGAATACACAGAAATGAAAAGAAACAGGGTATAGAGGACATTTGCAGACCTAGAAGAGCAGCTGGCCGTGCTCTGTAAGAAAACTAGGCACAGGTGCTGGGATTGAGCCCAGGGCCCTGATTCCCAGCTGGCATGCTGAAAGAGGCTTCCCGCTCAGGGAGAGTTAGATGTCTGTTCCTTGGGAGGAGAGGCCTCGGAAAGGGGAGGCGGTTATTCCTTTGGCACAACAGGAAAGCACTGCTAGCTGAGCCAAAGGGGAATGGAGTCTCTTTGTTGATACCGGTTGGGTGTACTTCCTCTTTCAGCTGTTGATTTAATGATTAAACCAGAAAATGATCGATGTATGTCATATTGGAATGCATGTGGGGCTCCTCACCCTGACTGATGAGCAGTCTGGATGACTTACTTCTACCTGTTGCTCAGATTAGGCCCAGTGAATTCCCCTCGTTCTATCCAGCTGATGAATGATATTTGCAACCCCCAGCTAAGGCTTCAGTTGCTACACAAAGTTCCCTCTTGAAATTGCTTTCAGAGGAAAGCACCTGGTTTGGGGACTTTACTTCCCCTGGATAATGATCAAACCCAACAGTAAAGCTTTTATGCCAGCTTTGTATTTTCTTCCATATGTATATATAACTTGCGAGCCACATTTCATACTCTCACATAACCGGGATTAAAGCATGTAATGCATTGCTGAGAAAACAACTAGTGGCTTTAAGGTAACAGGACATTCGGGGGTGAATGCCTCCTAAGTCTGTCTCTAGGGGATACTCTAATAGTAATAAAGTGAATAGAGCCCTAAGACAGGCAGGAGAGAGGTTGCTGATTACATGGGAAAGCCCAGACAAAGCGTCTTCTGTTTCTGATGCCTGAAATTCAGCCGCTTAAGAAAAAGGCAGGATACTGGCAAAGCACCACTGGGATGTACTTGTGCTGATGGCTCTTTGTTATTTTTGTATAGATTCACATCACATTTTACCAGGTATTTCCCCTCAAGATTCTCATATACCCACAAATCAGTCCAAAAACCAAGCGTTGTCAACAGAGCTGCTGCTTCACTTGCCTTAGAGGTTGCCATTCTGTGTCAGATGAACAAGGATGAAAATGTTAACTTTCAGCCATTTCCAACACTTCTACGGTATTATTTGGCAATAATATATGCCAGATTTGGTTTTATTGCATAAATGTGCTTGTTCCTTTACCACTCTGTGACTCTCACTGATAGTAGAGAGACATGGCATACATATGCATGCATAAGATTGGGGCCCAACAGCTTAGGTCCTGCTGAGGTCAAGGCACAGACATCAAGACAAACACTGATTTGGAAAATTTACAGTATAGGGGATGGTTATAGAAAGGGAAAGTGCACTGACCATTCCAAAGGAGCCAACTCCTTTTTTAAATCTCTTAATCTGCTTTTCATTATCTCCATGGGGAGGCCTCTTGAGAAAAGCAGCTCTTTGACTTGAATAAAGGAGGGGCTGTGGGCTTGCATGCTGGAATGGGGAGGTCATTGTACGGCAGCATGGAAGATGGGAGTGTTAGTCAGGTCAAGGAGAACAGGATAAAAAAGTGTGAGATCTGTGTTACAGGCTTGGTCTGGGTTATGTAAGGTAGAAAGTTTAAAGCTGAAAGGTAAACAAGAGAGAGCGATTCAAAGGTTGGAAAGACGTATTCTGGTAGGGTCATTCAGGCTGATTGTTAGGGAAAAATATGGTCCAGGACTGATAAGATCACCAGCAAAACCAGGAAGAAAGAGGTAACAACAGCTGAGGCCCAAGAGGGCTAAATTCAGCACAGGAATTTTAAGCATCAGGCTTCAGCAAATCAACCTTTCCATCTTCAATCTTTTAACAGCAATGCTTCCCTCCTTAGAGGCAGACAAAACCCATATATGCCCGGGGGACAATGGGACTACATAGCATTTTGCCTGCTACCAAGTCATACAGCTGTCTGTGCGCATGTGCTGGCTGTGATCGTCCCCCCTGTAAACCACTGCTTATCACAAGGAGCCTCAGCCTTGTCAAATTGCTACAGAAAGTTACGTTATTGCCACTTAAATGGCCCTTGGAAGTAGCTGTTTTAGCATACAAAGGTAAAAAATCTCTTAAATTGGTGTGCTGACCTTCTGCTGTTTATTTCATGGACACAGAAAGGTGTCTCTGGTTTGCAGGGACCTCCTATTGTTCCAGCACTCCTGTAATACCAGCTGACCTCACCAGGAATTTGGTGACACATGAGTGCAGTATCAGGTATGCATAATCCAGGACGGGTGGGAAGAGAGCATTTGAAGGTGAAATAGGTTATCTTAAATACAGGATTGGTAATTTCACAGCAAAATCTCAGACGTTCTCATAGCAGCTGCAATTAACAGGTGTATTTTTAATACTAGTGACTCCTTTTGTATTTCTGTATCTCTCAAAGTCTGGATCAGTTTAGTTACAGCTACGTTCTTCCCTTTTTGCTTGCTACATGTACAGCATGGACACTGCCCGCCCTCCCTCCTCTGCTCGATCCTGCCTTGGCCAGAACCTTCTGGCTTTTTCCCCATGTCCTCCTCCAGTCCTGTAGACAGCAGCGCCCCAAAACACAGCTTTGTGCCGTGATTATGCATCTTTTCCGCTTGTTTGTTTCACGTAAGCTCCATCTGCTGGTTAAAACTAGAATCCGTGGGGTTTCCACTAGGAGCTGCAAATGCTCCTTTTCCTCAGTTTGGAAAGATGTTCGAAATTATCTGTTTGTGCTCTCCCGGTGGTGTTCTCCCCGTCTGCCTGCATGTCAAATTTAATTAATGACAACCTAATACGCTATTTTGTATTGCTAATTTGGGTCGAGCCTATGCAATCTTTTAAAATACCCCCCCCCCCCTTCTTTTTTTTGACTAGCATTTGAGCAGCTAATTACCCTTGGATCTGGAATGACTGTTTACAGCACGTTATTACTGTCAAGGCAATCTCTGAGTAGTTTTTCACTGCATTGTTTGAAAGGCACCCAAGGCAGATTGTTTCTGTGCCGTCGCTAATGCGCAGCCACTGCCGCTTAGGTTTGGAGCATTACAGGCAGGAGTGAACTTGTGACCTGGACGTACAGGCAGAGCAACTCTGTAATCCAGCGACCACTTGAACTTTTACCTTTGGGCTTTAACATTTACAGAGCAACAGGCTTCAGGACCCCACAAGTCTCTCCTAAAAATCTGTGGTGATGAATGGGAGTATTTTTAAAAGAACTACTAATAATCTGTTGTTTTTTTTTTTCCCCTGGAGTGGAAACTTAATGCAACTTGCTACACAGTAATGTCTTTTTTTCCCCCTCTTTCTTCAGATTTACGCTGAACAGTGGTGAATAAAGATGAGGTTAATCCCACATTGTTAAACCTATTCAAGGAGACAACCTAGGGATTGCCATGGAAACAGATTCTACAGACTAAAAGCATAATCCTGCTTTTAAATACTGTATAGGGACCTGGACCACTATGTAGCTTAGAGAATCACTCTGTGTTCAGAAACATGATGTTGCAGCAGAGAAATGGCAAACCCATCTCCTGTCTCATCAAACACTAATTATGCTCCCACCTCCTCCCACTTACAGCCCAGAGCATCAGGCATTGCACCTCCTTCCTCTCCACCCCCTGAGCCTTATCTCACCCAGATAACAGGGAACTGAGGCCGTGTGTGTACTGAGAGTGGTGGTTCTGGCAGGCGTGCCATATATCTGGTAATGTTACAGGGCCGCTTTCACAAGCTATAGGGCAACTAATTGGCCCTGTGTCTGAAACTGGGAGTAGGGGTCCTGTTATCCATCCTCCAAAAACATATCAACAGGATCTAGGAAGTGCTTCCTGGGACACGTCCTCAGGGAAGGAGCTACAACCATGGTGAGCATGGAGGGGTGCCCCCTCCAACTGTGCAGGTCACAAAGGAATCCCACTCCCCATATGCATCTGCCTACCACCCTTGAGAGCTCATTAGATGGTAGAAGGAAGAAGTAAGAAACAACAGCAGATCAGAATTTCATACTATTTAATCTGTTGTGCCGTGAAGTAGAGATTTTCTGAAAGAGAACACTGCACACATAGCTAGCAACTTTATAGTTTTGCTCCCTGTTCATATTGACATTTGCCCCTCAATTTCTACATAGATGGGGGTGTGTGTGTGTGTGTGTGGAACTAGATGATCTTTAAGGTCCCTTCCAACACAAACCATTCTGTGATTCTATGAACCCTAAACTTCCTCAATGAATTACAGGTTCCGCTGCTACTTTTTCATGTCTGTGCAAGCAATGCACTGATGTAGGCATATTCTGTGCTTTTGTAGGTCTTACTCACATACCTCTTTTAGACAAGATAAACATTCTTGCCTTTTTCATAGCACTGGGCTGTGCTCATGTGTCAGTAAAATACATGTTCCAGTATTTCCACAGCCTATGACAGACATCACAATTTCCTGCTGGAGTTTGCTTTGTAATTCTTTAGACAATTCTCACCTTGCTTTTGCCTCTATTTGGAATTGGGGGGGGGGGGGGGGGGGGGAGGGAGGACGGGCAGGGGAGCGAGAGAGAGGGATTTTATGTTTAAGAATAACTAATAACCTTATTCTTTAAAAAAAGTATGTTTTACTCATTCTCAGATCCTTATTAAATCCATCTAAAAGAAGGGATTTGTATTTCTTCCTTTTAGTCCTGCTAGAAAGCACACTTTTCAGTAAGATGGCTGACAACTTTTCCAAATGACATGGTTGCTTTAAGAACCAGGTCTAAAATGGCCATAGCAGCTTAAGTTAAAACTCCAGTGACTGTGTGTATTGTGTTTTATCCTGGGGATGAGGGTTTTCTTTATGAACTCGCAGGCTGTTGGTCTGGATGGTGTGAATGATGTGTTTCTTTACAACAAATGACTTGCATGGAAGGTCTGTGTATCACCCACAGTCACTAGGCCTTTTCAGGAGACATTTGCACAGCCACTTGAAAATTATTAATACTTTGGTTTTTCTTAAGCAAATGCTTGATAAATGTAAACATCAATTTGTATTTTGGAACTGTATCCATTTAGGAAATATTCACGGAGTGTATTATCATTCCTTTTCATATATGGTAGGAAACCATGTAACTTCCCAGGTATAAACAAATCTGGAACAAAAGACTGTACAAAAACATAACGGATTCAGCTCTGAAAAGGCTCATGCATCTACATTGTCTGCTACCCTGAATACTAATGAATTTAATGAAACTATTGAAAGACTGGTTACTTGTCTGCATAAATGTATTGAGACCTCTGTAATCATCTGTTTGCTGTCTGAAATCTCTTGTCAATAGTTTAATGACTTCAGAGCATATTATTCTTCTTGTATAGGCTTCATATAATGTTTCTACATAATTAAGCAGCTTTGTTAGAGGAACCGCCATTAGTTGCCCCGTTTCATTTGGTTTTGTTATCAGCCAACCAGAAAGAAAAAAAATAACAAGAGAAGGCTACAAATCCAGTCTAGTGAGAGAAATGCGTAATTGGGAAGATTTCTTTGTTGTTGTTGTTTGCTTTTTCTTCTTTTAAGATTGCCATATTAAAGCACCATTGTTAAGCTGCACGTTTTAAGTAATTTTAACCATTTAAATGCACTACGTATTGAAATACTCTGAAAGCAGACAGGCGGTTAAATATCTTGGAATGCATATGGGTGCCTTCACATTTTAAGGCTAGATCTGATAATAAGTACATAATATTGCCAGTTGATTTTAAATAATCACTAAATTTTAACAACACTCGTGTTTCTGCAGCTAACACAGTTGTAAGATGTCAGAAAAGGGAGTCTTGATTTTTTAAGATTGGGTCAATCAAATATGCCATCTTCACATTCTTCTGGATTAAAATTATTAATATAAAGCTAATCAATTTTTTCACACTTAGGAGAAACCCTAATTATTTTCTTCAAATATACAAAATAACCTTAACATATTACCAATTAATGTCCTGCATTTGCCAAGTCTCAAGCATGAAAGAATGACTGCAGACACTTTCACTCTTTCCTGCTAAGCGACGCTGTTTCCTTCATGTTTTGGGTCAAAACTGAAGCTTCTGCAACCCTTTACACATAAAGTTAAACAGCACCTATTTTCTTTGGGGCTTTTGTGGGTGTGCAGGTGAACAAACCCTGACATTATTAATACCTGTGAAAGGTAAGAAGCAGAAACCATGACACCCTTGTCACTTCTGAGCCCTGTCCTTGAGGCAGCCATCTTGTTGATGGGGTGTCAGCCATCTTGTTGAGACCAGCTCCTGGAGCTTCGCCTTCACCCTTTTAGAACAAGGAAGGCATTAACACCCAAACCTCACACACATAGCTGTTTAAATAGCATCAGATTAAGTTTAATTTCTGCTTATTTCCTGCATCTGTCTATACGGTTAAAAATAAATGAATGCTACTATTTGATACTGTATTAACAATACTGAAATATTTGATGAAAGATCCTAATGCTGGTTATTTGATGAATAATGTGCCACCTGTAGCCAAACTATTAACCAGCACTAGCTGACTCATGTATGTAATATTTTCTAGCAAAAAACCTTAGCTCCACAGGAAAAGTATTTTTGGTGTCACATCTCAAGATTCACAAGCAATGCCCATTTATGCAGTGAAAGAACTGCAGCTAAGCAGTATTTACCACCAGTATAAATGCCAGATTTTGGTCCAAAACGTGAGAGAACGCTGTTGCACACACGGTTTGCTATCAGCGTACTGTACTTATGAGTCACCGTTACGTGCCCATTGGCCACACTGGCTACACGGCTGAGGACGGCTCCATGAGGTACCAGCGCCCTCCCTCCGGCAGCGACCCCTCAGCGCACACGGCCTGCGTGACCTTCTCGGCGCGGGGGGGGATAAGCGCGCTGCGATACACGGCCCCCTAAGGGTAAAACAAACCCCGTACCGCTCCCGGGGCCGCTCGGGAGCTTCTCCACAGCCCCGGGCCCCGGGAAGCTGCCCACCCCCGCCCCGTCCCGCCGCCGGCCGGAGGGAGGACTACACGTCACGGCATGCCGCGCAGCCCCGAGGACTACAGCTCCCGGCGTGCACCGTGCCGCCGCTGCCGGGGCCCGGCGTTGCTGCGCGTGTGGGGATCGGCGCGCGGGGCCCGGGCGGCGGGGCTGTGAGCAGGCCGCGAGCCCGCTGCCGCCGCCGCTGAGATGGCGTCCATGCTGCTGCAGACCTGCGGCCGGCGGGCGTGCCGCCTGCCCCGAGCGCTGCGCCGCCAGCCGCGCCTGGGTGAGCCTCCCCGCCGGCTGTCCGCCCCGGCCAGGCCCTCGGCGGGGTGCGGCGCTGAAGGCCTAGGGGAGGGGGAGGCGGGGACGACGGAGGGTTCCCGGGGTGCGAGGGAAGGGCCGTGGCGAGGTCCCCGCGGGCCCGGTCAGCGGCGGGCCGCGGCTGGGCACGGCGCTTCTGGCGGGGCCCTCGCTCCCTGGCGGCGGGGCGCGAGGTCGTCTCTTAACGATCGCGTCCGGGCCAGGGTGGTTTGAGGGATGCTCTCTGGCGGCAGTGAGGACGCAGGAGGCCTTCCAATGCCGGCTGGCCGGGGAGTCAAAGGACGTGTTTTTCATTCAGGCACAGGAGCGCGTTGTTGCGCTTAGGTCCTGCCTGCCTTGTTCTCAGCGTAGCTTGGCTGTGAAGTGTTTTTGTCACTAGTTACACGTGTCTCGTTGCCCTTTGAGAAAGTACAGGAGGTTATTTTCCTAGTCCGTATTAGGAAGGAAATGTGAATTTGCCTTTTTCCAAGTGGCTTTGAAAGCTTGGGGAAATAAAAAGGGAATGCAGCGTGTGGTACGGTTTCTAGTGTTAATCTAGTTAATGTGGCAGTTTAAATACCTTTTGGAGGTGAAGTTTAATGACATGAAGCAGCTGACAGCTTGTGACGTACATGGGGCCTGTGGTTGCTCTTTATGTCCCTGAGCTGGAATGGCCGGGGTTTAGTGAGGAGAGAGTGAAAGCTTAGGGCAGCGCGTGGTTTGTCACTGGCACTGAAGTGCTGTCAGTGAGAACAGCCCATCTGCACGTTCAGGTTCTGGCAAACCTGATTGGCCATATAGATCCTTATTCATTTTTGATAAACAAGCTAGCTTCTTGCTTACCAGTAATCACTCAAGTGTGGTAGCTTCCTCTAGTTGGTGTTTATTTTAGCTGCTGTTGTAAAGGCATTTATTTAGGTTAAGCTTGTACCATCTGAACAAAACCCCAGGGTATCTTAGCTGCCAAGATCATTTAAAATGAGGGAAGAAGTACATGCATGTACCTTCAAATTAGGAGATTTAATTTTCTTGTGGCATAGCATAAGAAGAAATGCAGATGATCACTACAGATATGCATGTTATAAATCTCGTGAAAATTCTCATTTGCTGAAATACTGCAATAGAATCAAATAATCTGTGCTGGGATGCACTGTGCTTCTGATACAATTAATGCTTTTATTTACAGTGTTAATCAAGTATTAACACCTTATGGTGTAATGCTGTTTAGTGTTTTGCTTTACTTAGCTTACCTCCATTGCTTTATGTGTAAGTAGTCTAAGATTAAGTTAAGGCCAAGTGCTTCTAAGAATCCCAACCGTTCTTCCCGTAAAGATTAGGCCGCAAGCTTATACTTGTGTAGGGACTTACTTTGTGTTAGCCTTTTATTTTTAAAAACTCTCAACATAGTAACACTGCACAGCTGTTCTACATTTAAAACTTTGGGTTTGGTGTTTCCTTGTATTTAAAACCTAAGTTTCTCATAACTTTTTTTTTTCCCCAGGCATATGTTAACATACAGGTTTTCTGACACTACTGCCTTTCTTACTCAAACCAAGTAATCCTAATGCAGGTATCTTAAACAGTGTTGAGTATGGTAAGCTACTCGCCTTGCTCAGACACTTCTGGCTGGCTGTATTATCCTAGAAGGAGTATGGACTTTGCTCCTTTCTGAAGAAAGTATAAGCTTTGTTTCAGGGCTGGCTCATTCTTAGGTACATGGTTGGAACTGACACTGCAAAACATAAAGAGCTCTTGTTGGCAGGAAGCTGAAATTGACAATTATTCTGCAGATTCTTTTGGTGACATGATGTTTCTGTGTGCTTGCTCACACTCTGAATGGCTGTGTGACAGCAGGGGTTTGAGTCAGAGTGTTCTCTTGTGGTAACTTTGGAATGCTGGTCTTTGGCCCCTTCCTTGGAATTAGAGTCTGGTTGGAGAAGAAAGCTAAAAGAAGTGAAGTGACAGTGTCTTTGTTATGGAGTTCTGTCTGAAAACTTCAAGCCAGTTTTGATCCCCAGATCACCCTCTTTGTTCCGGGGACACCTGTCCATAGCAGGTAATATCCCCTACTAGTGGGGCTCATTTTTGGCACACAGGTTTTGTATGCTTCCTGGCGCTCATGTGAGAGAAACAGATTCTCATGCTGCAACTTATCCCTCTAGATTGAGTTCTCTGCTTTACTCAGCTGTTCGTAAAGCCGGACACATCCTGCTGAGATGGCAAGCCTCCTAATTCTAGCAATTCAGCTGCTGGTCTTTCTGTAAATATTGGAGAGTATCCCTTCACATATTCATGAGGCTTGATTTTTGAGCAAGGAAGAGGTGCTTTTTCCCCTGACTCTGCTTGCAGTGGCAGTGAGTACCTGTTCGGGTTGGATATAACTAGACATGGGTAGGTCTTTTTCCTATGGCATTGTCAAGTCAAAGCTTTTGCTGTAATGGCATCAAAGCCCACTTAGCATGGAACATCCCTTGATTTTTTTAAATTCTTTCATAAGTTAACTTATTCTCCCCACTTTTCTCTGCCTTCTGGTTGCCCCACCTGATTTTGCAGATATCTCTTTTCCTCTAATAATTAGGATATTTTGTTGGAGAAGACTTTCAGTGACCAGCGTTGAGTGCTGTGTTTTCTCAGATACAGTTGTCTGCTTCAGGTTCTGTTACACGCTTTTGTCTTTGATGGTGGAAAAGCTGACCACTAACCTCTAAAATGACATTTCTATCTGCTGTCTCTTAGGATTGACCACGTGGGAGGAACAAGCCACAGTGGGTCTCCTCCATCCAGCCTTCCATGTTTGTTTTGTTAACAGTGAATTCTGAAAAGATTGACCAAAAAGAGCCAGTGCATTTAGAGTCTTGCTTGTGTGATCTTCCTTTGTGTTGTCCAGCAGTCTTTCTTCACTTGGTATTGGGCAGCTGCTGAGTTGTTGCAGCTAGCTATTTATGGCCCACGGCAGGGGCGTTAGAACTTGATGATCTTGAGGTCCTTTCCAACCCTCACTATTTTACGATTCTATGATACAAGATTAGTATTACTTTAAGTTGCTCTAGGGAGGTTGGTTCTTTTATGGGAGTCGCAGGGATGGGATTTGGTGATTGTAGGTTGCATAAAGCCACTAGGAAGCATTTTATGTATCTGATGGTGCTTCCATGGTGTTGGATGGTTGTAAGGCTTTCAAGCATGGCCCTTTATTGAAGCATGTGAACTGACTTAGATAATTTATAATTTGATTGTCTCCACAGTTTATTTCCTGACTAGATGCTGCTTGTCTCTGTACCTGGATAGAGGATGCCCATATATACGTCATTCCTCCTCGTGGACTCTTATTAAAACTCATTTTGAGGAACATAGTTCCTTTCATAGTCTTTGGTTCTGTCTCTTTCCCTTCAGGACCATTTTATGTCCTTTGCAGACAAACGCAGGGGCAGAGCTCTTTTTACCAGGTGCTAATCAAACTGGACAGCAATACATTGAAACGGTTGTGGTTCCGCCTCTAGTGAGGCACATTTAGGTTCCTTTTCACATTTTATTTGTTGTCCTGGCTTAAAGAAAGCCAAACATTTCATCCCAGGCACTTGGCAAGTGCTGCGTTCAGATGGTGTAATTCTGTCTTGTCGTAGAGCCATTAAAAAATTACATGTGCTTTCAGTGAAGTTCTTTTGCAATATAGCTGCTTATCTGAGGGACTTAAAAACCTGTCTTCAGGCACTTGTTCTAGTGCAGTGTCCTCGTGACCACGCAGAGTTCAGCTGTGTGTATGGATAGTTTGCTTGAACGCTGATGGAGATGTCAGCTGCCTTATAGAATTGCTTCCCTCCTGTTGTCACTTTCTCTATCCTATGAATTGGGATTACAGATTGAGAGAAATAGAAGAACAAGGCATGTGCTTTGACTTTCGGGTGAGGTATTTGGGCTTCAGTACTTGGTTATTGTCAAAGCAAGAATAATTTCAGTCTTGGTTGGCTTTGATGTACAGTCATCTGAAGTTCGAAGGTGCTCAGAAACAGTGCACCATAAGGTTGCTGCTATTAAGAAGCATCTTTTTTGTGCTTTTAGTAGAGCCATTTCTAAAATAGCAAGTCACAGAAGGCAAAGGCAGGGACTGGAAGAATAAAGAACTATCTGCTGTAGGAAATCAGGTTCAAGACTATCTAAGGAGCATGAAGGTGCACAAGTCTGTGGAACCTGATAAGATGCATCCATAGGTCCTGAGGGAATTGGGAGATGAAGCTGCCAAGCCATTATCCATCATATTTGAGAAGCAATGGCAGTCCAGTGTAGTTCCTGCTGATTGGAAAAGGGGAAACATAACCCCCATTTTTGAAAAGGGGAAAACGGAAGACCTGGAGAATTACAGTGTCACCTCCATTCCTGGCAAGATCATGGAGCAGATCCTTCTGGAGGCTATGCTAAGGCACATGGAAAATGAGGAGATCATTCATGACGGCCAGCATGGCTTCACTAAGGGCAAATTGTGCCTGACATTTGGTGGCCTTCCGTGGCAGGGTTACAGCATTAGTGGATAAGGGAAGAGTGGCTGATGTCATCTGCCTGGACTTTTGCAAGGCATGGGAGACCATCCTGCACAACATCCTTGTCTCTAACTTGGAGAGACATGGATTTGATGGATGGACCACTCAGTGGATAAAGAATTGGCGGGATGCTCACATTCAAAAGAGTTGTGGTCGACGGCTCAATGCCCATGTGGGGATCAGTGTTGAGTGACTTTGGGTGTTGGTTGACAAGAAGCTCAACATGACCCAGCAGTGTGCATACAGCCCAGAAACCAACTGTGTCCTGGGCTGCCTCAAAAGCAGTGTGACCAGCAGGTCGAGGGAGGTGATTCTCCCCCTCTGCTCTGCTCACATGAGACCCCACCTGCAGTACTGCATTCAGCTCTGGCGCTGACAGCATAAGAAGGACGTGGACTTGGTGGAGCAAGTCCAGAGGAGGCTATGAAGATGCTGTGAAGGCTGGAGCAGCTCTGCTGTGAAGACAGGCTGAGAATTGGAGTTGTTCAGCCTGTAGGGTACAAGGCTCTTGGAAGACCTTCTGGTAGCCTTCCAGTACCTAAAGGGGCTGACAAGAAATCCAGAGAGGGACTTTTGACAGGGGCTTGTAGGGACAGGACAAGGGGGAATGGCTTTAAGCTGACAGAGTGGAGACTGAGATTACATATAAGGAAGAAATTCTTCCCTGTGAGGGTGGTGGGGCCCTGGCACAGGTTGCCCAGAGAAGCTGTGGCTGCCCCATCCCTGGCAGTGTTCCAGGCCAGGTTGGACAGGGCTTGGAGCAGCCTGCTCTAGTGGAAGGTGTCCCTGCCCATTGCAGGGGTTGGATCTGGATGGGCTTTAAGGTCCTTTCCAGCACAAACCATTCTAGGATTCTAAGTCTGTCTTTTCCATCTCATATTTGTGTACAATTCACTATATGGATAAATGTCTTCCTGAATTTCAGAATTACTGCTAATTATTGGTATTTTTCTAGGTAACTTGGGAGATCGGGCATGTCTCAGCTGCACATCCCTGAGGCTGGCAAACAATATGTGAGTAAAGATGATTTTTTCCTAATCTCAAAACTCCACAAAGCTCTCAGTTAGTTATACTATCAGAGAATGTGGGTTTAAGTCTTTGTCCTGGGTTCAGTCTTCTAGACAATGTGTGAAAATATTAGCTTCAGCTTGTTTTAGCGACAAATCAAAGGCAGTCTGGGTATCACGCTCTTAACCTGCCTGGGTGTGTGTGGGAGAGAGTGAGATCTTCATTCTTTTCCTCACATCCTCCCTTTTTGTTTCACTTATGATGTGACAGCAGTAGAACGTTAATCTTGTTCTTGAGTGATTCCATGCGACCCTACAGGATAGCATGGGCATACTTCTCTGTGGAGTTCCAAAGAGTAAACGTCAGTCACAACTAGTTGGAAGAACATAATTAACAGGAATGTAGATCATTTGAGTTGTATCTTCATTACTCCAAAGTAGTTTACTCTATGGTACAGCCTTGGGTGAATCTCTTGTAGGAGATGGTGTCCTCCTCTGAAAGCAGATCCTGCCTCTGTGTGCTGTTGATGGAACTTAAGGAGTTGGATGTTGGTGGGATCCATTCCCTGTTCCTGCCTTGGCTCACAGCACACGTTTGCGGATATGAATTTTCTAACGCCTTTCCTTGGAATGTTAAAATATGTATTCTGTAGTTCATTTACAGTCTAACTGCTCAGGAAACAGTGACTGTTCTCAATTTCCTAGGTTTCCATTTTGGCATAAAGATGCGTCTCTAGACAAAACCCTCCAACGTGAAACAAAGTAGTTGTTTTTTAGTCATGTTAGTTCTGTATCACTTACTGTATAATGAGTTATGAGAGGGTTTTTAATCCATAAAGCATTTTCAATTTCTGTTTGCTTTTTAGTAGATTACTATATGAAGCCTCTCTGTTGGATAATTAGAAACTTGGGGTTTGAAGTCTGTTATATGAGCAGCAGAATATAGGGAAAGAAATTCTTGTTATTTTGAGAATTTGGTCGAGTTTTTTAGCAAAAGCTGCTATTAATGTGATGTTGCCGCTTAAAATAAAGCGAAATAATGCATATACCTCACGTGACACAGATGCAAAATCAAGGGACTCTAATGATACGAGTGCTGAGGACAGTTTTTGATAGAAGTTCTGTGTCTGACTAGTTAAAGTCTGTTCAGAGAGGCACATTTCCTGTGCCGATCTGTTTCCCTGCAGCCTCAGGACCAGTTCTGCAGGTAGAGCTCCCTTCCGCTCTGCATGCAGAACAATGTAGTTGTGTGCAAGTGGAACGTGGTCTGTAGGCCTGGAGCTCTGCTTTTCGGAAATGACGTAAGAGTCAGGATGGATTCATTTGTGCAAGTGTTTTAATCTGGTTTTGAATATGGACTTTACTTTCTTAGAGGATCTGTGATTTTCATTAGTTAATATCTGTGCAAGTGTGCAGGTTTCCAGTTAAGCAGGAAGATTCAATGATCAGATGACTATGTTTCAGCAGTTGTCTGACATTGAATGGGCAGATGCTTAAATTTTTAGTTTAGCCTAGAAAATAATGTCTTTAACAAGTCACAATTTAGTATTTTTTTTACACAAAGCTGTCTTTAGCATTAAATAGCCAAAACCATTAAAATAATTTAAACCTCACTGGATGCATGTGGAAATGAAATTTAAAAAGTGCTGGCTGAAAATAGAATTGAGAGAAGCTAATGCTTGTAAGTGTTCAATAAACTGTTTCCTTAAAAAGTGTTACTCAGAGCTGTAGAGGCACTTGCACTTACTTTCAGGTCCTTGACTGAAGGCACATTTTGTGTTGGTAGGGCTACATGAAGAAATACATCAGTCATTTCTGTCCTGTAGACAACCCAATACTGGCATTTCAGTTTGTAGGACACCTAATGGAACTCTTTTATATGAAGTATTTTAGTTACTGTTACAATCCTACTTGCATATAATAAGTAGTTCTTGGTGTATTGTGAGGGTTTGGGGTGTTTGCACACTGCTTCCCTGCTAACCTCAGTTTACATTTAATTAAAGAACAACATTCTGACTAAGGTAGAAGAGTGTTCCGTGTGCCCCAGCTCAGTACCATGGTGGAATCTTAGTCAAAAATTATTGTTGAAAAAGGAAAACCAGGCACATGGAACTAGTAAAAGAGGAACTCTAATGAAATCTGATCTCTCTGATAGTAAATACCTTATTCTACCTCAGCACCTATCCCAAGTGTACAAGTTCTATTTTTTTTCTCAGGTGTTTGCTCAAACATGAGAAGTAGTAGAAGGGGCTTTCTTACTCTGGGTTTGTAGATGTCCATTCAAATGTAGCTTTCTAAATGGAAAGCATTTCCGGTTGCTACTCTTTATTGGAGTAAGATGAGCTCCCTTGTCAAAGTTCTTTAATGGAAAATTCCCTGCATAGAATCATAGAATGGTTTGGGTTGGAAAGGACCTTAAGATCATCCAGTTCCAACCCCCTGCAATGGGTGGGGACTCCTCACCCTTAGACAATGTCGCCCAAGGCTCTGTCATGAAGTAAAGCCAACTGTTCTTTTCAGGGCATAGACATTGATCTTCAGAGTCACAGGTTGGGTTTTTTTCCTCAAATATGCAGTAGATACTTCTCAAATGATGCATTTTATGAATACATAAATTTATATAATTGCACAAATACATAGAAATATGGAAATAGCTTATGATCTGTTGCTAATCCTTGAATGCTTTTTTGTTTTGAAGGACTGTACACTTCAAATACTGCACTAGTGTCCCTCCTGTTTACGCATACTCCAAAAAAGATCGCTACTGTTGTTGGACTAAAGGATCTGAACAAATACACTTTGCTCTTAGGAGCTCTTCTGGCTCATGGACGCCGCTAGCAACCATGGGTATTTTAGGTCCTCAGTATCTTCCAGTTAGGTGGTGGCATTTTTCATCTCCCCTTCGAGATGACTCCATAGTTGAAAAGTCTCTGAAGTCCTTAAAGGACAAAAACAAGAAGTTGGAAGAAGGAGGTCCTGTATATAGTCCAGCAGAAGTGGAAGTTGTGAAAAAATCTATTGGACAGAGGATTGTGGGTGAACTGAAGCACTACTACCATGGTTTTCGATTACTGTGGATTGACACAAAAATAGCTGCAAGGATGCTCTGGAGAATACTTCATGGAAACACTTTGTCTCGTCGAGAACGGAGACAGGTACTGAATAAATACCAATTTTGTTTGAGTATCCTTAGCAGTTGCTCCATTGTGTTTGACCTGAGTTGGTTCTTTTTGTTGTCATCTGTTCCTAGAATTAAAATTGCTAGGTGCATTTTTCCCTTCTCCTCCCTGTGGACACTAAAAACTTTGGATATGACTCCAAAGCATTTTACTCTTGTTCCTCATTACTGAAGATAAATTGGGTATTTTCTGGTTGGAATAACAGGATTCTTCTGTTCTGTCATGTGGACAGCAGCTGTGGTTTGTTCTCAAGTTCCCATCCGTGTGCTACATGTGTGGACATGGTCACTTTCTCTGCTTTTTCGCTCCAGCTGGGAGAAGAGAGGGAAACCACTTTTAGTAAAGGTTGGACTTGTGCCAGTTCTGTTGTAGATGTTTGGGTTTTTTAACAGAAGAAAAGCTGCAGCCTGAAATGCGTGATGGATAATCAGATGTTAGTACTGTCTCAATTAAAAATAGATTCATGAGGTTATTTTAGTCCAGAAATGATAAAAAGCTTTGATTTGTACTTTTTTTTTATGGCATGTAGCTGAAACTGTAAAAATGCAACTAGTAGTTTTAAAGAAAAGGGAAGAGAGAATGGAGATGAGATCTGATGTGCAAAATGAGAGTAAATGAGGATAACATGCATTTCAATAGCAATTTCAGTTTGTGGAAGAAGTAAATATGCTTATTCAACTAGAATTAAAAGATAAGGGTATTTAAAAACATTCAGTGTCAGCTCTTCTATATGGAAAGACCACAAAATAATAAGCTGTTTTAAAACTGGTGTAAACATAATAGCTCAATAGTTCTCATTTTACTGTTTTTAAAGGCAAGATGTTTAAGCAGTTTATATAGATAAAATATTCCAGTCCTGGAAATGCTGGAAAGTGAAAAATGTGTTTGTGCTTTGACAGTGATTCTCTACAGTTTGTGCGCTGGACAAACAATGTGTCAGGTTGCCTTCAACATTTTTTGTTAAATGATCAAAAATAGGAATATTTTCTCATTGTTTTAATAATCTCCTGATGGTTTGGTACATAGCTGAACATTTTAATGTGTAATTAAAAACCACATCTTAATGCAGTATGCAAAAAAGTATTTTCCCCTATATTTGCAAGGTTAGCCAAATAACAAGAATGAAGTGCACATGTAGCAGCATTCACATGTGATTACATTTGGTCTCTTTCTACAACTGGGTGGAGGTATTGGTTCTCAGCATCTTCATGCTGTTTATTTTTGCACTTTTCCTTCTGCTGGTCCAAGAGTATGCTTGGCAGCTGGTCAGCTGAAACATTGCTCAGCAGTAAATATAACAGTCTGTGCTGACATATGAGGGGGATTATGTAGTGCCAAGAAAGAGTAACTGAGGATAGGGGTGAATGAGGACTGCAGGACTTCTTGAAGTATCGGTTCTGGCTTGTGCTGGCTTATTGAGAGGTTTGGGAAACTTGGAAAACCGAGTGAGACAAATTAACCTATGGTTGAAAACAGGATCAGAAGTCCTCCAGAGAGCAAGATTGGAACCACTGGTTTTCCTGCTGTTTCATGTCCACTGAGCCATACTTCTGAGAAATTACATAAACACCAGTAAAATATGAATATCATGGAAATACTTCTGCTGAAAGATCAGGACTGTGTTCTAGAAGGCGTGAATTAGAAGTAATGCATTATCTTTGGACACACATGTGTTATTCCATCAGTAGATAGATTAAATCATTTGCTTGCTCTTTAGTTTTGTCATCTAGTGATGACAGAGCTGTCATATGTTTATGTGATGGTCTGGTATTTGGCCTTCCTGAATTCTCTTTTTTTGTGCAATTTCAGTATCAATTCCCTTCTTTAAAATAAAATTGAGTTATATCATGCAGGTATAAATCAGGTGTTCATTGATGTAGCCTGTCTCTTACCTAATGGTGTGGTGTGTGTATTTGTGTGCAATCCAGTGTAGAAGATGTTGAGGAATTAGCTTTAAGAACTACAGTGGTGTTTTTTTCTCTGAGTTTTATGTTTTCTTTCTATGTAGGTAATGTCCTGTCTCTTCAATGATTTAGAACCAGGGTCACTGACCGGCAAACCACCCTCGAACAGAACAAACTCCTTTACACGTGCTTTTTTAAAACCTAATTTTAAGTTTGTTTTAGCACAGCTCATATTTTATCAGTTCAGCCTTCAATTGTAATATACTGCCTGACTTAAAGAAGTCGTAAAACTTTGATGCCAGATTAGCTTTGCAAAATTTGCTTCTGAATTTAAAAAAATATATACGGTTGAAGTACATATTGCTTTAAATGTATTAAAGTGCATATGAACTGACATGCTGGAGAAACCTTATCTTCACGCAGACTGACAAAGGAGTTATTTCTGCCTGCCCTTTCCTTCCTCTTTGGAGGCAATAATGGAAAGATATCTAAGTAATCTAACCACATTAATAAGCAATTACAGCATGGCTGATACAAGAGAGCTAGTGCTTATGTAAACCAAAAGTTAGCTCCAAAATCCAGCTTTTACAATTGCTGGTAGGGTTTGGCTTCAGCAGGATCACGTATCTACGCTTGGGAGAGAAGGCAGGGAAAGTACAACGTGCAAAATGTGATACTGGCAGTTAAGAACTAATTGCTGTAGTGCTGCCTCCCACGATAGGGTGGTTCAGGTCATGGCAGGGAGATGGTGATCACTGTAGAGTTCATGGCAAGTATATCAGCTTTACAAACTCTTTGGCCCTGAAGGAGTGGGAAGAGTGTAATACAGGAACTGCAGCAGCAGGTACAGAGTAGTCACAAGTTTTTCATGCTGTGCTGCCAGATAATGTGTGTGTAATCATGGACCATTGTATTAGGTTCCTGTGCAAGGCTGTTTTCCTCGAAATAGCAGAGGGTGCAGCTTCATGATTTATGGAAGATGATCCAGGACTGTGCTGCTGCAAAAAGGCCAGTCCTGCTTGGTGCTCAAGTTTTCCAACACCTTAGCTTTTGGTTTGTGTTGATCTTCTTTTGCTTGTTCGTGTAGTATGTATGTATTTATGGGTTTTAGTTGAATCAGTGGTGTACCTTCACACTGTGACTGCCAGTGCATGTTCATGACTCTACATACATTGTCTCATTGTCTGCATACATTGTTAGCATTAGGTTAGCTTATTCCAGTCGTAAAACTGCTTTCTTGGATGTGGATTTTGGCCTGTACAAATGCTTGCACATCCTGTCTAAAAATAGGTACTGGGTAGAAATATGAACTCTCTGCTCCCCTCTGTAGAAATTTTTGAGGAAAATGGACTTGTGCTGACTAAAAATTTTCTTCCGAACTTTCTTACATCTGTTTGAGCTCCTTAGTAGTCATTTATCTTCTATGGTTGGAATGAATGGAAATATCTCTGTGCCTGTAAGCGATGGACCAAAGCATCCCTTCTGGAAAACTGGATTTTTTTATATACAAAGCAAAATGTCCAACTTTGTATCTGTGGAGTTTGTACATTCCTCAAACGGTGCATAAGATTTTGGCTGGTTTTATGCTAAGGAAGCTATGGTTGAAGTTTTGCTGGCTTTGTGTTCTAGCAAAGCCGCCCCAGCCACATGCAGCTGGTTGTTGCTGCTGTTCCCCTGGATTGGCCTGAGAAAGTGATGAAGGGAAAAACATGCATTTACTTCTGTAATATCATTTATGCTGCCAGTTTTTGCCAGTCATAGCTGTGTTTAGCAAATGTTGATGTTGAACAGTGGTGCTCTGGCAGTAGTGTGCTGTAGTGTACATCTGACCTTCAGTCTGATTTAGGAGCTGACAATATTCCCCATAAGCTGTTATTTGCTTTGTAAAATGCGGCAGAGACAAACAAAATCTGCACTCCCCAGTATAAACGAGGTTATTAAGCTTCCAGTGAGTGCTGAAAGATTTGGTTATAGCCTTATACATACATTTGCGAGTGTGTAGAAGTCAGAAGGGCAATATTTATTTTATGCGCAAAGGATTCAGTAACTAATGCACTGGCCTGTTTCAGAGGGTTACTGCTCGAGAGAAGCAGTGATTTAAAAATAAAGGAATCTACCAAGCTGGGCTCATTACCCTGGATTTAAATGTACATTACAATTGTTAGGAGGCAAAGGGGGAGGGATATTTCATTTTGTTCTTGATTACTTAGTCCGCAGTAGCTCATGCATGTAAGAAGTGGTGGAGCACAAATAAAGATGAATAAAAGAAGTTAAGCAGCTTTAACAACAACAAATGACCACCTCCTGTTTTCAGGTGCTTTTAAGCGGTTTAAATGAGATACTTGTTCAGTAATCCTATTGAGACACAGCAAGGCTTTAGAAATACTTTCTATAGTGTTGAAAACTGGTGAAACTCTGGCACTCAGTAGTATAGAGCAACTTGAAGAAAAGGACCTAAAACCTGACTTTGTCACATCTTTTTTCTCTGTTACTTTGAATTTCCTTTGTAGCAAATATATAGAGAGTGTAAGTAATAATTTGGATGATCATATCAGGTATTTTTGTATAAATATTGAGATTTTGCTTATCAATACATTTATCTTCCTTTTTCTTCCAGTTTCTTCGAATATGTGCCGACCTTTTCCGCTTGGTCCCTTTCCTAGTTTTTCTCGTGGTCCCATTCATGGAATTTTTGCTTCCAGTAGCTCTTAAGTTGTTCCCTAACATGCTTCCCTCTACATTTGAGACAAAGTCTAAAAAGGTAAGCAGGTCTGAATTTAGAATCCAGTAATATGGTTTGGGAAAAACAGACCTTTCCCTGGTAAAGAGAGAAATGAGAAAAATTCTAAAAGTTAGATTTCTCTTCTGTTTTAGGGGGATGCTTTTGTCTTCTTCATGTTGTTTTGATGATCTTGCAGTTAACATATGATAGCAAGCCAGTGCTATCCTGGTTTACCTTTTTGTATGTACAGGTGCTTAGGTATCCAAGCTGTAAGCTTCTCTTGGTTTTTTTGCTCTCCTCATCTCTGTTTTCTATGACTCTTACAAAGCAGAAATGAAGCTATAAAACTTCTTTTTTTTTTTTTTTTGCTTTGTATTAAAATAGGCAGATTTTGGCTTAACATTTGTAGTCCTTGATGCAAACTTCCAACCCTAACTATTCTATGATTCTATGATTTTACGTGTACTTAGTATTTAAAATAGCTTTGCATTGCTTTGTTTAAACATTTTTTCTTTTAGTTAGAGCTTTGTAAAAACACACCAAAAAGCCCCAAAAGTTCTCACTTTCAGAGCACACAAGACTTGCATGAATTTTGTTTGTAGTGAGATCCCGGTCAGTCACAGATATGATCAGTCATGATTGTATACTTGGATTTAAGTAACCATTCATTTCTAATTCTGTGATGAATTTGTGAGATGTAGTGTAGTGTTTGTGTGCTGGATGCCAGAGCTGGGAATTACCCAAACCAGTTGGCTAATTTATATCTTTTTGTTATTAATTCAGCATGTGCATGTTGGTTTTAGCAGGTGAGGCCACTTGTACTGCACTTCTGTTGTTACTGCATCCCATGTTTCATGGAGCTTTGAGCTGGTCAGCCTGTTTTTCAGTATGATTTGGGGGTCTTTGGTAGGAGCAAATGTCCTCTTGTGCTGTGTGTGTTAGAGTAGTTCAGAAGTGCTCCACATGACTTGTCTGAGGGCAGAAGCGGTAATTCGTGCACTTACGTCTGGAAAGAACTTTTAAACCCAAACATTTTCTTTTATAGGAGGAAAGATTGAAGAAAGAACTGAGAGTAAAGCTTGAATTGGCGAAATTCCTTCAAGACACCATTGAGGAGATGGCCTTAAAAAATAAAGCAGCAAAAGGAAATGTTGCAAAAGATTTTTCAACGTTCTTTCAAAAGGTAAAACTTCTGAAAAATATGTTTTCTCTTCCTGCCAAGAAAACAGCTTGGTTTTTTGGCCTGTGGTAAGCATCAGATAGCTTTATTCCATGGGATTTGAAGAACCAGGATGTAATACATCTTTAGGATAGATTCCTTCTTTGCAAGTAATACTTCAGTGTGCTGAAGTTTTGGTGCTCTTAGCTTTGGTATTCTAGCTGGTACTTTCACTCTGTTTCCTTCTAGGTGCAGTGTATTTCTGCTCATTCACTTCTTTTTCTCTTCCTTCGTTAATAAGCTAATTCCAAGATAAAAAAATACACACTCAGTGGTTAGTCATGTAGTTTTTGACCTCTTTTTTTGAGCACTGGGTGTAAAAAGTGGGACAGAGGAGTTCTTTCCTGATTAACTGATTAAAACGTAGTGGGGGAAAAGTAAAAGGTTTTTGTCAAAGTAATTCTGCTTATAAAGCTGGTTTTTTAAATGCACAGTTGCTGTAATGCTGAAATCCTTTGGGATGCTGACTAGAATGTGATATAATCTGGGGTTTTCATAGAAATGGGAGTGCTGTGTTGGGTGCAGAATTTTTCTATTCACAAGCAGTTGCTGACACAGACACTAAATGTCAGCCCTGAGGTGAAGGACCTGGGGGCTTCAGCTGATGAAAAGCTGAACATGACTCGTGAATGTGCTGGGCTGAAAGCCAGCTGTGTGCTGGGCTGCATCAAAAGAAGTGTGACCCCCAGATGGAAGGAAGTGATACTCCCCCTCTGCTCTCATGAGACCCCACCTGTAGGACTGTGTTCAGTGCTGGGGCCCCCAACACAAGTGGAGCCGGACCTGCTTGAATTAGTTCAGAGGAGGATACGAAGCTGCTGCAAGGGCTGGAGCAGCTCTGCTCTGGAGACAGGCTGAGAGGGCTGAGCTGGTTCAGCCTGAGAAAATAAGGCTCTGGGGAGACCTTAGAGCAGCTTCCAGTGCCTGAAGGGGCCTGCAAGAAATCCAGAGAGGGTATGTAGGGTCAGGACAAGGGGGAATGGCTTAAAACTGGAAGAGGGTAGATCTCGATTACATGTTAGGAAGAAATTCTGTATTGTGAGGGTGCTGAGGCACTGGCACAGGGTGCCCAGAGAAGCTGTGGCTGCCCCATCCCTCGCAGTGTTCAAGGCCAGGTTGGACGGGGCTTGGCGCAACCTGGTTTAGTGGAAGGCATTTAGTGGAAGGGGTGGCAACTAGATGATCTTTAAGATCCCTTCCAACCCAACCATTTTATATTCTATATATGCCTCCTGCTTTGGTGGTCTTTAGGTTTGACCGTGTTTCTTTTCATCAAGCTGTAGGTAATGTTAAGGTATTCCTGGAGAGATGAAAAGTATCTTCTTAAATCTTCTCAGCATTGGATTTATTTCAGTCTGCTCACGCTTCTGATTTCTCTGAATTGTGGGGCTGCTGAATAGGAGAGATTGAGCCAGCAGCCATGAACAGGTGATTTGCTGAAAGTAAGAGTGTAGTCCCCTCCTTTGGGCAGAGTATGTATTTGCGCAGAAAAAGGCACATAAGCCAGGGGATTTCCAGACTTGAACTTTGTTAAGTTCTGTCAGCTAGCTGAAGCTTTTCCTGCTTGGCAGAGCTGAGAATAAACTTTTAAAGGGTGGGATAATAAGGTCATGTCAACAGCACTGCATAGGTTAGCTCATAATGATATTGGCAGGTTCTGGCAGTCGGTATATGCTTGCAAGGTCCATGTACTTTGAAGCTTCTGTGTCTTCATCTGTTTCTGTTCTTTTTCAGCTGCAGGAAATTTTAAATGGTTAGTGGTAGCAGTTAGCAGCTGAAGCACTGACACTGCAGAGGCTGGGAGCATGCCACAGCCATGCTTCATGTTTGGAACATTGCATTTTGTTCTGAAAGACTGCTACTGAAAATTGACATTTGGTGTTAATTTCTATGGAAAGAAATGATGTCTCACTCCACATTTGCTGGAGGAAGTCCCGAGTTCCTCTGACTAAAAAGAAGTTTCAAGTGTGTGGGTGTGCTTTTTACAGCTATGTGTTTCTCATTCATCGAAACAAACTTCATTGACCTCATTGCACTGTACTAGATGTCAGAGCCAGAAGAAGCTTAAATGTTTCCCACCTTTTGCTATTCTTCTATAGCTGCTTCTGCAGTGAAATATTTGATGCTGCAAGAACCATTGATAGTTCTTTCTGTTGGTTCTCATTGGTGGCTTAGCCTGTTTGCTGCAGAATTCCAGAGTTTCTGTGTTCCTGTGTAGCTACTGATGTACTAGAAACTTTCTGTTTGTAAGCTCAAGAAACATACACTTGGCTCTGCCAAAATTCAGTTTTAAACAAGGAAGAAAATACTTTCCATATTTTTGAAGTTCTGGTTTTGGCTCTTGTCGCAAAGGAGCTGGTGAAGTGCAACAGGGCCTTTGACCTTTCTTTCTCTGAGTTGGTTTCTTTGCCACACAAGTATCCCAGAGGTTTACACTCAGTCTTGTCTTCCAAATTGTTACCTTTTCCTTTACTCCGTAGCTGTTCACTGAGGGCTTTGAGTTGGCAAGTGAAACAGGCATGATAAATCAGGCTGTATAGATAATGTTAGATTTTCAGACTCTACTTTATGTCACTTAGCTTATGCTTTCTTTATAGGGCTTTAAAGAAGGAAGAGGGCTTGGGAAAAGTGGGGGGGTTGATATCTTCATACTTACTGTATAGACTGAAGGGGTTAAGTGACTGGAAGTACTTAAGTTCTTGTTAAGTTCTATAGTTTCTGGATTCAGTAATATCACTAATAAGCACATGATGATGGTACACTTAAAATAGCAAGAAATCAACATTTATACAGGTGATCTGATGAGACCAAGGAATGATCTTTTTTTTTCTACTTCTTTGGGCAGTTGTTTCTGCTTCCAGTATTTGAATTTAGTTACTGTGAAGTGTCATTGGCAACACGCAACTTAAAAGCTTAACTTTGCATTTGTACAAGCAGTTGCATAGACCTTCCATCAAGGATGTAGAGTCCTTCCCAAATAGTGTTTTATACTTTGGAGTAACTTCAGCTACGAGTGAATTTGCACTGAGGTGCTGCAGAGCAGCAGGGAACTGAAAGCAAAACCGTATTGCAACAAACGTGGTTTTGGAGAGGAGAGGAGGTAGGTAGGTAGATGTCCAGATCTGTGCTTCATAGGGACACCACTGTTGCAGAATTCGAGCCTTTGGATGCAATTCTCACTTTATCTTCACAGGGTGATGCTTTTAACGTGCTTTTGTGATTAGTGAGTTTGGGACCACAGAAAATACCTGCCAGCAAGACTTCTGTAGCAACTATTTATTTGCTCAGATGTTGTTTTTAAGGTATCTCATGTCAGCAGCAACTCAGAGACCTGCTCATCCGCAAACAGATACATCTAACTTCTGTTAGTTTTATCTTAAGTGTATTATGCAGTATGGCTGGGAATTATCAACACCATCAATAGTTTTGCCTTTTATAGAACGTTGGTTGTTGTTATAAAATTTCTTTCATGTCTTCCTTGTGTCCTCTTTCCTGTCCCCAAATTGATGCAACGTACTTGACAACTGAGGTGAATATTTTTATTCACAATAATGCCAACAACAGCATTTGCTTTGACAAGCTTTGTGTGTGCTTGTTTTTTCTTACAGATCAGGGAAACTGGTGAACGACCCAGTAATGAGGAGATCTTAAGGTTCTCGAAGCTGTTTGAAGACGAGTTGACTTTGGACAATCTAACCAGGCCTCAGTTGGTGGCACTTTGTAAATTGCTGGAACTTCAGTCAATTGGGACAAATAACTTTCTCCGCTTCCAGCTGACTATGAGGTTGAGAAGCATAAAAGCCGATGACAAAGTGAGTCATTCTAAAGAGGCACTGCTTAATAATTCTGATGCCTAAGAGTAATGAGTGTGTGTGGATATACAGGTCTCTCTCTTGCAAATTTCCTTTTTTGTCTTAATTGTCTTATTTTTGAGCTAACTTAGTACGTAAAAGCTTGAAGAGCTTAAAATCAGAAGTAAATTCATAAAGAAAAAGGTGACCTTTTTAATCTGCCATTAGTTACAATGAAAGAATTATGTTACAAAGAGAAGCATTTCTCTGAAAGTATAACTTGTAAGGGACCTGTTAGAAGTACTGACTTAGAGATTGACATCACCTTTATGTAGCTGTTAAGACTACAGTATAATGTTTGAGCAAGTTGGATGTTGGAGCTGTTGAAGTAAATCCAGAGGAGGCCACGAGGATGATCAGGGGACTGGAGCACCTCCCATATGAAGATAGGATGAGAAAGTTGGGGCTGTTGAGCCTGGAGAAGAGAAGGCTGTGTGGAGACCTCATAGCAGCCTTCCAGTATCTGCAGGGGGCCTAACAAGGGTGCTGAAGAGGGACTCTTCATTAGGGACTGTAGTGATAGGACAAGGGGTGATGGGTTCAAACTTAAACAGGGGAAGTTCAGGTTATATATAAGGAAGAAGTTCTTTACTGTGAGGGTGGTGAGGCACTGGAATGGGTTGCCCAGCAAAGTGATAAATGCTCCATCGCTGGCGGTGTTCAAGGCCAGGTTGGACATAGCCTTGGGTGACATGGTTTAGTGGGAGATGTCCATGCCTATGGCAGGGAGATTGGAACTGGATGATCTTAAGGTCTTTTCCAACCCAACCCATTCTGTGATTCTATGTTCCCTTTTTAAAAAGTGCAAGCTATTTTGTGTTACCACAGCAGCCTCTAGTGGCCGTTGTAAAAATATGGACTCTGGATGTTCACTGGTGGTTCTTCTTACACGTTAATTTCATTCTTTGTGCAGCTTATTGCTGAAGAAGGGGTCGACAGTCTGACTGTTAAAGAGCTGCAGGCAGCTTGTCGTGCCCGAGGTATGAGAGCTCTTGGTGTGACACAAGAACGTCTCAAGGAGCAGCTTAAGCAGGTATGTTTTTCAAGACTGAATACACAATCTAGCTCTGATTTTTGTGATGATTCTGAGAGGTCTTTTTGCTTCTGTTCTCATTAAAGGCTTGGCTAAAACAGTCTTTCTCCTTAGTAAGCTTTGCCATGGGTACTGTGTAAGTAAGTAGTAGCAGTGGGCTTTTGACTGGCCATGATGTCTTGATGATGCAAATAGATACTTGGGCTTCAACATATCCAGAATGTGTTTGCAATTTTGGCAGGTTTTGTTATTTGTTTGTGTTACCCTGTAAGGACTTTTCTCCAAGTAGATCAGTTCTTTGTTGTTTGGTGTTGTCTGGTTTAGAGGAAGATGCATGTAAAACAAAACACTTTTTTGAATATTCACTCAATACTTTGTGAAATACTTCTTTAGCCAAAGCACTTAATGTATTTAAATGCAAATGCTGCAATTCTTAACTGTTTATAGCCTGTAGTTCTCGTGTTGGGAAAGTGACTGATACACAGTGGGTAAAGAAAAAAGTATTTACTACTTTGTGTGTGCTTCATTGGAGCGGAGAAGAAAAAACATCCAAAAGTTGAAGACTTGTTTTGTGTATTGCATTTATAGTGGTTAGATCTCCACCTGAACCAGGAAATTCCAACTTCGTTGCTGATTTTATCCAGAGCCATGTATCTTCCCGATACCCTTTCTCCAGCTGACCAGCTCAAAACAACACTTCAGACGCTACCAGAGAGTGCTGTGAGTATTAATATACATGGTCTGTAACCAGCTTTCAGTGTCGTTGCTGAAAATCCATTGAGAGAAGTAGATGTTCTTCTTGGTTCCTGTCTTTTCTTTGAAAACGAAACCATGGGTTGGTTTATTTGAGTGACTTTCAAACACAGAAGTTGGCTTATATATGGAGGAGTTTGATAATAAAGCAAATAAAGACAATATTTGATTGCATGACTGTAGACAGTAATAGCATAAAAAGATTTAGAATACACTTTTTACGTACATAATTTATGGTCTGGGCAATGTAAAGACATTAATACATGGAAACTATTGATGATGTTGTGTAGAGAGAAATGATCTGAGTAGATAATTGATAGAAAATGAAGAGTATAAATGATTTCAGGGTAGAAAGTTCTTTTTTTCAAAGAAATAGGGTGAAGGGAGCCTGTAGGGATGCTTCATTAGGGACTGTAGTGATAGGACAAGGGGTGATGGGTTCAAACTTAAACAGGGGAAGTTTAGATTGGATATGAGGAAGAAATTCTTTACTGTAAGGGTGGTGAGGCACTGGAATGGGTTGCCCAGGGAAGGTGTGAATGCTCCATCGCTGGCGGTGTTCAAGGCCAGACTGGACATAGCCTTGGGTGGCATGGTTTAGTGGGAGGTGTCCCTGCCCATGGCAGTGGGGTTGGAACTATATGATCTTAAGGTCCTTTCCAACCCTAACTATTCTATGGTTCTATGACTTTGGGGGTGATTAGCTGTATTCATTAGCATACCTATGCGGTCTATCTCAATAACGATATATAAACTTCTTACATAATGTAGACATTCACATATATACACACATATAGATTTTTAATAGGCTTCTTCCATTATTTTTAGGCCAGAGAGGCTCAAGTCAAAGTGGCAGAAGTTGAAGGTGAAAAAGTGGATAATAAAGCACGTCTGGAAGCAACACTTCAGGAAGAAGAAGCCATTAGAAAAGAAAATGAAGAAAAAGAGATGGAAAGATTGTCTGAAGTTGTAGAGAAAGCCAAAGAAACCCTTCAGGTTGCAGCCGTGGTAAGTTCTGCCCTCAACTATTGAGAAATGAATGTCAGTGATATAAAAAGTTGTATGTTTTGAGTTATTGCCTCTGTTCTGGGTGTTACCTGCATGAAACCGGGCTTTAGATCCACGTAAAAAAGATGTGGGAGAATATTAAAATAGATTGCAACACAGAAGGGTTCACTGTGAAACGAAAAATTGTCTCAGTCTTACATATTTTGGATTTCTCTTTCCTCTTTATTAGAGTAATAGAAGCCTTTTATTCCTCTAGCAAAGATGGTTGTTTTGTTTGTTTTATTTCCCTCACTTGTACTTCAGATGTTCTTATCTTTGGCTTTTCCTATTTGACACTAACCCTGTAATGTCATTGTATAGTAGCTGACTGTAAAAGCTGCTGGCCAGCTTTACTAGTGAATTAAGCCTCAGGAGCTCACAGGCATAGTTCATTAAGTGCAAGTGGGTATTTTAATGTGAAACCACTCAATATATTACAGTTTAACATTGTCTTCTCATGAAAATACCCCAGTCTACCTTGGCAACCGTTTCTATTTTGAGAAGTTGTTCTTTACTGATGCTAATACAGATAATGTTATCTTTGTTTTAATTAAAACTTCACGGGTCTTTCAAATCCAGAAAGATGTGGAATCAGCAGCAGATCTTGAAGCAGCTACTCTGCAAGTTCAGAAAAGTCAGATAGCTGCGGATACTGAACAAGAACTGGCAAAGGCAGAGATGGTGATGCATGCAGAGACACTGAAAGATACAGCACCAGTATTGGAAGGCATTAAGGTAATCTGGATAAATGTACATTTTCATACTTTTTAATATAAAGAATCAAGGCACCCATGTAAGAGCTGTGGTAAGCTGCTTGACTGTCTGTCAGTTTTAATCCTCTCACCCCACTCTGTCACTTAAAACCAGCTAATTAGTAGATTGCAAATTGTTAATCACCAGTACAGAAATTGACGTCAGCACAAAACATCTCTTGGTGTCTCCTTTATCTTTCTGTGTTACTGAAAATAATATGCCTATCTGGGGGAACATTTGCACTGTCTGTAGATGTAGTAGGTCTGTGTATGTTTGTGTATAGTTGACACTCCTGACACTGTCTCCCATAACGTCTTCATAAGTGAGCTTAGGAAATGTGGATTAGATGAATGGACAGTGAGGTGGATCAAAAACTGGCTGAATGGCAGAGTTCAGAGGGTTGTGATCAGAGAGTATAATCAAGTTGGAGGCCTGTAGTCATTGGTGCTCCCCAGGGATCGATTCTGGGTCCAGTCTTATGCAACTTGTTTATCAGTGACCTGGATGAAGGGCTGGAGTGTCCCCTCAGCAGGTTTGCTGATGATGTGAGGCTGGGGATAGTGGCTGATACACCTGGAGAAGGTGCTGCCATTCAGCTGGACCTCAATAGGCAGGAGAATTGGGCAGAGAAACCTAATGAAGTTCATCAAGGGCAAGTGTAGGGTACTGTGCCTGGGGAGGAAGAACCCCAAGTACCAGTACAGGTTGGAGATGACCTACTAGAGAGCAGTTCAGCTAAGAAGGACCTAGGAGAATTGGTGGATGACAAGTTGGCTATGAGCCAGCAGTGTGCGCTTGTGGCCGGGAGGGACAACAGTATCCTGGGGTGTATTGGGAGGAGTGTGTCAGCAGTTGAGGGAGGTGATCCTCCCCCTGTACTAAACCCTTGTGAAGCCACATCTGGAGTCCTGTGTCCAGTTCTGGGCTCCTCAGTACAAGAAAGACAAGGAGCTACTGGAGAGGGTCCAGCAGAGGGCCACAAGGATGATTAGGGGTCTGGAGCATCACTGTTATGAGGAGAGATTGTGGGAGCTGGGTCTTTTTAGTCTGGAGAGGAGGAAACAGAGAAGGAATCTCATGAATGCTTATAAATATCTCCAAGACTGGTGCCAGGAAGATGGTGCCAGAGTCTTTTCAGTGGGTGCCCAGCTACAGGATGAAAACCAGTGGCCATAAACCAGAACACAAGAAGTTTCACCTCAACATGAGGAAGAACCTCTTCATGTTGAGGGTGGCAGACCACTGGAACAGGCTGCCCAGGGGGGTTTTGGAGTCTCCTTCTCTGGAGACATTCAAAACCCGCCTGGACATGTTCCTGTGTAACCTGCTATGGGTGGCCCTGCCTTGGCAGGGGGTTGGACTGGATGATCTCTAGAGGTCCCTTCCAACCCTAGCGATTCTGTGAAAATCACCCATGTGTCTTTCACTAATATGTATGTATTTTCTGTTACAGGGTGAGGAAATCACTAAGGAAGAGATTGACATGCTGAATGATGCTTGCGCCAAGCTGCAGGAACAGAAAAAATCATTAACAAAGGAAAAAGAGGAGCTTGAGGAATTGAAGGGTGATATCCAGGAATACAATGAGGTGAAGAATGGGGCATGAAAGTTCTTTTTTTTTGTTTCTGTTCATGTTTAGTTTTAGGATAAATGATATACAAATTTAAAGATGATCTTGCTTGGATGTCTGCGAGCCTGTAGTTAGTAGCTGAGTGAATGAACTTTGTATGGGACAATGCAGAGCCTCATTTGTATAACGTGTTTAAAGCCTAGTTAAAGTCATTGGAGTAGTTCCCACCAGATGAGAATCCTGTTCCTGCTCATATTTCCAGGGTGGCTAGGCTTAACAGGTGCCGCATGCTGCAGTTCTGTCTTGTCAAACATAGATGTCATTATTACAGGTACTTCAAGTTAAGTAAGATGAATCTTACCCAGCCTTAAGAAAGAGGTGGAAAATAACATTTAAGGGGTACATGAAAAAGGCAGCATTGTTAAAAGTCATTGTTCTAATACCAGTTTGGCTTTATAGGTCTGTACATTTGCGTTTCATTTACAAATAGCTCCTGTCTTGAAATTCCAGTCAAAATCAATAGTTTGATGTTTGTTTGTTGCTGAGAATTTACCCTGACAAAAGCATTTCTCTCCTGACCATTTCTTTTAGGATTTGCAAGAGATAAAAGAGCTCTCTAAAACTGGCCAGGAAGAGGCAGTGGAAGAGTCAAAGGCAAGCAAGAGATTGACCAAGAGGGTGAACAGAATGATTGGTCAGATAGACAAAATTATCAATGAATTAGAGACAACTCAAAAGACGGTGGATGTGCAGCTGCAAGGTGCTGATGGTCCTCCTGCTGGGTAAGTGACTTGAGAGCACTGAATGTGTCTCTGTTCATCTTCATTCTTGCTTTTGTCAGATGTGTGACTAGAAGAGAATTAGTGAGTGAGTTGTTGTTTAGAATGTTAAGATAATTTATTTTAGAAATAAAATTAACCAAATTGTGCTGTAGATTTTCTCTCTTCTGAGGTACATTAAATACGGTTGAAATGAAAAAAGGAAAGAGCAGGTGTAATTCCCCAGATGTCAGTCCAGGGGGGGGGTTCTTAATGTCAAAGTGTTGATGAGTATCTTACCATCCTATTCACACTTGTAGCCCTAATGGTGGTGCAGGTGAAATCATGTCTTTAGTCATGCTTCTCACGCAGTAGGTTTTCCCTGTGTGATGGATTGAAAAGGCACACAACAGTGTGGTAAGCATATTCATGTTTGTTCTTTAGCAGTGCAGGTAACAGTGAGGAAAACTATTGCAGTGAAGTCTGTTCTGTATCTGGAGAGAAATAAAGGAATAGGTCTAATGGAAGTAAGGAGATAATTTTACATAGTCCCTTTCTGACAGTTTGCTTCATTTCAACTTTAATACACTTGCAGCTTTATGAAGAGAGATCTTGAGTAATAGCTTCATTGCAAAATTCATTTATCAACATTTCTCCAGGTCTTAATGTTACTTGAGAATGTTTTGGACAATCACGTTGAAGGGTCGTATGTTGCATCTTACGGGCACTGAAATACCTAAGCACTGTGACTGTAATTCTCAGTTTGTGCTTATGGATGTTGTGTTCGTCTAGTTTATGCTTGCACCATTTTGTGTGATTCCTTAGGAGAGCTTTCCAGCTCCCACAGAGCATTCCTAAACAGGAAATATGGATTCTGCTTTTGGTGCTTTTAAACTTTGGGGTTTTTTTCCAGTCTCCAGAGCAAATGGTCATTTGTTTCAAATGTTAAGACTGAGGCAGTTATATGAATGGTGCTACAGGGAAGTTTTGATCAAAACTATCTGAGTTTGTGAATTTAAAATACAACTTGTACTGAATGTAATTATACTTTATGTAATGGATGAGTTTGTGGATAATTTTTTTTACGTGATTGTGGATGACTGAAGATTATTAGTTTAAAGATTACTTAGTAATTAAAGGCTTGGTTTTAAAATTTGAAGTTAGTGCATCACCAAGCCGTCGAGAGCCATAGAAACAACGCAAGTCCAGAACATTTAGTGGCAGCTTGAGAAATGCTCCTTGAGTAAAAGTCAGTCTGTGCTCAGAGGTTAGAGCCCAGTATGGAGCTGGGTCTATATTGAAAAAGCCCGTTTGTTTCATATTTACTGGGTTCCCTGTCTCCTACATTTCAGCTTGAGCTGTACTGGAAGATGGTTCTTCAAATTAACAGAACTACATAGGCAAGCAGAGGCTTTAGGTTGCAGAAGACAGTTTTAGCTTCATGAGATCAGTAAGCAGATAGTGGAAATGTCTGTAACCTGCTATTCACAATGTCATGTTTAGTCCTTCTTTCTAAAAAGTCTATTCCTTGATAATGAGCAAGTGAAGTCTATTAAAACAAAAGAGCTGAATTGCTGAAGCAATAAGTTCTCTGCTTTTGTTTTCCTGTGACTTGGATTAAATTTTTGTAGGCCAGTCTCTTTCAGTCTAAAAGGATGGCCGGTACATGGCACTGCACCTTTGTTAAATGGGGCAGGGGAGTGAAAAGACATTGGATGCACAGAAACTGTGCTAAGCTTAATTTCACATGACTATTGGATACCTGTATTTGTGCAATAAAGCTTGAGGAAACTGAAAGCATGAGATTTAATGTAAGCTAAAGATTCATTGGAAATCTGCTTGCTGTTCAGTAACCTGTTTTTGCTATTTTACATTGTGTTCAGGATTCTAAAAAAATAATTTTTACAAATCACCTGCAGTGTAGTGGCTTTCAGTACTGGGTTTTGTCAACTTTACTCCTTTGGAGTAACTGCTTGCCGTGTACAGACTGTGCTTGCTCTACAGGGAGAATCTCGTCAGTATTGCCGAGCTAATTAATGTGATGAAACAAATTCAGAAGATTCCAGAGGAGAAGCTGACTAGGATTGCAGAGACACTAGATGAAAACAAGGATGGCAAAATCGATATAAATAATGTTGTTAAGGTAAGTCTGTGGACTACTTAAAGAAAACTAGGCTAGCCATCCTTCAGATGTTACACCTGTTGTGACTGAAATTCATATTGCTGTCTTTGGCATGAGTGATGCCAATGAGGTTTTTGGTAATGTGCTGTAAATAGGTCTTATGATACGTAATAGCATCTTCAGAATTTATATGGCTATTTGAGGGAAGAGGCAGAGGGGAAGAATAATCTTTATGCTGTCTGTTACCCATGTTACCTTTAAAGCTGTAGGTTTTCCTGTATGCTTATGTCAAGTTCTATAAAATATGGTTATTTTGTTGTGCTGCTTATGAATCAGAGGGAGGATGGGAAGGAGCCTTGGAAGAACTACTTTAGGAATATCACTATTAGCTACAGTCTTGACATCGGTTATCCTTTAGGATGGCTGTAAATGACCTGTGTTCTGTGCAGGATTTGTTCTGTTTTCTTTTTTTGCAGAACATTTTTAGGTTTTCCTTGCATTTCTGCTTCGTTTTGTTGTTTCTTTTTCAGAGATGTCCTAAAACTTACTTCCTTGCGAGTAATTTTCCTATTCAGTACAGAAATAGCCCTTAAGCTATGGCCAGCTAGAAAATACAGTATCAGCCTTTCGAAGCACATTTTTCCTTTCTACTGAAGTTGTCCCAGTGGTGATTATCTTCTCTGTTGCTCTAAACAGCCGTTGTACGTTTAGCAACATAGGTACTACTCATTTCTGCATATAATGAAGAATAATTGTAGGAACTTGAGGAGCTGTGCCAAGAATACATTTGTACAAAAAGCTTTATAAAGGAATTTGGTATCGCCTACTAAGTTCTAGATCATTTGCTTTAAGTTTTGTCTTTTTAATACTGGAGATATTTGAGGCACTGGTTGTGGTTTAAATTTGTGTTGCATGTAATAAAATGCAGTATTTCTTGAGCATGAGAAAAGTGAATGCTTTCTTGTCTTAACAGAATTTATGACAAGAAAATGTCTCAATCATTTAAAAACTAAATGTGCTCTCAATTTCGTTTTGTGTTCATTGTAGGTAGTAGAACTGATTGACAAAGAAGATATTGATATTGGCACTGCACAGGTTGCTGAGATTATGGCACTGCTTCAAAAAGAGGAAAAACTGGAAGAAAAAGAGAAAGCAAAGGAAAAGCATGATAAAGAACCTGTGGAAATAAAGAATTAAGCTTCAGAATCTGAAGCTAACCCAACTGTAACCAAAACCTTGTATATCTTTCTGTGTCTAATGGCTACATATTACTTGAGCTTTGTGATTATGGGAAATGTTTTAAGCTGATCCTAGTAATAAATCATAGATACGTTTTCTGACTTATGGAATGAAATTTCCGTTCATCAGAGAAGTGATTCACTGTCATTCCATACAGATGAAAACAAAGTACGCTTCTTTAGCAGTGCTCCTGCCCACAAAAATCATGTATTTGCACTCGTTGTGGTACAGTGATCCATTAAACTTGCAAGTTTGCTGTATAAATTAAGTGTATCTGTCATGGAAAAAATGTTCCTCATTTAGTTTGTTTCATCATTACATGGGGCCCAATCTTGCTCTGCTTCTACCTTTTAGCTTTTTCAGGATTTAATACAAACTTCCCCTTCCGTCACAGCATTACATATTTTGTCACCTGTTAGTGAAGAGTCTGTGGCTTCAGTAGCGGCTCTTTAGCTTGTGTTCCGTTTAAGCTAAATATCACTTAAGTTGCCTCACTGACAGAGAATGTGGCACTCTAATCACATCTATGAATTCATGAATGTTTTCTTTTTTCTATTGAAGGGAAAATCAGGTTTCTTTTTCCCTAGAAAACTTCCCATGAAGTTTGCTTCTTACGGGTGCCTTAAATTTCTCTAGACTGGGGAGTACAGGATGTCACTTCTGCTCAAAATTCCATGAATTACTTAAGCATTGAAATCACAGGAGCCTTTCAGATAATTTCAAAACAGAATCTGTCACCCAGTAAAGTGAGTTAAAGCATTTGTCTAAATAACAAAATGAAAGTAATCATAAGGGGAAAATGTCAGTTGTGATCTTTTTGCAGATATTGTTTTTAAATGTGTTTATCTTGGCATGTTTTCTTGTTTCTCATCTGATAATTATTTACATCAGTTCTCTTACCTCTTAATTTTCATCTCAGGTATAAAATAACTAGCCAGGTATAGTAAAAGTTCATAAATACTTTCATCTTACGGCCTCCCTTTCTGTGCAGTCAGCAAGTCGTGTGGTATTGCCAGTGCTTTGACTACATCATTGGCTTTCAAATCAATTGGTTATAGTTACTGTCTTTAACTGTGTAGTTAAATACTCACAGTAAGTAAAGGTTTACTCACTAGTGGCTGTCCTTAATAGTAAATTATGACGTTTAAAATACCAGTTCTGGGATGTTCCATAATCCCTGGTAACCTAAATTTTCCACTATTCCTTAATGTCTGTTATGAAACACACCCAGTGTGACTTGAACCAGCAGGGGTTGTGGTTTGGTTTTCTATTAAGTTTTTATTTTGCACCCAGTATTTACAAAATATATGACCATTCTTTATTTTGTGGGCACTATGGAGAGCACATCTTACAATGGCGCTGTTCACAGTGATACTGAGGTGGGCAGTTAGTGCTTTTAGTCATAGGTGCGTATAGTCATAGAAAATGTTGACTCCCAAGCATCTTTCAGCATAATTCCATGTTCAGTATTTATCTAGATTGGCTAAATTATTTGTGAAAACTTATTTAAATTGGCTAAATTATTTGTGAAAACTTATTTAAAGTTAGCGGAACAAAAGAAGTTTTGACAGTCTCATGGCTTGCGTGATGGACCACTGTATTTATTTGTTTCCAAAGCAAGATGTACAGTACAGTAGAAAGAAGGTCAGTGTTTAGTTCAAGTATTGAGTTAATATTCTGTACAGTTTGCTTGCAATAAGATCCTCCTGAGAATTACTGTAATTGTATCTGAAGTGTAAAATTGCTGTGACAAAGCTGGAATTTCACATCAGTACAAACCCTTGCAGTTAATATAGCCCTAAACAAGGGGCTGTTCTCTTCCTTGCAAATTGAGATTAACTTGGAGATTTCAGCATGAAAGGCAGTTTGCAGATTGTGAAGATAGGACTTCACTAGGTGCTGTGTGAAAAACATAGCTTTGCTTAGACGAAAAGAGTAAAGCTGATTTCACAAAAACATGATTTAAAACCTAATTTTGTATTGTATAATTTACCATTAGAATTCATGGGCTTTGAAGCATGCTAAATTCTGCAATTGTGTGTTTTCAATTTGAAAACAATACATAAAAATCTTACTTGACATTCCTGCAACACAAGAAAAATACTCTAGGATTGTCTGCTACCTTCCATGGAATATCAGAAACCTTAGAGTCATATGCACTTCAATGCATGCTGCAAATTTTAATAGGGAAGTAGCAGAAAAAGCTGTTTTCAAAGATTTTTTTTTTTGATTCAGAGTTTTGCAGAGCTTTAACTGTCCTGACAGTAAATTATTTGACTTTAGGATTTGGGAGTTTAAGACATCTTTTCTGCTGTTCTTTTTCTGTGTTTACTGTTCATTTAAATTTCCTGTGGATTAAATAAGAAGGGAGCGAAAAATAGCTTTTTTTTTTCTTTTTAAATGAAGAATGTCCTCATTAAAGTAATTGTGATTCATTTATTAAACATTTTTAGCTTTCAGACTTGTTTGCAATTTGGCATCTTGGGCAATTTTTACAGGTTATATGAAATGCATTTAAATGTCAATCACAGGTGGCAGTTTTCCCGATACCCAAAGTGTTTAGAGGGGTGTATGCAATAACGATAGCAAATATCTTCCTTCTGATGCTGAAAGTAGGCAAACCCATGACAGCTGGACTTGAGCTTCAACACATTCTGCAAGCTTAAAGCGCTGATTCATGCTTCGCTAGGTTTGAACTGTCCTGAGCAGCTCTGTCCAGGTGCTACAGACAGCTCCAGCTTGAGGACTAGCTGCAGATAACGTGCTTTGTCGTCCCTTGTGTTGACCAAAAGCCCAGAACCTGCAGTACTTTCAGAGAAGGGATGACCTCTGAGTGTACAGTAACTGGTCAGAACTTGTTTCCTGAAGGGATATTTAATTCGGAGATGTAAATACTTGTTTAAATAATTAAAAGGATGTGAGAGATTTTGGTGACCTTGTGATTTACACGGGCAAAGCGTCTAAACTCAGAGGGAGGTAAGCGGTAGGACCAGTGTTGGGGTTGTGTCAGATTCAATAAGATGAGATTTATAAATTATTTGGGGAAAAAATATAGAACTTATAAAAAGCTTTTTAAAAGCTCTCTAGCAACAGGGAGGAGAAGTAAAATAGGATGTAATTTAATTTCCCCCTTCAAACAAGCAGGATATAGGACTTACTTTACTGGAAAGCTTGTTTCCATTTCATGTGAGCTCAAAACATGCTTTTCCCTGAGGATTTTCATCACTGGCTGCGTGCTGGGAGAGTGAATCTGCCTGCAGGTGAAGTACCAGGAAGCTAAATCAATAGGTGGAGTCTGTCAGCAGGAGTACACGCAGGTAGAGATTAATCTTTTGGCAGGATAGGTGGTACCTTGCATTTACATGGGCTTCATCTGGGGGAAAGTGTTGCGCCTTTTATACAACTCCAAAATACTTCTTGTGACTTTCTACCTACCAACCTTGCTAGCCATTTAAACTTTAGCTACTTCAGCATGTATTTAAATACTTTTAAATTGTTTATATCAGATTATTGGGTATATTTAAGTGAAATAATAATCCCATATTCTGTTCATGTGTAATCCAAATTCTACCTTTCAGTTGAAGAATTTCAGCCCGTGTTACAGATTTAAGTTGAAAATCATTTGTCTGTGCTCTGAGCATACTGGTCCTGTGTTTGCCATAATGCACTATAAAATTTTTAAGTTAATTTGGAGCTTGTGTCCTTTGTTTAGTTATAATAAATGTATCATTTTGAAACCTAATATCTCCATTATTTTTCTGTTGCTTTTGATACTCAGTGTGAATTTACTGCTGTTCAGATGAGATGCCGGTCACAGCGATGGACACTGATGACTGCTGAAACTGAGATGTTTGGGGTAGGAGAGGGCAAGTGAATGACAGGTCTTTAAACTGGGGTGGGGTGGGTTCTGTGGGTATTAGATGTTAATTCTTGCAGAAATTCCCTTGATGTGGGACTGCTTGCCTGGTGTCGTGAGTTGTGCTAAAATGTTCCTACTAACTGTTGTATTTTAGGTATGAAAGTGGGGAGCAGTGTGCTGCTTATTTCTTCTGTACTTTCCGCTAGACCAGGTTGCTCCAAGCCCAGTCCAACCTGGCTTTGAACACTGCCAGGGAGGGGGCAGCCATAGCTTCTCTGGGCAACCCATGGTAGTGCCTCAGCACCCTCCCAGGGAAGAACTATTCAAGGCCGGGTTGGACAGGGCTTGAAGCAGCCTGGTTTAGTGGAAGGTGTCCCTGCCTGTGGCAGGGGGTTGGCACGCAATGAGTTTAAGGTGCCTTCCAGCCCAAACCATTCTAGGCTTCTATGATTCTTTTACATCAGACTGTTAATACAGATGTGCAGAAAGCTGGTTGGAAAAGCCTCTGCCTTCATGAAATTATGATCTTAGAAGTATTAATATAGATGGAGTTTTGTTGCAAACTCTTTTAGTACGATGTCATTTAAAGGGTGAATACATATGCACAGCGGCAGGGGAGAGATGGATAGCCTTGTGGTTGTTTCGTCGACCCGAAGCTTGAGAAGTCTGTTCAGTTAATGCCTATTCTTTCAGTGATACATTGCTTGGCTCTTGGGCCACTGTAACATAAAACCTCCTTGACAGTGGCTGGGTGGATGACAAGTTCTCCAGAACAGAGTCTCTCCGTGCAAGGACCTAATATAGCATTTTGTAGTGATAAGGCTTTTAAATACTGAGTGCAGGCAGTGACAGACCATACTAAACAGTTTCTCACTGCTTATATATCAAAAAGTGTTTCTGGTATTTTCTTGAGTTATTTCTCAATGCTGATGTGAGCAGGAGGATGTTTGTAGTGTGTTTCTAATTCCCTGTACTCTCTGCTCACTTCCATTTTTGTGTATTATTGGATATAAATCTTTCTCAGTAGTTAAATATCCTTCACAGGTCAGAATTCTTTGGGGGCTCATTCGCATGTAAAATTTTACCCTTGCCAAACCTTCTGTGGTTTTCAAACATCAGTTTCCCTCATCTAACTGGCGTAAAGGATTTCTGCTATGCAAGAGATGGATCTAACTCAGATTTGCCTCTTTCCGTCTAGTATTTCTCTTTATGTATATTGGCAGAGCAGACCCCTTCATGAATGGCCTGATTTATGTCTCAGTGAATGCTGCAGCCAGCAGTTCAAGATGTCAGGTCTCCTGTGCGTGTTGTGGATTCTGCCTCCCCCTCCTTTTGTCTTAGCTCCAGCCCCAGCCCCATCCAAGTTCCTTCCTAGTGTTTTCTGTGATTTCAGATCCTTGGTTGAGTAAGATCTTCAGGCTTCATCCTAAGGAAAGCTGCTGCAAGAAGCTGAAGAGCAACTGGGACATGAGTAATAATAATAATAGAAGCCTCTTAAGGGTCTTACTAAACGAAGATGGGAATTAACAACCTGTTATGCAGAAAACCGGGGGATCTCTGCAGCTCCTTCAGACTTGTAAATGCAAGATTTCTGTTCCCCTCCCCCTCTCAATTTAATCAGGGAATATATACCAAAGCAGTAAGTAAATCAGCAGGTTTTTCTTCTCCATCCTTCCTATCCCCCAGCCTTTCCCTTTTCTCTATCCCCTACTTAACATGCAGGACTAAGTAGGAAAGATTTATGGGGTCCTTGCTGCACTTTAATTTCTCAGTGCCTTGCTTTGTATTGGTGGATGTAGAGTTGAAATACAGTGACTGTTAATCTTTCTAATGTGCATCTCCTTACTAGATGGTTTTCAGTGCTTGGTCTTTGTAAACTCAGCCATTAGCAGCCTTCATCAAGCTCAGTTCCCACCTTCCTCTGTATAACCACACCAGCTCACTACGGTCCCTGTGCAGCCTCTGCATGCAATGCTCGTAAGAGCAGAATGCTTTTATCCTTGCCTTTGAATCCCCTGTGCCCTTATCGGAGGGATCTGTGTGTGCCCTTCCATAAGCTACATTTCAGAGGAAAATATGTTCTTAGGATGAGTCTTCAAAATCCAGAGTGACATTAAGAAAAAGGGATGCACATCCGTATTTTTAACCTATCTTCTGCAACCAGAGTTACCCATCCATATTCTGTGGTTAAATTAGCACTGTGGTCCCTTATTAGTGACTCAGCATGATTTCATTAGAGGTGTACCTAAACTGCATGGGTCACCCTTTTCCCCAAAATGGGTGGATACAGAATCCTTTGTACTCACACTGAAAATGAGATCCTTAAGGGTATCTAGGTTTTGGACTTGGAAATTCAAGAATTGACTGATGTCAACCCAAAAACCCTCATCAAATGAATGATGGAGGAGGAGGCATTAATAAAAAAAACCTTATTTGTATCTCCTTAATACCTTTGTGCTTAACAGAAATCTGATGTGGAGAATAGCTTGTCCAGTCAGGCTCCTGCAGGATCCGTACCAGTGAATGGAAATAATAGAACAGGGAGATATGATGGTGTTAGCATTTTGGCTGTGCTTTCTGCTCTGTTATTTGCCCTTGAGTGAACAGAATACTCTGATATTTATATTAATTTTGTGAATATGAACCCACTCTCAGTCGAGAGTACAGCATGTTGTACCACCACACTCGATACTCTTTCTGAAGTCCTTGGTGGAACCAGGGTTAAAGTCTTTAATGTCTGTCTATCTATCTATCTATCTATCTATCTATCTATCTATCTATCTATCTATCATCTACCTATCTACCTACCTACCTGCCTATCTTTATTATTAAGAAATGATACAGTGCCTGATAAAACAGAAACATGTCCTATGCATTTTGCAGAAGGCTCGAGGGAAAGTGAATTTGCCTGTCCAAGCACAGCATCACTCCCAGGTTCTCACCCCAAGAATGACACCCATGCTGGACAACAAGACCCTTACCCCCCATAAAACCTTCCCATCTTTGAGTTGGTCTAGGCCCAGGGCTGTAGTCCCAGCAGGGTGGGTCGCTGCTAGGGGTGCCCAGCACTGTGCTGCTGATGTGGACATTGAGGGACGTTCCAGAAGACAGGAAGAAGACTAATGTCACCCCCATGTACAAGGGGCCACAAAGGTGATCAATGGACTGGGAATCCTGAATCATAGAATCACAGACTATCAGGTTGGAAAGGACCTCGAGGATCATCTGGTCCAACCTTTATAGGCAAAGCAAGACCTAAGACTAGATGTCCCAGCACCCTGGCCAGCCAAATCTTAAAGGTGTCCAACACTGGGGAACCCACCACTTCCCTGGGGAGATTATTCCAGTGGAACCATCGCCACTGAGACTTGAGAGAACTGGATCTCTTCATCCTGGAGAAAACAAGACTCAGGGGACACCTTATCACCGTGTTCCAGGGTGGCTACAAAGAAGATGGAGACTCCCTTTTTAGAAGGAGCCACATGGAAAAGACGAGGGGTGATGGGCACAAGTTACTCCTGGAGAGATTCCCGCTGGACACAGTGAGAACAATCATCCATTGGAATAACACGTAGCCCGGGTCCAGCTTTGCCCTGGGAACGTTGGACCGGCTGATCCCGGCGGTCCCTTCCAGCCGGGGGCTCTATGATCCGCTAGGTGGCGCCCCCCGACCGCCCAGCGCGGTCCTCCCCGGGGCCGAGCCGCGCTCCTCGTTTCCCGGTCTCCATCCCGTTCCCTGCTTCCCCGCCTTGTCTCTGTGTCCAGCTCCTTGCGCCGCAATCCCAGGCTCTGCTCCACAGCTGCTTGTTTCTTACATCTCTCTTTTCCTCCTCAGGGTGCTGTTAACTGCGGGGCTGCCTCTGTGCCCAGCCCCCTCAAGCTCCCTTTTCCCATGTCCCATCTCCCTGTTTATCCACCCTCGCTTCCAGCCAGAGTAAACCTTTGCTCCCTGGTCGAATGACCCGGTACAATCAGCGGCTGGACTTCCTGCAGCTGATCCCTCTGCGAAACACAGCATCATTTATAGGATGTGCTCCAGTCGTGGTTCGCAATTGGGCAGTGGGAAAGAATCCACCACAAGCCTTCACTGAGCTGCTGCTCTGGGTTGTTGCTATCACTGCGGTTGGGGAGTTCTCTTGCAGAGGAGGGAGGGGGGAAAGAAGCCTTAAAACAGAAAAATGAACTCCCCACCCTTGGAAAACCTGGTAACAAAAAGCCAAGCTCTCCAGTGGCGTTGTCTGCTGCCGGTTTCTATCCATAGGATTAGAGAATCACTTAGGTTGGAAAAGACCTTTAAGCTCATCAAGTCCAACCATTCCCCAGCACTGCCAAGACCATCACTAACCCATGTCACTGAGGGCCTCATCTGCACGGTGTGTGAACACTTCCAGGGACGTTGGCTCCAGCCCTGCCCTGGGCAGCCTGTTCAATGCCTGAGCACCCTCTCTGTGAAGAAACCTCTCCTAGTATCCAACATAAACCTCCCCAGCGCAGCTTGAGGCCGTTACCTCTTGTCCTGTCGCTTGTTGCTTGGCAGAAGAGACCGACCCCACCTCACTACAACCTCCTCTCAGGTAGTTGTAGAAAGCACAGTGATTGTAGAGAGCAGACAGTGATTCATTTGATTTCATCTGGCTCCATGGAAAAGCTCCCAACAAGGTTTTCTGTGTGGGGCTGCTGACGGGCTGCACTAACGCGGGTACCTCTGGACTTGACGATCTTAAAGGTCTTTTCCAACCTAACTGATTCTATGAAGATGTGGTCCTTTTGTGATGGTTTAAGTCACCCATCTGGGTTCGCATCTTCCCACGGAGCCCTGCACTGTCCCCTTGCTATGAGAACAGCGGTGCTGGTGTGCTCTCCTGTGCAAAGGCAGGTTCAGCTCTTGTCTCAAGGGCTTAACAAATGTATTACTCAGTGCTATAAACACTTAGTTAACAAAAACTGAAAGTCCACTCTCATTTCTTTGATGTGAGGCATTTTCAGGATCAGATGCCAGGTCGGTTTGGAGTGGGTTACGTACATGTGATTCAGCAGTTTGAATGCAATGCTTCAAATGACTCAGCTGTGCCTTAAAAGAATGTAGTTTGGTGAAAAGGTATGAATCAGAGAATCAGAATAATTCAGGCTGGAAAGGGCCCCTGGGGTCATTCGGCTTCTGCTCAGAGCAGGGCAAATTCAGATCAGGTTGCTCTCCTTGTTCAGTCATGTTTTGCTTGTCTCTAGGGATGGAGATTACACAAATTCCTGGGCTCTGTGTCTGATCATCTTTTCCTAAAGTCTGCTGGGTATGTCCTATGTCACAGCTAGTGTCTGCAGCCTCTTATCCTACAGGAATAATGTGGCTCCATCTCCTCTGCACTTTCCCCTTAGGTAGGGGAAAGTTGCAGTAGGATCTCCCCAAAGCCTTCCCTTCTCCAGGCTCAGCGGGCTGGCTCAGCCTCTCCTCATACTCTACATGCTCCAGTCTCTGGCCATCACGGTGGCCTCTGCTCATTCCATTCCAGCATCTTCATGTCTGTCCCGTTCTGAGGAGCCCAGAACTGGACCCAGCACAAGACAGGAGCAGGGTGCCCAGAGAAGATGAGGCTGCCCCATCCCTGGCAGTGTTCAAGGCCAGGCTGGATGGGGCTTGGAGCAACCTGGTCTGGGGGAAGGTGTCCCTACCAGTGGCAGGGGGTTGGAACCGGATGAGCTTTAAGGTCCCTTCCAACCCAAACCATTCTGTGATTCGATGATTCTATGATACTGATGGTCTTTCTCACCAGTGCTGCGCAGAGGGAAAGGACCATGTCCCTCAGCTTGCAGGCAATGTCCTTCCTAATGAAGCTGTTGTCTTCTGGCCTTCCTTGCTGCAAGGGCTCATTGCTAACTCATGGTCAGCTTCTCCATCAGCACCTTTTCTGCAAAGATGCTGTACAACTCGTCAGTGACCATCCTGTTCTGGTGCCTGCAGTTACTCCTTCTAGGTACAGGACTTTGCATTTGTCTGCATGCAGCCCTCCTTCCCCTCCAGTGTAAGGCCCACTATGATTACACCACTGAATGCACCACTGAAGGGTTGAAATGGGAACAAGGAGGTCACACAGTTAATGCTCGCTGTGGAATAGCTGGGTCTCACTTGCCAAATCCAAGAGGTTATTCAGGGTAAAACCAGTTTAATGACAGGCATGGAACTGATGACAATTTATGCAATCATTATTAAGTGAGCAAACTACCACGTGGTGTTAGAGAAGATCTGAAGAAAACCCCATTAATAGACTGTTGGATCAAATGTGAAAGTGCAATACTCATCGACTGTGATGTGCACTAAAAATAGAGACTTGAGCGTCTGTCCTCCCTTAGGAAGACTTAACCAGGACTAAACAGAAAGCTTTCTGGACAATGGCCAACTACTGGGTTTTTTAAGTCCTGTAATTAACTTTCTTTTCATTACTTTCTGGTGGGAAGTTTTCTCTTTTCCCTATTTCTGCTAAGCTGTGGTGTGTGTTCAGTTGCTACGATGACGAGAATAATGGCATTCCCATCACCGCAAAGTGGCCTAAGTTGAAAAGCTGATGTGATTTTCTACACCCTGGTGTTAAAGTTATAAATGACCTGTTTGTTATTTATGCTATATGGGGTACAGCTTCCAACAGAAAGTTGTTCTTCAATTTGCCTTCAAATTGCATGTTTTCCGACCTAAATGTTTTCTAGACGTGAACAGTATAGAACTTTTCAGCTTATTTAGCAGAGCTCGTAGCTGTAGTTTAGAAGCTGCTGTGCAGCAGAGCTGGAACTCGCCAGACCTTTGTCCAAAGTCAACGGGTAACGGGGTTTTGGTTTGACCTATAGAGATCTACACTGTTTGCCCCATGTCTCCCTGCCCTACAGCAGTGATAAAAATGCTGCCTCCAGAGTTCAAAGCTACTGTCCACTACAGCGTGCCCCACAGCCATAGGGACTGTTGGGTTGTTTGTTTCTGAGCAGTTTCTAAGGGCTATAACAGAATAGACTAAAACCCTGAATGCCCATTTCCAAGTCCAGGCAGAGCCGGAATCCAGATGAGGATTCCTTCGGGATCAGCGTCACAAGGCAATTGGGTGACTGCAGATCACAGTGAGAGCAATGGGTTAAAAAGTATTTTCAGATTGTAATGGAACAGGACATAAAATATGCCGTTATCAACAAAAAATACAGTGATATCTTCCACATTGAGTTCCACACTCTCTGGCTCCCAGCCCCAGGAGACCTGGTTTACGCAATGACTTTGCCTATAGCTGCTGCCTAGCTACCAAGTCTTTACATCATGCTGTAGCCTTGCCCACATAGAAACCTCCCAAGTATTGAGTGTGAGCTGAAAAGTGGTTAGCTGGAAGTTAACTATTGAAACAAACCCCAGGCAGTGGTGCAGTCTCCCTGCCTTGCTGCGTTCCAACCAAGGTCTATTTGTCATTCGTTGCATAGCATGCACAGCTCCTTAGAGCAAGGGGGGGGGGATTACTTTTCAGGAGGAGTTAACCACAAACCTGCTTCCAGCAAGACAAATTTCAGCAAAGACATAAGCAGAAAGGTGTGATCCAGTGCGCACATTCCTAAAGAGGAGGAGGCAACAGCTGGTGAGGCTGCAGCATGATGGAGAAACATCTGGAAGCCATGGGAGTCTTTAATCCAAGGGGGACAGCGTGACGCCGTGTGTCTGCCTCCTAAGAGCTTTCTGGGCCAGCTTCATAGGGAAGCTGTGTATGAGATAAGGGAGGTGCTTACACTGGGTGTCGATGGGGTCCGAAGTGCAGTATGTTGAAGCCAGGTTTGGATATTGCTCTTCACCACTAACACTGATGAACTGGAGCAGGTCCAGAGAACAACGAGCGGTTGGTTGCTGCGAGGAGCAGTTAACAGCATTGCATGGCTTTCATCTAGAAAACACGGGCCCGAAGGCAGGGAGCACACAAGTTCAGAGGTGTTTGCTGCTCTAGCCCCGTGCTGTGTTCTCTTCCACAGGCAAGAGCAATCAGCTTGGTTCACAGTGAAATGACAGCGGTGGGGTTTCTGCAGACTCTCATTAGCACAGCTCAAAGCGCTGCAGTTCCTGGTGTGTGCTGGAGGCTGCTCGGCCTGGAGCTAGCAGCTGTGACACCTGCTGCAGCTCAGCAGTTGATGTGTTAATTTAAACCAACACCACTTGTGCTTTAAGTTATTGCACGAGGCTACAACACAGAAGAGGTCGGGATGGGACCGCGGGATGCCTCTCATCCAACGCCCTGCACAAAGCAGGTCCCAACAAGACAAGGTTGCTCAGGGCTTCATGCAGCTGAATTCAAGGATTCGGTCCCAGATTTGAGATTCCACAACCCTTATTTGTGATGTTTGACCACCTTTAGAGCGATCTTTTTATTCTCCTTATATTCTATTATCATTTCCTGTGTTGCAAGTTGTGCCCATTGCATGTCTCCTATCATGGTGCAATCATCAATAACGTTACTTATTACTTAATAAATCCCTCAATTAATTGTATGTTTCATGGTAACTGCCTACTGAGCTCCAATTTCCTGGTGCAGGAGCAGAGGACACACACCATTCCCACTTCATCCAGGTCTGAGCATTGGAACAGGGTGACTGTAGCAGTTAAGCTGTGGAGATGCTGCTCTCCCCCTGCACAGCCCCATCTGTGGCCCTGGAACAGCTGCCTGTTCACAGGGTGACGAATTCATCCCTGTCTATAGGTGGTGCAATTGAAACCACTCTGGGATCCTCCGGGATGAAAGGCTCTGCGAAGACCGGAGTTGTTTATGGTGATGATTACCGAAATAAAACTGTACGATGCCTTAATGTAAGGAGTTCATTGGAAGGTTTACAATTCAGGGAGTTTTACGAAGGGAGAAATTATTTCCAAGAACCATGTTAGAGTAAGTCCCCCCTTGGGGTGATGCAAAAGGAGAGTTCCAGTGTGTTACAAAATTAGCATGGCTACAGCTTTCTAAGCCTTTAAGATCCCTCAGTATCAGGGGGAAAGGGGAAAGGACAGTCAGGCAGCCAGAACGGGAATCTGTCTCTATTGGGAAACCATTAGAAAGATGCAATGCGGTGGCTGGGACCCAGGCAGAATTTGAATGTCATCCCTTTTCTATAAATAATACATTCACATCATCATATTTTTAATACAGAGTCCAGAGGGAAATTATCTCTCTTGATTAAACTGGGATAGAACATTTCGGACTGGAATTCAGAGGTCCCAAGTTCAGGGGTCCCGAGTGGTGTGTCCCAGCCGCTGGGTGCTCTCCTGTTCCACTCAAGCATCTCAAGAGCAAAGGTATGAGGATGCTGCAGCAGAAGCAGACCAGGGGGCTGCAGCCTCTTGCTTTGGGCGTTATCCCAGATGTACTGCAAGCCCCATTGGGAAAATGGGATATTAACCATGAATGATTTTTCATCTCTGGACCATGAGTGGAGCATTTACCACCTACATCCAAAGCCCCAGGGTTGTATCTGTGTCAGCTCAAAGTGATGCAACTTGGACAGAAAGAAAGCTTCTGGGGCAAATGTTGGAGTTTCCTGTGGGAATTCAGGGTGGACAAAAATGGGCACATCCCATCCAGCTTTCGGGGGTAGTGCTGCTCTGTGTCTGGGACCCTTACATGGTGCTCAGTCACTGTGCACCCCAAGTCACTCATGTATTACTGTCACGATGCCTTACACACTGTCCCACAGATGGTGGGATGATGGAGTAAGGCCTCAGGGTCTGTGCTTCTGAAGTCTGGAGAACCTGGTCCCCTGCTGTTTTATGCCACATCAGATTAACTTGCACGTCCTTGTGGCCTAGAGCACCTTGTGGCTTCGAGTCTGGCTTCGCCCTCATTCCCTTTCAAAGCCCATTCGCACTGCCTTTGTATGAGTTTGTGCTGGGCATGGGAATTTGGCTGTGACTTGACATCGCTCAGCTCAGCTCTGCTCTACTGCAGACAAGCAAATAGAAGCTGCTCTAACGTTTTGCCCTGTTGCAGTGTCCCAGGATGGCAGGAAAGACCACTGCCCCTTTCTGCTGAGCACTGAAATCAGAGATGTGCCCTTTGTGTAGTGTTTATGATGTGGGCAAGGCATGAGCAAGGGATTGAGACCAACATACGTGAGGGTTAAGCAACTTGGCAGGTCAAAAGACATGCAAAGTGGCAAATGAAGTGTCCATGTCTCTGTCAAGTGTTCCATTTGGTAAGAGGAACTGCCTTGCTCACCTATCTTGCTGCCTTTGAATTGCTCTATGCGCAATTTCTATGGGGGCTGGCTGATTTACACATCCTGCCCTCTCTGAGCCTGAACTAGAGAAGAAAACTGATGGAAGAGAAATGAAGTGGCTACTAATTAGCAATTAATCCATTAATAGAAGGTATCTGCTTCACATTAGGCAGGGAGAGATGAAAAAGCCTGAATCCCATGTCCCCAGTGACTGGCTGTTTATGGAGTCTGCATTAAACCAGGAATCTGGCTTTTTTATGGCTGCTTTCTTCCCACCTTGGAGACGCCTGTGTATTGAGGGCTGAGCAATGGTGAATACCAGCAGTGATACAGGACATCATGCAGCACAGGGGACTCAGCTACAAAGGATCCCCGTTTTCCTGTGTTCAGGGGTGATCAACGCTGCCCTGAATCCTGCTTTATTGTTGGCTCTGCCTCATCCAAATTCCAAACCTTGGCGTGGGCAGAAACTGGAAATAGACATCTAGATTTGGAAAGAGAAGCTGGGATTGACCCTGCAGTGCATTCAATCAGGCTTAAGCCTGGGCTTTGAGCTACTGATGAGAGCAGTGTCTTGTACCAGGTGCCCAAACCCCTTCCCAGGACATGCAGCCTGCTCCAGGGAGGTGATGGAGCCGGGAGTTTGCTCTTGTGAGTGCAAAATCCTAGTTACTGAAAGAGCACCAACAGCAAAATGACCAAAACAGTTGTAAAAGCACTTTAAGCAATTGGCCTCCCCAGCCACCTGGGTGCTTCAGGAACTGCCCATCACTGCACTGGGTGGGTATTTAAAAGCAGGAGCAGGAAAAGCTACCAGCTCTTCCAGAGCAGCAGTTGTTTTTTCCTAGAAGGCAGAGATGAGGATGAAGAGTTTCACCTGGGATGCTGTAAAACTGCAATCCCATGATATCCAAAGGTGAGCTTCTTGTGCGTAGCCTGGAGAACTTTGGGAAGAGGATGCCAGGGTGGTTCCTGTAGTTTTATTTTCTCCTGGAGCGTTTGGAAACCATGCGTGTGAAGAAGCAGGACTGTCCAAGAAAACAATTACCAACTGTGGTTGGGAAAATGCAAGCTATCTTTCCCTGGCCATATATCTTTAAATGTGTCTCCCTCCCTAAGTTTTCCCAAGCTCCTCTCAGTTATCTCTCTGTCCAAATTTCCTTTCCCTTCCAAAGCTGAAGCAGTTTCATTGTATTGAAATGAAATGGAAAAAGAAATCCCCAACTAAACCTGAAAGTGATTAAAACATTTTAATGTAACCCCCCCTTTTTCCTCCTTGAAATGACTCTGATCAAATCCTCTCCTATCAAAGCAGCAAAAGAGTTCAGGTGCGATGGGATGGGCACCAGGTTTTGGCCCTGACAAGGGCAGCAGGTTCCTGATTACATCCGTTATGAAACCTCTTTCCCTGGGCACTGCATGGATTTTCTGCCTGTGGATTGAGAGTATTTGGATTTTGAGGCTTGTCTATCAGGCAGAATTGTCCCGAATAAGCTATTTTGCAAGAGCTGTTCTGGAGCTGCTGCTCATCTGAGCCCCATTGAGGGAGTGTATTCCAGAGCAGTTATTTTGCTCTGGAAGAGAGTGTCAATTATTCCACTGTAAAATGACTCTTACCATGGGAGACAGTGGTCTGAGCAGGAATCCGTTCCAAAGCAGTGATTGTGGAATAGGTTATTCTGCAATAGCTTTTCTGGTCAAGATCCTTGTGTCGGCAAGCCGTGAATCCCTGCTGCAGCATGGGTGGGAATGCACCCAGCACACGCAGCCTCCGGGTTTACCGTGAGCTGATGAATCCAATAGCATTGTTATTGTGCTTTCCTTTGAGTGAGAAACATCTCTATTAACACTGTCATCTCCTGGATTTTCCCCCTCTGTTAAGCATTATGCACTTGTCTATCTCAATGCAAGTATGTGGGGCTGCTCAACCCTTCTCTCCCTCCCTTCCCACTGAGGTGGTGATGTTTTATCAGTGCATCCAAATGGATGAACCCCCCCTTTATTCTAAATGCATCTGGGACTTTTTGCCAGTGCTGCTTGGATTCCCTTTGTTGTTTCCCTGGATGGCTGGTGAGGTTAAACCACAGCGTGCAGTTCAGCCCCACAGCAAGAGCATCACCATGTGTCATTACCCAGTGCTTGCAGTCTGCTCAGGCAGCTTTCTATCAGTATGACAATGTTTTCCTGCCTTAGCCACTTGAGTTAATTTGGAGCATAAGATTTCAGGAGACTGCATCAAGTCCTTCAGTGAATTCCAAATGGATTGCAGCTGCTCTGTGCTCTATTAACCCCATCATCTTGTAATTGTGTCCAAAAAATCCAGGGGGAAGGGCAAAGCAAGCCGGAGTCTGGCAGGATTTTGCTTCCACGAAATCCGACGCAAGTTGGAGGCAGTGTAAGAAATGCTTCCCTGGAGCATGGTGGCAGGTCGGTGGGGCAGATTTCCTTGGCTATAACATGGACTTGTTTCTTTACCTCTGTGTGCCTCTTTGATCCTTAATTTGTATTCCCCAAAGTGCAGGTATTTCTGTCCCTTATGGATAATAAAAAGCTTTCCGAGGCATTTTATGGTTTGGGCTCTTATGTTCTTCGCTGCTATCAGCTTCCAGGGGACTTCTTTTCCTCAGGGCTGGGCTCTTCAAAGGAGTTAAATGCAGAAAGTAATAATAATTAAAAGTGCCCTCTCATTTCTCATTAACAAAAACTTCTGGAGACCTAATACCAACAAAACCACTGGGTGCTTTTTAGGACTTTGAAAGCTGTTGACCTCAATAGTGCTGATAGACACAAACCTAAGGGAGAGCCTTGCACAAAATGCTGTATCTTCTTCACACCCCTCCCAATATATTATGTTGGCTGCCTCTGGGCCTCCTCATGGGTACCGGTTCTGTTATCCTCCAGGCGTTTAATGGGTTCTCTTCACTCACTCATTGCTTTCTTTCTTTTTCCACCCCCTTATGTGGTTTCTATCCATGTAATGATCTTTGGTATTTGCTGTTCACCACATGTAAGCGTGTCCTGGTCTTCAAGCTCATGATGAGAAACCAAACCAGAAACCTTTTGATGGTATAAAAACCAGCCAGTCAGTTCGCTCGCTGGGATAAGAGGAGCTGAGCAAGCTTATTTGTGTGTGCTCACTTTTTCCAGCAGAGAGGTCTCTTCCCTGACCCTGAAGCTGGCTGGCAGAGCCCTTTCCTGCTACAACATCCCGGCTTTGCGCTTGCGCCTTTCCCACTAGAGGAACCTGAAGACTGAAGCAGGTATTTCCATGCAGTGGCTGTGGCTTGGTGGCAACGGAGGCTTAGCCAAAGCCAGAGCCTGCTCCAGTCCCTATAGGAAATGAGACGTTCGCTATCACTGGGACGTGGTTAAGCGCTTTGGCTTCAGCACGGGCTGCTTTGCTGATCTCAGGGGTTTCTCAATATAGTTTCTATCAGAGTACAGAGGGAAAGAGATTAAAGATAAAGCCTTGGGAGATGGTTTCTGGGAAGCTGCTGCGTTCGTTCTGCTTTCCTCCCAACCGCATTATCTCACCAAGATGTCACAGGGGAGCACTGAGGCATCTTTGCCACCTCCTGTCATGAGATATCCTCCACAGCCAAACCTCCAAACAAAACAAAAGCCTCAAAAAGCATATTTCCTCTTTATTTTCCGATTTCCAATGTATACTTTCAGAGGAATGGCTCCTCCTGTATACTACTTTCTGAGAAAGTAATTTCTGTTAGGACATTTCTTTATTAATACCTGTAATGCATCTCAACACAGGTTTACTTTTCTCTTGAAAAAGATCAGAAGTTCAAAAAGGAATTGTTCCTGCTGAAGAACTTCTGATATATTTGAATAGTGAAGGACGAAATAAATTCCCCAAGGCAGTGTCAGAAGAGGAGTATCTGGGATACCTTTATGCTTTCTTTAGCTCTGGTATTAACTCTCTATGAGAGCCTTGCTTCCAGGAGACCCTGTATCAGGAGATGGTCCTCGTCCCCCTGAAGCTCTTGGAAAACTCAAGCATAGCTTCTCTGTTTCTCATTGCTCCTGTCTCCAAAGCACAGGTTGTACCACAAACCCAGCTCAACTCCAGGTGTTCAACTGATGCCAACCAGAACACCTCCAGCACAGCTGGTGCTGGCCATGTACACATAGAATCATAGAATAGTTAGGGTTGGAAAGGACCTTAAAATAATCTAGATCCAACCCCCCTGCCAGGGGCAGGGACACCTCCCACTAAACCATGCCACCCAAGGCTATGTCCAACCCGGCCTTGAACACCGCCAGGGATGGAGCATTCACAACTTCCCTGGGCAACCCATTCCAGTGCCTCACCACCCTTACACTAAAGAATTTCTTCCTCATATCCAATCTAAACTTCCCCTGTTTAAGTTTGAACCCATCACCCCTTGTCCTATCACTACAGTCCCTAATGAAGAGTCCCTCCCCAGCATCCCTATAGGCCCCCTTCAGATATTGGAAGGCTGCCCTGAGGTCTCCACACAGCCTTCTCTTCTCCAGGCTGAACAGCCCCAACTTTCTCATCCTATCTTCATACCGGAGGTGCTCCAGTCCCCTGATCATCCTCGTGGCCTCCTCTGGACTTGTTCCAACAGTTCCATGTCCTTTTTATGTTGAGGACACCAGAACTGCACACAGTACTCCAAGTGAGGTCTCACAAGAGCAGAGCAGAGTAGAGGGGCAGGATCACCTCCCTCGACCCGCTGGTCATGCTCCTTTTGATGCACCCCAGGATGCATCTGCTTGTATTGCTTATAGCTCTTATCCTTCCCCACGTCATCTCTCCCTGGGTGATTTATTTGTCCCTTCATGCTGTCACATCTTGATTTATGCCATTGCTGCTGATGGCAGGGCCTTGTCTGGGTGCTCTGCATCTGGCGCACTCTACTCCATGGCAAAAGTAATTACCAGTAGCAAAGAGCAAGAGGTTAATTCCAGGCTCCTTTCCTCTGCCTGGACCAGGCATAAATTCCCACTAGGAACAACTGTGCAAGCAGCTGCCTCTTAGTATGGAAATTAATAATCCCAGTTCTAAGAAAGCCAAGTGTTTATGCAGTGCATAACTGGAGAGGTAATGTTTAAGGCTGGTTTTGTGGTATTGGAATTAAACCTTCTATGTAGAGGTTTAAATAATGATTATCTCAGTCCTTTTTCATTCGAAACCCAGCACATATGAACTGAAAGGAGCTAATATTTTTAAAAGGGTCCAGAACAAGAAGTCTGATTTTCAGACTGATGGAGAAATGTTAAATATGTGTTTTCCTCCTTCATTTCCATTGCTTTGATTATTATTATGATTCCAGTAAGGGGAGTGAATATTTCCCTTCTTATTAAGCAAACTGCTTGCTATTAAATCAAGCTCAATTTGCTCCTTCTGTCATTTAGTGACTTTACCTGTAACCCATTAAACAGGCTGATGTTTGATGCCAGCAGAAGGGGCAAAATGTGTACAATGAAGTGTGGTTTTTCCTTATACTCACAATAGATTCAGTCCATCAGTGGGACGCTGTACACACAGGCTCAGGTTAGTTTGTACAGGGGTATTTGTGGCACAGGATGTGAGAGCTGCATTTCTGTCCTGCTGCCTTGAAACCTAGAACTCAAAGAGGACAGAAGCCAGCACAGAGCCTGCAAGGGGAAGGCGCATGTACATTCCCCGTGTTTTTAGATCTCACTGATGCTATAGAATCGCTGTTTATGGTGCAGCTGTCATGCCTTTTATTCACTTTATCTCCCTGGCACTCACCTCTTGCAGTAGCTCATCAGTTAGGGAGAATTTTGCACCATTTGGTGCAGCTGAGTGTTTTCTTAGATACCATGAAGGGAACCAGAACATGTGCTGTGTAGTCCATGACTTACATCTAATGGTCCAAAGCCAAGGTTAGGGTGCAAGTGCTGCCCCAATGATCTGCTTCCTGCTGTGGAGTTAGAGAAAAGTCCAGAGCAATAGCCACAGGTCTCAGTGATCAACAAGCTACAGCTCCAGCAGCAGCTCTGAAGTGGCTGAAAATATGGATTAAAAGCATGTGGGAGATTGCACTGGTGTAAGGCCAAGTGGAGCATGGGCTGGCTCTGCTACAGCCTTGTAAGTCCAGGAGCTGTGACAGTGATGTGGGGAGTTTAAGAGGTGAAAGATGGGTTTGGTGTTGGACCTGGGGAGCAGATCAGAAGGAGTTACTGGCGATACAGCAGCAGGCGATAAAGGAGGGATTGACTAATGAGGTTTTGCAAAAGGATGTGCATTGAGGAACACATCTTTTATGTGTTTCCTTAATAGTCTTGGCATGAAAAGCTGCAGTTTGCCGGTAGGAATTCCTCCTGGGCATTTCTTCGTGCTGTGCCTGCTTGTTGTTGGGTCTGTGACCTGTAGTTAGTAGTGCGCTGCCTCTGGCTGGGGTTTCACCTGAGCTGCAAAGGGAACAGGACACAGCTGAGCAAAGCCTGGGTGATGTGTGTGCTCAGTAGAAGGCAAGATGCTGTTTCGTGAGCCACAGGAACCACTGTACAAGGCAGGCTGGTGTGGTGATAGCATGGAGACCTCCTCTTCCCAGTTTCTGAGTTAATGGGAGAGGCTCAGGTGAACAACCATATCATTAGCAAAACCTTAAATTCATGTTTATGCTTTTTTGTCCTTTGGGCTACAAGGCTAAAGGCAGTGAGATGTGCAAGTAAAACCTTCAGCATCTTTGTTGAAACCAGGTTTGGGACTAATGGAGAAGTGGCAGGAGTGGCTCAGGTCAGCGGAGCACCAGTGTAAATCCTGGTTGTCCTGGTGTGGTTTTTTTGTTTGCTTTTTATTTTTGTATGAAAATGAGATTTATTTGCAATGGGGATACAATTGAGAATGTAAAAGTACTGCGGCGGTCATTTAAATGAAGGAAATTACTGTCTTCTGAGAGGGTGTTTCAGAATAAAGCAAACGGCACTTGGAGTAGTTTGTGAAGGACAGCCCAGTGGATGCAGCAGCCCCAGGATCCCTCCAAATGTTCATTGTGGGATCCTGATGAAAGAACAACTTCTTATCACTGAGATTCTGGCTTCCCTTGCAGAGTCCTGTTGACTCTTGAAGCAGGACAAAAGATGACAAAGGCTTTGAATTTTTTGTGATATCTTTAAACCTTATTCTTCAGAAAGGAATTGAAAAGAGTCCCGACATATGAACTTAGAACTGTGAATGAGTTTTCTTTCTGAGTCTGGCTCGCCTCGTAGGTTAGGAGTTTTCTAAGTGTAAGTAAGGTGCAGTTATGCATTCAGGACCGATTTTGATGTGCACTTCTTTCCTGGAGGAAAGTCACTTCTTCAGAAAGGATTTAAGTAAAAACTCAACAGGAGGATACTTGAATGGTGATTTTTTCCTAATCTGTTCTATTCTGTACATGTCTGCCCAGGCAGCTCACATCGGTTTGATGCTGAACAGTCTTCTGAGTTTAAAAACTGAAGTAAATGCAAGCAACTGCAGATGTGCTTTACCTCTGAACACTCGTGTAGCTGCATGTCTCGTAATTACACTCCTGTGAATACATCTGGTGGACCCAAGGACTTAATCCCGCAAATCTCACTTGATCACATCACTGTACATGTGAATTTGTGCTCACAGGATTAAAGCCTGCCTTCAGCTACGAAGCAATTAATTGTTGCAAGCAGAAAACATGCCGAGGTGGGGGAAGAAGGGCCAGGTTAAAAAACCTTACACTGTAAGTGAAAGATCTTTCATTACTGGTAGGTATTTCTGTCGCTAAGGCTTGTTGCTGAGGAAGCTGCTGTCCCAGGCTCTTTGCTTACGAGGCAAGTGATGATTTACTCCATTTGAACACAAAGGGAGATGGAACCTGATTTTGATTCCAGCCGTGTGAGTGTGCATGTGCCAGAAGCACTTTCCCAGGAGAGTCCCTGCAGTTCATCTCTCCGGTTTGCTGATTCCCTGATTGCCACCGAGCTGCCAGAGCTCATACAGGAGCAAACCGCTGCTGCAGCCGGGAGGTGACCACCCACCCGAGGCCAAACTGTCTGGGAATGCTGTGTAAATGTGCAAGGAGGAGGCATGGGAAGGGAGGTTTGACTCGGAGTCAAGGGCTAAGCAAGACATAAGCTGAGTTGGTTCAGATGCCCAGCTCTGAGTGCTGCTCCATGGGAGCTGTTCCTGCTGAGGCTGGATTTGAAGAGCACGGCGGTGTGTGAGTGCTTAGGGAAGGGATTGCCCAGCCAAAAGGAAGTTGCCCGGTTGCCTCCAATGACCTTCAACAGCTCAGCTGCAGACTTGAACACACTTTCCACTAGTTGGGGTCTGTGCTCAAAGCCCTTCTTGTAGAAAGGATCTTTGCTCAGTTCTCCTGAAAACCTGCGCCCAATCGCCCAGCACATTCAACCATGTGAAGATGAGGTTTTGCTGAGGAGCATCTCTTCTGTTACTCTGGTGTAGTTCATAAGTAAAGCACACTGGAGTCACCTGGTTGTTGAGGAGGTCTCATCTGCACCCTGATGGTTTGCCTGCCTAGTGATGGTGAATCTCATCCCTGTTTGGTGTGAATCAGCAGAAGCACTAGCTCACCTGTTGGTGGCATTATCACCTCTTGTAATTCATCACTATCCTGTTGGAATCAACTGAAGATTTAGATTGAATCCCTTTCCTTCCTCAACACTGAGGGGATAAACTGGGATTTCCAAGAGGCAAGAGAAGCAGTTTGGAGCTGGCCCATAGCCATCCTTTGCCTTCAACAGCTTTTAAAGCAGTGAAAAGGTTTGGTATTGTCACTGAGCATATATGGACCAGCACTGAACTACTGCAGCCGTGATGGTCTGAGGGTACATGCAAAGTAAAGCTGGATTTTAACTCCTTCATTTCATCTGAATACTTGGGGTAGGGGGAAACAAGAAACTCATGGACACCCAAGCTTTTCTTCCCACCTATATCCACCTGCGTCTTCTTGTGTGACCATTGACATGCGCGGGGTGTCTCCACTGAGGCATTCAATGCCCATATTTGAATGAGTAGATCACAGACCTCCAGGATGTTCTGCCAGAAGCCCCAGTGGTTTGGCAGGTTTCCTGAAGCTCATGCCCCTTCTTGCTTTCATTGATGTCCATCTTAATTATTTTATACGTACTGTTCCTTGCTGCATGAAAGAGTGTTTCCACAGCTCAGAATGTGTGAAAAGGAGGTTTTGTTGTCTGTTTTCACTCACGTAATTAGGCAGTCCTGGTAACTTTATGTAAAGGAATATGAAAATAATCAGGTTGCTTTCGGCCAAGCTCATTGCCAACATCACAACTCCCTGAATCCAGAATGATTTCACGGTTTGATGGTGGATGATACAGCCAGTCTCTTCAGGGCCTTCTGTCTTTTTTTGTTATATATCAACCTCTTGAATCATGAATCAATCCACTACCATTAATAATGGCTGGGAAACATTCTCATAGTTAGAAATAAACTAGCCCACACGCTTTAACAATCTGCAGTGGAAATGCTTGTCACCAGCTCTGCTACCAGTGGAGTGTGTAAGCCTTAAACAGCAATGGCTCTATAGGACTAAAGAAACAAATGGAATGCTTGCTGTTTTATTAGTTCAACAAACTGCAGTTCACTCCTGTCTCTACTTCCCTTTCCGCATAGCAATCTATGTCCCACTTCCAAAATGCTCATGTAAACAATGGGGAGGGAAGCCTTTTGTGTGGCTTTTGCTAAGATGGCAAGTTGTGTCGGCAATGCAACTGAACAGAATTTCAATGGGATTTGCAAGCTTATGCATGGGGAAATATTTCATACCTTGTATCCTCTCTTAATTGACTTCTTATTTTTTGCACACAATAATGTATAAGAAGGAGAAAAGAGGAAGTGCTTTGACACAACAGACAAACCTGTCTTTGAAGAACCCAAGGAAATGTTGTCTGGGTAGTTTTATTCCTTCTGTAATTAAAACACTTCGATGCAAACGTGGCATACTCCAGTATCTGTAAACTACTGCTGTGCTGAGTGCTCTGAAGGTCTCTTTCCGTTAGTCAATGTTCTGCTCTGAATTGTATGTTATGCTTTCTTTTGGGGACCACTTGATTTGGATTTTGTTATAGCTTTTAATGTTGAGGTGGAGTCTTCACCTTTTGGCTCCAGATGTAACTGAAGAAGTCCAAGTCCCCATTGTCTGTGCTGTATCCTCATTCATTGTTGATGTCTCTATATCTACTGCTTTATCATGACAGTAAAGAGAGACATAGGTACTGCTTGCAGGGCCCAAATTTGTGTGCGTAATGAGCAAATCAAATTGCTACCTACTTTATATTAAGCAAAGAATACACCTGACAAAGAGCTCTGACAGCTCTGGCAGTGAGGGCTGCACTTAAGCAAAGTAGTTTGGCTACACTAAGTTTATGCCGGGTGCTCCAGGAGACTGTGCATGTGGCTTTCCACCTCCCTGTTTGCAGATGGCTCTTTGCAGGGCTGAACACTTGCACATTTTTGTTTTGGCTTTTCTTTTCCCCATCATTTCCCTTAGCAATGCAGTCTTTTCTGTGTACTGGTGGCAGCCTCAGCAAAATGCAGGTCCTGTCATGGTTGATAAAATCTCACATTGCATTGAAGGCACAGGAAAAAAACCACCCCAAAACCCACAAAAAAAGCTCCACCAAAAGCAAAACAAATCAAACAAAAGCACTTCAGCCATCTCTCACAAGGTAAAAACACTCTCAGGGTGTTTTTACATGAAGTTTCAACACTATGAGATTGGGATGGAAGGTGGGTAAATTCTTTCCCTCCCAACTGTTTGCATCTCTGGAGTTTTGAAGGAGTTGGTGGATTTTTCCTGTAAGAAAGGAGTAAGATACCTAGGAGCAATGGGGAAAAATGGGCCCAGAGAATCTGGACATTGAGGCTGCTCTCTTCTCCCTGCTTTGTTGCAGAACAGCTCCAGGTGATTTATCCTTTCTGGAACCTCAGGTGTGATCTTTCTCAAAGCCAATCAGGCACATTTTCTGGTGGCATAAAGTGTGAAACCTCCCAGTTCTGTACCCCAAAGGAGGACTTGGAAATGCCCCAGTGGGCAGAAGAGTTACTGCCCCAGGAAACACCCATGGTACCTGAGGCACCTCTGATGCTGTTGGCATCAGCAGGGCCTTTTGTTTTGCCCTTGGCAAACACCAGTGGTGCCAGTTTCCTGGATGAGAGGATGTGCAAAGTGGGATGTGGAAGCCCCTGTGAGCTCAGAGTGATTCCTTCCATGGACATCCTCTGTGCTGAGCCTTGTTCCCATCTGTGCTACTGCAGTCACTGCTCTGGAGCATCAGGCAAAAATACTGCTTTCAATCTCGTAATGTGCTGCCCAAGCAAATGTGAAATATTTAATCTGGCATCACCAAAGGGGTGCTTTATGACTTATGCCAAATTACATTATATAAACATAATTAAAGGGTTAGCTTTGTTTGAATCTGTCATTCCAAGCAATAAAGATGTCAGATAATTTATTGTTACATTCTGATATTCACCTTATTAAGCTAATAAGTGTTTTTGTGTGTGTGCATGTATGTATATGCAAGCAGTGTTCACGGAGTTAGTTGGGATTGTTTTGAAGGTGGCAGAGCCTGAAGATGTTGCTGATGGGACCTGTATGTGTTAAAGGTGGGACATGAGTCCTGCAGACCAAAATTGTTAAGTTGTGATGGGCGAGGGTTTAACAATATGAAACATGATACTTCTCATTTAAAAAAGAAGGATTATTAATGAGCTGCCTCTTCTGCTCTGTAGCCCCTTCATGCCTGATGCACTTTGTTTTGCCCAGTAGCAGGGAGCATTCACATTTCCAGTGTTCTTCACTAAAGGTCCACCACCTTAGGCAAGCCAAGCTTGTTATCAAGGTGGAGTTAATCGGCTGGCTTATTGAAGATGAGGGACGATTTAGCCAGGTACCTGCTTGTGCTATGGATACCAGTGAACAGCCCTGGCGCGGTGTGGGATGGAACAGGGCAGTCACCAGAGCCCGGGATGTGTCTGTCATTATCTGGGGTGGTTTCAACTCACTGTAGTAAGTGCTTCATACACTAGGGCTGGTACAGCCTGATGTTCTTGGTACACATTCAGGCTGCTGGAGCAAACACCCTCCCTCCTACCCTTGGTACTCTATTTCAAGACCTGTGCTACAACCACTAAATCAATGGAAAAACAAACCCCAATCCTGTCAAGTACTAGGACAAATATTTTCAATGCTATTTTGGGGTTTATAAAAAACATTAAACTAGAGAGTAAAATACACTTGACATGATTAAACTGTCTTTATTTAAGTCACACAGATGGACTTTTTACTGCAGTGCAGAAAGTAAAGATGCCCCTGAGTCTTAGACTTGCATTATCAGTGCCTGACTATTTCTGAATTAGTAGGTGCAATTATTCTCTTAAAACCTGTTGTCAAGATAGGCTTTGTTTAAAGCAGGCTTTCCTTTTTGTTGCTGTTGAGTAAATGCACTGAGCCATAACATGCTGTTTGTTCACCTCTCCAGAACAGTGGGCGCACACAGAGCTGAGTTTGTCATTCCTTCACCATTCATATAGCATAAAGCCTTCTATTTAATATTGAGAGGTTGCAGTTGGATGCCTGAGCAGCCCAGGCATACTAGAGGATTAAAAAAAGAGTAGTTCAATTAAAGACCAGGGCAAAAATAGATTCAAGGGTTTTCTGGTTCAAATTAAACTCCTAAAAGCCTCTTTCCCAAATTTCTTCCATTCCAGTTTTGGATCCAGTCCTAAACGCTGGGTCTGAAACCCCAAATTACACTGCAGTTTGTACCCGAGTCAGTGACAGCCTGGATCCAAATAGCAGATATAACCACAGTGAAACCTGGGGAAGCTTTGGGTCTCCTGCCCAGGTTCAGCAGAGCCCTTCTGCTTTGCGCATCCCCTCTGCCATGCTGGGCCACCCCCATCTAATCCATCCAGTGCCAGTCTGGGTAAATATAATCTGTTACATGACTATAATAGGCTCTGTGATAGCTGCAAGGACCAATAGGGGTTATGCTGTTTATAAGTTCAATTAATAAATGAAACTTGGTGGGAGACCTGCAACATTTCCCAGTTGTTCTCCAAGTATCACAACAAAGCTCCTCATTTTGGGAATGGTATCTAGGGGGGGATCTGGCTTTCTATTCTGGGGTTTGGTTTGGGCTCATCTCTACCCAAAATATTATTTTATCCACTCTTTGTATTTCATTTCCATACTTTTCCTTCGGAATGCTTTGAGAAAGGATTCTGCCAAAGACAGAAATTCTTTGAGCCCTGGAAAACATTTTTTGCTGTGTATATGGAAGGCGGTGTTTTGCTTGGCTTCGTTTGTGAAGTACATGGCATAACCTGCATGAAATACTTGAGGCTGTGAGGAGACATGAGCAATTCGGGGGGGATAAAAAAAAGAGAAAGGAAAAAAGCTAATTTTCATTCAATGGTCTCATTTGCTTTTAGGCACTCCCAGACAGGAGGTGTGGGGCAGAGTGAGGAAGACAAGCTGATTTATGAACTTGTAAAATTAAAGGTGTTATAAAGTTAGAAAGAAACAAAACACCCCCCCCCCCGAAAAGCTCAGACTCAGGGTTTCTACGTCTGTGAGCAGGAATTAAACCATTAGTGTTTGATATAAATTCATGAAGCTTTCGAAGCACTGAAGGTTAAGATGAAAGCGCTGCCTCATGTACCCAGACTGGGGGGGAAAAGGGGTGCCAAGTGCCCTCATCCTCACTTGGCTGGGCTTTTCCTGTGGAGGGTGCAGTATGGGGTGGAAGGTAACAGGATTTAATAGGGTTGTAGGACAATTTAGGGTGGCAGGAACCTTTTGAGCTCAAAGCAGGGTGGGCAGTGAGTTGCTGCCTCCATGGGCTCCTCTTTTGCCCTTAGAGTGGCCAAGTGGCTCCCAGTAAAGACAGGGAGTAGAGATGGCAGATGCAACTAAATGGGGCTCAACCCACTCTTTAGCACTGAGCCCAAACTAGAGCAGTTCCTGGGTTGCCCGGTTTAAGAGTGGTACTCCTTGGAGGTCCCAGTGTGATGGGGGGATTTGGGTTAATGCAGAGCTGTGGCTGCTCAGCCTGCAGCCTGTGCCTGTTCCTCCATGGCGTGGTGCAAAAGGGCTGTTTGACCTCATGTCATAAATGTGAAACTTTGATCTCCATCCATTGCTTCTGCCAAGATTTTGGCCACAAGAAGAGGCTGTGATAGCAAGCACTGCTTCCAGACAGTGTGTTGTCATGCTCCTTGCCAGCCACACATTAGTTTGAGGCAAGAGGAATGGCCATTCTTTGAATCCTAATACCCCTTTGCTCCTAATAGAGCCTTGTGATACCCCACCAGAGCAAACCATGATGACAGTTCTACCTCTCAGATTCCCAGATCCAAGCCACAGCTCCCAAGACGTAGGCAGAGCACTGCCAGAGGAGAGGTTGGGATTGCTGTGCAATGCATCAGCCATGGGGCATTACCTGGCTCTTCAGCACTGCTCCTGCCTGCAGCTGATGGGCACTTTGTGCTCTAATTTGCTTGTAGTTCATTGCTTAATGCCTTGCCTGGCAGCTTTCCTGACATGCCTCCACCTGCAAGCGAACGTCTTCTCCTGCAGCCCCTGGCAGAGCAGTGCCCCACTTGGGAAAGCTTCTCTGTGAGATGCTGGAGGGCCTGGGAAGGAGAACCAGGGCTTGGAGGGGTCAGACATTCACTGGAACAACCCCTCGCTCCATTCAGGCACCTTTCCACTTCTCAGGGGAGCTTTTATTTCTCCAGAGCAGATAAAGCTGTTCGGAAGGCAATGAAGTGGTAAGGCTGAGGCTCCATGGGCACCTCGCAGGTTGCTGCTTGTTCGCTTCTGAAAAGTACTGATTGTTTTAATTCAGTTGTGAAGTGTCCTTTGAAGGTGCTGGGGTGCTGCTAAGGGCAGTTTCTTCAGCTCAGAGGGAAGTGAGTGGATCTGGTGGCTGTGGGACAGATGGGATCAACAACATGGATTAGCAGTTTGCTGGGTTTGGGAGGTTTGAACAGCCAGAGTGGCATGGGTTACCCTGTTGCAATGGCCTCCATGTCCACAGCACAATGTGGGCTCCACATCAGCAGCTCAGTTATGTCCCGTGTCTCTTCAACACCTCTTCATTTTGCTGCTTGTTTGTCACAGTCTGGCAGGCATAAATGGTGTTTTGGAGGGGGAAGAGGAGATTTATAGACTTTTAAGTTCAACAAAAAGCATTGCAATGAGTCTGATGCTGGCCAAAATGACTTGATGCCACCATTGCTGCCAGTAGCCCATGTTGTGGTTGGAGCTACAGCTTCTCCTTCACAGCATGCTGGTGCATGGTCCTTAGTATGTCCATATGTTATTTCTTAAGGGTTCCAAGACTTCGTTTTCCTCTTCAGGCCTCCACAACCCCAGTGCAAATGTAGTCGATAAATCAAAAAAGGCTAGAAGCTGTGTTTCTAGCAGGCAACGGTGGCGATCAGATGATGCTCACAGTCGTTGCTATGGCTTCTCTCCTCAAATCTATATTTTCCTTCAGCTGGAGCGGATCTTGGCAGACACACAGATGTTGCACTGGGATGAATGAGAGCAAAACCAAGAAGACCTTAGAGGATGGCTGGTTCCTGATACAGTTTGTCTGCACTGGTGCCTCCCAGCAGTAGTGGTTCCTCTAATCTGACTATTAACCCCTGAACCATCCAGCCCGATCTCTGTAGCTCATCTCCAGCTTCAACTCTTGTCATAATTGACAGGAAAATACTGCCTTTTGAGTGCAAGAGAGGTTCTCCCTGTTAGGCTCCAGAAGCAGAGTACGTGCGCAGGGCCCTGGCACTTCTGTTGCGAGAGTCATTAAATCTGTTTAATTTGGCTCTATCAGTGTGCCTGGTACCTGCTGCATTGCAGGAGAGCCAAGCATTGTCACAACAATCCTTGTGCACCCTCCTACAGAGAGTCTGGGCTTCAGGAAGGGGGAGAAGGGAAACAGGAAAACTGTTTCAGGGAGCGATGCTTTGCTATTGCTTGATAAGGATTATCTAAATAACCCCTTGGGGAGCATGCAGGAGGAAGGAGCATCCGTCTGCCAGCTAGAACTGTTTGTTGCTAGCATCAAGTGAGCAGCTGCTTGGTTTTGGTGCACAGAAGCTGTGGAGCCTGCTGAAGGACGGGCTTGGGGATTGAAAGGCATGTTTTTGCTTAGGAGAGGGAAGCATGGAACAGCTGAGACAAGTGCAGCTGGTCTCAATCAGCTGAGCCAGGAGGGAAGGGCAAGGAAGCCAACCTGCTCCCCATGGGGGAAGAAGAGCTTTGAGGAGGCAATAAAACACAGTGAGACTGGGGAAAGGTTACACAGTGCAACAGGGAAGCACTGTGTGTGACACTCAGATCTCCCCAGGGTCTGGGTGGGATCTGGGAGGAGCAGGGCTGGAAACGGAGCATCCGAGGGTGAGTGATGGATATGTGGGGTCATGTCCCGAAACACCGACCACTCAGAGGAGTGTTTCCACCTTCCTCACCCTCATCGTGGTGCAATTTCTCTTGATTTAGGGCATGGCCTAGATGTAATTTGGAAGAATAAAGAATTGGGCCAAAAAAGCCATCCTGGTGCTTCAGTGTAGTGAGCATGAACCCCAAACGGGTGCTCTGTTTAGGCAGACAGGTTCTGCCATCCACGCTTGGTTTGATCTTCCAAAATAGCAGGGTGTGAACTTTGATATTTCCACGTTGTATGGCAAGAAATAACGTGTCTGTAACAGCCCTAATCCTGAGTATTACTTCTCCTCCAAGCCTCAGAGATGTACTGATATACACACCCTGCCTTCCCGCATGCGGGTGGATAATTAGGAAGAAAAAATCCTGTAGTCTGTATGTTGGTACATGTCCTTCCAAGCAGTCCTGTTTTCCATAGGGATCATGTGCAGCTGAAGCACAGCCGTTGCTGGTGTCCTGTGTTCTTCGCATTGTGCTCATAAGCAAAAAGTGAGACAGATTTCAGTTCCTAATAGTTTTAGACAAGAGAACAAAGCAAGAGCTTCAGAGCCCTGTGCCAAGGCAGGAATGAATGAGTCTGACTTCTCTTAGAAGCAATTTCAGGATGGTATAAATTGAATATATCCGATTGAATGATCATGTAGATTGCTACCTTTGATTTTGTTTTTAGTATCTCTTCATGATAACGGTAAAGCCAGCCAATTAAATCCTCTAATTAAAATCCTCTTGGCTGGGGATATGAATAATATGTAAATGGCTCCATTTGCTAGTTACACATCCAAAATGGGGCTACAGAAGTGCAGAGTCTACACATCCAAGAGGTAATATCTCTCCTGCTCTCCTGTCATCAGCCTCGTCCAGTTGTCTGCATCTCCCTACGTTATGCAGCCATGAGTCAGGAAAAAAGGGCTTAAACCTAAGGCAGTTATAGAGACTCTTTTTTCTTGTTCTTTATTTTTTAATTATCATTTTTGTTCTCAATGAATTCATAAAGGCCTCTTTTAAAAAATAAAGAAACAAAGGAAAGCCTTTCACCTTCCTCCAGGTGAACACCAAGTACTGACTGAGACAAGACAGTGGCGTTGCCTCTGTTTCTGCTTTCAACTCCAATATAACTGAGGTTTTGTGACATAAATTGAGTTGTTAAGATTGCTGGACACAGGCTGAAATGTGAGTGCATAACAGGAATCCATACAGTGGTTGAAGAGATCAAAGGGTAGGGGGGGAAATAATACTTGGAGTTATAAGAAATAATTCCAAAGTATCTTCACTGAAATTAATGGGTTTATTTTGGCTTCATTCTCTTGTAAGCAGGAGGTTGGCAGCAGCAGGGATAAGAATGTGGCTTTCTCTGAAATAAGAGAGAGAAAGCAAAGAATACAAGCTAGGAAATGACGCAGAATTGGTTTCTTAATAAACCCCCTCTCTTTCTATAACTTTTTACTTATTGGACCTTTTTGGGGAAAAACAATTGTAAAACTTAAGTGGAGTGGTGGAAGGGGAGGGTGAGACAGGACTGGTTTGGCTTAAAACGTGAGGTTATTCACATGGTCTTCTCTGGTTGCACTAAATCTAAGAGAAGGAGAATAAAAAGGATGACGAGGGAGAGGACACCAGCCCCATCTCCAGCAGCGCTCAGCAAGGCAAGTTGCTCTCACAGGATCAAATCCATTCCCCTTCTGTGTACCATGTGCCATGGGGGTTGTGTGCAGACTAAAGACTAACAAGCAGTGCTGTACCGAGATTGGGCTTGGGGTCCCTTTGTCATTAAGAAGTTCAGACCCTGGTGTGCAGCAAATCCTCTGCTGGCACAGAGAATCACAGCAAGTGCAGCATAGTTGTTTCATGTGAATAAACTGGGACAAGTTCCCAGGATTACTGTGATTTCAACATGTTTATCGCTTGTTATGTCTTGGGCAGAAAGGTGAGATGGTCCCTGTGCCCTGCTACACATGAAGGTGTGTCCTGATGGAGCCCCAAAGATCTGAGGAGGGCAATGAAGACTCTCAGAGGGCTCTCCTATAAAGACAGGCTGAGAAAGTTGGAACTGTGCAGCATGGAGAAGTGAAGGCTCCAGGCAGACCTTAGAACAGCTCCCAGTGCCTAAAAGTGGCCTACAAGAATTTGGGTGCTGAGGCGCTGGCACAGGGTGCCCAGAGAAGCTGTGGCTGCCCCATCTCTGGCAGTGTTCAAGGCCAGGTTGGACGGGGCTTGGAGCAACCTGCTCTTAGTGGAAGGTGTCCCTGCTTGTGCCAGGGGGTTAGAACTGGAGGAGCTTTAGGGTCCCTTCCAACCCAAACCATTCTGTGATTCTATGAGGTTCCCAGGAACTAGGATGTCTTTGAGGTAAAGCACTGCTTCTTGTGCTGCCTGACGCCAGGAGACATCGGATTAAATGTATCTCACCATGGCTGGATATGCTGGCAGTGGGACTGGGTTTGCCCGCTGCTGGGCTCTCACCTTCCACAGTTTTCTGGATTTGCTGCTTTTCAGTCCACAAATACAATCTGCAGCCTCTTTTGTCAGGTGTGGGGATGCTATTTTTCATGCCACCGGTGAGCTACTTGTTAACCCATCCATTCCTGTAACCGGTTTGCAATTTCCACCATTGCACATGAGATTTACAGAACCAATTGAGTCGGGTCAATTGGATTATCCCATTGCTGTTTTGGATGACCCCCAGGCAGGTTGGGGTCCTTATGTGACCATCTGCAACCTGTCCTCAGTCTCCAGAGGCTTAAATATACAAATCCAGTCCTGAAAGAGACCTCTAACATGCTCTATTAGAATGGGAATTGTAACACTCTTGGACGTGGCTGTGAAGTGCTTGCAAGATGATGGTGTAGTAGATAGTATAGTGCTATGATTTTTGTTCAAGTGCATCCAAATGGCTTTAAAGAAAAAAGGAAAGCACCCCAACAAGCCTGAATTGGTCACACTGTTGGACTAAATTACTGTCACAGGTCCCTTCCAAATAGTCTATTCAAAATATGTAGGATATTATATTTTGTCATTCAATCCCAGACACATGTGAATATGTTTGTGCTTAACACAGGAGTAGTGTGAAAAAAAATAGGCCAGTTTTAAGCATTCATTCCTCGCTTCTAAGCTGTGTGTAGTCCCCAGTGCTGCCGTTGTTGTGGCATTATTACAAGTGACTGTGTCATTTGGGTAAGTCGTTGAGATGAGTGTAAATAGAATGTAATTAGAGTGTGGATGAGCAGTAGCTGGTTGCCATTCTGGCAGCAGCATTATTCGAGGGCAGCCACTAGCAAGAGTAATGAAGTGGATGACGAGCCAGTTTGCACCTACAGCTCATATGGGAAAGGGGGAAAAAGATTGTGCTTCAGTTTAAGGAAAAACAGGAGCCACTGGAAGGAATACTCAGCATAACAGAATGCCAGAGGTGCTGATGGGAGCGATGCTGAGTGCACATGGGCTGGATTTTGTGCACGTGGGTTTGCAAACAGATGGGGTCAGGCACTGCTGGTAAGTCACCAGCTGAGCAGCTGCGCGTAGGGAATAACTGTGTTCAACAGGCAAGAAAAAAGGGTGGAAAGCAAATTAAATTGAACACAAAGAATCAATTCAGTGTTTATGTAATGGCAAATGGTTATTTTAAAGGTCAGCAAGGGATGTCCTTAGAGCAGGGAGCAGATTATGAGATAGAGTTCAATATGTATATGTGTGTATATATATATACACACATATATATATGTACATATGTAAGTCCTGGACAGGAAAGGATATGCTTTCAAAGCAAGTGCGTACACTTGTTTTGCTCACACTTGTTCACTAACCCTTCCAAAATGCATCCATGGGCATTCCCACACAGCAGCAAGTGAATCGCTGATTCAGGAGGAAGCCACGTTGCTGAATGGCAGATGTTCAAGGTACCACTCGCCTTCTGCCCCGTTGGATGGTTGGTCCAAACCTGCCCTTCCCTCCTCCTCTTCCAGTCACCTCACCTGCCCTGTGCCTGATATGTGCACTTTGGTTCGCTTTCCATAAATACAACTGCATGCTCATGAATGTGCATGGTGAGAAAAGACATGGGTGCTGCTGGGGTAGAAACACCTTCAAGAAGGCAAAGCTGAAGCATTTTTGCCCCTGCCATGTACTGGGAGATGAGAACAGGGCTGAGATCAGTGCTGGAGGCTGTGCTTCACTGTTGCACCCTCACCTGGAACAAATTGCCTTCAACTTAGAGGTGTGAAGTGCTTTTGCTAGTGCTAATGCAGGGGGGAACACAGGGTGTGACAGGAGCCCTCTGGGCACACGTCCACCTGGGAGGCGGCAAAGGAAGAGGAGCCTGACAGACAAGTGCCCTAGGGAAGGGTGGCGTGGATAAGCCTTTGGATGGCATCAGTAGGGTTGTGGTGAACCAGGGCTTGCTTTTCTCCATGAATGTGGCACCTTGGGTGATTTCAACCTGCCGCCTTTCCTCCTGATTGCAGTTTTTGTCATGAGATTGAGCTATAAAAATATGAATACAAAATAGATAGTTAGTCCCTAGCATGCTGTAAACTTCTGACCTGTACAGTTTTTCCTCTCTGTATGCACACACCTACCATGCCCCGGTGTGCCTGTGCGTTTATTCAAGGCTCATGAATTAAGGGAAAGACAGCTTTTGGGTAACATCAGTCTGACAGCTCTTGCTTTTCTAAAACATGGCACAGAAAGAGGAGGTGAAGACACAGGGTTACAGAATTGAGCCCAAATTCACAGTACCTCTTTTGCATAGTATTTTAAGAGGTCACACAAACCTCTTGTCCTAGGGAAGATCGGTAAGAGACTAGGGTTTGGCATTTTACTAGCCCGAAGGGAATAGTAGCTCTGAATTAGCATAAGGAAGATAAAGATGCATAATGGTTTCCTTTATAACTCATTTTCCCTTAGCAATTTGTTACAGTTTTCAGCTTTTGGGCTGAAATTTTCTGGGCTTGTTTTCCATCTGGGAAAAAGCATACATATGTGTATATGTACGTATGTGTATGTGTATACTTATGTCGATGAAATATTACCAAGTCATCTCTGCATCTTAGTTTGTGGCACTGTAATGTTGTTGTCAGGGAGCTGAGCTGCAAGTGACTTCTGGAGCACAGCTCTTTACTTAAAGGTGTCCACAAAAAGCTCCTGTACAGAGCCAAAGTAGCAACTAACTTTGTGTTGAGTCTGTGAAGGCTTCAGCTAATGAAGGCTTGGTATCAATGCCTGATGAGAAGCATACTAATAAATGTGGTTGCTATATTTCACGCAGAAACATCTGAGGTGGAGGGAAGAGGTTTCTACAAGGAGCTGAAGAGCTAAGCCTGCATTCCTGAGACTTTATATAGGGTAGCTCGGGACTGTGACAATATCCTTGTGTGAGCCTTTGCATGTGGCACCTTCCACTGCTGTGAGATAAGGAGGAGCATTATCTTGTCCACTAATGCTGTCTCATGGGGGTCATTCTCTGCTGCATGAGGTAACCTGTGCGTGGGACGGATGTTGCAATAGCGTGGCCAAACATGTCTCGCACTTGGGGCTTCATTTCATACAAGCTATTGCTGTTCTTAGTGTCAGGATTTGTGGAAGGATTTCTTCAAAGGTCATGTAGTCCAACCCCCCTGCAGTGAGCAGGGACATCTTCAACTCAATCAGCCCCTTACAGCTAAAATTGCATTTAAATGTGGATCTTGACATTTGAGCTGGTGGAACTTTCCAGTGATAGGTAAAATAATACCTTTTTGTTTGCTATCTGCCATTCATTTTGTTTGCCTTGGTTAAGTTTCCAATTTTCCTTTTATACAGTCTTTGCACACTGATTAAACATGCTTGGTGGGAACATTCTCGGTGCCTGGTCTGCAGGAAGATGTCTTGCTAAGCAAGACCTGCAAACATCCCAGTCTGTGAATAGCTGCCTTCACTAGAAACTCAAGCTATTTGCCCCCTTTTGAAATCAGGTCTGCTAGCAAGTACCACAGCCTGGCTATCACACCAGATAGAGCCAGAGTAATAGCCTGAGTGCTTTATTTAATGCCTAAAGATGCAGAGCTGGAAAATGTATTCTTGCCTCTGCCAATGATGGTTTCAGGAGTTTCAACGCACCACCTACCCCCCTGTACCCATTTAGACTAATGGTGATTTTCCTCTGCACGCTCTCACGGACCTCATTTAGCTCAGCCTTGTAAATGTAATACCCCCAGACGACTCAAAAAGCTGCTTCAGCACAAATCAAGCTCCTGAACTACTCTGCTGGTATCCAGAGCTGCCTCTGGTGTTGATAAAGGTACTTTTTTTCGCAAGCAGGAACTTTTTATCATCTCAAGGTTTTGCTTGAGAAATGGATTCTTAACCCCGCTGTAATCCACTTGTAAAAGCTACTGCCACTGCAAGTGAAACCCTGCTCCTGGGCTTAGAAGCTGTGTTGGTAGAAGAAAATGAGCTTTGAGGAATAAAATACTTGCTTCAGCTGCAATGATCTCCTATTGAAAGCCCAGAGCTATTGCAGGAGTTTAATCTTTATAGATTAGACAAAGCTGATCTTGGTTCCAATTCATAGCTACACTGTGGTGACCGGATATCAAGGATATCCCCAAGTGTTTGTACGTTCCAGTGGCTTTCCTTTAATTTTAGAGTGCTTTTCTGGCTTGTGCTTGCTCTGAAACTTGTCTCCTTTCCACTCTGAACATTAATATTGATGCAATTAAAGGTTTTATACAGGTTGCGCCATACCTTCCTAAAAATAGAACATGTATGTGTTTAATAGAAGTCTAATAGGTCATTCTGGAGGGTTACAACTATCCTGATACCTTAGAGGACATGAACCGTTTTCATGAACAGTTAAAAGCAGACAAGCTTTTTCCCCATTAAAGCAAGGAACTCTTTGCTCAAGGCAAATATATTTCATAGGGGAAGGAGAATTTGTCCTTCAAATCCAGCCTTGAAGACATCATGGGTAGCTATGGAAGAGTCAAATGACCAAGTGAGCCACTTGTCTGCTCTAGCAAGTATTCAGTGTTTGGGAAGCTGGGCTGTACTGGGCAGTAGGGCATGTACCTGGGTTGGACACAGCAAGTGCTCCCAACTGATGCTTTCCATTAATAAAGGGGCAGACTTTGGGCAGGGACCATGCACAGTCTGTAGGGAAGAGCTCCTGGGTCCTGCCATTCAGAGACAATGCTAACGCATCCGTACCCAGCTTCAGCGTGCAAAGGGAGATTTGCTTTTCCCAGCTGGCTCACCTTCCCCTGCCAGCCATGGAAGTTATTTGGGGCGAATAAATAGCTGGAGGCAAGAATGGGAGGAAAGGGATGAGGTCAACTGATGGAGAGATGCAAGGTTTCCTGGATAAAGGCATCAGAAGTAACTTCCCTTCAGGCAGCAGTGATGAGAAGTGCCTGACATGAGTATTCCCAATGGTTTGTGGTTGAGTGTCCCAGTTTCCCAGCTCTGCTGCAGCCAGTCACCCCAGCTGGCACCCTGTGACTGCATCCTGCTTGCAGTTGTTTGAAGAAGGATGGTGTTATTTATAGGTGTAGTCGAGAATGTACTAAGGTCATTTCGCCATGACAAGGGAGTGACTGTCCCATCCATGCGGTAGGTCTCTATTCTTGTCCAGCATAAAGTAGATTGTACTATTTGCTTGATGTTAGGGTGTGGCCTTATAAACTTTAAATGTGTATTGAACTTGCTAAAGGGACAGGGGACTGGTGGTTCTATGGCTTCAGTCCTTAGGGGCATTGAATCATGTGTTTGGACAGAGGCGTCCATACAATATAGTGAATTTGGGGTCATGAGATTTGTCCAGCACAAGACATTAGGTCTGAGGAAAGGGCATCTTCAGGCCACTGGAATGAAATTTATTGTCCAAAATGCTCCTGGGCAGCTGGAAGTTCCCGGGAAAGCTGAGACTGGGATGCCAAAAGGGGTAAGACTCCATGGGTCCTTTGCTGTACCACCCCAGAGAAGTAAGGTGTAGCCCAAACTACACTGCAGTATAAAAGGCCCATAAGGATGATTAGGGAACAAATGAACTGGCCAGCCATGTCTCCATACGTGTGAAGTGGTGAAACAACAATCAAAGAAGTGACTAAAGCCACAGGAATGAAAAAGCTGAATGTGATGATATGAGAAGGTCTGGTTAGTGCAGGTTGTGGAAAGTGTTTTCAATGAACTGCCTTAACCAGGAAAGCGTTGTAAGTGAAGAAAAGCTTTGCTCTGTGCATTTCATCAGTTGAGAAAACAAATAGAAGCGAGGAAAAGGAATGAGGTGGGGACAAAACAGAGAGAATACTGCATTACCTACTACAGTAAGCAGCATGCCCTCCTACAGCACAAAGCACAAGGTGCTGGCCACCTCGCTTTGGAGAGGAGGCTGAGATGAGTTACCCTGGTAAGGAGATGAAGGAAAGGAAGCATCATGACCATGAGAAAGCTTTTGGTTTTCTTATTGGTGCAGACAAAGAGAAGTAAGAAAAGACTCAGCAAAATGGAATAGTGAGGAGTTCAAAAGCAATAAGAAGGTGAATGCTTTCATGCAGCACCAGCTGGTGGGTCGTGAATGTGTCCCCCTGTCCCACAGCTTGGTCCAGTGAGCCTGGGATAAAGCGAATTGAGTGCATTTTGACTGCTCGCATTTTGTATTCATTAATTCACTCATTCATTCATGAGCTGCCTTAAGGTGTTGCTAGAGTTAAATCCTGAAAGAGAAACACAAACAAACCCAGCATGCAAAGCAGTTCCTCGAAGGGCTGTGCAGCAAGCGAGCCCCCAGAGAATGCCGAGGGGAATGCAGCAATCAGGGCATCGCTCACTCTGTTAGTAACTTCTTTGCCTCTATCTCATGGAGAGTTTGTTTTGGCAACTGTGGAGCTTGAAGAAACACTAAGTGTTCCAGTTGTAAGTATTACATATCTTTCCTGATCTGGAGAGAGCTGTCTGGATGTGAAAGGATAGATCATTTGCTGTGAGTAAGGGATGAAATCTGTCAACTGAAGGATAAAGCTTTCCCACTGAAACCAAGGAATATCTTCATTTGATGCCTGGTCTAGCTTGACAGCAGACAGAAGATTGCAGACCAGTATTTGTATTAATCCCCACGGAAGGTTTGGGTAGATCTAGACAGTCGATGTGGATCAGTATTCAGTTCCAAAAAGGACAGAGTTGTTTCTACACTGTAGAAACTTACACGTCAGAAATATCTCTGTAAGATCCTTTGACAGACAAGGCACAGATGTGGGGTTTTTTTGCAAGGCAGCAAGGTAAAGCAATTGTGAGTTGGGTGATGGTTGACAACAACTATCTACTTACTGACTTATCAGATGGGAAGCCCTGCAGAACCTGGTATGGCTCCTGGTATTCACAGGGAACAAACATCAAGCTCAAAGAGAAGTGCAGCATCAAAATAATCCTCCTCTTGCCACTCCCTATTGATGTGCAAAGAATGAGCATCTTAAAAAAGGTCTTTTGAGGATCAAACCAAGCTAAGAGTTACTGATAGCATTTTGTTGTTAAAGCTTGTGGGAGTGCTCTATAAGCAGCATTATCTGTTCTTTCAGTTTTATGTGGCTTCTTGTGCCAAATGGGTTGAGAGGGTGTTTCTGCATCAGCCACCCTTTCTTGGCCCATAGTAGCAAAGATGATATAGCAGGAAGCATCTGACAGCCCTGTAGATATCCTCAGTGCATTTGTGCCCTTTGAGCTGGCAGGACAGGCCGAACCATCCTTCGGTACAGGGAGTGAATTATGAGCAAACCCTGAATTGTTTCTTTGTCTGGATCTGCACCTCCATACAGCAGGTACAGGACCTGCATGTCTGCCGACATGTGCTCCTGCTCTACAACAGCAGGTTAACTTCTATTTTCTAGTCATCTGTGTGGCAGGTACTACTGAGATCCCCGAGGCCAGCTAACCTCAACAGAAGAATAAAAGGTGTAGATAGTTCAGCGCACTGTGGCCAGTCTGTCCATGCTACAAGTGGTTTCATGCTGGAATTTTGCTCTTGAAGCTGAGCTTGAGCTGGAGTCTGTGCAATTAAGACAACTAGAACTTGAGCTTGTGTGGGCTTCAGCCTGTGCTTGGTACCCAACTGAAATATAGATGTGGGACCTGACTGAAGGTACAGTAAAGCTAATAGTACTAATAAAGCTAATAATACTAAACCCAGGTAAGACCCATGGGATAGGCCCTCAAAGGAGAAGCTGGTTTAAGCAACTGGATCTTCATTCATCTGGCATCAAACTCCACCATTCTCGGTATAAGGTCAGAAGCTGAAATTCAAAAACCTACTAGATAGTACACAACAGTTTGAGGCGCTACTTCACCATAGGCTTTGAACAGTGTGGAGAGCAGTTCCCACGATCATCTTGTTGTCTATATTGTTTAACTGTTTCAAACCTCTTACTCACATTGCCCCATAGCCCTTGCAACACCTGTAAAGCACATCATCTATAAACAAGCAATCGATAATCTCTGCAGGCCAAATCCTTTCAGTCAAACCCAAATAACTGTTTAGTTACAGGGTTCTATTGAAATGGGGTATTTTCTTCCACAGATGATTGGGAAAATTTGTCCCTTGGAGGAGATTCTGGCTGAGCCCATAAGTAATTTCAATTCTTATGACTGCAGAATAAACTTTAGTTTTGGCAGCTGCAGTGTCTAGCTTTGTTAGTTTAGTTTATTTCTTTGTAAGCTCTGAAGAGCTTGGATTAAACTCCAAGAAGTGGTGACCATAGAAAACATGAAAGAAGAGCAAATCTCTTGCTTTCATCTTTGTTGTCTTTGAGGCTGGATGCTTCATCAGGGCTTGGTGCTGCAGAAACACCTCCTGCATCCACGCAGATGTTCAAGCAATAAATCTTTCTTATCTCTTGTCCATGCAGTATCTGAGGGTGACAGGAATCTCCCATAGGATCCAACCTACCTGTGTTCTAGTCATGCAAGCTTCTTACTGATTTTGAGGGTCATGGTAGGATGAATAGTACAGGCACACAGCAGTGGAACGGGCTACAAGAGGAATATAAAACACAAGAGGCTTGGAGGGTTTGTTCTGTTTATCTATCTATGAAACATCTGTTTCTTTTCAGCAGCAAGAACAGGCTGGATGTTGCCTTGATCTGTTATTGCAATTCCTATTTGTATTATTGTAAGGGCTAACTGTTAATGGCAACGCCTCTCCTGATCACTGTACACGTTATTGTTTGGCACCGACACAAGCAGCAAAACTATTCTCATTTGACTGGCGGATCTACCCAATCTCCATAGCTCACAAAGCGGCTCTGGAAGCTGCTGTCCCCTGGGAATGCCCTTGCGCTTGAATTTATGAGGCTGCCTTGAATAAAGGCCTGGAAATGCTGCTGTTGAGAAGAAAGTCTTAGTGCTACTGTGTGTGTTTTGTGGTTCTGGGCTTTCTTTTCTTACAAGACACATTCTGCAAGCCTCTCCTTTATAATGTCTTTCCCCAGCGACTGTGTTATTTTGGTAAGAACTTTCATTTTTCTTTTTCTTGGCAACACTACCCTGATGCCAATGTAATTTCTCTTCATCAGGGACTGTAGCGACAAGATAAAGGGGAATGGATTTGAACTGAAACAGGGGAAGTCCAGGTTAGATATAAGGAAGAAGTTCATCCCTGTGGGGGTGGTAAGACACTGGAACAGATTTCCCAAAGAAGTGGTAAATGCTCCATCGCTGGCAGTGTTCAAGGCCAGGTTGGACAGAGCCTTGGGTGACACGGTCTTGTGTGAGGTGTCCCTGCCCCTGGCAGGGAGGTTGGAACTTGATGGTTTTAAGGTGCTTTCCAACCCAAACCATTCTATGATTCTATAAGCAAAGACTTTGGTTTAGAGTTATGATGAGCACAAGAACGTTATTCCAGCAGTGAACAGTGAATAGTTAAATACATTTAATTGGCTTGCATGTTTTATATCAGAATAACATGCTAACTGCCAAATAACTAATGCTCCATGGACTGCTACAATTGCACACAAAAGCTATAACAATGCCTTTGATAAAACTTTATCTTGGTCAGTGTTTATGCAAAGAAAGCCACTTCAAATGAGTTATTGCAAATTTCCTCCTTCCCTGAGTAAATTACTCCATTCATTGCAAATTACATCCCCGCAAATCCTGAATGATTTGTGTTCCTGTGAAAAGGTTTTTCCTCTGTACACTCCGTGCACTTCCTATTAATCCATGCCCAGAGAATTTCTTTCCAGTGACTGGGCTCACTCCAAACGTATCTGTGGCTTATGCCGAAAACTGGTCACAGTAAATACTCCAATGGTTTCAGCTGTGTCTCTGCGTGCGTATCTAGCCTGTGCTTGGCTTAACATTAATACAGTTGAACGGGAACGGTTTGTTTTCCTGTGACTGCATCTGTTCCGTGGATGCTTCCATGTCTCGTAGATTTTACTCCGGTTGAGCATTTTATTGAAGTGAGGACTGATGAATGTGCTTATTTTAGGAGAATCTGACAAAATAATAGATCATTGCACACACCCACATCTGAAATAAACCCTGTGTTGTAAACAGCACCTGTGATTATCAGAATCAAAGCCGCTTTACAAATGCAATTAATTTGTGGCTATTTAATGCTGTCATCATAATGTATGTTTCTATTCCTGATTTTTGCTGATCATTGTGAACACCACAATATTTTGGCTTCGTACAGTACAAGTAAAGAGTAAACCAGAAAGCTGCACAGTTTTTAAAAGCTGTCATGAAAATACTTGCATTAGTGGGTGGCCAAATAAAAAGATATTTAGTAAACATGAAAACAGCCACCTAAGGTCATGCCTGCATGGATGGATGCAAGCGGATGTGAGCTCCTCTCTTGCTCTCCAAGCCAACTGGGCACAAGCCAGCTTTATCCAGAAGCCATGAAGCTATGTTCATGGAGTGCTGGGCTTAAATATTCCACCCAGTCTGTTAGGAGCATGTTTTAGTTCTCCTCAAGAAGCCAGAGAGCTCATGCAAGCATGGTGTGATGCTGAAGCCAGCTTGATTCAAGCTGTCTTGGAAGCCAGACAGAGGAGTCCGCATGTGTCTGCGTCCATCTGTGTAGACATGCCCTAAGCCAGGCTGGGTGAGATTTGGAACCTCAATTAAAAATGATGTTAATTAATTCAATAGGCCATAAATGTTGCCTGCAGTCAGTACGAATCTGTACTGGACACAAAGAATGTTTTTCCACTTCCTGAGCAGACAAAATATTGGAGCTTGTATCTTTGAAGTTGGAGATGACAAAATTGACTTAGATTGCTTCTGTCTGAAAACACCTTCATGGTTTTACCTCAGGTTGGGTACTTATGTGATTCCCATCCCCACAGTGCCCGGACACCCTGTGGTCTTTGATGTACAGTTCTAACAACACCCCTGTGAGAAGGGAATGTGATGTTTTTCCCTTTGGGTAGATGGGCAACAGAAGCCCAGAGACAACAGGGAGCTTTCCCAATGCTGTATGCTTCCTCATGCAGTGGTATCCTAAACCAGCTCCTCCAAGGAGCTATAAAGTGTCTCAGGCCTCCTTCAGAACTTCCCTTTTGGCCTTTTGCACACAGAAAATCCAGTGTCTTTGCTTTTCTAACCTCTAACGAATCATGCACTGACCTGGCAGAATGAGGTCAGTATGGGCAGGTCCCTCTGCTACATGGCCACTAATAAACATGCATGGCCAACACGTGGTCTTGTGCCCTGGCCTGTGACCATCCTCACAGTTTCAGTGCCAGCAAATGCCTGCATTAGTTCACACTCTCAGATCTGGTGTCCTGGCACCATCCAGGGGAAGATATGAGCATGGGGCTGTTCCCAAAACTTCTCTACTTGGGATAGGGAGAACATGCACTCAGCCAGCCTCTCCTCTGTGTTTTCCTGTGTGCTTTTTCCTGTGTGCTTTTCTCTGGCCCTGTCCAGGGCTGAGGAGCAGCCCTTTGCCCTGTTTTATTTGGCCTTCTAAGCATCATATCACTTCATTTTCAGAATGCCCCCATGGACTTCCAGGGAAATGGGGATGTTGCTTGGCCTCCCACTCGGGTGGGACAGGATGTGGGAACGAACACTGCATCCTGGGAAAACATCTGAATTACGAGCCCTTCTGGTGTGACTGACTTCATACCGATGACCTGCAAGCAGCAAAGCAGGCTGAATTAGTGCTGTCAGGGAAGCTGGACTATCAGGCCATGCATCCCAAACAGGATTATGCCTTTTCTCCCTTGATTATGGGTATTTGGCTCAGGTAAAGCCTTTGGGTTGGCACAGCTTTTGCTGCAGTATGCACTGGGAAGAGCAGGAATGTGATGTGGTATAACAGGGACTCAGATGTTTTGGGACCATGCAGTTGGCAAGTAGGGCACGGGCGTTCGTCTCCTCTCAGGCAGTGTGAATGGATCAGCAGTGCTTTGCAGGTGCAGAGGGGAGGTGTGTTTTTAGGGCACTGCTTGATTCCCAAGGTAGGCAGATGTGCTTTGAAGCAGCTGAGGTTTCTGAGCTGTTCTCATGGCTCCTCCGCTTGCCTAAGGACAGGGAATGGGGCCGGGCTTCAAATGATGAGTTGAATCCTGCCCTCTTTGAAGTCATTGGCAGAAATTCCCAGTACCAGCTATGAGGTCTGTGTGTCTGAAGGTGCTGTAGCAGAACAAAGCACCTTGTCTCGGGCTGGCCAGTTTAACTGGAGAGCCTGGGACCCACTTGTTTGGGGGGACCCTATGGGGCACATAAGCTATGTAGGTTCAGGCTGAGATGCAAAGTGCTTTGTGGCTCAGGGGCTTCATTAAAGCACCCTGTAAGTATTTATTACAACCCATCCTTATTTCCTCCCTTCCTTGAGAGCCCATACTTAACTGCTATGAGCAACCTTTAGTCTGGGGGCATTCAGACACAGTTCAATGGGCTCCAGGCAGAGTTTTCAATGTTGAAAATTAGAGAAATAAAATACTGCAGAGAAACAGAGCCAGTTGGATCTGGAAGGTGTGGAAGAGAGAGCAACAACGCTGTCAAGCCTCCTGGCATGGGAATGCTGGCATGTGTGTTTGCTCGCCTGTGCTTCTGATAGATGCCTCGAGCTTCCACACATGGTGCCTGGCACAGCCAAAGTGGTGAGGTGCAACAGTCATGGGAGCTCATGTGATGGTAGTGGCTGGCTTTGACTCTTTGTATGAGTAAAGTGGTTCTGCATTCTCCACTAGCTCCCATAGGCTTGTACTGTCCTCCAGTTTGCATGATCTGGCACAAAGCCATAGGTGTTAATACACATTTACCAGTGGGCTGCAGCCATAAATGAGACAGGACTGTGCGGCATCACAGCCCTGGATATATTGCACTGGCCCAAACATATGAAATCTATGATAAAACTTCACTATACTGTGTAGTCATTGATGACAGCAGTCAAGAACCCCAGATGTTGAGCTTGTCATCTGTTTGTCTCCATGTCCCAAGGCCAATAGCTGCCAGGATACCAGAACTGGATGCTGCAATGGCACAAGCTGCTCTGGGTCACTGCTGCCCAGCATTTGTCCTAACAGCAGTTATGCACAGCGCTGCTCCCAAAGAGTGTCTCTACTTCATCAGCTGGATGGATTCTTCCAACTGGGTTGAAAAGCAACAGTGTGACTCCATAACATGTCCACTTCTTTTTAGCTTGTTTTCCATTATGCTAAATGTCGGCATGTCTGATGCCATCTTACATTTAGACCAATATGGTCTGCAGGACTGCAAAATCTCTGAGGCTGAGTAGTCAGTAATCTGCCCTCTGCTTATTTGACTGCTGTTGCTCTCTGTAGCCCATTCCTCCCCCTACCAAGACAGATTTGTTGCTATCAAAGTCCTGCAGCTGACATATTTTTAATCATCCCTTTATTGCAGTCTATCTTCTGTAAACAATTAGCAAACCCTCTTTGGGATTTGGAGTTATTGAGTTAACTTCCTCATTGCATAGCTTTTTTTGGCTCTTTTATTGCTTGGCAAGAAAGATTTAGTGGCCAGAAGACATTAATATGCTTGCTCTCCAAGTTCCTAGGTTTTGGTTAATCACTCCAGCTGAAACCTGTTGATATTGGATGATTTCTGGAACTTTATTGTGTGAGGCTTTATAGTACATTTAACAAAGGAGCAATAAATGAGCTAGGTGGCAGGCATGTTTCTGTGACGGAAATTGCTCTCCCCTTTGGGACTGGATCCTAAGACCGCTCAAGCGAGTGAGATTCTTTCTACTAACTCAGTGGGTGTTTACTCTGGTCACTGATGGAGGGTATCAGGACTGCCACCAAGTCACTTGTGGTTGGGGGCCCTTTGCTATCGCTGCACCCTGAGCTACATCGTGATGTTCCTGGGCAAAGGCTGTTGGTGGAAAACCTGAGTTACTGAACCTGGATCTCCTCTCGGGGGTTTAGAGGTGCATGTCAATGTGAGCTATGCCAAAGGAAGACTTCTCCCTGAAGAACCTCAGTATTATGTTGTTGTTTTGGAGTAATGTGTACAAAGCAAAATGATTTTTAATGTATTTTGTTTCCCAATGTAATGGTGATTATGATTTACAACTTACACAAAACCAGAGCATAGCCATTAGCTGAGTTTGCTGCATAACATTATTCGAGGAATCTCAAAACTGTCTTTGGTTGAGCTCAGATGCACCCACCATAATGAACTGACTCAGACCAGCCTGTTTTGACTGTGGACACTGGCCTTCTTCTTTTATCTCCTTGTGTTGTGCCATCATTTTATCTACATGCTGAAAGCTTTCTTTGTTCAACTGCTGAAAACTGGTTACTCATCAGACTTGGAAGGGGTCTGCTGTCCTGTCCTGGCAGGCTGCTGCTCCCCTAATCCAGGGCACCACATTCTTCTCAAACTCTGAGGAAAAGGGATTCCTCCCACCATTATCCAGGCATTTCAGTGTCAGCATATTACATAATTCATGTACAGTTCAAGCCACGTTAGCATTGCTTTTTTTCTTGATTACTCCTTATTATAGTGCTATGTCAGCATATTAGTTTGTTTTCTTTCCTGTTAGCTTCCAAGAGTTTGGCTCAATCCTTGACATATGTTAGTGCTTTCATTGGCCAAAATTATGGTCACTGTGCGAATAAGCTTTATGCAGAGAAACTGAGCATCCACACAGTGCACTGGGCACTGTACAGCGGGGGGAAAGGGCTGAGAAAACACTGAGGTTTGGTGCCTGAATTGCCCATGGCAGGGAGTTGGAACTAGATAGTCTTTTAAGGTCCCTTCCAACACAAAGCGTTCTGTGATTCATCCCATCTTGTTTTAGCACCAGAGGATGTTCCTTGCCTTAGGACTCTGGTGGCCAAGGATCCCTCTTCCTCCAGTACCCAGAGGCAGACCCCTCTAGAGGGAAATTTGCTTCTTTTAGCAATGCACTAGAGATGCCTGTTATTATTGGAGGCCCAAAGCTTGGTTTTGGTGTGGTACCCAAGAAGGGTTAATCACTTCTGCCAGTTGAAGAACTGGAGAAAGCAGTAATGCTCTGCTTCCCCCTCCCTCCTCCCCTGTGCCCAGGCCAGTAATTAAAGTATTCATCTGGGATATGGGAGACTCCCAGGAGTGATTTTCCCCTGCTTGATGGGACTTGAACTTGCTTTCCCCAAAGAAATGTCCAAATGCAGCTCTCAAAGCCTCTCCCAGGCTCTAAAACTTTTAAAGATGTTCCCATTTGTATAAAATAATTAAATTGCCACCGAAACAGTCCTGGTCTTCCCCCTTCCCAGCTGAAGGCCCTAATAACAGGCTGTGATGATTCAGGAAACCTGCCCACACAATTCGTGGCTTCTGTTTGAAGGGCTGAGATTTCAAAGCCTACCTCCATCAAGAAAACCTTCTCTGACTTACTAAATCCTAGCATGGTCTTTCCATCAAACCACAGGGTGTGTTAAGCAGAGATGCTCCTCTCTTCAAATGCAAGCATCATGGATATGCTAGGTCCTACAGAGAAGTACTCTATTCAGGGAAGTCATCTTGCCTGTAGGGATCTCAGGCAGCTCTTTGTAGTGGATGGTGTCCATTTGAAGGGAAAAACATACGGAAAAGGGTGTTGTGGAGAGCAGGTTTTTCTCCAGCTCAGACTCAGGAGTCTTACGGGCCAAAAGGACACTATCAGGAGGGTGAACTTTATGTGCTCCAGTTCAGTTTTGACTTTCAAGCTTGCATGCAGCAAGGCCATGAGGATTCCAGACCCTCTCTACCATAGGTTTGCTGCTGACAACAGCTTGGTGGGCCATGAAGGCTTAAACCCCTTCTGTAGCAAGTATAATATTTTACTCCAAATGAGATTTTCCTGTTAGCAGCGATCTAAATAAGCAGTAATTTTTTCTGTGCAGTCAGTAAGAAGCACTGTATTTCATCAGCGTGTGAACAGGGATTCATTAATGTTCTAGCTTATTTTAACACATTTTTTTCTAAGCATTGAAAAAAACCCAATCCCTTTGCAGTAAAATATTTTATTTTCTGGTTGGGGGGGTTGTTCTATTTTAAGCATACACATTGTGTGTAAGTTTATATATTTTTATATACATATGTATATGTATATACATAAAATATATGTGTGTGTGTGTATTTTATATAACATAGGCTTATGTGTGTGTCTATATTATATTTGGCCTGTATCCACTCTGGCCTGACTGCCCTGAGCTTAGAAACTAAACAGTTTCAGGTTTGGCTGGTGCTGGGAAGGGGGGGGACCACCTGGGAACCTGGGTGCTGCAGGGACCGGCCAAGGAGTCGTGGTTAAACATGTGGTGCGTTTCAGACCGCAGTGAGTGGAAAGACTTCATTTGGCACCATTGTTGCTGCTGAGCTGATGGATGGGAGTTGAAAAAGAGAAGAAATAATATATATATATATATCTCTCCATAAGTAAAAAATCCCTCCTCCTCATGGCTGGGTGTGGTGCGTTAGATGTCTGAACAGCAGAGCCTCCCTACCCTCCGGAGCTTACACTGCGAGGCCTTGAACCTGAGAAAACAAAAACAAATATGCTTAATAGTACACATGTGAGAACCTGTAGAACGGTTTGCTCCGGAGCCCGGGGGAGCTCTGTGTAGGGAGCTGGAGAAAAGCCTGTGCTGGGCATTGAGGGAGGCTTCAGTGCGCAGCGGTGTCACAGTGGGCTTGTCCCTGCCATGTTTTGGCTTGAATGTGGGGGGGATGCAAGTGCTGGCAGTCGGGAGGAAAGAGCCATGGAGCTCTTCTTTTAACGTCTGGAGCTGGTTTTACTTCTTTGTAATTATGTACTTAGATGAGTGTGTCTAAAAAGCAGCTTGCCCGTCTTTCCTACCATCTTGCTCCCTCATGGGTACCAGGGCAGATACATGTAGAAGAGGTGATTCATCCCAGGAGGATTAGCAGAGGTTTGAGGGGAGGGTTTTGCTTTGGTTTGCATCACTTCTGGACTCCCTTTTTCTTGGCCTTCCCTATGGATTGGAGTACGTGTGCACTTACAGAAGCTCAGGTGATAACAGTACATGGCTATGGGACAACCTGTAAAGATGCTTGTTCTGGCTTGCTGGGATGCTGCTTGTCACCCTGTCACCTCAGTGGCCACTGGGGTGTGTTTTGGGGGATGCATCTGCTGTATCTTTGTTAAACCCTTTGCACAGCCTGCTGCCAATACTCTGACAAGGATGATTTCATACTATACATCTCACGACTAGTTATTTATAGCCATATATATAGCAGGGGCTGGCCTTGGTGCTGTGTCTGGCAGGCTTCACCCCTGGTGCATTGCCTAAAAAGGCCCCCCAGACAAAAGCAGAGATATGAATAAGGGCCAAGGATCATTACCTTGGGCAACAAAAGCAGTCCGGGAGAACAAAAATAGCACAGAAAGAGCCCACAAAAGGCAGAAAATCCTTCCTTCCTGCCACCTCCTCTCCGGGCCTTGCCTCCAGTGCAGGGGAGTGCAAGGGCAGGCGATACCCTCGTGAAGGAGCCGCAACAAAGAGCGCATCAGCACATCCTCGGCCCCAGGGCTACCTTTGCAGCCCCACCATGCCCTTCCCTGAATGGGACATTCATTGTGTGGGGACACAATGGCGGAGAACCCCACGGTGACACTGAATGAGTTACAATGCCAACATCTGTGTGACAGTTTCTTTGCCGGGTGATGGAGAAGAAGCAATAAATTCCTGATAGGCTGACTTGGGAGAGCAGTCACCCATGGCAGGGCCAGGGCACGCAGGGATGGAGTCGCCTATTTAATGCTGCCGCATGTGTCCCCAGCTCCCCGCCTGTGCCTGGAAACGGGGGGTCAAATGCTGCGGCCCCCCTCTGACAAGGCGCTGGTGAAAGTCAACAGAAAATTAGGGACAGGCAGCAGCCACCGAACCATTTAGCTCATCTTCTTGTTGCCGTCTGCTCTTTGTTCAGCTTAATGTGGATTGATCCGGTGATTGTTGGACTGTCTAATTCTTCAAGCTGGAGCCAAGATGCCTGCTTTTGGTTGGGGTGGTTTTGTGTTTTTATTTTAATGAAATGACTTTCTCCAGCTGCCTTGTCTCCAATAAAGAGGAGAAGCAGTCTGCAGGGGCGACAGGCAGTAGTGACAGTTTGAAGCTTGAGGAATGTGGGTTGAAATAAAACTGAATACAGAGCTCCCCTCTGCTTGCTTACTTGGATGTGGAGCAACAGGGAATGGGTATTTTCTGTTTAAAAAACAGCTACTCAGGACCTTAAAACTGACTATTTCTCCTCTTAATACAGCCTTGCTCTTTATCTAATGCAGGCTGTGTGGTATCACCCGATGATTCTGCAGCAGGGCCATCCCACCTGGCTGAGATACAGCAGCTCTTTGATAAGAATGTAATATTTCAGCTTTGGACTGAGGTTGTATTTTCTTTTCCTGCCACATGTCCATCTATTCATTATCAAAGGTGAGTTGCCTACTAAAAGTAAGCCCTGGGATTTACATTTGCCCATTTCCTGAGGATTTCTTAAGAACACAGAAGTGCTGATTAACGATCCTGTCACTGATTAATTATCAGAGTTTTAAGAGGCCACGTCTATCTGCACGGCAGCACAATTCCATGTATGTTTAAACATTCCTTCTGCTGCATTATACATCATCCTCTTGGGACTACTCCTCATCTGACTTGGAAAGCGTTACAACTTTTCAGCTCTTGTTTTCGGCAGAGACCAGCCTCCCTTTTAATGGTTGAGCCTGTGTAAACTTGCGGGTGAGTTAAAGCAAGTTTCCCTTCTGAATCCAAACGTCAGTCTTCAGTGATGTGCAAAATTGTTTTTGGCAAAGTTCCTCTCCAGTCAACATGCTATCTCTAGTTAATTATTATAATTTGACCTAAAACTGTTGCATGTTCTGGAAACTCTCTGAGATTGAAGGGAAATCCTTTGAGTTCTTAATCCCTTAGCGTGCCATCTAAAACCAACTAAAAGCTGATGCATTGATCTGTCTTTTGATCTTTTCTCTCCGAGACTATAATAAAACTGCTGATCCATGATACCCTCAATTTGTCAGCAAAACCCCCACATATTTATTTATTTGTTATTATATGGATCTTGAACTCAACTTGGTCTCCCTAAATCTCTTATCTCCTGGTAAAGGTGCGAAAAGAATTGCATAGGAGCCAAAAATAAAAATCACTTCTAAAAAGTCATTCCTGGATGGAGTTACAGCCAGTAGGACCAGAAAGTCCCGTTAGATCATCTGGTCTCATCCGCTATAAAATACACAGGTCACAGAACTTCACCCATTTACTTCTGCATTAGGCTCAATATGTTGTGTTTCACTGAACTGTATCTTTCAGAGAAGTATGCAGTCTTAATGTTAACATGTTAGAAGAGAGATAATCACCCTGGGTCAAAGGCTGAGCGTGCACAGAAATAAGAGATAAAAACCCTACAAAAATATAACCCCTCCATTCCCTTCTATTGAAGCAGGATTTTATCTAAAATATATTTTGTCTTTTTTAATCCCATGTCCATAAAAACTTCTGAAATGTGACTGATTTCCTTTGACAAATTGCTCCATTATTAAAGGAACTCTGAAAACTCGACTGATATTCAACCTACATATATTAAAGTTCATTCCATTTCCTTAAAATGGCCATACCTGTTGTTATTTCTCTCATTCTATTGCACAAGGGCTTATATTTGCCAGTCAGGGATTGTTGTCCCACGTACTGTACAATTCAAAAGAAAAAGATGATCCTTGCTTTAAACAACTAATGCTCCATTGTTTTTCTCATTCAACCCCCCTAAGTTTCCTTTGCTTTGCTGGTGACTAGATCCTCAATGTACCTGCCTTGGCTCCATCATATCGAGAGGGACCAAGCCACATACAGCCCACAGCATCTGAAGGGCTTTTTCAGTTATACCTTAGGAGGTATTACTTGTTCAGTTATGCCCTATGGGGATCATTCTGTTCGTGGCATAGCTGGGTGTGATAGTAGGGTTTGCCCCTTCTCATGTCCCAAAGTGGTGGACAAGCTAGCTTGCCTTGATGCACAGCCATAGAGATGACACACTGGCTTTGTCTTCTCCTCCTCCACATATCTAAATCTGTCTTAGGGGAGAAAGCTCTTTTTAGCTGCTTGAGTCACTGGACTTCTGGAGGACCAATGTGACCTCCTGGATGGGATTTGGTGTTTGGTCTGACTAACATAAGGTTTTGATGTCTGAGGCACTTGACACGTCTGAGTCATTCCATTAAAATCACTGGAGGTAAAGAACTGAGGATCTCTTGCAATTCCAAAAGGGCTGATTTTTCCATATTTTAATCCCCCCTTTTTTTTCAGGGCTGAGCATTGCACCAAGAGCCTAAAGGCAGCTCTTCCTCTTTTGCTCTCATTTCTGACTGTCACTTGGCACTTCTTGGCTGCAGAGAGGTCTTGACTCCATTGCTGGAGGTTTCTCCTTTAGGCTTTTCCTCAGGATGGTTGTCAAGACAGGCTCATAGGAGCAATGTCATTGAGTTCTCTCACCATGAGGAAGAGCTGAATCCAAGTTTGCTGTTTCTTGGCCCTGTGCCATGGCTGCCATGGTGCTGAGAGCTTCCACTTCCCCCTTGGGACGTGTTTTTGGTGAAGGTGCCAGTGGCTGCTGTGCGTCATGCTGACACATCATGTTCAATTGGCCCTGACATTACATGATGGTGGAAGTTCCTAGTGTATCCCAAGTGATTTGGGCAGAAATGTTTTCTTTTTCTTGTTTTGTCCAAGGAGGAAACATCTCTGGAGCAGAACTTTTATCACCCACTTACACATGATGAATATGTAGGTGATTTCAGCAACTATTTTTTCATCAAATAGGACATTTGATGTACCTTCAGAGTCACCGTGTTCTTAAGCCAGTATTGTGGCAACACAATTACAGCTGCCTCAGCGTGGGGTCAGCACAGCAGGATCTGGATACCAGTGGCACACAGCATGGAGAAGAGGGTTAGGGGACCTGACAGGGCTCTGCAGCAAGGCAGGGAAGACTGTGACGCTTTCACTGGGGACACTGTGAGCTAACGTACAGACCCAGAGGAGCAGGCTGGAGTGAAAACTGTGGTGATGGTAATTAGTGCTGATCTTAATAGTCAGAGGACCATCAGGATTCATTTTCTCATAGTTCTGCCCAGCCTGGACTCAGGTTTAATCTTTCTTCCTCCAACCTGTGTATTGGGATATAGCTTTAGAAATCTGTCCTGGATACCGAGGCATTTCTTATTTGTAACTCCATTCAGACCTCATTAATATGTTTGATAATCCTCTAGAGCCATTGAAGAGGATATTCAATGCATCCTACTAAGTTTGTTGATACGGTGTCTGTGATCCAGAATAGAAATCTGAGCACCTCAATTCACATCGTCTTTGCTGCTGTTAGATGCCTCTGCAGCTTGGGTTTATACCCATTTGCTTTTGACAAAGAGAGAGATGGCTCAAAATATAGAAAATCTGGTTGCAAGAAGGTTATGAGCTGCCTCCAAAATCTGCTATTCAGGCATGTCTGCACAGAGAGAGTGTGGATCCGAGGTACGAGAGCTGCTCTGGTGTTGAACTAGGAGCCCTCGCAACACTGTCATGGAAATATCTTTGTGTTCCTTGGAGATCAAATTAACAGGTCCCTTGTTCCACATTAAATGGAATTTGTACATTCCTGTAGCCTTTTTATTGTGTCTCTTTGGGACTGTATCAGCAGCTGCTTGGGCAAATGCCAAGTGAATGGGACTGTGCAGCCACTTTGCATGGAGAAAAAGAAGCCAAGCAAACCCTGTGTTTGAAGCTCTGCTGTGGATATTGATGGAGGGACATGGAGGTGCCTAGGCTGGGTTTTGCTTTGAGTATGCAGGATCCAAAATGCCAGCCCGGATGCCAAAGGAGCTATGGCAGCAGAGGCTAGCATGAGAAGAGCTTGAGCTCCAGGAAGGTGACCCTTTCCTCTCTGATTCTGTCCATCTGGGTCTCGCTCCTGTAGTAGTCCCACTGCTGTCAAACCCAGTTGAGCTCCCACAATAGCATCAGCTTCAGGAATCTAATGCATAAGACTCCATGTGGCCACAGCTGCCTCAAACACGATCCTCAGCCTTTACTTGGAGCAGGTGTAAAATACTGGCAGTTGCAAATTCTTCTCCTAAACCCCTTGGCTTTAGAATGTTCTCATTAGAGATAGTTGTTTTCTCTCCCCTACCCAAAGTATTGCAGCACTGGGCTGCCCCCAGAGCAAGTTCCAACTCCCTCTACTCACTAGCTCAGCTGTACTCCTCCTCCAGGGCTTGTCCAGACTTGGCACAAAGGTGCTAACACGCTTGTACTGACACATTTCCAAATGCAAGATGACATATTTTCAACTGAGCAACTTTATCTTTTCTTGCTAACACCTGCTGAAAGCAGCTCCTTCTGTCCACACTGGGATTTGAAAACCTGTTTGCTCAAATATTTTAGCTGCCACATTTCAGGAATGCTCTTTTCCCCGCCGCCAGGATAGGCAGGACATAGGGGGCCGTGCTCCCTCTCCACGTGTGAACCTGGGGCTAATGACAAAGCCTGGCTTTGAATAGTGCAGGATCAGGTTTAAAATGATTGACAAACTCTGTTTGCTTTCACTCGGCATCCAGGCTGGGGTGGGAGAGGAAAGCTTCACAGGCCAGGCTGCAGACCCTGACCTCGTGCAATTCAACTTCTCTTTTCTGCTTGTTCCAAATGAGAACAATTTGTCCTGACACTTGCTATTCCTCTTCCGCTCCTTTCTGACAGTGTCTTCAGTTTTGACTCGTTTCTCCTTGCCCATCTAAAAGTATCTAAACTTAATCAGAAAGATGATTAATTCTTCATTTTCAAAAGAACTGGCATCAGGTACCTCTGGCAACATGAACCGCTTCCAAAGCCAGTTGGATTGAGCTCCTTCCTCCCCCTACATAAGTCAGGTCAGGTCAGGATTACCTGAGGTCTCATCCCAAAAATCCTCCAACCTCATCCACACATGGAGCTGTTTGTGTAATACTAGGAAGAGCTGTGGGAGTGGAGATTGCAGGGCTGGGCTTATGAGTTTCAGGCCTTTTGGGGAAGAAATCATTGTTCACTGTTTACTTCACTAGTCATGTAGGACCAAACCAGCAGAACAGCTCTGCTAATGAAAGGGGCAAGTTAGGGCTCAATAATGATGATGTCTGGGCTGAATTCTGCCTGCAGTGAGCTTAGTGTCAGCACCTCAGTCCTCGGGCGCTCATGTTGAATGTACCAGGGTCCCTCTTGGGAATAAGGAACAATCCAAAGTGAAGGAGGTTGGCAGAGTCCTGCCATTAGTTAGTGAATGAGTAATGAGATACTTACTGCTCCTCCCACTGCATAAGGAGTGTCAGACGTAAAGCTGGAACCTGTGTCTGAAAATTTAGGCAGGGCTACAGCAAGATTTATTTCAGGGCGAAATCAGGTAGAACCCAGTTGAACCACCCTTCGTTTGACAGTGCCCCCCAAGCCCTATGCAGTCTTCCAGATTGAGCAACACCACCTTTTACCTTCTCCCTTTTCATGCTGCGCCCCAACCTGCACCTGCCCATGACTTGCTTTGCCAGCCTCGGTCTGCGTAGCAACTCACTTTGGTGGGAGCTCTGCTGAAGATTGTGGGCTGCGCTTGGAGGGGATCACGGCCAAGAGGAATTCCATGGGGTATTCACATGGGAAAGGTGATGGAAAGATGCTTTGGATAGTGTGGAAAAGTGGGGTTAGCTGGCATGTTGCTTATTCTTGCCAGAAGACAAGAAACCTGGTGAACATACATATCTTCCTTTAAGGTCACCCCTAGGTTCTTATACCCACGTAGGTTCTTATATCCAATGGTTGCAAAACCCCTTCAGTGCATAATCTAGAAAGATGCCTTTGTTTCCCAATATATTTTCTTGAAGTTAGTAATGATAGATAATATTAATAGTGAAAGGAATAAGGGAAAAACCTCTGTTTGCAACTTCAGGGAGATCCAGCTCTTGCATTAGCTGGGTTTGTTGGTCTAAGCTGGATTTTCTGTAGGCAAAACATTGTCCCCTGCAGCTATTGATGTAATGGGCAATTCTGTCTGTGACAGCTTTCATAGCTTCTAAGCTAGTTTTAATTTTTCATCAGAACAGAATTGTTTCAGAATGTTCTCCTAAAATGGATTTTTATAACATTACTATGTTTGGGTCAAAAAGCCCATTAAAAAAATATCCACACCAAATCATTGCATCTCTCCCATTACAGATTCCTCAAACTTCCAGGAAATCTCCTTCAAATACATTATCAACCCCAAATGCCTTTGCTGTGCTTTGACATGGTGGCATATTTTGACAAAATGGAGATTTTCAGAGTGTTTCCCTTAAAGTCCCTCTGTACACAACCTTCGAAACCTCACTTCACAAACCTCTGTTTCTAACAAACAGCCATGGGTCAGAGTTCCCAGTGAAGGTCCTTGGGTACATTCTTTCACTGGTTTCACTAATTCCCTCACTGGAAAACCAAACCTCTTCTCTTAAATGTACCTGTAAGGCTGTAAACCCAGTTCAGTTACAAAAAGTGGATCTACTTGCAGAATATGCGCATTTTCCAAACCAACAAATCTTAGGGGACTGATTGTGCTCTGGTCCATAGAGCTAAGCCAGTTTGCCCTAGCTGGTCCCCTTTCTAAAATGAAGAGATGAAAATGGGTCACACAAATGGTAACTGCCTGATGACTTTCATTGCCCTGATCCAAGCGTGGTGTGCATGAGAATGGTCGGCTGTTCCTCAGGTACATTCCTCTTCCAGTTCTTGTGTTTGGCTGGTTTGTTACTGATGCCGCCTTTGACTATTCACACCTCATTTCAGATGCGGACGTAAGTAGCAGTTTTTATTTGATGTGAAGAACAGAAGTAATCCCAGTGCTTGGAAGCAAAAGGCACTGTTTGTTTTGAGATGCACACAGGGATTCCTGTTTTGCAGCTATGTTGTGCATATTTCATGGCCTTGTAGACAGCTTCTGTCAATTAATGTGAATTATGGCTCCAGAAGCATTCGTTTCCCATAAACCTGCAGTACATTAACTCCTGAGTTTTAATCCCTGCCAACGGCAAATTCATTGCAATGCAAATAGAAATGATTTTGAAACTTGTGACTAGAAAGACATTTCTCTTGCAGGACTGCTGCTTCGGATGCTGTGGGGAGCTGTCTTTGTATTGCCTATGATTCCGCTGGGGACACTTTGCATATCAGGATCAGGCTACAAGCTCCTCCTGGAGCACGGGACTACTTGCCTCCCATCCTGTCCCTGGCTAGAGAGGGAAAACCATTGCCCCTGGAATAGTGATAGTGGCACAAGATCATGAACCTGGTCTATTTGTATGCAGAAAGGTCAAGGAAGAGGACAGCTCCTCCCAGCACAATCCAGGATTCTCTCCTAAGAGAATTCAAGAGCCCATCCAAGGACAAGCCACTAGCTCACTCCTTCCTCCCACCTCTGCCCCAGGCTATGTGGTCTCAAAGCCCCTCCTGAGCTCTGGGGCTTGCCAGCTCCCTCTCTGAGATGTTCACTCCTATTCCCAGTGAGCTGCCCCTTTCTTTAAGAGGCAGATGAGTCTTCTGTTGGTCAAGTGTTTTGTATCGGTTCATGGAAGAGCATGTTATGGATAAAGCAAGGGAGCAACCAAGGTGGCTGGCAGGTGGGAGATGGGGTGTGGGTTGATGTGATGCCGCAGGGTTCCAAAGATCGAGTTCATCTTCTGGCATTGCGACCTGGGAACTTGGATTTCTTGAGAGCGCTGTAGACCTCTTAGTAACGTTTGATACGTGTCATGGGGAGAAAGACTTAGAGGTGTAAACAAGAGTTAATCTTAGAGAGCAAAGGGAGATGGTTGCCTGCAGGGGTTGTATCCATGCAGATAACCAACCAAGTCTTGTCTTTTAATAGCAAGGAATGCAGGGTTTATTTATTTTTTGGGGCAGAAAGAGTTCACAGAGATCTGTAGAGGACTCCCCTTTGGGATCTACAGATGGGATGCTGGTCTGTAGAAGCATATCCTGCGTGTGGAGGTATTTAGGCAGTGTGCTCAGGCACTCCACTGAGAAGGATAGATTTTGGGTGGGGGTTCTGAAGTGGTGCTCGGCTGAGCTCCCATCTCCACTCTGCTAGAGGCTCTTTTAGCGTATTTGGTCCTTTATCTAGATAGTCTGCATTTCAATTAGCCATTTTTACAATGATGGCAAGAGAAAACACTAATCCAGGCATACCTATAGAGTGTGTGTATACTCTGCTGAGTGTGTCCATAAAAGCACCTGGGCTGGCAGATAAGGCAACACCAGCTTTCTGTCTTTTCTCAAGCCAGGCAAATCTTTCTGAAGCATTACTTTCATGTCTGCTCCCAAGGCAGAGTTTTCCTATGCAGCAAGAGTAGCCATACCAGCTGCCCTCTTCCACTATGGCAATGCAAAGCAAACCAGAAAAGCTGGCTAAGCTGCTGAAAGAAAGAGTTCCCATGGACTAGGGAATCCTCTGGTAGGACAGAGTCAGTGCAGGACAATTCCCACCACCAGCACGTGGACTGGATTACAGCGAGGGACAGTGCCAGTGGTGCCTGTACTCTGATGCATAAGTGGGCTTGTATAGGTGTAGTTCAGATGATGACACCAGCCTTCAGAGACGTTTGGCAGTGACCTATGCATTAGTTGAATTGACTTTGCATAGTCTATAACTTATCAAGTGAAACCCAAATGGTTATGGTGCTCACTGGTTGGCTCTCCAATGCTGCTCTAATGCTGCTGTGCTGACTGACCTATGCTGATCTCTGCCATGTCTGAAGAAGAGTTTCTTTGCTGCATTAACGCACTGTTGAGAGCTTTTACATCTCCCAAATGGGTTAGAATGCGTGTGTATTTTTGACTTAGCAGACACTTTTCACTGTAGGTGTACAGGGTGTAAGGAACAGCTTGAGGAAACATCTTAGCACAGCAAAGCAAAGCACAGCAAAGTTTGTTATTTCTTGCAGACTAAGAAATCATTCCTGGGTACATAGGGTATTCAACTAGAGCATTTGCACCTCATCTACTACCTGCTTGCATAGGCAAAGTGCCTGTAATCACTGGAGAGTAAGCGTGCTCTTAAATGAATAAGATGAGACAGCTCTTGCAACTGAAACCTTCACATCAGCTTTGAGAAAGCATGACCACAGTGGAAGGAGCACAGTTGGATGGAGGCAGGGCTATGGACAGTTATTCCAGGTGAGGGGAAGTGGACAGGGAGAAGGATTGTGCCTGTGAATATGGTTGTGGCAAGTGGGCACAGACTGAACTGTCTTCCAATAAGCCTTTTATAGTGGGTGTGCATTGCTAGTACAGCTGGAATCCAGCTTCCATCAGCTCCCAAGACAGGCTGGAGCTCACAGCAATGCCCAGTTCTGTATTTCAAACTTTGCCGGAGCATGCAGAGCTCTTGTTGGTGCCAGTTGATGCCTGGTGCTCTAGGGCTTGTTCCTATAAGCTGCCATTGCATAGGACTGACCTTTTATGAGAGACTCCTGCTGGGGTGGGTGTTGACCTATCTCATATATACAACCTCAGAAAGGTTTTAATTTATTCAGTGACCACCAAAACTAGTTCTTTTGCTATGGCTTGTCTGTTGTGGGAGACTGCCTTGTGTTGGAAAGTATATTATCTGACATGCCTTAACTAGCATCATAAATGTTGCTTTGCCCAGCTGTCCTTGCTGCTGCCAAAGTAATATTGAATATTGTGGTGATGCTGATCTAATCATGCTAACGAATGTATTTTCTAAGGCAAAGTTTTCCACTGTAGACATAATCTGAAGTTTCAGACAAGTAAAGAGTACATAACTGATTCATCTCTAGTTGGTGTCTGCTCCTTACGGTTGTAATTACCAGCAGCTTTTACAGAGGGTTTTGTTAGAGAAGGGAACATTCACCCATTTATCTCAACAACATTGTTAGTGGGAACAATGGGGAACTCACAGGAAAACTTGTTACTCTCTGTTTCTCTTCCAACATCAGGGAGGGTTGGATTCAGGCATTAAGAAGGTGGAGAAAGCCCAAAGTAAGGAGCTGAGAAGTGTGCTCTTGGCCTCTCATTCCTTGTTTTTGCTGGCCTGACCTTGTGCCATGCATACACTTCTAAGGAATGTGGTAAACCTTCTAAATTGAGTCAGGGAAGTGAGTTCTGAACATCATTTCACCAAACTCTAACCAGGGCCAACGCACGCACAAGGGCCCCTACATTCATCTTCAGCTTGTACCTGGGTGGCAATTATTAGCTGGTCATCCCAGTTCATGGCTGAAATTCTAGCATTACCACTCTGCTTGCAGGGAAGCCAGAGTGAGCAGTGCATAACCATCCATTTAATCTTATAGAGGAGTTAGGCAATTTATGGAGATTAATAAACATGACAGAGATGGAGCTGGAACTGGGTTCAAACAGTTCAGTCTTAACTTTCTCCTGCAAGCCAAAATCAGCACATCGCTTCCTATGGGAACCACTTCTGAGATTCACAGGCAAAAAGCATGGCTGATAAGATGCATAGCTCTGAGGGGTGATTTAACAGAGCTTCCCTCCACATGGAGCTGTTTCAGGGCAGTCCCCGTGGTCACAAAAGGCCTTTCATGGGATGGACTGGAATTTGAGGGACAAATGCCCTCGCTCAGCTTCTGGAGCACTTTAGGAGCTGAAGATGATGAAACAGCGAGTGAGGCAGTCCTGCAAGATCTGAGGCACCGCCACCACCTATGCATGGATGTACTAATTGGTAGGAGACTGGAGGCAAATCTGAATAAAAACACTCTGCACAATTATGAGAGATTAAATCAAGTTGGATTAATGGAAACTGCAGGAGCGAGGGGAAGGAGCACAGCTGCTGCAGCTTGAACAAGTTTTACAGAAACTATGTCCACCAAACCTCTCTGACACTGAACATCCAACCAGAGGCAACTCTTGAGTAACCAGCTGCAATGAAAACCAGCTCCTTAAACAACCCTTTTTGCTTAACACTTGGACCAGTTGGATAACTCTGTGAAGGACTAAGTAAAGAGGTTTGCAGAGTTGCATCCAGAGAGGTCTGGAGGTCAGAGCTTTTGGGTCCTGGAGGGCTTATGCTCATTGCTTGACTTTCTTTGGTGCTGTCTATAACCTGGTTTTCCACCGCAGCCCATGCCAGAGCGGCCATTGTGCGCTGCCCAATGCCATGAAATCTCAGTCTTGAATCTCACTGATACTTAAATATAATTAATAGTAAGCTTAACCCAAGAAGCCCAGGAAAGGCTTTCTGCCCATATCTGCTCAGAGACTGCATCCCTATGAGAAAAACACACAGAAACTGCGAACTCAAAACGCAACTCCAAAGAAGAGTGCTGGGTCATTTGAGAGGAGAAGTTTTAGCAACAAATCTAGCCCAGCTACCCGTAGAGTGTTAAAATATTACTCACTTGCTTTTATATGGCTGAAGATCAAGTGAAGCCCGGGCATGACTGAAATACTACCTGCCACAGAGGTTTTAGTGGCCAGTCACCAGCACACATATAAAAGGCTGTTCTACTCCAAGCAGCACCAGCATCAGAGAGAAGGCAAGCGGGGAAGTACAGTCAGAACTGAACCAGTAACTAGCTTTGTAAAACTGATAGATCTTTTTCATGTTTGAAGATTGCCTTTTTTGAGAAAAAATGTATCTGTTCTATCTTAAATACAAGTGAAAATCAGAGCTGGTAACTGTCACCTTTACTTCCTTTCTTTGAAACCTCAGAGGCTGGGGTTGTGACACTAAATGATGTTTAGATTTTGTAGTTGCGAAGAAAAGCTGTAAATGGTCATTGGAAAGTACCCTCCAAATTAAACAGTGAGAGGTCAAATAAAACGAGCTACGACTGGCGACTTAGAGTGAAAAGTAGTAATTATCCTGCTTCTTTGGGCTGGAATTAGAAATTTGGGCATCTGTTCGTATAGAAAACTGCTATAAACCCCATACCCTGCATTTGTCTGGCACAGCACAGTGTTGTCTTCCATGCCCACCAGAGCAGGATGCTTCCTTTTCCATGCAAACTCTTTGGTGTCAGGAATGGATCACCAAGGGGGAGTTCAGGAGGGTTGTTTTAGGGGCAACTTTTCACAGACGCCAAGGTGGAAACACAGATTGGAAATCCATTCCCTGGTCTCTCACTGAGCATGGATTCACATGGTGCTGTGCAGCCACTCAGTCACTTGGTTCATCAGTGACCTGGCCCAAGTGTTGGTCCAGTAGTGACCATAAGTGCTTTTTGAAATATATTACGGGAGGAAATGGAATGTATTTCACCTTATCTAACTCAGTGAATCCCCTTTTGCAAGCAGGACTCCTAAAGTACAGCAGTGCTAGGTTGCTCCTTTTCAACCCTCAGCGAGAAGAATTTAAGAGGAATGCGTTTTCCCTCCTGTTAAATACTTCTTACATGTCAAGCATGTACATTGCTGCTGGCAAAAAGCAGCCAGACCTGTAGAAAGAGAGATTGCTGAAGAATGTGTGGGGTGTTTGGGTGGAGCACAAAGGAGCAGATGTTCCCACAGAACAACAGGGTTTTATGGTGAAAGCACAGAGGTAAAGCCCTGGCTCCGGGGCAGCTGGATGCATTAGGAGTACTCCAGCGTAAGAGTCACAGATGTAGCAGGACGGCAGGAAAAATAACTGCTGGGATGTGCCTGAACCCTTGAAATGCTGCCTGTGCGGGTTTCCCGCTGAGGGAGCTGGCTGGGATGGCTGTACATGGGATAATCTGTGTCCAGTTTGCAGTCTCCCTCAAGCACAGAGTGATGAGGTTTAATGTCAGGTAGAAAAACGCCTGTAAAAAGGAAAGGTGGGGAGTTTCAAACCTGGGCATTTGAAGATGAGCCAGCTAAATCCACGTCTTAGTTGGCAATAGTGAAGTGCCATGTTTTTGGCTTGTAAGTCTTGCATTTGTTAGGGGAGTGGTCAAAAAGTATGAAATACTTCCGCCACCTCACCCAGGCCAAGACAAGTCAATCCTCTGATGCATGCCAGTGTGGTCCTCGTGCCTGGCTTCCTATGGCTACTGCTGCAATATGTTGCACGTATGATCAACTAGTTAATGAAGCTATTGCTTTAATTGGCACTATATATGAGCCTGTGCTGTCAGCCCTTCTGGAAATAAGCACCTTAGCTTCAGTGTGTGTGAACTGTGGTGGTGAACTGTAAACTCATCTGTCAAGTTCAGCAGCTTTGGCAGCATCCTAAAAGATTATACAGGGATCTGGAGAACCCCTCTTGTGCCCCCACTTGTCACTCAACCCTGTCTACCTCTGTGTTCATGGAATACTTGCCACCAACTCACCGGGTTTCTTGAGCCTGCATTGCTCTTGCAGTACTAAATGTACAAGTCTTTCTTGCTTCAACACCTTTAAGAAGTGAAAATAGATTGATGATTAATAATGCATTTCTGTTCTGATTCCCACTCTCCACGTTGTGTCCCACCCAAAAGCTGCTTCATCAATGCCTGTACTTCAAAAGCACCTAAGACGAATGTCGTGGGTTATGCTACTTGAGTGTTACTGAGAGCTTGGTGATATCTGATTTCCTCTGTCTTGGTTGTATCTTGCTCATGCGTGCATTCTGCACAGAAATCTGACAAACGAATCACCAGACTAAATTGAGATGTTTCGCCTCATCTGATATTTAATGTGAACCATTGGCGCCTTTGAGGCTGGAATTAAGCATTAGGTTACAGTCGCTGTAATTAGCAGTTGTGTGAAATGATCGTTATATCTCCTTTCTGAGCCAAACAAATTATTCAGACATTGAGGAAAGAAAAATAAACAAAGGTCAGATCAGCTTTAGATTTGACCATTTGGAATTGTATGCAAAATAAGCTGGAAAGTTTGAATGGCTGTGACACAGGGATGTGGAAGATCTGTCCCTTTGTGGCCACAGATTTTTATTTCTTAAAAGGAGAAAAAACATCTCATCATAATCCATGACTCTGTGTTTGCCCTGGCTGCCTTGCATAGCTGAATCATCAGAGATGATGTGGACTTTGCAAGGGAATATCTGCAGCACCATTTCAGGTGCTCCTGCACTTGAAGGAAGGGGCAATTGGCTTGATGTGTGTGAGCTATGAGGAGCATTCCAGACCAAGAACCACGAAACAGCTAATTACTGAGCGAATAAAGAAAAACCAGGTACTGTGGCACTGATGCAACTTCCCTAGGAGATGCTGAATAGCACAGGCTGGTCCTGCCACGTGCTGTGTGCGGGGCTGCACAGGGAGGGACACACTGCTCTCCAGGGCCCATCTGCAGAGTAGGCAGGAACTAAAATCAGTGATGACAGTTTTAGCCTCTTATCTGAATGCTGGTATTCAGACTGAAACACTTCGTGGTCAGCTAAAGTGACAGTCTAATTTTAGGTATAATTCTCTGCTGCTGAGAGTGTGAAGTGACCCCTGCACCAAGGCACAGCTCCTGCAGACCTGGAGTCCAAGGACAAAGCATGGAGCCATAGGGGTAGTGAGGACTCAAATTAAAGCATTGCCTTTGCCCTCCCTTTGCAGGGTAATCATGGGTTGACTTGTCACTGAACAACCCCAAATACAGCATATTCCGCAGATCTTTCCTACTGCACGGAGCCATAGCGATGTGCAAAACCACCATTGCTGACACTTAAGTACTGGGATGCAGCATTACAGCCGAGCATTCAACCCTAACGCTGCATTGCTTGACTGCTTCATTTCCCAACTTTAGTGTTGCATAAATAACAGTTTTTCTGCCCTGTCCTACATGTTCACACATGCACAGAGGCCTTACTTCCCTCCCACACAGGCTACCCTCCCTTGGCTTTGCTGGAGATTTTACCTAACAACTAAAGTCACTGCCCTCTATGCAGTCTCTTAAGATTGACTTTAATGATGAGGATGAGTGTCTCCCTTTGGAGAGCTGCCCACTCTCCTTGGGCCCATACTGCTCTTACGTTCTTCCCTGTTCATAAAATCCCTGTGATACACCGATTTTGGGCAAGGCAAATATGAGTTAGTACCACCTACATGGGGATTGTGGCGCATTCAGAAAAACTAACTAGTTTCTGGTCAGCCAACCAAGATTATTTTGGATTCTGTAACCTCAGAACCATCCCTTTTGCCAATAATTTCTTGCCCTTTCTCCGCCTTGTAAAAATTTCTTGAATTCTATATTTAAGTACAAGGCTGATGGAAAAGTCAGGACTATTTCTAAGCCAGCATAGCACTGTAATGTTGTAATGAATACAGCACTTACCTTTCTGTGTTCTGAATATCCAATAACAGCTTTGCTTTTGCAAGCCCAGGTTCCTGAAAATGTCATTAAAATCACTCTCAGAGAGTGGAGCATTGCGTGGAATGGACTTGGTATCCAAAGGCTCCCACTGGCTCTGGTTTCTTAGCTCCTGTTTATTCTTTAAAGAGGAAAAAATGTGATCCTCACAAATAAATATTCATCTGGAATAAAACTAAACCAAAATGTGGTGCCAGTGTGCACGTACCTCCTGCGCTCTGACAACCTTTAGGTGAAAAATCTCATCATGAGCTAGTTAAAGGGGGCATAGATTGGGGGTATACGAGGTGTCTCCAGGCTGTTTCAGCCCATCTGAGACTTCCTCCAGGTTAAGGCAGAATTATGACCTTAGTAGTAAACATCAATAAAACTGGTGAAGCAGTGTGAAAAGCATCAATTTTCCCAGAATATTTATCTAACAGCAGAACTCTTTGTATGCTGAAATTGTAACTAGTAAGTATATAGATATTACTATGTATTAATAACTACGTATTTGTTAATCAGCAGAAAAAAACACTGTAGCAGAGGAGTGATGCTCACCTGGCACACTCCAGGCACATTGGCCTGCCCTCTCCACATACACTGATCTTAGCAGAAACACCATTTTTTTGCTATTAGTAGGCAGGAGGAGGTCCTCTCACCCACCATGAACATCTTTGCTCAGCCTGTACAAGGAGAGCTGGAAGCCTCTTTGCCTTCCTCACCTGCTGCTGGGACCCACACCCCTGTCTGGATCTTGGTGTTTGTTTAGCATCAGCCTCACAATGTGTGCTGCTTTTATCTGCATTTTTTATCTAGTAGTCACTGTGCTGCTCAGGAGCCAAGTATGGTGGTTCCAGGCCTTGGTGGTTGCCTTGCCAGATGAAAGCCCCTGGTCATCAGGGGTATACTGCGCAGTGTCTCCTCTCTCCTGGGCTATTTGGAAGGTGATAATACTTGTAAAGGCATTACCTGATTTTCAGGCATTTCTGTCATTCTTCTGTTGGGGTATGAGTATCCCCTTGTGTACTTTGTGAAGGGCTGCCTGGAAGATGATTTCCATTAGTTTTATTATGACCTGGTGTTTATACACCCCAGGCTGAGGTGATGAAGGTTATTCTGAGTGGAACGGCTCTTTTGAAGAGGGAGACTCTGCAGGGTCTCATTAAGATAGTCCGATTCTGATATTCCTGGTGTTTCCCAGAAGTCTGACCATAAATGCCTTTGGGAGGTATTTGGTGAAGTTTTTCATGTGCAAGCCATAAACCTCCAACAGAAGCATTAAGTAGGAATGTATATACTGACGAGGCTGTTTCCACAAACATATTTTACAATGCCCAGATCAATCGGTCCTAAAATCTGCCTCCTGCATCTCTTGTCTAGGTTGGAGTTGACTGCATGGTTTCTGTCCAAGGAAAGATAATCACCAGAAATCTGAGTAACTTGTATAACCAAGAGCTCTGAGATGACTGCCACCACATTGAGATCTCACGTGTAGGTTGCAAATGAGTGCTTTTTTCTGACAGCACCACATTCCCAGTGTGTGAACTCATGAGTACCTGGAAGGATATTGCATCTTTCTTAGGAAACCATCTGGCAGCTTGGTCTTTTCCCTCCTCTTACAAAGATGAGTCAGTTTCTGCCATCCATGTGCCTGTCTCTGGTTTCCATACTGCCCTCACCAGCCAAACATCTCAGTGACTTTCTGCTGATGCGTTCAACAGTGCCTATTCAGCAGTTTCCTAAGGGCTTAAGGTCCATGGTCACATAGTTAATGTTCTGCTGTAGTTGCCTTGGCTGGACCCAGCAGTGTGCAGTTGAGGCCAGACTGCTGTCTGCTAAGACAAGACAAACTCCTCACTGACATCAAAGAAGAGAAGACATCCTTAGGAGGCTTTTAGGCAAAAACTTAAGACTGACAGAGAACTGGAAGTCCTCTGAAGGCACTGTCCAAGCTGAACCAATTACACACACTCAAGAGCTGATCCTGTCCAGCTCTTCAGCCTTCACAGTGGCGCACATTGAAGGTGTGGAGGGCATCATCCATGTAATGTCAGCACTTGAGTGCATGTTCCTGTGTCACTTCACACAGATGACTGTGTTAGGACCCTGTAATGGAGGTGTGCAATGAGCCCCTAGCAGTGCTCATTGAGTTTGTTCCTCCAGAATGGCCTCAAGCACCATCACCAGTGAGTCCGTCCTCATCTGCAGGACAGAAGTGGCTGAGGGAGTTAAACATTGCAGGGAAGCACAAGACTATGAAAGCAGATCTCTGTCTCCTGTAATAAGAAGAGATTACCTGTGAGTGCTACTAAAGCAGGTTTAATTCCAGGGTCTGGTAAAAGCAACTTCTGCAAAGTAGCAAATTTTTACTGTGGCTGAAAATTGGATTTGGTGCATCTTCCATATTACTGGTGGAAGTGGAAAAATCAGCGTTGACTGATAAATGTGTTTTCTGCTTTGTGAGCAGACTAAGGAAGTGTCTGATGGAAGGTCAGTGCACAGAATCATTCCCTGGCCAAGTTATGGGTTATACTGGGAAAGAAAGATGCCCACGGTGCTACCCAGGAGAGACATGGAATGATTTCTCTTGGACTTTTTTGGTAGGACCAGAGCTATCTCATAGAGCCAGTGTGTTGGCTCCTGGGGAAGTAACAAGCTGCTGGCTGGATCCTGGTCGTCCAGGATGTTTCCAATGTGTGTGAGCACGTCAGGAGTGCACAACCGCACTTCTCCAAAGAGCATTGGGCTACGTCTGTGCAGGTTGTGATCACTTTGTGTTTGCTAAGTTACTCTGCAAAGCAAATAGTTTCTCGAGGCAGCTCAGTGAGGGCTTGTAGGAATTTGATTGGGGTTTTTTTGCCCAGTTCTACCAGTCTGGCAGAGTCTTCAGGGGATGTGCTATATTTTGTATTGCCTTTCTCAGCCTTGATTTTCTGCCATTAATACTTCAGGTTATGATCTTCTATTACGAGGTTTTGTCAGTATGAATCAAAAGGGAACAATTTTCATCACCCTTCCTTGCAACCTGCTCATTAATACAGTCTCTAACATCTGGAAGTCTCTGATTACTCTAACATCCATGTTGACTTTGGCTTCGGGTCGATTGAATCCAAATGCAATGCCTCCCTGAGATGTAAGGCACCTACCTTTGATGGAAGGCAGTAGTACCACCTTCCACCCCTGTCACTTAACATGCCTCGAGAGCATGCAGAGGAAGGTGAGGCAGCCCCAGAGGTGAGTCTGTGTGGTGTTCAGCTGATTGCCAGTAACAGGGGCTAGACAGGGTGTGTTATCACCAGAGAAGCCATGTATGATTATCCATGGTGTTACCTTGTTCTGCCCAGTGTTGGTTTTAGTTTGTGCTGCCTGATTTTCTGGCCAAATGCATAGGTAGTGCACCCCAGTGCGACGGAGCTGTGGAGGTACCTAATGCTCTACCGGTGCCAAACTTCCCCTTGCTTTTGCTACTTGGGTTTGGTGCCCAATGCTTATTTGAACGTAGCACTTGGCTAGAAGATGCACCTGACTCTGTCCATTCTCCCTCTTCTCCTCTCCCACCTGGGGTGCATCCTCCTTGATGGCAAAGCCACTTTTGCTTGCGCTGGTAAGGAACCTAGAGCAAGTCATGCTTGGTGGGTGATGCACACAGATTTTGGCCTTTAACAAAATCATTCCTGGGCCAATCCCACTTGCACATTTGTTAAGGTGTCTTTCTTCTGCATTCATGCTTTCCATTCCCATTCCCTCCTCCTGCATTCTGTGCCCCAAAAGGGCCTGGGACAAGTACAAGTGTTATGGGCTGGCCTTTGGTGGAGACCAGCCAGGAGGGCTGAGCACACAGTGGTGTGTGTGGGCACATATGACCCTGCAGGGCTAAGAGCCAATTGTAGCAGCACATGATAGGACATGGATTTCTTTCCTGGTTTTAGATAATAATATTGGGAGCAGGGCACGATGCTCCTGCTTGACATGTTGCCTACACCTGAGATGCTGCTCGTGAAAAACAAATGATGGTAATGAAACAGAGAAACGAAATCAGGGCTAACATGGCTGACAAAGTGGAGGAAGAAGAGGGTACAATGAGTGTCTCTTGGTGAGCCCATGGTCCTGGGTCAGGAAGCCCTAGAAAGATCTTTAGATCCTGGCATCTATTCTGGACATTCCCTGGTGTCCTCCCGTTAGTAGCTCTGTGGTTTTGAGCAGATCCATTAGTCCCTTTTATACTCCATTTCCATGTCAACACAAGCGATGACTCCAGACTCCCTGTCTGCAGGTTATGCAGCCTCTGGGAGGGATGCACTTGCTCAGAGGAGTCCACCAGAAGGAGACACCTCCTTCAAGAGTTTTGAATGGCACCATCGCCAGGAAACTTTGCTATTTTAGTTCTAGTTGCCGTCTATCACTGACACCTGCATGGCCTCAGACTTCTCTTCCTTTTGCCAAATCCTCCCAGTCTCACCATGGAGCCACAACCAATGGGAATAAATCAGGGTTTTAGTAATTTGTTTGAATGTTGCTATGGAACAGGTCACAGCGTCCAGTGCGAGGCCCTATTTCTGTAGTCACCAACAGAGGAAAGCAAACATTTGTTCTGCTTTGAGAAAGACCTCTTTCATGTGGAAAGGGCAGACGGTTCAGGTGGAAGGCTGTGGCCACCACAGGATGAGCTGCAGTGGGATGTATACTCCTTGACGCAGCCCAACTGAGCAGCTCCACAGATGTTCCTTGAGATGGGTTTGCACGTTGCTCAATGCACATCACAAGCCACAGCCAAATATTCATCCTCAGCTAAGAACTGGCTCTACTGTAGAGCTATTAAAGTAAAGTATCACCCCCTCCTCCCTAACCCACAAGCAAACAGTGAAGGCCAGTGGAGGAAGAATGACATCATGAAACCCAAGAGGGAAAGCAAACATCACACCAGCTCCATGCGCATGTCAGCCACTGTGCCAGGACAGAGACATGCCTCTTTGACTTCTGTGCTCTCTGTGGGCTCGGAGGTCTTTTTTGGGTAGCTGTGAAGCACAGGTATGCTACACACGAAAGCTAAGTGCAGAATGATCTGTCCTTCTGCTTTTCAAGTCCTGGTGGCAAAAGCTGCACAACATCCTCACCGCCCTGCCCTGATGGAGCCGTTTCCACACGAACCATCAGAAGGCCGTTTAGCTGTGCCCTGGCTGCAGCCCTGGACTGCAAGGGATTGGCCCCTGGCCCACGCCGCTCCTGCTGGGCAGGGCTTAGAGCTGGCCATCAAAGTGTGTCCTTAAAGCATGGAGACAACTCATTCCAGGCAGCAAGACTTCTCGCATAATGCAGTGCATCCTAATAGTATGTAATAAACAGACTGAATTTTTAATTACAGTGGCAAATAAATTACCTAAAAAACTATATAATTCTATTTTCTGCTAGGATGCAATAGTGGTGGCACCAGTCCCAGGGCTGCAGATGTAACCTGCTCAAGATGCATGCATGCCCATGCCCAGCTGCTTAAAACTACAGATAACTGCTACTATAGGTAGGCTATATGTAGGTAGATAAACTTGTATGCAAAATTGGGGTATATCTGGGATGCAGTTCAACAGGATCACTGGCAGGAATCTGTTAACATTATATGGAAGTGCTGGTAGGATTGGCCTGATGTTTCCCAAGCTTCCCCTTGCATCATTTACTACCAGTGAAGCAAAGTGAACTCCCTGTCTCAACGCCCCCAAAACCAAACCCAAACATGGGCTCCTCTGGGAGCAAGGCAGGGTGAAGACCCTTGCGCCCATCCCACCAAGCACCGGGTGCCTGCTCCAATGCACCCACCTTCTCTCTTTCCTAGTGGTGGGCACCTCTTGTGCCCCTTCCACCGCCACCAGCATTTGCAGGGCTGAACACAGCATGAGCACCACCACCATCACCATGGGAGAAATCCGCAAGAGGTTTACTGAGTAATTCCTACCCTTGTGCTACTGCTCCATGCTCAATCCTGTAGGCGACTCCTCTATGCCCGCATGCGCACAATGGCTCATGCGGCTATAAATATACACACTTCCAAATAAAGAATATGGCCCTTAAACCAAAATTGTTATAAATTTATTATGAATATAAAACCTGTGCTGGCCAGGACTCACAAAGCAGCAGCGTACAAAATAAACCCTCCTGGCACTACAAATCCCAGAGCTGAGAAGACTCAGCTCTGCAAAGGACCCTCACAACAGGGAATAAACCCCCAAATTTAACAACTTGTTTATTTCTTCTTGTTTCTTTGTAAAAGTAAGTTTGCCATGTTAACAAAGCAGAATAGTTTTATTTAGTGTTCATCTCACCTTGGACAGCTGCAGCTGTCAGGCACAGAAATACAGTATTAAAATAAACTGAATAAGAATTGCTCATCGAAAAGATCACGCTAATGCAAACCTGTGGATTGGAACATTGACAGTATAAAATGTAACAAAACTGGAAATTTTAATTTTTAAGCTTTTAAAGATAATAGTCCAGGCTATAAAACTATATAAGCATTGAATAAGAAATGTTAAAGTCAACAAGTCTACAACAGATACATCTTGTAAAAACTCAATAAATTATATATATATTTATAATATCTAGTAACATTTGAAATCATGCACAGTTTTGTACATTTTCTTTTCTCAGTACAGGAAAACTCAACGCTTCCAATACTTGGAATGTACACAATTAGCAAACATTTGTAAGAAAATACCAAAAAATTCTTTTTTTTTAATTCCAACAGAACAAAACTCTATAGAAATCTACCTTCTTAAACTTCCATTGAAGTAACCTCAAAACTATAAATTATTTCTTTTAGGATAAGGATTTTGTGGCTCTAAGAAAACAAAATAATCTTAAAATGAGATGCTGTCATCCTGTTATTCTGAAACATTGATATGCAATATGCACCAGAGGAGAATGGAAAGGATGAATTCAGGATGCAATTTTCCTTGCCTCTTTGTGGTAGTGAAGTCTTCTGGACAAAAAAAAGCCCACTCATAAAAATAACCCTAGCTCAAATCTTCCCCCTTGTCAGCTTGATCCATGCTAAAGTTCCCTAGTTCACATCTGCGCTTCTGAACAGCTATCTGACGTTGAGGAACAAAACCAGCACAGCATTTTAAACACAGAAATGGGGCATCACTTGCATTTTCCAGTGCGTTAGATACAACAGAAACATGCAGTCGCTGCACCTCTCCTGCAAACACTGTCGCTCTTCTCGCTATTTTGCTCACATGGCATTTCTGAAGCCCAAAATACAACGGCACTGGCAAAAGGGGGGAAAAAGGTTACCCCGCATCATCCAAAATCAACACTGTGTTTTGCTGCACACCAGTCATTAAATCGACCACAAAGAATACCTTCATTTGAAAACAGAAAAATAAACACCCCCCGCCCCCTTAATGCACAGTGGTTAAACTGATGGAAGAATTCTTGGCCCTGTTTTTCTGAAATAGGTAAAAAATCATCTCTCTGCTGCTATTTGTTTGGTTTTAACCACTGGTGATGTATTGAAAAATAAACTTACCTTTGCTCACTGCAATCCAGGATAAACTAATATTTTGCTTTTTAATGAATACATATATATATATATTTATAACATTAAATGTACTTTGTTAAAGGACTGTACACCTATACACTCTTTCAATATTTCCCATAAACACAAAAAGAAAAACTTGATTAATATATTTTTTCTCCTTTTTTTTAATAAGTTAAAGAAAACCCCACCCTTAAGCTCGGTGAACTTTAAAGTTTACAGTAACGCTACACTATTTAAACTCATGAACAGATAATGTTAATGTCTATAAATAACTTCTTTACAAATATACATGTTAAGGTACAATTTTTAAAACAAAACTGTGAAGATATAAAACAAACAAACACAAAAATCTTTTCTTTTTGCCCAGATCAGTATATCCTAGATTGCAATGCTCCTATTTTGAGACTCTCTCTCTCTCAGTACTGGTTTATGTTGCATTAGTATTATACATTCTTTTATTTTTTAATATATTTATTTATATATATACAGGATATATTTATAGATATATACACAGATTCTCTGGAATAAACCTTTTTGATATAAGTTAAAGGCTCTTGCCTACAGGTACCCGTAACTTCTTCCTCCGAGTCACTGCACGTAGATGGAGCCAAACCGCTGGTGTCGAGGGGTGGATGGAGAAGTGCCCACTCACCCTTGGCAAGCAAAGATGCACAAACCCCGAAAGCAAGATTTTTCTCCCCAAAACGGTTGTTCTCAAAGGTCAAGATGTGGCTTGAGATGCCCATCCCGGGGGTCTGCTCCAACCTCGGCATGGCCCCATTGCTCCCAGCCCAGTGCAAGGGCCGGTGGCACAGCCAAAGCGCTGCCATTCAGATGATTTGACCGTCTCTTTTTATGTTCTTTTTTTCCTTTCTCCATGATGACTTACTTGCATTTTACTTAATTAGCATTTTTTCCTCTTCTTCTTCCAAAAAGGATTCCTTCTATGTAGCTGGGCAGAACGATCACGAAGCTATAAAAACGACGACAACAAAAATATAGTTATTTTTATAAATATATGAATCCCTGCAGGCAACGTGGCTTTTCAGCTCCACCAAAAAGGTTCATGTACAGATTGCATAAGCGAAGAATTTCTACATTCTTTACACTTCTTTTTTTCGTTTGTGTTTTTTCTTATTTTTTTTTAAAAAAAAGGAAGATTTTTCTTTCTTCTTCTTCGTATTGCAGGCACAGTACGGCTACTCTGGCACTCGAAACGCAAGCGCGGAGGCTGGGAGGTCAGTGCCCCCTAGCTTCAACATTCTCCTTAGTACAAACAAAACAACCCAAAAATGAAAAACAACCCCAAAAAAAAATCTCAGATATGATAAATCTTCTTGGCAAGAGATTAGTTCCTTCAGGCCAAACAGTGCTTCTTGACTCTTTATACAGCAAATGGGAAAAAACCAAAAGAACCAAAAAAAAGTTAATTATAATTCTTTTTCTACCCTGAACAGCTCGACAACAACACACATCTCTGGGCACCACCATGCAGTTCCACTGGAAGATCCTTCATCCTCAGCACCCCACATTCCTGCCTCCATGGGCACGCTGCACGCCCATCCGTCCATCCATCTCTCTGCCCACGATGGGTTCCTCACGTCCGGATGACGCCATTGCAGGGGGGGTGCTTGGGCAGGCAGGGCTCATCAGGCAGCAGGTCATGTGCAAAGACTGAGTCATCCCCCGAGGAGCACGTGCTGTGGGTGTCCTGGCCGGCCGGTGAGTACTGCTCAAAGGGCACCGAGAGGTCCAGGTACTCCTGCCAGGGCAACAGACCCATCAGTGCTGGGTGCCTGCAGTGGAGACCAAGCAACCCCTCCCTTTGCCCACCCCATCACACTCACATCGGTGGATGTCACGGTGAGGACCCTGTCCAGGTCTTCCACCAACTGCTTGAAGGTTGGCCGCTGCGAGGGGACGGCGTGCCAGCACTCCCGCATGATCATATACCTGCATGAGAAGGCAAAGGGGACCTTCACCTATGGGGGGGCTAAGTGGCACCCAATCACCCCCAGATTGCTTGAGAGAACAGCTATAGCCAATGCAACTTCAGCCATGGAGACCTTGTGCATGGCCAGTTGGGTAGAAGAGAAGGAAGGTTTTGTAGAGCCATGCTCCTTGTCACTGATCAACTCATGTGTGTCCATGCCCTCCAAGCAGAAGGACCAGTTCTAAAGTGACATGCCAGAGCTGCACCCCCAACCACCACCTAAAAAACCTGGGCAGGCACATTATGTGGCTCAGCAGTCATGGGCTGAGCTGAAATGAGCAGGAATGGGTAAGCCTATCTGGAGATGGCTGCATAATCACACACTGGGGATGCCCCAACAGACCCGACCACAGCCTTGGGTAGTATCTGGCCACAGAGGGAAGTGGTAAGGACATCGGCCCCATCACACACTCACAAATCATGGGTGCAGTTTGCGGGTTTGTCCATCCGATGGCCTTCCTTCAAGAGTTTGAAGAGTTCTTCAACGGGAATTCCCGGGTATGGAGACCCTCCCAAAGTGAAGATCTCCCATAGTAGCACTCCAAAAGACCAGCTGGAAACCAAAGAAAGATCTTTAAAATTCAATGAGGTTTTTTTCCAAGCCCCCCCCCCATATCCCCTCCCCCCCGCTTGGCTTTATTTCTGTGCAGCCATGCATAGCTAACAAAGTCATCAATAGCATGACTAATTGCCTAGGCCATTTTTACTAGTTACTTGGAGATCTCTGCTGATCCAACTCAATAGCAAAGAAATCCCAGGCACCAAGTCTGAAATTGAAATGAGCATTTAATCAGATAGGTGACAGCCCATCTATCACCCCCAGCTCTTTGTTAGGTCTTCCACCAGCTCCACTGAATGGAACAAATCAAATTATTCATGCACGGCTTCACTGAATTGCAGGCTTGGAACCACAGGCCACTAATTGTGCAAGCTGATACCAAAACTTGCTTGTTACAACACTCATTTCACTGGCCAAGCCGGGAGAAAAATACCCCAACAAGCATCAGTGGAGCACTAATGTTACACACTCCCGTCCTGCAGCTGCGCTCTGGGTAAAAGTCCTCTTTTTCAAATATATCTTTTGCCTTCTTCGTTTTCTTTTTAAAAACAGGGATTATCTGTCCCCGTTTCCCTTTCACACACGCTCGCTCTCCCATTCTCTAGCTTTGATTTATGTGTCATGCCTGCTGCAGCATTACCTAAGCACGGAAACTATGATTTAAGACCAATGAGAGCCAAAGTAGGTGAAGAAATACAGAAATAGATTCATCTGTCCAGTTGCAAGCGGTGAGCTTTGGGGAGCAGGCACTGAATTACTGCAGAAATGCCATTATCAGCCACATGTTGAAATAAAAGAGCCGGTGTGCATGCCGAGCTAGTTCAGCCCTTGTGAAGTTCAGACGTGACACAGATTTACACATGAGGCAGGCTCTGCTGTTTGCTTACCGTGCAGAGGCACTAAAATGGACAAGATAGGATTAGGAAAAATAAAGGAAATAAATGAAGCAGCAAAATTAATCCAAGAATGTATTTGTTGAATAGTCTCTGATCAACTCAACTAATAGCAGACAGAATATTTCAAGCTCATCCCACATACTCAGCTGATATGCAACTGTCTGGGGCAAAGTGTGGAGGAAGCCAAGGGCAATTTTTCTGCATGGAGTTTTCTTTCTACACAGTTTTTGACTGAGGAGGAATCACCTCATCTATAAATGACTACGAAATACCTGCTTGCCTTCCAACAATTTTTCAGCAGTTCACTAGAGATCCTCGGATGAAAGCAATTAGATAACAGTAAAATAAAACCACGTGTGCAAAGCTGCAGCTTGCGATCGAGTCATTTGCTTTTGCAACCCCAGGCACCCCGGCAGTGAAGGAGCCCTGCTCATGCTTATCAGTACTTTGTCTTTAAGATACTATAGGTGCTGATTTCCTGGTCATTTAATTATTTTCCTTTTAAAGTGAGGGTATGCTTACACATCGCTCTGGTGAGTATAGACCCGGTCAAACAAAGCTTCTGGAGCCATCCATTTCACAGGCAGCCGACCCTGTAATTAGGAAGACAATGGGAACATCCCATCAGCATATTCCCCCAGCCACAACGGCACCATCTGAATCTTCTTTTCTAATCCAGTTTGAAACATTTTCATTAACAGCCACATCTGCCTTCCCGGTCACTGGGCAAAGCAGGAGTGGCCACATATAAACAGATTAGAGCATTTGATCCCTGGATCTTCCCTGCGGATCTCTGCAGTAAATGCTCTCTGTGGAGGACTGTATTTCACTGCCAAGGCAGGTTTAACATATCAGCGCATCTAAATCTTTGCATGGGAACAGCATCCATTGCTCATAAATGCAGCGAGCTCTGCAGCAGAGCTTGAGACAACACTTTCCATCTCTTTGGTTGGAAGAAGCAGTTGACTCCAAGTCTGAACCTGGCTTGGGCTGAACTTGAAGGGAAATTTCCAACATTGAAGGCAAGGGCCATATCCTCTGAGAAACAAATCCTGATCCTGCTGGGGGCTAAAGGAGGAGGCCTGACCCCAGGTTTCCTGGGGAACATCCTCCATCAGGGTCATAAACATGCGTTGTCACATGTGAGATATATGAGATGACAAAGTTAGATTAATCATAATTCTTTGCGGCTTTGCTTGGCCCCTGGAGGGAGTCAGAAAGGACTGTTTTGTGTTTGAGGCATAATTCGGCTGTAGGGGGACTCTGTCCTCTTCTGACCCACTGTCTCACTGTGGAAGACAACTAGAGATGGGACAGAGGCAGGATGCACAAACAGGATTATGCTCTCAGCTGTCCAACACAGCTCGAACAGGGAAAGTCCATGTGACCTATGACTTAAATTCCCACCAATTGTCACTGATTTATGATTGAGAAATCCTCGCAATTAAGAAAGATTTCTGATGTGCTATTGGAAAGGACCAGTATGGACATGGTAAGCTTTGTAGGACTGCCTGGATATTTAGACCTCTTGCAGTCACAAGGCCCTCAAGTTCTGCAATGCCTTCAATGGTTTCCATTGCCATGTCTGAATTGTTGTAGTTGCAGCTTCAGGTATAGCGCCAGGTATACAAAAAGTGATATTCCTATGTCAGGGACTCTGGTGGAATAGAAGTTGGCTCCCTGGGACCTTTATTCACAGTGATGGAGCAAACTGGAAAGGGCTCCATTCCCCTTTGGTTAAAAACTCAGTTTCTATTAGCCTAAAGCCTCCTGGCCAGAGCTGAAGCCTCACAATCAGCTGCTAGCAGCAGCAGTATCTGTCAGGAAGAAAACTAATGGCAGGTGTGTTGCTGGGACCAGCCTACCTACAGTTCCTCCCTAGGTGATGCCACCAGCAGATTTCTTCCTCCTAAGCCCCCCTAGAAAGGGAGACACGGGACAAGGGTCATTTGCTGCAGGGATGACTGAGCTGCCTGCCAGAAGAACTGCATGTCCTTGGCAGCTCCATACTTACATTGGTGGTTTTCTTGTAATAGTCGATGTTGTGGACGTCTCTAGCGAGGCCAAAATCAGCTATTTTCATCACATTGTCTTCAGTGACTAACACGTTCCTGGCTGCCAAGTCGCGATGAATGCACTGTGAAAGGTGAGCAAGTCAATAAATAAGGGCCTGTTAGCTGCTCGTGCCTGGAATCAACAGCACCGTGCGGTTTATGAGCTGCGGTTTCATTGACTCCCAAGCTCATAAAGCTGTGGGCGCTGCTTCACTCCTCACTTTCTGTGTCACTGCCCCATCATGCATACTCAGTGGGAGCCACCTCTTAGCAACACCTAATCGGCAGCCGCTGCGCTGACGCAGCCACGCGTCTTTTCCCTCCAAAGGGGATGATGCACAGATGAGAAAGCTAACCCTCCTCTTGTGTGGGCACTTACTGGGATGTGAAGCTGCTTTTCTGCCCTGCTTCCTTCAGGAAGAGGAGTGCAGGCTGATGTTTGAAGGAAATAACGTCCTAAAATTAAGACGTCTCAAATACGTCCACAATACATAGAATCATAGAACAACGTGGGTTGGAAGGGACCTTTAAAGGTCGTCTCTTCCAATCCCCAACATCACAATTGTTAGCTGAGGAAGAAGCTGGATTAGCCTGCACTGTGCAGAAAGAGAGTTTAAAGCCACCAAGAGCCATCCACCCTGAACTGCAGCCACAGGACAAACACATCTGACATCTGAAGCTGAAGTTGATCTTGCCATAGCACTCCCTGCCCACAAAAAAGAGGACACACCGGCTGGTGCACAGCTTTGTGAACCCAAAGCCTGATTCTCCACTTGCTGATGTCAAGACTAATCCCAGGGTATGATGTTAGCAAACACAGCAGCCAGCTCAGTGCCAGCAAAGTGCTCCCCAGGGAGCATCACAGCCATATCCATGTATTGAGCCAAATCCACTGCCAGTTCCACTCCTACTGAGCCTACACGTGCTGGGAACAGCTACAAATACATGAGCTACACCCAAGATCTCAGCTTCCTCATGAGTGCTCTGCGTTTTCAGTAATCTCCAAGGAAGACCAGAGAAGGATCAGAAGGAAGGACAGGGGATGCAGATCCTGACTGTTGTCTAATGTAACAGTGGCATGGTGGAAGCTGGCAATTTGGCATGATGCTCACCCTTACCACTGCTGCCTGAGCCTCAGGATCACACATCTGAAAGACAGCTACCTCTAGAAGTGACAGAGGTTGAATAGGTGAGGACAGGCAGCAAGGTCTGTGTTTCTTGTGCTTTCATATGCATTTTGGGGATACTAAACAGGCCTGCAGGTCACAGCGAGGGCTGTACAGCTGCATGATTCATGAATGCAGCCAGCATATAGGAACTTCTGCATATGGATGAAGCCTCCAGCAAAACACTCAAGACACTTCGTACAGAAAAATGTGGTCTCTGAAGGGAGAAGCCTGCCAACACTTTGCCTGAGGTTGTCCTACACACACAGAGCATTGCATGCCTTTGAACACACGGGTCTGACTGATGCTTCTACCAAATGAGGTTTCTCAACTCACTTTCTGAGATGCCAAGTACTCCATGCCCCGGGCCACCTGGTAGGCACAGGAAACCAGGTCTTTAAATGTCAACTGCTCTTCAGGCAGCTTGCAGGTGTCAAAGGAATAGTCCATGCCAGGTGGGCGACGTGCCCTGAGGTATTCCCGCAAATTCCCCTTTGACGCATATTCCACCAACACATACAGCGGTCCTGCAAGCAAGAACACATCAGGATCCAGCGGAGGAACAGCTCATCTGGGATGTTCCGGGCAACCAGTGAGTAGTTACACAGAAGGGACGGTCAAACCCAAGCCTCCCACAGCCCTGCAAGCTGCTTTGCTACATACCGTCCTGTGTGCAGGCACCAAGGAGGTTAATGATGTTTTTATGCTTCCCAATCATTTTCATCATTTCCATCTCAGAGACCAGGTCAGAAAGGTCCTTGTCTGTGGCATCATCTGGGGAAAGCAAGAATGGAAAGCAAAAATGTCAGGTGGAAAGTAAGTGTTTTGCGAGGTAGTCAATACAACTGCTGCATAGACAAGTGGCGTTTTGGTGGGGAAACAGTACTCAAAATATGGTAATGTTTGTTTTTATCCTACTTTGGGAAGAAGAATCAAAACCAAAACTAACTACCACAAGGAAAGATAAAACCCCAAATAAACTGAGATAAACGTTCATACGGGAATTATCAAAGCCTTTCATCTTCTGTTTCATCCTGGGAAGTATTAAAGAAATAAAGTCACTTTTGGTACCTGGCATAATTTTGCCTTTCTGGTTGTTTTCATCCCTAATCTCCAGGGGCAAAGAGTTAAGGGCTGTGGAAGGTCAGAGCTGGGAGGGGGGCTACAGGAAGGAATGCATTTTTTGCATGGAAAGCTGCAAGTTTTCTACAACAGCAGAAAAATGGGGAGAAAAGTCCCCAGATGAATGCTTTGGTTTAGCAAGATGGAAATGTTCCTGCTTCCAAAAGCAACTTCAGAATGACAGAAATGTAAATCAAACAAATCCTTTTTCTGATAAGAACTGTTATTTTTGTAAAGCCGTCACCCCATGTAACCTCAACCCCAGGCTGCTCACTGCTGGAGCATCTGCTCTGCTTGCTCCAGCTGAACTCCCCAGGCTGATTTTGTCTGCGTGTTGCCTATGTTTACTGTGTAGAGGTTAAGGATGAGAACAGACTCATATGAAGGTGCCCAGTGACTCCTTCACTTTTGGCTTCCCTTTAACCTCTTGGGAGTTTGGGATCAAGTGTCTTTAGTGAAGAAACTCCTCACAAAGGAGTCTGTCAACCAAATTTCTGCAATCTCCACCTGAGCTTGTTGTACAAGGCTTTGTGAGAACAGGCAGCGGCAGTTACAGGAGGAGTAAGGAGTCGGCTGATTCACAGAGCTGGCTAGATGAGAAGGGGGTTCCCCTTCTTCTCAGGGACACTATTACCCCTTGGCAAAGAACCGGCTTAATTCCCAGTCCCTCTTCCTGATGGGAGTTGCACTTTTAGGTGCTCTCCAAGGAGACAGCCATCACCCTCAGGCTATGTGGGTGAAAGGGATGAAAAGCTGTTCTTACTTTATTCTACTGTATCTGTTTGTATAAAAGACTTGTAAGAGAAGCGAAGAGAGGAAATCCCAATGCAAGATGCTGTTCTGCTCCCTGTGGAATTCCCATACCTTTTAACATCTTGACAGCAACTGTGATGGCCTTGTTTGGCTTGTCCTTATCGATCCCAATTGCTTCCGCCATCACCACTTGGCCAAAACACCCTTCACCGAGTGGCTTCCCCAGGGTCAGGCTGAAGGGAGGAACAAGCAGGCACATTAGTGGGTACCAGGATGGTGGCATTACCAGCAGGCACTGGGATTGTGACCCGTGGATCTGACTGACCGAGAGCGTGCCAATTCCCACTTGGGATCTGGAGGAAGTTCCAGCTCGGAGACATTGGCCAACATTGGCCCATCACTGGAGGAGAGACGTGTGATCCGGACCAGGGGAGTGTTGGAATTCATGGAAGAGTTGGACTCCAACGACACCTGCTTGGGTAGAGCAAATGAAGTGTTATTGCCAACTGTATTCCCAGTCCGGGCACTGCCTGAGATCGACCACGGAGGGGGTTTGAGCTATCTTTGCTCAACGACACCTTTCTGGCAATTTCTAAATGGGAAACCCTGTACTTCTCTCCGCTTCCTTGCAGAACTGCACTGTGGTCACGTTGTTAGCTGGTGGAAAGGAGGCATAGGTCAGCCGTGCCCTCTAGCAGGCAGGCTTAATCCGTTCATTTGTTTCATGTGTGTCTCCACAGCATGTACAAGCTACGGAGTGACTTCTGTTCTGGCACTGTAAATGCCCACCATGAGCTTGCAGCCAAAGCCGTGAAATCTGTATACATCACTCTGTGGTTTTACATGGTGCCTTTTGCTCCTGCCCCTGTTCAATGACACGTGGCAGAGCATCCCTAATTGCATGGAGAAAGAGGACCCTCTCCCACCTCCATAAGAACTGGTTTGGGTTCACCAGCGACCTCCGTGAAAGCAGGGACAAGCACAATTAAACGTGCTCTATGCCACCCAAGGAGCCTGGACTAAACTGCTCCCCTGCAAGATGTGCCTTCTGAGGCATCCATGGCTGCACTGCCAGCCCCTCTTGGACAAGGGCAACTGAAACATAGCTGCTCATGAACCAGTCAGCTGCCACCAGCTACTGCTCCACTGGAACAGAAACAAATCAATAAGAGGGGGTTAAACTCCTAGATGCAGCCAACTTAAGTCCCTCTTGGGCAGTGTTTTCCTGGCAGAGTACTGGACCTAGAGAGAACATTTCAAGGAGGGGAAAAAAAGAGAGGAATGACCATAGGGGGGAATAGGAATCTTGTATCTACTTTCTGTTACCTGTCTCTTGAGTGGGAATTTGGAGACTTTCTGTACAGTGGGGGTATTCATGGCTTTTTTGTTTGGCATTTTCATCCTGCAGACAACCACAGCGGCCACCACCAGGACGAAGAGAATAAAGCCAATGCCGTAACTGAAAATGCCAGCATACACTGAGCCAGAATCATCCATTTCCATGAGCTCCTCCGCTGTGGGGTGACAAGAGACACCAGTCAGGATGGGGTAGGTAGCTGTCTACATGCAACTATACACATGCAGTGCGAAGAATTTGGGGAGGACTTGCTCATCTATGCCAATCTGCTGAGTGACTTCAGTGAGGGGGCTCTCCTAGGCCAGTGGTTTTCAACCTGTGGCTGTAGCTAAAACAGTCTGCCTTTTAGGGGGTAATTTTACTGCACTTTGTTGCAACCCTGGGGTTCCTAAGAGCCTTCAGTCCACAGGTTGAAAACCAGTGTTCTAGGCTGAAGGCATCACGTTTGTGCTGTTCCTCTGACCCGGATCTTGCTTTCCCCGCACATCCACGCGTAGTTGGATGTCTTGGATGTGCAAAGGCTGCAGGACTAGGGTTTGATGCATTTTGCTGATGTGACTTCTCCGGCAAAGATTTCCACTGGACCAGTGCCTGCCCTGGGGGACCAAGGAGCAAAAAAGGCACCCAGAGGTAAGGCATCACACAAGGCAAAAGCCTCACAGTCTGCACGGTTATTTAATGAAAACTTAGTTCTGCTGGGAAGAGGCTGGAAGGTCTGACCCAGAGCGGTGGCTGAGCCAGAGGGTGACGGCATGAACCAATCAGCCATGGCTATCCGCTAGCAAGGCTTTTTTGGGACCAGCAAAGCTCAGCTATGTTTCTCCCCTTGTTCCTTTCAGGACAGGCACAGACACCGGAGGAAGAAGGACTGGTGGGACTGGTTTTCTGTCCCCAAAAGGCGTGCTGGCATCAGAGGAACAGTCAGCAGTGGGAAACTTTATAATGAAGTCATGCCAGCGTGGTTAGCTCTCTAACAGCTCATGTACATCACTGCTGCCCCTAAGCAGCATCTTCAGCAAGCAGCAGGAGCTTTCCCCTAGCAGCAGCAGGCTCCACATCTGCTCTTCAGTGGCTGTCTCCAGGGGGACATAGGGAAAAGCCTGTTGGTGACACTGGGGGCTGTGCCAGCGGTGCAGGGCCTGATCCTGCATGGAGCCATCTCCTCCTGCAAGGAAGGATTACCAGACCTCCTGGGATCAGATGCTATGGTTGGTGCCGAAGCTCTGCTGCCTCTGCTCCACATCTGCCGCAGTGTGGACAGGGGTTTACAAGCAGTCGGGCTGTATCCTGTGCCCTCTCTGCGGGTAGCGCTTCGGGGCCTGCTGCTGCACGGACAGCTGTCAATCACTGCATCTGACTTCAGTATAAAGTTCCACTTCAGGGTTTTTGGAGGGTTTTCTCCGGCTTATTCTTTGCTTAAATGAGAGGTGTGAGTTCACACATTGTAAAAACAGTTGGATGAGGCAGCACCAGGAGATTTTCAAAATAACAGAGACATCAATTTTTACAACCAAAGGAAATTATTTCTCATCCAGTGGATAGCAGAAGCAGAAACAGGATCAGATCAGCTATTATAGAGCTGGCAAATACACAGAGGAAAGACCAGCAGCAGGCTCGAGCATGAAAGACACCTTGAGCCCCAGAACAAGCGATTACATCCGAGCCACCCGCACAGATAGAGTCAAGATTAGAAATGCCAAAGTTTCCGGTTCCTAAACACATCCTGAGATGGATATGTTGCAAGCTGGACCCAAATGTCCAGCGTGAGCCAAAGTGGGGTGTACAGGATCTTCTGTGCCCTTTCACTAATGGTCTGCTGAACACACTCCAGGTCTGTTCCTGCCCTCTCTGCAAGGCACAGCACCCGTGAGATTCTGTATGAATATTGCTGGTGCTTTCCTGGAGTGTGCTCAAGCCTGCCCCATTGCTGGAGGCAGCTTCTGCATGTGAAGGGACAGCACAGACTCATTCCTATCTTTTGAAGAGCAGACCTGTCTGTTGCATATTCTGCACTGGCTTTATTGTCAATGAGAGCTTTTGCACATGAAAGGACCACAAAATTGAGGTCACCCTGGCCTTGGGTTTCAAGCCTGCTGCAGCTTTCATTGATCCCAGCTGGAGCAGGCAGCACGCAACGCCCCTGGGAGCCGGGACTCCTGGGCTCTGTCTACAGATGAGTCTCCTCGACCTTCTGTTTGAGATCACTGTCTTGGCCTGTTCATCCGTGAAGTGGAAATAATGCTACAGGCAGGGAACGGTGTACTCACACCACGTACTTATGCCTCTCATTTCAGGTTAAGATATGAGATTAGACAGAAAGGTTCCTCCCTAAGATGATCCATAGTCCATGTCCAATTTAGGTGCCCTGGATCATCTGATGGAGAGGTTTCCTTCTCCCACTGTCAGTGTAAAAAGATAAAGCTAAATTTGGCTTAACAGTCTCCTAACAAGGAGGCTGTGAACACTTTCCTGTTACCTAGATGAAAGATGACACTGGACATTCTATATCATTACTGCAATAATAATGCAAATGTTGAGCTGCAATGCAAAAAGTGTCAGCTGCGAGTATGCAACAGGAGCCTGCAACAAATCCCAGAGGATTTGCTCCCAAAGAACACCCCCTCTTTCCAAGCAAGGGGTGGTGTGAAGGAACTTGGCATTTCTAAAGCAAAACATCAAGGCACCCTGGAAAGAAAAGGATTGGCCAGCAGAGAAGAAAATACCTGGTAGCACCGTCAGCCAAGCAGAGTGATGTGAGAACCCAATAGAATTCCCTGCGAGACAAGTATATTCCCCAGCATCCTCAAAAGTAACATTTCGCAAGTACAGAATCTCTAGCTCCTTATCCGTTGTGTTAACACCTGCCGTCTACAGGGGAAAAAAAACACACACGTATAGAAAAGAGGGAAAACAGAGAACAAGCCACATTCCCAGCAAGTGTGAGGACACCACAGGCAAATCTCAAAAGCAGATTAAAGTGGTTTGGTTTTTATTATTTTCCAATGGCCCATCTTCCACATTCATTTATTCATTCCCCTCTGCAACCTGTAGTCAAAAGCAAAAAAAGGTCCCTTCACCAGGTTCTTACTCTGTCCCACTAAAGAAGCATGCAAGCAAAGGCATCCAAATGAAAAATTGCCCCCACAATATGACTGACTTCAGGTTAGTAGGGTGAGTCCAGGGTGGGGGAAAGGCAGGTGGTAAAAGAGAAGAGGAAAAACAGAAAGAAAGGAGGAAAGAGGGGAGATGTAGTGGGGAAAGACTCAAGTGCTGACCAGAGAAATACACAAACATTTTTGTTCATTTCATCCAAAAAACAATGAAATTTTGGAATTTTTTACAATTTTTTCAGAGTGGGCATCTCAAAGCATATATTGATTATACAGCCCTTGATACTGTACCATAACTCTGGCCAATAACAAGAAGGTGCCTGTAAAGGAACTTTCCTGCAGTGGCACTGAGCAACACAGCAGCCCAACCCTCCAGGCTGGAGTCAAACCCCAGAGCCCAAAAGATTGCTGCTGCTCTATCTATTTAACAGGTTTGCTTGCACGAGCCAATGTTGGTATTTATTTCTCCATTACTTCTCCAAAGGACAGAAGTGATTGTATCAGTTTTACAGGTGAAAATCTCCAAACAGCTTGGGTTTCCACAGCTTCGAACGTCACAGGTCATTAACATGCAATCCTGTTATCAGCACTCAATTGTAAAGAAGGGAAAGGAATAAAAGCGTGAAGAGTTGACAGCAAAATCTGACAGTCATTTTATTGTGGGAATTTTTCCATGGCAATTGCTGTATAGGCGTCACATTCTTGTTTAAAAAAAATTAGCAAGAAAATAAGATCAAGCCATTCAGCGTCAGTTGACAGGGTATAATACAAAATGAATAGCAATTTTAATCACTAGCTTCTTAAAAATGTTATAGCTCATTCTTGCAGTTGCCAGGGCCTTGGGACAGAGTCTGTGGTTTACCTGGTTTTGGTTTGCGAATGTGGAGCCAAAATGGTTTTTCGGCTATGCCTACGAAATTGTTGGCTCTACACAGATATTCTCCTTCATCTTGTTCTGTCACATTGAACAGATTTAGGTTAGCATCGGCTTCAGCGTTTTTACTGATCCAAGACTGCAGGAATAGACAGAAACCTGAACTTCAGTAAACCAAACAATACCTCATCACACCTATATCAGCTAGGATTGACTATTTACGGCTATTTTCTTTTTGGCTGTGCCAACATCCCCTGCTCACCCTATGGTGAGAGACCTAACCCAGGACCTGGGTGAGGAAGAGGAGTTGCATTTGGCCCCCAAACCACGTGCAGGTGAACTCCCTTCCCTTCAGACAGACCAATTCCCCACTTCTCCATCTGACAGCAGAGGCCCTATGGTTTCTCAATAACTCAGCAGACAGGAGCACCAGAGAAAGGGCTTAAGCAGAGATTTGTGTTTGCAACCCGGCTTAGCAAATACTGTTTCAATTATCAGATTCCAAAATAGAATTTGGAAACAAAATATAAGCAGCGGCGGTCTGAAAACTCACTGCTGACTTTGCCTTTCAGAAATTAGCTGTAATTTTTTCCACTGCTTATAGGAGCCTCTTCTTTACTAAATAAAGTGGTGCACATAAATCAAACAAGCTTCAGACTCTTAAGCAAGGGTTTCATTTCTCTTCTTCCACGCTGCCACAACAGCACATCATGTTTTTTCCCTAAACACCAAACAGTTGTTTTTATTTTGGTTGAAAATGCACAACCATTTTGGGTGGCCTCAGAAGGAGCGCAGGGAAAGTCTAGGAAAACTATCAACTGCAGTTCTGGAAATGGAAATAAGCCAATTGCTCTTCTTGTTCTTGGTCTCTCCAGCCCAGTCTCGGTGCCTTCAAGGCCTGATCCTGCCAATATGACTTGCAGCCCTCTAAAATCAACAGGGCTGCAGATCTAATAGGTTATTAGGAACTGAACCCACAGGGGCATCAAAAGGAAGCCCCAATGTCCATGGTTGATGACAAACACCACCAGTTTTGACCTTATCTCTAAGGCTTATGGGCTGGCAAGTCTGTCTGTCCTGACTAGGAGGGAAATGTGCCTGCCTGCTGTTGCTGCCTTGTTTATAATTAAACCGGGCATGTTTCAATGAAGAACATACAATTTAGCCTTTGACAAAGCTTGGGCACAGTGTTGCCAGCTCACTCTGTGTAACTGGAATGCATTTAGTGCTCTTCTGCAAAGAAAAAGGGGTTTCCTTTGATCACAAATTAGCCCAGGCTTTCAAGGACTGATGCAGGTGATGGCTTGGTTTTGTCAGGCTGTTAAAAAATGGCTTGAAAGTACAGCATTCAATTTATCCATCTGGACTGGGCCTGGGTTTCCCCCCCTCCCCCCATTTAGATGTAAGGGGGGGGACTGCATGTGCTGGGCATTTCTCTGTCCCCCTTGCTGCAATGGAGACGGGGATACTCCCCATATATAAACTGCCCCACAGCAGCTCCTACACTCCACAAAATCTCCTGAAAGCAGGAGGGAAGGGCAGGCTGATAAAAAAGCCTTATCTCCCTGCAGGCACCACAGCACTGGGCAGGAGGGAGCCTTTTCTAAAGCAGCTGTAGGCAGGGAAGGGCTGTTAACAGCACCCAGCTCCAGCAGCATGGCGAGGATGCTGGGTCAAAGCAACAGCAGTGTGTGGCACAAGGGGAACAAGTCCATAAAGCCAACAGGCTGGCCTCAAGAGGACAGTAAGATCACTCTATCAGATCTTTAGTTTTAAAATACAAGCACACACACATAAAAACAAAATCCCTGCAAAGCTGGGTCTGACACAGCTCCACGGAGGCCCAGTACTAGCACACAAAAGATGCATCCCAAAATGGAAATGCTCCATGCCCCAGTGCTGATGCCTGCATTAATACAATTCAAAGCATTCCTGATTAACCAGAAGTAGTAAATAGACGTGTGCTGGTCCTATTCAGCAAAAAAATAAAACCAAACAAAACTTGTGCTTTCAAACGCCTCCCTGTGCTCCCCTTCGAGGAATGCGGAGCCTTTGCCGTGCACAGAAGAGAAGGTATTTGGCAATTCTAATTACCTAGCCACCCCAGTGCTGCTCCAAGTTCATTTTAAAACACTATTTATACGGACTATTTATATGTTCTTTGCCACAGCAAAATGGGAGCTTGTGCTTGTGACACAAGGCACTGTTCGCAGCGGCTCTGCAGACTTCCAAAAGGTAGCACTTTATCCCACGGGGACCACACACGGAGCCCGGAGACTATACTAGATGGCATGTGACACAGGCAGCTATTCAGAGCTTGGTACTGGGCTGTGAAACCAGGGGGGAAATTCAAATATGCATAATTCAAACACATTTGGAGAGACAGAGAGGAAAGAAAAAGTTCTATCGACTCGCGAGAAGCACGTGTTGCCAATCCTGAAGAACGGTCTCCAACCATTTCTTCCAACCAATCTGTTATTTCAATCTGTGTAATTATTTCCAGGGTCTCTGGCTTTTATTATCATGTATCTGGCCGAGTTACAGCTTTGTAGATGATGTCTGATAAGTGGGGTGTTTTTTAAGCTTCATACAAAGAGACGGAGGGTGCGTGCAGCAGGATGTGTATGGGGTTTGTCCACGTATAGGACAACCTCAGCTTGAAACTGTAGGGACAAAATCTCCTTTCAGCTGTAACTACAGAGCCAGAAAAACTCCATTTGGCCCTACACATTTTAATAAACACCAACACAGAATGCCTTGAAATCCTTAAAGAAAAAAGGGGATTTTAGAAGACAAATGTGCTTTTACCCTCTATTCTCTACTTTTTATATTTACCTAGGTTGAGGGGAAACCAGACCCACTGGCTTTGTTCTGGCTGTAATCTGGAAATTCCCTTTCTTGACAGCATTTTAGCAAAGCGAAGTCTTACTAAGTGAGTTTTTGCTCAATAAAGGCTTTCCTGAGAAAGGATAATAGCAATGCTCACAAATGTTAGTGGCTGGAACAAGACTATCTTGGCTCTCAGGTGCTGGTAGCTCAGCATTATTTAGTATGTGCACGCTACAGTGTGTTTACACGAAAACAAAAGAATGTGTTTTAGTTGGGAGCCTTTTATTTGGGAGCCTTTTATTTTAGTAAGTGCTGAAAATACCTCTACTGAAGCTGTAAAAAAAGGTTATTTTTACAATTTCAGGTCAAACACAATCTAACAGCTCTTTCATTATGCTGCATTTCTCCCAGTTGTCTCAGCTGTTACAACTACTTTGCTTATCTATGCCACTACAGTAGTGTTATCTCTGGCAAATAGAAGAGTCTGGAACATTGACTTTAGGACATTTTTGCTGTACCCCCTCCAAAAAGCAGAGTATTCCACTGTGTGGGCTTAAAGAAGGACTGCCCTGAGGGTGAGAAGAATGAGTGTGCACCAACCTTCAGCACTGTGACATAGGGCGTCCCATCGGGGCCATATTTGCTGCCGTTGACTTCCACATGTTTCAGCCACTGGATGTGAGGCTGGGCATCGCTGTAGACCTTGCAGTGAAACTCCACATTGCTCCCTACCACCACGGTCTGGTTGGCAGGGAGCCCTGCTTGCAGGATTGGTCGGTGGGGCGACCTCTCTGAAAAACAGAAAATAGAAGGAAATCCTGATTCACTCGTCCTTTGTCCAGCATGGATTCTTCTCTGAACCCTTCACCTCGTGCCCCTTCAGCAGAGAGGGTGAAGACTGGGACTGACCCCCAAAGGTGCTCTGGCCACCACTTCACCCAGTGCTTCTCAAGCCAAACAGGGAAGAACCACCTAGGAATGGAGGAGGCATCTCAGCCCTGCCATTCCTTCTCTGGCTCCTTTGTAGACCAGCTAAGTAATTTATTGATCACATATCTGAAGCTCAATTGTTGGCCCAAAGGAAGCCTGTTGTCCGTTTTAGAAGACACATGATCCAGCATTTTGGGAAAGAAACCAAGCTCCTGTTTCCCATATCCAATCACACACTCAGCTGTCAAAGGAAAACAGTGAAATCTCACCTAATACATCAAGCTGGTAGGTGTGCCTAATGTTGCCGTATTTGTTCTCCACAACACAGGTGTAATTTCCTCGATCTGATGGCACAACACTCTCCATCACCAAGCTCCACTGCTGGTGTCGCAACTAGAAGAAGAAATTAAACCATCAAGGTTGCGGTCAAGTACCATCACCACCAGACTATTCAAATCAGTGAACAGTCGGTGAGCTTCTACATACTTGGCCAGCATGAATGGACCCCAGAATAGGCCTGAACATCACAAGGACCCATCTCAAGGGTCATTAAAGGCTTAATGTGAAAAGGAATTAAGAGCAAGGCAGGAACAGGGCAACATAGCAAAACACGTCTAGACTGCAAGGTGACTTGTTGATGCTTCCACAATAACAATAATGAAACCAGCTGAATGTGTCACCTCTCATTAGAATACAGAAAGCATCAGCTAACTCTGATCCCTGGTCCCCTCTGCCAGACCACTCTGGTGCAGAGACTTTGTCACCTCAAAATATTGTACTCTCATCTGCAGACCTTTACCAACCGCTACATATAACCCATAAGATGACTACAAACAAAAATCATACTACTGCTTCTATAATATAAAGATGTGTGCTATGGAAGCAACAGGTCCTGGCATCTGTCTGAGCAGAAATGAGAGTCTACAACTGAGTTAGTCCCCTAAAATCCCTGTTAACAGGAGAAAACATGCCCAGCCTCAAGCCTGGTGCCTAGGATGCTTGGTCAGCCCTTCTATTTTGGCACCAAGTTTTATACTGCTTGGTTTTCTGGATGAGGCTCAGGTCCAGAGTTGTTGGCTGCTCAGTAGCAGAAAGGAAAGCACAACCCATGTCTCCACTCTGACCGGCTGCTCTGTGATCCCAGCTAGAACATTTGTTTCTAATGAGTATAAAGGATATAATGGATATGGAAAGCAAATCTTGAATTAATACAGAAAGCAACCAACAGTAACGAAGATGATTTTAGGATGCACAGCATACAAAAGTTCTCCAAATCTCTAGATATTAATTTAATGCCTGTGGCTGCCCCAAGCAGAACATCTAACTTCACTAAACATTTTGAAGGTGACTCCAAGGACACAGAAGCAGGAGATTACAATAATGCTGTGCTACAGAATGTCAGGGGCTGATGGAAAAAACAAGGGCGTAATTGCTCCTGGAGTTTTCTTGCTGCAGCAGGTGAACTCTAATATGAAGTCATTTAACCTCTTTAGCTACACATAAATTGCATCCACATGCTTTCCTTTAAAGGGCCAAGTCACAATTAAAGCCCTAATTTTACAAGGAGAATGTTTAAAAGTCACAGAACTAGTGGGAGGAGTCCCTGGCATTGAGGTTGTAACTAGATGATCTTAAGGCCCTTTCCAACCCAAACCATTCTGTGATTCTATGACTAGACAGCTTAGTTGCAAGATAGGCAAGCAGAAGTAATTTTAACAAAGCTTTATAAATCTCTGCTTCCCTGAGAACAGCACTGCTCAGCACTCCACTTTTCAGAGACCGCTCAATACAGCATTTAATTTCAGGTTATAGTCTGCACAGAAATCTTGGTTATTGCAGATGTCTGGTCAGGTCTGACTGCACCCTTTGCCCACCCAGGACAGCACAGATGGAGCTCAGTGCAGAACCAACATTTCATTTTTTGTAATGCAACGTCGACTTGGTGCACCTCTGTAACAGCATGGCAATTACAGGGTAAAAAGAGCTCTGAGAACAGAGAACCTGGACCCTGAGTTCACAGCTGAACATACCAGACTGTCAAGGAAGTTTCAATGCAAATTTGTGGCTGCTCCGTGGCTTATTTCCATACTGGCGTGTCTCACAGTTGTGCCTAAAAGACTTTTTCTAACCCACTTTTCAGCATTGCAAAGCACTTGCATCTGGAACCCCCAGGAGCTACTCTGAAGAACCGGGGCTCCAGGTACATGGATGACCCTCTAGTTTGACCTGCATTATAAGATCAGGTCCAAATTAGGTGTTTTACTTAGGATCCACTTTCAAAGATGCTTTTATAACACTTTCAAAGCCCTTCTCACTGCCAGGTTTGTGATGGGGACTGTGGACTCTGAACAGAGAGAAGAACCTGGGGGGCACAGACTCATGGGGCAGAACCTGTTTGGAAACTCTTATAGAAGCAAGAAGATTATTTTATTTGTTGGTTTGTTCTGGGTTTTTTTTCGTTTGAGACTGGCATCTAGAGTTAAAGGATAATAAAAAGGGGCATTCACAAGTTAGGACAGTCACCACACTCAGCAGAACATTAGAAACATGAAGTGACTTTGTGCAGGCATTAATTGGGTGAGATACTGGAAATCCCTCTGGTTTATTTGGTGTTGTCATTCTTGGCTCCTGTGAAACTAACACTTGCAGACACACTTGGAACTTCAGCCTGTGTTTGCCAGACTGGTATGCAAGTCAGTGCAATGGTCTGGGGAAGGGATAATCCTCCTATCTCCCCTCCCCCTCAATCTTCCCTTCTAGGGTCATTTAACACACACAGGCTTACAATATTAGAGATTCCAACAAGGATTTAACCATTAATGCTCTTTGGGAAATTTTGTATGATTAGTCATATGAATGTCTTGTCTTTATCAGTTAAGGATGAACTGTAACAGAACTAGGTTAGCCTGCACTTTATGTTTTCAACACTCGTCCTTCTCTCTTGCAGGCTTTACACCAGGCAGCCACACAGACCTAAATCCAGTTTGCAAGAGGCAGAAGTGGAAGAACGGTCAGCTTTCATCCGGTGACCACAGACCTTTCGCAATCAACACTGAAACTCTTCCACACACTGAAAACAAATGAGAGCAATCTCAGCTCAAGGATTTCTGGGTTAAGACCAGATCTCGAGATGAAGTAAGCCAACAAAACTCTGCCAAATCTGGATCTTGGCCATTCTTTTCAAGCTGCCTAATCCTGTTATGAAGATAAGGTGTAATGGGGAATTTAAATCTTAAATGCATGAGATACTGAGCAGGTTTTCAATTTCTTTTTCTGGTGCAAATCTCAGCTGGTATCTACCAGTATATTTATACTGGATGAGATTTACATTAGACTACTTACATCTAACCCCGGCTCAAGAGTAAAAACAAGCAAATAAGGGAAGGAAATTTAGAGAGAGAAAGATGTCTTTATATTAAGAAAAGGACAAAGAACTACACCTAGACAGATACAGAGCTTAAACCAATCTTGCTGTAATTGGCCTGACATTGCCTTCAATAGCTCTTTTAAGCATCAGCTTGCTGTGGAAGGTGCCCCTAGAGAAACAAAGCACAGGGATGCCAAAGACTCACTACCGCGTTGCAGAGGATGAAATGTGTCAATTTAAACTCAACGATGGATTAAAACCACTGGGAAGTGGGATGGGGAATTGCTTTCAGCTTTAGATTTGATTCTGCAGGCATAATTTAGTGCAGATGATGTCACATAGTTTTGTAAAAAGCCATTCGATCGGCGCACGCAAGCCTGAAAACACTTCATGATGATCCTTACTGCCTGCAACTAGTAAAAGACGCCTGTGCTTTGTGAATGCTATCTGCTGAAAGGCTGTTTACCCACAGGAGTTGCTTCCCCACTTCTTTTCCCTCCTTAACTTTCCAGAAGGTCCAAACCTGAGCGTGTCCACAGCCTCATCCAGGCTGGAGTAGGGAAATGACTGAGGAGGGAGCTTCAAAGGCTTCACTGAAGCAATCACAAAAGGCTCTTTCAGGAACGGGTTTGAGCTAACAGGAAAGAAACAGCCCAAAACTGTGGGGAAGGAAGACTTTTTGAATCCTTTTCTGGTTTCTGGAGCCCGGCACACTTCGCATGTCTAGCTGTCTTTCAAAATGCTACAACAGATGTGGTAGGCATCAGCACACAGCTATTCAGAGCACTGCTGAAGGCGCCTTGCTAAAAATCACCTTCTTTCCTTACTAGTAGCCCAGGGATATGCCAGGGCTGACCGAGCGCAGGCAAAAAACACTGCTCAGGAGTCCTTCTTTCTATACTGATTTTTGTTATAATCAGCTGCTGCCAGTTTTATTCTTCCCAAATAAAGCCATAAAGGAGCCTGACTGTGATCTCAAGGGACAAAGTAATAACAATAACAAAATTAAAGAATTGATTTTCCTGTTAAAATCCTGCCACAATTTGTCATATCCAGTAGCACACAAACTTCTGGCTAATCAAATCATTTGAGTGCTGTGGGGTTTTGTATCCCTTAGCTCTATCTATAAACATGAGCCAGAGCATTTTCCAGAACATCTCCTGGTAAAAGCAAGGAGGGAGAAAAAAAGCAGCCAAGGAGCAGATGCTATTACTCTGGCTACAAGGGATTCCAACACTTGACCAAGGGTCAGTGATTTATACCACAAGAATGTTAATGACCACCAGCATGATGGCCCAGCTCTTTGGTGAGGTCCTCCTACACCTTCAAAGGATGCCGTGTCAGTTTTCGTGGAAAGCCTGGCAAGCTGGGAGTAGCTATGTCCCAATGCACTGGGCTGATCTCCAGAAGTCAGGACAGAAGTTGGCGCTCCTGCTTTCTCATCATTGCCCACAACCCAACCATAAACCCAGCCTCCTTTTTACCTATTCACTGAGCAATCACTGTAGACAAACCCAGAGGGAATTAGCCTTCAATCCCAAGAGACAGCAGGCATTTTTAACGCTTTGGTGTCAAGCAATTGCTAAGGCTGCAAGAAACACCCCCACTCCATCCCCACACGTGTTCTCATATGTACCAACAGTCATTCCCGTGAAATACAATTTTCTACTGGTAGGAAACTGCTGATAAAAGAGATCCAAGCCAAGGCCTTACCTTGATGCCCCCAATCCTATGCTCTCCTTTGAACTCCTTGCCATTTTTCAGCCAGTAGATGGAAGGGGTTGGGTTTCCACCCGCTGGACATCGGAAGCGAACTGTGTTGGCGGCAGGAACTGCCAGCAGCTTCTTCTCCATCTTATCTGGCCGGGTCCAGAAGGGGACACCTGAGGAAGGAAAACCCAAGTTGAACAGGCCTGTTTCTGCCACGGAGGATATCAGCTGGTGAGCAGATGCATTTGAGGAGGCTTTGGCATGTGCGGAGTGACAGTTAAATTGCTACCTGCTGCAGTTAAGATAAATGACACAGAAATGCTTTCCAGTTAAATGACTCTCATAGACGTAGGCAGGGTGTTTGCATTTTAGGTTTGTGATGAAAGGTTCAAGACCAGGTTTTTGTCTCAGTAATGCCAGTGTAAATCTAGAGTAGCTGCTTTTAAATCAACAGGTAAAATTATCCCAGATCAGGATGAGAGTTTAGCCTCAGTGTTTTAAAAGATACAGATGTACTTCTGGGGACAACGGTAGCCAAGAAGCATGAACAGCAGAAAGATGTCGGTACTGCAAAAACACATTGATGGGCCAGCAAGGGAGCAGGGAAAAAGCATTAGCTGAGTGCACTGGAAAACTCTGCCTCTCAGTGAGCACAAATGTATCCTCCTTAAGGGAAGGAAAGAAGAAAACCAGCCAGTGCCAAACTGGTTTATCATGTTTATGTTCTATAAGTACAAGTGATTTTAGTTTTAAAGATTCATGTTACCTTTGAACAGGGATAAGTTGTTCTAAAACACCAGTGTTAGCATGAGATGCTTTTTATAACCTGCCTCAAGAACAGTGATGTTTCTTGGCTACATTACAAACATTACATATTAACTCCAAATTAAGGCAGCAGCAAATTCATTATACTGGGAAGAAAGAAAGTTTTTTTTAAAAGCCTCCCAAGCTTTCATTTCTGCTTAAGGAAACACAGCAGAGCTGCATGTGAGGCGCTTCCCCTCTTACACGGAAGGTCACATCCAGCCCCCCCAGCTCTGTGCTACACACCAAGGCCAAAGGGAGATGGGGGCAAACAGCATTTGGGCTGCAAAACAGCAAAGAGGAAGCTGAGGATCATAACTCGCTATCTCCTCCGGATGGGAAGGAAGCACCCACAGACACAAGAGTACCCAAACCCACCAGTCAGAGACACTTGTGTGCTTCTAGCCAAGACAAACTGAAGGTGCTGGTCCTTCAGTAGCTCCTATGGAAAACATGATGGCCACCAAAGCTGTTGGGAAAGCATCAGTGCTGGCTTCTCCTGCAGCAGTGATGATGCTCAGGAGATACTCACCACCCAGCATCACAGCCTCACCTCAGTGCTACTCTGAAGCCTCTGCAACCCCCTCCCCCTCGATGACAAGGGTGTACAAAGTTTTCCTTCTTGCTGCATCCCTCTGAGATGCACCTGAGCTGTTCTCTTTCTCCAGCACTCCCCAATTAACTTAGCCCCAATGTGTTTGGCTCCACAAGACCCATTCCTTTGCCATTCCAGGTAAGTCAGTGATGACCCCACCTTGGTCTAAGTACCCTGTGTCCCCCATGCAGGCTCCTGCTGCATTTCAGCTCCAAGGATTTTGCAGGGAAGGTCACATAGCTCATCCAAAACAATCCATGCACCCATTGATTTTTAGGTCCTCCACATGGCCCTGTCTTCCCATGGCTACCTGTAGAGCCCACCTAGCCATGAGGAATGTCAAGAGCTACATTCGGGAGGCCCTCCATTTGCTGGAGATGGCCCTGCTGGGAACACTGTTCTCATGTTTCATCTGCTTTCGTACCTCTTCTTGCCAGGGTGGCACTGAAACAGGAGTACGGCTGGCACAAACAATCAGAAAGAGGAATCCCTGCAATTCCCATGCTCCTGGCAAAATCCCTCTACAAACTTTGCTGTGAACACACAGCACATCCAGGAGGGCCCTCAAATGCTACATGGTAATGTGGGCTAAATAAAGCTGGACATCATGTTGCCATCTACCTTCCAACATCTGAGCTTAAAATATTGGTAGAACTGCACAAGAATGGGGAGTATTCAAAAAAATGCTACAAGAGTGGGTGCAAGCCATAAAGGAAGAGCAGGTCTTGATGGTAAAGGAAGATGCTGCTATCATACACATTGGGAAAAGGAGCAAGAAACCAAGAAAGAATAAAGAAACCAAGCAAAGGTTGGGTGAAAGCCCAGGCAGCAGCAGGGGGGTGAATCAGGAGGAGGTGGGGTGGCGTTGGGAAGCCTGAAGAGGAGGTAGCTGCAGAAACCATGTTGGGAGACAGCTGGTCCTAGGTTTCTGAAACATGGGCTATTTTCTAGCCCAATACTTCCTTTTGGCAACTCACCCTGATTTCCCGGAGACTTTACAGGAGGTTAACAGGGCTAAACAGGATGGAGTTCAGGGAAAGGCCAGGCATGGATGGAAAAGTCCCTCTTCTCTGCTGCTAAGGGCAGCCAAGTAACCTGCTGTTTGTTGTTTGATTAGCATATCTGCCTACAATAAATCCCATTTTATGGTGTCAGTGACACTCACCCAGGCATGAGGATGTAACTAGATCACAGAGCCACCCCACCAGAACTGTGCTCCTCCTTGTGCTGTGCTTTTGAGGAGTCTCCCCCTTTCCACACTGGCTGTGTGCTGGAGGGTGAGGTTTCACTATGTTTTCTCACTGAAAAGCTGAGCTCGAATCTCACAGGAGCCCCATCAACCTACTGGCTGCAAATGTTGTCAATGAAGCCAAGAGGGATTTTGCCACCAGGCATCAGAGAGGAGCAGGAAAGTTTCCAGCTGGGGATATTCTCCATATGGAGCAAAGGCAGGATCCACTCCTCCCTCCTGCAATTAGACACTGCTTCTTCCCCAAGTGCCTCCCCTTCATTTGGGTGCTCTTCCATGCAACTCAGGGCTTGCCAGAGCTGGGCATCCCTGGATTGATGTGCCAAGCTTCAAACAATCAGAGCATCACTCTCAAGTCAAACTGGAACTGGAAGAAAGTGTCTGCGCATTGAAAACAGTGCCTTTGTTCTCACTTGCAGGAGCAGCGAACAAAACATCACTGCTTTCGGTTTGCTGTGCCCCCAGAGTCCTTTCATTACCACTTTTTAAGGGGGTGAAAATGTTGCTAACTCTTCTTTTCAAGCAACGCTTGCAAAGCTCCAGAGAGTTTCGGCAGCGAGAAAGGAGGAAGGATGAAAGACAGGAAAGATTTCTAGACCCGCTCTCTCTAAATTAATTACAAGCAGTGATTTTGCATGTGCAGGTGTGAAAAGAAAAGGGACCTGAAAAACATTATCACTGGCTCTTTCCCATCATCAAACACCAAACCCAACACAGTCCGTTTTGTTTGTTAAAGACACCGGCCACCCATCCGACTGGAATGACCAATTAAAAAAAAATGAGAGGGATACTTGGAATAATTAATACAGCCGAGCACTCATTTAGCAATTAGGAGCTGCCACAAAATTCTATGGCAGACAGGATCAACCCTAATTGTGTAATTTCCCCAGCTGACGCCTCCGAGTACACAGCCAGATTTAATTGGAGATTATAGGGGCTCTTTGAAGGTGCTGGAGCTACGCAGCAGGGGCTCCAAACAAACAGATACAGGCGGGTAGGGAGCACTGGGGCAGAAGAGCAGTGTGTGAAAAGGGTGTTTTGTTTTTGTTTCAGGGCCAGGAAATACAGCTGTAGAGAACAGAGGTATTGGAAAGCCTCTTTCTGCAAAGGCGGAGCGCGGCTGGTGACAAGGCTGCAACAAACGGGCCAATGATTTGAAGCTGCTCAAGTTCCTCTTTCTTCTTTTCTGCTGCCCACCCCTAAGGGATGCCTCATTTCTATGCTGCCCTTCAGAGAGGATGCTTGAAGGAGGGTGAGCAGAGCAGGGCACTCCACGTGGAGGGCCTATGCGCTCTCCCAAGAGGTTTTGCATCAAATATTGATCTCTTTTAAGACAGATTTCCTTTCATTCTCTCGCTTTGCTATTTCCAGCTCAATTTTATCAACACTTCTGGGTCAAACCCCCCCAGATTAACAAGATTAGATTTAAACTCATCGTGCTATCAGAACCAGCTCTCCAAGCTCTTCTCTATAGATACGAGGATAAGAAACTCTCTTGAACAACACAATTAAAGCAGAAAATTAACTTATCACAAGGGGCCAGGAGACAGAAGTTTTATTCAGTGACATGCAATATGGCAAAAGGCAATGAGCCAGTCCTGGATGGATTACCTCCCCCTAAATATGAACACCCATTGGTTACATTTTTCTTCTGCATAAAAGCATATTTATTGCCTTCACTCCTCTAACTACGGACCATGGCTATGCCTGATGGCCAAGCAGAGGCCCATTCATCCCATTTTTAGGGGATCTTTCTGCCACAAGAGATGGAGGACACAGGTCTTTGGGCTGTCCATAGGACATGGCACTGGCTATACCCATGTGCTCAGGATGGTCCTGCAGCCCCCGTGGACTGTTCCACAGTGGTGGTGCCAGGGTTAATAACACAGCTCCCCAGGTGCAAGAGAAGAAGTTTAAGTGGAGGGTCTGACGTCAAACAAAGCAACATAAAGCACATCCATGTCATGACATGCCATGAGGCATCACCATGCTGGCAAGTTAAGCTGATTAAAGGAGAAGAGAATCCAACTTTTTATAAGAAGACCTTTAAGCAAAGACAAGCCGTTACCTTCAGGTCTAAAAAAAGAGACAGCCTCGAAGTCAAGAAGACCCAGAATACAGGCTATAAATACATGTGGTGAAACGTGTGTTTTCCTTTTCAGTGGAAAAAATCGTGTCTCTCTGCATCGCAAACCAGCTGATGGTTTTTGATATCTGTTGCTAAGAGATAGAGTTTACTACAAACCACATAATAAAAAGTACAGAACAATTAATTGTGCTCATCAGAACCTGTTCTACAGCAGGAACAAATCCTGCAGGACCAAACCTGACCCTCCCCATGCCTCTACCAGGCTTCAGCAGGCATCAGGAGCACTGAGCACCTCTGCAAAGGTGCCCGTCACCTTGCAGAATCCAGCCCTTAATTAGAAGCCATCAGAAAACCACTAACTGCTGCCGATGGGTCGCCTGGCACCGTAACTCACCACTGCTGTCCACATACTGGACAACACAGCTATGTGCTATGAATTTATTACAGTAGTAGACCTGTTTTAAAGAGTCCTGCATGTCCAATGCTATGGGCAGCAGAAATTTTCCAGTCATGCTGAACTTCTGCCAATGTACATAGCTGATTGCGAGTTCAAATGCAAGACATTTATTTATTGAAAACACATACACACAGGCAGCTCACTTTGCAGAAATACAAAGAGCATAATAAAATACCACACTAACGCTTCTGAAGCATGTGATGATCTTGATTAATGCTATTGCACTTAAAGAAACAAGCACTGGGACTGGAAGAGATTCAGAGTAAAAGCACTGAGAGGCTCCATCCTGGGGCTCCCTTTCCTAAGTGAGCAAAAGAAAAAGGCAGTAAAGCCAAAGGGGTTGATCACGCCTACAGCATCAGTAAATTTGGCTCTTGGATAGTGTAAATTTTATGCTCTGACTCCAGCAAGATGCCGGTAAGGACCAGAATCAAACCACCTAAAAATGAAGCAGGTGAAGGCTTGCAGTGGTGTAAAACTGGTGTAAAGTCAGTGAAGATAAGAAAGGTAAGCAGTTTGTCTGGATTTACATTCAAGGAGAATTTATAAACGCCAGCTCATCGAGTCAGATTAGCAGAATCGGGTCTCAAAACAAATCACACTACTGCTGCTGCTGGACACTATAGCAGCAGTACCACTCTGGCCACTATTTCTAACTTTTTAGATAAGCATCATCATGGTACCACCCTACAGTCACCGATTTCAGCATAGAGAAAGAGCATCTGTCTGACCAGGTGAACATCTGGATGAGCTGCTCCACTTGGGAGCTACATTGCTTTGAAAGAAGAGGCCTCTGCATGCCAGAAAAACAAATTACCTGTATCTTCCGACTCATCATCGTCATCTTCATCATCACCCGATGAAGGGGAATCTAGGAGGAGAAGGAGAAAGAAGTGAAGCAGAAAGAGGACGGCATGCAGGGACACCATGCTCTACCAGGCTGTTGGTACCACGGTGGGCTCCAAGCGAGGGAGGACACTCCAGTGATGGGTCAGCCTTCCTTGCAGCTCCACCAGCCTGTCCCTCTCGTGCAGCTGGGATGGTCAACTGGCCAGGAGCTTTCTGAACTGGCAGAGAGGTGTCATGAGTTTGCCAGTATTCTGCCACCAGAGACCAGGGTCCAATGCCAAACACTTCTCCCTGTGTCAAGCGCTCTTCTCATAAATACAAAAGCAATTCCAAGAAGGGAAGTTTCTTTCTGCCGAACAAGCTCTCCCCCACTTTTTTTTTCCCCTCTAGCATTCACTCTGAAGACATTTTATTCCACCAAGTCTCAAAATGACAGGTCAGCATTTCTAATTCACTTTCCCTGCATTTTTCTTTTACCTCAATACACCCCTGCCACGTCTCCCTTTATTAACTCCTTGCTCAGCCATTCAGACTAAAGCTTTTAAAAACTCCCCTTGCAACCAAACCTCTCTCTCGATTGACGTTTTGATGGCTACTCCATGAGCAGTTCCCTCCAGTTATATTCCTCTTACAAAGGCACCTCAAGGCAGTAACTGATTACAGGTTAACATCTGCATCTCTCCAAAACATCCTGATTTGTTTCTCTTAATGTGGTCTAACATCTCACCTTCTCCAAGCTGTCCACAATGAAGTCTCAGTCCCTCTTCCCCCCCAAACAAATGACTACTGTAAATGTAAATCCCATTATCAAACAGCAGCTTAGAGTTTGATTTAGTTTACACGATTTAGTACAATTCAGTGTCTGGAAGATTTAGCACCACTGACTTCATATAATCTCCAGGAATGTCTTTTTTAAATAAAGGCAAAATGCTAGCAATCCAGCAGCCTTTATATTCTGAGACAGTGGTGAAAGAACTTGGCCTTAAACACCAGAAAACAGGAAAATCTGAGTCTTCAACATGTGGCCAGAAACGTAAAGCACTACTTCAGACCAAGCCAGGCAGAACCTCCTTCATTTCAAGATGCACTTGAGTTTTCTGCTGTTCTCTGACCAGCTCAGTGAAGGTAAAAATAAGGGGAGAGGAAGGTGGAAAGCGGGAAGACAGAGAGAAAAACCAGAAGGAAAGGGAAAGGTAACAACAAATACTATTTCTCTGCAGAATCTGAAAGGATTTTCCAGACATATTCAGCATCTACATGAGGAAGTAACACAGGAACCATCTCTACAGGCTGTAGCAGCGCATTGGGCTTTGCACCTTCTCCTTGGCAAAGTCTCAAGGAAGACTTGCAGCACGCATCTAACTGCAAATCCCCAGCTGAGGTCCTGCTGGCGTCAGAACCAGGGAAATGCTACGGGGCTTGCTGAAAGTGAAGTGGATGTTTAGGAGTTTGGGCTGAACCAGCAGGTTTACTCAAGTCCTGGCGAGGACAGAAACTGAGCCAAATCCCCACCAGCATCGACAGAGAAAGCAGCACATTCTCAGCCCTGCACTCTCAGATTTGGTTATCCATATATTAACATGTGATTACCATTTACTTCTGCTTTTCAGTGAACCAATCATGACAAGAGGAGCTGAATCAATTTTTAAACCAATTCAAATACAAGGCTGAGGGAAGAGACTTTGACCTTGTTCACGTTTCAGGTGAGAGGTGCAGCTTAGGATTTAAGACCAAATATCCCACGTTTAGAGCTACTGCTCTGTTCAGGTTACTAAAACATCACCTTTTTCAGAGGGTGACTGAAAATTTCTAAGCTATTCATCAATCATTTACTAAAATAGTAAACCTATTGTCAGACACTGACAAGTGTTGGCACCAACAAGAACTGCTAGACGCTATTCTCTAAAGACCTTTAATTATGAATGGAAAAAGGCTTAATTTTTTTAGTCAGCTGTTTTGAATAGCTCAATCTTTGATATTTTGAAAGCTTTTTCTGCTGGTACCAGCCTGCGGTTCACGCTCGTCACAGGCGTGCTGCTCAGCCACTAAATCCAAAGGCTGTTCCATGCATGAAATGGTTGCAGAAATGGAGCTTCTGCCAACAGGGCTGGAGATCAGTTTGTGCATGCAGCCTCTATTTGTGATCCTCTTCAAGTGCTCAGGTTTTAAGAGGACAGTACGTTTCTTTCTGTAAGCTAGCAAAACATGCAAGCCCATGTCTGTCAAGTGAGGCATTTTAAAGAGATCAAGCCCAGCTATTAATCAACCTGGTTTTCAACCTTAAAATGTGAGCTTCAACATCCCGCTGCTCTACCTTCAGCATCAAGCATATCACTGTACACACTGAGAGTCGCTGTGGAATAGCCAATTTGTTGCAGACTCAAAACTCAGAGCTCCACACAGGAAAATCCTGATCCGCTCCTAGAATCATAGAATAGTTAGGGTTGGAAAGGACCTTAAGATCATCTAGTTCCAACCCCCCTGCCAGGGGCAGGGACACCTCCCACTAAACCATGCCACCCAAGGCTATGTCCAATCCAGCCTTGAACACCGCCAGCGATGGAGCATTCACAACTTCCCTGGGCAACCCATTCCAGTGCCTCACCACCCTTACAGTAAAGAATTTCTTCCTCATATCCAATCTAAACTTCCCCTGTTTAAGTTTGAACCCATTACCCCTTGCCCTCTCACTACAGTTCCTCATGAAGAGTCCCTCCCCAGCATCCCTATAGGCCCGCTTCAGATATTGGAAGGCTGCTCTGAGGTCTCCACGCAGCCTTCTCTTCTCCAGGGTGAACAGCCCCAACTCTCTCATCCTATCTTCCTGCGGGAGGTGCTCCAGTCCCCTGATCATCCTCGTGGCCCTCCTCTGGGCTCGTTCCAACAGTTCCATGTCCTTTTTATGTTGAGACCAGAACTGCACACAATACTCCAAGTGAGGTCTCACGAGAGCAGAGCAGAGGGGCAGGATCATGTGGAAGGATCCGGAAGTATGTCTCAAAATGAGACTCACGTGTGTACCAGCTAATTCTGAATACACCCAGCCCAGTTTTGCTCACTTAAGAATACACATCAGAGCAATTCCAGATTGTTAGTACAGATTTAAATCAGTCTAATGGAGAGAACAACTCCAGACCCAAACATCAGATACTCACATAAACACCCAACCAGATACCCGAGCTAATCGCTGGCATTACCTTTAAGAATTGGGAACACAAACCACAAACCTCTGATAACAATCTCATCTCCTCAGTGCAATCAATACTAATTATGAAGAAATATCTGCGCATATGAGAGGCGCCACTATTGCCACATGAAGCAGGGCTTCAAAGTTTAAAACAAGTGCTGCTGACAGCTAAAACGGAGACTCCCACATTACCAGTACTTTGGTGGTAATGACAGTGGGCTAATAGAATCAAAGTCTCATAATGCTGTCCGAAAGCAGGTTCAGGTTACTCGCTTGTTCTTAAGCTGTTATTAGCTATTATTAGCGAAGAGGAAAAACACAGGGGCTTAAACTTTTTAAAAGCAGAGGATTATCAGCCCTTCCACTATTAAAAACAGTTTCTCACTTTACAAACTTTTGGGGCTGGCAGCTGTTTCATTTGAGCGTGTAACCAGCTGCCCTCTTCTGCCTCCCTGCTGCCCCTTGAACTCAAAAGCATTTAATGTCACTTAAAAAAAGAAGAGAGAGTAACATTTCTAACAACCTGCAGTTCCTTGGATAGTTCCAATAATCATACCTAGTTAAAGGAAGCCTTTCAAGGGCCAAATACTCCTTTAAACATTTAATTGATATGACCTTGAAGCATTCACAGCAATCTCCAGTAACATTCAATGAAAAGCAGATGTTGGTGGAGGCTCACTGAAACAAGCTTTTATTCTCATGATGGTTTGATTCTCTCATACAAAATCCTATTTCTGGCATGAGAAAGCCCTTTATGGAGTGGATGTGATTTACAATCACAAACATCTCTGTGTCTGGTTTTCAGACAGAGCCCCTCATTTTTTGAGGGAACTCAACTTTCGAAGGCAAGCACCTACTGTTCAGGGATGCTTGAAAAAGCTCCAACAGTTCAAGGGCAAAAGAAAGTTTACAAAACCTTAGATCTAAGGCGTCAGTTCTGAAAATTCAGCCTTTTAATCTGTGTCATCAGGAGGCTTTCTATCTGCTCAGTGATGAGAACCCATTTACTAATGCAGCGGGCTGAAATCACAGAGGCAATCTTAGTGTTAGCCATCAGCTCTCTGGGGACAACAGATTTTTCTGGCACATTCTGTTCAGTGATCCAGGCTTGGACAACTTGTAGCTGTTCTGTCCTAGTCATGGACAACACGGCCCAGCAAATGACAGCATGTGCTTTCCTAACACAGCACTTGTTCGCAATATAAGAATTCCAACACGTACCTTTGATGAACCATATACTTGGGACATATACAGCTTACAGATAAACTACTTCAGAACCAAACTAGTAATTTGTGATAACTGGAATGGAGGGAAGAGATTTATCAGCTATGGTAGAGAAACAGTTTTCAGGAACCTCCAGCTTTTACATGCAATTTTGCCACTGATTTGTCACATAAAGTGGGAAAAGTCACTTAACCTCCCTGAGCCACAGTTCACACACTCACAAAAGACTTCAAAGGCACATGTAGCATTGCATCTATTTGAGTGTTAAGGGGGATTTGGGGTTTAATCTGACTAGCACTGTTTCTAAGTCTCTCTCAGTATTAACATCAAGCTTTAACATTTGGTATGGACATGCAAGCATTCTTCCATTGGTTTGTTTTGTCAGTCTAATCACTGCCAGGAGTTACCAGGGAGGTAGAGCCCTACCAAGCACGGACAAACACCACTAAGCGCCAGCTGTGCTGAATGTGTGGAGGCACAAAAATAAGGATAAAGAAGTCACCAAGAGAGCTGTATTTCTGCACGTACCTGTAACTCTGACTGTAAAGTTTCCCAGGACCTCGTTGGAATGCCTTGGCTTGCAACTGTACAGCCCTGAGTCATCATATGACACATTGATTATCTTCAACAGTTTTTGTCCAATATGAGTTCTGTTGGTAGGTGCAATCCCGATACCATCTTTAAACCAGAAAACAGACACGGAAGAGCCTTGGGTGTTACAGGAAAGTTCAATGGTATCTCCACTTCCAAACACCAACTCTTCTAGAAAGGTGGTTTCGCTCCTCAAGTATTCTGCAAAGCGAGAAAGAAATGGGAATGAGTAAATAAGAACAGATGTCATAAAACAGAAAAGCTGTTAAAAAAGAAATGTATCTTATGTTTGTCCAACTGATGCTTCTATGTGCCCAGAGCTCTTCCAAAGACAGCTGTGCGCACCATAATCAAGAAGTGGATCTACAAGGATGGCTTCAACCCTGTAGTAACCAAAACATGGCCATCACCTCACCAGCTGCATCACAACAAACAGAACAGACCTCTATGCAGAGTCATTGCAACACCCGATGTTGCGTGGGGGCGGTGATCTGGTAAATATTAAGTGTGTGATGCAAAGTTCACAGTTCAGTCTCTGGATCTCTTTATTCCCGTTGAGTCTGTCCACAACTGCTGCAAGACCCACACTAAGGAGGGGATACAAGGAGGAGAAATGGGGATAAACCCATTTCCCAAGTGGCTCTGGGTGGCCCAAAGGCAAACTTTATGGGATGAAGGAAATGAGGACGGCTGGACAGAAGATGCAGGCTGGAATGACTAAAATAAATGAACCCACCACTAGCTCCCGGCTATACCCTCCGTACAACAAAGAAGTGCAGACCCAAAGACTCAGCATGAAAAGTTAAATCCCCATTTCTTCGGTCTATCTACCAGCTGCAGTAGTTTGTTCCCGATGTTCCAGAGTGATGACAGTGAACCCTGCCACATGGTGAAGAATCTGTTTTACCATAGGATAATGACACAAGGAAAGATTCAGGCTCAAAAGTCTCCTCTTGGAGGAATGTGGGGCATGCTGAAAGTCTGGTTCTTCTGTCCAATGGTCCTCAGGCTCATTTTAGTGACATGTAAACTCATTCTTGACATTGAATGGTTTATTTATCCTTTCTACCAGTTTAATAAGGAAGAATTCTCTCTACAGCTATCCTCAACCCAGCTAGATCAACAGCAAGACTGCTGTTCTCCCCACCTTGTATTTGTGAACCAACATTTTCACTTGGCATTGCCCCATCTCTGTCTTCTTGCTTACACCAGCTTTGAGACTGTACGCTCCACCAGGCAGAAGAGTCTTGGGTTTGTACAATATGTATCATGTGGAATCCTGTTCCACAATGAAGGCACTTTGATGCTACGATTACATGATTAGCAAGTAAAAAGTAATTCAAAACAGGTAAGCCTGAACCTAATCCTACGATCCAGGTGGCCTGAGTTGATCTCTGATAGTAATGCAATATAGATAGAGATCCTAATTTTGCAGTTTAGGCATATTCATAGACTACAATTTGAGTGTGAAACCAATGTAATTACAGCAGCTCTGAATACCTGAAGATGTGGCATTGGCTTCAAGCCGCTCTTCTGCCATTAACTGGAAGAGCTGGAGCGTTTTTAAGAGAAAAATGCATTGCTTTTCTTGTCGAGCAGGTTTTCATTCTTGTGGAAATGTAAAAGTTATAAATATCAAAATGTTTCCGTCAATAGCCTTGCAGGGTAGAAATGAAGAATCCCAGAGGCCCCAAAATGTGGTGTTTCATGGGAGGTATCGTCTCACAGGAGGCAAAGCCCACACTCATTGGGGTTTCAAAGAACTTTTGCTCTGATACCCTGGCAGCATTTCCAACTGAAATATTTTAGGGTTTGGCCAGAATGTTGTGGTATTCCTATAGTCAAAGGTTGAGGGTGTTGTTTTTTTTTCCTTGTAATGAACAGATTTTCCCTGAAAGCATACACTTTTAGTAAAAAGAAAAAGAAGATGGAGCCCCAGCATCTCCTTCTTATCAGACCAGCACTTGTTGAGACACTGAGTGTTTGCCCATGGTCTCTTCCCAGTCAGAACATATCCTTGGGGAAAATATGGTTGAGAAACATTCTGGTTTAACTGTTCCTTTCAGGTTTTTTTCTTCCTTCTTCTAGACTATAAAGATTTCTTTCAATGGTACCAACTTTGGCTGCCAATTAAAAAGCCCTGTATACACCTCTGTGCTAGCACGATGGGTACTGATCTTCCTTTGCTTCTTGACTCTGATGGAAGCTCTTGCTACTTTCATCTACTGGAAAACAAACCCCATGCAGCTGCACAACCCCTCCATACAAAATACACAGTTCTGCCCAAGGTGTTTGCCAAATGATCAAGACTTGTGTATTCTGGCTTTTGTATCACAAACCTACCAAACAGGAACAAGCCCAGACTAAGTACAAACCAAAGTGCACCATTCAGCCGTTTGAAAGGAAATCGCTCTTTTCTGAAAGCCATATTGAACCTGGGTTAACGACAAAGTGACAAACTGATTTTATAAAATGTTATTAGGGAATGCTGAAAGAAAGAGGAAATTCAATTTAGGCGCAGAGCAGAATGACTGGGGTCTGAAGCTTTTACTGTGGGAAGCAGCATCATCTCTTGTTTCTGACAACTTTATTTTGGCATCTCTGCTCTCAGTCCCTCCAGCAGATAGCGTGGTACAAAGTTCAGTCCCTAAGATACTTAAATGCAAAGTCCAGTCCTAGTGACTTTATTCCTACTCACTGGGAATAGTATCTAGAAAGACAGAGTGGTGAATTAAAAGGAGAATGTTACTAATGATTTTAATGTCACTACTTCTTTAAACAGCTTTGCAAATTTAAGGTTATACGCTTATGGCTTAAAAAATAAACAGGATCCAAACTGGACACCTCCACAAAGCACTTAAATGCACAGAGGTGCTTAAGTACTTTGGCCAACTGTGACGTGAAGAAAGAAATTTTACTCTTATTCCTCACATGGCTTTCAAATATGGTGACAAATCCAAAAGTGGACACAGTCTCATCTCTTTGCTGGCTGAGAACAGCTCGTGTTTAAAGCAGGGAACCAGAACTCACATCTCCTACTGGGTGCCCAGAGCCCACCACCTCCTTCCTGCCTTCCAGCTGCACGTAACTGGTGTTCCCAACAACTTCTCGACAAGAGGCACCAAGACATCAAGGAGACATGAAGTTGCTCCCTCTGAGGCTAAGCATCCAGCCATCAGACTGACTTGCATAAGTCACGAATGTTTTAGCTACTGCTGAACACTGATTACACAGCATCGAGGCCTTTTCTGCTCCTTACCCCACCAGTGAGCAGGCTGGGGGTGTGCAAGATGCTGGCAGGGGACACAGCCGGAACAGATGACCCCAACTGACCAAAGGGATATCCCATACGGTATGGTATCATGCTCAGCATTTAAAGCTGGGTCAAGAAGGGGGACATATGGAGTCACGGTGTTTGCATTCCCAAGTCACTGTTACTCATGGTGGAGCCCTGCTGTCCTGGAGATGGCTGAACATGGTAAGTGGTGAGTCAATTCCCTGTTTTGCTTTACCTATTAAACTGTCTTTATCTGAACCCATGAGTTTTCTCACTTTAATTCTCCTGCCTCTCTCCCCAGTCCCACTGCAGTGGGAGTGAGCAAGTGGCTGTGTGGGGCTGAATTGCTTGCCAGGGTTAAACCACAACACATCAGGATAAATTACCGGGAGTAAACTCACACAGGGATTACAGGAACTCACTCCATCACTTGACAGCAAGGCAGGGATTAATGCATTTGCCACTTTAGTGGGTTCTTAGAGAGGAGCAGACAATCAAGGTTGTGGACTCCCAAGATATGACTAAAATTCAGCCATTTATTAGCTCAATCCAAGCAGCAATGAGTTGAAAACCACCAAGAGGTGCTTCTGATGGAGACCAGCACTTGCAGTATTATCAATTGCTGCTCACAGCAAACATGCTACAGAGAGAGAGACACATTTTAAGCTGTTCAGAAGAGCAAAGAGGCGGCAACTAGTCAGGAAGCACCTTCTACAATGAGAAGCAGCTGGCCCAGCAATGCTAAAATGCTTTTGTATGTATTCACTTATAAGGATAAGATACTTCATCTCTGTAGCTGCTTGGCTCATCCCAGTGATAATTCACTTTCTGTGTGGTTCACAGCTCCAAGTGCTTAAGTATGTCAGTATTTCCATCAGGTGTCTGCTCCTCTTAGACATCAATACTTGTTTCTGGCTGAGCCTGGAAATGTTTTACTTTGGTTGTAACGCAGCAGCTCTCAAAACCAGTGGGGGGATATGCAGTTATATACATTTTAGGCACAAAAGGACAGAGAGGTGGAGGGTGGTGGGTATTCTTGGCCTGCTTATGCCCCCCCCAAAACTCCAATACAACTTAGAGCCTGGCTGGTGCCCTCCTTGGTGTCAGAGACTATTTCCAGGTCCTGTGTCAGAAAGCATGGGGGCTGCTATTGGGCAGCGAAGGCCCATCCTGTCTATGAGAGGCTCTATGGGACGGGGGACCCCAGGGCCCCACACCATGCTGGAGGGTGCTGAGTCCTGGATCCAGGACATTCCATCCAGTTATTTCCCTTCACCTGTGTTTTTCTTCCTGGAATAGCTTCCCACGATTTTGCTTTTCCAAACATCAAAGAACTTGGGACCCTCCCAAGGGTCTGCTCAGGTGGGAGCATCACCATCATCCTCCTCCTTCAGCGAGCATCCCGCAGCTGCGGCATATCCACCACACAACCAAAAACATCCCACTACAAAGGGCTCAAGGCACATAACCTTCCGTCGACTATCAGCAACGTATTCCTCACCCCACCCTGAACCCTGGCACTCCCAGAGAGGCTTTTCAGGATTGCTTCAGAGCCCAGTGCTGGAATGGAATAAGAGTCTCATTTCTAAGAGGATCATATTTTCCCCTTTTCAAGTTGGACAAGCTACATTTGGCATATTAACCAGCAGCAAGATAGCAGCACTCCATGTATTTCTCTCTTCAGGTTAATTCAGAGCTGTTTCTTGTTCTATGTATTTTACTGCACCAAATCTACTGTGACAGGATATATTACAGGATCATGGGGAAACAGCCATGCCAAAGCTTTCTCCTGTTGTGTCTGGTATCCTGCTCCCAAGGGGATCATGGTCACAGCCACTGAGTTGGTGGCTAATTGCTGGAGGGATACAGAAACCCCAGCATCAGTGAACAAGGCCATGATGGCAAATATCACATAGACCAGCACCATGTCCTCTATGCATGTGTAACCCTGGTTTAGTTTAAGTAAGTGTCCCACCTGTATTAATAGGAGCCTATAGTATTATTCACCCCCTACAACAGTGTTCTTCTCAACACCTGTGTGGCTACTTATGGCATAGGGCTGCTTCCTCAACTCGCCTCATGATTTCTGCACCAGGAAGAGCAAATCCCATTGCCCAGGAGGTAAATAGAACACCTCCCTCGCTATTCATTGGGATGTGCCTTACTTTAAAAAACAGCCAGGAGGGATGACAAGCAGCCCCAGGGCCACCTCCCTGCAAGCACCCTGCCATGCCCCAGTTCCCTCCATCTCCCTAGAGGCAGAAAGACCCCGGGGGCATATTGGAAACCACCAAACCAGCCCCAGGCTCTGCACTGAGCAACAGCCCTGTGAAAGGTGGGCATGATAAGATCATGGGATTGCCGGTTTATCCAAGTACGTGCCTTCTCAGGGCAGATAAGATCAAGGGAGCGGCCCCCACAGCAAAGCGAGCTCACCTACAGTCACCACATACCCTCACTGCACTGTGGGAGCTGATGGGGCAGTTTTGATGTATGGATTTCTGGTGGTGCTTTATGCAAAGCCTCCTCTCCTTTCTGCAGCATCCCTGCTTGGCTATGGCTCTGCCCCCCAAAAGCACATCACTAGCCTGGCACAGCAAAATGTAACACATAATACATACATGATACGATATATAGTATTTTATGCTTATATTATCTATAATATTTTAGATATATAACTATTATAAAAATATCTATATCCTGTCTTCTCTCTTTCCACTCTTTTCTCCCCCTCCAAGGTCAAGCCCCCCCTCAGAGCACACTTCCCAGCATCAAGTTGCAGCCATCCTGGGACGAAGGGGCTCTCTCTGGCAATCATAGCAGCATGGGATGCTTTGCCAAAGCAGTATCATTTCCTGAAATGGTGTTCAGCTGGGTTATCTCCCCTGAATCATAGAATCAGCTAGGTCGGAAAAGACCTTTAAGATCATCATGTCCAACCGCTACCCCAGGACTGCCAAATCCACCACTAAACCCTGCTCAACAGGGCTCATACCACAGCAAGAACAAAAAAATCTGGTTGCCCCTGTAAAAGCCTAAAGCATGATCAGGCAATGTGACTTTTGGAAACCATCCCTGAAAAGGGTTTGCCTCCGTCACTTGAAAGTGCCACTTTATCTTTCACTGGTTGCACGTTTCCTTGGCAGAGGAGGGTTGGTTCTGGAAAAACTTGGAATAGCTTTCTAATAATAATGCAGGGTAAACTGCTTATTACCACAGCAGTGGCCTATGCAATTGTTACCAGACAATGCTGCTTCCAAAGATGCAACAAGTGTGCTGCACTCTATTACCACCCAACGGGGATTTTATTTTAGATCTCTATTAGGAGGAAAGCAAACTTCTTTCCTAGCGAATTAGCAGAACAATAACCAGGTTTAGTTCTATCATATGCAGCTTGCTTCATAAACAAGAGATTATGGGAAGGAGAGGAAAAAAAAATCTCTAGTGTTTAGCTTGGCTATCCCCGACTGGGACTTTGGAAGAGCCTCTAGAATGGAAAAAGCAGATGTTGCAAATCTGCCTTATCTACGGAGCAACTGTTGACTCTGTTGTGCAAATCCTAATTTACATCTGCATGAAAGGTTTCAGAGATTAAATGGCATTCAAGGAGGAATATTAGCTTTTCTCCCTCCCTCCAGCCCTCCTTTGAATGGATTTACTACTGGCAATTAGCTTTCTGTTCCACCGGCCAAGTAGAAAACAGGATTCATGAGGACTCTACAGTATCCTCCTTTTAATGGACTGTTTTCTCAGATCACCCAATTCAGATGCTGGGAGTTAGAAGAAGAAATAAATTGTCACAAAGCTAAAACAGTTACAGAAACACTTTGGCCAGGAGGATTTCCTTGTGACACTTGGAGAGCCCTGAGGAGAGAGAGAAAACCCAACAGGGAATGAATCAAAGGGGTCTCCTGGCTGCATCCAACAAAAATGGGAACGTAAAACCCAGGAGGCATAAAGCTTTGGTTGCTGCTGAGAGGCCAGAGCTTGTTCCAAGGACAGCCTTTGGCTGGGGCTTTGCTGGCTTAAGGGACCAGGCAGTGATGGGGAGCTCTCCTTAAAATCTAGCAAGATTGTGCAATCAAGTATTTCCCTTGGTTCCCCACTGAAAACACCAGAGGGAAGGCAACCACCACCCTTATCTATCTACCTATCTCGCAGCTCTGCATTCCTTTAACAGAAATAGAAGAACTGATATGAAACATCCTCTACTTCATCCCTAAGGACAGGGAGCAGTGGAGGAGAGGCCAGGCAGCATGGGGATGCTGAGGTCCCCATGCTTGCTGCTCAATTTGTCCTACAAAAGCTCCTAGCTCATGCTGAATCACCTCAAGGATTCCCACCATGCAGATGGTTCCTACTGTCCCTGCGCTGACACCTTTGTGCTTTACTCAAGAGGGGGCCAGCAATGAGCTGTTATCACAACTCAGCAGACCAGGCTGGCAGTGGGGACGACACCAGTCCCTGCCTGGCACACGAGCAAGTGCATCCTTGCAGCCACATGTCACACAGCCCTCCTCACCCAACCACAGTGGCCAAACGTGGTCAACCCAGACTGCTCCCTGCTCAAGGCAGAGTGACACCCATGGGGCTGAACCTAGGTGGAGCACAAGACACTGTGCAGATCAGTCACCGTCCTTTTAGTGTCTGCCTCTGAAGAACGTTGGCTAACTTGGCCCCAGCTTTTGCACAGCTCAGCAGGGGCATCTCAGACTGATCTCAGCACACAGATCCCACCACAAAGTGGCTGATGCTTTACATTCCTGCTCCTCATGCCTGAGGGTGTCCAAGAAACCTCATCGTTGCAGTAAGCAAGCAGCTGCCACAACCGCTTTCTAAAGCCAGTGGAGACAGCTATGAAAACTGAGGCACAGACTGAGGGCTTCCCAGCACCTCAATGAACTGGGCAAAGGCTGTTCCCAGCCTCCACTGGAGCAGGATTGGGTCCTATGACCAAACCTATGCTCTTCAGCACCAGTGCACCACGCCATCCCTCCTGCTCTGCTGGACCAGGTTACCCAGCAGGTTTTTGCAGGTAACATGTACCAAGCAGTTAGCACCAAGAATGACGGATTACACAAGTGAGTGTTCCACAGAGCATGAAGAAACTGAATTTCTGGAAATACTTGAAAACTTCCTAATAAATCCGTAAAAGAATCAGCACGCATTGCTGAGTAATTCCTTTGAGTTACTTCTTCTGGACTCCTCCTCTACAGCCACATTTCTTCCCTAAAATCCTTCAAAAATTCATTACTTTTGAGGGTTTGACCTCCAGGGTGGGTTTTCAGCTATTCAGTGAATTCACCACCTCTTCAGTGCTCTTGTAGATGAATTTTTAAGCAATACATAAGGCCTGTAAGTTTAGCTTTATATCATAAGAACTTTTTAAGGGACGCAAAGACCTTTACAAAGGTCCCTTCACAATTCCCAGGCAGGCCTGGCCCTGGTAGTTACTTGTGATGCTTTTCTGGTACTTGTGGTGCTTCTCTGAAGTGGGCTTTGAGATCACATGGCATCAGAAGAAATCTGCCATAAAGCCCCAACCTTTCCCCTTCGGTTCACAGCTATGCAGCTCCCAAATCCCAGCTCCTCTGCATTTCCCTTGCACTTTTAATGCGCGCTCCTCTAATCTTCATTTAATGCAGGCAGCTGGCTGCAAATACCCCCGAACAATGACTTTAATCCTAAGTATCCTGAAGCCCCCCCCCCCCCCTTCCTCCCTGCACCAAAACTGAAGGGGAAAAATGAAAAGAACAGCCTCATGACAGCAAGATGGAGAAATCCAAGTTATCCACTGGGCCAAAGGAGCAGAAAGACACAATGAGCTAAATTTTGCCTGGTTTGCTAATTAAAAACGGAAGCTACCCCACTCCGGAGCCAAGGCGGGAGATGGGGGGAGTTTTCATGCTATTCACAAAACCGGCTTCCAACTGGGACCATATTCACTCCCCATTAATTGTCATTCCAACTACGAGTGTCCTAGTTTCAAAATGAAAACTGCCCTCCAATGCAGCTCGTGAAAACTAACACCAGTGTCGAGGCATTAAACAAAATTTATTGATTGCATTTTCCCACCCACTAAACTTTAATACGCATTAAACCTCAAACTCCTGGCCCCGTTTCCTCCCTCTACCCTCTCTCGCCATAAAAAGGGTCAGGCTCCTCTATATGGAGATTAGGACTTAATGTTTGGTATTTGTTTATGAGCCTATCAATTGCCTCTATTTCGGGGGGGGAAGCACATCTCAAAAAAAACCCCACCCTCTTGTACACGGATTAAGAGAGGGCAAAGGTTTAGGGTAGTTCGGGTGGGTTCACTTCCAGCTGATTGTGGGGTTTAGATATATGGCGGATCATGTTCACGTGAATGAAAAGGAGTAAATACTCCCCTTTTTGCAAGTTTCCCTTGAGTAACATAAAATGGTATTTTTCAAAGATCCCCGTTTCTCTGTAATAAGACACAGAACTTCAAGTCTTCTCTGCTGGCCCTTTCCAGCTGTGTCAAAGGAAAAACAAAACAATCTGGGGGCCGCTCGGTCTGCGTACTTAGTAAAGAAAACAAAAGTCAAACATTTGAAATGCAAAGGTCAGTGATTAAGCCCAGAAATCCATATCTAGGCATCAAAATGAATAGCCAGATTTTGAGAGCGCTGAAGCCACTTAAACGCAGCAGAGCCTGACCTGGCTCAGCATCTTTCAAACGCAAGCCTGTTATTTCAGAGCCTCAAGCAAGATTTAGGTGCCAGGTACCCAAGCTGGGAGAAGTTTAACAGTAATCTCCTTTAGGGAAGCCTGATCCACTTTAATCTGAAGTCACAAATGACAAATGTGTTTTGTTGTTTAGAAAGCACATCTAACTGAAGCTGCAACACTTTGTCCTTGTGTTAAACTCAAGTCTTATCCTTATTATTAGGAGTCGGGAGAGATAGCAAAAGAAAAGTAGATGTTGAGAATTCCTTTATTTCTCCTCTTTAAAGAAGGCTGCTAAAGGGATTAGACAGCTTTGAGTTCACCGCTCTGTTAAATCAACCCTACAATATTTTTTCAGCTTGTTTGACTTGCTGTTCCTGTATACATTTGTGTTTTCACCTTTCTTCATTCAAATCCCACGCTTAGCATTTGTCCTGCGCTTCTCACAGGAAACTCGGTCAGTTCTTTATTTGTATTAAGTCTACTGAGTTATAGAAAACAGACTTGGAAAACAATCCCTAAATTAGCAGGACTTACCAGCTTCCATGCATACGCGCACACACACAGGGCATCACATACCACCCGACCCAAACACAGCGGTTTATCATTTCCAGCAGCAACAGCAGGGCATCAGGTTCACCAGAACAGACCTTTTAATGGTCTCTTGCAGCCATATCTATTACGGTGGGTTTTGGACTGGACGTAATAAATTAAGAGAGAGTTCAAGGAAGTCATGCGTGTCTTGGTTCCTGCTGACTTCAAGCAGTTTTAATGCCCCCCAAATAATCATCTTCTACAAACTACTACGTTAGGCTCCCGTATTACCAGAAGCAGGTCAGATGCCCCTATACACAGCTATCTTAATGCTGCCATAAGGAAATGCAGACCCTCTGCAGAGGGCCCTCTCCAGTGTCCTGCTGCAGTACATGGCTGGTCCTACCTGCACCAGAGACCTTCCACTATTGTACACCTGCCCTATCCTCTACAATCCGATTTTCTCAGCTTTTCCCTTCCTTCCCCCACTAGGAACACTTACTTCTCTCTGAGAACAAGCACCCAAGTGTCCGAGATGGATGCTGTTGTGACAGCAGGGGTGGTCATTGCAACAGGCAAGCCAAGGGAGAATAAAACAGCCACTTCTCTATGGCAGACAGAATATATGGACAACGAAAAATAAGCCCAGCAGCCACTCAAGGGCTGGATTTGTCTGAAAGTCAGTCACCGAAGGAGGTTGGTCAACCTTCCCGTGTATTTGTATCTTATCTATTCACATTGATGTATACATCCTTAAATGGAACAAGAGCTGCTCACAGCATTCCAGCCCCTCCACTCCCCTTCTGAGGGCAGGTGGCTAATTCAGGGCCATCTCCTCTTCCTGCCTGCCCGAGACACCATGCGAGACACCCATGCGTTGTTCCTCCAACTGTTCTTTCTCCTCCCTAAAATGGCCGGGCTCAAGCAACGGGTGAAGTTATTCCTGCAAAGACTGCCCTGTTTGTCCATGCTTCATCTCCTATGCACTGGGAGGAGGGGGACAGAGGGGAAGAAAATCTCCACTTCAAACATTTACACTTATTTTGAAAGCACCTGAGGAGGTTTCAGGCCCCTTTTTGCCAGGACTAATACATTGCACCCACAAGATGACGTTGTTCGGGTTGCTGAGAGCTCCTCACAGGAGGGATTTACACTGCATGGTCACCAGACCCAGGCAGACACCTCAGATTCTCGACCCACTGTAGGAACCAGAGCAGAGGGTACAAACCTGCCCCTTTTTGTCCCTGCACCAAGGGAGATGGGGCATACGAGAACCCCCCGCTGTCTACCTCTGTGTTGTTCTCATCCCTCCATGAAGACCGTTCCCCCTAAATCCCCTGATGCCAACAGCCTACGCATAAAACAAAGCAGAGATCTCATTCCTTCACTAAATAATAACACAGGTTGGAGTCCCAGTACAACTCATAAACACTTTCTAGGAGTTATTTTCCTTTTTGTCTGGGCATATTGCAAAGCATTTCTGTGGCAGGAGGCTTCAGGGTTGGGTTTGCCTCCTTGTCCAAATAACTGCAATACTAACTGAGCCACCAGCCAAAACAAAACTGTGACCCTTTCGTCCATACTCTGGGAGTACGGATGAAGCTCCCATTTGCTCCTGCAGCTCTCTCTGCTCTACCTGGAATGAACTGAGGAGAAGGCATTGCTATCAAGGTGCCCCCTCCAAGATCCCCAAGGCTGAAAGTAAGGTTGAGCATCTCCAATACTGCATTTACTTAAACACCACAGTATTTACTGCATTTGTACTGTAACCCAGCTAGAATGGGAGCTGAGAGTGTAAGAGGGTGGCTTTACCCAGTATCCTCAAGACTAATGCCAGCACTCCCCAATAGCTGCTTATACCCTTGTTCCCAAGCCTGGGAAATCAGGAGAATGGAAAGCCTGAAACTTATTTTTTATGCTTAATTACAGATCTCAGGTGCCTGACATCAGGCTCTCACTCATTATGCTTTTGACACCGATGCCAAGCTGGAATCAATGCTTTGCACTCGCTCATCACTCACTACGTTCATGAGCGTTGTAACTCTGAAGAAGGTGGGTGATGGATTTGTAGCAACTTGAGGCAGGGATGCAGAGAGGACACCATCTGCTGTTCCTTACTGCTGCTTTTTTCCTTCCTTGCTGTAATTAATCAATGCGCAAATTGGGAGGGCAGACTTTTCCTGCAGCCTCCTCTTCCCATTACCCCTGCGATGCAAAGGCTAAGGATGCATCAGGGCTGCTGCAAGGTCTAAGTGCTGCCCGTGGAGCATGAAGCAGCATTAGGGCCGGTCGGTGGGAGTGCTGGGCTCTTCAGCCCCGCGGCGCACCTCATCCAGGGGCCTCCCAGGGTCCAACCCCCCACACACAGCAAAAAAAAAAAGAGGCTTTTTGAGTTTTCCCTGGAATTAAATAATAATGCTTTCACAGAAAACATGCATAACACGCTGCCTGTAAAAATTCATGTGGTTTTCTTCCTTCTTCTTCCCCCCCCCCACTGCATTAACTCATAGCTCATCTCTTACGCAGTAAATATCAGCTAATTTATGCACCTCCATTTACCAGCCCCCCCCCCCCCCCCCAGTCCCCAGCCTATTAACATAACTATTTAAACTGGACATGTTTTCTCAAACATTCTTCTTTCATAAACTGCCAAGTGACAGTTGTTTACTGTCAACAAGCCTGGGTACTCTAAGACAGGGAGAAATATGCCCTTTCAAAAGGCAGATGTATCGGCTATCAAAGGAAGATTAAAATCTGGTGTTTTCTCTTCTCCCTCCCCAAAAATGCTTTACTCGTACAGATACACATGATACAGATCAGGAGAGATGGTTCTATGCCTAATTCCAGTCATTCTTTTAATTAAAGACAGGCTCACGGAGGATTTATCTTTGGTTGCACATGCTAGTTGTCAGAGCACACTCATAATCTTCCCATTGCAACTGGTTTTTCCCCTTCACTTTTAGCTCCGATACCCCCCCATCTCCCAAAGCACATCTTGGGGAATCAACATGCTCATCTTGCACAGATCCTGCTACTTGCTAGGAACAAAACTTTTGCCTGGGGGAATCCATATAGACAAGTTATAAAAACCTAAACGAAGATCAAATCATCAGTTCAAGACCTACAACCTCCAAACAAGCTGCTCGAGTATTTTGCTGGGAGGGAATTTCTTCTGCTTGAGTCTTGCACACGAACAAGGGGGGTATGAAAAACACAAACCCCAAATCCTCTGAGAAAACTCTTTCCTCCCCTCCTCTGACAGCCCATAAAGTGCCGGGAAAGCTCCTCACCGGCTCCTATCGCGTGCAAGGGTCTCGATGCAGGGAAAGCCGGCTCGGCCCCGGCTCGCTGCGGACCCCCGCAGGGGATTATTAACACTTTCCCCGGCGCATTGTGCGGCCCACAGATCACAGCACGAGGGGCTAATGCCGGCCGACACTGATACAATGGCAATAAGGATGGGGCATGAGCGGATGGCGGGCAGCACTGCGGCTCGGCTCCACGCAGGACTTGCGCCAGAGAGATGGGGGGGGCCCGGGCAGTGACCATCACCGTTGCCTCAGGTCGTCACCGTCGCGTTTGGGCTGTGATGCTGCCACCGGTTCGCACCAAAGCGTCAGTTACAAAAGACAAGATGGGAAGCGAAGGTCTGCTTTAGAGCAGGGTGAGAGGAACGAGAGGTCAGAGAGCCGGCTCCAGGGATTGCCTCCATGAAGCAGCACCAGGCATCTCCCCACCCCCAAAGCGGGGAGCCCTTTTACTCGCTGGGTTTCCTCTGCTTGTTAAAATGTTTGGGTCATTAGAAAACTTCCCAAACAATCCCTGCTTATGCTAAATAGCTGCTCCCACCACGATCTGTGAAGGGCTTCAGCCCGCTCCCTGGGAAATCAATGGGGGCTTTTTTGCTTTGGATTCAATATGTGCAAGATCGGGACCTCATTATTATTTTTACAGGACCGCAAGCAGCAGAGAATGGCAAAACCCCTAAACAAAGCAACAACCCATGGCCAAACTTGCCATGAAGGATCTTTACCAGCTCTGCCAAGCACCAACATAAAATTAAAAATCCAATTCTTGGGAGCTTTTCCGGTTTTTTTGACAGGGAATGCATAGGATCGATAAAAGCTGGTCTCATCATTTGGATCCAGGAACTTCTCCCATAGCTCACTTTTCCTCAAAAGGAAAGCCTTCATAGATGCTTATTTTGCCTTCCCCAGGGGGTGTAAGAGGAGATAAGTAGTCAGTCCAGGGCGATGCATTTACCCTGCAGCACCCCATGGAGCCCTGACCACAAACACCCTCAGGAGTTCACATCATCTCCTCTGCCCCACGGCCATGATGAAACCTCACCAGTCCCTCTGCAGAGCCACCACCAGCAACACAAAGGACCAGACAGCCCCAGGATATGGGTCCTGCTATGGGGACCATGTCTGCACCCTATCTCCACAAAGGCCAAGAGATCACCTAGCAGTGATCTGGTCTTCAAAGCTTTACTGATTTAACTGCATCAGCTGAAATACTTTAGTGAGATTCCTTATGAACAGCACAAGGTAGTTTGGTGCAATAAAGACACAACTATAAAACACTCAATTTTCTACATTAAATGAAAACAAGCTGATAAATACTTTCATCACAAATCAAACAGCAGGAGTTGGGAAGCCAGCCTTGTGGGTCTCTGGCATGCCATAGTGCACCATGATCGCCTGTTACTTCCTTTCCCTAAATGCCTTAGACTTAAACAAACAAATGTAGAAGGCTTGGCTCCTTAGGTAAAAAGGAAAAGAGGGAAAGAAAACCCAACCAACATGCTGCCATGTGTCAGCTTGACATTCGCAGGTAGTTCAATAGTGCACAGTACAATCCCTGGATGCAAATACAAACGCTGGGGTCCTCATGCTGTGGCCTTCCCAGAGAAGAGTGCTTTCAGCACATACCACAGCCTGCAGAACTTTCCCTGCTTGCAGGGAGTGATCCCAGACTTCATCCTTTCCTCACCTGAAAACTTGGAACCCTTCTCACTTCTGAGTCATTAACACTTTTAACCCCTCCCAACCTGCAGAAATGGCACAACCCCAACATCTCACAGATGCTAAGCGTGTAAGCGCATGGTAATTGTTTTGCATACAGTTCAGCGTGATAAAGAAATCTCCTTCCAAGTTTTAGTATCACCTCTTTATTTAACCAGCTCTTTATCTTCCTCTGCTTTCTAGATTTGAGAAAGCAAGGCCAGCACACGAGACCTACCTCCTCCGCAATAAATACCACACCTCTTTTAGATGAACACATCTGAAACTGAAGCAGGCACTGGAGAAAGGTTCTCTTGCTCGACTGTGCTGCTATATTCTTCATAAAATAAAAAGCTTTGCTACATTGCATAAGCTGAGTGTTACAGGAATAAACAAAAAGTTAACTTCCCGGCTAGTCCCTACCCACCTGAATGCAGCAAACCCCCAGGGAGCCTATCAGAATAACAGGGCAGGTTTACATCTGATTACCTTTCACATTTTAACTACTAAGTTTACCAAAGGTTTTACTCAACTCGTATCTCACAGTTCGTGTTTGCTTTCGATATTACAGAAACTTCCTGGTCATTCAAGCCAAGGAGAAGATACTTCAGGGGTAAGCACACCAGCAAGACAGCATTCACCGCAGGAATAAAAGCCCTTCTTCACACATTTGGGGCTTCAAATCATATCTGCGGCACTTGGCAACCTGAGCTGGGAGCGTATCAGAAAGGGGGCACCAGGACAGTCAGAGAAAAAGTACATATTTCTTTACAAGATCTCCAGATAAACAGCCAGAAGAGCAGCAAACAGTAAGCTGATAAGCTCTGCAGGAGGCCAAGAAAAAGAAGTCAGGGTGTAACAAGGTATTTAAGGTGCCTTCGGTATCGTACGTGTCTTCAGACATGGGCTTAGCCCAGCGTTTGCACACAGGGTGCTATCAGATTTACTCCCCCTAACAGCAGGGGCTGCCCGCTTCCACATACCATGAATGGCTTTGCTGAACCACAGTCCCATTTGCTGCAAAGAAAAGGATGTTAGGCAAATTTTTACCAAGCCACCATCCTCTCTGGCATCCAGCCTAGTACATGGAGGAGAATAAAGTTTATTAACTAACCAGTATTAAAAAGAGATGAAATGGCAAACACTGAAACATCAAACCACGCTATCAAATGGCTTGGAGGGTGCTGAGTCAGCAGGTAATTTCAAGCTAGGGTTTGTATCTGGGTTTTAGTTGGGTTTTGAAGGATCAGAAAAAACAGAAACAGGCATGGAGAGCCAAACAAGCTCCCAAGACACAGGAGGAGTTACAAGCATGCAGTACACTAGGAAAAAGGAGAAAAAGCTACTCAAACAGGGAACAGATTAAAGCCGGTTTAATTGTCTGCGTATCAGGTTCAGCCTAGCTGGGAGAAAGTCACCAAACTGGGGAGGGAATTTCACTTCTATTTTTAGTAGAAATATCTGAATTTGCAATATTCCTGCTGGGTCTACCCCACATACACTAAAACTTGCCAAAAGCTAAACTATGGCAGTCCTGGGGTAACAGTTGGACTTGGTGATCTTAAAGGTCTTTTCCAACCTAGCTGATTCTATGAGAACCACACAGCCACTTCTCCATCTGTTCTGAAGTCTGAGGGCTCATGCCCAGGCTGGACCCTACACACTTCAAGGATCAGCCAGAAAAACCCACCAGCAGGCCATGCCCCAAAACCTTAGCTGAAGTTACAGTTCAGCTAATGCCTTCAGTCACAGCTCTGTGTGCCAGCCGACAGATCACTGTCAGAAACGGCTTGGTCAAATGCTTTTGTAAACTGGAGTTTTATTAATGGCCCAGAAACTGGGCTGATTCCCTGTCTTTTAGGGTCTCCAAGTGAAACAGCAGATGTACGCAGTAAATTTTCAGGGAGGACAGCTTTCTAAGCAATAGCTGGGTGTCAAAGTTCACTTTTATTGACTATATTTTAAGAAGAAATATTTTGCTTCCCAGCCTTATAAAGTGGGGAAAGTCCTCCTCCAGTTTCACACAAGATTTCAGCTTTGTCCAGGCAGCAGACTGGGTCCCACTGGATGGAAACAGTCTGGATGCAGCGGTGATGCAGCCATCAAGACTCCTTTAGTGTTTGCCCAACTTCCAAACCCGCTCTCAGGCAGGCTTTGGGACAGGTACACTTTCCCAAACAGCACTGAAGATTTGCTGGAGGGAGTCGTAAGAGTCACCGTGCTGGTCAGAGTGGCTTGCCTTAATTGTGTGATTTAATTAGCAGATCAACACTTCACTATACCATTTTCAGATTTACTTTCATCACGTTCCCTACTCAGTGGTTGTTAATAAAGTCCTAATTAAAAGAAAAAAGAAACCCTCAGATTTAATTGGAGTGACCCTTGTCAATGCGTGCAGAAGACCTGATGTTATACAGCCAGTATCAAATATATTAATGAGTCCACCTCTGCATTGGAACGGACTTTGTAGTTCACTATTTGCTAGTTAAGAAATAGATTTTTATATAAGCCATATTTTATCATCCTTTACTTATGTCCCCTTATTTTATCGTTCAGTAATACATGTTAGCCTCAACATTAAAGATTTAATTTTTAGCTGTTAATGAGAACAAATAGATCAACTTTTAATCTCAAAACTGTATCGCTTATAGCTGCCCACTGAATCTAAAGCATTTCTGGTCTCAAGCAAAAGTAAGAAGCATGATCAATATATCAGAGACTCTTTTCAGAGGCTTTTATCACATAAATCCTGAGGACAGCTCCAGGAACGGCTGGTGCCATTTGGGACTCACTGCAATACCCCTTTAATTTCAAGGTGAAATTTGAAATGCTCAAACACACAAAGCGAAGCGACGCAGGTCACCGTACCTTATACCTCGGACCCATTGCTGGGTGCGTGCCGAAAGGCTATGACAGCCTGGTTGCCACCAGCTTCATGAAGAGTACCATCTCAACCAGCACATCACCAGTTCTTCCCGAGCACAAAAGTCGTAGGAATTGGTACATGCCTTCCCATTCAACTTAAACAAAATCCTGAAAAAGCCCCTTTTCTGTTCTTTTGGCTTGAAATCTGCCTGTGCAGTAACTCTTGAGTGACAATTTGACTCCAGTGCTGCACAAGGGAACTTCAGTTCCTGCTCCTGACAGATTGGGAGAGCTCTCCCCTTCCCGCACAAACCTGCTCAGACATTAGTGGCTCTCTATACAACTCTTTCAATGCACACAGACAGCTTTAGCAGCTAACTAGTGCACTACAAACCCTAAGAAGCCCAGAAATTCCCTTTTTCCATGTGCCCCATATGCAGACAGACACATACAAACCAGCCACAGGAGACATGCCGGTTATCTGAAGTTTTTAAAAGCAAAACTCTCCTGTTTCAGTTGGTCTGCTCTCTAAGAAAACAGCCAGCGTTACTTGACATGCACAAATCGTACCAAGTAATATCTTTATCTGAATACTAATGCAAATTGGACGGGCTTTTTTATACTGATGTCTATTCTGTGGCTGCTGAATAGAGTGACCGCATGCTCAAGGCTGCAAAGGAGTTCACTGACCTCCCTAATCATCTCTGTCATAGCCCCTGAATGACATACACATTCAATCCTGCCTTGCCTCTCTACTTTCATTCATAAAAAAGAGAAAAAAGGGGGGTGGGGGGGAAATTTGACATTGTTCTTCCTGCAGCAGCCCCGAGAAAGCGAGAGAAGAGAAACTCAGCCCAGATGAGGCCCCTGGTGTTTTTAGTTTAGCTTCTATTCAGCAACAGCCCCGCCATCTGCCTCCTTCCTGCCAACAGCCGAACACCTCCCTGCGGAGATGTTAAAACCTGCACCCCCTCCACCTCCGCTAATAGCGAGTATTCATATTAGCAAACATACACATACCTCCAGAATGCCTCCCTTCAATGTGTGTTTTATGTAGCTGAGTATAGGCACAAAGCAGTAGCTGTTATAGCCTTCACAGCCCCGTGTGGAGAATTAGATCACTGGGGAAAAATCCTTCCAAGCCCCTTTATGGAAAATAAGGCCTTAGACTGTAAATGCAAAGCCCAGCGAACAACAACCCTCAGTAATGAGCCAATACCCCATGGCCCATTTGACTAGGAGAAAGAATTTGCTTTTTACCATTCAATTCAAAAAGACTGAAAAAGTAAAATGTGTTTTTACTTGGCTCTGAAGGTTTATATTCTTTACAGTTTCTTTTGCACAACCTTTTCCCCCCCAGGTCGGACGGGCAGCGGGTGCCTCTCTGCTTGCGGGGCTGCTGGCTTCAGCACGGAGCTGGGTGAGCAGCACCAGCTTAACGCTTCCCTGCAGCACACGTGGTTGGTGGCGGTGGAAGAGCCATCAGCATCCCTACACAGCCCCCAGCCTGTTCATAGTGATGGGGTGACCCTTGAAGACATCACTGCGTGTTGGAGTTAATAGAAGCCCTCTGCACAGAGCTGAATCCTGCTCCCAGGGAGCACAGAGGGGGTTGACAGTGACAACTCTGCCTTGGGGAAAGCTGACAGCGGGAAGAGAGCCTGTCCTGAGGATGTCCACTGGAGCCCCTAGAAATCCCAACCCATCGCACAGCTCACAGACATCTGACGGATGTTTCCCTCAGTGTGAATTCTGAGTATGACACTTGCTATATTTCCAACGGCATCCTAAAGCCTTAACTTGCAAAGGTGTCTTAACAGCACGAGGAGGGTTTAGTACCACTTGAACACATTATCAACCCCCAGCTAAAGGTTGAATGTGTGGGGGGAAACCCAGGGGACCACCGAGGTTGCTCCCTACCCCATTGCTTCAACCCTGTCCAAAGTGCCACTGCCAGTACATACTTAAGCCTAAACCAAGGAGAAGTGGGGACACTTCACTTCTGCTGCTTCCCACCCCTGCAACCAGCCCAGGCTGCTCCCTTCCTCCCGCACACCGACCTCAACTGCTCTGACCAAGTTGCCGAGATGTTGCCCCATAAATCAATTCTTTTGGCTGTGAAAAATGAGCCAAACGAGTTACACTAAGAATCTGGTGTTTTATTAGGACTTTCTTTAAAACAAAACCAACCCCCGGTGTGATTTATAGCTTTAACCAAAAGGGGTATGAAAGTAATGCCCCCACCCCCCAGCCTCTACGAAGCCCATTTATTCCCCTGTCACTTTTTTGGCAAACAGGCTTCAAACCCTTTCCTGAACAATGGAAACTTTCTGCCGGGTACATGCAACCCCGAAACGGGGGGCTGCAAGGGGGCTCCCTTCCATTAAAGAGCTTTGAAAAATAAACAGGGACTCAGGTAGCAGCTGAGGCGTATCAGAGACACGTTTCAAACCTGCCGTGTATCATTAAGAAAGCCCTAACAGCAAACTAAACAGCTTTTGTCCGACGTGTCAACTTTCTTTCACTCGCAACCGCAGCGTTGCCACTCGAGGGGGGACCTTCGCTGGCTCCCCCGAAATGCTGTTCCCTACTCAGCACAGCCGCAGTTACTAAGCTGCGATCCAGCGTGTGCCTACCTGGAGCTGGCGCAACTCTTTTTGCTCCTAAAACGTAGCTATAAACGACCCTCCTCACTTTTCCCACCCAAGCACACACACTCCCGGAGCACTTTGGATGTGAGCTGAAGGTGCGCGCTACGGAGCCACCCTTCCTTCCCCAACCGCAGCCACGGGTCCCACCCGGGGTGCTGCATGCACTGCCAGGGCGGGGAGAGGGCTCAAGGGAGACAGACAGCGTCTTAAAAGCAGTTCTTCCCTCCTGGGCGCCTCGGCGGCTTGCCCGAGCCGCGGGGAGAGGAGGAGAACCCGGCCCGCCCGGCTGCAGCCTCCCGCGTTCCGAACTCTCGCTCCCAAGACGGCTCCGGCGGTCCGCACTCGCCCCGCTAAGCTCTCTGATAAGGGGGCTCATAGAGTCAAACCGATCCCCACCGCGGCCGATCCCCCTTTCCCGATCCTATCCGCAGCGCGGAGCACGTGTGCGCGGCCGCGCAGGCTGCCTTACCTGCCGGCTGCCCGCCGCTCCTCTCCGCCGCCGCTCCGCCGGCCCGCCGCGCCGCCGGCATCCCTGCGACGGCCGCCGCCAGGCACAGGCACCAGACGGAGCCCCAGGCCGCCCGCATGCCTCCGGCGCAGCGCCGGGGCAGCGCACCGCCCGCCTCAGGCATCCCGCGGCCGCATGCTGCCGCCGCTCACCGCTCCGCTCCGTCGCCGCGCTGCCGGGAGAGGGAGAGAGGCGCTTAGGGGAGGGGAGGACGAACCGCCCCGCCCCTGGTGCCGACACGGGGAAGGAGGAAAAATAAGAGTAAAAAGGAAAATTGTAGTAAAAAGGGAGGGAAAAAAGTGGTGGATGGAGTAAAAACGCGCGGGGGGGGGGACGCGCTGAGTGCGGGCGCCTACCTGCGCAAGCCCCGCGGCTGGCCGCGCACCGCGCATGGAGGGAGCGAGCGCGCCCGCCCGCAAGAGCCCCGTCCGCCGCCCGTCCGTCCACCCGCCGCCGCGGCTCTCCTGCGTCTGCTCGGCGCGCCGCGGGCGCGGAGCGGGGCGGCCGCGATGTCTCCGCCCGCCGGGCCGGGCCGCCCGCCCCGCCGCCCCTTCCCGCCCCGCCCCGCCGCAGCCGCCGCCGCGGGGTACCGCGCCTGCCGCCCGCTCCGCTCCGCGCCCGGCCCCCGGGGCTGCGGGGGGGGGGGGGATGAACGGGGCTCCGATGGGAGGGGGAAGGAGGCTGCCGGGCCGCTGGGTTCTCCCGCCAAGCGCTCGGGGTGAGGCAGACACCCTTTTCCCATAGACGTGAGTAAAGTTGGCTCAACCTCCCGGCAGCGCTCCCGTGGTGGCACCCGTGTGATTCCTTTCTCTGGCCCTAGAAGTGCGCGTTTTCTGAGAAGAGGCTGTGGGAAGGGGCTGGAGGGGGTCGGTGGACCAAACGATGTGCAGCGCTTCGGCTCAGTCCGAGGACTTGCACAGCCAGCAGGCAATGCATCCTCTCTCCCGGCACGGTTGCCATCCTGTACCCCTACACGAAGCCACCTGCAACCTGATTCGAGCCCCCCGACTTCACCCACCAAACCCCAGAATCGCTGTGTTTTATTGATGGGAATAATCACAGCCTCTGCAGACTCTGCATGTTTGCTGCTTTAATAAAACCTAATTATATGTCACTTGCATTTAGTTATGATTACAATGATCTGGTCATGGTTTGGGATCACAGCTATGGTTTGGGATAGTGTGGTCATCTCAGAGACTCCCTGACATAGCCGAGCTGCCTAAGTGACGTGCCTCAGTTCCTGCTGACAAGCGATCCGAGCGGCTTCGCACGGCGAAGTCACAGCTCTGCTTAAATTCCCCTTGACGCAACACTCATTTGCCGAAAATAGATGCAAATATTAGCGGAGCTGAAAATGCTATGCACAGGGGGCCCCAGAACCCCAACCTGCGTAACAGCCAAGCTGAGGTTGTTCGGTCAGAGGAAAAGCCAGGGCAGCACGGAGGTTTGGCATAAGTGGGGGATACCGCGGGGACCGCTGGTGGCCGCTGAGGAGGGCTCAGTTTGTGCTGTTGTCGCTGCGACCGGGATCTGTCTTGATACCTTTATCAGGCACAGAGGCTCTGACATCTCAATACTGTCGCATTGTGTGGGGAAGCATTGAGACGGGGCTGCGGCGAGGAAATCCTACATGTCAGCAGAGACCCTCGCCAGTGACACTGTCGGTTTAAATGAAAACAATGGGGGGAAAAACAGAGAAATAAAATGTGGTTATTTCACCGTCGCAGAGACGGCTTGGCAGCGTGTCAGCCTGCGCAATGTTTGCTCTCACAACTGCTGCGCTGGAGGTGCCAGGAAATCGATACAAATAAAAACAACAGCAGCATCATTAGAGCACTGCGTGAGGAGCTGCTGCACTCGCTGACTTTTGGCAAAAGCAAGGCCAAATTCTGATCTCATGTAAAGTCAGCAGGGTAAGAGCAACACCCAGTATTGTTACTATTCTGAGCCCCATTCTCCAAGAGGAGAGCGCCAAAGGAGGATCAGGAGCTTCCCTAAGCCCTAAAATACAAACCAAAGTGAGAATTCAGGGTGGTTTCTCGCACTATGACTGCATTTCAGAAGCGCTGCAGTGACTGTTCCTCCATGTCAAGCGAAGGCAAACGCCTTAATGATGCTGCTGGAGTGGGGTAATAGGATGGAAACAACCGATCCCAAGCCGGAGAGTGTTAAGGTTGCTGGGAGATATAAAGGTCTGCATCTCAGATCAAGTCAGCTCAGCCCTTTAATGGATTTGAACTGGTTTTCATTTGGAGGAAAACTAAAAGCTTATAACATTTGGAAGCCCTTTGCAACAGGAAATCAAAGGGGTATTGAGATAGTCCTGTGTGAAGGACTTCAAGGTTCACAGTTTTCCCTAGAGTGGGATATTTTTAGGTTTCCCGTTTATTAACCTCTAGTGCAGCACACTCATGTGAGGCTGGGGAGCACAGACCCGATTATGCACATGTTTGCTGAAGCTGCTTCGTCATTGCAGCGGCCACCGAGGCAGAGCCTGGGATGTAGGGCTGTGCAGCAAAAACTACAGCTCTGGACTGTGTCTCAGACACTTTCTTACCATAAAAAAAATCCATGTTTGAAGCCTAGTAAAGCCTGCACAACACAATTCCATGTATTTTAGGACTCTTCTGCCATAAGCTGGATATTAGCCCCTAAGTTTTCCTTCCCCCCTCAAGCTAGGAACATGCCCTCGCGTTCACACAATGGTACTCTGCCAATGTGTTTGTTCTTCTTTTTTACCCTTTATAAACATTCTCTTCCCAGAACTTTATATTTGTTTATCCCTTTAATATCCAGAGCTGTCAATGATGAAAATTAAACCCCTTTCAGCAGCTCACGGATGGTGAGTCGCTGCCTTTTTCTGAGCTAGCGGCTGGAATACAGTGTGGCCGGCAGTCTACTTGATGTCCAAACCTGTCACTGTCATGCTCCCACAGCTCCTCCATAAGCTTTGACCATGCTGAGGGCTTGGCCACCAAGAGCAGCTGTCATGGGGGGGTCTGGGGGGGGGGGTGTCCTTATAAGCCCTGTTGGCATTGGCGTGGCTAAACCCCCTCTTTCCTTTCATGCCTCTTCAAGGCCCTGCCTAGGAGAAGCTCCCAGTCCCTCTCCCTGGAAGTGCAACCTTCTAATAGTCTCAAAATAAGTTAAACAGGATGCTGTCAGCAAAATCAGCTCCAGGTCTGAATGGTTTAAGCAGTCCCTTTACCTTTCTGTCCAGAAGATGGGGATAGGAAAGGCTGTGAGATGCCTGTCCAAATGCTCTCCGCGATGAGGCTGCTCATGAGTCACCTTTGATGATATTGCTGGAGGAGAGTGTGTGATGAGATGTGAGATGGGATACGGTGGCACAAGCCACTTCCCTTCCCCTGCTGTCTCTCCAGTGCATTGTTGCAAGCTGCTCCCCTGCACTCCTGTTAGCAAGGCTGACAGCAGAGCACAGGGACCACCCTGAGCTAACCCTGTGCTGGGTTCAAGAAAGACCTGGCAAAAGTGATACTGGCGACTGATACCCCCACACTCCCAAACTTGCTTCCCTGGAGGGCAGAAAGAGACTCCTGAGTCAATACTGAGTTGAAGCAAAGCAATGAAGTACTTAAAACTTTCATTTAAGTTTTAATATGCTGGCAGGTTTGATCAGAGATGTGGTCACATGAGTCTCTGAATCATATCAGATTAGGTACACACAATAAATATCACCAAATATTCCTTATCAGCACCAGGGCTTGTTAACTGACCTGTATGCCAGAGCGAGTGCTGCAGCCCCACAGTGCTGTATTGAGCTGTTCCTCCAACCCAACAGACCATTACATGAAACTGAATTGAGACACTGGCTCAGAGACCAATGTCAGTGTGCGGGAGTAGGAGCCCAAGCTGTCCACCCTTAGCATCCAAGGATTAAATAGCATCAGCTGATGCAGATGCTGGGGTATGTTTTCCACAGCTCATGTCACCATCCGTTTATATCAGTAAGATGCATGGGAATGGCTAAACCGTTTTTTATTAGCTAGCCAGCCCAAAGGACTGTGATTCCAGGCAGGTTTATTGAATTTCAAGCTGAAAAGTCGTTGTTGCTAAGATTAAGGATCCAAATGATTGTCAGGGTAAACACTGCTAGGGGTTAAGCCACCCTGTGAAGGCTCTCTCTATGCCTGCACCCTCTGCAAGCTGATTGCAACACAACCTCGTCCTATGGAATTCATTTCCCACTGAACAGCATGGACACATGAGGAATAGAGGGCTCTGGAAGGGTAAGTTGTTTGATTTGCAGGGAAAAGAGAAGGAATGAGCGTCCTGGAGAGACACACAGGGAGCCTGTTCTGCAGGAGCTGTGCATGGGGAGGTGCTGGTAAGGGTAAAATAAGTCAGCAACTTGAAGAGCAAAGCAAATGATGGGAGAAAGTGCAGAGAAAAGAACAAACCCAAAGCAAAACAACAAGCCTGTGGAGGGTGTGAGAAGCAAAGATTTAAAATCAGAGCTCTAAATAGTGCTGACTCAACACAGCTGCTGCATGCAGGGGCTGCATTGGGGTCGTAGTGGCTCCCCGAGGTGCCATTGACTGCTACTGCAGGCTGGGTGTGCCCTGTCTTTGGAGTAAAGCAAGGCAATGGTCCAGAGCATGGAGAGGAGAGGGCAGAGATGGCTTCTGCCTGCCAGAACTATTCATGCCGTCACCACCAGGATGTTTCAAAGGGGCTGGAGCATTGCACTTGTGGGTGTAGAAGGACACTTTACTTTGAGGGGCTGTTTGAAAAGAAGCCACAACATGTTTAACCCCCCAGCAGCCTGTGCAGACCTGTGCCTGTGAGGAGAGACCACGCACTGCCAAATGAGCTTCTGGGAGCCCAATGGCCATACTTGAAGTCCTCTCTCCTGGATACGACCACAGACAACTATTGGACACTGTCTGCCTGTCACTGCCTGCCCACCCTGGCTGCCCACCTGCAGCAGGGGTTATGGAAACACCCCTTGTATCCAACCCTTCGGATGCGTCTCACAATGGGCTCTTCCCCGAGTCCTGGCCCTGCTGTATAGCCTGGTGGCCATATCCTTACCCTTCTTTCTCCAGGGGCTTTTCCCTTGCTCTGCCCCACTCTAAGGCAGGGGAAGGGATGTGTATTGAGCAGCATGAGAACTTTCAAAATAAGCAGCCACATCCTAAAGTAAGCGCGAGCCAAGGTCTTTCATGTATTAGGGATGGCGGAATTTTAGTCAACCTTAGGGCATCCATGCTACGACTCTCAGGCAAGCTCTTTCTCAGTGGCATGTTGTCTTACTTCAGGGGGAGGCTCAAATACCAGGACAAATCAGCCATTCTTAATTCTGCTTTAATACAGCCTGTGTGCTCCAGCAAGCTGATGCTGATACAGTGCTGAGTCTGACAGCAGCCCAGCCACAAATCTAGAACCTGATTTGTATGGCTATCTCCTTGTCATTCCTGTGGTACTTTTATTTTCCCAAAGAGCACGGTGCAAGCTCTACTCTGGGTATATTGCTGCAGAGATAGGGTGGGTGGATGTATCAGTGTATTAAATATACAGGACATGTTACAGAATTGGGTGGCTTTATAGCTTTTACTGGCCTTTGAAATAAGAAGCAATGTACACATACATTCCAGATCCTCTGTGCACATCCAGCAGCTTTGCAGTGGAAAAGCAATTGAGGATCTCAGGATACTTTATAAACAGATAGCTCTACAGGGGATAGTTAAGTGTTATTATCCCCATGGTACAATTGGCCGCCCCAAAAAGCTGAGGAAGGTGAACTGCCTTCCCAAATACCAACTCCTGATGTGCAGCTTGGCTCGTGGGACCTTGTCCAGCTCTATTGTAATAAAGTGATAACTACCTCAGGGATCCTGTGCTGTTGCAGAAATGCGATTCCCCTCACACAGCGTGCTGGATGTCCAGATCAAACAGCATGAAGAATGCAACCTGTGGTCAGGGAGGTTTGGCCTCCGTCTGCCCTGAAAGGCCTCTGCGCTGTAATTGTGGCATAAATCATTTCATTCGTCATTAAGAGAAGAACGTTTGTGGTGTGGAAAACAGCAGTTACATAAGAAATTGGATAGGAGGCAGGTAGGTATTGACTTTAAGATGTTGCATGGAGCCAGTGCCTTTAATCAACAAGGGAAATGTTTGAATGTTAATAGAACTAACAATGAAACCGGAGTCATGTTTTGACAAGTATTTCCAAACATTCCAGGAACACTGTGATGCTTGAGCAGCCTCTTTCCTAGGGGGAGGAATTGATTGCTCAGGTTATAGCGCAGTTTGCAGTGCACAAACAGCCTTGCCAGCGCCTGTGGTACCGCGGTGGGCAGGGGATGGGTAGTGGTCCTGGTGGCACTGGGGGACACGTGCAAGTCAATGCTTTGAATAAAGGAGAGTACTTTCTTCCTAAACTGGACAAACATCCTGCAGGCTTCTGAGAAGTGAGCTCAACCCTGGGCACTCTTCCTGGGATAGAAATTCCCTTTTGTATTACCCTTTTACACAAAGAAATGGCTCACGATACATTTTGGTGATGGCCCCCTCCTCTCTTGCATTTTGCCACAGGTTTTGGGGGGAGTTTGTATATACTTTTAGCACAGGTCAGCTCTATCTGTTCTGAAAGGAAACCCTGAGTCATCTAAAAGGTGATCAGAAAAGTGCTGGGAGACAGTTGTATTGTTGAGAATCAGCCCTGCCATCCTGTTCACAGCTAATTTTGCTGTAGGTCAATGGATCAGATGAATCATTAATAAGCATTTGGAAACACTGGATGCCGGGTACCGCTGATCTTGAGCACTTTGTAAAAGATTCACCCACGGGTCAAAGGGTTTTATTTATGGAGAAGACCCAAGGTTTACCCCCAGATTTACCATTAACTGTGTGACTCTGGAAACTCCCCACCCTTTGAGCATCTCCTGCCTCTGCTACACTTTGTCACCCATGTCTACTTCGGTTTTAAAACCCACATAGCTTCAAGTAAAGTTAGCACCTGAGTTAGGAACCTGGTGGGTATGGGCTGTACCTGTGCTCAGTGGAGAGGACTTGATGTCTCCCAAATATGATTTTTTGAACTTGAATTGCTTCTAATGGTGCTAATATCTACTGATAATGGAGGGATCCTGGTTGCTCAGTGGCTGAATGAGGGTAATTTTCACCCCATTTTAGCAGCCTCACATATTGTTTTCAGTGGGTGGAGGGGGGGGGTCCTTAAGGCTTCACTGTAGGGATGTAAAGAGCAAGAGGATCTCCCCAAGCCTACAGGCACTGGCTGGAAGTGCCAGAGGTGGTCCAATGTGGGAGAACCATGGAGTCTGATGGCTTCATTTCTCTGAACCACCATCTTGCCTGAGGTTAGGGTCTGTGCCCTGTGTTTCCTACAACACCATTTCCCATTTGTGCATCACCGCTAAATCCAAAAGATCACAATTTCTTTACAAATCCCACTCTAATATGTCTTCAGTACTAGTGAAAGGTAAATAGATACTTCTCAAGGCATTTTTTAGAGCGTAACTCCAGTCTTCCTTAAAAAACTTCACAGCCAGAATAGCCAGTGGTTTTCAGTCAGTGGTTTTCAATCTTCTTCATTTGCAGACATCCACATTTTTTTCCCAGCACAGCTTCAGCCCCTTGTATAGTTAAATTGAAGCCTACTGACAACAGGCTTATTTTTCTTGTTAAGTTTTGTAGACCATTCAGAAGAAGTCAGTGCACCCTGGAGACCCACAGACTACAGTGAAACCAATTGAAAACTACTATATACTTATTTTTCTGTAACTAAATACCTTTTTTTTTTGCCCCATATATTTATGCAGACTGTCTACTTCAGTCTCTATAGTGTCTAGATTCTGTGGACCTGCTGGTTAGGGGAGACAGAGGTTTGCTTCAAGGCTGAATCTAATTATTAGGTAGGTATTTTCAATCATTAGTGATACTAGTACATGTAACTATACTTACTAGTATCACTATGGGAGTGTAACTATGACAGTAACTGGAAAATAACATTAAGGGACAAAATCAAGTTACTCCTCTTACTCAATCTCTGAACTTGATGCAACAAGGGAAGAAAAGAGTTTAAGTAAGTGAATCAGAAAAACAGCAATAATTGCCAAAAGGCTTGATGTAGTTTACTCAGAAATTGCTCCTTAATTGCTCATGATGGGCTCATGGGAGGCAGCGTGCAAACCATGCAGATCTTGCGCATCTCTCTGTCCTAGTTCTGGAGAGCAAACCTCAATTTCTGGGTGGAAAAGTGTACAAAGCTGGGCACTTCAGAACCAACAACAAGCAGGTGGCTGCAGTATCCACTCTGGTTCATACAAGTCACTTGATTGTGGCAGCAAAATTTGGGTCCTCCAAAATTCAGGCATAGTATTAATCATATGTCATGGTAAGACAAAAGGGTTGCGGATTGCCAGGAATATATTATCTCCTTTTTCAACAGAGAGCATAAGTAAGAACTTGGTTGAAAAGGGCATATTTTCTCTGTGGCTGTTGATGCCTCAAACCATAGAAATATGAAAATATTTGTAATAGTTTGTATCTTACTACACAGTGGAAGGGGGGTAATGCAGAGTCAGGCTGGTTTCTCTGCAGAGAGCTGTGCGTCTGTGTAAGAAGGAATATCTGTACATGCAAAAAGGACAGCAAAAGCAAACAACCTAAGCTTTAAAAATATATTCCTTGCTGCAGCTGACTGCTCAAGTTAACCTGGGAGCCAGGCAGCAAACCAACAGAAAGTTAAACCCAATACTTGCTTCCAGCCAACCGCCTGGCTCGTAGGGTAATAAGAGAGACAAGGGCACTACAGAAAAGTTAACATTTTTTCTTGAAGGATGTGTGACAAATTTCCAGCCATTTCTTTGCCAAAATAGTTTCATAAATACTGGAGACATTTGATTTTTATCCACCCTGAATTCATAGAAATGTTGAAGCATGTTCTCACAGGTAGCCACAGTTAATCTGTGTGAGCTTGAAATGGCTTCCAGCTTTTAGAAGTTTACATTAAGTAAAGATTATCCAATTATAGTTTTCTTTAAAGATAAGAAAGATAAGGTTGATGGAGAGACATGCTCGATGACTAAAGTATGCTACTTATGTTTCATACCATTTTTCACAGTATCCTGTGAGATGATCCTAAAATTAAGATCCTGATTTTCTCTACGCAGGACTGTATGACAGCACAGCAATCGAGGCATAAACAAAAATAACATTGACAATCATTGGTCATAAATATGACTGCTGTCTAAAACACATCATGGAACCATGGGTTTCCTCCAGAGTTACACATTAGCTTTCAAAATGCCTCACTTCATGTTTTGATTGCAGCCAATAAATTACCTGTGGCTTGACTCAGCCACTTGAAAATGAATGTTGACTGTTCAGGAAATTGTAAGCATTACCGGAAGGTCTGAAGTCTGACAAATGGCTGGCTATGGATCATTTTGCAGGAGGAATATTGTGTTCAGAGAAGTGAAAAGAGCATTGGTGAGTTTGGTGTTAGGAGATGGTCTCGTGCTAACTTTAAATTGCATGAGGTATTTTGTATTTGCCTTGAAAAATATTCCGTTTGTAAGCAGGCTTGGACAGATCTGAGAAACCTGGTGAGTACTGGTCCTGATAAGGCCAAACATTAAGTTAATAGCTATTTTGATTGTGTCAGGAAAGTGTTTCATGGAATGACTTGAAAATGACAAGAAAAATGAAAATGACATGAGCTTAATGTGTCAAATTGGTAATAAACGCAATTTGAAATAAGGTGTTGTGGCTTATCATCATGAACTACCCAGCTGAAAGCAAAAGAATAGCCTACCTGCAAGTGGAAATACAGGATATACCTAAAGGAATTGGTGTTTCAGCTGAGGATGCTTCAACTCTGGAGCATCATTTCTCTCCACAAAGGGCTATCCCTGCAGTTGGGTGTACCTGCTCTGCTGTGTCTGGGAGGAAAGCTGCCTGGATGCTGCCCTGAGAGCAGTGTGTGGGGGCAACTACCCTAAATACATGAATTACACCAAGCAAACAGCATGGCTGTGTTGCCAATGGCTCATCTAGTTGGAAACAGCAGTGCAGGGCCATTATTCAGTCCAGCACTGATCTAAAAGCAGACAAATCATTTGCCATCTGGATTACTTGCTCTTTCCCCTTCTTTTCTTGCAGTTCTCTGACTTGCTTTCCCAAGGCTGTTTCCTTCAGAGATCTTGTGCTGGTGTCACGCTGTGTGTTTCACAGGCAGTTGAAGGGTTTTCATGTTGAGAAATGGCTGCTTGGTTTTTGTATCTGGGGACCCTTGGTGATAGCCAATGGCGCCCATTGAGCAGAGCTGGGGAGATCCCACCTCCAGGCGGTTCCCGAAATACTAACCATATGCTTGGGCCTGAGAGTGCATAAGGAAAATTCCCCAAGTCAAGCAAGCTCTTGCAGTGCTTTTAACGTCACAAGTGTTTATTTTTTTTGCTTGATGATGTTGGAAAACTTTAAAAGATTGGGAATTTCACTGGATGGGGTCAGTGGGATTTTTCAGGGCAAAATTAATTCTGCCAAGAGGCTGTGACACTTACTCAGGAAAAAGAAGAGAAAGGTTTGGACTTAACTGTTTCCTTGTCAAAGGTACTTGATGGAGGAAGACTGAAATACGTGATTTTTCCTTTGGCCGATGTATGCAATGACCACTTGTCCATATTCTGTCTCCTTTTATTCTGTTGCACTCAGTCTTTTTCCTAGAGTGTGTTTGAAAGCCTCAAACTCACCTGCATGTTTACAATGACCTATATGAAAAGGAATAAAAGGGTTGTGTCATTGTCACGCCTGCAAACTTAACTTTATTGACATAAAGCTTCTGTATGTTGGGAGCTGGCTGTGCTCTGACACCACAGGTCACCACTGGCAAATCCAAGTTAGAAGACATGAGGCTGTTTGCTGGTGGCCACCACCTGCCTCATGGCAGTGCAGGGTACAGGGGTATCTCAAGGACTGGTATGAGAGAGAATCTGGGATAAGAGGATGGGAGGTCCATCCTGAGGTCTGCAGAAGAGAGGTTTTTCCTTGCCAAAATCACCTGGTATCACTTTTAGGATACTTGCTTTGGTACTTGCTGTTTTCTGTGTTTCCCAATTTGGTCTATATTGTAATTTTTACTTCCTGAGGATGCTAAAATCTTTAAGGGAAAGCCTGAGCTCTGTGAAAAGGAGATGAAAGCCAACTTGGGCAGAAAATACAAGTGGGCTCCAAGCAATTTGGGCCAGAATTGGTGGAAAGTTAGATTTCACTTCTCACCTCTTCATGCTCACAGTGAGTTTGGAAATCGCCTGCATCAGCTCTATTTTTAATTCCAGATGAAAGACGGAAGGCAGAGGAACTGAGCCGAGGGTGAGCTCCTCAGAAATGAGAGAAGGTGCAAGCAAACAGGGAGAAGCTGAGTGGGCAGATGGAGTCAGGGTTTGGGTTTACGTATTCCTTATCGGGGTTCATTTCTACCCACCAGCTCTGTACCTTGGCAGTGCAACGTGACAAGGGAGTATCGTTGCTCAGCAGAAACATAATGATTGTGTCCAGAGTCACACGTGAGGAGAAAACAGTGCAAGCAGCAAACCCCTACTGCGCAACATGATGGAGCCAGTATCAATGTTTGATGCATTGCGGTCTTGCAAAGCAGCCAGCAGCTGCCTCTGTAGCGTCAGGTCCCCTTTGCCCACAGATCTTCCCCATGAAGCACAGAGAAGGGTTCAAACACTGTTGGTCTTTGCCTCCCTGCTATGACTCCTTGGGACGTTGTGAATCTTCTAAGCGAGGAGAGAGGGTTTGGTCTTGTGTGTTTACAGCTATTTTTCTCTGCAGCCAGTCCTCAGGATTTTGTTAGCATTGCAAATTCCCGTTTCACAATCAGCATTCTTCCAGCAAGACGGACAAAGGCATTTGAAACTAGCTGCATTTATCACTAATGCTTGAGCCAGATGAAAGACGGCTGGATCCTCTGCAGGGGGGTTACGCCATAACTCCATCCACCCTGAGGGAGCTGTGCTGATTTACCACAGCTGAGGATCCGCTTGGTGGAATTTAATCTGGCGAGGCTTTGGTGATGCTCTGATCAAAGGCAGCCTCTGCAGAGGACAAATTCAAAAGGCTGAAGAACAGAAACCCCATGCTCGTGGGGCATGCTCTTCATTAGGAGATGGCTGGAGAGTCCTGGTTCAGCCTGTTGCACAGCAATGCTGTTGCAGATAACAACCATCTGCATACTTGGCAGTCTCTCTCCAGTTGCATGTCCACCCCTGAGGCAATCGCTGTCTCTTGGATGGCCTGTTAGACCAGGTTTAGGCAGCACTGATAAGATTAAAGAGGTGAAAGAAAAGATACCACATTTGCCCTTGAAAGCATATTTGCTCAAGGGCCATCAGTGCTGGGGAAGCTCCCATATCTGAGCCTGGGCAGCTGTGTCCATGTCAAAGGGTATTGTGAAAGGGACCAGGCAGGTTGCTCAGCCAGCTGGGAGTACGGCTGCATCCTTGCAGACATGTCCCTGGGGGTCCAGCAGGTTTTAAACTCTCACAGCATAGGCTCTAGCATCAAACTGGTTGCAGGTGGGCAGCTAATAGTGATGTTTTCAAAACCAAGATGGCTTCTGGTTTGTCTTGTGTTTACCCAGCTGAACTGCAGTCACTTAGTTTTAGCTCTGAAGACACTGAAGGCCAGTAGTGGAAACAAGCTGAAAAATTAATAATTTCCTTTTGTCTTCAGCACTTCTGCTTACCCACATACAAGACTTTGAAGAATCTGAATTTGGATGTTTCCCTCACCATCAGGCGCTTAAGGCAATTTCTTGGTCATACCTGTCTAGCTTGAGCTGCTCTTTGCATGTCCTTGGAGTTGCTTAAACCCCATGAAATGTTCCCTCCCAGCTTTCTTTGATGAGTGGCTTGCAGCTATCTCCATCTGTTCTTTCTGCCAGTTGTCTGGTGATGCTGGAGATACAGATCAGGTGAACTCTGAGTCCACTCTGCCATCACTATTGTGGCCATAATGCAGAGCAGATTGATCCAAACCTTATCTTTACCAGCAGGTGTAGATTCAAATAGCAGCAAAACACACCCAAACAACAGGTAAGTATGTGAGTAGTTACTCTGCTGTGCTGTTGGGTTAGACTGCTGTTGATTGCAATGCTTAAAGCTGCTTCAAGGTATGTCTACAGGTTATCTCCACTCTAGAGGAGCCTTTAATCAAGTTTTGCACTGCCTGCAATAACTTCATTTATTCAGATACATCATTCTTCCCAAGGAGTTTCCATCCAAAGTAATTTTGTTGGCTCTCTGGACCTTCAGAGGGTTTTTTTGGTTTGCTACCCATTTGTTAACACGGAAATAACATACAAACTGAAGCCTGGGTGATGGGACTTTAAGCTGTAGGTTTTTGAGGCTCAAATCCCAGTTAACACTGCTATGCTAACTGCGGGTGTGATTTCCTTCCAGACATTCCTACTGAGCTGCACACTGCTGCCAAGATATGTAAATTGCCTCTCTTAGATTCCTTTGCTTTCTAATATCACATTGGGTTAGGCATTACCTGGCTTCTCATTAAGTCTGCTTTTTTATAGCCAATTATTTAACCTCTTTTTTTGCTGATCTGGACAACATTTTGAGCTCTGCTTATGTATCAGTACAAATTTCATCTAAAAAACTGAACTGCCAGTAAAATCTAAGTAGTGCAGGGTACTGGTGCTGTACCACATAAAGCCTACGGTTGCACCTATATATGCTTTTTCTCCCACTGAAATCCTGGGCAATGCCAAGGAGGAGAGGTGAGGGGAAACACTCTGCTGTGATGTCAGCGCCCGTGAGAAGGCATTTAACTACACACTCTGCATCATGTTAATGATGCTCATTCATTTTGCTGGCACAGAGAAACAGAGTGAATCACAATAATGACATTAGCTGAGACAAATAAAGTGTATTTAACAAGGCCTTCAAAGCCAGTGACCTCTGTAGACACGCCACAGTCAGGACTTGGTCATTTTTTACTAGCATTTTTCGTAGTGAGAAACATCGCTTTCCTTAAATAGAACAGCTGACTTTAGGGAAAGAGGCTGGAAGAGAAAGTTCAGGTAAACAGTTTGAGGGTGAAGCTCTCTCACACGGGAACAACTGAGCCAAGCACCTTGGAGCCTCAAATGGGAATCAGCTTAAGCAATATAAATCTGACCTCGAGAGATTGTTCTCCAAACCCTGTGTTGCAAACGTGTTACCCTTCCTTAACAAAGGAAGGTGGATATTTGATTACAAAGCTTTTTCTCAGTTGTTTAATTAAGACAATTAATGATTAATTTCATCAGCAGTTTCTGTTTTCTTTGTTGGTGGCGTGTGGCTGAAGGACAGCAAAGCTCCCTTTGTCTCAGAGCATCTCAGTGCTGGGAACCACTGCAGTTTATTGTGCATTTAGCTTTTGTCAGCATTTCCAATAATTGGACCAATTTATGGTAGGAATTACTCACCCTCCCTCTTCCCAGAAATCGATATTTGCAGCAGCCTGTTTCCTTTGCGTATTCTGGTACTTTCCAAGTTCATTTGGGAGCCCATGGGCTACATCCTGGAAACCATGGTTTGCTTCTTCAGAAGAAAGAAGAAATGCAAGTCCCAGGATGCACAGATCCTTTAAAGGCTTTTGGGATTCTCCAGTCTTCAGAGGCCAAGGATCTGCTTGGAATATTTGTCCATCTTGCCATTTGTTCTTTCTTATGGAAGTTATATCCTTTACCTGTGGGCTTCCAGAAAGACATCAGTGTGAGAAATGGAGCTGAAGTCTCTCTTTTGTTTTGAGTTCACTGTCGTGTCCTGTTCTGAGCGCTTTGGAAACTCCTCACCTAAGAAAAACTGAAGGTAAAACATTTCTGTAGGAATAGGTACTCAGGAGCACAACAGCCATGAGTCCTTTCTGTGTCAAACCCTGTGTCAAAGCTCTGTCTACAGCCAAGTCTAAAGCCATATCCCATCATGGCTGCAGGTTTGTTTTCATCGGGGAGTGCGGGTGAGTATGTCTCTAAGGATATAAATACTGACTTGTATCAAAAAACACATTTGAAGAGTGGAATGTATCTTACTCAGTTTTAAGTGACTACAAGTTTGTCTTCAAGTAATTGCTTTATAGGAGGCATCCCCTCCAAAGGTAGCATCCCTGAAAGGGTGAGTCACAGAGCTCCTGGACCTGATGAAAGGGATTTTCAGACTCCTTGGATACATCCAGGGAATGTTCTTGACTGAAGCATTGCTGGCTTCAGGTCAAAAAGCTGATTCAGTAGAAGTCTAAACTTCTGTCCTTATGGTGTTTAGGAAACATCCTGATTTACTTAATTTAAACAAAGGCAGATATCCGGTTAAAATCCCTGGAGCTGCAGCCAATAAGTGCTTTATTTCAGCACTGTGCTTGCAACAACGGCTGCCCACCATAAAAACACAGTTCAAGGGAATAAAAGTATTAAGAAAATAAATGGATGTAGCACTTGAATTAGATGCAGATTTGAAGTATGTGAGGAAAGATGGAGCAAGTAGAAAGAGCTGACAAAGGATAAATTGGCAGAACCTGGTGACAGCATGCTTAAGCCAGGCTTCTGCGTATGGGATGTTTTTATCTTGTATATTTGATTTCTTGCATCCTACTGAGCAGGTAAGAAAGGGATTTGCACTGCATCCACCTCAGAAGTAGTCTGTGAAAGGCTGTTGCTGGCATGGTGCAGAGCATGGAGAGCTGCAGAAGGAGCTGCAGGAGAAGACCTGGTTGTTATTAGTGGATGCACTGCTGAAGACTGGATATGGGCAGGTTAGGGACAGTGATGAGGTGTATTTGAGACACATTAATGCCTTCTGAGGTTACACCTGCAAATTGTCCATACCTGCAGGTCAGACAGATGCTCCCATGTCTCCAGAACCATTATCTTAAGTATCTCACTAACATGAATGGGTGTTGTGTTTTAACACCAGCTAGCAACTAAGCCCCACACTAAGCCATTTGCTCACTTCTCCCCACTCCTCAGTGGGATGGAGGAGAGAGTCAGAAAAGAGAAAGTGAGAAAACTCAAGGGTTGAGATAAAGACAGTTTAATAAGGAAAGCAAAAGCTGTGGATGCACATTCTCCACCCCTTATTCCATACCATTTATATCATGCCGAGGTCCCACATCATTCCCTCTCATTCCCTCTCTTCCCCGTTCCCATCCTTTAATATGATACACAGTTATCATTCCCCTAGTGTATGGACCACCCTTATAAAATGTCTGCAAAATGTCCATAAACGTCTACAATGTCCCATAAGTTCATTTAGACCGTGACTTTGGGCTCAGATGACCACATCTGTTAAGGTCATCACTCAAGCAGTAGAGGTGGTGTGTTGTGTGGAGTTACTGGACACCAAAGACAGCTCAGGTTGGGTCATTGCTTCTTCTTGTAAGGTTTGTCCTCCATTGGTTCAGGTGGCTCCTGCTGTAGGAATTCCTATAACATTGAGTCATAGAATCACATAATGGTTTGGGTTGGAAAGGATCTTATGATCGGTTCCAACCGCCTGCCATGGGCAGGGATGTCTCACCCTAGACTACGTCGCCCAAGGCCCTGTCCAACCTGGACTTGCATGCAACTCAAATCATGGGTTACAATAGTTTAAAGATATTTCCATTACAATCTCCACCCCTGGTCCAGACCATAGGTTTTAACATTACAACAAACTCCCTTGCCCCTGCTCCGGCTTAAACTTATTCACAGACTCCCTTAGGGCTGAGCCTTCTATATGAGCCACAGCCTCTTCAAGGGTATACCTGCTGCGGTATAAACTTACCCAGAGCCAATTGCTTTGAGAAGAACCTGTTCCCGAGTGGCCTTACCCATGGCCCTTCAGAGATATACCTATTCCAGCATGACCTTACTCACAGCCCTTCAGAAGTGAACCTGCTCCAACATAGCCTTACCCATGGCTGCAGTCCCTCCAGGGGTGTACCCTCTTTGTTTTTGGCTTATCCATGGCCACACATTTTGAGGTGCTCCAGCATGATTCATGCACAGCCACTGATGCTTCAAGATGTATATGCTGCAGCATGGGCTTATCCACAGCCACAAATACTTTGAGGTGTACCTTTTCCAGCACGGATTTATCCTTGAGCCACAATCCCTTCAGAGGTATATCTGCTGCAACACAGACATAACCACAGCCACAGGTGCTTTGAGGTGTACCTGCTTTGGTGTGTACTTATTCACAGGCACAGACAGACAGGGGTGCCATGCTCCCACATGGACCATCCGCAGGTCATAGTCCCTTCAATTCAAGTTCACACTGGTGTTCCAGCTTGCACAGTGCAGAAACATTAGTGGTGCCATGGCCATCTACCAGCCCAGGCACATCACTGTTGCTGTTATCAGAACGTTCCCAGGCGCAGCAGAGTAAGGCAATAAGCAGCGCAGCACTACAGCAAGCAGTGAAAGCAAAGAGCAGCCACGAACAAGCACTAGACACTAATCGACAGTAACACAAGCAAACCCCATGGCAAGCACAGAAGCCTGCCAATTAATAGCTAAACCGCAACAGCTATAATTTTGATCTAGCACATTCCAATCAAATCTGTCGTTATCTCAGCTCTTTGAGCACCACGTTGGGTGCCAAAAAGGACTGTTGTGGTTTAATCCCAGACAGCAACTAAGCCCCACACAGGCGCTCTCTCACTCCACCCTGGTGGGATGGGGGAGAGAATGAGAAGAGTAAAAGTCAGAAAACTTGTGGGTTGAGATAAAGACAGTTTAATAGGTAAAGCAAAGATGTGCATCCAACAAAGCAAAACAAGGAACTGACTCACCGCTTCCCATGGTCAAGCAAGTGTTCAGCTGCTTCCAGGACAGCAAGGCTCCACTATCTGTAACGGTGACTTGGGAAGTCAAACACCATCACTCCAAACACCCTCCCTTTCCTTCTTCCTCCTTCAGTTTTGTACGCTGAACATGGTGTCATACAGCATGGGATATCCCTGGGGTCAGATGGGGTCAGCTGTGCCAGCTGTGTCCCCTTCCAGCTCCTTGTGCGCCCCCAGTCTACTTGCTGGTGGAGTGGGGTGAGGAGCAGGAAAGGCCTTGGCTCTGTGTAAGAACTGCTCAGCAGTAATGAAACAAACCCTGTGTTATCAGCACTGTTTCCAGCACAAATCCAAAACATATACCTGTACTAGCTTCTATGAAGAAAATGAACTCTCACAGCCTAAAACAGCACAATGAGTTTGGAAAATGGTTTTTGAAAGGTGGGAAGAGGTTGGATGTCCTGCCTGGCTCATGCAGGAGATCTGACATAGAGCTTCAATATCCCCAAACCCACATCTTAATGAATCAGGTACGCGAAACTGTTAAAAACTTGGGTTGCAAAAGATCTTTGAGGGGTCAATGAATCCTTTCCCCAGCCTGTCCATTGTCACTCTGCTTTATGTGGCTCTGGGTCAGGGAGATGATGGTTGTTAGCTCCCGCAGTGTTTCAGGGTCAAGTACGTTCTGAAAGCCATGGCTGGGCATCTACCTACCTGTGGACAAATTATTTCTCTTCTTTAGCTGAGCTAAAGTAGCACACAAACAAGATGCAACTTCTATGGCGGACCTGGTGTTTTGGCACAGCCTCACTGTGGGATGCTGGTGCTTCAAAGGGTCTTGTGTCCTTTTGGGTGAAAACCACTTCAGCCCGTGCCTTCCTTTACCCTCATGTTAACAGAGAAGGGAGCATGCTGTGAGATAAGTCCATCCTGCTTTCAGAAGTGAAACTGGTTTGGCAGTGGGGTAAGTGGAGGATGGTGGTTTCTTGGTTCATTTTCTGTCTTTTTCTAGTGGCTGGGGCTTTCTGAGGCACTTCCCCAGTTAGGATATCACTTGTTGGAAGACGGTCTGACTGTCACACCCTTTGCTGTTGCTACTGTTGGGACTGAGATCATCAGAGAGTCGATAGGTCTGGACAGATGGTAGCATCAGACTTGGTGTCCCCTGCTTGGGCTCTTTGTAACGACTCTAGCGCTGCTAAACTTGAGCCATGTTCTTTGCTTTAGGGTAATGATACTAGCTGGAGTCATCCTGGCTCTGAGGTTAGACTCATCTGGTATGAAAGAAAGGCGAGTTCAGAACAGGCCACCCTCAGACTCTAAACAAGAATGCTGTCGCTCCGTTTATGAATTCAAGATGTCAGGTTTTACATCCCGAGATCTATTTTCTGCTATGGTTTCTATTCAAGAAGGGCTCTGCCTGTGTAATGAGTAGCAGCTGATGAGGTCTCACAGCTCAGCATTACGCAACCAAAATCAATAGCTTGTATGCAGGAGCCCCTGGCATAGCACAGTGAGGAGTGCAACCTGGGGCCAGCCCCGTTTCTGAGGCCTCGACTTTGTCCTTCTGCCTGCCTGCATCTTTCATATGTGTGGATAGGCATGTTTATTTCTGCCTTTTCTCCTAAACAGAGAAAACCTGGCTCTCCTGATTCCTTTCCAAAACCCATAAATCTATCAGTCAGGATGCCACTGTGCCCTTCAGCACAGAGCTGTGCCATAGCAGTGACTGCCTCATCCTCCAGGCAAGGTGAATCCTGTGGGTGCAGATAATACCTTCTATACAGCTTTTATTTTGGCCTAATAAAAGATCTCACATCTCCCCGCATATGGTTCATGTCCTGAGGACACTGTGGGTACCACAGCATCTACCTACCCTGACTGGGATCAAAAACCCTAGACCCCACAGCAACCCTCCTCATAGCCAACTCAATGTGGTCTCTCCTAATCCCCTTGATATCCCTAATTCCCCCAAGAAAAGAGTGCCAGGGAGCTGATGAGTTGATCTAGGTAAACAATGGCATTGAAAGTTCCAAGAATGATAAATAAATTGCTTCAGGTCAAACCAAAACAAATTATTTGCATTTTCTGGGTAAACTAGAAAAAGAAAGGAAAAAAAGAAGATTCCTGCAGGGTCAACCCCCAATAGTTTCTTAATCCAACCCCAAAATGTTTCATTTTATTTATTAACCTTTTCATTTAACTTTGTTTTCTTTCAACTTACATTCGTTTGTAAAACAAAAAGGCTGTTTGGAGACACAAATGTGAAAATGTTGAAATGAAACATTTTGGTATTTCAGAAAAAAAACAACCCATTTTGTTTAGAAGATGTTGAAACAATGTGTTTCGAAATTTTTTCTCAATTCCCCTCCCACTCTTTTCTCTTTCTTTCCTTTTTTTTCTAATCCCCCTCTGGCTGAAACTATTAGCTCAGCTCACCCTGAATTTGCAAGGAATTTGCAAGGAATTTAATCTTCCAAAATCTTTGATTTCTGGAGTACTTGCTGTTAGTCACAAAACCCCCCAACAAATAAAAACAAACACTCTGTAGTACCTGTAAGAACCAGCTGTGGATGCTGTCATGATATGGATGAGAGAGGGAAGAGCAACAGGGTACCTCTGAGGTGGACTCTGTCAGCCTAGGATATGGGCAGTAAATAGCTCTACCTTTAAAACCTCTGTTGCAACCATTACATCAAGGTAGTTTTTCCTCTGTTTTGAGAGGTGAGCTCCAAATTGGTGTTGCCTCTTGTCCTCCTGTTCAGCAGTTCAAACCTTCAGCAAGGCTGGTGTGGAAGGTGACTAGCTCAAAGTGAGGAAAGGGTGATGTAATTGGTGGGATTGTTGCTTTTGATATCACTGAGAAACTCTGGAGGAGTAGCAACTCCAGCAGGTTTGTTGGTGCGATGCATTTGCTCTGTAAGATTTGTTGCCTGTGTGCAGAAGATGGGATAATTCCAGCAGAGCCAGCTGCTGGTTGGCAGAAAGTGCCATGTGGTTTGCAACCCCGCACAACACGTGCTTCATCAACACCAGTTGATGTGGCCCCAAACACAGGTGGGAGGTATTTGTGGTTCAATATTAATTACAAGAAGCATGCTGCTGGTGGCAGCTGTAGGTCAAGTGAGATGATACTCATGTGAAACATATTTCCATAAGCCTCGTGGCCCTCGGACCCTGAGGTGTAATCTGCTTGGACCTGATCCTGGCCATTTGGCCTTGCTGTGTATCCAAATGCATCTTTTGGGTAAAAGGCCCTGGGATGTCACCAGTTTGGGAAGTGTGGTCCAGGATGCTCACGAGCATCACAGCAAGCTTCGCTATGTGTTATGCCCTGAGGGGTGCAGCCCTAGGTTGTATGTCTCTAAACAAGGCAGCCTCTCCTGGCAACACCCAAAATAGAGAGAAAAGAAGAAGAATGAGGAGAAGGAGGGGGAGCATGACCCTCGGTGAGATCACTGTCTTATACTGTATGGGCTAAGAGAGATGAAAGCCAGCTTTGAAGATTATTGCTTTCACTCATACCCAGCTGCTGGTGAGACCTTTCTCCCTTCTCCTCTGTGCTGGTATTGCCCCTGCTCTGGTCTTGCCCGCAAGAAGAATGACATGAAATATGAGAGCAAGAGTAATAAAAAAACCCAGATTTTTTTTTTCTTTGAATAAAGCAACAAAGTAGCCAACAAATTGGTTCTTTGAAACTGATGGGGTGGAAGGAGTCAACTGGAAATAATTTTTGCTATATAGCCTTAGGACCTTTTCCCTGGCAAGCAACTCATCTATTTTCTTTTGCATTTATAAACACCAAGTTGCCTTTTCATTTCAGTAAGTTTGGGCAAGCAAGAACAGATTAGTCTGTGGGGCAAAGGGTGGTGGCAGTGGTTGCAGGGTATAAGTGTAGTTAGTTGTGGGGTTTTTCACCCTGCTCAGTGAATGCAGGGGATGTGTGAGGGGGAGGGATGGGGTTGTGTTCTGGGTTATGGTGCTGCATGCCCCTCACATACATGGAAAATGAGATGTCCATCGTCCTTGGTAGTGTGCAGGGACACCCCAACCATCTGCAGCCCCATTGAAGCTGCATCCTTGTTGCTGCCAGATTTTTACCTTTTGTCTCAACACTAGCAGACATCTTTTCCCACAATAACAGCAAAGTTTGGATACAAACTCTGGTGCACCCTATTGTAGAGGTATTTTACTGTATGGATTCTGTACGCGGCATGTAATGGCTGTAGGCACACATGACCATGAGGACAGGGAATGGTATTTCATCCCGGAGAGCATAGCTACAGCTCCAAAGGGCCATTTAAGGAGCAGCAAGTGGGAAGATGCATGGCTAAGCCACAGCATGGGTGCTTCATGTTCAATGCATCACATTGCATTGCATGAATCATGCTTCAGTGCATCCCACCTTCACCAGTGGTTTGGATCCCTGTTAGAGCACTGCCATCCCACCTTCTGCCAAAATTAAGTGACTCAACCAGGATAATGCAGGAAGTCTGTGGCAAGCGGATGAGCCCAGAACCTCCCTCCTTACCTTTTGTTCCTTTCCTAACCACAGTAGTAGCCCCTTTTCTTTAACCTGTTGTTTCACACACATCGCAGTGTGTTCAAGGGGTGTAGGATATGACTGAAGAAGGATACAAGGAAGAAACTCAGTTTCGGTAGCATTTTACACCCACTTCTCACCACTAGGAATAACTGCATGCAGGACAGAGCAGTGGAGAAATGGGCTCCATTACCATGGGACTATTATGTTACATATCCCATAAAACAAGCCCTTCATTTTGCTCATTAAAATCAGGCATGGTTGTTTGTTGGAATTCAGCTGTACAGTATTTCTTCTATTTGTGGCTTTAGCTATAAAACCGAAAGAAAACTTTCCTTACAGTTAATTTTCCTTTTAATTGCTCGTAGTGGAGTCCTTCTGACTCCAGACCATTTCTATAATTACTTCACTACATTCTTCCCCCTGTACCTCTTTTATAGGGCAGGAGCCCTATTTGCCCCCCCTGCATCCAGAATCCTTGTTGAGATGAAATGTAGTAATGTAGCCACAAATTAAGGCTGTCTGCTCTCGTATTTATGTGTTTGTTATTCCTGTTGCCAAGTTGAAAATGACCTTTTCTTTCTTTCTTTTTAATTTTTAAATTTTTTTTTTATTTTCTCCAGAAATAAAATAAATCTGAAAAAACTAAATCAAATCGACTTTCTGAAGTCTGATGGAGAGGTTGTGCCCTGATTGCAGCGAGAGAATGGGGACTCCAAAGCAGTGGGGTGAGATTCCTACCTTGGCCACCAAGTTGCTATGTGGCTCATTGCTGCAGAGCAAAGTGATGCTCGGCACACTGACTTTCCTAGGCTCCCTATCCCAGCAGAGCTGCTTCTCTGTCCTGCTCCAGCCCATAAAGGCTGGTTGTCAAACCATCTGGGCAGTGTTTTACAGTTCTTTGTAGTTTGGGAGCACCAAGCTGGTTTTCAGGGGTAGTTGGAGATGTCTGCTCTTCAGGACAGGTGAAGGATGTCATAGGAAGGCAGTATTTGGGATGTTTTTATCATGCATCCACATGTAAAAAGGAAAGCAGCACCCCAGCTAGCCATGCCTCTGTCCCTCATCAACCTCATTCCCCCTTTTCAGGCTATTGGTGCCTCAAGTCATTTTTCCTGTGACCCATATGCCAGAGACTGATCTCTGCTGAGAGCTGTACTCATTGCAGCTATGCATAGTATAAGGAAAAATAGAATTCCACTCTCCAACCTGTGCCTCTGTATTTGTAAATGTGATGTCAAGGCAGGGCTTCAAGACTGGATTGAGCCAACCTGCAGGACCTGAACTCTGATCAGTCCAAACTGCACTGATTCACGTTGCACTTTGTTTGGCTGAAGTTCAGCTACTGGTATCAGCAAGGTGGCAGAGGACTCCCCAGGTCTGATGAACTCCACCCATTGCTTCAATCAACTATGAGCAAGCATAACTTGTGTGAAATGAGTTGATGAGCCCAAATGAGCTCCTACCTCTATATTGATCTACCCCTATAATTACTAGAAAAGAATAGGTTTGATGCAGTAGCATAGCAGGTGGGCCAATAATGAAACGCATGAAGACAGGGCATGCTGGGGGTCCTCAGCATCTGCTCACGTTACGACAGCATATAGCAAAGCCAGCCTGGACCCCTGTAGGCTTAAATCCTGAAGGAACTGTAGATCCTGCCCCTCTACTCTGCTCTTATGAGAACTTACTTGGAGTATTGTGTGCAGTTCTGGTGTCCTCAACATCAAAAGGACATGGAACTGTTGGAACAAGTCCAGAGGAGGGCCACGAGGATGATCAGGGGACTGGAACACCTCCCGTATGAAGACAGGCTGAGAAAGTTGGGGCTGCTCAGCCTGGAGAAGAGAAGGCTGCGTGGAGACCTCATAGCAGCCTTCCAATATCTGAAGGGGGCCTATAAGGATGCTGGGGAAAGACTCTTCATTAGGAACTGCAGTGATAGGACAAGGGGTAATGGGTTCAAACTGAAACAGGGGAAGTTTAAATTGGATATGAGGAAGAAATTCTTTACTGTGAGGGTGGTGAGGCAGTGGAATGGGTTGCCCAGGGAAGTTGTGAATGCTCCATCCCTGGCAGTGTTGAAGGCCAGGCTTGACAGAGCCTTGGGTGACATGGTTTAGTGTGAGGTGTCCCTGCCCATGGCAGGTGGATTGGATCTAGATGATCTTAAGGTCCTTTCCAACCCTAACTATTCTATGATTCTATAACATATTTCCAAGAGAACAGAGTGAGCTTCCATAAGTATTTTACCGCAAGCACATTATATCTGAGCACTTCACATGCCTTTGCCCCAACCAGAAGCAGCCTAGACCTAGGTGGCTGGTTCTGGTGAAAAGGACGCAGTGGCCATGCTGCATGGATTGGAGGTCAGTGTCTCTGACTGCCCTGCAGTGGGCTACGCAGGCACACTGCCTGGGCTGCACATCAAGGTCATTAGGCAAAACCCACCTTGAACCCAGCCAGGGAGGGGATGTGACTTCTCCAGGTCTCCAATGGTTCCCATTTCTCGCCTGCGTGTCTGGTCTCAGCTGTGGATCTCCAGCCTTTCTGCTTGCGCTTTCGCCATATGCCTCCGAGCTTGCGACAGCTTGGTTCGTGCTCCAGGGTAATGCTTATTTACTGGCAGTAGGTTCACTAGTTGCCGGGGTAGGCAAGTTATTTACAGGGTTCCTATTTCCTAATAGTCTTATAATGCAGCCCGCTGTTGACAGTTTCTTTGAAAAGTCGCTTTTCATGTAAAAACATGTTCCAGTCAGTTATTATTTTGTTTTCCAACTCCTGTTATCAATAGAATTTATTATTAACACCCCTCCCCACTTCATTAGAAAATGTTGTTCTGGAATATTTGTGTGTCTGCAAATGATAAATATTGAGATTTCTGCTTTTTAGATTTGTGAAAGGGCAATTCATTTATTCAAGAGCTCAACTTTTGACCCGATCTTTGGAGTAGTCACTTCTGCTGGTTGAATTATTCATCGTGAATAAATTATCCCATGAATTTATCCCCCTCCTGCCTTTTTTTCCCTTCTGTTTGTGAAGCATATGCTGAGTGATCCTGATTTCTGAGAACAGAGCCGTCACTAGCGAGTATTTGCTGAATAGTTGCATATACCCGATGCTTTCCACAGTAGCTGTGTCTGATCGCCTCCTTCTCCAGCTGCTTTCCTGGAGACAGCCACATGGCTCTGTAGACGTGCAGTGGAGGGAGAAGACTACATCCAAGCCCCTCTTCTTGGGGGGGACAAGACCACTCTACCTGCACACATCCAGTTGAAGGGGCTGGGATTGCAGCCCACAGCTGGTGGGGCAGACCCACGCAGCTGGTCTGCCTCTGCATTTGGCCCAATATGTATAATTTAAGTTCTAGGGATGGGGGAAAAAGAAAGGAAAAGGGCACAAACTCCAAATATAGGTCCGTTCAGGCAACAGTCACACTATCAAGTGAGGTCCTAATGAATCTTTTTCGTCACTCCCAGTGAAACTCTAGTACTTGCATCTTTAAAAGCGTGCAGAGCTGCAGACGAAAGGCTCCTGACTGGAAGCACTTGAAGCTCAGCTTTTGATCACCGTGTTGCCTGTATGCTTGGCTGAGGAACACTGCTGCAGCCCCGTGTTCCTCTTCCAAAAGACAGCAAGTGCTTTCTTTCCCTCTCCCTGTTTAATATTACCCCAGTTGACCTAAGGGATGGACATTCCTATTTTCTGAGGGTCAAATATTAAGACAGGTTTGGATATCAATGTTCTCACAGCTGTCTTCCAAAATAACTTCTCTGCTCCTTTTTAGGGAATAAGGTTTCCTGGACAGTTCAGCTTTGATTCTCGCTGGGCTTTGGTGAGGGTTTTTTCCAAGGGATGGGGAGAGGGTTTCAGAGGAAAACTCTGGCTGTTGCAAGACAGCTTTTAACTGAAACATGGAGTATTGCTGATCCCTGAAGGAGACAAATGACCTGGGAGATGCAGAGCTATCACTTACTGTTGGAAATGTGAGGGCTGAGAATTATAAAAGTGAAGTGGCATGGATTTGAAAGGAAAATCGTGTGTGGGATTAGAAGGTTCACTGCTGGGAATGGTCTGGCAAGAGGGTGCTGCTCCCGGTCTTAGAGGGAGGGAGGAGCTGATTTTCCACTGTTGTGTATGGTATTCTTTACTGCTATACAGAAATTGAATGTAAAACACTGCCATGCCAGAAATCTCTGCTCAGGAGTTGGTATTGATTTGCATCCACTTAGCACTCAATTTGTGCCGGTATAAAAGCCTACATAAGGCAGTGCAAATCAGGATAATTTTTTGGTAGTCCTGAGTCAAGTAATGGTGTAATTAAGAGTAATGACCATGGAGGACTGTCTTTTTCGTACAGTGGAAAGGTAATAGTTGTGAGGAAGGAGTGCTCAGTGTGTTCTGACACCGTGCATCTCCCCAGCACAGCGATGCTCTCCCACCTCCAACGGCTGATCAGATTCGTCATCCCATGCTCTGCTGTGAATTAAGTCCCTTTATAAGACAGCATCTTGGACCCTCTGCTCATAAAAGCTATGACTCCAAAGCAACTTTATGCAGAAAGCTGGTTTAAATTAGAAGGAAAAGAGTATTTTTAAAACATTTCAGCAATCGCATCCTAAAGCCTCCTATAAAGGGGACAACTTACATTTTCACACCTGTTGTGTTACTGAGGAGGAACTCCCAGCGGTTGCTCTCATCGGCTGATGTTAATGCATAGGTTTTACCTGTCTTAATTACGAGTTTTGCAGTCGTTGCTGATACATTATACGCATTTTTAAGCCCTGTTTAGTCAGGCCCTATGTCCCCAGTAGTGAAGGGGAGTAAAGCTGGTTATAGGTTAGCTAGATCATGAGAGAACACATTGTAGTGCTGTGACATAAATTTCTGGATATATTTTGCAACGCAGTTAAAGAAAAAAGAGGTAACTCTGGTCTTGCATTAGCTGTGCCATTCTATGACCATGCTGGAAACACATCTGCTAGCTTCTACAGAGCTCCTACCTTTTCCTTCTGATGGACCTGAAATACCTGTCATCATAGATTGTCTCTGCCCTCCTGAGCCTCACCAGCTTTTCTCTTTATTCTCACACTGGTGCTTCTCACAGGCTTCCCTGAAGTCCCTGTAAAGGCATGGGGTATTCACTTATATCCAGAAGAGCCAGTGCGTGAAATACCATAGAGCCAGCATGGAAACACTGGTCCAGCTATGAGCACCTGGGGTAGGGTGCATGGAAAGGGCTGTGTTCATCCCATGTCTCTCATCTCACCCCGAACCCAAATTCTGGCCCATGTTCATTTCACAGAATGGTTTGGGTTGGAAAGGATCTTAAGATCATCCACTTCCAACCCCCTGCCATGGGCAGGAACACCTCACACTAAACCATATCACCCAAGGCTCTGTCCAGCCTGGCCTTGAACACTGTCAGGGATGGAGCACTTACTGCTTCTTTGGGCAACCCATTCCATGGCTTCACCACGCTTACAGTAAAGAACTTCTTCCTTATATCTAACCTGAATTTACCCTGTTTCAGTTTTAACCCATTACCCTTGTCCTATCATTACAGTCCCTGATGAAGAGTCCCTCTCCAGCATCCTGTAGGTTCCCTTCAGCTCCTCTCTTTGCTGCAGGATCCTCAGCACAGGCTTGAGCAGCCCAGTTCTCCCTCTATTTCGTGAGGCCAGCAGTGCTGTGCCTGCCTTGGGGGCTGCAAGGACACCCTAAGAGCACTGAGATGTTATCATGATGGCACCATGTAACTCTTTGCACCCTCTGTGCACTGAAGGCCTGGGATGATTTTGCAGAATCAAAGCACCATTCTAGGAATTAATTGCATCACACGCTGCGGAGCTGTGCTTAAATTCCCCTTTCAGGTTTATAAGCCTGACAAATATAATTTTTTTTCACAGCTTGCTGGCCATCTGCTGATCCTCTATAAATATAGCTGATGTAGTGCTTTGTCTTGAAAAGGAAGACGACACACATTTACACACACAACACATAAGGGTGTGATGCCGATGAAAGGTATTAGGAAATATCATAGTTGGCCAGGACCCATGAATCATGTAGAAGAGTAATGTGGCTAGATACGTGTGTGTGTGTTTAATTTACTCTGCCAGTGGCTGAACATGCTTCCAAGACAGCCCATGTTACCCATCAAAGACCATACTGGTGACATTGTTTAGTGTCTCTCCTGGTGGGATCGAGCATCTCTGAGAGTGGTTTCACCCAACGCAGTTTTCACCTTTCCAGTGGGACAGAGGTTCCACAGAGCTGTAGGTTTGCATCAAAAAAGGACAGGAGAAAAGACGAAAAGAGAGGAAGGAATGAAAAGAGGAAGGATGGCAGGCAGAAAGAAGGAAAGAAAGGATGAAAGGAAAGAAAGTATGGAAGGAACAAAGGATGGTAAGAAGAAAAAGATGGAAGGAAAGAAGGATGGAAGGAAGTGAAGGAATGAAGTGAAGGAAGGAAGAAAGGAAGGAAGGAAGAAAAGAAAGAAAGAAGGAAGGAAGAAAAGAAAGAAGGAAGGAAGGAAGGAGGGACGGAAGGAAAGAGGGACGGAAGGAAAGAGGGGCAGAAGGAAAGAAGGAAGGAAGGACCCCTATGAAACAGGACAAGAATGCATTACCTATGTTTTCCTAGAGGTTGCTACATGCTTTATCAATCTGCAGAGATGAGCATTTGAACATGCTAGGTTTTAAAATGACCCATCAGTTGGAAGCAGGATGCGAGCCTTTAGCACAGAGATGCTTATTCCTTTTACATGGCTCACAACTAGGAGCTGCAATTTTTGGATATAAGCATTTCCTCTTCTGCTTCTGGTCACTGGAGCTTGGATTGTATTTGAACTTGAGGGTTTTTTTGCAATAAAGGGAGGTTCTGGCATTTTATTTTCCCTCCCTGCTGTGTGAATCAACTTGTTGGTTTCTGGGGAGTCCCTGCAGGAAGACACAGGCAGGCGAGAAGCACAGCACCTCCCCAGGAGCATGAAGACATGGTCGTTGGCTGGTTTTGCAGCCAGAGGAAGAGAAGGAGAGGACAGGTTTATCTCCAGAGAGCTGGAGCTGTGAACGCAGACGGATGGCACCAGGCTGGAGCTTTTGGACGCAGCTCCTCTCCCCAGGACTTACCTGAGCCAAGTGAGCTGAGTGGCAGGTTTCTTCTCCGAGGCCAGTAGGGATGAACATCTTCCATCGCTGCAAAGCAACCTCAGCACAGTGGCTCCCTGGCTGCTCCTCCAGCCTGGGACCGGGAGCCTCTGCAGCTCTTTCACGTCTCTGTGTGAAGGTCAACGTCGGTGTCCCCAGCCAGAGAGGGTGCCTCAGCACTGACCTGCCCTCTCCTCTCGCCTGCCCTCTCTGTGTAAGCTCCTAAAGTTGTGTGAGTGGCCAGGCAGATGTTCTTGGCTCCTGCAATGCTTCACAGCATCCCAAACCCCTGCAGGCAGGGCCCTGTGTGCCCGTGGAGGGGGAGACGTGGCCCATTGTGTATTGACAAGGGCTGGAAGACAGTAAACAAATAAATCAAAAATAATTGAAATGACACCATGGGAAATAACTCCCTGGGGATGCAAGAAGACAGCTCCTTCCCAAGGAAAGTTACAGGGGATGCTGCCTTGGAGATGCCAGTGTAACGAAAACAAAACCAAAACCCACCCCAAACCAGGGAGTGTTTTACTTTAACTAAGGGTCCCTTTTAAGTGTAGGAAATTGACATTGTCTTTGAAAGGGGGCACTGCAGGGGCCCAAACTTGCCATACATGTATTTCCAAACCTACCACCTTCTGTAGAAACATCAAGGGAATATATTTGAATGGAAATAAATTCAGCTAAGGCCTATTGATGCAAATGGGTAATTTCAAGTGCATTAAAGAATTTGGGCAGAGACGCTTCAGCAAACAATCCAGATCATGTTTTAATTAAGGTATTTTCTTTCTTCTTCTTTCTTTTTCCTTTCTTTCTTTTTTTCCTCCTTTCCATTCGCAGACACAATAGCAAAGAATCCTCTTGGTCTCTGAGAAGACAAAATTACACCTAAAAACCAAAGCCGTCTAAAAACATGCGCTTTGATAAACATATATAGACATGAATTTAATTGTGCCCATGCACTTTCACTCTGCAAAGGTGACAGCTGAGCCAATCAGCTAACTAATTAACATACACTGCAAACGAGATTCCTCTTTTCTCAGGACCAGGACAGATGGCCTATGCCACTCAGCCAGCTTCCTGCACTTAATCCCCTGCTCCTATTTGCTCCAGTGGCTGCAGATATTTGCATTCACTCAACAATAACCCATTGAAACAAATCACTCCTTTTTTTCTTGCCACCTCCAAGGAAGCACTGCACACCACTGCCAATGTGGAAATGCTGCCACAAACGAGCCAATTATTATTTACAGAAAAATATCAGAAAAAGGGGAAAAAACAGAATTGCTGCTAAAAATAAAACAAAGCCCTTAAAAAAAAAAAAAGGGTGAAAAATAAAATGACATCTTTAAAACGTGTTTAGTCAATAAGGGCTGCATTCAGAGTGCCTGGAGCAGGTTTTCATATTTCTTTGCCTGCTCCTGTTGCCATTGAATCCGATAGTGTGCTTTGCTTGTTAACAAGTTTTATGCTTTATTATGGACCATCGTTTTATGCCTTGGCCAAAAATAGAGATTCAGATTTGTTTTCTAACAGTCCCTTTTCCAATGGCCCACACACTGCCAAGAGCTGGTTGCAAAGCAGGATTTATTTTCCATAATATCTTTTATCTAAGCACATCCCTGAATGCTCCATGGAGAAATCCAGGGTGCGACCGGGCAGCCTGAGGCTGTGTTTTGTAAGTTGGATGATGCTGGTGCTGCAACATCCCCAGCTGCTTCCCAACAGCTATTGCTGTCCCCACCATCCAGGGTGGGCTCTCAGGAGTGGTTTGCAAAGGTTGTACATCCCTGACAGCAGGGTAGTGAAGATGCCTTCACTCATGCTGATATTTTGGGTACCCCACTCTGATCCATCTCACAGCCCAGCTTTGCAGAGGTCTTCTGGCTTCTCAGAAATCAGGCTGCAATGGTTTTTGCCTTTACATCCCATGGAAAGAGAGGTTTTAAAAGTATTGTTGCATGTACTGTGATGCTCCGTGGTATGTTTGCCAAGTTGTAGAGACTTACAGTGACTGTGAGCAGAGTCCTCATCCAAACGCTGGAAGGAGGCAGCTCCCAAAGCCCTTTGTCAATGCAGAGCAAGGAGGGGACAGTGATGGAGGGGAAGCAAAATCAGCTGGGGATTTGGGAGATCAAAGAGAAAATCTTTGGGAAAAATCCTCCAAACTTTATTGATACAGTCAGAAAAGATGAATCCAGAAAGGCTTTTTCAGTCAATCATTACAGCTTGGGTCCAAACCAATGCTACATTCAGAAAATGAATGTAGGACTTGTAAGTCCCAATGACACACCTGTAGCATATCTTATTGTTGGTAAAAAAGCATTACTAGCAGCTTGGATCAGATTGGTTTGACAGAAAGAATCGAAAGACAGAATTGAAAGAAAGGATTGGTTTGTGGGTTTTTTGCAAGTACAGAGAACATTTGAAATATCTGTCATCTATAATTCTTCTCTGTGTGCATCATTTTTGGTGTAACTTTAACCTGTTCCATCACATTTATGCTGCACTTTATTTCAGCTGACTGAGATGATCCCAGCCATTGATTCAAGTGCAGACTGATGCGATCATGTAACTGAGTCTTCTTTCCTGGGTTGGGGGAAATGGCTAGGTATAAAAACGTGGCTTCATGTTTGGCTACTGGTGCCTTGGGTCAGCCTTTCTAGGGAAGGAGCTGGTTGTCCAATGTCCATCTGCCTTGGTACACACCGGTATTAAGATAGTAAGTAGTAAACATACTCAAGAAGGAGCGTGCGGTGACAAACTGAAAGTGTCCTCTCCCTCGTGCTGTCCCAGCTCAGTGGAAGCATTTACACTGGTTCTGTGAGATTACAAAACTCAGAACCTACTAAGTCCACAGGAAAGCAATATTTCAGATGCAATCCCAGACAAAGGACTGGAAGTGAAACTCCCCAGCAAATAATTCCAGATCCATCAAAAGAAATGAATGCATGAAAGTTTCCCTCTAGTTTGCGAAAATCCTTGCATGTGCCTTGCGTGCAGACATTCAAGTACTTTGCTGGTGAAACAAGGATTTGCACAGATGTGCACAGCAGGTCCTTGTGGGCAGGTAGGTCCAGAGACCAAGGCAACCTTGTCCCCTTGAAGGTGCACCAGGATTTCATTTGTAACACAAAGCAGAGTTCCCAAGGACCCAAAACCTCAGCTACTTTTACTTGATTTTTTTCCCCAAGATTTATACTTTGTCTGTTGCCAGATTCACATGGAGAGGCCAAAGTAGAATAGGAGAGAATCTTCTCCATGTATCTCCAGTTCAACCAGAGTGAAGACGAGCAGCCAACTAACTTCTGAGTGGGCTGTGATGAAACCTCCTGCTTGGCTATGCAGTCTTTCTCCTTTCACATCAACAGCCACTCTACAGGGTCCTTATTTGACCTGCAACTCCATAACCTCAATTCTCCAAGGTTGGGCAGCCTAATTAAAACCAACAGAAAACAGGAATTCAATTTTGCACGCTTCATCTCAGCCTGGAGGTTGGTTTGACCACTCCTAATGCCTTCTTCACATCCATCCAGCACAGGAATGGTTACAGGAACATTGCTGTGAAGCCCATTTCAGAGGTAGTTGGCCCACTTGTCATTCCCTCTTATCTTTGCACCAGATGCAGACCCTTCACAGAGGCAGGAATCCATCCCTGCTTTTTTCCCCTGGAGCTGTCTCCTCCTCCAGACACTGAAATGAATATGCAAGATGGAAAGATTGCAGCCTGGCAAAAAGCTGTGCTGTCCTTTGCATCTTAAATGACCACTAATCTCTCTGTAAAAATAACTTCTCAGAGGAGGACACAAACTCACTGGCTGGTTTGCATGCAGTTAAAAGACACCCAACAACAAACCTCTCTGTATTTTTGAGACAAAGTTATTTTTCGTAGCAGAGCCTTAAAAGTCCTTATAAATGTGAGATGCCAGTGGTTTCTCATGCAAACAAAAGATCCCAGGGCTTAGCTCTCTGCTGAGAGCGAGGAAGCGCCAGGGTAGGAATGAGGGAACATTCAAATGGGCTCCTCTCTGACAGCTTTATAGCCCAGATACAATGGGCAGAGCCTCTATACTGATGAGTCTAATTTAGGCAGCCCTGGCACCCGCCCCCCATGGTTCTAGTGCACGTTAGTGCTGTCTTCTCCAATTCTTCTCCCCAGCCCTACCGAACAAATCGGCGTAGCAGTCCCCGGGCCCCACGCACCAGGGCCCCGCACACCTTTGTGAGATTCCTTCCAGAAAAAGCTGCTGCTTAGCAAAACAAAAGGACTCTCGTAATCTACTTATTGTGCCTCATTAGGATTGCGGGCGCCCTCTTCTAATGGGAAAGTTATAGGATCAAGCAGCCAGCGCACTTCAAGGTTACCATTCTGGGTAATAAAGACATTTTTTATCCCGTTCATGTCCAAGCATGACAAGACACAGCGGCTCGCTCCCAAGGAGCCGCTTGACATCTTCATTGTTCTGCCTTCTTGGGGTGAGCATCAGGAAACCAAGCGCGGTTTTTCCAGGGGGTGAGGTGTTTTGATTTGGTTTTTGTTCTGCTCCGGGCTGTAGGAGCATGCCAGCTTGGGCAGGATCTCTGTACATTTTCAAAGGAGAGCCCTGGGCAGATGTTATCAGGGATAGTTTATATAAATCCGAGCCTAGGTTAATTCAGAAAATATGTCGTTTCTGCAGCAGCTGTGAACCACACAATGTTATCGTGCTCCTGATATGCGGGCACTTAGATAACATGACAGTCCCTAGGTGATAGGGTCATATCAAGCTTTGATGCTGAAACACATGCAAATTCCCTTTAGAGTTGGAAATGCAGTGCTTCTGGGAGCTGTTTAAGGAAGACATTGTTCAGATAGTATTTCTCACTGAAGCTGCAGTTTCTTATTTCCAAAGGAGAGGAGCCAGTTCTGTTGGGAATTACAAAAGTCCCTTAGAAACATTTGAGAGATAGCTTAAAAATAACCATTCTAGCTCGGTTTAAACGGATTTATAGAGCATAAACAGAACAAAAACTTGGCTTGTTTAAGAAACTGTAGAGTCAAAGATCTGATGTTTTGGGTAAATGCAGCAGACAGAGTCAGACGGCAGAAAACATTTACAAAACACTGAGCATTTGACTTTTACTCCATATGTAATTTACCTCTGATGGACCTTGCATCATCAGTTTTGAAGGGAGGGTCCTTGATGAAGTCTTCAGGGAAAGCATTTAAAAAAACAGTGACACTTGTAAGGACACAAGGATTTCAAAGCCCTTCAGCAATGTAAAAAGACCTCAGTCCCCAGCTCTTTATTTCCTCACAACACAGATGTTTTCAGCATCAGAACTCAGACTAATCACACAAATTGTTTTAACCAACATTTAAAAGCAGATTTCCTTCGTAGGAGGCACATCTACTATTTCAGGGCTCATAACAACACTGCATTCCAATTTACTATTCAGTTGAGGGCTAACACACCCTGGGAAAACCGGGTAGGGAATTTTGGGAGGTGCAAGGTCATTCCTTGCTTTGACTGAGATAAAACTTCCCTGTCCAAACTGCCCTAATCTTTGCCTGATATCCCAGTGCTTACAGAAAATCACTATGGCCTCTTTAAGACAATGAATGGTCAACATTTGGTCTACTTGAGGAGGAATTCAAGTTTATAACCTCATCTAAATAGGAGCTATCTCCATGGTGGTAAAATAAAATGAGGTATTACACTATTATATTGCTATTAGACCATTGATATTGCCAGTGTGGTAATACTCAGGTAGATTTCACATTTGGTTTTTTCATACCTTTCCAAAGCATCCCTTGCACATATGGTCTCTGGAAGTAGGTGTGATAGGGTTTCTGAGGAGATACAGTACCGAAAGCTTTGCTGTGAGTGATGAAGACCCGAGTCCTGCTACCAGCTGACACATAACCCAGCTCTTCTAAACATTTGCTCTCTAATAAGTTTAATTTCAAACACAGGCAGTGCTTACATGCATGTAGTGCATCAAGCCCTAGAGCAAAATACTGTAGCCAGCAGATACGGCCTTCCCAGGAATGCAAGGAGGAATGAAGAGCAGTCACTGTTTTTTGGAAGCATTTACTGAAACAGCCCAGCTGGGAGAGCAACAGCTGGTGAGGAGCCGCCAGGGAATGCAACCTGGGAAGACGCTGCCCTTTTGGACAAAGCAGATGTATTTTGCAGGTCTCTAGGCAATGACAAGGCTTGGAAAGTTGTAGCTAATGTTTCACCCAGTAGCATGCAAGGAGACCCAATTTCTTGGAAATAGAACATTTCTCATGGGTGTCGCATAAACAAGCTATTCTGGCCACATCCAGTGAGCAGTCCCTTTCTAGGAAAGCAAATATAAGACAAATCCCAACCAAAACTGAAGCCAAGCTACCCTGGCACTGAAAGAGCGTTACATGGGCTGGACCTGGAGCTGTGCCATTTTCCTTAATCTATTTGTAGAGAGGTAACAAATATCCAGTTTCTCTGGTGTATCAGCAGCTTTGAGGCCTCTTTGTAAGCAGAGCTAAAGTCAAGTGCATCTGTAATGCATGTTATTGTGGCAGACACCACAGAGAGAGCATTAGGAGCTCCCTCCTCACCCAGGGAACACAAACCAGGGTGTGTTTATAGCCCAATAATTGCTTGTTTGTGTAAAGTAATGATGTCCCTGTTTGGCTTTTAGGCCAATTAGTAGAATAAAGGTGGTAAAACCACCAACATAATTAGTCTAATGACTATAAAACACTGACACTAAGTGTAAAATCTCTAGCTTTTTTGACACCCCGGTTTTATAGTGCAATATAAGGAGGGCAGTAACGTTTGGATGTGGAGGAGTTCCTCTGCTTTTATAGCTGACTTTGAACGCCCCTGCACCATCAGATGTGTTTGCAACGCCTGGGGTGGCTGACTGCAGTCTCATATTAAGAGAAAGTTGCCTCTGCTAATGATTTTTTGCATTGCTTTCGCCCTTTGCTAGTTAAGAGTGGCAGAAAAGATCTGGTTATCTTCTCCCCCCTAGTAGTTAATAAAAGACAAAACCAAAGCTCAACGCCCCCCCCCCCCCCCAGGTTACTGGGCAGAAGGAGAAACAGTTCCTTGCATCTGGGGTTTCACTACTTTATCAATACGTTACCAGCTGAGATTGCTACAAACAGTCGTAAGGCACCAGAAATCAGTCTTTTACTGTCAGCCACAAGGCCAGGGCTGTGCTTGGTGGGTGAACAGAAGGGGAGTTATCTGAACGCGCAGCTCCCCCTGAAACCATGAACAGCTTCATTGTGGCACTGCTGCTGCCTGCCCGGTGCAGTTAAAAAGGAACCATCAGGACTGGGAAGGCTGAGATTCAACCTAGGATAATTATTCACCCGAAGGGTCTCTTCAAAAAAGCAAGGCATCCTTTGGAGGGTTGAAAGCCCCTTCGGTTAACTGATAGTGGTTCTTTCAGAGAAGGAGCCAAGCCTGTGCCCAGAGGGCTGTGCTGCACCCTCAGCTTGCGTAGCACTTACAGCAGCAAAACTACTATTGCTAAATCCGTCCTTCTGCAGTGTTATTCAGGGTGCTGGCTGATCACAAGCTGGGACAGTCTGCAGTTATCTCAGTTTTCCTTATTAGTGTGGGGAATGAAGAGGCATTGCAACCCCAGCCTCTCTCTCTCAAAGTCCTGTTTAGGGACATTAGCCTCTAATGTGCTGCATGGATTTAATCTCATGACCCCGGCTTTTACCCCTCTTCTACACCACAGCATCTACCCTGTGATTCCTGGCACAGCTCCCTGAAGAAGGAGGCTCTTGTGCGTGCTTAAGGCCGTGGGGAGAAACCAGTTGTCCCATTTCAAGCCTACATGAGTAAAGCAATAGTTCATCTCTACCTGGTTTTTAAGCCTGCCTATGGAGGACTCTAAGAGCATGGGACATCTGCAAACAGCAGAGAGCTCAAAAGCCAACCTTACTGCCAGATGTTGGCTACTGCAACTACTTCTGGTTCTCCCACCCAATAAACTTGCCAGCAAGGCTCAGTTCCCTCCTGATCCATCAGGGAAGGTGGTCTGAGGCTGCCTTTGCACAGGAGCAGACTAATGAGTGCTCACACTGTCCCTCCCGTTCAGCTTACAGGAGTCAGGGCTGTGCTGCAGGGACAGGGAGCTGAGGGCAAGAGCATCCTAAACTGCTCTGGTGAGATGGGCAGGAGAGTTCTCCACTGTGCCCACACTCTGAGAGGTCTTAGAAACCACACAGGCAGATCAACAGGGACTTTTCATCTGGCAAATGATGTAGTGATGCTTAAAAGGTTTGGTTTTGGTTTTATGTAAGGACAGAGCTAATAAAAAGGATTTAGGGGGTGGTAGCATTTTGACCTTAAGTTTGAACTTCTTCCCAATGTTTGGGACTCCTTGAATTCAGGTTAGTTTTCCTGTTTGGGTTTTTTTTAGCATTTTCTTGTGATGTTTTGAACATGCGTAAAAACATACCTTGTTGAATTAAAGATGGCAGTAGAGAAGATATCTCCTGCCCAAGAAGCCCAGCTTTGGGGTTTTGAAGCTTTTATCTTTCAGCAAGCCATCCCTCTTTCTTCCAGCCTCTGCAGAAGCTCAGCCTTCATGCCCTGGACTGCAGTCTTTCCATGGTTTATCTGAAAAAGGTTCTGCCTTCCTTCACTCCTCTCAGATCAAAGGGAACATTATCGGTTTACAAAGCATCCCCCATGTCTTCCTGTCTCCTCTCACTAATCTTTTCTCCAGCGGCAGGGGTTTGGGACCCATGCTTCTGGGCAACACTGCACCCCTAGTGACAAGGGTGGCTATGGAAGCCTTCTGCTCTGTGAATCAGAAAGTCGTGCCTGGACTTCCTATTCCCAGGAAAAGTTGTTTAGTCTGATGATTTGAGCCACCAAACATTTCTGGTGCAACAGCACTGAATGCAGGGTGTTCCCGAAGGGATCAATTTGACCTCCTGTCCTTGATTTGCACTGTGGGGAAGAAAGGAATAAAAGGCATAAAAATGTAAGTTGAAGACAGAGTGTCACTCTTTGCTTTGAATTTCCTGCCTTTTGTCAGGCTAAGTGCTCAATGCTATTTAAATGCATGTTTTCTATAGGAGAATCCTCCCCCGGCCAGGCTTTCATGGAAAGTTTTGCGGTGCCCATTGCTTTCATGGCTGCAGGTTTGGGGGCAGTTCATCCAAAATCTGCCGTCAGAAAGTCCACTCCATCTCCAGGGTGCACTACAGTTGGGGATGCTTCCTTCAGCACCTGAGCAAAGAGAGGAGAAACACTTCTGCCTCTACCACTGACTGATTTTCTCCTACAGCAGCGGTTAGGGGGAGCCACCTTCTACTTCAGTTTACCTGTCGATGCAATGGTTAAACAGCGCTGCTATTGCGGAGACATTTCCAAATGCCCAAACATGCCTTGTGGGTTACACTGAGGTTGGATTCACTTCTTCAAAAAGACTCTCTTGCTAATGGTGCATCTTTTCTCCTTGCCAAGATGGCCAGATGGCTCTTAGTTAAAAAAAAAAATGAATCCATGTTTTCTTTGCTAGACTCTCATTACAGTACATTGCTGATAAAGCACTCGCTTCTTAAATATTTTTCTCCCTTCTATCTACCCTACCCCTGCCTTGCCCCTAAACAGATTCGCAATTAACCATGGAAACAGATTCTCAATTAGGAATGGGCAAACCTCGCAAGCTCATTTTCACATATTTATATGGCTGGTCAATGTTTTTCTGTCTCAGATGATATTTCTGATTGGTTTTCAATTAAATAAAAGCATCTGCTCACTGGAAAAATGTTTCGCTATAAATGAAGCTACAAACCAGTCTTGTTCCTTGGTAAAATATGTGTGAAGCTTTTTTTAATGTTGGTGGTGAAAATAACAAATTTCTGACCTTATTTTTTTTTCAGAGGTTATTGAGTCCTGAAATTTCCTGCTGATTTACTAAGGTATGAGATAAGAAGCCTATCTAAAAGGCAAACAAGTGAAACTAAGTGGGGATGCAGTCACTCTGCTCCTGAATCTTGCACTGATTGGCTATACCACAGTGTTACACCTAGTGAATACACAGATTGTCCTTCACCTTTTATGCTTTGGTGGAAATAATAGAGAATAAGTCCATCAGACCACGGAGATGTACCCAGAGAGACCGCAAAATAACACGGTTGAAATGCTTGCCTGGGCAAATCACTGTGAATCGTGCCAGACTTGGAAAAGGGGTGGAAACATCAGATGTGCTGAAGACCAGATTATCCCAGAAATACCCCCAAATGGCCCCCATATCACTTGTTCTTTCTAGCTGTGGCCCTGAACACAGCCCAGGAAGGACAGAGAGTCATTAATTGGTGTTGCTCAGCTCATGCAAACCTCAGGACAAACTCAGTTTCTTTGGAAACTCAGGTAAAAAATCTTTATTTGTCCATCCAGGTAAGGCCATCCTTCCTGTCATATTTGAAAACCTTGGCCTAAAGCCTTGTTTCTGTGTTTCAGGCAGCAAAACCCAAGTCACCCCTGGAGCATCATGGAGTGGGACAGCCTGTCCCTTGATGCAGGGATCTGCGGCTGGATTTGAGCACCGGATTAGCCACAGAATAGCTAAGCTCCTATAAGGCTTGGGAAAACATGCTGCCCTTCTATCCTTAGTGGGTTTGCCAGGCTCTCCTGTCACTTAGAATGAATGGGGAGAGAAATCATTATTTAATTATCTGGGAAGCCCTTTAAAAGACTAATCAGCAAGGAATTTCACTCCAGTAGTAACAGCTGGCTCTCACACTATGAGTCACAAAGAGAGATATTAAAAGGCTGTGTATTTCTCAGTTAGTGAACTTATTAACTGTGCTCTCCTCTTTTATAAAAATGCTGCATTGTTCTCTAACAATGGTCCCCAGCCCTTGAGAAACACGCTGGAGGGGATGGGGGGGGGGGGGGGCTGCCTTACTGTAAATTAGGGTTTACCTAGTCCAGGATCTCACGCTTTGAACGGCAGTTTTGCTTTGGTTTTGGGTTCAGGTGAGACTCTTCCCTCAAGCCAAGTGGCAAAGCGGACTGAAATGAGAGATGTCAAATGGAGGAAGCACTGGGAATGGGACAGTGATTCATGCTATGACAGACAGTGATTTGCTCTCCCACCACCCTTGTAGGCAGAGAAAAGCACATCCGAGCTGGGTTCGCCTTGGAGAGGCAGTGTTTGCCTCAGCACTGAGGGAACAGTGGTGGAGCCAAGCTCAATTCATTGGGTTGGGCAGGATGAGCTGAAATGGATCTTTCCAGAAGAGATTGGAAGGTCGAGGACAGAAAGAGAAGAGGTGTCCCCACCAGGACAACAGTTCTCAGCAGATGCTGCTACTCAGGGATGTGAATTGTCACTGAGTTAGGAAGACTTGAGCCAGCTCTGCCATAAGATCCCACCTGAGAGCCTCTCTTCAACAGTTTCTGTCATGCCAGTGCCTGAGAGTGGATTCAGGAATGATAACAGCCACAGGGCACTTGTTGAACTTCAGTGCAATGAAACACTTTAAGCTTTAAGTTCAAGTGGCAGTTCAAATGAAATCAGATGAGGGAAGCAATGTCTCAGCTGGTAATTTCAGGTTACCTGCTGCCACCTCTGGGTTTACACTGCTTGGGCACCAGTTCTGCTCTCTTCTGCAATCTTGCAGCTTTGTAATGAGCACTTCAAAACTCAGCAGACCTCACCAGCCCCTCCCGGTCTATTAACCAGACCCTTGGCCTTATCAGAGCTCTGCAGAGGGAATAGCTGCCTTCCTCTGCCAGGCTTGTCGTCTCACCAACATTTAAATACATAGCTCTCCAAACACAACTGGATCAACAGTGCAATCTAATCACTGTGGGAGCATGGGGATGGGGAGCAGAGTCCTTCAGCAAACAGGGCACAAATGACTGGAGAGACGCTGGTTGTGCAGGACAGAGCAGGTGCTGGGCATCTGCTTGGCTCTAGAGGATTTCAAAGGTGTTGGTGTGTGTGTATCTCTGTGGGTGGGAAGGTGAAGAGGAAGCACAAGAGGGGTATGGGATTACAGTTCACTGAAAACCCATTTCCCAGATGCACAGTGATTTGCTGCTTTCAATTTTTCTTAGGAAATCTCTTTCTCTGTGTGTGTGTATATAAATTTCAACCTCCCAAAAGATGTTCTACCGCCCTGCTGCCCAAGATCTAACATTTAGCTGCGAAGGATGTTTACAGGGTCAAATTTAATCCCTAGTATTTGAGCCAGTGTCTCAGCACAACAGAGCAGAAGTATCTCTGTCCAAGCAGCGCTGGGCCCTCTGACGCAGGGGAGAATACGCAATAATATTTACCTAGCACAGACAAAAATGGTATGAACGCAGCCATCCTCTCCTCTTCTGGGGCCCTTGCTGGAGACAAACAGCTCAGCTGTCTGGCAGTAATGGATAAATCTCAAAGGGCAATATTTCAGCTTATATAAGGGGATGGGGCTCCCTGCCAAAACAGCTTCTACGATTTACATCAGGGAGGATTTGGCTGGAGATAAATCAGGGAGTCATTCCCGCCGTGGAGCTGCGGTACCAGCAGCTCTCACCTGTCTGCCTGGCGTCAGGGCCAAGCCCATCTGCAGGGCTCCAGGTATTAACTGAACATTTGGGGTGCCCTTGGAGAGGTAGGCACTGATGGTGATGGGAGGCGATGGCAAACTCAGGTGTGCATCAACACTGGAGAAATAGGTATTTGGTTGGAGTGTTTTCCTGTAGAGGAGACGAAATATCTCCGGCCAGGGGAGCAAATTGCCCCAAGGGATCAATGTTCACCTCCCTACTTTGTCTCCATCTTTTGTGCTGCCAATCTCTTGGTCTTGATCTGCCACCACCCAGCACCCTGTCCAGAAGTAAGCAGGACTTCCCGTGCTTGTCCTCCCTGCACAAGAGGTGGGATGAAAAGCATGGCAAGCAGCAGTAGTCCTAGCTCCCCTTGCTTACATCCCCATACAGCTGTTGTGGGGGAATCATTCTGGGGCTGGTGAGGACTTGCTATCCACTTCTGCTCCAGGATGAGGCTGGGAGGACCGGTGAGTCAGACCTGTCTGCACCAGAGCTTGTCCTGGGGCTGGTCTGATGGAGCTGCTCACATGCAACCCTCCCTTTATACCCCTGCTCTCAGCTATAACCAAGCCATGCTGGTTTGGTACCAGACTCATTTCTAGCTCCTGGCAGTCTGGATCTGCTCAGGAGGGATGTTTGCTCCTGAGTTTTCACTCATGCATCCGTTGCTTGTTGTAACTCGTAAGCAGATAGGGTGTAAGCCACAGCACTCTGGTGTAAACACAAGCTGTGCTTCTCCCTTTTTCCTTCTGCTAACTGGATCCAGGCACTTTACCTGGGACTGCTGGATGGGGATGAAGCCCCAGGGAGCTGAGGGCAGGCCAGGCTCCACCCGATGCTCACTGGGAGGTCTTCAGCTGCTGGAGATGGAGCTTCCTCTGCCTCTGCACTCCATGACTATTAGCTTTGTTGCATAAATAAAAAGCAATTTGCTCCTGATTGTTTGTATTTTGTTTTGATACTCAGTGGGCTCACAGCATGCAAAGGAGGCACACACATGGGGAGTGCACCAGCCTCCCCAGAGAGACCAATAAACCTTTAATCAGTGCAATAGGAAAGAGCTATCCTTTAAGATGCTTTTGGTATGTGTATTACCGAAGGACAGAATGGTACTCTCTGAAGAGAGCCCTGCTGTGGATCCCATGCCCAGATCTTGCAGGGAGTTTTATAAAACAAAGAGGAAAATGTGTTTCAAGTTTTGTAGACCACAACTTGATGCGCTGGGGATTAAGAGTTTAATCTGACTGCATTGATCTGGTTATCTGTTGCCTCTGGACAAGCTTGGGAGCATCTCAAACACCATCAAACAGAAGGGTTTGGGCCACCTGTATCCTTATGGATGTTGGAGGGACACTGAAGGCCACCTCCAATGCCATCAGATGCCCATGCATAAGCAACTGAATTGAACCACAGTAGTACCTCTTAAATCAAGTCACTGTCAGAGGGAAGGGCAGAGCCAAGATCTCCTGCAACAAAGGCTTGTGCCTGTTTCTGTAAAGAGCACTCACATTACTGGATACTGTACAATATCAAAGGGTTTCTGGCATAGGCTGCTATGAAAGCTCCTTAACAGTAAGAAAATATTTCTTTATATTTGCCATTTGATCATGAAAGGAGACATTTTAATCAGCATTTGTCAGCCTGTCTGATATATGAAAGGCATTTTTTTCTGTTACACTGCTCTTATAAGTGTCCTAGAGTCTGTTTGCTCACAAAAAACAGTGACTATCATTTCTATAGGGAAACTATGGCTTTCTTTTTCTTAACTGGGCAAAACTCCTACTGAACTTAGGTTCTGTCAAAAATGATGGGTCTCAGGCCAGGTCACTGTCCTGGGGGGAAAATGGGAATGGGGACAGGCACAGAAGTTTGTCAGTAGCTAAGCTCAGAAGCATGAGGACAGAGTGGCCCATGTAAGGATCCCAGGAGATAGCCATTGCATAGATGCAGAGGTTGAAGATGATGGTATTTGAGAGATACACAGGGAAGAAACAGCCCTGGAGAGGTGCTTCCAGCCAAGCTTTCTTCTCCCTCCATCTGATTTTGACCTGCACTGCAAGTCCCTGCATCTCCCTGTCCTGTCCCAGCACTTTTGCCCATCTCTCTGTCACTGGCACCTATAAATCCTACATCCACCAAGACAAGTGGATGACCAGTCTGGTTGTGAACAGCAGAGGGGCAGCTGATACTTTTCCACCATAGGTAAATAGATGTTTTGATGTGGGGAAAGCACTCTGGGACTACGATTTTGGTCAGTAATTAGCTGGAGGCAGCTGTGCCTGCTGGAGACATGATGTCCTAAGGCTATGTTCTGCTGATTGTGTCCTAAAATAGTTCTGCTGATGGGGATCCAGCCAGGATCATGTGAGTGCTTTGTCTGTCCTGGGTCCTGCAGCATGGAGAGAATGTTTGTACAATAAGTTGCTGTACATCCTTCAACTCAGACACACAAAGTCTGCAACACCTCAAGCTGAAACCAGGTAAGCTCCAAGGGCCATTGTGGTTTGCAGTTTACCAGTATAATAAACAGAGAATTATGATGTTCAGCTGCATTGGTGCTGCCTACAAGTTCCTCTTTGCTTTTCTTTCTGATATTTGCAGTGCGCTCAGGGCTGTTGTAATGCTGCTGATGCAGAAGGTGAATCTGGTTTGCTCTATGAGGTGTTGTAAGCACTGGGCACTTGCAGTTCAGTGCTTCTGCACAGAGATATAAAACTTCCCCAGTCTGAGGGATTTCCAGATTCCAAGTATGTGCCTGGTGGCCCCCATTTGTGCAAGAACAAAGCCAGGCACCAAAGGCACCTGTTTAGGAGCATTCAAAGCACTGTGCAAAATCTAAGGCAGTGGCTTGATACTATTTCTCCTCCTTCTGTAACAGCTCAGTTAAAAGGCATTTTTGCAGAGGAGAATGTGACACTTAAAAGGTAACATATTCTTTTCACCTTTCAGTTTCTAATTCAGTTTGTAACTTAGCCCCAAGAAGCGATCAGGGGCAGCTTTTCTTTCAGCCTAAAATCTCTTTTTCATGCACTGGATGTCAGCGCTCCCAAAAAGATTAAATAAGGCAGAGGTAATGTAGATTTAAAGAATTTTCCAGATGAAGTGCCAGAGCACTTTGAACTGAAGAAGAAAGGGGTTGCTGTGTGGAGACTGGTCAGTATGGGGGAAGGCACTGCAGAGCGTTGCCCTGCAACGTGCTTGTGGATAAACGTGCTATGTCCATGGAGTCCTGCGGCATGGAAGAGCACCATTAACTCTGTTCTGTGGGCACAGTGTGATGCTTCCAGTGTGCTGGCATGGCAATGCATAACGGGGCTGCATGTCCACTAATGTCCCTGGGGAATGGTCCTTCCTAAAAGATGTGAAGGCTGTTCAGGACCAGTGAGCTGGAGAGACCTTGCTCAGCTGCCTTTGTGTACATTGGGTAAGGAAGGCACCCACCATAGAGATGGGGCACAGGGGGCCTCCATCCCCCTTAGCCTTCGCCCAGAGATCCAACTCTGTATCAAAGCAAAACCCACCCAAAGGGATGCTAGCATGGGAGGAAGAGCTGCAAGGCCAATGCTTGCTATCTCTGCGTCTGTTCAGTAGCCATCTCAGCTAGCGAAGAGGAATTGGACATCAACAGAGTCAAATGTTGCTGCTAGCACCAGAAAAAGAGGCATCAAAGGAAACTTCTGCTTGTGCTCCACCTTAGTTCAGCACTGAGGGCGTCTGAGCAAGAAGATGAGCTGCCACAAAGGATAAATTACTGCTGTTATCTCCAGATGGATCAGGTCTCTGACAGCATGATACCAGCCCTTCAGGAGAAAAGTTCAAGGGAGATGTGTGGAAGCACTCACTCTGTAATGCCTTCAGAAGGTGCAGTTACCTTCTGGCCATGAGCAGTGGGCGGAGGGAGAAGGAGGGGGAGGAAAAAGGTTTAACAATAATAATAATAATAATAATTACCCCCCCCCCAAATAATAATAATAATATTTTAAAAAACCAATAATAATAATATTAAAAAAAATCCCCTTTGCTTTTCGGTAGCACCTCTTCCAATGCTCCCAGACCAAATTAACTCATGAGAAATTCCTGGCAGGTGTGTATGAATTCCACAGATAGGTGAAACAAGATTTGGAGGTAGAGTGAATAAACAGCTTCAAGTCATGCAAAATGGTACTGGAGTGGGTAGAAAAAAGAAGGCAGGACTCCAGCTCCATTTCTTCTCTCTGGCTCTGTTTTCGTTGTGCCATTTGACCCTCAGGAATACCATGTGCTCTGTGGGCATTGTGTCTGTATTTGGGGCATCCTTATTGAAAGACCTGCAAAGCAGCATGGAGAGCCGTCAGAAGAATGAAGCAATTTAGGCATCTAATGCCATTGAGCAGATACTTATCTCTGCCTGTTCAGGCTTGTTCACCCTTCGGGGTACATGGGTGTGTATGTGTGGGGCAGTATGGGATTATGTGGGAAAAGAAGGCAACATCAGAAATACAAGTCTTGACAACAACTCAAGGGCTGATTTTCGGGTGCTCTGTGCCTGCAGTTGGCTTGTTTCTTTCAAAACCCTTTCTCACCCCCCTGGATAAACTTTTAGGGGATGCTAACATGGTGATCTCTGGTGAAAACCACTTATTTTGAAATCTGACCACAGTTTGAATGGTGAGCTCTTGGGAAGTTTGAAATCTGATGCACATCCAGATCAAATACAAAGCCACTGGGTGTATGACAACAGAGGACCATATCCTGCTTCTGTAGGCATGTACAATATGTCTGTAGAGATACCTTGGATTCTTCTCATCAATTTTGGGCGTCCATTGCTTTTTTTTTCTTTTATTAAGGAAGAACCCTGTGCTATTGACTTGTTAGGGGCACTCGCTGTGCAATATTTCTGGGTAGGCAGATATAAGCATTTGTGTTGTGTTTGTACAGCTCCTAGCACATCGGTCCCAGTCCTTATTGGAGAAAGCAGGATGGAGGCAGAACTGATAGTAAGCACGTTGATGCTGAGCTCAGTCCTCCTCCATCACAGGCAGCTCATGTCCAGTCCCAAAGCCACCACTCAATAGCTCTTCCACATGTCTTCCCCTCCATTGGAAAAACATGTTGCCCTGCTCCCTATAACAAACTTAATACTGAAAGTCAAAGACTCAAAACTGTAAGATGCAGTAAATTTCAAGGGCATCGTCAGTCATGACATAGGAAAGAAATAGTTAAGTAAAATTCCCCATTGACTCTACAGAAAGGGTCACAGCCCTTACTGCAAACAGAAGGAAAGAGCCCAGCAGCTTCTGTCAGGCTGAGCCAGGGAAGACTGATTCCTGGTCCCAGATCTGGTGCTAAGAGTAGCCCAGAGTGTGTGGTCCAAGATAATTCTTACCCTCGAAGTGTTTAATAACTCCAGGAGGATGAGCTCTTATGTCCTTCCCTGCCTTTACAGCTCTTGTCAGCGCAGGTGCCTGTAAGGCAGGTGAGGAAACCACAGGAAAAAAGGAGACAGAAAAGCTCCTCGCAGGTTGTGCAGACACCCATGAACAGCCTTGGGTGATGATCAGTCCCATGTGGACAGGGACATGACTCTGTCTGGTCACCCAACAGCCCTTCTTGGACTCACCAACAAATAGGGCACTCATGGATTTATCATCATTTGGAGGCAGCAAGGGCTTAATTTTTAGAGTGCTGAGCATCAGCACCCACAAGAAACCTCGGCCCCAAACCCTCTGAGAACCACTGCCCTTCACAAGTGTAAAGTGGGCAGCCTCAGGCAGGCCAAAGAGGGCAAAGGCAGGGTGGTTTTCAGCTGTAGCCTTAAATATTGCAGCAGAGGTTGGATTTTACCCCTTGCATGGGGCATTGCACATATTCTTGGATACCCAGGACCAGACAGCAGCATCCTACTTTTGCTGGGTATACCCCTGGACCCTTCACAGATGTGAACACAGACGTTCGTTCTCCTCTGACAAAATTCAATGGGCCATTTCTTCCCCTTCTTTCCCCCTCTGGTTTTTGTTGTACTCTTGACAAGCTTGAACTCCATAGGGGGGAAAAGAAAAGAGCAGCCCAGCCCCTGGTTCTCCCTGCATCCTGCAGCAGTGCCCATTTTACATGGTACAAAGGTCATTTAGCATAGCATGAAGCCCTCAGCAAGTTGCACAAGGCAATTTCATCTGATCCGTGATGGAATTCCACTCAGCCAAAGTCCTTATTATTATGCATTTTTTACACATTAGGATTTTCCTTTTGTTGGCAGCCAGATCTCTTCATGAGGTGTTAAAAAGTGCAGAGGGGCTCTCTGCTCCACTTCGGGTAGCTAATCCCGCCTTTAAGGCTGGGATAACTGTTTCATTATGGGATGGGCTCAGCTTTAGAGCTGCTGATGTTCGCTGACAAGGATCTCAGTAAGCAGCACAAAACCTGTGGTGGAAGAAAACTTATCTTTGCTTCTTGCAGGACAGTTGCATCCCAGCAAGGGCTGTGAGACTGTGATTTCTTCTGTCTCTCCCAGTTCCAGCCCCTAATTTTCCAACTGTTTTCCAAGCTGGCAAATATTGATGGCTCATTTGCACCTGTGAAAAGAAATCCTCCCAGTTTGATGGATGATATGGCAAACCTTAAAAAATAAAGGTTAACTGGTAGAGTTAAATAAATAGGTTTTCCCCCAGCACTGGATGGAGCAATGCTGCAGGCAGAGCAAGCATCTGCTTCATGCCAATCATGGCCACATGTCTTCTGGGTCTTCAGAGCAACCACTTTATTGAGTATCGTGGTCCTTCAAGGACTAATTAGATTACACCTGGATTGAAAAAAAAAAATCATAGAATCATAGAATAATTAGGGTTGGAAAGGACCTTAAGATCATTCAGTTCCCACCCCCCTGCCATCACACTAAACCATGTCGCCCAAGGCTCTGTCCAACCTGGCCTTGAACATCACCAGGAATGGAGCATTCATAACTTCCCTGGGCAACCCATTCCAGTGCCTCAACACCCTCACAGTAAAGAACTTCCTCCTTATATCCAAACTTCCTCCTTATATCCAAGAAATACATAGCCTTTGCTCATAGGCCTTACAAAATAATAACAAAATATCAAAAATGCTTCTGGCTGGAAAAATAATCGAACCCAGTCCTTCAGTCAGTGAGATATTTCAGTGGTTTTAGGCTATTTTGACTTTATCAGAAAAGATGAACTCAAACAGGAACAGGTGCAGAGAAAAGCAACTAGAATGGAGCATAATCAGGGCCTGGAAAGCCTGTTTTATGGGAGAGAACTAAAAGAGATTGGCTTGTTAAGCCTAGCAAAATGAAGGGAACATGATTGCTGTCTATAAATACATCAGGGAAGTAAACACGAAGGAGGGAAAAGAGCTGTTAAAGCAAAAGGCAGGTTTGGCACAAGAACAAATGGATATAAACTGGTCACTAATGAACACAGTCAGGAAATCAGAAGATGTTTTCCAGCCACCTGAGCAGCACGTCTCTGAAACAGGCTTCCAGCAGCAGTGGGGGGAGTGAGGGCTGGGCTTAGCTTGTACTATGCTTGGGAAGTTTCTGGCATGGATGGCATGTCCTGAAAGCTGGGGCCCAAATTCAGAGTCCTGGGAGATCCCTGCTTAGTCCTGCCTGTCAGTACAAATATTCTGTAGCAGGTGAGGAGGAAACGAAAGATAGAAAATTGAAATGATGCTGGCAGTTTTTTGGGAAAATGCTGCTTCTGGAGAAAATAATGTCCCAAGGAGTAGAAATAACCAGCGAGAAGATTCCAACCAGCAAGATGAGAACAGATAATGAAATGTGGAGTAGCAGTGAAATGGTTTCCCAGCAGAACTGGGAATGGCCCTAAACATTATTTCGTGATGACAATATGAGTTTTTTCTATGAAATGTAGCAAAACCCAGAAAAGCTATATAGGGCAAATATGCTGTAAGTCTGCAAAGTGACCACATCAGTTGTTAGCAATGAGCAGACTGCGCTTGGTGAGTTATGACAGAATAAGCTGAATTTGTCTCCTGCCTTCTCCACGACCAAAATTAAAAAATGGGCAAAGACTACACTTCAACACACTGCCTAAGGAACAGGGGTAAATTAGCACAGCTATTTAATTCCCTTGCTGAAAGTGCCTTTTTTCCCTTTTGCTTTAGACAAACTGAAAAGTTTAAGCAAATTCAGCAGTCTGGCACAGTCTCACTGGCTGAAGCTGGTCTGCTGCATATGAAATCCTGAAACAGGCTTTGGCTCAACAGAAACACACTGTTTTTGTTTTGTGAGTAAACCCCAAGTGTTATTTGCAGTCATCGTCTCACAAACGCAGGCTCAGAGCAGAGTGTTTTGGTCAAGCTGATTCTGTTCTTGCCTATGCAAAAGGCTTTTGGTTAATGGGTTTTTAAGTGATTCGATGCTCAGTCTTGTGAATGATGAGAGTTAAAAAAAAAATAGGTCTCTGGTTCTGGTTTTATTTACAAACCAGGAAAACCTCTTGTGCTCCATGGAGGCCCCCGGATACAGAGGGAAATAACTGTGAGAAGGTCTTCATCCCATTCCCAGCAGCTCCTCTACCTAGTCACTGGTGGCTCTATAAGAGCAGTTTCTCTCCAGACGTTGTTCCTATCCTGTTTTTCTGGTTTATCAGGTACATGCCCAACTCTTTTTTACAATTAAGAACATACTGGTCCCCCTTCAGTAATAATAAAGGCAAAGAAAGGTAATGCAAATTGTTACCAAGTGACCAAAGGGACTAAACAAAGCATGACGCCTCTAAATAGACAACTAACCCCTGGTACTAGGAAGGCAGCGTACCAACGCAAGCATGAATCAATATCAGTCAATGCTGTAGCATAAGCCAATGCCATATGTACTTCAGCAGCCCAAAAGTGTCACAGGTGTCCACCCTGGTTACATGATGCGCCAAGTTCCCTTTCCGTTCGTATGATTCAGTTGTTAACTCTGGTAATGCCATGGAGAAACTACTCAGACCCACGATTAGTAACCAGATAACTAGCAACCTAGCCCTAATGGTTCAAATACGAGACTAAAGATGTTTAGAAAGACATGGGCAAGGAAGCTGCTGTGTTAAAACAGTAACAAGTGCATGACAACCCATCACTAAGAAACATTTGCTGAAAGTCATTTACTCAGGGACATTTACTGCACATATTAGCAGGGGTAATGTAGAAGAGACAAATTCATTACCTGGTTCATGACTTTACAGTAGTATTTGCCTTCAGTGGCTTCACTCCAGAGATGATTTTTGCCCAGTCCATATGCACATACTATTATTTGTCGTGTTTGCATTTGTGAAACTCAAATCTGCAGTGAAGCTTGAGAAAAAACTACGCAGAATATAGAGGTGTGGTGATGGCCTTAAACTCTCTATTGTGCTAAAAAGTGAGATGAAAAAGCACTCTAACATGCTTACAAACTGGGTAGCTACCAGGATGTAAAGAAACACTGGTGTTGCAGATTTGCAAGCTAGGTGAAACCTCATTGATGTTTTGGGGGTGGGTGGTTCAATGAAGGTGGTGCAATAAGAGTGGCATGGCAGTTGCTTAGTCCCATTGAACTCCCAAACAATGCCTTTGAGTGAAGAAATCATTCATGCTATGTACTATACAGAGGAGAATGACTGCCTGATTAGTGAGTTTCCTGTTGAACGGGTGCACTGATGAAATGCTGTACAAATCAATTAATGATCAAGCTGTTACAGGAACATTTATTGATTTAGCTTGTAAAGTGTCTTTTTGTCCCAGAAATGTCCTTGCTGCTTTTGTTCATCCTTAAAAATGAAATTCTTTTGGAGAATGGAAACCCTCAAATGACTCTTGAACTTAGGCTCATGACTTCATATTATTTAGTTTCTATGACAATTGGCTTCTGAAGTAAAAAGAAGGCCACAGTCTAGAAATGAGACAGGGTGTGCAATTTCAATTAGAAGGATGGAGACAAGATAGGCAGGATGGAAGAGAAGATGAAGGAAGAAAGGAGAAAGCTGAAGGGAAAGAAAGCCATATATCTGGGTGTGTTTAGATGTGCAGCTTAGCATCACACTTCCAGTAATAAGATACCTGAAGAATCAAGCTACAGCTCTGTGCACCCTGTTCTGAAATCCTGGAGAACAGGCTGACTTCCTCTTGAGAATGGGAGAGAGTAAACACTTTTCTGGCCAAGATGTGCTTTGCAATCAAATTCTCTTGTATGTTTTTCTCACTACTGCCCCATGCCTGCATGGACCTTGCTTTCTACCAACATATTTTTGTCCTGTACTGAAGAAGAAGGATCTTCCTCTTCTAGCCTTTATCCCATAGCCATTTCCCTGATCTGAAGCCCGGAGTAGCTCATTGCAAAAAAGGATGTTATTCACACCAGCCTGGCTAGGCATCTGTGGGTGGATAGATGATGATCCACACATACCAAAGTGCATCTAAACAGCTTTTTTGAAGTGGTGCTATGGCAATGTAGCTCATGAATTTATGTTGAGGATGGCAGAAGTTTCATCGGTTTCAGCCCAGATTTTTGTGCAGATCACTCCCTGTTAATCACTTGTGAATTATTATACACCTTTCAGAGCAAGCCTTCTGAGGTGGAGTATCCTCACTGCACTGGTTGGAGGCATAAGCCCAAGTGTGGGTACTCACACCTTGGAAAGTTTTAGGATGAGCACATCAGACAGAGCTGCAGTTAGATCCAACTCTGTTATTAGTCCATGGTCAACTCACTGAAATACGTGCTGTGAAGGTGTACAACTCTTCTGCCTTATTTCTGGGCTGAGAACCTTTGTAGGCCTTTCAGGTTGGAAGTCAGATGGAGAAACAGGGTAATGCCACTTTGGAGTTTGTTCTCATGAGGTGCCAACCTTACGTGGCATAAATGTCATGTAGCTGCTGCTGTTACAGGACTTCTTGCTTCAGGTTTTGAGGCTCTCACTGTACCCAAACTACAATACAAGAAATGGGTGTCTTCTGGTTTGGATCTCACCTGAAAGCAAAACCAGGCAGTATCTTCTGATCACCAGAGCTCAGAAGGCTTCAGCTCCAGTTTTGATCTTTTTATTATTTATTTATTCCTCATGTACACTTAATCATTTCTACCAGATGTTAAAGATCCTTTGTGTCATCTGAAACCTACTGAAAACAAACTGAGACATGGCTAATAAATACATACATGCATAAGTACTGCATCATGACTGCCTGCTCCTACCTGATTATTGCAGGGGCTCCAAATTTCATGCTGGTGAAATGTATTTAAACATGAATATCAATTTGAGACTTCAGTTCTGATCACGCTAGATGACTCTTAACAACCATGACCAACCTCTCCTCAAATCATTACCATTCGTATAGCCACAAAAGGCAAACTTGATGAGAGAATGAGAAGCTAGCAGGGTCTCAGGCTAAGCATACAACAGTGGGATAGCTATAAATGAACCTTTTCAACCATAAATTACATGTGGCCAGTAATTCCCTTTTCTCCCTCTCTCCCTCCCTCTCCATCCTCCCCCTCCACTCTGAAAACCCTGGGACAAAGGCTTGCCTCTCTGAAGGATGCCTTTCTGAAGGATTAAGCAGCTTTTGTTGACAAAATACAAATTACAACTCCTTTGCTTGGTGTCCCGCCTTCTCAGCTGGGCTCCAGTCCCTGAGGGACAAGGCTCTATTACCCCTGCGTAGATGAAGAGCTCAGAATAGGCAGATGTAATTATTAACACCATTCAATGGAGTGTCTTTCTGAATTATCAATTAAAAATCTCTACTGTTTTTCCCTTGCACTAAATAGAAAGCTGATGGCAGTTAATCTATTGTGCAGCAGACTTTTAGATGCATATTTAAACAGAGTGCTTCTCTGCTTTTTTATTCCAAGGGCAGTGCAGGGTGAGAGGGACTCCCATGAGGTAGCACAAAGACCCTTGTCATTTGATTGAGAGAAGAGTCTTTGGAAAAATATTGTCTCCTTCCACCCTTGCAAACAGGTCCCATGGAGATATCCAAACAGGCCTGAGATGCCTGATATTGTGGGATATGACAAATGAGGGCTCCCTGTTCATACACCAAAGTGCATCTAAACAGCTTTTTTGATGTGCTGCTATTAAAATGCAGAGTTCATGGGCAACAGACACGAGCATGAAGTGAAAACAGAAATGAAGCAATGATGTGATTGAAACCAACAGCCATGCGGAGCCGGGCTGCCAAGAGCTGTCAGCTTTTGGCTGAGGGAGAAGACTGATGCACTAGGTTTTGGGGAAGGGGATGCGAGGATGGCTCAGGAGCAGGAGGAGATCATGGGTAGAGTTTTTCTAACTCTCCTGCTGACCTGCAAGTATGTGTCCAGCTGTCACAAGAATAAATGTCCCTTCAAGCTTCCTTAGACAGCTTGTTTCAATACTACTGAGAGCTTCAAACTTTCCTTCAGTGGTACCAGAGTGTCGGGCTACCACTTCTATTTGACAGCGCCAAAGCCCAGTCCAAACATCTCCAAAAATACTGATTTTCTTCTTAGCGTTTTCCTTTTTTTTTTATTGGTGAGCAGCTTCTGTCCAGTCATAGAATTGGGCTTATTGCTTGCACACAGCAAACTCCTGATTTATGGGTATATTATATCCATTTTTTCCCATCTTGTATGTGCTGTGCACATTGCCTTTTTTCACAGCTGGGATTCCCACCTAATCCACAAGTAGAGTGAGATGTTTTTAAACATTGGAAAAGTGGTATTATGCACAGCAGGAATTTCAGTTCAATAGTTTCAGTTTCCAAAGTGGTTTCAACTAAAAAAAGCACCCAAAGAAAGACAGAACAAGCAAAATGCGTGACTACGTCTGGGCTTGGGGAAGTAGAGTTAAAAATGCTCTATCAGACAGAAAAAATACTAGCTGCTGAGGAACTGGAAAGCATTCAGGGCTGGACATGTGCCTTCTGCAGTTTGGGAGCTTATTTTATTAGCACTTAAGACCTAGAAGTAGCATTGAACTCTTGACATGTTGGATCATTTCCATCTATTGCCTAATACAACCCCTATTCTCTTTTCCTAGCTCTTCAGAGTTGTGATTACCTAATAGCATGCAATACCTGGGATGTCATTTTTTTTTCTCTTTTTCTTTGTAATGATTTGACTCCCTTTGCCCCCAAAAAGCTGGCAGACCATAATGGATCCTAATGCACATGCGAGCATTTCCACGCTGCACTGCTCTGCTCTAAAGCCTTTCTCCAAGATGAATACCATTTGAACTTTGTCCAATATTTCTTATGTGGTATGTGCCCTTTATTTACTCCATCGTGTATATCTCACTCCATTTAAAACATTCACTGTTTGTTTTCAGTGCTATCTGGCTGGCCTTCAGTCTGGGTTTAACAAACGTTAGATGTTATATTCACTTGAATGTCTCAGGTTTTGTCATGAACTAGAAGGGAAAAAGAAGGAATTAAATAAAAATTGCCTGCACTGTGATTTAAATAACATGCGCAGATTCTTTATTTTTTTTGTTGTAAATGCCTTCATCTCTTAGCCTTATAAGGTGCAGACTGTCTCACACTGAACTCTAGCTGGGTGGCCTCAGTCAGCCAACAGCTCATCCCATTAAAGTCATTATGTTTACTTCTTATTTCAATAAACCAACCTGGATTTTGAGGCGGGAAAAATTAAGGGAAGAAATCTTAGGTCCATCTGAGAGTGAAAGGGTGTGAAATTCAGTTGCTAATAAGCTGCAAAATGGGAGCTTTCTTCATTTGCTTCTAAAAATGCCTTTTTTGCTACTGGTGAGGGCTGTGACTTTCCTTATAAAATCTAAGGAACCAATTAATTCATCGGCAAGACATGAAAAACAGGGATTGCTGGCAGCCAGAGCAATTTCATATCTGGGCGCTATCATTTAGAGCACCTTTTCACCAGACCTGTGGTCCTATTTCCCATAAGGAGAGCGCGTACCTCCATGAATAACACTGATAAACTCGTTGAAAAGTAATTTGCTGGTAGGGAAAACTGAGGCATGGACCCTTACTTCACCAGAGAGTTGCTGGACAAGTTGAGAAGCAGTCTCATGTTAAAAGAAGGGCTCTCATGAAGAGAAGAGCAGACTCATGCACTAGAGAAGGGCTTGAGGTCCATGTCCACCAGCAAGTAGCATGTCTCAAGCTGGGAACACAACTTTGCCACATTGCCTTGTAGATATAGTAAGACTGATCCTTCTCCCAGGGTATTAGAGTCTACAAATCAGAAAGAAAGGATAAGAAACCAGAGACAACAGCCTTGAGGCTAAAAGTACCAATGTGAAGAAAAACCAATGCGTGGTTGACTGTGTAAAGGGGAATGAAGAAATGAAAACAAAGAAACATCAGTGCCCAGCACAGTGCTCTGGTTCCTGTGCTGGACTCACTGTCCTCCCTCCATCACTGAGTGGCTATGCCACCATGTCACTTCATTTCCTCATAACACTACCTATATACTCTCTTGGGCAGGAATGGGTTCCTGAGGGAGTCAGTGAAGAAAGGATCCCTCAGCAGAATGGCCCCTGGGAATTCCTGCCTTGCAAACAAAAAACCATAAGTGCACACTGTAATCCCTCCTCAGCTGGACACAGCCCCAGCTACCTGTGATTTTCCTGGGGTGCTCACCGTTCCTGATTTCCCCCCTGTCCCCTGATGAATAGGACAATAAAAGGAAGACTGAACATGAGTTGCATTGATGAAGTGTCTAAGTACATTCCAGAGATACTGGGCACTACAAGGGCTTTTCATGTTCAGCCAGAGAGCAACACAACAAGAACCAGTAAGAAGAAGCTCAGCCTGGAAGTTAAGGGCAGATAAATTCACAAGGGAAATAAAGCATGTAAAAAACAATTAAAACAGCAAGGCTGATTAACCCTTAGCACGAACTATGGAGGGGAAGCAGGACATATTCAAATGAATACTGAATGCCTTTGGGAGGTGATTTCCAGAAGACTTCCCCCGCTGAGCAAATGGATCTTCTTGAGTTTACAATCCCCTGAGCTTTTTATTGGGGAGTTTTATTCTTATAAGCTCAGTCCTATCAGCTGCATGGCAAGAAATGTCAGCACTCACCCCGCAGTTCACAGGAGGACTTTTATCCTTTTTGTGCCTCACAAATGTCTCTGCGCACAGGGAGAAAGAAAAGAGGGGAGGAGTGCCTGAGTGAGTCACTCTGTAGAGCTGGAGAAAAGTCCCACTAACCGTCTGGTGGAAGGCTGCACCCTGCCAATGCTCGCAGCCATGAAGAATTGCTTAGCAAGCTCTTATGAGATGAAATGGCAAAGCAGCAAATGCAAATGTGTAAGCTGGATAAACAAAAACATCCCCTGAATGAAAATCTGGGAAAAAGGATCCAGGCTGCTCCATCCCAGGGATGTTGACTCGACTCCTCCTCAGCAGCAGGATCTGGCCTTGCTGCTGGTGGGCCTGAGGCTGTGCAGGGAAGCTCCAGCCTGCTTGTGAAGAGGCTTTGTAGCCACGCTGTAGCTAGGAGGAATGTGCTCAAAGACAGTGCAAGTCCCAGCACTTCTGCAGCCTGGAGTGAATATTGATGTGCTGTTTGTAGCCATATTAAGAGCCATGACCTCATGCCTCTGCCCTGTGGAGGAGCTGCCCATCACTCACCCGTTTGACACCTAGGTTAACAGATAGTTTTCTTGAGGTCCTTGTGGGCAGAGCTGAGTAAAGGTCTGTCTCTCTGTAGCTGGGCTCATCCACTCTTTCTCCTCCAGCTTTCAGAAAGCATGAGCTGATTTTGGTGCCTCAGGAGCCTTGTGCTGGACTTTCTTTTGGTGTTGGGCTACATACCCATGTTCATGCTGCACACAGATTGATGAATCTCTGCTCTTGTTGCAGGAGAGCTAATTCTTCACCTTGCGTTTGTAGACGAGGTGGTGCCAGTTTCCTTTGTGCAGAGGTATAGCTCCAGCTGTCCACAGCTTACTCAGTGACCCAGGAAAACATATCCGGGATCACAGTGCTTGGTATGATATTCCACCCTGCAAGTAATTGTGTGAGCATATAGGCCTGTGTCATTCTGTGATGGCAGGGACGCTGGGGACAGATGCTGCCTGCGCTGTAACTCAAGGAGCAGGCACTTATGGTGGAGGAAGTGAGAGGATGAATGTTTAAACCTGGTTAGTGAGTCATATGAGTGGTAAAAGGAAACAGATTTCAGAGATCTTGAAGTGTTCATTGTGGGTGTTTTATATACATCACAAAATCTCAGCTTTTATTACAAAGATGCTGCGTGAGGCCTTGGTTTATCATTGCCACTTGTGTGAACTTTTCCTTTAAGACCTGAGCTCAGGGCTTGGAACTCAGATGTGGGATGTGTATGTGTGGTGATTTTTGTCTTGGTGTCTAGATGCGCTAAAAGCACCAGAACTTGGTTTCCTACAATAACCTGCCAAACAGCAAGGCTCAGAGCTGTTTAACATTAGCCCTCCTCCAAGAGCAGGATGGGTCTGAGAATGACACAATGAACAGCCCAACATCTTACTTGGGAGGACCACTTTGAATCCAGGGTACTTTATTCAGGATTGAATCCAATCTTTTGGGGCCTGGAGACCATTCCTTTTGTAGGAAGGGGAGTTTGCTGCAGTCTCAGTCTGGCTGGCAGCTCTATGTGCTGCTGTTTACATGGCAGCTTTAAGATTCAGACTCCATCACTGCTTGAGATGAATCCAGGTTGTGCATTCCTTGATTGCAGCCATTGCATCCCAGGTTTGCAAGCCAGGAGCACCATTGCATCACACCATTACAGTGGTGAGTGAGGCATTGGGAATGGACTCACTTCTCAGTGTTCCCAGAACTTGCTGCTGTTCATACACAGGGTTTTTATTAATATGCACAGACAGGTCTGTGTTTACACTCCGTCCTGTAACAGAGGCAAATGTATAAACTCTGTCCTGCCTCCACATCTAGCTCCAGACCAGATTTTCCCCAGATCACCAACTGAGCATTTTTGGAGTATCACCGATATCCCAATCCCATGGATGGGCCTTTACATCCAAGAGACTTGCTTGGAAATGTAGACATCTCATTGTAAAAGTCATACCTTTACCATCTGAGCATCAGCCTCACACACAAGTATTTCTTTGTAATGGTAATGCCTAGAAGCTTATTTATTTATTTTTAACTGAAAGATGAATTTTCATACACATCTCTTTATTTTTACTCTCTTTGCAACAGCTGGTGGTTCTTTAGCTAAAACACAGAACATTGAAAGACCTGTAGTAAGACCATGACATTTTTGTCTGCACATACCTGGGAAAGTGTCAGGTTAAACAAAAATCCCTCGCCTCTTATGAATTTTTTATGACTGTTTTCCTATGGGCAACTACACAAGAATTCACCTTTTAATAAAAACAAAAATACAAGCAGCTGTTGCAAAGAAGAGGGTGAGAATATGAGCCACGATGCTTTCATCTTTAGAATTCAAATTAGTTAATCTGTTGCTAATTCCTCAACCAACTCATGATTTTTCAACATGAGCTTGGGATTCTGCAAAGCTTTACCTATAATTTTTCAATTACGGAGTGAGGAACTTGTGAACCCTGAAAATACCCAGGTTATGACAGCACCCAATGAGCACATTAAACAGGTTTCCTTGCTATTGCATTCAGTGATTTCCTTTGCTTACACACATTTTTGTCAGAATCAGACCATTCACGTCAAAGAGATCAGAGACAGAAAAGAACTTTCAGCATGGGTGATGGAAAAATGACTATGCTAACACCGCCAGCATTTGTCACTTCTGTTTCCAAGTGACTGAGACTTTCCAGAGACAGAGAGTACCCTCGCCCTGTAGAGAAACAGCTTCTTTATCCAGGCATATGCGGTAAATAGAAAAGAATAGCTACATTGCCTAGAAGGCTGCAGCTCAAGTGACACAAGCCTTGGTTGTGCAGCTTCTCTCCCATGTGTGCTCCCATCCAGGACATGAAGTGATTTTTTTTCCTCCTCATAAATGTTTTGCTATTTCACTGGTAGTTGTGTGTGTACAACTGAACACAGGCAAGCTTGTAATCATCAAGTGTCACATTTGGGACCTCTACCTCTCCATTAGCTTGGCTTTTAATTTAGAGGGAAGGCTGTTGTGCTTATGATTTATCCTTGTCAATTTCCAAACTCTTCAGACCTTGAACTCTTCCTAGGAGGCACTCTGCACGATATTTATTGAGGGAGATTGGTAAAGTCAGGCAATCATTATTATTGTGGCTGCATGCACGCACGCATTTTTCATTATAAAAGAAAAATATCTGCTTAATTTTCCTATCATTAATTCTTGGATTATAACATGCGCCATTGGCTAGAGAGGTGCTTGCCATGTGCTGTTTCATGCTAGTCTTTAATAGTTTGGACAATACGACACAGCAAATTTTTGTCATATCCTCTACTGGCAGAGTGGGGCAAGGAAGGGTGAGGGGTTGGTTCAGCCTCCTGTGACTCCTCCGAAGCATCTTGTCATTGCAAAGAGCATAAGGCATTTCAAACTTCCTGTTGCAGTCTTGTGAAAGTGAAGCCATGGGGTTTCAGCAGGGCCTTCATCTGTCCAGTATCTGCAAGGTGAGTAAAGGTTGCACTCCAGAAACTAAGCTGTGTAGAGAAGTGTAGAACAGCTTCAACCACTGAGATGGTCACACTGGGTATCACACTTAGGAAAGCAGGAGCCTTTAGAACCAGGCTTAGCTTTCCAGCAGAAAATTGAATCAGATGGAACATGTTTGGAGTAAATTGCAGTAGCAGCAAAGACTCCACAGCAAAAGCTTTGGTGACAGAAAAGGAACTCTCCTGGGACTGTGCTATTTACTCACAGTGTTATTGCTAAAGCCAGCATCACCATATTGTCAGTACTGTTGTTAACAGCCTGACTAGACTGAGCTATCATGATTGCAGTCACACCTTTTGCTGAGTCGAAAGTCCCAAATTCACTCCATTTGTGGGAAAGACAGAAAGAAAAGCTTATAAACACACACGGATCAGTGCTCCACCTAAAAGAAGAAACATCCTTTTCCTGAAAATAATACAGCTTCGTCACTCACACAGATTTACAGCTATTATAGTATAGCAGAAATGATGCATTATAAGAGCACAGGAACACTGTGACTGTATAAAAACCCTGGTAGCACATTATCCTGTTTCCGAACCTTGGCCTGTAGCAGATGCCTAAGAAGAAAGTTTCAACAATTTGTGCTTCAGAGACTTCCTCAGCCCGGTTGCATCTTTGCAAATATGTAATGCCAGAATAGTCACAAATGCATGGCTGGGGGAAAAATGGACTTCCAATTGCTAAAAAAGTCAAAAGTCATTTGATTCCAACGAGTCATGAGCTGAAGAAAATAGGTATAAAGTCAAGGAAAACTTGGGGTTTTCCTTGGGCTGTAGGTGGGTTGTTGGCGTAGCTGAGGATCTGCAGTGGAGTCAGAACATTAACTGCGCTGCTGGAAACAGGAGATGGCATCAAGAGCTGCAGCCCAGCAGGACATTTCCTACAGCTTTGGGAGACACCTCTGCAAGGGCAAAAGGTCCTAGTGAACCAGTGTGTTGTGTTTGAGTTTGACAATCCAACTCCTTTTCAAATCACCTCAGAGTGCCATATGAGGAACCTTGTCCATTTAGGTGAAGGGAATTTAGCTGCTTCTTGCGCTTGGTGATCTTTCACATTAAGATTTTCAGCTTTAAACTCAAGCATGTTGGCCCATTTTTTTAATTGCATCTGTGGAGCCAAAGCCCCACTCCTTGTCTCTAAACAGCATTACTAAGAGCTGGTGAAATGCATTGATCCTCCTCGGTTGTCCGTAGCTGTAGACATATACGACTAGATGAGCCAAAATAAACACAAACTGGGCAACTTTTCCAAGCATGAAAACACCTCATTTGTTGAACCTCCAGGTCTCAAAGATGCTTTGTCCATTTTTACTTCAAACTTTCCAGAAAGAAAAGCCTGTTCTTCCAGAAGATCATGGATGTAAAATTCCAGATGGATTGTTACAGACTTTGAAAATTAGGGAAAAAAAAATTGTCTGAGACTAAGAAACTACTGTAACACAAGTACTGTTTCGGACTGCTGTCCCTCCTCAAAATACTCCCCAGTATAGCAGCGGTAGGCAATATGATGTATTCAATAGCTTGAATAAACCTGCAAAGCGGTGGTATTTTCAGGATTTAATGATACAAATTGCATTTCAGTGTAATAGAAACACTGAATGCATTATGTTACATTGAAATAAAGCAGTTTACTGAGTGTTAAATGAGAAAGCATTCAGTGGGGTTTGGCTGGAGATTTAGAGGCAAGCATTTAGAAAACCTGAGCTTTTTCACACGCTGTAATATTACTTAGTTGGCAAGAGACTCTTTAAACCCTCATTAGTAAGATTGCTGATTTGGCAGCAGTGAAATGTGTCTGTTTATGAGTAAATCCTCATATTATATTCCTCTGCTCTTCTTTTTTGCCCTTTTCCATTAAGCACTTCTCTCTAGAGCCATCCCACCACTGCTTTCCTCTGATAACCCATCAGCCTTTCTAAATGCAGGCCTTCCTGCAGGTGACAAATGGCTTCTTCCAAAGGTCATTAGTTACACACAGCTTTGAAACCAGCCACAGTATGGTTCCATCTCCTTTCCCATTTTAGTGATTTAGCATTTCAGACAACAGTCAAGCCAAGACTAGTATCTGACACTCGTGTGTGGGAGGAGGTTTTCCCTAGAGGTGATGTATAAATTTTGCTTGTTTATTTTTCTTTGAGTCTTTAACAGTCCATGCTCCTCATTGTGATGAATGTTTGTGCTGAAGTTCAACATTTGAGTTCTGCGTTCAGGGGTATAAAATGAGCTATTATTTTCTCTGCCCAATTATGAGAGTACTGCATAAGGAAACTCACCCACACATGAAATCTGGATCCCTTTGATGGCAGCTTGCTGTAGGTTTAGTCTTCCCTCCACTTCCCTCCACTTTGGTCCCACAAGAGGAAAGCTGCTAGAAGTGAAATGTATCCATCAAAAAGCCTTTGAGAGGGATATTCTCTCTCCTAGAACAACACTCTAAGATTCAAATGTGTGCAGTTTAGGAGCACTTTTTATTCTTCCACACTGTATGAAAACTCTAAGTCTTTATGAATAATTGATCTAGAAACTAAATCTAGTCCATGCCAGCTAATTAGTAGTCATTAATGTATGAATGTGATGCATGAGTGTGGAAGGAGAGGGAAAGCAAAGGTCATTTTGACCCATTCTGCACCAAAAGCTTGGAGTCTGTTCAGAAAAACTCCTGCCTACTAAAGACCCACTAAAAACAGGGCTTTGATCTCTGTACAATGCACTCAATTAGAGGGAGGGAATTCTCAAACAAAAGCTTTTATAAATTTCCTTTAGAAGGAATAATTTTGAGGGTGGTGGAGGATGGCGGCAACAATTGAAGGAAATCATCGCTCACTATTTGCCTAGAAGTTTTGCTAAAACACAAAAAGCCATGAGGAAGCACCTTTTGAGGGTGGGTACAGGTATGAAATCAAGCACAACATGCTGAGGTCCATCTATGGTGCAGAAGATGATATATAGTCATACATACATGGCTTTATATGGCCCTTGTCTCAAAGTATTACACCCTACAGACCTTGCTTGTAAAGTTAAGGTATGCAAAAGGTGACCTCTGCTAGACAGAAGTGGTTCTTCCTCAAAATGTATTCATCTTCCTTAAGTCTCATATTAGCTACAAAGAGAGGCAGAGTCAGAAACAAAGATCACATCCCTGACCATGGCATCATTTACACTGGGACAGAAGAGCAGAGCTCAGCCTGTTCTGGTGCCCCTACCCCCAGGTCTGGACTCATCTGGTGCTTTTCTAATGTTGTGAAGAGCTTTACCTTGCAGGCTGGACTGTAGGACACGCAGTAGACCAGGGTTATCCTCAAAACTCATTCTCATTTTCCTTAATTCCTATTTATACGCTGCCTCACCAATTTCCTCTTTTCAAGTATGTCAGTTTTAATACTCAGTTGACCATAGCCCTATGGAATTAAGATTTTCCCTTCTTTTCTTCCTGTCTTTTGATAATATCCAGTAATTTTGACAGCCGTAGATTAAGTTAAACATGAACCATGAGGCTGTTGCCTGTCCAGTGCTGTCAGTTGCTGCAAGCGGGATGACAATAAAACACCACTCTCCTCCTCTGGCAGCATTTCACAGTAGGATAAAGGCTGGAACAGTGCTCTTGATGGCCAAATCAGTCCATATGGGTTTAACAGCATTTTCCATACGGAAGATTAAAATCAACACGCTGGAAGGGAGGGGGAACCAGTGTGCAGAGTTCAGATTAAGGTTTTGGCTGAAGTGTCTTGCATGAAAGTGAAATGATGTTATTTGTAACAGATTACTGGAAAAAAGCTCAGGACAGAAGCAAGCCTGTGGAGATACTGGCATCCATGCGAAGCCTTTTCAGAGAGTGAGTTACAGATAGGCCAGTGGAAAATGTTGTTTATGAGCAATGAAAATGCTTCCCGGGAAATTTAGGTCTTAGAAACCCACCTACAGCTCATGCAAGGCATTGGATTTTTGTGAGAAAGCTGGGTGTGAGGAGCAGACTGGTGGTGGTGTTAATGGAACAGCATGACAGCTCTCCTTCTGCCCAGCAGCTCAGAAAGGGAAAGACATGATCTGGCACATGCTGTATTTCAGGACTCGAGAAGGTTGTGAACGCAAAACTCAGCTGGTATTACTTGTTGAGCTTTGCAGCATTTTAAAACCAAAACTGAATGCAGTCTGTAACTGGTTTAGTGTACGTTTGTAAGCCCTAAGATTTTTTGAAGGTCTTTGCTCTCAAGAATGTGGTTGCTCTCAGAGGGTGTTTCCACTAAATCAAGACAAGAACCAGAAGATGTGCAGATGAACTGCAGGTAGGGGTGGATGTAGAAACTCATGAAGGACATGCTTTGTTCCTCCCTGACTCAAGACACTTGGCACTGGGAACCTCAGCCTTCCCTCCAGCCACAGAGAAAGCGTGGCACTTTCAGGGTCATGACCATGGCATCTCAATCAGCCTCTGGGGGTTTCTCTTCAGGTTGGTTTGCTGAGACACATATAAGCTTTCGCTGCTGGAAAGAATGCTCTTAAGGGCAAAGCTCTTCAAGCTGGAGGGGCCATAGAAGCAGTAATATCAAGTGAGAAAGGAAGTGATAGAGATAAGCTGCTGGTTGACATCCTAAGGTGTTTTTCCAAACTCAAAACACAAAAGCACTGTGGCTTTCAGAGGAACTGAAACCAGGAACTCCTGGTACCACTCATGAAGGCATGAGGCACTCACTGCTGTAGGAAGATGTTTAACCATATTGAGGAAACTGTGTTTCTAGTAATAAGGACAATACGCAGGTGTAAGTTATACATCATAACAGAATATACATTTAAAGGGCTAGTACACCTTCTAGTTCAGAGCTGAAGTCATTCCTTAACTATTTCAGTGCAGGATGGGTACTCCGAGAAAGAAGATTATTTCACAGTCACCTGCAGTCATGATTTAATGCAGCTATCTCAAGTATTTGCCACTGGCTACTGTCAGAGTCAAGATACTGAATTAGATCAGCATTGGGTCTTTTCTAAAATGTCAGCTTCTATATTCTGAAGATGTGGGGAGATGATCTGTAGATCTGCATATGAGATACGTACAAGATAAATACAATTTGCGTGTCTTTCCCTTACACCTCACTGACTTCTCTAATGTGGCATGAAGAACAAAGGCTATCCAAACCTACATTTAGTGTTTCAACATCCACCTGCCTCTGCTGTCTGAGAGAGGCTAAAGAAAATTGTAACCAGTAATTGGATCTTGTGCTTCTGTTGAGAGGTGATTTTACCAAAATGACACATTTCAAAGCCAAGCATCATCTCACTTCAAGTGGAATTTCATCCATCTCACAAAGGTGTACTCTGATCTCCCCTCCCATCACCCGTATTGCACCTGTGTCACCCATATTACCTGGGGAAGTGAGATTTTGATACCTTCTACAAAGCCCCAGTAGAGACATATGTACCATTTTTCCACCCATGAAAGGGCCCCAAATCACTTTTATTTATATCCTTGAGCAGCTACCCACCACTCCAAGAGAGACAAACAAGGAGTCCTAGATCCACAGAGCTTACAGTCCCTGTTTTAACGATTTTCTTAGGCTTTGGATGAGGAGCACAATCCGCATCAAAATAAGACGTTAAAGAAACAAATACTAACAGGTTAAAACAACAACAACCCACAGGAACACAAACAGAACCTGACTCTGTTAGGTTTTTTTTTCTTTCAACTTTCAGGAGACATAATTTACAATGGATGGAGTTCTTTTGATCTCTGTACTATCCACTTACTTAAACTTTTCCATACAGTTGCTCAACCATGCAGGGCATAAGGTTAAAGGAAGAAGATTTCCATGGTCAGATGGAGCAAGTTTTTTTCTGTGAGCCGTAATTCTTTCTACATGAATGTGATGACAGCGAGTATACAAAAATGCACCAGCTCACGCGTTTCCCTCTCCAATGTTTGATAGATGACATATGTGCATATATCCCAGCTGTTACTTAAATAAAGCTGCATGTATACAATATGTCAGAGACAACACAGGCCAAAATCTATGATACAACTACTTAGGATGCATAGGCTAAAATCCATATTTTGTCTCCAAAAATTCTTAAACAGATGAAACTGTCTCAACCCAAAATACACCGCAGCCTCCTTCCAAACCACAGGAAGATCAAGGTTCAGATAATGGTTCTGTATTTTTAAAGGGCATCTGTTTCCCCAGTCCAGTCCCAGTATATTCTGGCACCTTAATTGGGAAGTGAGCTTTGACTCTCTTTTATCCCTGGGGGAAATCTAACCCATGCATTATAATTGTGCTTACATATGCTGGATTAGGGACCTGACCTTGTGATGGGACGAAGTGGAGTTATGAACATCGAAACGCCTGTAACTCAGACAGGCTAGGGCATGCCAAAATTGCTCTTGGAAAATGAGATAAGGAGCCGCACAAAGTTTACCTGCTTAGAGCAGCTGGGTTTAGCAGCCAGCTGGGGAGCTTTACAGCTTAGTGTGCATCCCTGCATTCTGCCTGATTAGAGATGGGACTGTTCATCATTTCTTACCAGAAGTGAACAAATAAGCCAGCAGTCTACACATAGCTCATGTACCTAACCGGACATATCCACAAAAATTGCAAGTTGATTTCTTTGTGGCTAAGACACATGGCTGAGACCTGAGGTTTTAGATGTCCCACTACCTCCTTGCATGATCTTAGGCAAGTAACTGTGTAATTTCCATCAACTCTCACCTCTTCCCTTACTTGAAAGGGTAAAATCCTACTCTGACTTGCTATTTAGGCTTTCAGGGCAATGTCTCTTTCTTTATGTATACCAGGCTCCTGTGTTTACCTCTGGCCCCCAGTGACCATCACTGTGGTATCTACATTAAATCAAGATGCCCTCTTTTCCACAGATACCAGCAGCTCCACTTCATTAATCAATTAACCTGGGAGACCCAGGAATGCAGCAGCAAAGACAGCATGAAGATCCTGGCCTTTTACAGATGAAAGAGTTAATGAAGAACAACAACATTTTTGAACATACTGAGCCATGATAAATGGATGTAGGCAAACACAGGTCTTGACACTCTGTCAGCACACAAAAAGGGCCTTGCCATGTTTTCTGATTCACAGACCTGACTAATCTATTACTCCATACTGACTCTGAGTACATGAAAATCCCCACTTACCCATCTGCGGTGAGAACATGTGTGTTGAGGGTTACACAGGTGAAACATCTCATACCTGTCAGCAATGCCTGCAGACTGAGAGGGGAGGACTTTGTGAGTGATTTGCACAGAGTTTCTGGCTCACATAATGTTAAGTTTCAACCATCCGCAAGCAAGTCTTTGCTATTGAAAAAAAGAGCAACAGCAGGTAAGGAGAGAGAGCGGGAACTGGAACAGATTTTGATTTGTGTTGTGTCAAAACAGAGCTGACATAATCCAGTATTAAGCGCTGTCAACCTGATAATGAGTCACCTGCAAGCGGAGCATCTCTGCTTCACATCATGCAGTCCTCTGCAAAGCGGGACTGCCCAAAGTTGGGCACAACAAAAAACAACAGGAGAGTCCTTTGCCAGCAATTTCAAACACAGCCCAAATCAAACCCTCTCAGGGAGGAGTTTTCCACATTCATCATCTGTCTTATCAACGCTGTCTTGAGCAAAACCTAGATGCAGGCTTTGTGAATGCCAGAGCACATGAACAATGGTTGAAGCCAGGATGGCGATGATAAGAAGAGAGTGCAAAGCACATGTTTCAAGTTCTACCTTTTTAAGCAAGTGTTGGGCTGCGGAAGCTGAGCTTGGGCTGAATGCCAAAATTCCCTGCAATTTAATCTTAGCCCTCGGAGGAACAAGCTGTTATCCTCGCTCTATGCCAGTGTCTCCTCCTTATCTCACATTCGAAATTCTTTAACCACTTCAAAACAAAATATCTCCAAGGAACACTTCAGAAAATGTGTTTTCTTTTGTCTGTTGAAAACATTGATGAGGAGAAAAGTTCTTTTGTGTTTTGTGTAAGGAGCCTTTCAACGTCTGGGCTCTAAGTGCTCTCTTCTGTTCATTCACTTTCCCTGAAGTCTCACTCGATGTAAGTCCTTTCCACACAGAAGGCTGAAAACCTGAGACACGGAAGAATAGGAAGCTTAGGCAATGGGCAGAGCAGCAGGCATAGAACAAAACATTAAAGCAACACCAAGAGGTTAAAGAAGGCTCACAAATGCAGTGAAGTGAAGCAGAAACACACCTTGACACCCTATCCTTCAGTCTTGTGACCAGCAGCTTGGGTGCTGACATGGCTGCTTGCTTTGCAGTGTGACATTGTCTCCTTTCCAGCTGTAATGATGGCATTCCTTCCATCTGGTTCACAGTGCAAAGAGATACTGCTGAGCTAAAACACTGGGGAGTGATTAAGGAGGTTTGTGTGCAGGAGCACTCAGAAAACCTGAAGGAGAATGGAGCGACGAGAGACTTGGAAAGCTCTGGGAGTTAAGGGTGGACTAGAAAAGTGGGATTTGGACTGAAGCCAGCTCCAGGGCTCAGGGCTGCTCCCCTGTTGTATTTCTAGGCTTCCTTCTTGCACAGACAGTGATGGATTCAGCCCCGCAACAATCAGTGGGAACCTTTCTTTGGCCTTAAGAGTGGGAACGCAACATGCAAACAACTCTGTACTCAGCCTACCACAAGTATAGCCCTTCAAAGGATAATAAGAGCAAAAAGAGAGAGAATTAACCCATTACTGCAAACTTGTTACATGCCATCCAGACATACAGATGATGTAAGGCACAAAACTGACAAAGCAAATGTTAGCAGTTATAGGAGATAGCTGTAACACAACCTCACCAACCCTCTTTGGACCAGGAAGAGTCTGAGGCAATAAGACTTTGCTTCGGCTTCCTATGCTCAAAGGCAGATCTTTGCTCTAACCAAGGGGCTGTAGGCAGAGAAAAGCATGGGTTCATGTCCCTCAGAGACTTGGGACTCTGTGGTTTGGCTACCTCCATGACTCTCATGTGTGCTCTCACCCTGCCCAGCTGTGTGCATGTTCTCTTTGTGTCCTACTTTATCATACTGGAGAAAACTTGGAAGACCAACAGTGAATTCTTACCTGTGCTATTTCTCTGCACAATCTTTTCTTAACCATATTTTCTTTTAAGAGGTTTGAAAATAACAACTCACCTGAACACTGTGCCTTTGGAGCCATGTTTCCCTGTGACTTCAGTCAACATCTGTTGACTAAGCTTCCTAATTTCTCTTTCTTTACCTGAGTTTTCCTACATGTGGCAATAATCTGGGTTCCTACCCAGGGGTGCCACAGGAGAATCTTTCCCCAGTCTTTAAGATAAACATAAATGTTGTGTTTGAAGCAGTTGGCATGGTTCAAATCAAAAAGACATATTTGTTGCAGAAACTATTAGCCAGGGGTGTCCAGCTTGCAGTTTGGAACAGATTTGTCAAATCACCCTCTTTGAGACTCATATGCAGTGATTTATGGAATACTTCCTTTAGTTCATATGATTATAAAATGGTATCTGATGCTGGTTCAGAGAATGGTGAGAACAATCTGATATCCAAGGCTGCATTTTTGAACCACTAGAGCTTTACCAAAAAACCCCCTCAAATATCTAATCAAAAGTCAGTGCAATGTGATGTTTCTCTGTGTGCAATTTTCTGTCCAGTAAGATGGAAAATCTAAACTGTTCTGCAACATCCTGACACTTAGAGGTATGTACATAATTTTTACATTCTCCCTTAGCTGAGGAGTGGTGTCCAAAGTTGCATCCTATGGTAAATTTTTATGTCTGATTTATAAAAGCCCTGCAAGACTGTGTTCATGTTCAAGTGCTGACAAAATCACAGCCCAGCATACCAGGTCTCTATTGGGAAAATATACACAAGCTGCTAAAGTTTAACAGCACCTTTTGAGAACAATTTGGTTTTGTACTTCTCCCCTCCCCATGAGTCTGAAGTCATGGATTCACACTCTGTGAGCAGCCCCTATTGTGCTCTGGCAAAGTAGTGCTTATCTCTCCAAAGGAGACATCATGGTGACTGTTTATGAACAAGCAGCGCAAAACTTGGCTAAATCTTAATGGGTCTATTTATGCAGTATCAAGGGTGAAGTAGACTTGGACCCCACAGCACGTTCAAATTACATGGCTTTAAGTGAATTTAGAGCTTGTCAAAGGAGCCGGTTTGACAGCCCAGGAGACTGAAATCCTCTGTTTACCTCCCAAACAGATATCACATGGACCACTCACAAGTTCCCCTCTGTGTTAATCTGAAGAGGACGGGAGTTGTTACAGCTCCCAGCTACGCAGCCTGGCTCTGAACCTCAGCCTGCAACAACCTGGGCTTTTAGCTCTGGAGGCACCTACTTCAATCCCAGTGTGTCAGCCAAGACAGAGGCCATAACAAACTTCCCTAACATGTTCCAGTCCTACCCCAGAGAGCTCCTTTTGAGGGCTGAACAACATTACTCTGTATTGGTAAGTCAGATACCACTATAGCATTAGCACAGAGAGGAAGCATAAAAAAAAAAGCTTAGGTATAAGATTGCAATGGGCAGAAAGAAAAAGGGAATAAAAAGAAATAAAATGAAAACTAAATAGCAGGAAAGGTTGCTCTGCCTCACACTTTCCAAAGCAAGGTTATTCAGGAGAACTTTCCATTATTAGATCGGGGAGATGTCCACAGCTTCACTTTTATTCATAGCAAAAAACCCCCAAACTTTCAATAACCCTTCAGTAATGGAATAGTCCCCCCTCTTCTTTCAGTGAAAATCACTTGATTCTTATGGAAAGGGACTAACTAGTTCTGTGTTGGCTGGGAAAGGTAGAAAATTACCAGCCATCTCTTCTATTCAGAGATAAAGGGTTACTTTTGGTAATTCAGACTAGAACAAAGACAGCTGTTAGAAAAAATACTTGTTTAGGGGAAAAAAAGTTGGATATAGGGCAGAGGGGTATGCAAGCATACAGGGAGGCAGGTATATAGGGATATAGGCAGAGGAGAATGCAGGGAGCTCACAGCTTCTTTGGGCTAGTAGGTATCCAGCTAGCCACAGACAATGCCCAGAGAGCAGCCCTATATTTTACCATGCTATTCCTGATGTTGAGGTCCAGTTGAGTTTTTGTTAGATGAATGGAAGGATGCCTGCAGATTTCAATGGGATTTGGGTTGGATAAGTAAAGAAACCTGCTGCATCATTCAGTTTCCAAGCTGCCATTGCTTGTGCAAGTCCAGGTGTAGCTCTTTATTGCCTAATGAATGGTGGGGTGAAACCTTCATAAGGTTTATGTGCAGTTCCCTTATGTTGGATGGTTGGTGTTGCACTCCCTAATGAGTTGTGGCCAGAAGCCCTTTCAAATTTGGGGAACCATTTCTTTGTTTTGGCACTTATTTCAGTTCACAAGCAGCAAATGAAATATTTCTCTGGCTTTTTAAAGAATCCAAACTCACTTTTGGTCAGAAATTAAACATGGAAAATTTCAGCAAAGGTGGTTGAATGTTTTTGGAAGTACAAAGTGGATTAAGGAACAAAGATGTATGGAGATGGTTGGTAACGCAGAGTGTGCAAATGCAGGTGGGACAAACATGCATTGTCCCCATGGATTTGATGGGGCAGATTCATAGTGATCAAAGTGCAGGGCCCTTCAGTGTTAGCATAAAGATGATGACTGCTTTGTACAGGTCTGAGAAAGGAGATCATTCAGCAGTTCCAGTTTCTGAAAGCTGGAAGGAGATAGCTGCTGTCCGCTTTGAGCACCAGCCAGTTTCTGTTTGCTCACTGTAGTGGTGATTTCACAGCAGTTGGTGAAGCTTCACCTGCATAAGGAGAAGCAAACATAACATGCTGTGACAGAGCTGTGCACTGAACCAAGCCATATTTACTCCTATGGCAAGAATAAACATGAAGACTGGAGTATTTTCACTTCCTGCTCTCCACCTCACTTTAGTTTCTTCTTTGGGACGTTTATTGTTTTCTGTGTATTTGAACTGCAAATAGAAAGAGATAAAAATATGCTTACAGGAAAGCAAAGCAAAGCAAACAAAAAGGGCCTCTTACACCTTTCCTTGCACAGGTCCGATTCTGATCTCAGAGTAAATTTGGAGTAACTCTCCTCAAGTGAATGGATTCATTCTGGGAAGTCAGAATTGAGTCCAGCCCTGTATGTTTTATTTTGCTGGGAAGCAGTAGCAGAGCTGTAGAGCATTACACCCATTTCTTTAATGAAAACCCTCTTTCTTGCATGGTAATCATGGGCACCTCTCTGTTTAAATTGCTTTTAAAATGTAGAGTATCAGTGACCTGCAGCAGTAATTTTATATCCTAGCTCCATTTGGCCTTGATTGCATCAGTAGCAGGTAAGAAGGGAGGGCTGAATAGCTCTTCACTGTTTGGTAAAATAATTACTGCTCTGGCTCAACATTTCAATTAATCCTTTCAGTGCTGCTGGAAAGCCCTTGTGCCTGTGAGTCCTCCCCACATATCCAGTGGAAGGGTCCTTCTTATTCACCCACAGGTGATCTTGTTTAGAGTCTGCCATCCAAGCTGAGATAGTGAGTAAAGACATGAAGAGAAAAAGAAAAAGTAATTTGATAGGTGTGGAAAACAGAGAAAAAGGCATGTTTGGTGGCATGTCCTGAAAGTGGAGAACAGCATGTTGCTTCACTTTGCTGCGGCTGTGAAAAGAGCAGGTAAAAGGACTCTTCAGGGATTGCAGCAATAGGGCAAGGGGTAATCTGCTCATACTTAGACAGGGGAAGTTCAGGTCAGATATAAGGAAGAAGTTCGTTACTGTGAGGGTGGTGAGGCACTGGAACAGGTTGTCCAAAGAAGTGGCAATCCCTGGCAGTGTTCAAGGCCAGGTTGGACAAAGCCTTGGGTGACATGGTCTAGTGTGAGGTGTCCCTACCCATGGAAGGTGGGTTGGAACTGGATAATCTTAAGGTCCTTTCCAATCCATACCAGTCTGTGATTCCATGATTTTAAAGACCACGATGTTTCCACTCTGGGCTCAGGCTTGGATCTCACATGGTTGCCATTGGTCTTGACATTCCCACAAAATTGCTTCCATTCCCTCACCCTGGGGCTCCTCAGTGGTGGGACAGAGGGCGAAAGACCCACAAGGTGTGAAGTCCAGTGACTTGTATGCAAGAAATACAAAAGCAAAGCCCCTAAATCCTCAGTCCCAGCCAGCTGATTGTAGCATATATAGGGCTTAGCCTATGCAAGGGGCACCACACAAGGTGGTTAGTCTCAAGCAAATGGACTTTTATCATATGAACCTACTGCTTTCCTTGACATTAATTTTTAACACATTAATTTTATGCTTATCTCACTGTTGTTCAGTTCTGAGGGTTACTCATAGTACATATATGAACTTATCCAGTAATAATTAGTAATAATTAGCTCAATTCAAGATAATTAACAAAGACAGTGCATAGGAACTCAAGCACTGCAGTGAAATAAATGGCAGTGGTGCAGCTCCAAGCCCCAACATCTGCCTGAAGTGAGGGGAAAGTGTTGGAAATAATTTAGGGATCTTCTTATGTCTGTTTGTGACCTTTCTGGAGAATAGTTGCTCTGGAGAAGTTGGAACATATGAAAGTGCACAGAGAAAAGTGACATTTAAGTAATTCATTTTTTGAAAATGGTCTGAAATTAATTTGAGAAGAAATCAGGAAAAAAAAAAGCAGCTTGTAAAATGTAGGACTTTTGATCAGAAACAGAAACTTCAGCACATTCTGGTGTCAGCCTCTTCCCTTCACGGCAATCTTGAAGTCATGTAACGGAGTTGCTTGGTCTGTTTATGCTCCATCTATTGTTTATGGAAACAGCAGTTTGTCCAGAGCACAGCCCATCACTACTTAGATGGGACAGATGAGTCCAGGAGAGAGTGTCCCTGTGAACACTCTCTTTTCTTGTCTGATAGTGAAGAATCCTGGACCAGTTTTGCCAGAAGAAAGATGTGGCTCTGACACTGTAATTCTCACTGGGGCTCAGCAAGACCAGCTTGGCTGTAGACTCCCTGTGTGGCTTGGGTGACGAGGGTCTGAACCTATTAACCTCAGTTGTCTGCGGGTAAGGAAGAGGAATAGAGTACCGCATTTCACAGAGATGCTGCAAGGGACCATTCTTTGCCCCAGAGGCGCAGACAACAGTCATGGATATGGGCACCCTGTAGACTGAGTAAGACACCTTGACTAATGATTTGTAGCAAACAGACCATAAGCAACCCTTATACGTGTGTTCCTGAAATATTTGCTAGGTGATTTTAAAGAGAGAATGAAGTCAAAACAGCAGAGCATTCACAGTTGACTTTGTTTTCTTTTTTTTCTTCACATTGGGGGACCATCCTTCTCCTACTAAATTTTCCGAGTCAATTACTTGCTGCAAACACTTAGCTCGACTAATCCCGATACAAGGCAACTTTCATATTGCATTCACAAGAGCATCAGCCTTGTTCGGAGACTGTCAGCACAAGGGATTTCTGTTTGTGAACAAAAGTCTTTACACATTCTGGCTCTGAACATGTGTGCTGTCCTTTCAAAGCCAAAAAGACTCTCTCCCCGTGCCAGTTTGTGTTTCCAAAGTTGCTCTGTGTCCTCTCGTCATCAGCCAAGCTGTGCTGAGCTACTGAACTATGTTTTTGGAATTACAAGGAGAGCTCGTCTAGAGGGGGAATGAGGACAAACTCCACAAGCTCTGGGCCAAATCCTTCCCTGGCAGTACGTGCCCGTGTCCACAGGGAAGGTGCTGCTGTGTGCAGACGCAAAAGGATCTCTGTTACATTGGGTTTAAGGCACCGATATGCTTCTCTACTTCTGTCACACAGTTCTGGGTTTATTCTGGTGGACATGAGAGCAGGAATTAGCTTGGCCTTAACCCTCCATGGGTGCTTCTCCCTGGGAATTCACAACAGGAGCCCGGCACTCTGGCACGTAATTTCTCAGGGGCACAGAGACATGAAGTCGCCTGTGGTTAGGGACACAAGCGAGGCCGCACATATTTGATGCATCGATGAGGTGACAGCCTCACTGAGGCAGAGGAGCAGCAGACCTCACACTGGCACTGGCCGCACAGTGCCCATTTTGGAGATATGTTTGGTGATTTGCATGAATGTTGAACTGACTAATGATTTTGCATCTCACCAGAAGATATGTGTTGGTATAAAACATCCTGCTTGTAGGATGAGCACTGTACATCGTTATATTTTATGAAGGGATTGCAGCAATTTTCCAGCAGCAGTCAATGAATCTAAATTCTGCTATTCCTTCATGACCACTGCAGAAATCTCTCTCCTGAGTATTATTTCTTATAAGGGATATACATGCCAGTTGTGTTTCATAAAACCAGTGTCCTTTAAAATTCTGCCATCTAGGAGAGCCGAGCACAGTGGGAAGTTTGTAAGGTATGATATGTATGAGATTTAAGTAGGAAAATACCAGAAACAGTTCTAAAAATATTTGGAACCAATAAGCCTTAGCGAAACCGCTCCTACACAAAAGGGCATTGAATGTCAGGACAGTATAACATGTATTTTTTTCACCAGCAATCTTTTATCAGATAATTACTAAAGAGGTGGACAGTGCTACTGCTGTTCTGTCCTCCACCTCGCATATATGCCCACAATCTCTGCTGACATACAAGCATTAACCTCAGATTGAAATTACCACAAACAGTTACATGAAGATAAATCAAATTAGTTTTACAGTGATTTGTTTTGCTCATACAGAAAGGAAAATGGTCTCAGGAATCCCTCAAAACCTTTTTGTTTTCTCGCATGCACTGTTTTAGAATTTGCCATTGCAGTAAAGATATAGAAATCTACCTCATAACAGCCTTCCAGTGTCTGAAGGGGGCCTATAAGGATGCTGGGGAGGGACTTCATTAGGGACTGTCATGATAGGACAAGGGGTAATGGGTTCAAACTTAAACAGGGGAAGTTTAGATTGGATATAAAGAAGAAGTTCTTTACTGTAAGGGTGGTGAGGCACTGGAATGGGTTGCCCAGGGAAGTCGTGAATGCTCCATCACTGGTGGTGCTCAAGGCCAGGCTGGACGGAGCTTGATTGACACGGTTTAGCGGGAGGTGTCCCTGCCCATGGCAGGGGGATTGGAACTAGATGATCTTAAGGTCCTTTTTAACTCTAACTAACTCTTCTATGATTCTATGATTCTAAATAATAAATCATCTCATTATTTTTCCTCTGTTCTTCCTATTACATTTGAGAAATGCTGGGCTTCACTGAAAAATTGGTAGTGTTTTAAAGAAAGCGTAATTGTTCAATTTAGAGTATTGTTTACACCAGAATTTTACAAGATGTGAGGAGCTTCTGGATTTTTTGCAGTGGAGATGGCATTTCCCATCCAAACAGTAATTCATCATTCCTATGGCCCAGAAAGGTGCAGAGCAGGTCTTACATATTTCTAAATAGGAAACCCTAGAAGAAAAAAGGGATTTATATGTGTGCCAGCAATTTACTTGGTGAAGAAGAAACACAGATTTGCAGAAAGACAGCTTGTCTATGACTTGCATGAAGTGCGCACTACCATCACAAGTGCCAATCTGACCATGTTACTCCAAAACTCAGAGATCTTCGACAAATGGTAAAATTCCTGATTTTATTTGCTTCTCAGTCAAAATATTCTGAGGCAAATACTGAGCACACTGGTAGGAAAGCAGGTAAATGGGAACACTATCAAAGTTAAACTTGCAGAAAATATTGTACCTGGCTGCTGCACTGTGAAATGTGAGACCAGGGTCAAACGAACAACCCTGTCATGTCTACTGACTGAAATCATCTTAGTCTCTGACTGAACCAGAGAAAGAATGTAGGAAAGTGGTTCAAGTCCCTGCTTCTCCACAAAGTATCTGGATGGCCCTGGGCAAATCTCTTCTCTGCTCTGTGCCATGGTCTTTCATGTATGAGTGGAATCAAAAATACATGTACAGCCTCTCTGCACATGAGTGGATAACTACACCGTGGATCCTGGGGTGCTCAGATAAAGAATTTACTGTTTTTAAACTTATATCCAAAATCAGGAAGAAAATTTTTTCCGGACAACATAAACCTGATTTTTGAGAGTATTTAATAAATTAGCTTATTTAGTCTTGGGCATTTCTAATTAAGTCGGAGAGTGAGTTCACAAAATCCATGTGAAACGGCAGTGATTAGAACCATTGCCTACGCAATGGGAAAGGGCTTTGACAACCTGGTCTAGTGGAAAGTGTCTCTGCTCATGTCAGGGGGGTTGGAACTGAATGAGCTTTAAGGTACTTTCCAACCCAAACCATTTTGTGATTCTATGAAATCTCATTGTCGCTTGATGTGGAGCTGGTGTGAGACTGCTGGTTCTGCACCCTCACTGCCCATTCCTGCTGAGAGAGGAGAACGACTTCTCATCCATGCAATGGAAAAGTATCTCTGCCTCCTCCTGTGAAGTTAGAAAGTAAGTAAGTTTTCATCTAACTCTACAGGTTTCTGGCCAAAAAAAAAAGTTTTTAATAGTTCCATACCTTTTGCCAGGTTGTCCCTATTTCCTGCACAATGTGTCAAGAGAAGAGTTAAGGAACTCTTTCAATAGCAGCTCAGAATTCTTCTTCTAAAGAAACCGTCTCTTCACTGAGTATGAAAAGAGGGAAAGAACAGGCAGAATGACACTGTAAGAACTGTGAAAACAATAACAGTCTGTTAGATTCTGTGAAGTGTAATGATGAAGTGTTAACCCATGAGCTGGAGGGAGTTTGCCCATCCTGTTATCAGGCTACATATTTAATGGTGAGGATGCAAACATCCAGGTTTCCTTGCTGCGTTTCCTTAGGGAACCTCTGATTGCTGGACTGCCTTAGCTGATTCAGTGTATGTGTGCCCTACAATTAGCTGAATAGAGGGCATTCTTGGTGGCCAAGACCCCATAAGGTTGGCACTGATATATAAGGCCATACGCCTCCTGCGGATATTCATTCTTTGCTTCTAAAGGCATAACTGTGAAGCTATGCAACTATGAAGGTCATTAGGCATCAAGGTGCCCAGTGTCCACTGGTGGAGTTAGTCTTGACCCAAGATCTCTCAGTGTGGAAACAGCCCCAGAGGCAAAATGGGATGTATAATGTTTCTATAATCGCAGAGGGTTTTTTCCCTTAGTAAAAAGGAAGTAAGAAATAAGAGCTGGAAAAAACCTGAGAAACCCCCACAATGTGGCTGGTGATAAGCAGGGGGAGCAGAGGTGGAAAAGGCTTTCAGAAAACTGAGGAAGTGAATAAAAGTTCAGAGAATGAGAAAACACCGTGCTCAAGTGTGATGTTTCAACATTAGTGCCACTGCCACAAATTAGTTTTGTTATCTCTAAGAATTCAGCAAGAGGTTAGCAATGCCCACATGAATTATAATCATGTAGCTACATGCAAGTAGTTGTTTTTTATTATGTACTCACCTGACTTTAATTTTCCCCTCTTCCGCAATCATCCAGTAGACTGTTCTCTAGGGGCACATTTACATTTTGCCTTTGAATGTACAGGAATTTCAACAGAGGTTTCTTCTTTTTTAAAGCATTTAAAAAAACTATTCCATGATAAAACATAAGGCTTCCTATAGTCCTCAACCACTGTGAGGTCTGCAGCCATTCTGGAGTGATAGTGCTCTCCAGACACATTAGAAACACTGGGACTTTTCAGAATTACCTTTTTTCTTTTACTGGATTCTTATTTGGAGACTAAGCTGTTAATTTGGGAGTTTATTCCCCAGAAATCACACATACAGAGATGTCAGTGACTTTCTACCTGATACATAACAAGGGGTCCCAAGCTGAAGGGAGTGGAAATGAAAACCAAATTAGGTGTATGGTTGAACCAATGCAACAAGAGATTCTATAGCTAATGTCTTCTTAGACACTAATGGCTAACCCTCATTAGGTGCTTGACATTCACTCATGCTTGCTGAAGATAAAGCAGTGAAAAGAGCTGCCATAACAGCAGTAGTGCTCAGACTTTGGAGAATTAAATTCAGTTACCTGAACCACCCTAAAATGACCCTGGTAGGACAGTGTAATGAAGCCCACTGCAATGTTTTAGGTGTTTAAATTCTCTTAAACCTCTGGTGTAGTCAGAGGTCTATGATCTCATGTGTCATGACTATAGGCTGCTTTCAGATATATAACTTAACTCCCATTTTTCTCAGGAAAAAGAAAGAGTAGATACTCCCCTGTAGGCAATAAAAAATCCATCTTGAAAAGCTGAATAAATAATGATATCAATAGTTAGTGGTAGCTAATCTTTTTCTGTAAATCCAGAAATGCAGTTTATATCTCAAATCAACTGCTACCCTGTGAGAATGGAAACAAGACAATGACAAATGGAAATCCAACATTCTCACATTCTTTTCTTAGCATTTGCTTAGCGATCAAGTCCTTTAGCTATCAGGTGGTCAAGCAGATATCATTCTTGATGCTGCAATGAAAAGTTACATCTCAGGCACTTCCATGACCCCAGTTCCACAGAGCCAGCTGTTGAAAGTTTTAATCTGAATCACACTCTCAATATTCTGGTGAGGAAGGAAAATAGGGTTGGTACATCCGTTTTACAGCCGAAGAACAAAAACTCCACGGGCTCAACTCCACAAGAGCCTATGTGCATCCCCAGTGTCCCTGGGGGAACCTTTGTCCAAAATTCAGACTCCTGAAGTTGTCTGCTCCCTATCCTGGATGTGGCTTTGAATTCCTCCCTTAGCATATAAAAAAACCAGTTTTCACAGATATCTAATCCCAGGGTGACTTCTGAATTACTATTAATTAGATGCCTCTTATTAGGTCTATTATTCCTTTGCTAATTTTATTAGGCTTCCTTACATTTTCTGAGAAAATGGTTTTCACTTTGGGTTTGCAGAACCAGGAGCATTTGTGGGATATTTACATGAAAGACACTGAAACCAGTTAGCAAAAGAGGATTTTCTGTTAGATCGAAATCTGTTCTCAGTGAAAATTACATGATACAAATCAAGCTGTTTATTTATAGGTAAAAAAAAATCTTTCCAATAAATAGCTTCAGTTTAGCTGGAATACAAACCAATTATTTTTTTCTTACAAGATAATAATTGGAATCCTTTTAAAATGTCATAGGGCTTCTTTTATGAGCCATAGGAGTAGCAATTTCACTTCATTGTATATTGCAAATGCTCAACATTTTTGGAAATGGCTCAGTGACTTCTTTATTGACATTGTACAGCATTTCTGGAATCTCTTAGTGTATTGTTGGGTTCCTTTCTCATTTTTGCTGTTGTGTTGTGAAGCTGAACTGAGAGCAAGATGTTCATTTAGGCTAGAAATGAAGCAAAGCAAGTTTGTCCAGACATATTAATGACCATTTTTTTCTCATAGGGGAAGCAATAGCAGAATAACGAAGTGCTCTGCAGTACTTTTTCCTTATTCCTGGAACTAAACCTGGACTAGAGTGGTTTGTGAGACTCCCAGTTTGTCCTGGATTCCAGAAATGAGTAGCTTTAGGATCTGAAAACTTAGAAGAAAGCCTCAATGTAACTTTGGGAGGGTTTGCATGTATATTCTGGAACTTGTTATTTGACCCAAGCCTAAAATCTGAAGGCAGTGGGTGCTCTCCTCCTTGAGAGAGGTCAGTTAAACCTGAGCACGGCTCTGAAATTCCAAGGTTCAACCACTGGGCTTCCTAATAACTTCATTTTAGTTACTCTTTATCTCTTGCAGAACCACAGCAGATGAAGAAAGTAAAATTTCATCACTCCAGCAGTTCAGTGAATACAATTCCTGCATTTATCAAGTACCAGATACCTGACGCCCAGGCAAACAAACAGGCAAATTTGAGTGTGTTGCTGTATCTTTCAGCTCCCTCCTTACACATCTCCCCAGGGGTAAAAAAACTTATGAATGCTAAAGTGTTCTCATAAGGTTTTCTTTTTAGCTAGATTAATAGTTCTTTAGAGGGCTCCTTCACCACAGGCTCCTTTGGACACCGATGTTTTGTTGAACTTGTACGCCCTTCCTCTGAAACGGAGGTTACTCGATAACCATTTACAACACTCAGTGCATTGATATACAAGAGTGCAGAGCACCGGTCACAAATTTCATGAAGTGAATCCTCAGCCAAATCACAAATAAACTCCTGAGTAAGTATCTATCAGCCTTTCTTTCCTATAAGCTTCACTTAAAAATTACTGGAGATGATGAAATGCTACATTAAAGCTCGTGATTCCGGGCAGAGTCCCTCTCCATTATGGTGTTGAGCTGTTTCACGTGTAAGGCTCATTTTTCACACAGCCAATATACCTTAAAGAAGAAATGACAGATGTGGGCTGATGTTGGATACCATGAATCTCTACATCAGTAGGTAATGTTGATGACACTGCACGATACCTCCTCTGGGCAGCAGTGTTTCAGCTTGAAAGACAGAGTGTTTTTTATATTTATTCAAAGGTACAGCTTTAAAGTCTTTCTTCTTAGGGTTTTTTTTCCCTACAAATACCTCTCTCTTGTGACTAATTTCCACCCTGCTCAGGTGAAATTAATTGTTTGTGGGGGCTGTTTTGCTGAAATCTCCTATGTTTAAAAACAGTGCACTTAGAAAGAGCAAGAGAAGATACTTCTAACCCAAACACTGCGCTAATAAGTGTAAAAGAGGAGCCAGAAGGATGAGAAGTGGCACATGAGTGAGCATTAACACCTTTATTTTTTGTCAGCCTCCTTTTTATTATATGAGATCCTTATGGAAACTTTTAGCTTTGTTTTGTTATGCAGAAAGTGGAGCAGTAATCCTCAGGGGCCTAAATCCTGGGATTACTGAACCTGTAAACCCACTGAACTGAACGGGAGAGTTTCTCCATGATTAAGGAAGCTGCTGATGTGGAGAGGGATAGAATGATTTATTGTTTATGTCCATGCCTGATAGAAAAAGGATGGGCTTAAATTGCAAGGACTCTGGTTAAGCTTCCCTTTCCTCTCTCTTAGCAAAGCCAGCCACCCAGCAAGGAAATGGTGTTCCCATTTTTTGAGCATCAAATATCAGTGTCATCATTTATCTCATTGCAGCTATCTCCTTCCAGCGTAGTCAAATGAAGTGATTCAGTACTGAGAAAACAGCCAACATGCTCATTTAGGCAGGGTATGAGAGAATAAAGAGTTTAAAGAGTTACTGCTGGTTCTGTCAGTGCCTGAAGGAAGGCTGGTGAATCCAGAGCTACAGATTTGCACCAAACTGCATAGAGCTTGTTCTGCCACTTTCAAGAAATTCCTGGCTTTTTTCTCAGCCCCATTCTTCCAGTTTCACCTTCCTCCATTCCAAAATCTGACAGCTCTCTTTAGCTCTTTGCAGTTCCTCCTCCTCTTTTTCTCACTCACCTGTTGACTTCAGCTGCCTGAAACTTTTAACTCTTGAGCTGGCTACTCAGCCGTAGCTAGTTGGATCACCCCTACCACTATTGCAAGTAAATCACCTGCAGACTTTGACTGCACAGTAGTTGCATCTCACCCCTTAAGCAAAAGTGCAAACACAACAGCATGGAATTCTCCTCGGATTGAAGGAAATAAATAAATAAAGTCTTTTTCAGGCTTCTTGGAGAAAACTTGAAAACTTATGGTGAACAGACATTTGCAATTGGAGATGTTCTCCAGCAAAATGATGCACTCTCAGACCACACCATGCCCCTCAACCAAGATCTGGGAGCAGGGTCTTTGGATTGTGAACCCACAGGAGATGGCAATGTACAGCTTACCCTGCTGCAGCTGAGCTGGAGTGCCTCAAGGACCATGGGAGCATGCAAATAGGTTTTTATTTTGGCAGTCATTGCATTGACTTTTTGGGGCTGTTGGTAGCTATGGTGTAAAGAGAATGGCTCATCACACAGCAGTACCAGAGCTGAGGAAGAAAAAACACTTCAGAGTGGATTAAAATCTCATTTGAATGTTATTTTACTGGGCAAAACTGCTCACAGACACAGGATGTCAGCAGACATCCTGGGCCAATCCCTTAAACACCACTGAGACCTTCCTCAAACCTTACATTCAGGGGAAAGGAACCTTACTAGACTTACCTAACAGTGAGCCAGTATAGCGAGGGTCACAAATGGAAACCAATAATGAATAAAATAATTATAAAAGCTTCTTTAAAAGATGCCAAATGCGTTCAGTAATTAAATAAGTGGCTGCAGTGTTATTATCTCCGCAGAAAAGTCATTTTGTATGGTAGTAATGGCAAATGCAGGGGATTAATGAAGGTACTGAAGAAGCTTTGTTTAGAGAGGTGAAACAGGCAATTCTTACAGGAGTGCTGCTATACGGATTGTAAAAAATGTTTGCTGTGAGAAGGAAGCACAAAATTGCATCCTGAAAATGAGAAGCACTCTGAAGGAGAAATTCATGGCAATGTAAACTGGAACTTTTCTTCAGAGAAACCCTTAAAATGAAACTGCTCCCTTTTCCTTCTTCCCAAGCTGCTGATGCGCATAAAAATGTGTGCTTGACCAGCAGCTTATTTGGAATGTTTTCTCCTTCCCTAACAAAAATGTGTTATTTCTCTAAACAATATGCCGCTTAATACCAATAGAAGGCTCCTTAGCAGATAGGACATAGTTGCAAGGCTTCAACCTGTGCCAGGGTTTGGATCTAGGAAGAAAACCCTGCTAGACTCAAGTATTTACTTATTTAGTGATTCTTTCCAAGGCCATATTTTTGAGCTGTAGGGGAAACCATCCTGAAGAGTAAACTGAGTGACTGGGAAGTTGAAGTACAGAAGCTTGCTGTGACCGAGTTAGTAATGCCCTCTTTAAACAGTGGTCCCACTGAAGAATTGAACTTAAGTGCCTCGGCACGGTAAAGCCTATGTGTTGTCTTTGGGAAACTTTTCCAGCTTAATAGGGACGAAGTTTCCTTTATGCCTGATGCAGCAGCACATTTCGTTTCACAAATTTCCTTTTCCACCCATTTAAGCAATTAACTTGGAATGAATGAGATGCCAGATGAATATTACTGCCTTAAGAATCAATAGCTGCTTCTGAGGTGGCTCTAGAGAAAAGAGGGGTCTATATTAGCCAGCTGTGTGTTTTGACATCTTGCCAAAGCCACGCCACATCAGCAATTACCTCAGAAGCACTGTACCCATGCCACTGTGTGCCCCATTTCAGCAGTAATTTGTGTCCTCTTATTTTCATTCTGCTCTGGCTCATGTGAGAGAAACGGTGACCTTTTGGGATGAGGGAGAAGAATGGAAGCTTTGCAGGCTCTGTGCAGCCCATGGATGGGAGCTCCCAGGAGACACACAGTGGCACTTGCAACCTGGACATGGGCAGATAGCATTGAGTGAAGACGGTGTTAATTACACCCAGTGCTACCACGCAGCTTACAAGTCCTAGGGGCACCTTCTTAAGTGGTAAAGCTGTCCCATGTGTAGCCAGCAGCCACGTTGCTGCTTCCCACAGCTGATGTGAAAAGAGATGGAAAGCCCATTGTAGGTAGACAGAAACTTGACGTCCCCTAGGATAGCACAGATATACTTCCAGGTGCCTTGTTCAGCTCCCTGTCCTCATATAGATCAACTTCTGATTCAATGAATTTCCCCTGCTCTTCAAAGGAAGAGACCTGAAAGATAGCAGCCTTCCAGTATCTGAAAGGGGCCTATAAGGATGCTGGGGAGGGACTTCATTAGGGACTGTGGGGATAGGACAAAGGGTAACGGGTTCAAACCTAAACAGGGGAAGTTTAGATTGGATATGAGGAAGAAATTCTTTAGTGTAAGGGTGTAAGGGTGGTGAGGCACTGGAATGGGTTGCCCAGGGAAGTTGTGAATGCTCCATCTCTGGTGGTGTTCAAGGCCAGGTTGGACAGAGCCTTGGGTGGCATGGTTTAGGGAGGTGTCCCTGCCCCTGGCAGGGGGGTTGGAACTGGATGATCTTAAGGTCCTTTCCAACCCAAACTATTCTATGATTCTATGATTCTATGGTACCCCTCTATGGTGCCTTCTGGCAATGGTCAGCAGCAGAACTGAATAAGCAATGAAGTTTTGAAGCTAACAGCTCACTAAGCACATCCAAAACACACTGAAGAAAATTGCTGGCCCTGATGAAGCAGTTCTTAGGCAAAGATCTGGAAATTAATCTGGGTCCTTCACTAAAAGTGTTGTTAAATACATTCCATTTGTAGGATATTTACTTCTGGAGATGCCTGACCTGGAAAGACAGGATCAGGTTAAACAAGAGGCACTTGGAACAAGGGGCTTCACTTCAAGGCACCATCCTTACTCAGGCAATAAGGAACAGATTGGAAGGAGAAGCTTACTTGTCAGCTGAATATTTACTAGCTGAATAGTTTAGGCCATGAGATGCTGTGATAAAACAATGAATCTCCCCTGTAATCTGTCAAGGTTATTTTCAGCACAGGTCAGCACTTTAAGGCTGAGTTTCCAAACCTAGGTTCTGACACTGTTCTTGCAAGACACTTGCTTGCCCACCTCAGGAAGTAGGTACTTATTACTGTGGTTATGTGGTCTGCATGAGCAAAGCCTCGAACACAGAGGAAAAGGGGTCCTGTGTACTTCTGACGGTCCATCTGATGCAATGGGAACAATTCCCTTCCAGGCTGAAGAATATCACCTTGTTCTTAATAACTGGGCTAGGTGGTGAATGAGGTCAAGAGAGAGGGAAATCTGTGGTGAGACTTGCCTAGGTTGGCTGACTGCAATGGTGTAGCTGCATTGTGCTCCAAAGCTGGGCCTGGGATGTTCATCACTGAGCAAGTTCATGCAGATCCCTGTCCTTTTGGGGAAGAAAGCAGAGATAATACCACTAGAAATGCTGCCACTTACAGTGTTCTTGAATACAGCTTTATTTATGGTGAAATGGGTAGCTTGTTGAACTCAGGGCTGTTGAATTTATAAACTATCATAAAATAGTCGCTTAATCCAGGGCGCAGTGATAGAAATGGGAATTGTGCACTTTTCAATTTAAGCATAAATCTATTTTTACACTGCCTTCTTATTTTGGCCTCCTAGGTTTGGCTGTCTGTCAGAAAGCACCACATCCGATCCTGCTAATTCCTTTCTTTAGGTTCTTCCTGTCAGAAAGCTGATGTGGTCTTGCTGAATTCTTGCAAATTCACTTTGTACAGTTTGGCCCTTTGGTATTAACAATATATTTCCTCTGAGCAAGGAAAACAGCATTACAATCACATGCCTTCGCTTACAAACAGGTATGCTGACACATAAAAGTCTGGATTTCAGTTCCTACATGAAAGCAGTTCTGACTCTTGAAAGTATTGGGAGCAGAGTCTCCTATGAAAAGGCTTGACTTCAGGCATGAGATTGAGACAGTTGGCATATTGAGCAGGAATAAATTTCATCATAGAAAGTGACAGTCCTGAAACTCCGTGGAAATAACTTAAAGCCCTTGTTGCTTAAAAATACTCCCTTCACATGGACTTTTTTGTCTGGTTCTGTCTGAAATACTCTTAGTCTGGACTGAATTGTTTTCCTTCTTGAGGTTCAGACTTTTTTGGTTTTCTTTTGGAGGGAACTATTCCAGCGGCAGGGCTGAGTAAAATGCAAGTGTGCCAGGCTGGCTTCAGGTTTGTTTTAACAAACACTTCAGTTATACTTAATTTTATGTTTTTTGCTTTGTCACTGTGATTTCTCAAACACCACAAGGTTTTATTCATTTTAAATGAGCACTAAAGCAAAGCGCTCCAACAAGGATATACAGATGTGTTTATGACGGAAGCAATGTTGTAAAATCAAGACTGACACAGCACTAAGCAATATCTAGGTTATGAGGGATATGAAGATCCTCTTCCACTTCCTCAGGCAATATATTAGTGCTGCCACATCGCTTCTGAACAAACTCAGCTTGCCAGATCAGCTGTTTAGAAGTTGAGACTTGGGTACCTTTAAAATCAAAGTATCATTCTTATCACCGTATAAAATATATTTGCTAGAAATCTTTTTCATACCCATAAGAAAAGTAAATGCATGCATTATTCTCAAGAGCTATGGGATCAGGAACTAAAGAAATAATCTGAGCGGTACAAACCAGGAAACTATTAGAAATGTTATGCAATGATTTCTGGCAGTGTGAGGGCAGGCAAGAGCACAATTTCATAACCTGTTCAGCAACACTTCCATGATTTAATCCTGGCCTTGTCCTTAGTACCAGTTGCCAGACTCCCCAAACCAACAGCTAAGGTGGGAATTCGCTGAAGAGAGTAAACAATATTTAATGATTTGAGCTGATGAACTTAGCATATGAACTTGCGGGATCTTGAGTCTTGAGTCCCACACCACCAACACTTTGCAAAGGAGAACCTTTTCTCTTCCAGTCTGGACCCTGACATCCATGGGTGTTGACTTTGCTCCCAGTGGTGTGTGCACATTTCTAGTACATGATCCTTCTGAAAACCACGGTTAATTCTACCCTTTCTCAGGCCAAAATGTCAGGTGATGCTTCTCCTTCTGCCAGGGAGGCTTGTTATAAACTAAAGATTTTCCAAAGTAGCCCTGATGGTGAAAAAATATGGAGGAGAACTGGTTTAATTCTTAAACAGCCATGGAATTCTATTTTTGTAGCATGGGGATAATGATCCCTGTTACATGATTCAAACTGTGAGACAATGTGTTTCATTAGGAGATTTTGAAAATATGCCTTACTTTTTTGGCACTCCAAAATGATCTGTAAGTTCTTAAGTCTCAGAATTGGTACTGAAAAATGGAGATCCCTAAAATGTCTTCATCCAACACAATATATCTGAGTATCTTCACCCAGTAGAGCTAACACCTGTTGAAGGAACCTAAACTTTCACATCGGAGCTTGTGCTCCTAGAACACTCAGTAAAGCTCAGCTGAAACATAAATCCAGACTTTGGACAGATGGCCGCTTCACATCAAAGTTTATTTTCCAGGAGTTTGCTGTACGCTTTCCATGGATACTCAAAAGAGTCATTTCTTGATATTATGATGTTAGCCCGTCAGTAATCTTCAGAGTTTCCATCTCACTTGCCAAACCCTATGAATCCATTTAGCCTCCTGTTGATCCATGTTTGTGAACACTGCAGGGTAAATTTCCTCACATAGCAGGGATTTACTATCCCTTGAGTTGCCAGTAGTTGTCTCTGAATTGTCCTATTTTATAGCTGCAAGGTTCACTGACATTAAGAATAAACCAGGCTGAAAAACCTTATAACTAGTTTCTTCAAGACTCTTGATATACGTATCCACCTTCTGGGGTCACTTGACAACCAGACTGCTAACCAGGGTGCTTTTGATAGAAACATGCTGATTTGTCAGATTTGAAACTTTCCAATGTAAGTTCCAGCTACGATTTTTGCCAGGTTGTGGATGAAGTTTCCAACTGAATGATGAGACCAGTCCCTGTCTCCCCATCACATTCCAGCACTGCCAATAGCACAAAAGTGGTTAAAGACCTCACTTGAAAAGACAGTGACCCAGGCCTTCAATCTGCCTAATTCAGATTAGGGTGTTAAGCCTAGATCATCTGTGTGTTGGATGATCATCAGCCTTTCCTCCTCAATCCTTCCTGTTGAAAATGTTCTGTTTCCTATGATATAGCTAGATACTAATTGAGTAGAGAGATACAAAGGAACTCATTGAAAAACAGAGAAGCAAATGAAATTACATTTTTTGGCATCAAATACTGCTAACACTTGCTCCGGTGCCAACCTTGGTCCATATTGCTCTTGCTTGAGCACCTCTTTACATTCCATTTGGAAAAAGAATGGGTTCAGATGTTCTCTTAAATTTATTTATATAGTCATGTGGCATTGTGGTGCTGTCTGGAGGTATCAACAGGAGTATATGGACCTGAGCCATGCTGGTGATTGACATCTCTGAGTAGACATCTATTCAAACCTGCTGAGACTCTACCTGGATTTGAGAGGATTTGTAGAAGCAGAGCTAAACCTCAGCGTAAGATTCATCTGGAATGTAAGTCCTCACAGCAGCTGAGTAGCTGAAGGAACTAAAATAAAAGCAACAAAAATGTAAAGACAAACTGACAAGTTAAGAAAAGTATTGCAAAAGCTGCATTGGCTAGGAGACAACTGGTGAGTGACATGCTTGCTCCAGTTTATTTGAGGCATGAAACACCAGCTACCAAAAAGTTTATTTGAAGATGACAGAATTGTGAGGATTACTTCTTACTGATGGCTCAAATCAAATGCATACTATCTATCAAAATGAAGTGTATAGAGAGCAAAGTAAACAAAATATGGGATAGCTAAGCAACAGAATAAGGGAGGCTGCTAGAAGAAAGAAGATGTACTCCTAAAAAAGGTGAAGTTGTATTGAAACAAATTAAAAAGAAGAGAACAATCTCCAGGAAATTCCATATGAGATGCAAAAAGATGAATCGAAAAAGGAGGTAGGAATCAACTTATAAAAGTCATAAAAACTATAATAAATTACTTAATATGTTATGAACCCCCTACGGAGATTATGCAGACCAGTAGACAGTGAAGGTGTGAAAGTAGCAGTGAGAAAAGGTAAAAGCAGAATACAAGAGAAATGACTTTTTATTTTCCATTTTTATTCACCATGAGGCCTTAACACATACTTTGGCTGCCTCATTTCCAATGGCAAAAATAGAACAAATGAAGAAATAGCAGGAAAAAAAAAAAAAAAGGCAGTGTCCCATACTGGCCCTCAAAGGGCTCTAGAGAAAGGCAAGTTTGAAATAATGGATCTCCTGGCTATGGTGTGTGAGCTCTCATTTAAATCTGCCTTTGCTTTAGAGAAGTGGGAAGCTGCAAAGGTGATGGCAATTGTTAACAAAATTCTACAAGGAGAAACAAGTTTAGAAATGTGTGCCCAAGAAGCTTGGTAGAGCTTATAATAAAGAATAAGATCACAACATGAATAAATATCATTTATTAATTTATGGGGGAATAACCCAAACAGCTTTGTGATAGGAAGATAAAGCTACTAGTGTTCTTTGAAGGAGTCAGTAAGCACGTAGAAAAGGGAGAATTGATTGATGAAATACATCTGGATTTCTTAAATACATTCAACAAAGTCCTTCACAAAAGCCTGTAAGAGAACCTGCTGTGAGATAGGTAAGACTTTAAAATACATGCCTGGCTAAAAGATAGGAACAATGAGCAGGAAATACTGGTCAGTTCCTGAATATTTGCCAGTGGGCTTTCAAAGTAAACTCTGCTTGTGCTTGGGCAGTGTAACATACATATAAATGACCTTGATATCCAACAGAAGTACAAACTTGACAGGACTGCTCAGGGTAAAAATGAAAGCTTATTGTGAAGATTTGCAGAAGCAATAAATCAGCTTCACAATACTCACAAAAAAATGCCAGATGGAATTCAGTGTTGATAAATCAGAGGTAACGCACCTAAGAAAAACCCCTCCTCAATTAACATACATAATGATAAGCTCTTCAGATGTGCTCTTAGCTATTATCCTTTAGGAAAGAGATCTTGGAAGGGTGTCAGGCAGTTCCATAAAAAGCAACTCAATGTTCAGCAACAATTAAAAAAAACCCACCTTTGTTTGAATTTGAGAGCTATTTGGAGAGGAATAGAGAACAAAAAAGAAAACATCCTTATGCTATTTTGTAAATCTTTGGCACAAACACATCTAGTGCATACTGTTCAAGTTTATCCATCTTAAAAAATGTGTGGTAAAGCTTCTACTGTAGTTGCAAGTGGATGTACACAAACAAGACCTGTAGATGGATATCTTTTCTAGACCAGCTAGAATCATAAAAAAGCCGTAAGCACACTACTGAGCACACAAACTCTCTCAAGATCTGAAAAGAAGCAGTAAAGAAGTGTTGTGATCCAAAGCCAGTTTAGTATTTCTAGCTATAGAAGTAAGGTTAATTAATAAGATTAATTGCAGCTACCTTAAAACTTTGTCTTGCCTAATCTAGAGTTAGAAAATGTATAAAGAGGCTTCCTAGGTATGGTATGGCGCCCATACCAGGATAAATAAACAGCTCTGATTTATACAATTGATACCTACCAGTGTCTTGGGAGATTGTGGCCACCTTCATCCTCATCCAAGATCAGAGACAACTGCTGCTGAGGTGTGGAGGTGGGTTAGGAACTGATGGTGATCAGCTTTGAAGGAGTCACAACACCATCATTAGGGGTCACAATGCCATCATTAAGTAAACCACGTCAGAATTGTAATGGCTCTCCCATGCCTGGGGTTCAGCATATGGTGCAGCTTTTGCACATGGTCAAAGGATTCCATGCTGATGTCCCACAACCTGAGGTTTTGAAGAGGGACACACCAGCTCCACTACCAACTCTCTCCCTGGAGGGATTCTATCCTTACTCAAGCACTGGTTTAAAGCACAAGTGCTCTGGCTTTAGGAAGATTTCCTGATTCTCTTACTGACATATATATTTTTTCAGAGAGCATTGTTCTTGAATGGAGTGCATTAAAATGAATCTAAAGGTAAACGTTCTGTTCAACCTTTTGACAAATGGCTCTAACTTCGCATTTAACTCCAAAGGGCCAGGAAATGAAAATATAGACCCATTCCTCAATAATTATTAATTTCCAGTCACTATTTTCCTTACTTCAAGAGTTTGGAAAGTTCTAAAAATCTTATAAGGTTGATTAAAGAGTAATTTGGAAGCAAGACGGGGGGAGGGAGGTGAAGGAAAGGGACAGAAGACTATTTCTGTACACCAAAAATAGCTTCAAATTCCCGCCAAGAAATGACAAATTGTTATATACACAGTCAGACATGGAGATGTATATTTTGTTTTAAATTCCAATTTCAAAATGTACTCCATAAAGAGAAACCACAAATTGAAACTCCATGTGCTCATATTGGCAGCGACACCAAAATTAAGTTTTTTTTCTAAATATACCCCCCCCCCCAAACCTACCTCAACCTTCCTCTACCTCCTGCCCACTCTTTTATCAGTAAGAACACAGAGTGTTTTGGTTTCTCAGACTTTTTTCCATTCCTTTGAGTTACTAGTGAAGGGCCAAGCTCTCAGAACCTTACTCAGGTAACATTTCCATTGGTTTCAATGGGAGGTTTGCCCATGCGAGGTCTGCAGTATTTTTCCTGGTATTTATATGAAATGAAGGAATGTGTGACAGGAATGAGGAACAATTTTTGTAAGACAGCGAGAAGAAAACATTATTTTGTAAAGGGATGGAGAGTAAGGAAGGAGGATAATGTCATGAGGAGCACTATATAAAACTTTACCCCTCTTCCATCTCTGTAATTTCTCCCTTTTTAACAGAAAGGTTTTTGACTTTGAGTGAAATATCTAAAGAGAATTAATTTTGAGGACTCAGTCCAGGTCATAGGAAAAAGCCACATCAAAAAAACCCAAATAAATCACCTCTAATTTAAGAAAAACTGTACCAGAGACTAAAGACAAACCAGCCCTTTCAGCTTTCAGAAAAGAAACCAACATCAAAAGAAGAACCCAAAGTAGAAGCCTAGAAATGTAAATTTGTTGGTCTTTTCACACTCAAATTCTCACGCTTTTTCCATTTCCTTTTACAGAAGAAGAATATGGTCAGAAATAGGGGAATGACTTAACAGCTTTTACTAAAAGGTAACTTAGTCCTCCTAACTGCGGAATCATTATAAAGAGGATTAAACAGTTATGATCTGTCTCCGTTTGAATACTGTGGCTTGGAAGTTTTGACTTATGAGATGTTAATTTCCCAGTCTGATTGCATGAAAATGTATAAATATGAGCACTCATGAGGAAAAGTATCCTGCTGAAAGTTGAATGGTGTTGAATTCCCTCCACTTCTATGAGGAGCATAGGGAAAAAAGCTCCTATCATGTTAAGTGGTACTGCACATAGTAGAAAGCGTCAGATACATGCAAAGGAGTGCTACCTCCTCCATTTTACTAGGTATTGAGGTGAGGAACAGACACGTTAAATGACTTTGCTGTGAGGTCCTGTATGAGGAAGGGCTTGGTCTCCACTTGATCCACCCACTGAAGGCAGCGGGGCTGAAGGCACTCAGTGCTGGGTATGAAGTGTCAAAAGTTGGGTGGTGGAAGTGCCACCATGTTTGACCATGTGTAAAAAAAACATGTTCACTTCCAAGTGGCCAAGCTGGATGGCGTGCGGCTTGTAGAGACTAATCAGAGCGAGACGGGAATCATATTGTGTTATAGGTAATTAGAGTTACTTCTCTGAAGGAAATGAGGTGCTTCCCGTTATTGTCCTCAAAAAAGTATCAGAGAAACAGAAATTATTTGCCACAACAACGCTAAGGAAAACCCCCCTAAACCACTGGAACAATACAAGGTAGAGAAATGTGAATGAATTGTTATATTTAGTAGATCCTAAGAAATGCTCTGCCAACAGCCCTCTGAATCACTCTGCCTGGAAACTACCTGAGTGCTGCCTTATTTCTAGACATCTGTCAGCACAGTTATTAGCTAACAACAAGCATAACATGAAAATAATCATTCTATTTAGGGCAGGAACAATAGCTAATTGACTGACATGAAATTGCATCAATATTATCTCCTGTTGACTTTTTGATAAGCCACTGAGGAACAGTTTGTGTTTTCCAGGGTGGAAAACTCCACTTGTTTCCTAGCAGAAACCCCACACCAAGAAGTTTTCCCTAATGGATACCTAATTTTTTGTAAATACAAATTATAATGCTTTCCAAGCATTGATATTTCATTATCTGTTTTTCTTTTTTCCAAGCTTCCATCTTCTGCAGAATGCAGACTGATATATTTGGTATAGTAGTAGAATAGCAGCTGGATACCTGAAATTCAGTTCACAACCTTTCCGGACTAATTTTGGAACGTTAGGCTGTTAAAGGAATTTAGGCACCTAAAGGGTGCAAATAGGTGCTTCTTAGGTATCTAATTGACACTGAAGCTAATGGGAATTAGATAACTTTCCTGGACTTTTAAAAAATTATGTAGGATTATGATAGCAACAGAAGCTACAGAATAAGTCTAAAATTCCAGCCTTTTCTGGTGTCAGGCTGTCTTTCCAGAACCAGCCATTTTTATAATGGAAATTTTCCCCAAATTTTCATTTCTGTGAGACGCTGCTATTCCCATCCTAGCTGAAAAACCTCCTCATACAGTGCATTAATGCCTCAAACTCTTTTGTTTACAGGCTACTCTCAAATATCACTCAAACACTTTGTGGAACTTAGAAGCTTTTGTATGCGATCAGAAGATCATAGTCTAATGCCTGGGTGTACAATCTATGAGATTTTTCTCACCCTACCATCCCAGTTTTCAAAAAGCACCAACTTGCTTTGGAATATCACATCTTTGTATTAAAACTCTTAAAAATACAATCTGAGCTCTTCTAAAAAAGTATCTTTGGGAACACGAGGGGGTGTGTGAATATCTTCAAAGCTGTAGTTTGACTAACCTAGCCGCTGCTTAGATCATCAAACAGGCATGCGTTTGGGACACAGAGGCACTACAGTCCTGGCGTATTCAGCCCAGAATCCTCATGGTTATGTGAATAATTATCCCTTCATACCGGCCTAGAAATCTTGGACAGAATTAGCAATCACAGCAAGGGTGCTAAGAAATAATTTGTACCGTACATCTGTTAGTGTCCCTTAGCCCAGCTGGAATTTACATGCTTTCCTCTCTGTCTTGGGTTTCTCAAATTGTGTTGATGTGTATTTAAGCTGCAGGAACATTTGAGGCAGTCACGCAATGGGGAGATGCAAACTTTGCTGGTATTTTGATTCCAAACTGTGATATTTCTTATCAGGATGGGTAAGGAAAGAAAGTGTCAGCGTCATTTGGTCTCCTGTTCTCAGCTTCTCTGGCTAACTCATGGTGTGGTGGGAGAAAAATGTGAGGGCAAGGCCATCACAAGTGTGGAACAATTCACAGACCACTCAGACAAGCATTTTCTATCAGGCATCCCATGACAGCGCCTCATTGGAATTATATTGATGGTATTCCAGCTGTATGCAACTGTCACTGATTTTTTTGAACTGTTAACCAAAAGAATAGTTTCCTGCTTTCCTTCATCTTGTCTTTGAGAAGGAGAAATAAAGTCCCTAAATCATTTCAATCACTAATGCTTTACTCTTATTCTCCTCTTTTTTGCTGTTGAAACCATGAGGAGGGGGGCTGTCATGAAAGTGTCAGTTAAAGTCATAAAGGCGTAAGAAGGTGAGAGCAGGATGAAGTACCTCATATTTGCCCTGCTTTGGTCAGATGGTTGAGCTAGAGATCTCCTGACATCCCTTCCGACCTGCAGAAACAAATCATCCTTTAACAGTGAAGAAGCCTGAGCTTTCAAGCCTATTTTAATATTAGAAATTATAGAGTTTGATTTTTTGGATGCACAGCATTCTGTTTAGCCTCCTGCTTGACTTATGATCACATCATATTTATGCTTAACAAGCTTTCTCTCATTCAGCCTTCCCTCTCGTCTTCTTTACTTAAACGCCATAAACTCTTCCCACCCCGTATATTTTTGTTTTACTCCAGAATTATGCAATTCATCTGGGATTTGCTTTGGACTGCTTCCAAATACACCCACACCACTGCTCTGAAAGTGGTGAGGTTTATCCGAAGATGGACTTGGCAAGTCTGTGCTTTGAAGGGCTACTGATCCAAAATGCTTCAGGAAGACTTTAAGACGCACAAATAAACCCACAAAGCAATAAAATATAAGGTCATGAACAGTGTCTGTATTTAAATATTTAGAAGAGTTGAAGCCAGTAGATAATTCTGCATTACAAAACTGGTCTGAAAACGGCTACTTCTCCACCAGTGAACCAATATCAGTCAGTTTAATGGCAACTGACTGCTTACACGCTGTGAGTATTCAGGGTTCCATGATGTTGAAGAACTGCCATGTCTTTTCTTCAGTGCAACATTGGACTTTGATTCAACAAGGTTACAGGCGGTCAGAGCAATCTTTAACACGCTGTTGACTGATTTTGTTCCAGCTGTAGATGCTTTAAACATCCTCTGGAGAGGCTGTGTTGTCCATGTGTAAGGCTATGAATCTAGAAACCTGGTTTTAATCTTGGCCTGCTCCACAGCCTTGACTGAGTTGTCTTTCTCCTCCACATACTCTTCTAGAAAATGAGGGTCTCCAGTACAGCCCTCCATTGTAAAAGCACTCAAAGAGCTACTGATGAGAACTGCAATGAAATGACTGGGATTTTGTTTCTGCCAGGGCACTAATTCCAAAACCCACACCCAAAAACATGAAATTACCTTTTAAATGATGAGACAGAATCATTCTTTTTTCTAGATATTCCCTGCATTTGCCTCCCTTGGGTAGCAACAGTGGAAAGTACTGGCGAGGAGAGCAGCCAGTAGACAAGGCCTTATTTGCCCAGGTTTTAGGGCTTTGCCTGCGTCAATGATGCAAGGATACCAGTCTCCTTCAAGAGGTGTGGTTTATCAGTGGAGCTTTTGCTGTGGCTAGGATGTCAGGCTAATGGTCTCATATACAGATTCTGTAAGATGCCTTTCATTCATCCTGCCAAACAGGAGCTGTGCCTGTGATGCTTTCCCACACTGAAGGGCATTGCTCCATGAATGCAAGCAATGTTAAAGCCTGAATAATGCACACAGTCTTCCGCTGGCAAAATGCTTCCACCTCTCCCTTTGCCCTCCCCCACCATGTGGTTTAGCTTTTGGCTCTGCAATAGATACTCTGAATCAATGTTAGCTTTTTGAGAGGCTAACACTGAACACTGGAAGTCTGAGTCAAATCCAGCCACATTACAAGTCCATTGTTTAATTGTTGGTTGTTTTGGGTTTTTTTTCCACTGAAGCTTTATGGTGTTTTAACCCCTCTATTTTTTCACTTGGTGGCCCGAAAACATCCATATACTAATCAATCCAAACAGGAAGCCAAAAATTCAATGGGAAAATAGGATATTGTTCAACATATATGTTTGTCTCAGCTTTAGCCCATGAAATGGTAAGCACCTAGAAATGGAAAGATGAAAGACATGAAAAATATCTAGATCATGCACCTCACAGAGCTACATGCAATGTAACAAGAACTGGTGGGAACTGTGAAGCACAGTCCTGATCTGAGGTGTGTTTCAGTTTTCAGCTCAGTAAAATCCTAGCTTCTGCACAAGCAAAAACTTGTCCTTTTTACCAGGCTGTAATAAAATATTTGTGGTGGTTTTTATGGTGCAAGCCACTATCCTCTTAACACTAGCTGAAGGCCATTACCCTCATTTTTGTCCTGAGTCAAGCCACAGCACATTTCCACACCAAGGTCTCAGAGCTCAAGACTGGTGCCAGGCTGTCAGCAAAGACCCCCAAAGGCCATTTCAAGAATCATTTGCTCAGAATGACCCTATTGCACGGCATGGGCTGGAAACCACTTTATACCATGCTCTATTCACCTGGATCAACAGGACACTTATGAAACCTAACAGTGTGAAAGGAGAAATACAGCCATGTGTTAGTCTGGCTCTAGTGAAGTCAAAGTTTATGTGCACACATCTGTGAAACCGCAATCTCCAAACTTGAGAATCCACTAACCCTGAAGGCTCAACCCAAATCAATATGATTATTGGGAGGTACTGTGAAGTTTCAAGATATTATTAGGAAGGATGGGGATTTGCTCTGGGATCAGAGCGGCTGAAAGCTACAAGAATCTTAAATCCCTCTGTTGTTATCAGGACTCTCTCTCTGGTGTTCCAAGCCTTGTGTGCGTGGAGTGAAGAGGACCACACTAGCTCAGCCTTACCTGTCACTGATAATCTGTGTGACGTAGCTGTCCCCATCCCAAGCAAGTACTGGGCTCAGATAGAACCCAGAAAGGTTTATCCAAGATATGGCAGATGAAATCAGTTGAGCTACTTCAGGGAACAGAAAGATCTGTTCTGCATAAAGCACATCTTGTGGTTTATAGCATAGTTTACTATGTCCAGTATTTTCTTGAACGTGATAGCTTTGTATGGCTCAATACAGTCCTGCCCCCATCTCTGGGGCTGTTTCATACAAACATAGGACAAGAGCATGAACTCAGCAGTACTGCACTTGCAGTTGAGAATATGGTTTATATCCATTCTCACTCTAGCCAGAGATTACAAGGTGCTGTGAAATTTGTTTTTTTTCCACTTATTAAGATGCTTCTTTTGCTATTATCGCTAGAGGGCTGCACCCTTGGACATCTCAAATTTCCTTGCTTCTCCCAGTTCTGCTGTTCAAGGTGTCTCTGGAAAACCTTCATGTTTAATCAACTTAAAGGACTCCCTCAAACATCCTAATCCCTCTTGACTCCATGTGTATGCCGCTAGACCTTTCTTCCCATATATTTCCATGGGATCTTGGAGGCCTCTTTTTAACCTCTCTTTCTAGACAGTGTCTTTATCCTTTGCTCTATTCATCCATCACCCCATCACCCAGAGTGTCAACTCCAGCAGGACCTGAACAAAACTGAGGTAGAATGCAAAGGAAATGCTTTCACTAGGTATAAATGATGGTCATAAGAGAGGATATTGGCCTAGGGATGTGTTTATTCCATGAAGTGCCATGCAGAAATACCTGAGTTAGCTGGAAACATGCTAGTTCAGGTTACAGGAGCAAAGTGTACACACATTAGCAGAAACACTGGAATTACTTGGGTGTGGCTTTCACAGATTATCCTGTTCCACCCAAATAGAGAATTACTGTGAAGCTGATGTAGCCAAAAAGTGATAATTTCATTGCACTTTTAAAGGCTAAAGTTGTTTTTTTCTGAGCTTTGACTTCTTTTTTTTCCTTAATGACTTATTCACTATGAATAGTACATTTTATGCAAGTGAAACTTTTAGAGCAGCCATGAAGATGCCACTGCTATTACTGCCCTCCCAAGTGACCCCGAAGTGTTGATGGCAGAGTCAGAGAAGAAGAAATAACAGTGGAAGGGCTGAACTGAATATTTCTGCTTGTCTGGACACCAGGAAAAGCAGTTGGTGTAATTGAACAAAGGCGAATTAGGAAAAATATTCTGCTGCTTCAAGTAGGCTACTGAGAATCAAGAGAAATCATTACATGACTTTATGTCTCTAAATTATGGGTGCCCACTTCTCTCTCATACTCCTTTTGCATTAGCAAGGTTCCCTCCAGTCTGCATTCCTATAAAGATGATGAAGATCGGGAACTTAATCTCTTCATGCACATCCATCTGGATCTCTCTGAGAGGTACATATGTAGCCCCATTACCTTATTGTATCTCACAAGTGTTTTGCTCACTGCCCCAGAAGGCAAATTTGATGAAATTCCAACATTTATTTTGGAAATGGCAGGAGTAGGAGACTGCAGTATAACCAAGGAAGTCTGAAGAGGGAATAAATTTCTTGGTTTAAACCAAGGTCTCTCATATCTCGGATTAGCACTTCAGGTTCTACATGGTTCTCCTTCCCTACCTCAGTTTCCCTTGCACAAAGGAAATTGCCTCCATAGAGGAACCAACATAACTGCTTCAGAGTCAGCCATAATAAATTCACAAAGTAAGCGCTCTCAAATAAACACCTTTATTCTCAGATAACACATTGGTCTAGGATGTTGGTCAGGAAGTGCAGTAGAGTTGTTGCTCAAAGCGTCAGTGATTTCCTCATGAGAAACGTCATGAGAGAGACGTGACAGCCCATCAGCATGGAGGTGCTTCATTTCCTTCATAAAAACATAGAGAAACAAGGGATACAGCTGGGTTGTGCTGAAATGGGGAGACTACCTAAACAGGATGAGGTTAATTTGGGTAGTGAGACAAGGTCATGAAGCCTGAGGCAGAGCAGAGCTGCCTGTCAGCCACACAGGCTGAGCCAATACCTCTACATTGGGATGCGGGGCATCTACATGTGGGAACTGCTCAGCCCAGCACCAGGCTTGCCTCCTTCGTGCAGTAGTTTGCACTTTGCTAGCAGCACAGGCATTAAAAGTTCCTTAAGCTTCCAGAAAGAAGATAAACATGGCTTTCAATGCAGATTAAAATACACACGCGCTTTTGAAACATGGTCAGTCATTACTAATTCATGGATGCTGTCCAGCAAGTGGAGAAAAACATTTCCCTTCGCAGGTTTAGCAACAAAACCAAGGGGAAAAAAAAAAATCAATGAATTATACTGTACACTGAAACAGCTTAAAACACAAACATTTCCAGAGTACATTATTTCAAGCAGTCTTGTAACTGGAGGAGCTATTTTTTAACTGGATTCCTACTTTTTACTACCAACAGCCTTGTCTTATTTGCAGAGGCTCTGCAAGCTGTCAGACATCCTGACTCCACTTAATAAACTCACTTAAAGCAGAACTTTCTTAAGTCACAGTGTAACTACATAAATTAGTTGTTTCAGCGTTAGACCAACACACTTCTCTTTCTTCCCTCTCTCCTGAGCACTGAGCTACAACGAAGAAAGTCAAGTCTCAAAAGAGCCAACAGTTCATTAAGAAATGCTGCCATAACCTGACATGCTTCATATACAACAGCTCCCGTTGGCTTTGGTTGGAGCTGCAGGACTGCTTACTTGTGGGTAAAATTAGGCAGAGTTTGGGTCCATAGGTCTGGGTCCCTAAGTTGAGATCCTGCTTTTGAAATACTTCGTGTGCAGTGATATCAGAGAAGGAAATGCAGAGGTGATGCCAGGTCACAGGGAGATTTTGCACTAAGTGAAGCTTAATGAATCAGGAAGTTAAGAGACTCTCCAGTGTCTCACTAGATAAGCAGGAGCAAGGCATTTCATTAGTGGGTGGATCTTAGTCTAGTTCCTTGTGAAAATGAAGTTCAAACAAACCCCATAGTCATGTCTCTGTCTCTGTCTGACCCTCCCTCATAACTCCTCCATCCATTGGTCAAATTTATTCACATTCGACAGAAAGAAGTACATTGCAAGAGTAAATAGAACTGAAGGACATGGGCTGCCAAATGAGAGAAGGGTGCCAGAAGTCCTACTGTCTCAGAGGAAGGTCACTTAACCTTTCAGTGTGCCCAAAAGGGGAAGGGATTTGAGCAATGTAGGCTCACACCTTCACAGGAAGAAATGCTAAAATGATGCAAAGCTCCAAGGCACTGGTGTCTGCTTATTCCTGTGCTTGCAACTGGTAGCTGTTGCTGTTGCTGCACAGAAGTCCCCTGTGGGAAGCTTGGAGGGACTCCGAGGATCACCTAACCCTGCATTTAGCTCTGTTAACCACTCTACTGAGTGGGGATGTGTAGCATGGGATCAATTTACTCAATGGTCCCTTTACTGGGAGGAATGATGTGATGTTCCTTCTTGCCATGTAGATTCCCATCCAGAGATAGAGCTGGCTTGACCTCCCAGGGCAGAGGCAAGCAAGAGAACCATCCCTTCCCTAGGTTGGAGCATTCAACACCATAACAGGGGCAAAGGTGTCTTGCATGGGGCCCTCATGGCAGCTGGGTGGGAACCTAAGACAGCATCTAATCCTGCTTTCCAGTCCTTTGCCCTGCTCTGGCTGTCCCTTGGGTAAACGCAGGACCAATGCCAGTGATGGGTGATAGACAGCGAAGATCACTGTTGCAAAGACTGATTTTCTCTTACTCGCTGCTACGTGTTTTACCTGGTGGCAGCTGCTATTTTTACATTAAAACTAATTTCTTGCTAACAAATCTTCGTGTTACATCTTGAGAACCAGATCTAGCCCTCTGGTAATTCGATCTTAATTAAACAATTTAGCTGCCAATCCAGCCCCTTTCTGGTAAGCCATGTATTGCAATATTTGGTGTTAGTCAAACACAACAGACATTTTATCAGCCCTGGTGTTGTAAATATAGCTCGATTTCTAAGCAGATGCTGATAGTAAAGTTTGCCTTGCCCTGCCCTACCTCTCCCACTAAGCTGAGTCATAATAATGCACAGGGTTAGCCCAACTGCACCGTGTGGTGTAATGCTCAGCAAGATTTGGCAGATAGGAGGCCTTACTAATCTTCCGAATCTCATCTTTCACACTGGAGCAGTTGGCTGGGATACAACTTTTTTGCCTGTGTAAGTTATTGTATAATACAATCTTCCAAGTTACATAATGGTTTCTCTCTTCAGTTGGTGTCATATAAGCCCTGCACAGAAATGCATACACATTGCCTCTGACAGCTCGTGAAGTCCTCCAGGGCCGCTACCTTTCCCTGCCCACCAAGCAATTTAAAAAGGGCAGGCACTACAAGCTCACACACACTTTTGCTTTCCAAAGAGCCAGTTTCACCTGTCTTGCATCACAAGCCATCACCTTTTGGAGAGTCTTTAGCAGGTTGTGCCAAATTACAATGAGGTTATCAGCAGAAAGAGCTATATTTTTACCCCTCCTGAAATAACTGGAGTTGCCAAATGAAAAAAAACACATTCTGTGTCATATGAAAAAGCCACATTCACTACTGGAGTCAAACTGGCATCCATGGGGAGTGACTGAGCTCCAGGAGCCCAGGGGCTGTGGCCCATTCCAAAAAGCATTTTTTTGACTCAAGGCAAAATCTTGTGCTTATGGAAAAAATATGCCCCTGCAAAGAGTGGGGAGCAGATGGGAGGCAGATGCTTCTTTCACTGGGGTGGTTCAGCAATATTTTGAATAAGGGCTGGGTGCTGTGGTAGCTGGAAACCTTCTGATGGTTTGTTCACCACAGTCCATGCATTTTCCCCAAATCTGAGGTCAGTCATTGCTGGATGCCAGGCAGACGGTACCCATGTGGCTGATACAGATCTGCCATGGCATGGGCTGCCAGTGGAGTGGAGTGCAGAGCATCAGTGCTTGTCCTGTCTTCCCACATCCATCTCCAAATGGGAGCCCAGCCTCCCCAGCACAGGGCCCCAGCATCATCTCTTCAAAACCTTAACAGTGACTCCTCATAGATAACATTTCCAGAGACAGAGATACAGATTCTGTAGAGCGTGGTGAGAGTTCTCAGTTCTATCTCAATATTTTGTTTTCCCCTTTTTTGAGTCTATTTATTTTTCATTCTTTGCTGCAGTATTTCATTCCTGTTTGTTCCAATGGATGTTTTCTCTCCTCCCTTGCTGCTTCTTTTCTCACAGCCTCTCCCAGCCTAGTGACATTTGTGTTCAAATGTTCAAACCTACCGCGCTCAAGAGGGTTCAGGAGCTGGGTAAACAAGTTTGCCTGTGTGTTTAACAAACAGCTCAATTGTACAGTTACAGTAGATATTCTGCTTTAATTTGCTTTTAAACAGCCCCTTCAAACAGCTCAGAGCTTTGGACATTGTTCTCTTAGGTGCATTACAAAACCATAATTAATTAGCTGGGCTCCCCCGTGGATTTTCTCAGATTTTACCCAATCTTTGTGCCAATTTTAATGACCTTCCCAGTCAGGGGCTTTGCATCTGTAAATGCTGAGTGCCATTCAGCACTCAGTAAACAAGGGGTATCTGAGCAAAATAGCTGGAGCTTGAAATCAAACAGTTTACTTGTTTATACTACAGGAGACCCTGTCGGTCTGGGTGGCTCTCAGCACCTGCCGTGCCCTTTGATGCCTGAATTTCAGCTTTCTGTCTCATATTAAGAGAGCTCAAGATTGATCTGTGTTACCCTTCCATAAAGTTGGGTTTGTTGGAAGATCTGTATTGCAGAGCCTTTCTATCCCACCCCTTCTTCTTTGTCCTTTTAAAGCACGAAACGGCACTTTGTTCAGTGTCCATGCAAAACTTGCTGAGAGCTCTTCACAGAGAAATCAGCCAAGCAACTTTCAGCTGCTCCTTCTTCCTGATGGCTTCAGGCCAACATTCCCCAGCAGGTGTCAGATACCAGCAGATAAGAAGGAAGAGAAAGGAAAGACAGAAAAATGAGCAACAGGAAAAGGTCTGGCAACTTGTCATGTGTGCATAGCCCATCTATCACCTCAAGGTGCTCAATAGCTCTTCAGATTTTAGCACACATGGTGCAAATGCAACATGGACTTTCACTCCACCTTGAAAGCCCACCTTGTACAGGCTGTTGCTGCAGGGCAGTAAGTTCTACCGATGCAGTGGAGGGCATCTTTGGAAAGCAGCAGCCAGCTGGTGGCAGAACAGGAGGGATGCAAATACTGGTTTTGTTTTGGTCAAAGTTGAATTTTAGGTGGTTCTTTGTCAGGCAGAAGGGTGGTTCAGTGTATTGGAATGGAGCAGCTCAGGATCCAGCTCTATGTTTTGATGGATATGGTATGTGAGCATAGGAAAGACAAAGTTGCTTGGATCAACGTCGGGCATGAAGTGCACCAAAAATAACGAGGCTCAAGAGTCAGGAGGGCTGCATCAGAGTGCTGGCTTCACATGAGTACAGAGCCACACCATGGAAATGTAAGCATAAGAGATGATTTTCCATGTGATGTTGAAGTTCCATGCTACAACATTGCAAGCAGATTTTCTATACATTCTGAAAATACACACATATTCAGACAGTATGAAACTATAGCAAGGATTTCCCTGTGTGGGGAACACAGAGTGCACAGCCAAAAGTAGTGCTTTTCTAGTACTAATTAGAGGAGCCAGGGTAAACCATGAAATAAAATTACCTCCCTGAGGTATACAACCTGTCCTCACCAATATGAATTACAGTTGCTCATAAATGAAGTGAATCAGTGTCAGGTTTTAAATGGACTAGGCTTAGGTTAGTGTACAGTCCTCTATGTTCAGGGTCTCTGTAATTGTACCTACATTAGTACAGCAAGAACTGTAGAGATACAACTATCCAAACTTCTTGGTCTGCTGCTTCTGTGGCAACTGGATGGCCTTCATGAGCCTTCATGCAAGAGCAGCTGTTCAAAGGGTGAATGCTGAGTAAGACATAAGCAGGCGCCCTCGGAGGTAAGCTCACTAATAAAAGAAAAGCGATTAGGCAACAGTGCTCTGTCTGTGCCCTGGCTCTCCATCTGTAAAACAAGGATGATGGTATCACTCTTATCTTGCTGGGGAGTTGTGAAGATACATCACATTAAAGGTGATTTAAGAGGTGCTCAGAGAACGGGTGGATAGAAGAGCAATGTAATTGTTTCAAAGAGCAAGATTTTCTTGCTGCAGTTCTTAACTTTCAGATAGAGCAGGGCAAGAGCTGGTATAAACTGCTACTTCAGGACTCTCCAATGGGAGCAGCTTCACACCCTTTTGATCCTCCTAGGGCTGATATCAAGTTCATTGTTTGGGTCTGCTGAGGCTGGAGTACCTCCTGGGAGATGTCACGCAGCCCAGGTAATTTAGACTTTCCCTGGACTGAAAATGAACTGGAACACACCAGGGAAGAGCATATATGCCCAGTTCTTTTTCTTTGAAGCATTGAATAAATAGAAGGCAAGCACCAGTTTCTACCTGATGCTTCCATGTAAACCTGATAAAGTTCAAATGAGATGCAGTGTGAAACGAAGAGAGTTTTTCAGAGTACCTGAGAAGATACAGTGGGAAAAAGAATCCAGGCGTTAGTAAATCATTTTGCCCACTTCTGTTCTCTGTATCCAAAGAGCAATAGGCTTTTCTAAGTGGTCTATTGATTTTGAATTATGAATATATATTCAAAGCTTAATAACAGCCAGGCTTTAGGCAGTTCTTTTCTTAATCAGTGGGTATGGTGATTAAAACCTATAGGCTGTGAGAGGATTGCTGTCTGAGGTCAGTCCATTCACAGTCTGCAGCTAATGAAAAGCTAATAAAGACACTTTTCAGTATCTGTCAAATTCCAGAGCACTAAGGGTCTCCCCCCTGTGGGAATCTCTTGCCAGTGGTCACTTTCTCCCAGCCAGCCTGAGTGGCAGCCCCTTCACAGCAGGATGGATGTTTGTATTTCCCACAACCATATTTATTATTTAACCTTAGAAGGAGTAAAATCTGCAGATGGTGACTGGAAAACTTGGCTAGCTCAGCATTTCAGGAACAGCTAAGAGATGTCTGATGGGGAAAGCAACTAGCTGCTAGGCCAGCCCATGGTGCTGCAGCAATGCTGACCAAAGAGCCATGCTTGTTGTATGTCCACTGCATTGGTACTCACCATGTCTGCAGTACACTAAACCCTGTGTTTTTAATGATGAAAAGATAATAGTGGGTTAATCTGTTTGTGTACAGCCACATTAATCTTGCTGATGTTGGTGGAATCAACGAGACCTTGGTGTGGAAATTGGTCCATGTCAATGCTAACTGGAGCAGAAGCTGGCCCAAGGAGGGCCAGAGCAGCCACATAACATGCAGATGTGAAGTGAGCAGTTCCTGGGATGGGGCTTTTAAGACAAAGACATAGTGTGGTTTTGAAGTTTTATAAAGCCGTTTCAGAGTTGTCAGTGTTAACAAAGAGGGACAGAAGGATACCATGAGTTTGCAGGTTGGGCACATGGAGAGCCCTTCATACCTGTTGTGAGCCAGCTTCTGCCAGATAAACTCGGCTCTGCCTTGGTGCTTCTGGCGGTCTAACCCTGGCTGGGTCACCCTGAGCGGGTGCAGACTCATTTTTCCCTTTATACACGTTCACACATGGGGTTCTGCACAAGGCAGATTTAGCACATCATTACCACTGGTTCAGAAAACATGTGCCTGTTACGAGAGTTCGCTATGGATATAACTCATCTCTTTGGAGAAGCCAATACCAGGCCTCAGTGCCGCTGCAGTGCCCTTCAGATGTGAAATTTTGCCATGCAATTCCAGCAAATGGACATGTGGAGTCTATTTTTAGTTCTAAATACCCCCACTTCGGGGTTGCTTTTCCCTCTATTTCCTTTCATCACAGCAAGGCGCTTATTAAGAACCCGCTTCTGCAGCAGCGCAGACTCATACAATTTCGATTTTATTTATTGAAGAATAACCATCTGTCAGCTACTAGGAAGGAGGAAAAGAATCTATCCCTGACGATTTGGATCTGCGGGTCTGTAACTAACTCTCTGAGCATACCATATCTCAGAGCAGGAACTGAGGTATCCTGGGAAATCAAACAGGATAATTGAGTAATAAAATGTTCAGAGAGGTGGAGTGTAAATGTGCAGTGTGAGGGTGGAAGCACTTGCCCACAGAAAGCAAAAGGCTCAGGTTAATAATCAAAATGACCTCACAGTAATAAATTAGGCAAGAAAAGTGAACGATGGAAAGGAAACTGCTCTTTAAATGCTCATTGTCAGAGAACTGTTTAGCAGCTCTCAATGCAATCAGTGAGTGCTCCCCGGTGCAGGTCCCTAGTTACCTGTTATGTCTGTGGCAAGCTTGCTGAAGGGTGTGCTGCAGAAACCACCAGAAAGGTCACAGACTGCACACATATGGTGTGGTGGGTATATGAACTGCTCTGCATAATTACTCACCTTCTTTAATAAACTCCCCGATCTCAGCTGAGACTTCCAGTGGCAGCACAAGGGGGACCTGCATCAATGTACACCCGGAACAGTGGCTGCTTTTACAGGCTCAGAAGGCTCCTTCACTGATGCGTAACAGACTATGGAGCCAAACGTGCATTTGCACTGCCTGTTGGGCTTGAGCCAGTCCCACAGACTGTCACAATCCACCCCTGCTGCTTACAAAATTAGTCCTGCCCCACACATTGCTGAGAGGTGACACGAGGTGGTAGGGTGTAGCTTTAAACACTGCTTTGAGTGTATGGCCCTGGTCTGCAGTTCCAGTGTGCCTGCAGTCTGGAGGAGCTGCAGACAATTTTGGGATGCTCTTTGGTACCTGTGTACCTGCACTTTGCCAACGGAGGCAATGAAAACTACCTAATGAGCATTTGCCTATTCACAGAGGCTCCCGGGTCATTTGTTTGGCTCCCTATTGCAACAACTGACACTCAAACCTGAACAAAAAGAGCTGTATTCATTGAGAAATGGTGGGGTTCCTCTTGGTCAGACTAAGACGTATTACTTACAGACATCCCTGTACCTGCTGTGCACTCTCCATCCTGGTGTCTCCTAGGTCTTGTCCACAGCATTTGGTATACATATAGATGCTCTGTTGCTGTGCAGTTCATATCTCAGACAACACAACCCAAATGTGCCTTTTTCCTTCTGTTGTGGAAACCCTGTAGCCAAACCTGAGCCAGTTCCTGGCCTTTGTCCTTGGAGTACTTCAAGCTATTTGTGGGGGAAATGTCAAGCGCACGTAGCTGAATGGTCGGCATCTGTTGCAGGAGCGTGTCTGCTATGGACTCCAGGGTTCCTGGTGCCTCTTCTCCAGCAATTGTCCTGTTTTCCTCTGGGAGGGCTTTTTCCTTCCTCACCTGCCAGTGTAACTGGAAAACCAGCTCACCAGACTGTGGGTACAGCCAGCTGGAGGAAGAGGATGTGATGCGAGATGTAGTGGATTATCTACTAGTCCCACCGGAAGTTCATTCAGTGTCACACCAGCCCTTAGCACCATCCTTACTTGCAGCTTCTTGCAAACTCTGAGGCATTAACCCTGCTTGATGTTTGATTGAAAGCTCACAAAACCTGTTCCCACCATGCTTGGATCTTGAGGCAAGAGCAGAGATCAATCCAGGTCAATGCTGTGTACATGCTGCAGAAAACGCATCTCCTCAGTGGCTGTTGAAACGTTGGTGCTCTCTCTTGTGGAAAGTCTACCTCTCTTTTCTCTTGGGACTCTCACCATAAGACTATTAATTGACCTATCTCAGTTGCTTCAGGCTCTCTGACACAAAGAAGCTTAACTGTTTACAGAGGGCCAGAGCTAGGCAGGCTTGCCTTCCTTTGCCTATGCAATTAATACATTCTCCATCACTCATCATTTGCCAAGCACAGATGGGTTCAGAGGCCATTCCCCTGTAATCTAAATGATATAAACAAAGGAGAAATTGCAGTTTGGGGGAACAAATATTATACCCAAGTCTGAGTAAGAGACAACTATGGAGTCTTATGTCTTGCTGTGTAAACCAGAGCACCAGAAACTGTGAGAGTATAGAAAATGAGACAGCAGTATAGGCTTATCTTCCCTCTCCTTATGAATGTCCCATGTGGCCGCTGGGTCACATGGACCTTTGTCTGCTCGTGTGTTCTACTAACTGCATTGGTGACCCTCAAGAGTGAAATATATTCCCTTGCACTAAATGCCATTAATGACATACATCTTCCTTTTGAAAGCTAACCCAAGAGTTCCTGGAGAAAGAAGGAAGACAACACCTTAGCCCGTGTGATTTTCAGTAGCTATATGATTTCTTTTTTAATTTCCTCTTTTCCATCCCATCTGAATTGTGTCTACAGCAAGCCTAAGGAGGCTCAGCAAAACCTGAACGTGGAAAAGGAGGGAGATTAAGAGGATCAGGAACTGGCTCATAAGTGATGGAGAAACCTTGTGGTGGGAGAGAAAGAGCCACTCGGGAAATTTTGATAAGAAACAGGATTAAATTGCATCAGTTTACATAGCTGAGCTGTGTCAGAACCTTGCCCTGTGTAACACACACCGTTAGAGAGTAATGCAAAGAGCTGCTATGTCACCTCCCTTTTCTTCTTCCCAGCAAGTCTCACCTGTCAATCACCATAAATTGCCAGATTAGACATTTACTATCTGTTGGGGTTAAATGTGTTACTTTCATGCGCTAGCTGGAAGCTCGTTATTACCTCACACCTTCTTATCAGAGACCAGCTTCATTTTCCTGTTGTTCTTACTTTTATAGCTGTTTTGCCTGCTGTAAATCTCTCTCCACTGGGGATGCCTCATTTACATCCATTTATTGCAAGGAAGACTGAACTAAATTAATGTTAATTGACTCCAGTTCTGAGAAGTTTTAGCCATCATTTGCAGTACAGGGCAAGAGAGTTTCGGACCATGTAGGTGCATGAACTTTAAAGGTGTTGGGTTAAATTCTGTCCTTTGGCAAGGCAATATCCACGCAGAGTAATTTTTGCACTTTAAAGTGCAGTTGCTTCAGTATAAATTAGGGCAGAACCTACTCCACCACTAAGTTTTTCCAACATCTAATTAAAAAGCTACATGCTAAAACAATTCCCTCCTGCTAGGAAACTTTGGATCCATTTGAAGTTTGGAAAACATCTTGCTTTTATGTCTGGACTCTCTAGGACTGTTGACATGTCCTGGGGCTGCTGAAATGACTTTTCAATTCCATACAATTGCACTGATGAAGTTAAATCATAATTATCTGCCTTATTTTCCATTTTTATGTTGCTTGCTCAATTTCTCACCATCCCTGCTGCCTTATATTTTGGAAATGCTGAAGTAGAGTGGAGAACCGGGCACAGATCATTACTTGCATAACTCAGCTCTAGTCCAGAGTTGTCTGCAAAAGAGATGTTAAGGGGATTTAGTTTTATTTTTTTCCTTTTTAGCTTTTCAAACAGGCTATATTGAGGGAACAGCTTTTAGCTGATGTGTTTGTGCATCATGTTACATGCAAGGGTATTGGGTGGGGGAATGCTCAAGGAATCGCTATTGGTAGAGCCTGATTCTTCTCTCGAGGTATAGAGCAGCACCATGCATCTTGCCAAGCACGCTTACTCATGTCTCTGGATTGCATTTTCCAATGCTTCTGCCATCCTCCCCTCACAGCCATTTGCTGTCACCAACTGTTTAATAAGCCTCAGCATGGGCTTTGTTCTAGTAGGTCTTGTAGGAGCCATCAGCCTACTGGAATAGTTTCTCTTCACATTCCGTTAGTATCAACACTGCCTTGAAGCCCACAGCATGTGAAAGTCATATTTCTAGGGAAGATGGCAAGATGTGGATTGTGCCATATCCATTTCAGTGCTCTGCTGCTAGCAGCTAGCATGTTCCCAGCTTGAAAAGGGACTGACAGTCCCAGATGATCTGAGCACCTGCAAAGCAAGTGGGCTGCAGCACTAATTGCCCAGTTAAAGAGCATGCGGGCCACTAATGGGTGTGCAGAGAACATCAACATGGACAGATCCTTCATATTTTGAAGCCTGTGAAGACTTTGACACAAAAAGGTTTTCCAGCTGAGTCCGGCTTTATTTTAACCAGGGTCTTTCTATTACTGGGAAGAGCCTTCAAAGCCTGGGTAGAGGATCTTCATGAGTCTTCTCTGAAGTCTCATAATGAATGGTTGTGGTCATGGGTTTTCTGTGGAGCAGGCAGATGCAGGCAACAGATGGTGCACTGCAGATAGTGTTTTCAGAATAATTGTAGCCTCTGGTTTGGGGGGGAGTTTGGTATAAACAGAGAGCTGTCAGATCGTGGTATGAATACACTCCAGCTTTTTCAATCCAGGTCTTTCTCAATACAAGAGACAGGAACACCCCAGTATACTGTGCTGAGCCAAACACACAAGATATCAGCCCCACCAACCTTTCAGTGGGGAAGATTCTTTCAGAAAGATGGTGCTTCAATAAAAGAGAAAGCGCCATTTTCTCATGGGAAAAAGCAATTATTCCCATCTAGGAAGAAAGCTGGAAATCGAGTGCTGGAGCGGGTTGGGTGCTCTTGCTGGAACAGGAGCCTGTGTGTGAACCTTGGCAGTTTTTCTCCTAAATGACTCAGCTGGTGTGTCTTCACTTAAATCAGGCAAATTGCTTGGAATTCACTTTCCTTCGTTTTTTGTCAAAGATGTATTTCAATTGGAATTTTTCAGGTGTCTTGTTTCTGGCAAAAAAAATGCGGGGCAATAAAGAATGTTTCTTTATATTTTTCTGCAAGTTATCCATATTTTCCAAAGTTTCTTAATTTTGGAAATATTACAGACTGCCAATAGGAAAGAGGAAGACAGAAAAAATGCCCAAAATTGCTTATGCTGTAGAGAACTATTCAAAACTGTGAAAGCTACAAGGTATTTTAAAGGCTTTTTCGTTTCATTTTGTTGGGATCAATCTGTAGGCCAGATTTTGTTTAGCAAAACTACTTCCTTTCTGACCATCCCTCTGCCTAGTCCTTCTATAAAGGACCACCTTTTGAGTATCCATCTGCTGTTGCTCTTTCCAATTAATGTTTTACTGTTTTAACTTTCCATGGAAAAGTACAAAAGCCTTCTAATGTCCATCTCAAAGCTAATTGCCACTAATTATGCCTTTCTGAATGTCAGAACTTTTTGTCAGTCTCCTGAAGGCTCCTGTTTCAATGCACAGCTCTAACAAACCATATCACTACAAACAGGAAAAAAATGTTTTGGCTGGATTAAGACTCCTCAAAAAGCAGCTTTTGGACCAAGTCAACAGTAACCAGTTGTTTTTTTGCATACAAGCTTGCTAGAAATTTTGGGGTAACTGCTAAAGTGTTTCAGCGGCTTGGAAGCATTGGAGTGAATAGACCCATTAACCACAATGTTGCTAAGTGACATTTTTGCAACAGTTGACTGATTTCGATCTAATTTTTACAATATTTTGGAGTAGATGGAGGTGTGTGCCACTTAGGGGAGGCCTCGCTCATGCGCGATTGAAGTGAGATAGAAGAACATGGTAGATGATACAAAGAGGAACCTTGAGCAGCCAAGACAAAGTAGATAGGATATCCTGGAATAAGCTCTCTTTAGCACTTGCAGTGGGTTAAGTGACAGAGTTGGGAAGTACCCACTGTGCTGCCTATGCAGCATAATTCCCCAGCAGGTTGCGTCCAATTGTGTGGAGGCTTCTATGGGTCATCTTTAGTTGTCACCTTGATGAGACTGCAAGCCCTGCATTGCCCTGGCTTAAGGAGAGGGTTTTTGCAACCTTTGGATTCAATCAGTGAGCCTGTGGACTCAATTGGAATATCTCATCATCTCCATGCACTCTTAAGTATCTTGAAACAATGCCTTAACTTCAAGCCATCTGAAGTGAATATTTCACCTCCTAAATACAAAAAAGACAGAGAGTATGTGTTTCCAAAAGAAAAAAAGCTTTGGGAAAGAAAAAAAGAGGTCTGTTTGGGCCAATTCAAATATATTATCATTTCCAAATAGTTTTGGTTTCAACCACTCTGTCAAAAAGTAGAAAAAACCCACCACCCAACATTTATAAGTCAAAATAATTTTCTCATTTAAAAATTAGACCGTAAAAGTTTTGGTTTAGAAAACATCCAAACAAAACATTATTTTTGATAGGCTTGAATTTGTTGAAAGGGGCCCCTTCCTGATAATATAAATTTATTTGTAACAAAGCTTTCAGATAAACGAGTTCAATACATTCCCCACTGTCTGGTTCAACTACCCCCAGCGTAAATTCTCTGACACTGTTCACATCTTGCAGGATCTAGCAGAACCGGGCTAGGTCCTTCAAGTGTTGCCAGAAATGCAAATCTCAGATCGCTGGGGTAGCTGGGGATACGTCACAGCATGAAAAGGATATGTTAGAGCATGAAGCTGAGGCATTTGCTGTCCATCAGAAAGGAGCAACCTGCATTTAGCAGAGCATGGTCAATCTGAGGACTTCACTGCGTGTGAAGTCATTGCAGGTCCGTCCACATAAATGCATTGCTAGGGTGCAATCCACAGCTCCTTTTCCTTTTCCCTGGCATGGACAGACAGGAATTGGCCCTGGATTTGAAGTGGCATTTCCAGAAGTGGAGATTACTAATTCTCTTGAATTTCCGACATAACCATTCCCTGTTTAACTCCATAATAGCAAGCCGATTCCCTTTACACCAGAGGAAATGCATTTTTACTTCACAAAAGGAAACATAATAATTGTCATTCCAGTTACAAGTATTTTGGACACTTGTTAACTATTCTCCTCAAAGAACTGATGCCAAGATTTGTATTTTTTTTGTTTTAAGGAGAACAGCAGCTTTTTATACTCTTACAAACAGCTGTTTTTGCAATTAACTGTTCCCTGAGCTGTTGACAGCTGGCAGCACCATTTCATGGAGAAATATCAAAAGTATAATAATTCCATCTTGTAAAGGGTAGGTAACCTGCAACAATTAGGAGCTTTTAACAGTTGTTCTTCCTGGAGATAGCGAGCTTTCGGTTTAATTTAACCCTGCAGGCTTTGCCCTGTCCTCTCCTGGATGTAGAACGAAGATCAGCAACAACACTTCAGTTTTTCAAGTATTCGCTACCTGCATCCCATTGAGGGATATCATGGGATAGTGGTGGATTTCACAGCCAGCCAAAAGCTGAAAGACACTGTTTTTATTATTAGTTAGGGAGAACATCTGTCCCAGTCCTTTGCCTTGTCAGAGTAATTATTTCAATCATACAGGAAAACCAAACTCCCCCATTGAAAACAACTGGATAAGAAACTAAGAGGCAAAACAGAATTCTTTGTCTGCCATGAAGGATGTCTGATATCCTGCTGCCTGAGAAGAATCTCTCATGAAAAACAAACAAAGAAGAAGAAGTAAAGAGTAACTTGGATCATCCTCTCCTTTAGACTGGATCATCTGGGAGATGTTCTGGTGCAATCTTTCTCAGCAGTTATTTAAATGGAAAGATTTTCTGTTAGACGCCAAAAAAGATTTGTTTTATACCCGTCTCTGAAACTGCGAAAACGTGTTTTCCCATGTGCAAGCAGAAAACATACCTTGGGATATTCAAATCAGACATCTGAATGCACACTTGACCAATTTGTGCATGCGAGTTCCTGCCTGAGTAATGTCTCCAGACAGCTCATCTAAGGTTGCATATAGAAAATGTGGTCCTTCATTCATTGCTTAAGTATGTTCAGCTAGCAGGTAGTAGTGTCTGGAGACATGGCTATGCACAACCCACCACCACCACCATAACTGTACCAGGTCCTCAGAGAGAGGAAGCAAATTGTAACCCCCATCAGGGACTAGAGAAAGGGAAGGGTCATTTGAGGGAATCCCAGGAATTGCCCCAAACCAGGTAAATCCAATAAATTACTCAAGCAAGACCTTTTCATCCTTTTCTCATTGCTACATCTATTTTTCAGAAAGAAGCTGGACTCTGAACAGGAAACCGCTGAGTACTTCAATATCCTCCATTCCCCATTAAGACAACTGAGGAACTTTACAAGTGATAAAACCTTTTATCATTGTAGGTACATCCTATATTCTTCTTCCCAAGCCTGCAAGGTTTGTGCATCACCAGCTGCAACTCTGCACACACATAGGCAAGAAGAATTTTTCTGGGACAGGAGGGGAAAAGCCAGACTGAATCCAAACCAAGCCAAATCCTTTGGAAGACATTTATTTCCTATTAGAGGGGAGATGGAGCAAGCTTTGTTATCTAGGAAGATCCAGGTCCCTAGATACTGCATTCAAGAGTTTCCACATCTGCGCAGAGCAGTAGGAGAGAGGCCAGGAAGGTCCAGGGAGCAGATTTGGAGGATGTGGAAGACACAGGCTACATGTTTTCCTATGTCATGGGCTGCTTGTCTCCCCTTTCAGAGGTACAGGGTCTTTACCTCCTTCCAGCAGCCTCATCATGCAATTGCTGGTGTCAGACAGGTACCCACAAATGCTTGCTCCATGCAACAGAACTTTTTACAGCTTGGCTTGAGACAAATTGGAAAGAAAGAAACTATCTGAGACACGAGGGGGGTGTGCTCGCAGGGAGGTCATCACCCTGTGCAACTTCCTTGTGTAGAGAAGCCTTTCAATGTGTGTCACCCTTCTCCTCCTTAAAGTGAAGCCAGTCAGGCTGCTTTAGCACGCTGAGAAGAAATAAATTTAAGACTGATGTAAATGTGATTATGGGTCTGAGATTAGACTGAGATTGAAATATCAGCTTTTCTCTAAGCTCACAAGCCTTTCTGTAAGGCACTAATGATGATACTGAATGCATATAGTAGTGCTGACTGGTCTACAGCAATATCCTCAAAATATTTTCTTATTTGCCCTTTCCCTTCTTATTCCTCAGATAAATTTAATTCCAAAACCATGTGGGAGACTTTGCTGATCTCAGGCACCTTTCAGCACTTTAAAAAGTGTTGAGCCATCATGTCTTCTGCGCACCAAGACTTCCTTCTAGCAGAGTGATGCCAATTGCTGGTGCAGTTTCCTGGTTGAGTTTTAGAACATAAAACGAGGTATTTATTTTTTTGGAAATGCCTTTAAAGAGCTTTACCTTCATACCAAGCAAGCAAAGGTTGAACTCAGGTTATACTGTGCATAATTTCATACTTATGGTCTTAATTGTGTTTTTGCAGTGTTTCATGTTACAGTTTTTTCTTGTCTCCTAAGCCTCCTTCACTTGATAAATATACTTGTATTATGAAACTGCCCACTTTCTACATTCTTTTTCACTTTCTTCTCTCACATCAAAGCCAATATAAATAAAGAATAAATTGTTGAGCTAACAAAACTGTTAAGAGAATACACTTTTTCCCTTGGAGCTGTAAAGATTTCCAATACCCTAGCAGAACTGTCTTAGATTGTAATTGTTAATGGAATAAAACAGTGTCAAAAGGTAAACACAGTTGTTTGATAACTCAGGTTGTGCCTTTCTGGACCGTGTCTCTTGCCTGTCTGTTTTTTGTTTTGTTAAGATTAGCTGTTCTTAGTTCAAGGGAGTAGCCAGAAAACGAATTTTGTATACACAGCTCTGTTTGCAACTTCCAACCCCTGCACTTTTTCACTGTAGCACGACTAGCACGTATCCTGCTTCAGAGCAGCTTTCACAATGCACCCTTGCACAATCTCTAAATCATTCATTGTGGGTGCAACGCTGGGTGAGCATCAAAAGATGATCCAGTGAAAGCCACAGCCAAAACATTCAGAAGGCATAAAAATATTAGCAGCTCAACAATTCTATCAGGCTGGACAACAGTCTGACCTTTGTCATAAGGAAAAGCAGAGAGATATGAAGCATATTTTTGTGCTATTTTCTATAAAAGTCCTTGCAATACCTATTTTCTCCCAGGAGCAGTTCATGGCCCTGCTAGGGTTGAGGACTGCAATACTGAGCTTGGTCCCCCAGGAATTTATGTCTGAGCTCCAAATAACCTAGTAGCCTTATTTTAAGCATAGATTGGTGTCAATCAAGATTTTGTGGTAAAAGCCAGTTTCACAAAACATTAAGCCAGGCTGAGGAAGACTTCTGAGCACAGTTCACCTTTCCTGATGTTCAGGAAGAGAAATCTCATGAGATGACAGAAAAAGGTGGATTTTCTCCAACTGGAATGAATGCTTTGCCAACTCAACACCTTTGCAGCCCAGCATCTCACACAGCCAGTAGATACCTTGACATAGAGAAAGATCTAGAGTAATGAGCAGGCAGAATAGCATTAGGAATATCAGCACTTAAATGGTAGGTAATAGACTGTTGAAGGTCTAAGTTTTGGCTCTGGGCACCTAAAATGCCTGTTGTATTTAAGTCCCTTTAAGAATTCATTTTTCCACCTCTGTCTGATGCAGCTGATGGACAAATACAAAGTTCAGTTGTCGTCACCAGTCAGGCACCACTGTTGGGTTGGAGAGTGGTTAGAAGAAAGTGACCAGGACTTCCACAGGCGAATCACAGGCAGATTACTGTATGTAAGGACAAGTCAAGAAACAAATGCATATTTCTTTGTTAAACAAATTCAAATTAAAGGCACACGGGTAAGCATTCAGTGGGTTCACTCAATAGAATGAATATGCTTGATGACCCAAGAAAACACTGACAGAATGGGATAAAGTTAAGCAGGGGGAACTGCAGAGGTCAGTTTGGAAAGTTTGCTGACTATACGATCTGTACTAAAACCTGTCCAGGGTTTGCATAAATCTAATCTCCTGCTGAATATCTCTGCATGCACAGTTATACAGCACTGCTAGGGCTACAAAAATTTCTAACCATGTTCAACCCACACGGGTAAATCTTGGTTAAATGTAAGTACTTCAAGTTAAACACGTAATCTGAATAGGGGCCTATGAGCTTTGACTGTCAATCTCTAGATTTCTGTCAGAAGTGTTCTTTCTTTATGAATACATTTTACTTCAGCTCTGCCTGATGCAGCCCTCCAAAATCACACAAATTCTGCACTGACTTTGTAGTTCGTAGGTTGTTTTTTTGGTCCAGTTCTTCATCATCTTTTGAGACAGCCAGAAGGAGTGGTTATATTTTAAAGGCATTTACTTCTCTGTCATGGTCAGTTAGAAGTTTGTTCTCTTCTACTTTCCTTTGATGGTGTGTTATTTGTTCACAAGCAATTCATACATTTTCAAGAGCTACAGCATCCCTGTGTAGAGCACAGTTCGGGATGTGTAGGCATTTCTCAGCTTATGCAACACAAAGGCGATGGTTGCTTGGGTTGGGACTTCTCGGTGTTGCAAAGAAAGAAGCTGCTATTGTGCTCCATGTAATCATGCCCTGTTGGGTGAATGCATGCCAGACCTCATTAATGATGATACTGTTACATTATGCTAATTGTATTTTTGAAGCTCTGTAATTGTGATTTTTCTGAACAGCTCAATAAAAAAGTTAATTAAAAAAAGATGTTCTCTGAAAAGGGCAAGAGAGATGCTCTCTCAGGAGCTAAAGTGAAAAACAAAGGAAAAGCTTCATCTGTGCTGTATAATTGATCTTAAACATAAAGACAAGTTATTAATTAATTAATGCTTCTTCAGATGATCTGAGAGTACATGAACAGGAACTAGGCTATGGATAGCAGGAGGTAGGAGATAGGAGCAAAAAAGAACAGAATTTCCCTGTTGGCTTCGCCCTCTTCAGCAATCCCCTAATTAGTGAAAATTATGAGTATATGCTCCCCAGGGTTGCTTAGAAAGCAGATTTCATAGGTTTCAAGGTGATGACTTAAAGCTATTGCAAGATGGGACAGAAGGATGTCCAATACAGACATGCTCTGCAGAGGTAGGAACACCAGGAGATTTCCTCTCCTGGATGGAGACTCTCAGGAGCAGTTCAGCCCTGCTGCAGATTTCTTGTGCAAGACCAGCCAAATCTTTAAAGCCTATTTATAGAAGAATATTTAGTCATGCAAATAAGTTCTCTGATCTAAGTTTCAAACTCTCCTGCTGTCTCTAAACTCCATAAAATGATGTTTTTACACCCCATTTATCTCATCGCATCTATTTTGGCAGTGATCCCTGGAGCAGGAATGGCCTTTCTATGCGTATAACTGACTACTGAAGTAAGCAATCATAACTCGATGGAAAAGTTAAGAAGTTACATAGAATATGCTCTTTCATTGTAAGACTTCTGAAACCTTTCCAAATTTTGCCTTTTTTTTGTTGTTGTTGTCTCTGCATGTTGAGAAACACTCTTCTTCCCACACGTTCGTTTTTGTTCTTGGTCTTCGGCTCTGAGCGCGGCTATAAAGTTTGAATGGCTCTTGCTGGTCAGAGCCTATGGGGCTTCTGTCTTTCTGTCATTTCATGTGTCATGCAGGCAACTGAAACCCACAGCAGTAAAAACTTCACAGTACAGCAAACTCCCATGTGGCTGATGTATGCCACATGGTGCTTTCTGTTTGTTACTGGTCACACTTGGAAATTATTCAGCTGCTTTTTGCCACCCAGTCCCACTTTTTTCCCAGCAGCTTTTTTCCCATTTGAAGTCCAGTGTGTTTTTTGGGAAAAAGACGATGCATTTCTCTTGGGTGAGGTAACAAATGTCATTGGAGAACATAACCAGATTTTGCAGATAAACAGTTCCCTGCATCTGTGATTTTCCTCCTATTTTTTCAGGCTTTGGACCCTTAATGTTTGTGGCAACACAGATGTACATAAAGTAAGTAAAGCCAATCAACAGATACTGCTTTTCTTTAACAATATTTTAAAGCCAATGCTGCACATGGTATTTTTCCATGACATAAGGGTCCACCACATACAAAAATATTTATCATGTCTTTCATACAAACTACCCTGCAAAGAATAGCTTGCACTGTTACACAGGAGAACGTATGTAAGAATAACATGTAGCTGCTAACAGGCCTCAGGAGACAGGTCAAAATATTTTGTTTGTTGGGTTTGCTTTGTTTTGTTTTCCTTTATAGTTTTGACGCAAGCCGTGATTTTAGTGAGCTGAGTCCAAATGTATTCTCAGCTGGGGAGAAAAGACTGATTGATGGTGGTAAAATATTAAACTGCTCAAGGTCCATGCTTCACAGTATATAAAAACAGTCACATCAGCTCATGTTTCACTTTTTATGTCTTTTCTATGAAAAAGACACAAAAACCCCCTGATAAGCGTATCCCAAAGCTCCACCAAGCTGCCTGTACAACCAGCCTCCTCAGGGTGCGATTACTTGCACATTTATCACGAGAAAAAGACACCTTTAGATAGCATGGCTGTAAGGGGTCAGAATGCAAATTGGGTGTGAGTTTGTTCTAATGGTGTGAAGCAGGGCTCCCACGCAGCTCCACACATTAAGGCAACGGGCGCTTACATCTAATTGCATCATCAGGCTTATGGCTTCTAGGGGCCAATATAGTCACCAAAAACCATCAGGGGGCCTTTGGCTTCAAGCCTCATTGACATGCACACACTTCATGCTTATGGATGAAGACATTCACAGACATGTTGGCTAAGAGCAAGACAGGTAGCTGAGGAGGTGCTGCGGATTGTAACTGAGCTAAGGTTTAAATAACAATACTCCACATTCCTGATGCTACTGTAGCTTTGCATCAAACTGTTTGCTCTTGCTTTCACTGTCACTAAAAGACAGTAGGGGTAGAAGCAGGGTCTCTGGCTCCAGTCCTCCCTGGGTAAGCCAGGCTCTGGAAATGGTGTGAATTGACCTCAGATTGTATGTGGAAAGTTTGGTTCTGAGGGCACATTCATGTCACAGATTTACTCTTTGCAATCCCTGCTGAGCTAAGCTCAGACGTACAGATTCCTCCTTTTCTTCTCCATCGATCCAGGTGTATTTTGAATGCCAAGACAATAAAAGCATCTCTAGTTTTGCGAAGATCCATATGGGAAGGCAATTTCTACCAAGCTGAAACCAATCAAACTGTTTGCCTGGCTTGCGTCAGCAATGTTTTGTGCTTGGCCTGGCAGCTAGACCAGCAAGTGATGCCAAACCAGTTTTAATCACTACACTCAGAAACACTAAAGGACAATGCCCTCCACTGGGAACAATGGCCAGAGCTTGACAGCCATTACTCACAAAAGCTCCTGGGCTCTGGTACACCCAAAACTTGTTGGCACTTTACAGTAATGCAGAGACATTAAGTTGTCCTTCCAGTTTTTAGGGTCATGGTGAATTTAATTAACCACAAATGAAGATGTACTCATAGAGGCTCTACCAAAATACTCACCAGCTCTGGCCTCGCATGCAACAACCAGCAGCATTCCAGCCAGTGTGCTTCATGCACTGTGTTTAATACAACCTTACACCATCTTGGAAGCTGCGGGGAGGGCACAGGCACTCCCATGTTAAGGTGCTTTTAGATGAGAACAGTTAGTGGGTGGCTTCTTAGCCATGTCTCAGTGGTCCTGGAAGGCAGGCAGGGATGTGTGCAGCACTTCTGTTGTTGATGAGGACATTTGTAACTGGAAAGAGTCAGATTAAGGTTACAAGATGCAAACACAGAATAATGACAAGATTAAGTTCTCCAGCACATGCTGCCTGAGCTTTTATGAATTAGAAGCTATAAGGGTGCTCTCAATAGCTGCAAATTGACAGTTTGCTAGACAAAGTGATGGTGGGATGTCACATACATCTGATAAAATGCACTCAACTTTGTCATTTACCCTTCAGAAGACTGATCAGGGGAACTTACTTATTGTAACATATTACTTGAATTACCGTAATTTTATCCACAAACCAGGATGTAATTGTGAAAGGCACAATTTGAGACCTATAATACAAGAACTGGTTTTATTCTCAAATGATTCACATCACAATGAATCCCACCTCCCAGGTAGAAGTTCCCAGGGGAGGACATGGTAAGGGATCTTTTGGAAAAGCATAGGCAGAGGTACTAAAAAGTAATCAAGTGGGAAAGTGCAGTGAAGTAGGAAGCTGACAAAGAGCTATGTGCCTTTATGCTGTAGCATTCTCTCTAAAATGGTGCCTCTCTTGTAAAAGGATGCAGATAATTACTGGCAATTACCACCAATTTGAGCTGAAATCACTTTCTTCCCTCAACCTTTTTAGTTTGATTTTTGGTTGGTTGGTTGGTTTTGATTTTGGTTGGGGGGGGGAGTTTCTTTGCTGTCTGTTTGTTTGTTTGTTTTGTTTTAAATTCAGGCCAAAACTAATAGATAAGATTAGAGCCAGAAATGAAACACAGTCAGTCAGATGTTCAGGCTGCCATGGCAATCTATTAAAGATTCTCATCCCTGCCCAATAGAAATGGGAGGGCATGGATTGAATCCCTTATGCAGGGATTGAGAAAAATTGTGTACTCCTGACTTAAAAGCTTTGCTAATTATCCCCCATTGTGAGGAGGAAAGAGTCTCAAAAAGGTCACTGGGGCTCATGTACCTTTGCTTATATAAACCGTGTTGCTTAGAAATGGCAATGCCTGATTTCAGAAAACATAGGAAGGAAATAACAGAAAACAACTGCTGTTCGTAAAACTGGAAAGGGTAATATAGCCCATGGACATGTCTGTGTTGGAGCATGGGAATGGAAGGCAATGCAACCCTTGTGGACAGAAGCTGAGGCGAATCACACCAACCTACCCCCTGTATGAGCACAGACCTGCTTCTGTTTGTCCTGGCTAGTAACAGGAAAACAATTTAATCTGGAACACCAGAGAACTGCAATGGTGTACAGTCATTTCTCCTGAAGCACTTGTGGTAGAAATTAAGAAAAGTTTAAATACACTTAAAATTAGAAGAAACAGGCATTTGACATCATCCTCTCTGGAACAGGTTTTATGTCAGGAGTACGGGGAGATTTCACAGTGTTTTGTTCTTCCCTCAATTTCTAGGATCCCATGATTTCAATAGTCATTCAAGTTTTGTAATGTTGTCTGAACTAGGCAACTGTTTTGAAAGTTTCCAATACAGAAATCACTTCTGATTACAAAAGGACTGAGAGCTAGGAGAGAATTGCATCATCAGGGCTTGACATGTAACCATGGCACTGAGTCATTACCAAAGGATGCAAGTGCTTATAGAAGCACTGCACTGATGGTGCTATCTGAGAGGTGTTTTCTTTAGCAGAGATTTCAGAGCAGTTCATGGACCACCTGCCAAAACAGCATCTCTAGCGCAGGCTTGGTACCCACAGACTTTGCCCAACTCAGTCTCTAGAGGCTTTCCTCTTCAGCAGACTCTAAACATCAACACCTCTGGGTCAGTCCTGTTGAACAGAAAAGCCAGTTGCGGTCCCTGACCTTGAATTTCATTCCCATCTTCAGTGCAAGCCACAAACACACTAAGACTGAGCTCCTTTTCCCACCTTCTTTCAGGAGATAGAGGAAAATTATTTTCTCACCCCCCAGACCCAATCCCTCCTTTTCTCTTGCTTGCACTGCTATTGGCTTTCTTTAATAGCTTCACTTCGCTATACCTCAGCTGCCAAGCTGGTTTGGAATGCTATAACCTTTTGTGGGCCAGGTGGGGGCAGAAGCTCTGCCCTGATTCATAATATAAACACTGAGGACTGCTGCTTTTTTGTTTGGTTGGCTGGTTTTTTTTTCTCAAGAGTGTGTTTTCTGGGGTTTTCTTTTCCTAAACAATGAAGCAAACTATTCCCAGAGGTGGTGGTGACAGCTGGAAAACTGCCTGGTCATCACTTTAGTGCTCAGTTGGTAGAAGGGCACATCACCTCAGCTTTGTAAGGGCAAGAGCTTGTTGCATGTCCTCAGGTGATAGCCCCCTCTTGCCTGCCTGGCTGGCATCATCCTGTGACAGATCTGACATGCACAGCCACAGGCAGCCAAACCCAGGTCTTTAGCACATGTGTGGTCTAGCAATCACAATGCTGCTCAGGTGAAGGAGTCCTACTCCCTCACGCTCTTCTATCTATGCTGTGTGCTCCTGCAGAGATATTTGCTATCTACTTTTTAAGAAGTATATACTATTTATTTACTACTATTTACAGAGGTATTTACTATTACTATTTAAGGTTTGGTGCAGATTTATCTCTGCCAGAGGTGGGCACCTGAATGCTGAAATCATATCTATTTTGCAAGAAGCTTTTTGAATCAGGGCTGTTCCTCACAAGGCTGGTGCAAATAGGGACCTTTACATCCACACATGCCTCTTCCCAGACTGCTTTAAAATTGAGTGGGTTCCAAATTTGCTCTCTGGCACAGAGGTGAGCTCCAGCTCACTGTAGGAGAGCAGATGCACACAGTGGTGGTGCCCTACTTTTAGTATGCAGATTTTGTGTGAGCAAATAAGGAATTTTATTTGCTGTGCCTGGTTAGTCCTCCATCTATTTGTGATTTACACTCTCACTCAGAGAGAATCCCATCGAGGCATCCAACTCCCCCGATACAAGACGTAGGCCGGGTCCACTTAACTGTTCATCTATTAAAAAACAGGGTCGCCCAAGTGCAAATTCAGGGATAGTTTTCCAAGTGCTCAACACCCACAGCTTAGAGTAACTCTTCAGAACTGATCTGCACTGCTTATTATGCCAATAATAAAGACAGGTTTTCAGCAGCCATCAGTCTCTGGTTTGCTGGCTCTCCACTCTGGCCAGTTGTTTTGCTGCTGAAATGAGAACTAAGCAGATCTGAAGATCTAATCTTCAACAACATTGAAAACTACAACGTTTCAGGGGTTGCACATTGCAGGCATTAGAGTTGTTTGGTGTTTGCCAGACTGCAAGTAACCATGCCAGCAGCTAGCAAGCTGTCAGTTACTAGCATAAGCTGCAAATCCATCAGGAACTCTTTATATTTCACAAAGGGATGGATAGAGAGAAGATTCATTTCATTTCCCTTTAAAAAGTGTGTGTGTGCATATGGCAGAGGGTCAAGATTGTTTTAGAGACAAATTTCCCAGCAGTATCCTTTATGCAGGTATTCCTCTTGGATTTAACAGCCTCCCACCTTGGCATGGCTCCTACTTATGTGGCTGGAGCTGCAGAGGAGGGCTCTTTTCCCAGGCTGAACATTGCAGTGGGTGCTCTGAACTCTGCTCCAACTACACAAACCTACTTCCCAGCACTGGGAGCACTGCTGAGGCCTTATCTTCATCCCTCTGACATTTATGTGGCTCTGTTGTGCTTCTGGAAAACACGATTCCTTTCCCATACCCAGATCATAAGCCTGGGGTACAGATCCCATAAATATTAATCCACACGGGGAATGCCAGGGCTAGATCATATCCTTATCCAGCACTGTTTTCACTGGACCTGATACCCAGGGCATTAGTCTGTGTCATAAATTCAGACCCAAACTCACTTCCAAAGAGTTGTCAACCAGAGGGAAGGGCTCTGTGGGGTGTCTGGTGGTGGTCTGCACCAAGTCCCTCTCATTAGGTATGTATGGATAAGCACAGGATGGATGCAGGCATACACATCAATAACATTGTAGGGGAGCATTTCAGAGACCAAGGAGTCAAAATGGTAATTTGTGTCATTCCTTCAGCAGTCAAGATCATGGGCAAGGATTCAGATGACTCATCAGTTCTTTGCTGCTGTGTGGTGAGCATATGAAATTCAAAGATGTACAATACACCTGGGCCAAAATATTCAAGCTTCCAGATCCGTGGGCGATGATGTTTGCACACTTCCTTCTCTCCAGGGCCAGGGGAAAAAGGTATTTTGGAAAATATATGTAAATCTTGTGAGAAACAACAGAGGCAGCAAGATTTATATGGCCTATGGCAGAGTAATGACTGAGATTTTTGGTTAGAGTTGCTGTTATCATTGCACACTGCTGTGCTGAGAAAGTGAAATCTACAGAGTGGAAAGGCTGCTGGGCAGGTCAACAGTTTATTTTTGGCACTCTCTAGGAAGGTGAGCTCCCTGCTTTTTACTTCTTTGGGACATAACTGAGCAAACAAAGTGCAACCTGAAACGTTTTTCAGCTCGTACAAAGGGTGCTTTTCAAATTACTCAATGCTTAAGACCAATTAGCCATTTTTTAATAAATTAGGGTTTTTCACACAAGCTTGCACGTTCAGCAGAGTACAGGAATCTTTGCAGTGATTCCTCCTCTCATCAAAGACCTAGTTTTTGGCAGAGGAAACAGAGGAGAGGAAGAAAACCAACACACCTATAAACTTAAAGTTTTTACCTCAGCCCTGATGCTGCAGCTGCAACCAGCACTATTTTGCCTCAAATTGCTGTCAGGGTGTCCCATGGGTGTTATAGGTCAGGTGTTCCAGATCACCTTTCTTCATGTTAGTCCAGGCTGCTGCTCTTCCTGCACAATGCAACATCCATTTTTTCCCTCACCCAGAGGCATCTTGCTCCTCCTGACATTTCATAACCTTTTTTCTGAGCTCCAGACCTAGCTCTGATTTACACTTGGGTTGCTCTAATCCAGGCTTGGTAAGGGCAGCACAAACCAGAGCATTAACTGGGAAAGGGAGCTGTCAGGCAAAAATCAGGTCAATAATTGAGACTGGAGCAGCCCCCACTTGCTCAAGTTGGTTGTGCTGCTCCACAAACACCAACTGTATGGCCTCGGGGCTCTCTTGTATAATGGCAGGCCAACTGGAGTCAATGAGGCAGGCTCCTTTGATCCCAATTTCTCAGCAGCTGTGCAAGTCATGGCCTTTGCAGCTGACTCAGGGTGAATCACTGCATGCTGGTACTAGAGAGCTGCCTGGGAGGGCAGAAATTAAGTTTACATCCACTTTAAGACCTTATTACACCCTGGGAGCAGCGTAAAGAGGTCTTTGCACAACTTGGGAGTCAGGTTCATTATATTTGCATCTCGCTATAATATAAATTAGCATTATCTTAGCATAGTCATTATTTGGAAGAAATGACAATAAATTAAGTTACCAAATTTGTAACTAAGTGCCAGTAAGCTACTTAATTAATCTGATATCTAATTAGCCAACAATAAATTACCCAAGTAGAACTATAAATCTATTCAGTGAGCTCCAACAACTGCATGCATAAAGACCTGCCCCTTGCTATTGGGAGCTCTTGATGCCATTGGGCTGCCCTTTGTCTTCCAGGCCGCCCTGCTGCCCCACCTTCAGGGCTTCTGTCTGGTTAAAAGCTGCTTTGGGCAGAGATCATGTCTTTGAAGTGGCTTAGATCCTTCTAGCACAAAGTTTTGGGCCTTCATGAAAGTAATCAATTTCACTGAAATTTAATGCAGGGTGAATAGTGTGTTTAGCCCCATTATTGATCTCAGTAAGCAGCTTTAGAGCTCCTTTTTTAGGTGGTAGTTAATAACGTCATGTGCTAGAGCTGTGCAAATGGGAAGGATGACCAGCTTGTATACAGGCAGATTATGGTCAGAAAACCATTGCAGAGCTGGTTTTTAACAGGTCGATGTCTCTTTCATTGGAATTACAGGCTCCACAGTATGACATATACTGTGAATTGTGAGTTCTGAAATGTTTTTGGTGGGTTTTTTTGAGGCAAGCTCTGCAGGGCTACACTTAGCAGGAAGGCAAGACCAGGCAATGCAACTAAACGTCACAGATGTGCAGCTTTTTTCAAGTAGCTCCTAGAGCTTATTTTCATAGGAGCTGCCAAATCAAACAGGGATTTGTGACTGCAGTTGAGTTAAGGAGCATAAAAAGTACATGATGTCTCTATGAAAATTACAGCGTCTTAGCTGTGGTTGGCTTAACGGTCAGCTTTATACAAAATGCTGTATCACAGCCAAGTTGTATCCCCAGGCTCTGTGTTAAAACATACACAGCAAACAATGAGAAGAGATAAAGCTTGTCCCAAGAGCTTCATGCATGACAACAAATGTGTTTAATGGCAGCTTTCCTTATCCTACTAAAGACTGCAGGGTACATGAAGCCCTGAAAGGAGAGCACACACCCACTTGGGTGAAGTCTTGGCTCTGAGAAAGCCAACGGGAGATTTACCATTGGCTCCCACAAAGCCCGTCTTGTCCATTACTGCTTCTCCCTTCTGATGACTGCGGGCCAGTGTCTCAGCTGGGGCAGAAGATTCCCTGTAATTACAGGGCTTCACTGATTGATTCCAGTTGAGAATACGGGCTGCTGAACATGATCTTCCCCGGCAGAAATGAATATGTGCACCAGCAAAACTCAAGGGTACAACTCTCAAAGTCTCCACAAAAAGACTCACAGAAATCAATAAATGATGTGGTTTATTAGGCAACTTTACTAAAACACGGACAAAGGGAGATTGCCTTTAGCTGGCACACCCTCTGACCATCTGAGAGAAGACCTAGGAGCTACATCAGCAAGCCAATCTCTTGCATGCTATTAATGAATGCATATCTATCTACTAACTTCAGTTTTCTCTAGCAAAAAACTGAGGCCCTCACAGCAAACGCATTTGAGGGCATTATGCATCTCACAATTTGCAAAGGTTTTCATGATTATTTATTTACAAAGCTTTCCTATCATGGAGGTGATATGTTTAAGCAGAGCTTTGACAATGCCTAGAAAATACCTGCATCAAAGTAAGTTTGCACATGAGTAGTATAATACAGAGTAAACAAAGCATGGCATGAGGCAATGGAGATGAATGTTTCCGAAAGAGGTATCTTTGTGGGGAGACATGGAATAAAATGATATGAAAGAAGACATAAAACTAGAGCAGAATAAGGAAGAGGAGCCAAAATCCTACCTTGATTTATTCCCATTATTTCAAGGAGATATTTTGAAATGATGGAGTAAGTTTGAAGAGGAAGAGATTAAAAATAATCCAGGTTCTTCTTTCTGAAATGATATTTTCTGTTGCTTGTCTTTAACCTGCTTTTAAACAAAACCTACATCGTGTACAATGATGTGACTTCAGGGCAAACCTTTGAGAACAACATAAAATATCAAATGAGCCAGAGCATGATGAAAATGAAGAACATGGAGTACCTGCATGTGGCTCAGAGGAAAGCTAATCAGAGCAGAGAGGTTGCAAAGAAGCTGCAGAAGGGAACCAAGAGAGGGCAAAACTCCCAGAGAAACAGAGAAAAACTTACTGAAAAAGTATATTTTAGAAGGTAAGGTGAATGGAGCCCAGTGAAGATCTGCATTGCCACTGTCCTCTTCTAGGTCCTCTTACTCTACCTGTCCCTAGCAATAGGAGTGATCAGAAAGCTTCCGCTATGTTTTCAGGAGTAAATTCAAAGAAATGTGCTGCCCAACAATGCATTTTGTGAGCAGCTCTCCTCACCTGGTGAACTAAAATCTACTTCCACTATCACCCAAAAAAATGAAGGCCAAAGTTCACCACTGTGGGATCCAACTGATAAACAAAACCTCTTTGAGGCCATCAGCCATCCAGAGGTTGTGAGAGTATCCTTTCCCCAACATAACCGTATCACATCTTTGCTTGTTCTTGAAATCGTATTTGAACCAGACCTTTTGGAAATTCTTGGGATGCTTGGTTATGCTTTGTTTACCCTCAAATTGGAAGACGGAAGAGTGGAATTCTAGCTGAGACAAAAGTACAAGGACTAGACTTCCCCATTCATGGTTTTCAACCCGATTTGGCAGATTCAAGGCATTTAGATAGATCTCTGGAAAAAAATCTGATATGAAACTAAAGCTGTGATGAATTCGCTGAATCTCTTCCCAGTCTCATGGGCCTAGCACTTCAGCTCTGAGTATCTATTCTTAGGGTCAACTCTAATTCCTCCACTTTTAGAGTCAACCATTCCCACTCTGCCCCTTCATCTAAGCACTTTAGCCCTCTTTGGGAATATCTCACTTTTCTCAGGGGCATGTATTGCTTATGGAGATTTTCTCTGACTAGCTATAAGACTGTAACAACTGGAAACCTACATGTTGTTTTACTCTTTTAGGAGGCACAGTTTATTTGCTTCCTTAAGAAAACAAATGCTGACATATCTCTTCATTTATCCAGAGTTTGGAACACTGAAAAATGCTGTAACCATTCTTTTTTGCCCACTTTCAGAAATATTTTGCAATACATACACCTACTCATTAGATTTAAAAAAAAATCACCAAACTCACCCACTTGCTAGATAAAAAAAAAAAAGCCCATTTCAGTCCAAATCCACAACGTGATAACAGGCTTTTAAACAAATAAGCACATATCTTAAAAAGAATCTGTATCTGCTAAATCACTTGTACAGCAGTGTGGTAAATGAGCCCACAGACTAAGTGATACTTCATAGAATAGACTAGCTGGATAGAAAAGCTTAAGTTTCTCATATGCAGCCAGTACTAATGTTTGCAAAACCAAGATTTGCTATTTAACATTTTGAATGTGCTCTCTAGTTTGACTTTCTTGCTGCTGCAAGCACCTCATGTCAGCATTCCTTGGAGTCTGCATAATGTACATATAGGCTGATCTTTAACCTCTGTGTCATCACCCAGACCAAAATCAATAGAGAGATATGACACTGGCAGGACCATTTGCCATAGTAGTTCCAACAGACAGATGGGCTGTTGTACGAGCATGGGGCCAAAGAAACTCGGAGTCTGTCGAGGGGGTTTATTTTCTTAGAGTGTGAAAAGGAGCTCTCAGAAACTGGGTGCAGAAGGAGGTGAGTTCAGCTTCAGTGTCAGTACAGTACTGCAGGCGCTGTAATCTTCGCACCTTGAGGCATGGGGAGAAGACGGCCTGCCTTTGGGCTTTGCTGTCTTTTTATGGTACAAATTCCCCCCAAAACCACACAAATAGCACTTTATCTCTTGCACTAAACCAACTCATGAATAATAAAAGAACTGCATATTCCCAATCTGAATGCAGACTGGGATGAGGCAGCTACACACTGAATTAACTCAGATGATTGGTGGGTGGAGGTAACAAAAAACGGGACTTCCAATGACACAGCTGCATGTGAGGTCATTGTCCAGCATTTGGATGTGGATATCTCAAAATAACATCCGATTGCCAAAATTCAAGTCTGTGTGATCCTCAAGCATCAGGAGAGATACACAGGTGGGAGTCCCAGTATTTGATTGAGTGGAGGTGCTTGGAAGGAGTGTGAGAGCTTGTACAATGCCAACACCAGGGAACAGCGACTTCACTTCTTGCACCTGGACAGTGTTGCAGAACGCTGTGTTTTCCTATGCTCTGGCTGACCTGGCTCCAAGTTTCTGCTAGGTCTGTGGTCCCAGCGCCCTTCCTCTCCTCTTATGGGGGCTGCAGAGACTGAAGCATATAGAGTCACAAAGCAGACTGGTTGGAGCGCTACTGCTGTTTCCCTCTCTCTGTGTTTCTTCTTTCATGCCTACAGTAGTCCATGACTGAAAATCAGGCAGACATGTTCAATTGTAAAAATAGAAATATTTTCAGTTCACATTTTTCCAAATGCTTCCTCCCCCCCCCCCAGGCAGCGTATAACTCTTTATAATATAGCCTAGCTAGTATTTCCCTTTCATTCTATACTAGCACAACACCTTAGAAAGATGGGATGAAAAAAGCAGGCTGCATTTTAGGAACAGACCACTATTCCCAGGCAAACTGATCTTAAAAAAAATATTGTAATGAAATTAATATGTATTATTACACATAATGAAGCAAAATGTATATTTTTACATATTAACTCTATTTGCTTTTACTCTTTACATGGAGTCATAAAAATATTTATTTTTGTGCTTAGAATAACAAAATGAAAGCTCAGTGTTCAGGCTTTATCTGGCTGGCACTTATTATTCCCATATGTTAAGGCAACAACCAGATTGCTCTGCCAGTTAATTCTGTGACTCTTTCTCCACCTTTTCATCTGATCCAGCAAAGATTATTTTCTTTGCAGCTATTATTGCAAAGAGGTGACCGATTGCCACTGGGCAGAGAATTAAAAATGAAAGGATCAATTAAGTTTATTCTTCTCGTGAGAAAAAAATGCATGTTTTCTCAGAACATTAAATTCCATCTGAGGGACGGAGATGAGGAATAAAGATGGTTTCAATATTTTAAACAGGACTCCCTGTTTTCAATAGTAAAGCTGTATTTGGACTTTTACTCCACCGAGAAGTCCCACTCCCAGCTCTGCTCACTGAAATTGATGGCAGAATGTCCTGTGATTCTAATGGAGCAGGGATCAAAGGCAACAGGGCAAGCCTGAAGTATGAGGCTGATCTCCTTCAAGATGTCCCTGCTCATTGCAGGGGGGTTGGACTAGGTGACCTTTGAAGGTCCTTTCCAACCCAAGAATATTCTATGGTTCTATAATTTCATGAAGTTTTTAAGATCAAGCTTTTTATCCCTGATATGTCTGAATCATTTAGCATTTATGTATACAAGGTGGTTTTGCACCGTGTTTTATCTGAATGCACTACTAATTCACGGTGAGCTTTTGATGATGCATCACCACCCCCCTCAATAAGTTTACTGAAGGCAGAGAGCAGGTTCTGCAGAGCAGTTATAGGAAAGAGGAACATATGGTCAGTCATGATCTGAATTAAAGAGTGCACTCCTTCTCTTTCCTTCCTTTCCCTTTCCAAGGCACAGCATATCACACTGAGTCTTTGCATGTCTGCAACCTGTCAGGAGCAAAATAATTATACACTATCCATAAAAATGAGTGAGTCTTCATTACCCTTTAGAGGCAGCTGACTACAGCTAACAGAAGCTGCAGAATTATGTCTGTAGCTCAGTCACAATCTCCTTCCCGGCAGTGTTGCACTAAGCTCCATGACACTGCACTTGGATTGCTTACCATGCCTTGTACTGCTGGTACAGACCAGGCACTTCTACCCATCACCATGACAGAGGTAGAGTAGTATTTGTGTTGGAAGTCTGAAGCCTTTATTTTGTGTCTTGAGGCCTACGATATCCCCCACAGCAGCACCTGGAATGCTTCTCAGCTTCCATGGCCAGAAGCACCCACACTTGGCTTACTGCCTGGTGGAATGAGACATGGGCATGCACCAGTGCCCACCACAATGGATTATTCATAGGGATGGAAGGAGCCATGGTGTACACTGGCCAGATCCCTGAGCCCACATTTGAGGGTCATGGCTATGGAACTGTCGTGGTTTAAGCCTCTCTAACTCACGCAGTCTCTCTCTCACTCACTTCCCCCTCTTTCTTCCCCCAGCTCCCTGAGGGATGGGAAGGAGAATCAAAAGAATGCAACTCCCACAGGTTGAGATAAGAACCGTTTAGTAACTAAAGTATAACACATCACTACTGCTACCACCAATAATAATAATGACAAGGCAAATACAAGGAAAGAATACAATTCTCACCACCTAATACCAAGCCCGACCACGCAGTACACCCCCACCCTTCTGGGTCTCTGCTCTCTGCTTTTCATCCTGGGCATGACGTGCTGTGGTATGGAATAACCTCTTTGGTCAGTTTGGGTCAGGTGTCCCGTCTCTGCTTCCTCCCGGCTCCCCCTCATCCCTGGCAGAGCATGAGACTCAGAAAGTCCTTGGCCAGACCAAAACATCACTAAGCAGTAACTGAAACACTGGTGTTCAGCGCTGTTCCCAGGCCGAAAGTCAAAAAAAAAGTGCTTCACCAGCTACCAAGAAGGAGAAAAATGACTGCTACTGCTGAACCCATGACAGGAACTTATGGCTACAGGCTCATACCTTCCCCTCATCCCAGCCATCATCCTGGGGGGTTTACTGGACAGATGAAGTAGGAAAATCAACAATGTCAATGTGTAAATGGTTATGGACCAAGCAGAAAGACCAAGGTCTTTCCAAGATTTCCCAGACCTCCATAGACTCCTCCATGGAGCTTCCTCTCAACAGGGGGGAAGAAGAAGGGCACTGCAGCCCAGCTGCCACGCAGACACCAACTGCAAGAAGAAATTGCCTGTTCATTTTCAGCAGTGCCTCTACAACGCAAGTACTGGGGACATATGGAGCAAGCTGGAGTCAGCAGGTGAGAAATGGACAGGCAGCGGATGGAGCTCATGGGAAACAGCAAGCAAAATGCTTCTCTTGGGAAGTTGTCCTAATCACTGATAATTAAGATGGGATACTTCAGGTGTTAACAGGATACCACAGGATCCTGGAAAAACAGCACAGCTTCTCTGCTGCAGGACTGTTCATTCACAGGATAGATTTAATTCCTCATTATCAGGTTATTACAGAAAGCCTCTGTACTGCTAGAGCTCCACTGACCAACAGTGTGAGACTTTCCATAGCTGCAGCTGCTCAGGCAGAATCAGGTATCTTGACATAATGGGTTCTTATCCGCATATTTCATTCCCTTCCCCAGATGGAGTAACTAGAGCAATATAAGCATCTTTATAATGACATAATTCATGCCCATTGGGGGTGTTATATCGTGTTAGAGAGATTTAGATGGTTAATGTGATAAAACTTGTGCATAAAGAAGCTAGGAGGATCTTGAATTAGTTATTTTACTCCTTGCACTCTACATGACTCACAGCAACTCAACCTTGTAAGAATAACAGAGTATAAATTGGCCAGGACTAAGCCTCTTTGTCAGTACAGTTCAGTTTTTAACTACCTGCATGCTCAAACCTTCTTCAACCACAGAAATCTTGTACAAGAATAACAGGTTTGCTCCTAAGTAATGTGTCATCTGCTGCAAACACCACATATATATGACAAACTTTCCAAAGGAAAGCAGTGATTCTGGATTCTTTTCCACCTAAACGCCAGGCCTGAGAAAACTTATGAGGTATCTTCAATGGGAACTACTATTTGTAAGGAAAAGAGTGATAAGGGTGCAACCTCTGAAAGATACCGATTGTTCTGCAGAGGCCCGTTTTCTTATCCTCAGGACATTCCTGGGGAAGAGAAAAGAGTACAAAACAAAAGCACTGAGGAAGAAGGAAAGAGATCTAACTGCCAATAGGGAATGACGAACAGAAAGGGTGAGAAAGGACAGTCTCGGAAAGGGGCTAGAGAGTAGAAGACAACAAAGGGAGGGAAAACTGAGGAAGGCGAGGGGGAGGAGTAGGGAGAGGGGAATGTGTGAAACAAAGGTGAAAGAAAGGAAAGGAGAAATGAAAGTGAGAAGGGAAGAAAAGCCACGGTCCAGTGCTGCAATGAGCACGTTCAGTTCCTATTTTATTTATGCATTTATATTCCAGTCAGTGTTCAGTAGGTGTCTCTAAAGGTTGTGATTTATTATAATTTTCCCTTTTCAGCCCTGTGGAGGAAGGGGCAAAGGCCAGGAGGGGGCTGGATTCTTTGCCTAGGGCATGGCTGCTCCTCAGGCTGGCCCTGGATTCAGAAAAGTGCTAATGCTCTCTGGAGCTGGAATGCAATTAATTTTCTATGGCACAATGTTCCAAACAGAGCATATTTGGGGAGGCTCAGGTTTGTGATTCTAGGCTACCCTCAGCCTATCTGTGCAAATTGGAGCTGCAACACCAGCTTGTCCACATCAGGTTATTATTTTACACTTGGAAAACCAGCACTGTTGGGATTTTTGACCTGAAAATGTTTGTTTGCATGACATTTCTTTAAGTAAAGAGGGTGAGCATCTCATTTTACCTACGTAAGTGCAGCCTGGCCAGAGTCCACCCGAGTCTGCAGCAAAATCTCCTCTGACTTATCTCCCGCTGCCTTTTTCGTTTTTCATTTCTATCTAAACTTTGCAAAGGTCAGATTTAGGGATCTTTTTTTAACAGACACTGAGCAGAGACACTGGATGATTTAGAATAATCAGTTTAAAACCACATGTGACACACATAGCCGTAGGAGCATACTTTTTCCATGACAGCTTGTGTGTCACAGGAACATTTGTCACTGATCACTCAATTATCCACAAATTACAGCTCAACTTCATTTACACCATTTCCTGGCAAGAATCAGGCAGCCTTCCGAAGCCAACAGACCCCATCTCCTGTTGCACCATTGCAATCAGTAGGTTATTGACAGCTGAGGAGAGTTGAACCCGCACTTATAATTATCTTTGCTTTAAGACACTTCGCTCCTGCCTCGCAGCAATGCCAATGCTTTTTGGCTGCTACATGCTTCAGAAAGATTCCAAATTTAATAATCAGAAAATTTTTCATCAGTGGCCAGAATTTTCAAAGGGAAATTTAGAAAAAGATTTCACTTTTCCCCTCTGCCTTATTTAATGTCTCTCTCTGAAGATGGAAATGTGGTCCTTGCACACATCTCTCACCTGCACTGCTGGTGCAGCTATTCTCAAGGTGCTGGGGAATGAATGGGGGCATAGGAAGGTGTCAGGGTTGTCCTAGGTAGCACAGGGGTTATACCAACTTAGGTGTGTCAGCACTTTCGGGAAAGCTAGAGTTGCGAGGGTCACAGGTAGGTTCAGGCTTTGCATTGTGCTCTGTCATTGTTGGAACTTGCTTTGAGTTTCCTGGAAACCTGAAATAGATAGGCAGATATTTCCAGAGCCTTTTGCATGCTCTTTGACCACTTTATGTCATAAATGAAATAAACCAACTCAGTCTCTAAAAAGTACAGGCATGCGTCTTTTCCCCAGGGCAAGAGGGAAAGTAAAGCCTTGTGGGCTACTTTTAGTGAGAGTAATGCCCTCGAAGGGGCAATGCCCTTATATTAGGAGCTCGGTCCGAAACTTTTCTAAAGCAGCAACCAGTACCAGAGAGCAAGCTGTTACCTCTGGACACCTATGCCACCTTTTGCTGACTCAATTAAAGCAGAGAACAAATGACTGATTCAGGACTCAGACCAGTGCAACCTTCATTGTTCAAGAAATAATTGAAAATGGTTGTACCAGGGAAGTATGACTTCATGGTGTTTGAATAAGATACGTTACCCAGTGGAGGCTGATGGAAAGAAGATAAAATATGCTGAAGATTGTATATTTAGGCTATTGTTTTGTAGGTGAAATAGTATTTCCTTGTGAGTCACTGACTTTGCTTGTGGATCAATACCATGGTACAGAGGCTATAACTTTGCTTGTAGTGCAGTTTCCCCTTTGTTGACTCCTTAGGAGAGAGGATTTGAATAATCTCTTTGCTGGCACAAACACACTGGCAAAAGCAGGATCTCCCAAACTGATTCACCGGTGATGCAAACACTGCTTTGAGGGATGTGTAGCAGAAATCAAGGTTTTAGTTTGGGGAAGAAGCTGTGCACAGGGAGGATGGGAAGAGTATCCTCATCTGGGAAGCTGGATCCTCATCAGGATCAAACCTAATCCTCACAGGGACACCCTTTGCTCCTTCTGCCACCGTTACCCTGGCACATGCAGGGATGAAGCCCAGGTCTGCACTGTTGCCCTCTGCTATCTGTACTAGAGCTGCTTATATGGGTAACAGCAAAAATTGCCCCTCAAATCCAAATGGTGGGGGCTTCGCTACTTGGGAAAACCATCCTGGTCCCTTTCTAGCACCACAGCACCACAAGAAGGTGAGAAGGCTAGGTGTTAGATGGAGATACCTTCCTATCCTCTGCCAAGCAGTGTGCAATGGGTTGCAAAACTCTTTAGACAACTTGTAAACCAGCAAACCTCTTTTTCATCCCTTAAGTCTACCAGATCAAGTCTGAAAGGCCAGTAAGTGAGGCAGCCGCAGCCCTCACTGCTTTCCGTATGCAGGAATAGCTTTTCTGTGATGGCTTACAGATCAGGCTATACTCTTTTCTAGCCCAGGGAATGGGGTCAGCCCCTTTCCTGTGTTTTGGCTGCAGGTGACAGCCTGGTGATGCCCATTGCTGTCCCAGAGCAGGTCTGAGCTGTTGCTGATCTAAATTGACTACCCTGCTGAAGGCAGGTGATCCATAGTGGAGGTTTGGGACTGGCTGCAGGGAGGGTGGATGGCTAATTAACACAGCTCTTTTCTCTGGCTCAGCTTGGGTTTTGGGCCTGAAGGTGCACAGTGCATGGTATCATCTGCAGGGTGAGTACAAAAGCTTTGGAAGAAGCAAAGGAAGTCAGGCAGGGAGCCTCCATAAATCCATCAGAAAGTTAAATACTGTAAAATCTGCACGTTGTTTACCAGCTGTGACTACAATGAAGATAGAAATAATCCTGGTAAAACATGACATTTGATTGGCAAGGTGGAGAAATTAGGTCAAGCAGGTTTTTGCTTGGCTGAAACCATAAGCTGGGATGGACAGAAATAAAATTCTCTCCCAAAAAAGTATTAGCCTGAGGACTGCATAGAAAGCTGCTCTTCAGTAGCCTGCAGCGAGCTTGCTGCACTTGCAAACCTTCCATCCACTGAGCGCTGCATGCAGAGGGCAGGGAAAAGCACGTGCACAGAGAACAGGAGTGATTGCCAGCTCCGTGAGCTGAGTTTTGATGCTTGAATTATATCGCAAGGCATGCTTTTGGTGGGGCTTTTCTATGTGACCTTGGGGAAGCCCTTCTATGGGTTCAGACGGGGTTATGTCCACCTGCAAAACAGGGCACAGTCACTCTGGTGCTGTGGCTGTGATAACGAGCCCTGCTCACACTGTGCAGATGGGAGAGTGTTGCAGGGTGTCACTGCTGGTACATGCAGCCGCACACCCAGGTCAGCTTGCTCATGTTGTCTCTGTCTTTGCTTGAGGGGCTATGATGTTGCCCTGGGGCTCATCCTAAGCATGGTTTGTGTGCCTCGATGGTGTCTGGGTAAAGCGAGACAGAGACACAGGCAGTGAAGGCGGACACCCTGTGCTTTGGAAGGGAAAAGAGTTTAGCTCTATGAAAACAGACCCTGTCTCTTTTTATTTACAGCAGTGATATCTCCTTCTGAAGCTGGCACCAGCCCATGGAACCCATGGTGTCCCATCAGCATCCTGCACTCAGCCTGAGGTCACGGTGCTGGGTCTTGGTGCCCTCCAAACCCTGTATTAGCACTGCTGAGGTTCAGGCTGGCCTGAGGGGAAAATGAGGCTGTTGTGCTCATCTCTACTTAATGGGTAAGAAGACCCTCAGAAGAACTTGTAATAAGGAAAAAATGCTGCCACAGAAAATGGCATAGATAGCTTGTCAGCAAGTTTGGATAGGACAGGCAGCCCTAGCCTTCACCCATGTGTGGGGACTATTGACCTCAGCAAAGGCATCCCAGTCTGAAATAGATGAAGAAAGGATCACACCCTCTATAGGTATTATTTCGCATGTGATGATAAAGTTTCCCAGACACCAAGCTTTCCTGCAAGCAGCAGTTTCATAGGGTCCGGAGACACATGAGCACTCAGAGGGTTAAATCAGCAAATGGGTGACATGATTTTATGCCTGTGGGTGGTTTGTTCCAAAGATCATCTGCTCTCAAAGCAAAAGTAAACTCACAGTGTTTATTATGAGTCACTTAAGCAAGCAAATTATTACTAGAATCTGATCTGTGGTTATGTGAGTTGGGACCTGAGGTGAAGGTTAATTGCATTTTCCCCACTTTTTTTACTAAAAAAAAGACGGAAAACCTGGTAGAAACCTGCGAGATGTTTTAGGACAATGCTGTCTGCATCTATAAGAGAACCGCTCATTCTGGATGTCTCTGGGTGCTCCTGTTGCTCATGGTGCTGCTGTGTTACAGAGGATGTGAAGCTGCTTTTGCACACCAAGGGCTCAGCCCCAAACCCTCTGACAACCCAAAGAGTCCTTTCATTAACTTCAAGGGGCCAAGAGTCGGGCTGTGTGTGAATGGCCGAGGTCTGCAGTGGGCAGCTGTGGCCATGCACAATGCCTGCCCTCCTGCTGCCCTCCCGCTGCCCTGCCAATGGGGTGGTTTAGCTGGTAATTGCTGTGGGCTTTTTCTCAGGGCAGCACCTCCTATGTAACCAGTGCTGGGATGCTGGGCTCTCAAGCGACCGAGAGCAAAGCAAGCGGGACATTTCCTTCTCTTCCCCCCTGCAGTGAGTGCATTTCATCCCAGGAGAGGGTCCTTTCCATTGAAATGAAATAAATAACCCCCAAGAGGACTGAGCCTTTTCCCATCTGGTGCCTGATGAGGCTGGGGCTGCAGGAGCAGGGTACACTGTGCTCCCTCCAGCCAGCTCATTTGGATATCCCCAGTGACACCAGCATAGCAGCATGCTGGTTGCTTTGAGTTACTGTGGCAGCCAACAGCTATTAAAGCTTGTCCTAACACTGGCCTGATGTGTCGGTGCTACATAGGCTCAAAACAACCAGACGCTCTTTTGGGGTGAAGGTAGCACTGAGAGCAACTCCAGGGCTGCTCCAATACACCAGCAGCCTCTCAGCCTTTAATGTGACCAACATGAGTGGGGTGAAGACTACATATAGAGACCTCATAGCAGCCTTCCAGTATCTGAAGGGGGGTATAAGGATGCTGCAGATGGACTCTTCATTAGGGACTGTAGTGAAAGGACAAGGGGTAATGGGTTAAAACTTGAACAGGGGAAGTTTAGATTGGATATAAGGAAGAAGTTCTTTACTGTAAAGGTGGTGAGGCACTGGAATGGGTTGCCCAAGGAAGTTGTGAATGCTCCATCCCTAGTGATGTTCAAGGCCAGGGTGGACAGAGCCTTGGGTGACATAGTTTAGTGGCAGTTGTCCTTGCCCATGGCAAGGGGGGTTGGAACTGGACGATCATAAGGTCCTTTCCAACCCTAACTATTCCATGATTCTATGGTTCTAAGATGGTCTGTAGGCAGAGATGGGTCTGGACACCCATCCAAGGGTTGAAGGGGACCTGACTCTCACCAGCTAGTTCACTGAAGAGGCAGAGAGGCTGTGGTGTTGGGCTGACTTATGGTAGCACAAGAGAGGGAAGAAGGGAGAGGCTACATAAACACTTCCCATTGCAGAAGAGCTGAAGTTTGATAGATCTGTCCAGACTGCAAAAGCTCACTCAGTGCAGTGCTTACTCTCATGATAAATACATAAACAACAATAAAACAATGTAGATGCTTTCTGCATAAAGTAATAGAGTATAGGTCTCTTGAGTCAAATCTGAAGGCAGTTTAACAAGGCTCCTCGGAGCAGTGGCTCTGTGTCCTCTCTGTTTGTAGAGCACCATGGTGCTATTCACATGATTTTTAATGCAATAAAATTACACAATAATGAAATACAATAATAATACATTAGAACAGAGATGGTTCTCAGCCCTACCAAATGAGGAAAGGCAAGGTTTCACTCTTGCAATTCCAACTCATTCCATAACCCTAGGCAAATTGCTGGATTTTAAAAAGCAGCCTTGCTATTTTTTTCCCTTTTCAGTGTGCCTCTTTAAGGCACTCTGAATCAGAGAGCTCCTCACATCTTAGCATCCCTGTGCTTTGCTTCCTTCCCTAGCGAAGGCTGCAGAGAGAATTATAACTCCATCAGTGCACATGGGAGAATCAGACACCACGATGATAAGTGTAGTATTAAATTGGGGCTTTGCAATTCATTTTCCTGTGGTCCAGCAAGGGACCACTCAGCAGGAAATAGGCTCTAGATCTGCCCTGGGAGACAAGGCAAGAACTGTGAGTTCCTGGGAGCACAAAGCTGGTGAAGCAGTGGCTTGCAGCCCCGCTATGGAGCAGCGTGCACCCCTTTGAGCAGCCCTCTTCTCCATGTCCCGTGGAGTTACAGCTCTTTACTTTTCCTGCTTGCTTTCTGCCAGCAGTGTAAATTCCTCATTGCGATTGCCGGGAGCAGTGGGGAACCTGTCAGCTCCCGGATACCATGATCTTCCCATTCAGAGAGGCACTCCCCCGCCCTCCCTCCTCTCCCGCTCCCTAAAATGTCTCTATCTCAAGGAAAAGCAGTTTAGCACATCGGGCAGTCATGTTCAAATTCCAAGGCTAAGCACGCAGCCTGGGAGAGGGAGAAAGGAGGGCAAGAAAAGAGAGAGAAATAAAATCAGGTGCTTCTCAAAAACAATCAACCTGATTCACATGCAGCTCAGCAGCTTTTTTGATGGCTCAATTCCAGATTTCACAGCTATTCAATAGTTCTCTTGTGTAGCTGATCCTTGTCTTAGAATTCAGCACAACTCAATCCATTTTCCCTTTTCTTTCTATAAACACCCTCCCCTCCTCCTCTTCCCCTCCCTTCATTTTCTTGATTTACATCTCTAGGGAGATGGGAATGTGAGGGAGAAGCTTGTAGCCTTCCTTCCTGGGGGGCCTTGAACTGCTGTCCCCTGTCTCAGGTTCCCATTGTCCTCCCTGCGCAAGCCGCAGCGCCTCTGCACTCCAGCCCTACTCAATTGGAATTTAAATGCTTCATGATTGTTGTCTCACAGAATAGGAAAGTGCTGCATTAAAGAGTAAATTACAGCAGACAAGTAACTGCCTTGGGAAGGAGTGTGAAAGGAGAGATGAGCCCAGCACAATGCTGGTTTGCAAAAGAGGGCTTTTTCAAAGATGAAACAATCTTCCTGGGACAGTCTTGTAAGGATAAATATGATGCCTGGATGTGGGGCTTTGTCTCAGAGGAACTGCAGCCTGCTCAGCCTGGAGCAGGCCCACAATGTGCAACTTGAACACAGATATGAATTGAGTCCCAGAGTCATGGCTCTATCTGGGCTTGGCATTTGGTCTTTGGATCCGGGCAGTTTCACTTGGATCCAAAGCACTAAGCATCGTGCAAGGAAGTGAACAGAAGAGGTTTCCTCACCTCCTTGTTTTTGCTGCTTTCTAAGCACAGCCAGAGTTTAGAGTTCATATGTAGTTTCCCCCATATATGCTGAGACCACCCCAGAGACCATCATCCTTTCCTTACCCACTCTGTGGTGATGATCCTTCATTGTCTAAGTACTCTAGTTGTGGTATTGAGACCCTTTCCCTCTTCCCTGCTCTGTGAGCTGTAGAAAAACAGGATAGAACGTAAGCCTCCAAGATGTCTCAATAGTTCTAAGTATGTTTCCATAAACTTTTTTTTGCTTTATACATTCTAGGTCCAAGCTTGTGTTTTTCCATTTAAAACAGACACACATTCATGGGCACTTAATACCTCTCTGAGAACGGACATTGCTCCCTTTCCCTTGTGTAGTGTGGCATTATATATATATCCCACTGGGGCAAAGAGAAACAAGCCACCTTCTCCAATACCAGGGCCAGGAATCTGTACCAGACTTACTTCTGAGCTGACTCATCATGGAACTAGCTATACCCTATACTCCTTATTATGGTTCTAGCTCACCTCATTTTCTTGCTTGAAGGGCAAAACGTGGTGTTGGTGGTAGAAAGTGCCCTGTGATTGCTTATAAGTTATAAGGATGCTTCCAGCTACATCCCTCATCTGTGTAAGGTGGGGTTTCTCCAGCAGAAAGGCAGAAGAGAAAGGCTTTGACATTTGAAGAAAACACAGGAAACCATTAAAATTATGGTTAACGTTCATCCAGAGCATCTGAGGGAGATGCAAAGATGAATTAGTCTCAGTGGCTCAGCCACAGTGCCAAGATCTGGAACAGAGACCAGCCACACAAAAAGGGAGCAAACTTCAAGTATCTACCCTCGAGAGATACTGATGGCATCTGTCTCCTTAACATTTTGGTCACTTCTGCAAAGCCTGTCATATTAATAGAAGATTGATGAATTAAAAAAAATCGACGGGTGGTGTAAAACAAAGGTCACAGAAGCCCTAAGAAAAGCATTAAAAAATGGCACATTCACTGAGATCCAAGAAATCAAAAAAGAGATCAGGAGAGTTTCCCTCCCCTTTGCTCAACAGCACGTGTCTTTCAAACTGCTTGTTGAAACAAGGTGCCGTGAACACTCATGAAAACAGCGCACAGACATGACTAAGAAAAAATGCAACACATTGTGCACACAGAGGCAGGCACAACCTTTTCCCCTCTGAGATCAGTTGTACCCTTTCCCCCTGGCTGGCTCTGAGTGGCTCCTGTTTAATTACTCCTCTGAAACTGCTGTAGCAAAGGCTGTGCCAAGATTTATTTCTTGTTCATCTGAAACTCCATGTAAGAAATGTCCCTTGGCTCAATGTTGACAATTAACTTCTCAGAGTGAAACACATTTCATAAGGTTGCTGTATTTTTTCAGTTAGTGGCCATTCTGAAACAAGGCTTTTCAAATGACCTTCAGCAGGATTCTGCTACCTCACCATGCATTTGCATGGTGTGAACCCCAGTATCCCGATACAACTGGTTCAAGGAATGAACCCAGCCTGTTGTTCACAGTTCTGTATTTCATTTGGAAGAGGGTCTACTTTTAAAGCCCACAACCCTGTGCTCTGTAAAGCACATCAGAATTTGCTGAAGTCCCATAGAAATTACAGCCTTTTGTGCTTCTAAACCCAACTCTATACTTCACCTAAGTCCCCAGGCAGGGAATAACTTCAAAAGCAGCCTTGCTGTGATCAGGTGCTTTAGTCCCTTTGACTCGCTAGGCTCAGCATTGTTGTTGATTCAGAGCCTTGTGGCCCAAACCAAATGCCACTGAAAACAATAGGAAAACTGGGCTTTGGATCAACGCATGCACAGTGTGAAATTTATTCCAAGGGCTTTTGAGGACACCCAGCATGGTGCCATCAGAGCTCTGGCATCCTATGGGAGGCCTGCAGCTCCTTTGGGGTGTGCCAGCCACCCCACAGACCTGCTCTCTTGACCAAGCATGTGGAGCTCTGGTGTGGAGCCACAGGTGAGGAATGTCCTCCAGGGATTTGGTGAACCATGCCTCTCCCAAGGGGACATGGATCTGGAGAGGAGCCAAACAGGAGGACAGCTAGGGATGGGGATGCTGTAGACAAGTCTTGCTCTCATTTGCTTCAGGCATTTTCTTTTGGCCTCTGCCAGAGACAAGAGACCAGCTCTGGGCTCACCCTGAGTCATGTCTTTTCAGAAGAGCTGTGGCTGTATCCTTTGAGTAGGTGAGACCTGGCTGTAGCTTATGAAGGTACAGGGCACAGAGCTGGGACAGAGAGGGAAGAGCAGCAGGGTTACAAGCATCAAGATGCCCTTCCACACATGACACAAGAGCTAAACTCCTCTGCTAACAGAACTTCCAGCCCCCATGAATTCGTTTGCCTTGCTCACTGCATCAAAGTGGTCCCTAAGCATCCTTCACCACCATAAAAGCCCTATCTTCTCTCAGGTGTGCCCTGCCTTCAGCACTCACCCCATTGCTCCAGTCCTGCTGGAATTCTGCCTGCTAAGAGCAAGCAATTAGCACAGGTGTCAATTAAAACCATCTCTGCGTCCAGATCCCCACTAGCACCAAGAACATTGGCAAAGAACTGCCGCATCTTCAGCTGTGTCTGCCTCTCCCTTGCAGGCAAATGCAAACACCAAGCTCCCAAGCACCAGCCCTCACTTTGAATTTGTCTGCTTTGGCTGCTTGTCTTCCAACTCTTTAGCATGTCTTGAATGTGGCTTATTGTCTGCTAATAAAGAAAAGAGCACTGCTCTCCAGCAATGGCAGGATCCCAGCTTTCATGCGCTGCTGCAGAGCCAATCCCTGTCAGGGAAAGCAGCTATCACTGGAGGTTTTAAATAAACCAGTCCTCTCCCCCTAAAAAACTCTTGTTATATAATGCTCTCCTTCCTCTCCTTTTGATGAAAACAACCAAGTAACTGTCTATTTTTACCATGGTGGGGATGGATCCAGCAGCCCTAACTTGTACATGCCCGTCTGGAAACCAGTGGGAGCTCTGCCTGCATGGGAAAGCGCTGCAGGACCACGATCAGGAGTGCTCCCTGCTTCGGTCTGAGAGAAAAACAGGGGCCACAATGAAGTACACATTTCGCAAGTGACATTTGGTGTTGGCCAAAATATACACCAGTATGACGGAGGCATATAGTAAAATGCACATTCCTTTACCACACTGTTACTGTAATAGTCCGGTGCCTCCACATTAATTTGTTCCCAGAAAATTCCATCACCACTATTTCAAGCCTGTGGCTGTTCAAGCCACTTAGGATGATGGGAAATTACCCTCATCAGGAAAATAGAATAATAAAAACAGTGATTATATTTGCCTTCATCCTCAGCCTGCACACCACTATCAATCTCTGGCAAAATCTTTTTCAGTATAGAAAGATTCCAATTATGTTCATAATAAAGTATGAAAAATCAGCTGGAAGGGAGGGTTTGGGTTTTTTCCTACAGAGTCCAACATAAAAGTAATACTGCCCCCAAAGAAATTCCCACAATGGAATGTTTAGAAATAAGGCTTATTAAAAGTGATACTCTGCTCCAGAAGACCTGACCATAAGCAGTGGAAACGTTGCCAGACTGAATCAGACATGGTTGCACTAGTCCAGTGGTCAGGTTGTCTGGCCATCAGGTCCAAAAGCAACCAGCATTGACTGCTCCTAAAGAAAGCAATTGTGGACTGGCCTGCTGTGGAAAAAATGTCCTTCCCAGCTTGGCAATTTGACCATCTTAAGCTTGAAGGTTTGTGTCTCTTCCAAAACATGTTGTGCATCCAGGCCTTACTGCTCCAGCAGTTATGGATGTCAACAGTCATGTCCAATATATCCATAAACAGACATAAATGGACTTAAACACCACATAGATCTCCCTGCCAGTGATTTTATATGATGGCAGTTTCACAGTTGAATAAATATCTCATTCTATTATAACTTCACTGGTTGCCAATCAAGCTACTAAAAAACTCAAACATACCTGAGAGTTAAAAGATTTTATTCTGCCTCATCTAATTGAGTTTAGAACCAGAGGAAAGCACGTCTAGTTTGGATTTTGGGGTGCAGCACCAAAATATGCAGTGTTTTGTTTTAATTCCCCAGTACTGGAGTCTTCACTATATGTGAATAGGTTTTCAGTTCCCAGGGAGTCAGGGTCTTTGTCTTTTCTGTCCATCCTTGGTGTGATGAGGACCCGCAGCTTGGTACAGCTGCCCGACACCTGACAGCACTTTTTGTGCCATTTTTTGAAGCTGCCTCATGGTTGTGGGCAGCAATCTGCATCACCATGGGGCAGAGCTGTAGAGGTAATTGTGTTTGTAGTTGAGCTATGGAGATTGAGAGCAGGGAGTCACCCATCCATGGGTTAGCTCACAGTGAAAATCCTGCAGTGATCCCAGCCCACAGCTCTCATCATTCACATCAAACAGATGTAGACATGCCTAGGGTTTATGGAGAGTTGTGGCTTCCCGTACAGAGGATTGCCAGTTGGGAATGTGTGTATGGGCAGCTTTGAGTAACTTGCTGCCCATTTTAAGATTCAACTTAGACTAGTCTAAGCCACCTCTGGAAGTACCTTCTTTCACCACCTGCCAACAGAAGCCCCAGCAACTAGTTTAGATTAAGTGTGGACTTGTAGGTGAATATATGGGAGATAAGTCCCATGCATGACACCACAGCCCTGTGCTAGCGTCTGGTCCCAGCACATGCCTTGGAGCATCCTCCCATCCCACTTATGTATCACCCACCTGCTGGGAAGATGTGGAATGGACGCTACCAAACAGTCTGTCCTCACATTCCCTCTGTCAGTGTGCTTATCTTTTATTATTTAAAAGCATGGCTATTTTACATGGCAAAATAGAGCTGAAAGCCCTTTCAGCCTTTGCCAGCTGATGAATGACTCTGACCCTTCATGGGCAGCATTACTGGTGCATTTGCCAGGGTCCTGCCTTCAAATGGAGGGAGTATCATGGACCCAGGAGATGGCTCTGAATGAAGATGCCTAATGCACTTGTCAGTACTGCTTATTATCATGCACAGAAAACCTTTGCACACACAGAATCAGACTGAGGATGAGTATAGGAGTATGAGGTTTGCAAGTTTTTTGCAATCTTCTTTTTGCAAGTCTTTGGCATCTTTTTCCTTCAAGGATTTGTGTGTGTATCAGCATGTTAACATAAATCCTGGAGGAAGCAGTTGATGTCTGGGAAATGAGAGGCTGTAGTTAGATATTAAGAAGTTTTAAGTAAGAATGTAAGTATAAATCTGTTCAGTCAGTGTTTCTTTGGCTTTTCTTTTGTTCCTGGAGCAGAGTCTATGTGTTTTGTCTCCAAAGTTTCTACTGTCCTGCTCGGTATTGTTGTGCTGCTCCTATATTCCACTGTAAGGATGTTTGGGAAAACAGCAGAGGAGCAGAAGAAATGGATTTATAAAGAGAATGTTAAATGAACCTGAAATATGCAACACTGGATTCCTACCGTACTGCCAGTCAATATAGTCCAAGAAGATATCTGCTCATTACTGATGCTGAGATGACTACAGTTACATCTACAATTAGGATCGTCTGAAAGGCTACTTTTCTAGTGTGGCTGCAGAACTAAAACCTCAGAATATGAAGTAAAAGTTGGAGTTGTCCCAAAACAGAACTCGCTTTTTAGATTTCAGATCAAAATGAAACACTTTAAAGATTTTTTTTGGATGAAATTCACTCAAAGCAGAGTCAAACTGATTCAAAATCCAACCCCAAATTAATGTTAATTTACTGACATTATGTTTAATCTTTAAAATAAAGGAAATACAGGTCGCCATCTAAATAACACTTTTCAAATGAGACATTTTAAATATATCCTAACAATTGTTTTTTTAATCTCTTTTTCCCAGCCAAGCTATTCGTTGACTCTTAACACACTGTGATGACCTGAAGGTGCAAATTTGGTCACTTAATACAGACAGCAACACTTTTCTGCCCTCCTAACAAATTCCTTTGTTTAGCCATGTACAACCTTCTCTCTCTCATCCAGTGGTGCGTGAAGGATGCACACCATTCCTGGCCAGGGAATGCTGGAAACGGAGAAATAAAAGGGCACTGTGACCATGACATTTTTATGATTGAAGCCAAAGGCTTCTGAATATAGCGGGAGTCTTTCCACTGATTTTGGTACATGTTTGCTTTGCTAATAAATATGACGGCAACAGGGCACATCTCTGCAGCTCCTACTATCACACCTGTATGCTAATACTGCTCTCTGTCATGGGGAGCTCAGAATTTAGTTTGTTTATGTTTTACGTGGCCCCTCTGTACTTGACTTTTTACCTTTCTTAGCAATCACTGCTTGAACAGAGGCTACACAAACCATCAGCAGCAAGCGCAGCCTCCCAAGTGGTGGGTCTCATCTTCCTGCAGCCCTCCTCTCAGGCTCAGTCAAGACAAGCAGTCCCACCAGCATTATAGGTGCCCACATGTTTTACCCTAGTAAAGCCTGCCTGGGCTCAGACCATGCTTTTGCCACCTCTCATATTCATATATCACCTTGGTGCAGTGTCTGGATTAAAGCTCAATTGTTGTCACAGGTGCACAGCACAAGAGGAAACTGAACTGCAGAGGTTAGATGACTTGTCCAGGCAGATGAAGGAAGCTGCAGTCAGAGACATGAATAATTGAGGTCAGCTTTTATATCAGTATTTTACCACAAGCACTGAACACAGTTAACCAGCCAGCCATAAGCTGGGACTGAGTTACTGATGCTGTTAGAGGTACATTTGCTTATGAGTTATGGCATTTCTAATGCAGAATTCAACACCTGATGAGAAAAGCAACCACAGAGGAGTGGACTCAGGTGCACATTCTCACTTAAAGCTTCTTTCCATCAAACTGTCACTAAATCCTCTCTGCTCAGCACCATCATTTGGTTTTTTCAAGTCCTATATTACCTTTCTTTTTCATTTTTTAAATCCTTCTTCCTGTCATCTGATTTATTGTCTTTAACCCTCACAGACCTTTTCTGCTTAACTTAGAATATTGTATGCCCTAAATCTAAGGATTACAGAATGATTTAAGAATCTGACTTATTACTCATTTCATGGGGTAGAAATTGCGTCTTTTCTCTCTCTCCACATCAGAGGACATGCTGCTGGAGACAGACACTGTGCAATGAGAGGAGACCCATGTTTTAAGCAGGCCAGGGCCTCTGCTCTGTACAACATATGCATTAATAACCACAAAAGCAACCCTGCACTACATAATGAACATGTGGAAGCAGTTTCACTACTTAGATAGGATCTCCAAGCCAAAGAAGAAGTTGTCTGATTTGTCAGCATCTGGGAAGCAGCTCTATTGAGACATGACTGTATTAGTCTTAGCTATGTATGCAGCCTTATTAAAGACTGATGCTTTAAGTCTGCCTCTAATAAAAACCTGCTTTGATAGGAGTTTCACTTCTTTACCCTACCCTAATCACCTATTTTAAAAGCAGGGTTAGTATCATTTGCTACCAAACTGATAGAACACTTCAAGCTCTTAGCTCACCTGCTTAAGTTTCAATGATGCACATGAGCTTTGCTGAGTATTCTAAAATCCAAGCAGCTGTGGTCTCTGTCAGGAAGACCAAATGTAAGTCACTGGCAAACTGTAGTGTGACCGCAGTGCTGAGGCGGAGATGAGAGACCAGCGGTACTCTCTGAAGTGGGCTGTATAATGCATGCTCTTCTGAGGGGAAAGAAACCTGGAAGTTAGCTGGTATCCAAGAACCAGAGGGCTTTATTAATTAGGTGCTTTCACTATCTGACTATCAATCAGGCAGATGTCTGCCTCCCCCAAAAGCCTGTGGGCTATAGCTGAAGGTAGCACTATGCAATGCAATGGTGGATGAAGCCATCTCTGGTATCCTGACTAGCTTTCCAACTGGTATGTAAAACCCCTTATTTAAGTGGAGCTGCACTGATTTATGTTTACTGGAAATCCAGTTGAAGGCTATTCAGTGGAAGCCAGGACTGATACGTGTCGGTTCTGCCTAGAGTTATTATTCCTCTGACACGGCTTGTTGCCTGGATGTAGTTCCTTCCAAAACTCATGTGTTCTTGGTTTATGTTTCATGGCCAACCTGGCCTCAGTCACTCAAGGCAGACATCTTAGACTGACATCTGCTAATGGCTGCTCGGTGGTTTTTCTGGGATGCTTTATCAATCCTGTCGCAAGCAATAATAAGGAGGAGGATTCCTAAAGGTCTTGGACATCCTGTGAACCTAATTCCTCTCTGCTGTTGGCTGCAGCCATTTCCCCATGAGACCATCACCTCTGCTGTGCCAAGGGCTGGCCTCTGAGTCCACTTTCCCCTCCTCGCTCTCAAGCAGCTCCCAGTGACAGCCTGGAAGCTGCTGGAGCTCCAGCGCAGAGGCTGCTGATTAATGCCTGTTTCTCCGCCAGCAAGCTTGCGCCATTCACATTCAAATATTGCATCACTCCTCAGCAGACAAGGGACGTGGGGTGAGGGAAACACTGAGGACCCTTGTGGCAGTGTCTGCCGGAGCTGTGTTTGTATAAAGTTTGCCAACAACAGCCCTCATGAGGACTCCAGAGCATTTTCTTTGCTCTGGGGATTAGTCTGTAGACTCATCTGGGAAAACTGACCACTGACACTTCCCCCTTTGTGATGTCCCTTGAGTTTTGGAGACTTCTCTGGTATGTTGCATGATGTAAAGGGAATATTCTCTTCCAATATGCTGGATTTGTTGAAACAGAATCATAGAATCATAGAATAGTTAGGATTGGAAAGGACCTTAAGATCATCAAGATCCACCCCCCCTGCCAGGGGCTGGGACAACTCACACTAAACCATGTCACCCAAGGCTCTGTCCAACCCAGCCTTGAACACCGCCACTGATGGATCATTCACAACTTCCCTGGGCAACCCATTCCAGTACCTCACCACCCTTACACTAAAGAATTTCTTCCTCATATCCAACCTAACCTTCCCCTGTTTAAGTTTGAACTCGTTACCCCTTGTCCTATCACTACAGTTCCTCAGGAAGAGTCCCTCCCCAGCATCCCTATAGGCCCCCTTCAGATACTGGAAGGCTGCTCTGAGGTCTCCACGCAGCCTTTTCTTCTCCAGGCTGAACAGCCCCAACTTTCTCAGCCTATCTTCATACCGGAGGTGCTCCAGTCTCCTGATCATCCTCGTGGCCTCCTCTGGACTTGTTCCAACAGTTCCATGTCCTTTTTATGTTGAGGACACCAGAACTGCACACAGTACTCCAAGTGAGGTCTCACGAGAGCAGAGGAGAGGGGCAGGATCACCTGCCTCGACCTGCTGGTCACGCTCCTTTTGATGCAGCTCAGGATACGGTTGGCTTTCTGGGCTGTGAGCGCACACTGCCGGCTTAGGCTCATTTTCTCATCGACCAACACCCCCAAGTCCTTCTCCACAGGGCTGCTCTGAATCTCTTCTCTGCCCAACCTGTAGCTGTGCCTGAGATTGCTCCGACCCAGGTGTAGGACCTTGCACTTGGCAGGGTTAAACTTCATCAGGTTGGCATCATCCCACCTCACAAGCGTGTCAAGGTCCCTCTGGATGGCATTCCTTCACTCCAGTGTATCAACCGAACCACATAGCTTGGTGTCATTGACAAACTTGCTGAGGGCACACTCAATCCCACTGTCCATGTCACCGGCACAGATGTTGAGCAAAATCGGTCCCAACACCGACCCCTGAGGGACACCACTCGTTACTTGTCTCCAGCTGGACATTGAGCCATTGAGCACAACTCTTTGTGTGCGGCCATCCAGCCAGTTCTTTATCCACTGAGTGGTCCACCTATCAAATTGATGTCTCTCCAACTTAGAGACAAGGATGTCGTGCAGGACAGTGTCGAATGCTTTGCACAAGTCCAGGTAGATGACATCAACTGCTCTACCCCTGTCTGTCAGTTCTGTAGCCCCATCATAGAAGGCCACCAGATTGGTCAGGCAGGATTTCCCCTTAGTGAAGCCATGCTGGCTGTCACCAAACACCTTGTTGTTTTTCATGTGTCTCAGCATGCCTTCCAGGAGAATCTGCTCCAAGATTTTTCCAGGCACAGAGGTGAGGCTGACTGGTCTGTAGTTCCGCAGCTCATCCATTTTCCCCTTCTTGAAAATGGGGGTTATATTCCCCTTTTTCCAGTCATGGGGAACTTCACCTGACTGCCATGATTTTTCAAATATGATGGACAGTGGCTTAGCAACTTCATTTGTCAGCTCCTTCAGGTTCCACTGATGGATTTCATCAGGTCCCATGGACTTGTGTACGTTCAGGTTCTTAAGATGATCCACTCCTACAGTGGGCCTAAGCTCTTCACAGGTTTGAAATGTGTCTGGCAGAACAGCAGAGCTAGTTTTCTTTCCTCAGAAAGGGATGCTCTGTGTGGCAGCAGTTCAGCGAAAGTGGATGGCCAGGTATTGCACGCTGATGTCAAGGCATGAGCCTGGACAAAAAGATTTGGCTGCTGAGAGGACTTTGCAGTCAATTAAAGAGGGGACAAGAGGAAATATCACTCAGGAACCCTCAACAATACTTCTTCTGAGGTCTCCCATTCTTTCCTTCTTTTCTTAGGCTTACCTGTAGACTTCTCTGCCCAGCCAGGGGTTTAGATATTGAGAAAGGGCGTCTTGTCCTTTGAGGACCATTGTGACTCCCAGAATTCCAGGGGTTCAAGGTTTAGTTCAAGGCTAAATGCAAACTCTGCCACAGAGGTGGATATCTGGAGGAAGTTTTGGTGGTCTCAGGCATTCCTGGGGGGCATCATCATAGAGCAAGGCCCTGGAGCAGTCACAGAACACCCGAGCTAAGACCATGACCCTTGGCCAAGGGGACCAGGCACCAAAAGAAACCTATGGGCTGGGGAGAAGAGGTGCAGAGACCGTACAATGGAGGACAAGAAAAACCAAGCTGGGCTGGGTGGTTGCTGCCCTCCTAGGGTGATGGCACCTCCGTCCCAGTGTCACTTGCGCACTTGGGTCCCACACAGAAGCTCTAAGTGGCTGTCCTACATGACGTGCCACTGAACAAAAACTGCTCTCTTCCCAGCTCCTTCTGTTTGTGACACTTAAATCAGAGGAGCAAAAATGAGTGTCTGCCTTTTAAGGTAAAAGGGATATCAGCTTTCATGTGTTTTTTCTCTTGTTGTCAGAAATCAGGTCAAAGGCCTGGGTTAAGCAATTGTTCTTTAGCCTTTCCTCTAAGGTATGTGCAACTTAACTCTCTTGCTTTGCATTGCACTGCCTTTTCTCAGGTTAGTTTTTTGTGACTGGCAAAGGAAGAAGCTGCTTGGCCATACTGGCTGACAGTTTATGCCTACCTCACATGTTTAACTCTGACTTGGCATCCTGTCACTGAGTTTTTACATCTCAGGTTAACACTGGGAGAAAAAGATACCCGGATTTTTTGCAGTATGTAAATGACTCCGAATTCACAGAAGAGTTTCCATCCACTCAAAGACCACTCTGCCAGTTACTACTTTGAAGTGTTATATCCAACTGTGAGGCTCACAGAACAAGGGCAAGTGAAGATTGGCTCAAAAGACAAGATTTCCATTTAGCTTCACTGTATCCCCAGAATTAACCTGTTAACCCAAGTGAAATGAAACCCAGATCTGAGCCAGACAGCCACCCCTTTCTGTAGGCTCGAGCCAATCTCCTGAACCTTTGTTGTTCAGAGAGGGGAAACCTGAGTCAAATAATTCTCATTTCTTTAATTTACAAAAGCTAATTCTAATTGAGATCCAGAAATGAAGGCATTTGTCCCACAAGTCCTCATCACTCAGGGCTCCAAAACTGTTATTAGCAAAGGTCTTGTCCAGCCACAGGTTTGATGCCACATCGCTGAATTCCCTGCTGAGATTATCAGTCTCATGGCAGTCATGAGGGAGACAAGCTCAGAACATCTGGCTCATCCTCACTGCCCTGGCAAGATCTGTACTTGAGCATCAGGATGCTTTGGAGCTGGCTTGCAAGTGCTGGGCTCAGTTCCTGCATCTGTGAGAGGTGTTAAACAATACCAAGAGCCTGCAGTAAAGAGTAAAGTGCAGGCTGCAGGAAACTCAGATTTGTTTTGAAAGCAGATCTGTACCTGTCCGTTTGGCAAGACTGATTCCAGCTCAGGGGAGTATCCGATCCCCACTCCAGTGGTTTTCAGTGTTGTTTTTAACTCAGGTTTGAGTGGAAGAAATTAAGAAGCAGAGAAGTGGATGTGCTCCTGGAGAAAGAAATGAAATGTCATTCCTCCCACCATGATGCCTAGCTGGTCCTGGATAAACAAAGCCCAAGATGTACATATTGAGATTACGTTTGTCTTATCTGTGATCAGGCATTGCTGGAAACAGAACTTGCTAAACAACAAGATGAGAATAACAATTTTCACTGGTAGGAAACAAGCTGTTCTTGGCGTGTACAGGGGGTTTTGACAGTCACATCAACAGGCAGACCCTGTTATAAATGCTGCCCAATTCCTACTGCATACAGCCAGACCCGCTGCGGGACCTGGCTCTAGCACAGCAGGAGTGAAGTGGTTCCACGTGCTTCACAGTTCCACCAGATGCATATCTGCATCTTCAGGCACCTGAATATCATTAGGAGGCTATGCTTCCCTGCATGCCTCATTTTCAAGTGTGATAAATAGAGCATCCTATCCTGGGGCTGCTGAGGGATAAAATGTGCTGAAAGCCAGAAGGTTCTCAGATGCTTTGGTGGAAGAGACAGCATCAAGTGCACTGAGTGTTGAGGAAGTCATCAAGGTGCATGGGTTTCTGCTCTGGTCCTCTGAGAGATGGAATAGACCTATCTGTGTACCCTGGTCTGCATCCCATGGAAGGGGGCTGGGGTATGCAGGCTGCATTAAGGGAGCAAAGTTGAGCCCAAGGAGACAACAGCACCATCAGAGTATCTCCCGAAATCTGGTGCTAGTCTCTGTGCACCCCAGCTCCCTCCCATCTCACACATGCAGAGGAGAAACCCAACGGGACTGAGGATGCAGAAGAAGCAGGTGCTTTTCTGTGCCATCATACCATAGTAGAAGTACTCCCCACTTGCCCAGAGCTGCAGCAGGATGAGCAATGGAGTCTCTCCTCCCACTGCTTCTGCACAAGCCACATTTTCACCCACCAGACTGAAGACAGAAAGCTGGATGTGTACAGAGTCCTTGCAGCATCATTTGGCTCTCTATTAACTTTATCTTTTTTGCTACTATACTGGGACCATTGCCTGGCTTGGTTTGAACCATGCTGCTGCGTTCCTGGATCACATTAGTAGCAGCATTAAGAAAGCACTGCATTACAAGAGCATGAGCTGTCAGATGCGCTTGATTTGCATTTTGCACAACCTTGGATGGGCACAAGGCTCCACACGAGCAGATTCTCTTGCAAGACTGGGGTCTTGGGCTGTGCAACTGTGTGTGTGTGCATAAGGGTTCATGTATTTAGAGAAATAATGTTTCCCCTCCATCCAAGGCCAAGAGACTGAAATCCAAGCAAGCCTGAACTTCTTTACCATTGACGCCATAACAACATTTGAGGTTTTGAAAAAGAGCGGAAAAAATGTGTTGCTGTAGAAAAGGGAATTGTAATAAGATCTTAGCCTTGGAATAACGCGCTCCTTAGTGAAGCGGCAAGCTCTGCAACGCTTCCGCCTCCTTGAGATTTGTGAGGAGAGATGTGCCCCAAAGAATGCTAGTTATTCTGAATGGGGAGAAAATGCAGCTGGGGGTGAATGGAAAGACATCCAGGAAAAACAGAGAAACGCTGCTGTTCTGCTCTCCTCCCTCAGCTCCAGCAGAAGCGCAACACAGCAGCCTGGTGGGGCTGCAAGTAAAGCAGTATGGGAGTTTATAGAAGCACTTTAAAAGAGTGAGCCTGAAGCACAGAGGAGAGAAGAGAGTTACATGTTCTGTAGCACCTGGTTGCATTAGAGAAGCATGACCCCCTTCTGAGAGAGATGGCAGGCAGCTCTTCCTGAGGCAGTGCTCCAACTAAGCTGACCTGTGAAGTGTTGCACCTTGCACGCAGACCTCTTCTTCTCTTTCCTTCACAGCTCATGCATTTATGTGGCCTATAATCTTTGGTTTCAACCTACACCTTCTTGTGTCTGGCCTGTAAGGACCACATCTGTGTTTGAATGAAGCCAGGACTGAGGCTGCTTGCAGGGCTCAGCAGTCACAGCATCTAAAGCAAATGCCATAGCAGTAATTCAGTGAATTCTTCTGAGGACTGCATATGACTATGCTGTCTGGGAGTTAAGAGTTGGCATAAAGGTTGAGAAGGACATGAATTTTAGAGTTTACCTAAATTTAGTGAAGTTTAGTGGGACAATATACCTGAGATTATGTTACCTCTTTTAGGGTTTTAGGGATTTCAGTCCAGCTAGTCATGCAGAACAGAGAATTAAGATCTGGAACCTTGCCTGTCTTATCTTCAGGATTAAGTCAACACTCCAGACACAACTCAACCAGAACTACTGTGTTGTTACTTGGAAATTGGCCAGGTTTGCAGCTGAGGCATAGTCAAAAGGTGCTGTCTGTGACCTCAGGCCTTGGAATCTTGACCATGTGGGTAGCTACCATTGGTCAGACATGCAATATACATACAAGATCTGTATCAGCACAGCTCATCCCAGCATGCCAGGCTAAGTTATTGATGCAAATTGCACTGCTTGCTGATAAAGCTGTCTCTGTGGTCAAAAATCCAGGAAAGACTCAAGATATTGAATGGACCCTGAGCAGTTTGCTCTCACTGCATGTTAGCAATCTAAAACTTAAGTGCTTGATCCTTTCTACAGGCAGAAAGGTGCATTTCTGGGGAGTAATTATTTCACTTGGCTTTGACAGCTGCTTTAAGATGGAATTGTTCATATTCTGGATGCTGAGGCATCTGAGACAACAAGTTTAGGCTGGACTCCCACTTTCAGATGATTAACATTAGATGAGAAAAATTCCTTACCAGAGTTCTTGAAACTTAATTCTGTCTTCAAATCTATTGCTGACAGCTCAAATATTTCCCTGCAAACTTTCTTTTCTCTGCAGTTTGAGCGAAAAAAAAGTTCACTGTTCTAATTTATCTGGCACCTGAGCAGAAAAATATTTGTAGGGTAAATCCTTATCAAGTTTCAATCAGATTTAAAATAAAATGGCTAAAACCAGACAGTGATAAAATGGCAGAGACCATTCTTCTCATGAATGATAGGGTACTGCATGTAATAGGACTTAGTTTTCTTAAATTCTTCCTAATAACAATTATTGCATTGTTAAGTCTTTTGGGATGCTAGCAGTAAAATTTAATGGAAATTCTGTAGCAATCACAGTTGCTAAATTTGAAAGAGAAGTCACTGTAACTGTGAGGGATGTGCTAGCTGCTGGCCTGATCCTGCCACCCAGTGCGCATGATATTTGGTTGCTTGAATACTCCCATTAATCTCAGGGGAGCTTTTTACATGCAGAAGCATTACAGGTTCACGCCAGCCTTCAGAATCATGGCCGGCATGTGATGCATTCAGTCACCAATTCTGCAGAAGGAATTAGGATGGATCTTCTTACGGGGAATATGGAGTTTTGTTTCCAGTATTTTGTCAATAAGTGTGTTCTCACACATTCATCTGCTATGAGACTGGATACAAATACATACCAAGGGGTAATTCTAATGGAGAGTGAGATTTTTAATTAACATCTGGAAAGAATTTTTAACTATTTCTCATTGCAAAAATGCAACTTAGGGCAGAGTGCATAGGAGAAAGCTGAATTTTATTTCCGTCCTCTATGTTTAATGAGAAATTTTGACTGAAACAAGTGGGTGAGGAAACAAACCCTCAAAGAGCAGATTTCCAATCACAGAGAGCAAAATATGCTCATCTACTGGTAGATGTGCAAAATATCTGGATGATATTTATTGTCCTCTTGCAGAAACTGTTCATGCATGCCTGGAGGAGATCATTTGTATTTTCAAATATAGCAAACTTAAAAGACAAGGATTTTTTCAATACCACTCTGTTGTACATGTGCAAACTTACAAACTTTGCTGCTCTTTCAGGGGTGTAGCTGAGGACAGAAAGTTACCCTTTGAGTTTGGGTGGTTTTGTGAAATATGTTTGAAAATCCCCACAATATGCCTCCTAGAGTCATAAGTCAGTGGTTTGGTGACTGGTTTGAATTAGGACAATGAACAAAGACAAATGAAACATAACCCTGCATGTCTGTACATTCTGGAGGCTTTCTTCTTCATTTGCTCTCAGTACCGAACCAAAAGTATTTAAGGAGGCAATCTCATTGAACACAACAAATAGGAAGCAAAGAGTAATTTTTGTTAGGGATAAGTCATCCCTTAGGCTGAAGCATTCCATAGGTCTTACTGAGTTTCACTGCACTGAACTATGGTTAATTTGTGGTCGGAAAAAATAGAGGCACTACGGTTATTGAAAATTATATACTGTGTTTCCAGTGTAAAGGGAAGCAAAAGGCATGTGTTGTAAATATAAACTTTTTCTTTAATTTTAAAAACAAAATTCCATTTGAATGCTCAGGTCGGGTTCTAGTCGACACCTATAGAAGCCATGCTATTTCACTGCCCATTTAGGAAAAAACTATCCAGTGGGAAACCAAAAATCATTGCAGCTGAAGGATTAGCAGCTATGAGTTAACTGTGTCTTTGTGTTGAGCTCTTTATAATGGTGACAATATTGCTCCCTGATGAATATCTTCACTTATAGAAAAAGAACATTCTTGTTTTATGCAGTGACAATTATTAGCCGCTAGAAAGAAATCCCAACACAAATGCTGGAATCTCCCACCATCTGGGATCTTTAACTCATGACCATAGCTTTTTCCAGAAGAGATATGCCAAACATTACAGGCTTGAGGCAGAAACTGTTTGTTAAGGTTTCTTTATTAGGAGGTCAGGCTAAATGTTCAAAATGCGGTTTTGACCTTAAGATTTTTGGCTTGGAGATTGCCATTTGGGACATGTTTTTACATAGTTGAGACTTGACCATAGGAACTTCCTTAACAGAGATATGTAATTTTGATGGTGTTCTGCGTATATTTTACTTTCAAAAGATTGCATTTTTCTGCAAATCACTGAGCCCTGAATATTGCCTCCTGTTCATCCGAAAGAGAGCATCACATAGTCAGAAATGAAAGATTCTCTCTTATTACTTATGCAGTATTTCCAAAAAGGGAAAGATTCATTTTCCGAGGAAGTGAAATAGCTATTGCCAGTTCGATTAACACACTGAGCACCTCCAATTGCCAAGGACTGTGTTTCTGAGGACTGAAACAAGAAGTCCTGGTAGCTTGGTGGTACAGAAGGCAGAGATCCTCTGTGGACATAGGTGGGCGATGGAGAATTTTGTGTAACTGGCCGATGGACTGAGAAGGATGCTCTGAAGAAGTTCAAAGCTGAGTCTATCACAAATCTACACATCAAGTAGCTTTTTTGGGCTAAAACATCTTGTGCTTCCAAAAGTGACCTTGAAGCAGAAATTTTGAACATGTCATAGACCTAATTTGTCCAACTTTATGCAGCTTCTGGTTCCCTGGAGCTGTAATCAGTGCATCAGTTTGCCTTGGGGAATGTGCTCATATTATATTGATAGCTCTGTAACTGGGCATTAATAACAACTACTTCTGGTTTAGCCAAGGCTAGAAACAATGAAAAATATAACATTATAATCTTTAAAAACTTGGCTTCAATTTTGCAGGCACAAGTAGTTCTGGAAACTTCAGATAAGCATCCAAATACTTGGATCCGCATCCAAATACTTGGATCCATATCCAAATAAAACCCGTACTCTAAAATTATGGGGCTTGTGCATCATCAACACGTACTCCTCCATTTACTTCCACTAGGAATTACTAAACATTTTATGGGTTTTTGCATGCCCCAGTTGGTTCACTGTGCTGGCTGGGATTGTTATAGTCCCTCTGCCTTTGCAACTATATAGACATCAATAAAGATGAATTAAGCTAGGCAGTCAAATTCTAATTTATGCTGATCATGTTGGATCGCTCAGGGCACTTCAGCACACATGCTTAGCCAGTGACCTTTCACACTCCCCTTCTAGATCAAAGCACTTTATTCGTCCACTTCCAAGGAAATCACAAAGACAAAATTCCCATTCAGCACGCCTTTATTAATCTACAAAGGGCCAAATCCTGACACCTTTAATCTGCTCCTGCTCGTCACTGCAATGATTTAAAGAGTAGTACATTGCCTTCAGGGTTTTGAGCCCAAAATCAACATGTAGAATGGAAAAATTCTTGGTTGATATAAATGACGATGGGACCACTGCTTTCCAGGCAGATTCTCTGTATCCCTCAATATTCCTTTGAGGCCAAACCCTCTCTCTGTGAATCTGAAAAATCCTGAACAAAAGTTAAATTTCCCTGATCCATTTCTTTCACTGTGCTGGTTTCAGTCGAGCACTCACTCTCTTCTTGCAGAAATTTGTTGCATCGGGTCTTGCCCAATTTGGGCTATTATCATTGGGATACACGGGATACACAGGGCTGAGCAGGTCCTCAGAGCTTGGTAGGATCTAATTAGATAATGCCTAATCTGGGTTTCTGATAATACACGCTGCTTCAAAACTCAGCATATTTAGACAATTTCTACCAGTGTTCATGCAAGAGGATCTATTTGTTGCAATCTGTTCGGGTCTCTGAGTCTCGTTCTCGGGCTATAACAGGCGAACTCCCACAAAACTCACTTCAAATTTACAACTGTGTCAATGAAAGGAGAGTCAGGACATCTGATATGCACACACATGAGAATAAAAAGCATTTTCAGCAATTGCAGATTGGTCACAATTTCAATTTGTCTCCTCCTGATTAATTTCCATACTTCTAAAAAGACAAACTTCTGTTCACTCCTTATGTTTTATGTTTGCTTGTGTTCAATGCTTAAATGCACTTTCAAATACTGAGCAAGCCCAATTTCTTTTTGATGCTGAGCTTCCTCTTCCATCAATGCTCTCAGCCTGACTAAATCACAATTAAAAAGATGCAAAATACAACGATTTAATTTTACTGTTTAATTTTTCATCTGTTCCAACAGCAGTTGGTAACGGCTGCAAGGATAAAGAATATGTTAAAAACATTGCAATGAATATATTTCACTCAACAGAGCATCTAGTTTTCTACTGAGCACCTTTTCACAATGATCCATGCTTCCCACAGAATTGCCTGTTTTAACGAATATATACTTAAATAACATTGAAAGTTAAATATACCAGCTAATACTTGGAACAGCTGACAAAATTGGCATTTGAATCCTGCTGAAAATAGGACTTTCCCCACTAAATATGTTTTTTAGGATGGCTCAAGGAATTTCTCTTTTATTCATGTTTCACCTTGCACAAGATATGCCAGCTGAAAAATGAATTACTGATAATTACCCAAGATTGAAATGTTCACCTTTATTCATTTTTAATGATGGTTTTGAAATATTAAAAGCAAGGAAATGGGCAGATCAGATGACAGATTCATAACCCAAATGTGATGCCACAGACAGGTTTAATAAAATGAAGATGAATACATGCTTGTAATGAGCTAGGAGAGAGCTAACATGCTAATGAAACATCAGTTTTCAGACATCTGACCAGAGAGAAGTTCCTTTCTTCTGCTAGAGTTCAACTGCAGGTGTCCATCACACACTTTAGAGGATTAGATAGCAAGAGGAGCATCTCTTGGGCCACTACTGCCATGTGTCTGTTTGGAGCACTGACGTTTTCCTGCAGACCATCAAAGACCACTGTCCTCAGCACATGGTCTTTGATGGTCCAAGGGTGGTTGGTTTACACTTTCAGAGCTCTTCTAAGGGGCCTGCAATGGCTCTAAGGGGTGTGAAAGACCCCCATTTCCTAGACATGAATGCACACTAGTACAAATGGTGCAACATTAAACTGCTAGAGTCCCAGCGAGTCAACATAAGTGCAGACATACTGAGCTGAAAGGCTGTTACTTCATCTTGAGCTCACACTCTTGTGCCTGGCTTTTGCAAACATACCCGTTATGGACAAATGTGTGCATACACGGAGTTTTGCATCATTTTGCAGTCTCTGTAGCACTTTGTCTTTTCATGGCCACAGTCAAAGTTCTCCACATGGTGTCTGTAGGATGGCTGCAAGGCAGAAATGTGCTCTCATCTTGGTTTTGGAACTTTGCTTTGTGAATAATGACTTTTGGTAATAAAAAATGTCCTTGGCAGTAGATATTGCTGCACTCCTATTCTACCTTTGTAGTCGAAAAACCTTTTGTCTCAAACATTCAAGCCAAACAAAAGCCAATGCTTTTTTTAAGAGCTCTGTCCACTTGAAGAATTTTGTAGATTCAGTGACAGGCATTGTAAGCAGAAAAATATTTCTAATCCCCAGCTAGTTTCATTACTTCACTTGTCTTGTATTTGTGTCTTTCTCCCAGCAAGAAGGCTACAGCAATGCTAAAGAAGAGTATTCCTGATGCAACCACAGGTATTTGCTATATGGCCTCTACAAACTGCTTTATCCTGGGTCTCAATCAAATTCAGAGTGACTGAATTTGAGCATCTTGCTGCCAGATAGATAGGTTATTTTAGACAAGTACTAAAAAGAACCATGTTACTACCCCTGCTCAGTCCAAAACATTTGGCAGCACAATGAATGATTTTCAGCCCACTGGCCTGGCTTACATGATTTGAGCGTAATTCAGCAGACCCTGGCAGGATGCTCACATTGTTTCTTGCCTATGGGTTTGTGCCAGCTAGATACTCCTTTCCTATAGAGGATGAAAAGAGGCCAGGAACCAAGTAGATATTTCATCTTTAGAAGCCTCCTCCTGTCTTTGTCTTACTTAAAATGGTTTTCATGTTATGGCTTATTTACTTGCAGGATAGCATAACAATTGTAATCTCTGTGGGAATGAAGCCGAGGAGTTCATTATTAATGAGCTTCTGGAAAATGAGATTCACAACTCTTTGGTAAAAAAATGGTCATGAGAAACCTTGCAGAGAATCAGCAATGCGTGTCCCTTACAAACAATTCCCTGGGCTCAGAAACTGATGCTGAGCCTTGGAAACCCAAAAGGGGATCTCTGTAGGTATAAGAGTGGCAATTCTCTTCTGGACCCTGCCATCTAAATGAGGAAAACTTCAAATAAAACATCTGCAAGAGAAAAATCTGGTTTGAACAGTTCACACCCATGTTACGCTCTGTTATCAGTCATGAAGCCAATAGCATTTGTGCAGGGTATAGGGTAAAACTCGGGTGGCAAGCTGGAACTAGGGATGTAAATGCATAGCAATGTCAAAGCCAAAACTCAGATGGTGTTATCAACCTATGAAGTTCTCTCATGAAATTGTTTTCCCAGCAGACACGTATTCAGCTGGCTGCAGCGATAGTCAAAGGAGATGTCCTACAGGAGTGAAAAAGACTCTTATGTTCTCAGGTGCTACCACTACAGAGGTTTTTCTAGTTTCTGTGTAATGTTCACATGCTCCAAAGATGCTGTGCACTCTGCAGGCAGGGACACGTGGCTGCAAACCAGAGTGGAGGACACGTCCCTGGACTTTATCTAACATCTAACCTTGCTTTGATGCTATCTCAGAAGGGGAAGGTCAGGGAAAATTGCTATCTATTCCCAACAAATAGAGCAGATAACCAAAGTCCTGCAATACTAGTTGGCAAAGAAGACTGTGAAGTCAGCCACTCACATTGGCAATGCTGCAAGGGCCCGAGCTGATGAGGTTTCGGCTGAACAGCTCTAAGTGCCATACAGCTGACAGGAGCTGAGGCCATGATCCATGCAGCTCAGAGCCAAACATGTGAGGCAAAGGTCCCTTTCTGCCCACTTTCATCCAGGCTGTGAGTGACTACAGAGCTTTAGCTTTGGGGTTCAGTCTCAGTGTGGTAACCAGGGGCTGGTCTACAGAATAGCCAAAGCACTGGAGACCCCCAAACCTCTAAACTGAAATGGAGGTAAAGAGGGTAAGAAAGAGTGTCCATCTTCACCCCCAAGGGCCTGGTGTGTCATTCCAGCTCTTCAGTGCCAGATAGGAGACACAACCACGGGGCTCACTGCTGCACCCCAGGGCTATTTGTGGTCATCTTACACCATGTCCTCTCCATCCCTCCCCTTCTTTGAGTGACCTGACACCAATGACATTGTCACACTGCATGACACACTGGCAGGGGATACGGTCACATCATGCAACCAGCACGCTGCAGGGCAGGCCCCACTAATCCATGTCAGAGGCTCAACTGCTTTCAGTATCAGTAAGGACAAAGGGTACAGCAAGCTATGAGGGAAGATGCAGTAATATCACTATTAAACATGCTAAGTAATCCACAGAAAGTTAAATTGAGAGTGAGGAGATAGCTGGCTTTCCAGGGGAAGTCAAAGGATGAGTGTGTGTGTGTATACATATATATATATGTAAGTGTATATATATGTAAGTGTATATATATTTATTTATAATTTATATTTTTATATATATTTATCTATGTAGAAGATGAGGATGGTTTTAGAAAAGGATTTGTTAATGTATTTCTTCTGGTACCCTGTTTCTTCAGACAGTGTGACTGACTGATGTGTGGGGGTTACTACACATCTATTTCCTATTGCAGACAGAGCTATTACTTAGGTAATCAATATTTAATCTCTATTAGGGGGAGTAATTTTTAAGCCTATTTTTACAAGCCCATCTGCAGCTCTTGATATAAATCATAACCACATAGATCTGTGCTGGACTCTTCTCCTGTATCTCAAGGGAGGAACCAAACTTTTTGTGGAGGGGGAAGGAAGGAAAGAAATACAAGAAACTTTGATAGCTCTACTTCAGGCAGTGGAGTGAGTCTAAAACAGCACAGGCTTGATGAACACCCTGATTTCTGCAAGAACATGGGAAACGGTATCAGCATCTGGCCTGTGGTGAGTCAGAAGCTGCAGCCAGAGCTGGCTGCAATGATCCCTCTCCTCTGCACCTAGAAAGAAGGCTTGGTCAGAGATGAAACATTTTTCAGAGATGTCAGTTCATAGCTGGAAGGGCTTGTGACAGACTGGCAGAGGGAGGCTTAACTACTAAAGGCAGTCTATGAATGTGGAGAATCAGAATTAATCCTTTCTCCTTCTAATTCAGAGTGATCAGGGATGAAAATGCTGGCCTGGGTCAAATAGAGTAGAAATTTGGATCAGCTCTGGTTGGACCTTTGTTGTTTCTTATTCAATGCATAGTTTGAAGGCAGCCTCAGCAGACTGAGTAACCATGGGTTTGCAGCATCCCCAGCACACAGCATCCCAAGGGAAAAGATGTTAACTTCCCTGCTCCTGTATCTCAGTGGTCAGTAGTCAGACTGGTCACAGTTCAGGCAGAGCTTACAGCGGTGTGTTTTTCCCTGGCCTCCCACCTCCAGCCCTGCGGCTGTGCAGTCCACCCCATCTGCCTCAAGGCAGCACAGGGATTCACAGCTTCTCCCTTTCAAAGACATCCATCATCACACAGCACAACACATTTATATGCTAAAATGTGCCTTTTCAACACTTCAACTATACAGAAGGTGAATTCAGGAGGAACTGGATGGTGTCGCTTTCCCAGATTTGAAGTGAAAGTTGAAGAAATCAAGAAAAGGGCAAGGATGAAACACATATGCATGTGCCCAGCACTGAAATGAACTTGACAGACCAATTTTCCTACCTTTTGCAATAATACTTCTTATTGCAGTGAACTTCTGACTGCTCTTATAGAAATACACATAGTATTGGGACAAGTTTAACAGCAGAGATATTTTGTTTGGATGTGATTTGGCTAAAGACTTTGAGAAAACATTTAGGCATTTGGCATAAGGAAAAGGGGAGAAGGGGCTGAGATTTATCAGAAATAAACACTGAGTCAACACAGCTTCATTATTTGCAGTCACGGTTCAAGGCCAGCAGAATGCACCAGGCACACAAGGAGCATGCTCGCCCAAGGCTGCTGAAAGCTAATATTGTGCAATATTTCTGCAGATGTGGAATAGCAAACTATTCCGAAAGCCAATCCTCATTTCAGCAGAGATCAAAATCAGGAGAGAAAATGAGCACAGACAGCATCAGAAGGCAATATATAGTTCCACTCATCCCAAAAAAACCTAAACATTTATGCCCTTGGTTCTGTTCACTTCCAGATCTTTGGCTTCTGACTGTCACCGAGTGCATTGTGGCTTGCTTCTGGGCTCCTGTTTGGAGAGGATCTCAACACTTTCCAGAATAAAACCCCGAAAAGTACTCAGTGTGACCGAGGGAAGAGTTTATTCCCGTATCTGCTCCTTATGGACAGTGCAGATGTGCCAGGGTTGGCTCTGCTTTATAAACAGCAGGGAAACAGGTTTTTCTTCACCAAAGGGAGCTAATTTTGTAAAACATCAACTGCTGTGGTCACCGCATCTCATGCCTGGCATGAGTCAAAGACAGCATCTTGACTTATTTCAAGACTAATGCTCTATGTTTGCTATTTGGATCAGCCTGAAGTGGCAGTCCAGCATAATAATGAACTCAAAGTCTTGAGAGCTCAACACCCGATCATATCTGTGGAGCTACCTTGTGTCTGACAGCAGTCCCTTCCAGGAGCTGCAGGTGAAAATGCAAGAAACACACAGCAAATTCTCATTTAATAATTTACGCATAGGAAAAACTTCACCTCCTTTTGCTAGTGGGAGTTCCTTGCACAGATTTGTAGGAGTTTGTATGCCCCCTGAAAAGGAATGTTTTAGCTCTTACCTGTTGAGGATGTTCTCAATAAGTAATGGATACCTTTTTAAGACAGTTTCACGTGTTTCTCCTGATGGGAGAGAACATGAGAACAAAACACCCCCTGACAGAAGTTAATCACCTATTTTAACATTCACCTGGAAATCTCTGAGATACTGAGAATGAGGCGGGTTTAAAGAAGTGACAAAACAAGATGCCTGAATAAATCTGTGATGGTAGAAACACAGGAGTCACAGAAAATAAAAAGAAACCAAAATCTTTACTTCTTCTTTAGATTTTTCAAGATCAAAGATTAAGACTGAAGGCTTGTACATACTTTGTAGAAGATAGTTTGTATGCAGCTTCTTCAAGCAGTTTGTTTTAGATTCAGAGCTCTGTCTTGGGACACTTTATTTATGGTCGCAGAATCAAGATAGCTCTTGGCAACATCTTCTCCTACAAATGGCAAATATTTGTAAAATGGTTTGAATTGTATACACAGAGATACTGGATTAATAGGCACAAGACAGCAGAAGCTGAGCTTTTCCAGCAGTGTCTGTACAGTAGTTTTGTGCTGTAACTCTGTGATGCACAGCCTTGCTTCAGAATTTACTGTTCCAGGCTTTTGCTCCAAACAGGGCTGTAAATTACCATTTCAATGGCTTAGCTTTAATTAACCGTTTTCCCAAGGAAGATTCCAAATTGTAAAAGTGGAGGCCATGGACATAAATTTCCAGGTTTTGCAATAGTGTATAACTCTCTGCCTATTTTTATGGGGTTTTATTATATTTTTTAACTTTCCCTAATCCCATCTAAATGATGATTTTTTTTTCCACCCCTGACTCTTAAGTGACTCTCTAAAACCTATATAATGCCCAATATGTTTTGTTCCCATTTGAAGGTTTACCTTATTTCAGACAAAAAAACCCCACAATTTCAGTGAAGTTGAAATGTATGGTTTCAGTTTCAGGGCTACCTCTCTCTAACATAAAACTACTAAGCTTTTATTGAAATATATATGATTCTGCCATAAACGCCCCCTTTATAGAATGCACCTGGTGAATATAATGGAAAACATATTTGTTTCTTAGAAGAAACCGAGCAACTGTTCTGTAATAACATATAGTCTATTTGATATTTAAAATGTCATAATTTTACACAAAGAGAAGAAAAATGCAAGCACAGTAAAAGGCAATGTTTAAAAATGGAGCTGCACATCTCACACATCTGTTTTTGTATTACGCGGATAAAAGCATCTGACTTGCATACAGCACGCTTTAATAACAGGGAGACTGAAATAATGTCTCTATTCCTCACTGGACCTCAGAGTTAGCATTTCCCAGTCCATAACAATTTAACCTCACAGTCCCTTGGGAGAGAAAAGTACGGTTCCCATTTTTCTAGGCAGGAGAACTGAGGCGCAGGATGAATAAACACATTTCCAAATGCCACACAGGAAGCCTGTAGGAGAGCTAGAGCAAACCCAGGTTTGCCAAGTGCAAGATCAAGTTCAAAGAGCGTCATCTGGGTGGTTGCACGTAACAGAGTGAGTATTAGGACCTCAAGTAGACCATGTGCTACCTGACAGCACAAGATCATGAGCTGCTTCATAGGAGAATACAAACCTACTTTACATGTAAAGTGAGGTCCATAGGATTTAACGTGTCCTGCGGACCTGGGAGCAAGTCTTGACAGTGGATATGCAGCACCAGCAGGATGAGCTAGGTCCTCTGCATTCCTAGGGCAAATCTGAAGGGTCACCCTTCTTTCCAGTTAAACCATATGGGGGGATCACAACAACCTTTGACATTTTCCACATCTAATTTGCACTTAAAGAAATTCAGATCCTATATATATAACATGTATGACAGCTCTTAGAGTATGACATGTGTCCTGGCTGGGTTGCTGCCTTTTTTATCCTCCTTTTATTAAGACCAATATTAATAAGATAAGACCAGTGGTGAAAATCCCACTGATGAGCTCAGACGTGCCGTTAAGGCTTAGAGGATAACCTATACCAGATACAAATGAAGGGATTCAGGAGCCACAGCACTTAGTACTGAGAACCCTGTAAGAAGGTAGAACCCAGGAATCCTCACACCTGGGTCTGGACAGCCTTATTCCCTGTTTTGTACCCCAGCAAACCTGTTTTTTGAAGTCAATGACATAGCTTCCAGAGATGGGGTAAAGTTTTTTCCCTGTCCAAAACTTCAGTGAAGGAGACATCTAAATATGTTGAAAATATATCATGATATCTTGACAAGTGAAAGCAAGTGGATGAATCCTCTGAGGATAGGGGAATTTGAACGTAGCCTTCCCTCACTTTACCAGACTCCCTTACCCTGTAGGCATTGAGAGAAGCAGTAGATGCTACTATACTCTTGGAAGAGACTGGTACCCTTTGTGTTCCCAGTACCTTCAGTGTTTAAATGGACTCTCAAATGTCTTCATCAGCTTAATAACCCTTGATTCTTGATGTAAAGAATGGACACAAAATTTTTATGTACACTAATGTGTATGGAAGGAAGGAAGGAAAGAAGGAAGGAAAGAAGGAAGGAAAGAAGGAAAGAAGGAAGGAATGAAGGAAAGAAGGAAAGAAAGAAGGAAGAAAAGGAGGAAGAAAGGAAGGGAGGAAGCGTAAATGAAGCCACATGTGTTTTCTAATCTGTTTTTAGCATCCTCAGAGCTGTTCATACCACCAATAGCAAACACTACCTTCTTTGCACCACTGACTGCAGGTGATCTGGATGCATGAGCAGAGAGATATTTTCTTTACTGTTTTGCTCTCCTTTTTGAACTCTCTCAGTGATTACTTTCATCCAAGTTTCAACTTTTTGGTTCCTTTCCTTTGCAAAACTTCCACATTCCCCAAATCAGATTAAATTCTGCTCTTTGGATAAAAGTCCTTGCATATAGCAGTGGCAGGCAAATACAAAAAAACTGTGTGCTAGCACTGGAAGCAGGATGAGATTGTCAGAGTTGAACTCCAGGGTTCAATATTTCAGTGTTCAACACTGTTGCTGTGTAAACCACTCAACAACTTTGTGCTCCGTTGTAGTTCTCTGTGAATTCATGCATAAAATGCTATTATTCCTTTCCCCCTCTTTTTTTTAACTGAACTTTGGCTGTGCTTTGCATCACACCAAACACAATTCTTGCTCACAGGAAATACAATCTGGCAAGCAGTATTGTTCATTTAGTTTGTCTAGCCTTGGGTGTGCAGGTGATACAGTCTAGGGCAAGTACTGCATCTTCATGTTTCTTCTTTAAAGAGCACACTTCAGGAAATGTAATATCACTACTGCCGTCACAGTCTGGACCCACATGAGGAATATGAACAACTCCTATTGCCATGGGACTTGGCAGTTAGTACTGACCTCCTTGAAACAGCTTGAAGAGGTAAGGAAGCATTAAGACCAGCAGGTAAACATGGGGTCTGGGTTTTCCGAGGCTAGGGGACTTGCCCAAGGTTACCTAGGTAGCCTGTGGCAGAGCAGAGATTTAACCCCTCAAGTGTAGGATGCCATCTGCACTTCCGTTGGCTGTAGGAACTGTATGCTGTACCAGAGGAGGGATGGCTGAATTGAAGACAGTAGCCTGTTCTCTGCATTGGGATGTCAGATTTGCCACAAGACCTGGAAAGTCTCCAGGGCCAACAGCAACGCTGCAAAATGAAAGCAGAGCTAAATGTCCCCAATGAAAGTCCCATGACAGAGTGTTATTTGGGGGAGGATGGCTCTTACCCATGGGATACAGGTTGCATGTGGTGCTACCAGCTTGTTGCAGTCCAGAACTGGGAGAATTTCCTCTCCCTTATCCCATTTAGGAGTATTGATGAACTTGGGTTAAGAAGGAAGAAACTGGTTCTCCTTTTTTCTTTGTTTTAGTAACTTAAGCTTCAAGGAGCTTTTGGCTTCATTGCCTTTGACTCCACAAGTACAATAAGCAAGTTTGCAATGGTGCATCAAATATACTGGGGTTGGTTATAACTTATACAGAAAAAAATTGTTTGCCTTCAATTGAGACACATCATCTTCCTAAAGAAAATAAACAACTCCAGAGCCGAGCTCCCCAGCAAATGGTGTCTCCAGAAGCTGAGGGTTTCATGGAGAAAAGCCTGATGGGGCCCCCAAGTCCCTCGCCCAGGGCTGCCTGCCCAGGGGCAGCTGCATCAGCCAGGCTGCCTGGTACTGTGATCGCTCTGAGGGTTGGATCACCCTGCTCAGGTCCTGGCCCAGTAGACTCTTCCCTCCAGCTGCTCTTCGTTTTCCTTCCCTCTCACTAGCGGATTTATCTCCCTCCCCTCCATATCTTTGCCCCTTCCTTTGTTTTTCCTTTCAGCTAATCCCTTCCTGCTTTTCCCCGGCCCCTTCTGTGTTACATATACACACACACTTTTTTACCCAGGGAAGTTAATTTAGATTAAGGGAAGGGGCGGATTTAAGAAAGAATAGCTCTCCCTGAAAAACTCTACGTAGAGGTGCCCTAATTCTGGAATAAAGGCATTTTTCAATGAACACGATCCTTTGTATATAGCAGATTAAACCAATTCAGTTTGAAATCCTTCTGCTAGGGTTGCAAGTGCTCATCTGATTATGCCCAGATTTAATTGGGAACATCTCCTCATGCCAAATTTGCCATAAAGACAAGATCCTGTTCCACTCCCAGGCATGCACGGATACCCCTCCTAAACCATTCAAAGAAAGCAATACATCTGCCACCCAACCAACCATGAAGAAATCAGGGAGCAAACATAATATTTGCAAGCCAAACTCTGCTCACTCTTCTGCAGTACTTGTCTGTTTAGACTGCAAACTCCAGGGTGAGAAAACTTTCTCCCTCTTTTTTTTATGTGGTGCCTGGCACAGAGAGATCCCAGCCTTCATTGTATGGCCATGGCACAGAAAACAAAGGAATCAGCAGAAGGGGTTGCGCTTTCACAAATGCCTCCTGGTCCCAGGCAAACTTAACTCCCTTTGACATCTGCAGGGCAGCAGTTTTCACCCCACCCGAATTTGGGAACCAAACTTATCTGCATGCTTTCTAGAGGTGTCCTCTGCAGAAATCCGGGAGAAATGGCTCCTTGGGGGAAATGAGAGCAGAAACCATAACCTGACCCATGGTAAAGCTTCTCCTCAGTAAATACGTGACCCACAGGATTGATCCTGCCTCAGTTAAGTGCCTCAGGTTGGCTTTCTGAACATACCCACAGGCACTTACTTCCAACATAGAGGAAATGCTAAGAACAGCAATGAAAACAGGGGAAAGGAGAGGGAAAAAGAGTAGAAGAGGGGTGGTAAGGGAGCGTGCCAAGAATTTGCGTGGAGCAAAGGTGGAGAAAAGCATGAAAGCCTGACTGAGTGAAGATACAGCTGAACTGGGTAAGTCTGTAGGCACTGAAGAGCCCTGTGGCTGCTCAGTGGCTCATGAAGTGCCCTCTCCACATTTGTGGTAGTGCTGGAATGCAGACTTTGTTTTTTTTACTTCAAAACAACTTTGTACTGCATACAAGCAGACAGCTTCTGTGCAAAACTGGGTGCTACTGCAGAGAACTCCCAGCCCCAGCATTATTGCTGTCTTATGGAGATCTTGGTTTTATTAAATGCATGAAGCATTTGGAGATTCTAGGGGGGTGGCTGCAGCTTCAATGGACTAGAGCTGCCCAGTTTTCTGGACATGGCTGGTTTTCCCATTGTCCTGGTTCAGCTGACCATGTGTTTTGACTGAGGAGGCATTCCTGGAATGTGGGTGCTGGATTACAAAATGAAGCCTAGCTCCCCATGAAGTCTTCCACAGTCACCCACTGGTGTGCTCCTTCCACTGAGGCAACGTGTGTGCATCAAGGCCAGAGTTAGCAGACATGAATTGGAAACATGGCTCACCTTGCAGGTAGTTGTGACTGTGTCCATGGGTGTCTGACAGCTTTGAAAGATAATCCAAAGTATGAGCTCAGCCTTAAGGTGATGGCATTGGAGCAACTCTGATTTTTGCAGCAATCTGCCATCATGATCACTGACATGCAGATTTCCAGTTAACAGAGTTTTGTTTGTATATCCGTTTGCATATCTGTAGATGACATTTGCTACTTCCTACATAGGAAACACCCCACACAAGCAGCAACAAGTTTTCCTACCTCTGTAAATCTGTTTTCTGAACTTTTGCTTGCCATGGGTTACAGCCTGCTTCGCAATTACCCTGAAGTGCTCACAGGAACACTACTAAGCCTGAAAAGCTGACTGGAAAGCTGGCCAGACCTCTCTTTACCATTGGGAAATGCACTGAAGTTCCAGGTTTAATGGGAGAGATGGGAAATGACCTGCAGCATCAACAACCATTGACGTTAATTTCAGCTGAAAGGAGACACCAGCAGCCGAATACCCGTGCAAGCTCATTTCCTCTCCTCCAGCTGTCGCAGGCTGCAGTTCAGCTGAACCAGAGTTCATGGCTGTGGTGAGACAAGGTGGTCACATCTTTGCTTGAAAAATAAACAGGAGCACAGCCTGGTGTACACTTGTGTCCTTGCCCGCTTTATAGTTTGGCCCACTCAACGCGGCTGGTGCCAGGGAGAGGAGATCAGCTCGGTTTCTCAAGGGTTTCTTGGCAATGGTGGCTCCTCAGCAGTCCAAGCTACCATGCTTGGTGGCCCCAGAAGTCCCACCCTGAGTGCATGTCCCTCTTATCTCCCTTGTATTCACCTTTACGCTGTCTGAACCATCCCAATCTCTTACAGCACGTTAAGCCAGTGCTGCCCGTGAGCTTGTGGACAAGTCTATATGTTGATGGCCCCAAGTGACATTCTGATTTCAGAGACTCGGAGCTCAGTCCTAAAAGGCAGTGGATTTTCATTGTACAACTGAGACAAAATCCGTATTTTCCTGAAAAACAAACAAACAAAAAAACCCATGCAAGCACAACATGTTTAGGAACAGGACTGTGGCTGCCACAACTCAGAAGTCGTATGCTACCTCCTACAGTTATTACTTGCTACTATTAAGACAGAGAAATTTGTGTGCAATTGCAATGCAATTGTGAATAGCGTCCTGGTTTATTGCAGGTGCTGAATAACCAGCTGAATACTGCTATTACCAGTCTAACATTGCTAAGAATTGAGGCACTGAGACTCAGGCAGGTTACCAGAAATGATGTTGAGTTCATCTGTCTATAAATTGACCATCTTCTTATTTTTTCTTTGAGGAAATTTCACAAAGAAAATGAACCTGGAAAATGCAGGAACATCAATTGTTTTCCAGCTAAGCCATGAAGAGCACAAAGTCCAGGAATCCTTTGTCATATAGTAGATAATGGGATCTTTTGTCCTTGGCCCAAGAGAAGACTACAGGTGTCTGCTGCTGGCTTTTCTCTTGGTTGAGGATCTCCTAAAGCTTCCACAGATATTTGTCTTGGGGTTGAAGCCTCTTCTCAAGGAGCTCAGTGCAAGCAGCTCTCACAGCACATTGCCAGCATGGGCTGCTCTGCTGAGCTGACAGAAAGTTTCTCTAGATATTTTTCTTATTCGGAGGGTGATTTTCTCATTAGTTAAAATACGTGACTGAACTTGTTTATGTTACGTCGTGGAGGGGGATAAAGCCATCTATGCAATTTCTCCTGTTCTGTTACATATATGTACCAAACAGGAGCTTTGGAAAATCCCACCCTGAAACCAGAGCTACAAAGTTAGCAGTTAATCCAAGGGACTAATCTCCAGCCAGTGTCAACCGACATCACCTTGACATGTGCTGCCTCAGGATCTGGCCCCGGGGTGGGGGGTTGCTGGGCAGCCTGGGACCAGAAAAGGACACAGAGAAGAAGACATCACTGCCATGGGGGCTGTCTGAGCTGCTGCGGGTGATAGGAGGTCCCACTGTGGGTCTGGAGCTGGTGGAAATCAGGTTTCTTCTTATTTATATATTAACATTATTTTTAACATTAAAATTACAATGCTGCTTCTGCTTTGGGTGTCAGAGTCTGCATCATGTCCCCAGAACAGCTCAGCTTTCTGGGGTTGCCTTCCCTTTTGCTGTCACCATCAGCAGTGCATGTTTTCTGTTGGGAAAGAGAAAGAAATGAAAGAGGTTGGTCTGGGGGTAGAAGAGATCACTCGTTTAAGGCTCGTTCTTAATCTCTTTTCTGCTGCAGACTTCCTGTGTGTCTGTAAAAGCAGATCTAACCGAGGACCATGACACCTCTAATATCCTTTAGCAGATGATGTCTCAGTTGCCCCTTTATGATACCTATTGTATCTCCTGTGCCTGCAGTGAGAAAGGCAAAAGTAGAGGCATCCTGCTTTTCTGCACATGTTTTTTCCCCCCGTACTTCTGGTAAAAAAGCATTAAAAAAAAAAAAAAAACCACCTTTGTTTTCCGTGCAGTTTCACACATTAAATTTTTTTCTTTTATTTTTTCAGAAGATTTAAATAAAAAGCATTTTTCTGTAAGGGTTTAGAAATCTTTTTCATCCCTTTTTCAACTGCACACAGAGGAGGTTGAAGAAGTAATGAGCAGAAAAAAGGTAGCAATTAGAAAGGAAGGAAGGGAGAGAAGGAGGAAGAAAATGAGAAAAGCAAGAAAATATTTAATTCAATTAAAAATGGCTTTTCAAAAAGTATCGCTTTTGTTGTAAAGATTAAAAACAATGGAAAATATTTTTCTGCAAAATATTTCATTCCTGGTGAATCACGTCATAAGTATTCTTGTAGTAATAACCATTTGTTTCCATCCTTATTTATTGCTGCATCAAATAAAAGTGAGCTGAGACACAGGAGATCACTTCGATGGAAGGCATTTTCTGAAATCTGTGTGCTGCCTGAATTCCAACCCAGATCTGCTTCAGACTTAACCTAAATTGACCGAAACCTGCAAAGTGTTTGAATTTCACCCATTGCTGCCCGTTAATCCTTCTTTTCTTCTGCTCACAAAAGAATAAAGGTTTTGTCTGTGTCCCTGGGAGCCATCAGAAGGACAAACCCCCTCCTTACCTCAGTTTTAACTCATTTGGTGGAGATTCAGCTCCCAGGATGCTCAGGTATTTCTGGATGGACTTTCTACAGGACTCTGAGCACGTGGAGGTGCCTTCCCTTCCAGCTACAGGCAGCATCTATGGTGCTAATAGCCTTTTCGACTGTGATTGATGGGATGCAGATGCTGGTCCTGAGCCCCTCCTGTCCTACATCCCAAGGCAGACCTTGCCTGTCTCCCACAGGGTTGCTGCGGTATGAGCAGAGCCAGCACACAGTAATGTCCCCTGCTGCGCTCACCAGCCCCTGGCAGCATCAGCTCTGCCCTATCCAGGGGAGGCATCTTTGTCTTCAATAGTCATTAATTGATTTTTCTTCCATGAATATGCCTGGTAACCCTGTGGCAAAGAGTTCCCCCTTTTAACTACACCCTGGGGAAAACTGCTCTTCTTTCGGGTTTTTGGGATTTCTTTTTCTGAACTTGCCAGTAATGAGTTTCATCTGATGTCCTCTAGCTCTTCTATTAGAAGAGACAGCAAACAGTCATCTTCTATTCATATTTTCCAGCCTACTCATGATCTCTATCAAATCCCCTTCAGGGGTGTCTTTCTCAGCCTGAGGAATCTGAGTCCATTTAATTGCACTGCTAGTCTGAGAGCTGAATTAGTATGTTTAATTATCTGTTTAGTCTATTCTTAACCTATTGTTAGGGTTTGATGGCTGGGAGCCACCTTGGTGTCTGGTCTGTGCTAGATTGCTTTATATGACCCACCAAGAAGGGGATGCTCTGGACACAGAGCCTGGATTCATCCCATGGCATTTTGGAAGCCAAAGCTCACCCTGAACTAAGGATGCCAGTCCCACATATTGATTTAAAAGCAGGCTAAAATAGTTATTTTCCTCATACAGACTAACAACAATAATGCCAAAAATGATGAATCTGCGCCCATGGACACCTCTGGCCCAGCAGAAGGCAATGGGCAGTGAAAAGATGTGGCCCTGGGACTGCAACAGAGCAGGAGCAGAACCAAGCAGGACACACTTCCCTTCCTCTCGTGTCATCACCCTGTGGTCATCTTTGCCCCTTTGTATACCCCTGTAGGACCAACATCCCATGATCTTACAGGTGATTCTCATGGTGGGGTGACTTTTCACTGGTGGGGTGCTATGAGCCTGCTCACAGTGCACAGAACCAGACTACACTGCTACTTGCTTTTTCTTTCCTAACTCTAATTAATTCAGTCTCATTCATTTATAATCACATTAAGTGCCATACAATAATAAACAGAGGAGGAAAGCCTGGCTGGAGCAGAGGGAGGAAGGCTCAGCATCCCATGGAAGCTTTGCAGGATCAAACCTCTAAGTGGTTGTGATTCAGCAATGATCCAGCTTATTCAGCCTTCGTCTTCCAGAAACTAATGCCTGCACATGTCTCTCATACACACCACCTCATCGGTCACCACAAATAACTGCTTATGCTTTCTTTTCATCTATACCAGATGGTGGCTGTGACACTGGAGGCCTGTCTTTTTTCCATGCCATCCCCACAGAACTTGACAGCGTGAAGAAGAAAGGTACTTCTACCTTGGACAGACCTACCAAACCCACCCTGAAGACCCCACACCCTGTTCCCGTTAATTGCACCAACATTGTCTTGCTGCATGAGCCATTCCAGCTCTCTGTTTTCTTTCAAAGTATATTTGTTTTATATCTGACATGTTTATATATGTTAACTGTTTGCTATAGATATCTGTCAGCTTCAACTGGAAAAAAACTCCCAAAAACAAGAAGAAAAAGAGAGGTTGGCTCTGTGCCAGAGGTATGTTTCTTAAAAGCACTTTGCTTTTTGTCACATGGTTTTGCATAGAAAGAGAAACGAGGAGAGGGAGGGTGGACTGGCAAGGGATGTTGTGCTCTAAATGCTGTGAAAGAATTTCATATGAAAATGTACTCTATTTTTCAGATATTAGCCTAAGAGCCATAAAAAGTTATTTTATAGTCCTAGAAATGATACACAAACATCGGTATACTGTTTGTCATAAAAACTGCCCTAAAGAGGGAATCGCGCATTATGCTTTTCGAAATATGACATTTATGAGCTGCCTTTGATTGTTACCAGAATGTTTTCTAATGAAGTAGAAAATGTGTGTCTGTGTGTACACGTGTGAGTGTGGCTGCGTGTGCATGTGCATTTGTGTGTATGCGCAATAAAAAGATGTGTCACTGGGAACGAGACATCTTCCAAAATATGCTCTTTATTTGGCCCAGAGGCTTTCAACTTTCTCTCTTTCAAAGAAGAAATACTGCAACCCCTCCTGCCAGTGAGAAAAAAAGCAGAAATGTCCATGTCTTCATATCATGATTTCCTAGGATTTCTTTTCTTCCTTGCTTTCCTTTCAAGTAAGAATATGGGCTGGTACTGTGCAATATCCTTTTCCCTTTGAGACAATTGCATCACTTGAGGATGAAGGTGGAGAGATGTGAATCTGTCCCCATGCCAAAGAAGTTAGCTCAGGTTTCTTTTATAATAATGTTTATAAAGGGCTTAAATTGGAATTACACAATGCTTATGCCTTCTGCTAATCCGTACCCAAAGTGCCTAATCACTCATAGTGATGGGATTCATTGCCTCCTTGGCATTTTTTAGTTTGTGAGGTGAACAGGCTTGTTGGGATGGCACACTTTTTTCTACTGGACCATTTCATCACTGTTCCTTCCCAAAAGCTGGCTGGGGAGTCAGATGGTGTCTCATCCTACACATTCTTGCTTTCAAAAATGCCTGAAGTTTTCCCAAAGGGGCAACTTTGTCTCCATGGGAGTTGGGATGCCCATTTGCTGGAACAGCCTGGTTCTCAGGTCTGTTTTATTTTACTGCATGGGACAGCTCCTCACAGGACAGAAAGCCACCAATGTTTTGCAGGCAGACTCAGTCTTCCTTCATTTATGGATAGGGCAGGGCTGAGCCCAAGCTAATGACCCAAAATGAGACACAAATTATTGCTGCTTCAGTGCAGAACCATATTCATGTATACTTGAAGCATCTGACCCATTAACAGTGGGTGTTTGAGCTGAAACTGGACCTGTTTGAGAGAAATGATCGAAGACTTTATGCCTGCAGTTACGGAATGAGTGGTCCAGATGCCTGGGATCTGTTTGTGCTGTTACTTGTGCCTCAGTGATATATTACCAGGACTCTGGACACAGCCCATACTGGGCAAACCCTTCTTAAATCTTGGGTTACAGATAGCAAGGGAAGGCAGACAGACTGTTTGCAAGGAAATCAAAAGCACTCTGTGTCTTAACTGCTGCTTGAATCATCTCACAAAATGAATATGGTACAGCAGACTGCTGCCCTGCAGACAAATTTCATTCAAAATGACTGCATATAGTGCCAGTGTTTATACATGAGGCTATGTTGGTTGAAGGGCTGTTTGAAATGGCTGTGGCTAGTTACGTAATTATTTGAGAACGGTGGAGCACAATAAGTGAATATAAACAGTGAAGAAGACAATATGAGTTCACTGAATGCTTACGTGAATTTGTCATCTTTATTACAAATGTCTCTCTCCAAATATAAACTGTGTAATCTGTGGCCGAGAAATAGGTTTCCAGTTATATTTGATGGGAAAAAAAGAAGATGGATGGGCAGTGTGAGAATAACTATCCTACATGTGGAAGGACTGTTGGGCATTTGGTGTTTGCCTGCTGCAAAGCCAGCTCTTTGGACAATGCCTTGATGTCCAGTTGATTGGGTACCAGGTTTGAATCTGGGTCTGCACAGCTAGTTTATCCTCGCATATAAGATGAGCTCTACAGCAACGCATGGAAATACTTGGTATATGAGACAGAAAGAGCTAGTAATGGACCTGTGGAGGTAATGGATGGGTGAACCATGTATACTTCATAAACTTCACAATATTATCAAGAACGAAAAACAGGCAATGCATCCTTATGAGTAACTGGTGACAGGCCTGTGCTAGCAATTTATGTGACAAGTAGGTTGCTTTTTTCCATTTAATGTGATATCAACCAGAATGGAAGAAATTATTATGTGGAATCTTTCGCAAAGATAATAACTAAGAAAGATAATCTTGCGGTTGGTGAATCTGACTGCCTTCCCAGAGAAGCTTTCTTTTCAACCAGACATATTTCTGATAAAACAATCCCTCTCTCACTGGTTTATTTCTCCATTAGTAAAATCAGGGTATACACTAAACCCATGTTTTTTCTTACTGTTTTCTATTCAGACTGAAAGTTCTTTAGGGAGAAGCTTTGTGCTTTTGCAGCACCTGATACATGGGGTCTTGTTTCACAGAAAGCCTCTGTGCTCAGAAGATAATAAATATATGTCATAATTTTCTTCTGCCCCTTCTCTACCTGAATTCATAGTTTTTATGCAAAAAAAGAGATTTGTTTGGTTTTTTCTTCTCTCTCTCTTTGTGTCTGCATGATACGCTATGTGTGAATGGGAGCCTGCAATTCAACACAGCAAAAGGATACGGTTTAAATAATTATTCCAGTAGCATAGCTTCTCCTCTCTTCAAAAGCAAGTATGTTATAATCCAACACTGGTGTAATTCCTAACAGGTATGAATGTATGTGAGAGCTGACATATACCACTGAGTGCAAATAAGGCACAGTCAGGGGCTCCGCCTGGAAAAAATAACTTAGGATTGGTATTTTCTGGACCAGGGCTTGCATTTGTCAGTGAGCTTATCTGTCTTAAACAACAAACGAAGCATAGCAGTTGGAAGAATGAAAAACCAAGGAAGGAAAACCAGGATGTTTCAAGACTGATAAGACAATTTCTTCCTTTCTTTTTTTTTTTTTTTTTAATTTATTGTACAGTGTAGTATCTCCCCCTGCTAAATGTAGAAACATGGCAGGAGTGGTGTCCACATCAACAAGCTGATGGTATCTATAAAAGTGAAAGGTGAGGCTGGGAATCAGTCTCCCAACACACTTTGTCTGTGGACATTTTGTCATCGCAGAAATTCAATGTCATGGTGACAGTACAGCATTAAGAAGAACTGTAGCATTTTTTACTGAATCATAGAATCATAGAATAGTTAGGGTTGGAAAGGACCTTAAGATCATCCAGTTCCAACTCCCCGCCACGGGTAGGCATGCCTAAAACTGGACCATGTTGCCCAAGGCTCTGTCTAACCTGGCCTTCAACGCTGCCAGGAATGGAGCATTTACCATTTCTTTGGGCAACCCATTCCAGCGCCTCACCACCCTCACAGTAAAGAACTTCTTCTTTATATATATAACCTGAACTTCCCCTGTTTAAGTTTGAACCTGTTACCCCTTGTCCTATCGCTACAGTCCTTGATGAAGAGACCTTCTCCAGCATTCTTGTAGGCTCCCTGCAGATACTGGAAGGCTGCTCTGAGGTCTCCATGCAGCCTTCTCTTCTCCAGGCTGAACTGCCCCAACTTTCTCAGCCTATCTTCATTCAGGAGGTGCTCCCAACCCCCCGATCATCCTCATGGCCCTCTTTTGGACTTGTTCCAACAGCTCCATGTCCTTCTTGTTCCTGAGAAAAAATCACAGCAGATATCCCACTAGGAGAAAACATCCAGAGTAAGAACCAGTTTGTCTTGCATCCAAAGCTGAAGGCATCCAGGCTTCTATATGTATCACGAAGCTGCCATTTTCAGAGTGGTAACAGCCACCTGACATCCAGTGGCGATATTGAGGCTGTTTTCACAGTCTGCACCACAAAGTCAATCTCAGAGCCTTCCCAGGCAACAATGGTTTTAACATGACTTTACTGCATGAAAAAATTCAGAAGGTTTTGTTTTCACTCCAAGGCAGATCCAAAACACATTTTTAAACCTTGGAAGCTGTTGCAAAATGGATTCATTGTCTTCTTGCCAGCTCCAGTCAGCTGGTTGGGCTGCAGATTAGAATAAAGAGTTGAGGAGCTGTAAAACACCCAAACTGGAGGAGAGCACGATTTTAGTTGCAGTGACCTGAACTTCTGAAACTCTTCTTGAAACAAAAACCCACTTGGGACTGTTCTTAATTAATGGGACATTTGTGAGTGCAACCACACATGGACAAGTTTGGGCTAGTCCTAGTTTGTGCTAGAATGGGGCAGCTGCTTTGAATTCAATTACATGAAAGTGGCTGAAGGCAGAACTGGTGCTGCTGAGGTTGGAAATGCAAAGATCCTACCATTCACTCAGCACAAAGCCACAGAGACTGCTGCAAGGCATTCTAGAAGCTCAAGGAGTGATTATTGGCCATAAAGAAGCCTATGTCCTGTACCTGTGCCAGGGTGTGGGAATGCAGCCTACCCTTTGAAGGATAACCCATTGCAGCAGAACAACCATTTCTGGCCGCTTCCTGCATTCCCAGGAGGATGGCCCCAGACTGACATCTGGGAGTATTCCCATGAGTTTTTCTGAGGAATGAGGCACTAGCACAGGTTGCCCAAAGAAGTGGTAAATGCTCCACCCCTGGCAGTGTTCAAGGTCAGGTAGCACAGAGCCTTGGGCAACATGGTGAAGTGTGAGTCACCCTTGCCCATGGCAGGGGATTGGAACTGGATGGTCTTAAGGTCCTTTCCAACCAAAACCATTCTATGATTCTATGATTCCATGATTCTGTGATTCTATGATCTTCATCTATTACTCAGCTCAGTCCAGAGATGCCCTTTGCCAACCTTATCCTTTCTTTGATGCTGGTGTTTTCCACCCACCTTCAAACTGGGAATTGAAATTTAGGGAAGAACTGCCCCCCATCACCCTTACAGTAGTTTTAATATTCTGGGATCTCAGTAGATTTTTCAAGGTTTTAAACCAGCATTTTTGAGAGCTATGTAAATCCCTGAGAGCAGAGCTGATGATTCTGCTGGACTGGGGAGCATTACCTTTATTTTAACACAGGTTCCTAAAACAAAGACAGCCATATGCCTAGAGCTGAATGAGGCTGTTGTTACCCAGAATGAGACCTTGCTTCCAAGGCTTTCACCATGTTTTCTTAAATTTTTGAAGGACAAAACCCAGCTATTTTAATGAACCTAACTCAATAATTCCTAATCCTAAAGTTAAACACTAACAGTGAGGCTCAAAAACTGGCCTCCCAAGTTTCAAAACACAAGTCATGACCAGAACCCATTGGTAAACATTCCTGAAAATAAGTTTTGTTTTGTTTTCCCCCTCATGCTCTGCTGAACCTTGGAAAAACTAACTCACTCCTAATATTAATCCTAGTATAAACAGATTAGAAGCTCCCCTTCCCCCTGCCATGTGAAAAATAATGTATGTGCAAAGACTTCTTTTCACATCAATGGAACCAGAAAGTTTGTCTGTTTTATGGATTCCTTAAAACCAAATTTTCTTATTTTCTTAATTTAAAGCCTGAGTCAAAAGTTTCAGAGGTTGTAAGAAAGGTGGTTTTTGGTTTTGCATCCTTTTGATTAACAGAATTTGTGACTTTATCACAAATAGCAAATTCAGCCCTTTTCCTCCCAAAATGAAGGGGTGCCAAGCATCCAGTCACACCTATCTCCCCATTCCTTTAGCAGTAACAGTGTGTGACCACAACCCATTAGGAGTACGTTGAATGAATGCTGGGGAAGAGTGGTTTCAGCCAAGCATCTCTGCTATACTTTCATTCCTCATAATTCATTAACTTCAAGATGCTATTTCAGTAGCAACACTACTGAGGCAACACTCATGCCAATGGAAAGAGACAGCATTCATCCTTGCAGACCTCATACCCAAATTCCAATGTTAGACAAGAAGCCCCTTCCTATCCCAGTGCAGTGCAATTCCTACTGCCTTTAATGCATAGAATTCCTATGTCTTGGGCTTGGTACATTTACCCAAGGTCTAAGGTGAGGTTATGTCCAGGGAAATAAAAAACCCCCAACTTTATCACATTAAAAATACTGGCAGAGAGAGTTTCTAAGAAGCTGAAGTTGTTGGAGGGAGCACTGATTTGCCTGTGTTGATCAGATTCCCCCAAGTTAGCTAATGTGCCTCCTTGTATCGCACATGACTGTTACAAATCTCAGATAACAGCATGTGCTCCAGATTTACAGCCAAAAATGGACATCTTGGGGTATGAAGAGTTGCAGTTTATGAACATTTGGTTTTATGTTGGGTCAGACAGAGTTAAAAACAATCTTGGAGCATAGATTGGGCCATCTGTTGTCAAGGGAATGGCTGATCAGAAAGTGTTTGTACTTTAACACTTCAGGCTCAACTCCTACAAATGCCAAAGCTTGGAATTGACTTTATTTGTGCATGTGAAGATGTTGTTCACAGATATAAACTTTGGAAGTTGGATGTCTTTGAATTAGGTAGGTGGCTGGGCAAGGCAAGGCACTGAGGCAGGAAAAAAAAGGAAAGAATGAAGGAAAAAGAAAAAATAAAGAAAAGGAAAAGAAAGAAAGATGAATAGAAAGAAGGACGGATGGAAAGCTATCTGTTATAGGGGAAAACGCTGCCAAGGTGTTAAAAGTTTTGACAGATTCTGGGAGGTGCCAGACCATCCCCCAGGCCAATATTTGTGGATGTCATCTTCTCCTGAGTCCATGTGCTGAGCACAGTGACACCATTTGTAGAAGAACAACTCAATGTGCATGTGCGTGTTGCGATCTGACATGGATTACTCATTTTCTGAGTGCATTAAATGTAGTTTCTTCAGAGTTATGGCATTAAGTGTAAAATCCTCTAGCACACAACAGCCTCTGAGGGAGGGGTAGTAGCTGTTGTCCTGTCATGCTTGCAGATCAAGCAGCTTAAAATGCTTTTGAAAAGAAGGTAAGATATGTTATACCAGTAAGGTTATTGGGTGGGAGCAGAGAATAAATATCTAATTTAAAGAAGTGTCCCACCATAAGTACTGTGAGTATTCCTGTGAGTAGGTTTCCAAAGCAGTTTTTCTGCTAGAGAACCAAGAAACAGCCTTTAAAAATGCCTCTCACTGCATGGCCTGACTCTGATTTCCCCTGTGGGATTTGTTTCCTTTTTACTGTGGAATCCGGGACAGTATCATGCTCATCAAGAACATGTGTTTAAGTTTCTTAATGTGTTTATCATCATACTAAGCTGGTTCTAACCACACTTGTGCTCTAATGCTGACAAGGGCTGGCACACAATTTTACATAGTTTTACCCTTGCTAAATATTATGGCCCATTGAACAGCCTAAGGTTTCCTTCTCCATGTAATGATGCCAAGTTTATAACCATTGCACACAGTAATGACTGATGAAGTTATTATTCAGCATCAATAAATTATAGTGGAACAAACAATATTATTAACCACATACTAATCCAATACGTGTCGCTTTTACAAATTCCCTGTAGAGGAAATCACAACTATATTGCCTGTACCATTAGATGTACACAAGTCATTTTGACATGATACATAGTGTAATCCAGACCTGGGAGATGCTGTTTCTGGTTGTGGTACCAGCCCAAGACCACCACTTCAGATACAGTAGCAATAATTTCTCCTCACTTTCACACTTGAGTGGAAAGTAGCTCCCCCTGTTTAACTGAATCCCAGCCTGGGTCTTTCATTCCAATGAAAGCACTGGATCATGCTCTAAAAGGTACTAGAAATACTATGTATCTTTCATTGAATAAAATCCCATTTTTACAGAATATAGGAAGAAACCACAGCAAAGACTATCAGGAGATGGTGCCTCCTTCACTGTTTGTGTCTACTTGGCTTTAAACAAGGGCTCCTATTTTAATTTTTCCAAGAGGTCTTTGCAGGACCTGTTTTCAAGGTGAACATGAGTCTTATGCTACAATTTTGTGGGCTGTTTCTAGAGGACCAATGGATATTTGCCTAAACCTTGAAGGACAGGAAAACAGTCAGTGATGAGTCATTACTGCTCTTCATTATTTGCTCCTTAACTAAAAGGAGTTAGAAAGCTGTTTTAGTCTCTTGGAATACTAAAGTAGTGGTCAAATGCCTGGCAGATAGAGATTTACACACAAAAGTGTGGTAAATGGTGTCAATTTTTAAGCAGACAATTATTTAACAACTTCACTAAATTCCCTTTTCCATACACCATAAAGGAATGGTAGGTGGGAGCTGAGTGATGCTATGCTCACTGACAGGGAAAGAGCTCTGACAAACTAAAGAGATATTTCTTACTTTAATCTCTTGAAAATGTCTTTTAGCCTCCACTTCTCTGCTATTCCAAAATATAAATTATCATGGATTTATATTGTTGATCAACTGTGGAAGGGGCTGAAATTATTTTAATTGAAAGATTATAGACCTTTCCTCTCTGCACAGCCTTGATCAAACACCAGTGATTACAGGTTTGTAGGGGTTTGGTCGGCTTGGAGGGCCTGGGGATCTGACTGGCTCAGTACTGGAGACCCTAATTTCCCTGCATTGGCTACGGTCCTGGTCAGACTCCTAACTCAGCATCCTAAATGACCTCCCTAAGTCATCCCAAATCCGGAGCAGCTCCATAGCTAGAACAGTGTACAACAGAGATTTACTGTGAACAAGGCTGGTTGGCTGGATATTGTTCTTATGCCCTAGCAGAGCATTTAAGGAATATATGATGTCCCAATTAAACGTTCATGATTCACACTGCTACTGATTTGCTACTGGCCAGAACTACAGGAGTCCTATCACAGTAAATCACCCTCTTTCCTTGCCTGCATACTTAGCTGCATGGTCAGCTTTGGGGTGACACCATTAAAATATACTAGGTGTTTCTCTAGATGCCTGTGCACTGCCATGATTTGCAGGAGGACTACAAAGATACTTTTTAATTGAGGTCATCCTCAACACAGGCGATCACTAAATATGTAGCAACTGTGTGTGTGTGCATGTGCATGTGTGTGGGTATGTAAGGATCTATATGTGACTAGCTGTGGGACTGTGTCTTCAAGGAGCTTTAGCTTTTGGACAACTAGAGCCCAAAATGCTCCCATCTGCAGAACTGTCAGCCAGGTGGATCCCAAATACACCCCTCTTTGTCCACAGCAGACTCTTCCAGCTGATTTTATCACATCATATGTTACCAAAAGCCACTGAGGTGCCTGCTCCAGGAGCCACATCTCACTGGGACCTGAGGATTAGGGAGGAGATGTCTGACTTGGGAGATGACCCAAAGATGAGATCAAGTGATTATGACTATCCCCAAACTTTGCAGTAGGTTTAGGTCGAAGACAGATGGTGACAGTGTTTTGCTTTTGCATGTTAGACTCATGGTTAGAGGCTTCCCAGGATGAGACAAGGGTCTTCCAAGCCAGACCCTAACCCTGAGACTCCACAGCATTTGGGGATGAGGTTTGTTATGGTGTAGCTTGTGACTCCAGAAGGAAAGGGGGCCCAAAGGAACAGGCATGACTTCCATGTGGGGTGTTACAAAGCAGATGGGAGCAGGGAGCTGGGGTCTAATTGCTCTACTTATGGGACCACTGATCCTTTAGGATTCAGTTTAAGGAAGACACTTACCCTGTCAGCGCCTCTCTGTTTGCAGCCTCTGTTGGAGGCACTTCTGCCTCCTTGCCATTGTATTTATACATGAGGAAGATGTGGCTAATATAACACCCAGGGTGCTAAACCCATGAATGCCCTGTTAAACCCTGTATCAGTCATATTAAAACTGTTTTACAGAATCAGCTTTCAAAAAGATATTTTAGATACCTACTTGCAGGCTGAGGCTTTTTAAAGGTGTAAATGGTCCCATAGCTTTCCTGGAAGAAGAAGACAGACGTTAAATATTCCATGAAGATAAACGACTCTGCTGGCTTTTCATGCTGGATTAGTGTTTTTATGGTTTCCACAAGTCTTTCATCTCCTGTGCAGAGGCGTGAGTCATGCTTTTTTATTGAATAAGTGCATAATATTAAAGTGGTGTAGTTCTATACTAAAAACCTTTTCACAAGAGAGTGGAGCATGGGAATGTGTAAGAAACTTTCATTCAAGCAAGTTTTATTCCCTCCTCTGAATAAGCTGCATCATAGCCTCCAAGGATTTGATCTGGAGGTCTAGACATTAACAGGGCTGTTTCTTTGTCCTGTAGTCCACCCTTTTTTAGCTAGACAGTGATTTGCTCACATCCAGCTTCACGGTCTCAGCATAGGAGCAAAGCATTCCTTGTCCAGAGTCATCACCTGAGTCACTAGAAGGACAAGCTTGTCCTTCTGCTTATTTTAATGCAGTGACCCAGGAAAGGATACGCTGTTATTTTTATGGTATGTGAAACAGTGCCAGCCTCACTGCCTGTTTTCTTTCCTGTCTTCTGCCACCACTGCAGCTGCAGCCAGAAATGCCCTTGATTGCCTGCATGCTTGTCACAACCGCACAAACAGGCAGCCTTTGCTGGGAAGGTACCAACATCCAGCCTGTCTATACAGGCCTAGGGTTGGTTATACAGTTATCCTGCAAGCCACAGTGTGGATCAGCTTGAACTCCAGCTGTGTCCCTGAACTGCACAATGCTTTGCTCTGCAGAGCTGTGCGCAATCCAGGGGCAGGAATAAAATGCACTTCAATCCATCTCACAGGAGATGCATCCCAAGGTTGTTGGGCTTCTCTCCCAGAAAAGGGGATGAGAGTGGTGGCAGAGAACACACCCTGGATTGAAGCAAGATGCTGCCAACTTTGTGACTAACAAAAACCAGTCAACTCTTCACTCCCGTCTTCTGCTCATTTCAGCAGTTTGGTCATCCCAAGTACCAGACTCTGGTCACTGATATAAGGTTTCCGTCTCAGTTCTGCTTATGTGCTGATGTGGCGCACAGTTTCAGCCCTAGCAGGGCTGCAAGTATCTATGCAAGGAGATAAACTTCCTTGCCAGGACTCTCACCACTGCGAGGCAGACAGGATGACTCCAGAATATCTGATTTAATGATGGATGTTGCACTGAAGCCATCCGAGGGCTGACGTCTCTGATGAATGAGCTGGCGGGCCTCTTCAGCTCACCCATCCATGATGCAGAACCACTACATGCTCTATACCAGCTGTACCCTTTCCCAAAACATAGCTGCTGGACACGAGGGGATGAAGCAGTGTCTGTTGATGGTTAAACACTTAAATGCAAGATAAAAAATGACAGATCAGTAGAATGACATTAGGGCTGGTGTTGCTCACAGGAACAAAGGCTAACAGATAGCATTATCTCTGGAGAACCCACTCTTTTGCTGATAGCTTTTAACTGACTGCAAAGGACATGTGAAGGGAGACAAGAAGTATACGGATCAAGGAGGGGCTGGTGTGAAGCACAGCAAAGATTCTGTGAGAGTATGAAGTTCAAACAAAAGCAGAGAGACAAAACGTCTCCTTCTCAGTTGACTGTGACTCCGGCACAGCCCTACTGACTCCAAGATCATTAGTCCTTATCCACGTTAATACAAAAGGTTCAGGACATGGTATTTCAGACCACCAAGTAGTTATATCCCATTGTCTGTTGTAATGTGATATTTGTTTGAATACAAAAACCAGTCTTTAAACATAAGAAATCTTATTGCTGAGGCTGTCTACCCAGAATGAGGAAAGTTATGTAAATGAAATGGTAATCTTTTTGCTTTCATTGCTTTCTTTGCTAAAATAGATAAACAACAAAATAGTTCAGTCTCGTGGACTTGTTTCTGAGCAAGACAGTTCTTTCACAATGCCAGAAACATGAGGCTGGATCCCACTCAGGGTTGAAGAGGTGCATGGAGACACCATCTACAGCCGGATGTGGCCCTTGACTGGACAAGGTGCAAAGGGATGTGCATATCCAGCCCTTGCTGATGCTGTAGTGGCTGCTGTTTCCTATTGATCCCAGCTGCAAGATTCTGCGCAGATCTCAGTTTGGTTGCTTTCTTTGAATTTTATTTTTATTTCAAAACAATTCTAATAGACATGAAGAGTTTCACGAAAGCATTCTCCCTTAGGCTTGTTCATCTTCCTGAAGAGTCTTCTGTATTCCATCAGTGTTCCCTAGGGGAGCTGAGAGAGTGTTTACATTTGTTTGGAACAGAAATGAAGATCACAGTTTTTTAAAGTTGTGCTTATCCCACCCTCACTTTAAGGGGAAACAAACGCATGCATCGAACACATCGATGTGGGATTTTCATCCCTCTACAAAATGACTCTAACTGCTCTTCAACAGATGTGCTTATAATTAGTGAACACTGTGACATGCCAAGACTAATTTAATACTGTGTAATACTGACAGTTGCTCAGTAGGAGACCTGCAGGTGTGCAGAGTGGAGCACTGATTTGGTTGCAGACGGACTTTAAAGAAAATCAGACCCTGCAGAAGTGAATTTGTCCTAAGTTAAAAACATCCCTTAGGTTTGTTAAGACTCAAGCAGGTAGCAGGAAGCTTATTCATGTCCATGAATATAATGGAAAAACTCATGGGGTTTTACACAATTTTGAAACCAGATGTAGCTGAAACTGGGCAAAAGCTCATTTCACATCAAACTCTCCATCCCAAACTCAAGAGTGGCAAATCCACGAGAAGCCCTCAGATTTTATGCTGCAGAGTATTTTCCCAGAGCCATGGATTAGCTTTGTAGAAGCTTTAGGATGATCAGCATTAGTGGCATGACCTGTTAACATAGGCAGTTCTAAACTGCTTCTACAATTTAGGATCAGAATATGCTGATCCTATTTCTTATTCCTGGAAAGATCAGGTCTTTGATGAGGTTTTGAAAACAGATAAAAATAAATGGAACTGTCACTTGTTGCGTGGCTGTTCCTACTGAGTGAAGATTTCCAGATATAGTTGTGCTGTCCAGAGATCACATGGACATAGGACCAATGCTTCATTCCTGTTGGTCTCAGTACAAAGCTAGGTGCCTAAATAAGCATCAGGAGCCCAATCACTCTATTCAAGCACTTTGTCAATCAGCAAGAATGCATCACTTTAGCACTGCTGGATTCAATGACTTTTTATCCAACTTTAGACCCCTACAGTTTGTGAACCTCTTCATGTCTATTAAAATTGATTTAAAATAAAAATAAAATTTAGAGAAAGCAACCAAGCTGAAATTAACCACTGATATAAAATAAATACCTCTCCCTTTCTTCCAAATTAATAATACAGGAGGATGTTATTGAGCCGTTGCAAACACAATGTTAAAGGTTTGGATCTCAGAACTTATAAGAGATCTGCTTTCTTTCAACTCACTTTCCAGCTCTTTCGGTACAGCAATAAGTCAGGTCTACACACTGCCCTGTACATGCTTGTCTAGGAAGCTCAGCTTTCAACATCATAGGAGATACAACTAAAACCTCTTTTTTAATTCTCATGGTGAGTTGAAATGATGAACAGTGATACTTTGCCCACATGAAGTAGCTCAGGAAGATAAGATTTAAACATTCTCTCGAAAACTTTCAGCTACTGCCTTGCATTAAAATATCACAGAGGAAATTGTAAAGATCATGAAATAAAGAATTCCTGAGAATAATGCTTTCTTTAAAATAATTCAAGATTTATACTTTAACTTCCACCAAGCTGAGCTCTGGTTTTGTTGAGTGAGAATTTGGAAGGTAGAATTGTACAACAAGGACGTATGCTTATTAATTTATTTATTTTTCCTGTTAGCAGAATCAGATTGTGGATTCTTTCATCAAATATCATATGTGATTTTACCTAGCTTGAGTACTTGAATGTGGGAATTGACACGTCAGGTCCAACAATCTGCATGCGTGGCTGTTTAAGGAAGTGAACATAAAGGAAGTTAACGTAAAAGAATCATGAATACTCTGGATTAAAAATATGTGAAACTTTGTGCAGTTACAAGAGAAACTTGGCATGTGTTCCTGCCTCAGCTGATCTTCTGCTAGCCTTCCTGAAGAACACTGTGGGCCATGTCCCATTCTCTGGACAAAAAGACAGGAAAAAGAGTTTTAAATATGTTGGCTGTGAAACCTGTAATGATGTAAAATTTGCCTGTTCTTGAGTTCTGTTTGAAACTGAGCTCATTTTCCTGCAAGTATTTGCTCTGCTTCCCAGTCTTTCTCCAGCTAATATAATTGGGCCAATCCATAGTGATCACGGACAATTTATGGCTCTGCATCAGTTCTGTGCAGAACTCTGTGATTTCAGATGGTTTTGACATGAAACCAGATGAAGAATTCACTCAGTCCCAAAACTTAGCATGCAGTTCAGAGCAGGAACCCATGTGGATTGAAACTAGAGCAAATGGTTTTGTAATCCCCTTCAAAGAGAAACAACCAAGCAGAACAGCAGTTCTGGTAATAGTTCAAGGAAGCTCGTTGATTAATGACCTCAAACTATTTACAAACAAAAATAACTGGAAATAAGTTCAAAAGGGATGTCACATTCTTGTCACTCAGGGAATTTTGACTAAAATCTGAACACGTTGACAATTGCGTAACTTGATCTTTGGGTGATTTTTTGTGTATTCCCTTGCTGTCACAAACAGGAGTTATGCCACGTAGAGAAGTGTTACAACGTCCCAATGAATTTTTCAGAACACAACAATGGCTCTAGGGGAAGTTGTAGTACTTGAAAATATGGTACTAGACTAGAACTAGTGTTTTTACCCCATATTTCGCTTATGCTTCCCAGAATTTATTTGGAAATGACCTGACCACTTCTGGCATTAGGATTTTTAAATGTGGTTTGTGGAATAACCAATAAAGAAATGTAATTAACCAATTACAGTGTTGAGCACATGGCAAATCATGTAAGAAACCTCAAATCCCCAGATAATACTAAGAAGTAATGTATGAGGAATAATTTAACTTCTGGGAATCTCTAGTCCTGAAAGTGGTAGATCTAGAACTGGTCCATGATATTTGCATTTCAAGCCATTTTTCTTCTTTTTGGCTGCAGACTGATATTTTTGAGCTGCCTTCAAAGCTAATGGGTGGGTATCACTTTATGCCAAGGTGCAGCCTGGTCATCTCTGTGGCTTGTGGAAGACCTTTTACCACTTTAGCCTTCAGAAACATTCCTCGCTTTGTGCAACGCAAACTGGACTTTTGAAATAAGGGGTTTTAGGCTGAACTAGGATAGGAGAAAAGTTGGCTGTTAACAGCAAAAAGCACAGGTAAATATTAGTGAGAGTAGAGTGGAGAGAATGATTGTGGGTAAATCTAACATCTAAATGTGCTTCAGTTGTGAAACGTGCTTCTTCTGACTCTTTATCTTTTTGAAACAATATGTTCTGAAAACTCTTTTTTTTTTGTAATCTGTTGATCTTGGCAGTGAAATCTTGTCTTTGAGTAGTTCACATGAAAGCGGAGTCACTCATGAATGGCTCTTCATACCTCCTATGAAGTTTTCATGAGTCATTATGGATTGCCAGTCACAATGGAGCAGCATACCAAGAGCTTTCATGTGCTGGTGTTCAAACTACTGCCCACTGCCTTGAGGAAATAATAAGCAGAAGGGGAAAACTGTGTTTTTTCTGCAGGCCTTTCCTTCTCTTGATCCATGCAGGAGTGGGGTTCCTGATTGAGAACCCAAGCTGTGCGTGGCTGTGGTTCTTTTGACAGCACTGACCAAAATTAAATGTTTAAGGTTTAAGGAAATACCCAAGAAAAACAAAACAACAGAAACAAAAAGTACCTAAATAAGCAAAATGAATCATAGCATAATAAACCAAAAGACTATGCTGTTAAATTTATTTTTAGAGTTTTTGTCTGCATTGCATTTTAATTGCTTAAACATTGAAATATACATATTTATGTACACATTGAATATTTGAGATCCAGTATTAGGCTACCTCAGCAAGAAAAAGCTCCAAATTCCCTGTGGTTTGATTTTTATATTTAATGTATGCATTTCTAGGATATTTTAAATTATTTTAGTTTGCTGATAAGGGTGAGATTAAGAGGTGGCTTGGTCACGGACCATAGCTGCCTATAAAGGCAGTGGGTATGCAGAGATTCAGTCCTCTTTAATTGCACAGGCATACACATGACAGGTTGCAGTGGTTACAAGCTGAAGTCAGGGAAAAGCTGAATAGGAAATAAAATGTAAATCTTTTTATGCTGAGCACAATTAACTATTGGAATAGCTTCCTGAGGATAGAGGTAAATTATCTTTCTGGATAAATGCTGGACACCCAGCTCTCAGCTGTTGGTTCTAAGCAAGGAACCACACTTCAGCGAAATTTATGAATGGTTAGTACTGCTTTTCCTCTGTTTTAATTTCAGTCTAACATGCAATTCCTTCACATCAAGATAACTACAAGATGAGGAAATGCCAAAGGCAATATAAGGGAATCAAATTCTCACTTGGCTGTGAACTTTCTCCTGGAAAGAGTTAGGCAGGAACAGCTATAGCTTGCAGCTGAGTGTACTGGTGGCAACAGAGAGGGATCTTGCTGCAAGTGAAAGTACCAGGAGAAGGTGAAACTGTGTGAGATAGATAAGCTGCAGATCAGAGAGCAGAGGAGACAAATGTCTGGAAACCTCCAAAGAGGAAATGTGAAAGAATCAGGGCTCCTGCTCCGTATAGGGTATAAAATTAAAAGATGGGAACATTTCTCATTATCTGGCAATAATTTTGTCATTTTTGAGGTTTATGAAGTCACCAGAGTTCTGCAAAGGGTTTAACGCCTTGTAATTCACAGATGCCTGTAGGGTGTGTGTGTCCCTGTGTGCAAGTGTCTGTGCGATGCTGTTTTCCACATGTGAGTTGCTCCATTGGTCTGTTTGGGTGGCAGCATGCGCAGGGTAGCTGAGGGGATGCCTTTGGGAGGTGGCTGTGCCACTGCCTACAGGGGAACATGTCTTGCTGTGCCTCAGTGATCACATCGAGGAGGAAAGGCTGGTCTGCAATGGACCACATTGGACAGGCTACAGCAGTGCTGACTCTTTGTCAACTGGTTGCATTATCTCAGAAACATCCACTATTCAGTTGACAACAGCTCAAGTTGCATTACATGTATTTTCTTCCCTGTGTGAGTGATGAGGCACTGGAACAGGTTTTCCAGAGAAGCTGTGGCTGCCCCATCCCTGGCAGTGTTCAAGGCCAGGTTGGAAAGGGCTTGGAGCAACCTGCTCCAGTAGAAATTGTCCCTGCCCATGGCAGGGGGTTGGAATTGGATGATTTTTAAGATCCCTTCCAAACCAAACCATTCAATGATTCTGTGACATGAACACTAGGCTTTAGCTGTGTTGCTTGAAGTCATGCATTCTCTGTGGCACCATTGATGGTGAACCTGGAAAGGCTTTGGGGAATGTTTGAATATACACTGAAGGGTGAGATACCCAGGTGAACAAAAATGTTATTGAGAACTAGAAAACAAAAATTAGTCCATTATGTTTCTGACATGCCTTTTTTTCAGAAATAAAAAGGAAAATGAGAGCCCAAACGCTGAGCAGGCTGAAGATTCAGGGCCAGATCCAGAGGGTTATTCATCATTCAGCTTAGTGGCCAAAAGACAATCTCATACTTTTGTAGATCCTGACCTTTTTCCTATTATGCATTAATTGAAGGCATGAAATGGAGTAGGCCAAGAGCTGCTCTTAACATGTCCTGAATGCAAAATGCCCCAGAAAGTTATCAAGCACAATGTTTTCTAAGCAGAAGGATACAGTGCCCTTTAGGATGGGAAAAGGCTCAGAGACTCCTGAGCACCGGAGACTTCTCCAGTGCCATGTGGATCCTCCACAAAAGTTAAGGCAACTCAGAGAAACTGTGATAATATAAAGCTGCTCTCACCTGCATAAGAATCAGGTTTTCCTCTGGGCCAGAGTTCAGTTTTTTAATACTCAATGACAGAAGGATCACAGTCAGGTTTTTTATTCTCCTTGTCATTCAAGCTGGGCGACTTTCAGTAAAAGCTTGTGAACTCATTTTGATAAGCAGAATTCCCACAGCCTCTATCTCACAAACAGCAATTCCCATTGATAAAGTGCTGTGGGATCATATTCCTGACTGCTGCTTTTTAGCAGCTTTTAGAGTTGTTTGCACAACTGACAATTCATTTTAACTCCAAGGGTTACCAATGTATTTCTGAGAAGGGGGTACAGTTCTGTATGAAAACAGGAATAGAAATGTCAAAGCCACAGTAAATTGTGTTCTTCCCTACCAATTTATGACTTTATTACTAATTGAAGTAGTGAGGGATTCTTGTTATCCATGCCTGATGTTTCTCACGCCTGCAGGAAAGGGAGTCAATGCATATTGCTATAGACTGACTGGCTGATGACATTTTATGAAGCAACTCAAAATGACAGGCCAGGTATGTTCAGTGAGCTTCATCGTTTGGGTGTTTACAGGTTTTTTGCTGACAGCCAGTAACCTCTCATGACCTATATCTGTTTTGCCAAAGAAACCAACAGCTTCTTTCACTGGAGGTGACTACTGATAAAATCTAGGGTTTTAGTGACATTCGTAAATGCCACTTGAGCATCTGCTGCCTTGCTGGAAAGGATGAATTAATTTGTCTCATTTTAAACACACCTGGAAAACTCTTGGATGAGATGTTGTGGAGCATTTTGCTGTGAAGGGGTTGAAAATAGGGAGAAAAAAAACCAAATAAGGGGTGAAAGACAAGGCAGAGACAAAAATAAGCATAAAAATAAATATTCCAGTGATAAAATGCAGCACGCGTGGATGTTAATATGACATCTGCTACTACTGTGCTACCTTTGGAAGAGTCTTTCTATTCCTAATTCAAAAGGCAATCTCCAATTTAGCAAGTGAAAAATCACACACACCCTGCCAAGACATAAGAAAGAAAAAGCTTAAAGCATACAAGGACAGAAATTTCGCAACCTCCATCTACAAGAACGAAGTAAAAATCCAGAAACACTCTTATTCCTTGGGATTTGACCATTGCAGTATAGAAATAGTTTGCATTTTGAGGCATGCATGTGCTTAATCTCAGGCATACCCTGAGGGTCCTTACTTAGGGGCACAGTAAGGAGAGAGGGACAAGCCAAAGCCAGACCTAGACAGCCAGACCCCCAGCAGTCATCCTGTCAGGGCAAAAAGTTTGCAGGTATAAAGCAAGCATGGCTCGGTCTGATGTGTGAGTGTCTGCATAGCTCAGGCCCATTTATTTCTCATCACATCACAAGGCTGTTGAATAGTCCATGGGTCAACTGGGATACAAACAACCAAACTCACACTCACTAAGGCCTGATGCCACGTGTTTCTGCAAATAGTGAAGTTTAAATGGGTGTCTGGCAAGACACAGTCCTCTTTATTCCTTTGTTCTGAAAGTATTTGTCAGTGTTTGCGTGATTTGTCCCTTTTTCATTTTTTTCTTCAAGAGGGGCTTTGCAAGCTGCACATGCCTTAAGTTGCATACAGCTAATTCTGATGAAGCCATTTCCCATTAGGTCCAATTATTTCCTGTGACCATTTTTCATGGACTTCTCTGTTTGGAAAGAAAGGCATTTTTATCCTGTGGACTATCTAACCTGGATCAAAATCCTCGGTCAGCAGAGCCTTTACATATTCAATCATTTCACTGCCACCAGTCCTGCCTGGTATGGACAAAACAATCCCTTGACTGTCTGCACTGTGCTTTGAGAGGAGGGTTATAGTCCGGCTGCTGCACTGGAGCTGGCAACACCCAAGGGATGCTGCCCCATTCACAGGACAGGCTGCAGCTCCTAACAGAATAAAATAGAATCATTGAATAGAGTCATAGAATCAACTAGCTGGAAAAGACCTTTAAGAAAAACAAGTCCAACTGTTGCCCCAGGACTGCCAAATCCACCACTAAACTGTGTTACTAAGGGCCTTATCTAACGTTTTTTTAACACTTCCAGGGAAATTCCTCATTTCTGACTCTTTTCCACTGTTAACTCAGCTCATTAGGTTGACACCACTGAGAAATGCCCAGTGGCATTATGGTGGGTCACAGCCCTTGCACATCAGCACAAGCTGTGAGAGGTATTGACCAGCTGAGTCTGCTGAAGGTCCCCAGTGCCCATGCTATTTTTCAAAGTAGGAATTACTCTGATAAGTTCCCTTATTATTTTCAGACTTTTTATCAAAGAAATATATATAAAAATGTGCACTTCTGTGAAAAAGTTTCACAATTGTGAAGCTCTTTTTCATTGAAAGCAGGCTTTGCTAATGAAAAATGTTCCAGCTCTGCAGAAAGGCATTCTGTACTTGGCTTACCCTTGCAGCACACAGCTTAGCTCCATTTCAGATCACATACAGATTATCATCAGCCCTAAATTTAGCCTTTACCCCTAAAACCTTACTTCCTAATGCATGGGAAGAGTGAGGGTGCTTGCAGAAAGCAGCTGGCTGTGGGTAGCTCTGTTTCTGCTTAGCTTCACCAAGTGATCAAAGAACCTGCTGTTCCTCTTATCCTTTAGGAGGAGAAAACTGTAGTATCAAATAAGTTGCTATTTGTCTTCAAGTCCTCTTTAGATCACGAGTCAAACACCCTTGTTTTCTATCATTCAGAGAACAAGGCAAGGTAAATGCAGTACACTCATCCAGGCTTTGATTTTAACCATGACTTTGCATCTCTGTGAATAGCTTTGAAAAGGCAGATAATAAATATCATGGATGAATACTCTGCTTTGAAGGTCTTCTGACAGAACTTCAGAAAAGATGATCAGTTTCTGATCTGTGTAGCTTTAAATCATAAAACTCCTGAGAATAAACCATGGTCTTACCTGTAACCTTCCTCACAGTCTTCTGCCTCTGCTTTCCTATTCACTTATCTGTCACCATGCAAAAAAAAAAAGCTGAAAAATATTTCTGCTTTGCCTTACATAATTTTAACACCCTCTCTTTTGTCTTTACCAACTTTAAGAACCACAGGGTATTATTTTGTCATCGGGAGACATGTCAACTGAGTGAATGCGTATAACAAGTTGGCTGGTTACACGACGATTTCTTTTTCATTGATGTAATCCGGCCACAAATTATCCGTTCTCACAGGGAATTTATCCCGAAATTTACCCTTGTTCTTTGAAGAAGCTAGCCATTAACAATCATTGCCAAATTGCTCTAAAGCTACTTTTAGCTGTATTTGCATTCCCACTCAATTTTGCTTTTAGCAGCTCTTAAAGCAGCGGAGTGCTAATAGCGTGTAGGCAGCATCTATGGATATGGGTGTCATGGTGTTTTCAAAAAGATACACGCTTTTGCAGAAGGTACATCCTCAAGTCCTCTCCAATGGGGATTTATGAACTTTTGCCACCACTGGAACCCAAAGGCACCGCAGTGCTGTGCTGAATCCAGCATCCACCTCCTCCCTGGGTGCCAAACCACCCTCTGCCTCTGCAAGCACACAGTTCTCCCCAAAAGGCTGGTTTGTGACAGCTCAGCACTCTGACAGCCTGTCCACCAACATGCTTGCAGACAGGCTGCAGCTGGGGTCTGCATTGAGCCGTCCTGGGTGGGAGGCCACCGACAGCCCCAGGGCGCCTGCTCTGTCGAGCAGGGACCTCTGCTTCCACCCTCCCCTTTGTTTATCTCTTTTTAGCTAATGAGCCCTTGTCCTCGCTAAAGAAAGCTATCCAGAGTGATAGTAAAGATGAGAGCTACAGTAAACCAGGGAGGGAGCAGTGGGGAAATGTTTGAACTCAGGGTCTTCAGCCCGGCTAAGTGGAGAGTGTTGTTGCAGTGAAAGGACTATTAAAAATACAAAGTACAGACTCTCTGGGGCCTCAGATGTTGTTTTACCCCATGAAACATGATTTCTTATTTTTAAATAGCTGTCATGCCTGTTAGTTTAATTTATCCCTTCTCAGCTGCAAACTACAACATTTTATGAGCCTGACAGGGCATTTTCACCCAGGCTCTGTGGCTTTGTGCACAGCCCTGCCGGAGTCAGGCTGGGCTAAGCCAGGGTCATACTTTGTACTCAGTAATACATCTGCAGCTCAGCTCAGCTCGTTCCAGTCCAGAGCACAGCATAAAGCCCATGAGGTTACACAGCTCTTTAAAAAGGGGTTTGGAGAGGAAACACCTTGAAACCACCTTGTGGTGTAGGTTCCCTTGTGGTATCAGAGAATTAAGGATGATGATGCTACTGTTTGGTTTTTGAGGGTTTTTTTCTGATTTTGCCCAACATTTTTTGTTTTCTGCTAGATTTTTGGAGTGGTCAAATAATCAGGTCTGCTTTAAAAAGCGACTGCAAACTCTGTTACTGGGCTGTTAGAAGGGATAAAGCCATGGAAACACTAAGAGCTTGTGTCAGGAGCAGAGTGCAGAGGCACATGTTCTCACTTGGTTTCAGCTGGCGTCTAGACCCAAGTGGCAGCGCTATGTCAATGTTAATAACAGCAAAGCCAATTGTTAGCATGCTTACTGCTAATGCAGAGCTTGGTGAGCTTAAAAGCTCCCCAAATGTGCCCAGCTTAGCTCCTCCACATGAATAGAGCTGCTTGGATCTGCTCTAGTGGATCTAGCCTTATGGGTCCAAGGTATATGCATATCATTTTCTACTCTGTGCTGTGAATGTGCCCCAAACATTTTGTCCTGATTGGAGCAGGGATTTGAACTTCGAGTCATTCAAATCCCAGCTCCTTGCCTGAATCCTTCCTTCTTGCTCCATTCTTGAAGTAGGTGTCTGCTTTCAAAGGGCTCCAACACAACTGTCACAGTTACTCTGCTGAACTTCCCTTCCAGCGGGCAGATGGGAGCGATGGGCACAAGTACTTACTGCCTTGAACTTCCCCTGTGCAAAATGCTTGCCAGGTTCACAAATGAGCTGAATCTAACTTGATTTGGTGCAGAACGCTGCAGCAGATAAAAGCTTTATTTCAGGAAAGACTGATAGCTTGAGCTGCAGGAAAGATACAGGCTGCAAGTGAGCCTAATTAGAAGGGCAAACAAAATGAGAAGTTCCTCCCTATACTCTGCCTGGGTAAGGCCTGTATGCCTGACCTTAGTTTTTCATCAGCTGCAGATTCATTCAACAAATCTAAAACCTCTTTCCAAGGGGGAGTGTAGGATTAGACACAGAGGAGCCAGAATTGTTGGCTGTGATCAATAATCTTATTGTCAGTTCCTAGGTTTTCGCAAAACATACATTGCGTTATGTGAAGCAAAACCAGAAGCAGATCTTTTTGTAATACATGGGAGGGCTTTACAGGGAGCCTTCCTTGAAGCAGACACAGGCAGGAGGTATCTGGAAATCTGGAAGACATGAGAATTAAATGATGACTGATAGAGAAAGAGAGACCACAGAAGACATCTGTAAGTCTAACCACATGAGAGACCCAGAGGCAACTTCAAAACTGCTAGTACCGCCACTCTTGGACAGCTTCATTGAAGCAACATGCTATAGAAGTATCATTCAGGGCTTTGTATTGATACAGGATGATGACTACAGTATGGGGAAAACAACCCATCTGGACTGAATGAAGTGATAAATACAGAGTGGTTTTATTTGTTTATGGCAGTGCCAAGGCTCTAGAGCCAACTGTCTGGGTTTCCATTGTTTTGATCCAATTTTACTTTGGTCAAACCCCCTTGCTTTCATGCTGCTAGAGAAGACACAGAGGATATAGGGAAAGGTATGAAGTTAAACATCTCTTGGGTTTTGGGTATTTACTAATGTATAGGTGAAAAGCCGTGAAAATGTAAAGGCAGTTAAAATGCAGTTTGAGCATGATAGCTTGGCATCATTCTGGTGGAATGGATATCTTTCACTCTGATAGTTAATAAGATGCTTTGATGCAGCCCTTTGGAACTGGAAAAAAATAAATATTAAAACTAGTACATAACTTGCTTTAGGAAAAAACCCTATAGATTGGAACATCCCCAAATTACTTTGATCTTCAGCTAAATCGACGAGGTTTTTTACCTTGATAGGTGAAACCCTCCAAAGCTCTTTGGGGAGGTAAAAGCACTCTTTCTACCTTGCATTAATTCCAAAGAGCTCATTGGGAAGAGCGGGAGGTGAAAGTGGTTTTGTTAAGTAGCGGCCCTCTCTGTGACATCATTCATTCGTCAGCAAGAAATAGCTGGAAAGATTTATTTACATGAATCTTTCTTGTCTCCAAACAATGTGGGAGCAACTCCACACACTGCTGCGTGCCAATAGCAGGTTTAGCTGAGACGGGGGCATTACTTACAAGACAGGGTAAACTGGTAAACCCAGTGCATCTGAATGAAGAGCAGTGTCAGGGGCTGTGAACGAGGAGGATTTCAAAAGAACTAGCATATAACTCAAAATAATTTCAAACAATGTTTCACCCAAAGCCAGTGAAAGTCAGTGAAACATATTCCACCAGTCTGCAGACGTGTTAGATGAAATCCTTATACTATAAGAGGGAACAGCTTCAGGAGAAAATGCTGGTGAAATATGGCCTTGTCTCAGCCATGATGAGAGCCAGCCAGGACGTCTCCTCCAGCTCCATGGGCTCTGCAACAGGTCCCACGGCACCACATTGTCTCTAAGTGACTGTGATACCCTATACATATCATCTACTCATCAGCCCTGTAGTATCACACAGTTACTAATAGGTCTGTCTTGTAATTAAGGGATGGCTGTAAGAAGCATATAGCCAGTCAATAGTTCTTCTAAACAGCCTGTCTCTCAGAAGAAGGCTACATAATGAACAAGTGTCAGTAGGTCATGAGTTAGAAACAGATTTTTTCTTGCTGGGAAAAGTTATGTTTACCAGTCATTCATTAGGTGTCTCAGATGGATGCCGCCAGGCAGAAGGATGGGGAGGGAGATCACCACAGCCTTCTCCCAAGTGACCCTAAAAGAGCAGAAATATTAGCAAATGGTTATTGCTTTTCATTGCTTTGTTTCTGGGTATATTCTAGTGAAAAATGTCATGCACTCCCTTATAAAAATGGTAATGATTTTTGAGGTGACTTTAACTTCGGCATCCTGGAGCTGGTACTTTTTGGATAGCTGATGTGATAACCTCAGCTGGGTAGTGCCTCATGACCTTTTCAACATGGTCAGTTGGGATATAAAACATACCCGATCCGTGAAGAGAATTTTTTATTTCCTTTCCAGCTCAACACTGGGGCTCCCTGTGGTTTTAAATGCTTTTACCTACCCACTGATATGGACAGACTTTAGCACAGAGCAAACCACAGAATTAAAAGGAGAGATCACAGAGCAATTAGAGCTGGGTTTATGAAACAACGTGTTTGTTTGCAGTGGATTATGGGTGAGACAATGCAAAGGAAAATTCCACTGTGTATGATTCAGAACCCCACTCCACAGATTTGAAGTTTTACAGGATTCAAATGCTTCTTTTACTCATCTGCAGATTATTGTGACAACTGGGGAGAAGGTGGGGGAAGCAACCCACTGTGTATGGTGCAAAGATGTGAGCTGGCAGCAATCAAGGGGTATGTGGGCTATCACCCAGCTGTTTCTGGAGGAGCTGTCTTTTCTTCCCCTCTGTGGTCATAACTAATCCAGACTCTTTTTGTGCATCTGTTTGTGCCTGCGGGTAGTTCCTTGCCCATCACAAGTGAGGAGGCTGGACCAACATGTGGACAGAGCCCACAGGTATGTCACTGAGCATGGTGGGAGGCAGGACACATTTGTTCTGCTGGTTTGCAGGGGTAGGATGCCAGGCTGGTGAGACGTCAGGTCCCCAACACCCTCATGAGCATAGGTTGGGTTCTGCAGGGAGCTCTGGTGCCTTCCCTAGGGCCCTTCTTGCAGGAGTCAAGACAGGAGTCATTTGGCCGTGGTGCAGCTCTGAGCTCACTTGTGGTTCCCTTCACACCCGAAGCAGAAGAAAAAGGTATTCTTAGGGCAAGATGAAGTGAAGCATAAATGCCCATTTCTCTGTGTCAAGTACAAAGGCAGTCTAGAGCTGTTGCATCATGTGTATATACATTTATATTTTCCATGGCTCTGTCTGATGAAGGACTGAAGCGGCTGAAATTTAAACAGATATTCTGCCTAAGGTCTGCCTTAAGTGTTTATTTTGTTCTTCCTCTCCTGGGAATCTAATCCCAGATGCCCATTGATCCAATTAATTTCCATCCTGACAAGGCAGCTGTATACATCCCTCAGCTGGAGTCAAAGCAGTTAATTTAACTGGAGGATTGGCCCTCTCTTGGTTACATTGGCTCCACTGTAGGCAGACAGGCAATTTTGGGTGTAAATAAACTGAAAAAACCCCATCTCTACAACACGGTCCCATCAAGCTGTGATGACTCAGATACTTCTGGGCTTGGATGGCAGAAACTCCTTTCCATAGCTTAGTCCAACTTGCTTTACAAATTCATGCCAGAAGGTAATGAACCGTGGCGCAGAACACAGTCCTGTATATGGGTAGATAGGTACAGACGTCATGAAGAGTAACCTGAAAATCACTGATTGTCTCTCACGTGGTCCCAGGGTGGAGTGTGAAGCATCTGAGGAACCTGAGATAGGCAAAGCTGAATAGGTTTCCCTGGAAAATATATCTTATCTTAACTCACTGTCCGTTCTTGCAGTGAAGAGAGTCAACTTTGTGGACAATTCAAAATAAATGCTGGATGTTGCCAGCTAGGTTGACCCTCAGTGTTTAAGCTTGTAAGATCATCTAGGAGATTGTGCTAAGAGAGCTCTGGGATTGCTAACACGGCTGTGTCTAACAGAGCTTTACAGAAGTTCCACACTTTTCCATTCCCCCAGGTATTTTGCTGCTATTTTCTCCATTTTGCGGATGGAAAATAGATTCATGATAAGTGAGCATGAAATTCATTCGTGCCCAAGCAGCATATGCTATGTATGGCACAGGGAAAACCTGTGCTGGAATATAATGCTGACTGCAGGGGTTTAACACTCATGCCAGTGCCCACCAGACAGCCAGTCTGTCATTGGCAGAGAGAAAATCCGCAGTAACAAATTCACTCTTCATGTCACCATAAAACATACTGGCTCCAGATGAGTGGAGCTTTGCTAAACCAGGCATGTGTTTGGCTCTTCGTCCTCATCCCTCCCTGCTGCGACAGCAAGTGGAGGACAGGGAAGGGAGTGGGGAGTTAGAACTGAGATGCTCTCCAGGTTATTATTGTTCTCGTCATTAGAGCTGTAGGAATCCCCATTATCCCCAGGATGCTTACACAGAAGCTGTTTGCATTCTGCAAACCTCCCCAGGTACTCAGGGTGGATTTACCTAGTGCAAGGTAATTTGTAACCCAGTTGTCTGTGTGTTTACTTTGGGCTGTGCATGCTCTAAATGTGAGCGAAAAATCTCAGGGATGGGGGGGGGGGGGGGGGGAGACAAAGGAAGAGGGATTCCTTGCCTTGATGAATTGAAGTGTTGTTTGAAAGAAGCAGACAGGATTCCCGATATTGCTTCAAGTTTGGAGGCCACAGTCAGGAGGGGGAAGGGGAAAGGACAAGTCCTTTAATGAGAAAGGGTTAGGGTTTTTTTTTTCTTTTTTTCCTTTTTTTTTCCTTTTTTTTTCCTAGCAATTTTAATTATCACTAAAACCTCCAGCCCATTCAGGCTCTTGAGAATACAGTTGGGCTCTCAGCTGAGGTCTGCATTTATTAGAATCCACCCGTTAGGCTGGGAATGTGGGCTGGTTTCTGTAGTGGTGTCACCGCTGGTGTTACGGGTCTCCTGGTTCTCACATTACGCACCACAGACTCCACCACTACGCATTAGCGAGGCCCAATTAAACCAAGCAGTTGATTAAACAAGCCAATCAGGGTAATTAGTTTAATCAGATTCCCTTGGTAGCCAGCACTGAACTGCTTGTAAAAGGCAGTTAAAGAATGAAGTGCACCTACTTAAGCTCCTATTTTATTTTATTTTCTTATGCCTGAGGTAATTAGAATTACCCATGGTGAGCCGAAAATCCAAAGGCCCAAATGGGGAGTGGGGAGGACGATTAATGAAGGCGATGATGTGTGAAGCAAACAGAAAGGAAGACAGGATGTGTGGTAAACAAATGGAGAGGAGGCAGCCCTCTGGAAGGGGCACAATGCGCAGCCTCTCCACACTCTCAATGGCTCTGTCTGAAGTGGCCGGAGACGCCAGGGTTTTTGGGGGAGAGAAGGGCATGTTCCTCCTCTCTCCCCAGTATCACCTCTGCCACTAAGCTTTGCATGGGAAGGCTGGGAGGAACGGGAGGGGTTTTGCATCCCGCACTGTCCCATGTCTGATTCTTTTGCATCATTTTTGGCGCATAACCTTATCTGCTATGACACAAGGAAGAGCCCTATGGGTTAGATGGGTTAGGTCCCTGGATCTTCTCTTCCGGGAATTCTGGGCGGAGGGATGGGGCACCCAGCCACTCTACGCTCCAGGTCAACATTTCCAAGGCTGCCTTTCTCCTTTGACATGTGCTACAGCTCTCATTTTATCTTGCTAATTCTACGTGCCTTTAAGATACTGCACTTATGCAGAAAAAGCTGAAGCTGAGGAGTTTTCAATGTTTTTTGTCTCACTAAACAAAGCCCAGACTTTTGAATTGGTGTCCCTGCTTGGGATAAAAGTAAATTTCATAGGCTCAGTTTGTCCACTGCCCGCAGTCACCAGGGATAGGACTTGGGAGATGAGGATAGTTCTACTTCTGTCACTGTTGTCGGCAGCTGAAGAGGGTACATAGGGAAGAGAAAAACTTCAGGATAACATGCAGTGATGTTACCCCAGAACATACCACCTTCCAGCGGTCTGGGACTGGGACTTTGGGAGCTTTTTATTTTAACTGCAGCATGTCCTTCTTGAATCTCAGTGATTCATTTCACCATATCTAAATGCCTTTAAAACTTGCTTTCTGCACCCGCTGCTCCTGCAACAAGGGTTTCCACAGCTGAACCACACATGGGGCTAAAAGCTGTCTCCTTTAGCTCATTCCGGTCTGAACAAACCTTAGAGTTTTTTTCTGTGACCATAATCTCTGAGGAAAAAGCACCATTCTCTATCTCCGACCGTCTTTTTCCATACTTCCGTTATATGCTTTCCAAGGTGGACAGACCCAGACTGCTTACAGTGTTCAAGATGTGGATGCTGTATGAATTTGTACAAATGGATGTCATAATGATGCTTTCTGTTATGTTCCTACTGATTTTCCTGAATGGGAATATATCCTAGTCCTTGGTAATGTACTGTAGCAGTGAATTTCACAAGTCAGCTCAGCAGCGTGGACATGCTATCGTCTGTTGTTACCCTCAGAAACTTAGAAGTGGAACAAGAAGGTCTTAAACTGTTGTTCAAGTCTGTGGATTATAAGCGGTATGTTGGCTTAAAGCATCCAAACCTGTCTATTCCATCTGTTTATGCTTAGATCATTTCACTGCAGTGTACTAAATTAGCCCCAGCTCTCCAAATGAAGAAGAAAAGAAAGAATATGGCAATACACCAACAGCTTTGCTCTTGGTCTGCAGAAATCCATGGGACCATCAATCTTGAATTGCTAACACTCTTCTAAATGGATACTTTCTTCATTTAGAGCCCCATGCAATCTAATCTCACTCCACTTACACACCACACATTTGTAAAGATTTCCCACTGCATTTAATGAATAGCCAGAGCCTATCACCCCCAAATGGTTATAGTGAAAGTTCTCTGAAATGCACGCTTTCTATTCTCATAGCTCATTATTTCCTCACACAATAATTTTCAGAACTATATCAAATACATTACCCAAAGATATTCTTGCAAAGCACTTACAGTAATTACTTTTACCTAATACACTGCAGTGTAGGACTCAGAAGAGCTAATTTCCCCGGCAGTTCTTACCTACCAGCAGAGGAAAACTGCCAGGCATTGCCAGGCTGACTGGAGTCTGATAAAATTGAATAATTAAATGTTCTTGGCTTGTTTTACCATGGAAATGTTTTGGGTTGGTCTTTTAAAAACCGTTATCCACTTACACCCATCAAGTTGTTGCAGGAGAGACGTGCTTGTAAAGGCTTCATCCTAGCCTTACAAAAAAGAAACCAGACCCAGATGTGGCATACCCAGACAAATATCTCTTGCACCTTACACCAGACTGTCTCAAGCGTATAAACTGTGCCCACACTTCTCACAAAGGACAGCAGTCGGCCCTTGAACCTGAGAGCAAGCAGCATGGGCAGCACAGCAGAGTGGGGTTTATGGTACAGGATACAAATGGGATTGGTGGTGAATATGCAGCTGAGCGGCATGGAATGTTTAAAGATGCATAGCCTGCTGAGGTAGGTTTTCAGGACTGAGAAGAACTAAAAGAGTAAAATCTGAGGCATCAGATCAGTTCCTGGAGAGAGACATTCCCAAAACTATGCCTTGGTTAGATTTCAGAGAGATCTGGCTGGAGCAGCTCAAAACAGACTGGAAGCAAGCTAACAACATGGCAAAATTTTCAGGGACATCTCTTTACCAATGTAGATGCAACCAGATATAATGCTTAAGGAATGGGATAGAATGTAAGTAAGACAGGAAAACATAAAAATGGGCAACAAGGGAAAGAAAAATGTTTTTCCACTGAAAGTGATTTACTCTGGCCAGGTAGATCTCATCTCTGGATCTTTGGATGCATCCAAAGGTTGTTAATTTTTTTAATGAGCTGGGAAAGTAAAGGGCACCAGTAACACCACGAAAACAGATGACTTCATTAAGAGTTGGCTGAGCTGATGGTTTTTTTTCCCCAGGAGGCCAATAGATTTCATTAGGAAGCAGGAAATGGCTCAGAGAGCTGCTACGAGCTTTTCATTCCAGGTGGAGATGGAAAGGACCAAGAATGACTGCTGGAGTTTGAGACATGACCACAAAGACTATGAGATGTGGCTGGGAGTGGGGATCACAGGCAGTCACAGCTGGCTGAGCTCAGACAGAAGCAATGTGCCTACAGCCTCAACCCCATCATTTAAACCGCTTAAGTGTGCAGCTCATACAGGAGGGATGTCCTGGTAAAGCAGGAAATCCTGTGGAGAGATCTTGCAGACTCCCCAGTTACTAGACAGTTTAAGGTATTTTGCATGTATCATTCAACACGTAGGTGGTATTTGAGTGAAGTTTTTTGCACTGACCTTTTAAAGTCTTCAGAGCTTATGTGTGTTTGGCACTAGGGTTTCCCTTCTGGTGGTTATAGAAATGGTGATCAAAAAATCCCCTGAAATTTGAATCCAAGTCCTAATTCCTCAAACTGTCCCAGTCTAGGTTTTGGTTCTGTGTTTGAAATAAATTTCAATTCTCCCAGTGCTCCCTTTGAAAACACATGCAAAATCCTCCGTCCCTGGAACAATGACAAGGGACTGGGAACATCTGCACTGGAATGGCCATAGCAGGCATGCTGTACAGTACCTTGTGTCAGCCTTACAAATTCCCATTAATCCCACCACCAAACTGGCTTTCACCCATACGAAGACAACCGCCTCTGCGGCAACGCTAGCGAGCCCGCTCCTGACCTCGTCCTTCTAACCCACAATGTAGACGAGATATCTGTGATGCTGAGAGAATGAAATGCTTCAGTTTTACATGAAAAAAGGGTATTCAGGCTTCTAGGCCCAGGAGTACAAGTTATTAATCACTCCTCACAAGGAATCCGCAGATGGATGTTTAGCACTATTCACCGCAACATAACTGCAAATCAATTAGTTCATTTTGTCCTACCCTGAGGCTGTCTGGCAGACAATAGCAATGTCTTGTGCAAACGCTTTTATAAAGAAGACACAGGGGGAAGGAACCATAAAGGCCATTGGTTCTAACGAGCAATTAGGAAAGTGTGCAGGGCTTGCTTTCTTTTTTCTCCTTCTTCCCCCTTTCTTTCTTCAATTCATTCTGAGGCTCTAATTCTGAAAATGATGCTTTTCTTCCCAACTTCCTGTTTGTCAAATGAAGTGCTAATCAGCGGCTTACAGCACTCTAGCCAGCAAGGGGAGGATGAGGTAAGAAGGAGTTGGGAAAAGTGGAGAGCAAGAGAACAATGAGGGGGAAACAATGCTCGCTTATGCTCTTCAGACCTTCTGGGCAATGGGGGCTCCGTGCAACTCCCAGCAAAAATGACCTGCCCTAAAACACTTGATGGTGATGCTCAGAGGAAGGAAGCCCCTTGCTCCAGGGAAGGCAGTGAGTGTTACCCAAGTGATTTTGGTCCCCCACTGATATGCCTGAAATGCTTTCCTTTGCCCCCCGGGCAAGCAGCAGGAAAAAGGAGAAACCCAAGTCAAACTGGGGGGATACCATCTTCCCTCTGGAAGGGACAGATTCTTTAAGCCTTGACAGAGAGGTCTGGGGGAAGACACTCCTAATGCAGACACCCTGTTACATATCTCAAATTAGGAGCAGTGGAGCTGAGCTTGGTCAATCTACCTCCACTTGCAACTTTGCTTGGGAAGAGCTCAATGAGAAGGGCCCTGAGGTGTCTCCACTGAGGGCAGGTCTTCATTATGTACCACAAGCACTCCCTGCCTCTCTGGCAAAGGCAGCAAATACAGTACCACACTGAAGATGTGCTTATAAACTTTCATAAGGGTATCAGACCCACCAGCGAATTAAAGGTAGAATTTCTGCTGGGCAGATGAGCCGACTCAAGTATATGACCTTCCCAGAAGAGCACACTTCAGGATTCTCTTCTGTTTGCCTTTAAGGTCCCTGTGTGTCACAGATGCTTGCAAAGTGCTCCCAACAGCAGACAACAATGCCTCTTGGCGCAAATCTCCCTGATTTCCCACACGCCTGTTTCTCTGCTTTCTTACATTTCATGTGGCCATGCAGTGAATTTCAGACACTGGGGGGTTCTGCGGCAGCTTGCAGAATCTAATAAAGTGAGACTGAACCTTGACTGAGACATTTAGGTGTTATTGCAATATAAATCTCTGGCTGGGCATTACTGATATGCTCTGGTGCCCACAGATCATCTGAGAAGGGGATCCCTCGCAGTGCATCCCTAGGAGATCCCAAGGCACATTCTCACCTCTCATCATTGCACTGCGCTGAACTGGACTACAAAGTGCCTGCCAGTCCTGTTTGCTCTGCTCAGACCAGAGACTGACGATGTCTACAACTGGATATCCACAAGCACTGCATCATAGAATCATAGAATAGTTAGGGTTGGAAAGGACCTTAAGATCACCTAGTTCCAACCCCCCTGCCATGCCTAGGGACACCTCCCACTAAACCATGCCACCCGAGGCTCTGTCCAACCTGGCCTTGAACACCGCCAGCGATGGAGCATTCACAACTTCTCTGGGCAACCCATTCCAGTGCCTCACCACCCTCACAGTAAAGAATTTCTTCCTCATATCCAACCTAAACTTCCCCTGTTTAAGTCTGAACCCGTTACCCCTCCCACTTCTTCCTCTCTGCTGCTCCTGAAAGGATGGGGAGGAGAATCAAAAGAATGCAACTCCCACAGGTTGAGATAAGAACAGTCCAGTAACTAAGGTATAACACAAACCACTGCTGCTACCACCAATAATAATAATGATAAGGGAAATAACAAGGGAAGAGAATACAACCGCTCACCACCTCCTGACTGATACCCAGCCTGACCAGAGCAGTGATCTAGCCCTCACAGGTAACTGCCCCCAGTTTATATACTGGGCATAAAACCTATATATTTACTTGTGTGCTGTCAATCGTATTTTATTTCTTGCTTGCCATAAGCATTCATAGGGCTGATGATTGGGATTCTTGGTAGACAAACTGTTAAAACCATGCAAATATTATTTGCATTAAGTTTGAGCAATACATGCAGCCATCTGGAAAGTCTGTTCCAGACCAATCCCTGCTGGCATCACCTTGCTCGAAAGTTACACGTGCTCTCCATGTGGCTGTCTAGTTAGTAGGTCTGGTTATTTGAGCTGTGGTTTCTGGACAGGTTTCTTCATATTACACTTGCTTTTTCTTCTTTTTTGCTTGCTACTGCTTGAACTTTGCCACTTGTCAAGTGACTGCCTGGTGGCTTGTAGGAAATTTGTAGGAAACTTCAATGTCACTCCTCCTGTAGAAATGCCTCCTCTGCAAAATCTGCTCCCGCGCAACAGTAAAAAGGCAGGTACCAAACTGTGCATCGGCAAGTCCAGGGCTTCAGGGGGCTGAAGCAGATGAACTAAGTGGAATTTGCTCTTTTCATGCAATACCCTTTCAGGCTCTAATACTGCTTGTTATTGTTATTATTTCCTCTGGGACGTAATTTACAGCACTTGTCTTTTTGGTTCCTGCTGTGTGAGTCACATTTCTTGACGCATTTATTCTTGCAATCTCTGTGTCGGATAAGGACATCCTATTTTGCCATTTTACTAAAAGAAGAACTGTGAGAAAAGCTTTTAATAACTATGAGTACAGCTGGGCAAATTTTTCTATACAAATAATTTTTTTTTTTTTTGCCAGAAAATGCATTTTTGATCAACTGAAGTTGTCTGTGCTCATAAACCTCTTGAAGGAGAGGTGAAAAATGTTTTGAACAAAAAAGAAAAAGTGAAGGAAAATTTCTGCGAAGAGTTTGACATTCATTAAAAGTAGCAGATAATTTAGAAAGGGCCAGCTAACCTTCGCTTGAAAAAGGAGGAAAAAAAGATGAAACCAGACAGTTTTAGGAGCTTTTCCACCTTCCAGCTGAGTTGATCATACTCCCTGGTGCTAGAAGGGATGACCATATTCACCTGTACTTGCTAAATCTTGTTGCTTCCCTTGTCTTATGCCGTTGCTCATTTGACTTCACTGTACACTTTACCCTCCAGAAATACTGCTCCTTTACCACCAGGCTTGGGGCAGGTGCAAACAAGCAGTGAGGGTATGGCTGGAAGAGAGTCATACCTCTCAGTGGCATTCTTGCAGCTGAGCATACCTTTAGCTCCTTGGACAAAATCTTTCTTTTTCATTTTTACCTATCTGTAAACTGTAAAAATCTGTATGAAGAAAATCTCACCCGAATCACTTTCGAAGTGCTTCAGTAGTAAGCTTGTAGACCCTGGTAGTTCAAGTCCTCTGTCCCCAGGGCACCTAAATACTCTGAAATGCTTCAGCATTTTGTTCGAAGTAGGTGGAAGACCTTTGGTACAGCAAGGTCTGAAACAGTGAACTTCTAAACCTTGGATTGGTCCCCAAACCACTAATCATCCTTTCTCCCTGTCAAACTTGACATCCACAGGCTCAGGATGTCTGAAGAGAAATAAACAGTGCAGCAATGAAGGAATGATCACTAAATCTGTTCTGGATTTCACCCATCGTCAGCTTTATGTTGGAAATGCTTTGCTAAAATGATAATATGGAAAATTCCACCTTAAATTTGCTGCTGGTTAAACAAAATGTATCATTCAACAGGTGAGGATTCATTTCTGTCAATGGTATCTTAAGACATAGTTAAAGGATGCTCTTTTGTATATATAGCTCCTGTCTGAGTTTGATATGAAACCCACTGAAACTACATACCCTTTACCTAACTCCACTAGGCTTTGCCTTGGGTTTGAGCAGGTACAGGCTTTGAACCACTGTGGTAACAGATCTTGCTTTCTTGTCACCAAAAACCTAAACACAATCATGGTCTAAAATAATGCAAGAGAGGTCTTTATTTGCATGGTCCACACACAGTGATCCCCTTGGGATCCTGTCACCCTCCCAGAGCCAGGCGATCTATGCTGTCAGTGCCTAGGGCTGCAACCAAGCAGAGAGAAACAGAAAACACCAGTGAGAAATTAGGTTGACCATGACCAAACATCTATTGCCTTCGAATCATAGAATCATGGAATAGTTAGGGTTGGAAAGGACCTTAAGATCATCTGGTTCCAACCCCCCTGCCATGCCCAGGGACACCTCCCACTAAACCATGCCACCCAAGGCTCTGTCCAACCTGGCCTTGAACACCGCCAGCAATGGAGCATTCACAGCTTCTCTGGGCAGCCCATTCCAGTGCCTCACCACCCTTACAGTAAACAACTTCTTCCTTATATCCAATCTAAACTTCCCCTGTTGAAGTTTGAACTCGTTACCCCTTGTCCTCTCACTACAGTCCCTAATGAAGAGTCCCTCCCCAGCATCCCTATAGGCCCCCTTCAGATATTGGAAGGTCTCCACACAGCCTTCTCTTCTCCAGGCTCAGCAGCCCCAACTTTCTCAGCCTATCTTCGTACGGGAGGTGCTCCAGTCCCCTGATCATCCTCGTGGCCTCCTCTGGACTTGTCCAACAGTTCCATGTCCTTTTGATGTTGAGGACACCAGAACTGCACACAGTACTCCAAGTGAGGTCTCACGAGAGCAGAGTAGAGGGGCAGGATCACCTCCCTCAACCTGCTGGTCATGCTCCTTTTGATGCAGCCCAGGATACTGTTGGCTTTCTGGGCTGTGAGTGCACGCTGAAGCCGGCTCATGTTCATTTTTTCATCGACTAACACCCCCAAGTCCTCCTCTGCAGGACTGCTCTGAATGTCTTCTCTGCCCAACCTGTAGCTGTGCCTGCGAGTGCTCCCATCCAGGTGTAGCACCTTGCACTTGCTATAGTTAAACTTTATCAGGTTGGCATCAGCCCTCCTCACAAGCGTGTCAAGGTCCCTCTGGATGGCATTCCTTCCCTCCAACGTATCAACCGAACCACACAGCTTGGTGTCATCAGCAAACTTGCTGAGGGTGTGCCTAATCCCACTGTCCATGTCACTGACAAAGATGTTGAACAAGACCAGTCCCAACACTGATCCCTGAGGGACACCACTCCTTACTGGTCTCCAGCTGGACACTGAGCCATGAAGCTGCTGATTCACCCAGATTACAGTGTGCTGTGGAGATAGTGGAGTTTCAGAAGGACTTTGCCAGCACCAGCGTGCTCCTGATGGAGCTACACTTGCCAGGCAGGTTGCACCCCTTGCCCACTGTTCCTGGTAGTTATTTTGACAGGGTGATTGGCATCCTGGGCTTCCCAGGTCTGGGAATTACAGGGGCATGGTGATCCTGAGCATCCCAGGGAGCTCAAATACAGGGGTCAGCCAGTATGTCTGCAGCAGAGAGGATCTCTGGCCCCAGCTAGACTTGTTCTGGCTGTCCCCAAAGAGAATTGCTGCAGCAATGAGAAGAGAGAAGTCATTCCATCATGTGCGGAATTTCAGAAGGTCCAATTTTCATCCTACATCTGAATTAAAAAAAACAAAACAAAACAAACAAAACCAACTTTGAAAAAACAGACAGCTTTGAAATAATGAATTCAATTTCCTGCTCAGCTCAAATAAACAAATTACGCACAATAAAGGAAGGGAAACACTACAAGAAAAGGGAGGGGCGGAAAAAAAAGGGGGAAGTCAAATAAATGAGGCTTTCTTCATTCCCCTGTAACCATGAATCAGCCCTACCCAGGCATCCATGATCCTTCTTGGAGAACTCCTCCAGAGACCACATCTATTTGGCAGGGCCAGAGCTGAATGCAATGCATGGGCATCTCTGGGGGAGCATGCATTGCATTTCCTTTCCTTTGGAAGGAGTCCATGGCACCCCTGCATCCTTCAGGTTCCCTATCTCAATGGACGTCTACTAGACTCACCATCCTCCTGAATGTGGCCAAAGCCTGGGATTTGTACTCTCCCCCTGTGGGAGAACAAGGTCGGAAGGTGTGAAGGAAGTCTGCCAGTAAATGGTCATCATCCCTTTTACCACCTCTAGCAGCAATGACGACCCTGCACCTCTCTGCTTGATTCCAGCAACCTGCTCCCTTTCTGGTTAGGCTTGTTTCTCTGGAGTCTCCCAGTTGGCAAATGGCTTGCATTCAGGCACAGTCAGTATTAGTTAATCAGCATGTTTAATACATTAGCATGCACATATTTATCTGCATCCACTGAGCTTTGTAAGCAGCAACTCTTGTAGCTCAGGCTGGAAAATTAGTTTCACAGCTGCTGAGGGTAGCTGTTCATTTATTTACAGTCCTTGGAGACCTCACTGAATGCAATGGCACAAAACAAAATGAGGCCTCTAATCCAAAAGCCAGGAAGCTTAAGCACCTGTAGAAACAGTTTTGCATTCCAAGGGGCAAATTATCTCTAATCTTGTTAAATGACTGCACTGCAAAACAATCACAAAATGCTTTCTTCGATGGCCCATAACCAAACATGAGGGGTCCATTACTGCTCTGTGTGAAGGAGAGCCAGTAATCCTACAGGAGGACACAGCTGATTGAAAAACAAGGCCTGCAGTCAAAAATAAAGAAGAAACGAAATAAAGCTTGAACTGTTTGAGAACGGATGCTTCCAATTTTCTAAATTACAATAGCAACTTGTTGCCAAGCAATTACAGTGTTTCATCTGTTTTTTTCCTTCTTTGCCCTCCACCTCATTTGTTTTTCTTCAGCAGATGCTGTTTCTGAACTTTGTCATTCACATCCCTTTCTCCACCCCCCGTAATTTACAATTGATAATGAGCCACCACCCAGACAGTGCCACCTAAAAACAAGTTAAAAAGAGGAAAAGTGAGATGCCTTTGTGCTTATTCTCACTCTGACCCCGCAGAAGCACCTTTGCCAGTCATTTTAAATCACTGCTTTTTTTAAGCAGGCTGATGGATTTTTTTCTCACTGTCTAGGACAGATGCTGCACGTAACTTTGACAAACTACCAGCAGCTATTCATTACACCAGTAAAAAAGAGAATGAATAAATAGTAATTATGGCCTATGAAACTCCAATGATAATTAAAGTCTGCAAACCTACAAATTAAAACAAGTGCTTAATTCAAACGGGTCTCACTGGAGCCAGACGCTCTGCGGGTATGCTGTTTTCTGCGAGGATGGGCTCTCTTTTGGTGACAGGGCAAGCAGTGTGAGTAACCTAGAGTAAACTCAGATCTTGAGAGGGTGCACTGGCATGTATCCAGCCCTGGGTAAGAGGGATGGCACTGGGGACACCCAGCCAGGGTATACCCAAGCCCAGCACCCTGCCCACCAGTGGGGTTCCAGCCAGTCATACCAGCTCAGCTATGGCATAGCACTGAAATCATAAAATCAGATTTTCAAAACCAAGTTTCCTCTCCATGGAGCAGACCCACTGACCACTCAGTGCAGTATGGACAGGGGACAGGGACCCACCTGGAGCTGACTCTGGGAAAGCTATGGGCTACATCTCATCCTCTGGTCTTCCCCACCTAAGTGGGCAAGCTTTAGGGACGGCACCATCTTCCACTTTTCTATACGTTTCACCATTCTTTTAGGGGAGAATTGACAGCTTAAAAACATGGAGGAACTTATGCTATAATGCCTCACCGCTTCCTGGAGAAGAGGCACCACTGGTCAGCATTTCTGGGCAGGGACACACTGCCTGGAAGAACACATCATAGTGGTGGTCACACCACTCTAAAGCTATGCAGGAGAGTTATTCACTTTCTGAACAAATCAGCAATTTTCTCCCTGGTCCCCACACCATGCACTATCTCAAAAGTCCCATTAGTGGCACTTCTACAACCTTGGGCAGGGTGCACATAGAGATAAGCAAGTGTAGGCAGACAGGACTCCTCTTACAGCTCTTCAGCTCTGTCTTGTATGAACTGAAGATCTGCTCCTTCTTGCAGCTGCTAAGATATCTAGCCTTAAGAATGGGTTTGTCTTGCTTTTGAGTCATTGCTCTTCCAATGCTTCTGCAGTGCAGGAATACTGGGACTTTCTGAGAAGAAATGCTTAGCTGAACAAGACAAATGGTGCTCATGTCTCTTGGAACCAGTTGGTGGAAATGAAATCAGTGAAGTTTCATTGATCTACATCAGCTGGGATCTGAATCCAAAAGCAACCAGACTTTACGTACTCAAAGTATTAGCCTCCAAATTAATGATGAGTGGTTTACATGGAGAAGATATGGCCTTTCTTGACCAGCAACATTGGAGGTATCAGCAAGGTATGGGCATGAAGCGGGAAAGCTATGCAAAGGAAGGGTACAAGAAAAGGAAACAATTATCTCCAGCACATCTGCTATGCAATGCTTGAACTCTTGGTTTTTAAACAGGCTAAATTTGCACACCCACCCCACACAGCTGACTGTATTTTAAGCCTATCCTTGCTTTAAGTGAAATAATGAGGTAGGATTTAACCCCATACAGCACCAAAGCCTCTGGTTAGCTCCTGGATCCTTTATCTCCAGCTTTGGTACTCTACTTTTATGCGAGATTGAGAATTCTACGCAAAGTTCAAGAACTGATTAAATCATCTTTACAGGCGTAGCTGGAGCAGACAGCAGCCTGCTAAATGCAGTCTGCTGCCTCTCCACAGCTTCCCAGAGCTTTCAGACTGGCCTTATGACTCCTTCTACATTATCCACCTCTTTTCTTCCTCTTTTCATGCTATTCCCCGTTTTCTTAAAGGACCTGAGAGCTAATAGATCACTTCAGAATGAATGTAATTGCTCCCCAGCAGTGAGATGCTGTGTTTCCTCTACACCAAATCTATGCACTGTTCCACAAGATAAGCAGCACCAAATGTCATCTGAGAATCACATCCTGCTTTCATTCTCTCCCCTCGCATTCGAGGCTCTGGCTTTGTGTGAGAATGATTCACTTTCTCACTGAATGCAGAGTGAAAGCCCATTTTCAGCACTCTCCCAACACCCGTGCACAACCAGCTATTCATTTCCAATGATCATCTGTATTTCTTTTGGAAGACCTTAAACACCACAGGGGACAAAAGGAAAACCATTCAAGTGAAAATAAGACTGGCAAAGATAATACATTGCCCTGCTGTCAGTACTTAGCTGAAGATGAATACGTATTACTATTTTTTTGCCTGGTTTTCTAACATAGTTGGGATTTGTATGTGCCGTGTGTGTGTGTATTTGCTGCTTTTCCTAAATAACTATTCAGCCATGTAGCCAATTTTAACTAAGTTTCTGAGGATCTCAGAGCTATCAAGTGCCTACAAGATTTTTGAAAACAGATGCTTGAGTAGAATAAAGAGACACCAGTGACAGGAGAAGATGCAGTGTGAGTAGAGCCCTTATTAAACACCTGAAACTCTGTGCTGTAACACATTTTACAGATACTGAATCCAAAACCCATGGTTAGGCTATTCAGAAACCAGATCACTGATGTTCAGAGGAAACTTTTCTAATAACACCATAACTGTGGCTCATACCCGGCCCTTAGGTATGAGCAGTGTGCTACTTTTCTGCTTAAGCTACATAGATGAAACCAGATTTGAATTCCAAAAGCCACAGTGTGATCCACAGTTCCCTCAATTACCAAAAGGAGGAAGTGATCTTGTCCAGTTATTTCCACATGGCAGATGTGTTGGAGGAGAAAACAAAGTTTTCCATGCTCCTTGTCCATGTACATAATGAGTGACAAGGTTGCTTATTCATGCACATTGATGGCTAACCCCTACCAGGTCCTGAGCTGTAGATTTGTCAGATATAGATAAAGGGATATCATATTTCAGATCATTTATATCAGCCCAAGAGGAGGAACATCATATTAAACACAAAATGCTAGGTGATGTTACCTAGCCCTGCAGTACTTTTGTCATATGGTAGGAGACATAAGCAAGGGAGTTTTAATAGAAGACTGGGCAAGTCTGTCCCTTTTTCATCAACAGTGGATCAATGAAGAAGAAATAGAAGTGGACCAAAGACATGGTGACATCAGTGAATGCAGAAGATGCTAGATGTATCTTAGTTTAGAAATATAGAGACACTTATGCATAGTATTTGCCTTCCTCAAACAAGAGGAGGTAGGAAATCTGGGGGTGTCATTGTAGACAACAGTGGAGTGCAATGGGGGAACTGGAAGATTGTTGGAGATGCATGGAGTCTGCATGGACAGCTCAGGTCTGTCAGACATCTGCTGGAAAAAACACCTGGAAAGGTAACTACTAGTTGATTACAGTGACTTGTAGAAGTAAATGTATGGAGTGAGGTAAAGACTAGCAGAGGACCGTCAGGGCTGAGGAAGAGGTCGCTGCATTGCAGAAAGGGAAAGAGAAACCAGAAGGAAAGAGAAGAACAAGTAATTCAGTAATAAAATAAATTAAAATGAAGCTATCTATGGACCCATGAGGCTACAAGGAAGTGAGAGGGTAAAACAGAAGTGAAGGGATAGACGAGTATGCACTCATCCACCCGCCTGAAAGCAGAAGAAAGAGCATGGTCAATTCATACAAGTCCCAGAAATGGAGGAGACTGGAGGGTCCTTGCCAAGAAGACCTGACTGACATGTCATTGGAAAGGGTCCAAAGAGGAGAGAGGGACACAACATGGATTTGTAAGCTAAAGAATGTCTTCAAAGAATGTGAGGGAGAATCAAGGATAATTATGCCCTTTTAGGAGACACACTCAAAGAAATAATTCTTGTATGTGTCTTTCAACCTGTGCAAAGGGTAGGGGAAGTCATTGTATGGAGGTCAACATGTGCCTCAAATGTTCATCAGGAAGGATGATTTTGATACAGTTGATTATGGGGAATTACTAATGAAAAAAGAGATTCGGTGGACTGATTTCACCTCAGTAAAGAGAGTTGTATTTTAGGATGAGTGGTGTCCCTCAGGGATCGGTGTTGTGACTGGTCTTGTTCAACATCTTTGTCGGTGACATGGACAGTGGGATTGAGTGCGCCCTCAGCAAGTTTGCCAATGACACCAAGCTATGTGGTTCGGTTGATACGCTGGAGGGAAGGAATGCCATCCAGAGGGACCTTGACATGCCTGTGGGGTGGGCTGATGCCAACCTGATGAAGTTTAACCATGACAAGTACAAGGTGCTACACCTGGATGGGAGTAATCCCAGGCACAACTACAGGTTGGGCAGAGAAGACATTCAGAGCAGTCCTGCAGAGGAGGACTTGGGGGTGTTAGTCGATGAAAAAATGAACATGAGCCGGCTTCAGTGTGCACTCGCAGCCCAGAAAGCCAACAGTATCCTGGGCTGCATCAAAAGGAGCATGACCAGCAGGTTGAGGGAGGCGATCCTGCCCCTCCACTCTGCTCTCGTGAGACCTCACTTGGAGTACTGTGTGCAGTTCTGGTGTCCTCAACATCAAAAGGACATGGAACTGTTGGAACAAGTCCAGAGGAGGGCCACGAGGATAAATCAGGGGACTGGAGCACCTCCTGTATGAAGACAGGCTGAGAAAGTTGTGTCTGTTCAGCCTGGAGAAGAGAAGGCTGCATGGAGACCTCATAGCAGCCTTCCAATATCTGAAGGGGGCCTATAGGGATGCTGGAGAGGGACTCTTCATTAGGGACTATAGTGAGAGGACAAGGGGTAATGAGTTCAAACTGAAACAGGGGAAGTTTAGATTGGATATAAGGAAGAAGTTGTTTACTGTAAGGGTGGTGAGGCAGTGGAATGGGTTGCCCAGGGAAGTTGTGAATGCTCCATCCCTGGCAGTGTTCAAGGCCAGGTTGGACAGAGCCTTGGGTGGCATGGTTTAGTGGGAGGTGTCCTTGGCCCTGGCAGGGGGGTTGGAACTAGATGATCTTAAGGTCCTTTCCAACCTTAACTATTCTATGATTCTATGATTAGAACTAGATATATGAAGATCTTGTAAGAAACTGAAAATGAGAAATGAGGGAGAGAGTTTAGGAGACATCTGTGTAATCTTTACATCTGGATTCAGCACAGAGGAAGAAGAGCTTCAGTGCACGAGGGATAAAAAATGATGTGTATACTGGGGTATGAGACAGTAGAATGGATTCTGTGGAAAGGAGAAGTTATTGCTGCAAGCAATAATTAAATAAGCAATTTGATAATAAGTAGATTTTGTCTAATGCAGGTGGAAAAATTATATTGTCCAGTAAAAAACATTGACACATTTGTTTACTGATTAAATAAGCATTAGCAATAAAATGTAGGAACTTGAACTTCCAAAGAAGTTTAAGACAGGATATTATGAGGATAATGATAGAATAGCACTGCATCTGGAACATCGGAAAAGAGCAATAGGCGCTGATCAGGAGAAACAGCAACAAAGATTGAAAGGAGATGTAATGCTGTGTGGTAATGGTAGGAGAAACTGCTAGGAAACAAGAACTGACTGTGTGGGCAGAGCAAACACATTTGGGTCAAAGTTGTACAGCGTAAGCTGGCTAAAGACATTCAAGCTGAGTCATACTAGGAATCTCCTATAGGTTCCCAGGCTGTAAGCTAAAGATTTTCTTATATACATATATATATGAAGCAATATACAGAGATGTGAGAATTGTATCATTATGGGAAACTAATTGTGGACACATGTATTGGAAAATAAATGCTACCAAGAAAGGCCCACACAGTCCTGAGTGTGGGCTGACCCATTCACTAATCAGTTATAGAATACAAGATTGTGAGATTTTAAATTTGATTTTGTAGACAATGAGATCTCTAGAGAAAATAGTGACTTTGGAACTGTGATCATGAGATGAATCATAGAATCATAGAATAGTTAGGGTTGGAAAGGACCTTAAGATCATCTAGTTCCAACCCCCCTGCCATTTGCAGGGACACCTCCCACTAAACCATGCCACCCAAGGCTCTGTCCAACCTGGCCTTGAACGCCGCCAGCGATGGAGCATTCACAACTTCCCTGGGCAACCCATTCCACTGCCTCACCACCCTTACAGTAGAGAATTTCTTTCTCATATCCAATCTAAACTTAATGAAGTATTAAAAAGGGATCTGTAACTTAGGTTCAAATGGGCAAATTTAAATAAACTGGAGGAATTAGCTGTAAAACCAATAGGGTTGAAAGAGCTCTAGTACTGCTGTGTCAGGATGTGCAGAATGCTTCTCAGGAAAGGGTGGGAAAACCCCTTTACTCTTGTACCCTGCTCAGGATAGGGATCAATATTGCAGAGGAAGGCTCCAGACGGAACCAAGTGCAAGATCAACTTCAAACAGGATATTTGGAGTGGGAAGAGTGAAAGGTTACAAGGGCTGAAAAACAGACCTGAACAGCTAAAGAAGCCACATCTTAGAGGTCAGAAACCATAGAGGGCTTGTGAGAACCGCCAACTGTCAAGCTGAGTTAAACCTTGGAAAGGAAATTAAAATCAAAACCAGAAGGTTTTTCAGCGGGAGGAATAGGAGAGAACAACTCAGTGCGAGCAAAGGGATTAAAAATATGACACCAGATCTGAACAAATGCTTTGCCTCAGGGTGCAGTTCTGTGAGATAAGGTGAGATTACTTACCTCTGCCAGTGGGCAGAGGCTCTGCTGTGCTTTCTCATCTCCCCACTGTGGTCGCGCAGACTCACCCCACGCCAGCTTCCCAGCCCATGAGTGAATTACCCCAGCAAAGCACATGGCTACTTCTTCTGCCATTTTAGCAAGTTGAATCATCTCAGGAAACTGTTCCACAAGTACCCAACTCAATGTCAGCGATGATTTGGACCACGGGGAGATGAAGGAGGAGAGAGGCAGGTTCTTCCCACGGCTGCCTGTGCAGCATCAGACTGGCTCAACAGCTCATGACAGCCCCACCTTCATTTTGATTAAGGATATGGGTGAATTTGCAAATGAAAACAAATGAGGATGAGGCTATAGAAATGGGAATGACCGCATGGGAGGAGGAAGGGAGACTTGGGGACAGATAGTCTCTGTCCTCAAGTTCTTGAAGAAGGATGTGAATTGGCCAGTCCAGTAGCAATGATGCATTCATTCAGCCATGGGTAGCTCATGTAACTGGAAAATAGGATTTAGGCTCCATGGTTAAATAAAGAAAAGTAGGGAGAGGATACAATGTTCTGGGCAACTGCAAAGCTGAGAATTTGACCTTAATTTGATACAAAGCTTTAAATAATTTTTTTTTTAAGGAAGGAAAACTGAAAATATGGAAATTAATAGTAAACGAGATAAAAGACAGCCAGCTTATTACAAGTATGTTGTATCCTTTTCACCTACTGTGTGAGCTGATCCTCTTTATTCAGTCCTAACATAGAAGCCAGGAATTGGCTGGTTTTCTTCCGTCAGGATTGTTTTACTCATTGGCCATTCACCAGAAAAAAAAAATCCTATTTCAATAGCCTTGGGAAATGGATGTTCAGCAACATTCACTGTAGCTCACTGAGTTTCTAAGGGCCTTACAAGCAATGGGTACAACACAGTGATATAGCTCGGCTGTGGTGCGGTGGTGCTGCATGTGTCTGATCAGTACATCTTATAGCAGGATGCCTGCAAACTCTTGCAGAGCAAAAATCCCATCCCATCACTGCTGTGGCTTTCAAAATGTCCTTCGAAATACAGCAGAGTGCTCCAAATCACATCTATAATTATGTGTTCTTCCCTAGACTCCCCTTGGTTCTTTATTACTATTTTTGAAGGATTTTGCTCAGAAAGGTCTTTATACTCTGCAGGCACTGCTGAATTGGAATGGGAAGCAGGGTTTCTTCTCATTGTAAGGTAGGCAGGGCTGCCTTCCAGTTTCCCAGCTGAAGAGATTTATAGCCTCTACCAGATTCACTAGGTGGCCAAGGTTTTATAACCCAATTGAACAGAATAAAACAATTTATACTGAAGGCAATTTGATGCAGGACTCAATGACTTTTGGGAACTTGATATATTACTGTGATCATGTAAGTTACAAATTACGTATATATGTACATATTTGACAAATAGTTTTCAAAAACAATGTAATTATTTGGAATGATTTAATTAGGGTTGACATGCTTGCAAAACATCCCTGCGAATGAAGCAGAAACCTTGAAGTGTACAGAAGATTTTCAATCTGTGCTAAATCCTGCTCCAAAGAGAGGGGATTGGTCTCCTTCCTTAGGCTTCGGACTCCCTTGAATACAAATTCCCTTTGAGCATCTTCTGGGTTAGGTTCTTCCAGCCCATTACTGCCCTGTCTGAGGCTCAATGCAGCAAGCGACAGTGGCATCGCGGAAGAGACATCTACCTTCAACATCCTTGGCCAGACATTAGGGAGACCAATATCTTCAGGACAGCTGGTTACTCCAGAGCAAGTGGAAAGAAAAAATAGGACACCCCAATGCTTCTCTTCCAAGGGAAGAACTTGAGGTAAATTGGCTGGAAAAGCCACTTTTCTGGAGTTAGAGATAAGTCCTTAACAGAAATTAAGCTGGTCTCTAGCTCGTGATAATTGTAGGCTTGGTGAACTTGCAAAAAGCTCTTGGGGAATGCATTTATACTCTGCACAGTATCAGATATGCTTCCCTGACCATTAAATTGCACAAACCATCTGAAGGAGTTTTGTGTTCAGGCAAGTAAGATGAGCCGCATTCATTCTCTTTACTACAAAAGTATTGGGTCTAAATCCAAACAATAGCTTGCTGCATCTTATTTGCACTCACAAGATGTGAATTTTCAGAGCTGTTCCAGATATTTTGTTGCTATTGCTCCATCTGCCTGCCATTGTTTGATGGATTTTCTGGCTGCAGGCTCTGATACCCTTGCATTTCAAAAGCCTGTGGGTCCAGTTGTATTAAATATTGACAGGTTTCAATTGCCCTGTGACTCAGACTCAAGGAAGGCTTGTGTAGTGCTCTCAGGGAAATCAAAAGTACAATGCATCTGTAGTTAAAATGAACCAAAGAGACTTTTCTGAGTTAAGTTTAAGCAATCTGGGCTTAAGCATATCACCAGGGGCTGCTTTTCAGGCAGTTTCTCTACGGGAATAGATACTGGTCTGCTGCCCTCATAGGATGAACATTTCCATGGTGTGTTATGAGTCTGTCCTGCCAACCTGTGCTGAGAACTGACTGTGCGTTCATAGGGGAAAATACATGTCCTTTTAATACAGGAATGGAGATATTTGGAGTGGCTGTGAATGCTCATTATAAAAACTGAGTCCCCAACAAGCTTGCTGCTGCAGTCATTTGGTAACAGAGGAATCTGGTGCCTGAGAGTAATTGAATAGAAATGAAGATGGAAATTAGAGATCAAAAGCTATGAATGACAAGGAAATATCTTAGCAGGAACCTTATCTCCAAGTCTGGGATGTCTTTCAGGATAAAAATGGTTGCGAATGAATTCTCTCCATATAACCAAACACGTTGGGGGCTCCCACCCGGACGCCTGCAGCTTATGCTTCCCTGCAGTTTTCATTTGCTTTATTGCTTTCAGATGCTGCTTGGTATTAGTTCCTCTGGTAGCTGTGTCGTTGCCACCAGCACTGGGGGAATGCGGCTTCAGCTGACTGGGCTGCGAGGCGTCAGGCCTGCCTCTCCAGGGACTGTCTGACACTACAGCAGAGCTGCCTAACTGCAGCCAGATAATTAAAAACAATCGATGCTATCAAGTAAACACAAACCCCGACAGCTCTGGGTATATTCTCATGTATTAGGGTATACAAAGACATCAGGCGGGGAGGCTACTAATGAAGCAACTGGTGGGAATAACACCTACAAGGGGAGTTTTTGCTGTTGCATGCCCTGTTCCTGCTGGGCCTTTTAGATCTGTCCCTTTGATTTAGTGTTGCAAGTTAGCTAAAAACTCTGTATATCTTTTCCTTCTGGTTTGAAGCACTCCTCCACATTCATTTTTCTTTTGCCCAGGCTCCTCAGAAATCTTTCCAGGGAAAACAATCCTGGATTTATTTACAGCACATCATTATTTATTTAAGGAACTCTTTTGGGGGGAAGGCAAAAGGAGATCTGAGCTCTGCACTGAGGACCTCAAAATGAGCTCTGTGCTTTCAAGGTAGTGGCATTTTAATTGAAGGGTTTACAGGGGAAGAAGAATGTGGACCCAGGGTGGGAGCCTGTTTCTCTCGATGCTTTCCATGTGCTGTGTTTCTGTAGTGCAAAATCCAGGAACACCCCACAGAGAACTGCGAGGAAACTTGCTGTCCTTGGCAATGCTCCTGCCTCGAAACCAGAACTAGGTAAATATTTATCTGTTTGTTTGTTTAGTTTGTTCTCTATAGTTGCCTCATGTATTTTGTTTTCAAATCCCCCTACATGCACGTGCACTCTTGCTTTTTTTCTACCTTAGCTGAAAAATGTCAATGAATTGAAATGAGACATTTTGATGCTCTGGGATATCTCATGGGAGAGTTTTTTACCGAACAATTTAAGGCTTATGCAGAGTGAAATGAGCAGGGAGAGAGGAAAAAAGGTGTTATTTCTTCCTGTTGCTTCCTTCCCACCTTTTTTGATTTGCAGTTATCCATAGAGGAAACTCAGTGAAAGCCTGTCCTTGTCCTCAAATGGCTCTTAAAATGGTAGCATGCAGAAACCATGGAGGCAAATGCATGCACTAGTGAAAAGCACATCACTTGGTTAGCAACAGTTCTTCTTCCCTTCTCCATACAAGCTATTTATCTATTCCTCATCACAGTAGTACTTAAAAGGCTCAGCTGCGCTGCAGGCTGGTGATTGAAGCCAAGGCTTTTCATAATGCAAGTGAATACAAACCCTTTGGATTCATAAGCTGCTCTAAAAATGCCTGTGAAAATGGAAATCTATTGTCAGGAGGCAGAAGTTTTTGATAACGGAGCCTGCACCTCTGCAAGAAAGTGCATGGGTATCTGCAAATCAAACTGATTACGTCTATAGCAAGGTGTGGCTTCACAAGGTTATCTGCACTAAAACTGGGGTGAGACCCTAGCATTGACACCCCCTTGCTATACCACAATTGTGATATTTGCAGTTTCTGACCTCCTCTAAGAGGCCAGTCCTTTCCTGAGGAATTTTACCCATTAGCCTAGTCAAACTTAAGAGCATCAAACACAAAGTCATTACTGGATGCACACTCTCAATTCCCACTGCAATAGCTTTATTGCTTATGACAGGAGGGTTAAAGCCAAACAGGCATGCTGACTGATTTCTGCCCAAGTAAAGGCTGAGTTTCAAGAATGCTGTTTACACAAAGGGCTTGATTCTGATCTACCATCAGCATAATTTTCATTTATATCGATATAAGACAGATCCAAATGAAGCCTTTGGCTTGCAAAATATTTTAGGGCTCTATGGGGAGAGGCAGCTTTGTAAAAACACAGATTATGAAGAGTACAATTGCTGTACTTAATTCAAAGGAAAACCATGGGAAGATGTGCCTTTGATGCTAATCTTCTGAAGAGCCTGGCACTGCCAGTGAGGTGCAGTATGCCCTGGCTAGACTTGAGTTGTTGGCAGTTGTGGGACACCCTGTAGGTTGGTGGGACTGCTCAAAATTTGCACCAACAGAGATGCTAGTTCATTCTCGGCTTTGCTGGTATAATCTCAGTCCTTACCTTCCAGTTTAGTTTTGCCTGTAAATGCCTGAAGATGGTTTTGGTTTAGAGTACCTGTAATTTTCAGCTACTTTAGCTCAGCAGATCCCAGTGGTGACTGAGCTTCTTGGGATACAAAAACTTTATAAAGGAGCAGAATGACAAGGAAGGAGTGGAAGCTTCTTTCCCACAATCCACTGCCCACTGGAGTCAAATATCCTTTCCTCATAGACAGCTCCCTTAAAGTATCCAGGTGCAAATGGACGCAGATAAGATTTATTAAACCATTCAGGCAGACTTCTCTTTTCCATTCATGCCCCCTAAGACTCCGCAACTTGTATATCACTTTTCCATGAACTTCATAGATACCATGATAATCACTGTAGCCTATTCAGTCATTCTGGAGTGAGTTTCTCTGGCCTTTATTATTTTGTTTTGGTTTTGGCATTTTGTTTGGTTTTTGTTTTTTAACTCATTGCTACAAATGTTTTAAGGCCTGTCCTGCCTGCTAATCAATATAACAGGATCAAAGGTAAAGTAAGTCTTTGAATTTGATTGTGATTTGGTGGGAGGACCATGGGAGAAAGCCTCTAGGAGAGCAATAGTTCTGGTGTCCTCAACATAAAAAGGACATGGAACTGTTGGAACAAGTCCAGAGGAGGCTATGAGGATGATCAGGGGACTGGAGCACCTCCCGTATGAAGATAGGCTGAGAAAGTTGGGGCTGTTCAGCCTGGAGAAGAGAAGACTGCGTGGAGACCTGTCGTGGTTTAAGCCGTAAGTCACGCAGTCTCTCTCTCACTCACTCCCCTCTCTTTTTTCCCCCTGCTCCCGGGTGGATGGGGAGGAGAATCAAAAGAATGCAACTCCCACAGGTTGAGATAAGAACAGTTTAGTAACTAAAGTATAACACAAGCCCACTACTGCTACCACCAATAATAATAATGACAAGGCAAATGCAAGGAAAGAATAAAATAGCTCACCCTTTCTAATACAAAGCCCAACTACTCACTTTCCCCTCCTTCTTCCCCCCCACTCCGAGGGGGGGAGGGAATTGGGAGAAGAATCAAAAGAATGCAACTCCCACTGGTTGAGATAAGAACAGTCCAGTAACTAAGGTATAACACAAACCACCGCTGCCACCACCACCAACAACAATGACCAGGGAAATACAAGGAAAGAGGATACAATTGCTCACCACTCTTCTGGGTTCCTGTCCCTAGTTTTACATCCTGGGCATGATGTGCTGTGGCATGGAATAGCTCTTTGGTCAGTTTGGGTCAGGTGTCCTGTCTCTGCCTCCTCCCGGCTTCACCCCCCTCCCTGGCAGAGCATGAGACTCAGAAAGTCCTTGGTCAGGCCAAAACATTCTAAGCCATAACTATAAACATTGGTGTTATCAGCTCTGTTCCCAGACCAAAAATTGAAAACACAGCACTGCACCAGCTACTACAAAGGAGAAAAATGACTGCTGCTGCTGAACCCATGACAAGACCTCACAGCAGCCTTCCAGTGTCTGAAAGGGGCCTATAAGGATGCTGGGGAGGGACTCTTCATTAGGGACTGTAGTGAGAGGACAAGGGGTAACGAGTTCAAACTGAAACAGGGGAAGTTTAGATTGGATATAAGGAAGAAGTTCTTTATTGTGAGGGTGGTGAGGCACTGGAATGCGTTTCCTAGGGAAGTTGTGAATGCTCCATCACTGGGGGTGTTCAAGGCCAGGTTGGACATAGCCTTGGGAGGCATGGTTTAGTGGGAGGTGTCCCTCCCATGGCAGGGGCATTGGAACTGGATGATCTTAAGGTCCTTTCCAACCCTAACTATTCTATAATTCTATAATAGCAAAATTATCAAGATAATGAGTATCATTTGAGAACAATACTTAGATATTTTTAGTGCTTTTGGAAAAGCCAGGTTGAAACCCTCAAATTGGTGGGACCTTTAAGAGTGACCAAAAACTCAGGAAGGTTCATGATTTCTCAAAGACATAATCCAAACTCATTCCACTTCTACAAGGTAACTAGAGTTATTAATACTTGTTCCACTGTTGTTTTAGAATCTGCAATAATATAAGTCTTTAAAAACAGTTTAGATAAACAAACATTAAGCCTATTTTATGCAGGACTGTTTCTTTCCTGTCAATGAACTATCTGAGCCCATGAATTCCCTTACAAACACAATTGCAGCAGTCCTATAATATGCAAAGTATTAAAGTCTACATGATTTTTTTAAAGAGAGAAGACAGAAACCAGGAACTGATGAAGTCAATAGATAGCACATAGTCATTTTAACACAGGAAATCTCCTCCCTAAGAAAATAACAATTGTTGGGCCAGAACTGCAGTGAGCCTAAATTGTTACATCTCCATTGACTCCATCTTAATGATGTGCATTTATGTCAGCTCAGAATCTGACTCATTTTCTGTTTCTAACCTGACTCAAGATCCTGTTCACCAGCAGCTCTGTCATGAAAAATCCATTTATTTAGCACTCTTCTCTTGGAATGAGAACAGAAGGCTCTAAAATCAGAGAGGAAAGCTGAACTCCATATCTAATAAAGGTCTTAGTCTAGCATAAAGATTTTTAATGACAAACCTAACAACCACAGACTAAGCCTTAATTACCAGACATTAAAGAGACCTTACTCCACCGATTCTCACTGGAATCAGTGGGAGTTCTTGGAGAAATGCTAGATGATTCAGTGGAAGTAGAGCATCATGGTCTTGTCTCTTTAAGGATGTCTTTAAGGTCAATTTTCTAATGCAATTTCTAGTTGGCTATAGTGTTCCCAGAAACATAGTACTCTCCTCCCATGGAAACTGCAGTAACTAATAAAGTTGATTTTGCGTTCTTTTCTCTATCCCAGCATATCAGGAGGCACTTGAGAGATTTCTGAATGCCTCAGAATTAAATTACAGATAAGAGCAACAGTCTCAGACCTGAACGATACACTTAATGCAGTTTGTATTCTGAGCTATATAGGAGAGGAACTGCAGTCAGAAGGAAAAAACAAAAGAGATTTTGCTGCTCATCTGCATGGGTGCACATATGGACTGCCACTGGGGTTTGAAGAAGTTTCACTGGAGATCCTGGGAGGACAAGCAGGACCCTTAGCTTCAAAGCTCAATCCAAAGGTCGCTGAAATTGTGTGGAAGCATCATCTTTTATTCCCTCTGGGCCAATAGATAAGTTGTAGCTTTAGTTTGCACATTCTTCCCATGCAAATTCCATGCAATTTTACACCATTGTTTTCAGCCCATTATACGCAGTGGTCCTTCTGACTCTTCTTTGTGAGCAATATTTCAGTTGTCACTGGGGCCTGATGCCATCAAGACAGCTTGCAGTACTGGGAGATCTTCAAGCGAAAATAAAACTGTCAAGCTCATCTGGTCTTCTCTAATGGATATAAATTAATCCAGCAATGCATGCCAAGCTTTTTATGAACTGTGGTGTTATAAAAAACATGCTGCCAATGAGGTTAGAAACCTCATCCTTTATGTCTTGTGGTTTAGGATATATATACCGTACTGGAATGCTAGAAATAGCAATATGTGTTAGTTTAGGCAATTTAATAAGAATGTCTAGGTTTATGAATTGGCTTAATTTGAGTTCTTCTCAAGCAGTATTAGTTCTCCCTGTCTTGAATTGTTCTTTTTCAGTGGTTTAGATACCACTACTATTACTGGCTCCTGGCTGACTGCATACTTGACAAAGTTTATCATGAGGTCATGATTTTCCGGCATCTTGGAAGAAGTAGTTATGGAGTGACTGCACAGAAAGCTTGCTGCCATCTCAGAATGCATGTGCAACAGTGAAGAACACAAGATGCAGAACCATCCCATACTGAAAATGGACTTTTTTTTTTGTTCGGATCTCACCTTCAGTCTGTCTTTGCTTTGGTTCCTATTTGCATAGTTATAGTAGCAGTTACATTGGCTAGAAACTGTTGGGTTTTGGGTTTTTTTCCCTGGGTTGAGTGAACTTTAGGTCCCATAACTCTGAAGAGGTAGCAGGTAGACTGAGAGAAGGAAAGGCCAGCAAAGCTGCTCAGACTCATGAAGTTTCAAAGAGCGAATGGGTGCAGAAAGGAGCAGGCTCCTGAGTGTCCACTCAGAGATGTTCCACCACAGTCTGGCTAGACAGTCTGGTTATCTTCATGGTTGGACATCCATGTGGCACGTTTCCTTGTGTTCTCCATCTCCCAGGCTCTGAGAAACACTGCTTGTCTTGGATTTCAGGACTGGGACAGTGTTTTCACGCTGGTTTGTGAAGTTCTAAGAGCTCTGAACCAGACTGGATCTCTAGGAGTCTCCAAAATTATGAAGCTAAATAAAAACTTTGTTAATATCACTGTGACCTGATATAAAACAAAACACCAAAACCCAAAATCCACCTTATTATCTCTTTTGTGTAGGTCAGAAATGAAACTTCCAAATTTGAGAAGTTAATGTTGTGGACATGTGGTCTCGGTCTCCCAGATAAGATATTAGCTCCCTCAGCCCAGCTTGATTTCATTTCAAAGTTATGACTGCTCAGCAAGTTACTATATTTGCTGGCTACCCATCATCTGATGCTGGAAAATGTGATTCCAAACTTTCAGCAAGTCTGATGAATGTTGTATTTAGTGACAAAATTTTGGTTTCCAGCTTCCACAGAATGGAATGGTGAAATGTTACCATAAAATAGAGGTTTTAGATAACTTGCTTAGAGGTTCGAATGCCACATTTGTGCTAAAATAGGTAGATTATAACTTTGCTCAGCAACTGATTTCTATGTAGCCTGCCAAGGACATGAGAGCCTTATCTTTATGCAATCAAAGAGATGCAGTCATTATCATGGCTGCTTCTGTAAAATAGGTAACCAGCAATAAGTGACCAGATGTATTAATAGCATACTTCTCCATACAACTGAAGATAAATAGTCATATACATTTCCTCATCTATATTAGAGGTGCACTTCCCATTAAGTTGGACTTCCTGTGTAGAAATAGGTCTATGCGCTCCAACAAGCAAGATCTAAAGTGTCAAATGCTGTTCTGGCTCCTGCTAAAACATCAAAAGGATTAAAAGCATCACCTGTGTTTGATGGCGCTGTTGTAGCTCCCATAATTTATCATGGCACTGTGAATAGTGCTATTTATATCTCAACAAGATGTCCATACACTGTACTCTTTTCATGTCCATCTCACCTTTTTCAGAATAAGTCTTTTAATACAGGACCTGCCTCTATTTCCAGAAAGCATCTCAAACTTCTTGAGCATAGCTGCAATTTAAATCATTAACAAGAATATTAATAAATAGTAGCACACAACCAAATGCATCCCAAAAGATGTGGAGATGATTTAATGAAGCAACAACATAGGATTAATTTAATTTAAAAAAATCATTCATTTAATCCTGATATTAAATTTATGCAGCTGAAATCTCTTCTTTCCAAAACTCAAAGTCACTTCATTTAAATTACTAACTGAGGAAGGTCCCTGGCACTTGCTGGGGAAGAGTGAGCACATGCTTTGTCATCATTCCATTTAGAGAGTGAAGAGACAAGCCATAGGCACCATTGTAAATCCCTCAGTAAAACTCATCAGGACTTTGTCCCGAAGGGACCATCTGGGTCACCAAGTCTCCCTTCTTACTGCAGCAGGTGATCTTCCAGTACACAGTAGGTCCATCAGGTCCATATAAACATATAACAATAAAATGCCAAAGTTTCAGTGTTGGAGTTTCTTTAAGCCTCTGGAGCAATTGCATACCACAGGGAAACAAGAGAGATATGTTCAGCCCTGACAACATCACCGAATTCCCTAAATGAAAACACACAGATGGGGCTATGAAGAGGACAACCCTCCACTCTGCACAGGAAGGCAAGAAATTCCTCCCACCCAGCATCTGGCACTGAGTTTAACCAGGTGTGTATGATCCTCAGCCTTGGTTTGGTATAGCTTGACACTTTCAGGCAATCCTTGTGTCCCATCTCCAGCTGTGATCAAGCTCTTAATCTTCAGAGGAAGGTGAAAGAAAGACAAAAAGGCCAGTCTATAAGCCAAGTAAGGTCTCAATGGGGGAACATCTACATCCTTCTTATTAAAATATCACATAGCTTGAATTCATGGACACTGTTTGTAATATTTTGCTTCATTTCCTGAGGAAATGAGGATTATGCAGCTGTGCTGTACTTGTTTGTTTGTCAGGCTTACCCCCCATTTAAGAATTATTGAGATTGTTGGTTGATTTCAGCGCAGTTTGATGGAAGTGAAAAGGCATCACAGTCTTATGTTTTAAATATTCAGGAAAATTAGAAGTGGGGTACAGGACAGAGACTAAGTTAGTGAGAAAGGTCACAATCTGAGCTCAGCATAGTTATTTGAGATGAGAGAATCCACATGGAAGGGAGCCACCGGAAGCCCAACAAATATTCCCTAAGTCCCAGTGCTTAAGGAACAACGTTAGTGCATTTTTTCCTAATCCTGCTAGAATTCTAATTGAACTGGCCTATTCTCCAGGATGCCTTTCAGCTTCCTATTTTCTCTTCCAGCATCTCCACTTCTAGCTTAGTGCATCCCCCCCAATCCCACAACCCCTCCATCTACCTGCTGCCCCAAAACAAACCCTAGTTTGACCTTACAGGCCACCTCAAAGGATAGCCCTGGCTGCAACAACACATATTTGGCTTTATTCTGAGGTTTGGTGAGTAGGAAGAAAAAGAAAGGAAAATCCTTTTTGTTGTATTTTTAGGAAATAATAGCTTGTTTTGTTTTGGGTTTTTGTTTGTTGACATTGAGACCTTAGTTTTTGCTTGCTGGAAAATTTGGTTCTAGACAATAATGAACAACATGACTAAAATTTCTGATCTCCATTTGGGTAAAACAAGGTGTTTGAGTCACTGTAGTCATTCCAGAGTGACTGTCCTAATACTCCTTTAGAGCTGTTCGCATTGTCCTGCTTGTCTCCCCACTGTGAAATAGCTGTGTGCCTTAACAAGAGCTAAGGTACTGAGTCACCAAAATGTGGTTTTCACCTATGTGCAACTTTTCATTGACTTCAAAAACAGGAGGAAAAGGTCCAGCTGGGCTTTGTTTCATCAGATTTATTTAGTGTAGAGAAAGGAAGGCTGACAGGTCTCTAGAAATAAATCAGTTTTCACAATGTGTGTGTGCACATACACCCATGCCTACACATCCACTCACCTGGACAAAAGGTTTCAGGGAAACACCTGAAGGAAGATCTGTTTGAAGCAATACTGGCACAAGAAGAAAAGAATAGGAAATGGCTGTAAATAAGCTTACGTCTGGAAACTAGGACAATACTTCTATCCATTAGACTGTTGAGATTTCTCAACAATATCCCAGTGGAAAGAGCAGAGGCAAAACAGCTCGCTGCTGTTTGCTTGTTGCTGTGGGGTTGTAAGTGGGATGGCAGTGAGAGCGGGAGCTGTACCCACTCTGGTGCTAGGAAGAAGATGAACAGTAAGGATGAGAAAAACACTACATTTGCCACTTTACTGAGAAAGTTTTAAGCCCTAATTTAGCCTCTTGGCAACTGATTATATTTCATGTAGGTAGACTGTTCATCTTGCTGACTGCATTTCATGCAGAGCTGAGCACACTCTGAAAGGCACTGCAGAGATGGCTTTGGCCTTTTCCTGGTATAGCGGAGGACATAACTACCACCTCTAAGATCTCTTTCCTGTTAATAGTGCTGCCATTTTTGCAGGAGGCAGAAGGCCTTCCTCCACTGGGACATACAGCACTGCAGCTCACTTTTTCTCCAGCCTTGCTAACTTCATTGTGAACAAAATGCAAAAAGTTTTCCTCTTATCTCTCTAGTGGAGCAGAACAGCAGAGGATCCATATTATTGACTGAGCTGGATGAATATCAAAACCCTGCTGCAATAAAAAACATGCTTCTGGCAGCAGTTGTTCCCTCTGCCAACAACAGGACCTAGATCAAATCTGCAGTACCATGCATCCTGCACTGGGCTGACTTGTGTCACACCATATTTGGTGGCTGCCCCGTAAAGAAGATCTTCCTTTAATGCTATTGTACTAATAAAAGGGAGAATGGGCAAGAGAATAACCCAAAGTACAGCATAAACTTGCAATTAAAAACATCATCCTCTCTCAGCCAGGCAAGTGGGGCAGTGGAGCAGGACAGCTGTCTTTCAGTGCTTTCAAGATACATTTCAAGCTCTGCACAGCTGGAGCTATTCAGTAGCTCGCAAAGGAACTCTGTACCCCTGCCAAGGCTCCGCAGCTGCCAAATTTGCCTTTATTAGCAGCAGCATTTCTTGTCCTCCATAGCTGAATACAGAACAAGATTGACTTTATTTTTCATTCAACCTTCCCAAGCATTCTAAGAAAATCACAATAATCACTTAATGTGTGTGTATGCATGTTTTAGAAGTGTTTACACTCCCACACTTATAATGGTCTGGATGCAGAGCCCTGCTAGAGCGCTGAACATCTCTTTCTTATTTTGGCCAGTTATACATCTCATCTACATTTAAATCTCTTGTTATTCATTATCTGTGAGTTCTTCCATGAACAGGTCTTTGTCTGGGCCATGCTGCTTTTTGTAGGTGGCATTCCCATGCATACAAATGGCTGGAACAGCCCTTAAGTCCCACTTAAGTCCTATTTTAAGGATCTAAGTAGTTTTCAAGTGCTCTCCGTGCCTCTTCTGGAGTGAGGTGAACTTAAGCCTGCTCAAATACCTGCCTTGCAGAAGTGAGCCAGGGTAGCTGTATGTAAGTAAACTCAGTCTCTCTTCACTCTCCTCTGCTGCCCATTCATGATTCATTGCTGGTCACCTACTGATGTTCAGATTTTAAAGTGTCTCTTCAGTTGAGGACCAGAAACAAAATGAGCTAACTTGGAGGCTGGTCATGCACTCCAAATGATGGGAACTCCATTATTTTTCTAAGTAAGGGTCTTGGCTTAATTTAGCACCTGAAACCTTTCACACCGAGTTTCAAGCAGGCTTGATGTAATGGGGCATGTAAAGGCATGAAAATCACCTCTTCTGAGTAGCACAAACTTCACAGACAAGTCACAGGCAACCCGTAGCCTGTCCCAGCTCTTCAGGCAATACATAAAAGTGCATTTTCGGTAATTAAAACTCAATTGCCAATGGCTGAGTATTATTTCTAAAAACCAGTTCCAGTGTTGCCATTTAATGGATATTCATAATGTGTTTAAATATGAGTATCCTATTAGTCCTCTAAGGACTGAAGCACTTGGCAGACAATGATGGAGCACACTACACAAATGCCACTGTGATTAGATGAATATTTTAGTTTCCATTTTTCAGGCAGAAAAATGAAAGCAGGGAATTCCCGTGGCTTTCCTATCCCTGTCAGAGAATTTGGTCTAAGAACTAGGAAAGCTATTTTACTCCTGTGAACTATGTAAATCTTATCACAGAGTCATGGAAACAGAATGATGCGTGTTGGAAGAGACTTTTGCAAATCTCATAGCCTGGCCACTTGCTTAGATCAGGTTACTCAGGACAAATTCCAGCTGAGCTTTGGATATCCCCAAGGATGGATATTGCACAACCTCACTGGGCAAATTGCTAAAATACCTGACTACCCTCATTGGGAACTTGTTTTCATAATATCTACCTAGAATTTCTACTCTTGTGAGCTGTCTCTATGGCCTCTTGCCAGCTGTGAACCTCTAGAAAGGGCCTGGCTCCATCTTCATCATATTGTCTTCTCATAAAAATAAATTATGACCACTTATTTCACCACCCCATAAGATTTTCAGTTTTATTGCTCCCTTTTTAATAGCTGTGGTAAAGTCTTCATTTTATTAGAGATTACTTCTGATGATGCAGCTAAGTATGTTCCAGATACTGTAGAAGAAATTGTATTTGTTGTGGTCACTCAGTTCACTCAGTGAATAGAAAATCAGTGCAATACGTACATCTTGCTAGGTTCCACCCTTGTTTATGAAGGTTTTCTTGATAAATTCTGGCTACACTAGCACTTCACTCTAAAAGAAGTTTCTCCTGGGATGCATCCTCTGCAGATGGAAACTATCACCACTCTATTAGAGTCAATGGGACCATAACGAATGCACTTGCCAAGGTGTATCAAATGAAGCTTTACCAAAAGAAAAGGCATGAAACAGTATGAGAAAGGATGTCACCTACACCAGGGAACCTGGACAGCTTTCTTTAGGTAGAATAAATTTATGCCTGCTAGATATGATGGTGTCTAATACGGTGTTTTATATTAAGCTTGAATAGCTATCAAGTAAACATAGCAATGCTGACATAAAAATCTACTTACTTTCTGTTTCCCATGCTAACTGAGTACTAATTGGCAATTATGTACATATTACAAAATCATAGAATCCAAGAATGGTTTGGGTTGGAAGAGACCTTAATGGTCTTCTAGTTCCAACCTGTTTGTCATGGGCAAGGACACCTTCCACTAGACCAGGTTGCTCAAAGCCCTGTCCAACCTGGCCTTGATCACTTCCATGGATGGGGCAGCCACAGCTTATCTGGGCGACCTGGTCCAGTGTCTCACCACATATAGGCATATGCTTCTTATTAGCATATAGGTGTCTGTAAAATATATAGAATATATCATGTATGTCTGAGGAAGATGCAATTCACCTTTTGGGGTTATAAAAATACTTTTGGATGAAGGGAAGAATAGAAATTTATAAAGGAAATTCCATTAGATCATAATCACTCTCTTATTAAAAGAAGGCAAAACCTGATACACATGTTATAGTCACATAAAACAATGGTGATATCCCAGATTTGGAGGCACCTAAAGCTATACACGTCTTTCTACTTTATGCAACAAATTCTAATAGAAAATTGCAGAGGGAGTGGCTAATTTTCAGTTTCATTTCTGGAAACAGCCTTTCTCTTGGCTTTGCTGGTGTACTGGGTGCAGCTGTATGACAGAAGGACCACATTCAAGCGTCGTTGGTGCTCCTCTGTTAAGTCCTGGGCTAGCAGGAGCATTAATACAAACCAAGTTTGGCCCTGTGCCTTTTTAGCTCATCCTCCTAATGCAGGGAATTATTCTGACAAGTATTTCAGTGCCTGCTGTGGTGGTGTCCTCCAACTGCCTTTATCCTGCTGTTCAAAATTAGTGACACAGAGAGAAAGAATAACTTCAACAAGCTGAACACTTTATAGGACAAGTTCCTCTGAGCAAACGCTCTAGAGCTGCTTTTAATGGGAGTTTCATGCCATCCATAAAAAGCTGAGCAAGCTAGACCCCTCTCAGATGCTTGTAGCACAGTTGCCTTTTGCTATTTAGTTTTTGGAATAGCTTTTCTTTGGTCCAAGAAAGTCATTTATTGCAACTGACATCCCTTGGAATAAGAGTGAAATTCCATCAGACTTAAAATAGACTCTAATTATGTAGCAAATAGGTGGCAGGAGTATTCCCAAGTTTAACCCTAAAGCTCTGCAACCAGCCAAAGTGAGATGGATTTAATTTTAATCTGACTATGGATTGTTTGGAGTGGTTTTGTTATTTTATTTTACAGCTATTTCTAAAAAAGCTATTTCATAACAGCAAACACATCTGGGCTACATATTTTCCCTGTGTGGCACTGCAACAGCTTCAGTCAACGAAAATTAATGAACTGTAACAATATGGTTGGAATTTAAATGCAGAGTTGGCGCCAGAACCAGGAAACGGACAACATTCCCTGATTGTAGAAACGTGCAGATCACCTTTTCTCACTTATGCAACATTAAAAGGAAGGATATCCCTATCAGTGTCCTATTTATACTGTCAGCATTAAACCCATCCATAGGGTGTATTGTAGTGATCTGGCACCTCTGCTGTGATGCACCAAACTGACTCACTCTGACGATGATGTGAATTTTCCTCAATTACTAAACATGAATATTTCACCAAGAGTGTAGCTTCCATAGAAGAGAGTTTGGCATAGAGAGAATGTTAACAGATTTTACTATTCTGAGTCATAAATTGTGTGTAGCAGTCCCAGTGGTCTCATGCATGAGATACTGATCTCGCAACCTGCTATCATGAGTTCAGGTCTCCCATGGGTAAGACTTTTTTCTGCCAGTAAAAAGAAGCAAGACAAGGGACTGCTTAACTTACAAAGAAGAGCAAAGGTCTACATTAAATGAGTGCTGTGCAAACACATTGAGAACTGCAGTGGTGACTATGAAAAGTTGTAGATTTAAATTAAGTCAATAAAGACTCAACACATATTTTCAGGTTAAAATAGGCTTTCTAAGAAAAAGGACAAGGCTGTACTGGGCTGGGTTGTTTGGGCAGGCTGCGTGTATCCTGTCACCAAAGGGCTTTAAGGACAGGACAGGCAAACCTATGGAGAATGACCTTTTTATAACAGATACTGGACAAATAGATAAAGACTAGATGACTTCTCAAGACTCTTCCCCGCCATGTGGTTCAACAGTCAAGGACCTCTCTAATCTCTTTATTTTGAAAACTGTATACATACATTAAAGGATTAATTTTTGATTGCTGCATGAGCTTGGTAATAAGTCACAGAGACACAATCTCTAACACCTGCCCTGGAGAGAGTATTACTTGTTACAGGGGCACAGTTCTTTCTGATCCAGCCAGATAGAGCAGTGTGAATACCCATAGTACAACAGGGCAAGATTAGCCCGATGAGGTGTTCATTTTTATTAGACCAAATGGTACCGCTGGAAAAATTAAACAAGTGTTTGGGTGCACAAGACCCCCCTCAAGTTTGAAATAGAAGCAGCAGGCCTCAAAGCTAAGCAGAAATAGGCAACACTTGCTTTGCTGAATGTATCATAGATCATTTCTGAAAGAAAACGTATAAGGCACCTATAGAGAAAAGAGGTATGGGGATGGATCTTGAGGGTCAGAGATGATAAGGTGATTATCTCCTAGGAGAGCCCATGGCTATTGGTGTATGTCAGAGCTGTGAGTTTTAGCTGCCAGATGCATCTCTGACAGAGGTTTTTGCAGGTTCCCTTTGAAGCGCATGGAAAGTTTGAATGCTGATCTTGAAATTCCCAAAGATGGGCTTGCAAAGGACTCGAAAGAGTTTATTTTCTCTGAAGTACTTTCTTCTTTCATATCCGGGAGCCAGTGTCTGTCCCCCAGGTCAGGCTCCAGAGAATCCTGAGTAAGATACTGGTGAAAGCCCCTATCAAGCAGTCACGTCCAGTAGCAATAATCAGTGGAGCTGCTGCATCTCCCAACTCACAGCATGCCAGCTGAGGCACAGCAGACAGCAATGACTATGCTGTTAACCTGCAGTGAAGGCGAGGCAAAACGCATCAGCTTAAGCTTCAGCAAGAGTCCTAAACCACTGTATTTAAGTTGTCATGTACAGCAGCCTTAGGAAGTGCACACGATGCTTTAACACAACTCAGTTGCTGCCTAGTGACAGAATTGCATATCTAAACCTTAAAAAGCATTTCAAACCCATAGTTTGCAGAAGATATTTATTTTCAGGATCCTCAGTGTCTCCTTTCCACAAAGAAGTGAGTGGAAGGCGCAGCTCACTTCTCATAGGAAGGACTGGGTATGGGTTTTCAGGCTTGCCTGTGCTAATTAAACTCCCCTTCTTTTGACCTCAGAAAAAGTAAGAATCTTATTGGTGCAGATTCTCACATTTCAAGGAATAGGTGAGGCTCTGCTCATGAAGGCATACTCCTACTTCATAGTAGGAGAAGTCAGAGATGTAGAGTGTGAGAAGTGAAGACCAGGGGCTCACAAGTAACTTAGTGTTTTAGGACATTCTGCTCTTGGACCAGGACACACTCTTATTCTTCCAAACTGGAATGCCACAGATATTGGGAAGGACAATTTAATTCCTATCCCAGTGAAGACTCAATACCAGCGGTCTGGCTCTGAGATTATTGTTCATTCTGCTTATTTCACCAGTGCCTTGTCTTTGTTCTCATTGCAGACTTGTTAACCTCAGTCACCTGGAGTGTCCTGCCTAACTTGGAGATTCCTAGGACAGGCATCCAAGAATTGACATTTAACTGTTCTCCCATACGGATTTAATTCATCATATCTTATACAACTAAGTGCTTCCTGTCTGCAGATCAGAAGCCCTCTAGGCCACCAACTGCCATGAATAAGCTGGCCTCCAGCTTTGGAAAAATGGCTCCAAAAAGCTTTTGAGTGGGCAAGAATCATGTTTTCCAAAATATTGCTAAAGGTTACAAGATGCTGATATTTTGGTGTTTTTTCCAAGATAATTTCATTGATAACCTTCCCACATGACATTTCACAGCTACACTTTATACTCAGGCCTCTGGGAGTATTTGGCTGCTGGATTCATTTGTTTGCCAGTACAACTGATGTCAATTGGTTGTTCCAGTGAGCAGGGCAGGCTGCCAGCTCCTTCTGCAACAAACTGATTTTAGTGCTGTTAGATTCACATTTATGCTGCAGTGCATTAAGTACTTTATTGCTGAAATATGCGCAATGGCACTTATGATGGATTTACTGTTCCCCTGAGGTGTGCGGGGGGGAAAAATACCCGGGCCTTGGCTGGCTGGAGAAGCTCAACACCTCCCCTGTAGCTGGGTGCATGAGCATGGATGTCCAGGAAAGGTCCATTTCAGATTTGACCCTTTGGGTGCAAGAGTGGCCCAAAGCACTGATCTGGGGTACTACAGGCAATGAAAAGAGGCAGGTAGCTTTGAAAATAAAGGTAAAAGGGAGCAAGGTGTGGCACCTCAAGATAACGTGTTTTGAACCATTTGCCATCTCCTGAGGCCCTAAATATTGTTAGCTCCTCATCCAACTGAGGATTCACAATAACAGTGATCTGCACACTTCCTTGGGTGTCCTCCCCTGTACATGGGACATGGCAAGTATTTATCTCATTATAATGATAGGTCAGAGGTCCATAGCTATGGCAAACACTAAATGGGAGAATGGTTGTTTTCAGGAGCACACACATTGAAGTGCATTAGAAATGGCAAATGAGAAAAACATCAGTTTTCCCATGACTACTGCCCCCTCTATAGTCAGTATTTCAAGGAAATACTCATTTGCTTCTCCTTGTGCTGACGTTAAGTTGACACATGGTCTTAGTAGTAAACCTGCAGTCCCCTGATACTCACAGTTTTAATTTAAAAACCTATATACACAGGTCCTCAACCATTGCTCAACTAGCAGTTTAGCATCTGCAACAGCAAAAGTTGCTTCTACATGGCTGAGTGATGAAGAGACCTATCATCGGCAGGTAGGTGGTGGACCAAAGGGCACTTCTTTCAGGAAAGATATTTAGCATGTGCTTAATTCCCAATTAGGTGGAGCTAAGCACACGTTTAAAAGGTTTTCTGAATAAGGATGGACATATGACCATGCTTAAGAGATTTCCTGAATCTTTTCCATCAGGTGGCTTTTTACTGGGTTCATTAAGATCTGACTGGAAACCAGAAACCCTTTTCCTAAAGGCTGTATATTTGTCCAAATTTTGCCAATGTGGGGGGGTAGAAAAGCATTTAAACACGAAGAAAATGAATGAAAGGAGATACCAATTGAAAACAGAGACTCCACCATGGCAAAAATGGTCATTTAATTTTTCCTTCACATGTTATTGAATTCAAGAGAGCAGTAAAGTAATAAAACCACCCAATTTCATTAGTTTGAAATAAGTGTATATCATCAATGGAGATATTAGGTTGCACGAGTGTCATCGCCAAGCTCTTTTAACAGACTTCCACTACTAAAGGGCTGAGTGTTTTGTTCTGAGTGCATAGCCCTAGCTCCTTTTAATTTCAGTGGACACATGCTCTCCATCTGTGTGTCTGGGATACTTCCTAACGATTGCTTCAAAAAGGAACATTCTCCACATGCGTTCTTCTGTGCTGTCAGAAACAGCCCTACCATTTATTGATCTGACCTGATCAAGTTAAATGGGTTCAGTTTCAACCAAAGAAGTTTTAATAAAAACTGAGTACAGTGCAAGTGAAAATGTGCACAGAAGGCTCCTGAAATAAGGTGCAGAAATGAAATGCTTCTGACAATGTGTTCACACTGTTGCAAGCAAAGAGGACAGTGCAGCTCAATGAATTACACTTTTAGCCAGCTCCAACTAACTGGACCACTTGCAAAGACATTAATGTTTCTGGACATTGAGATCTGGCTGGATGTAGGGCAGCTGTGGTTTCTATGTATATTTCTACCACTTAAAAGAGAACTAACTTACTACTTTCTGCAGCAAAAACACAGATGGCAAGAGATTCACCTTTGTGAGGAAGTTTGCAGCAGGGTATAAGTACGCTGCATAGCAGACCCTTGTGCATGAAGTCTCACTTTTAGTCATTTCTTGCAGCATCCCTGTAGGAAAAGAGTGTGGTGACAAAGGATTGAATGTAGCAAGGATTTTCTAAACCCATAAGGTTTTATTTGGAATTAAGGTGTACATATATATATTACATATTTTGTTTATGTATTTTCTATTATAGAGCTGTGCAATATAATATCTCTGTGGACATGCCACAGTATTATCCATGTCTAATTATTTCATATTTTTCTTGGGAACATTATACCCACAGCTTCCTTCCTGGCAAGTATTGGAACCTTGGCCATCTCTCTGGGGCATCTGCCTGTTCATTTCTAGGTTCAATTTTGGGAGTGGAGTTTTACTATCTTTGAAATTCAGTCTAGGATTGACCTGACCTAATTGTTATACAGGTTTGGCTAAGAAAGAAATAAAGGGGAGAAATGGAGAAAACATTATTAACTGTTTGTGAAAGTAAGTTTTGCTTCTGTATTTCAAAGGGACAAGCCTAAACTTGGTGCCTTCTCTGACTTGACTTTATTAAAGTTACACTGGGATGATGTCAAAGTCACTCAACCTCATCAAGGAAATGGTTATTTCATGCATCCTGTTACGAACAGAAAGCCTCAGTCCTAGGAAAAGGGATTAAGAAGATGCAATATTCTAGAAAACACAGGCAGACAACTGAGATAAGCAGTGTGAGAGTGAGTGGTGTTAAGTTTTATAGGTTGTTTTGGAAATCTTCCTTGGCAAAGGTGCTTCTCGAAGGAGCCAGAATCTGACTGGCAGCAACCACAGCCCTGAGGAAAACTTACTGGCAAAGTGTAATCTTCCCATCCTTGGAGATGAGGGATGGGTCAGGGAAACTGTCTATCTCCAGAAATACCCTCAAAAATCCTGCCAGATGCAGGGTGAAAGCCCCAAACCCAGCAAACTAAGAGAACTTGAGGGTGGCAGTATCATGTGCTGGAGGGAGCTGTGGGATGAGAGGGATTGTCAGAAAGGAACATTCCCTGTCCCAGACTCCCTCTGCTCTGCAGCGGCTGCCTGCCAAGGGCTATTGAGAAGTGAAGCAACACTCGAAAATGCAGCACTTGTGTCACTTATGAGAACATATCCCTCACGTTTTACACCATGTGGTGTGAAGTGTGCGTAGGATACTGAAACTTGGAAAAAAGGAACAAAAACTCTGAGCTACATCGGTGCCACCTGAGCCCTGCTTTTGCATGCGCTTAGCACTGAGCACCCTCGAGTGCTGTTGCATTCTCTGGCTTGCCCTCTGCAAGTCAGTCATTTTGGATTTGGCAGGAGCTGGGGAAATGCATGCAGATAAATGAAGTTTGGCTTGTTCTCGAACATGAAGTTCATGTCTTTGTGAGGAAAGTCCCAAATTGCTTTATATATCTTAATGAAGTGCCTGGTAGAGTGATTAGGAGTTCAGCTATCCCTCATGTACCCTATGTAGTTAAAGGGGAGATAGAGAGGCATATTCCAATATCCTCAGATCCATCCTCTGCACTCCACTGTCTTTATCAACAGCAGAAACTCTGAGTTTATTACTAGAATAGAATCATAGAATCAACTAGGTTTGAAAAGACCTTTAAGATCATCAAGTACAACCATTACTATATTAGTGCAAACACCACTACACGGATCAAAACCAGTTAGGCAATATGGAAAAAGCCTTTATCAACATTTGAGATATACTCTTGAGAGAGAATTGGCCCTTTGAGGTCTATAGAGAGCTCTTTCAGGGAGTCACATGTAGCATAAAAGGCTGAGGTTGTTGAATTTAATAAGTTACTGGCAGACATATTTAGAGTCTAAGGTTTAGCTTTATTTTTATGTATTAGTTCTCTCTATTGACCCTTAAGAAGATTCTCTTTTTTATAGAGACACCAGTGAAAAATTCTGCACAGAAATAGTCAACGTGACCAGAATTAACAGGCAGTGGTTGGGAGGTGCAGTGCTGTAACTATAGTAGAGATGGTCTGGGCCTGAATTATTGTTATTTTTTGCTATATGAATAGTCCATGAATATGATACTTATATTTACTTGGTGATCTCATGAAAGACTTATTGTTCCTCCTTTCTGGCAGCCTTACCAGCATGCTCAGTCCTGTACAAAGATGAAGCAACGCACAGCTCTGGTCAGTGAAAATAACATGAATTTTGAACACAACCTACATTTTAAACTTCTAAATTTGCTTTCATAAATTAGCTGAACATTTGCTGTGCAGAAACTTTCATGCTCACATCATTCAGCTGTTGAATATTCAGAGAAAGTGATTGTGGTCAAGTCCAAATTAACTTTTTAACCTAACTGAATCTAAAAGACTGTTTTTCCACCTTCCCCTGCCCTGCATAATCGTGGACGATGCATTTAAGCAACACATTTCCTCATCCACCAAATTTCCACTGAATTTCAGGCATGTGCTCATGTTGAACAACTACTTACATATGTTTTTCTTGAATGAGGGAACAGAGTCTTGGCTCCAGAGCTGGGGAGGGTACAGTCTGAGTGGAATTACAGAAGTTTCAGTGGGAAGCTGGCTCTGGACTCACTGTGTTGCCAAGGGCTCCCTCGCATGGCAGAGCACCTTCTGCTTCTTGCCATGCCTACAAAAGGTGTTGAAGGAACCAGCTGGAAATCGATACCTGATTTTTTAGGAAACTTGGATTAGAGCAATGAATCTGAGTGTGTGCTTGCTTAACACTCAGAGCAGAATAGACCATAAGCAGTCATTCTTACTTCAGCGTAGTTTGGGTTGCAACTCTATTTTTTCTGTTCAGTTGCTTAATGAGAAAACACCAAAGTTGTAATGCTTGTGTCTTATAGTACCATTCCTGAAGGAGAATACTGTACGCTGCAACTTCCAGAAAGGGTTTATTTAAAAAATCTTTGCTTATTCATTAAGCTTTTCATAGAAATGTACCATTTTATTTAAAGTTGAGTTAAGTTCTGGATTCTGCCCAGGTTTTTCTCTTCGGTTTCCCTAACAGTAGGTTTCTGTCTGTCCTCACAATCCGTCTGTGTTCTGCTCAGAGCAACGCCTTCCCCGAGCAAGCCCTGTGTTTGTGGAAGAATTTGCCTTTGGAATAGGGGTCCATGATTTCTCATGGTCAGGTTCAGTGATTAAGGTGGCATCTACTTCAAATCCACCTGTAGAAACAAACAACGCTGCAGCTGTGGGTTTGCTATTGAAATGTAAAACCACGCTCTCCAAATACAGAGTGGGAGACTGGATATTCATGATGACACTTGGGGAAGGTAGTTTCTTCTGCACAGGGAGTCAAAACGCTTTCCAAGTACTCATTTACTGAACACACCTATAAGATATATACATGGGAAATCATGAGCCTCCTGTTACGCAGGTGGGGAGTAGGAAAATCAGAGTTTTTATTTAGATGCTTAAGCTGAGATCCCTCTTCTGTAGCCTGAGAGGCCTAAAGTTAGGTGTCTGATTTTGATCTAATCTAGCATATTTTACATCCCTTTTTTAGGATTAAATAAATTACCATCTGAAGCTACCCACTCGCCCCCAATTCAGTATCATTTGCTCAGGCTTAAGCTTTTATTTTTCACATGTCCTAAATATTTTCCCAATGGGGATACAGTCTTTCATGATGCCTACTACTTGTTATGGTCTGGGAATATTAAATCAATCTCACACCAAGTCCCAGAAATTAAGAGCCACGACTGGCTTGCTTATTTCGTCAGCAGTGTCTCCCTAGTCTTGCGCATTATACATGGGATTTCACAGTGACCACAGAGCTCACTGAAATGATATTTGTGGCCTTAGTAGAGTTCTATCTTTGAAAAAGTGTAGGCTCTGGGGGATTTTAAGGTTCCTTTTTGCTTCTTCTGCAAAACAAGGAGAGAGATAGATGGGAACAATATGTGGGATTGCAACATGTGCTATTATAGGAGTCCTTGTTTTCTGGTTTTCCCCTCCAAGGTTGTTCTGGCTGCTCATGTCTGTTGCTCTCCTGTGATTTTCAGACACTATGTGACACAGCATAGTAGTAAATTTCAGATAATGACCTTAGTTATGAAAATGTTGTATTTTTGCCTTTTTCTTTATCTAATGTGTGAAATGTATGAAAGACTAGATACAATACTGCTGCCATCCAGTTAGGCTGACTGAAGATTCTAATAACAGATTTTGGTTTTCACCACATTGGACACCATAAGCACAAATAAAAGTCAACTTCTTCCATATGCCAATGGTCTGATAAAATACTCAAGCTGAGAAAAAGAATCTGTTTGGTGACAAATAGCTCTGGGTTGGCAGATGACAACATTCACTTTAGGATTTTACATCGTGTCTGATTTAGCTGATGCAGGATGAAATCAGTGAATTTTGACTCAGATTAGCTGGTAAAATCCAGCACTTAAAGAGAGCCACAGCTAAAACCAAGAGTTGCCTTTTATTAACTATTGTTAATAAATATGGCTTTGATAACCAGATTTGATAGTAAGTGGGGGATGATCAGTCTACCCTAGGAATGCTCTTCCACGTGACAAAGTAGAGATAGAGGATGCCCTTTTTGGCAGAGAATGACTTTAGGCTGGCAAATACTGAAGTATAAACACTTTACTCCTAGGAGGAAGAGCAGAATGGAGGGCTGTGAGCAAGCATCAGGAGTAATCCTTTACAAAATCAGGGCCTTATGCATGAACTGGTGGAAAGTAAATCACTAGCTCATGTGTCTGATCAAAATGATGCAGGGCCATAATTAATTAATGAAAGGTATTGACTGTGGAAAATGGCTAAGTGGCAAACTGAAGGCCTGAGTGTGAATACTTTGTACTGCTCTGAGATGTCCTGCACTTCAGGGTTGAGCCAAAACACAGAGACCAAAGATGTTCACAGTGTTGGAACAGCTGCATCTTAACTCTTATTCTTAGGTTTACTTGAATAAATATCACCAAGGCTGAGACCTATCATAAAGGGCTTTAGAAAGCTGACAAAGTAACAAAGACACCTCACAAAATAGGTCTCAGGCTGAATGCCGGGCTAATATTCTCTAATCCCAAAGGACTTTTCAAACAAACATATCCCCACAGAGGTCTATTTACTCAACAACTGGCATTTAAAATAGGTGTATTACCAAGAGCCAGCATTCCATGCCTCTGTTTATATTCGGAAAATCAATATCACAAGAAGAGGAAAGGGTCTTTGGCTGTTATTATCCGTATGACTTTATGATTCCTCCTTTCCCCATTCCCTCCTGAGATGTCTGTGAATAGCTAAGAATGAATAATATCTTAATTGCCCATGAAAAGTATACTCAACTGCTAGTATAAATATATACTCAGAATGAGGACTTCAATCTACAGAATGTCTTATTATTTAGGAACTGCAATTATTAACTTAATGGGTAAATGAAATAAGATTTGCTTGGTTTCTCAAATCCAAGGTTGTACCAGATTGTTGATAGGAATAAAACAAATTTTACTTTGGTTTTAGTTTATTTTTGTTTATCTATTCCGTCTGATTGTCAATGTTGTAGTTAAATGCAAAAGAAAGATTATGAAAGAAAAATAAATACATACTGTATTTCATTATATCAGCCATATACTGGATCTTTGAAAGAAAAGCAGTAAGTCCATAGATATGTGTAAGAGAGAAATAACTAAGTCACCAGGCTCTTTTCACATTCCAGCCAATAATCAGCAGCTCATATCACACAGTTTTAGAACTTTGAAACTTCTATGCTTGTCTACATCTTTCTACATCTTTCTTGTAGATGTACATCTACATCTTGTCTACATCTACATCTTTCATCTGTTCTGACAGGACAAAGTATCTCAGTGAGGAAGGGTGTACAAGACAGGGAGGCATCCTACTGCTGTGCTCCAAGGGACTTTGGTCCTGCTGGTTCCTGCCATACACTTAGCTTAGCCTCACAAAACGTACTGTGGTCACTGGGAGCTGAACATGAATTTGGGCCTACTTTTCATGTCTGATGATGAAGACCAAAAAGGTGTCTCCATGCATCCTCTGACTTTCTAAGCCCAGTTCCAAAGAAGTGGTAAATGACAGTGTTCAAGGCCGGGTTGTACAAAGCCTTGGGCGACATAGGCTAGTGTGAGGCCCATGGCTGAGAGGTTGGAACTGGGTGATCTTAAGGTCCTTTCCAACCCAAACCATTCTATGATTCTATGAGTGTAAATCAACATTGTCCTGTCCATGAGGCAGTGCCACTGATGCTGATGCCCCACTGACCCATGGGTTAGCAACCACTCTCCTGCATTTCTTCCCAGCTGTCGCTCCATTGGAAAGTATTCAAATGACAACTGCTTAGCAATCAGGTGATCTTAGGGGTGCCAGAACATGGCTTTTCTCCAATGTAAAAAATATAGTTATTGGGGTTTGTTTTAATTTGCCTTACCCCAGGGATGTGTTTGTGCAACAAAGCTCATTTTAACCATAATCTAGCTCTTCTTGGCAGTAGAGTTCAAAGGAACTCACAAATCTGGAAAGCATTGCTACCCTCGGTTTTGGCCATATGGAAACTGAAACATGGAGATAACAGCATTTAGGTCAACAAACACCATCCTTGGTGCAACACCAGTTAACTTGTGTAATCCTGCAGAAACCAACAGCACTGTAAGATGAAAGCTCTTTATGAAAGGCTGCTGGAAAGTCCTCATTTATAGGATTTGAGAGTATAATGCATGAAGTAAGAACACCTCAAAATAATCCTATTCCAACTGACAATCCCATAGAGGAACAGTGCTCTTTAATGCTAGATGGAGATCTGGTGTTACCTGCTTGAAGATTTCTCTGCTCTTTACATTGGTCCTACCTAGTTTAAGGGCTAAATGCAGTCAAGGGAACATTACCGATGTGTTGCAGTGATGTTAAGATTATGAGATGTCAAAGCAACTCCAGCAGTTTATATGGCCAAGTTCCTGTATGTGTGACCCGAATGCAGGGGAGAGGAACATGCCAGAAATAACCAAGATAATTCAAGGGTATTCTAATGCCTTAGCTGAAGGGACTGTCTGCCTAAGAGTCAAGTTCAGAGTCAAAAAGCAACATGGTGACAATGGCTGCAGTCACCAAGCCCTAGAAGCATAGAATAACTTAGGCTGGAAAAGACCCTTAAGACCTTTGAGTGTAACAGTAAACCTAACACAGCCAAGTCCGCCACTAAATCATAGCTTCAAGCCTGAACTTGAGTGCAAGACAACGGCAGCAGACACCTAGTGAAGATCTGCAGACCAAGCAAGTAACTTTTCATCTGTTAACACCATTCTCTGTAGATTATGATATCTCACAAGGCCATGCTGATTGAGATGCATACATACTGACAGCTTCGTTACATGCACAACTGTGTTGTTCTGTGTTTTCACTTCCAGATCTGGAAGATCTTATTGAGTAGGAACAATGGGAGGTTAACTCCAAAAGAAGACTTATGTGAGGAGCTAACAACCTTATGAGCTATCTCTTCCTCGTGGATGCATGATTCCATGTACTTGTAACTCAAGACTATGTACACATCTTCATACTATCTACTCTCATAGTACTGAGGACTCTGCGGCTTCTAGTATCACGGGGGATGAAAGCATTGCAAAAATGTTGCTCCTTCATGTTGTTCCAAAATAATGTTCCAAAATCTAACAGAAGGGCAAGTTCAGTTGTGTCTCGTGGTTTTGAAGAGCCTGCAGTGAGGTTTTGATCTCCACTATATGAATTAGTAAAGTTCCCTGTAAATAAATAGCTTTTTAAAGGCAATATCCTCTCAGTTCAATTTATACAGCCAACACATACTGAGGGTGGGCTTGACTTCTCCTCTGGCTGGACTAGACTTCCTCTCAAAATGAAATGTTGATGGGATAATTTCTTGCAGATACAGATTATCCAATGCCAACATTTAGCAAGTAAAATAATGTAAAGGGCCTGGCACAAGTACAGAAGAGAAAAACACCCAAGTCACATCACCTACCTCTGCCTCTGCCCTAATGCAGCAGTGGATACATTGATTAATGTTGATCATTTTTCTTAAAACTTCGTTTACATTGGCAAAAAGTTACAAAAAGGCAAAATAATAAATGAAGTTGTTGTCAATATTCAAATCGTCCTTGATATTACAGAATTTGCAGAGTGGAGGTCACACATGGTTTTGTCTATAACTTTCCAATGTAAAGACCATTTCGGACATCACAGACTAAAAGAAGAAAGATTTGGGAAGAAGAAAAAGTCACTCATTCTATTATCTTTTTCAGCAGTAAAGGGAGAAAAACAGCACATGTATAAAAAATACCTATGTATTTTAAAATAGTAATATTCCCCAGAATGATACCACAAAACTGTTTAATTTTAAATAAATTATTTCTATTTTTTTAATTTCAGATTGGCACTTTGTGGTTAAGGTGTTAGAGCTCAAAAAAATATTCATTTTTTAATAAGACCCATTTTCCAAGGAAGCAATTGCCACATTTTTCATGCAAGTAAAGGATATGAACATGTTATCATGTTGTCTGAAGCATCCACTCTCTTGGATGCAGTTATCTTTAATGTTTGCTGGCAGCCATGGAAACTACACGTATTTCCCCTTTTGGCACCATCATGACTTTATCAAGACTCTAAAACTCTGGAACTTCTGTGTTGGAAAAAAAATTAAGAGGAATTCAGCTGCTCTTGTGAGTCTTTTGTGCTATCTCTATAACAAGTCTAACACTTTTCTGTGTCAGAGAAGTGATAGCATTGACATCTTTCCAATAATCCCTAAATTCAGTGAGTTCCCAGAAGAATGGAGGTATGAGTATCTCCTATGTTGCAGGGGAGGCAATCTCTTCTGGAGCTGGATGGCAGAGCAAGGGCAGGACGGTAGTGAGAGGTCACATATTGTCTTAGACTTGCTTGTACAGCTGGGAACAAACAGAAAATTCCCATGCTAGGTTTCGAACTGTTCAGGACCCAAAAGAACAGAAGACCTGCTCTGACAAGCCTCTTCTCACAGGTGGGTGCTGCTACGGTAAGCGTGGGAAGTACCTGAGAATTTACAAAGTAAGGGAAACACAGAGCACGCCAAAGCCTGTAAAGGCGGTGGAAAAGTTTCTAATGGCAGAGGGACAACTGGAAGAAAGCTTCTCAGTCGTTGCTGAAGGGAAGGAAGGAGTGCTTTCAATGTTCTCATTCTGGGTTGTGCACTGCAAAGGGACATTCCATGTTTTGTAGGAAAGTCCAGACCAGAAGGATTTAAGATTGGTTGTTGTTCATTTACCTCTGAGGTGAGTCATCTCAATCTATCACTGTATTTTGAACTTCATGAAAGGAGCCTTGCTTTGGATAACACTGATGGGCTGGACAATTTGATCATGCAGGGTTACAGGGTTAATATCAGCACAGAAAATGTCAGCATTATTGTTGAGGTCCAGGTTTCTTAACTGGTCCTGGACCTCCTCCAATTGCTGTTTTTGTGGTAGCAGCTGCCATCCAGAAGTTATGATCAAGAGCATCTTGCCATGGGCTTTAACTTCAGCCAGGTGATCAGCAATTTTATTTGTCAGTGTGAGCAATCTAGATGATACAGCATGCAATCTGTTGCAGCAGGTACTGGAAAATTCAGATGGGGCAACAGAAATCCTCAATTTTTGTGCCATTATACCACATCAAGCTCCTGCCTTTGGAGCACAAAACTAATCCCAGGACTGACAGGAGGCTACATCCTAACTGTGTGGAAGCTTCCCAACCACATCTTGGCAGGTTACACCGTACTTTTGAGACCTCCCTCCAAAGGCAGTGCAGAGATACCCAAAGATGCTAATGTCAATGCAGCAGCAGGCAGCTGAAGCAAAGCTACAAAGCCCGTTTTATCCATTAGGGGTTTTGCCAGCAGCTCCTGGTGTGCAGTGCTCCTTCTGCTATCACTGGTGATACCCCTCTGCTATGCTTCATCCTGCTTTTTCAGGCAGAGCTAACAGAGTCAGCAATGTGACTTGTCCAAGGCCACCCAGAATGAGCACAGGGCTTGGGATAGGATCCATGTTTCCTCACTCCCAAGCTCAAGAGGGTGTTTGGCCTTTTTTTGAAGAACAAGACCTTCTTTCCTGTAGGTTGCCGAACACCCTGGCACCAGCTGTAGCAAACAGCCCTGCTTCGGCTCTGTACAAGAATAAACTGGGCACAATTTCCAAGCGATCCCAGGGCTGTCTGCTGGGACACAGGGAAAGAGCCTTCCAATCCAAACAAAGCAGGGAAAGCGCTATGCAAAATCGCTTCTCCATCCCCTTCCTTCCCACTCTTTCTCTTTGAATCTTGTTGACAGAGGATGTTTCTCCTGGCCATAACCTGACAGTTGGTATACCCTCCACATGGGCTTCTGTGGCCCCCAGGGGTAGAAGTGCTATTTCACAGAGTTTCAGGATTTCAGGAACTGGCTTCATTTCACATGGGTATGAAATCTTGCCTTCTTTTAAATCTTCCATAAAGGAAATGCCCCCCAGCAAATTTATTCAAATAAATAAATAGATGGATAGATAGAGAAATAAAAAGAGAAATATATTTTCTTGGGCAGTTCCAAATGGTTCATTTCAAGGAAATTGAGGGGTTTTTTTCCTTTTAGATATTGAGTGTTTCTACAGGGTCTGGCTACCGGTGAAGAGTTTGGAAGGCATTGTGTAACACCCACTTGCTCCAGCACTACTCCAACAGAGGTGCATCGGTCAGCTTGATAACAAAGCATGTGGCATAGGAAAGTGAAAATTTAAACCCAAAGTTGCATCCCAAAGAGAAGCCAAGCAAATTTAACTTCAAAATGTCAAAATAGCGCATTTGGGCACAGTCAGAACTTTTACTTTCCTTTTCATATGATTGTGCAAAGCTTCTAAGTTAAGATGACACTCAGATCGCTGAAAGACCTCCATCAAAGCTTACCAAATAGCCCCAGAGGAGATTTTTTTATTTCCTGATAAAACTGATTTTCTAATGGATCAAACACTACTCTCTTGATTTTTCAAATGCACTTCTGCAGAGAGGACTAGGGAAAAGGAATGACTACAGGTGCACTCAGCGCTAAATCCTGATTTCAGCTTTGCCACTTGTTCTGCTGTGCTTAGGGATGCCCTTTGGCACAGCCAGTTTTTCATGTGAAAAACAAAAGAAACAGCTTTTGCAAGAGCCTGTTTATACCACTGTCAGGAAGCACCAAGCTAACCAAAAGTACCTGTGTGCTGTATGGGAACAGCGCAGCTCATCCCTCAGCTGTGTCTGCAGTTGAGCTTGGCAGAGCATGACAGAGGTTCTGCTCTGTTTTTCTACCTCTGTATTTTCTGGAAATCAGAGAGCAGGAATGACTGGAAATACCAGGGGCTTGGGATGCATGGAGATATTTGTCTTATTGCTAAAGCTATGTAGCTGGTCTCAAAAAATCAGGCCCTCCTCTAAAGTTTTGAAATCTGGCATCAAAAGACCAGACCACCGTACACTATTAGCCATTTCTGGAAATCTCAGCCAGTCCTGCAGAAAATGAGAAAACCTGCCCCTGGAAGTTAAAAGAACAATCCATACATAAGTGGTTTTAGCAGCTACTGTGTGTCCTTGCTGAACTAAGTTATTTAACCTGGGACTAGGTTTCTTCCCAGGCTCCTAGCCCTACATGGCATGTTTTCTCTGTTGGAGATTCAGTACTTGTACATCATGTAGTAAATATAAAAAAGGAGGTTTACAGCCCAGTGAATAGAGAAATCTCTTTCCAGGTCAATGCAAGAAATTATAGAGCATTGGAAAGCCCTAGTTTTATCTCCTGCCAAAGGAGGGATTAAGCTACAATGATTCCCAGGCCCAGGGTCTTTTTTTTAATTCCTTTTGCCTCTGCCTTCTTTGAGTGCAAATTGACAGAGACGAGTTTTCACTCCAAACAGCTGTCTGTTATTTGAATGGAGTCAGTTCCTAATCCCACACATGACTGCCATCAGAGGCTGCTGTAGTGGAAATGTTTCTAGTATCAAAACAAAGCCTCTGGCACAGAGATCTGTTTGAGAGGGCTCTGCCTGTAAACTCTGCTTTCAAATACTATCTTTTCTCTGAAGGCATTGCTCTGCTGGCTACCAAACCAGTCATTACCCATTTAATGGGTAGTTTGCGCGGCAGTTTTGCAGAAGGGTGTGCAGGAAGGTTGCTGAAGCACTGCCAGCAAGACCAGGGAGCGCTGGTATCCATCTGGCAGAAAGCCGTGGCCTCTCTAAGCTCTACACCAAACGACTACTGACTTGAGGGGTAGGGAGAAATGGTGATGATTTCCTGCCAGGTGCAGCAGACATCTCCTGTGTGATTGCCCCATCTTCCCAGATGCCCTCACAAAAATGGTATGAGGGTCTACAAGTGGAACTGAGCAATAACGAGGACAATGGCTCATCTAGCATGGAGATTTCACTGACATTAAGTGATCCTATGCCCTGGAGGTTAGCAAATGTGACACTCACCTATAAGAAGGGCCAGAAGGAGGATATGGGCAACTACAGATGTGTCAGTCTGACCTCAGCGCCAGGGAAGCTTATGGAAAAAGCTATCCTGCAGAAAAGGACCTGGGGGTGCTGACTGATGCTGCTGAACATGAGCTGCTTGTGTCCAGGCAGCCAAGAAGGCCAGCAGCATCTGACCTGTATCAGCAACAGTGTGGCAGCAGGATCAGGGCAGTGATCATCCCCTTGTACTGGGCACTGGTGAGGCTGCACCACGAATCCTGTGTTCAGTTCTGGGATTCTCACTACAGGAGAGACATTGAGGTGCTGGAATGGCGTTAGAGAAGGGCAATGGAGCTGGTGCAGGGCCTGGAGCACAAGCGTGATGAGGAATTCCTGAGGGAGCTGAGTAGGTTTAGTCTGGAGAAGAGAAGGCTCAGCAGGACCTTATTGCTCTCTGCAACTGCCTGAATGGAGGTTGTAGTGAGGTGGGAACGGTCTCTTCTCCCAAATAACAAGTGATAAGACAAGAGGAAACTGTCTCAAGCTGCACCAGGGGAGGTTCAGATGGGATATTAGGAACAATTTATCCACTGAAAGGGTTGTCAAGCATTGGACCAGGCTGCCCAGGGAAGTGATGGAGTCACCACCCTGGAGGTATTTAAAAGATGCTTAGATGTGGCACGTAGTGACACGGTTTAGTGGTGGACTTGGCAGTGTTAAGTTGATGGTTGGACTCAATGATTTTAATGGTCTTTTTCAACCTAAGCGATTCTATGATTCTGTAAATTAAGAAAAGATGCACTCTGTTTTGTGTAATTATGAAGAAGGAAAATCAATATAAGATGCTCAAATAAAAATCAGTTGTTGGAATCCTTCTATTTATTTTTGCTTTTAATGTGTGTTTTCCCTCCCTCAATTTTCATTTGGAAATCAGAGCTTCAAGTGAAGTGGGCTGAAATAATGAATGAGATTGTTCTGAGAATTGTAGTTCCCAAAGATCAGTTGCTGGAAATGCTTATACCAACCATTAATACTAAAATCTCTAGAAGTTTATGTAGAATAAACATTCTAGGTATTTCTGTAGTTACTTGCCAATCCACACTTGTTTTTCAGAAACTCAAAAGGTCATGCACTGCTGATCTACATAATATTACAATATTGCAATCTTTGTTTTTTCTCAAATTAAGGAGAAATAACCAATCAGGTGCCATAATGCTACTCAGTCCTTTCTTACCCCTCCTGTTGACAATTTCCACCCTGAATTTTGGCAAACAACTTGCTCTCTTTGCCTCATGACCTATCCGTATGACCATTAACTTTTGTTGCTAAAAAAGTCCATCCTCTCCTTCCAGCAGGAACTGTTTCTTACAGCAATGAGGATGCTGCACCTCATCTTGGTCATATTTACACCAAGAAGACTTGTCATAGAGTTAAAAACACACAGAAGCAAAGAGCATGAAGAGACAGCTCAGAGAGGCTGGTCAGCAGAAGTGGCCTCCAGAAAAGACCTGTTACTGTGGAGCACACTCAGTTTAAAAGGAAGCTCCCTTCCATCATCCCCAGCTCATGAACACACTGACCTCTAATTGGTCAGCCCTCATGGGGAAAAGACAAGAGATAGAAACAGTTTTCAGTCCAAACTGAATAACTTTTGTCAGGAGCCCAATAACAGCTGAGGAGGAGCAATTTGTTATTAGCCCCTTGGGAGGCTTCTGCAGGAGGTGGCAGCTGGATCAGAGCCACAGACATCTATGAGATGTGTTTTTTGTCTGCCATGGAGATGGAAGGGCAGCAGTGTGGGGATCAGTCTGGATGATATGCTCCAGAGTCTGCCCTTGGGCCAAGCCAGCAATTGGACCAATCCACTGATCTGTGGTGCAAGCCCAAGGAGAAAGCCCCTAAGGAGTGGCAGGACACACATCCCTGGCAGCGTTCAAGGCCAGGTTGCACAGAGCCTTGGGTGACATGGTTTAGTGCGAGGTGTCCCTGCCCATGGCAGGGGGGGTGGAACTGGATGATCTTAAGGTCCTTTCCAACCCTAACTATTCTATGATTCTATGACACAGAAAACAAGGTTGTATGGGAAGTGATGTTTTCTGCGCACCATATGCTGTGGTTTTCTGCAAAGAGACCATAAACCCAGAAATATTTGTTTGCTTTTCTGTTCTTTAGGTGAATAGAAACTCCCCTTTTCATCACTGAAATAACAGATCATCTTGGAGACAGGATCCATCCTGCTTTCAAAACTCTCCAGGTGACTTCAGTCCAACAACACTAGGCCTTTGCCTGGGAGTAGGAGAATTTTACTCAGATCTCTGTCCTGCGTGACCTGAGATGAGCCACAAGGGTGAGAAAAGCAGAATGAGAAATTCCCATCACTTCCCGCACCTCAGATGTTGGCCTCTGCTCCTGCCTCAGCAGTCACTACCCCACTGCATGGTAGGACCAAGGCATCAGGGGTAAAATATCTATCTGTAGCTTTTTTATAGAAAGGATGCTTTTAAACCCATTTCAAGGGCCTGCAGCATCTGTCCACAGCTATCTGTCCTGGCACGTCAGGAGCAACAGCTAATGGCAGCACATGGGCAGGAATGGGTGGGATTGCTGAGAAATAAGGACATCTCAGGCCAAGCTCTCCACCAGACCTAGCATTTCATAAAACTGGCCTTTTATTTAGCTTCAGAGACTCCCATCTTCCTGTGTAAAGTGCAAATAAAACCCTGCTGCCTTTCAACAGACTTTGTCTGGAGGGAGGTATTGATCTCTACTGATGAACGCTGTTCAATTGCCTCAGGTGGGCAACACTATCTGGAAAGGTTTATTTATATGTGCATTTTCTCACAGTTTGGGACAATGGGACAGTAATGAGACAGAGTTCTCAGATGGCAATGAAAACTTCAGTCTTTACCTGATATCACAGCTATGGAAGTGGGACACTAACAAATTCTTGTTTAACCAACTGGATGTTTTTCTTTCTAAGTAAGCAACAATGATCACTCTGACAGTTTATTTGTGGTAAACTTGTGAGGTTTTAGTTTTTAACATTATTTTTTTTAGAATTTTTTGGGGGCATCTTCAAAAACAGCAAAAAAATTGAAGATGAAATTTTAATGAAAAATCACTTTTGGACCTTTCCCCAACTCCTCACCTGGAGAAGACCTTCCTCAATCCACAATGTTTCCAGGCTTTTTGTATCACTTTGAGGAACAGAAAGTGGTCAAAGCCTCTTTGCAGAGTGGGTAGGCAGAGAAAAACTATCTATAGTGTTTGAAATCCAAATGGTGCCATTGTAAGACAGTGAATAAGCATGTTCCATTCATCCAAGTGATAAACTGAAACATTTGCTTATTTTTCTATGTCTTTCCCGAGCAGCTTTGCTGGTCTGTAAATCTCTATAGATCATGTTCAAAATGGCTGCACGGGTCAGTTTGTGTAGCATCCCCCAGACTTGATCTGCAGTGGTGTTATTTTGGTGGATTTGCCTTTCCTGACAAGGATCAGATACATGGAGATGGAGGGGTAATCGTGAAATGCTTTAAACAAATGTTCTTGTTAATGCACATCCCACAAGCCACAAGCCACAAATGCTCCAGGGGACCTTTGCCAAGGGTTTCTTAAATGTGTGTTCTGAGAAACAGCCCCTCTTCATCACCATCCTGGCCCCTCACAGCCCAGTGGAGGGTCAGGGTGGTCTGGGAGACCAAGGCACAGAAGGGAGGATGATGGACTGGAGATTGCTGGCTGGATCCTAGGGTGGTCGTGTAGGACCGTGGAAGGGTGGGAGGTCATCCCTCCTCTCTGGGCATGCAGTATATGTGCACACACAACATTGGACGTGCAGGAAAGCAGGTTTCTGCGCCAGGATTCTTCAGATAAGGATGTCCCAGCTCTGCTTTTCTCCACAAAATATCAATCTGCTTCTCTGCCACAAGCCTCTCCCTTGCTTTCCCTGCTTCAAAACAAAAGGTCTCTTCAGGGAATGCCAAAGAGCAACTGGATAAAAATGAAGAAAAAGCCTTCATCTTTCCTTCTTCTCCATTTAGGGTGTCGGAAAGGGCATGCTCCGCATGCAAAAAACCTGCTGACTTCACACTCTGCTGGAGAAGGCGATTTGAAACCAACAAAAATAATTGTCACTGTGTTTAGCCAGAGTCAATAAAAGCTCTAAGGGCCTGGCAGTGTCAAACTCAGGAGAAAATAAATTGCCAGTTCATGAGGACTCCTTACAATGTATACTGAAAAGAAGTTTTCTTTCCTTCCTCCTCAGAAAAAGGTGATGGAGAGGGAGCAGGAGAGACCTGAGACGGGGGAGAGCCTGGCAACGTATATTTCATGTCTACTGATATTGTTTTAGCAGTGAGCAGTAAATTGTGAGGTCTTGAATGAAGACATAGGAAAGGATAAATAAAAGCACTACTCACACTGATTGCCTGTTGGATCACATAGTAAATCTAAAATAAAGTGTCCTATCCCTAGAGACAGGCAAAAAAGTTGTAAAAGCAATGGAGCGACATGATCTATCTTTTCTAAAATGCCTATGATTTTCAATATCCAGAGACACAGTCAAGGGTCCTGATTTCAGAATCAAGAGGAATCAGGAAGAGCTCAGCATAGCCTCCTTACTGCTAGATAGCAATAAAATGAAGATTAGGCACCTTAATTTTTCAGTTTTAGCCCTGAAAAATGAAGGTGCTGATCCTACACCTATGGGGGATCAGACTTTATAATCATGCCTGGTTTTACTCCTTAGTTCTGCCAATCTCTCTAATAGCTTTGCTCTCCCCTTTACAAATCTTGCCTCACCTGAAACCACCAGCCACTTTCAAAGGCAAAACCCAAGTTCTAATAGCTTCCAGATATCATGAGAGCAGGAGGGAAAGTCATGTCCAAGTGGTCTTTTTATTGAATGTTTTAACAATATTAAACAAAATATGGTAAAATGTAGAGATGAAAAGGGCAGAAAATAAACAGTGTTATTTGTGTTTCCTTTTCTGTGTTGTTTGCCCTTACCCTGGGTAAACCTCCTATTTTAGCCTTGTTTTTTTTTGCAGTGTTAGGTGCACAGCATGAGGGACTTGATTTTCCACCTGAAGCTATGTCCTCTGTGGTGTTAGACATCCATACAGACCTTAAACATGCATGGTATATATGGGCCTACCTCTGAACATCCTACTTTGTGCAGGAAATACGTCTTTCTGTGAAGAAGGACACATTGCTCAAACGATACTGACCTGTGTCATCTTTTCATAGTTTAAGTAAAAAATGCTCATTCAGTGAGTCCAGAGTGATCTGGTGGTTGTGAAGGTAACACAGAGAGCTGAGGAGCAGCATGCACTGGGATGGGGTTGAAAGGAAGCAGCCAAGTAATCATATTTTCTTTAGAAACCTCAGAACAGATGGAAAATGCTGGCCAGGGATCAGGGTGGGGAGTTGGGTTTAAGCTTTTCTTTGGCCCATCTGCCACGGAGACTTTGATACCCCCAAGAAGGCAGGAACATCCCCGCCAAACAAATAAGTAGAAATACCATCTTTCCTCTACCAGAACAGGAGGCTTGTGTTGCTTGGACAAGGTGACCATCATTTGCACCCTTGAAGCTGGATCTGCACTGAAGAAGGCTGAACCAAAAAGCTGGCTGTTTTTCTTCTTTTTGCATCTGCCTTCCCATGGCTACAAACTGAGGCAAGTTTCAGAAAGGTAAAATGAGTTTCCATAGAGAAAGGCAAAAGGCTGAACACACAGCTACCCATCACTGGAAAACACCCACTGCTGCACATAAAACCTCTTACCATGTTTTTAATTAGATATGACAGCTCATGGTTCAAGCATGTGAGGAATTCCAGGCTAAATGAAAAGAGAACAGGCAGAGATCAATAGGGATAAAGAGGCAGCGATAAGGAGAAGAACCTGCTTAATCTTGTTTTTATCTCTGTTTATTTATCCTCTGTCAGTGGTGCCCTCCTGATCAAACACCCGGGCATGTAGAATCCAGTGCACTTAGTCCTTGTGACATGACAATAACAACAGACCTGGCGCTCACATCCCTGTCCACCCTGTCCCTTGGCAAACAGGGTTGTGGGCTGGCTGACAGGCAGCCATCGCCACCCGTGTTTGCTCTCCAGCGCTCATCAGCTCATTGAGGCACTCAACTCTGCTGTGTCTCCTTTCTTTTCCTTTGCAGCTGATAGTGTGTCACTCCTCTCATACACCTTCACACTTGACAACTTGCATAGCAGCCAGGCTGAGATGGGCAAGGAAAGCCCATGAGGTGTTAAGAGAATGGAAGTGCTTGGCCCTCACCTCCTGTCATCTCAAGGAGCTCAACTCTTCTCAAGCTATTTTTACTCTCATTTTATTTTTTTAAGGCATAGAAATCACAGCTTGCATTGCCGTTCAAAAAAAAGCATTCTGCAGATGAGAGGGTGAGGGTCTTCTGAGGATCGTGGGGCTCAAGAGGGGACAAGGCAAGCTAAGACAGGGCTGGGCACTGGTGAAGTGGGGATTTAACCACTGATTTACATTCGTCCTTGTGGCTCTACTCTATGTCAACCCCAAATTTGGGCCCAAAATATATTTCTTTGCTCCTTGGGGTTTCACTAGCCTGTTTTTACAAAGCAGGGGTGCTGGGCAGCCTCTTCAGGGGAGACTTGCAGGAAAACATCACTGGGATTTTCATGAGGCATGGAGCCCAATATTCCCATCTGTACCAGGGCCCTTTCCACTGCCTGAATACACAATTAAACTAAGCCCCAGGGCAGTTGCTTGATTTAGAGCAGCTGAGGGTATAGCTGGATTTTTGGAGAGCACACATGCTGTGACTGCAGAGGAGCAACCAGTCTCTAAAGTACAGATTATATGGCAGCCCATACTTAGCCATATATTCTCTGAGCTATTTCCAGCCCCCCAGATGCATTGAATAAACCTAATTCAAGCAAGGCTATTTTAACATATCATTGCATCTATTTCCAGTATGATTTGTCTGCCAAAAGTGTGACATGCCTTGCCTTCCATACAAGGCTTTTCTACTGAAGATTGCACGAGGTAAAATATTTCCAGCTTTGTCTTAATCACCAGAAATCTGTACCTGCAAATCAGCAGTTTCTGTAAGGCACTAGAAAATATTAATTATCATAACTGATAGCATATCATAGGTTTGACTTCCAGTCTATGTCAAGGTAAAGGGAAGATGTTGATGGCACATTTAAGCCCTTGCATTGAAAGTGACGTTACCAAAGAGTGCATACAGCACTTTCATAAAACCAGATTAATTTCTTTCTAAATTTAAGATATTTCATTGGAATACCCAAGGTAAACTCAGTTTAAACTGTTGTTTGTAGTCTGCTGAGGTTGCCCAGAGAGCGAGCTGATCCATCTTGCATCTTCGGGTGGTGCCTCATTCTTTCTGCTGCCTAAGGAGACCTTGAGTGATGGTGCTGCTTGCTTAAATAACTACACTTGTAGCAGATTAATTAGGTCAAGGCATTTTTACAAATTACTTTTTAACCTCCTCAGCACCTTTGAGATAAGAAAGGCTTCACAGACGTTCTATACCAGGAAAAAGAATGCTGTTTTCTTTACACTTTTCCTGATGTCCACTGGGGACAGAGGGTGTGCTTGAGATGGGACTGGCAGGATGTTGTTGTTTATCTGTCCAAATCAGGCTAAAAAAATCTCCTTTCAGGATCACTAGCCAACAACAAAATTGTGTTTGAGCAATGTAAAGCTCTTAAGGTTGCATTCGTAGACTGGACTTCCAGCTGACCCATCTATAACTATCGTGTTATCATCCAGGATGGCCCACATGTCTACACTATTAGCACAACTACTGTGCTATCAAAACTTCACTTCTAACTCTCATCCTCCTCCTTCAGAAGCAAATAGCCATGGGGCTGCTGAGATCTCCCTGCAGGTCTCCTCACCTAGGTCCTGCAGCATTGTCATACTGCCTCTAGCTGCAGACCTTAAAAACAAGCCCACTAAGCATTATGGTAAGTCACTCTGCCCAGGGTCATCACTTCTTCGTGGGAAGAGCAGTGATTAAAGCTTTCTTTTTTGCTGTACCATCAAAGACTGTCCTAGCAATGAGAGGTAAAAATCCCCAAATTACCAATTGTTCTTCACCTACATGTTCAGTTTTTTGTCAACAACTTTGACTTCTTTCATGATGTGTTTGCACTTGAAGAAATTCCATGTATCGCTTTCTAATCCTTTCTTAAACCTCACTCTTACCATGCCTCTTGTCATGACCCATGCAGCTATCAGAGACCTGTTGACAACTCCTTATGTTATCAGTCACAGCTATCTTACTATCACCTTGCTCCCTTTTGTCTAATGAGCTATCTTTACCTCCAGCAGGTAAGCACAAGAATCAGATTTCTTAGATGCTACACTGACGCAGACAATAACTATTTTAAGTGTATTTGAGGCTTGCAAGGGCTGTAGCAGTGAATGGGGTGAGGAGTATCATACCAAGCTGATGAGCTACCTGGGATCTGGGTGTGGGCAGGAGGAACTGGGGTATTTAGTCTTGGGCTGTTCCTCACCATGATACCCTTTTTGTCATTCCAATAAATTCAGATTAGGTAATTTTTAATATTATTTAGCTCTTAGTCAGAAAAGAAGTGCAAGAACCAGAGCTGGCATTGAACCCCAGTGCACGGGATGAATTCTAGTCTGTGTGTCCCCCTCAACCTGAGGATATTGGCATCCAGAGGCCCCTGCAAGAAAAACAGAGGCAAGTTGTGAAATACAGGTCTGAGTTATGTTCAGACCTAGAATTCCCAGTGCATTCAGACCCAAAAAATGCAGAAACCAGGAAAAGAAAAAAGAGAGAGAGGAAATGAAGGAAAGGAGGGCGAAGAAGAAAAAGCAGGGGAAAAAAAAATCTTTGCTACATCTTGAAGAAGGCAAAGCAAAGCACTTTATTAGATATTAGTGGTGCATTAATTTTTGGCTAAATGTTTCTTTTGACTTTCTGTTCTAACAGCTTTGCCTGTGAGACCTCACTTGGGGTACTGTGTGCAGTTCTGGTGTCCTCAACATAAAAAGGACATGGAACTGTTGGAATACGTCCAGAGGAGGGCCACGAGGATGATCAGGGGACTGGAGCACCTCCCATATGAAGATAGGCTGAGAAAGCTGGAGCTGTTCAGCCTGGAGAAGAGAAGGCTGTGTGGAGACCTCACAGCAGCCTTCCAGTATCTGAAGGGGGCCTATAGGGACCGTAGTGATAGGACAAGTGGTAACAGGTTCAAACTTAAACAGGAGAAGTTTAGACTGGATATAAGGAAGAAGTTGTTTACTGTAAGGGTGGTGAGGCACTGGAATGGGTTGCCCAGGGAAGTTGTGAATGCTCCATCGCTGGTGATGTTCAAGGCCAGGTTGGACAGAGGCTTGGGTGGCATGGTTTAGTGGGAGGTGTCCCTGCCCGTGGCAGGGGGATTGGAACTAGATGATCTTAAGTTCCCTTTCCAACCCTTACTATTCTATGATTCTAAGATTCTATTAGTTCTTTCTTCAATCTAGCTGTCTCTCAATCTGCTGAAGAAATATGTCTTCCCACTATTCTTTAAGTGTGAGGTGCATCAAGCAATGTCTGCCCACTATTTTTGCTCCAGCCTGGAACTGCAGTCTGGGCCTCTGTTAGCATTTCCTCCTCTCTGGGTTCTCATCCACGGCTGATACCTATGAATGCGCCAAGTGGGAGAAGCATGTGCATTTGCTTACCCACATAGACTGGCACTTCTTGTCCCAGACACTTCGTGGCCATTTCTATTTTCTGATCTGTTATCTTTTCTGATCCCTTTGACCAGTTTGGATCAGTCAATGGCTTTTCATTACAAGCAAGTGGTGGTACAAGGTGCTCAGCAAAGACCAGAGCACAGAACAGGCAAGAGTGTACAACTCGAGCCAAACTGGGACTGAGGAGGTCTTTTAAGAGGTATGTTTGTATTTCTGTTGACTTTTAGATGAGATGACTGGCTTGCCCCATTTCTTCAACCAAATATGGCCTGCCTTGTACTGAACAGGCTTGATGAGCACGCAGCTGAGGTGGTTGCTTTGCATCCAGTGGAAAGAGTACGCCCACAAGCAGGAGAAGCCTGGCAGTCCACAGTTGCATATGGCTTTTGGAGAATTCATGCCTTGTTTTCCTGAGAGATCCTGCTCTTTCCACTGCTTGCCTGTGTAAATGGAGAAAGGGATGGTTTATTTATGTATTTATGTATTTATTTATTTTAGAGACTGCTTTACTCACCCTGATGCTCTCAATGAACTCAAAATTTTATCCTGTTTTCTAAAAATCAGACCTACTGATGCCTTATCAAGACTGAATTCACCTGCAGTGATCAAAATGCCTCCAAGCACAGCCACTATTTCCATGCTAGAAAGTGGGTGTCCATGTTCTCACTTGTGTGGATGGAAAAGGTGAGGAGCTTGTGCTTCATTTAGACACCCACCAGCAGAATCATCCTAAAGCAAATGTATTTGTATTAATATGTTGAAGTTTCTCCTAGGTAAAGCAGAGCTGAAAGCAGGAACTTTCATTCCTAGTCTTATGTGGGGATCTGAAGATTGACCCAGTTGCAAAGCACCTCTAAACTGGTTTGGTTTTTAGGAGACCTGGTTTTCCACTTGTCACTGCCTTCCCCCCATATACTTCTAGGATTGTTCCTTTGAGACAGGTCCCCTCAAGTCCAGCTCCTAGACTTGGCAGTGATTCTTGTCTTCTTTTGTCTATCCCATTTTGTCTGGTGCTTCTTGGTGAGAGATAGTGACCCTATGGCAGAAATCTTTTGTAAGGAGGAAAGAGGCAGTATACCTTACTGAACATGATTCACCTGCTGTCATGTGGACACCTTTTAAGGTGTTCCAGTGGTGTCCATGAACCATAAATCAAACCAATGATGAGTAAGTAGCTCATTGGGTGATAGGTATATCTAATGCAGACATCTAAGGGAAAGTGAGAGTAAGCCCATGAGTCTTGCTCTGATTCAATAATTAATGATATTCAGAGTTAAAATTCCCAAGGTATGGATTGCAGATGTGTTCTGTCTCTATTTAGAATCAGCTAATATAGATATACCCCATCTGAAAGGGATTAGATGTCTAAAGGAGAATGCCAGCCACAGATTACATAGTATAAAGAATAAATAGAAGTATTGTTCAGGCTGGTTCATTTTAACCTTTTTAATAGCTTGATTTATTTTGAGGTAGCTCTATGATCCATGAAGGCCCTTTGCCCTCTTTTGTCCTGCCTCTGAAACTCAAGGCAATATTTGAAAATACTAAAATTAAGGAACAAGGCTACCCAGATGCATAAACTGGACATAGCACACTGACAGCACTGATGTCCTAGTGAGCAGAAAATGAACTGACACAGAATGAGTTTCAGAACTTAACAGTAGATATAAAGAAAGATCTGCACACTGTTCAATAAATCTAAGACTCCTGGGGATCCAGATGGTCCCTTTGCTCTTTTACTGATGTGTGATCGTTAACAGAGATGTGCAGACCATCAGTAAATCAACCTAAATACTTTGTTATAATAGTCCTCATTACAGAACATTGATAGATTAACTGTGCTCCATTTCAGTTTATGAGCAAAGCTCTTTGCTCTCCCTAGCAGTGTGATTAATGTGAGGTTCACATACTTAACATTAGAGACCAGTATTTATGGCCTTAAAAACATCAAGAAAAAAGCAAAATGTCTGCTGTGACAGCGTATATAGTACAAGTGTCAAATCTTATCATGGATCCTCTCATCCATTATAGCTTCAAGAGCTGCTATCTTATACTAAGCTGACCTAGCAGACCTCAGAGCCTCATTGTAACATTCTTTGTGTGGTAATCCAGTTAAGAGCAAAATGCAGGCTAAGTGAGACATAGCTTAACACTTTCATATACTTAATAAAAACGTTATCAGGAAAGAAATCATCAGCAGGCCAAAGTCATTCTTCTCCAAAGGGGGGAGGATGGAGTAAAACTTAGCCAAGTGAAGTGATTTTTTTCCCTCCCCTGCTGCACAAACAAATTGTGCTGCTGCTACTGATGTGTGTGGTGCAGATGTGGGGGGGGACTGTAGGGTAAGGTTGAGGCATGGTCCAGGCCAACCATCACACCAGCCTTTGCAATGATTACAGTTTTCAGTGATGCTGTTCTTTAATCAGGGCAGTTTGAAACTTAGCAGATGCTTGCAAAAGAGTTATAATGGGTTTATCTACAGTGCAGTTTGAAAGCTTCAGTGAGCACAATCCATGTTTGTGTTGGACTCTTACGGACCTCACAATCCAAAATCTTGAGTGAGCGAGATAAATATCTCAAGTTTGGACATCCTGTTGCAAAGTCAGACTTCTCAAAAAGACTTAGGTTGCCTTCCACCCCCTGTGATAGGGATGTGCCTGTAATAGGCTCGATCTGCTTGAGGAGCTGCCCTGCTCAGTGGTTGCCATCACAACGTGTTTCATAGATGAGCTCAGAGACAGCTTGACCAGGTTGATTTACTAATATGCTCCTATAATAGGACAGGTGTTACCATATGAATAATACTGGCTCTATTCAAGATATCAGTTAAGCACTCAAAGGCACTGAAACAAGCATGTTATCACAGCTACACCTCAGTATCACTGGCTTCAAGAAGACACCAACGTGCAGTTAGAGTCAAGCACAGGCTGAAGTACTTTCATGAATCACAGCCATTACACTGCTTGTGGTATTTGTGAAAATGGTGACAGATTGTGCAAGTTGTATTGACATAAGTTTGAGTGATTACTTGTCCAGAAATTTGAAGGACTATCATCCAGCTTCCTCTTTTTGTCTGAACTGGTTCAAAAGACACATATCTCATGCGCTGAAGCTCCAGTGTGCTTTGGTTTCAGTGTACATTTCCATGGGTTTAAGGCACACAATGGCAGCAAGGTTCAGGGATTATCATTTCCGGACATGTATTGCCATGTCTAAACCCAAAGAAACTACGTGCAGGATCAGGTGAACCAGTGAAGTACAAACAACAGAAGGAAACTGAATTGCAGTTAAAGATTCAAGCAGCTTTATCCACAGGCCTGTGCAACAAATGAACAGGCTGTTTCTCAAAGCGAAGACTTCATCTGGCATCATAATATATACTAACCAATTTCCCTCCAACAGTAGATCCCACGCAAAAGCTTGCAGGCAGCACTGTTTCACATCAACCCCACAATTTGAGGGTTAAAATGTTCTCCTCCACTAGCTAGAAAAGGGTTTGGGTACTTTCTGGTTTGTAAAAGTTTCTTTTTCATGATAAAGAGCTCTCAAATTCAGCTGTGAGTTGTAGTTTAAATCACTGCTTCTAAATGCCTGGAGACAGTGGCAGCTTTACCGAGCTGTGCGGGGATGGGAGCTCACAAAATGTCTCTGTCTGATGTAAGGGGGAGGATTTGCCGAGGAGTTCGCATTTACCCAGAGATTTATTGGGGAAGAGGGCAGGCTTGTGCCAGACTTGAAAGAGAACATGCTTCTGCGAGATAAATTCATTTTCGTGTTTATTTATCTAGAGTAGAAAAACGGTCCTGCCTAGTAGAGCATATGCTGGGTGTAATGAAAGACAAACGTCAGCTTTTGAAGGAAAACACTCATTCATCAAAGGACACGCAAGAGCAAACAACTTGTTCATTAAAACACAATTGAAAGGTGGCTTCTCCACTCCACCTGCTTTCCCAAGTCGGGGGTTGCATGGGAAACTGCTGCTCTTTTCACTTTCTGCTTACTCTCCACCTTGGGGCAGATGAAAGGCCTTTCCCATCTCAGAGATAGGGAAAAAAAAATACCAAAACAAATAAACTAACAAAGCAACTAAACCTGGGTCCACAGTACTTCACCAGCTTTTTCTTCACTGCTTTGGAGAAGACCACATCTGCACTCAGTCCCAGTCTGATGTAATAGATACTGACTGAAGGACTGACTCTATACCTGAGCCAAACTCTGGAAGGCACTTTGTGCTCTGAGCAAGTCCCTCTGACAGGCACTGGAAACTGGAAATGTGATACATCCCAAGGATTCCTCTGAATAGGAGGAAGCAATCAAAATCTTCTAAATTTTCCCAGGATGGGAAAGCAATTTCCTCCTCCAGCTGTAAGAACGGAGCAAATTGAAAGGTCTCAGGGAAAGTAATTATTGCTCTTTGATGAGTCTATCAGGAAGCTGAGACTGGCTCATTGGTGTGAATAAACATTTTTGTCTGTGACCTAATTGTCTTTGTAAGTCCAACAAAAAATAATCATCAGCTTAGTGTGTCTAGCGTCTATATCCCTGCATATAATGTTGATTTCTTTTATGAATTATCATGCAGATATATGTACCTAAATAAGGAAAAGAATAAGGCAAATAGCTAACTCATGTGGGGGGTATCTCAGGTTAATCCACCCATGTTTGGACTCTAGCTGGTTTATATTGTTTCCCATTGCTCTGTTCATTCTCTGTGATTTTTCTGGCTGGTCTTCAATAAGACTTTTGGTCATGTCTGTCATAATATCAGTCATCCACATCTCTGGGTGTCATAACTGATTTCACTAATCCCATGAAATATGAAGAGAAGTACAAGTGTTGCTCTGGCTGTCCCTCAGACTGTCTGCAACTATAGCATCACACATGAAAGCTTGAGATTAAAAACCGACTGAATCACTGGTTGATTTTTGTGCACTTCTAATATGAAGTCACAGTTCAGTTCAGCCCTTTAAAAAGGGGCTAGCTGAGCCCAAAAGATCATGTTTATGGTTCCCAGTTATCAGCAATGACTTGCTGCTTAAAACTAGGGGAGACTTTGAGACTCCTCTGTAAGTATAGATTAGATATAAGAAGAAATGTGTGGAAGAGTGAAATTCTGCTTTGCATTGAAACCTGCAAACTGAGAAGGAACAATACAGCTTCAATCCGGGAACACCTTGTAAAACCAAAGCCTAGAAAAATCGAGTAGGTAAAATTACTCACCATCCTGATTGCAAAACATCAATGTTGACATTTCTTTGGATGTAACTGGAAACTTATTAACGATGATCCACTTTAGGCGGGGATTTTCTTAACCTACAAAGTTCAAGTAGATGTTTCTTCTCCCCAGACCACTGATCTGGCTTTGCTGACTCTAAGACTAAATAGGTGCCTTGTGTGAGTGACCTTACTGACAACATTTGGCACATAGACTTTTATTTTCAAGAAGCGAGCAATCAGACACCCAGGTTTAACTTGTGACCTATTAATATATCTAGCTGGGACACAGAAAGACCACAGGCAGCCCAAGTTGTGCATTCGTTTGAATAGCATACTACTTTGTGCCCATGCACAGCCCAAGCCTGAGAGGTCTGTGGGCCAGGAGGGAGGTGCAGTGTAAGCTGAACTGCCTGGGGAAGAGCTGGGACCTAAGGAGACATATTCCTCTTTTTTAATGTTTCTGTTTGGTTTTTCTCTTTTTCTCCTCTTTTTTTCTGGTTCTCAATCCAGCGAAGAAGATCTCAGATGAACTCTCTAACTGCATTGTCTCATTGTGCGTGGGGTCCCAAGCACACCTCTTTGTACGCATATGGAAAGGAACAGCAGCCCCTTCCATATCTCTCCTTCCACCTCTCTTAGCTCATCTGCTGATGACCCAGGATGCTGTTAAGGAGAGGAGAGAAATAACAACTATTGTATAGTTCATAGTAAGTGTTCATACAAGAAAAAGCCACTCCACTCACCTATTCCTTCCATGTCCCACAGCAATTTGATTCCACACCAGAAGGTATACCAATCTGCTTTCATGCTCCTCAAAAGTGCACTACTTTTCATACCTGAGGTTTCATAATGTCAGTTCAGATAGTGACAGTGAGTAGGGGACATCTCTCCCACCTTTAGCTGGCCTAACAAAGTCCCTTTAATCAATGTGAGCAAAGACACTTTCCAATAATTAGTAATTTCCACGTATCTCAGCATGGGATGATGATACCTGTCTCCCTCTACTGAACAGAAAATACCAGAGATCAATACCCTTCCATGAACAGGGGGTGAGGGAGGGTTGCTTTTTATTGGCAAGCACACCAGTCTGAGCTATGTTGCTGGAAAATGTCCTCTCTTATAACGTGCTCTACCAGCCTCCTTCCAGGGTTCTCCCAGCACCATTTGCAGAGCTGTTCACATGAAAGCTCTGTTGACCACCTCCAGGAAACTTATCCTGAGTAGCTGATCCAGCCTTTTCAATGACTGGGCTTGTCTAATGTGATGAGTGTTATAGCCTATATCTGCATGAAATAGTTTGCTGCAAGAAGATGCCATGGCATAGCAGCTGTGCAGAGATTGAGAAATGATCAGCTGTGGACTGGAACCACTTCCAAAGGCACAACTAGGGCCAGAAAAGTGTATATTGGGTAACAAAATAAGCTAAAAGACTTCCAGGTTTTTCTACAGTTGTTCAGAAAATAAAAGCCATTGCAAGATTTAAGGGCTAAAGCTTGTCTGCTTTAGTAACTCTGTTCTGGTTTTCTTGCGCTAAGCAAAGTGAAAATGGCAACTCTAGAGATAACCAAGCATTCAAATGATTGAGGCTTAGAGATTTATGCATACAGATACAGATCTAGTTTTTAAAGCAAGCCAGGAAGTTCCACTCCTCGGAAAAAAGATCAGGGATATGTCAGGCAGAGCAGACACGGTGGTGGAGACAGCTGCTTAAAAGCAAATAAATGAATGAGAAGGACTTCAGGTAGCAGATAACACTAAGCAAAAAATCATTTAATTCAAAGGAAGGGATATCAGAAGCTACTGTGTCTCTGTCAGTTGTCAAGAACCCTGCACATGGAGCAAAGCCCACAGAGCTGAGATAGCTGAATGGTCGTTGCATCACAGTGGAGTTGGATCCAGCTCTAGACCGAACTCAGACGCCTGCCTAATTCCTTGGGGGTGAAGCTGCATTTGCTGTATTCTCCAGCAGCAGAATCAGTACACAAATTGCCTTTGCACTCCCATCCACAGCCACCCATCCCTTCTCGCTCTTCTTGCTGTAAGTTATCATCTCGTATGTCATGCTTGTTTGGTTGTTATCCCAGATCTAGACTGGGTCAGTGAAAGTCCAAGAGAATCAAGAACTCGTCTCTTACCCCAAATGTATGATACGGTTTTGAAGGAAAAGGTCTGATTCATGTGTACCTTTGTGACCCCAGATGTCCCCTTGCTCCTTAGGTGTCAATGGGCAAGAGGAGACACTGTGAAATATTTCTCAAGCCACATTGAGCAGAAATGAAAGGCAGGCAAAAGTTCAGACAGAATTTTGGATCAGGTTTCTCACTTGAGCTGAACTGCTGAGGTCTGGCCATTACAGATGAAGCAGCAAATCTCCATGGATTTATTTGGTGTTTTGTCAAGCTAAGAGTCACTTGTCTTAAGAAGAGTGCTGTATGAGAGTGTTTAGCTCACTTGACAATACATGGCATGTCCTCTGCTGTTTCTGCTCCAGGGAAGATGTGACATGGTCTTATTGAGTCTACTCCCTTGGAGCATGGCTTTGGTTGCAATTCAGAGTGGTAGGCTCCCAGTGAAGTGATTGTCTCACTGGCCAAGGATAAATTCATTACATAGGGGCATGGGGCATGCTTGAAACAGCAGTCCCAACTGAGCCAGGCATGTTCCTATGGGGCACAGCAGATGAATCTTCATCAGAGAATCCAAGCATGCCAGCCCACCTTGACTTGAAGAACTGGCAGTGCAGAGCTTTTGGGCTACCAAAAGGCACAGATCTGTAGTTTAATTTATCCCTGTGTCCTCCAGAAACACGCTAACCGCTGTGGAATTTCATCTGCTCAGGGAACAAGAACCACTATCTCGGCAGAATTATCTGCCTTTCTCCTTGATTGGAGACAATTTTGCTCTACAATAATACGTACAAGTGCATCTTTTCCATTAAGAAAAGGACTCAGCTTGAAAATTAAGAAAAACATTATGTACCCATATATGGAGATCTACTCAGAAGTTTTTCTGTCCTCACATTGTAATGAATGAAGATCTACAGCATGATTCAATTGTGTAACACAGGTGTTTCATAACCTTTCTGATGCCATGAAGCATCAGGGCTGGCAGGTTCAACACAGGCCAGGGTGGTGCTCCAATGGTAGTTGCATGAGACAGCAACAGCATCTGAGATGGCACCATAGGCCTGTGACTTGTGCTTCTGGTCCATGCTTTGACACTTAATTTTAGAGCTCATATCTGTGCACCAAATCCCACTCATCAGTCCAGTGTAACCCACCTGACTTTTCAGTAATCCAGTGCATCCATGTGAGATGTCAGGCTAATAATTTTTGTCCTCACAGCAACAGTGCAAGTGGTTAGGTCTCATCCTCAAGGAAAGACACTCATCTGGAACCACTGGCATTGTTCCTGTTGGGAATGGGTTACTGGACCAGAAAGACCTTAACAGCCACACATGGATCTTAGCCTCCAAAAGCAGCTTAATTCATTTCTACAGTCTACAGCAACTGATACGCTGTTTAAAAGAAAGCCAGAGATTGCTAGCTTGTAAAGGCTGAGATTGAAAATTAAAGAATACTTTTCTGATGGGCATAAAGAGTACTATTACTCTCCTAATTTTGGAGACTAAGCCACACGGCCATAAAATGCTTAATTCCCACAAAAAATATACTGCTCACAGATCCACATTTTTACATGTTCCTCTACAGTTTCTTTGACTTGAAGAGTAGAGGAAATGTTATGTAGTTTTTAAAAACCCTTACATCTCCTGCAATCCCTTTCCATGCTCTGTTCTCAGCCCACTTAAGCCTTCTGTTGTTGTCACTCTGGAGATGTCCTACAACCTGTGTGACACTGTTAAAGCACTTCAGTGAAACTGATCCAAACACGTGAATGCAAATATTAGGAACAACAAAGAGAGCAAATAATACTGTGAAAAATGGTTGCCCTTGAGGAGAGATAAACTCCGACCTCAGTGAGTGTGCGGGGAGGGTGAGGGATGGATCATTATCACATGAAATTGGTGGGTGGTTTAGAGAAGTTTTCTGCCAGTTTGACACAGCTTTCTTCTTTCTGAGTCTGCAGGCCCAAATTTGTCAATATATCAATATTTTCCCTGTCATTGTTTAAAATAGTTAATTTGAAGGCAACAAATAATGAAAAAAACCTTATAGTGGTGTGGAACTTTGGAAAGGGCTTTAGGATATGCAGCTGCATAGGCATGTACTGCCTGTACATGTCTGTTTCTGGGTTTTTCTGAGGTTTTAGTTCTTGCTTTCAAAAGGGGAATTGTGTGGTAAAAGGCTGTCAAATTGTATGTTTGCACATGGGATTGAAGAATGGTATCTGCAAGACCTAATGGGATCTGGCATCTTTTTTCATTATGGCTGTTCACATTATCAGTGTTACGAACATGTACCCTATCATATATATTTATTTGGCCATAGGAACTCTTTCAATAGAGCCTCTAATTTTGGCGCAGGTCTGTCGATTCCAAACTCCTCAGGCTGCTTTTATTAAATAAAATAAAAAATGCTTTCTTCATTGCTTTTGAACAGAACTGACTCTGGCAAACTGCCACACACTTCACAGGACACAGGATTTCTCCCTTGTCATCTGTGTAACACTTTGGGTTTTCACAGACAGAAAGATCCATTATTATTTTGATGTAAAACTGTGTTATGGCATTTGAGTTTCTCTTCCAGTTGGATAAAAACAGTGCTACAGACAGCATGAAAATACATCACGACAGCAACCAAGGTGACATTTTTCAACTATTTCCCATGTGGGTACCTCAAGGCACTTCACAGGTCTCCAGAATAGCTGTTCTTGCTTATCACTAAGAGCACTGCAGTGAGTAGAAGTTGAGGATTTGTTCTATGGGAAATGGATGATGAAGCAAGGCTAGAGACCTGGCTTGCCCAAGGCCCATTCTTCTCCTTAGCCCCTGGTTCTCCTCCTTTCTTTGTATCAGGGTATCCACAAGCACATAGAGAAAGAGACCCTTTCTGCAATAACCCGTTGGCCACAGATAAACAATTTTCTGTGTTTCTCACCATGGAAACCTACAGCCTTCCCAGGGTAGTACGAAATAAATCCAAGTTCTCCCACCCACAATGCTAAGGTTTTCTTTGTGAGCCCAAAGAAAAGTTCAACTCAGTATTTGCAATATAAAGATTAATATACACAACTGGCCTGAGTTCATAAAGTAAAAAATGTATGGAATGAAGCTAGAACCATTTCAAAAATGTGAAAAATATACATGCAATTAGAAGTGGATCAAGATGATTTATTTGTGCAGTAGTGTTGAGAGTACATGATGGGGAATCTTGCAGTACAGTTCGTTTTACTGCTAGAGGTGAATCTGAGTTACCATGCTTGGATCTGAGTGAACTTTCCAAGAACTTAGGAGGAAGCTCTTAGATCCCATCAGGGGGCATTAACTTCAATCTGTGAAGCTGTTGGTTTGGGGTTTTTTTTCTTGTTTTTTCTTAATAAGTCTCCTACCTGGAAATGCCATAAATTTAAGTCCATGCAGTCTCCTATAGGAGTTCCCAGCTGGTGCAGTAATGCTTCTCCTTCCTCATCGTCCTGTTGCAGCAGAGGATAAAAGAAGTTGGAAGAAGTGGCTGCTTGTCCCACAGAGAGAGGGCTTGACTCTTTGTCACCTCCCTCCCTGCACAGCCACTTACCATGAGTGCAGAAGACCTGAAAGGTCTTACATAATCTTATATAAAATTATTATAATACTTCTAGTATTATAATTATACTGTTATAATACTTATATTATGCGATCTTCGCATCTTGGCCTTTGCTGGTGGCAGTGATGCTCCAAGCGGTGAAGCAAAAGGGAGCTTGTCTCTTCTGCAGCAGGCAGCCCAGGTAATTACAGCTTCTCATCAGACTCCTTCACTGAGACAAACATTTGCCTGCCTACAGATACAGGCTTGGCTGTTGGGTGCATTCTCCAAACAGCCCCATCTTTCATTTTTATATCCTAGCAAGATTTTTCCTTTCAACAGAAGATGCTCCACATGAGGATGAACAGGGATCATTCAGAGCAGCAACAATGGAGAAGCTATTCGTCTTGTCATATAAGCGACCAAGTACTCACTGGGCAAGAGCAAAACTGTTTTCAAAGCCCAGAAACAGAGCACTCAACATAGGATGGGAGGTCAGGATCAATACCCTGGTCTAAATTAGGCAAAGAAGAATTGAATGTGTTTTGATACATCTCACATGGATGTTTAATTGTTAGGCCGCTGTGTGAGGGTTATGACTGTCAAGCTATTCTAGGATAGGGTAAGTCTCATCCTTTTCCCTGACACAAAATTTCAGCTTTGTAGGAATGTGCACATTCCCATGAAAAGTTGTAACAATCTGAAGTTTTCATCAGAAAGGAGATAGGAAGCTGTCCAGTAAGTTCTATTAGAAACCTTTAAGTAGAAGTTAACAGTTATTGTCAGTTCTCAGGATTTGAACATTTCATTTTCTGGCTACAGATATTTTTATTTAAACTCTACTTTTGCAAGATGTGGAATATTGTTGCTGGATTCTGATTTGTTGTGTTTTCATCCTTTTTTAGACGTAGAGCAGTGTTTTAAAGAAAGCAGATTTTTGGCTTTCTACCTACTCTACCCAGAAGGCAGTAATAAGAAAAGAACAAAAGACAGAGTCATTTCAATGTCCTGACCAGGTTGGCATGGTGATCATTATATCAAAACTCTGGCATCATTTTAATAGCTGTTACTATTATCAGAAAATCAAGAGCATCATTCCCTATGAATATAAAGCTGAGGGAAAGGAGGAAGATGCGACTTGTCTCAGCCTGCCCAACAGTAACAGCTGACAACAGTGTCCGTATTCTTTAAGGTTTGCTTTAACAATTGCCTTGCCCCAACAAGGAGGGGATTTGGCCATTTGGTGCCAAGGACTCAGCACCCACATTTCTCTATGTCTGAGGAGGTTTCACTGTGGAGCAACTCCAGTCCATGCCTGAGGACTGAACTCTCCTTGGCTGCTGGAGTGCATGAAGTGCTTTCCTGACCCACAACTTGCCAAGCCATGCCCAGCATTTATGCAGAGAGCAGCTTATTGCCAGAACCTTATTAGGGCTGCTATGATATCTGAAGTATCTGAAGTGGGGCTATAGGGATGCTGGGGAGGGACTCTTCATTAGGGACTGTAGTGAGAAGACAAGGGGTAATAGGTTCAAACTGAAACAGGGGAAGTTTAGATTGGATATAAGGAAGGAGTTCTTTACTGTGAGAGTGGTGAGGCACTGGAATGGGTTGCCCAGGGAAGTTGTGAATGCTCCATCACTGGGAATGTTCAAGGCCAGGTTGGACAGAGCCTTGGGTGGCATGGTTTAGTGTGAGGTGTCCCTGCCCCTGGCAGGGGGGTTGGAACTAGATGATCTTAAGGTCCTTTCCAACTCTAACTATTCTATGATTCCATGATATATGAAGGCTGAGGCAGCATTTTGCACCACCTCCAGTGTGATATTCGCTTATTTGTTTTGCTTTTGTTGCATTTCTGTTGCTTTTTGTTTCTTCTGTTTATTGAAATCCCTGCTGATGGGCTGTGGAAACTGCCACAATAATTTGTAATCTAGAGGCAGAGGAAGCTCCTGGGAAGCTGTGACATGTGCTGTGGGTACCAGTGAATGTCCTCTAGGTTGCCAGGCTCAGCAACACTCCTGTGCTGTGGCAAAGGAAGGAGTTTCCTTCACAATACCCAAAGGACATTGATCCAGCTGTAAGAAACAGCTGTTTCTGTTAGGTGCTGGTAAATATTGTATAGAGAAGGATTGTTGAGTCTGTGCATTTTTCAATGGGATATTTTTTCAGTAACTGCAGGATCTGAATTCACAATCTCAGCTACTTAAGCACAAATGAAAAATGCCTACCCTGTAAATAAATATCAATTAAACTAAACCCAACCTTGATGTACACAACAGCGACCAGCCATCAGAGGCTTCTCTGTCAAACTTACACGCTACCATAACTTCAGGCTAAACAAGTCTGAACCAAGAAATGTTTTGTCCCCGATCTGTATATTTTACGGGAAGCTGATGCTTATTTTCCATGGGAAACTGATTTTTCCGAAGGACAGTTTCAGCCTGGCGGCTCAGCACGGTGCTGCTGTCACAAGCTGCTCTTTTAGCAGAGCTGACAGGTTTCTCTTTTTTTTTTTTTTGAGGAGTATTTATTTTTTCAGCTAAGTCATGAGGCCAGTGACAGGTACATAGTGGAATGAAACAGAATACAGGGAAACACAAGAGAAAACATGGAATTTGGAGCACAGCCTTTTTCACTGACATAGCCAGATAGGATGCAGGTTGAAGCCACATTTATGTAGCTCTTAGTAGAAAGGCATTAATTATGGGGCAGTTCAAGTTTGCTGACCAAAATAAAGAACCTGAATGGAAAATTTTGTGTCGGGCAGACTCAGAAGTTATTTTTATGTTTTCTTGCCAATATGTAAGATGTAAATGATTTTTCTTGATCCAGACCTGCATTTTTTAGGCTAAAAAAATATAAACCAAGTGAAAAATACCTTTCCGCTCCAATCCGGACATTTCTGAGAATGAAAAGTTTGGTGTCAGTGAGAAGAACTTTCTGTCTAGCTCTTAACCAGATTTACATCTCTGACATTTAAATGCATCTTAAAATAAAGAATTAAGTTGAAAACGATCCAAAAGGCTGAAAGACACAGTTCCCGCAGATTAAATATCTTCTGGAACTAGTGTGTTTCAAAGTGTCTAATATGAAATCAGACATCTGAGCTTGGACATTTACTCAAAGCAATGCCTAATAGTAAAAGATTTCTCAGACAATCAGGCCATGGACATCTCGTAATGCATAGAGTGGTATTTTGAGTCCTGCTTACTCAGTTCTCCCATGTACCATGAGACCTCAGCCACTGTCTGCTCTGGTGATGGTCTCTGGGAAACAGCATCTAGAAATAAACTTTTAACTGTACATCCTAGAGGACATTTTTGCAGATACCTTCCAAGAAAATGGCTATCAGTCACTGAGAGCTGCCCAAAATAAACAGAAATGGAGCACAAAGTATACCTAGTCACAAAGATCAGCTTCAAATTATCTGCTCATCCCAAACCCCTTCCCATAAGCCATCAGCAACCTGAATCATTATTCTCCTCCTGAATTCTTCCTCATGGATGGATACTTTCTCCTTCTCGCCTTTGTTACTGAGTAAAGCTGATTCACCCACAATTTTCTCCTTGGGCATACTAAACTAATTTTATCCAATGTTATACTTTCCTCATGCCCTGCAGATTATTTCAGCACTAAAAGGAGTTCAGGCATAACCACAAATCCTCAGAGAACAGAGCTTAAGAGATACCCAATGATCATGAATCTCTCGAAACTGGCTTGTAAGCAGATGTCTTGTTTAAAGAATAAAGGAAGCTTTAAAAAAGCTTTTCATGTGAATAAAAATAATAAATAAAAATAAATTAATAAAAAAATAAAAATAAAATCTTCTTTTTAGTTTTCGATCATAAATTTCTTTACATTTCTAAGAGTTATGCAAAAAGCAATTACTTGCCAATGTAGGCAACCATCTGAATTTACAACTGTATAGTCCACAAGGGCTGCCAATTTTAGCTCATAAAGCATTGATTATATCAAGTGGTGGCTGGTAAATTGGTTCATACCACACTGTATTGACTCCATACTGCTGTTTGGAAGGTCACTCAAGCACACTGGAAAAGCAATCAGGGCAAAAGTTGAACACAATGCAAGGTTTACAAGATGCATTGATTTGAGCAGGCAATTCTCTTTGTTGTTCTGCTAATGAAGCCCCTGAAAGCAATTGAGTTCTACAAATTAATACATTCCTCACCACTCAAGAAGCTTAATGTGTCCTGCATGATCAAACCATCTGTTGTTACAGGTATTAAAATAGTGGCAAGAAGGCTCCCATGCCTTTCTATTCAAATTGTTTTGCAGGTAGGAGGACCCTTCGGTCTGACCTGTGACTGTGCCTATACTGAAACTGAGTTGCAGTTTAAATTAAACACAATCACCCACCCATAAAGACTATGAAATAGTCCTTTGCAAACTTGCACCCTGTGCCAACTAAATCTCTCCAAGGCAATGCTCCAGCAAGACTGTGGAGGTGGAACACTGCAGGAGCTGCTCCCGGCAGGCAGCTGGTCTCAGGGCCAGGGATATTCCCAGGGCCAGGGACATTCCCAGGGTCATTCCTTTTACTGGTACAGGCACAGCTTCAGCATACAGCTTTCCAGTCAGTGTAGAAGTGTCACACTGACAATTCCATCTGACTTAACTCCACTATAGCTAGTCTCTTTCGGCTCATTTTATGGTCCATGGAGAAAAATAGGAGCTTCTACAGTTCAGGTGATTTCATCTGGTGCTTTCTAGCAAAGCAAATCTTGTCCTGGAAAATCTTTCTCCTTCCTATAAGAGGACCAAAGGATAACTCACTATGTAGTCGGTGAAATTAGGCTTATTCAAGAAGTAGCAGGACTTTCTTTTGCGATTAAATTTCAGGTGAATTTCTTTCAAGAGAATCCCATTTTTTGCTGACTAGAGATGTGACTATATGGGCAAACACATTTGTAAGTATGGACAAAAAGCTTGCCATCTGACAGCGTCAACTGGGCTCCTGTACTGTGCTGTCACACACTTTGCCATAGTTTTCCAGACTTGTAATCCCACTTACCTCAATCTAAGAAAAAGCCCAGGAACAGATCTCCTTCACATGAAGAAGTCTTCTTTACCTGGGAATATATCAGAATGCAACAGCATTTTAGGTCAGTCCTCCAGAAAATTAATCTGCATCTAACTTTTTCTCCAGGATTTTGGTTGCTGTTTAGGTACAAAGAGTTTCATTTCACAGCCGGTAGTGCTCAAGACCAAGAGTTTGCAATGTTGTTTATCCTGGTTAAACCAGGAATTAGCTCCTACACTGCTTTCCAAAAGATTTGCACTGGTTTTCTCCACTTCTCATTTGAATTCCTGATGCGTTCAGCAGACTGCCTCTCAGAAACTATGATGGTGAGATAGCTCTAGGCAAGCAGGGGCTGTGAAGGCAGATAAAACATGCCAAAGAAACTCGGTTGGTGCTTTTTACAGAAGGGGTTAGCTCCTCCTACATGCACATAGTTTTCCTCTCCTTCAAGGGACAACGTGATTTGAACACTACAGCTCAATCTATTATTGAACCATGAGGGAAAAGAGAAGCGATGAAGGTCACCACAGCAAGCAATGACACAATGGAAGGTCTAAAGATCTGCCTTTGACACATCTCTTGAAACCTTCTTATACTCATCCTAAACAGCCATCAATATGCTCAGTGAGGGCACCTGGAGAAACAAATGAAAACCAGATGAACCACAACAAACAGGGGCCATCAATGCATGAGATAGATGAGACGAAATTACTGTTCCTTGAGCATGCTAGACTGCTGGCTTCCGCAGTGGCTGACCTTGCCCTGGACACTTGCACAGTGGGGAAAAGGTGCACTGTTGTGGCTGCTATGGTGTCTTACTTTCACCAGGATGATAGGCATGGTGATAGGTAGAGCTCCACTCACCCTAAATTATAGGGCAAGTCAACCTCTTTTTCACTGAAATATGTAGTATAGGAATACAGCTACATCCTGTGGAAATACACATTGATTTAAAGATCACCTCTTCTTTACTTGAGGTTCGATATAAATTTGGCCAGAACAATTTGATAAATAGGTTTAAATGGAGATTGCAGTTTCATAATAAAAGTGAATGTGATCAGAAGGTGCTGAAAGATCTCCATTCTGAGATGTAGCATACGCTGCATTTTACACAAAAGAGAGCATTTCTTTATTAACTTTTTTCCATGTCTCCCTCCTACTTTTATTCCAAAATAACTTTTCTAAGTGACATCTTTAATGCATAATAACATATTGACTTTCTTCTGAGTCTAAGCCAGGATGCAGGATACCTTCATCTGGTTTCCCGCCCCAAACTCCCTTAAAGCCTAATAAATCTGTGACTGTTTCCTCTCTGAAGCCTCGGAGGATGTAGAATTACTTCACAATTCCTCAAGCCTGGAGCCCTAAGCATGGCTGATGGAAAGCCAAGATCAGAATGGAGTTGCTGAAATTGTGAAGTGAAGCAAAAATAGTCCCCTGGAAAGGAGCAAAGAGCAATGACAAAAGCAAGTCCCACTTGGAATTACAGCATGATGGTTATCAGACATCACGGTGAAGTGTGTGTTTGCTTCTACAAACTGTTAAAACAGTAGCAACTGTCATATGGTTCCAGTCATAGCCCATCATTAACAAAAACTCTGTAACAGCACTTGATGTAGTCATGGGCCAATGCAATTTACTTTTGTCATTGTACAGTCAGCAGTTCCTTACTTTCCTTGTAAAGGGATAAATTATGTTTCAGCTTTAATTTTATATAAGGTCATTTAAAAAAGAGCCGCTTACACTCCCCGCGTTGCTGTTTTATTGTATGATCCATGTCATATTAAGCTCCATCTTTGGCATAAGTTTTATTGAGCATTACATTACTGCTGGCTTTGAAGTACAGTTTCTTGTACTTATAGGCCAGACCAAGGGAAGCAACAAACTGCCCTGATTACTGCCTGTGTATGCATGGATCTGTGACTGCACCACACACTGCAGTGCAAAGAGTTTTGGTTTCCAGCACTGAAAGAACAGGTTTTTGCTTCTTTCTCCCACACCTTTCTAACAAGAGAGAAGTAAAAACCCGTGTGTTTGGTTACTTTTTATTTTGTATTCACATAAGAATCAAAGTGTTTTTTGTATGCTAAACAGGCTGATACTTCTGATTCATGTCAGAAAAAAGTGATCTTTCTTCACCAAGACTGTAAAATGTGACAGAAGTGGGTAGGGAGATCTATGGAGTGGCAGGAAAGCAGGGAATGGCTCCATCAACATCAGAATCTCCACCAGGACTCCATCATCTCTGAATATCCTGACCTGCTATCCAGATTTATGGTTACATCTGCAGTATGTCACATCAGTGTCTTTTCAGACATTTCAAGGCCTCACTACTTACCCTGATAATGCTGCTCAGATACTCTGCATCCCACAGTCCTGCTCATCAAGTTGGGTCCGCAGCTCTGCTTCTAAACAGAATGACTGAAAACTGAGATTGTCCTTATCAAAATGACTTTCTTTAATGTCCTTGTAGATCCGAAGCAGGATTTGTAAACATATCACTGTAGTTCAATGATCTGTTTCCTTTCTGCTCTGTGCTCCTACCTTTACAGAATCCAAACCATTTAAATATGTGTTTCTCTCACAGCATGGCTCTAAGTATTACTTAAAGAACATGGGTAAACACAGGAAAAGATGTCTCAGTGGGAGGGAAGTGATTGTGAGGACAGTATGTTCTGACAGCTATACACAATTACCAGTAGGTTGCAGAGTAGAAAGTTGCCGATAACAAGTTGTTTTATTTAAATAGCCAGCAGGTTTCAGCCTAGAGAATAATAGAGGCTGCTCCTGCAGCCGGTGCTCTACACAGGCAGGGAACTCCATTTGGTCAAGCCGATAAAGACAAGAAAGACGCAGATAACCTCTCTGAGGGATGCATCGGGCGAGAGACTGGCCTTGGTTCTCCTTTTGCCCACAGCAGAGAAAGTCATTTAAGGTGCGCAGCAGCACTCCACTGCAAAGGTGGAAAGCAGCAAGGCAAATCTGTGCTTTTCCAGCCTCCAGATGGTTTCTATCCTTCGTTTAAACACCTGTGAGGTTCTAAGTCTAAGATCCATACTCATACAGTGTTGGGAAGGATGCATGGCACAGTAATTGGAAAAGTCAGTGAAGCACTGAACCCCTAATGGGAATGCAGGCCTTATCTGTGCAGGGGTACAAAACAGGATTGGTGGACAATAAGAGGCATTTCTAACAAGAAGTGGACAATTTTGCTTTAAATAGATCTTTTTCTTGCTATGTTCTCATTTCTTTGTTGATCCCACCTTTTCTAGGTCATCATCTGCATCTTCAGCCTCCAGTCCCACATCTCTCTGCATTCCTCCCTGGCATCCCACAGTCTCTACCCACACTCTTCTCTCCCTTCTTAAAGCAACCTCCAGCATCGCTGGCTCTGCTCAAACTGTAGGAGAGTGCTTTGCAGTGCACTTTAGCTTTGGCTTTGATTTCTGTTACCCCTTTGGCATCAGTACATCCAATCAGAGATGTGTTTCATGGACTCTATGTCTCCTCTATAAGGAATGATGACTTGGAAGAGCTTATTCATTGACAATTCTTTAAAGGAGGGTTAGGTTCTTATGGTCTCCTTTATGAGACCTTGGAAAAAGCAGATAAACTGGTGGACAAAGAAGTGCTTCTTCTTGTCTTTGGGAGACTGCACAGCACATTCCAAACTAGGCAGGGGCTGGGAGCAGTTTCTGTCTTCCTCCATCCAGTTTAGCTAAATTATATTCAACAAGGAAACAAACTGAGAGAAAAGAGTGGTTAGTAGCTGCAGCAATTAGCCAGTGGGGCAGGAAGTTCACAACCCCTTGTGGGGTAAACAAAATCACCTGTTTAACCAAAAGGATAATCTGGAGGATTGTAGGCAAAAGTATGTCAAAGAGTCTCCACCTGCATGGAATCTGTGATTTTCAGTATCTGGTGGAGTAGTTAATGTGGTTTACATAAATGAGTTCCTGTACTGATTACATTAACTCATAGCATTAGCACAACCATACCTGTTGTCTAGGAGGATATTATAAAGTCAGTGAGAGTGCGGCGAATCATATTCTGTCATTGAGTTGACCTCAGTCTGGAAAAACACTACTTGAGGAAAGAATAAACCATTCTCCCCAACTCCCTGGGGACAAGACGGGAAAGGTTGAACCAGCAAGAAGAAACATTTCAATTCAGCATTAGGAAAAAGGCCAGTGGCTGAGTTCAGGCAAGTCATGCAGTGCCCATCACAGGAGCACTAGACAAATCTCTGTACCAAGTTGGCCAGATCTAACCAATCTTGTCTTGGGGCAGAGAAAGATAAAATACCTTCTAAAGCTCTCTTCCAGCCTTATTTTCCATTTTTCCACCTACGAACTATTTCTAGACAATTGTGATGTCTTTGTTTCCTATTTTCCCTTAAGAAGCAGTTGGGAAGCTGTCTGTCGACTCAGCAGAAATCTTGCCATCCAAACCTCTTGAACGCATGAGCTGGCTGTCATCCATTTTGACTAAGACTCTCAAATTGGGTCTGGGTAACTTGAAGTCTGATGAGATTACCAGTCAGAAATGGCATTCTTGGATGTGGGAAGCATGCTTCTCTACTTGGGGAATGAGAAACGTTCATGTATTTCATGTATACCACCGAAAAAGCCACTCAAGAGGAACAGTTTATGATTGGGTGATGTTTATGATAAATAATGATTGGGGTGGTTCTCAGAGCAGCAAAACCAAGATGAAAGATTTCGTATCAGATTACCAAATGCACCAACAAAATTAACAGAAACCCTTTGGAAACACATAGAATTCAATTATTTTGGCTAAATTACCACATCCATGGCAAATTACAGGCTGTCTATTGGAAAATATCTCTTCTCGGTCCTGCCATTTTTTGTTCTTCAGTTGTGTTTATGTTCCCAGCATTTTCCCCTCCTGGCAAAGGCCCAGTGTTTTTTGGGAAGGACTAAAGATAGGCTTTTGCTCCACAAAACACTATTTAGTGGTTGGACAAGGCTGCAATTAGAGACTGTGGTCTTTGGTTCCTCTGCAGACCCATGATATCAAGCTTGCAACATGACCTAAAATACTATATCCAGATCCAAACCTTGCCAGACCAAAGCAGAACAGAAAATCTGACTGGTGTTTAGAAGGGAGTGATAAGGGCTATGTAGCCGCAGGTTATCAAAAGCTGCTTCTTATCTGGAGTGGTCTTCAAGGGCTTGGGACGAAGATGAACGAATTCACTGGCATTAAAAACCTAATGGATGAGAGAACCCATTTCTGCCCATTGATGCACAAGAAGCCTAGGGAAAGAAGACTGCAAATGCCCAAACCTAAGCAGAGATTGTACTTTGCTGAAAGCAGGGAGGCATCAGCTTGGGCTTCAAAATTTGTGTTAGTCCATCAGCCAGCAGCCCTCTTAGTGCAGAAATCAATGAGGTACAAAACACTTCAACTTTTCCAAACAGCATAGAGAAGCTAGAGATAGCGCCAGAACTTCTCTCCAAATTTTAAGCAGTGATTTAAGTATTTGCTCCTTTTCTCATTTCTTTTGTGCATTTGATCTTTGATTTTCATGTTTCAATCTGAAACCACGTGCCGGAGGTCTCAGCGGGCAGACAGGAGCTCACTTAAAACACATGCTCAGCATGATGCATATCCCACAGCAAATACTTCAGAGCCTGGAGAAGTAAGCGAGCTCACATTCACATTTAGAAATCATCAACCTATCTGAAGGGGGCCTATAGGGATGCTGGGGAGGGACTCTTCATTAGGGACTGTAGTGAGAGGACAAGGAGTAACGGGTTCAAACTTAAACAGGGGAAGTTTAGATTGGATATGAGGAAGAAATTCTTTACTGTAAGGGTGGTGAGGCACTGGAATGGGTTGCCCAGGGAAGTTGTGAATGCTCCATCGCTGGCGGTGTTCAAGGCTGTATTGGGCATAGCCTTAGGTGGCATGATTTAGTGTGAGGTGTCCCTGCCCATGACAGGGGGGTTGGAACTAGATGATCTTAAGGCCCTTTCCAACTCTAACTATTCTATGATTCAAAATGGGGACATCTCGGAATAAATGCTGTACCACTAACTGCATGTGTCTTGTGTCTGTGCTGTGGGTTATTCTGTGACTTGTGGAGAGGGGACAAGCACATCTCTCCCCATACTGTACTGTCTAATTGTTTCCCGCATTTTAATGTATTTATCATCATATCGGCCCTCTGGAATATGGGATTAGAGGTGATAAATTGAAGCACAAAGTCTCAGGTCAGGTTTTGAAAAGATTATGAACTGATACACATCTCATTTACATGTTAAAAATCCAGTCCCACAAAAATGACCCAAGACAACCATGATCGAGAGGGATTTTCTCTTTCAAACTGCTCTCTAAATGCACTCCTTCATTTTAATTTAACCCCTTTGAGGCTCGAAATCACAGTCCTTGACTTAAAAGCGAGAGTTTTTGTAACAGCTACAAAATATTCTGAATATATTCTAAATATTTCTGAACCCAGTGACACCCATGATCAAATTAAACGGAGTTTTCTAATAATGCATCTAAAGTTTCCTAAGCGCACATGTCACTATGGTGTCTGTCTCTCACTGCATATGGAAAGGTCTGAGAAGGGAAAAAGAGAAGACAGTGAAAACCAGACAAATTAAACAAGAGACACAGAATTATTATGGTAGTATTTAAACTCAATTACATTACATAATGAGAGACTGCTCCTTTTATTTCTGTTTTTTCAGGCAAGTAACTGTTTTTTCTAACATCCTCACATGGGATCCCTATAAATCATCATAGCTGTCGTTCACAATACTGCCCCATGTAAAACAAGCAAAAAAGAGTTGAACAAAACTATAAAGGTAAACTTTTAATCCGTAATCTGTGCAGGCTATATCATTCCTTGATGAGCACAGGTTTATCTGGAGGCATACAGAAGGGATGAATGAAACCCATAGAAAAGCTCCAGTTCAATCAGTTCAGCTTTCAAAGCCAGATGAAATCTGAAAACATTTCATTTACCCCAGGGAATTTGTGGAGAGAGAGATTCTCACCAAAGACAGTGATTTTACATTAACCTCCAGGTCAGGCCGATGTTGCATTATTAGCATTATTTAATTAACAAAACTCATGCTTTGAAACTTTAAATATTTGCAAATTCACCCCCTATAATGACTTTCATTCATTATTATTTATCTAGGGCCACAGTCAGCCTGTAGCAGCTCTCATTTCCCGCAGCAGGAACAGCTGGGGGAAGACAATCCAGTCACTCTCTATAGGTGTTTAAATGGGAGCAGAGCTCCTCCAGAAATCTGGCTCCAATTATGAGCACTACGTGCTTTGAAAACCTGACCCTCGTGCTCAGTTGTCGGCTAGACATTTTACAAACAAGTCTGGTGATAATGGCAGAGTCATACAGGCAAAGTGCTCACAGCGTAGTCACAGCACAGGCTTGGGGCTTTGCCAACGCAGCTATCCTAGTGTAGGATCACCCCTCTTCATACCACCAGGTAGTGTGCATTAGCAGGGCTCTGCAGCATGGGTATAGCCCAAGGGAGCAGCCAAAACCCCCAGATAGCCATCAGACCTATGTAAATCTGCCACCAAAAATGCTTCACTGTGGAAACCTCAGGATGGTGTTGGGAGATAACCAGGCATTCACATTCAGTTTAATTTTTCAAAAGATCAAAACATTTTACCAAACTTTTTAAGGAAATTATGATTTTTTCATATTCTTTCGCCTGTTTTCTTTTTTTTCCCAAAAAATATTGGATTTAGAAAGCACACTCAAAATATATCATTTAGCTTAAAGAACTTTTGTTTCATGTTTGCCAAGCACTGCTCCACCTTTGTCATCAGCTCTCTGGATGGCCTGAAAGAAAACATTTTACCTCCTACCAGCTCTGTTCTGTTGCTGGTTAAAAGGGGAAGTGATGCTGACGTGCTTTGTAAGTGCTTGGAGATTAAAATGCTCACACTCCTGATAGATGGAGAGAGTCTATGGGCATGTACACAGGAGCTAATAAAGCTTTCAGTACTGCACCCTGTCACCCTGGACCTACATCTATGAAAATGTTTACTGATGGTTTTTCAAGCACTGTTTTCATAAATATCCATCTACCTGCCAGATCTTCATGACCATGAGAAAGTATTTAGAATGTACATGACTGGTGCCTGTAAGTACAGCAGCACTAAGGAATTAAACTGGATAATGACTTCTCCCAAATGCCATCCTAGGCATTAAGCTCAAAAATCATCATTTTGCTGTCCCTTTCCCATGTACTGGGACCTCATGGCAAATCTGGAGATGAGTCTCATGGTGTGAATGTGACTGGATTTAAGGAGAACCAGTGAAGAGGAGCAGAAACCTGGTTCATTGTTGTGTCTCAAGATAGGGGCAAAAGCAGTGCCAGGAAGTGTGTGGTGAGTTTTGAGAGGATTCAGTATGAGAAATGACCATTACATGTGGTGGCAAACACAGCTGATATCTGGGTACATGCCACTTGCTCTGGGAAAGCAGCTCTTCTCCCACAGGTTTTAATAAAGGACTTCTAAACTTGGCACCCCTGAGCAGGAACTGCACTTGCTCCTTGCTTGCAGGGAAGCCTGGAGGATATACACCTACATGCACTACTCCCCACTCAGAATGCCAGTATGGACACAGGGTCTGGTGGTCCTTGGGATATGGACTGTCCCTGTATCTGTCCTTTCCATCCTGCCTCTAGGGTCCCCCAACCCAGTCTCTATGAGCTGGCTGTGCTGGGCATTTTGGTGGGAAGTACAAGAAACCCTCTAGTGGACAATTAGAGGGAGTGGGTTTCAGCTCCAAAGTGTGAATATTTTTATTGCTTATTAGGTTTAACGCCGGTCTGATCTTGCAAAGACTGTTCTTCAATAAGGGGACACCTAACTCCTTTTTATTTGTGGGATTTCTCCTGGTTTCTGCCACACGTCAAGCCAATGTCCTGATTTGGGCATGGATGCTTGTCCTGCCAGGGCTGGTGGCTGTGCCGTGGATACTGAAGGCCAATAGGTCTCCCTGTGGCCCATATCCAGGTGGCAATGCTGTGAGCGCGGAGGCCTGGGCTGCTCTATACTAACTGCAGGTTAAATGGTGGATTTTCAGAAGAGGTAGTCAGGCATGTAACTAAGTAAGTACCGAGATTTCCCTTCTGCATCTCTGCAAATCCCAATACTTTGGAGGCTTTGCTGAAAATCTTTTGGTACTTTAAGCCCCTTTACAGCTCATTAAATATTAGGTAAGAGCCTTGCCAGGGTCCCAGGGTGAAGCCCTGTCTCTCTCATGCCAGTGGTAAGAGCTGGATAGAATAAGGATTTCCTCACATAATGTTTCTGGGGTTGAAAATTCCAACGTTTTCTGGCCCTCTATTATTGCAGATTTTATTTTTGGCTAAGTAGGACATCCTTTACTGTGAGATACATTTATCATAGCTACTGCTTCCTCAGCCTAAAATCCTCCTGGAAAAGCCAGGGCTTTGCCTTTCTCAAGTATGTTCCCAGAGAGCTGGCAGTGACCATCACCAGAGCTTGGCCATCTTACCCTGCAGAGGGGGTGCTGCAGAGAGATTTGGACACTGCTGGGCCACGTACAAACATGCCCAGGTCAGTTTTAGCTTGGGCTACCTTGATATCTCAGATACATACCTTCCTCATGGTAGGTACCCTATTCCAGCACCAAACAAACCAGCTGAGTTTCTTTGTGCATGATATACAGTATGCAGTCCTTGAAGCATCGACACAACGGTAGGCATCCAGATAGGTGGGTCACTGGTAAAGCCTTGGCAGCACTCAGAGTTGTTATGAAGGGTGCGCTGGGGATGCTGCTGGAGATAGGAGAGGTTGAAGAAGAAGACAATGTACATTGAGTGAAGCTTTAAGTTTTGCCAGTTTTTGGTAACCTTTAATATCCTTCCCTGTTCTGTACTCACTCTAGAGCTGGTCACAGATGCCAGACTAGCTCAGCTCTCCTTGGCTTCAGGCTAAAGTGCAAGCACTCCCTAGGGAGATGGGGAAGTGCCTCCTGGTGTACAGACCCTAATCTTCCTCAACCCCATTAAAACCAGATCCCCAAAGCACACCCAGGAACTCTTCCTTTGGATAACCTTCCTTCCTCCTTGCTGCCCATCATTTACACATCAGCTGAACTCTCAGGAACCAAGACACCCACACTCCTTTCGCTTAGAGAGTGCAAACACCCCTTTTCCCATCTCACGGGGAAGTGGCTGCTTCCCCCAGGCCATGTAGGGGGACAAAGGCCTATTTCAGCTCTTCTGAATACAACTGCTCCAGTGTGGGCAAAGTATTTAAACTGTATTACACCAGTGAGTCAGACACGGTACGGGAGCACACCTCTGTGCTCTGATGGCTGGGGCTCCTCTAGAGGAAACAGAGTGTTTTTTTCCTCATTGAGTTTGTTCCTGAATTTTATCCTATTCCTATTTTAAGCAAATACATACTCTAGTTCAAGTAGGTACAGCAGTCTGCTGCACTGGAGCAGGCTTCAACAGGGGTCTCTTAGTTTCTCAATGGTATTAAGGTGGTGAGTGAGCTGCCATGGCTCAGTGAACACCTTAGAAAGGATTCTTGTCAGGTATAAAATAATGTTAACAAATTAAAGCCATTAAATTTAGGATGTGGTATGTCAGAAGTCAAAGAAAAGCGCAGCTGCTGGCATCGCATTGGGGTGCATTTGTCACATAATGTCAAGGGGAATCCCAATAGATAGAAGGATCTTTCACTGTGCACAGAAAACAAGACTTTCATGGTCATCACAGGTTATAAATAGGACCGTTGTTGACTTCCTTCATGTGAAGGTTGCCTGCGCCCCAGCAAAATGTCAACGGTCCCAGAAAAAACTCACCCAAGCAGATTTTCTCCCCAGTGAGATCCTCCTTTCAGGCACAGCCATGCTCTCTCCCAGCCCAGACTGCAGCTCAGCCATCAAAGTGCCTTTTGTACGCCCCTCCAAAATAGTTTATTCTTCTCCGGCAAACAACATCATTTAGCACTAGCTGGAGGAGCTGAACGGGCTCAAGTTAGGAAAACCAGATGTATTTGAATCATCCGTCAAAACCAGGGGCCAGCACTTGATCTATGGCAAGGTAATGAAAAGAGTCACTCATACACTAATAGTGCCGAGCCATAGGAGTGCCGCAAATCATGGACTGGGATATTGTATGAATGTGTCAATGTTACTGATAGCCAGGGGCCTGTTACTGAAACACTCACTGATGAAAGGCTTCATGTGTACGCCCAGAAACAAGCCAATAAAGTCCTGCTCCTTGCAGGAAAACAAAAACAAGATCTGAAAAGACGGCGCAGCATTAGAACAACAGTCTCCTGTTACCCTTTCTGCTATCTGGAGCAAGATATTGGAGCTGAGAGACTTTTTTTTGTTATTTTTCTTAATGTTTTTTACAGGCTTAGCAGCCAGTCTCCAAGGTCATGCTATTGGGAGGCAGAAGTGATGAGTCAGATGCCATCAGTGGGTTTAACACCCTGTCCTGTGCTGCTGTTATTTATAGCTGGTTTTATAGCCACGTTTTTAAGGCCCCAGCTGAGGCAGAGCCTTGGTGCATGAAGTCTTGTACAAACACACAATAAGGACAGCCTTGGCCAACGGCTTGTGGCCTGTGAAAGGGGGCTGCAAAGTGTGTCTCATGTATGGCAAGTGGTAGGCTGGCCATCTGGAGGTACACAGAAGCATCTCTCTGCAGTCTGGAGATGCTTCCTTATGCAGCCAAGAAATCCCCAGCACAAACACAAATGAAGGTGCCAGTGTGAGGGAATGAAATAAGGAAGCACTTGGAGAATCAGAGGACAATATATGCGGCAGTGACAGATGGAATTGGACACAGCCTTGTATATGTGTGGTGATTTGTCTTGTGTGATGTCTCTGGTCTGAATGTTATGACCAATGGTGAATAGTTGATGAAGGACACGGTCAGGGTCACACTGAACATTGAAAGGCTCAGTCAGGAATAAAACCCAGACCTCCTCAGCCCCATCAAGGTGCAAAGCAAACTGGTGCTGGAGGATTCAGGTGGGCCCCAATAAACCTCATACTTGCATTATTCTCATTGGATTTGAATGGTGTCCTGATGAATAGATTAGAAAATGTTCCAATTCAGACCTGCAGCTAACACCCATCAGGAAAGCCATCTTCTCTCAACTTGATTTAGCTGTCAAAATTTGACACCAGCCTACACTAACAGAGGATTTGGCGCTCTATTCTTGGCAAGTGATTTACAATGAAAGAATGTGCATACACTTAGGCAGCTTGATCTTTTTTATTTTGAGATTCTGATTCGTTCCAGATTGGTGGTTAAGTTTAGTTCTTTTTTTGATAGGAACTGCTCTGACAGCTGCAAATCATAATAATATGCATTTGTGTGTATTTGTGCCTACACGCTTGTGTTTTTTTGCTGTTGTAGCTAAGAGTACAGTCAACTCGTTATGTACATTACACTGCATCTTGAAGTTTTTCTTTCAAACAGCCAGTGCTTGCATGGTCAGGAGAGCTGTGATATGCTAAAGACACCTTCACTTCCCTCCCAGAAAGACTTGTCTCCAGATAGGAACATCTCCACCTAGGACATTGGTTGTCCTAGGACATCACAGGTTAGCAGAGGGGCTACAAACCCAGAATTAACTGGTCATTTCTTCTGACACGCTGCCTTCATGCTGCAGTGCATGTGCATGCCCCACACTGCTCTGTAGGGACTAGTCCAAGTGAATTGGGACTATTCTCCTGTGTACAGGATGGAGGTTGGGGAAAGGATGTGAGAGCTATTAGCAGCTGAGCAGCGTAATCCAAATCTTCCCAGCAGTGGTGGCAGATTGCTAAGTGAAAGCAAAAAAAGCTGTTTTAGGCAAAGCATCCTGCTGGGGCAGCTTATCCCAGCCGGGAACAGCAGCTAACCAGGATAGCGTTCTCTGCAGGGGCAAGGAAAAAGTTCAGAGCAGCTCCTGAGCTAAGGCTTGTGTTAATCCTGATGTGAAGACCTGTGTGAAACAGCCCACCCCCCCTTCTCAAACATGAGCTGCAAGGCTTATGTTTGTGTTTGGATGGTAATCACAAGAAGAAATGCCATCAAAATGTTGCTTTAGTTCTGGAAATTCAGCATAATTCAAAGCCTGTTTTATGATGCTGCCAGCCCCATTTCCATTGATGGAAATTAAGGTTTCCCGAAAAATGAATGGAGGAGTGACAGAGTGCCAGTTTTAGTCCTCCTAGGTGGTGACATTGGTTACTGAGTATAGTATCTGGGTATGCAGCAAAGATTCTCCACAGATTCCCATTTGGCTCTGGTGAATGACAGCCACATCCTTGAACCCCACATAACCCAGTCTGCAAGTCTCTGATAGATCCACATGATAAAATCCAGCTTCAGTGGGATTTATTTTCATCCCTCTAATGAAAGTGTTTTGATTCAGTTTGCAGCATGGTTTAGAGAGCAGGAAATTTAAAACCAGCTCAATGTGCCATAGGCTTGAATGCAGTGATTTGCTGTTAGCCCACCCAAATGATGTGCAGCCTGGTAAGTGATGGAAAAGGCAGACTGGGAGCTTCAGAAACACTTTCCTCACTACACTGGCGATTCACTGCTCAAAGAGCAGAGAGCTATCTACAATACCTCTGCCTGACTGTGGGTGAAAGCCTGTCAAGTAATTCTGTAATTCCCAAAACCTGACAGAGATTCAAGCTCAAAAAGTACAATTAAAATGCAGCATTATGGTGAGAGAGAAATTATCAGCTATTATTGTTTGAACAGGAAAAATGCAGCATTTGCAATATGTAGAAAACACCTCAGTATTCATTAAAATTTGGGTCATCTACTGTATTCATCAGGTCTCTCTACTCAAGCCCTATGTGTTACTTTTACAGGATTAGCCTCCACAAGTCATACAGATGGGAGCATGGAGCTGAGTCACACAGCTGAGCAGTGGTAGATGGAAGATATATAAGAGCTGGGTCTTCAAACAGACATCTATGATCCAGTGTAAGGCATCCCTGCCCATGGTAGGGGGGTTGAAACTAGGTGATCTTAAGGTCCTTTCTAACCCTAACTATTCTGTGATTCTACAACTCACTGACATGGGTGCTGGTGCTGAGCTGTTGGAGAGCTAAAACCAGCCTGCTTGACAAGCAAGGGACTTCTAATCTGCCAGACCTGATGGTGCACAGTGAAATGCCATTGAATAGAGGTAGAAATTCCCCAGCTTGCTTGGTCACAGACAGACAGGAGAGCACAGCACAAATCCTGCTTTGCATCTACTAGAGGAAGGATCTGGGTCTGAATCCAAAACTGTGGGAACTACCTGGCTATTAGGTGTAAAGCAAGGGGCAAGATCGCCTGTTGTGGAGCAGGTCCTCCTGCTTCTGTTGGGGTGAATAAGGTTATATTCAGGCCCACACAAAAGGGTCTGCTCCTGTGGATTTCATCAGCTATCTCCTTCCAGCCCAGAATTAAGCACTTTGATCCCTGGGGACAACAGTGTAGCACCACACCATGGACACAGCGCATCCTATGGCTGGCCCAGGCAGATCCCTGCCCAGCAAAATTGCACCATGGCCCGTTTTAAGGATTCTCAGTGCCTTATGCCTTTTCCTGGGGCAAACACATCCCTTAATTCATTATAGGCAAGGGGCAAAGGTGGCATAAGAGTATCTTCCACTGCCATGGCTTCCACCTCCTTCTCCCAGCCAGTTGCCACCACTGGTAAATGCGAACTAGCTTTTGAAATCCTGTTTTTCCCTGTCAGAGCATCAGCTGAATTTGGATGGAATTTAGAAAGCTTACAGGAGCACTGTTTTTAATTTTAGAGGAGAAAAAACAACCCTCCTAAGCTTGAGTTTATTTTCCAACTTCCAAAACAGCAACCACATCCTCCCTGTTTTACTGCTTCTCCTTATCTGACAGACTGGGTCGTGCTGCAGGGATAAAACAATATACTTTCAACACAGAGGTCTCACATGTTTATTGGGAACAGCTACATCCCTAACCTGCTCAATGTGTTTTTGAAAACATCACTTTTAAGAGTTTCTTTGATGGCTGGTATTGGGGTTGGGTCCTTCACTTCTTCAGAGAAAAGTGACCTTTAAGCCTCCAATTTTGAAAGCTGTTCCAAACCATGGATTCCCGAGTGCCAAAACCTTTTCACATTCAAATCTCTTTCAAGCAGAACAGGGAGAGGAAGACCAGAGTTAGTGCACTCAAATGACCTCATTTGCCAGATCAGAGCACAGAGCATTTATTCTATAAAGAGCATCAGTATGTGCGCAGTATCCAGGATGTCTTGTTAGCCAGTTTTTTCAATATTGCTGCTAATAAGCCAGCTTTTGTATCGTATGGTTTGGCTGGGAACAAATGCATGAATTCTACAACATGCAAAATGTTGAGGTTCTGATCAGCGAAGCACATATGTAGGTTTCGGTACATAAATATGGAGATCATAAAAACTTTCCACAACAGATGTTTTCCAGTGCAAAATCAGCTGTTGGGTGTTTTGGGGTAAGAGGGTCCTTATTTTATTTTTTTTTTCTTTATTTTCAGAATTAATTTATTTGTGAAAGTTCTGCTTTTTTGAGGAAAATGTCAAGTGCTCCTTCGTAATTCAAATGCTTCCTTTGAAAATACAATGTTTAGATTCATCTTGCTTTCCAAAGCAAACGGTGGGGGCCTCAGATCCCTTTATATCCCCATTTTCTTTTATGGGCTTGGCCAAGTTTTATCTCCCACAACACAACTGCTTTTTCACATCATGAGAAAGAGAATCTTTCACGTCACAAGAAAGAGAATCTGAGTGAGTCTGGTTGTTTGGGCTAAATATGAATATAAGGCGCCCAAACAGCCGTTCCTGCAAGGTAGCACATCAGCATTCCTAACTTGAAAAAAAGAGGTTAAAAACCCCTGCTTTCATCTGCAGAAAAATATTCCCTTTATTGAGAAAAGTTTAAACTTGACTGTGTAAAACACTAATGAAAACAGCTCTGATTTCGTTGTTTTAAAAACTCCCAAGAGAAAATCATAGAATCATATGAAAAATAAAACATTTTGGAACAGTTTCTGAAGAAGCAGCTTCTGAAGAAAGTCAAATTGGGTCAAAGAAAAGGGTTTGTTTCAGGGTAAATCAAAATAATCAGACTTCAAAATATGTGTCAATCAGTGGCTTTGCCTCACAAAGTCACTCAAGCTGAAGCACCTCACAAGAAATAGACACTTTTCTAATCCCTGAACTGTGTAAATTCATCGTCAGGAATGTCAGCCTAATGGAGGAAGGCTTAACTGTATGTGAGAGTAGCAATTCCTCATAAAATAATGCATCATGTGCTTTGGCATCATCAATGTTCACATCTCTGGGACTGCAGGACTATTAAATATAGCCATGTATTATCCTACTGCTTGCAAAGAATAAGGCACACTATGAATAAACCAATATCTGTGTGGGATGGGGCTGTACTGTGGGAGCTGCTACAGTGAGAGATGTCTCGCATGCAGTTAAAAGCGGACAGGCTGCACAGTCCTGACCAGGATGCTATAACAGAGACACTGCCATCTCCCAGGACTTGTACTCTACGTGTCAGGACTCAGAAAGGCAGGATGCAGCTGAGAAACCTGGAGGAGGGATTTGTTTGGAATCTTTCTAATTATTTCAGGCTTAACTCAGCCCTTACTCACGTGCCTTGCTCTGCAAAGCATTTTGTTCACCAGCAGGGCTCATTTTCAGTGCAGAGCTCTGAAAAGGTTTGACTTGCCTCAAGCTGCCCTGAAGTGCATAACTAAGGGAAATAGCACCATCAGCTTTTACCTGCAGATGTTCAGAAGTTTCTGTTGGATCCTTAACCCTGTATTGATGAATTGTGCACAGCAGTGACCTCCATACCTAAGAGGCCTCATGGTTCACCTGGGAATAAAAGCATAAAAGCAGAAATAGTGGCAGAGCCTTATGTGAGTACTTAAAGCTAAAGGCTGTATCTGACGCTGCCTTGCTTGGTCAAGAGAAACCCTACCACAAGGCACTAATAAAAACAAGAAGAAGTATCAGTGCTTGGGTCCTGGGTTCAGCTGAACCCAGGACAACATGCTTGTATTTCAGGAGAGAGAGGGGAAACAGATATGAATGGCAATGCTTTTGCTGAGGAGATGCATTAGGTGGACGAAACACAGGCAGGATCAGTCCTATTTCAGCAGTCACATTCCCCAGTTGTCTCTGAGGAAGGAGCAGTACAGATGGTAAACATTTCCCTCTAGGGACAACAGAAAGCCTGGTCACCCCTCTCTTTTGATGCAGGATTTCCAATGTGTTTCAGACTTTCTGATGGTTTTTGTCCCTGTTTCTTGCAACCCTGTGACTCAGGACTTAGCAAACAGGGACAATATCAAACTATAGCACCGATGCCTTGTATAGCCAGTGCAGATTGTCTTAGGAGAAGAAAGCATTGCTGGGAAACATTTTCCTTTAATGTAGGAACATTTCACTCCCAGGACACGCTTGCACGGTACTCAGCAAGACCCACAGAGTTACCCAGGCTGGTGGGTAGCCAGTGTGTCTGATACGAGGTCAAAAGGACGTGGTTCAACACTGTCCAAGCAGATAATGCAGCATTTTGTTTTCCTTTTTTCATGTTTCAAGGTGGCAGAAAGAATCTTTTCCAGTAACTATCCCTATCTGGAGCCTGCTGCCCTGTCAGCAGATGCACTGTACAGTTTTCCAGCTCTTCTACTAGGGAGTAGATTTACAGCAGGAGACTGAATCTTCAAGAATAGCTGATATTTATCCCAAGCAATGATATCCTGTCCTCTCTCTAGAAATCCAGGACACCTTATCTAACCTAAACTCCCACTCCATGGGGAACGCAGGAGATAATTCTGTCTTGTTCCATCTTACTTTGTGGTATGCCCTCTCTGAGTAGGTGGGGTGTTAATCTCTGCACCTCTTTCTACTGCAGCTATTGCTGCTAGCACAAAACACCTGATTTAATCACATCATGGAACACAGATGTGCGTAAGAAAAGTTCTTCGTCCCTTCAGCAACTCGGGTGTGATGGGAACAGCAGACATAGCCTCTCAGACTAACCTAGAGCACTCAGTGCATCTTTATCCCCTTGGAGATTGCTGTGATATGTGTAAAATAAGTAAACTCTAGAATGCCAGGACCAGAAATACTCCACCCTCCATTCCCATGGTGTACAATGTACCTAACAACTAGCTCTTTCAGAGCACAGCCATTAAAATAAAAGCCCCTCAACAGGTCTGTTGGCAGCGAACACAGTGTTTTCCAGGTATCGCTGATAGCTGGCTGACATTTTAGCTTTCTGTGCTTCTGAGAGAGGAAACACTGGGCTCTTTTTTCTTTTAGTTGGAACTGATGAAGGTTTATTTTGTTGTTGTTATCACTTGCTGCTAAGTGTCGAGTGAAAGGACATGGAGCCAAGCAGAGGGGCTCCTGAAGAGAAGTGGGGACCACAAATACCTTCCCCTTTGAACCAAACTGAGCAGGGGGCAAGGGGATTTGGGGATGTAGAGGCTGGGGAGATCACTAATACTGCTGGGAGCTGGCAGTTATCTCCCAGTGTGACAGTGGCTCAATGCCCTCTCAATGCATTCATTTCACAGGGCCCACAGGGCCCATGGATTGTGCTGTCTCCCTCCTCTTCCAAATGATGGGTGGAAGAGACAGCAACCTTAGGGATGAAGCTGGTGACCTCTCCTCCTCTCCCTGTCCATAGGAGCCTTGCTGCATGGCAGGTGTGCTCCCAGGGGAGCCATAATGAAGCCATGGGAAGCACAAAGGAAGAGGGGATGCTGGGGCAAGAATGGATAAGGTGGTGGGAAGGTGATAATCCCTTTGCAGGTTGCCACCATCTTGCCTTCAGCAGTAGGACAGTCCTATCCCATGCACCTTTGCTGCAAGCAAAAATACTTATGGGCAAGTTTTTTTAGGTATTTTCAGCACCATTCGACTAGATAACAATCTGCAAAACAGTAGCAAGTATAAAAAATCAGGCTTCTCTGTAATACATATAGTTCAGGTGACAGGTTGGATTAAACCCTAAAGCTTGTGGGGAAGCACTTTGGATGATCTTCAAGCTCTTTTCCAACCTAAATAATTCTATGATTCTATAATTCTATACAGGGAGACCTATTTTCAGTTCCCAAGTGTGTCTGGCTGGATCCAGGCCTTGGATAACAGTTCAGCACTTCGACATGTGCCATGTTTTAAGTAGGTGCTTAAGACCCTGCAAAGTTCATAGCACTTAACTGTGTATCCAGAGGTAAGTGGATACTTAGGGGTTTCGCTAAATCAAAGCTCCAATGCTGGAGCAGACAGCTACAAATCTGAGATGCTCACAGGGAATCAGCTTCCTCTCTCAGTCTCACCCAAGAAAGCACTCCAAGAAGAAAAGATGGTATTTCATTCAATTCTTCTATCAATCTGTCTCAGCCTCATCTGGGACCATCCTCAGGGGTGTGCGTCTGTCTCTGGGAGACACACAGACACCGTAACTGATAAAGAAGCCTGACTGATTAACAGAGGGTGGGGAGGGAATAAAAGCAGAGAGCAAATTATTAGCATTTGGGAACATAAACATAATATCAAAGAGAAATAGTTCATTTCCACAGGGAAAAGATTCACTTTTGTTTCTGGAATTAATTTTAATGTAATAGATGTTTACTTATTTATTTAGCACTACAACAGTTAGTAACCTGGTGATAAAGATCTTTAGTGTTATCCAGGGGTTTGTTTCCTTATTGGTATTTTTCTCAGAATCAGCATGATATAGTAAATAGTACTAAATATTTTCTTTGTTTAATTTAAAAAGGAAGCATCTTATAGGCCAAAATTATTTACAGAAGAAGGACCTTTAGGGATTTCTTTATTCTATCAAGGACAAAACAAGGAGAGAATCAGATTAGGATCAAGGCAAACACACTGCAGAGAAATACATCATCTCTGTACTCTGAAAGGTCCCAGTTCAGCAAGGTATTGCAGTATGTGCTAGATTTTTAGGATCAGTTTCAGGGTTTCAAGTCTGGCATAAACCTGAGTATCCTGACAAAGGGCTCTTCCGTGGAGCTCGGATTGCCTATGCAAAGATCCTTTAGTTCAGATTTTCATGGTGTTCATTTCTGTGGTCCAAAAAGGTAGCACAAAAACATGCACACCCAAAAATACAAGGGGTCATCAGGCTAAATTCTCAGGCCTGTTTTATATTGCAGATAAGTTCACCACCTTCTGGAGGTGCCTTCCTCCCTCCATCCCCTCCAAGAGCAGCTCAGGTTAGGTTTCTTTATTTTAAAGTCGCAAACAATGAGAACAAAACCACACCACCGTGACCTATTGGAAATCTTGCAATAAATCCTGTTTCCCCAGCTCCTAGGTGGGAGTTCCCATTACAGCTGGATTAGGCTAAATCAGATTATGCACCACAGTCAATGGTGTCTGTAAGCTGCGGACAAAAGGTGTCAGGGCAAATCTCTCCTTAGACCCACTAATATTGTACTGCAGGACTGTGAAACCAGTTCCCTAAATCAATGCTCCTTTTGTGGGCAGGCTAGAGTGTAACAGATCAGGAGCTGGCTGTACATATTCTGTGTCATTATCTGTTGAAATAAACCTTTGCCAAAGCAACTACATCTACTCAGGTGAAAATAAAGAGCAATATATGCAATATATACCAGCTACACCAACCAGCATCTTTCCCTGATTATTTTCCTTTATTCCTTTATTTCATTTATAGGCAACCACAGAGCAAAGCTGCAGTGCAAATGTACATTTTGGGCAAAGTACTGAATTTGGCCAAGCCTCACCGAGACTGTCCCCAGATTTTCAAGCCCATGAGTTGGCATTATAATGCCTGGATGTGCAATTGTAATGCCACAGGAGAATTTATGCCTCCTCTATGAACGGCTTTATGTGGTTTGGTGATGCTGCAGCAGTTCAAAACAGTGGAGATTTTCCATCTGTGTGCATGTGTGAGTGTCTGTGTGTGTCTTCTTTCTGAAGCTCCCTAGATAATGGTGCAAAGCATGAAGCTTCACAGGCCCTACTGAATTAAAGCTTCTAATTATTTTTATTTCCACTTAAAGCATAGCTGTGGGGTTAGTAATTTATAGTTTCACGTTAAGATACTCATGAACTATCTGGGCTGGTTTTTATGACTAAAGCCCTTTATATATGTTTCTCCACTTTAAATCTTCCTGTCCCTAACAAATGACGCTCCTGAGCAGGCATGGGCTACTAGATTAAGTGTTTGAAAACCGTAGTCTTTAGCAGTGCCTTGAATAGAAAATCCCACTTGATTTAAACGCTTACAGTTGCCTAGTCATAACTGTTAGCATAACAGTAGTTACTTCAGACTAACCCTCTCTTTAAAAGAAGATTCCCTTATTAAGTCATTTGGAAGCCACTATGGTCTTTTCTGTCCTCAATCAGGTTTTGCAGAGCTCAATCCTAACCTACATTACATCACCTTACCTTGAATTTGATGTAGACCAGGGTGAAAGCTGGCTTATCGCCTGTCTTATAAACATGGAAGGCCTGAGAGCATTTTTCTCGCTCGAACCTGGGCTGATGTCACTGTGCTGTGTGGATATTACTCATGTCAGAGACTTCTGCAAAGAAACTTGATCCCTAAGAAAAGTACAGGGCAGAATCTACCAGCCACTGAATCCATCCTTTGCTGACCACAAAGTTCACAAGTAAAACAGAGAGACCATTATCACTACCAAAATGCCATCAATACTCAGTGGAATATTTGCCTTAGATTCTTGTATTATTTAAAAAAATATAACAATAAAATCAACACAATCTTTTGCAGTAGAGCAGCTTTATACTCTTCAGACCAAATGGGATTCACATGCAATATATTTTTATTAACAGATGCCAGATTTTAGTTGCCTCTGGAATAATGATGACATAGATAGATCTAACCCATCAACAGCAAAACAACTGTGAACTAAATGGATGAAGTAGCTTGGCAAAGTTTTCTTCACTCTTTCTGAGGTGGAAGCAGTTAAATATACCATAGAGGAGACAAAGACATGGTCCTGAAAACCAAAGGGGTTATTCATGGACATCCCCACACTCAAAAGGCCAATGGATTACAGGTCTCCAGAGGTGGCTGAGAAAGCATCTTTCACATTTACTGCTCACATGTTTGGCTCATGCTGACCTAGCCAGAGCCATGGGTGCTTAGCAAGGTATGTAGCACAGGCTGTCTAAGCCTCTTCTGCTCCCAGTGCTCTAGTAACTAATGGCAAATGCTTTGGACGTCACCAAGAGGACATCATGGCAATGTCCATGCAGGGGAATTATCTCACCCATGGGTTTCTCCCCCTGAGTATAGGGGGAAGCCTGCAGGAGCAACATGGAAAACCTAATGTAGAGAATCTTCTGATCTCCCCCAGACAGTCAGAACAGCACTACTGAAAAAAGATATGGACTAAAATCAAAATACAACAAACCAAAAATATTTATGTCCCAGTCATAAGTTACATTCTAGTTGCATTTCTAGTTACTTTTCTTAGGAAGGCTATAATAGAACCATAAAATGGTTTGGGTTGGAAAGGACCTTAAGATCGTCCAGTTCCAACCCCCCTGCCATGGGCAGGGACGCCTCACACTAGACCATGCTGCCCAAGGCTCTGTCCAGCCTGGCCTAGAACACCACCAGCGATGGAGCATTCACCACTTCTTTGGGCACCCTTTGCCAGTGCCTCACCGCCCTCACAGTAAATAACTTCTTCCTTATATCTAACCTGAACTTCCCCTATTTGAGTTTAAACCCATCACCCCTCGTTCTATCACTACAGTCCCTGATGAAGAGTTACAATCTCAGCTATACCTCAGTCTTTGCTGACTGTGACAGCGGGGAGCTGTGCTCTATGGCCAGTGTAGCACAAGGCAGAGGCATGGAGACCCCAGTTTAGGAGCAAAATGAGGGCTGCTGCCAGCCCAGTGCCTCCTTTCTCCAGGCTAGTTTTGGACCTTTTGAGCTCCTCTAAACAGCCCCACCAATGCCTGTCTGTGACCCAGGAGGTCCTGCTAGTTTGGACATTCCCACCACAGAAGTCCTCTGTGCACTAATGCAGAATACTGCATTTTGGCAAACAAAATACCACATTATTTTCATCACTATTTACTCTGAAACATGTGCTTTGGCAAAGACATCCCCTTTATTTCTGTGAAATCCAACTGAAGAAACAGAAGATAAATGATATGCCTAATACTGCAGCACAGTTTAGAAATATGGTCCAGTCTACCCTCTGATGCAAGATGCACCATTTTTAAACCTTGGCTGGAGATGCTGTATTGTCAAATGCACATACACAAAGCGCATTAGAGTTCAGTCAGGGTTTTTTCTTCTCTTTTCTAGCAGCTATTTAGATTGGGGCTTGAAAAAATTTACGGCTTTGTGCTCAAATTCTATTTACATTTGAGCATAGGATTTCAGCCTGGGCAGAGGAGGGGAGCATGTTTTCTTCATTGCCAGCCATTGATGGTTTCTCAAAATGCTTGTTTCTCAGAAAATTTCCCCAAACTTTCCATTGTGATCAAGTGACACTTATCTTAAACCACTTAGGAGCTGACATGACTGCACAGTAGGTCACTCTGACCACATAGGAATATTTAGTCAGGAAGAATAAGGGGGAGGATTATGACTCCCTCTTCGATACTCCTGACATGCTGGCTCTGAGAGCTGTGACTGTATAATCTACCCTTCACTGTATTTACATTCCTGAAAATGCAGGCAGTTTGAGATGTGTTTTAAGCAATTTGTTGGAATCTAGTAAAAGGAAAATCTTTTAACGGATCTGCTGCGGTAATTCCTATTTATTTAATCTTCTATTTTCTTTTTTTTTTTTTTTTTCAGAATTGTGAATGCTGATGTAGGGGCAGAAAGAGGACTTTATTGGGACTGCCAGTGGTTCAAAGATGAAAGGCCTCAAGAGGCTTTTTGTTATCAAATTCCACTTACCCTCCCTGTTGTAACTTTCATCACAGCTGAAGGGATGGTGCCAAAATCTGACTTCACTTTTGAAAGTGCCAGGGTATGCCACTGGAGTTGCAACAGAAGTAAGAGAGTGGGAAGGAGACAAAATTCAATGCAGACTGTGGCTTGGGAGAAGGGGGAAAGGCTGAGGGAGAAAGAAAATGGCTTGGTGTTGCTTCCCAAACCTTCCCTGAAGTTGCTAGGCAGGTGGGGGAGATGAGGCCAGCGCTGCTCTTTCCAACAAGTGGTTTCCAGACTGTTTTTTCCTGTGAAATGCGGAAAAAAGGAAGGGTTCCCACCAAATCACTACATGGTCTGCCCTCTGTTTCGTGCCAGCTCCCTCTTATTCTTTAAAGCACACAAGAAATTTCAGCCCAACAGCAGCCGAGCAGGTAGCTCACTCCTATTTCCCTGAGCATCTCAGGCCTGGACACATCCTACTTTTCTTTGCCTTGCTTTCAGCCCTCTCTCCCATTGATCATTTGTTGCTGTTTGGCCAACAAGGTTTCAGGACCAGGGACCACGGTTTGTCATGTTTGACAAGTGCATAGAGCAATGAGATCCCCCAAGTCTACATTTGCATGCAACCACAATAATGATGCTAATAATAGTATCTGTATGACCCATTTATAAGCCAACAATTTCAGGACTGACAAGAAAGTTTTGCCTCTAGTCATGGGTACCAATAGAAGACCCTCCAGAAAGCCTGTTTTTCCAAGTGTAGATGTTCACCATTATCTCAAGATCAGACTCTTCTTGTCCTCCACTTAGGTTTCACCCAAGATAGAACATCTCAAGCTGCTAATCATTGTAGAAAATCATGCCTTGTTGCGTTTGTTCTCAGTCTTTCCTGATTGTGCAATGGCAATAAGACCGCTTACTCCGCTGTGATTTCTCAAGGTACTTTCAGTGACTCCAGCAAAGGCCATTTGCGAACAAAACATTATTAATATTGTGAAATGATGAATAATCAAAATGTGCCAGCTGTTACCACATGAACTTGTGTCCTTGGGCCCCTTTATACTCGATATACACAGTCTATCAAGCTAAAGGTGAGGTGAATTCAGAGAGCAATAATTATTGAGTGAAGACTCTTATTTAGTAAAAAGAGAGACATTTTGGATTAGTCTACCAGCAGAAGATCCTGGTAACTGGAAATAACAATGTCCACACATGGAGTTACTCAGGGATTCTTATTTTGGGAACAACTACTGCTTCAGGGCTATTCTGGAATAACTTCATGTCTACAGCAGGGGGAAGCCCCTGATTAATATAAGACACCACAGCGCAGAGCATCCTGAAAACAGCTATCTTGCAGGCATCCAGCCAGCAGTGAACACTGTGCTCCATTTCATTGAAAATAAAGCTATTCTTCTTTTGTATTGAAAAATCATGGGCAATTTTGTAAGAGATGTTTCTGCTTCTATTTTGAATTCTTCAAGAATAGAGACGGAACAAATGTGCGGCTTGCCTGGTGTTCCTCTTCAGAGGTGGCCAGGAGCAGATGCTGAGAGGAGCCTTAAGCAGACAAGCAGGACACCTCCTGTGGCACTTGCCTGAAGCTCCTGCTGGCTGTAGCTCAAGGATTTCCTGCTCTCTTGAAGACGTTTTTACATCTTTATGCTTACTGGCTCTTGAAGGAATTTTCCTTCACAGCTTTGTATAAACACTTTTGAATAAGTTTATACTTTGGGCATAACCCCTCTTGGTAGCGAGAACCACAGTGTTTGTGTCATCACTTCATTTAATGTCCTCTCATTTGCAGGTGGTGGAGACTGGGTTAAAATGCCTAGTCCTCAAACCACCCAGATAAACCAGACCTTTCTCATTACCCTCACAGGGAACTGGATCACACTCTAAAACTGATCTCAGGCAGATTTCTGCAGCCCCTAAAGGAAAACCACCACCTTATGTTCAATGCCTGCAAGCTTCAAGACTCATCTGGAAACAGAATCAATTCTCCTCTGACCCACACTTACTCTGGGAATGTTTTCCTGGACTTGGAAGCAAGCTCTTACCTGCTAACAGCATTTTTCCTGCTAAGTGTATAGAATTAGCTGTACAATTTGTCAAGGAATATAAATAACAGTAAGATGTATTTGGTGTCTATAATGGGTTTATATCCCATGCTCTTCTCCTGCTCCCTGCTGCAGAATTTACCTGCTACTTCATATTTCAGTGCCTGACAGACTGGGCTTGTTGAAGGCAGCACCGAGAGACAAACATCTTTTGTTTGGTGCTTATCTTCTTCGCTCTTGCTCTCTCTCCAACCTTCTCTCTTGGCTTGAGATAAATTCACAGCTAATCATGAGAGATGTCAGATAAACTTACTGTGAATTGAAATCCTGCAAGGCTGAAAGGAGCATTGTTGTTCCTTTCTCAAGCAGGTATTGTATTTATACAGTCAAGCGAACAGGCGATGCAAAAAAGATAATTCCCTCAAAACTTGGCCTGTAAACTCCCCAGAGAAAGATAAATTATATTTAATTTTTTTTCTCTTGATGCAGAGCCAGCGACGTGCCCCTGGTGCAGAGCAGCTATAATCTGCTTCACTGGCCTTGCAAATACCGCAGGTTTTAGTCTGAAGCATCTGAGCATCCCCTGTACCTGGACTGGCTACTAAAGAGCCACGGAGCAGCTGATGGGAACCACAGCCCTGGCAGCCCTATGCTTTCCTCACTATGGGCTCCTCATCACCATCAGCTGCTCCTGCATGATTTAGCTGAAACAAATGGGAGCCCAGCTTTAACCTTGATGTTGTAACCCACTTCCACACCACTCTGGGAATAAAATCTATCCCTATCTTTTCTATGACAACTAGACTTCTTCCAGCGACACAAACAGTTAAACAGCTGTTTCTAATATTTTTCTCATTGATACCTCTATAAACAGTCCCACTCCGCTGAAACTGATGAGGTTTGATATTACTGCTTGGTATACAACAATGACCTCTGGATAATTAGTAATATGTGTGCTTTTCCTCCACGTATTTGCTCAGTCTGACTGAACAGTAAGGAGTTATTTAAATCAGAGACAGGCCTGTTTTCACGGGAACCTGTGGGTATTCTAGCGGTGATTTTGTGTTCATAATGAATAGAGACCGGGTGTTATTACACCTAAGCCTTCTCCGTACCAGCCACTGTAAACAGCAAAAGTGCCATGACTCAGGCAACAAGCAGAATGATATGGGAAAAACAGAAATGCCAGGAGAAAGGTAAAACTCAAACCAGATCTCCATCTGCCCTGAGCTGGCATTTGCTCCAGCTTTGCTGCACTAAATTGTGCCACTGCAGTTTCCAGCCCCATAGCTTTGCGTACGGCTGTATCATTTCTTTATGGCCTTGTCTGCCTTTCAGCAGCCACTTATCTTGCAATGCCAAATCCCTGTAAGCCTTACTAAAGTCAAAGCAGGTTCTTCCAGCATCAAATGATGCCACGTCTCTACTCAGCCATAGACAGGGCTTACTGATTTAAACTGTCCTTATCTCAGTACTTCTCCAAGTGTTGGAAAAAGCTGAAGGCTGTTGTTCTCTGGCGGTAGATGGATATATAACCTGGCCAAACACCATCCCAGCCTGCATGACAAAGCTTTCTTAAGATCAAAGCAAACAGGAGGACTGAAAATATAGATATGGTCGCATTAAGCAATGTGAGGAAAGACTGATGAGATCAAATCTAGCCCTGCACCCTGTTCACAGGATTTCACACAGGTACTCACTAACTGCTGCTCCATGTCCTGCAACACTGCTGCAGCTGAAGCCACTCTGTGAACAGAGGCTGCATGGCCCAAGCTCAGCATCTTCTTTTGGAGTTGCCCCATGATGCTCTGAAAACAGCGATTTTAACTTGTAACAGCCATCTGTAATACCCACTGCCTAGGTGCATCCTGGAGTTACTATGTGATATCACTTTATCTAAGATGCTGTCCCGCAGCCAAACAAGAAAGCAGGGTTGAAATGTTATGTCTATTTTTGATCCACCTGAAAAATCCCCTCTCACTGCACAGATCTACTGCTCCCAGCTAACACAGTGTGATGGGTGAGGCTCTTCACCTACTGTGAGTAAAATACCAGTGAGTAATTACTTGGAAATTACCTTGAGCAGCCAGTTCCTGAGACTTGCAGAGCACTTGCCTGTTCCATCAAAGCCAGAGTATGAAGCCTCTTGGCACCCCCGGGGGAGCAGTTTCCCTCCTTCTGTCCCAGTGTAACCCCCCAAAATGATGCCAGCTTGAATCTGTCCCTAACTTTGCAATGACAAGTTTCCAGTCAGGCATTACTCAGTAAAGACTCATCCCTTTACTTTCTGACAGTCAAGACACAGAGCTAATACACAGAGAGGAATCCTATTTATGAGACGTTGTGTCATATGGTTAATTTTAAAACGCTATTTGTCAGCAAAAGCTGTAATTTTTTCAAAATGCTCACAGAGGGCTCCTGAGCAAACAGCCCTGAAAAGTACAGACCTATAAACCTCATTTTGACTCAAGTAACTTGACAATGTTCCCTGCAAAACTATTTGGGGATGGCTATTTAAACACAGCGAGCAGTTCATTATCGTTTGTGTTTTCCTGCTAAGCTTTCACTCTTTTGTTAAACCCACTTCAGTCCCGGATTGAGACATTCACAAACCTGCCAGGTCACTCCTGCTTATCTTTCCCATGACACCCCCAACGAGCCGAGGGCCATGTCAGTGCATTTCCACATAAAGAAATTCTTCTGGCTGAGCGGAGGCATTTCCCCCGCGCCTCTTTTCGGGGCTGGTAGCCCGGTTTCAGTGCAGACAGTATGACAGATGCGGGGTGCATTTCCCAAGCAGAAAAGAGATGGAAGCTATGGGCTGAATGTTAAATGTACCATACGCCCAACATAAAAACAGACCAAACATGCTTACGAGATTTATAGCAACGCTTACTTTCTCTGGCTGGTCAAAGGTTCAGGCGCTTATAATAGTTTCCCAAGGCACGTTGACTGTGACAGATCTTAAAGAAGAGACTCCTGAAGGAGTTCAAGGCATAAATTGAATTACAGTATGCTTGGCCTGCGGTTGCTAGGGAGATCCCAGAGCCGAGGAGAAAGTTCCTGGTGATTTTTCACTGTTGTGTGAAGGCTGTGAAATTAAGGCTTTGTGCAGCACTCACCAAGACAAGGCTGTGGTTGGCGTTCACCATTGACATCAAGCCGGATTGGCCCGGAGGGGGCAAATTTTTATGAAACAGATATGACAAAGCAGTATTTTGATCAAGTCATCGCTCCCTTTTTAAAAGGGCCACTTTTGCCTTTATTCACGCCGAGTGATGGACGTTCCTATTTAAACACTTTCAGCTGCAGAGGTCTGAACCTCAGCCCAGGAGCCCAGGCTGCCCTGAGCTTTGGGAAGAGTGTGGACTGGGATCAGGGCTTCACAGCTAATCCCTTTACTTCTGGCATGGGTGGACGCATATTCCCAGCATTGAATCCACTGAACTTTAAGAGAATTCAAGTCTGGGGTAGTGTTTTGCAGCCAAAATACAGTTTCAGCTCAAAGCATGGGCTTAGACTTTTGCATGGTTCAGGAGAGATGCATTTCAGCTCTTTGGGATTACACAGGCAGAGGGAAGCCCTCAAAGAGGACAAGGTTTTTTTCCCAAAGGAGCCAATGGCCAAGCAGTGACAAATGTGGATTTTTTTTGAGAGACCATACCTGTAATCCCATGCACACTTTTCTCTGCTTGTACCCAACCATGTGTGAACATCATCTGGACTTAGACAAGCTTTCTGTAGGCTGTGCTTTCCATGGGCTGTACTGCCAACTGCACTATTAATTGCCTCCTCTTTGGCAGGAGGCAGTGGCCAATGTGGCCCAGGTCAGCCTGGCCTCCACTTTCCCCCTCTCAGGGGTACATTGCTGAAATGGTCAGGAAATCAAGCCTTGGGTGGCATGGTTTAGTGGGAGGTGTCCCTGTCCATGTCAGGGGGGTTGGAACTAGATGATCTTAAGGTCATCCCTAACTATTCTATGATTCTATGATTCTATTGGGTCACTACTATGGTTTTGGTACCTCTTCCCAACAGTGGAGCAATTACTATTTCCATCCCAGGACCACGGAAATGTATCTCCATGCTACAGAAAATCGGGCGACTGAACAAATTAAACAAGATGGAGTTGATGGTGTACTCTCTTAGGGCTCCAGAACACTGGGCTCATGTCCTAGCTCTAACATGGGTTTCCTACATGAACTCAAGTTGATCAAGGGCTATATGCACAGTGCTAAATAACACAGTGTTGTTGGTCATGGACAACTGGTCAGCCCCATGGGTTCACAGTTAGCAGGCTCCCTGGCTCAGCGTGGACAAAGCCCAGCTTTGGTTCTGGGGACACTTACTGAGCTGTGGGACACAAGAGTCTTTTTCTTGAAGAGGAGTCACTTAGTTTGGGAAAGAATGGGTCCCTTAGGGTCACATAACCCACCTAGAGCCATACACAGAGAGGCTTAGTCAAGGCTGTTCCAAGGCTATGAACTCATGGGTTTCAGCTATCACTTGTGCTTAAGCAGTATCACTCAGGGTAGTAGGTAGCAGCTATAAATCCTGGGAAAAGAGCTGAGACAGCCTTAAAGGAAGAGTAAGTTTAATAATCCTAGCTGGAAAATCTATTTGCTCCTAAATCAATTTTTCTCCATCCTTTGACTCCATCCCAGAGGGATTGATGTTGCCCCTTATCTATCAAGCCATTTGGCTTGTCGCTTGGCATTCGGCGCCCAGCTGGACTGGTTTTCATTTTATAAAACAGTAGGAAAACTTCACAGACAAAAAACCCCTCCCAGAATGAGCTCTTGTGTTGGCCTACTGTGCACAAAAATGCCACTTCTGTTTGCTGAGATGAGTGAAACAAGTAAAATACATACAGGGAGAGCTTGCTTTCACTCCAGCATCATTTGCTCCAAAACATCGTGCAATGCAGATTAATGCCTTAGCACAAGAGAGTTCAGATGAGATTCTGAGATTATGCCTGAAAAAAACAGTCCACATTTTGAGAAGTTGAACCTGCAGCAAAAGGAAGGAGCTTAGCGGAAATAAAGGAAGCAGACAGAGAGGTCTCTCAGGCTTAAACCCAAGTTTAGCGGAAATAAAAGAAGCAGACAGAGAGGTCTCTCAGGCTTAAACCCACATAGTATCAGTGGCACATAGGGAAGATGTCTGATGTACACACTTGCGGAAGAACAGTCTGGGTTTCACTGAGATCTTGGTTTGCCAGAACCCTAAGCTCTGCTCGGTTCTTTGGTGCAAATCACTAGTAATATCAACAGGATTAAATAGACATGATAAAACAGGCATTGCTGTTGACCATAAATCCAGACTGCCCTCCAGAGCTCAGCACTCAGAGCCTGCTGAGGATGTGGGCAAAAGCAGGTGAACCTCTTTAAATGCTGCTTTTAATAAAAAGCACCAGTAGGGTACCTCAGTATCACGGTAGTCCCTGCTTTCAAGTGTCTTTCAAGATATTTTGTACACAAAGATTTCTTACCAGAACAGGTTGATGTTGGTAATGTGACTTTCACCAGCAAATCCACAATCACCCTTTGGTTTTTCGTCTTTCCATGGCCAAATACCTGCCACTGGCTGCAATGTCTCAGTCAGCACCGAACTATGTCAAACTGCCCTGCGCTCCCTCTGACTTTGCTCCTGAGCCAAATCCACCCCTCCAGTGTCAGTTATAAGCTATCAGTGCAGATCCTCAAAGCAAGTGTAACTTACTCTAGTGAATGGTTAAAAATTTCCTATGGAAGCATTTGTCTTGTTTGGAGATGAAGAATAGTCATAGAAAACATTCTTTTCTTTCTACATAGTGACGTTTTCTAGGAAAATGTATATATATACACACACATAAATATGTTTATGTATATAAATGTATCTCTGCATGTATGTTCAAAGTTTTAAACATCAACAATGTTTTGCTTCTTTTTTGCTTCTAACCAATAACCCAGAAAAAAACAACAAACCTCTCTGGGGAAAGTCCTTCACTGGAAAAACAGTTCTATTGAGGAGGAATTCCTAGCTGCAGCAGATTCCTCACTTCCCAGTAGAGGAAACTGAGGCAGAGAAAGGACAAGTGAAGGGCCAGATGCAGGAGCTGCAGTCTGTGGCCAGCACCACCTTGGCACCTCAATCCCCAAGATGTGCTCATTGTCTGGCAAGATCTTGTCCATCAAGGCCATGCGCTGGTCTGGATGTAGCGACTTCCACCGGTTGCTCCACCAATCTGTACGCTGACCGCTTCAATGTGAATCTCTGCCCTCCTCGCTGCTATAAACCTCGAAGAAATCTCTGCTTTGGCCTCCCCACTACACAGGTGGAGAAAGATCCTGTTATATACTGCTGGGAACAGCTCATGGCTGAGTTTCTCAGTGCTGCAGCACCTTTATCTCTCTTTCATTAATTTGTAATCTACCCTTTCCCCTCATCTACATAGCTCTGGATGGGGAAACATCTGCAAATAAAGAAGGGATTTGCTCTTGTCTCTTAAAAGACAAGCCCTCATTCATTTTCTCTTTCAGTTGTTATTGTTGTCACCAAATGAGACAGATGCCACCTATTTGTGTTTTGTGATCCAAAGTACGATGGGGACAATGGAATGACTTTCATTCATTCCCATTTACACTGGACAAGTGGTAATACCTACAAACTTCATCTCCCTAATTTACACCATTTCTTTTTCCAAATCACTGAGCTAGTCCATGCAAAAAAAGTGAACAGTACACAATGCACCAGGGTTTCTATATTTTCCCTTTGGGCATCTTTATCTAGAATTTAAAAGCCATTACTAAATAATGCTTTCACTTTATTTTATATTTTAAAATAATGAAGTCTAATTAAATTGATTTCCAAAGCCACTCAGTTTTAAATGTAATAAATCAAGCTGTAGGGAGACACTGTGTGTGCATGTCTGTGTATGCCAAATGCAACTAAAATTAATACCTTAATGTTTTGCACTATTATAAAATGTGGGTTTATATCTTTTTTAAATGACAGCTTGATTAATTGGTCCCCTAACTGAACATTCAGGCTGCTACTGTGGCAAAATGCTTTGTGGGTTGACTGGGCGAGGGATTACTATAAAGAGCTAAGTAATTAACTCTATTGGGAGTCTTACATCAGGCATTGGGGTTCAAACTAAGCCATGATGACTTGTTGTTAGAAATGAACCGAATGCCAGTGGGTGAATACATACCTGGTGTAATCCACTATGCAGTCCACTGGAGTTACTGCAGGAAGGGGTTTTACTTATGCCTTATGTTTTCACTTGCACAGTTCAAAGGTTAAGGCTGTCAGGCCAGGCTGTTTGAAAGCTTAATGAGTAAGCATTATCACTGTTTGCAGAGTCATTCTTCAAATGTTTTCAACATCAAACAAATTATTAAATATCTGGCAGGCTTTCACTGAAAAATGCCAAGATGTGATTTCTCCCCTTCCTTGCTGTTCTTTTAATACTTAGTACTTTTGCATGCAAGGGGAGAGAAAGAGAAGAAAATCCCCAAAATAAATAAAGGTTGATACACAAAAAGCAGCTACTCAGAACTCCAGGAGGGACTAAAGCCTTATCCAAGGTTTGCACTAAGAAGGGCTGTGAGGACCAGGAGCCATCAGTCAGTGCCACCAGCAAGAAAAAGAGATGGACAGATCTCACACAACACATTCTCCCTCTGTACTCTTTCTGGTAACCGCCTGTGAGCTCTCTAGTGGGGCATTGCTCATTTGAATTACATTTGAATTCCCAATTCATTTCAAACTTAAAGAGAACTTTAACCTCTGTGATACACTGCCTGCTCCATTACCTTGGACTGAGGCCACTGGTGAAGCCAGCTTTGCCCCCTCCATACGGTGGAATGTCTGCTTTCAGTACATGGCACTGCAGGAAAGGCATTCACAATGATTTCTAAGACTGTGGAACACCAAAAACCTGAACACCAGTTGATCCTTGCCCATTATTAGATAAAGAAAGCACTAGTTTCCCAGCAACAGACGATGATGATTTAAACTTTTAAGAATTTAAGAAGGAGGAAGGAGATGCCTCTATCCCTAAATAATGCCCAGGAGAAGGGGAGTCCGAAAGGAAAAACACCATCATGGAGAAAGTGGAAAGAAATGAAAGAGACCCTGGAGAAGTCTGAAATCTATTTTAGAGATGCTGTTTCATTACGCTGGAGAAATATTTCTCCTAAAAAAAGAAAAGGCAGCATATGATGGAGAGATTAAAAGTTTATAACTGCAACAGTGGAAAGAACAAGGGCCAAAAACTACGCCTAAGTTAAGGCATTGCTTCCAGCCTTGGGAACAACAGGGGGAAAAACAAGCAGAGGGAAACTTTGGATATCTTCTGTGTGCTGCGAAGTGAGAGAACCTGCTCATGTCTCCTGCATGGATCTTGTGCTGAGACTTCAGTGATTCTGGGGGCTAGCAAGCAGAGATGGGCAGCTGGGCAGAGCAAAGCATGTCGCAGTATGTAACCTCAGCTGAGGGTCTAACACCCTAAAAAACAATTACATGGGGAAGAAACTGGCCTTCTGTATCCACAGCCTCATTGCTGTGTCCATGTCTTTCCTCTAGTGCATCTAGGTCTCAGTGTGAAAATCTTGACACAGAGATGCAAAAAGCTCTTCCCCTCAAAAAGAAGAGGCCTTTCCCCCTGTAATGGGTGCAAAACGGCTTCCCTTTTTGGCTGTTTTTTGTATTTCTTTCCTCTGTGGTGTCTCTGATTTCATGAAGATATAACATCCCATGCTAACACCTAGCTTACATGAGGACTGCTGACATACCTCATGTCACTGCTCCTGCAAACTGACGCCAAGGGTTTATGAAGTGGTGGCATTAGACTAGTACAGATATTTGCTGCCATCTTCCAGGAATTTGAGCACCCTTTCAGCTTTCAGACAGCATACAAGCATCCTTCCTTTCTTAATCATAGAATCATAGAATAGTTAGGGTTGGAAAGGACCTTAAGATCACCTACTTCCAACCCCACTGCCAGGGGCAGGGACACCTCTCACTAAACCATGCCACCCAAGGCTATGTCCAACCCAGCCTTGAACACTGCCAGCGATGGAGCATTCACAACTTCCCTGGGAAACCCATTCCAGTGCCTCATCACCCTTACACTAAAGAATTTCTTCCTCATATCCAATCTAAACTTCCCCTGTTTCAGTTTGAACCCCTTACCCCTTGTCTTATCACTACAGTCCCTAATGAAGAGTCCCTCCCCAGCATCCTTGTAAGGCCCCCTTCAGATATTGGAAGGCTGCTCTGAGGTCTCCACGCAGCCTTCTCTTCTCCAGGCTGAACAGACCCAACTTTCTCATTCTATCTTCATACAGGAGGTGCTCCAGTCTCCTGATCATCCTCGTGGCCCTCCTCTGGACTTCTTCCAACAGTTCCATGTCCTTTTGATGTTGAGGACACCAGAACTGCACACAATACTCCAAGTGAGGTCTCACGAGAGCAGAGGAGAGGGGCAGGATCACCTCCCTCGACCTGCTGGTCACACTCCTTTTGATGCAGCTCAGGATGCGGTTGGCTTTCTGGGCTGCAAGCGTACACTGCCTGCTCAGGTTCATTTTTTCACCTACCAACACCCCCAAGTCCTTCTCCACAGGGCCGCTCTGAATCTCTTCTCTGCCCAACCTGTAGCTGTGCCTGGGATTGCTCCAACCCAGGTGTAGGACCTTGCACTTGGTATGGTTAAACTTCATCAGGTTGGCATCAGCCCACCTCACAAGCGTGTCAAGGTCCCTCTGGATGGCATTCCTTCCCTCCAACATATCACTGTCCATGTCACCAACAAAGATGTTGAACAAGACCGGTCCCAACACCGACCCCTCAGGGACACCACTCGTTACTGGTCTCCAGCTGGACACTGAGCCATTGAGCACAACTCTTTGTGTGCAGCCATCCAGCCAGTTCTTTATCCACCAAGTGGTCCACTTATCAAATTGATGTCTCTCCAACTTAGAGACAAGGATGTTGTGCGGGACAGTGTCAAACGCTTTGTACAAGTCCAGGTAGATGACATCAACTGCTCTACCCCTGTCCATCAGTAGCCCCACCACAGGAGGCCACCAGATTGGTCAGGCAGGATTTCCCCTTAGTGAAGCCATGCTGGCTGTCCCCAACCACCTTGTTGTTTTTCATGTGTCTCAGCATGCATTCCAGGAGAATCCGCCCCAAGATTTTGCCAGGCTCAGAGGTGAGGCTGACTGCTCTGTAGTTCCCTGGCTCATCCATTTTCCCCTTCTTGAAAATGGGGGCTATATTTCCCTTTTTCCAGTCATGGGGAACTTCACCTGACTGCCATGATTTTTCAAATATGATGGACAGTGGCTTAGCAACTTCATTTCCCGGCTCCTTCAGGACCCGCCATGGATTTCGTCAGGTCCCATGGACTTGTATATGTTCAGGTTCTTAAGATGGTCTCGAACCAGATCCTCTCCTACAGTGGGCCCAGGGTCTTCATTCTCACTGTCCCTGCGTCTGCCTTCCAAGACTTGGGTGGTGTGGTCAGAGCATTTTCCGGTGAAGACTGCGGCAAAGAAGTCGTTAAGAACCTCAGCCTTCTCCAAATCCAGGGTAGCCAGTTCTCCCGATAGGTTCTGGAGAGGGCCCACGTTGTCCCTAGTCTGCCTTTTATTTGCCATGTACCTATAGAATACCTTCCTGCTATCCTTAACATCCCTAGCCAAGTTTAATTCTAAGTGGGCCTTAGCTTTCCTAACCTGGTCCCTAGCTTCCCGGACAACATCCCTGTATTCTTCCCAGGCCGCCTGTCCTTGCTTCCACCCTGTATAAGCCACTTATTTCCTTTGAATTTTCCTCAGCAGCTCCTTATCCATCCAAGGAGGTCTCCTGGCCCTCCTGCAGCACTTTCTTCGAGTAATGATGTATCGCTCTTGAGCTTGCAGCAGGTGATCCTTGAATATCAGCCCTTGGGCCCCTCTGCCCTCTAGGGCTATATCCCATGGAATCTTACTGAGCAGGTTCCTGAAGAGGTCAAAGTCTGCTCTCTTGAAGTCCAGGGCAGTGAGCTTGCTGCACGCTCTTCTCATTGTCCTGAGGATCTCGAATTCGACCATCTCACAATCGCTGCAATCAAGGCTGCCCTGGATCATCACGTTTCCAACCAGCCCTTCCCTGTTGGTGAGGACGAGGTCAAGCATGGCACCTCTCCTTGTCGGCTCCTCTAATATTTGCAGAAGGAAGTTGTCTTCCACACAACTGAGGAACTTCCTGGATTGCTTGTGCCGGGCTGTACCAACCCTCCAACAGATATCAGGGTTGTTGAAGTCCCCCATGAGAACAAGGGCTTGCGAGTGTGAGGCTGTTCCTATCTGTCTATAGAGCACTTCATCCACAGAGTCCTCTTGGTCAGGTGGTCTGTAACAGAGCCCCACAATAATGTCTCCCATCACTGTTCTCCCTTTAACGCTGACCCACAAACTCTAGGATATAGCATTATGGTTTTTCAGTATATTGGTCCTCCAATGACTTTGTCAGGACTCTTCAGCAGCCAGGGCAAAGGGAGAGCCCCAGGGATTCAAATATTTGGGTTTCCTTCCAAAAAAAAAAACAACCCTTAAAAATTAGGAATAAGCTTCTAGACACAGGAAAGAGGCAGCAATGAACAACAGACATTTCCATGTTTGTGGCGGTGCTTCCTCTTGTGTAGGGAATACTGTGCGGCAGATAGATAGTGCTAAGCTTTGGAGTGAATTTTCTTTAAAGACAGCTAATTCTGTAGATTAAGACCCAAATCATAGAACTTTGCACAACAGCTTGCTGCAGCAGATAAATCAACTTTACAATAGCCAGTAAATAGACTAAAATTCTCCCAGGCTAATCTTCTTATGATTTCCTATCATCAAAAGTATAAGCAAACCACTGGATTCTATACGGCGAAGAAGTCAACACTACACTTATTAAGAACACAGAGTTGGACCCATTTTAGTAACTTTGTTGGGTCTGTCTGAGACAGATTAAAGAAAACAGTGATTTCTCATCCAAAAGTCTATGCTTGTTAAGGGAGACATGCTTCATCTTTTTCTCAGAAGCATACATCATTAGGGAAGTATCATCTTCCTTCATTAGAATAAATTATTATGCAGCAAACATATGCTACTGCTAATTGTACTGGAAAAGAAGTAAGCAGCTACTGCCTTCCATGGTTGACAAGTTAAAATGGATAAGGAAAATGAATTAGCTTTGTAGCCACTCTTTCAATTATGTCCTGAAAGCATAGATATCCATGTTGAGTTTAGAAAAGGAAAGAGCAATTTAATTTAGAGGGATTATTTAATAATTGTGCCAATGCCCAAGCAGGAATAAATAGGTAGGATATTTGATTACTAGTCTAGCCTGCACCGTGCCAGCTAGAATATTTTTACCATGTCTAGTCCCTAGGGTCAAAATCTATTGACATTGATGTAAGTCAAGAATAAGTCCAAGAGGCGCATTGGCTTTCTCCTAATATACATGACTGCAAATAACAGCAGACTCCTTGCATACCTGGATGGCTTTGTCTGATGGAGTTACAGCTGCAGCGACTGGGACTGTAATGTAGCAAGGCAGTGCCCTTGTCCCCCTATGCACATGGGTACAAGAAGTCAGACTGCACAGGAGGCTCTGAACCCACACCCCTAAAAGCTGTTGGGGTCTCCATGGTGGGGGAATCTATGGGATGATATAGACCACAATGCATTCTGAGTCACCCTCAGTAGCAATAGGAGCCAAGAAAAACCTGTTTTTTCACCACTTAGGGAGGGGAAGACAGAGCACATAGCAACTTCCTGTACTTTCAGAGGGTCCCATGGATGCATCTTACCCTGAACATGGAGATTTTTCATTAAAATAACCCTCAAATTGCAGAAAAGAGGATAATAATAATCTCTCCCTTCATCTCCTTTGTCTGTGTGTTAAACCTTTGAGGGAAAGAAGGCATCTAGGAAGGCTTATTTAAAAAATTAAAGGGAGGATATTCACATCAACTGACAGAGCCAAAACCCAAAAGTATTGCAAATACTGTCATTTGGAAAGGCACTTCAGTGCCTAAACCCTGAGGAGTTACACAGACTGCTTGTGAAAACCTGGATTTATATGGCTATCAGACTTCAGTTATCTAAGCAACATCCAGCCATTGTTTAGTAACATCTTTTCTGAGACATTCCAAGGCAAGTGAAAGCTGGTAGGTGTATTTCCAATTTTGCCTTCAAAATATGCAAATATTCAATATGCAAATATAAGTATTCATAGGCATACATACAAATTACTGTGAGTAGCAAGCACAGATGCTTGACTTAAAAATGTATAGGTTGATATTATTATCTCATGTCAGATAAACATAAATTCAGAACTCGAGCAAAGTCCAATCCACATCCCAAATGTGAGAGTTTACAACTGAAGTCACTTGTGTGAAATCAACGGCTTTTCTCTTACTTACACTGATGTAGTGAAGATCAGAACCTGACCTACTCGTAGCATGGAGAGGTAAAAAATGAGATGCAAATCTCAGCTCGTTTTGCTGCTGTGTAGATGCAAATGTCACGTAATATGTTATGTGAAGCAAAAGTGCTCAGACATCACCCTGCCTTATCAGACCTGCGCACAAACACTGGATTTATGAGCTGCCATTAAGTCGCATGATTTATGCCGCTTTCTCTGCTCAGGTTTGCTGCCTCACCCCAGGGATCATATCTGTGTCTGTAGGCACCTTCTAAGATTTCTATGCACTACCTAAACAAAATGCCCTTTCATGAGGCCAAATACATCACATCAAGAAATCAACTGTATTTCTTTCATAACAGTTTAAGCTCCGTCAGCTATGTGAGGCCCAGTAGCTGGCTTCTGGAAAATAGTTAGCCTTGTGTGTACCAGAGTGATGAATTAATACAGAAATGTTCTTTTAATTTAGAACTGCCTGTGTGTCTGTTGCTGGCCATAGGGCACCCTGACAAGCGTACAAGACTCCTCTGTTTGTGTCACCATCCTTAATGCAAAGTAGGTAGACTCTGACGCAGGCTCTTTTCCAGCAATGCAGCAGCTTTTTTCCTTTTGTTTCACTCCTGAAGTGGCATTTTGATGTGCTCGAAACGTGTCCAGCACAGGTACAGGAGAAAAAAATTCAAGGAAATACCAACTCCCACAGTTTCTTCTGGTTTTCATGTGAAAGCACACTCTAAAAGGAGCTAGGAATTAATCAGCATCTGCTGGAGAACTGCACATCACTTGAGTGTCCTTGGACAGAAGTTCTATAGCTGGCAAAGTAAACAGCCTCTATCATATTTTCACCCACCACTATACGTAAGCAGGATTTTATTGGCATATGCACTGCAGCTCAGGCTTTGTTGCAAGAAAGCATCTGGGAAGTCAGCATTTTGACGTTAATAGTCAGGACTCCACTGCTTTGAAATAGTATATGTGTCATATGGGATGTGCACGCCATACCCAAAGATGGAGCAGCAGAAAATAGATAAGAACAAAGTAAGTTTTACTGTCTCTAAACACTGACACACCTTTTTTGGGTGAAAGGGAGAAATATAAATACATTTCTTTTAAAAAATAATCATCTGCCTGGGCACTAGACCAGTTTTCCAGTCTCTCTTATTTATAGCTTGCCTTACAAGCTATTTGTGCCTTTTTCATTACAAATACCCCAGCTTCTGAGGGCCAAAACCTTGACTAATAAAAATAACAATGAGGATAAAAAGTTAACGATGTGCTCACTTTATTTGTAGATTGCATCCCTATTCCCCAGCACTTGTTCATTCTGGACAGCATCCAGAAATGCTCTCAGGGACATAAAATGTAGCTCAGAAAGAGCTTAAGCTCTTCAATTGAGAATAACAATCCAAAAGCAACCCTCTGAAGGGCTTTAATCACTGAAACAGCCTTTATTTTCAGATGAAAATATTCTTGAGCACTTTATTTAAAGTAAAGGAGGGTCTAGAGATGGCTGTCTTTCTGTCTTCACAGTCTGAGTGCTTTAACTGATAGTCATAACAAAACGGTGAGCAGAGGAGAAAGGAGCAGAGTTCTTTCAATAGAAAATAGGGATCTTGTCAGCTGCACTGAGATATTTGATTTCAGAGCCTGCCTAAAGGACAATTTCAGACTCTAAACCCTTATTTCGTATAGGGGCAGAACAGTCCCCCTCAATTATGAGCTACTTCCGGATAAGAATTTTTTCCTTTCCATGGGCTCAGTAAATCTCTCAGCAGTAGAAAGTTGTGGCTCACTCATTCTTTCATGTTTTATTATTTTGTGCAGGTGCTACAGCTCCAACTATCACAAATGCCTGCATCTCTTGTTTGGATACACCACCTACAGTGCTTTTCTCTTATCTTTAGGTTGTAAGGTGAGAAACACAGATAACATCTATTCTCAGGCACAGCCAAAGTGATCATTCTTAGTGATGCAAAAATTTACATAATAATGCCATGAGAGAAAGAGGAGCTGGTGTGTTTTGTTTGTGGCACTTCTGCTGCAGAGGCAAAGTAAGGTAGGCAATAGAGTTTGCCTTTAACACATGGTCACCACCCATGAAGGCAAAGTAAGCTGTTCTGTAAGTAACTGCTTATACAGGTACATATGCACAGTAACATGCTCACTACACAATGCCCAGATCAGATTAGTTTGGTGTATTTTTTCCCATTTTACAACTTTTACATGCAAAGTACCTAGAGCTAGTGTGTGAACCCTGCATCTCCAGAGTGACCTTTTTCGTCCCCATTGCACAAGGAGTCTGGAAAATCAGTCCAGGTATGGATTCAGCATTTCAGATGTGAGGGTTTTGGAGGTGAACCCTGTCCATCATGCCTTCAAAATACTCAGTTTTCATCTGCAGCAGAAAGCAATGTGCAACTTAGCTATCCTTCACTGGACATTTTCAGTTAAATGCCTGTCCTCTTTCAAAACAGTGCAGGATAAAACCTTTGAGCCAGCTCTTTCCCTCTTCGCTATCACGTCCACTGTCATGTGCACCAGCACAACTACTTAACACTAGCACAGCCACTTAACACCAGCACAGCCACTAGTTTTCACTGCAGAGAGGCAGTTTATAGAAGAAAAAAGCTTTCCTGTGGCAGTAGAAATAGCATAAAGGAGACCTGTGAAGGTGAGGTCCAACTCTGCTGCAGAAATCCCAACCACGTATGAGTCAGGCCTGCACTGGGTTGAACTTTAACACATAAATAAGCTTTTCTTCTGTTACAGACAGAAAGCTTTTGTTGTAGTCCAGCAGAAGGACAAGGAATTCCCATCATTGTTTCACGTCCCTCCCCAAACCTTTTTTGCTTTTTAAGTCCATTTTTCAAAAAGTAATTTTGAGATGTTCTGGGAAATGCAGGGGGTAGCGGTGCTAATCTATCATCCTCCTCTGATAACATTTAATTAAAACCCACAGCTATTAGTCATCCGCTACCCCACCACCAGCCCTGACCTGACAATATCTTAACACACTGGTGAAAGAAAAATTGAGAAGGTTCTGTTTCATTTTGTTTTATCGTAGCAGCTGGGAAAAACAAGCATATAATTTAAGGGAGGGCAAAGACAGCTTCTTCTGCCAGTTTCTCAGGAGGCTAACCCAGGGTTTTTTAACATGAGGGATTTTTCTGCTGTGGTAGACAATGTGGTTGTTTTTTGGTTTTGTTTTAAAGAGAGACAGCTGCCATGGAAGAAAGCTCTTGTGTGACTAAAGCCATCATCCTCCCGACAGAACCTCTAAACTTGGCATTTTCATCCTCTGAAAAAGTTAGACCTTTCTCTTAATCAATGGGAAGCCAGGAAAAAATCAGGTTTAATTGTGATAGGGAATATGTACCAGACCCAAATCACTGAGTTTGCCATGGACTGATGAGATCCAGGCTCAGCTTTGCCTATCTGCTCTCAAATGTGTCCCTTCATATACTTGCTGGCTGAACACATACCCTAGTGGAGAACACCCTAAAGCCACAGTACCAGAAAATGGGCAAAAGGCAAGTCAAGACAGTTTTAATTTACACTTATATGCTTTTTCTGTGGTTTATATAAAAATTGCCTAAGCTGAAATGTTCAGAATCGCATTTCAGCGGTTGATGAGAGACAGCAGCACAGTTGACCTTGGGACTTAAACTCAGGACAAGGATAAAGGCAAATCATGACATCTGGGTCCAGATCCTGGTTTGAGGGTGGGAGGGAAGTGCAGGTATAATTTCATTCTTGATCCAGTTTCCTGGTCAGAGTTGAGTAATACTGGCCTTAATCTGAAGTTGGAAAGAACATTTAGGGGTGTCAGAAAACTACTTGAAATAAATAGTGAACTTGATGAAGAATGAAGATTTCCATAATTAGGTTGCAAAGGTAGAAATTATCAAATCACTGAGCAGAAGAGATAAGAATTGTAGAACGGGTGACTTGCTAACGAGGGTGACAGGAACAGCAAAGACAAGACCTTCAACAATCCACATTTCAGTGGGAGTCTGAGGTTAAATGTGAGCCGTGAAACTGTAATAAAATTGAAATCACCTTATCTTGTGTTTGCAGCCACTATTTCCATTTACTTTCTTGTTATTCTTTACCCTGAAAAGCTACCGGAAAACTTTGCACAAAGTAGAAGTTTATGCCATAAGGCTAAGGATCAGATGCTCAAATGCATGTTAGGTGCCTAATTTGCATTGTATACAATGGGAAGATGGCTTTGTTAAAGCAGAGTCAAATGGCTAATGATGGAAACAGCTGAATCCTTCAAGACAGTCTCACTGGTCCCCTCTCTGTGGTGTTTGATGAGGTGCTGGGGCTTGCCATTTATGTCACCTAGTCTGGTATGTAGGTCTAGTTCCATACTGCTATAAAAAGAAGGCATAGTTCTACTTTGCCCCCATAATTGCCGAATTAACTTAGCACTCTGCTTCCGAGAAGAAGCAAACCCAGTCAGAAAAGTGTGGCTACAACCACATGTCCCCTGGAAGGCTATCCCTGCAATAGCTAAAATGAAAATCTGTAGCTACCTCCTATTATTTTTATTATGACTCAAGCTTGGGTTCAGGCTATTCACAGCCATTATGGTACTGACTTGTAACCTATCATTATGAACAGATTTCACAGCCTGCACTCTCTACAGAATTCAGTCGTTACAGAAACACATGATGAAAGATTCTGGTGGTGGCACTGCTCTTGCTCACATCCGTAGGCTTCACCAACAAATGGCAAAGCTCCTTGTTTCCAACACACTGATTAAATGTACTGGGATAGAGCCTGAAGCTCACCTTACTTTCTTAAATTATCAGGGTAGTTTCATGAGCAGCAGAACATGGTTTCCAGTTATCATCTGACCAGTGTATATAAAAAAATGTGAGTTCTGTCTAATGTTTCTCTTGTGTTTGGGGCAATCCCAGCCTTTCCTTCTCTCCCAGATGAGGATTCCCTGATGTGCAATAGAATTGTATTACTACCAACTTCTCTGATGAGAAGATGATGTGGTTTCTCTCTCTCTTTCTCTACAGGAACATCATTTTTTATGAAGCTTCTAAGAACTTGGTATCTTCAAGACCTTTATGACCCTGTCAGCTTTAGCTGAAACAGACAAAGGGATTCAAAAGTTATTGATGAAAAGAGATGTAAAGAGGACCAGTACAAGCTGTATATTACAAAATCATCAGAGAAGGGAATGGCGGTACAACTTCAGGGGTTCCCAGGGAGCCAGGAATGGTCATCTTTGGTTTATATCTCTATTTTTATCAAGTTTGAAATCACAGCAATGGACATTTCAACTAGTGTGGGAGCTATTAACCCACAAACCAGCACCATTCTTCCCTCCATTGATGCTGCGGAGAAAGGCAAATTCTGCAGGAGCAGCCTTCCCAAAGCCAGCTGGGGCTGAAACACAGACATTCCCAACATTGAACTTAGGCAACTTGTGCCTAAGGTTTTCTGCAGCTCACATCCATCTGCACTCTGCTGTAGCTACGTTGCTGCCAGCCATGTCATGCAAAGCTAGCTCACGTATGTGCCTCTGAGCTGTAGTCACACCTTTGGCTCCAGTGTGGAAAGGACTGGAGTCAAAGGTGTGACTGAAAAGGTTTTTGAAGCCTGACGATCCTGTGGGCTGTTGCTGGTCCAGCCCATGGCATGAAGAATGCAGGGCAGCAACCCAGATGAAAGGCAATTCTTGCATTTCAATCACATCACAAATGGGCCTCAACTTGGCTTTGTACCTTTTGGGACTCCAAGCTTGTATGAAGACATTGCACCTGTGCCTAAGTTTTTGTATAAATGCAAAATGTTAAGATTTGAATGTGCAAATTGTTTCTGTGTGTGGAAAAAAGACATAATGACACGTCCAATATTTGCAATTTGCAGTCCTCAGTTGCAAGTGTATCAAGCCTTTCAAACCTAGCAGAGGCATAAAGTAAAGGCTTAAAACTCACACATCTCCTATTATGGGCACAGTTCTGCCAACACAGTGGTTTTCAGAGGTACTTCATTATTATTTAACCAATTCCAAGTTTTAAATGTGAAAGAGGTGAAGTGATGCTCTGTGTTTATTTCTCTTCTTCATTTGTTAGAGTGTGTGGCTTGGTAGCTATAATGAGATGAGACCACAGCCCACTGGTTAAAATGGTAAGAATAATCATGCTAATGTTTTATTCATGTGGGAATGTTAATTAAGATGCAGCTGTAATTACAGTACCATCATCATCTAGCGGCCTGGAAGTGCAAATGTTCTTCCTGACATATGGAATAATAGAAACCAGCTCAGTACAAATGTTGCTAACCAATACCTGGACAAACACTCAGCTACACACATCTCCTGGCCCCTGGGGTGTTCTTCCAAAAGACATCAGTCACTGTCACTCACACAAATTGTTGAGGGTAAAGCTGCGTTTTGCATCTCCAGACTTAAAAAAGATTACACAGCATCCCAGGACCGAAAACAAATAAACAGGCAGCTAACCTCAGAGTCCTCACTGACACCAGAACAAATGTTGGGATCAAAAGTGAGATGCTGGGGAGATTTCTTTATGCCCACCTTTGCTTGGAGAGTTTGTGGTACTGATAAAGATGCTGGGCAGCAAGAGTTGTGCTCTCATGGTGGTTTGGAGTGCTCTATGACCAGGCCTCACTGGCACATGATACTTGTCTGAACTGAATGGCAGTGCTCATATTCAGCTGTACCCAGTATATCCTGTCCTCCCTCAAGAACAGCCCTAAGTAGCACGACAGGCAGGAGCTGCTCAGCATCGGTCTTCTCACAGTTGTTTTTTCATAAGTAGCAGGAGAGCAAAGAGCAGAGAATGCCTTTATTTGCCCCCTCTCAACATTTAACTGAGAATTAAACTTCACACCAGCCTACAGGGTTTCTGTGGATGTATTTCTGCTTTCCTGAAGACCTGGTTTAAACAGCAGTAGAAATGCAGATAGGTCTGTGTAATGAAGTATGTACCTAGCTTCAAAATCTCTGTAAAACTTCGTTATATCACAGGTGCTACAAAATACCCTGGTGATGCGCAGTTTTCTGGCCAGTTTATTCTGCTATACACCATTCTGACCACAGCTTTTTCATCTCTACACATCTAATGTCTATGACTTACTAATGCATATAGATCATAAAATCTCTTCTAATGATTGCCTTTTTACTCCATGTCCATGACCAGGATTCCATTCTTCAAATACTCACAGTATTTCACGGCAGAAGATCAAGGTTTTGATGTTGCAAAAGTGAGGAGCTGGGCAGAGAGTTCAGATTTACACTGGAGCAGCTTTCAAGGTCACAGCTCAAGAGCTGGTTGAGACTATCTGTAATAAATACACTCATAGCTGTCTGGGAAAACATACGTTCATTCTGCTAGACAGGTCAACGTATCTAAATTGATTCTGGCATGGAATGGGAATAGTAATCAAAATACTAAAAAAGAATTATATAATCCCAAAACAAAATGTCAGCTCAGGAGCATAAAAACAAACAGAAAACCAAAACCCTAAATACAACAAAAAGTTGTTTTTAAATTTCTGAATTAAAACCAGTCTGAATCAATAACATCTGATCTAAAACTAACGTTCTGTGGCAAATGGTAAGTGCAAACCTAATTTTGCTTAAAATGCCACAATTCAGAAAACCTGAACATGTTATTTGAAGTAGTGTTCCCTAAAGAATAACGTGTGTGCTCACAACACTCTCCAGTGTTTCCTCCACAGCATATCAGCCCAGCACTGCCGTGTGGTCCAGCAGGAATGTTTTGATGAAGGATCTTCAGCCAGTTTGAGTGAGTGTTACAAGGGAAGGATTCCTCCGTGCATCAGCTGCTTCATCTGTGTTTGCTGATCATCTGCTGCTCCTGGGAGACTTAGTTCTTTGGGTGGACAGCAAAACCATGATCATTCAGGTCGTACTACAGATTTTTTGTCTAATTCTTGCAATGATTAATTATCTTAATTTCTTAGTAGTAGAGGGCCAATACTTAATGCAACCAGTTAAAGGAAACAGTATAAGACTTGACAATCACAGGATCTCTCAAGTATTAACTATGGCTCCAAACATAACACACAGCTGTCCAGAAAGCCTGGACCTGTTTCTATAACCAGAGCTCTTGACCTCAGAGACCCTCTCCTGGAAACTGCTGGTGCTAATTGGAGGGGAGCAGCTCTGGTCTTTACTGCAATAGAAACGAGAACAACCAAGAGCCCCCAAAACAGGTGAAAAAGATGCTCAACCGGTTGATGGTGCTTGAGAACCTACTGTGGGAAGAAGTTTTGACTGGTTTCCTTACACATATACTCAATAACTCATAATTAACATTTTTTGGGGTGCAACAGGGAGCTGCTAATTGTGCCTCTGGCTATCTGCTTAGGTGGAGAAAGTAGTCCTTCCTTCTACACCTCCAAGACACACTGACATGTTCACCTCTCCTTTTATTTAGCACACTGCCCTCATCTCCATGCCGAAGGGGATGCACCTCCTTCCCACTGCTGCCTTGACTGACCCATTGACTCTCTTCTGAAATAGCCCTCTCCACAATGAGGGAATTCTGATTTCTGTTGGAAGACACCACAGACTTCAGGAGAATCATGTCCCTGGTTATTTCTGAGGTCCTGCTGAGCTCACCTAACACACACATACAAGCAGTCTTCAACCACTTCCTTAGGTGATCTATGAGACTCACTGTGAATATCTTCAGGCTGGTATTTAAGTACATGGATCCATAGGGGAAGACTAAGCAGTACTTGTGCATTATCCCCTGATTATATGCACCATTAATTTGCTGGCACCCCTCCAGGTATGCTTCTGGACCACCGCTCTGCCAGATAGCACCCAGGTCCAGTACAGGAACTGTGTGTGTCCAAGCAGCACATGGACAAAAAACACACTGTTTGGGGAAGGGAACTTCTTTAGCTGTTGAGGCATGAGCTGAGCTGTGTTATTTGCTGAAGGCCAGGGAAAGAAGCCCTTCTCCATTGTACCTACTGCTGTAGATGCAATCTCAAGCTGGTGCCTGAAAAATGTCATCCCAAGTGTGTACAGAGATAAAGAAAATGAGGGTTGTTTTGGAGTAGCTGCTTCTGAAGGTAAATCAGCAGCAAGGGAAGGGTAGCTCTGCCTGAGCAGACAAACTTTCAGCCCTGGCTCAAATATCCACATTTGCCATTTTGTGATTCTTTTGCATCTGGGATGAACTGTACCTATATTTTGAAGGAAGAAATGTACACAATACCTTTGACCTGACAGTAAATGCTAGAGTATGATCATAAAAGGCCCATCTCACCTGTCATCACAGGGAATTAACACTGTCAGGGCAGCTTGAAGCCTGGCAAAGACACCTGAGTGTGGAAGATATCTAGTTGTGAAGAAAAGCAGTAGCTTCTATTAGCCAGATATTGGAGAAGACACATATGACACACACAAGGGCCAGCCAGTGTAGAGAGAAGCAATCAGGGCATAGCATCGTCCAAAGGAGAATCCCTCAGATCTCTGGCATGCTGTGGCAATATTCACCACAACCACTTAATATTAAACCGTACTAGCATCAGCCTCACATAGTTGCCCCCCCAAAATATTAAGCCTGGTAAATAGCTTGATTCTTAATAAATGCTGGATTCTTTCTTTTTCAGGGTTTGGTCAGCCTCTCAGTAAAGAACTGCTTCCTAATGTCCAGGCTAAACTCCCCTGGCACAGCTTTGAACCATTCCCATGTGTCCTATCACTGGAGACCAGGGAGAAGAGGCACCTTTCCCGTTGCCCTCCTCAAGAAGCTGTAGAGAGCAAAATACCTATGTGTCGTTATATATATATGTATGCATATAAAAATAACTATATGGTCAAATATAGGGACAAATGTATTTTGCAGTGCTAGATGGATTCTTTAAACAGAAAAAAATTCACACTATTTTAAAAATCTGCTGTGAGTATGTAGATTCCAGTGATACCTCCATGCTGGTCAGAAAGGTAACAGCTGTTATGAGCACTAGTATCCATACTAGGAACACACTAGCAAAAGAGGAAAGGCTGAGAGCCCTGATGAGTAGGATCTGACTTCAGCACCCTGTTCCCGAAAGGAAGCAGAGAAGTTACCCATCCCTTCTTCAGGATCCCATCACTCCAGCTCCCATAACAAATGATGTTCCCATTTATCTCTCACACTAGCAAACAGAGCCAGCGTCAAACTCCTTCTGGCTATTCCCAGGTTCTTTCTACAGAACTAATGTATTAACAAAAATATTTCTTCCTGCTTTTATTTTCCCACTGTTACTTTCTTCACTGATTTTAATTAAACACTCCCTGGTTGTGAAAGTGGGGCAGGGCGAGTTTCTTTCCCTTTCTGTAAAAAAGCCCACCAAGAAGGTTTCCTTAATCTCTCAGCAGTATAAAATAAGCTTTCATTATGCCAACGAGTCAGCTTCAAAGTTTTAATTAATTTCTCTGCTTACATAAGCATAACAATATTAGTCATGTTGGCTTATAAATTGTACTGGCCAGCTTCAAGTTTTAATTAAATCAATGTCATTACATTCAGAGAGATGAAATATATTCCCCCACATACCCTCTCTACACAATACTTTTCCTCCTTCTTGACTCCCCCTCAATTCTTTGTGGGCTACATAAGTAGGTTTAAAGCTGGGCACAACACATGAGCTTCCCAGCAATTCCCTGCATTTTCAGCCATGTTTGGAAAAGATATTCCTTCAGAGAAGCAGGACCCGTCCACATATACTACAAAGAAAATGAAACAAGAGACCACAGAAAAATGGAGTTGGGGGGATGAACATGCCCATATATAAGATGCTCCTTGCTGCCTGTAATTTGTGATATAGTGTACAAACACTACTTCGTTTTGCTGTTGTAGTAATTTACTGGTGCCTAATAAAACATTCATTTGTGTGGTGACCTCTGTAACAATTCATAGGCTCTTTTAATCATGGAAATGGAGGGCTCAAAGGAATCTCTAGAGATCAATTACACCTCCATGTCTTCTCTTGAGTTATATAATAAATAATAGCAACAAGAAGAGCAAAACCAAAATGTATAAAGAGAATGGGTACGTTTAGAGTTAGGTCTCCTGCTGTGTTAGAGGTTATCACAGACAAATTGTCCTTGGAAGAATACCTCCTTTTATTTGCAACATGCTTTAGTTTAGTTGTAACTCATACCAGATGAATTAAAAGCTTGACTAACAATTCTGATGTTCTTCTTACTGAGGCCTGAAGAGTGTGTATTTAATGACTAAAATGTGTTTATTTAGAAATTACATAGCAGAGCAATGACAGCCTTTTGTAAACTTCAACAACCAGTCTGCTTTGCTGCCCGCAGTTCAAAAAAACCTGCCTTCCAAAACAGACAATAACCTTTGGTCTCTGCAGCCACATCCCACAGAACAAATGATTTTACATTACATACATATAGCACCACTGCAACAAGGATTCGTTTAAATCACTAACAGCTAAGCTATTTCAGTCAGAGGTGCTACGGCTTAATGCAATTCTTCCAGTAAGTTTGTACAGGAGCGCAAATTCTATGTATGCCAATTGTAAGCTCTTGGGGGCACAGGATTTTATGTTTGCTAAACCTTGGGCATGTTTATGCAAAGGTGGAACAAGTGCTCTATAGCATATAAGCCGCAGCCCTGGCCCCATCATCATCCCTCCCACACCCTGTCCCACGTATAAGGGGTGCAAGAGGTGAGCTGTTCCCCAGATATGAAAGAAAGTGACAAAAGACACACACACAGCTGTCAGGGAGAACACAAATTATGGACAGAGCCAATGACAAGACCAGTCCTTAGATGACATAGATCTGTTTTAGTGCAACATGTAGATAAGGATAGAGATACACATATACTATTATACAGTGGTTTTCTTATCATTATATAATAATTACAAAGATGAGTCTTAATTGCTCCCTTTGCCTGTGTAGACATCAGGTACCCAGAACCAGCTGTAGTATGGCACGAGCCCACAGTGTCCTTGCCAGTGCTTCAGCCCTGCCTGCAGGACTGCCTGGAAGGAACACTGACTCAGGCTTATGCATCCCACAGAGTTTCTCACTGGAGAATCAAGAAAGGCACTCTCCATCCTGCAACTAACAGTATGAGGCACCAGCAGCAGCTTTGCTTTTTGTCCAGGCAGCAATAACTTCTCCCTCAGACATACTCCATGCGTTATTTCTTGAGATGAAGTTTTGTGCAGCATGTGGGAGGGGATGAGCCTGCTCAAGTCTGTCATTAGGAAGGCAAGAAACAATTACTGACCAATCCAGCAAAATAACTGCATTCCAGCCCATGCAGCAGCAAAGCAGGACTCAAAGTCTTAGGCCACCAACTCCTTCATGGATAGGTATAGGGCTAGTGAACACTCCAGCCTTGCTCCAGCTCACTGCACATCTAAGCACAATGTACACTCTTCCCAACCCAGGTATCTGGAGCTCCTAGCTTTGGGGATCATTCACCATGGTTAAACCAATAAATAAAAAATTCATTCAGCTGGAGAAAGGCTGACTCCTTGTGTAGTGGTGATATCATCCACCTGAAGGTTGGCTGGGTAATAATCTAGGGCTTCCTCCTTTTGCACATTTAAGCATTAAGAGAGATAGAAGCAGTTTCAATTGGAGAAACCAAGAGCAACCTTCCAGTGAGTAATAAATACTTTGCACTTGTCTCAAGAGGCAAGGTGCAGCTTAGTGCCCAGGAATGAGGTAGGCAGAAAGCAAAACTGCTGCTGGTGCATCTTACTGTTTGTTGCAGGATGGAGAGTGCTTTTCTTGCTTCTTCAGTGAGAAACATCCTGGGATCCATACTGTGTAAGAACTGTGCTAAAATCTAAGATGACTTTTCAAGTAGGGCATGATGGGGAGAGAGGGATGAAGATAGATTTCCTTTTCTTACTGTAGATTTTTATTTACTTTTATTAACTGGGAGTGAATGCAACATCCCTGGTAACTTTCCATTCAACTTGCAAATTGCAGAAAATGTAACCTTAGTGATGAGGGCACAGCACCTCTTGGCGTAGGGCTGGAGTTAGGATGTCATTTAAGCTGTCTTTTGCCCCCAAACTGCTCTGCTACCAGGGCCAAATATTTCTGTATGACAGCACTAAGCCATAAAATGTCTGGCAATTTTGTATACAAACCTATGCAAAAGCTTAATGGTGGAACAATGAAGGAAAGGCAGGTTTGCTGAAAGATTCCAGAACCAGCCATAAGGCCAAGAAAAATCAGGACAGAGTTAGACCAGGCCTGGAGTGTGGTGAAATAACTGCTGATCTAGCTGGTGCACTATGTATATATCACCTATTACTAACACATTGGAAGTCATAAAGCAATGTAGAGGAGAAAAAATCCATCTGTGAGCAGAAGCTCTGAGCCTCTGTGGCACTGCAGACTAGCCCTGTAAAGAGGTGATGGATGCTCAGCCCAGCTAAAGAGAGGCACCTACCATGAGCAGCTCAGGACTTCAGCTTTCCTGTGTCAAAAAAACAAAAATCAGAGTGGAAAAAACAGGCACAGAGCTTAAACTCTCAGACTTGTAGAAGTGTAAAGCCATTCATTTTTGAATTGGCATTTTTGAGCCAATAGCATCCTGCTCGTGCTCTGGTATTAAAGCATATAATAGAGGTGGATAGGGGCACTAAGTCACAGTATCATAGTTGTCCCATGAAAATATAAAATATAACTAAATTTTGCTTTTGTTTTGGGGATGAAATCCATTGGAAAGTTAGAGGCAAATCATTAGCTGGAGCACAATAATGCCAGAAAGCTCTCGCAGTTTAACTCCACAGACAGCCTAGTTTAAGGCACATGTAAACTGCTAGAAACAGTTAAACTCTCCCAGAGTGAGACTTATGTTTGCAGAGTTGAGGTCAAACTATAAAACTTTGATCTAGGTTTTAGCTGAAACTTTAAAGTTCAGGAATTTTCATAACATTTGCCTCATTTTGACATTAAATGTGGAGATGAAAACTAACTGAATTGTGGAGCAGGAGATAGCCTTGAGGAAACATTTCAGCAAAACAAATGTTTTCCAGACAGAAATCAGCTTTTCCAAAAATAAAATTAATACTCAATTTACAGACAAATCTAAATTGTGTCATTTTAAGTGTTTCTTTTTAAAAAAGTTTTAAGGCAAACGGAGTAAGCAAGTGCTTTTCATAATAATGTTAATTTAAGTGAAAGTTCAAAGTCCCAATGAATAAAGAGGAATGTAAAATGCTGAAGTCAGTGGAGAAGGTAGGTGATGAAGGATTTGTTGTCTGAAGGTATGTCCACACTGTAGCACAGGAAGGAATAGGATGAATTAAGGGTAATTTATCTGCAAGGTCTCTATTTGAGGGAAGAGCAATGCATTTGTGTCTACCAAGTAGAAAGACAAAATGGTACCATAAATTAATTCAAGTAATATATATAAATGCAAAAAGTCCTTTCAGTATGTACCTATTTTTTGGCTCTGTAGATAAGGTAGTATTTTGTTTGACTGAGTCAACAACTGAGATGATTACTGACATAGCAAATAAATAAATCAACAGAGACCTGACACTGCTTTCAGCTGGACCGACTTAACTCGAGACCAGTTGTTCTGAAATTATTCAAGTTCTTTCAACACTCAAATGGGAAGCAAGATTAGACCTTGGGTGTTCAGCATCAGAAAGGAGCCTTTGTCAGCTAAATATAATGATTTAATCCTTTATGTAACCAGAAGGTGAAGAAGCCCCACAGCTTCCTGATCAGAAAACAAGGCTCAAAGAACCAGATGTGGTGTATACTGTTGGGTAATAATAAATTGCATCTTCCAGGTGTAGAAATTGGCAACAGCTAGAGAGTTTGAGATTAATAAAGGTGACTGTGGAGAAGAGAAAGTAGATTTGTGTAGAAAGTTTAGTAATATGATCTCAGATAGGTCAGATTAGCTGCTGACATGGAAAATTATCTCCATGAGTTGCTTTAGATAAGCGGTGAGGGAAATGAAAAAATTAAGAGAGTGGCTGCCAAAAGCCAAAGGTAATATATCCCCGTGCACCAGTGTAAGAAAGATCAGGAGAGAAAGACTTGGGCTTCCAAGCACTTAATTTCCAATGTGCTTTGTTTATACAACACCTTCCAAGGTCACAACCCCATGAAGGACCTGGGCTTACAGAAACTGGCATAGTACGGGTAATAAATGAAAAACCACTTGGGAGAAGGCTTTTTTCCCTCTTCCCAGGTGGTATTTCATAGCCTGATGATGTGAATTACATGCCCACTCCTTGCCAATGCCCTCATGTTGCCAGATGATAGGAAATGCACACTGCAAATGGGAAACAGGCACTAAATTCCAGAAAATAAAACTGTGGGCTTTTCTGAATGCCTCAGTAGTTGGTAATATGGAATTATGTAAATTTAGGCTAATCAGAAGTATATGATGGTACGTACATATTTTCTGAATCTAGAAAATAACACATTTAAAGAATCAGGAGGCTGAGTTTACTGGGAAAGTATGGAAGAAGGCAATCCAGTCCCACAGGTGTTTTACTACGATGATATTTTGCCCCTTTTCATGTGTTTTCAATGTAAGGAACTTTGCTTTTCATGTAAGAAATTATTTACATACTTCATTTTCCTTTGTGTCTTTGTCTTTTTTTAACCAAAAATCCTCATGCAGACATACTACTTCCTTTGAAATACCAAAGAGTGGTAGTGCATTCCATAGACATTGTCTTTGAAGCTAGTTGTCACTGTTTGGTTTTTTGCATGAAAGTCTGAAAGAAATGCTCCAGTCACCCTTCCCCCCCGGCCAGGTCAATACATTGAAGCCACTGACTTCCCAACAGTTTGGATTAGCCAGATACCTGACCAACTGTCTCTCCTTCGACCTATTTTAGATGAAAAAATATGCCACCAGCACTTGTGCTTTAGATAGACATGAAACTCATCGCCACCAACAGTCTTTGCCAGAGAATTATTTGTAATGTGGTGGGTTTTCCCCACCTTACAAACTGTCCACCAGTAACAGAAAATACCTATGGATTATTAGCCAGACCAATGTGCTAGTAAATTGTAACCTTACCTGTGAAGATGCTATGCTGAGGAGGCCTTTGCCGTAGGTAGCAGAGAGCTCTTTCTTATTGAGATGGCCTTCCCATCTGCCTTCAAAAAGACTGTTATGGAGATCTTCATATCTGAGGAAATGAGCTAAATATGTTAAATACAGTAGGTTAGAGTTGAGGGGAGCCTTTAGGATCAAATGCTAACAATTTCATTCCACTGAAAATATTCTTAATGACAGAGAAGCATTAGGCAGTGCTTAGCACAAGGAGAAGTGGCTTTGCGGGGAGACAGGGCAACGCCAGCAGGGGCTTAGCTTGGGCTGCCTGGGAAACCTACTCCAAGGGAAGACCTTATTTCCAGGATGGAGATTAGATTGCTGTCCTGCCACAGTCAGAGCCACAAAACACTCATGAACATTGAAATCTTTCTTTAAGCAGGGTCCATGGCTGCCTGCTTCTGAACTAAGAGTCCCCTGGTTTCATTTCTTGATAGAAATCTTTTCTACTTATCATTCAGTGTTTTGAGCACTTGTACAGCAAAATATTGAAGAAGTTTCATAGAGTCTTCACCTGCAAGAAAAGCTTCGAGGGTTACTTAATGACTTTATTTCTCCCTTGGTTGCATCAGTTTTGCTTGCATTAAATTCTGATTTCCAGACTTTCAGTGAACACAAAGAAAATTTCACTTCAGTTGGGCAAAGATGGGGTTTTTATAGTAATTATTAAAATGCTTAATTTATTAGATCAAAACCTGGAATATTCCAAACATCTAGGCATGGGACCAATATGAGGGAAAAGTCAACTGTGTAAAATGAAACAATTAATGATTAGTACTGCCAAATATGATTCTTGGCACAGTTTTTGCAGGGCAATTTTGCACTATGGTCAACACTTCTCTGATACTAACAGGCATGTTATCTGGGTGCCTGAAGATACCTGTGCATTTAGTGGTTCAGGTGGAGCTGTAATTGTTATGACTGCAAGAAACAGCAAAGCTAAACAGAGAAAATCTCTGAGCTCCATTCTAGCTGCAGAAAACTTTAAAACTTTTTGAACTTTCTGGTTTTCTCCCCTTCTAATTCAGACAAAATGTAATGTCAGCCTTTGCCACATCACCAAAACAAGAGCTGAATGACTGTACTGCTTCTTACTCTACTCCCTCTTCTCCCTGGGAGAGTGATGACAGGCAGGACACCAGGATGAACAGCTTCTCAGCTCTCCTAAGGGAGCTGCATTCTTGTCCTACCTTCCCCAGCTGCAAGACATTGATGTCAGTTGCATCACTGATGATGGAGAGGTGCATGAGTCATGCATAGCTGCTTGATGACAGCTGGAGAGCACGTGTCAAAGACCCTTCAGCTCTTATAAGCGTTTCCATGTCTTTACAGGCAGAGGCAGGCAGCAGAGGTTAACCCACTTCTGTGCTCAAGACAATGATGTGAGTGAGCACAGTGTGGTTCTACAGCTTTGAGATCCATAGCAAAAGCGTGAAGAGCTTGCATCAGCTTGGAGATATCTCCCAAGTGAACTATGGGTATAGAATCATAGAATCATGGAATAGTTAAGGTTGGAAAGGACCTTAAGATCATCCAGTTCCAACCCCCCTGCCAGGGGCAGGGGCACCTCTCACTAAACCATGCCACCCAAGGCTATGTCCAATCCAGCCTTGAACACCTCCAGCGATGGAGCATTCACAACTTCCCTGGGCAACCCATTCCAGTGTCTCACCACCCTTACAGTAAAGAATTTCTTCCTCATATCCAATCTAAACTTCCCCTGTTTCAGTTTGAACCCATCACCCCTTGTCCTCTCACTATAGTCCCTAATGAAGAGTCCCTCCCCAGCATCCCTATAGGCCTCCTTCAGATATTGGAAGGCTGCTCTGAGGTCTCCACGCAGCCTTCTCTTCTCCAGGCTGAACAGACCCAACTTTCTCATTCTATCTTCATACAGGAGGTGTTCCAGTCTCCTGATCATCCTTGTGGCCCTCCTCTGGACTTGTTCCAACAGTTCCATGTCCTTTTGATGTTGAGGACACCAGAACTGCACACAATACTCCAAGTAAGGTCTCACAGGAGCAGAGGAGAGGGGCAGGATCACCTCCCTCGACCTGCTGGTTATGCTCCTTTTGATGCAGCCCAGGAAACGGTTGTCTTTCTGGGCTGCAAGCACACACTGCCTGCTCGGGTTCATTTCTTCATCGACCAACACCCCCAAGTCCTTCTCTGCAGGGCTGCTCTGAATGTCTTCTCTGCCCAACCTGTAGCTGTGCCTGAGATTGCTCTGACCCAGGTGTAGGACCTTGCACTTGGCATGGTTAAACTTCATCAGGTTGGCATCAGCCCACCTCACAAGTGTGTCAAGGTCCCTCTGGATTTGAGTCCTATGTGAACCACATATTCGTGACGTAACTTCAGCAGTCATCATAAAACCTGCACCACACACTTGCATGACTGGAGCTTCTATTTTGCACCCAGTTACGTGTTTGCACGTGCAACACAGATAACTAGAGAGGCAGATATGTGCTTGATTATGTATTTGACTTAAGCAAAAATGCTGTCTCTTCACAGGTTCATGCATTTGCAATTACTGCTTAAAATATCCCCGTGTTCTCATCATAGTAGAGGCACAGCATAATTATTAGAAGCCCAAAAGCCCCAGATTAAATCTATTTTGTTAATACATTAGAGGGATTCAGAAGTACTTTCTTCAGTCAGTTTTGCACATTTTTTAGCCTAGCCCAAAGACCTAGTAGGAAAATTGCTTTAACACTAGGAAAATAGAAGCTGTTATGTTTCAGAACAAAAGCTGGCTACCAGCTGTGAGTATGAATGCATTTTTCATTGAGCTTTTTTGCTACAAATTTGAGCATTAAAGGTGTTATGATACTTCCTCTGAATCAGGTTTTGATAAAATTAAAGGGATCACAACTATATGTAGTTAACTGTCATATACTCGAGTACTCAGGTTTCAGCAATGGATGCAAAGACAAGCCCGCATCACAAGAAGAGACCTAAACAACTACTTCAACTTCAGTTTCCGCATATAATCTTTAAGTCTAAGAACTTTATAATAAACTGAAGGTCTTACTTTTAGAAAGAGAAAGTTAACTCCACTAGCTCTACCTAAATTCCATCATTCCAAGGTAAAAATAGTCCTTTCCAGTAACCTGGATACAGATTAGCTCTCCTTCCAATGTGCTTTACAGACATCTGAATCCATAATTACAGAAACTGAGGCTTGTTTAAATGCCATGGTACAATTAGCATTGTAGGACATTAATTCCAAAATCAGAGTTTTATTCTTGTGGTTGTAGGCAGACCTACCAATCTTGTCCTTGACCAATATGATGAACCTCATACCTTAAAATCACTGTTCTAGACCTCTCAGTAATGCAAGGATTGTGGTTCTTATATTCCCATATGTAGAGTGTCCTCCGGAGGCCAGCTGTGAAGCTAGGCAGTTGTAATAGAGTCAGCTCCCAGTCAACTCTTATGAGGGAGTTAAGATGCCAGCAAAGATACAGGATCCTAAAGCAGAATACTGCCTGAAGTTCATTTGGAATGGGCTTGAAGCTCGCAATACTGGAGCAACATCAGGACATTCAGCTACATACTGAGATATTCTTCAAGTTCCCCCCAAATTCAGCATGTCTTTTTCTGTAGGGCTTTTCTGACATATAATTCTGCTCTTGATGAAGTCTTTGTGCTACATTGTGTGGTTACTAATGCCTTTGTTTTCTTCTGAAAGGCCAGTAAAAGCAAACAATAAAAAATTTGTGATAATATGTCCTAAGTGATAAATCCCATGATGTCTACTAATTATATTGAGATCTCTTGAGATACAGCCCTCTGAGGAGAGGACAGTGTCTGCTGCTGACTTGAGTCAAACTTTAGAAAATATTTGAGATCTGCCTCTTAATGACTCACTTCCTTCCATCAAAATGAGGAATTATAATTGTGCTACCAGTGACACGACTCTTGGGTCAAAAATTTAGGGAAGTTAAAACATCAGAGTTGCCAAACAAGAGCTCATACAGACCAGTAGAGGAAAATCAGAGGTTTCCAAGCTCCTGGGAAAAACAGTGAAACCAGCACAGTATCCTGGGTGTACATGCATTTGATGAACAAGATGCTCTGACTCACTGAGTTCTGTAAATCTTGGTATGACAGGAAAATCCTATAGAATACCAAGAGCAGTATCAATATTATAAACAAGGTCATCAACCCACAATCAACAAATACAGCTGATGCTTCCAAAAGTGTTTTCAATACAAGAAAAAAAGCTCATAAACAATTCAGTAAGCCATAGATTTTAAAACTTTCCTTCATTTTTCAGCCATGTCTCAGCTGTAACTCAAAGCAAAGAGCATTGTCCTAGTAGAGGAAGAATTAACATTTTAACTATTTAACAAAAGATGGCAGCAAAGCATGGTAATGGTAATTGATGTATGAACTAATTTAGGCTACAAGTTAAAATAAAGTCCCTAACTGGCGGTCGTACTAGGAGCAACCAGAGAAAAACAGAAACAAAAGAACATTTACGTGATTTGATAAATTTATGACCAAGATTATAGGGCTGTTGTCTCTGTCAGATGGAGCTGAACTCTGCTGGAGCTCTTCCAGTCCTGTGAGAAATGTATTCTCATGGACCAGATTTACCAGAAGCTGCATCCCACTTCTCCCCACTGATGTCACCCAAAGCCATGCATGCTCTTGATAACTGTGCACTATGCAACTTCTCTCTTCCCGCTGCACCATCTCTTTGAAATGTTCTTTGGCAGAGCACGTATCCTGCCACTGGCTATGAAGGAAGCCAAGGTAACTAGACTCCTAATCTGTTTATATTGGTTTGCAGTTTACAACTACATACTGTGAAGCTCTCAGTTTCAGACGAATCTGTTTCAACCACCGACCCGCATTGCTTCAACCTTTGCTTGTTCCAGGGTGTCAGAAGATATAAAGCTTTTGTGCTTTGGCATTACATTCAAGAGCAAAATTACCAAAGCACTATAGTAATGAGGAAAATTTCATCACAACCTACTTTGGAAAGATGAGATCACACACAAGACGGTAGTACTAGTAATATAGTAATGGAAAAGAGCAAGTAATATCATACAGTGTTTAAAAAGATAACTGGAAACACATATCAACAATCTTATTTTTAATGAATAGTTATGTTGCTTATCAAATTATAGTTGCATTATTACTCATGTCATTTGCAACACAGTACCCAGCACTAGAATATCTGCTGTGGCTGGTGCTGTACAAACATGAAGTGCAAAGACAGTCCTCTCCCCAAACAATTTCCAACTTAACATAGCAAACAAAAGACCAGAAGTGGATTATGTTGTAAAAGGATGGAAGCAAGTGGTAACACAACACAGATAACAGTTACACAGATAATAAAACATAGATAAGAGGGAAATTATCTTTGCTGGTTTTCAAAGCTGTCCAGGATGAAAGAAGCGTGTCAAGAAAAGCGTGTTTTTTTGACAGTGTAATTATATGAGTTTCTCAGGAAATAAGAGTAGAAAGTGACAAAAAGAGAGCCCAGGTCTCCTCAGTACTGTTGGGACATATGCTGAAGGACATGCTGAAGTGACTACAGAAGGATTCTAGAGGCTTAACTAAAGATACATCTTGAAAGATCTTTGTCAGTGCACTAAGGAGGGTGATGTCAATCTACACATATGTTCATGAACCATCGTGGAATTAAGAACTGCTGCTGAGACCCATAAAAGGTGAGCTGGCACAGCTGAAATACTTGTCCTTATGGCTAGAAAGACTAAGCATCCTAGAATGCCCCTGGAGACTCTCCAGTGTCCTGAGTACCATTTAAGATACCATCCTGATCCTCTTAGTAGGGCTTTAACTCAGACCAACTGGCCTAAATCCAAGGCAAACACAACAACCCATGCTAATTTTCCTTAGTCAAAGCAGTGTCCTGTCAACTACTTTTGCAAAGACTTCAAATTCTAATTGGACAGAGAGGAGAATTAATATGAATTGTTGTTCTGGACGAGAAGTTTTGATATGCTCCACTTCAGTCGGGTTTGGAAGTGACACCATCATTGCTTTCCAATCTCAGGCTTACATCATAGCCCAGTGTCATGTCAGATGAAACAAGAGCTTGCTCAGAAACAGCCCAAATCTTTCATGCAGAGGGGACTGCTGAAAACGAGTTAAAACATTAGACACATCTGGACCTCATCCATAAGCAAACTTTCCCTTGCATGTGAACTTGGTTTCAAAGAATAGAATATGGGGAGGGAAGCTATAAACCCTCCTATTATGTGACAAGTGAGGGTTCTTCTCATTAAGGTGACACTATGCTTTCAATTAGATAGTCACTTCATTTGGCTCTGAAGTGTCAAGTATAATTAATACAACATTGATTACTCCATGGTAATACTGGGAGTTGAATACTTTTAATTTCGCTTTCTTCAAAGACCACACATTATAGAATCATAAAATAGAATCATAGAATAGTTAGGGTTGGAAAGGACCTTAAGATCATTCAGTTCCAACCCCCCCGCCATGGGCAAGGACATCTCACACTAAACCATGCCACCCAAGGCTATGTCCAACCTGGCCTTGAACACCACCAGGGATGGAGCATTCACAACTTCCCTGGGCAACCCATTCCAGTGCCTCACCACCCTTACACTAAAGAATTTCTTCCTCATATCCAATCTAAACTTCCCCTGTTTAAGTTTGAACCCCTTACCCCTTGTCCTCTCACTACAGTTCCTCATGAAGAGTCCCTCCCCAGCATCCCTATAGGCCTCCTTCAGATATTGGAAGGCTGCTCTGAGGTCTCCAAGCAGCCTTCTCTTCTCCAGGCTGAACAGCCCCAACTTTCTCAGCCTTCCATTACTCTGATGGAAGGGAGATGATCTCTTTGCTACCAGTCCTGGTTATCTCTAGTTTCTGTGCTTGCATCTTGTCCTGCTGTCTATCTTTTCTTCCTTTACGAATGAAGAACTTTCCTATCAAGGTCTTTATAAACTTGTTGCAGTACTCCTGTTTAGCCCAGAAAAGCACAGGGATAGGCATAGGCAACCACTTGTCTATCTGCCTATATAGAGACGCAAACATTTGCATCTTAGGGGTTGAGGGACATAATTTCAACATATGTACACACATACGCACACACTGCTGCATCAGCAAGATGCAGTATTGTCACTGTGAATCACATCTGTGCTCACTCCTTCATGTTCGTACTGTGGTTCAAAGGAGCTTTCACCTACATTTTTCTATACTACACTGTTCTCAAACATGAGTCTTTCTGATTCTTCCTGCTTCTTCCTAGAAGAAGTCAAATACTGGTTTCTCTCCTCATGTTCTCCCAGAAATAAAGACGTGTGTGAATTAATGTTTTATGTCCTTTACCATTTTGTAGAGATGTCCCCATGTGTGTAATGAGAGCTGACATTGTTTTTTTTATCTCTACAGAATATTCTCAGCCACTGAAATGGAATGTCATGACTGACCTAGAGACCTTAATGCCAAGTTTTACTGTGGGATATCCGGTGCCAGTATCTTCTCATTTCATTGCTAGGTGGTATGAGAAGACGTGGCTGAGTATGAATCTGTCAGTAGACTGCTTCCATAGAGAGGACTTCTGGGTGTATCTGGTTGCAACCTTCACTGAGATTCAAACCTCCCCAAGAAACCACGGTTTGGTCTTTACATATGCTGTTTGCCTTTCTGTGATAGTTGTTACCCAGATTCTTAAGGACACCCCTGAAGCTGAGTTTCTCATTGCTCTTCCAGTGCTTCATAAACATAAACTCACATTTAATAAGCACTACCTGTTGAGTTGTAAGGCTCGTGGGATTACACAGCATGGACCAATGCAATCATAGAAACACAGACCTCCTAAATGGTTTAGTAAGCACAAACAACTGTGCCCCCGGCAGTCACACATCGTGAGCCAAGGCCTCCTCTCCTGCCCAAGTCCCAACTTTGCCTTTGCCCATCAGAGACCCCCAGGTCAGTGTCCCCTCTGCACAGCCCACAGAGACATCTAGTGACTGAACCACATACTGCTGCAAGCATAGGGTTGCCAAGGACTGCTCAAGTAAACTGTGTATGTCCTATTTTCTGTAGATATTTGCTAAATCTAAATATTTTAAAAATATATAAGAACTGGAGCCTCTCCTCCCCGTGGCATAACAGGATGCTCTTTTGCTGTTTATCTCGGTTGAGCACAGGAAGCTGTGGTGTAAAGAAACGTTGCTTGGGATGATGCAGATACAGCTTGTTTGTATGTTGTATTTGCCCAAAATGTCCTGATAAGATTCAGGGTAATCTGCAGACATCCAGCTGGATAGATGTGTTCCTTTGGGTTGGTATGAGTCATGGAGCACTGAACTTCTGGGGAAGGGAGGAGATTAACTAATTTACAGTAAAAGTAATTCTGGTCTTCGTAGCTATGTGCATGTGCAGACCTGTCTTATCTCAAAGCATGTAAGATCAGAAGGGACTCAGAAGCTCTGATTAGGGCAGGCACTGAGGAGACTGTGGTGCTCCTCATAGTTCCACAGGACTAAATGTTTCCAGTTTAATCGCAGGAGTAGGACCAAAGGATGCTGTTATTACTGCAGGCGCAGGCACAGAAGCACATTTCTCTGATTCAGCAGCAAATTGGCTTAGTTATGGTAGCTGAGGTAGGCTATCCTCACCCAGAAAATGTGAATTATTACCATGTAGCTTAACCCACAGTAGAAGGAGTTTAAGATAAGTCACATTCTTTCACATCAGCCATGGGCTGAACTCACACACCCTGACAGTTACTACATCTCAGCTGACACTGAAGCCTAAATAGGATTTAAGTGGAACACAAGTTGCGCATAGATCTTTTATCAACCCAAAGATTCCAGATGCCAGCTGCTGGAAGGAATGGTTACTTTCTGTGTGCTTATCAGCTCCATCTTGTATACACTGTCAGAGATGCCTGCGACCACTCAAGCTCCTGCAAGCAATGCAGATCCATGCACACACACAGCTGGTACTGGAATTTGCGGCAGACCTATTCCTTCCAGCCTGCTAGTGCATCAGGACTTGCATTAGATTGAACTTGCTGGGTCAACATCCATGCAGTTTAATATGGTACTTCTAACTCAGCTCTGAGTGCTCGAAAGACCTAAGGCCACAGAGGAAATAGAAAGTTGAATAACTTACAGAGGTCTGATTTCTAACATTTAGAGAGCATACAGTAAGTTCTGAAACTCCAGATTTAATATCCCTCCCAAAATGCTTTTTATCATTAACTAGAACTGGACAGTCTGGATGTGAATATGTATGTAAGATGTGGCTACTGACCAGAGGAGCAGAAGCAAGAGAAGATGAAAAATAAGGAGGAGGAAATATTGAACAGTTTATTTTTTTTATCTCAGCATTTTTGATGGAAGCTTCAGAATGGTTTTCATTTCATCCCAATTAGCTCAGTCTCCCTTGTTGTGGAAATCTGGAAGCCACCCAAGTTTTACTATAAGAACAGTTCAGTAATTTTAAGAAATATTTTTATTAATAGCTTTTGTTTCTATGTGTAATGTCTGGCCATATTTAAGTGTTAATGATCATTAAGGTTCTCTCCTCTGTTGAAATAACTGAAACTATGCTTTATAGGGCCAAACAATCTGACCTCACTTTTCTATCCCCACCGCATTTTTGATACAAATGAGTCATTATCACTGCCAGCAACTCAGAAAAATGAATCAAAACAAAAATGTAGGGAATAGATTAAAACCCAATCCCCTTTCATAATTCGAGGCCAAAGAATCTAAACTAAGCTTGTAAATCAGCCCTTGAGGACCATTTTGATCTGTTCAAATAACACAATGGTTTTGTGGTGACCTGCAGCTCTGCCTGGGCATCTTGTTTACCAGGAGATAGCTCTTTCCTTATTCATCAACAGGGCTAAGAATGGAAGGTAAATAATCTATATAGAAAAATAAGTGTGCTCTCAGCTGTCAAGTACCCTACAGGCAAGATCACCTGCATCCACCACCTGAACAGCATCCTGAGAGGTCTTGCTGAGGTCACATCACAGAAGGCACTTGGCCAGTGGTGATGCTTTGTGGAAGAAAGGATGGTCCCTGTTTATGGCTAGCTCTCTGGTGCAAGTTTAAGTAACAGCCTCCCAAACAATCCCACAAATTAACATTATCACTCTTTAAAAATCCTTCAGAAATGTTTTCTTCTCAAGACTGAATGCAGGGAACAAGAGAAGGAGGTGGGACTATTCACACTTTTTTAACTTGCCTAATATAAATGTCCAAATTTAGAAGCCAGTCCCCTTTATATTTAATGGAAACAGCAGAAGGCTCATTCAAGATAAAGCTTAATTTAGGGCTCTGAATTCCTACTTGCAAAAGCATCCATCTTTTGGGTTTGGGTGACTATGCCTTTTATACCTCAAGGAGGTAGTCTGCATTTCCCACAGCATAACAATATTGTCAGTAACCTCAATAAAGATGGTCTTCATCTTATATGTTCAGACTTTAGTGAAACACACAGTCTTGGGTAACATTGCCACCAAGTGTTTTGACCTTATAAAAATTACCAGCTTTAATTATATGACAGTGTGCTATGTACCTTCCTTATTATTTTAACTTGCACTGGAACACTAGTAGAAGGATTTTAATCACAGGGTTTTAATATATATATTCAATTAGTTTTCTAGAGGTCTTAGTAATAGTAGAAGTCATAACAATCCTAACAGGTTTGGTAGCATAGTGTCATAAGCACAATACTAATTCTCTGAGATATTATGAGAAGTGACCTTCACGTGGTGGCTTCTTATAACAACATTCCTGAATGTGAATGATGACTCTCTTAGGAGGATCATACACTTTTCAGAAACTGTATGGTTATGCATTGATGTCAATGCAAATACATATTTGGTGGCATGGTTGAGGCTAATGACGGTGTTCATTTTTTACTCCAATTGGCAAAGGATTGAACACATTGTTATTGTTTGAACACATTTCTCACCCTCATCACTCCAGACTATCCCATCTGCATTGCCATTTCATCAGTCTCTCATTTAATCTCTCATAGGTGTCAGTTCCATATTAAAGTCTCAAATGGCACTAGATGAACTGCCCCCTTAACATAGGCTGGGTGAAATGGGCCTCTTCCTCTTTATTGACTTTAAACAAACTTCAGCCAGATACTCCGATGATTTTAGGGAACAAAGTTTCTGTTTAGAAGTAGAGCACCATAGATAGCATAAATGTTTTCAACAGGTATTTTGATAGAGAATCTCTTTAAACCAGATGTCTATCTGAGAGCACAGACTGTGCCTGCATCTGATGCCCATCTCTAGTAGTTCAGCAGCTAAGTTCTCCTAAGTTGACCTGCACAGTGATTTCTTCAGGATATAGATAAGTCTCTTAACTTGGGGTGTCCAAGTTAAGCAGTACTTTCCAGTGGTTGGGAGACACTGTTCAGAAGCACAGACTAGCACCATAGCTCTTCCCAGGAAGTGTGAAGGATCAGTCACTGAGTTATTACACAGACCTGATGCTGGGGCCCCTGAACCCATGCACTGAGCTACAGAGCAGGGACAGAGCAGACTCTGGCTCCTGCCGTCACTTATTTATTCAGAATAAGCACAATTTTCCCAGCAGGAATGTTTGTGCAAATGGCCCATTTTACGCAAAAAAACACTGTTTGGGACTCTCTCCTTGCATCTACTGATGAATAAATTAACTGTAGGTCTATGAAGTTTTCTATTTGTTCTGGGCTTCTTTAAGATGAAAACAAGATATACACAATAAATGGGATATGGCAATGACAACACTATTCCAAAAGAAACATCTTAGCAAGAGCCTGTAGTCAATCATTATGCTATAAACCACAGCCAGATAAAAGGGGAAGACAAAATAGCAAAAAGTTTCCTTCTAAATCTCCCTTTAGTTTTCTGGTAGTTTCTTTGCCTTGTGATCACTTGGCCATGATCTATTCACGAGCCGTGAGAAGCAACTTTGAGGAAGTCCTGCAGTTCTCTTCGGTGGGCCATGACACAGGTTTGGGATGTGTGAATATTGTCCTCAAATCTGTGCTCATCAGATACTCCAATTTCTTCTTTTTCTCTCTGTTTCAAGCACAGAATTAATTATGTGAAAATACATTATTATTATTACTATTATTAGCATTGTTCACATTATCATTACCATTAACATTATTAGCATTTTCATTAGCATTATTATCATTAGTGTTATCATCATTATTATCCTTTCTAAATCCTTGCACAGGATCCCTCTATTCCCACTGGCTAGTGGGCTCATTAGCTTGCACAAAACTGGCTGGTGGCCTTTGGCCATAAGGCCTGCTAAGCACCATACACTGTGTCAGTAAACAAAGTTCACTGATGTTCATCATCCAGCTTGCATGAAACTCTGCCAGGTCTGTGAGCATTTAATGTTGAATTACTAGTGAACTTTCATAAAACGGGTCATAAAATAAACTTCCATGAATTGCTGTTATAAGCTGCTATAAATTGCTCTGTGGCAGGTTCCAAGCAATGTTTTTTACTGTCCTTTCTCTAAAACTGCAGTAAATCCTTAGAAAGAAGAACCAAATTAGACATGCTCTACCTCCAAACCTTACAGCCTTGCTGCACAGCTTCTGTAACACCTTCACTCACACAATGCAAATGGTGGAGCCACTGTTTGTGATATTGATCATGGGACTTTGTGTCAATCCTGTACACAAATAGGAGCAAATCTCTGGTTAGTTTGGAATCAAGATGCTTCTCTGGAGAAAGCAGAAAAAATAGTTTTCTAATAGTGCAAAGACCTTGGCTATAAACAGCAGTTTTTCACCTCCAGCAGTAGCCAGGAGGTTACAGCTTCTCTGAAAAGCAAGTCCAGCAGTGCAAAGGACTCTTGTAACATCCAACTATATCATAAATTCAGCTGTGATGTTCCTTGTCCCTTGGCTCTCCCACCCTTTGGTCAACACCAGACTCAAAGGAAAAAGCAGAACTAAGTGAATAGAGATAGAAATCACTTTCTTCTCTTTTTATCTCTTCACTTTTCCCTAGTTTCCTGTCCTAACTAGCTCTCTGCCAATGACTTTTGTGGCCTCGTCCACCAGCTAGTGTGGCACCCTTCATCCATCTTACTAGATATTTCCTCCCCAAGGAACAGTAAACCAGTGGCTTCAGCTTCCACTTTATTCCAGTAATAAAATTACTATTTTATTACCGGTATCTTTCACTGTGAAGTGCTTCTGTGTGTTACAAGCTAAATGATGGGGTATCCTGCACTGTGTTCAAATATGGCCAGGAATGTGATACATAGGTGTCAATAGAAGAATCTGCCAATGAGACCACGATGCTGTAATTCAGCTGCCTGGTAGGATATGTAGCTTCTAATTACGTTCCCCAAATTACTTCAGTCTTTTGTCCTAAACTATACCGTGTAAAACCTTGAAGCAAAGCACATAGGAGTTAAGTATTGTAATATGTAACTTTAAGACACTGATGTCTCACTTATGCTCTTTCCTGAACCTATTCAGCCCTGCAAGATGCTGAGTTTCCCTGGTTTTCATTAATATCAACAGAATTCAAAGGAATTTGGTGCTTTCTTGCAAGGACTAAACAAGCAGCAAGACGAGGCTCTAACATCTGGAATAGATGTCCCATCCCAACTATGTGTCATATCTACAGCTCCTGGTACTACAAATTTTCCTGGACAAAAAAAAGGAAAAATCTCCACACAGCTGAACCTCTGTTTATCATTTTCTCCTTGCAAATTGTGGCCATGCTTTTACTATGTCTACTGCAGCCTCCCTACTGGTTTTTTCCCCCTTTGCTTGGTGACATTCAGTATCGTCTGTTGCAGGGAACATTGTTCACTCTGTTTCTATTCATAAAACATCCTTCAGTCCCAAGTACAAGGATAAGAAATATTGCAAAAACACAACTGTAATCTGTAGAGGAGGAAAGGAGATAGCTAGGAGTCTGGCAGGAGAGAGGACAGGACATGTTCAGTCATCAGGTCCTGCAGCAGCTGAGAGGAGAGTCCCTTTGAGGAACTCCATCCTGTTTCATATCTTTTCCAGACAACTAATTTTTCAGGAGTTGAGGAGGGCTTCCAGTTAAAAAGTCATGAACACTGAAGTCCTTTGCTTATCTCCAATGGAGCAAGATTTATCCCCAACACTGTGCCCATGGGACCCAAATTTCTCCTGGAGGGGTAACCTCTACAGAAGAGCTGTGACTCCCTTTCACAAAGCATCGTGGCATGCTGCCATCTCTTCCTTGTGTAGAAGGCACCAGTCCACGAGGGACCAGACAAGCATCACCAAACTTCTTCCATGCTGACCACCCAACAGAAATCACAAGGAAGAGCTAACTCTTCATTTATCCTCATTACATGTGGGACAACTGGCATTTTCCAGGCTGTCAGACAAATTAATTCCTAGAATGAGTTTCATACACAAAATATTTACACAATATAGTATGTATAGACATATAAACCTTTTTGTATGCATTTCTGGGATGGTTGGCAGGAATACTGCATGGTTCTTCAGCTGATCTAGAGGTGCAATTGCAGCTCATGCAGTCATTACAGGCCAATCTACGAGTGTTAGAAACAGGAAAGTGTTGCATAAAAATACATTGAAAAATATAAGTTTCTTACTTCAATACCTCTGCAGTAAAGTGACAGGCATATGTAATGGGTAGGAATGTGACCTCTCCATGAAAGGACTGATCCAGCACTTAGCTCAGGTCTTGGAAAGCAACAAACACAGGTGTAAGAATGCACTCAGCAAACATCACAACACCAAGTACCAGCCATGCCCGCTGGCTACGTATTGCTTAGGAGATCTCACCATCATGACAGGACTCACGGGTGGGGAGGAACAAAGAGCTTGGTTCTATGTGCAGTGAGCAATGGCATTTTTGCTAATGTCTTACTCATGTACACAAGTCTGTTCCAAAACTCACTGAAATCACTGGGACTTTCTCCACTGACACCAACAAGTTCCAAACCCAGCCCACAAAGAGCTGTAGCAAGACTGCAACCATATGGAATTATTTCTAAGTCACAGTAGTAAGAGATATAATGAAAATATGTTGGCTTGTTTTAGTTGGTAAACATAGAGTCTTGGCAGGCTCAGCAAGAGACCAGATGCTAAGTGGCCTGGAAACTATCCTCTTATGCTTAGAGGTGGCTATTTCAGATCTGGGTGAGGACCATGAATAGGACACGGTGTGGGCATGTCAGCATTGCTACTGGCTGTTTTCTACCTGTTCTGTGGATGTACAGATCTTTCCAAGTCTGTCAGTCTGAAAGCTAAAAATTCCCTGTATCGAAACAAACCCATGGGAAAGGACATACTGAGCTAGATAAATTACAGTTATGAAATACAAGTATTTAATTAAATCTTGTCTGGCTGTATTTTGTACCCTCCCCACAAAAAGCCCGACTTCAAAACTAATCTGGAACTGACTGCCTATGTTATAATTTACTAGAAACTCTGTTGTCATCACTTCAGTTCATAGAAAGGAAAAATAAGAGGAGCAACAGCTTTCATCAGTTCCTCTTTAGAAACAAACTGCTGCATTTTAAAGAGAAAAAATTACAGAGATAGAGCCAAGTCCAAATTTGCAGTAACTGCAGGGGCGTTATCCAGGCCAACCAGGGTGGGGAAAGGTAAGTCAGTTTAGCAGAGCAAAGACAGGTTTGAGGTGGATACCCCTCCTGAGCCTGCCTTTCCCTATATTAACTCCTCTGGCTCCAGCTGAAACAGGACATCTCCTGACTCCCTGCCAGCCGCTGCATGTCTGAGTGATGGTGCATAAAACAGACTGCATACAAGAAAAAGGTGTGGGGCAGCTGGAGGATCACCCCATGGCAAAAGGTCTACCTGATATGATTTGGATGGAGGGGACTTCCATCACTGCCATTGCAGCAAATGCCCTTTGAGGAAACTGACTTCTCCATACCCAGGCTTCTGACTGAAAGGTGAATACATCCTTTAATCTCCATCCATCAGGTCTAAGAAGCTTATTTACATTTCAGATCTTCCTTTTAGCAGCTATTTGTTCAGGACCTACCAGAACAGCACCCAAGGCTTGTGAATGAGTGTATAATGTATATAAATAAGAAAATGTTAAGGGCAAAACAGCATTACAGCTGTTTTGCATAGTAGTTGATGAAATCTGCACTGCCCAGTGGATTTTCCAAAGCAATGGGCTGACAGCTCAAGTAAAACAGGGACAGGGTGGCAGGGCTGGTGACTGTAATTGTGAAAAGGCAGCTCCATCCTGGCTAACTCTCACAGAGCAGCTTTGTGGAGGTTCGTGTTTTCTGTGTGTGGTTTCAGCCAGCTGGTGAACTGTTAAAGGAGAATGTCAGCACACACCATTTCCCCACCAACGCACTGCTCAGCTTGGGCCCTGCTCACATCTTCCTGTTGAAATGCTGCTTGGGTTTGAGTCTTTTATGGATGGACCGAGTTTATTCAAACCTGGCTTGCTTTCATAAACATTGTCACGCAACAATGCATAGTCCCTGTTTCATGTGTGTGTGGTCAATAGATTGGTCAATAGATTGTTTATTCAAACCGAATAGTTCATGTACAATGGTTTTTTTCCTTCGGTCTTTGTTTGTCCTTTGCATGCAAAAATAGCATGCATGTCATGTTGGTTTTCTTGTTTCTCTTTTTCTCTGTAAATAGCAATGACATCAAGAAGAGCAAAACAAAGGTCAGTTTTATAGATCTCATCTGCATAGGGTGCATGTACTCCCTGCGACTAGATACCTAATACTGAATATTTACACTAACCTCCTTTACAAAAGGCTAGCATATAACAAGTCCTATTCGTAAAATAGATAGAGAACATTAGGGCAATCCCGCTCATTTCCTGTGAAAGGAAATAGGAGTTCAGCTAAATCCTGAGATTCCAAGATGCTTTTACAATACTGATGATGTCTCCCAGAATTCTGATTTTTTACAACAAGCATAATTTTGGGGCCATGCGAAAAATCTTTCAGCAAAGATTATCTTCTGTTAAAACCCCACTTCATCTAATTGAAAAAAAACCTGTCTACTGCATAGATCAAAGGTCAAAGCAAGATCAAGGCGTCTTGTTTAAGACACCATACAGACATGATAACAGAAAGCTCATGGTCCAAGAAGGTGGTAATGCAAGGCAAGTAAATAGATAAGAAAGAAGTACCAGGACCATTCTCTGCTAAACAAAGATACAACAGCATTAATAGTCTTATATAGGGTCGCTATGGAGAGAGAAGCACTCAACCTCAGTCTCCTAACACCAAAGCCAATGTTTTAACCACAAGACAGTCCTTCCACACTAAAAGAAGGGTTATATTTTTGCTGTTGGAAGCTGCTGGTTTTATCCTTTTGGTGTTTAAGAACTGAATGTTTTGTTAAGCATTAGTTTTGGATGAGTTTGCCATCTGAAACCTTATAACACTTACAGTAGTTTTTGGAGATTTCCCTTGTTGGACTATTCATATAAGTAGATATATCTTATTCTCTCTTTGGCTTCTTTCTGTGTTAGTTTTGGCTACCAATGCATTCTACTTACAAAAAGAATGAAGGAAACATTTCAAAAAAATTAACACACTTACTTATGAGAGAGTCAAAAACATCCCATGTCCTCGCAAAGAGTGAGTGACAGAGATAATGCCTCTTTTTAATTATTTTTCTTAAGCCAGAGGAAGCAAAATATTTGAGAGAAAGAAAAAAAATCTGTTTACCATACTCAAAATTTGACAAATTTGAAACAGGAGAGGACTGCACACACTTGTATAAAGTGACAGCCTCATAGGCAGTACCAAAATTCATTCAACACTTGAAAAAAGACTTTCTTTAGTTGGAAGCCAAGCACAACAGCAATGAGTTTTCACACACACACACTCATTTGCTTTCATCTGACAAACACAGGTCAATGAATTTGCATTCTACCTAGTTCTTAGGAGAGTCAGTACTTATTTTTACTTCGCTTACGGCAAAACAGATGAAAACAAAGAAGGAAGGACTACACAACTCCAAAGTCCTACTTAAAACAAAGTTAATTTGTAGACTGTATAGGCTTCATTTTGGGTATTTGCTTTATTCATTTTCTTCCTTGGAGAGCATTGTGACATGTTGGAAACTGGACTGGGACTAATTTAGAAGATCTATTTAAATTATTTTTTACTGGATATTTATTTTGTCAACCCAGATGTCCCACCAGAGATCTTGGGGTGACCACCACTTGTCTCCAAGTCACCAGCAAACACTGGCTGCAGGAGCTGGTTCATGAACATGTTGCCTTTGTAACCCAGAAGGCTGAAGGCAAGGGCTGAATGGGATCTGCCTGACAAATTGGCCAGCTGCCTTTTCAACTGTCTCATTAAAAACATTGTTTCATTAAAAACGCTGGTCCAAAGCCTAATTTTATTGGCAACAGTCTGGATCAATTCTGGGGATTTCAGGATGACTCTTGAGATGAGGCTACAACAGAAGACTGAGACCTGAATACACACAGAAGGATTCCTACCATGAAATGTCCCCTCATCCACAGAGCTACTGATGTCCCACAGCGACTTATCCCTGCCTGCAGGCACTGGGCGGTACTAAACTTTCCTTCTTTCTTCATCCTGGCAGTTGAACTCTTATAGCAGGACAAGACAGTCACTGATGAGTTCCATACAGCCTGTAGGGCATGTTCATAGCTCATTTCCCTTCTGTATTCAGATGGTTTCAAAGACATTAGAGCTGGATAATAACAGCAGACAAGGGTTTAAGCTTCCTCAGGCATCTCCTCTGAAATGCCTCAACATCCACCCACCGCCCTGCATAGTTTGTGGCCTTGAGGTGCACTGCCTCTAAGGACAGTAAATCTGGTCTTGAAGTGAACTTTCAGGCAGTCCTCAAATGATGCTGAAGACCAAAACATCCAGTTCTTTTGGTCTAATGTTTACCAAGTGTTTGCCCCTGAGTTCTTAACTTATTCCCACAGTAGCTTGATTTCCCATGCAGTTATTTATGCAAGTATTATACCACTCCAATGTTGCTTTGCTCCTTGGGATAAACAAGATGAGATGGGTCAATCCTAGGGTGGAAAAGTGACAAAACAGAGCTGTTTTCAACCAGTGGAAATCTTACCATCCTCCTTACAGACAAAGTAGAACCTAGAGTAGCCCTTCTTTTTCTCAGGATTGGGGTTAGTACCATAATGGATTGACAAGCCCAGTACCAGGGAGTCAGTTATATAGGATCAAACTCTCCATGGGACATTAGCCATCCTCTCTTATTTTTATTTCTGATCTATGAGAGGCCAGTCATAGCTTTTTGCATATCCTAACCATGGAAGTTATCAGTGTATTATTCCCACCAGAAACAGACTCCTTTACCAGTACTTTTGATTAATTTCAGGATCTTTAAATCAAGTCCATATGAACGGTATGTAGAGTCTGATCCTCAAATGCCCATGTGTATTAATTAAGTTCTTATTTTAATAAAATGAATCCTCATTTAAGCTACGGGAAATTGCAGTGTGTGCATGAATGTGATCCTTGTATCCACACACCTTTTTCAAGTGCATTTACCTTGCACGCACACTCATCCAAAATTAAGTTAAATGGTCCCAGTTCACCCCTCAGGACTCTGCAGATGGCAGAGACTAGTCATAAACAGTTGCTTTGAGAAAGTACTTGGGGAGCATACCGAACAGATCTCTTGAAAAGGAGGAAGGATAAAAATACAATTAGGGTAAATTGTGTTATTCTGTGTTGCAGAAGGGGAGTAAGAAAACAAAGCAGAAATAATTCTGGTGCAGGCTCTTTGCAGGTTACTTTCTGCAGCCAGTGGATCTTCTACCATTTGCTTCCAGGATACCCTGGCTCCACACTGGCTTATTCCACAGAAAGAGAGGTGCAAAAAGGAACATAAATATTGCAATCCAGAGGAAATTCCTACAGCAGTGAGCATGGATGCTGAAATTCTAGTGGGATGACAACTGCACTTATCAGCACATCATTTGGCTTTATATTCCCCCAACTTTTCAGAAAGGGGAAGGGTGGATTTTCCACTTCATCATGGCAAGTGTCAAATTAAAATAAATAGGTTTATACAAAATAAGCAAACAGAGAACATTTCTTTTACATTCCTAAGTGCTTTTTTTTTGGCCACAATTGTAAAGCACTATGTAAATCTGTTGCTAAATAGATCAAGCAAACTGTCCAACTGTCTGCTTCGTTGTGCACAGCAATGCCTAGAGAAACAAATAGAATGGAACTGTGTTTGGGTTCTTGAGTATCAGGTCCTTATACAGTCCAGTTTATTTAGTCTTTGTTTCATTTTGGAAGCAGGTACTTCATAAGCAGCAAACAGGCAGGTCCAGCTTTGAGGGAGGTCAATAGTTTGCAAAATTGAAAACTCCATTTTTTCCTTTAAGTATGCTTTATTCTTCAGTTTATGAATCGAAGTCCTGGTATTTGCAATGTGGTGCTTAACCTCTATCACCCAGCTTTATGATTGTGAATTCTGTGTTGGACCATGAATTCATCATGTTTTATTGAGAAGGAGACAGTCTTGCATTTTAAAATGTGAAACAACGATCTTTGACTTTGTCCTTGTGATTTGGGTCAGCTAGCAAAACTGGAGGAATGTTTATGATTAAGGGAACTTATAAATCAGAGAGAAAGGAGTCAAATTCATTGGTTATTGGTTATGTCAATTCTGAAGTTATGAAATTCCTTTTTTTTTTAAGAATTCAAATAAAATCTATAAGGGTGTCTAAATGAACAAAATCTAAAGAACAGATTCACAATGTAGGTTCTTTGAGATAAACTTCTTACCTGATTCAGCCACATTAACTTTCAGCTGTTTATCTTCAGGAGGCGGCCATGGCTTAGCTTGTTTGTTTCTGCTCTTATCTCAAGCATCTCTCTTATTTAAGCTCTTCTACAAAAATTAAACAGAAATAATAAACTACACAGTGGACATATAAATCCTCCATCCCCATGGAGAAGTCCTCAGCAACTCCTGTATTATGCAACCTTTAAGAATTCCAACAAGTTTTGTTTGGCTAAAGCAACTCTTTGAGAAAGTCATCCAGTTTTAATTGAAGACATTGAGAAATGAAGGAATCTATCAATCTTTCCATGGTTCATTGCAGCGGTTAATCAACCTCACAGTTGAAATGTGCCTTATTTCCAGTTTGGAATTGCCTTGTTCTAGCTTCCTGCCTTGGCTGGGCAGCACATCCATCCTGAAGAAAAACAATGAATTACACACTGCAGTCAAGTCCTGTTTCAACTTTTCTGATAAACTGAAATAAGGGATTGGAGTTCACTGAGGGGCTGACTGCACAGCGTTTCCTGCAGTCATCAAATCATTTGGTTTCGGGTTTTGTTTATTGAGTTTTGTTGGTTTTTTCCCTGCACCTGCTCCAATGTTTCAGGCAGGTTTTGAAAGGGGAAACACCAGAGCTTCATGAGTTTCTCCCCCAGGCTGAGTTGGAAATATAGCACACCCTGGTGCCACGTGGAGGCTGGGTTATTTCCAGCTTCACTCTCAACTTCTCCCTGCCACACCATGTTTGCAGGTAGAGTCTATCCTCTACAAATATTGATGTTGGGTTTCTGCTCTCCTTAATCTGTGCTGTGAATAACGCCAAATCTCCAACTCTCCTTGGCATTTGTGAAAAATAGTTTCAACATATGATAGACGAATTACCTTAACATAACCTGTTTGCCTCTTTTTTTAAACACTATGATAGCTGTTTCCCTGTCATAATGCTTTCAAAACCTTATTGATGGGTCAGTCTCCACTATTGTACTGTAGTGTTTACTGCAAAAAGCATTTGGTATTTTTGCAGCACTCAGCAATCTTGGACAAGCTCCATCTTCTCTCTTCGGGTTGGTGCAGTTTTTTGGTGATGGAAAAAGGGGCTGAGGGGATTGAGTTTGCAATGTAAACTCTTCCCTGACTCAGGATTACTCCACTGGAGTACTGAAAAAAGGAAAATACACCTTGGTTGGCTGTTTCCAAAGACATTCTTTAGCAGCAGATGCTTCATACACAGCCACTGGCACTGCTAAGGTGGGATGAATAGGCATTCACCAACAGTTTCCAACCCACTTGGTATCTCACCAACCTTGGGTGCCTTTGTGGTAGATGCCAACATCTGAACTACCTCCTTTACAAGGTATCTGTAAAGTCAGTAGACAGAGAGGTACTGTCAGTAGACAGAGAGGTATTTTCAGGATGTTGTTCATCCGGCCTCTATTGAACATTTCTTTCAGGATAGTATAAATCACACCTTCTTTACTTCCATTGACTAAGAATATTTTGGACATTATCTCAGACATAAACCCCTTTACAGTCAGGCAAATTTAACTCCACTTCACAGCCCCAGATGAGCAAATAATTTGCAATAATTTTCAATTTGCACTCATAAATTAATTATTTATTAAGAAAACTACTTTGTTCAAACACATTATTAGGCATAGGTGTCATTGATTTCTTTGTCAGTGATAGCAGCTGTGGGTGAAAGGGATAGAAACCTTCAAACCTTGTGTTGTATCCAAACACAGGAGTTCCCCTTCACATCTTGGGCATATCTTAGCAGAGTATCATGTTTTAGGGCTTACATGGACTCAGGTATTGAACATATGTTACAGCTTTGTAAAAGGTAATTGGATATGGTGTCAGCCCCATGTTATCATTCGCCTCACTGGAACTTTAAGCCTCATTCATGTAGACTATTGAGGAGAGAGACAAAATCAATACATCTGTACAGCCATGAAGATACCGTGAGCCACTAACATCTGCTTTACAGAAGTAATACAGCAAAATGTGTCTGTTTGCCCAGATATTCGAAATACTCAAAGAAAACTGGACATTATGCCCAATAAAACCACAACAAGGAGGAATAAAAAATATACTGTTATGGCTTTTATGTTACTCAGTGGAAAACATGAATTAGGAGAACTGCATCTAGCCCTTCTTGTCTGGCGTGAAAGCTGCTGGCTCTTGGTTCACAATAAAGCCCCTCCTGCTGCCTGTGTACAGCAAGGCTGAAAGCACGGAGTGGTCAATGGTCCAGAGGAGACAGAAATGGATTTTCCATCTAACTGCTCCCTGGCAAGAGCATTTCACACAGTCTGGGCTGGAAATTGAGCTGTACCCCCTCCAGAAATGAAAGTCTGGATGATGTATAACCTCCTGCCTCTGCTGGGGAATCACAGAAAAGGATCCTCTCCCTGGTCAAGAAAGGAAATGGATAGGATGAGGCACAGCACAGAAAATAGGAATCACTAGGAATCCCTCACCATGCCATGTTTGACACGGTCACTCCAAAAGACTATCACAAACTGAGGGGGCAGACAGGAGAGCAGCCCAGATGTGTAAGTCTTCCTTTTGGAATAGATGAAATCAATAAGAGCTGCTCTGTGTGGGAAGAAAGATCCAGTAACATAACTCCCAGGATGCTGTGTACCTAGGAAGCACCCTGCACTGTACCACAGCTTGGTACAATGCCACCAATTTCCTTTGTCATTCACTCACTTTAATATTAGACATGTACTACCTAGGAGTCCCCATGTATGTCTACGTTCCCATGATATTTGATGCAGAGCTGAAGTGTGATTAATCCTCTTAAACAATCTGGAGCTGTGCAAAATGTCCTAGGGCACTCAACACACCTGAATAAGCCTGACAGATACGGCACAGAGGTATGTGCTACTAATTGTGCCTTTGTCCTATACATATGAATATATGTACCCATAAAGTCTCTGATGAAACCCAAATCACCCTTCCAACCTTTGGATGGTGGGAGGTCACTCAAATGCAGAAACCAAGGTTTAGTTCTGGTCCTTGCCTTAGAGATATTAAATCCAATTCCCCTCTTCCTCTGAATAGTGTCCTAATTGCTAGCTACAAGCCAACTTGAATGGGCAGCAGCTTACTTTTATCCAGTAGGAGTTCTGCCATTATGTATGAAAATGAAAGGTTTCTGTGAACATGTGGGAATGAGTAAATATGACATTATAACCTAAGGGCTCTATGTGGGAGAGCAAGACTGCAATGCTGACGTTGCTCAAAGACTGTTTCTGTGTTTTGCTGAATGTAATGTAAAATACTTGAACACAACATCAAGCAACTCTTGGAGCACTTACCCACCAGTCACAGTCAGGCTTATCCATGTTCTCTCTGTTCTCATAAATCTTTTGCTTTTTCCAGTAATTCATCAAGTGAGAAATCTTCAATTTCTCTCTCTCCATAAAAAGCTACAGCCTTGGGGCTACGGAGTGGACTTGAACACCATGAGGAGGGCTCTAAGGGCTGGGCAATGACAAAGTCCAGGTCATCCTGACACAGTGATGTTCTGAAAGTCAAATCCCTCTTTTGTTCTTGAAGGAAAGGACACAGAAGTCCCTTTGTGGAAGGATTCGAGACTATGAATCCCAGAGGAAAGATAGAAACTTCCTGGGATACTGGACTCACGTCTTTACCCTGTAAAAGAGTATGGGGTATATTTAAGGTACATTCCTACCACTGTGGTTTCCCGTAGGTAACTAGGGATCTCTGCCTCTGGAGCATGGGTTACAGGCAAGAGCTGTGATTCCTTCCATCTGGAGAAATATATAAGGCTTAGTATAGTGCCTATGTGTCTCTGCAGCCATTTGTACTTTGGGAGCAAAAGCAATTGCCTAAGGAATGCATAAGTCTCTGTGTATTAAAGGCTGGTAATAGGGGCCATATCTATACCACAGATTAACTTTGCCTTCCTTCTTTGCATACAACAGTGAACCTTTTGGTACAGAGAGCTCCGTGACACAGTACACATACTTTATAAAATTATTTTTTAGCTGAAAATAACCCACTTGCCATGCTCTGCGCTGTAAACTCACTCAACCCTTCCTCCCTTTAACCCACGCCTGAAAATAAGCTTCTCATTAGTGACAAAGAAGTGGAAATTAATTCTAGAATGTTATTTCTTCTTGCAACCTGCATGAGAGAAGAAATAGCTTTATTCATTACATTATTTCTTCTGGTTCTTATCAGGGAAAGCACAGCATGGATAGAAAAAGCCGGAACATTGACCTTGCTAAACATGCATTGCTGAGGAATTCCACTTGGCAGTACTCTGACCAGTATGGCCTCAGCTTTCACACCTCTCTCCATCAAGGATGTCAACGCCATAGTCTGAGAAACTGGGAGATTTCAGGGTCTAGCAAAAAGGCCCTAAGAGACATCACTGTCGTTCTCAGACAGGATTGAGTTTAATACCTGTGCCTCCCCTTTAGCTTTTTGGCAATATTTGATATGCCAGTTAATATGGCAGATTGCCCAACAGAGCCAACGGAAAAATTTGTTCAAGGTAAAAATGACCAAAAAAAAGAAGACAGCTCACTTATGTTTCGAAAAGATTGTCTAGTATTAAGGTACGTGTAGCAAACTACGCTCCAGAGCTGTTTGTGAGGTTACTGCACTGCCCCAGCTTCTGATCCTGCCCTTCACCATGGAGTAACTGAGTGGTATCTGGGAACTGATATGAACAAATATGGCACATTCCTTTTCTCTTTTCTCCTTTTTGTTTCCACCCCAGTCACTCAATAAGCAGGTTTTAATCCAGAGATCTCAAAGTCCATCATGACAAAAGTAATTTTCATTACATTCTTAGTACTCATTTTTTTCCATGAAGGAGGTTGCCCAGGGCATATTTCCTGTCTCAGTGCTACACATGAAGAAGCTTCTTTATAAGCCACATGTAGGTGAGCACATTTTACAGCTGCTAGGCAGTGCCTAGACTCATGCCAGAAAGCAAGTTTATCCAGCCAGGGACTAGGAAGACACAAGACTGATGTAACACCACTTTTGTCCCACCTCTCCCATACACTCAGATTATTCTGGGAGCAGCTGGGACTAAACCTTTACTGAATACGCATTTTATACACCAGCAGGACAATCTGGGACTTGAATGTTTCAGAAATTTTCTCCCACAAACAACTGTGTGCCTTAAAATGAGCGCCACTTCACCTGTGGGTGTTGCAAGTTTCAGTCTCATTTCCACTGACCAGCAGAGATTTCCACAGCTAAAGAAGTCTATCAAGTAAGAAAGGTCTCTGATCTCCTCTGAAGAGTTGCTCTTCAGCATTTCTTCATTCCTTTGTCATCCTCAGGCTGGGAATAGAAACTCAGAGCACCACATTGTGTCATTTGTCTCTCTACTAATCTTTGCATCATCAATAATTTTGTTCAAAAGAGTATCCCAATTTCACTGTGTGTGACTGAGCAGAGCTGCACAATCTGTGCTCACTTAAAAAAAGTAACCCACGTTTTTAAAGACAATTTATTTTCCCTTAAACTTTTAAACCCATGAGCTATCTCAAACCAGATCAGCCTAACAAACCTGTATCAACCCAGATGCTTTACTGACAAAACCCTGCGCTGTAACAAGCCGAAGTCTTGATCCAGAGGTAGAGCACATGCAAGTTCAAGTATATGTGAAACACCTGGAAAGTCAAGGTTGTCCTTAAGATTAGGCATACTTAATCTTCCTTTATTATCCTCTGTGGAGATCACCGTGTGTTCTGAATTGTCAGATACAGCCAGTCAAGAAAGACAATATTTTGCTAGGTAACTTCTCCACGATGCTTTTGCAAGGATACTTGTGAGGAGTTCCCACTCTCTAACAAGGGAACAAATCAATGGTGGCTCAGTACGGCAAACATAGTAATGAAGTTTCTCTTCTCTGCCTCCTCCTCAGATGTGCGTTAGCTCCCTACATAACTCTTAAAGCAACAATAGCATAATAGGCAGCAAACACAGTAAGAAAAATAGTAATTATTTGTATTTTCTTAGCAAACTGCAGTGGGAATAGTAACCTCCATGATGACATTTCCTTTAGGGCTAAATACCAGCTTGGTCTTGGCTCTCAGTTTCTTTGCTTTTCCACCTAGGTCATACCAGCAAGAAATGCCATCTTTATCAGTCATTAATCCATAGGCCTATCACTCATTGCTCAGCCTTTCTCAAAACCAGGCAACTTCTCTGCAATGGAAAACTGAAAATATTGGCAGTGAAATGGTTTTGGCACCCTTAAACTAATTTATTTGGAACAAGGTTGTCATTTCTCTCTTCTGAACCAAAAGGACAAGTTCACAGCTGCAGAAAAAGACTCTGGGACAGCTTTCAACATGAGAATGGCTCTTCACTATATACACAAAACCGATAGCATTTTGCACAGATACAATGAGTAGAATAGTCAAAAAATGGTACCCACAATAGCAGTCAACTCTTCAGTATTTTTCAAATTTGAAATAAATGTAGAAATTCTTTGGGAGGAACCAAGAGAAAATAAATTTCTTCTTCTCATTTGAAATAATAAATAACAAGTAGGGTCCCCCAAGAAAGTTTCTTTTTCAGTGAGAAGAAAGCCAGGAGGCAGCGTTTTAGGCTGTTTTCTTTCATACACCTTCAAAGTCCGCAGGGTGTAATCCTGAAAACCGGTTAGCAGACCAGGGTGAAATTAGAGTCTTTGGGGAACCAACAACACCCACATCCAGTTAATGTTATTGTATGATCTATTTCATGGTTTGGAATTAATTGCAATTTGGGCATGGAAAAAAAAAAACCAAACCCTGAAGCCTAAAGTGGTTTTTCAAATTCATAAGGAAGTGTTTTTCTTTGAATAATAATGTTATTATAAATTTACGATCTTTCTCTTTCTTAAGTAAACCCTTTATTTTCTTTCGAACTTCTGTTACTTGTGGCCAGGGGCTGTCTGGTGCTCTCATCTTGTGGGAAATTCCTGGCTGGAAGCAGTATCGTTTCTGTAATTACCACTTTCACTTGAAATAGATCTGGGCACTCCAGAAATACCTTCAAGTATTTGTCATAGGCATTGAAAGTTGGAAGGACAGCTAATAGCTGATGGTGGCTCCTAAATGATAGAAAAGGGTAAGATCAACTGAAAGCTTCTTTTTAAACATCTCAGCATGTCTCATATTCCCAAAACCAAGGGAGTTTGCTCTCTTCCCTGTGCATAAACACAGAATGGTACTGACCTTTACTGCTTTGTAAATACTGATGGTGAACCTCAAAACAAGTCAGGTGAAGGCTCTTACTATCCCCCCATAAGACACTGCCCATGGGGATTCCTCAAGCATTTTATATAGGAATGAAGCTTTCAAGTATGCCCCTGGATCAACAGGCCACCCCTACACACAGCTGTCTAAAACTGGGGAATTCAGCCCAATAACAGGGTTTCCCTCATAGTCCCAGGCAGGGATGGGTACCTCCAGAGAGAGATTCAGGAACCCTAAGACAAGTATCCAATGCAGGTGGGTGTTTTCCCTTCAAGGTCTTTTGGCAGCACAGGGACCTCTGTCCTTCCCAACACCCAGCAACAAGTGCTGGTGAACTCATCCCACCTTCAGGTCACAACTGAGAACTGGATTCTTCGTTCATCTGAGGCAAAACAAGGAGTTTAGGAGGACAAATGCTTAGGTCTGTGAGGGCAATGGAGTATCAGGAAGGCACACAAAAGTCCAAACTGCGTGCACAAACAGCAGTTCCCAAAGGGAAACTGTTTTGAATCACCCACCACATGACTGGGGTATTATCTGATTGCATGCAGAAATTTTCAGTCTTAGAAACTTCTTCTTTTGCCACATTTTTATAAAATGTGGCCCAAATTCAACGTTAGGAATCGTGCTGCTGGTTTCAGTAGAACCAATATGTAATTCCATTTTTCTTTTCACGCTAAGCTGCATCCCAATCTGATTTCTGCCAAAAATACATTTCTGTGAAATAGTTCAAAGTCCCCCTGTATCACATGCGTTCACCCCAGCTCTGCCCTATATCCCCTGAGATATGCCCAAGGATAAGAGGCAGGTCATGCTGTGGCAGCATTGGAGTTACCCACATGCAGTTTGGCCAGCAGTAGACATCAGCCACTTCGTCAGCTGGATGCTGTCAAGTAAAGCTGCAAAGACTGAATCGTCTGCGCTTTCCCACAGTAGGGAACACAAATTTGGGCTTTTTTTTCCTTCCCACGTGATGATTTTCTTGAAGCCTGGAGAAAATTAATAGAAAACAAATCTTTGAGATTCCCATTCCTATGTCAAATTTGGTGGAAATAGCTTAACAGTTACTGGAAAGGCTAAACTGACAAGCAGGTATCAGCAGACACAATTCACACTTCCCTACAAAACCACATTAAAAGGACACATTTGTCATCTACTGAACACCAGGAAAGAGATGAGCCCTGCAAAACAGGGAGAAGAAACCACAGCAATCACTGAAGAGCTTCACCCTTTGCACTGCACTGCTCAGAACAGCCACTTCCCAGTGATGATTCAGGGGTTAGGGTCCCAACCAGCATGGAGCACAGCAGAAAAGACAGGAGAATAGTGTGGCAACAATTAAAAAGTTAAAGATTCAAAGCTTGGCCAGTAGGCCAATGGGAAATTTTCCAGTAGGAAAAACCTGACTTTTTTCTCACAAACAGAAGCAAATGGGAGAAGTACTTCATACTAAGAATAACTCTATTTCTTTGCTGAAATGATGACCCGGTAGCTTTGGACTGTGAACACTGATGGGAGGAACAGAGGGACACTTCTGTTTCATAACTAAGCAGATTTGTCCATCATTAGTGATGGATACGCAAGAGCTGACTGGTATCCTGGACATTTGGTCCTATTTTCTCAGGCATGATGCTTAAGATTAACCCTGTTTTAAACAGGGCATTTTTCTTCTATAGGTTAAGAAAATTGCTGTTTGCCTGGATATTCCCTTAAGTAGTAGCGTAGGGCTATTTTCCACCTCTGGTTATTAGGATCAACCAGGACTAGGCAGCAGGTCTGCTTCCAGCCATGTCTTAGCTATGCACAGTACAAAACGTGTGTTCACAAGCAAAAAATACACCTCCTAATTCCAGGCTTACTGAGGTCAAAAAGAAGATATAAACATTTTGGCACTTTTAACCTGTAAGGCTGCATTTTAACCTGCAAATTGTGCATCCTTTCTGTCCTTGTCTAAAGCAAAGGCCACTGTCTCCTGAAATTTTCAAACCCTTGTTTTCCCCTGGTGTTAGCAAACACTGAGGCATGCCCATACACAACACTTAGGGTACCTCAATTGTTCAAGCTGCTGATCAGTGCTGCTCTTCTGGTGTTGTTGCTCCTTTAAGAGCTCTTGTCCTTGCAAGTCAAGTTCATGAAGCTTAATTCAAGTTCTTCAGAGTCTAAAGTGGTGATACACCAATTAACCAAGCAGCACTAATTGCGAGATGGTGCCAAGGCACTCAAGGGAAAACTGGGGAAGTACATGCTGTGAATCAAGACTGTGCTTTCATTCTTTGAGCTGCTGTTAGCTAGGACCAGGAAAACAACATCAGTGAAGGGCATCCCAGAGGTTAATGCACAAGGCGAATAGCACGTTTCTCCTCTTATTTGGGAGGCTTAATTTACACTTAAAAAATAATAACAACAATAATGCACATTTAACATTCTGCATGAAATTGCTCAGATTCCACAGGGCCTGATTTGCTTCTCCTATAACCTGTTTATCATTACACTCTTAAACAAGATGAAATTAGGACTAGATCTCACTGGACTGGATCACAAATTACTTTTTTAACAGGAATATCCTTTACAGGAAAAAAACCCCAAAATTTTCCAAGGAGAAGCACCTATAAATACCCTTTGAAATTCCATTGTCCATCAGTGAAATTGAGGTAAGCACTTTTAATCCACCTACTGAAAAAATCCTTCTTTAGTTTAAGTCTTGTCTATGAGGAAAAAGTAAATGTAACTCAAGATCTTGACCTTTCAGAGAGGAATCCACTTTGATTCTTCCCAAATCAACTTTTTCAGAGATTTTGCTGTATAAAAATATTTTGTCTTGCCTTGTCTGTCGAATAAGGACATTTTCCTCCTGCAACAGCAAACTTTGCCTTTGGAATTTGGATTTGTTTCCAGCCAAACTCGGTTTTCTGATGCCACTGAATTTAAAAGCTCCTTAGCCTGACTTCGGTTCGGTTCCAACACTGTGTCTCAGCTGGACTGGAGGACCTGAGCACACAGCTTGGCTGCAAAAGAATTAAACGAGGGTGAATCATTGCTTAGCTTTCTGAGAGTCCAGGTTAAAATGCCTCAATGCAGGGTTTGTGCAAACTAGTCAGAAACTTGCCTTCTGGTTCTGACGTGGAGGCAGAAGAATTAGCACAAGAATTGCTTGCCTTTTGAGATGCCAGAATGACGGAAATCTTGTAAAATCAGCTTGCATCATTAATGCCCTGGACTCTTGATCCTACATACGTGAAGTTTTTGCTTTATTCATTCCACCTTCTGCAACCTTGATGGTAGGTCATGAAGTCTACTTTGGAAACAGACATAAAACCCTCAAAATCTCACACATGACTTTGAGCACTTGCATCCTCTCAGAAGGGCATTTTGTGCAAAAGTGAGACCTGCATCCACATCCTCATACATGGACAGATGTCTGAAGAAATGTAAGTTCACAGTGACATGGAGATTTCCATTTTATGCATCAGTTTTTCCTTCATTGAAAGGGATGTCTCCCATTAAAAAGGCTGCACCACTCCAGTAACATTTACAACACTGGTCCGTCCTGCACTGCTGGTTGGAAACCACAGCTGTGTGTCATGAGCAACACTAAGTGCATGAACCCACTTTGAAGCATCCCCAAATTACAGGGGATGGTGAGGAAATAGCAAAGTGCTAATTGTGAGATGTCTTTGTTTAAATGTGCTGATAGACAAAGGGGCTAATGCACTGGCTGCCTCTTGCACTGCAGAGATAGCTGTCCCCCTGGCTGGGAAATCACAGTGCTCAAAATGCCTTTCCTTCCTTTGGAGATGAAAGGCAGCCTGGATGTGCAGCTAATTTATCAAGCATACAGTGTTCAAATATAGCCGATTTATCTCCTTCTAAGTGTTTTGCTTTTCCCACCACTCAGCTTAACAAGATAATGTCGGTGGTCAGGGGGATGCTGTGGTAGGTGCAAGAAAGCACTCAATTATCCATTGTGAATAATTCCTAAGTGCACCCTATTTCTGTCCACAGATCCAAAGCTAGATTTTCTAAAATATCTTGGAAATCAATAGGATTAAACTTAAAACATTTCAGTGCTTAGTAAACCCCCATAGAATGTGTCTGATTTTGTTCTCCTGCTATGTGCCTTTATCTCCCACCTTGATGCCAGTGTGACTTCTGCTAATGCACAGAGGTAATGGGAGGACACTGAAGTGTGTTGTGTGCATAAAAGGAGATGTGGATCAACACATCAGGCTACAGCATACAAGTACCACGTTTCTTTGGCCTCCTGGGTGGTGTGCATTGCACAGCTGAAAGCCCTTACTTTTGACTCACTGCTGTTGCATCACATACAGCAGTCAAAGTGGATTTTATTCCATATTTGCTGCTAGGAATATGCAATTGGCAACTCTGCACCTCAGTGATAAGTATGCTTGCTTGTCCGTGCGTCCAAACCCTTATAACAATTGCATTCACAATCTTACACAGGTGTCATTGCACAGCATTCCATATGAAGTCTACACACATCTGTAACCAAGTAAATTACTGTTCCTAACCAAATGTGTGCTAGAATAAAAAACAAACACACTACTCACAACAAATTAAAACAGTTATGAATAACATAACATCTTGCTCTATGCATGATAGACATCAGGAATAAAGAGCAGTCTGCAACTTTTCCCTTTCTAGCAATCTTTTACACATTGAAGATGGCTCAGGACTGAACACAAGGCCCTGAGAGAGGTTCTGTCAATGATAAGCAGAATGGAAGAATTTCCTCATTGATGCTTTGTGCTAATATACACAACCATGACAACTGCTCTTGTATTTGTTTGGACATTTACCTATGCCTAACTGGGGTATCTTGTCCTCCCTAAGTTTCTCTCTTAATTTTTCAGTCTCTGTCTCCAATTTGTAAAGATAATTTTAAGTTCTAACACTGTCCTCCAAAGAAAAATTTTTTCCAAGCCCATTTAATCTTGGTGTTCTCTCAGTATTTAGGTCTGTTGCCTCAGGAGGCCGCTTAGTTCATCCTCCAATTTGAGTGCAAGCCATTTTTATTATTTGTTTTCTGAGTAAATATTTGCAATCCATTTTTGCCCACTGATGAGTATTTTCATCTAGACTATCATCCTTCGGTTTCCCTGTGAAAATGGCAAATTCTGGCATATGCTGGACAGACTGCTTCTCCCCTCTCATAAACCCCTGTTGAGCTCTTATCAAGGGGAATAACTTCTGGAATCTGAATGGTAATAGAACACAAGCAGCTGGTATTGTTCATTTTTAATATATTGTCTACAGCTGACCATGAACATTAAAGTCACTATGAAATATATCCCAGGGAATTACTAGGGAACTTCCAGTCAAAAAGATTCTGACAGAAATGGAAAATAACCAACACCCCGAACCAAAATATATCCAGTCGTAGGCTTTTGTGGACTTTAAATGATGCCCTGAGAGTGCTTTTGTCTCATGCTGTTCTCATGCAAGTCAGAGAGGACAGACTGATTGAATTATCAGGTCAAAAGAGGCAAGTAGTGGTCTCTTGAACTACCAGGTCCCTGTACCATGGTGTTGTCCACTTTTGGATGCATACCACCTTTCTGACTCACAGCAGGCAAGATATCCTTTTGCATCTGGTCCCCATTAGATAGTAGGCGTTAGAAGGAGGTGAATGTCTTCTTATTTGGAGTAGTTGCTTGGTAGTACAAACAGTGGGCTATTAAAAGAGCCAAATGCTGATATTTCCATGGCACTTGTAACATGAGCTCCAGTTTGCTTCAGTTTGGTTACAGTGGTTTGCACACAGAGCCACATATATTTAAATATAATGTTTATTAAACTTACTTAAGTTTATTCTGAGGTATGACAGGAACCCAGTTTATTCTGGATGGGTCAGGGAGTCTGTGTCAGGTTTGGAAGCGTGATGTCCTGCCATGTGCCCCAGCGCTGCTGCAATCTGCTGAGTATTAGCAGCCCAGCTTATTTTATTGCGCTTGGCCTGGCCAGTGACACTGAGCATGATTGCTCTTAAAGACATTATAGGAACCTTCAAAAAAGGGGAAGAAGTATCAACTGTTGGAGCCTAATTACAGCCCACGGAGTATTTCCTTCATTTCTTGGATGCCTGACATAAGTACGGCATCTATGCACCTGTATTTTGGCTGGCAATAACCTCTTCTTCTTCCTACACACCAATAATCTGCTGGCATGCACGCCTGATCAAAGTGCACACCAGCAAATTCATGTGAAATGCCTCCCTCCACCTCCCCATGGTTCCAAAAGTAAAGCCAAGTTTTCTATGGGATATGGACTGAGCTAGAATTGGAGCCAGAACTTTACAACCATTTTCCAAAGGGTATCTAGATGTAGTGCTCAACTGGAAAACGGCCATTTGCGTAGATTTGCAGAGTAAAGAGATTGCCTTGGGATGTGCAAAGCACATACAATTTTGATAATTGCATTACGATATGGGAGGCATATATTCCATGGTAGAAATTCGCAAACAATTGCTAACTTGTAATTGGATCTATGCAGCATATAGAACATTTCCCCTTAAAGAGATTTGCTGGCCTTACTTCCTGCAGCTACGGGAACATCCCTCATGGGATTTTTCTGATTTCTGTAGGCACCTGCCCTACTTTCTCAGTTGACTTTCGAGGGAGATTATTTCCCAAGAGTGGGATTTACCTCTAGGTGGCTACATGTAGGGATCTACAGTGAGCTAAGGACTCAGACAAGTTGCCCACCCATCTGTGTTCAGCTCTGTTTGAGATGCTAAACGGTTTCCTTCCTGGGACATTGAATCATAGAATCATAGAATAGTTAGGGTTGGAAAGGATCTAGTTCCAACCTCCCTGCCAGGGGCAGGGACACCTCCCACTAAACCATGCCACCCAAGACTATGTCCAATCCAGCCTTGAACACCGCCAGCGATGGAACATTCACAACTTCCCTGGGCAACCCATTCCAGTGCCTCACCACCCTTACACTAAAGAACTTCTTCCTTATATCCAATCTAAACTTCCCTTGTTGAAGTCTGAACCCATTACCCTTTGTCCTCTCACTACAATCCTTCATGAAGAGTCCCTCCCCAGCATGAATGTCTTATAAGGCAGGTCTCATTGGCATGATTCTGAATAAGTAATTTGGATGATATACCTAAAGTCTGGCCAGCTAACACAGTACTGTGTTCATCCTTGCTATGTGAGACCTGACACTTGCAGCAGCACAACCAGAGGAGAAGCTTTCACTGCAATCTGTCATAGCAATGCTGATCCTTCCAAAAGGCTGGAGAAGCTGTGTGCTCCCATGGGTCTCTCGGATAATATATGTGTTTTCTTCTTGTGCTTTGCTTGCATGAAATGTGCAATAAAGCTTGAGCTAGAAAGTGCAGTCTTGGCTCTTGGTGCTCCTGCCTCCTTTATCAAGGTTATACAGCAGGTCGAGGGAGGTGATCCTGCCCCTCTCCTCTGCTCTCGTGAGACCTCACTTGGAGTATTGTGTGCAGTTCTGGTGTCCTCAACATCAAAAGGACATGGAACTGTTGGAACAAGTCCAAAGGAGGGCCACGAGGATGATCAGGAGACTGGAGCACCTCCTGTATGAAGATAGAATGAGAAAGTTGGGTCTGTTCAGCCTGGAGAAGAGAAGGCTGCTTGGAGACCTCAGAGCAGCCTTCCAATATCTGAAGGGGGCCTATAGGGATGCTGGGGAGGGACTCTTCATGATGAACTGTATTGAGAGGACAAGGGGTAAGGGGTTCAAACTTAAACAGGGGAAGTTTAGATTGGATATGAGGAAGAAATTCTTTAGTGTAAGGGTGGTGAGGCACTGGAATGGGTTTCCCAGGGAAGTTGTGAATGCTCCATCGCTGGCGATGTTCAAAGCTGGATTGGACATAGCCTTGGGTGGCATGGTTTAGTGGGAGGTGTCCTTGGCCCTGGCAGGAGGGTTGGAACTAGATGACCTTAAGGTGCTTTTCAACCTTAACTATTCTATGATTCTATGATTCTACATAAAGACCTGGGGTATACTGCCCTTCTGCAAACATTGCTAATTGCCAGTATCTATCAGCTGGAGATAGCTGACATGCTTTGCCAGGACACATTGCTTCAGCAGCACAAAACAAACCACTTCTGCTCTTGTTAAAGCATGCAGTTTTCTTGTCAAGTGTTTTGTCATTGCCATAGACTCACAGGCAGAGCGGCCTCTGTGCAGCTTTGCAGCCTCCATGTCAAGAAAAGTTCCAAAGAAGGGATGTGGGGTAGGATTCCTACGGGGGAGTTCCTAAATCCAAGGAATAGGAATTGACAACCTTTGCAGTACACCTGTTCTCACAGTCCTGGGGTGGAGGAAGAGAGCCCAGTCCTCCACAAGATATGGAGGACTAAACTCTGCTTTGTCAGTGCTACCTCGTGCGCTGTTTTAAAGCCAAATCCACAGAAATGCCCCAGTTCCCATTGCCTTTGGGACCCTTTGTGTATCATGGCCTCATTTCCTCCAGTTCTCTGCTGGGTTTTTCCTTCCAGTTTCACACCAGAACTGCTTTTCCCTGTTTCCCTCTATTATAATGCTAACAGGCTGGCAGGAAAAGCAAGGGGCTTTGCCAGTGAGGGGAGGACAGCCAGCACTGCCCCTGCACACCAGACCCAAGAGCACTGCAGAGGGGCTGGTTTCCATGCATCAGCACAGTTATACTGAGGTGATGGATGCTTCTGCCAATATCAGCACAAGCTGGTACTCAAGAAAAACCAATCTCCCCCCGAAACAGGTAACACAATGTCTCATAGGGTCTGGGGAAGGAATGGGTGAGGAGAGTCTCTCCTGTCCTTGTGTTCTCCAAGTGCCAGTTTGAGCTTCATTGCATTCATCAGGAAGTCGTGGAAATAATGGGAAATAATGGGAGTCATGGACTGTGGACTAAAAGTCCTTGAAATAATGGGAGTCCCAGAGCATGGACAGCAGCTGGGGCACCCTGGGAAGGAGATGACTCAGCCACAAAGGACTTTTGATTATGAACAAAGTACCCAGCACCGAGCAGTTCCAGGTCCACAAGGTGCAAATCTCACATCTAAATGACAAACCACCAGTGTCTGCAGCACACTGGCTCCCCAGCCCTGCATGCCAGTTAATGCCAGGCTCCAGGGCTGCAGGACCCTGCCCTGAATGACAAAACCTCTCAGAGGAGACAACTGCCTCCTGAATTAGGGCTTTTTCCCTTTTCCTCTTCTTTTTTAATCTAAATTCACAGCTCTCCACCACCTCAGAGCTGAGCCGACCTTGCCCCAGGCCACGTCTCAAGCCAGTGGGGTAGCATGGGCTGCAAGGCTGGGAAGACAGAGCTGCCAAGCCTCCTTTGGAAGCAGCCCTTGTCGGTTTTCCCTTTCAAGCTCTTTTGTTGAAAACCCTTAAAAGCAACCAGAAAAAGGCCCTTTCTCACGACAGCCTGGGAGATCTGGGAGCTCAGCCCATGGGTGCCAGCAGCGTGCTGGAGGGGGTCACCACTGCCTATGGCAGGTCCACGGGCAAGGACCAGTCCTGAGCAAGGGGAGAGTTGGCATGTGGGACATCTCAGCACCTACCCAAAGGATTCAGTCTTCCTCTTTTAGCATCTCTTGCTCCAGGCTAAAAACAGGTGTCTTGTCACCCTTGTACTGAGCAGCAGGACTTGCAAAGATAGGACCAAGTGTCTCCTGTGTTTAACACCTTCCCTGCCTAACTACAACAGATGGTTTATACTGGTATCCCTGGAAGCCTGATGCTTGACAGCCTTGTTACCAGAGCAGCTGAATGAGGAGAAGGGCAACTCACAGTACCCTGCTGCAAAATGACCTGGTGTTCAAGGTTTGTCTGTTCTGATGTTTTTCTTTTTAATGCAATAAAAATCACTTTTCCTTTCTTAAGCTCAAACAACGCTAAATGAGAAGTTTAATAATGGCAGCTGAAAATGCTGTGTGAGACTGCTTCAAGTCCCAGATTGCAACAGCTGCTGGAATAGGATTCTCCCAAACCTGTGAGATCAACTACTGCAGGATGAACAGGCTCAAACTGAGCTCCTTAAACCATCCCAGCTCCATCTGCAGACATCATGCTCAAATTTAAACCATCCACAGCCTTTCAAGTTAGAAGCCAGCCAGACTCCATCTGTCCAACCAAGGTAGCACTTCAAAAGATCCAGGTGGCAAGAAAATGCATTCAGGCCTCTGAACTATTTTATGAAGAGTATATGAAGATGTTGTGCCCCCTTACGAAACCAGGTAGTCAAAATCATGAATTCACTATAACTTTGAGGAAGTCGCAAGCACTGCTCCGACAGAGAAGCAAAAACTATAAAATCATAGAATAGTTATGGTTGGAAAGAACCTTGAGATCATCCATTTCCAGCCCCCCTGCTATGGGCAGGGACATCTCACACTAGACTGTGTCACCCAAAGTCTCTGTCCAACCTGGCCTTGAACGCTGCCAGGGATGGAGCATTTACTACTTCTTTGGGCTGTGTTAAATTCTACATTGATTAGAAATAATATAGGAGAAGTTATTTGCCTTTACAAGCAATAAAGGCACTGTGTAAAGCAAAACATGCCTCTGCATTGATAAATGACAGTGTAGCCTGATGCCAGAACAAGAAGCAGTGAACTACATCCCTTTCTGTTTTGCATGGATATAGTGGCCACTCTCGCCAAGATTTCTTTTGGTTTCAGGGTAGTTAGTGACAGTGGAGAAAAACCCAACAGTAATAAATGAGTTGTTACAACCTGCCCTTTCTGCTTCAGCGATTTCCTATGTTTGTAAACAGGAAACACTATGCAACTTGGCGAGGATGAGATGTGATAATGCTGAAGAGTAATCAGACAGTGAACTGTGAAACCATGGTGGTGTCTGCTGAGGAAAACCTACAAGCCATCAAGAAAGGTGCTGGATGTTTCACAATACGATCTATCAACTATCCAAGACAAATGCCTATATTTATAGGGGTTTTTTCCATTGTAATTCCATGCCATCTCAGCTTTACAGTAGGCCACCTGGCCAGTGTGAACATACAGGTTAATTTCAAGGTAATATATTATTCTATGTAATAAAACCAAGTTGTCTGGTTGTTTTTAGTGAAGCTGTCTAAGCCTATTCCCATGGGCTCCCCACCTCCCAGGGAGAAGTAGCAATCTGCTCTGTTTCATCATCACTTTTGTGGCATTTCCTACCGAGATGAGTGACACTGAGACAATTTCCAGACGTGGTTATTTGTTCTCCTTGACCTGAGTGACTGCTGTTTCCTAAGCCATTCTCAGTGTCAGTCCTGGGACTCGATACTTAGACTTCTCCAGTTTAGGATTAAAATGTTTCTTTCCTTCAGGCTCCTTATTAATTTTCTGGAGCAGTTACAATGGAGCTGTTCCAAGGATTTGTTCACTACCAACACTTAATTCTGCAAATCAGGCCAATTTCACCAATTTCACATAACCCGATAAGCCGGTTTACAAGCAGCTAAAAACCTTTTCCTGGCCCTCAAACCTTGATTCTGCACAGAATGTTTAACAATAATAACTACTCCTTAGGTTTGCCTTTTCCTCCATACCTAAGGAAGATTTAACACACTTTGTTCCCAAGTGTGCCTACGACCTGCAGAGGCAGACTGAGAACAGCTTGCAGCTTCAAATATTTCCCTCCTTTGAATTGTTTCCATTGTTTCCTTGTCAGTTACCCTCCCAAAGTAAACAGTTCCATGAAAATTTAAGCAATCTTAAATGTGTTGTTTGCAACGACCTAGTGCCTTACAAACAGATGAATCCAGAACTCATTGGGCAATAATTTCCTATCATTCATATACAATCTCAGCCCAAAAATGGGATGTTTGACACTAAAGCCACCTTCTACTGTGGTTGAGCAATATGTTGTCAGTCTCCTCCTTTGAGCAGCTGTCGTCTGTAAGCTCAAGAACAAACTCAGACGACCTGAGCTGTTCAAGTCACCAGCTCTTGTGGGTTACCAGAAGGGCTGTTGAGCCACCCTTGCTCCCTTGGGAAGCTTGCACCTACATGTGCATCCTATACAGGTCATACTGCACCCCAGCCTCTAAAATGCCAGATAAAATCTCTTCGTACAACAGACAAGGAACTCACATCACTACTGCTCCATTGGTGACTCCTATAGGACAGTATCCCACGGAAGACCTACTCATCTACTCCATCCTTGACAGGGGAGGATTTTAGATGGAGCAGAGTAAGACAGAGTCCCTGAAAGAACAGTGTCATGAATCAGAAGATTTTGTTGACTTAGTCATTAAAAAAAGCATTTCCCCAGGGCAAAACCATGGTCTGAAAAGAACATCAAGAGAGCAGTGGTCTTCCCATCACATTCACCTCTCATTTCCATCCAAAGACATTGGATGAAACCAAGGCTGTGGTGGAGGAGCAGAGAAAGATGGGGAAACCTCCTGTTATTTTGCCAGCATGAAAATTCCAGCCAGTGCTTTTTGTCACTGCTTCCTTGCTAATCCCCAAGCTTCTCCTCCTCTCTGTTCTTGTGTTTGCAAATGCCAAGGAAGCTCAGCCTCAAAGGAAAAGAGCAATAAGCACATCTCCTCACCAAACCACATCACTTGGCGCGTCACTGTTGGCCCATGGCAGGAGGTGAGCTGAAAGCCAACATGTCGGTGCTGCAGCACGTCGGCATGTCGAGCTGGGAGGCGTTTGGCTTCGGGTCAAGGAGACAAGCGTTCCCATCAGCGTTTGAACAAACACACCTACTCAGCGCCAGGTGTGCTCCCATAAACACTTCCGCTGGATGCACCCTGACAGTCACCAGCTTGACTGACAGCCCTGCTACAGCCTTCAGTGCCTGGCAGGGATTGATGGAGCCCTTTGATAAGGGTCTCTGGGCATTTCACCAAAGCCTAAAGAAAAAGCCCATGTGAGTCAGCAGAAAGGTATGACTACAAAGGGCCTCTGGGTATGATTTGTTGACTTTCACCCACCAAATGAGCAGGAGGGATTTCTTATTGTCTCTAATGAGTTTTGGATCAAGGTTTAATCACAAGGAAAAGAAAATAAATAATGTAGATTATAAAAGGCTCTCCTCCCCCTAGCTTCATTTTTTAGCATGATTTAAGAGTGCCCAAGGGGAAAACGTTTAATCCAAAGCCCATTTGGGATTTGTATTTTAGGAACGTACAGGAAAGTTATGAGATGCAGCATGTTTTGAGCTTCTAGCAATTCAAAAACAGATTTTCAAAGGCAGAGTGCAGCTGGGAACATGAATTTCTTTAGCCAGTGCACGAGAAATACCTGCATATCCTGTGCACCACTATACGGAGTCAACAAGATATAAGAGATAATAAAGCCATTATCCCATATTATGCATGAGAATACACTTATAGCACAGATCTATCAATGACAACTACTTAATTCTCTGGAAGTTAATTCAGAGAAATCTCAGTACAGGACTATCAAGGATAGCAAATTGAAAATCATCATGCTTCCCAAGAAGCTGTGACACACTTGTGATTTCAGCCCACACAAAATGATTGTGATAAATTAATTTCAAATATAGCCATCTGGTGTAACTGTATGGCCTAAACAAATGACTCAGTGTGCTCCCAAAACAAGGGCTGCAACTTATTGGGTGCTGCAAAGTTTTATGATGCAAAGGAAATTGAAAACAAAAGCAAGCTGGAGATCAAAGATGACCCTGAGGTTGATGGACAATGTCATCCATACAAAAGAAGGCTCCAAAGGACTTGGAGGGGTCATTCAGTCCATCTGCTTTCTCCAGACCAGGGTCTCACTCCCTTGCACTGTTCCACAAGGACCACAGAGAAGAAACCCCTTGTAACACTTCGTGAGTGTTCAGTCACAAAGAGCTCTTTTCTCCTCTGGTATGATTGCCATAATGGAATACAACACTCCAGATCCCAAAGGATTCCTGGCTGCACATGCAAAAATTAAGCTTTGTGAGGGGAGAGGCTGCCACTCTCCCGTTGCTCATCTAACCCATTTGCATCAAGAGCACACACAGGTTTGCATCCAACACAGGAGACAGAAGAACACCACCAATGCCCCCAGGTCAGGGTAGAAAGGTCAAGTGAGGTAAGCAGGAGATGAGATGACAGATGCTAAAAGACATTGAGATGTTGCTATTAGAATGGTGGAATTCTTTAGGAATTCACAGTGACACAGTGACATCAGTCGAAACAAGGAGACGTGCAATTTTTGTTGGGCTCAATTGAAAGCCCATTGCTGTGGATAAGGAGTTCTGCTGCTGGGTTTGTGTGAAGCTCTACACAAAGTATCCTGAGCTTAGATTAACAGGGGAAATCCAACTGCACAAGACTGAGATCAGTATGACAAAAAAAATATAGTATGTATATATTTTTATATATAATATGGTTTCTTTAGTATGACAAAAAATACGTATTAGTTACAGAGTGCATCTTTTGCATCCTGACCTTTGTGGTTCTGGTCTCACTAACATGCTACAAAACCTAGAAAATACTTACACGTTAGCATAGATTTAGCAACACATACGATGGCCCTTGGAAGGAGCAGAGCAAATGAAACCTTCACTGAAACCAGGAACAAAGATCCCTTTGACTTCCCAGTTGTCTGCCAAGACCATCCCCAGCTATGGCACCCCACATCACCTCCTGGACTACTGCAGGTAATCCCCTCTTATAATTTTTATTATTCCTGGATTTTTTCTTCCACACTGACACATGCTTTATTGACAAAGGAAAAGAGCTAAGGAGCGTATAACTTCAAATGCCCTATAGGGACAGGCTGTATTTTTATGCAGCGTTTATGTGGTTTGGATCAAAAATCAATGAGGCAAGTGGTTTTGAAATCAGAAAAATTACCCTGTTGCCTTAAAAAATGCACTTTCCTTTATATAAAAATGCACTTTCCTTTGTTTAAAAATGCATTTATTTCTCTTTATTGTTTTTGTTTTTGTCTTCTGAGGGTACAAGAAAAGTTGACTTGAGATTTCTAGCCAGTATAAAGATGTATTGTCCCATAAAGAGAATATTTATCTTGGGTTTTAACTTGGTCTATATTTACCTCCTTGGTCAATACGGATGAGCACTGACCACAACCACAAGTCAGAATGGGTTTCTGCTGGTGACTCACTATAATGCGCTTTGAATTAAGTTACTGAAGCTTTTTTTTTCCCCTGCAGTGTAAACCTGGGAGGAGCTGTGGGTAAATCAGAACAGTGGAGTTAGAGCCTGAAATCACTTCAGAAACAACTGGAAACACTTCATGCCAGAAACAAGTTCAAATTGCTTGCTACCTGTTGACTCTTTTACAGAGACACTATTTTGAGAGGGTGCGACCATAATTCAGCCCAATAAAGAAAGATGTTCCCTGTTTTTTGGCATCAGTTATCAGCCTCACATATAGTGGCAGGGTAGGGACACTCTCAGGTTCAAAGGTGCCCCTGTCCTCTGCAGAGAGCAGGCAGAGGTGCAGGCAGGGCTTGACTGCTCTGTAGCTGGCATTTTGCATCAACTCTGGGGGAACACAGCTGATCCCAGAGGAAGGACAGCAGGTTACATTGAACAAGGCAGCTGGGATTTGAACTAAAAGACTTGTATTATCTGGCTGGTGGGAAGAGCATTGCTGTGAAGTACATGTGCAGTGACACCAAAAGCTGTGACACAGCTGCCTGCACAGGCACAGTTTTGGGCTTGCTGACCCATGTAGACCGTCTAGCTCTGGTCCAGAGCCGTAATCTCTATAATGCAATCATGATCCAATCTTTCTGTACAATCTGGATCAGAAGGAGCTCTCAGGATGGTTAACACCAGGTATTCCATAGTAGCAAATCAAGCTCAAAAACCCATGACAGTAGTTAAACAGAATAACATTTGGGAATTTATTTTTTTTTTAATATCAGCTTTTACTGTTTATGCCTTTGGGCACTTTTTGATTATCTTTTAAAAGATTTTTCTAAGACAGCCTAGGCATTTTTAGAACGAATATTGAGATTTTCACATCATTGCTTACCCCCAGTTGCCGAAGCTTTAAAGGAAAGACTTTATGAACATGCAAAATGAATGTTGCATGATTCATAAGAAAGGCACCAGAGCTGTCAAGACCAGAACTTCAGATCTATGAATCACCCTATCAAATACATGGGATTTATCAGCAAGGACAAGGCAAAACAAGCAGTGACAGACCATGACAAGCAAAAGCTGGGGTGAAAACAGACTTGCAACACAAAATCTGGGGAGCAGAGAAATGATATGATACAAACACCCTGTTTGTGGTTGTAATCACATTGTAATCACTGCTATTAACATCATAACAGTTGCCAGCCCCAGGAGGACAGCAGTGCTTGCTAGCTCAATTAATTTATCCCAAAAACTTCAGCCTGCTCCTGCCAAACACCCCTGGCTGTACATGGCCTCTGAAAAGATATAATCAGAACAGGCCCTTATTGTATCCCAGGGCTGAAAGGCCAATTCCTGCTCGAGAGATGAAAAGCAATTAATCTTGAATGATTGTTTGTACAGTAACTCCCCCCCTTCCCACCTCCTGGCCCTAATAAGTGGCTTTGTGCTGAGCGGACAGGAGCCCCCCAGCTCTTGAGTCCCTCCTGGCAGCTCTTAGACCAGGAAAAAGAGCAGTTTAGCATTAAATCTGCAGGGGCTGCACAGCTTTTGCCTTCCTGCACAGTAGGAAGAGGGGGGGCACAATGGCAAGGGTCCGGCAGCAGCTGCTGGTGCTGGCGAGGACCTCTGCCACCAGCATGGTCAGAAAAGCATGTCACTTCTTGCAGAGAAGGGCTCCTGGCTCCTCTTCAAGACCTTGACATTGTTGATGGCCATTCAGACGCGGAAGCCATCACTGGGACCAACAGTCAGCGCTCATACCAGCAGGTTAGGCTCTGTGCATGTGTGTGTGCATTTGTATTTCAGCTGTAGCTGTACTTGTTCTCACCTGAAACCAAAATCTGCCTATAGACACACAAGCACACACAGATATTGAGCAAAAGATCTTGCAGTCTTAAATGGGACAGAAGAATTAACTTCTCTCCAGCAGTAGATGGGTCATCTGGGACCCTCATCATGCCCATGTTTTACATTGTGCATGCTGTTGCTTATACAAGCAAGGGTGCTGGAGGACTCTTCATCAGGGACTGTAGTGATAAGAGAAGGGGTGATAGGTTTAAACTTTAACAGGGGAAGTTCAGGTTGGATATAAGGAAGAAGTTCATCACTGTGAGGGTGGTGAGGCACTGGAACAGGTTGCCCAAATTGGTGAATGCTCCATCCCTGGCAGTGTTCAAGGCCAGGTTGGACAGAGCCTTGGGTGACATGCTTTAGTGTGAGGCGCCCCTGCCCATGGCAGGGGATTGGAACTGAATGATCTTAAGGTCCTTTCCAACCCTAACTATTCTATGATTCTATGATTCTATACCTTGGTTTGGGGGGAACAATTATCATCAGCCCAGACCTAAGCCACTCTTTCAAACTACTCCAGGACCAAAGGGTGTCCTTGTGTCTCTCTAGATCCATGCTACCTTTGCTCAGTGCCTCAGGTGTTTGGATCCATCTTGATGTGTGACATCAGTCTGGCCTCTCGGTATCCAGCAACAGACTTTCATAAAACATGAAAGGGAACCATTGTAAAAGTATACTTTTAAAATCTTTGACCTCCATCACCCTGTTTCTAAGGCTTGGGCCCAGGAAGAAAAAGAGGGCTGTAACTGGCCTCTGTGTGTCACACCTAGGAGGAAGCCAGATAGAGCTAGACATTATACAGCTCAGATTTTCCACAAATATTTCTCATTTTCTGAACTCTCTGTATTTTACCCCAGAGGAAAAACCTGAGTCCCCAAATCCGTGTTCCCACACTCCCTTGCTATCATTTACACCAAGCCCCAAGCTCTTGTGATGGGAAGGCACAACATAACATTGTCAACAGGCCATCCTACTCGTTAGGTCAGCCAGAAGTCAGGCAGGGTGTGTTATTTGGGGGCTACCACATTCATTTCCATGGAGCCAAGGCCTGGGAACTGCAAAGCACCAGTTTGGTGCTCAAAATTTCCCATGACTTCCACATGCACTCAGTACATGTCAGAATTTGGCCCTTAAATACCCAAAGGAAAGGAGGTCATTTCTATTCCTTTTACCACCATTTAAGTAGTGCTATGAGTTCCCAGAAGACTAATCCAACACTGAGTAGTCATGAGGAGAGAAGACAGTTGAGCTAACCTTGCCAAAGGCTCTTTGATGCACTGATTGGACTGTATGTAAAATACTTTAAAGATAATACATTATACATACTCTTGCTAGGTGAGTTCTGTTTGGCCAATGAAAGGGACCCAAGACAGCAGCATCCACCTCCTTACAGATTCTCCAAATTCTTTATGTTTCAGCAATGATAAAACTTGACGGAGTTGTGGAATTTGTCCTTTTCTATTTGCTGATGAGAAATTTCTAGAGACAAATCATTTTGCCACTGCCTGGATCTAAACTGGCTTGAGGGTGAACTGGGTAAAACGTGCTATTCCTGGAAGATTACATTTGCAGCTATCATTTTCCCCCAAGATTTCTTCCCCCTGTGTAAAGGAAAGCCAGCCACACAAATGTGGGAAGTCCCATGTGAGATGCCTCTGTAGCCTAGCTGTCCAGTAAGTTGTATTTAGAAAGGAATTAACAGCCAGCCACCGATAGGAGTGCTGCCTCCAAACTCATGTATTTGCAGTTAGTCCATCACACTGTATGGTAGTGTTCACTGTTGTCTAAAACCAATTATTTGTCATGCTTTTAGACTGAGCTCCCTTAAACACCCCAAATGTACGTGCTGCCAGACCTGCATTGTCTTTCCCACAGAGTCTGGGGACTCAGGACCTGTTTGTGGCTTTGTGCCTGGAGAAGTACTTGGTCTTACAAAGGTGTGGTCTGTGATGACAGGATCTCGTCGGTGCACAGCTTGGGAACATGAAGGGGAGGTTCTCCTCTCCTTACTGCCGATTTCCATTGAAGAGTATTAAATATCCATCAAAAAAGCATGTCCCCTCCTGCAATGCATGTTCCTCAGGCTATGCCTTTTCTAGAATACACTCCCATTTACATTCTTCTTCTATTTATACTACGTTTTCAGCAAACCATTACAAATTCACAGAAACAAGAGACTGACATCCAGGACAGCAAGCCATGTATATAAATCTTGCAGGGTTAGATTTCTTCCTATGACATGAAATTTTCACCATGGCTTTGTTATCTCTGCTTTCTAACTCCTACAGCACTGTTCCAGGTTGTGCTTCAGCAGTCACTTCCATGCTGCACTGATAAAACTTAGTTGAAGTCACAGCAATCCAAGCAGCCCCAGATCAGGAGGAATGGGGTAAATCTGGGGGAACAGATTCTGCTTACCTAAGCAGCTGTACTTTTTAAGTGCAAAGCGAACCTAAAGCAAGTGTCTATGCATCTCTTATGGGGACAGAGAGGAAAGTACTTTGGAAGTCTACAGCGTGAGGGTCTACACAGCAAGGAGTGGTAACTGTCTTCACTGACTATACACAGCCTTTTTCACCCAGTGTAGGAAGATTAATCCCCAACATGCCTTAGGCAGGTGGATTCGATTCCTCCACCAGCGTTTCAAATGAATGCAGAATTAATTACATGTGTTACATGTGTGGATCCTTCCAGCCAACAAGTGTTACCAAGAATCACAAATTTTCATTTTATTTCTGTCCCCAAGATATCAATGGAAACCTTTCCATCAACTTCAACAAATCTTGAGTGCTTTAAATCCCTGCAACAATCACAGCTATTTCTCTAAGATTTTGAGCTAGAACATCACTTGCTGTCAGCTCTCCAAAGTTTTACTATCACCTGCAAGCCCCAGCAAATTCCAGCCACAACTGTCTTTCACAACATCCGTCTACTCATCAGTGAAACCTACAGCTTGTAAAAAGCAGATGGAGCTCAATAAAGGCAGATGAGACATCTGAGCAGTGCCCAGGGGCTCTGCCATTTCCACACTGCCTGGTTTCCCTTTCCAAGAGCTTGCTTCTTCTGCATGCTCCCTCTGCGTGGGACGTCTTTGGGGTGGATGGCTTCCAGCTCCTGCGGAATACAAAGGGCAGACACATCTGGCAGAGGGGCTGCAAGACATTCATAAATCACGACTGATCATGGTGTTGCTGTGACATGCCACAAGGATCCCTTTGAAGAGCTGTACCCAGCTATAATTTGATAAAGCCGGCATTGCTTCTGCCACTCGCGAGCGGAGCGAGGGCTGTTTCGGCTCCTCGCAAGAGCTGTGGCTTGCATAGGGCTGAATGATGGCACTTTCCTAGTTCTCCTTCTCTCCAGATGAACCTCCACAAGGAAGAAGAGGTGCTCTCCCCACACTCCACCACAAAACCATATGAGGTATCAAAAGAAATCAAGATGACAGCCACAGTAATAAACACTGGGGCCTTCTGGCGTCTCTGTAACCCTCCTAGACTGACGCTCATTTTTCCTGATGCTCAGGTAGCCTTAGGAGACCAGACACTCTTGGCTTGCTGCTTGGAAATCAATGGGCTATTCTGCTGAAAGGAATGGAATCTGGCAATAAGAAATTCCCAGCAGGACTTCTGAGATGGGACTGTCCCTGGATAGTCCAAAGGATTGAAGGCATGAGGTAACCCATGTTTAGCACAGATCCTTTTAGACTTGATCTACACTATAGGGAAAAAAAAAAAGGTTCAATAAATCTGAACCTTCACTTTTGCACAAATATTAAACACCATCTGCCAGCCTGTTGTCTCCTGAAGACAAAGATTTCTCTTGAAATGGTACTCGCATGTCTCAGTCTTCCAGTCCAACCATGTCCTGTTCATGGCTGGTCAAAAATGGAGAGGAATTAAGTGAAAAAATGCCCTGTTTCCTGGAGTTTCTTGGGCAGAAATTTAAAATTCCAGAGATAAATGTTATCTATATTTGGAAATCTGAAATATTTCAACCAGCTGCCACAGAGTTTTCCCTGCCTGAAAAGGAAACATTTTTGCTGTGCATAGGGGTGAAAAGAGTGCATAAATGAAGAGTAAATAAAATAAAGGCAAGTAAATAGAATAAAGGTGAGTAAATAGAATAAAGGCAAGTAAATAAAGGTCAGGGAATGAAAGATGTGCAAATAAAGGTTATTCTCATGACTCAGGCGTTAAAATGGGCACCAACAGGAGTGGCTTCATGCCCGACTCCACTAAAGACTTGCTGAGTAACTAACTCAGGGACACCATCATCTGCTTACCATGGACTCCGTACTTTATAGCCTTTAGAAACATGTTTTGTGCCCCCTTTACTTACTGAACTGCTGTGTGAACAAAATAATTTGTTGACTATAAGATGCTTAAGCCTTGGAAAAGAAAGACACTTAAAAATATTTCCTAGGCCTAGATGTTGATGTTGACACAATCAAATGGCTATAAGATCAGAACATGCACAAAACACAACACATTTTTTCCATGGGAAACAATGCATCAGAGTTCTGGGAGGCTCTTTTTGCCCCATATTAGCAAGGACTGGGATGCTGCACTCCCTCATAGGCTTTATATCTGGTTTCAGTGGTCTATAAAACAGATCTGAAATTCAAAGAGTCAGTTCACCTTCACTACGTCTCTGCTGATATAACCCCACTGACTTCAGAGATGCTGCTCAGAATTGCATTCAGAGCAAAGAGAACTGAAAACGGCTGAAAAAACAGCTGTGATCATTTCTTCTTAGAGCCCTTGCTCTCCTCTGAGCAGTAACACAGTGCGTGTTGGGGGGGCAAGACTCCCAGACCTTCCCTTCATGCATGAGCTTTCCACTCCATTTAGCTCCCTGACTTGTTTATATTTTTGCTCAGAGACTGTTCAGCAAATGGATAAGGATAAACAATATTTTCCTCTGCACCAACAGTTGTATCTGGGTCATTGGTGCCTTGTACCTTGCCCAAGACAAGAATGTTAAAAATACATATATATTAAGAATGACTGTTCTGTTCTGAGATGAAAGAAGAGTGTCTGTGCCGGTACTCCAGCTTTCCAAGTTTTACAGACCATGTGGGCTGTGGTTGAGATCAAAGATATATTTTTCCGCAGAAAGCCAATAATGGGAGGTTTCCATAGCAATAGAAAATATAATTCACGAAAAATAAAGCCTAAGTCCTCCAGGTAACATCCAACACTTCCCCTCACTCGGCTGCTGCAAGGGAGAAGTTGGTACAGATCTGCTGAGTGGCACCAGAGGAACCACTCAGCCATATGGTATAATTATGTCTTTTTTGTGTACTTTTCATGTATAAATGACTTTCAGGATTGCTGTCAGGAACAAGCAATGCACTACACTGTAGTGGTGCCAATTCTCATAATGTCATTATGTTTTGTCACAACTGGCACTCTTCCTAAACATCAGCTCTTTGACTCAGCCTATTAAACATGGATCTTGGCTTTCACTAAAGTCTCGCATCTCTGGTCTTCGGTCATGCAGATCAAATCTGGCAAACATGACCTGAACGGACCTCTTTAGGGCTCAAAAAAATGGGCACAAGTAAGAAATCCATTGTTTTCCAGTGACATATTTTCTGCGCCCAGATTGCAGCAGGAGACATGGCTCAAGGGCTCTACATACCCATGCAGTCATGGGAATATGTCAGTTCAGGCAGCATGCAGGGCTGCAATCACACATGTGCACTCACCCTGTCCACACCATCCTGCACTTTCAGTGTCTACAATGTCTTCTCAGCTGCTGGAAACAGATCCTAACTGCTGCTGAAGAAGGGTTTTCCATTGCAACATTTCCAATTGAAAACTCTGATTCTAATCAACCGGCTGATTTGGGAATGTTTTTTCAATATGTTGCATTCACAAAGCTATTTAAAAATCTGGGTTAAACACATGAATATTTGATTTTGATGCTTTCAAAAGGCCTTTATACAGTTTTTGTTTTCAGTGATTTACAGCAGATGGGGTGATTTATCCTTTGGAGCTGCCTATCTTTACATGGACTGCAGAGAGAGCTTGTCTTTAAACAAATTAAATTTAATGATTCTCTGTTTAAACAAATCAATTTAAATGAAATTATCCTCACTCTGTAGCTACATTTAGATAATTCTAAAGATATTTTAAAGCCTAAACCATAATATTACATTCATGCCAGAGCTAGTTCTTTGTCACAATGGTTTTTTAAAAGCAATGAGAATTTTCAGTCTGTTGAATGAAATCCCACTATTTGGGCTTGCCTGCAGAACAGAAAAATCATCTTAACACACAGCCTGCTCTTTTCATGGCTATTGGCTGTGTGCTGCCTTCCTTGCAATAAAGAGTATGCAGTAAAATTGCGACGTTAACAGCTTGAGTTCAATTTCTCACAGCAGAGAAGCCTGACACCTGGTTATCTTTTCCAGGCTTTTGACTAACATGAAAATAAGTTGGAGAGGCCAGCAGTATTTTGAAAAACTGAAGGTCTTTATGGACTGTGCAATGTGTAATGCAGAAGAAGTTAGCTCAGGAGCAATGGGCTCAAATCTGAGCAGAAATGGTATGCAGAGAGCTTGCAGGGCACATATCCCATGCAATCAGATTTCATAGAATCATAGAATAGTTAGGGCTGGAAAGGACCTTAAGATCATCCAGTTCCAACCGCCCTGCCATGGACAGGGACACCTCACACTAAACCATGCCACCCAAGGCTATGTCCAATCCACCCTTGAACACTGCCAGGGATGGAGCACTCACAACTTCCCTGGGCAACCCATTCCAGTGCCCCACCACCCTTCCAGTAAAGAATTTCTTACTCATATCCAATCTAAACTTCCCCTGTTTCAGTTTGAACCCGTTACCCTTTGTCCTATCACCAAAGTCCCTCATGAACAGTCTCTCCCCAGCATCCCTATAGGCCCCCTTCAGATACTGGAAGGCTGCTCTGAGGTCTCCACGCAGCCTTCTCTTTTCCAGGCTGAACAGCCCAAACTTTCTCAGCCTATCTTCATACAGGAGGTGCTCCAGTCTCCTGATCATCCTCGTGGCCCTCCTTTGAACTTGTTCCAACAGTTCCATGCCCTTTTTATGTTGAGGACACCAGAACTGCACATAATACTCCAAGATTTACCATCTAATAAGAGTATTAAAGGTTCCACTGAGTCTTGAACAGAGGCGGTTACTCAAGGATGACTACAGGGCATTGGTCACATCCAGTACTGCAAGGTGGATGGAGAACTAGTCATGCTCTTTTCAGCATGACTGCAGACAGGGAGCGTATCCTGCACAACAAGAGACTTGTCCACAGTACAAACAAGTACAAAGATTTCTATGCCTGGACTGTGCCAGACACAGACATTTCATTGTAGAGTTTGCTGTGAATGTTATGGATGTAATTTCTCCAGAATCGGAAGTTGCTCACTGGCCTGGGTACTGCTGACAATAAGGATTAATCTTTTTTGAGAGGCTAACATCTGTCTTCATGCCACATTAAAATATATCCTCCTCTACCGCTCAGCAAATGGAGAAATCTTCTCCGATGGAAGAAATAACATTTAGGATTGATTACACAGTGCCAGTTGGTTAGGGCTTTTTATTTGCAATTGTGCAATTCTAAAAATCCAAACCAAAGCATGATTTATGAACAACAAAAATCAAGTTTTATTCTGTTTTATTGAAGTTCATTTAGAAAGTTTAAAAACTTTATCTTTCCTCCAGCATTTCCTCCAGGATTTTTAAAAATACCTGCGTGACTCAGTGAATTAATTGCATTTCAATGGGATTATATTTCCCAACGGGAATGTTCCGTTGGCATTTGTCCAGCCAGATCTAATTGCTTCTGTTTAAGGAGGAATACAAGCCTGTACATCCTATCACCAATGTCTTTCACTACCAAAGTTTAATCCCATGTAACTTTCTACTGTTCATTATTTATTTGCACCCTATGCTGAATAAACAGCAAAAGCAGCATGGTTTTATTGGCATTCCTTGGTACGAGTGTTTTATTAGTTAAAGTATCTGACACTGTACTCACTGTTTGCTCTGCTTCAAAGCGTACTACTCGATTATAATTTCTTCTGCTATGTATTAGTTATGCCATTGCTCCTGAAAAGAAATGCCAGCCTACAAGGTATAACAGAAATCCTTACATGGCCTATGGTGCTGTAAGATTCCTCTTCTTGCATTAGCTTCTAAGTTAGGGTTTTCGGGATCCGAGATGGATGGCATGTTGTTTCCTTTGCCTTTACCTCCTCGTTAAATCGTGTAGAAACGACCTTGCTTCAGTTCCTCTGTGAAGTGAAAAATTAACTGATGCGCCTCAGTTAACCATTTGCAAAGTGTTCCTTAACCTTCAGTAAGGCTGGAGCTTGGTTTTAAAGCACAAGGAGAAGGAAAACAGAATCAAGGCCAATTTCTGCCCAAGAATTGACCTCTGATGCAGCCCAAGCCTCCGTACCTCACTTTCCGAATCTCTAAAACCAGGATAAGTGTTAGATCAAGATCAAAAGAAGGGGAGAAGATTCCACAGGCCTTTTCTTGGGTCTTTCCAACATGCAAACTTCATCATTTCAGCGAGATGGCGACACTTGAAGCATGTCTAATACTCACTGATCTCATAAGACTCAGTAAAATTCAGCCCACTGATGTCAATATGCTCTTCTATGAGCTGCGAAAGAACTGCTGAGATGTACAGTCCTGTTTCAAACCACAAACATATTGGTCATAAATAAGTGTTTCAGTCATATAAAAAGGCAGTTTAAGAATACTTCCACTGTCTCAACTGCTGTGCAGTAAAGCAGTTTCTCAAACTGCAGGTCAAGACTTTCGGGAGGGTGGAAGAGGAAGGGAAAGGATAGCTAAGGCTTAGGAGAGTCGTAACGTGGCAGTTTATCTACATTTTTAAGCATTTAATTGAGTATGAGCTTTGCTAATCATAGAAAAAAACAAGAGCCAGTTCAGGAGGAAATAACAGGAAAATAAATACTGATAACTCAGACCTCCTGCAGTTCAGAGAAGTGGGCAGCTGAATTCATCAGCTGCTGGTCTCTGCGGCAACTGAGTTAACAAGACACCAGTCAGGAGGTGCTGGAAGCTTCTGAGCTCACGTAGGGAGTTAGCAATAAGCAGGTGCTCACTTTCTCTCCTGAAAAATAGAACAACAAAGCACTGCACAAAAATAACAGGTTGAAACAAAAGAAGAGGCTTCTGTGTTAAACAGTGGGACTCCTTGACACTGGATACTGCAGATATCAGACCTTTGCCTGAGTTCAGAAAGCCACTAGGCAAATTCACAGAAAACAGCACAGAGCTATTAGATACAAGATGTACCTTGTAGCTGAACTATGAATTGCTGACAAGAAGGAGAATATTCCTGAGAAGCAACACCATGTTTGCCTTCATTCTGTGGTCCTCCCCAGATCACTAAGACACAGGCTCCTAACTTAGTGGATGCTCTCTGGCCATCTCTTCCAATAACTGCTAACTTTTTTTCATCAGGAGCTACTCCATGCTTTTTTGACATAGGACTGAGAGTTTACAACTACAGATAGGAATTACCCAAGTCATGTCTTTCACCTTGGGATTATTATACTGCTATTGGCAATTAGAGATATTTAGCAGTTCTTGGGTAATGTAATGACTTCCATACCTGCAGAGGAAACAGCTGTTGCTGATCTGACGGCAACGAGCGAGACGTTGCTAGCAGCAAACAGAGGAGCTGACGTTGCTAACAAGCACAGTGTGTCTGAGTGAAGTTTAGATAGAAGCTGAGCTGCATTCAGAAAAGCTCTATGAAAGCAGGTGTGTGAATGGGAAGAGGCTGGAGCAGGTTCTGTTTGCAAAAATGAACCAACCAATGATTCTTCCTGTGATGGAGGTATGGTTTCATTAAGGAGCTATCACAGTGCAGGGAAGTGGGGAGGTGTGTACAGGGTTGTGATTTTATTTGGCAACAAATCTATAGCAATAGGACAAGGGGTAATGGGTTTAAGCTAAAAAAGGGGAAGTTCAAGTTAGATATAAGGAAAAAGTTCTTTACTATGAGGGTGGTGAGGCACTGGAACAGGTTGCTCAAAGCAGGGCTAAATGTTCCATCCCTGGCAGTGTTCAAGGCCAGGTTGGACAGAGCCCTGGGGGACATGGTATAGTGTGAATTGTCCCTGCCCATGAGAGGGTGTTAGAACTGAGTGATCTTAAGGTCTTTTCCAACCCAAACCACTCTGCAATTCTGTGCAAGCTGCTGATCTGTGTAACGTGCTTGGGTGGCTAAGCACCCTCGTACGGTGAAATGGCTGGTGCAGTGGGTGCTGGACCAGGATTCAGCACAGTGGTATTGAATTCCTAAGTCTAGCATGGCTCTGGGTTTGTCACAGAGTTGCTTAACCTTTTGAGGCCACAATTTCCATATGAGAAAATACAACATACAGTGTGTCATACAGTGTCCTGACTATTAAAGCTGCATGTTCCTTGTAATGAGTTTTGGGTGTCATGGTATTTCTGTGCTGTGCCAGCACAGTGGGGCTAAAATTTTATCTGGAATAACTAGGCACTGATACAATAATAAAGCAAACTTCCTGCTGTAGATAATTTGACTGTGGATAGTTTGGGTTTTCTTAATTTCCCCCTTTTATTTTTACTGTGGGAGATGCATTTTGCTCGATTTCTTATACGAATACCCCTGTAAAATCTAGAGTCCATAATACTAATATGCCAAATACTAGGCAAATTATACCTCTTTCTTGTCTATGCTTTAAGCATTTCTATTCCTTCTTGAAAACCTTTGCAAAACCTTCTCCTCCCACACAGGAAATAGGATTTTTCAGCTCCTTAGAGGTTCAGACTTCCTAAGAACTGTGCACCTGGGTAAGTTATAATTTCCATATAGCACATGCAATTCCAGCATTTCCCCAGGGCCTTTTCCCTGTGGTCATGAGATCTTGTGAGAAATGTACATGTGCATGGTCTGAGCTGCCAACAGACTGAGCACAAGGGGATAGACTGTACTAGAAACTAAAGTGTTCTTTTGGGAGACCAGAGTCTGATTTTGGGTTACGCTAGCTGAGTCAGAAGGTGCTCCTGTGAAATGACTCCCTGTGAAATGAATGTGCAAGTTGGAGAAAAATTAGGCTAATGGGTTTAAGAAAAATGCAGCCGAGTCAGGTTAATGTCCTGTTAGTGCCTCATGGCTCTATATGGGAATTCTCTGTTGTTTCATCCATCACAATAATGAAGGCACCATATCCCAAACCCTTCTGTAGACAGCAGCTTCTGCCAATCAAGTGTTATGTTCTTCCTAAAGCTGTCTCAATAATGGTTTCTTTTTGTTGTTTGTTTGTCTGTTTGATTCAAGGAAATTGCCTTGAGCTGATCTGATCTTAATCTCCTGTTGGTGCAACTTTCTTTGCTCCAGCAAGGCTGTTCCCAATGGATGTGGAGTAGGGGAACACAGAACCAGCTCCTACGTGGGTTGGGTAAAATTCCAGGTTCTTGGCAGCTGCGAGATTTATAATCAAGGGAGGCAAAAAGTTAGAAACCATGTGTTGGAACAAGAAGTAAACATCCTGGGTTGTATCCGATCACATAGATGTTGTAGCGATCTGGTCCACGAGGGACTTGGAATCAGGGACAAAAATAAGCTCTTAAGTCCACAAAGCACTGGCGTTCTCCACCTATTAAATTAAACAGGAAATTAGTGTTGAGGGAACTTGCAGAATCATTAACTATTGTGTTTTGTGGAAAACCAATGGATATCCATCTCCCTCGCTGTGCACTGTTCTCCCGCTTGCATGAAAACTTTCACACTGTGGTCATGTCCAGAGCTCAGCACGTACATTCCCATCTGTGATGTGATGAGGTGGACTGGTAACTGTTAGAGTAGATTCAACGTTTTGAAGAATAGAGTCACTTTCAGCCTATTCTCCCCACAAGACTTTCTGTCTGAATTCGCAGACACACACTGGAGAGCGACTCCATAAAGAAGATGCAGAGAGCTGCCACCTCTATGTTTCTTTCGTGGCTCCCATGTCTTGAAAGCTGAGAGCTGGGTCCTTCCACCCCTGCTCTTGAAGCAGCATCTTGCTCTGGGAGCAGTCCCCAGGTTTCAATCATGCTATTCATTTAGAATAAGATGGCAACATCTGGCCTTATGATTTACAAGGGGCTTGGGGTTGGTTTTTTTTTAATTGCTCCCTTTCCTTCAGCATCCTACAGCAGCAATTCTGCAGTTTCTGTTAAAATGGCTGCTTTATAAATAACACTTGCCCAATCTCAAGCAGTCTCCACAATGTAATGATTCATGTAATTACTCGGAGGAGGGGGATGAGTCTACTTTCTTTGGCCTGGGAGTAAATATAAATTGCTATTTCATGTAATAAAGCCAGCCAGATCAGGCCCAAAGAAAGTGGGTAACACAGGAGATACGGTTATAGTTGTACTAATGAATAGACATGGAGGGTGTCACATTACCTGAGGCATTTGCCTACCTACATACAACTGTAAAACCATCCCCTAACAAGAAAAGTCATTCTTATTCTGCTTCCCTGGTCATAAAATTGCTATAAGAGCTTGTGAAGCTGACCTGTGAAGCAGGGAAAACTGATAGCAAGAGTCTCTCAGTAATGGCACATCATTATGAATACATTATTTCTCCGAGTAATTTAGAGAGGGTTATCACAGAAAGTGAAGTTCAGCTTCATCCCTTCCTTTAGTTACACAAGCGAATGACTTAGCATCAGCTTTTAGCCCTGGGAAAGCACCTAATCTAAATGGGTCTAGCAGAGCTTTATTAATGCTCCATCTGTGCTCATTTTCTTCATGCAAACTGTCATTATTAGTCAGCAACTGCTGCAGACAAGGGATATTCATCAGGTTCAACTAGGCAGGAAAAAATGAGTTTCTTAGATCAAACCTAGCTCTTTGAAACAATGCGAAAAGAGGTTGTTGCCACCTCAGGGAGCTCAGAGCAGCCACATCAACATCCTAAAGCATTGCAGAGCCTGCCAAAGTGCTGTCTGCTTGTTCCTGGCCACAGCAAGTTAACATCATCTCTTCCAGGTCCACCATGGTGCATAGCCATCAGCACTGCTCTCCACAGCTCCTAATCCCTTCCCGGTCCCAGTAGGTTACCTGCAGCCTGCGGGCCAGTCCTGACCCTGCCTCAGCAATGAACTGCAATGCCTGGCAGCAACAATGGGCAGACTTTCCCTTGAGTCAAGCTGACATCAAAAGATGGGAAACACACGACTGCAGAAGCGTACTGCATGCACTACCAGCCCACTGTGGTTCTGGTGTGCCTCTCCTGCTCAGTGAACATAGTCAGAGCTTTGCAAACAGCACCATTGCTAGCCTTCATCACTAGAGAAAGGATTAAACACCCCCAACTCTGCTTTATTCCTAACTTCAGATTTCCTTCCTTGAAGACTTGGGATATGAAGGCAATAGCATCTTAATAGCTAGTGCCCTACAGGTATAAGTAAGGTTTGCCACCTAGAGAAAAAAACATCTCTTTCCCTCTCAAGCCACCCAGCTGACCAATTGTTTCAGCAGCTGTTCTAAAGCTCTGATGGAAGCACAGACGTCCAAGCAGCAAGGTGATGTCAGGAACTGGTGCAGATGCTCACCTCTGCCTGCATCTATGCATGGTGTATTGTCTGGGCTGGGGCAGAATGTGTCAGCCAGGAGCGGAGGCAATGTCAGATGGTCACAGTAGGATCTCCTTACACCACTGCTCAGGAAAAAAGACAAAGTGGGATTGATTAGAGTATAAATTCTCCAGCAGAACTGGCCAGGAAGAGGAGCAATAGCAGATGGGTCCTTAAATTCACTCCTGGATCCCTGCTGCTGTGCAGAGCTCATCTCTTGATTGCTGTGAACATCTCTGCTGACAGCAGGGTCTGTGAGGACTTTACAGGTGTCTGTCTTCCCTACCCAGCAGGACATGCTCTGATCTGTACAGCACAGGTGTATGTATCTCACCCTCAAATTGTGCATCAGTTAGACCCCTCATCAAAGGGTCGTCTGGTTTCTTGGATAGATTCCCAAGATGAGAGGGGAAACATTATTTGGATGGGAATCCCACAGAATAAGCCCCAGAAACTTAGAGAATAGCAAGAAGAACCTTTGCCCCCAAATCAGTGCTCCTGCAGTCACCCTGCACAGTGTTCACTTGGAGACCAGCAGGCTGCCAGAAGTGACAACTTTCCTAAGAGTTTTAAACCCAAAGTTCCCTCTGACAGTTTAATCCCTCGCATGTACATAACACTTCACATGCCCAAATATTAACTCATTCATGGCTAATTAACTTGTGGTTATAAATTTCCCCTGGCACTTTCTGCAAGACTCAGGATGTAAATGTTAAACCGAGAGTCTCAGGCAAATCACAGCACTGTAAGAAAAATAATGGGGCAGATCATCACCTGGGCTACTGCAGCTACGTAGATTTACTTGAACCCAGGGCCTGACCCAATGGTTCTTGAATTCATTAAAGCAAACTGCAGTGAATGAACTGCAGAGCCCCTTCTATGCCTAACTCAGTAATTAATTCCCTGCTAAGGGAGGGGATGTGGTATAAAATAATATTCACATTATCCAGATTACTATGATGGCACAGTAATGGCGTAGCTAAAGAAGACAAGGTGGTTCAAGTGGTGGAATTGAAGGTGTATTGCAAAAGAGACCACTCTCTATGAAGGCTGATGTTCATAGAATCATGGAACACTTAGGGTTGGAAAGGACCTTAAGAACATCTAGTTCCAACCCCCCTGCCTTGGGCAGGGACGCCTCGCACTAGACCATGTCACCCAAGGCTCTGTCCAACCTGGTCGTAGCGTGACCTAGCCCTTTGCTTGAGCAGGATGCAAAGCAAAGGGAATATTTTCCCCCCAAAACACCACCACAGGGTAACTTGTTTTCATTTTATTGAAGGTCAGGCCAACTCCCTAATGGCCTCTGAGAGGAAAGGTGTTTGTCCTTAGCTCCTACCTGGGAGGACTGTGAGCATCCTCCTCCCTCTTCTGCCTTGCTTCATGTCTGCTTGCTTTGGAGACCTTCAGGAATTTTTCAGAGATCTAGTTTCCCTTTGACAAGTGCCAATCCAGTCTGAAACCAAAATTGTTCATAAGGATTTCCAATCCATGTTTTTTGACCTGGGGAGGAAAGATTTTTGGAAATATTAGACAGCTATACATACACATATACGCTTCTGGATCTCTGTAGCCCCATTTTGGCTTATACCTCTACACTGTTAAGCCTAATATTTAATGAAACTGATAAATACTTTCCAATACTTCAGTGGTTTCTCTTCCAAGCATAATTTGTGGAGGGCTCTGATAAGTACCTTTGGCTTTTCAAGGCATCTAGTCCCTCTGCAGAGTGCTGCTCCAGTAAATCTAAATAGTTACGTGCAACCACAGCACTGCTGAATTTGATCCTTGAAAACAGTCTCCTTTCTTTCCTTACTGTGAACAACTCTGAGGCTGAGGCACCCTTTGGGTAGCCACCCTGGCATCAGGCACCGCTTACACCAATTTGTGTCACAGTGGAAGAGTTTGAAGTCTACCAGGTGCCATCAAGGACTTGAGACTCATTTAGTGCAGAATGGTTTTCCAAATTCATGCCAATCGTTTCACAGGGTCACACGGCAGACTGATACTGTTGTTCTTAATTATGGTTTATTCCCTTTGTAAATTTTGCACAGTATTTCAACCTGTAGCCTCCCCTGGAAGTAGCTCTCTTTCTTCCATGCCACCTGCCTGGAGGTACCCGTGAAGCCCTTTTTTACTGAGAAATGCATACTGGGGATGGTTGGACAGAGCCTTCAGTGACATGGTCTAGTGTGAGGCATCCCAGCCATGGCGCACACTGCCGGCTCAGGTTCATTTTCTCATCAACCAACACCCCCAAGTCTTTCTCTGCAGGGCTGCTCTGAATCTCTTCTCTGCCCAACCTGTAGCTGTGCCTGAGATTGCTCTGACCCAGGTGTAGGACCTTGCACTTGGCATAGTTAAACTTCATCAGGTTGGCATCAGCCCACCTCACAAGCGTGTCAAGGTCCCTCTGGATGGCATTCCTTCCCTCCAACGTATCAACCGAACCACACAGCTTGGTGTCATCGGCAAACTTGCTGAGGGCACACTCAATCCCACTGTCCATGTCACCGACAAAGATGTTGAACAAGACGGGTCCCACCACTGATCCCTGAGGGTCACCACTCGTTACTGGTCTCCATCTGGGCATTGAGCCACTGAGCACAACTCTTTACGTGCGGCCATCCAGCCAGTTCTTTATCCACCGAGTGGTCCACCTATCATCAACAACAGATCTAGCAATACAGACCACGTGGACACTGTTCACCTTCTTTGTCTGCGACAGTTTAGATAACCACTCAAAGTGAGCTGAAACAAAGGCCTTTAAAAGAGAAAAGCCCTTCTTTTTGTATATGGGTGTTGATAATCTGGGAAACTTACTGTTGTGTGATTTCACAAGTTAAGTCACAATGAAACTGGGATAAAAGAAGAATTCCGATATTTCTACTGCACAAGGGAGCACCCAGTACTGCTGAGAAATGAAATGGTATCAACCAAGTATCAGCTAAGATATGTCAGGAAGAAACACATCTTCAGGGCAGTTTGCTCCATAAGCAGCAGTCTAGTCCCATGTAAAAGAAAGCAGTCTCTTCCTGGACATGGGAGAACGGTGAATACTCTGATATCTAACAAGGCATAAAGAGGAATGGAAATGTCCTTTGCAATTAAAACACTAGAGTGTGCTTGTGTGGATCCTCAAGTGTCTAACAAAGTCCTAGTTCCCAGTGCAGCCTATCAGTAAGCGCATTAACAGAGCCTCTCTTCATAGAATCATAGAATAGTTAGGGTTGGAAAGGACCTTAAGATCATCCAGTTCCAACCCCCCCTGCCGTGGGCAGGGACACCTCCCACTAAACCATGCCACCCAAGGCTCTGTCCAATCCAGCCTTGAACACCGCCAGTGATGGAGCATTTACAACTTCCCTGGGCAACCCATTCCAGTGCCTCACCACCCCTACAGTAAAAAACTTCTTCCTTATATCCAATCTAAAGTTCCCCTGTTTAAGTTTGTAACCATCACCCCTTGTCCTATCACTACAGTCCCTTATGAAGAGACGCTTCACAGCACCCTTATTTACACTTGTAAAAATACAATATATTTGAAATTTCTACTTTCTATTATGTTTGAAATTGACTTGTGAGTTCAAAACTAGTTAGGGAAAACTCTTGCTATATAAACATATGCACACAAATTAATATGTTGTGGTACAAGTCTCGTTCTTTCATGAGACCAAGCTAAAAATCAGTGTGAGTACAGGGACATCATCCATTTGGCGCCTTCCCAAAACTAGGACCTGAATTCACACCAGCATTTTACACTTACGCTCCCAGAAGGCATCCATAGCCATGCTCAGGACAGGGACCAGGATGGCAAGAAGGGGCCAGGTGGCCTCTGATATCCCAAACTACAGGGCTCATCTCCTTCCATCCACACCTCAGTTTTTCTTTATACAAAGCAATTTTGGGGTGAGCGACTTGAGTCATCTCCCACATCACTGAGAAGAGCATTTTGTCCCCATGTGCTCAAGGGACGAGTGCTGGAGGACATAGACTGTGATTGCCAAACCCTGAGCAATCCGTCTGGCTGTGCTGCATAGGCAAACCCTCGCACCCACCGCTTTCACAACAGGGCTCTCCAGCCTCCCATCCTATCTACGCTGGAGCCATCACTCAGTGATTTGTGATGTACTGAAACACAGTTTACATTGCAAAAAGCTCTAATATGTCCCTGGAAAGCAATTAAGAGAGAGCTGCATATGAGCTTTAAGGGTTTTGTTTCGTGAGCAGATGTCCTCTTGGCAGATGAACCACCGACCTCCTGCTCCAGCAAGTTTAGCTCCACCTTGGAGCCACAGCAAGGAAAGGGACCATCTTGCTCCTGATCAGCCAGGCTGACTTTTATTAGGCCTTTCTCCGGAAATCAGCAGTATGGTAAAGCGAGGTGATCTTCTCCCCTGGCTGCTGGTGTGGATTATAGAGCTGGCAGCAGCAGGAATGCATTAACGAAAACTCCCATCAACGGGTAAGTTTTAAAATGAAAGCTGGCTCAGTGTTAATGCACGAGTAATGTGCCCCAGCTGTCTTTAATAAAACAGCCAGCTGAAACTCAGCATCATAATAAACGGAGCAGGGATTTCACAAACATCCTGGCTGCTCAGAGAGAGTCTTTCTTTTTTTCTTGTTTTTTTTTTTCCTAGGAGCTTTATTGAATATTTCCTGTTTTCAGCTTTCCAGAAAGGTCCTCAGAAGCCTCCCCTCTGTTGCTTTTGTGCTGGCAGCCTCATTTTTCAAGGTTCTCTCCTGGTCCTGGTGTGATACAGAAAAGTGTGATCCAGATTTGTGTGGACCTGGTGACTGGGCAAGAAATGTCTCTGCTGTATCTGCAGACACATCTGGTTTGGTGTCATCCCTGCAGGCATGGGGTGGCAAGATGTTGACGGCAGACCCAAACATTGGGTAGTCTCACAAGACCCCAGAGAGGAGCCTCAAGACCCATAACATTCTATTTGCAGATGAGGTATGGAGGAAGTTTTCTACAGCTGGGAAATAAACCTTGGAGCATCAGTGATTTCTGCTTTTGCCACTGACTCAGGCAAAGTCTCTCTAAGGTGAGATCATGAGAGCTGATTAAGGGTTCAATAACTCACATAAGAACAAGCCCCTGAAGCAGAACCTGACAAAGCAGCTGGGCTGGGTTTCATCCCATTAAACTCAGGTTGGCCTTTAGGTCCTCCCAGCCAGTGGAGCACAATGCACACCTTAGGGAACAATTAACCTGAATCAGTTTGAGTTCAAATTCAAATCTAATACATCCTAGAAGCCTGTAGATGTGACTGTGCACCTCTCTTGTGCCAACAGCCACATCCATCCCATGGCTGCGTCCAGCCCAAGTCTGGAGGAGAAGAGTGTCTTCAGCCGTGCCAGTCCTTTTGATCATCCAGGGTTCTACAGCTCTGTCTACGAACTCCTCTGAATGAAGTAATTGGAAGAAATAATGTGCTTTTTCTCAGCTTTTTTTCCCAACCTCTAAAGAGCATTCAGAGCATGAAATCTAAAATGGGGAATGGAAGCTGCCTTGAAATTCTCACAAGCTCCTGCCTCTGCCTAGCAAGCAAGTGGAATGCCTGACATTCAGCTGAGGTACGTGGGCATTCTGCCAGTCAATAAAATCAAGTTTCACCAATTAACTTTCAGTAGTGGAGGGTCTGGCTAGAAGTACTCAACTTTAATCCCAGGTAATGCGTGACAACTTTCAGTGTGCTCATTCCAAACGTTTAATGGGCTTCGGTATTTCCTATAGCTCTGTAATATCTCCCACAGACATATAAATCATCTCTGTGGTACAGAAAGAAAGAAAAGATGCTGACTGTAGCAGAAGTAGAAACATCTCATCACTGTCTCATGGTTTCAGTGGTATGTGTCAAAATACCTGCGCAATTCAAGCTTTGCCTATTGCTTAGAAATGCCTGTGATTTCTATGTTGTTATCTTGATAGCCAGCTAGGGATCCCTTCATGATTTGGAATTTAACTTTATCTTGTCTCAGCTTTCCACATCTGACAAGGGTGTTGCAAGGCGTAGTTAATATCATAAGGTGGTGATTAATGAGTAGATCTTTCAAAACACAAAGTGCCACTTCATGCTGAAGATTTCTGGGGACATTCCTAAGGAGCTAGTCTCAACTTGACCTCTCTAGATCATAAAATATCATACACATCAACATGAAATGGAAGCGTTCTCTAATGTTCATTTTCGGTAACGGGCTGGCAAATGGTGAAGGCTTCAGTTGATGCTTTTGGTTACCCATAAATTTATTCAAGGTCTGTACCATTCTAAGGGATGTTCCAAGAAAACAGATTCATTTTCGTTAACCCGCAGCCTTATTTTACTTTGACTCCTCAGCATTTTCTTTTCCTAAAACAAGGTATCAAAATATCTTGGATGGAATCATTCAACACCTACTGTGAAACACCTTGCCAAAAAACATTCACTTCAAACACTGTTTGTTTGGAGTACCTGAGTTTTCTTTCAGCCTCAGGAATTCTGCTTAGCACAACTCCATATTTTAAAATGGAAACAAAACAACTTCAAGATTTATCAGCCACAAGCAGTGCATTTTTTACATTGAACCTGGGTAACTGAAAATAAGTTTTTCTGGAGTTTTCTTTTTCTTTTTGCATGTGTTCATCCTTTTTCCTCCTCTCTACAATCTTCTCTCTTATCCTTTTCATATATTCAGAAAGGTTACCTTCAGATTATGAACAGAATGGAGATAAAGTATAAGCATCTTGGTCTCCTCAGTACAGCCATCCCCCAGCGGTGATTTAGAGTAGCTCATACTCTTTACATTTCTGTAGTCCATGCAATAGCCTGACCCACAAATACAGAAGTAAAAATATTTCAACTACCAGCTAAAAATATTTTCCAAAAAAAGTTTCTACACAAGAATGACTTGATGTCAAAAATATGACGTTCTTTAAGGAAAAGGAAGGAAAAAACCCAAATCAAACCGACAGCAACAAACTTTTGAGAAACTTTTCCATTTCAAAATTTAAAGACAATGCCCTTACTCACTGTTAGAGCTGCTTCTGTCTGAGGACTAAAGAAAATAAGTATTTTTCCTGATGGAAAAGAATGGTGGGGGAGAAAGTGAACTCATTTTTTTGTCTCTACCTTAATGCTCCCACTCTAACAAAAAAATACACAAAATCAAAATGAAATACAAATATGAGAATCAGAAATCATCCCTTCCATTTTCATTATGTTACAAGGTATAAATTACCTTCTCAAACGTGAGAGCATTTCTGATAAAAAGCAAGTCCTGGACAAAAAATTACTTAGCCTTACAATGAAATGCTGTCTCAGAAGGAAGGTTAGATTTTGCTGAGGTCAGGCATTCTCTTTCAGAGCTTTGCCAATCAAGCTACCACTTCGCTCTGCAAATTGCCATTGAACTCACATCTCAGGCAAGTAAAACATTACAAAATCAGCCTAGGATCCCGCCTGGGACAGGTGGACAATTTGACCTTTGGAACAGTTGGGTCTTTTCATTTTCCATTTCTAAAGCCTAGAATTAAACACCAGGCTCAACGAAATAACCTTGAAAGAGGCCTTCAGATAGCACAACCTGTGTCTGTTGTACAGTAACACTTACAGGCCTGAAAAGGGAACAAGCCTTTATTGTTTTTGATGCTTCCCCTTCCCCCAAGATTTCTGGTCTGACACATACAAAGCCAGGAAAAGGAAAGGGGCTGTAATAATCCTCCTCTGCATCTCCATTTTATGGGCTGAGAACCAAAGCAGCAGATCCCATGATTTATTCTTGGATGTGCACTCAAAGTCTGTGCCAGCAATGGTATTTAACCCAATTCTTTGTCCTAGGCCAGTGTTCTAGCAATAAGACCCATTTTTCCTTCCATAGATATTTTCCAAACAAATACACATTTTCAGGCTGTCCCTGCTCTTTTTGTATGGCACACCATCCCCATCAGCCACTCCTTGGCATCTGCCCAACAAACATGGCCATCACTTGTCAGCAGCTTTATCCCTCTGAGAACACTGCTATTGTCATATGAGATCAAAGGTCCCAACCTAGATGGATGCTTGGTTGTTTTAAACATCACCTAAAATTACATTTCCATAACATAAACCTTCTCATAATGTGAAAACTCTTCTAACAGAGCTGGCATGTAATCAGCTTTAGGTGCAGCACGTCCTTGGCTGTGGATGAGCAATCGCTGTTCACATAAATCATCAGTTCTGGGAAAAGGAAGACAACAGTGCCCCATGGCACCAAACCGTAGTTCTTGGGAAAAGTTCTAGTTGTGATTGAGACAGACATGCTCCCTTTGCCAGGCTGGAGACAACACTGCTAGTTCAAAGCACTGTGAAGAGCAGCAGTATCACTTTCTAGTGGAGACCTGCTTTGGCAGAGACAGAGATCAAGCTGAGGTCTCCCAAACCTGTACTAAATAAAGACACACATGAGTGATGGCAGTGCTTGCTCAGTTCCCATGATGATTATAACATGGTTTTTACTGCAGGAGATACTGCTAGTTTTACCTCCAGCCATACATAATCAATGGTCAAAAATACTTTTTCCAAAGTCTAAATGGGAAACCTCATATTTAGTTTCAGAAAATTAAAGAATGGGATGTCCATATTAAGTGACTGTTTAGAAACTTCTGTATTATTGTGTCTTGTCACAGTTAGTCTTGAGCCTTCATATATCCATACTAACATTAATGGGATAGAAACTGGTATGGGTCCTGTGCCGTGATTTTATCATTAAGCAAGCCCATCTTTTGGGAGGTTTTCCATATTTGTTTTTGTTCTACAACTGAACAAAAACCAAATTCTCTAAATTTGTTTCACTCCCAGGAAGAATTATGATAGGCCATTATGGAGCACAAAAACCTCCCTAATAAGAAACATAGCTCCAACAAATCAGTTTTTAGTGACCCAAAGAAGACAAAGATGTAAAGAAGAACAGTGAAAGAAAAGCTGGTTGGAAGACTTCAGACCAGCTGCAGAGGTGAGACCCTTCATGAATAGTAAAGGGGAGGACAGTGCTGTCACTACATCACAACTCCAGTGGCATCTTGGGCCAGTGTATTGAGGTATTGGGGTACAGACTCCATCAGCAGGGGTAGAAGGCAGGGAGAAGGCAATTCCCCCTCACTACACACGTACTTAATCTGGGGCATGGTCTGCCCCAGGGGAACAGTTGTGGGTACTGTACCAGCAACGTCATAGCTGGGACAGCATATAGCTTCAATGCCGAGGACAAAGAGCTTCAAGTAGACCCTCCTATAGACTCTCAGACCAACTTCGCCTGAGGTGTCTTGACTATGAGGGCTTTTGTTTTTTGCTTCTTTGTTAATTTGCATGGTTTTGCACTTCCACATTGTTGGGCCAGAAGTGGGAGCAATGAGGCATTGCACACAGTGCTGGCCTAGCAGCATTTTCAAACACCAGCACAAGGGAGGGCAGTAAAACTTGCAAGAAGCCCAGTTTTTAAGACTAGAAGTGTTCAGATAAGTACTGACCACCTTGAGCTTTAATCACTCCAGCGCAAAATAGGGGAAACAGAAATGGAAAATGCCTCTAAGATCACCCAGGCTCATTGCCTGCCGGGATAAGATTATGCCTCTTCTCTGTTCTGTCCAGTCCTGGTATAAAATTCTTTATAGAATCATAGAATAGTTAGGGTTGGAAAGGACCTTAAGATCATCCAGTTCCAACCCCCCTGCCAGGGCCAAGGACACCTCCCACTAAACCATGCCACCCAAGGCTATGTCCAATCCAGCCTTGAGCACCACCAGCGACGGAGCATTCACAACTTCCCTGGGCAACCCATTCCAGTGCCTCACCACCCTTACAGTAAAGAATTTCTTCCTCATATCCAATCTAAACTTCCCCTGTTTAAGTTTGAACCCATTACCCCTTGTCCTATCACTACAGTTCCTCAGGAAGAGTCCCTCCCCAGCATCCCTATAGGCCCCCTTCAGATACTGGAAGGCTGCTCTGAGGTCTCCATGCAGCCTTCTCTTCTCCAGGCTGAACAGACCCAACTTTCTCATTCTATCTTCACACAGGAGGTGCTCCAGTCCCCTGATCATCCTCGTGGCCCTCCTCTGGACTTGTTCCAACAGTTCCATGTCCTTCTTATGTGGAGGACACCAGAACTGCACACAGTACTCCAAGTGAGGTCTCACGAGAGCAGAGTAGAGGGGCAGGATCACCTCCCTTGACCTGCTGGTCACGCTCCTTTTGATGCAGCTCAGGATACGGTTGGCTTTCTGGGCTGCAAGCGCACACTGCCGGCTCAGGTTCATTTTCTCATCAACCAACACCCCCAAGTCCTTCTCCACAGGGCTGCTCTGAATGTCTTCTCTGCCCAACCTGTAGCTGTGCCTGGGATTGCTCCAACCCAGGTGTAGGACCTTGCACTTGGCATGGTTAAACTTCATCAGGTTGGCATCAGCCCACCTCACAAGCGTGTCAAGGTCCCTCTGGATGGCATTCCTTCTCTCCAGCATATCAACTGAACCACACAGCTTGGTGTCATCGACAAACTTGCTGAGGGCACACTCAATCCCACTGTCCATGTCACCGACAAAGATGTTGAACAAGACTGGTCCCACCACTGATCCCTGAGGGACACCACTCCTTACTGGTCTCCAGCTGGATATTGAGCCATTGAGCACAACTCTTTGCGTGCGGCCATCCAGCCAGTTCTATATCCACCGAGTGGTCCACCTATCAAATGAAGAAAACCACAAGCTCATTTTGGGGGGACAGCAGAAATACGCATGTTTTCAAGGGAGACAGCTGCTCAAAGCAGGGGCTGCTATGTCTTTGAAGCAGCAATTAGCGCTGGCAGTCCAGCCACAGATTCCTTTCACAGAGCTATTTTCTTCTGGAGAGGGACTTGTGTTTTATTTGTTTTCCCCTGTGCTTCTTCATTTTATACGTAAGTGAAGACACTGCCCATTGAACTGGGCTGCCTTTTCTATTACTTCACAATTTCCATGTCTTTTCTCTTCCTTCTGCATGTTGCTGAGAAACGATCATCATGTCCTCATGGGGAAAGATTAACACCTTCCTTTATTAGCAGTTGCCCTGAATTTCCGTTTCCTAATTTTTTCTCATTGCTCCTCCATGTAACTTCACAGGTCCAGAGGGAAGCTGTAAAGAGAGAAATGTCCTTTTCCTTCCAGAAAAACAGCTCTAATTAACATTTTCCATTGTCTATATGACCCGTTGTCCATAATTTAGGTCAGATTCTCAGCCAATACAAAACTCACAAGTTCATACTCTTTATCAATCATTTCATGGCAGCTGAGGATTGATGTAAAATGGGTCTGAGCAGAAAAAAGACTTCTGGTTTTGGACTATCCTGGCTTCACAATGCTGCTAGAAAAAAACATCTTTCAGGTAGGATGGTCAAAGAGACTGTCCAATGCAAAAACCTGGGTATTGGGCACATTAATATAACCTCTAGACTTCCATAGTAAAACAAGATGTTATTGCAGCCTGACTAAAAAACTTTAGGGTTAAAAGAACAAGTAATCAATCTCTCAGAAATGTTTTTTCTTTTCATAAATCTTTGTGGCTACATTTATTCTAACAAACTACAATGCCATTGGCATCTACCAAAAGCATTTCCTGCCTTTCTCCCTCAGAACACATACATTTCTGCCTGGAGTGGAAACCCTGCAATGAACATGTGTTGCCCTGCAGCAAATGTACCAAGGATGTATAAGGCATATAAGCAACATGGAAACCAAGAAACCTGATGGATAAGAGAGGCTGGATTTTCATCGCTGGTGGCAATAATAACACGCAATAGAAAGTGTAATAAGTACCGTGTTTCTGAGAGGATGTGAGGTTATGGATCCAGCACTATCGGTAAATGGCGTCTGCTCTTCAGTTTGACCACATAATAGCTAAACTGCTGTATTTTCCACACTGCTCAGCTAAACAGCTTAAATTGGACCTTCTCAAAGGCTAAAAGGAATCAATTTCATCCTAAACAGTTCCAAGACCAACCTCACCAAAGCCTTTAATTCCTGCCAGTTAAAGGCAAAAACTGTATGTCGCTGGTTATTGTTTAATATTCACCAACAAAGTGAAGTGTGATGGTTTCATTCCTCTTGACCTCCCACTGCAGAGGTGGCCAGCAGATGATAACTGGGGTTACTCATAATTGAGGAGCTCCCTGGGTCAATCCTCTGATACTGGTTCATTTCAGCGCAGCTCTGCACCCTTCTCACTGCCTGGCATCTATTAACTCCCTGGTCTGCACTCCCCTTTCAGGGGCCACTGTGCAGAGCATATTGCTGACCAGTTCCTGGTATGTTCTTTCATCTGGTGAAAGAACTTATTTAAGAAGAAATTTGAGTATTTCTGCTCTGCCAGGCACTGGCTGAAAATATGTGAGTAGATGCTCTGTCATGAGCAAATCCAGACCAGAGTTTTCCTCTAGGTTCCTCGATTTCCAGTTATGAGCTCCTTAGTTTTCAGCCAGGTAGGTAAAAAAATCATTCACATTTTACAGATGGGGAAACTGTGGTGGAGAAAATGGTGTAAGAAACATGCCCAAGATCAACAGTGATATTTTCTTGTGGTGGAGTGAAGCGTCAAGCTCAGATCTCCTGCCACCCAGTGGGGTGCTTTCACCACACCACCCTCTTTCCTTTGCAAGCCTGCTAGAGCTGGGTTAATGGACAACACTTCAAACTCAGTGGCATCCCACAGAGGGCAAAAACAGTGCCCAGGGTTGGTGACTGGATTGCTAAAACGCAGAAGTGAGACGCACACATCACACACATCTCCTGCAGGAAGACAAGCATAAGATCAGAGCTGGGGTGTCCCACCAACGTCTAAGGCATAAAAAGCTAAACGTTGGCTGCAATGGAAACTATACAGACAGCTCGTGGAAGCCACTTGCAAACAGCCCTGTCATCCAGTCCAGGACCTGACAGATCAGACCACCCAGTCCACCACATACCTGGTGATCAGTAGGGGAGGAATTCATTTCACTTCATTTCAGATGCCTACAAGGTAGAGCTGGCCACCCTCATGCTCTTCAATGAATGTTTTTTAAGGAGACACTTCTCTGATTTATTCTAGAGGTCTATTTTGAGAAAAACTGAATTATACCCTGGATATAAAAATACAGAAAAGGCAGCTGTGAAATCCACCTCAGATGGAAATATCTATGTTCCATGCCTCTACTTTTGATCACATGTATTTCACCCAACATGATAAATAGGAATAAATGCAAATTTAAGCAGAATCCTCTCAAAAATCTGTGAAGTGATGCTTAGTCCAGAGTGGCTTGCTTTTATTTTATATATATTTATATTTACCTTTCATATATATGTAAATGTAGTGCAATATCAGTTGGCTACAGAAGAGAGCTGATACTTAGGATCATGGGGAATGCTTCCATTATGAAAGAAGTTAATTCAGTTGAGTGGCTTTGATGCAGTCCTGCTTATCCGCAGAAAAAGTTCATGCTCTCATTTTCCCCTAGGCATAGTGGGAATCAAAGCATAAAGAAGAGCATCTCTGGGTCTTCTTGGTCTCTTCTGGTTAACTCCATACTCAAAAAAACCCCTTTGTGGTCATCTGGGGTTGCACACACAGCTGGTTTGTGGCAGCTCTGGGCTTTCTGCTACCATCTCCTTTCTTCTTTGGTGTTTCTGGCACATTTGTTTTTACACAAACAAAATTCAACCAAAACAATATTCTGACCCCAGGTTTGCTTTCTGCTGCCCATGAAACACTCACCTCAGCAGCACAGATGGGTTTCTGAAGAGCCTCAGTATTCTCTATTACTTGAACTCAGACTTATCTGTCTGGAGCACAGGATGGCTGTAGTAGCCAGCAATTCAATGATATTTTGCAGAAATGGTCAGACATGGGTAAAACAAGTAGCACAACTTGTCCTCTTCAGCTCTTGGTCTCCTGAACGGTCCTGGAACAGACCCTACCTTCAATCACTTCCTATTCTGCCAGACTTTAACTGTGTGGGCTGAAATGTTATGCTCCGGATATCAGCTGCAAGCTAAATGTTTCAAGCCAATTTGAGACAAAAAGTTTCAGGAGATTATGTGCATGAGGCAAGGGAAAAAATGCATTCTTTTGCCCACGTTAAGCAAGCTGTTCCTCGAACAGCGAGACTGAGGAAATGTGGTTTCACCTCAGCATGCGGTCTTTGGCTGCTAACATGACCCCTCTGCAACCCCCTTCATTCCACCCATGCCTTCAGTTCTGCCCCACTAGAGAAGGAATAAAATACACCGTAGTTTGTCCTGAGCCATATGCTTATGGACAGATTGGACATGGAGAATTTTGACCTCTTTTCCCCATTTTCAGGACACTTACTATGTGCATCTCTATCCTTTATTCAGCCATCAGGTTTCACAGAACTTGCAGGAAATGTATTGTATTGGAGATATTCCTCCTTCCCTCAAAACTGGTTTGTCATTAGCCAAGTGATTAAACAAATGAAGGTGGATGGGCAGAAGAAATGGTCACATAATCCTTCTTTTCACATAGTTTAAAATCATCATTGGACCTTTATTGGTGGCACTACTACCTCTGCTTACAACCCATTCAACAGCATATCTGTATATTAATGTGTGCCTGCATACTGAGAAGAAGTGGAAATTAATAGAAGAACTAATCCAAAGCGTCTTGGGCCAAAGGTAATTATTGCAGCACTTCTATGGAACTTTAGATCAGGCCCAAAAAAAGGAAAAAGACTTGGAATGTGCCTTCAATTTGGGATTTATTTTGAAGAAACAGAACAATAATAAAAAGAAGAAACCCCAACAAACTAAAAATTCAAAACCAAAGGAACACCCTCAGCTAAGTTTTCTACAAAGACAGTGTTTTCTATAGTGTTTCTAGGCTCATCCTTTTCCCTTGGGTGCAATCACTATGTGTAATTATTTTTAAAAGTCCAGGAAATTATCTCTATTAGCATGATGAGTTGTGTTAGTGTGATGAGTTTCATTAAAGTGTGATGAGTTGCACTCAAGTGTGATGAGTTGCATTAAAACGAACAGTTGTGCTCTGGGGCATTTTGGGGAAGGTACAGAGGTGAAAGCATTTAGAGCAGCTGTAGAGATGCTAAACAACTGTAATAGATTCCATGCTTACAGCTTTGCTGGCACCCACAAGGACTGAGAGGATGTTTGTGATGGTGACAGAAGAGGTGGTTTCTAGGGAGAAGTAGTGTATTGTCTTCCAAGTTTAATGGCTTTAAGGAGTCCTACCCAGGTGTTTGTTGCAGTGGATTAATGTGCCACATGAAACCCACGCAGCTTCTGGGAGTCTGTTCCACACACCACCTGGTGACTTGGAGCAGGACAAAAGAACCAGCAATGTGGTATTCATTTGAGTATGGAGATGCTGCACTGGATGTGACAAATAAGACTAAGAGAGTGCTGATGGGCTGAGGGAATGACAGAGAACACCTCAGCTTTGCTTTGAGGTGGGGACCTATTTTTGATGTTTGCAGTAAAAGCAAAGCAGGTATAAGACACCCTGACTCTCAACACAGGTAAGGATGAGGAACAAACACAGCACCAACTTCTGCTTCACTTCATTGTGAAGGGAAGGTGGGAAGGCTCACTCTTCCAGCACTGAGGTTTCCCAGTTTTAGCAGGCCATTTGCTATCAGAAATAACTGATATTGTTCAGATCTATTGTTACTTACATCACAGCACTGGACTTGCACTGTATTTCACGCACAGTGGGAAGGATATGCAGAAGGAGAAAGCAGAATTAGAGATGAAGCAATGATTTTCTTGCTTATGATCCCTCAATGTTTGAGTTTCACCAGGTGAAAAGCTTTTCCTGTGCTCTTCACCTGAGCATCTACAGGTGATTCAAATGGAAAATCTGTCCCACTTCTCTGAATATGTCCTACATTCTTCATATTTTCTTACAAATCTGTTTTGAGCACTTGCAGAAAATGGGATATTGCTACCCAGGGTCCCACAATACATCACCCCGTGCTAAGGCCAGCAAACCCCTTCTTCTTTAGTCACCTTGCTGCATCCAGTCTTTTCCAGCAGTGCATGAAAATGGGAAAGTCAGTGAGAGTTTATGAAATTGTTTAAAGAAACAGAATCGTCAAATCATAAAATCATAGAATGTTATCTAAAATGTTAAAGGCCTTGTAGCTTAGAAAAGTTAGTCAGCACTGCTCAGCCCAGAATAGATATTCCCACTTAAGACACCAGTTAAACGATATCTTTTGGGCACTCAAAGACAAGGCACCAGTACGAAAAGAATTTTTGACCTCTGGGGTAAGTTGAAACAGGTAGATGAAATGCCATGGAAAAAAATAGGTATTGACTGCTCTTCCCCTTGCACTTCTTATAAGGGGTGCCAGGATGACAACAAATTCCAGCTGGTCACCCAACTCCATTAATGAGCCACAGGATCCCACTATGCAAGCCCATTATTGGCTGAAGAAATACCAGCAAATTAGTTCAGAAACTCTTGGAGAGCAAATTCAATTCTCCTTCCACCATCACAAGAATGAGCACACAGGCAGGCCTTTTCATGTGCCACATAGTGCCTGAGATGCTCATCAAAATGAACAATTCATCCTCCCGGTGTTGCATGAAGAAGTCCCTTCTCCCTGGTGACTGCATAAACTTCCTGAATACAAGAACATGCATGTAATTACCAGCAGCCCTAAGGTTAGCATAAATCAAAGTGAGAAGTCAGCTGCCAGTGGCACTTCAGATGCAATGCCCACGTCTCAAATGGAGCTGAGCTAAAGCAATAACCCCATCCAAGTCCCTGAATGGGCCATGGCTTGTAATGGGCTGGCACAAAGCTACATTATGCCACAAACTGCACCTGCTTCTAGAGCTGCAGTAGCAGTAGCAAATAGAGATGCCACCTGGCAAGAAGGCATTTCCTGAAGCCTGCAATGATGGGCCGAGAAAGAATTCCCAATCAACAGATGGTGCCTACAGAAATGGGAGCTATATAGGAACAACAAAGGGCATTACAGCAACAACAAATACGCTGCTCTCAGCCCTCTCTAAACTGTCACGCACATCCTTAGTGGGTGGTAAAGACAGGCCTAATTTCAGGTGCTTCCTCACCCAGGAGAAAGGGATCTTGTTTTTCAACTCCATTGCTCCTCAAACTGTATGAAAAAAATTAGAATCACAAAGACCCACTGAGCAGTGTCTGTCCCTCAGCATAAAGACAGCAAAAAATAAACCTCCAGGACTGACAGTGCTAGAAATAGGCCATCTGCAAAGGGATGTAAATGTGTCTGTGCCCCCAAGTAGTGGCTTACGGTCTTGGAAAGCAGAAACACACTGACTGAAAGCATGCAATTAGTGCCAAGAAGAATATAAAGTATGGGGATACAAGAAGTGGGGAGGTGGTCAAATTTGCAAGAGGAAAACAAAAGTTTGTTTATCCCAATGAATCCATTGCAAAACTTGGAAGTGACAAACAATCAGAGATGCCTCTGCCATGGGTTGTTGATTCTAACAGTGTCCGGCTCCAGTTGCAGGCTCCAGCTACAGAATAAAGGGCCTGAAAGGAGAACTACTTCCTGACCCACAATAGTTATGCCCTGAAACATGAGAGTTTATGTCCTTCCTATAGTTCATGTTTATCTAGTCTTTAAAGTGTTGTGATTATAATGCTGGATCGTCCTGTCATCTACTGAAATAGCTCCTCTTTCTTCCCATAAGACCAATTATTTCTTCAGTCAAAACCCTCGAGATTTCACAATAGTGTTGGAATAATATCTGCATCTCAAGGATCTGAAAGAGCTTTTCATGTCGTGGACAAGATCCTGCCTTCCTTGGCAGGAAATGCCCCAAGTTCATACAGACGGAGCCTCCAGAGTAGCAGCCTCTTTGGAGACTGAAATTACCTTCCCATGGGAAAGACGGGAGAAGGAGAGATGTGGCTCTCCAGGTAACCAAGGAGCAGCTGGTAAATATCATGTCTCTAAAATCATCCACAGAAAAGTCAATATCAGCTCATAGGTCGCAAGATACTCTAGAAATATCCCTGGAGCATCATCCTGAAGAAGCAGTCCATTACTGCTTAACCCCTATTAGTGTCATTGACCTGCAATCCCATGGAGTTCCCTGCCCTAAACTGCAGGCTATGGCTCCAGCACACTTATGTTGGTAAAAGAGAGGCAGACACAGCTCAGGTCTGCTTACTTTTTGATCCCATTTCCTGAACTCTAGCAAAACATTTGGGAATATGTCAAAAGGTTGCCTTCCCTTTTTGTTTTACACTCCAGAAAAGGAAAACACCTCAACAAGACAAGCTGGAGCTGCCTGACCAGTTCCAAGAGCTGCAGGTCCTATATTTGTGATGATGTTATCTAGTCAGAGGCGTCAGTCTCCATAACTCCAGCAGAAGCTCTTTCCACCTTGACCTCCCTTCAGTGTGGCAATCAGAGAGGAACAAGAAGATCCAGCTCCCCCTTGTCCAGATGGCTTTAAATCCTGGGAAATGCCAAGCTGGGGAACACAATGCCAAAAGAAATCTGCAGAACATTAGACTGAACCCTCGTGAGGAAGGCAGCAGCCTGATGCTGTGGTGATGGCGGCATGCTGTGCAAGGAAGGGACAGTAAATCCCCAAAGTCCAGGACTCTGGTGTCACTTTGTGCTGTGTTACCTCTTTGTGATCATCCATTTCCAGCACATTCTAATCACTGGGCACTCACTTTGAAATGTGCCTTATTTGGTTTCTGGCTCTGTAGTAACCACAAACATGTCTTTCTTAAAACAAAACAAAACAAAACAAAACAAACCGAAAAGGTGAAACATCTCTGCCATTATCTCCACAGGTTTAGCTAACCCCCAAAACATGTGCAAAAAGTGCAAAGGCCGGGTCTAGGTATTTCCTCTCTTTTTTCCCTTTTGTGCTATGTTTTGTCCATTTTCCATATGTCTAAACATCAGTGGGAAACCTTTGAACCTTCCCTTTCAACTTCTGCCTAATCCATGGAATCAGTTAAGTGTGCTTCATCGCAACCTCTTGAGTGTTAGCAGTGGTCTCCTTTTGGCTAGATGACCCTGGTGTCCTATTAAAGAGACCATAAGGATCAGTGTGATACTTACACATCCTGCTTCCATGTGCCATGCTACAGGCTATGCATAATAAATACAGCCACATATATCCTCATGTATATACTTTCCTCATCTGGCTTTCTTTTAACAAGGAACATCTATTTATTGACGTCCTCACTGGCTCCACATCCCCCACACAAAGTCTTTCTGCTCAGCATTCACACAGACCAAAACCAGCAATCATCTGCAGCTTTGGCTGCAGCTGGGGCTACAGCTTAGGAGAGACATCTCAGACTTTTCTGGGTAGAAGACCTAACACTGAAGCATTGCTCTTCCCAGGAGGACACCAAGATTTTCTGTATAACTCAGTATACATCCTGCTGGGGAAGGTTCACATCCTTCCATAATAACTGAGAATAGTAATAATAATTATTCTCCATAAGAAAGAAGAGAAAGGATAGAAGTGAAGAGGAGAGGAGAGGAGAGGAGAGGAGAGGAGAGGAGAGGAGAGAAGACATTTATAATGACAAAAAATCAATCCAGTTCATGGAGGGGGAAAAAAAATAGTAAGAGCTAAAGACAGAAGAGCTGGCACAAGGGCAAAAGGAAAATTATCACAGCCTCAAAAATGGATCCAGTCACAATGCCAGATGCAACACAGGAATAGTTCAGATCTAGAACAGAACTTTCCAGGTCCTATCTATTTCTGGGATAATCAGGACCATGGAGGAAAGGGAAACAGAAACTCCACAAAGTTTATCTAAGGGATAGAAACACACCCAGCAGTTGACATGAGACAAGAAAATATGCTATCATCCAGCATGTGTACTACAGGAATGGTCACAGGCCTGGGCTGGGATCAAGGCCTTATTGTGCTAAACTGCATGAGAGCACATGAAGAAGTTGAAGTGAAAATACTCTCTCACCATCTGCTCTGAGAGCATCTGAACCAAATATACAAAGACTAATGGTTTAGGGTTTTTTTTTCCCTGAATAACTCAAAAAATAATGAACAGCCTCCTATGATCCATGAAACAAAATTCAGCAAACCCTCTCTGAATGTTTTCCCATCTTTGAAGCACACCACAGAAGATAAAAGGTTGCAGCCTCAGCTGGCCTAAAACATTATTGAGCTCTGGTGAAATGTTCCAATTTACTACTACTCAAGAATTAGGCTTCTGAAACTTGTTGATCTGCTCCGAAGATGTTGGAAGTTAGGAAAAAGTTTCCCAAAGTTTTTTGGGAAAAGGCTGCAAGAGAGAAGAGTTTGCACTTCACATGATCAAAGCAACTGAGCCAGAACAAGCAAGAAGAGAGAAGGGAGGAGGATCAGAGAGCAAACAGATAGACCAAGATTTCAAGGGTGGGTAATGACTTTGGATGTCTCATTTCTAAGGACCTAAAAGAAGACCAGATTGCCCTACTGTGAATCAGCAGACCCACCTCTGGGATCAGCAGCAGAGGAGTAAGAGTAAACCTGAGATCCAGCACAGCTGGTACCAGCCCCTGGCTGGTCTCAACTAAAATTCATTGCCTCTTCTTTTCACTTCCCAGCCCAAGCTGTCTTGACTATGCAGCACAACAACCTCTTTGAAGAGGGAATTGGCTCCCATTATGGGTGGGATTCCTCCTACCTAAATTTAGACATCAGTAACACAGGTGTCACTCTATCTTCCCTTGCAGTTGGTAAAGAGAAAAAGGCTTTCTCATGAGTTTTAGATGACTGCTTCATGATGTCTCACTCTCTTTTGAAACTGCATTGTCTGTACTGTTTCCATTGCCTATAGCTCTGATGCAGGCACCCACACTGGAAACTTTAAACACTCGGCCACCTAATTCCCAGCCTATATGATTGTCTCTAACTCAAGGAACACAGATTCCAGCCAGGACCTCAGTATACAGCAATAATTATCATTAGATATGTCTGAACACACTGAGGCACTGGGCTCACAGCCACCACTTAGGGACTTAGCTCCTAACCTGTACCACCTAGGAAATCACTGGGAATCAGGGACCTAAATGCCTCTGTGGATCAAGATCCAAACAAATTGCTGACTTACTGGAAGTACTAGCAATGAACTTTACCCACCTTCCAATGGCTTCAGGGGAGCTGTTGTGGTTTCATGCTCCCTTTAACATCCACTGCTGCTGATCTGCTGACCTCAGGGGTCCTGGGATGCAGCCCACATTTGGGGCAGGATGAGAATTGTTACGATGGCCTTTTTCCCGTTCCCAAGAACCAGCCTATAATCAGAAACTGGCAAACCTCAGGAAGTTTGGTGTGCCATCCAAAAAAGTTCATATGAAAACATTAGGGACACGAACCGGGATCCAAATCCGCTGAGAGCAAACAGGGCTTCTTACTATAGCAGGGCAGAAAGTGCAAGTAACAATAGGCATTTTGTGGTGTTTCACTTGGAGCCCCAACTGGAGCCAAGGAGCACACACCATCTGCAGACGTATTTTAGACTGCAATGAACCTTTTTTTCCTTTCTACATACCAGAGTGAAAAAAAGGCTGGGAAAAGGCCCTGGGTTGTCACTTGCATCTATTCAAATATAGCTAGTCAGTCACTAATGACAACCTACATTGAGACATGTCCAAAACACAAACCAACCCTTTGATGGAGGTTTATAAAAGTCTGAATAATAAGGGTTTGGGGTTCTTTCTTCCTCTCCTCTTCTTTCTTTTCCCCTCAGTTCTTCAGGGTCCCCAGATCAGAAGCAGGAGTGCCAAAATACAAGGGGAACTGCCCATCCTGCCAGGTTCCCTCAAAGAAATGAATGCCGTTATTCTTCATGCTTTCACCAAGCTCTCTGCTCACTTCAATTCCTCACTGTCTGACAGGGGCTGCAGGCACATGTGCCTCCCCGGTGATCAAGGCAACATGTTAGCTTACCTGTGTGTTGGTTGTCAAAGCCAGTGACAGGCAAACTTCAGAAAAGTAGTAACTGGTAAAGCTGGAATTAAACATCATTGCAGGGCACACAGCCGCTCTTGTATGGCTAACATGACATGTTTGGGGGGAATTAAAGTCCTTCTTCAGATCTGTCCTGAAGAGGGACCTGTGTGTCCAAATAGTTGTTGATATGTTTCTATCTAAAAAACAATCTAATGAAAAAATCTCGTTACTCTGCAAACTTGTATCTTCTTTTGAAAACTAGACTATCACCTCTCAACCTTTCAGACACATTGATTTTGGACTAGAAAAGCTATTGAGGAACTGCACGGTGGGGTACTCAGCTGGATGCAGCATGGTTTCTTGTGCTTCTGGGTCATCAGTCCAGTGAGAAAGACACTGGAATGCCCAAAGAAGTGGTAAATGCTCCATCCCTGGCTGTGTTCAAGGCCAGGTTGAACAAAGCTTTGGGCAACATGGACTGGTGTGAGTTGTCTCTGCCCATGGCAGGGGATTAGAACTGGATGATCTTAAGGTCCTTTCCAACCCAAACCATTCTGTGATTCTATGATTCCATGTGTCTAGATATATCTGTGAATTTCCTCTTCTGCTGTTCATAATCACACTTTGATGCAGATACAATTCAGAGAACCAGAGATGCCACATTTTGTCAGAGGGTCCTGGATGTGAGGGGAGCACCAAGCTGGTGTTGCTGCCAATGGATCCAGAATTCCCCACTGAAGTCAGCGAAAGTAAAAATCTTCCCATCCATGTGCCTCTAGAGAATAAGGATCAACTTCAAATCCCACCTGCATGTGGAGTTGAAATCCAGAAGCCAGGCAGAAGGCAGTCTTTGACAGCCAGCTCATCCAGCGGCTGTTCCTTGTAGGATCATCTCAGAATTTCCACCACTCAAACTGTTTCCTGTAATTGTGTGAGGGAACACAGAGAGAGCAGATGCTCCGACTGGCCTGATAAGATAAAGCAAGTTTCGAAACAGCATCATTCCAAGAGAGAAATCAAAACCCCTGACTGTCATCTCCTTATACCCTCTCGCTGAGTCTGAGTAGGAAAAGGAAGCCTAAGATATTTCTCGTTAGTATTTTAAACTTTTCCACTACATTAGCTAGGAAGTGCTGCAGAGCTGCTCCAGATACTCAGAGCTAATTGAGCCACTGAGAGCAGGAGAGTTCACTGAACCAGACTGAGCCAAGCAACAAATTACAGCCTGCATGACCCACTGAAGAGTTTTTTCATCTTTATCTTTTTAATTCCACTCCTCCTTTTAATTAAACAGTTTATTTTTTCAGGATAAAGAGGAAATCCCAAATGCCATTACTTGGGAATTTTCAAGCAATTATTGTCTTGCAGATTCTATCCCTGAACTCTCAAGGATTTAGTATGGTTCAGTACTGGCTAATGAACATTTGTAGACCCATTTGTAGAACAAATGTAGATTTGTAGGGAAGTCCTATAGGTCTGAAGGAAGGCCTGCATGGGCACCGGATCATCTGAAACCAGCAATAAGTGGACTTCAGCAGTATCAGGATTAATCCCAGTGTTTTTTCCTGGGAACAGTGAGCTTTTCTACTCCAGCTTTACATAGGTGCCACAAACTCATGCTGTAAGGACATTGCATTACCCCAGCAGACAGTCAAAACGGCAGCTGTGTAGCTACAATTAATAGTAATAATAAAGTAATTCTGATGCACATCAAAATACTCACAGACTCATAAAAACACCTCCCAAACTGAAAAAACAACTTTGCACCAGCCAGGTTAAGACTAAGAAATATTGTCCAACTCATTGTGGCAGATGTTCATTAATACTGACAAACATGAAAAAATGTGGCTTCTCTTTCCATCATGATCTGGGCAATGGTCATAAATTCAGACAAGCAAAGCTTTGGTATAAAACCTCACAGGAGTCCTGACAGTTCAACAAGAGTTTTTTCATTCCACTCTCTATGCTTCTACAACTATTGCTTTTTCTCCCTGCTTATATCTTGCGCACTTAAAAGAATTGCAGGATAATCTTTATTTACAGCCATTAAATAAATCCAGAGGGAGTCAAAGGGCAGACGGTGAAAACTGCACAAGGCTGCAAAGGCAGCAGATCTCCTTGAACATTGTGAATCCAAACCAGAATCAATAGGTTTGTTAGGCGCAAACGATGTATGGGCATGGCATGAATGAACTCCAAACAAAGGGTGCAGTGGGACATCTATGTATTAGGCACAGAGGATAATAAATCATAGCTGCACTTACATCATTATGGTCATCCCAAAGTAATTCAGGATTACAAATTAACATATGGAGATATTTTCACCTTCCTCAGAAAAGAAGATTCCTCAGCTTACATTATGTCAAGAGAGAATAACAGAAGTAGAGAAAAAAATTGTACCCAGCTGAAAGTAGGGGAAAACTCAGTACAGAATCATAGGAAAGGGCTTAAAACAATCCCAGGAATCATGTATCACCTTCTGCTGCCCCAAGACTGCAGTTGCGCAGAGAAGGACTTGGGGTTACTGGTAGACGGAAAGCTGGGCATGACCCAGCAGTGTGCACTCACAGCCCAGAAAGCCAACCATGTCGTGGGCTGCATCAAAAGCAGCGTGACCAGCAGGTTGAGGGAGGGGGTTCTCCCCCTCTAGTCTGCTCTGGTGGGACTCCACCTGCAGTACTGTGTTCAGCTCTGGGGCCAGCACAGGAAAGACATAGACCTGTTGGAGTGAGTGCAGAGAAGGCTACAAAGATGCTCAGAGGGCTGGAGCACCTCCGCTATGGAGTAAGGCTGAGAGTTGGGCATGTTCAGCCTGGAGAAGGCTCCAGGGAGACCTTATTGCAGCCTTCCAATAGTTAAAGGGAGCTTATAAGAAAGATAAGGGCAGACATTTTAGTGTGATAAGAGAAGGGGCAATAATTTTGAACTGAAAGAGGGTAGATTTAGGTTAGATATTGGGAGGAAATTCCCTACTGTGAAGGTGGTGAAGCACCGGAAGAGGTTTCCCAGACAGGTGATAGATTCACCATGACTCAGAAATAAAAAGCTTCAGACAAATATCGCTGGGCTAAGGGGACAAAGTCTCGAGCGAATATACCCCAGGATCTGAAAGAGGAGATTACTGTCAGAAGGGAGGAAAGGTGGGCCTGGGAATTTTCCCAACTCAACCATAATACCCTCTCTGTAAATATTTCAGGGCCTCAGAAAATGTTGGATGCATTTTTATCCCTCCATACAAATAGCTGAAGCAAGGGGTAGGCAAGAGAGGATTCTGCTCCGCTCAGCTGTGCCTTTTGCCATTACCTGGCAGAGTCCTGGCCTGACCCTTCGCAGTACATACCAGGATTTAGCTCTGTGGATAAAGACAGCAAGTGACATCTTGATAACATTCCTAATGTTGTTTTCTTTCAAGGCTGTGTTACAGCAATCTACCCTCTTGCTGCTTCACTGGTTCAACTCCCTTACGAACTCTGAATACCCGAATTATGAAATCAGACAATACAAAAGGAAACTCTTGAAGCAACAGCAGTATTTTGACTGCTCCAGCAGACATGCATTTACATCAGCAGCTAATCCTCTTAATAATTTCCCACCACTTCATCTACAGACACAGAGTGTCTGCCTGATCCTCATAGGATCTCTAGGGCTCTTCACTTCAGAGAGCCTGCAAAAACACAGCAGTTTAATATGCTTAAATCCCCCTCCCCAGACAAAAAGAGAGCTAGAGAGACATTCCATGTCACCACAAGAGCCCATCTATTTTGACTGAGACAAGAGTGGTGACTGTGCTGCATGAGTGCTCGCCAGTGCCTGTCTGGGAAGGTTAAGTAATGATTTCTAACTCATTAAACGTTATTTGTCTATTTTGGTGATAGATGCCTAGCACAAAAGTCAAGGCAAAGGTTTGTTTTGCCTGTCTAATCCAAACTTCCCACCTTCCCCCTTGTATTTTGTCCTATACCTCATCCCCCAAGCAGGAGATGCTCCTTTGGGAATGTGATAAGACTTGAAATGGGGACAAGAGCCCCAGGGCTGTGCTGGTAGGATGGGGTGGGTTAGCTCAGCTCTTGAAGTCTGCAGTATGGAACAGCTATCATTGAGCCCAGGCATAGCACAAGTCCCAACTCGATCTCAGTGCTCAGCCAAGCTGGGAGAAGAGAATCAGGAGGGGAAGGATCTGGAAAGGAGTAAATGGAGGCTGGAACCAGCTCTCCACCTCTGTTTACAAACACTGCCACTTACATCTATTTATGCGGTACCAAAGTACATCTCCAGTGTCTGTTCCTCTCATTCCATCACCCTGAGCACAAGTTTAAAACTGGCATCAGTCAATTTTGCCCTCCCAGCTCCTGCTGGGACTGCTAATGTCAGCAAGATGCTGTACCTTCCTACCAGGGTCTCAGGTACCTGCTCTGGAATAAGTGACAGGACCCTGGGCAGCCATCACTCACTCACTCGTTGATTCTTCCATTTCACTCTTTGTTTGATACTTCCACCTGAAAGCAGTTTGAATGGTGTGCAGATGAGGCTTAGCGCACAGTGCCCCATTAGGTGCATGTCTATCACAGCGGCCAATATTCAGGAAGTGATGGGCAATTCTTATTACCCAGCTTTTCTGCCCCAAAGAAGCTACTGTGATGCTAAAGGCTCTTCCTGTAGCTAGACAGCTTAAATACGCCTCATCATCAACATTGTCTGGATGACGTAATGCTCCCTTCAGTCTCTAAAACAGGAAAGAAATTTCTGAGCTTCTCCACAGTGGCCTGTGTACCAGCCCCCTTCACATCCAGGGCAGTAAAATGGAGCAATGTGCACCTTTCACCTCAGCCATCTGCTTTCCATTTTCTCCTTTAATCACAAGCAGATTTTGGCTATCAAGTGTGAAAGTTTAACAGAGCCAGAGACCCCTGCAGAGGAGGAGATCCAACCTCAATGTAAAATGCATTTTGTGCCTGCTGATATACCTGATCCCTGGCTTGAAAAAGGGGCTTTGCTGGATGTTTTATCCCCACCGAGAGAAAGAAAGAGGGAAGATTTACACTCGCAGGAAGGCAGTTAAGCAAATACCAGCAGTACTATAGATGGTCTCCCTCTGCTTCAGGAACAAAAACCACCTTCTCTGTGATAAAAAGAAACACAAACCACAAAAGAAAATGTGCGTGGTTCCTGATTCACCCAGCTCAGTGCCAGCTGACCTCTGTTCGCTTTCCTACGTGCTCTGCATTTGCACAGCGCCTCGCACCAGCATCCTATAGGATGAGTACCAGTGGCTTAAAGCCAACCAGCAGAAGATGGTGACGGAGAAGCAGGGATGCATGTTGACTGCGCAGGCAATCCAAGTGTGGATTCCCATCAAGGTTCCTCACAGGGGGATCTGTGAAGCCAGGACATGTCACTAGCTGGAGGATGCACATGCATAGTCAGTGCAGCCTTTAAGAGGCAGAGAGTGGTTTCTCAAAGCCAAATCTAACACAAGGAATGATGCAGAGCTTTCCAGCCCAGCAGGAACTTCCCAGGTGGGACAGCCTCCCCTGGAACTGTTTCCATTTCCCCATGGACTGCTCAATCCATCAGGTTGGAGCAGGGTGAAGCGTACATGGCAAGACAGGTCTGCTCTGAATCACGCAGCAGAGCAGAGCAGGGAAGTTAATGAAGCAAGGAGCAAATTCCTCAATGCCTAAGGGAGGAACAGATATGTTAAAAGATGGGGGGGTGTTAAGTTTCTTTCCCAGTTGTCAGTGTCAGCTTTGCTTTCTCCACTCTTATTTATCAGGTTATATATAGCTCCAATCACTGCTCAGTTGGGCATGTCCATACACAGGGGAGGAAAACATACTTTCAGGGCGGTGCATTTGATCACGGCCTTCGACACACAGATCTTATGCCCATGATAGAAGGGGGAGCAGAGGAGCCCTCCTCCTGGGACAGGCTTGTGCGAGCAAGACTTTGGGGACTCACATTCTCCTTCCAACAGTCTGGTCCCCTCAGGACAATCATGCAGACAGCGATAGCTGCTACTGCTTGTTTTCTCCCACCATGCCTGGCAGCAACCCATGCATTCACTTTTTGAAGTATATTCTCAAGGCTATGTTGGCCATATCAGCCACCACCCACCCCTGGGCTCTTTGAATTTGCTGACAAGTTTGTCATGCTCAGTATACCAATATCTCACAAGTTCCAGCCAGCTTGGAATCCTCTTACTCATGTGTGTTTATTCTGATGCTTAAACTATTTACTATTTTTGTGTAGTAAGTGCATTGGCAAGTGCATTGCAACCTGAATTCTAGCAGTTTCAAATCAGGAAAATTCGTATCTCCAATAGTATATCTATGTGATTTCTAATAGTCATCTCCCCTGCAATGTGTTCCTTCTCTGAACCATTAGTTAGAATCAATATTATTGCTGTTAGCATTATCCCTCCAGAAGTCAGTCAAGATTAGGGTCTTATCATGTTAGGCACTGCTCTGTGCACAAAAGAGAAATTGGCTCTTGGACATTGAGTAGAAAAATGTGGAAAATGTGAAGTGGCTTGAAAGGGACTTGGCACAGCCGCTTGTCTCACTGGCTGCTCTATGGCAGCAATGATCTCAGGGTGTGCGTGCAGGTGCTGTCAGCAGACACAGGGTCACTCATTTATCAGATCTGCCCTCCTGGCCCTACCACACGTGAGCTGGGGATTAAACCTTTCATGCACATGGGATTTCAGAGAAGTTTAATTAATCTGTGGAAAAGTTTCAATTATCTTGCGCTTAGACCAGTCAGCCTCACCTCTGTGCCTGGCAAAGTCTTGGAGCAGATTCTCCTGGAAGGCATGCTGAGGCACATGAAAAACAACAAGGTGCTCGGTGACAGCCAGCACGGCTTCACTAAGGGGAAATCCTGCCTGACCAATCTGGTGGCCTTTTATGATGGGGCTACAGAACTGATGAAGAGGGCTAGAGCAGCTGATGTCATCTACCTGGACTTGTGCAGAGTTTGACACTGTCTCACATGACATCGTTGTCTCTAAGTTGGAGAGACATCAATTTGATAGGTGGACCACTCGGTGGATATAGAACTGGCTGGATGGCCGCACACAAAGAGTTGTGCTCAATGGCTCAATATCCAGCTGGAGACCAGTAACGAGTGGTGACCCTCAGGGATCAGTGGTGGGACTGGTCTTGTTCAACATCTTTGTCGGTGACATGGACAGTGGGATTGAGTGTGCCCTCAGCAAGTTTGTCAATGACACCAAGCTGTGTGGTTCAGTTGATATGCTGGAGAGAAGGAATGCCATCCAGAGGGACCTTGACATGCTTGTGAGGTGGGCTGATGCCAACCTGATGAAGTTTAACCATGCCAAGTGCAACGTCCTACACCTGGGTCAGAGCAATCCCAAGCACAGCTACAGGTTGGGCAGGGAAGAGATTCAGAGCAGTCCTGCAGAGAAGGACTTGGGGGTGTTGGTTGATGAGAAAATGAACCTGAGCGGGCAGTGTGTGCTTGCAGCCCAGAAAGCCATCTGTATCCTGGGCTGCATCAAAAGGAGTGTGACCAGCAGGTCGAGGGAGGTGATCCTGCCCCTCTACTCTGCTCTCGTGAGACCTCACTTGGAGTACTGTGTGCAGTTCTGGTGTCCTCAACATCAAAAGGACATGGAACTGTTGGAACAAGTCCAGAGGAGGGCCACGAGGATGATCAGGGTACTGGAGCACCTCCCATATGAAGACAGAATGAGAAAGTTGGGTCTGTTCAGCCTGGAGAAGAGAAGGCTGCGTGGAGATCTCATAGCAGCCTTCCAGTATCTGAAGGGGGCCTTACAAGGATGCTGGAGAGGGACTCTCCATTAGGGACTGTAGTGATAGGACAAGGGGTGATAGGTTCAAACTCAAACAGGGGAAGTTCAGGTTAGATATAAGGAAGAAGTTCTTTACTGTGAGGGTGGTGAGACACCACCCAAAGAAGTGGTAAATGCTCCATCCCTGGCAGTGTTCAAGGCCAGGTTGGACAGAGCCTTGGGTGACACAGTCTAGTGTGAGGTATCCTTGCCCATGGCAGGGGGGGTTGGAACTTGATAATCTTAAAATCTTTTCCAAACCCAACTATTCAATGATTCTATGACTCATCTAGCATTAACCACACATTGCATTCTAATGGGATGAAAGGTGAAAGAGGTCTAACAGTTTAGTTAATCTGTGTCCAAAATTATTTTGTTTTGCAGTGAAATAATCCCACAGGACTAAATAGGTTTTGCTGCCTGGCATTTCCTAGGGTTAACTCCTCCTGAGAAGTGAAAGGGCTGAAACAAGCAGGTATAAACTCATTACTGGTGCAGATGGGAAGGATTATTGTAGTAAGCTGAAGTGGCAATGAGGATGGGGGATATCTGTACTGAATTTGCTGCTCTGGCTAATAAAAGTGCTGAGGCATCATGCCAGTTGTTGTCAAACTTACAATGGTCCTGTGTGATGTGCACTTCTCATAGCAGTACCTCTCCTGCATGCAATGGCATTCCTGAAAACTGCGATTGCCTGCTCTTCTGCAAAAGCAAGACAAATGGCTTGTCAGCAACGAAACAGCTTTGTCACTTGCTGCTGTGATGATCCCAAGGGGACACTGCTCCAGCTGCTGCAGGAAAACAGGCTGCAGTTTGCTGGAGAGGAAGGATGCTATGGAGACCTACCAGCAGGCATCACTGCGAACCACATGCCCCTGCAGGTTGCACTACCAGCAGAAGCTCTGGCCTGCAGCAGGCATTGACCCTGCAAAAGAGACTCTCCGGCTTGTCTCCTTGGCTCAGACACATCCCTTTCCCAGTTTTTCCCTTAAATAACTTGTCTTTGCAATGGTTGGTTCAGCAGCAGCAATAGCCACCTGAGGAGCAGCAGTCCCCTATCAGTCTGCAAAGAAGGGCTCCAAAGAAGCTGTGCCTTCTGGAGACACCCCAGTCCCTTCAGAGGGCTTGTCATGGTTTGTTACATGCCCAAAGTCAGTTGCTCAAATTACCACAGTGTTGTCCCACTAATCCCAAATTAGATACACAGGAAGCACAGCAGTTTTCAGGAGAAGCCATGTGCAAGCCTTTTCAAAGTCAGTTGGGAGCGTCCTTTCTGGGCCTGTGTTTCTATGGCGCTATGGCCCCACCAAACATACAAAGAGAGTCAATTTAATTTCCTTCTGTGACTCACTATGCTCCCCACGCTGTAAGTATTGTGTTTGTACCCTGCTGCTATTAGGAACCTGGGACTGCCCATGGCAGGGGGTTGGAACTAGATGTTCTTAAGGTCCTTTCCAACCCAAACCATTCTATGATTCTACGATTCTACGATTCTATACCATAAGATGGGAATGCAATGGCAGAGACCCTTCCCATCCATGTGACTATTCAGTAAAGATGCAATCAGCAGATCAAAGTATCTTATGTACGTAGATAAGCACTGTCCAAACACAGCCAGGGTCCAACTACCGGTCAGCCAGACACTGTCAGTTATGACATGGACAGCAACATGCCCGTGTTAGATACTTTGCTATTGTTTGCTTCATGGAGTAAAGGGAATAATGATCTTGTTGCTGGGTGCTAGAGAGGTTAAGGGTCCTTGGCTGATGGGAAGGGCATCTTCTGGAACAAACATGACCTCACAACTCACCAGTATTTGTGAACACTGAGACAGAGCAAGAAATCAAAATTGGACCTCAAACTAGGAATCTCAGAGGCAGATGGACTAAGCCAGTTGCTTTGCAAAGCCCGGGTCTGGTGTTAAACTTTTACCAAATAAGATAACAATAAACATACCAGCCATCATCACTTGGGGGTCATGGAGGAGAAGAAAGAGGCCTACACATGAATGCTAGGGCTGGCGAGCACCTTGCTGGCCAAAAGGAGCCTCCCCTCCATCTTCATTGAAATGTGAATTCTGCCCTTGTGAAAGGCTTGAAACGTGAAAGTTTCCTGACGTCCCACACTGCTATTAAAAATAAACCAAAAAGGTTTCCAACAAAGCAGCACTTTTTATATATGCCAGGAAGAAAATGAATTAAAAATGCTTATCTTTGTTTCTTCCTGACAGTATCACATTGATGCAAAGCCGTGAGCAAACTAGAGCAACAATCAGTGCTCTGCAGAGAGGTGCCCATAACCACACAAGGAGGAGGTTTTGTTCCTCGCCCTTGGACTACACTCACTAATAATCTGGATTTCCACCCACATCTCCCTCCCCACCATGGGGAAATCTCAGGGTCTATTTGCATGCAGTGGCTCTTGAAGGGAGCAAGCTCTTTAAACCACCCCTGACACTGTGGAAAAATCAGGAAACTTTAATTAAGGGAGAAAACACAAAAAACCACCCACAAGGCATTTTTTGTATTTACCTTCACTAAGTACAGAAACGAACTTCACAGGAATTCCACCCCACAGGAATTTCCAATATTTTAGTATTTGTTTCCCTTATGACTTGAAGCTTTGAAATATCAAAGCATTTTCACAGAATGAAGTGTTCTGGGAAGCTGCATTTTCTACGTCATTTTGACGTGTTTCAGTCTTGAACTTGCACCTGGCTGAGCTGCCAAGAGGTTGCCATGTTCCTCATGGTCCTAGGCTCCTTTACAAACCAGCCTCAGAACATCCGAGACTTCCCTCCCAAAATACATCACCAGGTCCCACAGCACAACACAGAAATGCAATAAGGCAGAGGGCAGTAGCTCATCATGGGAAAGGTAGTCCAGCTAATGACCTGGACTATCAGAGAGAATGGGACATCAGATCTTCAGCCTGGAGAAGAGAAGGCTCTGGGGAGACCTTATTGCAGCCTTTCAGTATTTAAAAAGGGCCCATAAGAAAGATGGGGAGAGACTTTTAGCAGGGCCTGTTGTGATAGGACAAGGGGTGATAGTTTTAAACTGAAAGAGAGGAGATTCTGGCTGGACATGAGGAAGAAATTCTTTACACTGAGGGTGGTAAAACACTGGCATAGGTTGCCCAGAGAGGTGATGGATGCCCCACCCCTGGACACATTCAAGGCCAGGCTGGGTGTGGTCCTGGGCAATCTGATTTAGTTGAAGATGTCACTGCTCATTGCAGAGGGCTTGGACTGGATGACCTCTGAAGGTCCCTTCCAACCCAACTATTCTGTGATTCTATGATCCTGTGTGAGCTGTGTACACATAAATGTCCAACATAGCTGAGGCTAAATGCTTCATAGCATAGAAGGTGGACAAATTTCAGCCAGCTCTAGCAGTGTATTGGTCTGTCAGCACTCCAGAGACATCCCCACCTCAAGCTGCACGGCAGAACTGCACCCCTGCTGCTTTCTCCATGATGCAGATGGCCAGAAGAGGGGGTCTGTGGTGGCCAGTGCTGGAAATGCCTGTCCACACCACTGTGTCCTTGGCCTGAATCCATTCTGGCGGCTGGATCTGTCCATCTCTTCCCTTCATCACCATCTTCAAGAGATCAAGCTTCTAGATTAAGCTTGTTACTTAAGCTCTCACTAAACCTGTCCTCCTTTTACAATCACTTGTCCCAGTCCTCCCTCACAGAGTTTCCCAGACGAAATCAGTGTCAGGGATCGCCAGGAACACCAGGAACAAAATCACCTTTGGAAGAAAGGGGAAAAACCTCTTTCTCAGCACAGAGCTGTAACAAAAGCTCCCAGTGGTTCAAGGGTCCTTGTTCCTTTTTCTGTTGGCCAGTATCACCATCAGATCTCACATCACTTGATAGAAAAGGGTGGCAGAACTGATTGTGACTTTTAATTCTTCAATCATGTCTGGCCTAAGAACTGATACTGTACATTTCCCATGTCTGATACCTCCTCACATATTGTTTCATGCTATCCAACCATTGCCTTTCTGGGAAGTCGGGTGACCTGTGGCTTGTGCAAGAATTTCCTTACCAAACTTAATTCTTGCAGACATTTTTGGTATCAAGAAAAATAAGCCCCACTCCACACACTCAGGCTTTTTACCTTTGAAACCTCAATTTCTCCTGGAGCAAGCATGGATCGGGAGTTGGCCAGGACCACACACAGCTCTTCTAATATCCCAGCCTGATGAACAAGAGGGGGATGGAGGAGACAACCAGCACACTGTGCAGAAAGGAAGGAGATGAAATCCAGCCATCAACAGGAAAGGACTGTGAAGCCCTTGCTCAGATCAAAAACCCTATGAAAGTGAGTGGTGCTTTTGACAGAATAAGGACAGAGGCCCATGATCTGCAGCCTAGAGCTGTGCATTAGGGAGTCCAGACTGTGCAGGCTGGCATGCCTGTTGCTTCGTCTCCAACCCCTTGCAAGCGGTCAAAGTCTTCTGGGCAGCCAGGGACAAAGGTGGGATTGCCATTGCCATCTCAGCCCCAGGGCTGGTCCAAGCCCCTTGCAGAGGTCCTGGTGGGCTTTGGCAGCTTTCTGCAGGGTTTGGGTATAAATAAATGTGTTGCATTCCTATGGGATTCCTGTCAGGCTGAACAGTCACACCCTGCTGAGTTAGGATCACAACCATTCATTTACTATGGACTTACCTTCTGATGTAACAGAAGGCTTGATTTCCACCTTAACTCATAAGTCAGTATGTGACAGGCTGCAAGGACACATCTAGCCAAGGGCTAGAAATAACACAGTGGACATCATTCTTGCAGAAGGGCGTCTCTTGCAGCAAGTACTTTCTCTGCTTGCAAACAAGCTTTGCTCTTCCCATATATTTCAGGGTGTAGGAAGGTTTTTGATACAGTCTCCATGGCCACAAACACACTGTGCATGTTATGGACTTAATAAACAAAGAGAATGTGTTTTGCTTTCCATCAGATCATTTCCACCAAGATATGACACATTCTTAGGTGCAACCAGTGGAAGGTTTTACTTAAGAAAAGACTGCGAAAGATGTCTGTTGCAGCAAATATCAGCTGATATTAATTGGGAGGGGACCTTTATCGCCTACAGTGTTATGCTAACTTGAAACAGATGAGATTTCCTTGGACACCATGGGGGCTGGATTGTTACAAGAACCAGAACTGTTCATCAGACCAGACTCATCTGACCAAACCTATATCCTAGAAATGCTGTAACATGGCCAGAAAGCACCTGACTTGCTGACAAGGTAGGCTCAACTGGTCGCAGTGCTGTGAGATCTGCCCATTCAGATGTCCAACCCCATGTCAGGCCAGGACTTCACCTCTTTTTCCTTGTCATAGTGCCAAGAACACTCAGTCCTCTCTGCTGCAAAAGGCTGAAGCACATGGCTTTCTCTCCAGCCAAGCACCAAGAAAATCCTGAATTCTCAACCTTTCAATAACCTTTAAATTATGCACAACTTGGATAAGTTGGGACAGATCCTGTCATTTTGCATCACAGCAAATTCATCCTCCTGATGAGGAGTCACTACATGTGGGGAGTAATTCACTGGTGTCAGGGCAATAGAATTACTTTCTATTCCTGCAGTAGCATGAAAACGCATATTTGTGGCATTGGATCCAGGGCTTTTGGCTCCAAAAAACTGTTGTCTCAGTTTGCTTGAGACACAGGGAGTGAGTGAAGACATCAGGGATTCAAATGATGCTTCTCAAAGTACGTGATCCCTCAGGACTATAGAAATTAGGATTTCTAGATCCAAAGTCCCCTAACAAACTGCAGGAAAAAGATGTCCAAACACACTTAGAGCAGCCTGAGCCACCCTGCTGACTGCTGGGCCCAGCTTTAGTTGGGGTCTCCTTTGGTACCCAGTCATGCAGAGAAGGGTACTGTGTTAGCTGACAGGTAAAATCACTCTTGTGATCTGTTCTCTAACTACACTTTTCCAGCATAATATTGCCTCTCACTTTTCTTACTCTCTACCTAACTAATCTGTTATTTACACAGTTGTTTCCTACTTCTGCTTCTAGACCTTACCAGCACCTATTTTCCCACAATGCTGGGTGCCTTCATCTCAACTTTGGTGCTCCATATGGAACGAACTCTTTCCTTGGAGTCCTAAATAATATTAGAAAACATATTTCCTTATATTGCTTTTTGGGATTGCCAGTTTTCAGCTATAGAACGGGTCAGCCTGACATGAGGACCACCTCGTTTGCAGAGGCAGCGCTGGGAGGCAAGAGCAGCAGAGATGGAGGATGAATGAGGAGACCTCACAGAAACACTGCCCACTGGTTGAAGGTGGCACCAGCACCTCACAGCAGCCACTGACATAGGCCAATAGCAGCATCTGTAAGAAAACTCTGTTTTCCATGTATTTGTCACCTCTGAGTTCAGGTGTGTTGTCGATGGCCACAGTATTACAGCTAAACAGAACAGAACATCCCCCAGTAACTTTAAAAGCAGAGCCCCTTGACTTAACTTTATGCCTGTCATGTCTCCCTATATCATCTCCCATATCATCACACAAGAGCATCTACCCACAGGGGGGTTCTTTGTCACTGCATCTTTAAAAATTAAAATAAGGACCTAAATTCCCAGGGCAGGCACAGAAGCACCAGAACTAATTTTCCAGCAGATGCAAGAGATCGTCAGCTAATGTAGGAAATTAAATGTTTAAGGAAATTATAGAACGAAAATATAAACTCTTGAATGGGAGCCAAAAACTACAAATTCCATCATTTATCAAAGAAAAAATGTCCAAAATGAGCCTGAAATGGTGTGGGGATGGCTGAATGAAAGGCTATATTCAGGCGGCAGCACTGTTTAGCTTACTTTTTGGACCTTTTCCCTTTATTGATGCTGTTGGGAGGCCCTCATTCCAAAACCTCTAATGCCACCGTGTTCCAGGATGAGTTACTAAAAGCAGTCATTCTTCTACGTATGAAAACATTCGATTATTTGCATGTTCGGTGTCTTTAGCGCCTCTTTTGTGCCTCTGTTTTTTGTGGAGGGAGGCAGATGAGGGATCTTGAATTTCAGCGGTATTCTGATATAAACTCCCTCCGAGAGAGAGGAGGCACAGAAGAAAAAGGCTTTGCAAGCCTGAAATGGAGTCAAGGAGGGCCGGCTTGCTTGATTTACTTGAAGGGACTGATGAATGTGTTTATTCAGGATTTGAGGAGTCCTGCCAGCCCTTAAATACTCAGCCCTGAAGCTGCAGCATTACCTCGCGTTCCTTGAGCCATGTGACAAGAAATGCCCAATCTGAACCAACCCAAACTGTTGCTTTAGGGGCACAAATACCCTGTGCACAGGAACAGATGAAGGGCTCAGAAAGCTGCTCCATAAAGCATCTCCACAAAGTAAGGGGTAATGTTGTGCAGTGCTAGGCAAGTGGTTTAGGGCAAAAAACCTCCTGGAAGGTCACAGCAGTCAAGTCCAAGCCTCCATGTGGTCATCTTGGCTCTCTCTTGCATGGGCTAGGAGGTTACAGGAAAGCTGGGGGCACCTCGCCAGCTGTAGACATGTTACTGACATAGGAAATGCTTCAAATACTGTGAAACTCGCTGCTACAAGGCATTACCAAGACTCTGGGTATAAGCTTGTTCCCTAGCACATTGGATGATGTTGAAACAGTGGTGGTAGGGGAGATCCTACCCTTCTGTAAAAGCAGGTTATATCTCAGTTAAAACTGCTGCTGAGCTCCATTGTGCCATTGCAAAGGGCTAAAAGCTCACAGACGGCCAGTGGCCACAGCTCAGTGGAGAAGTGGTAATTCATTATGCCATGATAATTCAATTGCTTGTGATTTTCTTCCCATAACCAACAAGCCTAGCAGGAATCCAAAAGAGAACTGCTTGCATTCATGGCTGACAAGATTAGCTGGTCGTCAGAGCCGGCATTAAACAAACACAAAATAAGGGGTTTGCAAGAAATAAAAATCCTCAGGGTTTACGCCAGTGAATGGGGATTAGGAAGAAATTTCTCTGAGGTTCAGTTATTCCTAATGTCCTGTGGCTTGTTACATCTCCCGCCAGAGCCTCTAGCTTTTGCCCAAGAAGTACCGCTCTAGACAAAGCACTATCCTGCTTCACCATAGGCAGGGACCAGCCTGCAAAGGGCGACCGAAGAACACCTTGTCCGGGAGAATCCCACAGCGATCCTCAATCACCCAGCCCTGTCTCTCTGCATCCCAGTTTGGACACATCAGCGTTTAGCGCTCAGATTTACCCGTCAAGGCGCTCCCACAGCGTTTCCTCAGTCCCTCTGACTTGCTCGTTTAACATTGCTTTTATTGAAACTTTTATTGCCGGTGAATAAAGCCCGGCTTTGCTTTCCTGGGCCAGCAGCACCATCTACAGCTTGCTCCGATACGTGCAGCCTGCTTCTGCCTGTGGGAGTGTACCTCCTCCTCCCATCCACAGCTGAGAACAAAAAGAGACAAAATAACCTACACGTGTTTGGTGGCAAAGAGAAGGTGGCAGACTGAACAGCACCTCTGGGGATAGAAAAGCTGATATACAGTCATATACAGCTGGTGTATTGTACTAAAAGAAGGGAGATAGGCTTTGTACAGTTAGAGGCAAAAAGGATGTGATTTGTAGCTGTTATCTCGTTCTCAGGTAGCACTGTATGAACATGGAGAAGAAAGCTCTTCAGCCACGGGGTATATGAGCCTTACACACTGCTTCCATGAGGAAGAACAGAGGAAACAACTTGGGCAGAGTTATAAAAGCAGCTGGTGACAGAGCCAGGACCGGATCCTGTGGTTGCTGCTTACATTTCCCAGCCAACAGCAGAGTCGCTGCTGCTTTTCCAAAGGGTCACTGCCTTCAGTGTCCTAAAAACATCCACCCAGCTCAGAACAAGGGCCCATGGCACCGTCCGTCCATGCACCTGGACATGCAGTGGTGCTGTGCAGTGCTTCCAAGGGCCACTTACAGGGCAAACACAACCTGCAGCAGAAAACCATGTGAAATCACTCTTACATGCCAATGGAGCAGGAGAAGCCCAGGGCATAGCCTCTTGCAGCTCCCTGCAATAGGAAGGAATTTGTAAGACAAAGCTCTGAGATAGTGCTGGCAATCAGAGCATGCCCCATAGTCACAGAGGAGAGCAAAAGTGGGAGGAAAAACTCAACTACTTGCTTCTGTCTTTTGGTTTAGGGGAAAAGCCATCCTTACAACCCATCTCTTTAAACTCATCAGGCTGGCCTCTGAAGGACTCAGCTGGACAGGTGACCTGGTACCCATGAGGTAGTGTGCTGTTTTCCCCAGAATGATCAGGAAACACCATATCCTGAAAAGTGGGTTACCCAAAGCACTGAGGTTTGTAAAGGAAAGGACAGCCCTGCAGGGCTCCAGTGCTACATGCCACCACTGAGGACATTACAGCAGCTGTGTACCTCTGCATCGTGATACACACAGAAAGGCGGGAGGAAGAGCTGGGTGCACACATGCACAAAAAGAACAAAGTGTCCTAGTCTATCCTGTCTGTGTTTGCAACAAATCCATGTTTTGCTTTGCTGTTGCAGGAGCCATGGGCCAGCAAACCTGAGGGAACAGAGGGATCTCTCCCTCGTCTCCTCTTCTTTCCTCCGCAGCAAGCAGGATGTGCTGTACCAGCAGCAGCTGAGCTAGACCCCATCGGCACTGGTCAGACAAAGCTTGCTGGAGCACAGATTGTATCTTGTGGCTACATCCACACTAGTAACCTAGATGCAAACAAGACAGCCCATAGTCCCATGGGTGTTTGTGGCTTCCCACAAGATGCTATGGCACAACAAAGCAACATGGGCCAGGAACTGCTTTCCCAATAGGCAGTTTGGATGAAGCCTCTCCCACTCCTGCGGAATTGCTTTAAACGCTTTGGGGAATGCTGCTATATGCAGTGATAAACCACAGTCTCGAGTAGCCAGGAGTAGCCATGACCAGGTCCTACAATTAAAACAGCAAAGTAAAAGTTCCTGGCAGGAGAGAGCAGAGATTTCCCAGGAGATGCTGAAGTGCCAGGACCATGCATCTTTGATTGAGTTCACTCTCTCTCTGAGTAACAAGGGACTGTAAGGGAATAAATCAGCATATTAATGGGGATGCTAATTGCAGCTGAGTCTGGGATAGACAAAAATCTTCACGTTCCTTTTAATTACGAATTCTACAGCCCAATTTAAACCACATTTGGAATAATTTGTGAGAGCAACTATTCTTTTAAAGATCAACCACCCTTTCAATGGTTTTGATATTTTGATTAAATATAAATGCAGGTAAGAGGACAGCTCCCAATCTTTATATCACAGCATAATCCAAACTACCTCCCTTATAGTGGAGAAGCCATTCAGAATAACTGAGGTCAGGATAGGGCCTGGTATTTGAAGCAGAAATACATTGCTGTTCCCATTTCTCCTTGGCTGAACAATGCTGCAGTGACAGTAATTGGCATCTCAATGCCTGCATGCAGTGACCACATTCTCGAGTGAGTGCAGGCCTATGAAATGTCTGCAACTACTTATCAGTGTGTGTATATGTATATATATGCTGATTTGTTACCAGTCCTCCCTGCGCAGAGGAGCTGGGGGTTTACCAGTTTTCCCTTTCTAATTTCCCCTGTCTGGGAGAGCTCCGCAAAGTGGTTTAAACACCTTTACCTTTTTCTTTTCTTTTTAGGCAGCTTAATGAGGAAAGCCTAAAAGAACTGAAGCATTCCCTCACATCCACAGTGCTATACGTGGCCCAGAGCTTTTTCTTGCATCTCTATCATTTAAGACCATATGAGCCAATCAGTATCAAAGATCCATGCATCATGGGAGCCTGTCTCAGGAGGGGATGATCGACAGCCACACTTGTGAGGGTGAATGTCCCTTACAGGATTCTTCTGAGGGGAAGAGGAGAAGTGAGAAACCAGGTTCTGAACCTGCCCCTTCCAAAGTCTTCTGGTTTGCTTCTTCAGGCTGAACTTCTGTCCCTCATGGTGTCTTGCAGAGGTGACTTCCACAAGTCAAACCAGCACTCCTCATTCAGTCCACTGCTTTGTATGAATAACGCACAGCCTTTGGTTATTTAGTGTAGTCTAAGTGTCCAGTCTGCCTTCTCTTGTCAGGCCATCCTCCCGACAGTAGCTTTTTCCCCCTCTTTATTAGTTAATGGTCAGCATTCTCCGAAGAGTGAGGGTGTACCCGCTAAAGACCAGTCAAGCCACCCAAATCTCACCTGTCAATGCATAATATCAGAATTTGCATTGACTGAGTACTTCTTGAGCTTGAGATATTTCCAGGGGCAGAGAAGCTGCAATAGCCCTTAGGGAATCATTTGAATTAACCACATGGTTCCCTTTTCTTCTACTGCCTTTCCATTAAATCCTCTATAGGTCTCAAAAGCACCTCAGGTCCAATTCAGCCTTTGGCTGCCAAGGTCTCAGCTCCAAGGCCAGACACTGGCACAAGAACAGCATCCAAAGCTACTCTGGCAAGAGGCTGCTCCAAATCCCTCCTTCCCTGATGCACATGTGGTCTTTTCTTACGGCTTTCTGTATTTGTCCCACACACTTCACACATTCATTCACCTAAAACATTTCCCTGCAAAGTAAGCAGTTTGTCAAGTTTCCCCATTGTAGTCTGTCCTAATTCCTTTTGTTCAGGAGAGAGTGGAAAGCTCCAGGGGCTTCTGTCTTGGGTCACAGCTCAAAACTGAAGATGATTTAATGATGGCAAAGCCCAGAGCCCTTATAGCATCTTAATTCATTAAATGGAGTGCTAAACTTCTTCTTTAATGGGGGAGCTTTAATAACACTGGGGTATGAACAGGTTTGTGCACTTGAATCAGCTAACTCACATCTCTGTAGGCCTTCTTCCCTTTAGAGAGTCAGGGTGGGAAGTTATAGTTCTGATATGTTGCATATGAATGCATGGCAAAACTTGCTTTTTGATTTTGTGATATGCAGGTGTAGGCAGAGTCTGACTATGTTCCTTTGGCAGAAACTTTATGGCTGGCTGAACCATCCAGATGGGACCAGAGAGTCCACATGGACCGTGGTTCTCAGTGACACTGGTGCAGGTAGATGGGGCACAGCCCCATGGGGACAAGAGAAAGGAAAGGCTGGAGGACAAGAGCCAGGATGGCTCTGGATTCCCCACCACCAGTCTAACCTCCTCCAAGAACTGCTTGCAGGGATGTTTCAAGTGATTATGGGATTCAGCCCTGCTGTGGAGTATGTTACAAAAACCAGTTTTGAGTTTCCCCTCATCCCTTCTGGAGTTGTGATTCATCCCATCCTAAACAAGGATAATAAACAGGATGAGTCCCCTCTGGAAATGTCCTTCCTTCTTCAGTGACCATGCAAGGGGCAAGACAATTAATGTCAAGCACGTACCCACAAAGATTAAGCTCCTCCTCATCCTCACTTCAGCTTCAACATGAGCTAAAAAGCATCTGTTTCCTAGCATCTCACCAAAAGGAAACTTCAGTTGATAAAAAAACATTAAGCAGAAGGACCTGACCTCCAGCCATGGCTTCAAGAGCTCTCCATGCCACAAGCATGGGTGGAGAACAGGATCCTTCCTGCGCCCAGCCCACTGCTTCTCCAGGCCCAGCAGCCCAGGACTCTTCCACAGCACGGATGTACCCCAAGCATTCCACCAGCAAAATGCAGTGCAGTGATTTAGCTCCATGAGCAGTGATTTAACTGGGCAAGCATGCCATAAAGTAGCAAGTAAGTGGGTCAAAAGTAAATAATAGGGTTTATATAGTTGTTATGTTTATTCTGCTGAAGTGTTTTGATGCCAGATTGAAGGGGAAAAGGGAAGAAGTTCAGTTCACATAATGGGAGCTGGCTCCAATATCAACACCCTTTCAAGATTTGTTGGTCACTGTTATAAAAGAGGGTGGTAAGGTGGGTTAACACGCCAGCTTGCAGATTTATGTTCAGTTCGCAGCCATGTCCTGATTCCAGCTCTCACTAGTTTAACACGCTGTTTGGCACAGTGCTCTGCTCTTCAAGCTGCAGCCATTGCACTCAAGTACGCGGGTGAGACGTTCAGCTCTTGATGAACAGCAAAAGTTTCAAGACTTCCCAGTGGGAAGAGAGGCTCAAAAAATACACTGTAAAGGACCCCAGACCGATTATTTCTTTAGATTCTGGGAGGTTTTGGGCGCATTTGGACATTTCCTGAACCAACAAATAGGTTTAAAACAAATGGACAATCTGTGCTGGGACAAAACCCCCACCAGTGTGCCCAGCACACCCTCTGGAAATAGGCTGAGAGAGGAATCAAGGCGTGTATGCAGGATGCTGATTGCATCCCGCCTGCAGCGATGGGAGATGCACACATGCTAGAAGAGCACTTTTTTCATAGGCTGCAGTTTTAAATCCTCAGGGATTGGCAGTTTGGGATTCCTCCAGGCTACAGACCTCCCCAGGTGTTGTTTATAATGATTATCAACATAAACACCCAAGGGTAATGCGTTGTACTGCAGGATATTATCCCTCTTTAAATGAAAGTCAGTTTAATTTCTACCTGCTTGTATGTCTGTCCCCTGTGATGATGAACTGTGCAATGAAAATCAGGGCTTCTCTCTGAGATTTCCGCTCTGCTATCATTTTACCACAGATACCCTGGAAGGGGCACAGGAATGGGGCTACTTGAACACACATCCACCACTACTGAGAGCACAGGTACCAATATACAGAAATACCAGTCACAAAAACCTTCTCTGGTGAAGCTTTTCTCATTGGATATAAGGAAGAAGTTCTTTACTGTAAGGGTGGTGAGGCACTGGAATGGGTCGCCCAGGGAAGTTGTGAATGCTCCATCGCTGGCGGTGTTCAAGGCCAGGTTGGACAGAGCCTTGGGTGGCATGGTTTAGTGGGAGGTGTCCCTGCCTATGGCAGGGGGGTTGGAACTATCTGATCTTAAGGTCCTTTCCAACCCTAACTATTCTATGATTCTGTGATTATTACAATAAACACAAACGGGCTCCCACTTACTGCAAAGGCAGAGCTTTTAACTAATGGCACTACACAGCAAACAGAAGTCAGCAGACCTAAAGACCCTAAAAAGTTTAGCCAAGTCGAAGTCCACACAGCAAAGCACCACGGGATTTTAGTTCCACTTAAACCTTTACCAAAGGGGTACAGAAGCAAGTGCCTAAATTATAGCACAGTCCAAAATCAACAAGAAGAAAATACGTGAAAGTCAATGGAAACACACTGGGAGTTGAAGGGCTCGTTGCCCAACATTGGCTGCTCCCTAAGAAATGGTTTCTTGTGTTTTCAAATGTGCTGCAGAAGCAGCCAAAGAAAACTGGTGGGTTTTCATAAAGAAAACAGAAGAGGGCAAACATCTCTCCTCTCCTTGGTGCTCTCACATGCAAAGAACTTTGCATTCAAAGCCTCATGATAGATTTTTCACATCAGGTGCCTTCTTTACCCCTTTGGCTGGCAGATCTCCAGCCAGGCTGCCCACAAAGACACCAGATATTCATGCCCCGTCTTCTCTAAACAAGCCCTAGATGAAGGTGTGAAGGAAGCTGGTGCTCAAGACAAGGAATAACAGGAATCTGCTGAGCTGTAAACTGCCAGCTGCAGTTCCTCTGCTCTCCTGGCTAGGTTCAATGGACAAGAGGCACCAAGGGCTATCCTGGAGCTGTGCACTCACTGATTTCCCTGCTGGCAGCTCTCACTCAACATGTGTGGACACTGGGTGCTCCCTGCTTTCACATGGGTGTCTCCTGTTGTTCTCTGGGCACCCAGACATTGAATGAGTGCCCTTGGTCAGATCCATCAGCTGCATTGACAGAAGCAGAGACACCTCTGCTTCTTCAGAGAAATCCCATTAGCTGAAACACATGAAGATGTGGCTCTGTGCTTTTTGGTGGTTTAGTGGATGCCATATATGACACAGAAACATGCATTGATGGAGTCTGGTCCTGTGGGTTGCCTGACTAGGTGTGTTGCTGTTGACGTGGTAGGAAAGAGGACCAACTCCACAGGTCAACGTGACAGATCTGAAGTCTGGGAACAAAACCCAGAAGTGTGTCAAGAAGAAAGGAGGAGGAGAGATGCTCAGTGTGTGGCTGGGGGCACCCCATTAAAGCTTTAAGAAGACAAATCACTGTAAAGCCCGTGAGTTACATCAGCCCATGTGTGTGTCTGAGATGTGATGATGGAGGTCAGGCCAGAGATGCTCTGGAGCAGTGTGTTAGCAGGCAAACCATGTGGAAATGGAGCAAACTGATGCCAGGACTTCTGGGAGTGATAGATTTCTAAAAAGAAAATACACTTTCAGACCAATGTGGAAGCAAGCACAGTGTATGTAATGGGCTAATGATGGGGGAAAGTGGAGGAAGTCAAAATGCAGCTCATTTGATTGCATCACTGCAATGAAAAGCATGTGAACCGAGTGGGGCATTGGAGAATGATGTCCAAAGGAACACAAAGGCTGAGGAGTCATTTGATGATCACTGAGATTCCAGCAACTGGAAGAATTAAAAGAAATACAATTGTTTGAGCTTTTTGGTTGTTGGTTTGCAGTTTCTTTACTTGAAACCAAGGAATGGAGGGCAGAGACTTCTGCTCCACAGCTGAGAACTTTGGCATCAGCACGCAAACCAAGAAGCACAAATGCTTCCTGCCTCAAAAGATTGCTCTTCACAGGGCCCAGGATTTCCAAGAGGAATTACTGAGGGCATCAGAGCTAAACCTCCAAACAGAAATGTCCAGGGGAGGATGCAATCGGCAACCACGCGAGCTGAGCAAGGACACAGCTACAGGTGAAGGGAGGCTGGGAATCAGGGCAGAGAAATACATGGGGAAGTCACCTATCACAGTGCAGGGATGTAGAAAAGAAAGAAGTACTTAATTCTGGACAGCAGCACAGGGAGAAAGAGGCTTACTTTGTGTTCCCAGCTAGTCCTTCCTTGCCAGAAGTCGGGCAAGAAATACAGCGGTTTTGGTGACTGAGGCTTTGAGGCTCTCCAGTATAATGGCAGGTATCCACACAGCTCTCAACGCTGGGTGGAATTAGACAGAATTAGAAGATCTTCTCCTCCAGTCCTCTCCCCTCCATGGAAAGATGCTTTTACTTCAGGACAAGGATAAGCAGTCAAGAACAAGAAGAGTGCACCCTAAATGTAAAACATCTGAAGACTGACAGTCCTCAGAACATACAGTCACAGATAACTCCAAGGAGGTGACATGAAGACAGTCAGGAGCCAGTAGGGATGTCCTAAGCAAGAGACCAGCCTTGAACTACTGCAACAGTGTAGAGCAACCAAGGACTAGAGAAGGGAAGAGGCATAAGCAGAGCTCAGTGCACAGCCAGCAGCTCCAAGTGCCTCAGGCAAGGACGGGGGACATCCCTGTGAATGAGTCCAGTGCACTGGCTTCATGAATTCATGTTACCTCCTCTCCAAACATGAGACATGATCCTGGATGACACAAAGACCAGAAGTCCCAAGCGCTGCTTCTCAGGTACCCACAGGTAACCACCTGAGGAGCCTGTGGTGTTTGCCATTGCTCAGCTGTCTGCCTCCTCCCCTTCTCAGACATCTCTGCTCCAGACCTCCCAAACCCCTACATATCACAGCACATAAGGCATAAAGAGCAGCTGCCAGTTTCCCAGCATCCCATGCTAAGCAGCATCACACCGCAGAGGAGCAGTAACATTACTGCGGTCATCCTAAAGCAGCTGTGCCCTTCACTTGCTCCTCATGGCACATCAATTGTGTATGTTCAGCCTGGAAAAGAGAAGCTGCATGGAGACCTCAGAGCGGCCTTCCAGTATCTGAAGGGGGCCTACAAGGATGCTGGATAAGATCTCTTCATCAGGGACTGTAGTGATAGGACAAGGGGTGATGGGTTCAAACTTAGGTTAAGGGGAAGCTCAGGTTGGATATAAGGAAGAAGTTCTTTACTGTGAGGGCAGTGAGGCACTAGAAAAAGCTGTCCAAAGAAGGGGTAAATGCTCCATCCCTGGAAGTATTCAGGGCCAGGTTGGACAGAGCCTTGGGTGACATGGCCTCGTGTGATGCATCCCTGCCCATGGCAGGGGTTTGGAACTGGATGATCTTAAGGTCTTTTCCAACCCAAACCATTCTATGATTCTGATTCTGTGTCATACCAAGGACCACGGTCCCCGGCATCTCTCAGCCACTTGCTGGCAAGTCTAAGGCAGCCCCATGGCTGGACAGCAGGGAGCATTTTAAAGCATATTCAGCTTTTTTATTTGACAGTGGCTTTCTATGCACTTTGCAGTGTAAAGGTTTGTATTTGTGCCTGTTGCTGCAATGTTTATTCCCCAAACTCTTTTAATAGTGGGCTTTTGACAAAGTGTTTCCCCAACAGTGAGAACTACATCTACAGCACAAAGCAAACACTTGCAAGATAAACATCCTTCACATCCCATGCTGGTCCTAACCCCTCGGAGCTCGCCATTACCTCCCTTGGAGCAATTCAGCACAACTTAATCAAAGTTAAAAATAATACTGTGTGATGTTATTCCTTGTACTTGCTCAACGAGCTTTTATTGGCAGCTGCTGCCAGGATCTGGGACTCTGCCAAATTCCCTGCTTATATTGCTCCAGTGTGGACAAACAAAGAAAGCCTAGTTCAAGTTTCTTGGACACAAATAAGGTAAAAAACATAACAAAATAAAAAACAATGTGTAATTATTTGTTTCTTTATGGAGGGCCTCCTTTGGAGGCCTTTGCAATCACTTCTGGTTTCTACGTACGAAAGTCACCCAAGTGAATTATTTAGTATTAATAGACATTCCTGAGTGAGAATGTTAAAGCCAGAGGCATAAAATCCAGGGGAAAAAGGGTATCTACCTTCGCCTTTCATGTAACACCTCCTGAGCCAAAATAACTTTAGCTCCTTGCCTTTCTCAGTAACTTTTGTTGCTTCTAATCACGACTCAAAGCTATTTGGTATTTAAGTTTTTTAAGCACAATAACATTAATGAAAACTTTTTATAGTCATTAAAGACTAAGGCCCCCCATGCCTGCCTTTAGGTGCATGTGTTGATCTCCTGACCCTTGGTGTTTCTGCACCAGGGCTGCCACCTTCTCATACCATGTTGGAGGCAATCACTGCTCATGTGTGACAGTGAGGGCCCTGTCACCTTGCTAAGGTTACTGCTGTCTCATTGGGTCCTTCAGAGGTTATAAAGTCAGAAATACAAGGAGCTGAATGCACAGTCTGGAGTTCATCCTTTTGCACAGAGAAGCCTCTCTTCCCATAGCTTATACCAGAGGGAGAGAGGTACAGAGACGACAGGAGTGAGGGAGAGAAGGAGGAAAATCAGGGATAGGGGTAGGGATAGGGATAGGGACAGAAAGAGAGGAAAGGAGAACGGAAAGGCAGAAGAAAGTCTCTCCCTGCTTGACAAGGCTACTTGGCAGTATTTTGGAGCCAAAGTGTGTCCTGTCAACAGCACACACAATGTGCTTTTGAAAACCCAGAAGCGTACACGCAGTTCCTTGGCAATTGGAAATAACAGCCAATATACAGACAAGCAGGTTTTGGAGCATATGGTTTTTGAACTCCCGAGAAACTGCAGCTTATCCGTTTGGGCTTTTTTGGGGTCGCCTCCAGTTTATTATGCAGAGTCAGTCGCTTGCTGGTGCACATAGTCCCAAGTCACAAGAAGCGTAACAGAAAAATCCCACCCTCTGCCCCAGCAGACCAGTCTGACAGCAAAAAAGGGAGAAAGGAAAGCTTCTTGTTTCCTCACCATCAGCTGCAAAAAGGAGATCTGGGAGGACATAAAATCCCTGGTTTGCTTCTCTCTCACCCAGCAGGTTTGGGTCTGAGAGTGCCCTTTAGAACTCATTTAAGAAGCCTGAAAACTCCAAGTCCAAGTGAAATTCAGGTCATGTGCAAGAATTTCTTTGGCTCAAGAAATGTCTGAAATTCCACCCATAACAGAAAGCAGGAGCTGAAGTGCCTGCCTGCCTTGCTACACCCTTCCCCACCTTTACTCCACCCTGGCTCAGCAAGCGCAGTCTATCAGGACTTATCATAGAATCACAGCATGGTCTGGATTGGAAAGAACCTTAAAGCTCATCCAGTTCCAACCCATGCCATGGGCAGGGACACCTTCCACTAGAGCAGGTTGCTCTGAGCCCCATCCAACCTGGCCTTGAACACTGCCAGGGATGGAGCAGCCACAACATCTTTGGGCATCCTGTGCCAGCACCTCAGCACCCTCACAGGGAAGAACTTCTTCCTTATATCTAACCTAAATCTCTTCTCTTTCAGTTTAAAGCCATTCCCCCTTGTCCTGTCCTGACCTGCCCTTGTCAAAAGTCTCCCTTTACATTTCTTGCAAGCATTCTTCAGGTATTGGAATACTCTTATAAGGTCTCCCTGTCACCGTCTCTTCTCCAGGCTGAACAAGCCCACCTTTCTCAGCCCGTCTTCAGAGCAGAGCTGCTCCAGCCTCCAGAGCATCTTTGTGGCCTCCTCTGGACTCACTCAAGCAGGTCCACGTCCCTCTTGTGCTGCCATCCCCAGAGCTGAATGCAGTAACATGTACAGTATAACTTGTGCGCGCCACTGTTGGTAACTGCCCATGGACACACTGTGTGCTTTGGACAGCCATGGGGACACGGGCTGGAGACCAGAGCACCTCGGAACCTCACTGCTGCAGTTTGGCTTCTTTCACTCTTGGAGACAAAGACAGCCCAGCACTTGTGGTGTGCCTACAAGGGACATGCCCCAGGATACACGCGGCTCTATGGAGCCATTCTGTGGCTCATAAAGGTGCTGCTACCTTACTCTTGTTAGCAAGACAGGTTTCTTAACTCCAACCATTTCTGTGCAAGGAGGTGTTGACTCTTTGCTTTAATCAAGATGGATGTGATTAGGAATAGGATGGAGGGAAAGAACTGAGTCTTCACTCCATGGAGCTCATGGCTCATGTGCTAGACACTGTCAGGTAAGACCATTCGGCGTGAAAAATCCTGGGTGTATCCTGCGCACCTTTAACATTGCACCAAACAGCCACTCTTTAGAAGTCAAGGTCCTTAAAACCCAACAATCCCTTCCTACAGTTCGTTCTCTGCTCCTGCTGTGAGCCATCAGTGGCTCTAATTCAGGAGGATTTCTCGCTGCCTCCCTGATTCTCTTTGTAGAGGAGAGATAATCCCTCCACCGGCCTAAAAAGAAAGCTGAGAGTTGAAAGTGCACCATTGATCCATGTGCAGGGCTGTGATGAGGGAGATGAAAAGGAAAGGAAAGGCAATTTGATGTGACACCAGCCTCCTGCAATGGAGAAGTGTGTTTTGTGCTGGGGAAACAGTTGGGACGCAGGTTAGCTGTTGGCCAGAGGAAATGCTTGATTGCAGCAGTGTGACACCAGCTGGCTTCAGCCGTATGTTTTTAAAGAATCATAAGTTAAATTGAAATGTATTTCAGCTAATGTAAACTGCAGCAGAGGTCAGTGGCAGGGGTTCATCTCAGCTCTCCATAGGCAAAGCACAGCATGTAAAGGAGGAATAATGCCTCACTCATGAGACCTCACTTGGAGTATTGTGTCCGGTTCTGGTGTTCTCAACATCAAAAGGACATGGAACTGCTGGAACAAGTCCAGAGGAGGCCATGAGGATGATCAAAGGACTGGAGCACCTCCTGTATGAAGATAGGCTGAGAAAGTTGAGGCTGTTAAGCCTGGAGAAGAGAAGGCTGCGTGATGACCTCATAGCAGCCTTCCAGTACCTGAAGGGGGCCTATAGGGATGCTGGAGAGGGACTCTTCATTAGGGACTGTAGCAACAGGACAAGGGCTAACGGGTTCAAACTTCAACAGAGGAAGTTCAGGTTAGATATAAGGAAGAAGTTCTTTACTGTGAAGGTGGTGAGGCACTGGAATGGGTTGCTCAAAGAAGTGGTAAATGCTCCATCGCTGGCAGTGTTCAAGGCTGGATTGGACGTAGCCTTGGGTGGCATGGTTTAATGGAAGGTGTCCCTGCCCATGGCAGGGGGGTTGGAACTAGATGATCTTAAGGTCCTTTCCAACCCAAACCATTCAATAATTCTATGATTCTAAGGCTCAGGTCTTCACCTTGAGTAGGTGCCTCATTCTGATCACAAACCCTTGAGAATAACATGTCTAAACCCCTTTGAAGATCTGACCTCATACCACCAGGATAGCTTTTGCTTCCCATGCATGAGTCATGCTGAAACATGCCTTGGGTCCAGTTGTCATTGTTATTGAGATGGTGCCGGTTTTTGTTGGTTCTGTAAGTTTTGCAAGTGCAAATAAAGCTTTCACAGAGCCCAGACTGTTTGCAAACGGCAGGCTTAAAATCACGCTGGCTCGTTCTGCCCTGTGTCAGCATGCTACCAGTGGCCTTCCGTGAGCTTTGGGGTCTATCACCATCTCCTAGAATCATTGAATCATAGAATCAGCTAGGTTGGAAAAAGACCTTTAAGATCATCAAGTCCAACCATTACCCCAGCACTACCGAGGCCACCACTAACCCATACCACTGAGAACCTCATCTACGTGGTGTGTGAGCGCTTCCAGTGACAGCGATTCCACCACTGCCCTGGGCAGCCTGTTCCAATGCCTGAGCACCCTTTGGGGAAGGAATTGTTCCTAATATCCAATCTAAACCTCCCCTGGTGCAGCTTGAGGCCGTTACCTCTTGTCCTATCGCTTGTTACTTGGGAGAAGAGACCGACCCCATCTCACTACAACCTCCTGTCAGGCAGTTGTACAGAGCAATAAGGTCCCCCCTGAGCCTTCTCTTCTCCAGGCCAAACACCCCCAGTTCCCTCAGCTGCTCCTCATCACACGTGTGCTCCAGGCCCTTCTACTATGAATTCATGGCTCAGATCCCTCTTGGCATGCTTATATGGACCTGGAGACAGGTCACTGCTAACACAGGGGCCCAGACCCACAACCCTGCCTGAGCCATACCAGAAGACCTGGAACTCGAACTGGCTCACCCAGTTAATTTCTTCTGCAATCTCTGGGTTACACCCCTTTCTTTAATATTTTACTCACTCTTAATCAAACTAAAACCCAAGTTGCAGTTCATTTTTTCTTGCAAGAATGCAAATGCAAATCCCTTTTATCCATTTCTTCAACATCCTCTGGATTTCATAGCCACAAATCACAGCAAAATCCAACTGAAAGATGCAGTCTGAAGTAATTACTTTGTTGGTTGCCAGGAAGATAAAGTTCCCATAAATAATATTCCTTACAATGCTGAGAAACTGAATACCTCTGTGAGCAAAGGAAGTAATCAAGTTCACAGCAGTTTCACACCTGGACAGAGAGTACAGGTAGCCTCATTCCTTGTCTACATCAATCAAGCTGTTTGCTTCCTGTGCATCCATGTGAATCAACTGAAAAGCACCTGGCAGCCACGTGAAGTGCTTTCTTGTCGATGGATCAAGACGCTTGTTTAGTGATGGCAGGACTTCCGTAAGCTGGCAAACCCCAAGGGGCTGCAAGGGGCACTCTACAACCCCAGCAGTGTGGGGCATTGGTCTCTGAGACCAGACTGCATGACGTGGGCACTCCTGTTTTGTAGTGGGATCTCGGAGATAAACTTGTCATCATGGAGATAAACTTATCATGTCTGTGAACTACTTTCCTCTTCTCCATTGCACGTGGCTCAAGGCTGGTGGCTTTGAAGGTCTCTCTTTTGAGTGACTTAAGCTTCTTGTGCTTCAGTTCTCTGCAGTCAGCCTCATCCTCACTGATCTCCAAACAAACATACCAGGGACCGCCAGCACCAGCTCTGTGTAACACTGCAAGTGGCAACTTGCCCTGCGAGTGCTGGGCTAAAAATTAATAGATATTAAAAGCAACCCTCAGCTGCACTTGCCAACAGACATATGGACACATCATCTGCTGCTGCTGTCCTAGGAAGCTTTGATCAGATAGCAAGGAATGAAACTCATAGAGATTTGCGTATACATATGGACACATATATATCTACATGTATACACATGTAAATGGAAAAAGACAACTATGCTGCCAACATTTCCAATTGCAGCTCTTTTCCCGCTCAGGTTATGGATCCTGGAAATTAAGATTAGGTACCCCTAATTGCAAAGGACACTGGGAGACTTATTTCCTTCCACGTGGGAATCCTTCCTTTTCAGGACCCAGCCAAACACAACCAATGTTTATACTCAAGTATACACAGATGCTTCCTAACTTTTTCTTGTACACTCTGAATGGACACAATATCCTCAGTCCATACCAATGACATTTCATGGTGCATTGATCCAGCTATTGATCAGTCACAGACATTTCTCAGTCACCTTGTACCACACCACCAGCACTTCCCTTCAGCCTCTGCACTCTGTCATTATCCAAGTGCTTTCCCAGGGCTCCTCAGTTGCGCTTTATGCTAAAAGATGAGAGCAGTGTTTGGATGAGTGAATTACACATCCCTGGCAGACAAACTGGCTCCAGCTGCACCTTGCATAGCTGCCACTGGAAGGACCTTGGGCACAGAAAGAGGTTAATAACACTCAGCGCTTGTGTTGAGTCACTCCAAGCATTGAAATGTCAGAAGTTTAAGCAACGGATTTGTCAGTGCCATCTAAATAAATGGTGTGTGATAACACACCAGCAGCTGTGGGCTCCACAATGGGCAGTCCTCCTGGATGCCCGTGAGGTGCTTCTGCCTCGCTGTCATGGATGGAGTAACATACTTCACTCATAAGAAACAAGTAGCAATATGTTCATTGATATAAAACAATGATTTAACAAGGTTTGATAGTAAATGTGACAGTGGTTTAACAAGATTTGATAGCCAGGTACACTTGATTATTTACTGCAGACGACAAGGTCAGACAGAACTGTGAGGGAGACCTTCCCATTGAGTCATGATGTTCAGACAGGACCCCACGCATTCTAAAGTCCTTCTCAGAGAGGAGTTTAGGTGCAGCTGGATCCAGAGTTAGTCTCAGAATTGGTCGATGGTTTATGTCTAAAGGATCATGTGTGTGCAATCAATCCTTTGTATCAGCTAGCTAGGATTTCAAAGTTTAACATGCCATTAATCACTTACCGAGGTTCTGCTCCAGCAAGGAATCTCTCAAACCCAAGAAGTAACATTGAGGGGCATCCTTGCTCAAGGGGAGATCCTGGCATGCAGCCCATTGGCATGCAGGAAAACTCAAGAGCCCCTGGGCTGTCCACTTGTTATGAAGTGAAATAATTGACTCATTGTCACATTTGCACACCAACAACAGAAGTTAGATTCTTCCAAACCCTGCTTGAGTCAGACCTTGACCAGCACTATGGTTAGGGGGCACACGCTGCTCATATTAGCCCTCTGCTGTTGCATTGTTATCTGTCTTTCCAAAATCCGCTTTGAGTTGGATGCAGCATCTATTACAGTCACCACTGGTAGTTCAGTTGATTATGGGAAATACAGGTCAGGTTGGGGTGGGAGCACACTAAAACACTTGCTTCCCAGCACTAATCACTAGTGGTCTAACAGCAGTCACCACTTACAGATTCCTTAAAAGCCCTTGTTTCACAGGAAGCATAAGGCTGTTTCCATTTTTAGTTAGAAACAGCATATTTTCTCCCTATAAATAGGTGATGTTTACTGCACTGTCTGGTTTGGAGGTACCATTGCACTATGAACAGAGACAGCTCCTACATCACTTGTCATGGGTAACGCAAAAAGCACTGTATCAGTTTAAGTCAGGTTTCTGTTTGGAAGAAGTTCTTGTAGACCACCTACATTAAAGAGTTAAATCCACAGCCCTGATATCCCACATTCCAGTGGGACTATATCTTGGCTGGAGACTTCAGATTTGGGACCCTGATATAAGTTCCATTGTATAGAAACAACTGCTGATCAAAATACTGTTTTGGAAAGGGTTTTATTTATTTACAGAAATCCCCATAGAAACCACAGCAGAGATTCTTTAACCAGATGTGATGCTTCATTGTCAATTAGTTCATCTATCGGAACAACAGCGTCCCTATCACGAGATCTGGGCAGCTAAAATTGAAGCGCTAGCTCCAGGCTGCCCATCAGATGGAAAATATTACTAACACACAGCTTTTAGAATTGAAAACCTCCAAGTGCATTGTATAAACACAGCAGACACTGTTAACCTCTAGCCACCATTGTGGAACCAGGGGCACAGAGCACCAAAGTGGTTTCCCCAAGAGCACGCTACTACCCAGCACTCAAATTCAGCTCCTATCACCTAGACTGTTACACCCTGCAATGGACTAAACCCCATCTTTACCACAAGATCCAATAAACAATGTTATTGATTGATATTATGGATTATATTCAATGACTTTCTGCATCTAAGCTCTGTGGGACATAATGAATAGCAGCAATTAAATCAGGGGAGCAACAGATGACAACTGTGACTGGGAAAACAAAGCAGACGTCGCATCCCTGTCTGCTCAGTTTAGGAGCTAGGCTGAAGATCTATTTTTAGACTCATAATTATCTCTTTTCCAACCCAAACAGAGCTCTCCCTTGTAATACCAACCATGTTTTCGAATGGAACAGCAAACTGTGGTGCCACGATTATAAATAAAACTATCAGTTGTTGGGCAGAGGCTCCTACACAACTCCTCAATGTAGGCTAGGGTCACACTTGTCACTGGCCTCCCAAACACAGGCCAGTTGGCTTTGCTAATGGAAAGAAGGACAGGGAATGTTGCTTTAAGTGCCAAAAGACAGACAAGTGATGGAAGATTCTGCACGATGAAATGTTGCATAAGTAACTTCCCAAATAACCTTCAAGTCCTGGGTCTATCATCCATTGCTGGTTTGGGTTCTTTTTTGCCTTTATGGGACCTGCTCACTTAAACTGGGGGTGAATTCCAGGCAAGAAATTCACAGAAAACATTTGGATTCCCTCATCACCCGGGCTTGACTGACACCCTCCTTCACTCCAGGATGCAAAATCCATTCATAGTGATTAACACATGCTGCTTGCTTCCCAAAGCCAGCATCACCTTTGTTAGCTTTGTTCCTTTTTTGTCTGTGCATTCCCCAGAGGAAATAAGGGAGAACTGGCTTGAAGAACTTCTACAGAAGTAAATGTGTTCGTTGAGTGTGACAAGCACAACATTTACTCGTGCTGGGAGGGAGCAATACAGGGCTTTGATTTGGAAAATATAAAGATTAAAGAAATGGCCTGGTGCTGCAGGGAAACTATTTCTTCGAGGATCAAATTAAATCAGACAACATAAAACAATCTTATTTCTAAGGCATTAAAAGGAATGAAAACCAAGAGCAAAGCAGTTACCTGGGTTCTAGGATGTAATATTGGTCAGCAAGCTTAGAAAACAGAAAGAAAAGAAGTTTAAATGATACACTGAATAGCTCCCTGCCATCCTTCACCATTTCCTCCAGCAGCCTGAAGTCAACCCTGGCACTGTACAAAAGGACACCACATTTGGAACTAAAGCAATATAAAAGTGGTGGAAGGGTTTGAAAATCTTCCCCCCCAAGTCCTGCACTGTGAGTCTAAGTGCATTTAAAGAGATGCAGAGAGGAAGATTCACCATGTTTGTTTCCCCTGTGGGTCTTTCCTTGAGCCTAACAAGCCATACAACACGTGAGCACACTTGGTGCTCTGCTGCAATCCATAACATGTGTTAGCCCCATTAAATGGTCACACCTGCTTCTGGGCCACTGAGACCTGTCATACAAACACAGTCAGACAAGCTGGTCCCCAGCTCCTGTGGTGCTCTGACAGGTGACACCAGCCAAGGGACCATCCTCTCACACACCAAAAGCCAGGAGGGACTCCATGGAGATAGATAAAGTTACTTCATAACCTTGTTCAGGTCAGCAGAACTCCACCACTGGGAGGCTCGCTGCCAACACAGAGAAACATCAGGGTCTGACGCAAAGTTCTGAGTTTGCAAACTGCTAGAAAGACTTTCCAACAGCACGACATCGGCAAAAACCTGACAGCAAGCACTTAAAGCAAAGTACTGATATAAACTGCAGTTAATTTTACTGGTACTATGATCAAAAATAGGACAAAACTCACAAGGAACTTCCTTCCCCTTCACTCCTGCAGAGGATTTAGTTTGTCTGCGTTAGGTGTGCTGGAAAGGAAAAGAAATCAGTAAGAAAATAGATGCTGTGATTGATGCACCTGACAAAGCCAAAACCACATGGGTCTTTCAAACCCATAAAAAGATTAGTCATGTCATGATCTAATGAATTTGGAAAAGATAGAGAGCTCTTCAGACAGCCCAAACCAGCATGCTGACGTTAAACTTGTTTCATAACAGAACAAGAATATTAATTTCCCTTTTCTGCTTTTATTTGCTCTTTTGTTTGCTGGTTCAGGTAATAAATGCGTCCTCCAAACTGAGGAAAAGAGGAGATGGTCCATTATTTCTCTGGTTTTCTCCTGTGCAGTTTACAAAAATGATGAGTTATACCTGCCTTGGAAGTATAAATTGTGACCTTAGGAGTGAAGCTGTATTAGATGTCCAGCTAAAGTTTGATTCAGCGCTTGCCTGACTCCAGTTTCACACCAAGATGACTCTCTTAATATTCATTCATGTCAAACTATGACACTTCTTTAGTTACTCTGTGCTGTCAGAGCAGCACAAAAGGACTAGGAAGTTGGTCAGAATCAAACCCACTGACTCAGATCAATTTGGAGACATTCCCTGAATCCAGCAAGATTTAAGTCACGGCTTCTGAACCGAAATCTTTGACTATGCAACAGACTAATGTCTGTGCTTGGACCATGACAAGTGTTCTGCTGAAAACTGGGCTTGGTAGAACAGGGGTGGAAATGACTGCAAAGAAGGTGACTTTGGACCCTAAAGGATGTATATTCTCGAGACTTTCTGGAGAATCCAAGGAATGCCCTGAAAAGGCATTAAAAGCACAGAGCTGTGGAAGAACTCAATATAAACACACCGATGGTGTTAGATCATGCAAGTAGATGCAGTACCTTTGAACCATCCCAATCAGATCTGAAATAAAATGCATCCTCCCATACATTTGAACCAGGAACAGGCTGTTTGAAGCAAGAACTGTCATCCTGTTTGTACAGCATGTAGAAAGTGTTCATATGAATAATATTAAATAAAATCAAGCAGCATCAGTTTTCCCTCTGATTATCTGCTTGCAGAGGCCAATTCACATTAGATGAGGCTCAGTAAGTAAATGGCAATAAGGTAACAAACCAGCCAGCCTGATTCTTCTCTCAGTAAATGTAGACTAATCAATCCCACTGAAAAAATATGTATCTTGCATATGACAGCTCACACAAGTTCATTAACATGCATTTGATCACCTATATTGTATGCTGCAAAGGTAAATCCTTATGAAAGGGATTTTCCAGCATTAGAAAGATAGTAACAAGAATGATTCTTTAAAATAAGGTAACATTTGAGCCAGCAGTGTGCGCTTGCAGCCCAGAAAGCCAACCGTATCCTGGGCTGCATCAAAAGGAGCGTGGCCAGCAGGTTGAGAGAGGTGATCCTGCCCCTCTACTCTGCTCTTGTGAGACCTCACTTGGAGTACTGCATGCAATTCTGGCGTCCTCAACATCAAAAGGACTTGGAACTGTTGGAACAAGTCCAGAGGAGGCCACAAGGATGATCAGGAGACTGGAGCACCTCCTGTATGAAGATAGGCTGAGAAAGTTGGGGCTGTTCAGCCTGGAGAAGAGAAGGCTGTGTGGAGACCTCATAGCAGCCTTCCAGTATCTGAAGGGGGCCTATAGGGATGCTGGAGAGGGACTCTTCATTAGGGACTGTAGTGATAGGACAAGGGGTAACGGGTTCAAACTTAAACAGGGGAAGTTTAGATTGGATATGAGGAAGAAATTCTTTACTGTAAGGGTGGTGAGGCACTGGAATGGGTTGCCCAGGGAAGCTGTGAATACTTCATTGCTGTCGGTGTTCAAGGCCAGGTTGGATAGAGCCTTGGGTGGCATGGTTTAGTGGGAGGCATCCCTGCCCATGGCAGGGGGCTGGGAACTGGATGATCTTAAGGTCCCTTCCAACCCTAACTATTCTAGGATTCTATTATTTCGTCAATACTGAACAATACTTTTCAGCTACTTTTACAGCTATTACAAAACACTAATTTCTTACAGATGGTACGAGTGTTAAGTTGGAGGTACATATTGCACCTGCAAAGGAAAATAAGCCATCCCTTCTAAGCAGTCTAAAAATGTAGAGACTCTCCAGGCTCTCAATTTTTGGCAAGCAAAATAGAGTTAATCCAAGCTGAATGCAAAGCAATGCCTTGAAGTTAAGCCTTTGGGACTCACACATTCAAAAACCTTTCACTTATCACCTCAGGCATTTATAGCAACCTCTCATTCAAGCATTGGTTTTCACATGCTGTCAGTTTTCTTGTAAGTACTGACACCACCAGCAAACAGGAGAGCCCCGAGCAGATCTCACAGCAGTGGTCACAGGTTACTGGAGCAGTGTGTTGAGCTGTCATTCCACATGACACTGAAGTGCAGTTGTCAGTGTCTAACATCAACAGGCAGTAACTGGTCACTCAAGGTGTATATCTTAATAACTTGTGTGGTATTGGACCCAATGAGTATTATCAGGCACCGACACTACCATAGCATATGTATCTGGTATGCTGGTCTCTACTGGATGACTGTCTCCACCTCCATCAGATTGGAAACAACAATGTCCATAAGGTTGCTATATTCAAGCAACAGAACAGAACAGGTTGAAAGTCTCTCTTATTTTCTAGACCTAAGCATCTCCTCTGCCTTCACCCAGGAAACTACTGGACCAGAGATATTCTGCATAGTAGGACGCCATTTTACTCTAAAAGAATAGAGGAAGGCAAGGAAGATCTCAGTCCTCCCTTACGCAGCAGTTGTCTAAAGGCACATGCAGCAGTGTAATACTTTGGCACGTGTAGCACAAAAGCTCCAGACAGCATTGTCACTATTTACACACAGTCCGTTGGCATGCATCACTCTGCAGGTCTTTATCCTTTCCAATAGGAACCCATGAAAATAATTGTCTTATTAGCATTAAGCACAGCCAGAGAAGTGAGGGACAATCTGCAGCTCCACAAAGTGCTGCAGCACAGCACAGCACAGCACAGCCTCCTACAGCCAGTATTTCTAAGAGCAGCAGCTACACCTTGTGGAAAGATTTAGCATCGCAGGCTTATCCCAAATAGAATAGTAGAACAGTTTGTGCTGGAAGGGACCTTAAAGCTCATCCAGTTCCAACTCCCTACCAGTGGCAGGGACACCTTCCACTAGAGCAGGTCGCTCCAAGCCCTGCCCAACCTGACCTCGAACATGGCCGGGGATAGGACACCACAGCTTCTGAGCAACCCATCTTACTTTTCCATCTTACTATCTTTGTATTGTAAAGAACTCTTTCAACCTCAAGTCAGACACCCCAAGGAACAGTATGGTTCCAAACAAGAAGCTCTCTTTGAGCTTTACTGTGTGGCAGGATAAGCAATAAAGTAATAAGAGTTTCCTCTTTGACACAAGAAAAGACAAGGGTTAAGGGAACAGGAATCACAGGAGTCCTGGGATGGAGATAAACTCAAAATGTAATACATCTGCCTGCCTTAATGCTAGGAAGAACTGAATTGACACCTCACATTCAGCCATTGCTAATAGTGAGTTGCTACAGTTAACAATGGAAGTTCATCTTTGCATTAACCTAGCCAGGCACTAATCTAACTGAAATACTCTGCTCTTTTCTACCCTCTTTTTGTGCAAGATGTACAAAGTGAATCTGCACAGCACTCATCCGCTGTAAAACTGTAGTTGCATCCACTCGACACCTTTTCCCTGAGACCAGTTTGGTTCATCACACCACTGAGACTACCCACCAGAGAAGAAAGAGGTCTAACCCTTGTGGCTGTGTGCTGAGCCCTATCCAATTGTAGGCTAACATCAACCTGCAACCTCAATGCTCCTCGAGGACTGTAATTATTTCTATTAAGCACACATGGATAAGAGTTCACAAATTACATCAAGAACAAGATTTCTCATATGTATGGTGAAGTCTATACACAAAGGAACATTCAGAGCCACAATCCGGAGTAATCCCTGCTATCTGAAATTGAGGAGGAAATGAACTTTTTTGTACACCTCTGCTCTATGACTAATTTTTTTCTCTGCTACCATCTGTCACGTCCCTAAGCTGTAAGTTAAAGAAAACATAGAGCAGCACAACTTATGCAGGAGCTAGGCATGCGATATCATTACTACTTATGTTGATTGACTTTCTCAGCTTAATGCAGAAATCAAAAGCCCCATATACCATGAACTTGAAGCTTGTCAACTACAGATCTGCTCTGCAACATGTTTCTGCCACTTACAGTTGCTAATTCACATAATATTGATCAGTAGCCCCCTAACCAAGGAGTAGACCCCAGACTCCTTCAGCACTATTACTAACTACAGTCAGTCATTTTTCCACCCACCCTGGAAGACTACCCTTACATGTAAGGGAAGAGCTCCAAGTACAGATAAGAGCACACCCAGGAGCAACAGCCCTTCTGAGAGCAAGACACAGCTACTGGTCAGGCAAGTGAGGGAATGACCTCCAAGTAGTATCAGCAATAAAAAGCTGTAGCTGGCAATGAGACAATCCTGTTAATGGCTGTTAGGTAATAACAGTTGATCTGAGATGTCTGCTACTGTCCTAATTAAAGTTAACTTCATCACAACCTGTGACCTGCAGCCTACATCACTCAAGGCTTTCTATCACAGACAAGTGGCAGGGAGCTTTTGCCCAGAGACTGGAAAGTCAAATACCTTCAGACTAATGATACAAGAAAAATCACAGAGAGAACAGCAAGAAATCTGTCCTGCTGTTTATCTTGGAGTACTACCAGCTGAATAAAAAGCTGAAGTTCAAGTATTTTGTTACATCCCTAAATACTTCACAGGATTTCTAACAGGTCATGTTTTACTACAGTCTTGTAACTCTGACATGTTTTAAGCAAGAGAGCAGGAAGTGCAAAATAGATACATGGCCCATGCTGACCTTCACCAGCAAACCCAGGCCATGAGTATGGAGTCCTCTTTTTCTTACCCAGTGAAGAGAAAAAGGGCAAGATGATTTAAAGTCTTATATGTTGCTCAAAGGAAAAAATGTTATGCAAGACACCATTATGTACTGGAAACAGCAACTGAACTTTAGTTTATTAACATTTTCTACAAAAGATACATGAAAGACAAGTGCAAATCAAGACTTATTTTCTTCCCACATACATAATTAAAAAGTGAGTGAACACATAAGACAGGAAGCTGAGATACACATATATATGTGACAGTTAAGCTATCAATCTTTTTTCATCTTCAAGATCAAGTCATCACAGAGTTTCAGTAGTTCATCATTTTCTTTAATCTGTTAGATACAGGGAAAAAAAGTGAGTTTCAGGTATTACAGCGAGTTGCAACAAGTCACATTTGCCAAATTACAGAAGTCCATTTATATGCTAATAAAGTGGACTCTAAAGGACAGTCTACTTTGTAGAAGGTCACACTGCACCCTTAAAAGCCTCAGGAAATGAGCCAGAATCCACTATACTGTCTCTATATCTTCCATGGACTTTCCCCATGATACATGGAGACCAACTGATCAAGAGAAAAGATTTTTCAGACTCTGACTTTGTTAGACACACTGAAATTCAAGACAGTGACAATTTAGATTTTAATCTTCACAAGAGAGACAACTCTGTAGGATGATGCTTTTATACTTTTACTGATGTGTGGCAATAGTTTACGGTCTGTATGATTCCTCACATGGTCAAACAATTTTAATAAGAGTTCTTAACATAAAATGCCACGGTATTTAAACAGGAACAAAACTAGTTCTGTGTTAAATGGCTTGTCTCACCTCTCCAGCTACAGGCCTACTGCTGCCTTAGCTATACAAACCTTAGCCATAAGCCTGAAGATGAGCACTAATACAGGGCTTTTCCCTAACAGGAATGCATCAGCATTCTGTGTCTCTGATGCTGGCAAAGATACAACTGTGATGCAGTAAAACTAATAGCATCGTTTCCAGCAATGTAACTTTTAACCCTCAAAGCTTTTCCCTTTGAAGGCTTCTAACAAAGGAAACTGATCTGCTTACAAAACATTTGAAGATGTGATCCATGCAATATGAAACAGTATCAAATATAAGGATTATGAAATACAAGGATTGAACAATATTGGAAGAGTTCAGTCAAGGCAAGTCAGCACTAGTGCCAATAGCTTACAAACCATGTTTATGAATAAGCTGAACAGACAGTAAGATTTATTCCCAGCTACTGCTCTAGGACATGCTTAAGTTTTAGATCACTATCTCCTCCAATAGTTCAGATAACCTCCCTGCAGTAGCCTGGATTGATCATTTCTGCAACCCACCTACGGGAACAAATCTTTTTCAGAAAGAAAATAAAATCTAAACATATAGATGAGTTTTGACACAGAGTTGTGCTTTAAGTTTCAATGTCTATTTCCCAGCAGCCATCAAAACTAGCATGGTTAGTATGGCTATTTCTAGCGCTAGTACAAGGTAATTCTTGACCTAGTTAGTCTTCAGGCAATACACTGAAGAACGCACCCATGGCATTTTGACTTACCTTTTGTTCAAGGTTCCCCTCTAAAGTCTGGTTCTTCATTTGTTCTTTGCGGAGACTGGCTTGTAGGGCTGTAGTCTCTAATTTAGCTTTGTTTCGTACCTGGGCAATTTCCTCATTTGCTCTGAAACAGAAGCAAGATGGTGTTTACATCCCCTTCAGACAGCACAGCAAAACAGTTCACAGAATCAGTTTGGATTAATCCCCAAACTAAAAATGTTTCAGCCAAGGTTTGGTAATAATGAACAACATTTTGCAGGAAGTGTGAAAACCATGTACTTCTCTCCCAGTACCTGGCTTCTTGACATGGTACTTACCGAAGCAGCTTTTCTTCTGCATGTGCCTTTAGTGCCTGATACCTCTGCTCCTCTTTTTTAATTCTAGCCAGATATTCTTCAGCACATTTTTTCAGAGCTTCTTCATTCTGTCCCAAAATCCAAGAACCTTAGTTAGGTTTTTATGTGCTAGCAGATGGAAGTCTATCTGCAAATGGGCTATGTGACTACACCACAGCATCAGTATTCGTATTTGTTCATCAGAATAACAGGAACAGCTGTGAAAGCCCCACAGACCTACACAGAAACTAAACCTCCTCCTTTCAACTGTCTTAACTTTGTGAAGATTTATTTATCCCATTTCCCTCCCAATACACTATTTATTTAGTAGCAAACTTCAAAACCTTAAAATGCTATTGAAACTAAGGTCACTAATCAGTTTTGTTTATTTTGGGTTTTTTTTTGGGGTGTGGAGATGAGGAGATCAGGTTTGAAGAAGGAAATCAGCTTTGTCTTAGCTTGCAATTGTCCCAAGAATAGGTTGAAATCCAACTACTTCAGAGAATACAAAGAAAGAGTCAACCTTTGGACACTGATGTAAATTTATCCATTAACAACAAGAAAGTTACACTGGTACATAGACACTATGACACCTTATTGTATTAGCTGTGATGACAGCAAGTTGAACTGTTTGAAATAAGTGCTAAGACACCCTACTAATTCCAACTCTTGAATTTAGCAACAGTGTTCTCAAGTGACTCTTTAACTCAGTGCTAAGGAAATACCTTATGAATTTAGGGTGAAGAGCTGGAGACAAGATGAAGGAAGTGTGACATTTATTAGTGAAGCAGAAACTTAAATTGTAATACAGACATCATGCCTGTTTCTCAAACGTAGATTGCCACAGAACGTGTAAAAGGCTAGTTCTAAGCCTAAGCAAATAGGGGACATTAAAAGGATAACCATGGGGGAAAAACTTCAAAGGCATTTTTAAACACTGACTGGATCAGTTTTCATGCAATAAGAAACCACAGCTTAATTCCTACTCTGAAAATGCTGCAGAATGAAGGCCTGACTTTACTTACTGGGTTTGGGGAGGTTTTTTAAGCTAAAGAACACCCAACAAAACTTTTATCATTTTGAGTTGTAATGGCAAATCCTCCTCAGCATCCATTCAATGTGTAAGGGAAACAAGCTGCCCTTATGTAGCAGCTGCTATGTGAGAGTGTTTCAAGTCTGTCGCACAAAAAAGTTATATGTATACATACAATTTCTTCTGTTTGAAGAAACTTTGGCTTCTAACAGAGATCATCATCATACTTTAGGCCAGCCACTAAAAACAAACCAGTAATCTTTAACATCTTTACACAAACAACAACTTAGCACCTGGTTTAGGGTAGTGCCTATACTAGCTAATTAATGACTGCTCTAGAGATGTATCACTTCCTCTCCACTAAGTTTCATTTATCTAGGAAGCACAGGATTTGCATTATGGCATCTTACTTTGCGGTAACCCTCTAGCACTTCTTTCTGTTTTTCAAATCGTTTGAAGAGTTCAGAGAAAGATTTCTCCATGGAGTTCAGATCTGAAATAGCTTGTTCCTTCTCTTCCACTATCCTCTGCATTTCTTTACTTGAGGTTTCCTTCTGCTTCTGAGCATCCTCTAAAGAAAGTGGCGTTAACTCATTATACTCATTGCATTAGCAAACATCTAGTTCCATAGTACAGACAGATAATCCCCACACCTTCAACTCTTACTATTCAACAAAAAAGGGTTCCATAGCCTTTCCTCTGAAAGGAAAACACATCTTTGCCTTTAAGGAAGCAGTCATATTGTCTTTTATGCTACACAGTACTGCACAACAATCATTAAACGCTCATTGTAAGGTGCTTGCCCAGAGCATTGTTTCTCTTGCAATGTAGTTGAGATACTACACCTGAGTTTACCACAACAGGAGCTTAAAATGTGATAGAAAGAATCTGAAGACATTTGTTTTCATTCAATATACACAACAGCTGGAGGTCCTGGAGACTGGTACAACAAGCTAAACTAGCATAGCAAACTCTTTCAGGAGTTTTTGTTAACACACCTGAACTATGTTTCCCATAGCCTCAAAGAAGCAAAAAAAGCTGATGTAATATTCAGTCTCCTTAAAGAACTAAATATAAGCAAGACACAGATTTGGCTGTTCAGCTTTGAATTAGGAGAATGGACCTATACAAGTTTCACTGAAGGTTTTCCTAGGTTTGCAGCCATAAACTTGACTAGTGACATCACTTACATGAGGTCAGATCATAAATAGCTAAACATAAAATGCAGACAACTGGAACTGCCAGTTTTAATAAACACTCCACTGAAGAATAAGAAAAAGCTAGATGCTCATGCCTGATTCAGGAAGTCATCATTACCTATCAAGTGATATCATGTCTGTATGAACATACATAAAGTGTTGACTCTAGCTACCCTGCCTGCAGCCTGACACTCCAGAAGCACCTGAAATGTCAACATTATCAGAACAGAAAGAGTAGTAACTACAGCTATTAACTTTAGGCTAAGCATGTCCCTGCCCCCACAAGCCATTCAAAGTTTAAATACAGAACTTACCCATGATTTGTGTTATGGTATTTTCAAACTCAGCAACTATTCTTCTAAAAACGTGAAAGAAATAGTGAACATAAGTTAGAAAAATCAGCTGGAATAAATGAGTAGATATAAAAGCCAGGACATATTCATACCCCATTTCCTTGTATTCCATATGAAGCTTGTCATACTTCTTTTTCCATTCCTGAGCCTCCAACTGTTTCTCTTGAACCTTTGAGGGGAAAAAGTAGACCTTTATTTCTTGCACAGGAAGAGATACAAGACTTCACACTCTGAGCAGTCTAAAGGGCAGATTAGGTATACTTAAAACCTGATATGCAGAAAAAGTTTTAACTGCTTAACATGATCAAAATTGTTTCATTACAAATACAAGTCAAATAAGACATAGACTGATGTGTAGATTTTGCATACATTATTTCACTCAATGTTACTAATACCTCTTCAAATGGTAAGGTCAGAGCCAATTCAAACAACCTCTCACCCCTCATGCATGTAGATCACTGTTCCTTTGTCAGTTATGTTCTCTTGAAATAATATTTATAAGGTAGAATAAAAAAAAAGCCACACAAATCTGCTAGTCTTAACACAGGAAAGCACAAATACCAGACATCTATTCTAGTCAAGATCAAATTGTTGTTGAGTCATTTATATTTAACATTCAATCCTCCCCCTACCATATTTCCAAATTTAAAGGCCTTTGCCTTCATAAAAGAATAACTACACCTATTTCACATCAGCTGAACTAAACCAGAGAACAGTATTGAGCAGTATAAGCACTCTCTGCTAAATGCTTGTGCAAACTCCATACATTTAATTCTGTCTTAGGGTTTCCATTAAGAACTGTAACACTGATAGTTGACTGCAGTGGGACAGCTTCAATAACAGAGGCCCAAAAATATGTAAAACAACCTGGAATTTTAAACAAAAGAAGGTGAGAGCACATGATTACTGCTGATTTGCTCTTGAAAGCTGCACAGTCCACTGTAGTACACTGATTTTATATAGCTAAATTCATTTTAACTGGACAGCAATATTTCAGATGACAGGAAGTGGGAAAAAGAAAAAAAAAAAAAAAGAGGGTACCAACATATAAAAAGAAAGAATTAGCAATATTTATACCAGAAACAAATGTTACAAAAGCAAAGGTGTGTGAAAACAGAAACTGGTTAGAAACCGTCATTTGCAAACTCAACAGAAATGGGTCAGTGACACAAAAAAGCATGCTTCCATATAGTGCTGTATTTACCCAGAAGGAAAAGTTTGGGTTTCCCCCTGACCCCTTCTCCCAGTCTGGGGTTGTGTCACCAAAAAAATTCTTATAATTTGGCCTGTCTTCCTTTCAGGTTAAACAGCAAGCATTTCTATTGAAGTGACATACAGCTGGAAGCAACCAGCCACACCTGTCTTGCTACAGCTATGTTTGCATGTTTAAAACATGTTATTTGAAATAAGAGATTAGAGCACCAATTTTAAGATATTACAAGCTCTACCATCCTGTTATTATAGAAATTCTTCATTTTAGATCAATGCACTAAGAGTTGTCAAAGGCACACTTGTTTTTCTGCACTAGGTGGGTAAAAGTGTCTTCCTAAATGACAAAGCAAAAGTTACTCCTGGAGGAGCTAGTATCATTGCACTCTAAAGAGAATCATAGAATAGAATCATAGATTAGTTAGGGTTGGAAAGGACATTAAGATCATCTAGTTCCAACCCCCCTGCCAGGGGCAGGGACACCTCACACTAAACCGTGTCAATCAAGCTCCGTCCAGCCTGGCCTTGAGCACCGCCAGTGATGGAGCATTCACAACTTCCCTGGGCAACCCATTCCAGTGCCTCACCACCCTTACACTAAAGAATTTCATCCTCATATCCAATCTAAACTTCCCCTGTTTAAGTTTGAACCCATCACCCCTTGTCCTCTCACTACAGTTCCTCATGAAGAGTCCCTCCCCAGCATCCCTATAGGCCCCCTTCAGATACTGGAAGGCTGCTCTGAGGTCTCCACGCAGCCTTTTCTTCTCCAGGCTGAACAGCCCCAACTTTCTCAGCCTATCTTCATACCGGAGGTGCTCCAGTCCCCTGATCATCCTCCTTTGGACTTGTTCCAACAGTTCCATGTCCTTTTGATGTTGAGGACACCAAAACTGCACACAGTACTCCAAGTGAGGTCTCACGAGAGCAGAGTAGAGGGGCAGGATCACCTCCCTCGACCTGCTGGTCACACTCCTTTTGATGCAGGTCAGGATACACTTGGCTTTCTGGGCTGCGAGCGTACACTGCCGGCTGATGTTCATTTTCTCATCGACCAACACCCCCAACTCCTTCTCCACAGGGCTGCTCTGAATCTCTTCTCTGCCCAACCTGTAGCTGTGCCTGGGATTGCCTCAACCCAGGTGTAGGACCTAGAATGAATAACTTAAACAGCAACTGATCACAGTTCATCTTCATTTGGTGTCCTCAGTGCCACTATGCCTGCAGTATAACTACTCAGGAACTTTGGATGATCCACTTTCTTCTTAAGTTAATTTTGAAGTGTCACAACTAGCTTTAAAGACATTTCTGCTTCCGTACTCCTCTTACATTATCATTTTAATGTTACAAAACCCAGAAGCCATAATGAATCAAGTACTCCAATTTTTGAAGTGAGTAGATACATTAACTCTTCTTGCATCACTAAGATGATGCAGGTCCAAAAGCTATTTCTATAGTATACAGAATGTGCTTGAAATCCCATTAACTCCTCCACTACAGTGTTTCTCCTCCAGAGTGAGCTCCAGATCTCATCAGTATTTTACTAGCTGGACAGAGATCAATGCACTGAATTGGCATTAGTTTTATCTTAATTTAAGGAAATAATCATACAAGAAGCTTCTCTCTCTTACTGGCAAGAAGAGATATTTACCGTCTAGTTTAATAAAGAGCATTCAGATCACTGATACTAAGCCCAGCCATTCCATCTGGTAACAGACGCTTTTTAATACTGCCCAGTTCTAAGGCAGAACCTGACTCATAGTGACATTCACCTACCATATTTCCCTAGATATTGCCTCTGAAGAGTTCCAGAACAGGTTGCCCAAACAAGCTGTGAATGCTCCATCCCTGGCAGTGTTCAAGGCCAGGCTGGACAGAGCCTTGGGCAACAAGTGTAGTGTGAGGCATCCCTGCCCATGGCAAAGAGGTTGGAAGCAGATAATCTTTGAGGCCCTTTCCAACTCAAACTATTCTCTGATTCTATGATTCTATATGTGCTGCTCCTATCAAGTGCACACCAAACTTTTCTGAGACACTTATGTCAAATATGATAGAAGGAATTGCCAAGTATAGAGATTTATACCAAATAATAAAAACAAAAGATACTTTCAGGACTATGCAAAGTTTTGCTGTGGAAGGGTAACCATACCTCTCTCTTAACCAGTTCAACAGCTGCATCCATGTCTTTTTGGCTGTATTTTAGCACATCTATAATAGCATCCACTGCAGTGTTTGTGGAAGCAGCAAAAGGGAGCGAAGGATCATCACTAATCAGGGCATCGGGTATTAAGGGACCTGTGTCCTGTGAGGAGAGGAAAGGAGATGTAAGAGTTTTAATAAATTCCTATTTTCATGCCATTGATAAGCTGCATGTAGATTATTCAGTGTTAAGTCAGCATATTTTATTTAAACATTCAAAATACCTCCATAACTGTGTTACCATAACTTTCTTATTTTGTAGGTATCTTTTACAACTATGTCATCTTTAAGGTATAACAAACTGCTATCCAGCAATTACAGCTATCAGAAACAAAAGCAGATGACACCACAATGTTCCCAAGCAGTAATAGAAAAATGACACCATTTTCAGGATGAACTGCTGCGTGTTGATCTCTTTGTAAAAGGCTTTTCGAACTATAAATCATAGGCTGTATTTTTACTACTAAAGTCTAATAAAAAAGTTAAATTCTGATATAAGTATCTAACCTGGTTTTTAAGCTAACAGTCTAAATAAGCATTAAATACCCTGCAATCCTTCAAATATCTATGTAAAAGTCCAGTAATTAGTCTCCATCCCTTTCCCAAAATATCAATATGAAACCCATTCCAGACACCCTTACAGAAGTTGTAAGTGTTCCCAGAAGATCTATTCCTTTTGGTTTTTCTCCATTTTGAAGACTCACTGCAGGCTTCTCAGCTTTCTCAAGCAATTTACTTGAATCAGCAACAGGACTAAAAATAAACATACACCATTATATTTAAGTCCTGCCTGGTTTTGTAAAGCTCTTGTATCATCAGTAGTGCGGCCAGCAGGGTCACGGAAACGATCATCCCCCTGTACTCAGCACTGGTGAGGTCACACTTCAAATACTGTGTTCAGTTTTGGGCCCCTCATTACAAGACATGAAGCTGGTAAAGGGTCTGAAGCACAAATCTTATAAGAAGCAGCTGAGGGAACTAGGGTTGGTTTAGCCTGGAGAAAAGGAGGCTGGGGGGGGACAGGACCTTATCACTCTCTACAATTACCTGAAAAAAGGTTGTAGCAATGTGGGGTCAGTCCCTTCTCCTAAGTATTGAGTAACAGGACAAGAGGAAATGGCCTCAAGTTGCATCGGGGAGGTTTAGATTAGATATCAGGAGATAAGTTTTCTATAAAAGAGTTGTCAAGCATTGAAACAGGCTGCTCAGGGAAGTGGTTGTATCACCATCCCTGGGAGCATTTAAAAGACATGTAGATGAGGCCTTTAGTGACATGGGTTAAGGGTTGGACACGATCTTAAGTGTCTTTTCTAATCTTAATGATTTATGTACTACAGTCTTGACCAGGTCAATACCTACCCATGCTGAAGAGGATCAGTTCTGATACTCGTACTTTTCCCAAGAGTAGTAGAAATCTGTTTTCTCGGGCTGTCTCTCAATAGAGGGTCAAACTTCAGATAAAGTGATTGTTTCCTTAAGGCAGACTCTTTGAACTGAGGGGAAAGAGGCATAAACTGGCAGATATGCTGCTTCATAGCATAACACACATCCCACATACACATAAACAATCCTCTGGAAAGAAGGCAAGCCTATTCTTCAGTGGTCAGAGCATTGTTCTCAGGAGAAAAATTACATAAGAGAACTCAGTGCCCACATGCTTAAGTCCTTATGTAACATCAGATGAACTCAATCTGCTCACAGACAGAACCAAAAGGGCAAACATTTATGAACTATTCAAAACCAGCAGAAGGCACTGAAAGGAAAAGACAGTATTGTAAGCTGAATGAGCAGTGTATGTCATCCTCTGTCCTTTCTCTTACAACAGAAAGAGCAAACACAGCATGGCCAAAAAAGAATTTCAATCCAGTGTATTCACTGTATCTTCAGAGCCACTTCTGGACCAAATGAGTAACTAAGGAAAATGAGTAACTAAGATGAACTGATAAAAACATTACGTGCCCAAGCTGGAGACAGATTTCCAGTAACTGGCCATAAAACAAAAGAGCTTAGAAAAAAGTATTTTCAAAACAATGCTCTTGCAAAAAAGCAAACATTCTTGCAGTTTTGGCAACCAGAGATGAAACGTCATCCATCTCAGTTTCAGCACTATTAAAGAGAAAGAGCACATTTGTGAACTGAAACCCAGAAGACCACCGATACTTAGCTGAATTGTCAATAACTACATTTCCTTCTATCCCCACCCCCTGCCCAGCCCTGCCAACACAATCCTTTGGAATGGAACCTGTATTTCTGTGCCTAAGTTCAAAGTAAAGTTATTTCATGGAAATATTTAAGGTTTGACAATTTCATTTTCCTTTTCTCTCCCCTCTGCTAGAAAAGCAAATAAAACATTTCAATGTCATACTTACTGATGAAGTCCCAAACTGTTCCAGATAGTCTATTTCTATGTCCATACCTAGAACTGGAAAAGAAGAAAGTGATACAGTGAAGATGCAATATTGTCACATTGTTTCTGCCTGTGGGTGCTTCACTGTAAGACAAATAGGTATGCGTCTAAAGGAAATAAATCCCTGCTCTCATCTCATGAGCTCTAGTTTTTCATTTGCTAAAAATACTGTATTCCTATCTAGACATGAAAAATTAAGTCAGCCAAAGATTAAGATCTTACAGCTTCCATTTGTTTCCAAATACCTGTAAAGAATACATAGAGTTTGCACAGTTCAACTTCTGTTGTTCTATGCTTAAAGTGGCAAGCACTCACATATTCTATTCTTTTATACAATGCCCCATAAAAAAAAAGGAAGATTGCCAATCTCACCATTAAAATTAGCACACAGCTCAGATGTAAACAATGAAGTTACAGCCATTTCTCAATATAACAATTTCAGTCTAATATTAAGATAAGTGACAGATTGCACTGCAGTCAAGCCATTTGCTCATCCTTCCGCACAGTACTCCTGCAAGAAATAACCCTTCCAGGTGGTTAAGTCACAGCTATGTAGTAAGCTTTCAACACAGGCACACAAGTGCAGAAAGACCATCCACACTGCAATATGAAATCGGTATTCAAGCAGTGAAGGCCTGCAGCAACCTACAAGACTCTGAAATACAGGCAGTTAGTTGCATAGCTGTAGTGCTTTCCATTTAGAAAGCCCTTAATAGCAGAAGTGATTTTAAGGAAACATTTTTTCAGCACAGAGAACTGCCACTGAAACTCTTAGAAGACTCTCTATCAGCCTAAATTTCATCCTTCCAGGCAGCCAAATGTCAATAGCCAGCTATTTCAATTTGGCTTAATCCAAAGTCAGAAATACATCTAGATACATTTCCCACTAGTCATTGTAGGTTTTACAGTCCTTTCAGAAGGGCAAAATGAAAGACAAAGTAGAATCAATGTCAAAACTGAAGTAGAGAAATACATGCACAGGAGTTCCTGTAACACTATCTTTTCTGTCTGTTTTAAGGAAATGCCCTTACCTTCTGATGACGGTCTGAAGGTCTCTTCGGGTTCAGCATTAGCTGTCTGCTCATCCGCTGTTATTTCAGTTCTCTGGGAACTAGGCTTAATTTCTTCTGCAGACACTGACTTTTTTCCACTGTCAGCAGAAATCAAATTGTCTTGAGAGGGGACATTAGCTGGAGACATTTTACATGGGCTTATTTGCTTCTCCTGATGAGAAAAAACACAATCCTTTTTACTGTTAAAGTAATGATTAAAGACACAATGATCAAATTGGTTTGGCATAAACTAGCTGGGTAGCCAGCATAATAAACCAAGAGTTCACAGGCATAGAAACTAAACTACCAACACCGAGTACAGCTTGTATTATACAGGAGGTGCTTTTTTAGCATCCACACCCTTGTATTTGTCCTTATATGTGACTGCTGATCAAAAAAGATACTAAATACCAAATTACCAATTTGGCTGTCTCTGATGTTACCTTCAAAAGACAGGTCTGCACAGTTGATACTCATTCAGAGCCGCTGAAAATGCATAAACACACTAATTCTTTGACTTAACCTTGCCAAACCAATGCTTGATACTTTGTCTAAGAACTCTGTTTCAAGGAACAACTCCTTAAAGAACTGGCCATCCTTCCTATACACCTTACCAGGGCACTCTCTCCTGGAAGTTCAGCTTCTGCTTGAACTCCTGGCTTGTCCTCTTGAGTCTTTGATTTGTCTTTTACCACACTCTGTTTGCTGATTTCCCTAGGGAAAAAACAAACAAACCAACAAAATCCAAGTCAGACAAACAGTTCTGAATTCTGCATTCACAAATATATAATGAAGCACTGAACAAAGTAAGCTTCTTTGAGAGTTTCTTCTGCCACAGTACAGGAAGCTTTACAGAGGGTGGGGATGTAAATTCACCGCCTTGCCTAGTGACAACTTAAATGACAGAAGGCTCTCCCACCACCAGAAGCAGTGTTATCTGTGAAGCAGAAAGTCACAGCAATACCACTTAGTCCTGCTCACTTAACACTGTTCTCTTATTTCCATTTGTCAAGCTATTTTTTTTATTAAAGTTTTTTGTTTAATTAAGAACAGACTCACAGGCAACCTGCTACTCTGTCCAAAGTAATGCAGTGATTTTTGGTGTAAAACACAGAACTTTATTAGAAAAAGACAATACCTTATTTACTGCTGACAACACAAACTTAACTTTTCACCTTGGTAAAAAGTAGCTGATCATATTACACAGAGAGCAAAAGAGCAAACACTTCCGTCAAATGAACATGTTGTGCCAGTCTAGTTCTGGTAAGCAGCTGGCTATCTATACTAATGCTGACAACTTCTAGGAAAGGCAACACAACATATCCCATTCACAAACACAAGGTTTTGTGTGGGACCAAAAAAACGCAGCTTCAGTGACAAGCCTTTCTATTGGAAATAGCATTCAGGTATCAAGAACATGCAGAGAAGAAACAGCACTTCAGAGGGTTCAGCCAGGACATTAAGAGAACAGAATTGCCTAGTCCCCCAACATGCTGCATGATCTACAACATCGCTCCTTACCTCTTTTTTAAAAGCGGCAGCAGTCACCCAATTCTGCACATTTTACTCTGATCTTGGAGGAGTGGGAAGAGCCTCTTGATCAAGGCACTAAAAGTCCTATATAAGCCTGCTCCCCCCATACCTCCAGGTTTAAGAACACCTTTTGTCCAGAGCTAGCCATCTTGAGATGGTTTCCCCAGTGAGATTTTTGCTGTTGCAATGTGCTGTGTTAAAAATTACAATGTGCAACAGACCCAGCCAACCTCACAGGAAGGAAAGAGGTAAGAATCAACCAGTTAGAGATACCATCTATCTTTCTGTCACATGAGTTCAAAGTGCTTCTACATTGCTACTCATTTACTTACAGATTTTGGGGTTCTCTTTTCTCAAGAGCTTCACTGGTACTCCGTCTGTTATCCTGCTCCACTGGAAAAGGCTCCCTTTCTGAAAAGGTACTATCCTGCTCCTCTTGCAAGTGAGCTTCCTGAGGGCTAGGTTCAGAACACTCAGGTGAGGTGGAAATTTTAGCACCCCCTCCAAATGGATTAAAGTTTGGATCATCAAGTTTGTCCCAGTCAACCTTATAAGATGCTTTAGGAACAGGGATTTCATCTTCCACATTACTTTTATTTTGCACTTCTGTAGTCTCAGTTTTTGGTTTGGTAATAGGAATTTTTCTGGAAGGTGGCTTAATTCCAGGTCTTTTACCTAGCTTCTTAGGAGGTGGCTTTCTAGCAGTGGTATTGTCAAAGTCAAATTCCAGTTTTACTGGTCCAGCCTTGATGACATCAGGCTTTTCTGCAGGTTCCTCTTTGGAGATAGCCAGCTCTTCTGCAGAGGCTTTTTCTGCTACTGAAACATACTGGAGTTTTGATTCCCCACTTTTGGAAGAATTTGTGACATCAGGACAACTGGGACCTAAGCTGCCAGATAACAGTGCAGGTGTAGGTGTTTCTGCTAATCCCACTGATTTACCAGTTTGGCTCACATCTGTGGAAGCAGACTTCACATCCTGCACAGCATCACTGACTGCTTGCTTAGGCAACAGCGTGGGTTTGTCAGACTCCAGCTCTCCCAATGGAGATTCTTTTCCAGATACAAGTGTCTTCTCCTCTTCACTTGAGCGCTCTGGAGTTGCTGCGGTTGAATCCAAAGCTGCTGTATCATCCAGCACAGGAGAAGCACTACTTTTTTCAGGAGTTTTCTCAGGGCTGCTAGATACTTTCACAGGAGGAGACTTCTGCAGCTTTCCAGGAGAATGTTGCAACTGTGCTGAACTTTGAAAAGGATTTATGTCATTTAAGTTATCGAAATCAAGATTGTAGGAACCTCGACTCTTCACTGGCATCTCATCATCTGGGTAAGGAACTGCATCGACCTTCTCTGGCATTTGTTTGTTTATCACTGTACTGTTTGCTTCAGCTTCAGTCTTTTGTTGACGTGTGCTGCATTTAAAAAAATAAAAATAAAGATATCACACATACTATAGCTATTTTTAGGCATCATTTAAAATCATCTTTAGAAAGATACTTGCACAAGTAGCTTTGCATGCTCAGAGTAATCTGGGGTTATTTGACATAAGGCAGCAGACAGCAAAAGGATATAACAACAAAAATTCAGTTGCCATTTGAATAGTCAGAAATTATGAGCTCTGGTACACATGAACTATAAGGAGATCAATCCTTGAAGCTAGTCAATATTCTTAAGCTATCTCTTCTACACAGCTGTGTTAGCTTCTACCAGTCATCACTGGAGACTGCTCTACTCACTACAGCATATGGACACTTCCAGCTTCACTAGACAGTGAAATAAACATTGGTTAGGAAGACCTATTAACAGTAAGCAGCTCAAACACAGGCACAACTAGTACATCTTCATGTAGATTCCTCTATGAGTCATGACAGATTCACAAGTCTACAACCAAACTGAGACATTATTCAGCTTCTCCCATTCTAGTCATTACTCTGTCTGCTGATTCTGCCAGATATTTTTTCCCCTGAAAACACGCACCAGCATTTCATTTGTGAGGGCCTACATACAAAAACAGAACCTGGACTTCAGGCACTCTAAACTCTGCACAACAGCAAAACTGAAGAGCAAAGTGGTACACAAGAAAATACTTCTCCAGTTAGGGATCCTCTTGCAGAAGAAAGAGGTTAAAGAAAAGGTTTGTGTACTCACTACAGCTGAGTATTTTACAAGTTATTGCTTCCCCCTTTATTCCCCAAACTCTACTCAACTTTCAAGGCTTAGCCTCAGACTACAGAGAGTTAAGCCATTACTTCCTGCAACAGGATTTCCTCCCATTGTTTTGTCCCTTCAAGTTATTAAAGTTATTATTCTTACATGCCACCCCTATCTGCTGTAGAAAAGAACACGATTAAAACCAACTCACTAAAACCACCACTTTCATAAACCCAAAAGCAAAAGCAAAGATAAAGAGTTCAGGAAGTTATTCTCACCCGGTTTGAGTGCCCCTTCCCTGCAATAGTTCAGCCCCAGGCTCCTTCAACTAATCAAGCCCCTCCCATTCTCCTCCAGTGTTTAACCTAATAAATGCCAGTCAAGAACAAAACACCTGCTTGAAATTTTACTTTAGTCTGAAGTGACACCCTTCAGCAGCACCCAGTTGTGCAGCTTATGCGCTACAAATTCTTACATTTTAAAAGTAGAAAGGATGTGTACACTAAAAGCAATGTCTTGCCATGTAATTATGCCTTAACTAAAATCAATTCTTTGCTAGCCCTTTTAATTCACTTGAACTTTACATGTATTAAATCTTTATTTATGTGATCAAGAAGTTCAGGGCATAAATGCAATTAAGTAATTGTGGTGACTAGCTCAGTACTTTTCTAAAATAGAGCATACATGCAAGTTAACAGTTGAAGCAAATCTATACACTTAAAGAACATTTAAGTGTTCTTTAATGTTCTTCCCTTCTCCCCCTCCCAAAGCCAAGAATGGGGTCAAATTAAAGTATTTGATAGCTAAAAAACAAACTACCAAGGCTTTCTCTTTTGTAGAAGACAAGGCTAAGATCTGAGACTTCTTGCCACTGGGAATTACAGGTATCAGATGTTTATACAAGTTAAAAAGGGGCAAAAAAAGTAACATTGAAACCATTGAAACACATTGAAACCTATTAAATAACACTGTATTATTACTGCATTATTACTGTATTAATGTACAACTATAACAATATTTCTACTAAAGCAGAGTTGCAAAATCCCAAACTGGGACACTGCAGAATTTATGCTCTCCTCTAGACAGCTCCCATGAGCCACTTTGAGATGCAGGCTGCGATTCTATAAAGGTGCACAAACTTGTTCATACTTGGGATTGATGTTATCTTTACTTTGTGTTGCTAGATTTTCTTTAATGTTAATACTCATTGACTCAAGGTGTCAATTCAGAAGAGAGATTTTTTTTCCTTAAGATACAAGAGAAAACTGTACATGCAAGAGAAGAAATTTTAAGGCTTAGCTTTAAGGATTAACTTCAGAACAGTTGCAGGGTCACATGAAAACCTTACTGTGGGAAACAGCTTTGTATTCTCTGCCTAATGTGTCTCTTTTCTCAAACTGTTTATCCATGTCAAAAGTCATCTCCACAAAATCAGTTACTGGGGAGTTAGAAATAGATTTCAGTATCCGATATAACCACCAAGATAATTGTCACTACTTTTAAGCAAATTCTCCTTCAAAGAGTTTGTGTATCAAAGCCAGCATTAATTTTGGTCCTTCTGTGCAGTTTACATCTTGTTATAAAATACAAGATTACAGTTTAACTATACAGGTTTATAATGGGGAAAAATTAACTTAAGCATGTCCCACATGGCTAATACTACTAGCAGCAACGACATTACTTACTCAGCATTGATGGATGTAGATAAAACATCATCCACCAAGTCTTCACTGCAATCATCAAGTGTAAAAGTAGTCTCAAGTTTGTCTGTCATAGTAGGACTTAAGATTTTTCGAGTCTGAGGATCTCGTAGAGGAGTCTGAAAGGTTACCTTTAAGAAAGGGGGGGGAGGGAGGAGGAGTGGAAGGAAGAACATGAATACCACAGTACTTTCAAGCTCAAAATAATATCTGCATTCAGTACCAGAGATGATAGAAGAAAGAATATAATCAATATAAAAGCAGAACTTCACCTTCATAGCTTTTGCCACACTTTTTGGTGGCAAGTTCTCTTTCTGGGACAGGCGTAGAATGGAAGGTCTCCCTGTAGGTTCCGGTGGTGCGAAGAAAAAGCCACAGCCTTCCGCCGTTAGGTCATCCTTGACATTCCCTCCGTTTTCCGCGTTTTCTGCATTTAAAATCTGCAGACTCATTCTAGAACATCAACACATACAACGTCGCATGGTGAATGAGGGGGTGTGGTCAGCCACATGCAATTTCAGATAACGAAGAACTTGGAAGCCTGGCACAGGCTAGCAAATATTAACAGCTTCAAAAGAAGTTTTAGAAGTGCTGAAGCCCTTCATATGAAAAGGTGTATCTCAGAAGGTTCTGAAAGCATTTGCATGCAGCAGCACTGCATAACCCTCTCCTTTTGTTAGGGGTCTCAGCAGTTGTTGATGTTACACTTTCCACAGTTAGCATTATATCCTTTACTAATTAAGCTGCCCATCCTTTAAAGGGAGCTCTGTCATTTGTAGGTTCTTCATTCCCAACCCCTTAGAGCCAGCAGGGACACAGTCATGCCTCTTGTAATGGTGGCATCTAGCTAAGCAAAATTACAGGTTTTGCAAGGGGAAGATGACAATCATTTCTCTACTTTATTCACATGGTCTCATTACCACATTGTACTTCAGCAAACATCAAACCCAGATTTGGTTGGTTAGAGTGTTTATGATCAGAGTGCTGTTTTAAGACACATAGTACTTAAGAATCCTTTGTAGCATAGACATTACTGGTACGCAAGTCTGAAAAAAAAATTGTAATTAAAAAAGTATTTTAAGAAATACTGTTCTTGCATTGGACATACACAAACTTCTGTAAACCATATAGGCTGATTTAACCTTACTAGTATTTCAAGTGTGAAGGACTTGAAACTACAGCCTGCATCACAACTAAGACTAAGGATGAAAATCAACTAGAAATAGAGAAAGAATACACTTGAAGTACACAACGAAAGTCAGCATGTTACAGGTACTTGAACTCTGCCTACCTTTTATTCCCACTAGAGCCTCCGCTGTTGTTAAAGGCTTAACAACCAATACTCAGTGATGCTACTGCTGTTTCTTTAAAACTGGAGACAAAACCCAAAAAATACCAGAGCTCAGAAGGCACGATCTAGGTATAAGCACCATCCGTGAAGGATGACCTCCAGAAGCTCAGTTAGTTATCTGACAAACCACTAACAAAGCAATTTATTTCATAAGAACTGATGTGTTACCTTGTACTGTCTCTGCAAGATAATCACTATCAAGTGGAAGAGATGTTGGCTTTCTGCTATGGATAACCATTCCAAGGGCTCTCAAATGCTCAATTTGACCAAAAGCTTGTTTTTATATCCTCCATCACGCAGTCAAGATTAAATGAGAAAATCAGCAGAGAAATACTCCAAAATGATTGTGTTCATTGTCATAAAGAGGTTACAAGAGCACTCCCACTGAAAATTTTAAGTCACATTTTCAATCTCATTGTCCTCATGTATTCAAATTTCTGTATATAATCCTCCATGCACATTTCCCCACTCATACATAAATTCTTATGGGAAAGTTTGTTTCCTACTCTTCACTGAACTCAGCTGCTTTGTCTGCAAAACATTTTTAATCAGCAGTGGAATGCAAACAATGGCTACAGAAGCAATGGCAAGCAAAGCATGCCCATATTAGCTATGTCTTCAGTCCTTCTTTATTCTTCATCATATTCATACTTTAGCCCAAGTTAATTTATACATAAAGTATTTTTACATTAACTTGTAGAACTTGAAGTGAACTTCGTTGCTTTCCTTTATTCCAAATCAATATTGAGACAGCAGATCATGTGAATCTTTACAAGCTGTAGGTGTTTGTTGGAGTTATTTTAGAAACGAAGACCAGGACATAAAGCTGTCAACACCTTCCAAAACAAGCTTCATAAGCAGGGGAGGTTTGTCATTAAGGTACTTCTGCACCACTGTAAACCATATTCTGATCATTAAAATACCCAATAAATTTACACCATACAGACAGATATTTGCCCAGCATTTTATACGTTAAAACTAAAAACTAAACTCCTTTCTACAACTAAATCAAAGTAATTTCACATTTATTTAAAACATTCACAACTGAGGATCTAAATCGTATTTCAAAAGTTCATTAGCTGGTATTTGTGATAAGATGAAAGGGGAAGGGAGGCTTTATGAAAGACATCTTTTTGTTTAAAGGGGTCAGTGTTGAAGGTACGCAGGTATTGTGAAAGGCAGCAAATTTCCCACTATGGCAAATCAAAGCTCACAAAAATGAAACTGCTCCTAGTTTTAGAATGATATTTACCCAGGTACAAGCAGCAATCTTTCATTCTGTATCCGAGAATGAATACAAATTCAATGGCATCAGATAATTAAACTTCTGGTACCTATCATTTATAGATTGTGGTCTTCATGGCAACTACCTGTTATTTAATGAACACTGGGGCACAACATCCTGGTTTCAAATACCTAAATAAGCCACAGAACATGCAGGGCAAAGATGGAATTTTTCTACTTAATTACCCTCTGAACTCCTCTATGAGCTCAGATGCAGAGCACCTGTTCATGGACAAACTAACAGTATGTGCTGTGAATAATTCCATGCAAACTAATGCAGAGCTGGCCTATATATATATGTATATGTATACACACACATATATTTAATGCAAACACCTCAATCCAGAAATCTGGAGAGGGACTTTTTATAAGCATATAGTGCCAGGACAAGGGGGAATGGCTTTAGGCTGACAGAAGTGAGAGTTAGACTTTAGGAAAAAACCTTCTACTATGAGGGCAGAGACACACTGGCACAGGGTGCCCAGGAAGCTGCGGCTGCCCCATCCCTGGAGTGTTCAAGACCAGGCTGGACACGGCTTGGAGAACAACCTAGTCTAATGGAAGGTGTCCCTCTCTGTGGCAAGGAGGGGTCAAACAAGATGAGCTTTAAGGTCCCTTCCAACCCAAATCATTCTGTGATCCTATGAAATAAATACTCTCCTGGTTAACTGACTCATAATCACAACCTTTCCCTGAACTGACCCTCGACAGATCATTTGAGGAAGGGGAACTTGCATCAGTTTCAGCCAAAACCAAGTTCTGAGGGCCACAGATATGAAGCCCCAGGCCAGCCAACCCCATGAACCCCCGCTGGGGGCACCGGGATGCAGCTCATGGCAGAGGAACAAAAGATGGCTTTGGCCTTCAGTAGCAGCCAGCCACGAAGGGGCTCCTCCACACTGCGATGGGGAAGGCTTTTCAGGCTCTCGGAGGAAGCACGGTCACTTCCCATCATTGCACCTTAAAGCCATGCTTTAAGTTAAAACAAACAGCAACCGCCCCCCAACCCCAGAATGCTCCCGAGTCACCCTAGGCCTCAGAAGACCCACATCACTCCCCTAGAAACACAGTGCGGTGCTCAATAACCCCCACATTCCCAGGGTGCTGGAACCTCCCTGAGCCCCATTAAAGCCCCCAGGCTGACACAAATACCCATGTATATTTCCCTCCCCCTTGTCAAAGGGCACCCAGGCCCCATCAGCCCCCATCATCCTCCAAACTCACACAGATGCTCCGAAGATCCTCCTGAAACCCCCCTCACCTCCAAGGCTCTGAGCTCCACCCTATAACCCCCGATCATTAATCCCAAGCTCCTAGCTCTGCTTCATCCATAAACACACAAAAGTCGCGTGTGTCCCCAACTATCTTGGTCCTAAGAGCACGAAAGTGTCCCTGAGACCCCTCGACAGAAGCTCCTCCACCCCACACCACCTCAAGATCACAGAGGGGGCCCCAGAGCCCGTCGATGTGTGTGCGTCCGTTCTATGCTACCCCCAAGCTCAGGCATGGAGATCCAGAGCCTGTCGTCGTCCCCTCTCCGCCCCACACCACTCCCAAGCCGACAGAGGGGGCCCCCAAACCTGTAGTCGCCGTTTCTATCTTCCCCCCATTCCGGCGTACACCACCCCACGCTCCCGCTGCCCACTCCCCCCAAACTCACCAGAACACCCCTGAGCTCCATAGACAACCAAGCTACCCCCAAAAGACCCCTACCTGCCGGCAGGGCCAAGGAGCGAGCCCGGAGGACGCTCGACCGAGGCGATGCGAAGAACCCGGCAGGCAGAAGCCCCGCTCACTGCAATCCCAGCCGGGCAGCGCCCCCCTGCCGCCACCACAGCATTTCAAATTCCAACGGCAGCCCCGGCCAGCGAATGAGGAAGCGGCATTGGGACGAGCCCGCCAATCAGAAGAGCGCCCTGGAGGAGGGCGGGAGCAGCCGCTACCCCGGCCGTGAGCCGCGCTGGGTAGCGTAGTGTGTAGTCCAGCATGGCGGCGGAACGCCTCAGCTCGAGCGCGGTCCGTGGCCACGTCCTGCCCCAGACCCGCCTCGGACCCCACCGCTCAGGGAAGCGCATACCGCCTGTGGGACAAGGCTGCCTGTTTGGTGTTCTTCGTGAAGAGTCTGAGGTGGCAGGTCAGGCCCCACTGGACGTTATTGTCTCTAGGGGCAGAGGTTTGTGTCTGCAAATCCTGAGGTAAATAATGCTGCCCTTTGTCATGAAATCTTAATGCAAATTCCCAACACCCAAACCCTTTTGCAATAGAAGGAGTAGAATAAGAGGCATGGGATGAAGTGCTGAAGGCCCATTTGGATCACTGGGCACTCACCTCACTGTTGCTATGCTTTGTGGCCAGGGGAAGGCCTGGCAGTCACTGGCCCATTCTCACTGCTCTGTGCTGTACCACGCACGGGTTTCCATGCAAAGCAAAGCAAAACTGGGACAGAATTTAAGATGCAGACCTCAGTAGTATTCTTGTAGGTGCCTGCTATGGAGGAATTGTGCCTATGTCCTACACAGTCTTCATCAGTGAGGTCAATATCAGTATCAGTATATCCCTCTGTAGTCAGCACTGGTGAGGGCGCATCTCAAATCCTGTGTTCAGTTCTGGGTCCCTCAGTATAAAGAGACATTGAGGTGCTGGAGCAGTGCCACAGAAGGGCAATGGAGCTGGTGCAGGGCCTGGAGCATGAGTGTGATGGGGAACGGCTGAGGAACCTGAGGAGGTTTAGTCTGGAGAAGAGAAGGCTCAGAGGGGACCTTATTGCTCTCTAAACTGCCTGACAGGAGGTTGTAGTGAGGTGGGGTGGGTCTCTTCTCCCAAGTAACAAGTGATAGGACAAGAGGTAACGGCCTCAAGCTGCGCTACGGGAGGTTTAGATTAGAGATTAGGAAAAAATTTGTCACAGGCTGCCCAGGGAAGTTTTCACTGTCCCTGGAAGCGTTCAAAAAACATGTAGAACAGGCCCTCAGTGACATGGTTTAGTGGTGGTCTTGGCAGTTCCTGAGGTAATGGTTAGACTTGATAATCTTAAAGGTCTTTTCCATCCTAGTTAATTCTATGATTCTGTGAATATAAGTAAACTTGGAGTGTCCCCCCGAGAGTCAGCCCTGTGGTGAGTTTATGAAATCATGTTGATACCATGAGGACTCCTTAAGGGAAATAAAATTTGCTGATATAGAAATTAATGCTTAGAAGCTGGAAAGCTTTAGGTCCACATTTAAATTCTGCTTCTATTCAGAGATCTGTAATGATAAATAAAACCACAAGAACTTCCACCACGTTCAGGACTTTTGCACTACTGTCCCATGTAGCTGTTAAAGCGTGTTATCACTCTTTCCCCCTCAAACATAATCCAGGCACATTTCCAAGTACATCCTCATAATACATGTTATTGATCAACAACAGGAACATGTGACCCATCTGCCAGCTGTTGGATTTCACATGCTGGAGGTAGCATTTCCTATTTACTTAAATTTCCCCACCAGTAGTTGCATGTAACATTATGTGTTGCTTCCTCTGCTGTGCTTTTCCAATTGTGCAACTTCTCCATTCTCTAAAAGAAACCAATATGGCATTTATGGTGATTACCGGGCGCAAGCAGGGGGTTTGTTGAATTTTAAGAGAAATTATTGTGGCTATTAGTTATTTGTACTTCAGTAGTAACCATAGATCCCAGCCAGGCCTCTCCCTTTACTGTGTTTGGGAGTGCACAAACATGATCTTAAGATCTGACTCCCTTTAATGCCTTTTAAGATCTGACATCCCTGTCTCGGTAATTCTCTGAAGAAAATAGTCCCTAAAATACACCAGGACAAACAAGGAAAAGGCTTTTTCAGACCAGTAAGTAAAACGGGCTGTTTCCCTACTTTAGAAGGGTGATGCCCTCATCCAACAGGGCTCTTTCAGTTTAGTTTACGAGTCGCAAGCCGTTTCTAAGGCCTCAGGCTACCGGGAGATGCAAGTCCTGGCCAGCCCTGGAGAGACCGGGCCTGAGCGAGATGGTCGGTTCCCTGCTGGAAAGGGGCCGCATCCCCGGGGCTCGCCACTGTGAAGGCCGGAACCGCAGAGCAAGAATCCCCACTAGACCCGACCATTCCTCGGCCGCGCCTCCGCCCCGCCAACCGCTACCGGCTCCGCCCCAACGGAACTGCCGGCCGCCCATCCGGGGCCACGGCGGAACTACCGCTCCCAGCCAGCCGCGGGCCGGGCCGCGGTGGGTCGGGCCGTGCTGCGCCGTGCCCGGCGGGGCGCAGCATGGAGAGCCCGGCGGTGACCTTCACGCTCGCCTACGTAGTGTTCTCCGTGTGCTTCGTCTTCCCGCCCGATGAGGTGCGCTCGGCGGGGCTGACGGTGCAGAGCCTGCTGGCCGCCTGGCTGGGCAGCGAGGATGCGGCCTTCGTGCAGTACCACCTGCGGCGCAGCACCGGCACGCTGCTGGCGCACTCCCTCCTGCCCCTCGGTGAGCACCAGCGGCGGCGGGCGAGGCACCGGGGCGAGGCGGCAGCCTCAGCCCCGGAGGGGGATGAAAACCCTCTGCCAGGGTCCTATTGTGGCCGCCGGGAGCCGGTGGGGTGCTCCGCAGTGCCCGCCTGTCCGGTGCACACTGTCGTGGGTCAGTCGGTCAAGCTATATACATCCTGGAAATAGACTAAAGGGTGCCTATAAAGAAGCCGGAGATGGGCTTTTGACAAGGGCATGTTGAATAGTACAAAGAGTAGCAGTTTTAAACAGAAAAAGGGTAGATTGAAATTAGACAGCAAGGAAGAAGTTCTTCCCTGTGATGGTGGTGAGACACTGGCACAGGTTGCCCAGAGAAGTTGTGGCTGCCCCATCCCTGGCAGTGTTAAAGTCCAGGTTGGACAGGGCTTGGAGCAGCCTGGTCTAGTGGAAGGTGTCCCTGTCCACGGCAGGGCGTTAGACATGGATGAGCTTTAAGGTACCTTCCAACCCAGACCATTCTGTGATTCTGTTTTAATATTGCTCACGCCTCTTTGTGATGTACACACTGAGCTTTCTAACTAGTTAGCTGCATCTGAATACATGCAGTTACAGAGAAGTAGTATTTTATTTAACTTGTGAATTCAAATCAGCTTCCTTTAGCCATACAGTTTTGCTGAAACTATATGGCATCTTCCAGGTAATTTATTCAACCAGCAAATTCAAATCAGCTTCCTTAAGGTATATATTTCTGGTAAAAGTGGCATTTCATAGGCAATTTCATTTAACCTGCAAATTCAAATCAGCTTAATATAGCTATGTAACGCTGGTTAAAATCAGTGACAGGTGACAATTTACCTTAGGTTGCTTCTGACAAGAGGATTGAATTTGAGTTGTCATCTAGAGGTACAGCAGCTTTCCTGGAGATGAGCTTACTGGTTAGATAACTATGATTCGGGGTGTGCGTTTATGTATGTACTTTATTGCTTTCTGAAAGTAAGTCTTTTTCCTTGCAGGTTATTACCTTGGTATGTGTTTTGCTGCACCTGAAAAACATCTTTGCTTTTTCTACCTGGCTTCAAAAGGATGGAAAACTTTCTTCTTCTTCGCTGTTCTCTTTCCAGCAGTCACGAGTGCCCTGGCATATTACTGGTCACGGAAAGGTTGGAATAATCATCCGTTAGCCCGAACACTCGCTGTTTATGCCCTCCCACAGTCAGGTTGGAGAGCAGTAGCTTCTTCCATCAATACAGAATTTAGGAGAATTGACAAATTTGCTACTGGAGCCCCAGGAGCAAGGGTGATTGTCACGGACACATGGGTGATTAAAGTGACCACCTACTGTTTACATGTTGCCCAGCAACAGGACATTCATTTGACAGTGACAGACTCCAGACAGCACGAGCTCACCCCAGACTCAAATATGCCTGTGCAGTTCCTCACCATCCGTGTTGCCAGTATAAATCCCTACGTGAAGGCATTTGATATACGGTAAAACAACTACACTGTTATATCTGTGCTGTTTGATGGTGCTAATGGAATGCTTTTGTGGCAGAGCTGAAGACTCCCCAGGTCTTCTCCCTTCCTTTTTGGTCCCTGCCTGGTGTTCAAAGATGCTGTGTGTGCAGTTTTGCCACAGTGCTGTGAAGAAAGGTTGTTTAGAAGGATTCATGCAAGTACAGTATTGAATGCACAGGGGTTAAACAGAGGGACTGCCTTGTTTGATCCTTTCTCAGGAAGAGGATTGTGATGGGTGCAGAAAGAAAGAACTGGAAAAACTTAGGTGAAAGACGGAGAACAGGAATGAAAGGAAGAATTTTTGGTCTTCCGGATTTTAGGGGAGGAGAAGTAGTTATTTGTCTACAACTGGCTGGTTTTCACCCATGACTGTTTTTCCGTCTGCTCAAGGCTCTTAATTTTGTCAGTGCTCAGGAGAGTTCTCTTTGAGCTATTACAAACCAACTTCCTTAAAGCAAGGAAGTAATCTTGGTCTGTTTCTGTGTTCTCATAGCAGTAAATCATAGCAAATACGCTGCAACCTGTCAGGGCTTGTTTTCCAAGGGCGCGTGGTATTTTTTTTCAGCAGTCTCTCTGTGGAGGTAGGCAGAAGTACAAGTTCTGCAGAAACCGGTAACACTGAATAGACGGATGCTAAAGTCCCTAAAGTTGTCATTCAACTGAGTACACAAAACCATGTTAGTGCTTCTAAAACTATATTTGAAAAGGCCTTTGAGTGTCTGCTTGCACTGAAGTTGTATGACAGCAGGACTTATTTACTATGTAATTAGAAGCAGTCAGATCTCCAGACGTGTAGGTGAGCAGAGGGGTCCTGGCAAGCATGCATAAGGCATAGCAGTGGTTGCATGAGATACCCAGGTGAACAGAGCTCAGAATGAGACACTAGTGAAGGTAAGCGTGAAAATCCTGAGTAAACCTGTGGAGTGGTGACCAAATAAGTATTAAATAATTAATTATTTTTTTTCCTGCAAGTGCTTCAGTGTCAGGGTGGCAAAACTATATCCCCAGCTCAGAAAATCATGGCTTTTTTGAGAATTCCTTTTTGGGGAAAAAAAATCCAACCCCCAAAACTTTATTTTGTGGCTAAACAGAACTACACTGAGAACAGTGTTTAAAAGTTCTTGTAATAAGATATGTCAGAAATAGCAAGTCTCTGCTAGAATACAGTCATACAGGATTTAAGAAAAGTGCCATAGGACAGAATTCCCCTACTAAGGATAAAGGATTATTGTGTATATCCAGAATCAGATTACATACAGTGGGATGTTTCTAGAAGAAAAATGCTTTTGTGCAGTTAGGCCATATTTCCCCTGAGTGTGCAGTGTGAATTTTTCCTCTGCATAGAATGATCTCTGTTATTTGCACAGATAATAGCATCTGTTAACAAACAACAGTATCCTATAGTAGTTGAAACAATGGAGACCACCAGGTGCTTAAGTTAAGCCAGCATTGCATTGTACTGGGCTCCAGGAAGAACATGGCATTTCAGGTCATGTTCCCAGGGCTTCTCTGTGAAAGCTGTTTAATGAGTGGAAGCATAGAGATGGGGAGTTCTGACTGTACAATCAGAACAATTACAATAAAAAGGGGTAACAACAGTAATGTGTCACTAGGGGTCTGCACAAGGTCTCGTGCCTCTTGAGGTCTGTGGGCCTCACTTTACTTAGCAGAAGTAAACCTAATGCGATGTGCAGCTTGTTACAGCCTTAACTCAAAGCACAAGTTGCATTCAGCAGCTCTTTGTAACCATCATGAAATTTCAGTTTTATCTAAAATTGAATCATAAAACCACAGAAACCAATACTGATTGATACTGTTTTGATACTCCTGTGTATCACCTTGTGATACATGCCACATGATGCAACTCTGATTTCTGTTCTCATGAATTTATAAATTAGAAGTTAGGTGTAGTACAAGTAAATTGGAATTAAAAAGGTGGACAGAAATTGAGCATGAGGCATTTTACAGTTAATGCATGATTTAGGTACCTGTATTGCTTTTCTTCATGATGATAACTTCAAACCCTTCCTTTATTTTTTTGTATGTTTTAGTTAATCTCTGGCATATCCTGTCAGATACGAAGGAGGACAGTGTGTTCTGTTGTCCCGTGTCAAAAACAACAACTAAAGAGTAAAAGAAAACAAAAATAGTAAACATTTATTTACTAGTGTGTACCAACCTAAATAGCTTTTGTGTGGATTCACTTCTCTGGCGGTAACCTCTGCAATGTACTATCAAGGTATTTGAATGGATCATCATGGTAACGTTTTTTTCCATCTTTTGTGCTTCAGGTTGAACTCAACAGAGTATGGGGAGCTCCGAGAAAAGCTCCGTGCTCCCATCAGCAATGCAGCTAATGTTGTGATCCATCAAAGCCTTAGTGATTTATTTCTAGAAACCTTTACATCTCTGGTGGAAATTAACCAGACGTACACTGTTCCAAGCACCCAGGTGAGACTTCCTATCCGTGTGAGACTGTAGTCATTTTATACTTTTCAATATAGCTGAGCCTGCAGTTATTGTGTCATTGATAGCTTAGGGCTTTCGAAGGCGAATTTTAAGATAAGTCATTGTCAATGGCTTAACAAAAAAGTTTTGTGGTTGAATGATGATTAAATGATAATTATTATATGGTAATTAAACAGTAATCGTAATTAAATGATTTAAACAGCAGTCAAACACTCAAGTTCTAAAGTTCTAGTAATTAAGCTAGCCTTTATACAATATGCCTTAGATCTGATACACAATGTTGCTTACCTTGCTGTATATAATAGAGGCTGGGTAAGGGATCTTTCAACCTCAAGGAATAATTGTGAGAGGTGTCGGTTACCTCAGGGGAGATACAGCCCACCGCTGCACAAGATAGCAAAATGGGCTCGGGGGTACAGATATTTGTAGTATAAAGTGACTGACTCATAGTCAAACTCCCCTTGGGGGCATGTGCAGACATTTTAGTTTTGTCTAGTTTAGATCAGGCTGGCACCATTAGCTCCTAATAAGACATGGCCTAGATTCCTTAACATCCCAAGAAGGTCTGGCCTAGCACACTTGCTCTAGGTCTGCACAGCAGGGCTGACTCCAGTCAAGCCTCCTCTTTGGTGGTGCCTGGACCATCATGCTGTTCACGTATTGGGGTGGATGCATCCATCACAGGGGCTCACCTTCCGTTTCAGTAAATGTGTAATATAGTTCTGGCTGCTTCTTCCGTTCCTTCTGTAAGGAGATGATCTGTATGGTGAGCATGACATTTTTGAGAAATAGCATAGTGGAAGAAAGTCCTCTGTAATAATTCCCATCATTTGGAAATGATGAGGTTACATTTCCAGAAGGTTTATGGGAGCTAGAATAACAGCTGTTGTTACTGTTCGTTAGGCAGTTTGCTCCATTACAGCTTACTTTTCCAGATAGCCAGATTTTGCTGGATCTTGTGCTGAAATTAATCAGTGATTCTTAATTGGACCTTGCTTTAATTGTAAATAATGCCAGAGTCCTCCTTGCTGTAGTATTTGTGACCTGGTCATTATTATACTTGTGCAGCAGTCGGAAGTGTGACTAGAGCACTGTTCAATGTACCAAAGGTAACTAATTAAACTAGTTCTGGTGACCTTGTGGTGAGTCTGTATGAGGGGTTCCAGCTCATGGAGTGAGCACGTGGTATCTTTTAATAGTGTTATGCAGCTTGCATGGTGTTTTTGCTGTCTGGTTAAATGAACTAGCTAATATCAAACTGGGTCAGATATGTCTGCATGTAATGTAGTTGTGCATTTTGATAGCTGTAGCAGTGTATAGTGAAAAGAGATGTTCAAAATAAAGAGACGATACTATTAATATGAGAGTTGCTTTCTTTCAGGCCTTTTAATTTGTGACACATTTACGTGTCAGCTGAGCTACTGAACTTTGGTTTGACATTGAGTGATAAATAACATCAGAAATTGATATGGACATTTAAAATGCAACATGGCATTTACCCTATTTTGAAGCTCTATTAATAAGTTGGAAACATAGTTAACCTTTCTATGCTAGAGTTTTTTCTGTCTAAAAAGACTAAAATAAGCACTAATTTCACAAGTGAAAGCTGATCCAGCTTCCAAAAGGAGCAATCCTGCTTCCTACACACTTCTCATCCCATGTTGACGCAAGACTTTCTGGAGGGAACCTTGTTGGGAGTGATGATCAAGGTGAAAAGCAGTATGACTGGTTTTCACCTGGATCTGCTCCATGGGCAAGCTGCCAATCTGGTGGGACAGATGCTTGAGCTGACAAGGGAAGAGACACTGGAGTTGGGAACTAGAGACCACAAAGCAAAGCAGCTTTTTGTTACATCAGTAGCAGTATGAATAGGATTCAGATCTCCATGCCTGTTCAATGTGCTGTCTTTTGAACTTTGTCAAGTTCTTGGAGAGCTTTGGCTGGAAGACACATGGGAAATACTAATTACTGTTTATTATTTGTAAAACACTTCCTAGCAAAATGACCTCCCTATATGCAACTGCAAGTTTATGTGGCATAATTAACTGTGGGGAAATAGCAATTATTCCAATATTAGCCAAGAAGAATTAAGTAAATTTCTGGTCCTTCAAGATGAGTGCCCGTTGTGTTGAGTAGTGCCCCAAATTCCTCTGTTACTTATGTCTCTTAGAAAGATGGAAGACAGAACAGTCATTTGCTGTAATAAGTGGTAAGAACTGTTTGCTTTATTTATTGTCCTTACTTTGTATAGGTATGTTTTTGAAAAACAGTATGTCAAAATGATGAAGATAGCGACTTGCTTACCTTGCCCTAGCTGCTGTGCTCTGGAAACAGATGGAGCTCTTCAGAGAAAGAATGGGGTTTTTCAGTCATTTTCATTTATTCAGTCTCATGCAGCAGTTCTGTTGTTTGTTGTTTTTTTTTTTTTTTTGTTTTGTTTAACGAGATACTTTGTCCTTATTCTAATAAAAGAATTGTTCTAATAAAACAAGGCTATGGAGATTGAAACTATTTGATACCTTCTGGTGGGGCAGTTCTGTCTTGAGGCTCTGCCCAACTCCAGGCTGTGCAGTTCATGGGTCAGGGTTTGACATTTTCCTCTTTCTCTAGGAACTGGAGCCATGCATAGGGTGTATGCAGACTATTGCTAACATCAAGCTCATCAAGAACTGCCAGGAGCCAAATGAAGGGGAGTGCCAGCAGTGCTACTGTCGTCCCATGTGGTGCCTCACCTGCATGGGCAAATGGTTTGCTAGCCGACAAGATCAGCAGCGCCCAGAGACGTGGCTGTCGAGCCAAGTGCCTTGTCCGACATGCCGAGCCAAATTTTGCATTTTAGATGTTTGCATAATACGATGAGTAATAATTGGGTATGTTTTAGCTTTTTAAATTTCATTATTTCATAGTGGGTTTGGTTAAAAGGCCTGTTAGATTTGTTTCTAAGACTTCATATTCTACAAAGATGCAGGCTCCAAAGCCGCCTTTTAAAGTGTTGAAAACAGATGTAAATCTTTTCAGTTCCTCTCAACTTTTACCTGTATCTTTGGATTTTATTCCCTAGATGTCAGTTTATGGAATTTTATTTAATCCAAACTTTGCTTTCTTATGTCTTGGGTGAAATAAGGATATACCTTTACACTTACAGTACTGTCCTCTTTTTTAAGTTTCAACATATGTTAAATTCTTTCAATTTTTGAATTTAACTTAGGTTTTGATTCTTTAATAAAGGGCTAACTAAGAAAATTATTTTGGTTAGACTTCATTGATACTTTTGTTCTTCTTCAATCCATTTGTAAAGTTCTTACTAATCTTTAGAAGTATTCACTGAATAAGTATACCAGTTGTGTTCCTTGTGCTGCTTCCCTCCACTAAGGGGGACCATTTTTTGTAGGCTGAGGAATGTAATCCCTGAAGATGTATAACTCCTACAGGGAACTTTTATTCCAGTAATCTGCTTCTAGTTTCTGTTTTTATGGATGTATTTATTTCAGACAACAGGAGTCGGAAACATTCCCTATTTACCTACACTGCTAATGCTATGCTTTGTGAAATCTGTTGGTTGCTAGGAGCTGCATAGCTTAGGGTTTTAGTGCTCTTTAGGTGATGGACATGGGGGTTTTTATACATTTGAATAGAGTACAGCAAACATCTGAACTATCTAAATACTCTGAAAGAATGCTTAGGTGTTCCAAAGCCCGTAAGTTTTTTCTGAGGGGTAATGTTGCCTTTAAAATTGATGCCAGGATCACAAAGGTAGAAGTTGACACACTAGATGCCTGAAGTGTGACTGTCATTAGCAAAAGGTTTTTGGGCTTGCAATTCCAGGACTGATTGTAAACGGTAGTTGCTGGTTTTAATCTTCATGGGGTACTGAGGCACACTTGATCTGATCTGCATCAGAGTAATCTGAAAATTAAAGCATTTTCAATACATTCAGGAGAGCCTTACTCCTAGACCTAAATGCAGTGCTTAGTCTTCTAGCTGTCCATCACACCCTTAAGTGAACAATTTTTTGGCATACTGCTTGGGGGAAAGCCTCAAGCTGCTAGGGAATGTGCAAGCTGTTACACTGACCTGTGCACTGCATGGGCTGAGTTGCATGTATTTGCTTACTTTAGTTGTCCATCTTAGCAGGCTGGTAACCTCAGGCAGACAGTTGGGTCGGATAGAGAAAGGAGCATTTTAATGCTTGGGTCTAAGAATAAAAGCCTAAGATCTCCCACCTACATAGAAGGATCATCTTAGTAAATGGCCCATGGTCTTGCAGAAAGTCCATCTCCAGCTTTTTTATAGGCCCCCCCTTAGGTATTGGTAAGTGACTACATGAAAACATCTTGACTGCCAAGATGTTTTGAGCAGGAAACTGTTTTGAGCAGGCACAAGAGGCAGGATGTTAAAAACTGTGCAAGCACTGGAAGCAGAAGCATGAAAGATGTCATTAGGCTCAGCCAAGCCACAGGTCATGTGGTGAACACACCCAGCTGCACTCAGAGCCAGCCAGATGGAAAACAGTTATGAATGTGGCTGCAAGTGTTGTTTTGGAGAGGGATAAGGAATTGAGAACAGATTTGACAGCATCATTTGAGATATGTTCTAATGTTGGTGTTTTTCAATAATATGCACTTTTAAAAATTCAAACTGGTTGGGTTCAAGGACACGGAATTGCTTGAGGGTGTCTCAGTTGTTACATACTCAACATCAACTATGCAATTATCTATAGTACCTATTAATAAGGGTGATTTTTCTTTTTTTCATATTGTGTTATTTTGGATTGTGTAGAGTGAAAATTTGACATGAAACTGTTAGTATGGATGTGTCTGTTTCCCAAAGAGATCTTAAGTGGCATGTCCCTCTTCATCAGGATAGGATCGAGTTTCTGAGTTTCAGACAGATTTGTTGACAAGCCTGAAAACTAATAAAAAATCAAGGAGCTGCTCTGTGATGTAATTTAAAATATTTTCCAGTACTTCTGTCTGTGGGAAAGTTATTTGGAAGTTTGAAATGTTCTCTGCAGTTTTTAACCTTGAGAAGATTCTTACAGGGCTGGGTGGTGTCATCAGGCGTATACCTCCTCACACACAGCAGCCTTTACAAACAAGCATTTTGAACCCATTACTTCTGGGGAGTTTACATAACGTGGCACAGATAGAACGGATGTTGTCCTTGAAGCACCCACAGAAGAGAGGGTAGGATTCTGGAGCTGTGGTTTTGCCACTGACAGTCATTCAATTCCTAGAGCTCTTCTCCTGTTTGGAATAAAAGTATTTATTGTAAACATCCATGAAGTTTAAGTTGTAAAGGCCTTGAGAAACTTGGATAATAAATACAGGTAATTGCAGATGGTTTTATACAAGAAAAACAGGTCTGTTTCCAATAGTATTTCATGTAATACAAGCTTTAGTCTCTTGATTCTTGTGCTGTGGACTTGTTTTTGCAGAATTCAACTTTGAAATAATTGGAAGATTTCATTTCAGTGGAACTTTGCTTTTATTCATCTTATTTCTTTTGCCAGTATAACAGTACAACAAAGTAACAGCCATAAATGTGTAATACACTTGCATCTTTTAATGGTAGTGCTCTATACACAGAAGTGCCTCTTGAAACATAGTAATAATTACCAAAACCAAATTATGATTTCTGTTAATAATAGTGCCTGGCTTAAATTCCTTAAAACACGCAATTTTTTCCCCAAGTTTAAATTCTCAATATGATCTGGCATGCCTCCAAAGTTTGTAAGCTTCTTCAAGGCTGTGTTCAAAACCCACCTTGTTAAAAGTCCATATTCTTAGGGACAGCAGAGGGAGGGACTGCGATCTCTCCCTGCAGAGTCATGTGGTAAATATCTTGAATAAATCACTGAATATGAAAATAATACAGTATAAAAATAGACATTTATCTTCATGGTACTTCCAGATCATCATCTAAAGAACCACATATACATATAGGACTGTTTCTAGAGAAGATCTTTACTTGCAGTAACAAGAAATGCATTTTCTTAAACATGAGAATAGGGTTTAGAATTGGTCTTTTTATAGAACTTTTCTAAGAAAAAGAAAATGAACTAAGTAATGTGATGGGCTAAAATACTTAAAGAAGTTTATTTATCAATGTTTTACTGTTGCTTTTTCAGCTGTGTATATGCTTTTCCACATCACTGACTTGTGGGTGGGCAATGTTAGTGATCTGAAGTGCATTATGTAAATGTAATGTCATTACAATAAGACCATCTATATGTGGGTGCACAATGTCAGTATAAATACTCCATATATGTGTATACATGTAGAGCCCAAATGTCCCCATGTGCTGCAGCTGAAGAGGTGTTTCTGAAAACATGGGCTGTGGCTGTATTATTTATTTCCACAGTTGTGTTACTTCTGTAATTGTAGCATTCCAGAAAATATTGGCAAAATATTTTATCCATTGATTTTTTAGGTTAACATAGTTTGCTAAACAAAGAAAGAAAAGGCATTTGACCAAGCAGGATGTATTTTGAATCCATTAGATGAATGCAGTCCTTTACCACAGAGCTTGCCATAACTTGAAACCAGAATACCAGGTTTCTTCAGTATATTTGTATTGTGTTGAAACTTGGTAAACTGCAGCTATGTACCGTTCCAGTCAAGCTACACCTCAGCAAGACATAACTGACTAAAGTTTTGAGTGCTATTTCTTAAGAGATGTGGATGTTGAGGTGTTTAAGGAGTTGAGGTATAAATATTCAAGCTTTTACATGTATTACAATAAATTTTCTTCCAAAGATATATAGCAGGGTTTGTTGTTCTGTTCTTGTTTTGCTTTTTACCAGGATAGCTAACCTGTTTTAAAACATAGAATTATTTGGATAGCCTTTAAGGAAAAGGCTTAATGAACACATGTAGTTAATCTTAAAAGTCTCTGAAGAGCTGAATAAAAATACAGTTGCTTTTATGTATGACTTCTGGTTTTCATTTTAAATTTACCAGTTTATGTAACTTTATATGGGTGGGAATCACACTGAGTTATCCGTATGCAACATTTTAGCTGAGAACAACTGAATACTAAGTGGGCTTAAATCCTCCTGAAGGTGCACCTGATGATGCCTTCTTTGATAAGTTTTCCTACTCTAACCTGAATGCAGAGGGTGGCATAAATGAAAGGTGTGTGACATCTATGTATTTGAGGAAAAGCAACCAAAAAAAAGCATGAACAATCAGGGGGAAGGAGCAAACACTAAATGTCATGAAATCAGTAGGGGCAATGACTTTTGTCTTTCCAAGGTCTCACTGACATACAGGAATGATATCTCCTACGTAAAATAATTCTTTTATTGCGGACGAGGGATGTTAACAAGCGCAGGCTACAGGAGGACGTAGTGTATGCTATTAACGGTATAAAAGGCCGTCACGCTTCTCAGGGTGCGTGCTGTGGTGCCTGCAGGCCCCGTTGCGGAGCTGATTTACCTCAGAACATCCAGCAGATAGACCAACTCAACGGGATCGAAGCGTATTTGCGCTCTGACACCACCGCTCCGCTGCCCCCACACCGCCACCACACACACGCAGCTTGTGCGCATGTGCAGACACCCGTCCCGGAGGCGGACTGCCGCGCCCGGGCGCTGCCATGTTCCGCGGCGGTGGTGCCGCTCGCCTCAGCCATGTTCGGAGGGCAGCGGGGCCCGCCGCGCCAGGCCGGCGGCGGAGAGGAGCCGGGCGGGCTGCGCAGGTGGGGGCCACCGCGGAGAGACGGGGCGGCCTGGGCATGGCCGGTGGTGGTCGCTCAGGGCGTCTGCAGGGCTGCGGGGAAGGCCGTTGCGAGCGGTAGGCCTCAGGGCGCTTCTTCCGCCCTCCCCAGCCTTCAGCTTCGTCCTTCTCGGTGCCCGCTTGTCGTCCTCTCCCAAAGGTCTTCCGGGCCCCGCGGGCAGGCGGCCTCGGTGGGGGAGCCTCCTCGTAGCGGCTGCTTCGGTCCCTGCTGGCAGCGGGCAGGGGCTGGGCTCGGGAGTGCGCTGCAGGCCGCAGCCCAGGCAGCGGTGTGTGCGCGCCGGTTAGATGCCGTGAGTCCGGCTGGGGGTCTCTGGGGTTGCCTTTAGGGTGACCCAGAAGCGGGCGGCTTAAAGAAACATTGGAGTACTTCTAAAAAGGGATAATTTTGTTCTAGCATTTTTCTCTAGGTTTTCAGTGTTGTGCCTAAAGCACAGTAAGTGTTGTGTGTTCCCCCCATTCCCCTTTTCTTTCAAGTCTCGAGTGATTATTGTTGAGAGTGGTTAGAGAAGGGTTTTATCCAGTGACAAGGCTTTGCAGAAACCAAATGCGTTGAGAGTGTCCCATTGCCTAGATCCATGATTGGAAGTGAGCTATTTGTGCTGTGTGTTAGCAACTTTGAGCTCCCTGGGAGTAAGGAATAAGCTATATGCACTGTGTGTTAGTAAGTTGGAGCCCTCTGGGACCAGCAAACTTTGACAGCTAGTCAAGGTGAAGGAAGAAGGGAAAGAAATATAAGTTGTAAATGCAAGATTAAAATAACCAAAATCATCCTTCTCTCTCACTTGTTGATTTAAAACCTGCAGAGACCTTGCATACACGGAGCAGTGTGTTCACTTGCACTGAAGGAACAGCAGTGTGTTTGCTTTGTGGTCTGTAGTACAGGATTATTCTCTCAGGCAGGCAGAGGTGATCTGAAGGTGTGGTCCATAGCCCAGAAGCCAGGTCTGATGTTAATAGGTGCTGTGACAGTGCTGTGTTTAGTAACCTGTCATTTAAAATGTCAGAGCTCCTTCCTCGGTCTCCCCTCCTTCCTTCCTCGGTCTCCCCTCCTTCCTTCCTCGGTCTCCCCTCCTTCCTTCCTCGGTCTCTCCAGAACTGAGGAGGAAAATGGAGATAACTCGTATTAATCTTTAAGCGATCTCTGTTTGTCCTTCCAGCATGTTACAAGCACCCTAGTCTAGCTCCTTATCCTATGCTTACTTGTGTATAAAAGTGTTCCACATAACTGCTTAACCTACTTCTTAGGAGTGCTGATTTTGTTTCACCGCTTCTGCAAGTTAAGTACTAGATAGAATGGTATATAAATATCAAATAATGTGTTGTGGACAGGTGACATTCTGCAAGTGTTGACATGTCACCAGTTCCATAAACAGTGTTGGCAGCCCTCTGTTGTTTTTTTTTTTCTCTTTCCTGTTTGCAAATTACCTAAATGCTAATGGTTTATTTAAAAGTTTCATTAGTCAAAGACCTTTTCTTGACCATTGTATTGTCAAACACCTTCAGTAAGTTAGTATTGCTCAGATAAGGTGACACAAATCACATATCTGCATGCCAAAATCAGCATTTTGTAGCTACACATGATGGTATCCAGTTTATCCATGTCTGTTTTGTATAGCCAGTGTTCAGTGACTTGGATTTCTGATGAAAGTTCTTGGTTTCTAGTTCTGTGCAACATCCACACTGCTGGCGTCAAGAACAGGAATGTAGGAGCTGGAATGATTCAGACTCTTTGGTGTTGGATGAATATCAATGTAGACATTTGGACCAGTGGCTGGAGAGGTAAGGAATAAATGTGACATTTGTTTCAATCTTCACTTTGCTGCACTCTTCTCTCTAGGAATCCAACAAAACCTTGGATGTGATTGAGGGCTTTCTAATAACACAGTAGCACAGAGTTAGAAAATGATGCCTGCATTAAGCAAGAGTAGGTGTCCCTGCCCATGGCAGGGAGGTTGGAACTAGGTGATCTTGAGGTGCTTTCCAACCCTAACTATTCTGTGATTCTGTAATTCAGTTTGGCTGATTGAAATATATGCCATAATATTAGCAAGTATTCCATATGAGAGTATGTGGTATATTCTGAGGCAGTGGTTTAAGCCTTAATTGCTGAAGTCTCAATGTTAGTATAAAATGTCCATTGGACCACTATGCTGTTGCACTTTTACCCTTTGCTTACACATCTTTATGTGTAAATGTGGGCAGACCATGATGTTTGTCTCTTCACTTGACAGTGCACTTGGTGTATTCAGCTGTACTACAGATTTAGTAGATACCTTTCTTTTGATAATCCAAGGATGAGAAGTTGTGAGTGCTTGGATATGCGCAGAAAACTGTGTCAGAATGTAAGTTAGAAGAGGTGAAATGTTTTACTGAAGGCATGAGAAAACTTTTTAATATGATTTATGCATCTGTGTGTTACCCTGTGTGAAGGTGATTGTCATTTCTGATGGCAAGTTTAATATTGCTTTCGCTAATGAATCTATTGAAGAGCTTATGAAAGCTCTTGTATTCAGGAGTGTTTTCAGTGTCATTGCTATCCTTAAAAAATGTTAACACTATGTTGTGATTATGAGTCAAACTGGATGTGCCAGCAGCATTTTGTGTTTCTTTTTGCTGAGCAGATACGTTCCTTCTTAGAATGGAATCCTTGTTCTGTGTTAAAATGACATTGGCAGCATTGGGTGATAATTTCATCTGTTGATGTGAAACTGTTTAGAGAAAGTAAGACTCTAAGCTAAATCTACTTATGTATTACTTACATTAAATGGTGAGGCACAGGCACTGAAAGAAGCGGACAGACTGAAAGAAGTTTTCATCATTTCAGAATACTACAGCATTATACAACTGTCACTTACTACATTTTTATGTTAATGAAGAACCTGATGATTCTTCACTCAGAGAATGTCAGTGATCCAGCTGGTTAGTTAAGAGCTTCCTGACTCCATTTTTGGCTTTAAACAACACAGTTTATGTTCCTCAAATGATTGCATTGGGATATGATGGTGTCTGACAAAATCTTAGCTCTGCTTGTGTGATGGGCATTTCTCTGTTTCTTGAGCATTAAAGCATTAGCCTTGTCCTTTATGAAGTCTTTTGCTGATGAGAGAGAGCAGTAACTAGCCTGATTTGACCTCATGTATTTTTCATGAGCTGTGCTCTTTGAGGAGGTCCTCAAGCAGTAGGGAGAAGGGTTTGCATTAACTGAGCTCAAGTATATTAGGAGATAGTCAGGTCTGTGTTCTGACAGGAAATTTCATGGCCATTTTCTTTACCTACGAAGTAAAACTGATAATCTTGCATCACAACACTGAAAGGTTTTAATTTTTTTGACTTTGAACTGAAATACAGTAGGGGCGTGCCCATGGTTTTACAGTTGCGGAACTGGTTTTGTCCACAACTGAAGTTTCCGCTCATTAAGTATGTTACAAGCAACAAATGTTCATATTGAATTCTCCATTGTTTTCCAGCTCTACAACACCAGAACATTCAAGGACTTTTTCTTGCCCTGACTGGGAAGACAGAATTGAAGAAGGCAAAGCTGTGAAAACATCAAATAAAAAAGTGACAAAGTGGGTATTGAACAATTATTAACTATTAATTATTAACTCTTGTTGTGTTGGTTTTAGCAATAGCCATCTCGTGATCTCTGACTACTTTGCATGCATTAAGGAGGACTTGAAAAACAGCCAGGCTGTTTGATTTCAAGCCTGAAGGAAGCCCTAAGGAGGCAGTAGTACTGAGAAGTCTTATCTCAAAAGCTACTTATATGATCATTTAGATTCTCTTCTTTTTCAGCTTAGATTGCATATTCATTACAACTTTCCATAAGAGAAAATACTGGAATAGTGAAAGGACAAATGAAAACCAGCCATTGAAACAGAGAGAGAGAAATGGCTGTTAGATCTTTCAAGCTTGCCTCCTTTATATTATCCATCTCGATTTTATTGAGTTTAAGCTTTTTCATACTTGTATTGGGAGGTTGTTACACATGCATGCAATAATCATGTGTCATTTAATTTGCTTGTTGTAGGATTAGCAATAAGCTTCTAGTAAGGCAGCTCTAGCACCACTACTCTCAGATGTATGTTTACTTGTTACAAACCTGAGCAATTGCATCAACTTGCAAAACCTAATCATGGAGTGATTCATTTGCTTAGCACAACTTTCACTTCACTAGTGAAGTAAGAGTTGTACTAACTGTCAGAGTAAGAATAAACACAGTTCTAGAATGTGTTTTTATAAGTTGCTGTAAGGCTATTAGGGTTTTTTTCAACTTAATTCTAATTTTTGCTTTTAAATTCTGTTTCAAGTGATTCTGCTAATCCAGCTGAAAGGGAAACAGATGAAGTGGTTCTGAGGAGAAGACAAAAACAGATCAATTTTGGAAAGAATACTCTTGCATATGACAGATATATTAAAGAAGTTCCAAAGTAAGTTGCACTATGTTGCAGTTTTCCAAATAAACTCTTACTTGTTCCTGCCATCTGTATAGATCAGAGTGCATCTTCAGTGCTCTTTGAATTGTATGAAAAGTAAGTGAAGAAAACGTAATTGAGTTTTATGAAAGAAAAGCCAGGTATTTTCTGCATATGAGCAAATTTAGATAGGGAAAACTCAAAGCTGAATGTTCCCTTTGTGTATTGCTGTTGCTAATAGCAAATATGCTTTAAATAAGTTCTGCATTAATCATCCCCTTGTGATGTTTCTGGTGACTGTGTTGCTAGGCCAGTGTGAAGTTAATTGCTACCAGGAAATGTCAGCTTTAAATGAAGCTTGAGCAAAGCTGTCATTTAAGTATTAGTAAGGAAAATCAGTCTTCAGTGATTCATCAGTAACTACAGATCAAAACCTGGATTTTTTCCTTTGTCTGTCCTTATACTTTGGGCTTCAGTGTCTGTGAATTGTGGCACTTTAAAAGCAAGATTTTTTAGCCAGCCCCTTCTGCTTACTGCAGAGCTGTCGAGATTCAGAAGGTAGTCTGTACTAATGTGTGCGTGTGCATTTGTAGGAGGGGGGGTTGGTGGGTTTTGTTTGATTGGTTTGTGTGGGTTTTGTTGTTTTGAGGGTTATTTTTAGAGGTGTTTTTTACATGTGGCTAGCTACTTATAGTTAACAGCTTTCTATGGATTCTACCTGTAATAGTCTGTTATGAAAACCGGCAGCTAAGTACAATGGACACTGCAAGGATGTTGTTGAGCAAAATTTGAAAGACTAGATTTAATGACTAAAAATCAACAACAAATGCAGTAAATGATCAGATACTACGTGGTATCATGGTCATATCTTTAATAACACTTTTTTTCTTTAAAGTGCCTTGGATTGTTTTGGGAATTAGAGGTTTTTGCTTATCACTTTGTCATCAATGGTAGGACTGCAGCCAGTCTTAGGGTGATGCCTGGCACTTGTGTAGCTGTGCTGTCATCAGTTGAATCACAGGTGGAAAAAGGAAAGGGTGAGAACAGTGTTCAAAAAACCCATTGGATAAACTTCAAAAAAGAGTTGTCTGGGTGGCATTTTAACAGGGTAGTTTGTAATAGTGCTCATTAACAGGGATCTCTATCTTGCAAAAAGTGTTATGGCTAAGAACATTGATTTGTGAAGCTGGTAAGGGACCGCTTGAGACCAAAGTACTTGATGTGATTGAAAACGTTATTGTAATAAGCTTCCTCCCGGGCATAAAGCTGACTCCAGTATGGTAGCACTATAAACAGGATTGGTTTGTTCTGAAGAGGCAGTTTAAGTGAGCTTTCTGGTGATGTTTGATGTTCAGGGTCCAGATTTGAGATACCCTCTGAGAAACAGCACTTCCCGCCATGGGGTGATCCCAGACAGCATTGTTACAGTGTCTGCCCTTTCAGTGGGAAGGAGTATCATTTGCATGTTTCCTACAGAATGGGGTGCTTTGTTTTCTATACTCCCGAGAGGCAAATGCTGCTTAGAATTACAGCAGTCCCCACTGTGATAATGCATGGACAATGGTGGAATAAAAGTTCACTGAAGATACTTGTGGATTGACCCCTGCCATAAGCCCAAGTACCCACACAGCTACTTGCTCCCTCCCTCTCCCCAGTGGGATGGGAAAAGAATAGGAAGAGCAGGAGCAAGAAAAGTGGTGGATTGAGATAAGGGCAGTTTAATAGGTGAAAAAAAGGGGGGGGGGAAAGCCGAGCAATGCAGATGTAGCTCCCACAAGCAGACTGATGCCCTGACAGTCTGAGCAGTGGCCACTTTGGAAGACACATCTTCCTCTACCCCAGTTTTTACTGCTGAGCATGACATTATCTGGTGTAGAATGTCTCTTTGAGTAATTCAAGTCTGCTGTCCCAGCAGTCTCCCCTCTCAATTTTTTGTTCATCCTCAGCTTAGTAGCTGCAGGAGGGGGCAGAGCAGAGTGGGAGAAAGAGAAGGCCTTGAAGCTGTGCAAGCACTGTTCAGCAGTGGCCAAAAATTAGAGTGTTATTAGCACTGTTTTAGCCGTAAATCAATGAAGGGACTGCTGTGAAGGAAGTTAACTCCATCCCAGCCAGACTCAGTACAATATTAAGTACAAAGAAGTTACACCTGACTCAGGAACACTGAGGTAGAAGTAGTTGGAGGCTAGGATGCTATGGAAGGAGTGTGAGTTATGCTCTTCTGTTTCATATTTGTCCATGGGCAGTAGGGATCTCCTTTTGGCAGATGTCAGAGTGCTGGACTGTATGAACCTCTGGTGTGATTCAGTGTGTTATTGTTAGCTGTTGCCTGTGTTTTTGACAGTGTTTTAGAGTACACACATTTCAGTTTAAAATACGAACATTTTATTTATGAGACCACTGATGCCTGTGTGATCTGATGGACTGAGGATTGGTTTGTTGGTTTTGGTTTTTGGGGTTTTTTTTTGGTTTTTTTCTTAAGAACAAAGATCATGTTCTGAAATAATAAATATTGTTGCGTATTTACAGGAATCAGCGGATACCAGGAGTTCATCCTAGAACTCCCAACAAATTTAAGAAGTACAGCCGTAGGTCCTGGGACCAGCAAATCAGGCTATGGAAGATAGCACTGCATGCCTGGGATCCTCCTACTGAAGAAACCTGGGATCTCCAGCCTGTGTGTGTATCATAGAATCACGGAATGGTTCGGGTTGGAAGGGACCTTAAAGCTCTTCTGGTTCCAACCTCCTGCCATAGGCAGGGACACCTTCCACTAGAGCAGGTTGCTCCAAGCCCCATCCAGCCTGGCCTTAAACACTGCCAGGGATGGGGCAGCCACAGCTTCTCTGTGCACCTTGTGCCAGCGCCTCACCATCCTCATAGTGAAGAGTGTTTTCCTAATATCCAGTCTAAATCAACCCTCTTTCAGCTTAAAGTCGTGGATGAATTAAATCAGCACACATCTCTTACTTCACAGGAGGGCCCTATATTTCCTTTCGAGTATTGCTAACTGGGAGCAAGAGAGGCAATCAGGCTCAGACATGGGAGTCTCCTTGAAAGCCTTGTTTTCCTTCTGAATTCTCTTAGTCTTTTGAGATACTCCCGTTATTTAGTCTAAATTCATTTCCAGTGAGGCACTTTGGGGAGGAAGGCATTGGGTCTGTCTGCAGTAGCACACTGCTTTCCCCTGTGGGTTTACACTGATGAGCACAAAGCAAGAAAATATTTTAGGCATAAGCAGAAAATTGGTGATTACTGTTCCTTGAACTTGATAACCTTTCTGTCTTTCCTTCTACTGATGTCTGTGGCACCCCCTTTCTCCCAGTAACAATATGTTAGAGAGGTTGAAAAGCGTAAGAAGATTAGAGAGAGCTTTCTATGCTCTCTCTACAGGAGAGTGGCAACTGTGTTCAGGATGGAAACTGGGGGTTTTCTTATCTTTTAGAACTATGAATTTCTGTAACAATACTAGCTCCCCAAATTGATGCCACCTAATACTTTGCAAGATTTGGACTATTACATGGGGAGAAAAAGAGTGAGTGGAATTCTATGCGCTCTGTAACTGCATTGTGTAAATAGTTTTAGCTGTGGTGTAGTTGATCTGTGGTAGAAATTGAAGTTGTTTGCACTGTTTGAATGTCATATGAGTTGAACTGTTAATTATTACTGCAGCTTAAACTGCATGTCAGATGGCTGGTATTTAAAATCCTTTCTTTTTTTCTCTGATTTTAGTAGTACAGAACCCTCTGGTAATTCCCAGGAATGGTTCTGCAAAGATCAGGATATTTCTGGCTCCTTTGTTTTTGACGAGAAGCAGAAGAAAAATGAGTGTGAAGAAGAGTGCAGACAGACTGACTACACATCAGGGAGGTATGAGAGAGAACTTCTATGGTTAACTTAGTGAATTGGTTGAATACATGTTGATGCTGTCAGTTATTTGTGGGAAGTGTTTAATGAGAGGGCAGTTAATGGTCAGCTTCAGGGTTTGGCACTTCTGCTGTGGAATGTAACCCATCGCTGGTACATGGCATTGAATGAGGAAGAATTACCAGCATTGCAGAATTGCAGGATTAACAGCAGAAAAAAGCAGTGGTTTTTCAGCTCCTCTGTTCATACAGTGAAGTACTGAGGTTTCTCTAAGCACTGTTGGCAAATGCTGAAAGTAGGAAACCTTTCTCAGAAGCAAGTCACCATCCTCGATTAACAGTATTACACCTAGCCACAGAACAGTGAGGAGACTTAACAGTGAAACACCTCATGCACTTCCCTGTTCACTGAGATATCTTGATCTGGGGGCATGTGTGTGGAGCTGAAATGGTCTCTGATTCAAAGCTTCTTCTGTGGTTGTGACTGAGTTTGCTTTCCAAAATACAGTGAAGTGGTTACCAGAATTTGAGCCATTTTCTCTGTTTCTCTGCTGTGACTGAAGAATCATACCTCAAAAAAAGTCTTCCTATGTAGCACGTGCCATTATTTTGCAGAACAGTGATAAGCATTTAAATGCAGATAAAGTGTTTTGTGTGTAAAATCTGTCTTTTCTCATAGTCCCTGTTCTCCAGGCTCTTCTCCTGTATGGAAACGCAGAAAAAGAAACAATTCTGACTCCTCTGTGATTTCAAAGAGCAAAAACCATTATGTGCAGATGTACCACACACTGGGAAGGTAGGAAATGATTCTCCATATGCAGAATATTAGAACTGAATTTTGAAATATTATTTGTATTTATCCCTCCTTTTATTAATAGCTTTAACTGTATCTAAATGTGCGTGCAATTTAATGAGGAAGTGATATCATACCAGAATTGTGTCATATGATGGCAAATATTTACAGTGGTCCATTACAGAAGCAAAGATACTTCAGTCTCAGAAGACACAACGTAGGTAATTTTGGGTGTGTAGATTTAGGCAATACTAATGTATTGGTTTTGATTTCTAGGAAACCTGGTTTCTGCTTCAGAGGCTATAATTCTGACATTGTTAGGCATCTGCCAGTTATTTCTCATATCTCTTCCATGCACTGCATTCTGCTTTACATGCACTGCATTCTGCTTTTTGGCAGACAGAGTGTGTACAAGTTGCTGAACATTACAATAAGGCAATGGAGCCCAGTGTGCCCTCAGAAGTTGGTCAGCAAATACTGAGACTCACTACCTAACTATTACCATCTTATGTTTGCTACAGTTATTACAGAGAATATGTATCTGTGAGGGGATGTGAAAGAAGCTTTGTGTATGTTTAAGCTTTGTGTATGTTTAAGCTTTTCTTTGCCTTATGAAAGATTTATGGAAGAAGATACTTGTTGGCACAGCAAGAAGTTGGTCACGCAGCCTGGGACTGGATCAAAGTGAGGTTAATGTTCAAAAATTGCTGACAGAAGGGTCGAGTTTTTCAGGCTCCTGTTTCCTAGCTGCTGCATAGGAAATCTTTCTATAAATGAGAAATGATAAGCTGTGTGGAGGAGAGCATGGCTTAACTATACAGTTTTGTCAGCTCCACTTTTCTAAGGGAACAATGATCGAAAGGTTTTCACATTAACCTTAGTATGAATGTGTATAGAGGTGTGTTTTTCTCTTTCTGCTTACCCCCCTTCAGAAGAATTAAGAGGAACTGTGTTACAGAGCTCTATGGTTTCAGACCTTTTCACTTTCGTTTTAGTCTTACTGAATCAGGACATCAGGAGGCTCTTTCAAAGTGCTCAGAGCGGGAAGCCTTTGGTGAACATGACGAAGTAACGACAGTACAACATGGTATCGAAATAAGGTAAATACCATAATGATTGTGACTTTCTTTTTATTGCTTGTGCTGTGAATGTCCTGTCCTTTGCTTTTTTTTATCTTTCTTTTCCTTCACTGTTTAATACTAATTTTTCTTTTTCTTTTTTTTTTTCCCCTTACATTTCCTCCAGCATGTGATATCTCTGGTTATTTTTGTTCTTTGAATTTACTTGGCTTTTTCCAGTCCAACTCCATCTATTGCTTCCTGCCAATTCTGCCATTAAGTAATGCTGGTAGATGAAGAGCCCCTTTCACCCTCTCTGTTGCATGGAAAGCAATGGCATTTCACAGAATTGGTCCCTATTGTTTTTACTGGCCTCTCACTTCCTCAGCCTAGGAGCTAAAAGCTTCCTCTCTGTCTCCCTAGAGATAAAGTTGTTTTGTAGCTGACCACAATGATAGTTATTTGTCTTCGTGCAGTGAGCCAATTCCAGCCAGCTGTTCTTCAGGATGGAAAAATCAGAAACAAAAAACTCCCAACTTCTTTCTGCCTGACAGCAAAACTTGGAGAGATACAGACTGCAGGCTCGAGAGGTATAAAATGTAGCTCATCAATGGAGGGCTTTTTTTGCATATGACGTTAGAAGCATAGTTGCTTTATTGCTGTATTTGAATCCAAGCTTTTATTATAGAGGTCTGTATTTTTTCCCTTATGTTGCTTAGGGATCTGTTGGCTAATATTTATATGTTGCGTGCTAAAATTCTGTTACATTCTCACGTTGTAGTCTGTATTAGTGTGAATAGAGGTTGTAGCTGTGTTTAGTATAAAAAAGTTGCCATAAGAAAGTCACTCAGTCTCTGGGTATTTTTATGTTTGTAGGCTTAAACTTTGTAGCAGTTTGTTGGAAGGACATCAGTCAGAATACCCTGAAAGGGGATGGGGAAGTGCTGGAGAGAGAATAATGAGGAAAAACATTTAAATACCAAGGTGAGTTCAAGCTGACTACTTATTTTACCTCTTCTGGTTCAGTAGCTCATATGCATTATCATTCTATGGAATCCAGCTGTTCAGTTCAAGCAGATCAGTTTCTCTGTTTATTCTTGTGTTATATTAGTGTGTTATCCCATCCTCTTATATTTAATGCAGCCCCTTAATAAAAAGATCTAATACTTCAAACTTGGTAAACTGAAATATTTACCTGTTTAGCGAGGAAAAAAATGTATTTTATCACCCAAATGCAAAGCACCAGGTTGAAATATTTCAGTAGCAGATTTTTTTCTTTTTAATATTTTTATTATGAAGTCACAACTTTGCAGCTGTAGACTTAAATGGAAATTTTCTCTTGGACCTTAGATTCCTGTATGGATTCATAGGATGGGTGGTAATTTTGAGTCAAGCAGCTCTTATTGGCAAATAGCATTTTGTGTAATTTGATTATCTTTGATCTACATTTAATGCAGGCTCTGAAGCATTATGGACTTGGATATAAATGTCTGTTTAACAGAGATCGTGGAATATTTTTGCATTACAAAACTCATTAAGAATATGGCACGCAACTAGTTTTATACTACAGATTTTTGATTTCCAGCAATTAGAGGAAAAAGCAGAGCCTCTAAGTGGTGCTAATGGCATTTTTCTATTGATTTTATGGATATTTTAAATTTAAACTCTTTGAGCATGAATAAGACTTCTTGTGAATTCATTTTCCTGAAGTCCTAATTCAGTATTTGAACTATCTAGTCTCTCTTTGTATATAGAAGTATCGAAGAAGGACTCTCTCCTGTGATGGAAAATGATTTGAAGGATAGGGATGTAGTCTGAGATGCGCTGATCAAGTCTTGGAAAACTGGTGCAGTTGCATATGACCTGCACTGAAAGAAGGAGAGATTTACAGTCAGCATATATGCAATCAACATAAGGCAAGATGTGCAGGTAAAGGAAGCATATCTCTACACATTACAGTTAAGAGAACCTTTCTGATCTTCTGGCTAGTTGATGTGTAGCTGCTTTGCAGTTGTCTTTGTTGTAAATAAGGCTCTGTTAAGGAGTGCGTATATTCGGTGGGTTCATAATCGTAGAATCATAGAATAGTTAGGGTTGGAAAGGATGTTAAGATCATCTAGTTCCACCCCCCCTGCCATGGGCAGGGACACGATCTCACCCAAGGCTCTGTCCAACCCGGCCTTGAACACTGCCCGAGATGAAGCATTCACAGCTTCCCTGGGCAACCCATTCCAGTGCCTCACCACCCTTACAGTAAAGAACTTCCTCCTTATATCCAATCTAAACTTCCCCTGTTTAAGTTTGAGCCCGTTACTCCTTGTCCTATCACGGCAGTCGCTAATGAAGAGTCCCTCCTCAGCATCCTTATAGGCCTCCTTCAGATACTGGAAGGCTGCTATGAGGTCTCCACACAACCTTCTCTTCTCCAGGCTGAATCACTTGTTCTAATTAAAAAATATATCTTTGTGACATGTAAAATGTAAAGTAATGTTAAGTGACTTAAGTAGCCTCTCTGTAGAGCAACACATTGGTTTCCTGGGATGCAAAGATCAATATTTAGAGGGACGTTGCCTTTAACCATGGTTTTCAGATGCGATGAGCTCTAACTCTCAAATGGCAGGAACTTCACCTTCCTTCACGTGTGCAAGGTGAATATTGCTTGAAAACCAGATAGTGGGTGTGTGGTAAAACTTCACGCTAACTGCCTTTTTGCTAGCAAAAAGTTGCATTCTAAAACAGGAAAAATAAATGTGGCTGGTTTAGAGCCCAGTTAAATGTCCATAAGTTTTAATATATCTGGCTGCTTTTTAAAGGAAAGAACTTTAGTCAGTAGGACACTTAAGATATAGCAGGAATGTGTTAATTAGAACTGAGAGAAAAATGTGTATTATGAATTAATGACAGGTGAAAATGATGCGAGGGGTTGGGAAGGATAGGCTCACCTGCTTCATCTTTGCTTTGATAGATACTTTAGGACTCTAGGGTATGTAGTTCCCTGTGTTTCCAATAACTTACGTTCTTAAAATGTCCATTCTGTCTGTAACACTTCCTTTAATATGGACAGTATGGCTTTTTCTTTTATACAATGCTTTAAGCTCACCATATGCAGTGCTCCGTTCCAGACTGTAACTCTATAGCTTAAAAGTGTTGATGATGACTAGATATTCTATGATTCTGATACATCATACTTATAAACCACTGTTATCTACCTTTTTGTTTAGGTTTTTCGAGATCCTTAAGGATAGATCATACTTTTTCTGCAACCTCTGCCTCAAGTGTAAAACTTCTGATTTCGTTAAGCCTGTGCTACAATGATGGTGGATGTTCCTTAAAGCTTTTGTGAGAATGTTTCTGCTGTCCCTGCATTGGCAGACAACATGTGCATCATATTGTAAAGGCTGCTTCGACTGATGGATCCTGCTGTTGCTATTTGGAGATCATGCTACTTATAGTGCACTGACGATATGCTGGTGAACTGGTCCAATGTTAAGCTGAAGAATGTCACCTCTTAAACCAAGGAGTTTAACCCCTGTTTCCTCTACTGGACCAGAATTGTACATCCAAGCTGATGAACTGTTTCAAAAGAATGTAGATAATTTCAACCTTTTTCCAGCTGTTAAGGACAATCTGTTCTTAGCTTTTGGACTGGGTGATACTGTTTGGCTTATTTACCATTCTCTGACATGAGATACGTAAAAATTTGCCTAAGCTAGTGAGAAAAGAGAAAGGAAAGGCAGATGATTTATCAGAATCAGATCCTTCTCTTTAAGGGGATGAGTGACTGTTTGAACAGCAACGCAGTCTAAATACCTGGGATTTGCTTTTGTGTGTGTTGTAGCTTAATGTGAAGAGCCAATCGACTGTTAAGTGTATAAGAGAATGTGTTCAGTGCCTGCTGTTCCTACAGGAACTGGAGGTGAGCAGCAGTACTTGCAGGTTTAAAGCTGCTCTTATCCAGACTAAGGGTTGTGATGGTGTTGAGAGAGGTTCTACTTTGTTTTACTCTCCTAGCACTGTGCTCAGTGGGGGCTGTGGCTGTAATGGTGTTCAGACCAGCTTCATATGCCAGTTACAAGAATGTTTTCCAGTCCTTGTGGCATTTTATGTAGCGTGTACTGGGACGCAAATGTCTGTTAGAGCTGGGAATTGGCTCTTTGCAGGAGTTTGGTTGGCTTTTCACAGGGCCACTGCAGAACTATGGCAGTGCCAGGGATGTCACACAGCAGCCTTGCTCTGGGGCTGGCAGTGTACCTGAGGCCCTAAAGCCCATTGTGCTACTGATGTGGAACTAAGCTGCTTCCCCAAAACTACTCCCTGTTCATTCCAAAACATTATTTCCAGGCTGCTCTGGCATGGGGTTCAGTAGTGTCCCAGCACAAGGGTGGCTGAGCCGCACACCACAGAGCATGGGGTGTGTGTATACAAGGAACACACCTGTACAGCACTTTTTAAAGCAGTAATATTTAGCACCTTCTTGCTCCAGTGTGCATGCTGTCGTGATTTATGATGACTGTAAATAAGGGAATGTTACATTTTTGGCATTTTTGTCTTTATGCAGAAGAATTAAAAACTTTAAAAATTCCTGGTACTCCGCTTTTGCTGTTACATTGAGTTCCATTATAAAAGGAATATGTGGGTTCAGGAGTCCTTTTTGTGTTTGTGTGAGGCTATTTTGTTTATTTGGGGTTGTGTTTTAGCCCTTGCCAAAAGGGGGAAGGAGGGTGCTTCAGAGATTAAGTCCAACTCTTAAAGGGAGTTCACACCTTGGTTTGTACCGAACCCCTCAGTTTGTATTTTGATATCTTGTCATGAAGTTATATTTAGTGCATTGTAACCTAGTGGAAGGGAGCAGCTGAAGCCACAGTGCTTGTTTTGCCGTGAGGAAGGTGTCTCCTCAAGTGTATGGAGCTGTTGTGTGACAGTAGTAGGCTGTCGTGAAATAGTTAAGTTCATTTTAAATATAAGAGCCGTTAAGCTTTTGTCTGTGGTAGATGGGGCCTGAAGTGGATTTATGGACAAATCATAGGATTTGTTCAGCAGTCATTAAAAGATCTTGTGGTTTTTTTGGTTGAGGATACTTAGACTAGAAACAGGATAACCAGTCTGCCTGTGGCAGTTAAACCTGCAGCTAAACCGTGGCAAATTTACTACTTAATCTAGGTTCTGTACACTTGGACAAGCTATGGTAGCAAAAGGAGAGGAGTGAAGCTAGGCGGATGAGGTTTGAGGTCTGCTAAAGTCATTTCATGCTGCCACTGGAAGATGTAGAGCCATCATAACATCTAATTTGTAGCAGTAACCTTATCAATCTGAACAGAACAGTTAAAACTGGAATGCAGTGCCTCTACTTGCTTATCTATCCGAGGTGATCTGGGATGAGCTTACAACAGGTAAGCAAACCTGAAGTCTGGCACTCTACTCCCGGTTTGGTTTTGATAGCCTTCCATCAATGTTACCTGTTTTAATTAAATCTACTTTGCATAAATCTGTGCTCAGTTTGTAATCAAGCTGAAATGCACTCTGAACTTCAGCCAGGTTGAAATTTCTTCCAAGAAGTGACATGTGTCTTCTGTTGGCATGCTTGTGCTGGGAGAATCTCCTCACGGGTGATATGTTATCTGTGCTTGTAGGAACAGTCGTTCCCTAGCAATTCTGAAATGCCATTTGTTATGTGTACTTTGTTTTGGTTTTGAAACTGCTCTTTGGAGGTCACAGTGAGGAGGATATCTCCTTCCTCCCCTTAAAATTCCCACTGTGGTGAAGTGCTTTTGAAGGATTTTCTTTGCTGACCAGGATGGCAAGATGGAAGGCAGCTGTAATCCCTAGGATGTGTTTACGGCACATAGTTCTGCTGGATGATCTGAATTTTACTTGTAAGTAGCATTATGCTAAGAGTACTGTGTGGTGTCCATGCTGGAGTTGTCCTTTGGCTGGCTTGCTTGGATGTGTTCAGGTAAACACACTGTTAAGTCAGCTTATCTCCAAGCAAGGCTGATGGAAAGGGAGTTTCTACACGTTTTTAACCTATGCTGTGCTTCCAGCATGTCCTTGGTCCAGCAGCACAGTTCTGTTTTCCATAGCAGTGTGTGGGAAAGAAGAGGTGCTAGTATAACTAACATCCTGGCTGGAGCATGGATGCTTATGCAGATGCCACACAGAAGACGTGAGAGTTTGTACAATTACAGGCAAAGGGAAGGGAACGCCCAAGATAAATTCCTTACACTGTACTATTTTCAGATCTCAGTGTTTCACTGTGCATAGAGCCAGTGACTGTTACCACCCAAAGGCAGGGGTTTTGGAGACATCCTACTACAGAGATCTCTGGGGCAAAAACTGCAGGAAAGCACCATTTCCAAACACATACTTACCAGGAGTCTCTACCCTCATCTGCCTTCTTACCCTTGCTCTCGTGCCCAAAGTTAAACACAGCTGTAGTTACTGTGCTGTGTGGTTTTGTACTGCCTTGAAGAAAGTCCCTTTCTATATCTGCAAACTGAAAAGGGGATTAAGAAGGACTAGTTACTGGCCACATTTCAGCCGAGATGTTCCTGTAGGCTGTTCTGTTCAATGCTGAAGATTAATCAGGAAATGGGAAGAAGTTCCTGGAGCTACTCGAGATTTGAGTCTTGAGACCTGGAATTGGTGGGAGCATGTGGTGAAGAAGAGGCAGAAATAGTAAAATGTATTGCATATTGCAGGAGTGCAGTTCCTCTGAGAACTGCTTAATATGGATCCAAAGCAACACTTGTTTCATCTGTAATAATGCTGTACGGGCAATTCCTTCTTCCTAGTGCACAAAGGTGTGTACCGCCACCCACCCTGCCTGGTGCCTCTGTTCTTTCTATGCAGCTTGTGGCCAACAAGAGAGCTCCAGATCTGTGTTAATTATGACCAGAAACACAAGCCAAAGTAGCAGGCAGCTTTTATTTCTATAACTGATTACATGACAGTTGTGAAGCCATGCTGCAGTTCACCAGTAGAGATGCAAATTCTCCTTGTCAACATCCACTTCAGCCTTGCTACGCATGAAGTATCTTCATAAAATGAAATGAAAACAAATGCCACCTGTAAATGCTATTTCTCACTGGTGGGTTTTGGTGGTTGCGTTTGTCTTAAGCTGCTCAGAAAATACCCCACACCACTTTTGTTTGCTACTTCTGCCATTCATCCAACGTTCCATTTCATTGCGGATCTTGCAAGTGTTACTCAAATAGAGCCTGTCAGAGTAATGAAAATTAGCTTTGCTTCACCCAGGTTTGCATCAAAACTGCTTCCATAGAGTAAAAGAAGATGGGTCATGGTCATAGGAGAATCCCATCTGCAGGGAACAAAAGGCCCAACCAATATGCAGCAGACAGAACCCACTTCCTAGGAAGTCTGCTGCCTCCCTTGAGGTGCTGGTTAAAGATGTGAGGAGGAAGTTTCTTGCCCCTGGTACAGCCCTCAGATTACCATCTATTACTGATTTCTAATGTGGGCAGTCATGAAGTTACAAGAAGAAGTCAAGAGAGGCTTCTGCGAGGTCTGTGTCAGTCTTTTCTCCTACGTAACAAGTGATCAGAGGAAATGACCAAGTTGTGCCAAGGAAGGTTTAGACTGGACAGTAGGAAAAGTTTCTCTATTGAAAGCGTTGTCAAGCATTGGAACAGGCTGCCGAGGTAGGGAGGTACTTCAAAGACATGTAGATGTGACACTAAGAGACACAGTTTAGTGGTGAATGTGCAGTGTTGGGTTAACGGTTGAATTCTATGGTCTTAAAGGTCTTTTTCAACCTGAATGATTCTGTGATTCTGAGTCTGGAAGAAGAAAACGCTGCTCAGCTGTATGTGTCTCAAGTGTCCCACTGGTCCAGGCGTGTGTTCTGCTACAGGAGTTCGGGCTGTTCCCAAACGGCTGATGGAGAACCTCGGGGCGCACCGCATCTCTCACACGGACAGCATCTCTCTGCAGAAGCGCCCCGCGTGTGACGAGCCCCGCTAATTAAAGCACAGCCGCCTTCCCGCCCCCCGACAGCGCGCCAAAACCGCCCGCCGCCGCGCTTGATTCTCCCGCCAGCACGCCCCGGGGCGGGGCCAGCCGTGGAGGGGCGGGGTAGGGGTGAGCGGGCTAAACCATTGCACCTCACGGGGGGGGGGGTATGGTAAGTGCCTTTGGGGCTGCCTGTGCGGGAGCGCAGCGGATGGTAGCGTGTTCGCTTCATGCCCGCAGCATGCTCTGCTCGGCGGAGCTCGCTGGAGAGAGGGCTCGGGCTGGCGGCTGCGCTTCCCCCTTCTTCCCCCCCTCGCATAGCTGTCCTCATGGATGGTCCGGCGCAAGCTCCCCGCAGGGAGGCGGGGCGAGCGGCGTCAGTCAGCGGCGGCGGGAGATGCGAAGGGGCTGAGCGGGAAGGAACGCCGCCGTTACCGCACCGCTCCTCGCTCCTGTGCAGCCCGCGTCCGCCCTCTCGCTGCCCGCCTCTCTCCGCAGCCCTCCCCGAGACGGCCCACGCCATGTCCTTCCGCCAGAGGAGCCCGCACGGCAGCACCGCCAGCAGGTAGGGCCGCGGTGGCGGTGGTACCTCAGCCGGTGGAGGGGGGGGGGGGAAGCGGCGCCCCTTTGCGCCCCTTTGCGCCCCTTTGCGCCCCTTTGCGCCCCTTTGCGCCCCTTTGCGCCCCTTTGCGCCCCTTTGCGCCCCTTTGCGCGGTCTCCCCGTGCGGCCGTTGCGCGGTGTCCGCCATGTTGGTGCGGGCCCGCCTGAGGGGAGCGGGGTGAGGTCCCCTCGTCTGCAATGGAGGGCGGTGGTACCAGCGGGGGCTCCCTCCGTGAGGGACCCCTGCGGGCCGCAGCTGCGGGTGTCTGTGGAAGTAAAGGTAGGTAAACTGCGCTGCCTGCCCGCGGTGGTGCTTCAGAGAGGGTGATAAAGCGACCTGGTGCGCTCACCTCTTGGTTTGTCCGCTTCCAGCCCGCAGCCCCCGCCTCGCTGGTCCCAGGGAAGGAAACGTGGTGCCGATGGGAAGCGGAGAAAGCAGAGCGAGCCCAAATCATCCGTCTTCGATGAGAGCAAATGCGGGGCTTCTGACAGCAGGCTGGACAGGTAGGTCATAGGGACCACCCTCTGCTCCTTTGTTCATCGAGAGCTGCTGAGCTGGCCATTGGATTCGGGTGTTCAGGCCCTGCCTGTCTATAAATCACTTGTCGACCGTGAATAGCTGGTCTTCAAGGAGGGAAAAGAATCCAGTGCAGTGTTCTCATCTTGGAGCTACTTAAAAGTAAACATTTTTCATTCTTAGGTCCCGAGTTACATTCTTTGTTATTTTCTGACCTATTTCATGCTTGCTTATAGCCATTTATCATGAAGCAGTAACTGCAAGAGGCCATTATGTGTGTTTGTGGATATGGACTGTACATACTGCTGAGGCAAAATCAAAGGAGATGACAAAGATTCAGGTATTAAAAGTCATCTCTTCATGTTTCCGACTGGAGCACGTACTGTCTTGGGTACTTGTGTTTAAAATGTCTGAGGCCCATGTGTGGTGTGCTCCGCCTCTAAGGTCACTCACTCTGCTCATAGTGCTGCTCCCTGCTTCCTTACCGTTTCCCAGCACAGGTAAGCTTCAGTTTAGGAAAGGATCTTGCTTTATATCACTGTCTACATCTGAGCTCTTCCTGCCACAGTCCCATTTAGCCCCTTTTATCAGTGGATGGGAGCTGTGGCTGCCACCCAGTTGGTTGAATGTAGATTTCTAATCTAAAGTAAGATGTTGAACTACAATAGCCAATTTTTCTGTGCTGATAAGCAGGGAAGACATTGGCCAATAGCTCAAATGATGGTATCCAGCATAAATGAAGTTAATTTCAGGAAGTGTGTTTGAATAGGAATACAAGGAAGAAACTTTACAGGCTGCATCGTTGGATTCAACCTAAATAAGAAATGCTTTTGAGTGTCTCCCAGTATTGAACTGACCAAGTGTACTCCCTGGTTTAGTTCGCATTCACCTCTGATTGAAGTTGTTCTCTTCCTGTGCTGAAGCTACTCATTGCTTATGGCAATTCAACCTTGTCAAAATAAGGCTTTTAAAATGGAAAGAGGGTCAGGTTTGGAGGCTGGGTCATGCAACAGATTGGCGGTGCTTATAGCCTTGCTTTTTTGCCCCCTTGGCAGGGTTTGAGAACCCTTTGCAGTCTCAGCACAGCACCAGAGCTTCTCACCAAGTGTTAAATGGCACAGGGGGATGAGAGTCTTGAGAAAGACAGCTGAGGTCGGTATGTCTGGCACCAGAGCAAATTTACTCAAGAGAAAAAGCTGTAGACCCTCTCATGTGCTCCCTAATTCTGTGCTGAGAATTGAGTGTTGAGGAAAAAGCTTAGATGGTGGGACTGACCCATCACTTCTGGGTTATCCCATCACCATGGGAGAGCAATAATTGAATGTGGCCTGCATTTTCTGCAGTTGGACATCACTATCAAGAAATGCTAAACATCCTTGGAGGCTGACCAGATGCTTGCAGAAGGACCTGGAACAGGTTGCCCAGAGAAGTGGTAAATGCTCCGTCCCTGGCAGTGCTCAAGGCCAGATTGGACAGAGCCTTGGGCAACCTGGTCTAGTGCGGGGTGTCCCTGCCCATGGCAGGGGTTGGAACTGAATGATCTTAAGGTCCTTTCCAACCCAAACCATTCTATGATTTGCGCTGGACTTTTATTTTTTCTGAGTTGGTAATTGGGTTTCGTCTAAAAAGAACTTTTAGTTTGAATTTAACAGAAACTTGTAAGTAGTGTAAGCTGATTTCTGAGCTGGAAGCAAGGTGTTGGAACTGGTTTTAGCACAGATTAATCTAATTCCCTGACTTCAAGGGACACCTCTGCACAGAATCCTGGTAAGCCTGCAAAGCCTTTCCAGATCTACCTGTTTTGGGTTTGTATTTCAGGAGAAATGGTCATCAGGAGGACAGAAACTAGAAAACATATTATATAATCTGAATTTAGGCAACTGTTGATGGCTGGGAAGGGATATAAACTTATTCCCCTGCAATAGCCTGAATCTGCTCATCATGCTAATGGGCTACAATGAAGTTGTTAAATACCAATTTGCAAAGTTATGGCAAATCTCAGTTTACTAGATAAAAATTACCCTTTTTTGTGCCTTTGCAGTCTCTATTATATATAGAGTTATGTATTTTCAAGTGGAGAAACTCCTGGTGCTATCATGTAATTTTAATTAGTTGTACAATTTAACTGTAGTCTAACTTTTGTCTCTTATATAAAACTGCTTAATTTGAAGTGATTATGTTTTAATAGAACAATACAAGATTTTCACAGCTGTTGTGAGCCTGTAAATGAATACTTTAAATAACAATCGAGCTGTGAATGAGGGAGATGCTAGGCTGGGAAATACAATACAATAAAATGGAATTTTAATGTAGAAGCTTTCTCCTTTTTTCCTCCTCTTTCTAGTTTTACAACACCGGAAGGCCCTGGACCCCTTTCCCGGTGTTCAGATTGGGGAACTGCAGTGGAGGAAGATGAAATGAGGACCAATGTTAATAAAGAAATTGCAAGGTACCTATGGGTGCTTAAGATGAAGTGAGGATAGGAGGGGCAATGACAATTGCCATGTTAGAATCTGTATTGACTTTGATTTTAAACTTGTCTATTGTAATAAAATCAGACCAGCCTCAGCTTCTCATCTGCTGCTTTTAGGTCAGCTTTGGCTTAAGTCCTGCAGGAATTACAGAGCAACTCTCTGTAGGGTTGGTGTGTATCACTTAAATATCTCCCTTTTGGAGATATTTTCCTGAATCTGTTAGATTGGACTACTTTGTCCTTTCAGTAATTATTGGAGGGGGTTTATGTCAATGCTATAAAACAATTTTTAGGGAAAAGACTTAGAAAAAGAAAGTCCTCAGAGTTCTTATTTTAGGTGAATACTTTCCCCTACATTCCATAGTAGAAAAGTTTTTAGAGTGCCTGGGTCGACTTCTGCAAGACTGCTGCTTAGCTGAGAAGTGAGATCACCTGTGAGCTGTGACAGTGCAGCTTTATATGTTCTCTTTGTGTATGTATATTCTTAATACTGCTTTGAACTCTTACAGATACAGAAGAAAACTCCTGATAAATGAATTTGCAAGAGAAAGGAAGTCCTCCTCGGGAAGGTAGGTTAAATTTCAGCTTAGCTGAAGGGGAATCCTGACAATAGGCCTGAACTTTCACATGTACCATTTGGCTTCTTAAAATGCTGAGTTTGAAATGGACTCTTCATCAGGGACTAGCGATAGGACAAGGGGTGATGGATTCAAACTTAAACAGGGGAAGTTCAGGTTAGATATAAGGAAGAAATTCTTTACTGTGAGGGTGGTGAGGCACTGGAACAGGCTGCCCAAACCAGTGGTAAATGCTCCATCCCTGGTGGTGTTAAAGGCCAGGTTGGGCAGAGCCTTGGGTGACATGGTTTAGGTGAGGCATCCCTGCCTGTGGCAGGGGGTGTTGGAACTGGATGATCTTAAGGTCCTTTCAAACCAAACCATTCCATGATTCTGTCTTCAGGCTGCTCTAACATCATAGTTCAGTAACATCTCAAGTATTCATTTGAGAAGCTTTAACATGTTTGTGTATAATCTTCTACACATGGATTGGTTTGAGTGTTGCTTGTTTTCTGCTCGTCCCAAATCAACAATGTTTTTTCTTTAGTTCTGATTCAAAGGAGTCCACTGTGACAGTAGAACTTGAAACAGATGAAGTGGTTTTGATGAGAAGACAAAAACAGATAAACTATGGAAAAAACACAATTGCGTATGATAGATACATTAAAGAAGTTCCTAGGTGAGTTGCTGGAAAACTAAACATTCAATTTTAAGTCATACCTGTTCTTTATAAGCATATTAATGTACTAAATTTGGTATCTGAGACACGTCGAAATAGAAGGCATCTACAAATTAACCTTTCTATTAACCATTAAGTCACAGTAATAATCAGATGAGATGCAGATATTCTTACTGGTCAGTATATGAGGAATGTCCCCTCAAACTTTCTTGTGTTGCAGAAATGGAAGTGAAAGTTCTTTTGTGCTTTTCAGCTAGAGGAAACGAAACTGCTTTTTGCAGTCTGTTTTCTTGTTAGTAAGCTAAAAGACAAAATGAACTATGGTTGCTCTTAATTTCAGAGTGAGGTTTTCAGGCCTATGACTTTTCTGTTTGACTTCAAGAAGTTTGCATGGAGCTGACAATTTCAGTGCTGAAATTGCATAATCTTCTCTCATAAACCATATAACAACTTGGAATTTGCTGCATTGTAATGAGTTTACGGAGCAGGCCTCAGCCTTAATGTTTAAAGCTACATATTATGTAGGTGTGTGCAAAACACTAATGAATTTCTCATGTCTAATCTGAATAGATGCCATCGTATACCAGGAGTCCATCCCAGAACTCCAAATAAGTTTAAGAAGTATAGCCGTAGGTCATGGGACCAGCAAATTAAGCTATGGAAAGTTGCGCTGCATTCCTGGGATCCACCTACTGAAGAGGGATGTGATCTGCAAGACATGTATGTACACAATATTCAAGATACCTTTATAGAAATCAATATATAAAATCTCATCTTAAAAAAAGGAAAACAAAACCACACACATTACACCCAGCATAGCCCTTTTTGAGACAAATCAGTGATTGCTGAATGCTTTCATTAGTTACTTGTCCCCATTTAGTGCTCTTCAGTTCCTTCTCATACAAAATACCTGGTATCTTTCTGGACCTACCTGGTGGGACTAGACTTACCTAGTGTCCTTGCAAGGGTGTTCATCTATATCCCTAACTTCTTTTATGTATGCCCACTGGGTGAAATTTGAGCTCATTCTGCAGTGCTGTATAAAAGGAAATGCCACACCATTGGGGCAAGCTGACTCTTTCACAGTAGTCAGCAGATTAATCTGTGGCAGAAGCAGTGCTGGAGAGCTCTTACGAAGTGACAGATCTCATGAATATTGAGCTTGGACCGCTGCAGTGTATGAGAACCTGCCTCCAAGCCTTCTCACTTGCTAGTTCCAGAACAGTGGTATAAATTCTTGTTTCTTGAACAGAGAGGAGGAAAGAAGTACTTGTAAATTCATCTTCAGGTACCACTAAACTAAATTCATGGCCACAAAGTGTTCACAGTCCGTCCAAGCTTCTGTGGTATTCTAGTCTAGAAGATGTACAATAATACAACTAGCTACTTTCCTCTATAGGAAGCAATAAAGCTGATCAGGTAACATCAAAAATACAACTATGGGACAGAATGAAGGGGATACAGATGTAACTAATTCCTCAGGCAATGTTTTTATGGTAATAAACTACTGTTTTTCCATAACACTGAAGCTGATCTCAAGACTTTAAATTAGTCTTTAGTCAGTTGGGCTGCATTGAGTTGACCTGTTATTCTGTTTGGCCTCTGCAGTTTGCCACCGCTGTCCCTGTAATCTCTGTGGGTGTCTCTGCTCTTGTTTGGCCATCATTCCATCCTTTTTAGAACTGCACCTACAAAGTGCAAGTTATTACTGAAAAAAAATGAATTTGTTTTAAGCTGTATTCTCTTTAATTATTTTCCAGTCGTCCTGTTGACCTTGGTGAGATGGAGACAGAATCTGTTGGAAGCAATTCTGAATCTCAGACGAGCTGTCAAGATAATGATGTAAGCATATCTGTCATTTGCATAAATATTTGGTCTGGTACTTGGAATTCTATCTTGGAGTAGCCTGAACACATGAGAAATTCCCTAATATTCTGTGTTTAGGGACCGTTTATAAAGCTGAGCAATCGGACCTTAAAGAAGCCTTCTCGTACCGAAGAGGCCCTACAAGAAAGTTGAAGAGGGACTTTTGATGAGGGCATGTAGTGGCAGGACAAGGGAGAATGGGTTTAAACTGAAAGAGGGTAGATTTAGATTAGATATAATGAAGAAATTCTTCCTTGTGAGGACGGTAAGGCACAGGAACCAGGTTACCCAGAGAAGCTGTGGCTGCCCCACCCCTGGCAGTGTTCAAGGCCAGGTTGGATGGGGCTTGGAGCAGCCTGCTCTAGTGGAAGGTGTCCCCGCCCGTTGCAGGGGGTTGCAACTGTATGAGTTTTAAGGTCTCTTCCAACCCAAAACAGTCTGGGATTCTGTGATATGATTCAGACATTTCCCTAGCTGTCGCTGCTATCTGTCTGTAGTCTGAGTTCAGAGCTAGAACTGAAGTGACAATCTCAAGTGACAAATCTTATTTTTCATAGACTGCAAAAGCAACATTTGTCTGTTCAAAGCATGTCTGTTATGAATGTAACGTACAGTGAAAATACTACTTTAGATTGCAATGTCTGATGTTCAAGTAGGATGTCATTTTCTTGGCACGTTCAGACTTTTTGAAGTAGGTTTCTTTTATAACAAGAAAGCATTTAGTACAACTGAGCATTAGCCTTCAGTAAAGATCTAGTAATGTTTTTCTTATTGGACTTGTTTCTTTAATGAATCTGTATAATGTTTTAATGTATGTGTATATAGATCCTTAAAACATGCAAGGAATCTTAGAAGGTGGTCAAATGGGCAGAAGCCTTTAAATCTCTTTAATCTTAAGACTAGCCTTGGGGTTTTGTGTTGCCTTTAAAGTGTTTGTTAGCCTGTTATAGGGTGGTCTAAATGAATTACAGAAGTGAAATGAATTGTTGCATAATGAAACTGGTATTTAGCTGCTAATTATTAACTGACTTTATATTCCAGGATACCTGTTCTGGCACTCCCACCAAAGTTAGACACGTTGACTATCAAGCCGAGGGTGAATTTGACTTGGAAGTGTGTTTGAGTGAACCACTCAAAGATTTCGATACTGTGAGTTAAACAGTCCCATGCAAAAACTGTTTTAGAGGAAGTTGCTTTGACATTTGAGAGGTTTGCTTGGTTCAGAAGCTGTTGATAGTAAGAAAGCTTAAGCAAAGTTGAAGATTGTTCTCTGAAGTTGTTGTTGGTTGATATATTCTCTGGGCCAACCTTATGTAAAAATACAGATATCTGTGTGGGTTTTTTAATGTCCTATTTATGTATATCAGATTTCTTCTTATCAAACCTGTTTGTAGAAAACTAGCCAAAGGCAGTGCTTCCCTCAAGTAATTCTAAGTAGTTCAGCAAGATCTTACTGATTCCCCCCAGTTGTGTCCATTACCTGATCAAGAGCAAAGTAGGGAGGTATTTTTGAGCATCTATATGCTGCCTTGCTTTTCCATCTAGCTCTTCTACAACCATCTGACTTGAAGTAATAGAAGCGGTACTTGACTCATACTACAGATTAGTACCCCATAACTCATCTCCTGCAGTTACATACTGGAAGATTAACTGCCTTGCCTTTAACAACAACAAAAAAGATTCTTTATTTGCAACAATGCTTCAAAAACAATTGAAAACTAAATACTCTCAAGAAATTGGGTGTCAGCATGCTAAAGCCTGGGCAGTAATGTTTTAAGAAGTAGTAGCCTGAATTTGAAACTTGTGAATAGTCAGGAGTCATTTATTAATACAGGCAAGACAGCAATGCCTGGGGGAAGTGCTTGATTCTCTTAATTTTCTGATTTTAAATGTAAACCTGTTGTAAATGATCACACTGTACAGATTTTCTGCTGAAAGCAGTGAATGTTTCTATCACTTTTGTATGGGATGTTGCTGGAAAATAAATGGAACTGAATTTACTTACGACTCTTCATTTCCTACTAGTGATGTTCTGTGGATAACAAAATGCAGGAAAACGCTGAAAGTCATGGATCTGGGACTGATACTAGGCTAGGATGTGTGTGTGTGAGCACTTCAGTCCTGTTCACTATACAGGACCTTTTGTTAAAGTCGCCTCACATGGTTTGATCTCTAAAATGGAATTGATGGTGTTAGAACACTGGTCAAGCTTGGTGGAGACCACACACTTTTCAACTCGAGTATCCTAGCTGTAAGCAATACTATTGGCTATCTGTTAGGCACTCAAAATCTGGTACCTTGATCTGATGGGGAAAGTTCCAAGAGGAAGCAGTGGCACTGGGAGAAGGTTGGAGCTACCCCCTGGTGTTGAGGGGGCAGCCTTCCTAGCATCTATTATTTCCAGAGAAAGCAGCAAAGTGATAGCTTGTCTTGCGTACTACCTGGAGTAAGCCTCTCTGCCCTCCCAGGATTGCTTTCTTCATGGCACACTTTCTGGCTAGTGTCCCTGGTCATTCCCAAATAGCACAGTAACTTCCAAATGTCTTGGTTTTTAACCAAGAGGGATAGGCATGCAGACAGTTGTATACAAAACTACCTAGGAACTCTTATTTCAAATCATGACTACTTGCTGTTAGGGTTTAACAGTTAATGCATTTGAGTCAGCCGCTCAAAGTTGAACACAAGTTCTGTCTGTGCTGCCTGACTGTTAGTTCTTGATAGTACTAAACTGTTTTAATACAAGTGGGTTTTGGAGATATGTGTGTTAACTTCTGAATGTTTTAAAAATTAGTAATGAGTAACATGAAGCCAAGAACCAAACCATTTATGTCTTAAGCTGCAAATAATTCATGCAGCTGAACATTGGTCTAGAATAAAGTATTAATGTTAATTGATGTGTTTCTACCCAGTGTGAAATGAGAAATGCAAGATTTATGTAGAAAACTACATATTGCATGCCTGGAACTAATATTTTGTGTCAACTTAATTCTGTCTTCATAACTTTGAGGTGCAGGTTAGTACCTGACACTTAGAGGTGTCACAGGCTGCAGGTTATCAGGAGACATCAGCTGCTTCTGCTGCTTATACCTTTGCTGCAGTGAGTAGGAATGTTGAAGCTGTCTAGTTTGTGGTGTTACACTAGAATAGTGATGCAGTGAATTAGGTGATCAGTGAACTGGTTTCTGTTCATGCTATTCTTAACCTCAAGCTGCACCTAAAGTTTGCACAAATTAAATGGCAGAACTTCTCAAGGGTGCACTCAGGCTGTTGAGATAACTTAAATGCACTTAAGTCCTCAGTTACTCACAGATATACGTAACCTGCTCTCCTGAGTGACACAGGCCATAAAATGCCACCTTAAAAAAATCACAGAGTAAATCAGTAACTTTAATCCTTTGTGTGGAAAACTACAATGAGGCAGTACTGGAGTCCCTATGCTAGAAGAGAAACCATCAGATTACATTTTTAAGGGGGGACAGGATCTGGTGGTGTGTTAATCTGTACCTGAGTATCAGAAACCAGCCCTATCCTGGGCTGCATCAAAATGAGTGTGACCAGCAAAGGATGCTTTGGGGCCCTCAGCACAGGAAAACATGGACCTGCTGAAGTGAGTCTAGAGGAGGCCACTCAGCTCCATCTCTGTTCCACCTTTTCACCTTTCAGAGCTATGTTGTGTCATTTTGGCTTTACAGTGTAACCTGTGTTACTGTGCCTTTTTAAATGCTAATTTATCCATTTATCTAATTTACCCCTCATCCCTCTGCTGTGCTCCAGCTAGCTTACAGGTACCTTAATTCCGCTGGCTTCATTATGAGCAAACCCTAGGTGCTGTAAAGCTCTTGAGGTCTGTGCTGTTCGGCGAGCAAGCTTACCCAGGAGCTGTCTATGTGTTGGTGAAGCATTTCAGCCCAGAAATGCAGCTGGAGCAGTGCTCAGTAGCTGTTCATGAAACAGGTTCAGATATTTGGATTTATCCTGAAGCAGCTGGCCATCCATGTCTTTAATCCTGTAAATGATTCCCCTTTGCTTCAGCTACTTGTAAAACTTAGTTTTTATGGATTGCATTTAAAAAGAGCACTTGTTTTGTCTGAGTCTGGATGCTTTTGCGAAGGTGCTGAACACTGAATGAGGAAACAACTTTCTTTTGCATTAGAATAACGCCCTCTTGTGGTGAAATGTGGGATAACATTTATTTAAGTTAATGTGTGGTGATAAGATACCCTTCTTAGGGAAAAATAATATCCATATGTTCAGTTGTGCATAGTTGTATACAATGGCATTTGCTTCACGTGGAGAACTGGCAAGTGCCGCTGTCAAGCTTTAGACTTATTGGGTTAAATTCCATTAAAATAAGAATGAGCAGGTTGTTATGTGGGCAGCAGAACCCTGTTAACACGGCTTTTTATAGATTTGTGCCTTCTGGTTTATGTTTCTCTGACCCTCTTCATGCCAAGTCTTGTCCTCTTTCAGCATCCTTCATGCCATGCCTGGCTGACTGACAGCGGCCTTAGCTGTGGCTAATTTAAAGCTCCATCTGTTTTGACTGGGTAGCTGGTGTATGTGTGCTGATCAGATGGCAAGCAGGATGTTCAGGAGCTAAGAGGCCCCAACTTGTCCTTCACTTGGGTATTAATTAGCTCTTCCTTCATTACTTAGCTGTTGTCACATAAAGCTCAAAGGAACATACGTGCCTTTTTGTTAAATACCTGGGAAGCTTGTTCAAAACTCAGCGGGGCAGGACCAGTGTTTTGAAGAAGATTTGATAGTATGACTTAAGCCTCTTTAAGGAATCCAAACTGAAACCACCTTTACTCCATGAATCCATTTGAAACTCAAAAACACCACTCAAACAACACTTTGTTCATGTGTGTATTTACTACGGCTCTTTTCGGGCTTTGTTGTGTTCCTAATGCAGATAAACCCCCCTGGTACAGAGGCAAAGTGTCCCTACAGCAGCTTTGTGTGCTGCTGTATGGGTCTCTGGAGAAGTCTGCCTGGGGGACCAGGCCTTTCTTTATCAACACTGGATGGCTAAAAGAGCCCTTTTGAAAGGATTTTGAACTTAAGTTCTTACTGTTCTGTGTTTTCTTCTATGTGGCTTTCAAAACAGGAGGTTGGTTACAAACTGTTATAGAATAACTTTTGGAGTTCTTCCTTACACACAGGGATAATTTTGGCAAAGCATTATATAAATAGTTAAGAGATGGAAGTCACTTAGGGAAGTGGCAAAAGCCCATTTTATTTTCAAAGAAAACAGTGAGCTGTGGATGTAGTGTATACACTGAAATTGGGTAGGAGAGAAAATACTGCTGAGCAGAATCTATTCTATACAAATAGTAGTTAATTTTGTGGCATCTGGGTAGTACTGAAGCACAAAACATGCATGGAATGAAGATCTAACATCTGTCACTTCTGGCCCCACTGTATTTCTGGATTACCAGTGCTGTCCATTCTCTGAGCTTGCCACTTACCTCTCTTGGATTGCGTTGAAGCATGAGAGCAAACTTATTTCTCCCCAAAGTGCTGATTCATGCACTTGAGAATAACTTGGTTTTAAGTGGAAAGTTGGAGCTTCATGGGTTATGCTGGGATTCTGCTGCCTTGGCGCTTTCCGTCTATTGGAGTTTCTGTTGAGAAGGTCCCCGGGAGGTGCTGCAATGGCTCTAATTATTATCAAACCCGCCATTCCCTTTTGTGTCCCTTTAAAAGGGGCTATTCCATTCCTTCTGAAAAATGAGTGCAATATAAGAGATGAAAATTTGCGCCTGCTCTCCCCGTCAGCTTTCATGTGCTGGAATCAAAGTAACTGCAGCACTGCAGAGGGCAGTAAAAGTGCATGTTTAATTACATGCACACAAAAGACATCTCCGAGTTGCCTTACATTTGTTGTAAAGGCCAGGAATCTAATTATACTTACTGATTCTGACCTCAGGAGCAACCCATAGTTCCAATAAACCCCCTTCAAGTCTGTCATCTTTCACTGTTCTTTCCATTTCCAGTTTCACTTGATCTTAAGCCCATTATTACAGGGAATGGAAGATAATAGTCACTTCACAGCAGACAGAGGAAAAATGGACTTTGCAGGGGGGGAAAAGTTCTCCTGACAGACAGTACTATCCTGCTCGCTTTTAAAATCCTTAGTGCTATACAGTGGCAGTATCTGAAAATGCTCATTTAAATTGCTTGATGAAGACACTTTCATTTTACTTTTGCAAAGAATAGAGAAAATTAATGGGTTTTTCCTGAAACTTTGAAATTTCCCAGGGAAAATTAATTTTGGGATTTTATCCATATCTAGCTAGTTTCAGAATATTGGATTCATGTTCTTTGACAGTAGTTAGAATGTGTTTGCCTCTTACAGCTACTAATTCATCAGTGCTTTAAGAGCATTGCTGTCTGGATTGAAGTTACACATTGTAGTTGGAGTGTTGGATGTGAAATCAAAGCAGGGAATTAGCAGCAACTGGAAAGAGTGTGTTGGTAAGGTTATGGCATATGGTGCACAGAGGGGAAAAATGCTACAATAAGGAATTGAGAGTTGGTCTGATCTAGAGGCTGCTTCCAGTCTGAGTAGCTGAACATCGTAACCAAGGGCATGGCAAATATAGAATGAATAGATGTATAAGGAATAAAATGACGTTCCAATGGTCCCCTGCACTTGAGCACTTATCTAGAATGAACAAAGAAGAAAGTTTAAGGCAGCCAGGCTTATCTCAAAGCAGGCTCATGCCTCAGTTTGCTGCTATAATGTCTGGACCACAATGTACTCCAAAGATAAGACTAATAAGGAAATACACAGTGCTCACTACTAAAGAACGGTCTGAAGATGCTTAAAAGCATTTGGCACAAAGTCGAGCAAACTGTCAATTTACCAGCATAATCCATTGCAATTTTCTTAACATTTGGCCATAAAATTCCTTCTCCTCATTCCTATTGACAAACTGAATTGGCAGGAGGAATCTTTACACTAGACCAAGTGCAGCATAAAGGGTAAAGCACAGAGATGAGGCTTTCCCCCATTCTTAATCTGTTTTCAATGGCATTCTGACCATTCTTTAGAATATGTGTAAAGCAGCATCTTGGTCACTTTCTTGTCTCAATAGTAAATCGAAAAACATTAATTATTGGGATGAAAATACTTTCTTATATATAATATTTTAAAAGAGCTACCGAAATGTTGACATAAGTGCTTCCAGTATTACATTATTTCTCTGAATAATAATCGTTCCATAGATAAGGTGAGACTTAATGCAGTTTTAATATTGGGAACTAAATAAAGGGTGGCTGGATGGAATTGAAGCTTTTGCAAATCATTATCTGGGCTGGCTGAAGCTGCTCTATTCCAGCAGGCAGTGAGCTCTTCAGAGTGTCCAGAACTGGGCAGGGACAAGGTTCTTGTGATGGGAACAATTTCTATATACCAAACCTTTTGTTTTCATGCAGAAAGTGAAGATGTTGCTCCGGGAAACTTGGATCCAGCCCTGTGCTAAGGGCAGTTAGACCAAGGGCTCCCATCCATTCAGGCTTGTAACTGTTCTTCATGGGGGGACCAGGCTCTCCTTGTGCTCAGAAAACATTCCCAAATGTAGCAATATCCTGAATTCTATGTTTTTAATCGGTAAATATCAACTCCTTTTGGATGACGCTGAGATATTCCCTCCAAAAACAACTCCAAAGTAAATGGAATATGTATTTTCAAGCTGTAGTTCTTAGAGATTAAGTGGATTTGGGTAGCATGGAGTAAATACACTTTGTCTTTCACCACCAACCCGTTTTCACAAGAACCAAAAGTAGAATTTAGGCGCTTTGCTGGAATCCAGCACAAGAATTCCTTTTTATTACATTGTTCTGTAAGGTTATGAAAACTCAGTGTATGTGTCTAAGAACACAGAGACCTGAAAATGTGACTTCTTGCATCGAAGATGCAGTTTTTTCTTGCTTTCACAGCCTCTCTTGGTTTGGTTTCGATGCATTCATAAAGAAAAAAGTGATGAACTTGGTAAAGATGTGTTTTACAAATTAAAGTGGGTATTGATGGGGGAAAAAACCACATTCTTGCAGGTTGAATAAGTGTGTCTGACTATGAACAACAACGTAGACCCCCTGTGAGAACTCTGTTGTAAATCAATATATTGAAGCTGAGAATGGTGCTTGGCTTTCAGGATCCTGTTGCTGTGAGCTCTATTTTTCAGAAGGATGCAGATGGAAGAGGGAAGATGCCTTTAAGAGCTTGATAAGGTTAAGTTGGGAAATTCATATCTCGCACACCAGGCAAAAAACCCCCATGCTAGCAACTGCTGGGAAAATGACAACTGCGGTGTCTGATCGCTTGTCAAATCAATGAGGCTTTTCTCTCCTTTTGGTGAGAATTTATTTGCAGGGGTTGGTGAGCTGAGAAAATAAGATTCCTGACCTAATGGTCACCCCCATTGGTATCTCATTGTGGAAAATACTCTCTGCTGCAGTCCATTCAAGTGATTGGCAATGACAGCTTGGATGGATATTGTCAGTTGACAGGGCTTTGCACTCTCTCTGTGTCTTAAAAATGATGCGAAAGATCCCTTCCCCAGCGTGCAGTGCCACAAGTTGGGTTCATGAATGGATGGATGAATGCATGCTTCTCTCCTGTCATCTCCAACAACGACAAAAAAATATCCCAATCCTATCCCTGAAATGATATGCTAAGTAAATTCACACACATGCATTTAACACCGGAATGGGGCCTGAAGGCAAGCGGAGCAAGTGCTTCCAAACACTGCGCTTGTATTATACTTTTTTGGTAGTCATTAGGAATTTCATGGAAAAATGTAAAACTGCCCATTTGCTATGGAAAATCTCCATGGAAAATGTGAAATTCCAGTATTTCCAGCAAGGTTTTGCTGTGACAGCTCATGCATGGAGAATAGCCTGAAAGACATGCATGCAATTAAGGGATGCCTATAGCTGAGCTGGGGAGAACAACGCAGGCAGTGGGGGATGTGGCCTTTGCTGGGGCCAGCTGGTGTCTGCTCCTGGACTCTCCGAGGGCACCAGACCATTGAGAAGAGTGGGGTGAAAGGGGAGGAAAGAGAAAGCACAGAAGCTTCAGAGGAAATGAACTAAGTCTATTGGAGAAAACCCCGAAGCTCCTCAGTAACGGTTCCCTCCCCTGCACCTTCCTCTTTCGAGACGCTCTTGGATGCGGTTCTGAGTGTGGCACAAGTTCCTTGTCACAGACCCGATGGCCATGATGCCAGTATCAAGTGGGGAGCTTGGCCAGGGATTGGGTGCTAGGCCAGGAAGAGGAGGATGAATAGTTTGGGATAGAGGGCATTTAAATTTCACTCTGCAATCGCACCAGGCATTGTCACACCACTGCTTGTTAGAGGTGCCAGCAGTTGAGGAGATGCTTTTGTGCTCTCATTGCTTCTTTGCTATGGTTCTGAATGGTTTAGCTCTATCGGGAAAGGCTCGACTATTGTATTCATTCAAGAAGAGTGATTCCTGCACATCAGCTTGAAAAACCTTCATGTACGTTGTTAAATACAGAGGGTAAAACTGAAAAGAGCTGCAAAACCTCCCCTGCCTCCCCTCCACATCCATTGCAGTAAGCCACAGTAGCGCTGCAGGTAGCTGATCCCTTACCTTGCTTGTGGTCATTCATCTGAGAAACTGCAGCTGCTGACAACAGCCTGATGCTGTAACAAGTCTACATTTGTCACCTTAGCTACTGAGTTAACCAGCATTAGAAGGAAAGGGTTGAATAGGTTGCGAGTTAGGGCTTGCAGGGTTGCAGAAGTGAACACTGAAACACAGAGAACTGCCTTGCAGTGTGTTTTCTTCTGAAGCCGTCCCTGTAAAGTCACTTGGTGTCATCATTCCTATCTGACAGGGCAGGTTATTTTATCCTATTTGATATAGCACGTAGGGTTACTCTGTGCAGAAGTGTGGTGTAGACACATTGAAGTTCATGGTGATCTGCATCCTTGGACAGTGGGAAACACTGCTTGGATCTGAAGCAGTGTGGCTGCGTTATCCGGCTGTGGTTATCACCATGATTTCTGATGCTGTTGGATCACCCTTACCTGGGACATCTCTGCTCTGTGCTCCCTGCGCTGTGGAGACCAGGACTAAGTGGTGCAACGTAAAGGAGTGTACAAGCACGTAAAGGGATTGGGAATGAACCAGGAAGCAGGTTGCCCTGACTCCTCTTTCTCATGCTGGGGCTGCTGTGCAGTTTTCTCACAAAGCAGACAGGGCTCAGCCTTCCTGTTTGAGGAAACACCTCTCGTATGCGATGTTTGGGAGAGAAGGTGGGAAGCAGATGGGGTCACAAGAAAGGGGGAAATGAAGCATCAACTGGTATGTCCATGGCAGGGGGGCTGGAACTGGATGTTCTTAAGGTCCTTTCCGACTCTATTCTGTGATTCTGTGTGTATGACTGTAGAACAGAAGTCCAGAGAGATGACCTGGGGAGAGGCTGACCATGGAGACGTGGTTTCTGTGCTGCTTTTGAAGCTTGTTTAATAAAGGACAGTAAAATCAGTCAGCTTCCGAAATATCAGAGCAAACAGTCTCAGCTAGGTGCCTTCTCGCAGCTGCACCATCAAAGGAACTGCATTTGAATGTTTTGTTTGGACTCTTTTCCCTCCCTTCCCAAATCCCTGAGCACTCACTCCCATGCACACAGAATATATAAACCACACAGCAAGGTCCTGTTGCGTGAGCTTTGCAATTGCAAAGAAGGAAGGTAAGCAGCTTTCAATGTACTCCGAGTCACTCTCATTACAACCTGCATAAAACTGTTTACTCATTGACTTAACCAACTTCTTCCAGTCAAGCTTGGCCATCCAATGTAGCAGTGGTGCTTTGTTTGTAGAGGTCTATTTGCTCTACTAGGCTGCCTGTGGCGCAGGGAAGACTGGGACCCCTTGTTAGGCCCCCTTGGCTAAGATTGCAGTCCATCATATAGCCTTGTTCTGGTTTTTTATGGAGTCATTTACTTCCACCTCTTCTGGTTTTAAGCTCAGTTGCTCTTTGCGCTCTTTTAAAGTGGGTACCTTGTGTGGCCTGAGCATGACAGGGATATGAGAATGGGGAGTGCAGAAGGGACAGAAACCTCAAGACCTACCGGGCATTCCTTGTAAAAGAGAATTATGCACAATAGAATAGAACAGTTAGGGTTGGAAAGGACCTTAAGATCATCTAGTTCCAAATACGTGGTAACTACTTCAGAAGATGCTGGTTGATGGAGAGGTCCCTGGGGAGGAAAGTAAACCCAGACTTCCAGCCCCTTCTCCTTTACACAGCAGTATCTCAGTTAACACGCTTGCCCTGTGTCACTGTTTGTTTGCAAGTGATATCCTGTGACATGTCTGCTGGGTCAGTGAATTGCCTAGCAGGGAGCAGCATGCCTTCATTAATGCCAAATTCCTTACGTTTTGGAAGGTGATTTTTCCAATAGCCATGGACATGGAGGACTGTGGTTAACTGTTACATTGGCTAGAATTGTAGGTATTGCCAAGGATTTAGGTGCATTCACATATAAGATGCATAAGTAAGGTAGTGTCTTTTAGATGTGCCATTAACCAGGGTTTGGCTGCGGATTGGTGCATCTCATCAACCGAGTGTTTCATATTGATAAATAACTTGGTGCTGTTTTGTATTTCTTCACATTTTGCTTGCAGAAGGCAAACCAGCTCCAAAAGGCAAAATCCACTGTGCCTAAAGGAAACAACAGCTTCCTAGTTCTGTAAGACTAATATTGCTGAAATACCTGATTTCTCCTCTTCCATGGGGAGAAGGCAGAACTGTACCAACCAGGGCCAGATAATGAGAGTGAGCGTGCTTCCCTCTGTCATTTACATGTACATGAACTGCAATAGCTCCACACAGGACTTGTCTGGAGTAAAGGTTCTTTCACTCTATAGATAAAAATAATTGTTCTCAGAGCAAGCCACTTATATTCTGGGACAGAGCCTGGATTCTTCTATAATAAAGGTGTTTTTGCTGTTGCTGCAATAGCAACAGCCACAAATAGATCTATTCCGAACCGGTTGCACCAGCCAAGCCTTCTTCCCTTGATTAGTGGGCAGAATGTGGGTGAAATGATAAGGAGCTCACGGTGAATTGGAAACAAAGATGATGCTTTGTTCTGTAATTCCGAGGCTTCACTTTCTGCATGTGCCCTTCGTGCTGCCATCTTTTCAGGGGGAAAAATATACTTATTCTCTTAAAATGCCACTCAACCATGGTGAATGCACTTGAATCTTGAGATTTATGGTCACAGCCCTGTTGTCTGCAGCGTCAGGATGATTATCCCAGCAGTCCTACGCGACCACCCTCAACATCGTTGGACAAGAAAGTGGTTTGTTAGGAATTGCAGCAAGAGGATGGTTCGTTCTGAATTTGAAGCACACGTAGTTATTTGCAGCTGCTCTGGTCGTCCCACCCGTCTTTCCCATGCTGTGCAAACAAGATGACACACAGGCTCTTGTTTCTTCTGTCAGCACGTGTAGGTTGACTGGAAGAAACTGTTTATATCCTCTCTTATTTTCTTTATCTTACAGCCGTGAGTATGCAGTAACTGCACTGTATGTCAAATGCAATTAAAATAGACTTCATCTTCTGTGTCCAAGGATTTAATCTTTTATATTGGGGTGGGTATATGTAATGAAGCAGACATAAAGTGCTGAGAGGTCTCTTGTGTGCCTCTTCACCACCTCTGCCTGAGTTCTAATCTCTTTAACCAAACAGAAGACAAGCCCAGTGACAACTGTGCTCCCTGTTCCAGTGTAATGTCTTAAAGCCTCTGTCAACACTTTCTGAGCCAACAGAAACTTCAGACCAGCAGGGTATGAAAAATCATCAAGTTTCCCTGGCAATCGGAGGGATTTTTACTTTTATATTTTTTGCTTTTATACTTTTACACATAATTTAATTAAAATCCCTTCTCTAAGCACCCTTTTCTCTCAGCTATGCCTTGACCTCATCATACTAGGAAGTAACTTCAGCCCTTGTACAGATTTGACCAGGCAGCCAGTTCAGTAGACTCTGAGGACTGAAAGACACTCATAACTAAATGCTTTATAGATAAGTGGTCTGATATAAGATCTGCTGCAGTAAATGGAAACCTCCCACTGACTTCAAATGGCTCCCAGCTCAGGCGTTTGGGAAGGCCACAAGCACTGCCTGTGATGGAGAAGTAATTCAAGTTGTGTTATATCAGAAGTAATTCATGTTGTGTTATATCAGGTTTTCTGCCTCTCTCTGATTTGTCATTCCAGGTTACAGCTGTGTGTTAATTCTTTTCCTGTGGACTTGCTGAATGCGGTTTCTGGGCACAGAACCTTCCCCATGCCCCCACTGGCCCATCTGGGTGGTCAGAATTGAATTCTTGCATCTCCCATTGTACTCTGTCTTTAGCATCTTCCGTGACCAGCCAGGGGCAGGATGAGGGAGCGTGTCTGTGAGGCAGCTCACAGCATGTACCAAAAGACTTTTGGAAAGCCCTGTGAGATGTCTGGGAACTTGCTCCTCCATCCTTCACAGTTATATTGTGCTGTCAGATAAATGCATGAACTCATCTTCTGTTCATGTTGCACAGCCACTGAGGACTGTGTTGTGCTGAAGGTCACAGATGCTTGAAAACTGTCTACATAAGTCACAACCCAACAGAGTCTGAAATCTGTTAACTGCTCTTGCTCTCTTACATTCTTTACTAATCTGGCTGTTATTTACAACCACATCTGATTTATGGAGTGGGGTGGAAGAGGTGAGTCAAATTCAGCACTGAAATGAGGTCTAGGCAATACCCAACATCATTTAAGACTGGAGACCTCAAGACAACCCAACCTTGCCTAAGGTAGGATCACCTTCACCCATCACAATGCCAGACCTCTTCCTAACCTCAGGTGCCTCACTGAGGTTCTGAAACCTCTTCCAGGAATCATTTCCAGTGCTTCAGTAGCTTTACTATTACGAAAACCTTCCCTAAAAATTGGGACTTCAAACCAATGACTTCTCCTTCAATCCACTATGGTCTTGGAACCCTGGAAAACACTGTAAGCACCTTCTCGTGTGGGAGTTGCATCAAGAACATCAACTCATCTAACAGATGCACCAAACCTTATGTCTGCAACCTATTCATTAACCTACTTGTGGTGCTTTGCCCCTTGGAATCTCTGTGTAATAAACATTATACAAGGAAATGTTTTCCTTCTTTTCTTTGCCAAAACCATGGTTTAGGTTCTCGTAAGTGCAGCAGCTCAAGGGTATTAAGGTTGGCAATGCCGTTATGATTTAATGTCCATTTGTGATGCACCAGCCCCCCCCCCCCCCCCCCCCCCCATGCATCTCATCTCTTTTATGGGACAGCTTTTCTCATCCTGACCAAAGGAGAAAGTGTGAAATGGTACTTAAACTGGCCAGACACCCGGGGGTTCTTAAGTACTTAAAGATGGTACTTTAATGGTACTTAAACCAGCCATGTGGCCTTTCTTCTCCACCTTGTGTAAGAACTTTTCAAGCCTGATGCAGTTTTGTGTGAAGATTGATGCTGCATTGTTAATAGCAAGTGGTTTTGGGGATGTTGTGCTAAGATCCAGGCCCTTGAAAAGGGTAAAATACTCAAAAGCTGGGTGGAGATGAAGTTATGTATGAGCAGTTTAACAATTAGCAGCTGCTGTAAGGAAGGAACTTGTTTACTCCTTCTCTTCCCTCTCTCCTTTTATCTCCAGCCAACCACATGCTCCTGCTACTTACTTTGTACCATCTCTTGTAGCTGTCAGACACCTTTGTAAGCCAAACAACTGGTAGATCAGCCAGTTGATTTAGCTCAGTGATGGCTGCAAAAAGAGCCAGAGCCAGTGCAAAAATGGGGAAGAAAAAGGAGGCTGAGAGAGTGCTCTGGGGATGCACCAAAGATTCTCAGGTTGGGTGGAGCTGTGCCCAAAGGCAGAAGTTCTGTTATGACAAAAGCAAATCTAACAGCTTGCCATGGTGAGGGGAACATCTTGCTCTTCTTCCTTCTGCTTCCAGCTGTGCTTTCCCTTCCTTTCCCTTGGGCCAGCTCTGGCACATGTCAAATTGACTTGTTAAGCAGGTAGAAAACCACACGGGGAATAAAACCCAAGAGTTTTCATCTTGAAGGGATCTGAATCAGTGCAGTGAAGGGTCAGTGTGAGGCAGAAAGGGGGAGGTTGTACCCTCAGTGTATGTGGGCTGAAGGTGCTGCAGTATGGGCAAAACACAGGAGTCTATCCCTAGGGTGAGCGGAAGAGTGAAATTAAGGGAGCATCCATCATCACTTCCCTCTGGCCATAAGGAACTGGGTAAGAACATGAAGATAGCATGTAGCCAGTATCCTGTCTTTGTTGGATGCTGGAAAAGAAGGTAAGGATGGAAGTACATTATGAGATTTCTCTGGAACGCTTTCCTAGCTTCCAGCTATCTGCAGCTTAAAGGCTTCCGGAGTCAGAGACCATGCTTTGGTGTTGCATAGCCCTCGGCATGCCTCCCTCCTGAAACCTTATTTAGTTCTGTCTTTGAATCCACGAAAACTTTGGCATCATAAGTTTAGATCTTGGATGAAAGGAACCACAGTAATGTAAAACCAGACCTAGCAGAAAACACTGGGATTTCTCCAGTATGATGAAAAAGTTATGTAAACAACAGTTTCAGATGTTTCCCCTGGAATATTTATATATATAAATCAAAACAACCCCCAAAATATTGAAATATTGGTAAGATCTGTGTAGTTTTTGCAAAACCAGACCTCTGGATTTCCTCTTCTTTCCCTTAAGTAATGAGAATGTTGTTAAGTCTTTTATTTAGTGATAGGACAAGGGGTAACGGGTTCAAACTTTAACAGGGGAAGTTCAGGTTAGGTATAAGGAAGAAGTTCTTTACTGTGAGGGTGGTGAGGCGCTGCCACAGGTTGCCCAAAGAAGTGGTAAATGCTCCATCCGTGGCAGTGTTCAAGGCCAGGTTGGATGGGGCTTGGAGCAACCTGGTCTAGTGAGAGGTGTCCCTGCCTGCGGCAGGGGCTTGGAACTGGATGATCTTAATGTCCTTTCCAATCCAAACCATTCTAGGATTCTAGGATTTACACTGTCCCTACATGGCCTAAAGGGTTTTACCCATATTGACAGTGACTCTGTTTCTCCTCCTGCCTTGAGTACTTGCAGTGATGAACATAGAATCATAGAATAGTTAGGGTTGGAAAGGACCTTAAGATCATCCAGGTCCAACATTTAGGACTTGTGGCAGCTACTACAGGTTTACACACTGCAGTAGTGCTGCTCACAGCCCATCTCACTGACGTAGCTTTGAAGTGCCGGCACCAGCCGGCAGCCACCTACACCCAGACTCCCAGTGCTTACCAACACAGGGCAAAGCCAACTGATGCTATCAACACCAGCAAATGTCTTAGCAACTTCCCCATCCTGAATGGGGCCCCTGGAGCCAAGACATCTCTGTGTGGCCCACACAGCGTGTAGGCACCTGCCAAGAAGCTTTCACTTTAGGCTTCCACTTTCCCACTTGCACCTTCCTGATGGGAAGTGTTGTGTGTTACTCTGTGGACCTGCACTGCAGTGACCTGACACACATGTCTTTTAATTTTCTTTCTGCCTTATGTCTTCAGGGTAACAGCCAGGTGAATTTACCAGCTGCGTGGCAGCTCTGGTCTTTGGAACATGGGGGGAGCTGCCTTCAGATAAGAAATTTCTGCCTTATTTCCCTTGAGTAAAACAGAGGAATTGAGGTTGGCAGGGACCTAAGAAAACCATCAGGTCAAACCATCTCCCCGTTCAAAAGGAGATAGCTTCAACACTAGATCTGGTTGCTCTTGTCTGGTTTAGTTTTGGGTATCTCCACGGATGGAGATGCCACCATCTCTCTGGCCCCATGTTTAACCACTCTCATCATGAGGAATTTTTTCTTAATATCCATTGGAATTTCATTTATGCAGCTTGGATCTACTGCCTCTCATGCTCTCATTAGGCACCAGTGAGAAGAGCCTGGCTTCATGTTCTCCATAAGCCTCATTAGATACTGACAAGTGACTTAGCCCTTTCTAGCCAAAGAGGGAAGACCTGTGAAGCAGAAATGCTCCAGTCCCATCCCTCCCCTCTTTCCTTTTTGGGATTGTTTCCATTGAATACCTTGGGACTTCGAAGTGTTCCTTGCACTTCCTTCCTTCTTTTGGCTCCCACTCACATCACAGTCTTTTCAGGTGAGCTACACTCTATCTGACTGCTTACTTAGCCCCCGATGCCATGATATGGAAACACTGCTATGACTTTATCACCACTTGCAGGGACACCGGCCATGAAGTAGAGACCTGAAACAGACCCCCTGGGTCGGCTAAGAGGTTCGAGACCTCCAGATCACACTCCAGTGCAAGAGAGGTGTGTTGAGGGCTCCTGGCCATTATTCCATATCCCTGTTGAATGGCTGAGCTTGAGCAGAGAAACCAGGGCATGAACAGATCAGCTCTGGTGAACTTTGCTGGGGTGGAAGAAGAATCTTCTGCTCCCTGCTTGATTCCATGCTGTGTGGGAGCTCACGGCATGTCCAGCAATGGTTGTGTGCCAACTTCCCAACCAACCTGCAAAACCTGCTGCCTCCATTCCCACCCTGTCCTCAGCAGTTTGGATGAAGGTGCTGGGCCATGACCTGAGCAGCCTGAGATGTGTTCTTCCTCCCTGGTCTCTGGCAGCTGTAGGAAGCAACAGCACTTCCAGCCGTGCTTCCAGATCTGCTGGAGCTTGTCTGCTGAAGTGGGTTTATCCAAATCTTCTCTAAAGCATTAAGATGGAGACAGACTGCCTCTCTTCTGCAAGAAAAGAAGCTCAAGTCTTGCAGCAGACACAGCTGGGTTGGAGTGGAAGGCATTTATTTCAAGTCATGACCTGGTCCCTGCAGGCGATTGAGCTCTGCTGAGTGAGAACTCCCTGGTGTGATTTGCATTGCTCTTTTCCATGTGTTCCATAAAACCAGAGCAAACCTGTCCATGGGCACTCCTTACTTTGGTTTAGTTTCTCACCAGATTAAAGCAAGCTGATAGGAGTCTGGTTTTAATATGGTGCAGGATTGTCCATCCCTCCGCTTGCTCTGGGGTTCGTATTAGTTTAATGAATTGGTTTAAATTAACGTCTAGTTGGATGAGTGCAACTCTTTCATGTAGATGAGGCCTCAGGCTATGAGATAAACAAGAGATGAGGTGAGAAGACCTTTAAATCCTTCGCAGCCCAACAGAAGCCTGCATAAATGAATTGAGATCTAATTTTGTCTTTATTCTCTTACCTTTTGAAAGAAACCATTAAATGGCTGGAACAACTCTTAGCAGAAGACAGGGCCAGGCAGTGGGTGGAGAAGAGCTACAGAAGGTTACGGGAGCAACTTTTGAGCTCAGACCTAGGAGTGCCTCATCCCAAAGCCAGTGGAGCTGCCAGCAAGCTACACATGCCTAGCACATGAATGGGTGAAAAGAGGAAATACAGGGGAAGGCTGCAGGGCTAAATCCCAATCCCATTTAAAGTCAGCGGCAAAGCTCCATTGACTACGGTTGGCCCTTGGCCCTGAATTCATTTGTTCTGAGGGTTTGCTTGTGCAATTGTTAATCTGTGCTGATGAGCAATAATTGCTGCAAGAAGGGAAAAGAGAAGAGGATGCAGCATCGGCAGCACAAGAACAGTGGAATCTGCTCTGCTCCTGCCTGGACACGGCGTTTCACTGCACAGATTCAGTCTGTGCATTGCTGCAGGGGAGCACCCTCCTTGTGCCAATGCCACATCAAAGTGCAGTGTATTTCAGCAAAGTGCAAGATTTCAGCATCCCAGGGTAGCAGACAGCAGCGGCCTGAGCTGCCTGTGAAATGAGCTGGGATATGGGACTGCAGGTAGACAAAGGCGCATGGTCCTTTGGAAGATGTTTGGTGAAATCTAACCAGTCATATGGAGTGATCCAGGAAACCTTTAATATACAGAGAAAATGCATGTGACTGTCATACACAGGCTTTACATAGCAGTGCTTACCCAAGCAGGTGGTTAACATCAGCCACAATTAGGGATGGGGAAGCTGAGGCATAGATGAGAAACGACTTGCCCAATGTCACTTAGGAGGTTAGAGGCACAGAAAGGACTGCTTCCCTTGATGCACCTCTGCCTTGTACTTTATCTAGAAGACAAAAATAACCTCCTGCTTTAGGCAGTAAATATCTAATACACTAGATACATATTAGAAAGATTAGATATATAGATTAGATAGATATCTACTATATTAGATATCTATAGATAGATATAGATATACCACAATATAAAGGAATACTTTTACCTTGCATCACAGAGCACGGGGATTTTTTTTGCCGGGTGTAAGCAGTGTGGTTCTGGGGTGGCTGGAGCACTGATTGTTTTCCTTGCCGTTCATGTTGCAATGAGGCATTTTTAATCACTCTTTCTAATACATGTTTTCATGAATCCAGTCACCTGGGAAGCATTTCAGGTAACGTTTCTTTTAAAGACAGTTGAAGAAACTGAAGATGAAGCATCAGTTGGCCATAACCCTGTTAAGAAATATCAGGATAGAAAGGGTTTTTTTTGTTAGAGTTCTCTTGAGCTGTAGCCAGTACTGCAATGAAACTGCTATGAAAAAAAGGAAATCAAGCAAGGCTGGTTATAGACACTCTGGGAGGTTAATGCTGCCTCATTTTGTTGCTCTCAGTAGCTCATATCCTTAATTTAAAGGAGATATAAATCTCATGTTTGTAAATGTTTTTAAATGAACGAACATCTCCTGTGGTTGGGTTACTCTGATCCTCCCTGGTTTCTCTCCTCTTGTTCAGAAGCACCTAATGCTTCCAGCTATCCATGAGACAAATGCAGCATGGCTCTTCAGTCTGCAAGCCAACATTCATGCCAAGGCATAGTGATGTCCATGGCAACTGAACCGACTGACTGGTGGGTTTATAGACAGGAGATCCTATCTCATATACCTTATCCAGCCTTATGAGCTGCTCTCCTTTCAATCTGTTGGGCAAGCCTTGTGTGCTCTCCCCAGTGTAAGTCACAGTATTGCCCTGTCCATCACTGTGACTGTGTTTTCAAGGCTATTTCCCATAGTTTCTAATGACATTACTTGCTCTTTGCCCCAGGTGAACGATGAAGCCCAGCTGTCATTATCATGGATCAGTTGTAGTCTGGTAGTCAGTGATGAGATGATGAGATTGTCCTATGTCACCTCTAACTCCACCAGCAAGCTGGGTTTCCCTGATCCTTCTCCATCTCTAGCTGTGGTGGGCCATTGGCATAACCTCCATGGCTTGGGAGGCAGCACAGGACAACAAAAGTTGGTTTCCACTTCCAATCCTCCATCCTGTATGTGGAATAAATGGGAAACTTCCGTCTTTTACAAATGCCTGTGACTGCATAACTTCTTGTCTTGGATTCCAGGTGCATTTTCTTCTGCGTATATTCCCTTCCTCCCTCCAGCCACCCAGAATTAATATCTGGACTTGGGTTGGGAAGATTACCAACACACAAAGGCTTAAGATTGCTCTAATCCAGATAAATAAGCAGGCCATCCCTTACTGGTGTTTCCCCTTCTTTCTGAAAAATAGCCCATTTAGTGTTTGCTGTAAATAGTCTCATTTGGTCTCTAACGTCATGCCTACAGCCTTTATTTCCAAACTGGAATGAAAATATCAGCATTGCTTTAATTTGTGCCAATAATCTTAGCAGCAAAAAGACTGGGCAGGACTTCTGCAATTGTTAGCCCAAAGTGTGTGGTCAGACTTCTGGTTCTTTACAGAGTAAACACCCAGAACAATTTTTTCTTGTGTTCTCTCTCATGAGAACATGAACAATTAACAATTTCAAACATTGGAAACATAGTTATTATATAACTAATAAGTTAACTAATAAGTAAGACCAGTAACGAGCGGTGTCCCTCAGGGATCGGTGTTGGGACCGGTCTTGTTCAACATCTTTGTCAGTGACATGGACAGTGAAAGCCATCCAGAGGGACCTTGACACGCTTGTGAGGGGGGCTGATGCCAACCTGATGAAGTTTAACCATGCCAAGTGCAAGGTCCTACACCTGGGTCAGAGCAACCCCAGGCACAGCTACAGGTTGGGCACAGAAGAGATTCAGAGCAGCCCTGAGGAGAAGGAGTTGGGGGTGCTGGTCGATGAAAAAATGAACCTGAACCAGCAGCACAGAAAGCCAAGCGTATCCCGGGCTGCATCAAAAGGAGCGTGACCAGCAGGCTGAGGGAGGTGATCCTGCCCCTCTACACTGCTCTCATGAGACCTCACTTGGAGTACTGTGTGCAGTTCTGGTGTCCTCAACATCAAAAGGACTTGGAACTGTTGGAACAAGTCCAAAGGAGGGCCACGAGGATGATCAGGGGACTGGAGCACCTCCCGTATGAAGATAGGATGAGAAAGTTGGGACTGTTCAGCCTGGAGAAGGCTGCGTGGAGACCTCATAGCAGCCTTCCAATATCTGAAGGGGGCCTATAGGGATGCTGGGGAGGGAATCTTCTTTAGGGATTGCAGTGGTAGGACAAGGGGTGATGGGTTCAAACTCAAACAGGGGAAGTTCAGGATAGATATAAGGAAGAAGTTCTTTACTGTGAGGGTGGTGAGGCAGTGGAATGGGTTGCCCAAAGAAGTGGTAAATGCTCCATCCCTGGTGGTGTTCAACCTTGGGTGGCATGGTTTAGTGTGAGGTGTCCCTGCCCATGGCAGGGGGGCTGGAACTGGATGATCTAAAGGTCCTTTCCAACCCAGAAAAAAAAGGTCTGTTAATGACATTTCAGGATAAAATGAAAGGGCAGGGCAGCAGAGATATTTGTGAGAGTAGATAAACGAGGCTGAGTGGGCTTCCAACAGCCATGGAGAGCAGGGCAAGTAAGAAGGTGACAGTCATTTGGAAAACTGCAAGCTGGAGAATCAATGTGGTGCCGGATGTAGCTCCTGCATGTCCTTGCAGAGGCTGCCAGCCCTAAAAAACATGGGGAAATAGTGGTGGTTCCCCTTTTACCAAACACTTCATCTTCTCTTGGAAGAGAACTGTGATTTATAACTGTGTCCAGGAAAAGACCAAGGAGCCTTCCCTGTCACTGCTGTCCAGGCTGGTGACTCCAGCAGAGAAACCATGCCATTGCATCTCAGCAGCACATAGTGCCTTCCAAAAATCCCTTCCCTCCGTCGCTACCGGACCTTGATGAGGGGAACATCATTATTTTCCTGCACCAAGCTAGCAATATTAAGGGTGGATCCAGAGGTGGCTACAGAGAACTGCTGGTCTAGTGAACACTTCTATGCAATACTGAAACACTCCTTTCAATGACTACCTTTCATTCCCACCTCCTGCTTTTGTGCAACAAAGTGTTGGAAAAACACTGAAGGCACTGACCAAAACTAAGCACTTTTCTTAGATACCTTGTTTTAAATCTTGTTATCCCAATCTGACTCAGGTTCTTCTTGCTCTTAGAGCACGTAACCTAGTAAGGTTGACCTACTCAGCTATTGAGGTAGCCCTCTTAGGCTAACAAAGCCTGGACCAGTCTTGCACCTGAAGGGACAGAACTGAGCAGTGGGTCTGCTCAGACCCTGAGAGCAGAGGAATCACTGTGAGCTGAAATAGGCTGTTGAGCTGATACAAAGCAGGGTGGATTTTTCCAGGGTTGCTAAATACCTCCAGCTCCTCTAAGAAATTGCTGGAGTTGTGGGGAATGACAGCCCTAAGGACTGAGTCTGAAGAAATGATTGTAAGGCACTCTGCTGTGCAAGAGAAGAAAAAGGGAGGGGATGGGAAAAGCGAGATAAGGTTTGTCATTTAAACCCAAACACAGAATAGCCTCACCTCATATCTTTAAATCTGCATCAATTATAATGCCTTGTTCACTTGCAAATTTCACTTGAAGATAAAGAATCATGACTGGTTTGTTTGCCATTCCTACAGCCAAGGACAAGCTTCCCTTTACTCCCCTTTTATTTTCAGTGACTAAGTCTGGAAGAGCTAAATTACATTTCCTCCCCCCTATGGAAACCTGATGAACCAGTGTGAACCTGCACCTGAGAACCCCCGGGAATGCCGAGGATTTGGCCACACAGATCGGACAGTTGGATGCTTAATTGCATTCTGGGCACAAAGCCTGCTTGAATGTGCATCTTTTAGTAAGGGTGTGGGAGGCCAGGACAAAAATTAGACCCCATTAAGGTGCCGGAAGGAGGAAAGTGGTGCAAAGGCTCTGCAGGACCTGTCTCTACTGCACTGCAGTGTCAAGCTGCTACCCCATGTCAGAAGCCCTCTGAAAAATGGACCCAGAACATCAACGGGGAACTCATAAGCAAGACAAAGATTTGCTGTGGGCACTAGTACAGACCAGAATGAATAGTTATTTATGGAGCTGACACATAAGGTTGGGGCCAGGAGCAAAAGCAGAACCAAAGCTAAAGGAAGGAGAACCTGAGAGGATGTGAAGGGACCAGAAGAGCATGGGCAGCGCATTAGGAATAGCTAAGGTGTGTTGGGAACCCATATGCCCTGCAAGGGAGATGATACTTCAGCAAAAGGGTTCAGCCAGAGATGGGGGTGAAAACAGGTTGTTGGTGAAGACAGGGAAGTGGTGAAGAACAAGGGTCCACTGGTGTAACAGGATGAGTCTGGGAAGTGAGAATTTTGTTAGATAAGAGTGTGATGATTTTCAGTTTGTCAAAGATCAAATTAGTGACATAGCATTACACTCCAGAGCTGTGTTTGTACTTCCCCAGGCTTTGCAGAATTGACGATTTGGAGCCTTTTTCTCCGTGGGGGCCTCCTCACTATTCTGTCCACCTTTGTATGAATTGCTATGAAGAAAGCAAGATGAAGAAGGATGAAGAAAGCATCCTTGCTTGTAGAGGGAGTAAGATCTGGGCCTCCCTTGGAAGTAAAGCAGTCACTTATGTTTTTCCCCCTCCCATCATCTTGGTCACTTAGTGGAGATGCATTGTAATGCCGGCACACAAATGATTGCAGCTTGCATCAGTCGTGGACAAGCATAGTGTGTTATAAACACCACATTTTTACATTTGGAGTATCAATACCTTTTCAATAACCACCTTTTTACATTTAGTAGTTGCAAACCAACTAAAGCACAATTTAAGTGAGTGCAGTTAGAACATCTTACGGTGTTCACTCAGGATTTGTAACTTGGGTCTGTCCTTGGCCTCTAAATCAGAATATGAGTGAGATGCATTGAATGATCCCATTAATATAAATAGCACTAAAGTTAAAAGCAGGGCTCCGTGAAAGGACTTTTGATACACTGCCTACCGTCGCCCTTGAGTCAGCAGGTGGCATTATAGAACAATCAGAAATCACCAAACCTCCGCCGCTTCCCGCTCACTGCCCCAGACCTGAGCCTACAGAGGAACGAGCATGAAACCCGCCTGTTCAAAACACATGGAAACGCACAATGAGCAGTTGCCAATTAGGGCCACGGCTATTGTCTGCTAAAGGTCAAGTGTTGGCCTTGCTGAAATCTTTCAACACAGTGAGATTGGAACTGCATCTATTTCATACAGCTGAAAACTTGCTTGGCCCTTTGCAGGGCAGAGCCTTTCCTCTCCCCTTCCCCTGTATTCCCCAGGCTGGCAATACGTGCTGGGAAACCTCAGGCAGGGAGGAACCTGGCTTTTTAATCTGCTACCCCCTCCCTCCCTGTAGGTATTGTGGAAGATTTGAGTTGTTGGCAGGGCAGAAGAAAAGGAGGTGGTTTGGCAATGTGGGCAAGGGGAGGGTGTTTGTGACTGGGTTTGTTTTACCATCTCCCGAGAGATTTTCTTTATACCTCTGGTGGTACATGTTTTTACAGCTTACTTCTTTTAGTATCTGTCACTTGAAAAGAATAGATGGTCTAGATACAGGGGAAAAAAAAACATGTGCAAGCAGCAACACGTAACAGGCAAAAAGAAAACTTTCCCATGAAATACCTTAGTGATACAGATGTTGCAGGGTGCTTATGAACCGCAGGTTAGGGAAAGACTCAAACCTCTGGCTAGCTGCTGGATCTAGAGGCTGCAGATGAGAGCCCTCATGCTTCCTTGGGTCTGGTGCCAGACAATCCATCAGTCTAATGACCATGTCAAGACACTGTGCCTCCCAGCAGCTGCAGCTGGCAAGGGTCTCTTCCCAGACTCCAAACCATGTTTGTCTATAGCCCTGATGCTGTAATTGCTGAGGCATGGCAGAGTATTGCCTGGTGGGGTTCTTGGTGATGCAAGGGTTTTGACTTCTACAAAGGCAGAGGTGAATACCCCTCAATTCCCAGTATGCAATGAGCTACTGATGTTGTACTTTTTGCCTTTCTATTTACGGCCAGTGTTTATTAAAGTGGATAGTGACTTTACTTCCCAGGCCACAGTGAGTAGTGACTGCAGTGTCCCTAAGCTCTGGACTATAGCATCCTATTGGGAGTGAAAAGTCAACTTTTAACCCCCCCGCACAAGAGCTGACTTTTATTTACACCAGTGGCACAATTAGGACGAGCTCAGGGTGGTCCTGGAGAGGACATCAACCTCCCTGTAACTGCTGGTGATGACAGCCACAGGCTGGTGTTGGGCATTGCCCATATACTTGTACAGTCACCAATGTGCTGTGTGACTGTTCTCCAGAGGGCAGTGGCACGGAGCAGGGCCACAGACCAAGTTACTGGTTAAACACAAGGTTTTTATGCTCTAATCCCTGAGTCAGAATACCTGTATCCTATGTGTGTGGTCTTGAAAACTCACCCATCTACTTTAAAAAAAAGAAAAAAGAAAAATTATAATATTTGCCCATTTGTTGCCATGGTGATAAAGGAGTGTGGGACAAAAGAAAGATATTCCGGTTGCCCCGGGCCTGTGAACAAGCAGAATTAGAGAGGGTTGGTGAGAATGTGCTGTTAATTGTAACCAGAAATGCAGTAGTCAGCCACTATCCCTGAAAAGTGTTCTTCAAACCCCCTTTCATGTCCTGCCACAGCAAAATGACATCCCCTATTAGTTGGGTGACAAAGAACACTGACGGCTGGACTTCTGTACCAGGTGAGACTTCAACCGTGAGTGAAGAAAGCTGCAAATCCAGCCTTGCTCTCTCAGGTATTTCCAGCTTCATCGATAACCTGGTGTGAGCAGATCTTGAATGAAATGTTAACTCGGTGCTGCCAGGACTTGCAGGGAAGCTGGAGGGCGAAGGCAGAGCTGCTGGCTCCCACAGATAACAGGTGGAATGCTTTTGTCTGCTGTAACTTCCAGTTAAAGCTCTCACATGCGGCCAGACCATTTGCTGTCCCAGCCTGCAGACCTTGCTAAGCAGAAACACCTTCCTGCTAGCCTGGACAGATGCGTGCAGAAGGAATCCGAGGCATTTCACAAGTGATAGCATTGCAAAAAATGCATAAACCCCCTATAAAACCCCCTTTTTTTTTTTGTGGTGATGGAGGCACATTACTGCTTCCTGGGTATGGAATATGAGTTCAGAAAATAATTGTAATTGGTTCTCATTCTGTACATGCACTACATTTGGCTTGAAAAGCGTCTGTAAATCCCTCTTCAATTATGTGGAAGTGATGGGTTTAATTCAAACTGTGGCTGCTCCTAGATCGCTTAAAAATAAAAGAACATAAAAATAGAACCACCCAAATCAGTCATAGTACCTTGGCCATGTTTATGTTACATACACAGTTTTAGATTTGCTGCTATATAGATGGCAACCTGAAGCTTGCTATCAGAGCTACCTAGTTTGGGAAGTTCAAGAAGCTGTTGGGTCCATGTATACCTGGCTCTTCTGAAGAGTTATTTTCCCTGTCTCAACCTGTATTCTATTTGCAAGAAGGCAGATGATGATGCAACCCTCAGATTAAGTGTATAATCATTAAAATCTGGTACACTTGGTTCATGGCCATAAGGATGCCCAGGCCCAGTATTTTTAGAGGCAGCATTACATAGCTTTAGCTATGTAAAATGGATTTTTCCAGAAGTGAAAGGGCAGTGGCTTAAAAACGTGTCCAAATTAAATGTGGTCTTATTGAAGTGCTTTTAAATACAAAATTAGTCAAATATAAGGATCATAGGATCTGGCCTATAGTTGTCAGAGACCGAAAAATATTTCTCAGATAAAGCTCTGCAAGGGTAGAATACAGTCCCTCCTAACAGAGGACTGGCTCTCATCTGTCCTTGTTCATTCTTCAATTAACTTGATCTTTGATCTCAGTTCCTGTTAGAAATAACTGTAAACAGTGATGAAGTTCTAGGCCATTAACCAGATGTACAACATAGCAAGGTCCCTGCCGCTAACAGACCATCTGAAATAAAGACACATGCAAGAGTAATGCTTAAGAATAATATTTTTTCAGGAAAGAAGACACAGCATTTTCATTTCCTGCAGGATCTGTCATGTCATGTCTGAAGCAAATCAGGCTGCTGGAAATGTGGCTCACAGGCCCTTTCAGAGTCATCAGGCCCCAGCATCCAAAGCCAAGCTAATGCTTAACTTTAACAAACACAGAGGTTCAGTTCACCTATAATACTAATTTGGTACCCATTCCACCAGTTCTTGATAGAAAAGACACCCAAATAATAGATATTACAGAAATTGACCTTAGGGTGTTGTCATGATTTTAGTTTAGCCTTCATCTATGCAGAGTTTGAACTCTTAAATCTTCCAGCCCCCCAGGAGGCCACAGAGATGCTTAAAGGGCTGGAGCACCTCTCCTATGAAGACAGGCTGAGAGAGCTGGGCTGGTTCAGCCTGGAGAAAAGAAGGCTCCGAGGAGACCTTAGAGATCTCCCAGTGCCTAAAGAGGCTACAAGAAATCTGGAGAGGGATCTTTTACAAGTGCATGTAGGAACAGGACAAGGGGGAATGGCTTTAAACTGAAAGAAGGTAGATTAAGATTAGATTCTAGGAAGAAATTATTCACTATGATGGTGGTGAGACACTGCCACAAGTTGGCCAGAGCAGTTGTGGCTGCCTCATCCCTGGCAGTGTTCAAGGCCAGGTTGAACAGAGCTTGGAGCAACCTGGTCTAGTGGAAGGTGTCCCTGCCCGTGGCAGGGGATTGGAACTGGATGAGCTTTAAGATCCCTTCCAACACAAACCGTTCTATGATTCTATGATTCTGTGATATGCTGGGTAGCTCCCAGACCACAGCTAGTCCTGTAGAAGGACTGCACTCAGACAGGGCCGTCCTGGAAATCCTTCCCAGAAAAGCTCAGGTTGATGGTGTTTAGATAAAACTATGAAGTGCATCTTTTAATTCATAAAGTCTTCTGCTGATCTAACTGATCAAGTCCACAGAGGTTGCACTCTTCACTGAGGAAGGAACATGAGAAAAAAAGCCAACAGTTTTTCTTTAAGCTTTTTACGGCCTAGTAATTTTGTACAGCATGACGGGCAATAAAGGAAAGATGTGTGGAACAATCAGGTTAGAGATTTCAATTGTATGTATTCTGTATGCATTGTTTATAGGCTTTTGCTAAAGCATTATTTAGTCCCACTCACTACCCTGAGCTTTTAAAAGTTGAATGTAAAGCCTGTGACTGGAAAAATGATGCAGAAAAAGAGATCTGCTTTGAATGTACTCCCAAGTACTGCTGAAGAGCGTTTATGAATAACAGACCGAAGCACTTCCTATTGTTTTACATTTTGTCCTGGCTTAGAGACTGATGAGTGATGTCATAACAGGGAGAAACTTGTCATGGACACACATCAAAACCTTAACACAAGGAAAAGACCTTTGATAACAGATATTTGGATACATAGATGGGTAATTCAATAACGGGAGAAAATGATGAATTAAAGACATTTCAAGAGTTACTTATGTGCATGTCTCAGAAATTCTACCTCTGTTGAGAGGCACACGCTGAACTGCAATCAAATTACGGCGTCCAGCTCTGCAATTTCAATCATTCATCTCATTTATAGGGGTCTTTTTGCCTTGAATTAGGCAAAATGTGAGCCCAACAGGAAATTAAGCAACCAAGCAAAATCAGGAAATTCACTCAAGTGGCTTAGCCAGTGGAATGCCACTGCTATCTTCAAACTGAAACTCCAAAGAGAAGACACTGAACTGCAGTCAGATTTACTTTCAAAGTGGCTAATGTGCTTTTAATTTGTACAAGGTTGGTAACCAGGAGAAAAACAGGCAGAGCCTTGCATAGCTGTTGTGAATTTGTGCTTAATTTCTTTCACATAAAGCCCTGGCATACAGGGCACATAAATATAATGACCTTAAAAATACACCACTTGTAAAGAAATTAGAATGCTATTTTAATGACAATGTTTAAGATGCTTATTGTAAACTACGTATGTACCCACTGGCTTTAGAACATTAAAGAAGAACTGAAACAGGAAACATACACTCAGACATTGTGCTTCTTCTTCACAAAAACATATTTGATGCTGGCTGTCTGGGGGAGAGGGAAATTCTTTTAGATGTTTACAGTGGCCTCTCTTCACTTAGGATCTACAGATCAGTATGTGGAACATTTTAACTGACTTTTTGGAGGGGCAAGCTACAGTTTTTGGTTCATGGAAAACACTCCACCCCCTGCCCCAAACCCTCAAAGCAATTTCTTGCTTACAGATTACCATTATTATGTATCTACCCAAAGTACCCATGAGCTCTGGTGGTGGTCCAGGTCCCTGTTATGCTGGGCAGTGCACCAACACAGAATCAGTATGCAGTCCTTTCCTGAAGAATTGGGAAAGTAGGACTGAGACAAGAGGAGAGAAGCAGGCAGCCACCAGAGTTAAGGATAAAGAGTATGTGCATAGAGATCATCTCGGTTAGAAGCATCTTCAGCACACCACTAGCAGGCTTTGTCAAGGTTCTGTAGATCTGAGAGCAAAGTCCCAGCTTGTGAAGGGATATAAGAAGAGATATCAAAACAACCTTGCAGATACCCAGAGGGAATTTCTCAAAAGCCTAAAGGCTGGCACAGGAGAAAGACAAGAAGTGTCCATTGGTAGTTTAATAAGACAGAGGTTGCATGGATGATCTTTGTTATGGATCCTGTTGGTCCTCATTGTGTTAGATATATTGCAGTTTGTGACTGTAAATATGCATTGTCACTTACTTCACAAGGCACTGCACTTGCCATTAAAACTAAACCATGAGATGTTTTATTAGGTTAAGATAAGAAGAAATCATGGAGCTTGTGTGGGTGCTAGGTTTGAGACTGGAGGGTCTCACCAGTTCTTCCTGAACCCAGTACTTGTATCATAGTCTTCCTGTTCAGCTCCTTCTTCTTGGGACTAAGGCTTTGTGCACAGCCTTTGACATACTTGTAACGATCCCAGTTCAGTATTAAAGTAACGGTTATAATCCAATCTGCTGTCTTTAGCCAACAGTATCAGAGATGAGGGAGAAATAAATACTCCCCCACTTTCCTTTGCCCAACATATAGCCACCAGTGCATGTCATCTCTGCCTATCCATGCATATCTGTATATGATGCAACACATTCAAAACCAGTTGGACAACTTCAACTGAATTTGGTAATGGTTTAGAGGCCTTCTGGAAGTTGCACACAATTTATGGAAGTAGCCAACTGAATAGAAGATACTCTACAAGTGTTCCCACTGAAGACAAAACCAATTAATCAGCTCTTGCAGTCTTAGAGAACACAGAGACCACAGTCCTTAAGAACAGAGAACACAGAAAAACAACCAAACTTGTGAGGCTTTCACCCACCCCAACTGCAGGAAAAGATTCAGTCAGGACTTGCATCTTTGTCAGTCAGCCCTGAAACACATCCAAAAGACACCAGCTTTCACTAAAACATATTTTTTAAATTTATTAGCTTCAATACTATCTCCTCCCTTCTTCAGAGACATCCTGTATGTCTCATAGCTCAAAACACAGAATAGTTTAAATGGGTGCTTTGAAGTGATGAGGAAACCTTTCTACAGGACTGATGGATGTCTCTTGCTCCTTTTCACAGGGTTGATTTGGGGTCAAGAAGACATTTCCCTACCAGTAAGGGGAGCAGGAACATGAAGGTTCATTTGCCTTTTTTTATCCACTTCCTCTACAGCCACGGGCCTGGCTGACCTTTTGAATCACTCGGGCCACCATAAAAGCCTCAGGCATTGGTGATCACTCTTGTTTTCTGCTTGTGAAACACAGGTTAGTCTCCTGAGAATTACAGTCCTTTAGTTTAATTGAACCCTTTGGGTTTAACATATGAGTGTCTTTGCTAAATGTAAAGGCCTGAGGTAAGCAGGGGTCACACGAGGTGATCTTATGGTGCAGTTCGCAATGTCTGGGGGGCTCATGAGGCAGAAGCTGCCTTTGCTTTAGTGAAAGGCAGAAGCTGAACAAGCTATGAAGGGCTTTGGATGGAAAGATGGGGAGTGTGTGGTTAATACAACAAAAATAAAGCCCACGGTGAGTTAGGAGAAAGACTGGCTAGAGGACATGGCTAGGCATCCACTGCAACAGCAGTTTGAATGGATATGAATGAGATGAGATTGCATTAGCTGAGGAGGAAAGTGTGAGAAAATTAGAAGATCTATTTGAGTCACAATGGGTTCTGTCAGTTGCATACTTGGGATGGGATTTCTGAGAGACAGGCTGCAATTTTAGCTGGAGCAGAGGAGGCAGGTCTGGGAGCACGAGTAGAAACATGGCATTTGAAGTGCCTTCTGCAGGGGAAATTATCTAGAAATCTAAAATGTAAAAGTAAAGCCTTCAATACTTGAATATACCTGATCATTAGTATGCACAAGCCTACATGAATTAGGAAGAATTCATGTTTAAAATCTTGCACATATATCACTGTGCTTGGCTGAAATGCAAATGGAAATTCATCCTTAAATCCCTGGTTTGATTTTATGATTAAAATAGTTCCTTATTTATCTAACCACAGTCAATTCAGGAATGAGATGAAGTGAAATACAGATATTACTGGTTTGGAACCGCTTTGTTTTGCAGTAAAGTTTCATATTTGAAAGATCTTTGTTTTCTGGAAACTGTTAAAAGATATTAAGGCCTGACACAACGTTGCACATCTTCCACCACTTCTGAGCAGATATTGAGGCAGAATAAAGGAAAACAGTATTGATGCAAATATAAACAATTCTTACACTTGGAAGTTACTTATCTGGTGTGTTTCCACAGGAAAATAAGTTTGTTTCTTGCTCCCTCAGATTTTTGGATAGGTAATAAAAGTAACAGACCAGCGCTAACTACTATCTCCTTAAAAAAAGCATAACAAAAACCCCAAAATGAAACAAAACCAACCAAAACTAAAACTGAAAAATCCCCCCCCCAAAAACAACTCATAAAAAATGAGAAGCAGATGAAAAGGCTCAGCAGAAATTCTGTATTGAGGATGGTGAAAAGTAACAAGTATGCTATGCTGTGCAGAGCATGGTTTAAGTAACAGTGCTTATTAATCAAATTTATTCGTTAGTGGTCTGTCTTCCCTATGTTTTGCATTGGAAATCATTAGGGGAGTTTGCAAGAGCTCCTTAAGCCCTGTCCTGACAGAAAAAATGCAAGCCTGAGAACTCAGGCAGTCCTCCTGGCTGCAGCAAGATGCAGGCAACTGAGGTGCCTTCACTGTCCCTGGCTTTTTTCAAGGAGAGACAAGTTGGGGAAAAGTTGTGGGCTGAGAAAAGCCTCACTCAGGAGGTGAATAAGCCATTTGATTAAGCAGGGAACATCTAGGAAGGAAGCTCTGTATACTGCAAAAAGAACAAGGCACTTGGAAATGTATGTATGAAGGACTAGAAACTTGAGTAGGGAGAAGATGCTTTGGCTGAACTCTTAGCAATTTAGAGTTCTCATGAGTGGGGCTGTTCCTAGGGGACTGCAGTGAAAAACAGAACAATGCTGTATTGGCTCAGCACTTGGAGCTTGATTTGCCCTTTTTGAAATCCTGTGGCTAATTCATACCCTGAAAAATGAAGTACATCCTGGCCAGATGGCTCAATTTAAGAAGCAGGCAACTGTGTAGCTGGAATAGCAGGCAATGGAGGTGAAAGGCTGGGTGTAGGAAAAGTCAGCTGTGTACAGGGGGCATGGGATGGAGTCACCCTTCCATGAAATCCAATAAAACCTGATCTGGTCATGATTAACTCAACATTTTCAAAATCCTTTTAAGAGTTCACAAAGAACATAATGTCTAGTCAACTTGTAGTGGTATACGAGAGACCCCTGACTCTAATATCCTAGGATGTCAGCCCTCTGCTTGTTTCAGGTTTTGATGCTGAACACTGCTTTGCTTCTCCGTTCCAGCTTATTTATTTTGCATTCTTACTGCTTTATCTCATTTATAACAAGCCCTTGAACATTAAGGAAAAGTACATTATACAGAGAACTCATCTGTTTGAGCAGTCTGAGGTTTACGTTAAAGGGTTTACATTAAAATCATCAACTGATACATATAATTAGTGGCAGAACTTCCTCTAATGCCCAGAACCTGTATGCTCAGCTGTGAAACTGCTGAACACAGAGAATGGAGAAGTGTGAAAAGCATCTTTCATCAAACTCAGCCATGCTCAACCATCCCCCCAAAACATGCAGGGTCCCTCTAATACCTAAGCAGTGTCTCCTGTATCTGCTCTATGTCAGCCTCCGAAGTCAGTCCAGTTTCTTTCTTCACTCCCTTTCGAGGGGACTCCCTGGGCAGGGAGATGGAATCCACATTGCCCCCTTGCTCCTGAGGGTGAATAGAAAGTGACCCTGAGGGAAACAGGATCATTGAAGAATTTTATTGGATCTGGAATGTTTCTGACAGACCTTGATAAATTTGTCTTTTAAAACAGAGACCCCTTTACCATTACACATTTTTTTTTGGGGGGGAAACAGATGAATGATTAACAGTGATTGCTACAGGAAGAGAAATACCATGATTTGGGGTAAATCTCCTTGAGACTTGCTATCCAACTCACTTGTCTTGCTTCTATAACACACTGCAAGAGAACCACTATAAGTATATACTAACTTTTGGCTTACTAATGCTGTGCTCAGCAAAAACCGATCAGTGTACACAGCAAAGTACCATTCAACCAATTTGAAATCATGTTGGAAATGCTCATCTGAACCTTACAAGCAGCTGTGTCTGAACTATTTCTGCACTTAATTTCTTTAACTATGTCAAATGGCTGCTGGGCTCCTTGTCTGTAAACGATATGAAAATAATAACAAAAACAGAACTGAGTTGCATAGTCTCCTCTGTTTCCCTTCTTGATCTGAGGTGGTGATTTGCCTAGAGTGGCAGCTTTGCAGTATCACACACATGTCATTAAGGTCTACCTGTTGTTTTTGTGCAAGAGGCAAAGCCAACATGTCACTAAGCCTATCCACCACGTTCTGATTAAGGAGGTGGAAACACTCCCTTTCTTGAATAATCAGATATAGGTGTTTAGATGGGGTATAAGAGGAACTTGTGGAATTCCTTTACGGAAAATAGGGGTCAAGACGGACCAAATTGAATATACAATCTGTATATGTAGTGAGAACTTCTATATGCTCACTCCAATAGCGCATAAAATAATCCCCAGAAGGGTATCTTAGAGCAATCATGACAGGTATCAGTTCCCTGAGGTAAAAACCTTCTCCTGAGGTTCATTCCGATGGTACCTGTTTCAGCCTGTACTTTATTGCACAGACAGCTTTGTGTCTCTCTTTATTATTTTCTCTCTATTTTTAATTTAGAAACCTGCCTACATTTATGTCTCACTGTTCCGTTGGAAACAGATGGCCCTTCCTGGAGACACACAGTTGAGTGAACAGACACCAACCACTTCAACATGTGGTAGCATGTTTGTAATTAGATATTTAAAGTGCTAGACAATTACTATCGAACCTTGTCATGAGGGAAATTTAGGTCTGTGTTTACTGAAGTCTGAATTATAAACTGGATCCCTGCCAGAGTTTTACTCTTGGGTATAAAAGAAGACTATGGCTGAATACAGAATGACATTGATTAAAGCCACCACCTGTCTCTGATATGATCACTCACTCCTGTCTCCCACCCCAGTCCCTTAGTTTTTGTTGACTGTTGTATGGGATTTGCCCATGTGACAAGTTTTGGGATGCAACCAGCTGATCATAGGAGGTACCACCTCTGGAACATCACTAGTTTAGGGAGCAGCTTCCCACCCAGTTTTGGACTACAGACCGGTAAAAATGTCTCCATGCCAGAAGAAGACAGTATCAGCCATTGTCACAGTCGGAGAAAAAGCTAATAAATCATAGAATTATAGAATGGTTTGGGTTGGAAAAGACCTTATGATCATCCAGTTCCAACCCGGCTACCATGGGCAGGGATACCTCACTGTAGACCACGATGCCCAAGGCTCTGTCCAACCTGGCCTTGAACACTGCCAGGGATGGAGCATTTACCACTTCTTTGGGCAACCACTTAAAGTTGGAGAAAAGAATGGAAAGCAATAAAAGAAATCAGGAGACTTCGGGGGAACATATAGAAGAGAAAGAAGATTGAAGAGTTATCTAATCGATACGGTAATTTAATTACTGCATGGGTTTTGCCCTGGTTGGAAATATCCGGCCTGTGGAAGTTGAGAGCAGAGCACTAACGGCTCCTTCCACATGCCTCCCTCATCACTGCAGCCATGGCTGTGAGTAAACACTTGCAATCACAGAGTTCAGTTTCAGAAACACAAGGTTACCTCTGGTTTTACCTTTACTTGCAGCAGAAATAGTGCAGGAGGCTGGGGGAAGTACTGTGGCTTCACTGAGAGAAACATTAATGTTTCAAAACTATGAAAATGGTTGAGCTTGTAGGTGAGGGAAAACCAGTTTTACATCAAAACTCCCATGCCGGAGCTGCTCAACTCCAGAGGAATACTTACATATAATGGTTGTGAAAGATGAAATTATATCATGACTTCATTTTTTTTTAAAACGACTAAATTGTTAGCTCTAAGTCTGGAGAGGGATTTAGCAATGAAATGCTTCAGGGATAACTTGTTTTCAGTAGGGAATTCTGTGTACAAAACTGATTAAAGAATGGAGCCAAATCCCTGCCAAAGATACGGGCAGGATCATGAAAGCTGATGAACTACAATTTCCCATGCACTAGAATTCGCAGTAAAGGCCAGGAGCAAAATGAGCACAACCAGAAAGTATTTCAAGAGCCAGGGCTGAGCTATGGGAGAAAGCTGTGTGCGTTCCTCTGTGTACCTATAATCGCTTGCAAGATCTTTCTAAAGAGAAGTAGGTGTTGATCTCCCAGAGAACTAGCATACTAATTTAAATATTCATTGTATAATTTGGGAGAGGTATCTTGGAAAGCAATTTGAAAAAGATTTCAGACAGGATTTATCAAAATATAATAAATACCCAAACCTTTCAAGAAACTGGGTACTGTAGGGATGGACAGAGTGCAGAAGATGGGAGAAGAGTGATGAAAAGCATGCAGTGAAACCTTGTAATGCCATTTGAAGTACTGGGTTTAGCTTACTGGTTTCTTACAGTTAAAATTCAATAGCTCGAAACGCAAGCAAGCCCAAGTAAAGATTTCCCAGGAACACAGTTTTGGATTGGGCTCTGCATTGCAGTGATAACTGGGGTATCTGTTGCAGCATCGACTTGTAATTCAGTAAAACCTTGCAGGATAATAAGTTAACTTCAGCTGAAAAACTTCTGGGTCAAAGGAAAGGTGAGGGAGTGAAATACAACTCCATTTGCAAACACTGAGGAACAGGTTGCAGAAAGCTGAAACAACAGATGCCTGCTGAAGGGATGAGAAGAGCTCGCTAATAGTTGCCATTAATAAAAAATACCTGTACCTCAGTAATGTTAGCCCCGTAGGCAACAGTAAATCAGGGTTTGGTTTCTCATGATGTTAAGGATTATGCACCCGCATAAAGCAGCCTCTGCCCTGACAAGTGTATAATGTAATTGTTGTCCAAACACATCCCACTTCCTCACTACGGCTGACTCATAACTGCTTCTGAAAAACTCCCATAGGAACATTTCTTGTACAGCAAGAAGCAGATGTTGGGTTTTCTTTGTTGCCTCCATTTTAAGAGACAAGAGAAACCGCACCAGTTCGGTTCCATACGGGACCCCTGGGGGAAGAGAGAGCGGAGGTATTTGCAGCAAGCCGCTCTGGAAGCTGCCAGCTGAGGGAAGCACGGAGCAGGCAAGCAGAGGGCAGTGTAACCACACCGCTGCACAGAGCCTTGTTATCAGCGGAGGAACCTGGGAAGAACCAGCGATGCGAAAAGCAACATGAGCGGGCTAGGACAAGCCACGGCCAGGGGTTCAGGGGGAAGCCCAAGGTGCCATTCCTGCTGCCTCTGGGACTGCCACAACCTCACACCTCAGCCTCTATAGAGGCTCTGCCTGTGTTGTGTGCGCCAGCCGAGCGCCTGATGGAGGTCTCCTGGAGCCTGGCAAAGCCCAAACCAACATGCTGCAGCTTGGAGGCACCCCCGAGCCCCGCCACCCTGAGGTGAATGAAGGCAGGAGGAAGCAATCAACCGCCCCCCACCTGAGGTAACACCACTGCCCGCCAGCGCGCATGCGCAGTGCGCCCAACCAGACCCCTCCCGTTCGCGGCTCCATCCGGGGACGCGATGACGCAATCGCCCCCCTCCCCGAGTGAGAACCGCATTGGCTCTGGCTGGCCAATGAGAGCAGCCCCGCCGCGCTGCCGCAACGCCTCCTGGGAGCTGTAGTTCCGCGCCCCCCCGCGCCCGGCGCCGCGGCCGCGCGCGCCCGCCGGTAACGGACCCGCCCCTTGCGGGTCAAAGTTCGGCCGGCGGGCTGCCCGGCCAATGAGAGCAGGCAGTGGGCGAGAGGGGGCGGAGCCGGCTGTGTTTTGTTCCATCACCGTGGAGCGCCGCAGTCCATACGCGCAGGGGAGGCGGCCCGGGCGGGTGCAGGTATCTGCGGCCGGCCCCGCGGGAGGGACAGGGGGAGGCCGCGGGGGCAGCGCCGGTGCAGGGCGAGCGCAGCCGGCGGGTAACCGCTGTTGATGGGACCGGCGGCCCCGAGGCGCTGCCGGGCGGAGCGCGGCCGGCCAGGCCCGGACCCCTTCGGGAACCGGACAGATCTCGGCGGGTGGCGGAGTGATCGCTACCTGAGCGACGCTGCTCCGGGGAGGGGTCCCTGCGGGGTGGGGGTGAAGCCCCGGTGGTGCCTTTCCCCGCGGAGGCAGCCTGGTGCTGCCGCAGAGCTGCAGGCTGCTCATCTCCGTAATTGCATAGGTAGATAGACAGGCATCGGCATTATGTTTGTAATGGCTGTGGTCGGTGCTGAGGCCGGGGGCCTCGCTCCTCCATCGCAGCAGGAGGTAAAGGCTGGCTGCTTTTCGTCCTGCCGTTAGCTGAACGCTTCGTGTGGAACCGAAACGGCGGCTGCCTGCAGCCCTGGCAGGAGAAAGGAACACCCAGGCCCTCCAAAACCCAACTTATTAGTGTTAATTACTGCTCTCCCGGTGTGAATGAGGGTGGCGGGGAGCCTGTGCCTCCCTCCCAACGGGCGGTGGGGCTCCTCTGGGTGAGGGCCCCGGCCTGCCTGAGCGGGAGGGAAGGGGAAGGGAAGGAACCCGGGCTCGGGCGTTCCTTTGTGCCGCTGCCTTGTGAGACACATGCCTGCAGGCACGTACCCCGGGGGTTTTGAGGCGATTCTCCCCCCGCTGTTGCTCAAGGATAGAGTTACCTCAGAGTAGGTGCATGGTTCTCCACGGTAGCAGCCTTCCACAATGATTCCTGCGTGGAAACGGCGATTATTCTCTTCCTTTCCCTCCCTCAGCAATAGGAAAGTTTATTTCTGATTTATGGCTTGTAAGTGTAACGACCGGTTGGGCTCAAAAGTCCGAGATCGGCTAGTGAATAGGCTCTTTGTGTTATGCTGGCTTTTCTAAGGGCAGTAACATGGCTTTGTTCTGATTATTTGGCTTATTAAATGTCTCCTTGTGTGAAGGCTAAAGGGAGACGTGTACTTGAAATTCGGATGCTATTTAAGGAGGTTGCTTTAGGTCTTGTGAGGCAGAGGCCACCCGTCGCAGATGATCTTCTGCTTTAGCGTTGCATCCGTTATCTGAACTCTCCTGGCAGAGATCTGAAAGTTAAGGCGTTTTCTCCTTAAGTAAATGATCTATCGAGTCAGAACCCTTCAGAAAGCAGCAGCTACAGAAATAGTGCTTTGTAACTTTCGGTTTGAGGGTGGCTCTGGTGATTAAGACCAGATAAGACACTGGCTTTTAACGTGCATGCTGAGTTCTAGGCCTCGGGATGAGTTGAGCCAGCTGGTCAAATCTATTTTCTGGTTCACTGTGCTTACATTAAAATTAGCTCCCGAGAACAGTTATTACAGCCTTTACTGTTACATTCCCTCCCATTCATATGCCTGGCTGCTAGGAAATATTTTTGTCAAAGCCATTTTTTGCGAGAACCAGTAAGTTTGCATATTCTTGTGGCAAGCTGAAATGTTTCTGGATGTGTTTTAATTGTGAATAGTCTGTTTGCTTCAAGTCGGGCTTATGAAATCTGGAGTACTATGTTTGCTGAACTGCAGGAACTTTACTAACAAAGCATGTGACTTTATCTGGTTTTATTGGAGATGCAGCATACATGATTAAGCCCAAAGAGCTAGTATCTCTACAATTATCATGCTCCTGAAAAATGCCTGGAAGAATTGCACTTAGAGGCAAGTGATTACCGTGTGTGGGGAGCTAAAACATATGTTTGAAGTAGTTCTGCATAAGCTGATGGAGCTCCTAACTAGAAAATGGGCTTACTTTTTGTTCGCTTTGAATTTCTGGAAAATACTATTCATATTAATCTATCTGTTATTTTTAATCATCCCCAGGGGTTTTTTTTGGCAGTAAGAAGATGCTACTCTTTATCATATGGAAGTACATGCTGCCTATTCCACACAGACTTAAAATACTCATCTCCAGGATCATCCCACTAATGATATCCTTTCAGGATGTTCCATGCTGTGGAAATCTGGCTGTCCTCTAGTGGCCTTTACCTGCCAGTGTGTAGCCCACAGTTATTGTCTCCTTAACTAGAGAATTAAAGTTGATGAGATAATTGTAAAGGTGTATATTTTAACTTCGGTGTAGTTAAACTGCCCGACTTCCTCTTGAAAAGCTGGTGGGTTTTTTTTCTGCAGGGTACTATGATATGGAAGAGTGAGGAGGCTGAAAGGAGAAACATTACTTGTATTTGCAATGATTGTGTTAAGCTTTGGAAGTTTAGCATAGGCATAAAACTATATTTATGAGAATATGGTGTGCAGATAAACTGAAAGCTTAACCTCACAAAGATGACTGCAGCTTATTGCAGGGATTGCTTTATTTAAAACAAGCATGAAGGATTTATTCTTTCCTATAGGAATTCCTTGAGGGTCTGGTAGCCATTACTGTAGCTCCCTTTTTCAGTTCCTTCTCCTTTTCCCTTCCCGGTTCTTTCTCCCCCTTCCCCTGTTGCCTCCCCCAGTCTACATTCCTTTGTGTTAGCAGTGATGATGGCAGTTCTAGTCACCTCCTGTGGTTTGATAGATTATTCGTTTTAGAAACATGGTGTACTTAAAACTTTCCAAACACATTTCTTTCTTTCCTTGCTCCTACACTTTTTTGATGCTTGTTTTGAGTTTTCTTCTAAGAATTTATCCTTTCTGGTTCTGTTTTGAGTTTTCTTAAATACTAGTGAAAAGTCTTGTTAAACCTTTGGTGGAGAATTTTAGTATTTATATTATACTTTACATTTCTTTTTTGTGTATTTTGATGGTCATAATATAAACAGAAATGTTGCCTTTTGGCAACAGTGAATTTCCCTTTCCCCTGCAAGCTCATGAGCATTGTTCTTTCTTTTTAGATAAAAGTTTGCTTGCTTTAAACTTAAATTTTTACTTTTAGAAAATAAACTTCTTGGGCTATTTTTAGATGACTACATTCTTGATATCTGATATTCATGCAAGAATAATCTTGCAGATGAATGTTCACAGTACCTTGTCTTTAGTCTTAATTTACATATAAACTTATGTTTTGAGACATATTATGGTAGAACATGCAAGAGGTTCTTGCCTGTTGAAGAGGTAGCTGTAACTTTTCTTCTAGATATGCTAAGTAAGATAAGCTTCTGGGGGTGGTGGTGGTTATGAAACTACACACACCAACTTGTGAAGGGCTTTATGAGTGCTCCTAAGGAAGGGTTAATGAGCAGAAGGTAGCCCTGTTCATTAATTCTAGGGAAGAAATTCATGGCTAGAAAAATAGCTACTTAAACTCAGTGTAGTGGCTCATACTTTCTTGGTAGGTAGGTTTTAATCTATCAACTTTGTAGGTAGCCATTTATGTTGACAGCCTGTTTTTTTTTGTCATAAAGGTTGTGTGGTTAACAAGATCTGAACAATGAAGTATTGCAATCCAGTGATGAGAGTCTCTGTAAAAAAAAAAAAAACTGTGTATTGTTGGCTTCTCTTAACCATAAGCTTGGTTTGGGGATAGAGACAGTCATTTTCAGACCATGGGTTTCTTTAAGGATTTTCTTTCTCTAACAAAAGGAGGCCTATAAAAAAGCCGGGGGAGGAAGGATATTTTTAACTCCTTTCTAAGCTGTTATACAAATTTTCCTGTGATGAACCAGCTGGATATTGCAGTGCTGTTAAGTATAGAAGAACCTGTGTCAACTCTTTCATATCACCATTTCTACATTTTGTGCTGTTTTGGCTTTTCTGTTTGATCTGTTTAGGAAGTAACGACATCAACAAGCTGGCAAGAAACTCCTCAGCTAACTTCTGGTGCTTTGTAGTGGGCACAAATAACTTCTGAAGGCCATGTTTCTGCTGATTTTTTCGGGTTGCAGGGAGGAAGTAGGCAGAGTTGTTACTAAACACATTATCTGGGTTATAGCTCTCAGTTTACTGACAGCACTATTTTTTTAAGCCGGCAGTTGAATATCATGCTTTAGAAAATACAAAATGTTTCAATTAGGAAACTTGGTAATAAAAGCAAAACTAATGTAATTGGCTTTCCAATGTTTGAACTTGATTATATTTTAGTGAAATGCAGGCCGTCACTTATGTTTTGCTGTTAACAGCAAGATCAAGGGTTCTGATTACCTGATGTTAGCATCATTGCTCTGAATTTGGTATGACAACATTGGTTTAAGTTCCTGTGAAAATTAAGCTAGTAAAGTACAGGGAAGAATACTGTCAATGATACATCAAGTTGCAGGCCTAGAGCTTTGGACATACAGTGCCAATGATGGCAGTTCTTCAGTGTGTGTAAGTCTCTACAGATAGAGCCGAGTGTGAAATCAAACAATATTTTGCCTGGAGCTGTCATGAGAAGTGTCATTTACAAAACTGACTCAGTATACTAAGACCTAAACGTCATTGTGGGAAAGGTATTTGAGATGGAAGAAAGCCATTTCTGCACTTGCTGAGCTTTAAAATTTGAACCCAGCTGGTACAGGAGGTAGCCAAAGAAATAACTGCCGCACCAATGTACCTTTACTTTTGTGCTTTACGCTAAGGTCTGTGATGCTGAAAGATGGGATCTGAATTCCTTTATTCTGAAGAATACTTTTCTCCTAGCACCCCGTCATCCAAACAGCTTTGGCCGCTGGCTTATTTGTTAATGCCTTTAAGTCTTTCTGGGTTTATGAAAGATCATGTTTATAATATGACAATTTCTACACTTGAAGTTAAGGTGGGTTAACTTTAAAAATGAAGGGAAAAAAAACTTTGCTGTCCTAATAAGACCTCGTACAAGAAGGCTGAGGTTTCATTTCTACTGTCACCTTCCCTTGAGCCATGAATGGGAATAATAGGAACTTCTGTTGGTGTTATATTAACTTTAGGTCTCCAATTTGCATCTCAAATAACATTGTGAACAGCATTAATGCCTTTGAGGGGTTTGGGAGGTTTTTTAATTTGTAGGGTGAATGTGTTTTTTAACCTAATTGGGCACTTCATATTATTATTGCAGCATGTTTAGCTTTTGCTCTGTGCAGTTAGTGTTGATGTCAGTGGCACTAAATCATTCCTTCAGTGCTGCGCATATGTGTTATGTTTCACCTTCTTAATCGTGGCTTTAGATTTTGTCCTAGTAAAGTATTCCTCCATTTCATGCAGTTACTACTGGATACGGTGTAGTGTGTCCTTTATCCTGCCCTTCCAAGTTTAAAGGGAAAATTCTTGCTTTAAAGGTACTGCTTCCTTTAAGTCCCCCTGCTTTCACAGTGAAAAATGCATTTTTCTGTCCTCCAAGGTTTCTGGTGATTTGACCTCTTTTGGCTTTAGATGGATGGCAATTCATCATATTTAAGGAAGGGTGCAAGTGGCAAATGTTATGTGTCACGTAGATCTGTCAAGCCCTGTTGTGTTATCAACTTCCACATTCCAAAAGTAGCATGCGGAATATGGAAGGTTGAAGTTTGGAGCTTCAGATGTGATGTGGATTATGAATCAACAGAGTTGTGGAAACGTGCTTGAGGCTGGATGGGTCTGGATCTGCTGGGTTCTGTCTCTTGCAGGACAGCATTTCTTAGTTGACATATAGATGGCCACTGAAGGTTGTGGATGGTTTTTGTGTTGTCATGTGAACCAAGTTTGTTTTCATAACATAAGATACTTCTGTTCTGTGGACCATGATTTATTTTATAAGTTATGGTCTCTATTTAGGTACCTAGGATCTATTTGTATGGCTGCATGGTTTTTTGATGGCGACAATTACAGTCTTAGTTTTAAAAAAGGAACCTTTTTGCACAGTTATCCCATACTGATAGTAGTGGCAAATAATTTAGTCATTATGTCCTATTTGTAATGGAGTGTAGGTGGTGTGTAAGCATGCCTCAAGACTACTGCTGTGCTCCTGATGCAGTATTTAGTAACTGAGGAGGAGTAATGAAAACAGCATTCAATAACTGCTTACTTGAATAAAATGCGGTGTATCTATATATTCTAGTGGGTAAAGGGAGAGGGGTGGCTACCTAGTATGTTGTCTTTTCATGTTTTACAAGTGATGAAATGGATCAGCAAAGTTGAAATGAAGAATTGAGAAGCATGAGTAACTTGGAGGCTACACTGAAGTGCTGTTGCCTGCTGTAAGGGGCTATGAGAAGTTAAGGCAGAATAGCAGAGGTGCTGGTTAAGAAGCTACCGCTGGCTCTGGAAGACACGTGGAGCTTGGCCTGTTCACTTCTCAGTATGTATGGCAGTCCACTTAAGCTTGACTATGCGTGTGCTTGCTCATCTCATCATTGCCTTCCACTGTAGCATTCCATTCTGACCAGACCTGTCCGGTTCCGTATTTGGATAAGGAATTTCTGAGCACCTGGAGGGTAAGACAGACTGTGCTGCTCTCATTCTCACGTTTCACAAATTGGAAGGACGGCATTTAAACAAAGCAGACAAATACATGTCGTACCAAAACTATTACAGAGGATGTAAAATGACAGTATTTTGTCTTTGGTTTATGCCTCTTAAATGTCTGGTCTGTGCTTGAGCTCTCATGAATTAATTCTGTCTCTTTGGTGACTTTAGATTTTGAAGTTTACATTTAAACATGTAGCTTATCTCAGGCACAGGCGTCCTCTGACTGTCTGTAACTAACACGACCTGCTTCAACTCCCTGTCTGTAAAATGCTGCTTATCTTAGTCTTTATTTTAGAGTATTTGGTTTGCTGCAGCATTTTCCACCCTCAAGAAGTCTTAACCAAGCCTAAGGCTACAGTTGTAAAAGATGAGGTGCCAATGTTTGTGTGATGGTGCTTAGTGAGACCACATCAATGAAAGCTATTTCATCATTGTTCAAGCTTACATGTCCTTCTGAAATAATCAGCTTCTGGTTTCTGCTGGTCAGGAAAAAGATACAACAGGCTACTGCAGTATTGCTGAGATTTGCATGCTGCCATGGGAGATGGTTGGAGTTGGTTTATTTCTGTGTGAAGAAAGCATGAGGCAGATGCAAGTTTTCTTTTAGTGTATAGTCAAATAACCTGAATGTGCAAATCCTGAAGTTGTAATTTGAAAAATCAGAACAGTAACTTCTAGCTCACTGATACTAAATGTACACTGTAGGAGGGTAATCAAAGACATTACCGTGGCTTGAAATTGAGGGAGTCATTGAAAGTAAGGCTGGAAAAGGTCTAGGCTGGTTGTGAGAGTCCTCTGCCTGTTACCGGTATGGCGCATCTAATGTGATTCATAAAAGAAGCTTGGGCAGCTCTACTTCATCCTCAGTCCAGTGCTTTGTTGTCCTCTGCATTAAAACTTGTTCTGAATATGGAACTAGACATCTTCCTTACTGCAGGTCATGCTTATTGCCTAATTCCCTGCACATGATGTGTAGCTGTTCTTTCCCCTGTAGTAATCTCTTACAAATGCTTGAACTGGTCTTTGTCATGTTCCTGTTTCCTTGTGTCTTGCCCTCTACCCTGCAGCCTTGTAATACTTCTGGCCTAAATAAAACTAGTGTATTCAGTTCTTCACAAGAGGTCATGTTTTTTCAGCTCTAATCATTCTTCTCAAGTTAGTTCACATTGGTCTTTGAGTGTGGTGCTTAAAGCCCAACTTTGTACTACAGCTGGGGCTTTCCTGTGCTGAGTGGAGTGAAAAAGACTGTTTTGTGTGCTCTGGAGCTGATATTCGTGTTTATGCATCCCCATACATTTGACTTTCTTACAACAGCTTAACACTTTTTTCAAAATCAGCTGCTTGATCCAGCATATCCCACAGCTTTCTTGTAAAGAACTCACCTTCCTGTTTCCTTGGTAAATCCTGCTGGAGTGAATTCAGAACTGAATTGTATCTTATTTCTTACAGAGCAGCTCTTGAATTTGACCGAGTTACCCAGAGTTTTAATGCTCTCCTGCAGTTCTTCCTGCCTTTCTCCTACTTGTAACAAGCCTGCTCTGCCAGCAAGAGACGATGGGAAACACATCAGTGAACCGAGCTGGGTACCTGTTTGGTGTGTTCTTCCATGTCCCACTGTTAACTGCTCTCTGGGTATGGTTATCCACCAAGTATTGCATTCACTATAAAGCCTTTGCTTACCTTCCCGCAGCAGAAATCTTTAAATCAAGGTGTATGACCTCAGTAGATTCTCTCCGAAACCCTCTTACACTGATGTAAAGCTGACCCTGGTGGGTGCTGCTCACCTGCTTGTTGTCTTTTAGTGCTCTCACAAAATGTCCCCCTTCTTCTTCTGGGATTCTACTGGAATGTGAAGAGTTGGAGACCAGTCATATGAATTTCGACCTCTTTCTGACCACAGACATGGAATGAAGGCAGGCCTCTGTTCAGGAACTGATGTCCAAAACCTTTTTACAAAAATGTGGCCTGTTCACCTCGTAACGGCCTAACTCTGGTACCCTGCAAATAATTGTAGGTGTTAGAGTGACTCTGAAGTCACCGGTAGTTGGAGTTATTTTAAGTTTTCCATTCCTGAGATGAAACTTCTCTTAATGTGGCACACTAGGCATTGAGTATAAGCCCTGCTATTTGGACCTAGCTTTTCTTTAGGGGTATTTCTCTTGGATTTGTGTTTGAAGTATTGACATCTCTATGGGTGTAACTTTCTGCCTTTCAAATGTTAGTTGTCATGGTATCTCCCCCGCTGAACTTGATTCACGTGATGAATCTCGCACTTACAGAAAGGGGTTACTCTGAGCCGTGTCTCTGGTGGTGTTTGCAGTTCTGTAAATACTCTTCATCATTGCTTCTCCAGCATCTCTCCCTGTAAACTTTCAAACCACTTTGCATCTTCCCCTGCCAGTAATTTCCTTACTCTTGCTCTAACCATTGCCCTGTTTGTAGTCCCTGCATATGTAGCAGTTTATTCTCATCACACAGATATATTTGAGTGTGGTTAAAGTTTTGATGCAGTTGGCCACGAGCTGGAATGATTTATCTTTTAACCATTATTTCCACTGTGTGCTTGAAGGAGACAGACATCTATCCTTTAAAATCATACTGCCATCTCTTGAGCAGAGGTTTAGAAAGTCCAGTAATCCTTCTCCAAAGGTGTTGAATGTTTGTTAGCTGAGGTTACTTCAGTAATCACATTTTTGGCATCATATGATGGGTTAAAAGTAAGGCAGCATCTCCTGGTGCTGAGAAGTTAAAGGCGATGTGGATGGTGAAATGTGTATTGAGTGCTCTTTAGAATGTTAATACTTGTTTGTTTTTTGATATGCAAGGTACAGCATGGTTGCTTATTTTTAATGTTATAAAGAAGTAAAAGGACTTTTAAAGTTATATTTGCATAAGATATAGGTAGCTTCATAATGCTACCCAAACCCTTTGATTTTTGCTGTAGGATAGTATGACTAGATGTATCCCTTATAATAACCTTGAAGAGGTGGTGGCTGGCATGGATTGAGGGTGTGGGTAAAGTGGGGATTAATGCCATGCTTGTTGTGTGCAGTGTTTGAGTGCTCACTTGTACAGCAAGGCATATCCCCGTCCCTGCCCTCAGGTTAGATATTTGGGCTGTTCCAAGCTCATAATTAACAGAAACAGGGATTTTATTGGTAGGATGCTTTTTCCAAGCTTGTTTGATTGGATGCATCCTGCTGTCAGTGGTGCTGCTAGGCAAGCTTGGAAACTGCAGTGGGGCAAGTGTGTTCAGAAGGGCTCTTTGAAGGTAGGTTAATACTTGATTGGGGGAGGCTTGTCTGTATTAAGTGTGTTCAAATTTTAGTCATTGATTCTGAAATACCATGTATTTTTAGGCTGAACTTTATAGTCCTGTTAAATATATAGTCTTGAACTTTGTAAGTGGTTTGAGGGGGACCTTCCTTTCCCTTAACCCTTCTTTAGCTGAACACGGGATCTCAGAGGATCAAATAAAACCAAACCTGTTTCTAAATTCTGAACCAGTTATTGAGCTAATTGAAAAAACTGAGCCAAACTGTAGCCTCTTGCACCTGCAGAAAAGGCTGCAGCTATCAAAAGCTTGTTTATTACTTCAGAACTCCTTGGGTCCAGGTGTTCAGCCAGCGACTTCCCCCAGTGCAGTGGCTTGATGTTCCAGATATTCAGGAGAAAAGGTGTTGCTGCTTAATGCAGACTGTAGTATGCTTAACCTTTGCGTGAGTGAAGATGCCAGAAACCCAGATGTAATTTCAGAGGCTTATTTTCAAGTATGTTAGATAAAAGCACACTTTTAAACAGTATCGAAAGATCATTTGAAAGATTTAAGAGTTTTCAGGTGAAGATCTGAAAGGACATGATTGCCTCTTTTATTGTTGACATTATCAGGTAAATCATAGAATCATAGAATAGTTAGGGTTGGAAAGGACCTTAAGATCATCTAGTTCCAACCCCCCTGCATGGGCAGGGACACCTCCCACTAAACCATGCCACCCAAGGCTCTGTCCAACCTAGCCTTGAGCACCTCCAGCAGTGGAGCATTCACAACTTCCCTGGGCAACACATTCCAGTATACTAATGATAAGGGAAATAACAAGGGAAGAGAATACCATCTGCTCACCACCCGCTGACCTACACCCAGCCCGGCCGAGCACTGATCTAACCCTTCTGGGTAACTGCCCCTAGTTTACATAGTGGGCATGACGTGCTGTGGTATGGAATGCCCCTTTGGTTAGTTTGGGTCAGGTGTCCTGTCTCTGCTTCCTCCCAGCTTCCCCTCCTCCCTGGCAGAGCATGAAACTCAGATCTTTACTATTTTGTCCTTCAGCTTGATTACCAGAAGCTGATCTTGTCAGAATGCAGTCATCTGTAAAGGTAACTGCCTAAGTGGGAGGAAACCTTTCCTTTCCTGGTCTTCATGGTCGTGTCATCTCTTGCACTGTTGTCTGCAGATGTTATGTGCTTGACTTGCTAGTCAAGTGACTTACCTGCCACCATTTAAAGCTGCTAAATTTCTGACCCAGTTAATGAAGATCAAAACCAGGAGCTCTTCTTCCTCCTCAGCTTTGATTTTTCTCCTGGCATTTTTGTGCTTAAATAAAAGTGAGTTGTTCTACCCTATACTGACTGAAGTGTGGTCTGTAATACTTGTGTACTGATAGGTACCTTATGCCTATTTCCTTCCCATACAGAAGCATGGTTTTGCTTTAAGGCTTCTGCGTAAACCTCAGAATTTGGACTCCTAGTGACTTCTATGAATCCTTCCATAGAACTTGCTTGCAGAATTAATGACTTATTCATTAAATATCTGATAGTGTTGAGGTAGTACACAGTGAAAATACTGAGCTCTTCCAACAGGCAGAGGGTGGTCTTTCAGTATTCAAAGAAAACCAATCACAGTGTTGGGTTTTTTTTCTACTTTATGTAGTCAGCTCTTACGTAGTGTAACTTTGTCTCATGAGATTTCTTCTAGTACATGTAGTTATAAATGCTTTTACTAAATACCTACTGCAGTTGTACCCCTTGATTTGTCTTGACCTCTAGTGCAGTGTTTCCTGAATCCAGCTGTTCAGTGTGCTGTGGAAGGCTGAATGCGCAGACAAAGTCATTGTCTTGCTGTTGGAATGGTCTAGTGAACTAGTAAGAGCTGCATGGCTCAACTGAAGTAATTTTTATTGAAGTACCTTAATCAGTCTGGCAAGAGGGATGTCCCTGGTGACACTTGAAGTAATATCTGAATCGAATGCTGAAAGCGCACAATATTGACACATACTGCTTTTGTCTTTGTGTTTCATTCCATTATTTTAATGCACTTTAATTTGTGGTCTGCTCATACTTGGAGTGCTTGTGGGTTGTACTGAGGGTTCATGTGTAGTAGAGCGCTATATACATAGGCAGATTTTGAGAGACTTCAAAAACTCATGGGACGTGTGAAACAGAGGTTGGCAAACAACAAATAAGGTTGATAGGATCCATAGCTTAGTGCAAAGCAAGGAGCAGCAACAAATTCTTCAAGCTAGCGCTCAGTTTTGGTGTTTATAGTGTGATCTGAGACCTCAGAGGTAAAGAACATTCTTGCTACTTGAAAGCTGTGTGATATTTAGGCTCTTCCCCCCCCTTAATTCTAATGGATCATGTAACTAGGTGGGTGTTGTAAAACTTGGTCTTTCTGTCTGCTTGAGGTGGTGTCTCTGCCAGATGAATTTGACTTTCTTGAGTAGCAAATTGCAGATGGCCAGCCATGACTGGGAGCAAATTTGGGCCATGAGAGGCAGCTTGGTTGTCTGTTACGCACTGTACCTCATATCTGTTCAATACATTCCCATGTTCTTTCAAGATAGATAATATAGCAGACAGCTTGAACTACTGGATGCTAGCCTGCATGGAACTTTACTCTTGGGTAGCTCTTCCTGTAATTTGCTTTCTTAGACTTTTGGGGTTTATGTGAAAATATGTAAACAGTTTGTCATAAACTGATAAAATAAGGATGTGCACATGTATTTAGTACAGTTGCACAATGATATTTGGGAGAGTTCAGTTTTCAGAGACAAATTTGTGCTGCTAAATTGGGCATAGGACTTTGTCATGAGAGGGAAATACTACTTGTAGTATGAGTTAGGACAGCAAGGCTCAGGGAGAAGTGCATTTCGTGTTACTGTAAGCATTGGGCTGTATAGATATTTACAGAATACTGCTAAGCACTTGAGTTCTAAATTTAGCAGGCTCTGCAGTTCACCAGCTGTACTATTTACTGAGAAATATTTGGATTACTATAGGTTTCTTGTTTTTAATTTCCGTAGCTGTACGCAAGCTTATGTGAGGGAGACTTCCCTGCGTGCAGATTATATAGCTCATTAGATCCCTGAAATGCCATGAAGTAGCATCTTAACACAAGTGTTTTTCACCCAGCCTGAGGCCTCCAGCAAGAACATTTCACACTTGGGATCATAAAAACAAACCTACTACTTGGGCTTTCTATTTTAAAGAAGCCAACCAGATGTTTGAAACCCCTCAGAATGAACCTGAAGGCAAATAGGAGGAGGTTTATTAGCTGTGTGTGTTTTGGGAGCAGGATGTATGGAAGAGATTTGTGTAATGCCTCAGCTCCAAGCACATAGGGTTTGGTAGTGTGTTAGTACTGATATTATTTCGGTCTGTCATGGGGGGAGCAGGATGTGTGTGGATTAATCATCATTGACACTGCCATACAAGTTAAGGGCAGTGCTATGTGTTTGTTCAGGCCTGAGTACTTTTAAAGCACACATTTGTGCTTGTTTGACACATAAGAGAAAGTAGGTGATACTGCTTTTTTCCATTGGCTTTTCTTCTATGATGGAGTGAAGCAAATATATTTGTTGTAGGGCCTGTTAATCTTCATCTGTATCTTTTCTTTTGTTCACAAGCCTTAGAGTAAAATAAGATCTTGTGGGTCTTGTGTAATCTGTATCACTTGCTTTAGTGGGAGCATGGTAGGCTTAAGTTGGTGGTATGTATATTTCTTCAAACACTGATATTCTCTGTATAAATTACTATTTATAAGGAGTCTAAGTTTTGTATCTTACTGGAGGCTTTTTTTATACTAAATAAATACTTCCATTGATTTTTAAATAGAATATTTATAAAAACAGTATGTGGAGGTGGAAATAATTCATGTAGGACCTGAGCTGTGAGCTTTCAGTAATATCACAGGCTGAATGTTACAGTAATACTCTTAACTGGTGATTGCCCACTAGGTTTTGTTCTGAGCTACTCAAACAGCAAGTAATTCTTTGTTTCAGCTGCCATATTCTTGAAGTAATGGTTGTTAGCACATTTAGCTCATAATTATGCAGAGGCAAGGCGTTTGGAGTTCATACGTAAAAGCCTCAGTAGACCAGACTTCTTGTTCCTCAACACTATGTTGTAGTCTTGTGCTTTCTGCAGGAATGCTGAGAAGGGGGAAAAGGAGTCCAAATGGCACATTGAAGGGAGATGACTGGTCACAGGCCAGTGCTGATGGCTAGCTCAAATGGAACTCCAAGCATAGAAGTGAATATCCTTCAACAGAATGAATTAAATCCTTGCCTGTCATTTAAGTAGTGATAGATTCTTTTAGGAAAGAGAACTTAAGTAACAAAAGCATCTTGGAAAAGCATTTTTGTACAGGATAACCCACAAGGCACAGCTCATGTATTGTCCTGTCTGACAAAAGGATCCTTTAAAACATGCAGGATGATTTGTTTGCCATGTGAATGTTAGGTCTTTCTCAAGTCTGAAAGACAGGTTTAAACCTGGGAGAGTGGTGATACTTCTTACTGATATGAGCTAGCTGTAGTAAATGCTTTAACCTCTGGCTGGATTGAGTTCTTAGCCCTAGTTTTCTGTGGTGATACAGTCACTGCTTTAATTAAGTATGGCCTGGAAAAAGTCTCTCAAGCTTATATCTCCAGCACTTCTGTTGCCTTGAGAAATATACTTTATAAAATATGACAAAGGCTTAACATCCCCTGTCTCAGCCCTCCCTTCATCTTTCTAGAAGGTGACTTTCCACCAAACAAACTCAAACCATCTGATAAGTAACTTTGAGAAATAAAGCATAGTCTATTTATTACAGATAACAGTTCAGCACGTAATGGAGTAAAATCTTCCGTTTTCTAATTAAAATTTTATTAAACAATTGTGGCTCTTTAGTTTGTCTGTTTCTCAGCCAAGCTGGATGAGTTCTGCATCTGAGAAATGAGGAATCTGTACACCAGAGTATTACCTTTAGTTTCTTTCCAGCACATCAGCTGGCTGTTTTGCAAACTGGAAACCACTATGTTAAGCCAGGAAACTCTTTAGTTGACTTCCGGTGCTTCTGCTTGCAGGTTTTTGTCCATCTCACAAGGTCTGTTTCTTCAATCAGAAAAATCAGAGTACTCTTTGTTCCCTTTTTGTTTGCCAAAATGTGTTGAATCTTAAGTAAAATGGCGTCTGAAGGCTGTATGTGATGGTTGAGGTTTTGCTTCCTTCTCATAGAAGCTCTTGCATCTAAAGTGTGGGAGATGGAGTAGAAATGAATGTAGGATGCAGCCTTATTTTAGTAATGGCTTTTATCACAATATTTAGTCACAGATGTCTCAGTGACCAGTTGATGTTACAGTGATGATGCTTTAGGTTCAAAATGGTATAATTCTGGGCTCCATTAATTTCCAGCGTTTGAGGCAAGTGGATCTAATATTTATCCTCATCTATCTCTGGAGGCAATAGCAACCTTAACTGTAATTTTTCAGCCTTGTAATGGTGAAATATAGTCCTGTGTTGCATGGTAAATGAGGTATGTTCTTCAGAAGAGTTTTGAGCTCTTGATATTGCTTGTCCTCCTGGAGCCTGTGGAATATCTGGAGAAACTTGACTCCAGTGGCTATCAGTTAATATAAAGGATGCCTTCTAGTGTATTTTTCTTGTCCTTTCTTTTCTGCAGTTTTGTGCTGGAGCTGTGGCAACCTCAATCCAGGCTTGAAGGCCTCATAATATTGAGGCTTCTTCTAATAAAAACTGGCTTATGAAAGCACTGCATGGAGAAAGTGAAGAGATTCTGTAGCTCACAGGATCTCTTTACTCTTTGAAAGACACTGAATTGCAAATGTTGGAGCTAACTTTGGCTTCATTTTGAGTTCTAGCATGTAGAGAGTGATGTTGAGTTACCTTATTTTGTCACATCTGAACTCTTCAGGGAGAGGAGCTATTATTTAAATAGGATTTGCTAGATGAATGTGAAACAATTTCAACTGCATACAAATGAGGGTTATAAACTCTTTGTCCCTTTTGGTTAGAAACTGTTCTAATACACTGGTTTTAAACTTCTTGTAGAGAACCTCAAAAAATAAAGGGATTAATGGCGCATTAAGAGAAGATCCCTAAAGTATAACATGCTGGAAACACAGCTGTCCTGTTCTTGTTACCCATACCTCACAACATTGATGGATAATTCTTCAGCTGCAGGAAACCTTTTAATTAAATCTCTTATTTTTAAGAATTGATGTGGAATTTTGAAAGGCTGCAGAATAACCACTCTGCAGATTAGTGCTGGAAAGGATAGAGTCCAAATAATTCTCTCCAAATGCCAGCCTTCGAAAACCCTCCTGGGCTAAAAGTTATTAATAATAGCCTTATGTTACAAGGAATGCTTAGCCTCCCTGTGAACTTCTTAGCACTGTGGTAAATAATGTGTAGTTCTAGGAGTAGGATGTTCTCTTTCTGCTTGGAAACTGGAATTTTGCATTGCAAGAAACTAGATGTTATGTAGCTGTTTTCAGATGGCGCAAAGTATTTGTTTAGCAGTTTCTGAAAAGCTGGTCTTCCAACTTAGTCTTGCTTCAAGCAGAACTAGGACAAGACAGACAATGCTCTGTTAAAACTTGATCAGTTTGGTGTGATGTTTCAATTCTGAAATGCTGCTGAAAGTGCCAGGAGGGGAAAAAAAATCACAGCGTCTTTCATCTGGAGTCTAGTAGCAAAATCATCTAGATGTGGAGTTAGTACTGCTGGGGATATTAGCTGCTTTAGCTTGCTGAAGCAGAGATAATATTTTAAAGAACCTACTTATCCGAGTTGGAATTTTGACTCTAGCTAATCCTTTTCTTCTGCTGGGAGCTCAGTACGTCATTGTGGGATTGTTGGTAATAAGGGTTCCATGTTACTCTCTAAGCAAAGACTTGGAAATGATGTGAAAGAACAGGTAAGAGGGGACAACCTTCTCCCTGGGTCATTTTAGACCCATATGTAGAATAAATGGAATTGTGATCATTAAGAAACACCTCCATTTGTGTTATGGGGAAATAATCTAAAATCTTGTGATCTTGTCTTTATCCAAGTTGGAACTTCCAGAGACAGAGGAGAAGTTGTTAGCAGTGATTCAAACAAATGTCAATTCTCCCAGTGAGATGAGCTGTTGCTGGAACATTTTGTCCTGCAGCATGCAGAGGAGGAGGAGTGGGTTGGAAATGAGTCTGGCTGCCTTTCTTTCTTAGAGCCAAGAAGAGATTTTTGAATTGGTTTTATGTTGTTCATCAGGACTCTTCAGCTCTTTGAAAGCAGGTTGTCAAATTGGATGAGCCTCTGACATCTAATTGACTGGGAGGTTGGGTAATCCGTATTTTTAGTCGTCTTCCCAAAAAAGACCCCGGTGGCGTCACTGAGAAGATACAGAATTTGTGACACAAGCACTTCTTTTCTTCTATCTCCACCCTTAAATTTGGCACAGATTTTACAAGTCATTACTACTTGTGGCTTAACTTGTAAAGAAGTGAAACCTCTTTTTAATAGAAGTATAGAGATAGAACAATAGATCTTTGCTTTTCCCAGACTTCAGAATGTGTCATAGAACAGAACTTTAAATCAGGGATAGTGGTGATACTGATTCCATCGCAGCTCATTCTCCAGCTGTGAGGGATGTTAGTTTTGGCTTGGGTTTGGAGTTTGACTTTTTTTATAGTCCGTTTATTTTGTTCCCTTTCATTAGTCTACCTTTGAGCAATAAAATAGCTTCTCTTCCTCTCACCTCTACAACCCCCAGCTTAAGGAGATCCTAGTAAGATTAAGTCTCTCCCAGGGCAGAGACTGACTAATGTCTTTTGTTGGGTGTGTTTCTCTTGGATGGCTCAGCTTTCTCACTCCTCTCCGTAATCAGGCTCTGTAAAGGATGGTGTGCTATGAAAAAGATGGCCATAATCTTGTAAGACTTCATCCAACTTGGAGCTCCAAGGGCTGTTATTATTACCTTAAGGCTTGGAGGATCTTGATGTTTGAACTTGCATGCTTGCTTAGCTGCTACCTGTAGAGACTTGGTGACAGCAGAGGTGTGTGTCTTTGGGGGTATACTTACAGGTTGTATAGAAGGCAGGGCATGTACTTGCAATGGCAGGCAGAACGAGATTGTGCTAAGATCTGTGCTGTGAGGCAGCTGAAGAAATGCAAATTTAGTGGGATCCATGTTGCTGTAGCAAGGATGGTCAAATGGGTTCTATTACTGAAAACCTAATTTGTTTGAAGTGCTGAGGAGTTTCAGAGGGATTCAGCCTGTAAGCATAAAGGGCATGATAAGGAGAGGCTGAAAAAAAGGTAGGTGCCTTTATTCATTTCTAGAAAGAGAGTGTGATGGAAAAAGTACGTAAAATAAGCAGCTTACAATCTCTGGGTACATTAAATGCATGCCACAGGAGAGGATCTTGAAACAGGGAAATCCCCCAAAATGTGAAAATACTATGAGGAGTTTTCTGTACTGTAAGGAACTTCCTCCTAGGAGGTATTGAGGGCTAAAAACTTGTAAGGCTTGCAGATATATATTAATGAAGCTTTAAAATGACAACAGCATAGTGAAGCTAGAGTGGCTCTTGAGAATGTCCTGTCTCCTAACAGCCAGTATTAATTAGCAAAGATGAGGGAAGTAATTCTTGGTAGAATATAAATAGCTCAACTAGAGTGAACCAGGACTTTGAGTTGAGGTGCTGAGGCTGCAGGATGGTTTTTGGATCACTTTGAGCTGGTAACTTTGACTAGTCAAAGGAGCATGAATTGGGAAACAGGAGCAGAACATGTTCAAACCATATTTTGGAAGAGAACATCTAATTTCCAATTGTAGGAGAATTTCCTGCTCAGTGTGGGAAATGCTTAATGTCAGAGGGCTTTCTTGTGGTTGAACAGTTACCTTGATAAGCAGCATCAGCGTCCCACAGTGTGCCTACAGGAGCATTTGTGTCCAGTTCATGGCAAACCAGACTGGGGAACTGATCCAGCTGGAAAACAACCTTTCCCAGAAACAAAAAGAAATGTTTTACTTGTATCTGCTACAAGAGTTTCCTGATCTGGTTCTATGTGTAGTAGCAAAAGGCACTTGTGCTGGCACACTGCTGTGGGCAACAAATAGCCAGAGAAAAAACATGTTGGTAGTTGTGATGGCAGCTGTGGTATATCAAACTGTAACCTGGAATGGTTCTCACTGGTAGGAATGTGATGATGGTAAAGTTTTGTTTACTTTAAACATTCATTATGTCATCATTAGCAAATAGGACTGCCTATTGGGAGTGAGATCTGTAGTGTAAAACAGTAGTACTGATGGCCATAGCATATGCCTAGCCTGTTGTCTTGCCTTGGATCAACATTAATCTAGTGCAGCATGCTGAACACCTAAAGGTGGCTGTTGTGCACCTTCTGGCTTTATTTCAGAGTGGATTACTCCTGGGTGAGACTGGTCCATAATGTGAGCTAAAAGCACATTAAAGGAGGATGAGGAGCATGCTTCTGATCTGAACTAAAACTCCTATGCTTAGGGTTTGTGCTTTGTATTGACAAGAGGAATTTGCTGATGGGGGAGCAGTAGAAACTGGGAACCCATATGTGGAGGCATCTCTGGCTAACACCACTTTCTCAACCCTGTCCCATGGAGCCTTTAAATACATACTAATAAATAAATAAAAATACTTTTCTCACAAGAGCCTATCTCACTTAAACTATTTTTGGTAAATATGAGTTGCTAAAATGAGAAACTGTTCTTGGGATTTCCACTTTGCTTGTTTCAGAGCTGACTGGGTTGCATACTTTCAGGAAGGGCCCGAATGGTTGCAGCTCAAGTCTCACTTTCAGTAGTGGGTAGGATATAAGAATGTGGATAACTGTACTATTTGGCTTGAAAGTGCCATGCCTCTGTGATTTCACTAGCCTCCCCTTTATCCTTCCATGTGACTGAATGTATTGGTTCATTAACTAAAGACTGATGTCCTTCTGTCTATTCTCTCCTTATTCTAGCTTGTATCATGCTGACTTAAAATTTCAGTGAAACATTGGAAATAAGAAGAGCTGAGTGAAACAAAACTGCATTACAGTTAACTAATTAGAGATCAAACCCTTGCTCCTCCCTTGGTTTTGGTAGCTTTATTGGATTTACTTTTTTCCTTAAGGAACAAATTCATACATGGCTCTTCCAGACAGAATAGTAATTAAATACCTGCTGAACTTCTCAGCTGGTTCTTAGAAGTAGCCTCTTAGTTGTGGAAATACTAATCCTTAGAATGAATCTGGAAGTCTTTGTGCCCATTACTAAGCTCTTCAGCTTCAGTATATTTTCGGTCTGTATATGGGCATTTTCTGGCACAGTCAACCTTTCTTTTGATTTCTGTTCTAGATTTCTGGGTCTAGTTTAAACTCGCCAAGTTTCAAATGGACATTACAACATTTGATTTTGCTAAATACTGCTCCATTCACAGACTTGCCCTTAACTTGCGTAGTATTCCATGACCCCCACTTTTCTTCAGCAGATGCTTGCACTGAAAAGGGTGTATGCAGCCAGAAGGTGATTGAATTTGAGTGCTTTTGATACTTGACTTGGTGTAATTTCAGAACAAGATGTGGTAGATATTTCAAGTTGTTCGGTGCTTTCCTGAAAGATAGGATGTGTTCTGTAAAAACAGACTAGTGAAATCTCTAGGCATCTAGGTAGCATTATTTGTGGTTGAAGTGCACTTTTAAGCATCCTATTTAGCACATAAAAGTAGATATGAGAATGAGGCCGAAAGATAGGCATAATCTATGGCTGTGGAACAGGTCTCAGGCTAAGGGGGAGGCTTTTATGTATCAGACACCTGTGAAGGTGAAATAGTGCGTGGTTAGCATATGAAAATCATATCTGAGGATGTTCTCAAAGGTAACAGGTTTAAAAGCTAATCTAATGTTACCATTAATACTATTAATATCTTAGTTTTAAAAGGGTTTAACTTGGGTCATGGACTCATGGCTTTTTTTTTTTCTTGCTACTACTGGTTATTTAAACAGCTGATAAGTAGCAGTGTAGAAGAGACAATATTCTGTGGAAACATTCATTTAGAATTATTTTCTGCTATTTATTGTAGACTTTAAAACCTATCAAACAGAAGCAAACTTCTGGGCCTAGTAGCATCAGTGTTCGATGCTGAAGGCTCATGTTGCTTTGTTGAAATTTGGAAGTACATGTGTGTGAAGTCATGGGAATAGGTGTTTGCTGAAGTTATTGTGACGAAATTATGAATAATACTAACATAGACTTGCTTTTGGAAGCTGAAAGTGAATTTGAGAACCGTGTGAGCCTGAAAGATGCTATGGTAGAAGAAGGAAAATGAAGATGCTGAAGTTCTGTGGTTTTGTTCTGAGGCTTCTTGAGAGTTAGAGGAATGAGGTGGAGTTGCAGAGAGTACAGAGGTCCACTTGCTGTGGTAAAAACCCACCAGCTAATAAAGACTTCTAGAAGGCAGTGAGGAATGATATTGCAACAGTTAAGTGTTACTGATATTAAGGGAAGAGAAGGGAGGAGAATTTATGTAGAGAATGTTTGGGGTAGAAAGAGGCAGCCAGTGAACCCAGTGCTTTTGATTTAGCTGACTGCTCACAGAATAAGGGTATCTAAGCTTTTGTCAGTGATGCTTTTATGTGTATGGTAATCTGTCCTGCTTACAAGTTTAAGGTCTTGTGTTTGCTGGCAGGTAGCAATTGCATAACCTTTAAAAAAAATCAACACAGGGAATATATTAAAAGTAGCTGAGGGTTTGGAAAGTGGATGTAGCATTTGAGCTACCTACTGCTCCAGCCTTCTTTTTAAGAAAGGTTTAGTGATGAAATATGGTAGAATGTCTTAAAATAGCATATAGTGTTAGACGTACAGAACAATATGGTAGGTATCTGCATCTTTCACACACTGTTCGCATATACCTGGCTAAGACTTCAGTAGTAGTTTAAATGAGGGAAAGCGTTTTTCCTTCTGCCTTGGATAAGAATACTAGGTAGAATCAGTTTAATACAGGAAACTGCCAAATAATATCCTGATCTTTACTATGTATGATTCTCATCTCACTTCTGAAGTTGTCATCAGTGGCATCTCAGTAGGCATATTCCTTCGTGAATAGGCATATAATCTGAAATGCCAGGCAATAGTGTTGGTCACAGAGTGCTGTACTTGTATGAACAAATGGTCCAAACATGAGTCCTGTAATTACAACAGTAATCATGATGTGCGCAAGAATTGTTCTGACTTTTTCCTTTTTCTGCCTCAATTTTACAGAAAATCAGACATGATACACTGACAGCATCTGGAAATAAACTTTGGCAATAAAATGGAAGCATAAATCTCAAGACTTAAAACCAAACCAGAAATGGCTCATGAGTATTGAAAGAAGAGACCGAAAAGCCTCCAACACTTCTGTGAGAGCAGTGGAAAAGGAACAACTACCATGGTAACACTAATAACAGAAAAGCTGCAGAACCAGAGCTTGGATGATCTGACGTGTAAAACGTACAATATTAATCTGGTAAGGATCTACCAAAATAACATGTAATAAATGTGAAATGCAAAGTAGGTTAAAAATAACTGAAAACTACATAACAAATTCAAGAATGTAGATGAGCCAGAATTCAGTTATTTAAGTTAGCACTGATTTTGCAAGGTGGATAAGAGTTATAAAGGGCGGGGTGGGGGGAAGTGAAACTTCAGGGTATGGTCCTTCTTAAAATAATGCTTCTTTATTTTTTAATGATCTTTTTAACTTTACAGCTTCATTTTAAATAGTGAGGGGAAAAGCCGGTTTTCTTAATAAAATAATGCTCTAATGACCTGAGAGGTATCAGAACTTCTCAGGATTCCTTTTACCCTAACAAAACCACAAATACTGGTATGTGATGAAGTTTTCTTCACTTACTATAGCCTAATGATTGATATCTGACAGTAGTATTTACTTACGGAGATCAGTGGCCACTATGTAGGTAACTCAGCCTGGGCAGAAGAAGAATAGGTCATCCAGTAAATACAGCTGAATGAAAATCGGGTTACTAACTACCAGGCTGTTGTTGGTGCTAGTAGATCCTTGCTTTACCAGAGTGTCAGGTGCCTGGTGCTCTGAAAAGTTCTGTAGTATTTACAGGGTTATTTTCTGCTTGTTTAATCTGGGAGTCCATGGTGTGGTTCAAGCTTGCTATTTAGACACTAGGAAGTCTGTTCCCTTCCTGTCTTGCTTGTGAAATGGGATATTACCTACTCCAGAGTAAGTAATTCAAAATAGTCTTCATTTTGGGTGCCCACCTGAGAACACTCAGATGATATTTTTCATGTGATGCACCAGCCTTGTTTTACTGACTTTAATTGTAATGGCATCTTTCTGTAGGTCAAACTTGCCAATGAAAAACAACAACAGAACAGTTTGACTAAATGTTGAAGTATTGTTCAACTTCAGTTATCTTTCCAAATAGTAAATAATGCAAGCACTGAACCTGAAGTGTGTTCGATTACTTCAATAGTGAGATTTTTGCCTGGGTTGTAACTTGTATTTAAGTAGCTGAGCTGCATCCATATTTCATAAACCCAAACCAGGTGAAGCAAATCCTGAATGTTGTGGAAAAGCACCTGCAATTTTCATGTGTGAAATGCCTGACCCTTGGTCCAATGCTTTGTTCAATAGTCTAATAGTAGACATTAATCAAATGCCTTTATTTCTACGACTGTAACAGGTCCATTTAGATAGGTCCACTTGAGATACACAGTTTGTAGGAGAATCTCCTGTGTTCTTGAACTGGCAAACTTATTGCTTGTAACTAAATTCTGGGCCTAAGTGTGAGCCAGTGATGACCTATAGCCAATAGCAGTGTTTCTAACTAAACTTGTAGTGGCATCTTGTAATTCCTAATTTTTGAGGCACTAAAGTTTGCCTAGATTTGGAAACTGAGCTATCCTACTAATAGTCACTGTAGGCTTTGAACCAGAGACTTGCAAGAGCAGTGAATTATGTTCTTTTTACACTTCATAGCGTCTATACAGGATTGTATTAGCAGGGTGTAATGTGTTGTAATTGTCTTGGTTTTTATTCTTGCCTTTATCTGTACTTAAAATAAAGGATAAAGGAGGAGTAGAAGATGGCAGATTGTCTCATCAATGGCTTTGTCCTCATCCTTCTCTTGCTCCTCTCCTACTACATTACGTAACTGGTTTTGGAAACACTTTAGTTCTTGCAGAAAATGAGTTCTGAGGCCAGGAAAATGTTCTGTTTGTATACAATGGCAGCTTGGAAAAGTCTGGAAATCACAAAGGAAGGTGTGTACATGGAAAAGCAAGTGTGAATAGAAGTGTGCAACTAGGATGCTCCCTATGAGGAAGATCTAATGGGAGCGAATGATGGCTTCTTGACTTAAAACATGAACCTAAGATAAAGCACCCTTTTTCCTGTAGTAAAAAGACAACTGCTAAATTTTAATACCAGGGGAAAAAGAATGCTAGTGGGTGTCTTGAATCTGGTTTAGCACACTTAGGCTTCTTGGCAAGAAGTTCAGGTTAATGCTGTAGTTTCTTCTAATAGCAATAGCAATTTATGAGCCATTCTGAAATGGGTGTGCGTGCACCTTTCATTACTTGTGCTGGCACAAAGTTCTGTGGGACCATGTGGTGAATTATATTGTGAGCTGGTCAAGGCTTAAGTCTAACCTTTCTTGCTAAGCTTAATGTTAACTCTTATCAGTTTCATGATTCTTTTCATAGGGCATCTGCACAAGTGTTTGTCTTGGCACAAATAGTTAAAATAGCTGGAGAAAAGCTATTCTGTAATGCAGCTTGTAAATGAGTGTTATAAAAGAAAGAATAGCTCTTTCAAAACTATTTACTTTCCAGCTAGCAAAGCTAGGCATAAAGACAACATATATAGGACATAATACAGTTTAATTGTGTAAGCTGTGTGATGACAAAGTACTTTTACCTGCTGCCTGAGTATGTTGTAAAATACTGGGTGTAGCTTTTTACTTGTCTGTTAAATGAATTACACCAGCTTGGAAAATTAGCCTGTCATTTAGCCATGCATGCTCAGTGATGTCCACTGTTGTGCTGCATCTGCCTTCAGGAAAAATACCCCAAATGATTGTGTTTCCTGCTGTAGAAGCAGGAAGGTTGTCCCAAGTTCTTAACTAAGTGGGTCAAACAATATCCCTGGTTGATTGGCTCTACTTCTCAACAATGAGATCTTGTGCAAGCATATTGTGGCTTTCATGAATTGACGGCATCATTCAAGGAAATAGTGACCAACTTTTTCATTTAACATAGATCTCCTGAGAGCCGTAAGAGTCTGGAGGGCTTTTCTATATTTTCTGGCTAAGCCTGTACTTTTTGGCATTCGTGTAGAAGTTAGTCCTGTTTTCTGATATAAGTGTGTGAGGTGCAAGACTTCAAGGTGTGGTATTAGGAAGGAAGTGTGAGCATCTATATGCTTTACTATAAATCCTTTCTGTGCATTTGGGTTTTCATTGTTTTTAATTTTCATGAAGCTGACTTGTGTTGAAAGACTTAAAATGGGGCTGACTTCCTTGGATGGAAAGCCACTAGCTGAAAGACGCGAGGGCTGAGTCTAAAATGTGACTTGACTTAATTAGTACTTTATATTCTGAGAAAAGGTCAAATGCTTCTCACTGCTTCCTCTCTAGTCATATTTGGAGGCTATTTGGTAGAGAGATGGAAGTCTAGCATGGCCTGTTCAAACAGTAAAGGTCCCATCTGCATGGTGGTGGTTAAATTAGTACTTGAATAACAAATGCCATTTTTTCTGTGGTTTGGGAAGAATGCTGATAAATTGGAGGAACTCAAATATACTTGGAAACAGGAGAAAATGCCTTGAAATAAAAAACTAATTTTAACATTAGGAAGATCAAGAAGTCATTCTGAGAATAATGAGCAGGATAGCTCAGGCTGTGGAGCTCTTCATGTAGTACATTGGAGTGTATGTAAAAGAACAGCCAGATTTATTTTTTACAGCTGGGCTTTCACTAGCAAAGAGCACTTTTTAAATTAGTGATGTAAATTATAGTTAATTGTCAGTCTCACTTGTGTGCTTCTTCCATTTACTGGGTTCAAGACTAGGTGTCTTTCGACATGAGTATTTTGACTTAAGAACAGCTGCTAAGACTCAGTAAACCAATTGAAATTTGCAGTGCTGTCTTAAATGCCATACCATGCAATTCCTTTCCTTTTGAGAATAGTCTTTCCAAATGCATAGAAGAGGTTCAGCTCCACTTCCTTGCATGAAGCTAACAATTCAAACCTTTGAAACTTGTTTCACATGTTTTGTGTCTCTATCTTAAAATGTTCTTTTTCCCAGAAAGTTCTCAAGAGGCATCAATCAGATCTTGGTGGGTTTTTAACATGAAAAGCAGTAGTTGGAAGGTGGATATATGTGACCTCTTGAGTTTCCTCTTAAGGAAGATGACCTTGTTGAATAATTTGGCCTAATTCTGAGGAAGATTTCCTTCACACAGAGGGTAGCAGACTTTTCTCTCAAGGTTCTTTTAGCAATTGCAACTTCTTCTCAAGCATAATCATAAAAGAGCTCTTTATTCAGGAAGCTTCAGGTAGATCATAGCACAAAGGGAATGAATGGGGGAGGGTAGAGCATGGCCAACCCAGGAGAGCTGATAAACTGGTTCAGTGCCCTGTTTCAGTAATATCTAGTGGGACTTCTGCTATGTGCTGTATAGTTAAAAATGATCCTCCCTCCTATAAACAGTTTATAGCCTGAGGATTTTTGGTCTGAATCTCCAGAGAATTAGCACCTTTTGTAACTTAATAAGGCTCTGTATAAATGATCACTGAAGAGAACAAGTTGTAGTGGTAATATGTCTCCTTTATCATAGAACTGGGTTCTGACTTCACTAGGAGCTGATCAGAAGTAGCTCAGAGGATGGGGTTGTTGGCTGGGTTCGAGAACATTGCGGTTCTCTGTAGTACAGATAGTCCGTGTGTATGCGATCCCACTTTTTCCATGCCCTTCTTGAAAAATGCTGTTAGTGCTTTGCAGGTGTCAGGCACAGTTTAGTCTCTATTTGATGGACAAGGCTTTTTAAGTTGGTTAAAGTGCAGGTAATCAAGTAACTCAGGCATTCATGAAGAGAACCTTGTTAAAGATGGATTTGGCTGAAAACTACTTGTGAAAACTAAATATTGATCTAATTGCCGCATGGGTTTGTTCTTGAGGTTCTGTTCCTTCTAAGCACTGAAGACCTTAGCCTGTGTGAATGGTCTTTTAAACATCCCTTATTATTATGTTATCGTGTCGTGGGTTCAGCGGTAGCAGTCATTTTTCTCCTTCTTAGTAGCCGGTGCAGTGCTGTGTTTTTGACTTTTGGCCTAGAAACAGCGCTAATAACACCAATGGTTTCAGTTGCTGTTTAGTAATGTTTAGTCTGACCAAGGACTTTCTGAGTCTCATGCTCTGCCAGGGAGGAGGGGAAGCCAGGAGGAAGCAGAAACAAGACACCTGACCCAAACTAACCGAAGAGGTATTCCATACCACAGCACATCATGCCCAGGATGTAAAAAACTGGGGGCAGGAACCCAGAAGAGTTTAGTTCACAGCTGGAGTGAGGCTGGGTATCAGTTGGCAGGTAGTGAGCAGTTGTATTCTCTTCCCTTGTTATTTCCCTTGACGTTATTATTATTGGTGGTAGCAGCAGTGGTTTGTGTTATACCTTAGTTACTGGACTGTTCTTATCTCAACCTGTGGGAGTTACATTCTTTTGATTCTCCTCCCCATCCCTCTGGGAGTGGGAGGGAGGAAGGGGCGGGAGTGAGCGAGCGGCTGTGTGGCTGAGTTGCTGACTGGGCTTAAACCATGATGTATGGTTAAGTCATTCTTATTGCCATTTCCCATGTAGGTCAAAATACATTAGCTAAAACATTCTGAGACAATTCTGTTACAAAAATGTGTTTTCCTTAGCTACTATCTGATAGTTGGAATGGGTTGGTAACAAAACTGGAGAGGGAGGAATTTGCTGCAAAACTTTATCTTTAAATCTCCAATTTGCTTGCTTCCCCTTCAGGGACAGCTGAAATGTAACTATCACTGTTATCTTAATGTGCTCTTGTGTTCTATATGCCTTATTAGCTGTTTAGAGTAAACAATTGATATTGGCTTCTTAAGTGTGTGTATATATATAACTGGCAACTGCAGTTATGAAAAGCAAGCATGTGAAAGTGACTGTTCCTGCTGTCAAGTTGCAGACTTCAAATGGTTTGAATGGGGCTAATTGGTTCTCAGTCAAATTTGCAGTTAAACTTGGGGCTCTGCTCTTTAAAGTAGCCTTCTTTAAAAGTAAGTTAAGAATGCATCTACAGATGCAATCATAGAGTAAAAGTCAAATGGCTTGTCTCATGCAGACATCACTAAAAATAAGATTAAGTATCTGATTGTCTTATCCTTTCATCTGTTCCATTATTTCCTACCTCTAAAACAATAATGCCAAGAGAATATTGCCATAGCTTAGTGTTTGTCTTGTGTGGGGCTCAAGGATATAAAGTTGTCACCAGCACTCCATGTGCTGCTGTACAGCAAGAAAGAAAAGCTTTGTAGCCCGAGGATGTTTGTTTAAAAATTGACTTTTTATCTGGAAAGGAAGTGTATGTACAATGCTGTCGTCTTTGGCTATACACAAAAAACAATGCTCACATAAAGTGTTTTGCTTTCTTAAAGCATTCTTCCTCTTCATCCTAAGGTGGTGATGGGGGAGTAAATAATGATCCTTGGATTCTGATGGAGCCTTGAGCTTATTTATAACTCCTTTATAGGAGGCTGGATAGCAAGCTCTCTTCTCTGAGATCTAGACCCTTAAAGAATGCCTTTGTAGTAATATTTTCTAGGTAAAATTAGTTAAGAAAATGGAAAACCTGCCTACAAATTTGTCCTGCTGTGCAGATGCTCCTGTTGAGGCTTCATCATAAATTCTGAAGCCGTTTACACACAAACCTGGCTTTAAGCATGGCTTTAGATTGTTTCCGAGTAGTGAGCTGTTGCCAATTTTCAAAGACTGTCAGTCTGCAAAAGACAATTTTTGGATAATAAATATTTTTTGATGACTTTTGTACTTCTAAGAAATGAGCAAAGATTTTGCTACGTAGGTTCTACAGAAACATAAAGTACTAGTAATGCCTGATAGAGATAATGTTCATGGTGGTAACCCTGAAGAGCTTGTATATTGAATTTAGATAAAGCTATTCCTGTCTTGTAGTTGAAGATTGAGTGTTTTGCTTTTTAGCCTTAAGATTGAAAATGGAAACCCAATTGTTAGACTGTAATTTCCTCTCCACTGAAATGAGAATTGGATCAAAGCTTTTTCATTAAGGATGAATTATTGCTCTTAATTCTGCAGTTTATTCACGTGGGCCAATGTTGCAGCTCCTGAAGCAGTTCGATATTTCACAATAGATCAGAAAACATTACAAATATCTAGCTGCCAGAGGTTTTATTTATAAAGATCGGCTGTTGAGGAATTTCTTCAAGGTACCCAGTCCTTTTTAAAGACGTTGTTAAATGCACAGATAGAGGAACTGAAAACTGCATGCAGTATCCTATGCTGACTGCTTCACACAGTTAAAACTTTTTTCTTCTGATTGATTTCAGTACTCATCTGAGAAGCTGAACAAAAGTGGCAGCTTGTTCCCTTTCGAAATCAATGGTAAGTTCTTCAGAAACCTTAGCTGTGTTTTCCTGAGGTAATTGGTATAGCAAGCAGCCTTTCTTTTGTAAATAAGATGAGGGGGATGGAGCATGCTGTTGTAGAGCCTGCTGGTTTAAGCTGGTCTTGGAACAATACTGGGAATAGCTGGTTGTTAGTTTTGTACTTGTGATCTGCTTTGCATAGTAAAAGCCCTTGTAACATGTTTTTTGGTTCAATATCTGCTATGCTGTACAGAAGCACAGCAGTGCTGTTTTTCATGCTAAACATCCCTTCAGGTTCCTCAACTAGCAGAAATCTCTACACACCTTCTTGCTACATAGAATATCCAGCATGATGCAAACCATAAGTTGAAGTCCAGTGCCTTCGTACAAGTGTTATCTGTATTTCCCAATTTAGTCCTATTACAATAAGAGGAAGTTGTATCTAGCAAAAATAAAAATGCCACTTATTGAAATGTAAACTTTGTACTGCTTTTTTAAGGGACGGACTTGGAATTTTGCATCTTCTGTTGTGTCTTTGAGGATGGACTGGTTTTATTTGCTCAGTGGAATTCCCTGTAAAATGCAGATTTTGGTTTCTGTAAGTTTTCAAAGGAAAATACTATTTTTATCTTAAATACCATAATCAACAAGGCAGATAATCATGGTGGGAGTCTGTAACAGACCACCAAGACAGGATAAAGGGGTAGACCATAGTCTATATAGTCATCTGAGAGAAGTCTCACAATTGCTAGCCCTTGTTCTTGTGGAAGACTTCAAATCACCAGATACCTGTTGGAAATAGACTACAACAGAAAGGAAGCAGTCTATGAGGCTCCTGGAGTATGTGGCAAAGAACTTTGACATAGCTGGTGAGTGAGTCAAATAGGGAAGGTGCTCACTGGATCTGTCATTTGTGAACAGGACTTGTGGGTGATGTTGATGGTTGGAGGCTGTCTTGGTGATAGCAGTCTTGAAGTGACAGCAAGGAGAGGGGGGTCAGCAAAACTGCTGCTTTGGACTTCCAGGGGGCACTTTGGCCACTTTAGGAGCCTGGTTGACAAGAGTTCTTGAGAGGCAATCTCAAAGGGCAGAGGAGTCCAGGAAGGCTGGAAATATCCTTCAAGAAGGAAACCGTAAAGGTGTAGGATCAGGCCTCCCCCAGGTGCTGAAGGATGAGCCAGTGGGAAAGATGACTGGCCTGGCTGAACAGAGAGATTTGCCTGGAACTTAGGTAGTAGAAGAGAGTGAATGACCTTTGGAAGAAGAGACAGGCAACTCAGGAGGGGACTGCAAGGATGTCGTGAGGTTATACAGGGAGAAAATTAGAACGGCTGAAGCACAGCTATAACTTAATCTGGTGACTGCCATAAAAGACAGTTAAAAATGTTTCTATAAATACATCAGCAGCAGGAGGAAGGCTAAGGAGAATCTGTCCTTTATTGGACACAGGAGGAATCATAGCGACGAAGGCTGAGGTACTTAATGCCACCTTTCCTCAGTCTTTAATAGTAAGACCGGTTGGCCTCTGGGTACGCAGCCCCCTGCACTGAAAGATGAGGACAGGAAGCAGAGTGAAGCCCCCATAATCCAAGGGGAAATGGTCAGTGACCTGCTAACCATGTGGGCACACCCAAATCTATGGGTCTGGATGGGATCCACCCAAGGGTACTGAGGGAACAGGCAGGAGGGCTCACCAAGCTGCTTTCAACTATTTATCAGCAGTCTGGCTAACCAGGATGGTCCCAATTCAATGGAAGTTAGCAAATGTGGTGGAGATGCCATCCCTGGGGGTATTTAGAAGATGTGTAGATGTGGCAGTTGAAGGATATGATATGGTTTAGTGGTGGGCATGGCAGCGTTAGGTTGGAATTTGTGTTCTTAGAATCATTTAGGTTGGAAAAGACCGTTATGATTCTACCATGTAAAGAATTAAAACACACGTGCAACTTGTGATTTATTTCACAGTATTCTTTAAACCCACTTCCCAGTCTGGGAGAAAGCTTCCTAAGGCTTTTTAAAAATCAGGGCAGTCCAAGCTAGCAAATTGTCCTACAGTACATGCAAGGAGTTTCAAGCATTATCTGGATCCCATTGTGTTGGCTATTTTACTTGCATTGAATTATGGACGGTCCCTGCCTTGAAGAGCTTGCATGCTTAAGGCAAAGCACAGTATGTGGTTGTACCCATCTGAAAGAATGGAGGAGGAAGGACAGAGGAATTCTAATAAAACATGTTGTTTGAATAGGCCAGCTGTCTGCACAGTTAAATGATTTTGAGACAATAGGCTGTTCTTTAAATGAGATTGAAATAAACAGGATAATCCATGACATACTTTGGGCATGGAATATGTACAACTATTTGTGTTCACAGCTTTTGAAGCTACTCAGCAAATCTTTTATCTGTTGATCACTCTAAAACTTAGACAATGGTAAGAATATACCGGTATTTAAAGTTATATCTAGGTTCTTAAAATAGGCATTGGGGGAAAAATCTGGTATTTTAAATACCCTTTCTTTAAAGCTGGGATAAGTGAAACTTACTTGGCTAATTGGTTTAAATTAGCAAATTTTCTAACCAAGCATGAAGCACTGTTAACTGGCCAACAGTTTTCAATTTGCAAATCCAAAGTCTGCTGTAGTTCTTCTTACACTTCATTGTATAATGTGGAGGAACAGCTGTAAAATGTGCAGAATGTTCTCAAAGAAACACTTTACAAAAGAGTGAGGGGCTTCGCTGGCAGACCGCTTTTAACCCAGCGTTGCCACTTCAGATGAGAAGTTGTGCGCTGTGGGTTATGCCAGTATTCACAGTGAAACTTGCAGGAGGTTCTTAAGGGACACTTGCTTTATTTTATGCATTGAATTAAGATTTTTGTCCCTTACACTTTGAGTATGAGCAAGAAAAGGAAAGGATCTGCAGTCTGCTTTTAACTTTATACTGTTTCTAATTTAAAGTACAGCTTTTCACGCTAAGGAATGTGAACGCCCATCTCTTTTGAACTTTTCCTTTATTAAGGTATTCTTAATAGAAAAGCATAGCAGCCAAATGGAGGACAGCAGTCTGAGAGATTATCCTGTTCCTATTCAAATAATAGAAATTCACTGGTGGGTTCTTGCGTTACTTGTTAATCCATTTTGGTTGGACCATAGGTTGTTCACTGTTACAGGTTTTAATTGTGCTATGTGCTGTGTACTAGGAAGCAGGTAAGGAAGCTGTCCTTGTTCCTCACCAAGAAACACAGTGCTGTAATCTTTCAGTATATAGGAAGAAGCATTAACAAGGTACATACGTACTGCAGTCCTGGATTGGCTTCTGAAATACCTTGGTCTTCATGTTTCTTGAATATTCTATGTTTTTAAAATGACCAGGGAAGCTGTGAATGCTCCATCCCTGGTGGTGTTCAAGGCCAGGTTGGACAGAGCCTTGAGTGGCATGGTTTAGTGGAAGGTGTCCCTGCCTGTGGCAGGGGGGTTGGAACTATCTGATCTTAAGGTCCTTTCCAACCCGAACTATTCTATGATTCTATGAATATGTAACTGTAGTGTGATTAAGAGCTAGGCATACATGGCTTATCTTTCTAAGCTTGAGTTTTATTCATGATTTTGCATTAAGCTAGGCTGAAAGCAAATTGTCTTTTTCTTTTGCGTCTTTCACTTGCATCTTTCTTTTCTTTTCAGAAGAGAGTCCTTGGAAAGCTTTAAATGGCAGTTACCCAATCCAGACTGACACAAGGAATTCAGCTTACCCTTTTCCAGTGTGCCCATTCAGCACCAGCACTGCCAGTAATGGTAGTCTGCAGTGGCAGCAGGAATCTTCCAGTACATCTATGGTGTCCGGATGGATAAGTGAATTAAACCTTAACGAAAACTCGGGTCAACCCTTGGCACCACCAACGAAACGCCATTGCAGGTCCTTGTCTGAGCCAGATGAGCTGGCTCGCTGTCGGTCCCCGTGGAAGCCTGGCAATTCAAAAGTTTGGACTCCTGTGTCAAAGAGACGGTGTAATAGCGGTGGTAGTGCTACCTTGCAACGCTGCAACAGTCATGGAAGTGCAACCTTACAGAGAAGCACAAGTATCAGTCTGCCACAAAACATACTGTCGCTCAATAATGTCTTCACTATCACCAGCTTCAACACATCACCAGTACCCAGACCTTCCTCTGCCAGCAGCGGGTTTGTGGACAGCAGCGAGGGCAGCTCAAGCTCGAGTACCCGCTGGAATTCTGGAGGCCCTTGTGACTTTAACCCAAGGCGCCGCCTCTCCCTCTCCCAGGAGCACATCACTGAGACAGGAAATCTCTTGCCTTCAGCCAACAGCACTCCCACCTCCACACCCGAGCTCAGCCGGCGTCAGGGCTTGTTGAGATGCCGCTCTCAGCCTTGTGTTCTGAATGAAAAGAAGAGCCGGCTAAAGCGCAGACGGGAGGAGGATGTACGATGGAACAGGCCATCGTTAGACTTTTTTAAAATGACACGGGTGAGATTTTACTTTCCTCAGTGTGTGAAAGGAAACTTGCAAAAAGGCTGTTCCTAGATAAACTGAACTAATCAGTAGTTTACAGACTTGCTTATGTTCTTATCCTGATGCAGTCACCTTCAGCAGGCTCTTTATACTTGCCAATGCTATATACCCTATGGCTACTTGCTTTTTGTTCCCAAAGCCCAGTTCTTAAAGTCCAATCTGCTTGATATAGGGTACAAAGATCTATGAAAAAATGCTTGAAGCAGAGTCCAAACTATAATGGCTTGACTACTCCGTGGCTTCCTTTCATTTTGAAGGGGGTTTGGACAGGCTAGCAAAAAGACTATAGCATGCTGTTCCCAGAGAACAGTGTGCAATGATTTCTAAATCGTCTTTGTGTAAATCTGTTTGATTAATCCTCCCTTTGCAGTTTGAGTAGTTCCACAAAATTAAATAAGAGCAAACAAGTCCCTATATAAATGAATTAACTAAAGAAAATGCTAATAAGCAGTCAGAAATCAAAGTAGTGCTGCAATACAGCAGCTGCAGATCCTCTGGCTCAGTGGAGAGGTGTTCTACTTGAGTTATTCAGAATTCTTCTTTCCTCATGTAAAAGTGTTGATATAAAAAACCTAGTAAACTTCAGTTCAAGCCTATGCTTTGCATGTAATACAAATGCATGTGCACAGCTCACTTTTCAAAGCTTCTGTGTCCACAGAGGCAACTGCTACAGTTTCAAATGGAAGATGCTAATTTAATTTCTGTAGTTGTGAAGTTGAGCCTTACTTTATGGTCGGAGAATACATTATGCTTGTGAGAATATAACCCTACTGCCTTCAATAGGTAGCAAACTCGGGAGGTTTGTGTGAGTAGATGGTGTTAAGAATAGTGGGGAAGAGGCAGTTTGCAGAAATAGAGATGAAAGCATGAAGAAAGGAAATAGTTTTGCACCAGTGTTCCTCCTTCAATGCACTGTGCAAAAGAAAAGTTGAGTATAATGAGATGCTGGCTAAAATGTCCAGTGTGCAGTACCTTGGTAATAGTAGGCTTTACATAGAATTGGGGGTGTGTATGGGGGTGCGGAGAAAATACTAGTAAGATACGGGAACTGAGCTGTCCACTGTGGGATATTCAGAGTTAACTAATTTATGTTCACTTTGCCAAGCTAAAAGTCTGCATGAGTTTTTTTCTTACACCTTTATGAGACAACTTACTGCCTAAAAGACGTTCTTCATTAAAAATACGGCTTTTTTGATGAAGCTGTGGGGTAGGTCACTGGCTGGCAAGCCATGCAGAATGATGTGTTTGCTTATTGACAAGCTTGGTACCCAGTACTACTCTAGACAGGACTAGGCACTGTTCTGAGTTCTGGTTAAGATGCCAGTTTACTTGTTAGCTAATCAGATTTTACCTGTTACTGTGTTAATCACTGCTGAGATTAGTTTGCTAATCTACTCCAGAAATAGTAGCGGATTTGCCTTTCAGCTGCCCTGTGTGGTCTAATGCAGGTTTCTTTATTTAAAACCTGCTCTTTTTTTTTGGCTAGACTTGCTGCTTGCACTCTTAAAGCTCTAGAAGTGAGATGCAGTATTTAGCTGGCAGAGTAGTTTCAGTTGCTTAGATATATTGATTATTTAGATAGCATAACAGTGTATATGGAGAAAACCTGATATAGCCTATGTGTGTAGAAAATTCTTTAGCTTAGATTTGCTGCTACACAGCTGTTCTTGATCACTTTTTGCTGTAAGATCTAGTTTGAAATCATGTTTTTATGATAAGCTGAGTAGTTTATGCAACAAAGTTCACTTTCAGTGTCAAGGTGTGATGGGTGTTTTCTCACTGTTTCAGGAGAATCTTCTTTCAGAGATACTACTGAGTATTTAATCAAAGGCACAAAGTATAGTTTGGAAATAGATGAGTTTCCAAGCATGCAAAACTTTAGTGAAAACATCTGTTTAAAACTTAGGCCAGTGCTGAAAACATTTGAAGTAAAAACTGAATGAAGTTTTCAAGAAATATTGGGGTTTCTTTAGAGTGACAGCTTGCTTACCCCTTCCATTGTTAAAACTCTTCTTTTTCTTCATAGCCTACCATTTCCCCATGTTCCAAATCCTGGTGGTTGTATATGCTTTGAAACTTATATTGTGGTCTTAAACATTTCTCTCTAAATTTAAACAAGATTACTGCTCTGTGAAATATTATAAGCTAATACTACGGAAGACTTGTTTTGAAGTGTTATACAAGGAGATGTGCATGTGTCCTATATCTGCATATAGCTCAGTGAAGATCAGGACTATGCTTAAGGGGAAGTTCAGTAAGACCTCTTTTTATGTATCTTGATGGCCCCTTATTGCTTCCAAAAATACTTTTTCTGTGATTTCAAATTCACTTCTAAGTCAGTTTATGAAAGACCTGTATTGAAAACAAATGCTTCTGAGGATTTTTTTTTGTTGTTGTTCTGAGCTTTATTCCAAATATTTTGATATCCTTAAATCTTTCCAAAGAGCTAAACTTACCAAATAGTTACTCAAAACCAGGTCAGTAGATAGATGCTTGTGGAGAACTTATGTCATAGTTGACCCATGTTAGGTTAGATCTGAAGGTGGTGGGAAGGGAGAGTTCTTACTTTTATATTGTGATGGTATATGGGAGCCATGAGTATTTGAAGAGGGCAGTTTTGAATCTGCGGCCATTTCTGCCAACACTCTAGAGTCCTGAAATGTTGGCATTGAAACACCTGCTGAAGTTGCTCAGGGTTTCTCAGCTAGGAATTCTCTCACATCACTGTTTATTAGAAATTCCCATTGTTATTACTTTCTTTGCTTTAAGTTCATAGGTGTGTAAATTCAGGTTATTAATCTATCCTTAGTTTCTGTTCTTGTTCATGGCTTACTTTTTCTGCTGTTGTCTCTTTAATATTCTTAATTTGTGCTTTCACTTAAGAGAAGGAAAGAAATTGGGCAGCTCTTAACACCATGAACTGTTTCTTTCTATATACTTCGATTTTATGTTCTTTTGCCACGGACCTTTATGCTTTACTTCATTGTACTCCACCTCTGTTTTAGATTTTATGTGCTTTTGGAAAAGAATATGCCATAATTTCAATTCTCATGGGAAACATGACATTAATCAGTAAAATGAGTAATTCATATACATAGAAATAGGTGGAAATGATCAGGCAGATTGCTGTACACCACTTTAGCTCTTGCATAGTGCTAAATTCTGGAAGGATCTTTTTCTGGACTTGAAGCTGAAAATACAAACTGTGAAACTTCAGACCTTCTAGAACATGAAGACAGCTGTGAAAACAAGTGGAAAAGACTGTAGGAAAAGATAACAAAATACGATAGCTGTTTTTAGCCCCAAAGGACTCAAAATTACTTTCTCTGTTCAGTTATATATGCAAGAATAGCTGTAGGAGTTGCAGAACGCAGTATTTATGCCTACTTAGTGCTTGTTCTCAATAGCCCAAGTAAGAAGTTGGCTCCAGTGAAGAGTATTGGTGTTCCTTCACTGCAGCTGATCACCCTGGTATTTCAAGATGACTGTGCATGGCAAAGAGCCTCTTTGGACTTGTGCTCTTTGCAGATAATAAACTCTATCACAGGGGCTGCCAGGTAATAAGGTGGCATTTAAACTGGTAATTGCAGTACATGGATAGAAACATTTCCTTACTGAAGAGGAAACTTCTGAGCTTTTTCAGATGTTCTGCTTCGTGAATCATGTTAGTCGATCCTGAATTGCAACAAGAACAGCCAAAAGGTTGCACATGTTTTCCAGTGTGTAAGCAAGTTTTATTGTGACAGTGAGATTTAATTCTGTTTCAGATTAAATGACACACTGTAGTCTTTCTGGGGTTTAACATTCTTGTGCTACTCTTCTCCCAGTGCTTAAACACGCCCGTTCTGCTGAACTTCAGTGTGTTCTCAAAGTGGTCTTTATGTCTGCTTAAATAGTTAATACTAAAAGAAAGCTGTCCTTATCCAAGTAAGGAGTAGCTTCAGTTATCCAGTGCTATGGCATCTGATGCATTAGGCTAGGTAAGGCAACACAATGAAGAGTTTTAAGGGTCTCTAAACAACAAAGAGACTTGGGAACTGAAGTTGTGATTTCCTGCCACAGGGTGCTTCTGCCTTCTTAGAAATGCTGTAAAGTCATCTGGGTTTTGTACTGGTGGGTTTTCTTGGTGACTGAGGGGCATCTTAAGTGCCACACCATGTCAGGCCAAGCTCTGTGTATTCTGGCACCTTGCCTGAGAGAGCAGCTGCTTTGAGGAGCAGGAACAATGAATGTGCAATGTGATACGTCCTCCAGCATGATGGCCTGGTTTCTGCCAGTGTGATCTTGGTGGCTTCAGAGTGTTCCATCGGTGGCTCAAACTCTTGACAACTACTGATAGATCTCTTTTCTGAGTTGTTTTTTTATGTTTTCAAACCCTTTATCTTGGACACTCACAATATTCCATGAGAGTTTAATTTTTGTAAACTGTTCATTGTCATCTTCAGACATTCATCTCCTGAAAGATAAACTTCTTTTCTTTCTTGGAGTTTAAGGTCTTGAATCAGCAAAACATTAACATTGATCATTCAAGTAAATTGAGCTAAAATTATCTCTGTTTTATTGATTTTATGTTTTGGGTCACAGTGATATGGTGGCTCTGTGGATCTGTATAGCAACGAGGGCTTCTCACAGAAGATAGCAACTGAGTTGTAAAGACTTGCCAACTCTGGCCGAACCAGCAGGACTAATATCACTGAAGTATGAGGATGAGCAGAGACACAAGTTGATTATGATTTCCACAGCAGTTTAAAAATGTTCACAAACTATGGATGAATGGTGGAGGTGGATGTATTTCCCTGAAGGGTTTGATGAGGAGGCAGCGTTTTACAAAGGGCAGAACGCATCAGAGTGCTGCAACAGAACTTGGATCAGGTGATTGCTGCTGTTCCTGCAGAGACTTTGTTAGTAACTCCTGGTCTCTCTTGTGGAATCTTTGCATCTGCTTGCTTCAGTTTTACTTTGGTAGGCCAGCTGGGAGAAGCCAAGGTGAATAGATATAAGGGTGAGATGTGGTACTGATTTATATAAGTATCTAAGCAGTAAACCAGGGTAACAGCTTGTGGTTGCTGTCTGAAATATTAGACCTACATTTTGGTTTACTGCTCTTTGAGGTCACTGAAATCGTCAGTATGCAGCCAGGTAGATGTGTTAGCCATACTGCGGCCTCACTAAGCTTAAGCAAAATAAGCTCTAAAGCATTCTTCTTGATCCTTTGAATTCTTGTCTAGATAATTCCAGGGATGCCCTGTTAAGCATAGCTAAAGATGTGTCCACTTGATTATGCTACGATGAAGTGGAATAATGTTCCCAAGCTGTACAAGCAGTGTCACTGCTCTAAGTAAAAGTCAAGTATAGACATAGAAAAGACGCTATCATACATGAGTAGTGTAGTGAAATAGCTGCTCACTTGGTGTTAGGCTTTCTCCCAGGCTGCTGCTTTGGCATGCGTAAGAAGTGATATTGAGAGTCATTCAGAATGCTAGCAGAGTAACCTGGGAGTCAAGCAAGGATGGGCTGAAGTAGGTTAAGTACTGGCTCATGAAGTTAATTTAGATTGTGTTTCCTAAATAGTAAGCATGTTGCTTTAAATAGTTTTGAGATGCTTATGTGAAGCTTGTCTCTTACAGCCCCCTGGCAAAATGGGATCAAACAGGTTATTTGGGGTAGATGTATTTTCTGCTTGTGGATACCCTGAAGTCAGCAAAGGCTGTCCTCCACCTGGTGCACTACACTTGTGTAGTGTGGCTGGGGGAAGGTACTTAATACAATTGCAAGTATTAATCACTAGGGCTCTTGCAAGAGTGTAAGAAGATGTACTACAGAATCTCTGGGTCAGAATGTAGGTCTGATTTTTTTTGTTCTTCTACCTGTGGATGACACATTGCAGTTCAGTGATGCATTCATGTGTGGTTTTGCTTCTCAGATAAAATAGATGGTAGATGCACTTGCACTGTGTGAAGGTATCTTCTGCTTCAGGGTGCCCTCAGCTTCTGCAATACAGTTTGCAGAAAATACAGATGAGCTATATGTAGTGAAGAACTGGACTGGGTTTGATTTGGATCATTGAAATTGTAGCAACTATAAATAGTCAATCTACTAGTAGTTTATGTTTGTATAAGATTAAGAACCAAAAAGAACAGCTTGAGCAGTTGAGCCAGGGAAAGAATTTTGGTTCTTGTTTGAAAAGTTAATACCTGTTCCTTTGGGAACCTTTAACTTCACATTTGAAAAGTAGAGTAAATCCTGGCTTACCTTTGCTTTGAAACACAGTTCTGGGGCCTTTTTATTTTCTTTTTCTCTTTTATTTCCCATGGTAGTGATTTCTGTAAGTGATCATAAACCAAAAAGGCAAAAGATAACATGAGACCTATTTCAAAAAGGCATGAAGTAATTCAAGCTCAATAGTCAATGGCCTTGTTCACAGGAAGGGAGCTGGGTATCAAAATTGTTCAACGGAGTAAATTGGTGGTTTAAATCTACTTTGTGTAATTCAAGGCATAAATTTAGTTTATAGCTGAAAAGAAATAGTCAGCCATGGACCTCAAGGAAAATGTCTTTACTGTTTGCCAATGTAATGTTACCCCTACATGCAAGAGGCCAAAGACTTTGGTATTTTCAAAGTGTAAGGGCCTCTTTCTTTCAAGTAGCCCTATGACTTGGAGAATAAGTGTCTGAATGGAAAGTGAATGCGGCAGAATGCTTTTCTAAGGTTTTCTTGTAAGTTTCAGTAGAGTGAAAATAAACTATTGCTATGCCTGCAGGATTCTGCATAATGAAATGCAAGTCAGCTTCAGTCTGCTAGGGGTTGGTCAAACTATTGTATTTCTTCATTGCGAGTTGGTTTTAGGAGCTAGAGGACTGCTAAGATTGGGAGAAATTCCTCTTTGGAGAGGAACAGGTATTTGTAAAGTTCACAGAATACCAGCTGTGGAAGGGACCTCAAGGATCATCTGGTCCAACCTTTCTTGGCAAAGCATGACCTAGACTAGATGTCACAGCACCCTGTCCAGCTGAATCTTAAGTGTCCAATACTGGGAAATCCACCACTTTCCTGGGGAGATTATTCCAACTGCTGAATGTGGTCATCGTGAAAAATTCTCCTCTTGTATGCAGTTGGAATATCTCCAGGAGTAGCTTGTACTCATCACTCCTCATCTTTTCCTCTCCATCTTCTTTGTTGAAATAGTTTCAGATGCCTACTCTTCTATTGCATTTACACAAAAGAGACACTTCTTGAGTAAATGTTAGTGATAGCCAGTGGTAGTCCCAGCACTGCTGTCATCGGTGACACAGCACAAGTGTTCTTCAACTCTTTGTACTTGTCTCTGTGTAAGATGTCTAGTAAATTTCCAGGTATTCTGACTTGAATTGTAGGTTGAATTGGCTTCTCTAAAGTTGAGCAGTGTACATCTCCTCTGTAGTGAGATTAAGCCTCCCATATACTCAAACTAAATGAAAAATAACATACAACAGTTTGAGTTGAAGTTTGTGTGAGTGACTATTTACATCTGGCTTACTATCCATCTATAAAAACCAATTGTGGAAATTATGGGTGAGGAAAGATGTTTTAATTCATCCCGTCTCAATCTCTGATACATGATTACTTAGCACAGTATATGTTTTTCTAGTATTTGGTCCACTGTAGCCTTTTAAATGCCTTCAGGAATGTGGTTTTCTTAGAGATAAGGACCCTTTTGTGGGAAGCAAAAGCAATTTTACTTAAGCTGTAAAATTCATCCAGACTCACTTGACATAGTGGCATGTATTTTTGGATCTCTTTCTTACTGTCATGACCATATTTTATGGAAATACAACTTTAAATAAAGCTTCCTGGTCCTCTGGCTAATAGAGACTAAGAGCTTGTATGTGTTTATTTGAAAGCCACTTGTGAAGGAGTGGAAGGAGGTATAGCAGATATTAAGCATGGTGTCTAGAGACTAGGAGTCTGTATCCAGTTATTCCTTTTTGTTTTGTGATGTTATGAATGATTGTGCTTTTGGCCCAGAATACTTCATGAGAGTTAGAGGAGATACACGTGAGCGGTAGTTTTTGCTGTAAGAAATAATAGTCAAGGACTTCTTGCAGACCTTTCTGAAGACTTGAGTAGGACCAGCTAAAGTGTTAAGATAGATCTCCATCTCATTTTCTAGTTAAACACTTAAACTATTCCTTTCACTAACAGCTATGTCTCAAAAGTTCTTCAGAGTACTCCAGTGAAAGAGAATTAATCAAAATTAATACCTTGTAGAAAGTGAGAAACCTTTTCAGTCCTCTTAACTCTTATTTACTCTCCTGTAAATATTATACAGATGCTGCTTTCTATGTTGAAGTTTTTATCTTAAAAAAAAAATCAACTGCTGTTTTCTGAACTTAATAAAAAAGAAATCATTAATCTGAATTGCATCAGAACAAACCCTCTATTTCTGTGAACTGCAGTGAAGATGTGAGTAACTAAGAAGTGGAGTTTAACTCCCTAAATACATATGTGTATCCTAGAATGGTTTGGGTTTGAAGGGACCTTAAAGCTCATCCAGTTCCAGCCACCTGCCATGGTCAGGGATACCTTCCACTAGACCAGGTTGCTTAAAAGCCCATCCAGCCTGGCCTTGAACACCACACACACACACACACACCCCCAACAATACAACTTTATTTCATGCTGTTATAAATCAACAGGGAGGAGGTGTGTAGTTCAAGTGGTGTTTTCCTTCTCAAACAAGGGAAATAGGCAGTAACTTGACACAGAAAAGTCAATGCTGATTTCTGACTTGAGGAAAGCAAGTCATTCCCAGTGCTAGCTCTGTGCTTCCACTTCTGGTGTGATATGTTGGGCCTGTTGAACTAGGAATTTGCTCCTATATTTGAATTATTGGGAGTTTAAATATATCTGTACTTTGTTAGCTTTCTAAACTTTTTAATTGTATGTGGCATTGTCCTGGGTTCAGCAGTAGCAGTCATTTTTCTCCTTCTTAGTAGCCAGTGCAGTGCTGTGTTTTTGACTTCCAGCCTGGGAACAGCGCTGATAACACTGATGGTTTCAGTTGCTGTTCAGTAATGTTTAATCTGACCAAGGACTTTCTGAGTCTCATGCTCTGCCAGGGAGGAGGGGAAGCCAGGAGGAAGCAGAAACAGGACACCTGACCCAAACTGACCAAAGAGGTATTCCATACCACAGCACATCATGCCCAGTATATAAACTGGGGCAGTTACCAGGAAAGGTTGGATCACTGCTCGGGTCGGGCTGGGTCTCGGTGGGTGGGTGGTGAGCAGTTGTATTCTCTTCCCTTGTTATTTTGCTTGACATTATTATTATTGGTGGTAGCAGCAGTGGTTTGTGTTATACCTTAGTTACTGGACTGTTCTTATCTCAACCTGTGGGAGTTACATTCTTTTGATTCTCCTCCCCATCCCTCTGGGAGCAGGAGGGAGGAAAGGGCAGGAGTGAGCGAGCGGCTGCATGGCTGAATTGCCGACTGGCCTTAAACCATGACAAGCATCTACTGCTTGTTTCTTGCAGTGTCCATTGTTAGACTAGGAACTTGCTTAAATAGCAAAAGTGTTTTCAGGGAGCTGTTAAGCTATTTTTATGAAGCATGAATTTGTGGTATAAGTAGTTCACTTCAGTTTAAAGACAGCTTTTTAGCATTGTTAGAAATCTGTATTTTCCACTGGGCTTTATGTTACTATCTGACAATCAAGTTATGACTTTGGATTTTGTCATTGCAGGTATGGCTTTATGGCTCTCTTTCATTCTTCTAAGTAGATGAACTGCCCATCTGTTGTGTGAAACTAATGTAGGAAGTCTTTAATTTTTTCTGTTTCAGGAGTGACTTTGTTAGCATCAGTTAAATGGCTTATCTATAATTACATAGTTCTTAACACTGGTGTTTGGAAACTGGTCTTTGTTTTCTATAAGCAAGGTTAACCCCATCCCTTTGCAGATGTTTTTTTTTTCATCTGAAATCATTGAAAATCTTGAGGGTTTTATAAAATCAGGGTGTTATGTTGCTGTGTTAGTTAAGCCTAACACTAAGTTTTAACTTTAAGTTTAGACACTGTACCAGGTGGAGTCAGAATTACTCTTGTACAAAAGGCTGTGTCATTCACCAAACTGTGTGTAGCAGTTTGCCTAAAGACAGTCTTTGTGCCATGACTAATTTTAAAGGGGAGGTTGGGGAGCAACTGTTGGGAGCTTTTACTGTTGATGGGGAGGTTCAGAGACTTAAGTGTGCTTTTAAGTTCCATAGTGTGCTGCAATGAATTGTAGCAGTGAGAAGAGTCTAGGTTCTTAGAACGAAGTAAGGTTAGATTATACCATTCTTTTGTATTATATAATTTCAGTTGTAGGTAAATAATGTGTAAACCTTTCCAAAATTTGAACAGGAGTCAAGCCAGGTTATAACTTAATTTAACAATGAATCTCATAAGGCTTAGGATATCAAGTACTATGATCTATAGCTACTGACTTGTCTGAGCTTTTCATGTGAAACTTGAGCGCTTTATCCAAGTGCATAAGAATAATGTGTAACTCAGCTCAAAATGGAAAGGAAAAAATGCTGTGTATTTGTCAGAGTCACTGTCCTGTGAAATTAACTTTCTTTTTGGACAGTTCATGAGCCCTTATGTTTGCAATACATATAGTTGATTGTGTAAATTGTAAGGGTTTCCTGGAAGAACAATGCTAACATAAGGGTGCGCTTATTACAAAAGCAAGATGTAGGAGACTTTAATGACAGACTGGGGCTGATGAGTTTGGATCCTCTTGGCTTGATGATACATGTTAAGTCCAACTAATTAAACTGGGGAGGATGCCTGGATCTCAAGGTTTTCACTATTTCTTCTTTTCCTTTAAGAAGAAGAGTGATTTCTTTTCATAAAGTAGAAGCATCTCTGTTACCAGTTAATGTTTGCAATATTAATTTCTTGAACTTTGCAGTTCCAGTTATACAGTTGAATACAGCTGGGGAAAAAAAGGGCATCTTTAACAAAAAAACAGATGTTGAAACTACTTCTTGTCAACTTCCTCTGAATTATTTTTGAATCTGAGATATAATTGAGACTGAGACTCCCCCTGTTCAACAAAGTGCTTACTGGGGACTTGAATTTGTTTCCAGAGACCTCTGTACAGAGGGAATGTTAAACTCTTTCCTTGTTCTGAATTACAGGTCCTCTTTCATCACTTACTTTTGTTTTCCTCTGTTTATCTTATTACATGGATGATGTGCTAACTGTAAAACACTTCATCCTTTTCACATCCACTCTTGTGTAATTTTCAGCTTGGTTTCTCTAAATACTTGAATTCTTATGTTGGTATTTTAATGATGTTCTTAAGCAAATACCAGTGTGCAAGGCATTGATGGTAATGCATTATTTTCTCTGAAGCTGTGCTTGCCTGTGATCATACTGTAGCATGTTAGTGTTGTGGGGTCATTTAGTCTGCTTTGAAATTATGGAGGTTTTGATTGTAGAAACCACTTCAATATTGGTTTTTCTCCTTCCTCACTCCCCTCCCCTTGCTACCCCTGTGGTTTGAGTTTTGTATGAGGAGGACTCAGAGGAAGGGCAGCTGAATTCCTTTTCCTCATTTTCCTCTTCCAAATACAATGGTGATTACAATGTCTGTATGAAACAGGCATTATTTTGGTATGAATGTTTTGTCTCAAAGCAGGTGAGTCATCTTCTGACTGCCAGGCTTCAGAATATGACAGTCCTTAAGAACTTTCCATATGAGGAAGCAATAATGGATTTGTAGGACAGCAAATGTCTAGTGGATACTTAATGTCCTGCTTCTGCGAAGCTTTAGTCTCTGACAGGTATTTTGCCTTTTAGTGGGACAGTTTAGAGAAATGTTTTCTACCCAGTTTATAATTTTACCTAATATATGAAGCCTTAAAATGCCAACTGTTTATGTCATGATACAAAAGCAATGTGAATTGCTTTCACGGGGAGATCTGTTGAGGGTTTTTTGCTCACTTAGTTCTTGTGAGTTTATTCTAGGGCAGCAAATATTAATCTATTTAATAATAGATTAATATTTAATATTAATCTATTATTGATCTTAGTAATAAATTTAATAATTTAACTATTTATTATAATTTAGGATACAAGTGATATATTTTGCTGGTATTGTTGTGCATATAACACTAGCTTCATACTTGATTTAGAAGTATCCTTGATATATTAAAGATCACTTTAAACTGGCAGTAGTTAAGGTCCCCTAATTATTGTGATATTAATTTTATGTAGCTTTAGCTTACTTTTAAAGTATTACAAATAGTTCAGCAAGCCAGAAGCTTCCAGTTGGCAGTATTGGGCTTCTTTTGAGTAGTCTGGGATGCTTAATCATCAGGTCTCACACTTTCTATGAAATGGGAGAGCCTTGCCCGTAGCACTTAATGGCTCTGCTTTACCCAAGTGGTCTTCTGTATCTGTGCCGTTTCAGTGCCTCTGATGTTGCTCTGAGGCTGGTATAAAACTGGTAAAATTCCTTGATAGTCTTCTGTTGCTCATCAAGTTCTTTGACACCAAAGTGTTGATTTGGGTAAGTTTTCCCAGGAATTGCCATTCTGGGAAGAAAAAACTTTCCAAAATATATGTAGGTATTTTAGAGCAAAAAAAACCAAAATCTTGCCTAAGAGCTCTAGGGCACCTTTGAGGCTTGTGTAGTCTCAGATGTTCAGGAGCAAGTGTTGATATCAGTACCAGGTCTTTCAGGCAGGACCAGTAGGTGCTGTCCTAATGCCTTCAGCCTCTGCCAGGCTTGAGTTTGAGCCTGCTCTCAGTTTTCTGATCCTGTTGTAATAAACAGGCCCAGTTAACTAAGAGTTTTACTGTGGTGTCAGTGCAGATGCCGGAGGATGCATTTCAATTTGCCAAGTTGTTGGAGATAATACAAGTCTTGGATCTGATGCTTTTACCTCTTCCTGCCATGAACAATATGAATTACCTAGATAGTTAAAAACAAAAAACAAAAGAGGAGATTGCTGTCCATCAGGGCTCCATTTCAGGTGCATTGGAGCTTGGATAATCTACATCTTGCATAATTCTCCTCTTCATTATGAGGAGAAAGGTCCTTTCCTTATAGCTCTAATTGCTAATTAATGAACTCCTTAATTTGTTAGAAATAGCTCTTAGGTTGAGCAGTATTAGGGGGGAACATTCTTCCTAATCTTGTTCCCTAAATAATGTTGCTGTCAAGAACAGATCTAAGTTTTCTGTACTGAGATATAAGTGGTAACTATGTTCCAAACTGGAGTTGTGCAGGTCAAAAAGTTTTTAAGATGTGGCCTTGTAGGGTTGGTTTTTTTTCTAACCACTGAAGAGTATTTTCTTGATCTAGGTATTTTTTCAAAGACAGATAACTGTTGTTCTTACCTAGAACATTGTTGCCTGAATATCTGATGGTTTGACCCATGGTTTGGAGAGCCTTTAGTTTCTGCCTCTGTCACCATGGAATTTGGATGCTGTTCTACCCAGCTGTGTTCTAGAATTAAACAAAAAGTGTAGGCACTTGAAATGTTCCTTCAGTAACAGGCCTTGAGAAAGCAAACATTCTTGTAGGCACATCATCCCCTTCTTCTAGGGTGCATCTCTTACATGGTACGAATCTAAAGAATGGAACTGTTCTACTGGGAATCAACATTTTTGTCAAATGGCAGTTAAGCCCCATTACAAAATACATGTCCGTTTATTGGGAATTGGCAAGCCAGCATGATGTCTCCTGACTAATTCCACACGGCCTAAAAGCTGCTTCCTCCAAAGTATTGCCAGCTTTTTTCCCCATCACTGGATATGTGTGTGCCTGCATGTGCTTATGTTTTATAAGGATGTTATGGACTATTACTTTGTTGCTGTATGCTCTCATTCTTTTGGAGGGGGGACAGCAGAACTGAATGTTGGAAGCAGGAGTCATTCTTTTTATATTACTGTTTGTGGGACAAGTAGGATGCATGGCACAGTCAGCAACCAGATGATGATGGCAAAACAAAGAAAACTTGCCCAAAGTTCTGTTCCCAGACAGAATGTGGGGTTATCTTCTTTACCCCTGTCAGCAGTTTGACAATCTCAAAGTTGGTGCCTTAAATCTATGGGTTAAAAAAACCCCATACTTTGTACTTCTGGAGGGGGTGCTGGTATTTGATGGGGGAAGTAAGAATGTCCTCTGCTGCCTTTTTAGCTTATGCTCGAGGTCTATGAATAGCTCTCAATGCCTGTCTCTTCCAATTATTACTTCCCCAAGCAGTGCTATTTATAAAGCTGATGTTCTTGAGCCAGCCTTTGGTTTCAAATGGCTTTTTAAACATAAATGGTATTTTTTCTTCAGGTATGAGTCTACAATCCGTGCGGGATCTTCTACTTTGTGAGTTCCTTGTACACCTGTGAAATAACATCAGTTTAGAGCCTTGTTCTCTTGAGTCTTGACAAAAGCAGTTTCCAGTCATACAAAGTAAAAATGCTGCCATATCCACTGCAACTAGTAGTGGCAATGTGAGGTGTTTCTCTGTCCCAGTCAGAATACCACAGTAACTTGTGGGAGTAGCGAGAACTGTGACCTAAATAGGAAAGAGATTCAAACTAGTGCTACAGCATATTGTCTGCAGAGTGTAATGAATGACAGGTTTGGGACACTTTGAATTTCTCCTCTGTTTATTTAAAAATAAGACCTTTTTTGTTTTGATATCTTACAGGAAGTACTGCAAACAGTACTGCTTGGCTGCTGTAGCTGCTGTCATGCTTGGTATTATATTGAATTTCTCTTGTGGTAAAGTCTTTCCCTTCTTACGAAACAGACCTTGTATTGTGCATTCCGTGGGGGATCATTTGATCTATACCCATTCAGAGTAGGGGTCAGGTCTATAGTTTTGTGATGATAATATGGTTTGTAATGCATATTAGTAGTTTTACCTTTAAGTTGCAGCAGAATTAACTTGATCCTTGAAGTTCATGCTTGGAAACTGTAAAACTGAGGATTATAGAGAAGGAAACAAAGAAGAATGGCAGGATGTTGAAATGCATTTTTAGCAAACAGTCATATTTGTAATAACCTCTAATCTGTAAGAAGAAACCTCAGTGGAACTGTTGATGAACTATGAATGCTCTTGTTAACACTCCCCTTCCACACATCAATTCCAGACCAGTTAAGTTCTTTAATGTGATTAATATTTACTGTGACTTTTTTTCTCTCTGAAAAGGCTTTGTGTGCATAGAGTAAGGCATAGAATGTCCTTTCCCTAACAATTAAGGTAAAAGGCTTGATTTTTACCCATTTGTCTAAAAAGTGTTATTTTATTAAAAAATAAATTGTAGTGGGTTTATTTTACTTCAATTTAAATTTTAGGTGTTAGAAACCTGAAAACCGCTAAGCAAGATACTCTGGATTGTTTCTCAGAGTTGAGTATGCATGAATAGTAGTTAGTGGTGCCTTTTCTCCCCTTTTATTTTCTGTTTTGATGTTCTTTTTGTTTCTTTTGGGAAGCTCATTGATCAACTAAAACCACTAGTTCCTAGTTGTTTGATTTTGGTTTTATCATCTTGGTCTACTCCATGCAGAAAACTTGCGACAGTTTCCTTTTATATGAATGGAAGCATTCTTCATATAAAGAAGTCTTGCCTAGGAGGGCTAATCTGTCACATAGGCAGTTTAAATATTGATTCCTTGTTGGTTTTCTGTATTTAAGATACAGCTCTCAGAATATTTGAATTTATACCAGGCTGCTTTCACCCTTCACTGACCAACTTGTGCTCAAAATAGTTTGCAGTCTATTCAAAAATACTCAGATTTATGATAAGCTTGTTCTTGTGTGACACTCCCCACCCAAGTAGTTTCTCTTCCACATCCTTCTCAGTTAGTCTCTAAAATAGTAGAAACATCAAAATCTCCCAAAAAGTAATAGCTGTTAGATGTATAGCCAAGCTTAAGTCCCTTGGTGAAAGAGATTACATAGGCTCCCAGGCTTCAACATTTTGTAAAAGGCAAGTGAGTAAAGCAGAAGTTGATATGTGTGTCCTCAACATAAAAAGGACATGGAACTGTTGGAACAAGTCCAGAGGAGGGCCACGAGGACGATCAGGGGGCTGGAGTGCCTCCTGTATGAAGCAACCTCAAAATCTGTGGTGAGCTCCAATACTGGGAGCAGTGCAGAGAAGCTATAACCATGACAACAGCTACTCACCTAGAAAAAAGCTGCAATGCCTCCTGGTACTAAAACAAGACACAAGTCTTAATTTCATCTTGTGGGACTGGAGCACCTCCCATATGAAGATAGGCTGAGAAAGTCGGGGCTGTTCAGCCTGGAGAAGAGAAGGCTGCGTGGAGACCTCATAGCAGCCTTCCAGTATCTGAAGGGGGCCTATAGGGATGCTGGAGAGGGACTCTTCATGAGGGACTGTAGTGATAGGAGAGGGCGTAATGGGTTCAAACTGAAACAGGGGAAGTTTAGATTGGATATAAGGAAGAAGTTCTTTACTGTAAGGGTGGTGAGGCACTGGAATGGGTTGCCCAGGGAAGTTGTGAATGCTCCATCGCTGGAGGTATTCAAGGCCAGGTTGGACAGAGCCTTGGGTGAGATGGGTTAGTGTGAGGTGTCCCTGCCCCTGGCAGGGCGGTTGGAACTAGATGATCTTAATGTCCTTTCCAACCCTAACTATCCTATGATTCTATGATCTATGTTTTGTTTAAGATTAGCATGTGAGCAGTGCCCACCAAAGGTTTTAACTGAAACTGGATTTTATTGCTAGATCCCAACATGGTTTGCCTGTTAGGTATGCCTATTAGAAAACTGGTGTGAAAAATAAGGTTGTGAGAGTGATTGCATAAACTTGCTAATGGCTGATTGCATCACTGGTCCTTACTTGAGTGTGTTCTCTTGAACTGGTTCTTCTAGCTCTTTCTTTCTCATTGACTCCTCCACACTGTACGTTTAGAGACCAGTTACTGTGTGTATTGTCCATTTCCCGACTCTAAGTAAACCAGGTTCTTAAGTAACCTTTCTATGTACCTTTCCTACCTCTGACTCCTTTCTTCAAATACTACAACTTTTTTTCTGCTTTGGGTCTGCTTTTGCTTTATTCTGTCTCCTTTTACGGCTGTATTGTGTTGGTGACTGCAGTCACTCGTTATTCTTGTCCTACTCTGACCCTTCCAAGTGATGAATTCCTCATGATGCAGTTTGATAGTGTGATCTTGTTCTTTTCTATAAGTGTGCCCATGATATCATTTCAATCAAGTTCTTACGCTCCAGCCTTCCCTTATGTGGCTGGTGCCACTCAACTTTAACTAGTGAAGTTAGCATGATGTACTTTTTTGGGCATTTTTCCCCTTCTTTTTAAGTATTCAGATGCGTTGTCTATAGATGGCCACCTCCATCTTCATGCAGTTGTGTGTGTTGGTTAGGTCTCAAGTCTGTATTGGGTTCTTGGTATTGCTGCACTATGTCTGGCAAAAGTAATGTATGATAATTTAGCTGAGATAGGTAGCATAAGAGAGAAGGTTTGTGTGCCACACTGAGCTGAATATGCCTGTGCTGTTAAATACATAAAGCCAGAAGACCTGTAGTTCCTGTAAAACTATCTGGTCGTGATGACCACTGGATGAGTGTTGAGGCAAGCGTTTAAAAAACAATTATTCTCTATTGGACTTGCTTTTCTGCATTTGTAGAGTGTGCAATGGAGATGCAGTGCTTAGTTTATTTTTTGTAGGCAGCTGAAGTTTGTTATTAGGTTTTTAATACAGAGTATATTGCATTTTTATGCCAAGCACTGTGTTAATAGCATGGTTTTGAAGAACTAACCCTTTTCCTTTTGGGATAAGGCATGACTTCCAAGGCTAGTTATGTCATGCTGTTATGGACCTCCTTGGACTGAAGTCCGCCTTGACTCTTCTGCTTATGGAAAAGGGTTTTAAGCTGTTTTGATAACGTTGACAAGGACAAGCAGAATATGTTGAATTGCAAGTAATTGCTATGCTGAGCAGGGTGTGTGATCTCATAAGCTCTAAGGAGCTGAAGATGTGCAAGGTCTGAGGCTTTTTTCTCTGTAACTGTATTCTGGTTTAGGTCTGTCTTTGGACAGCAGAAATAGGCATATGCAAGAAAACCAAACCAGCACCAGTAATTCAGATATGGTTCAGAGGCTTTTAAACTTCAAGTCTCCACTCGAGAAACTCCTGTGAGATCAGTAGACACAGAAAGAAGATAAGGACGTCCTAGATTTTAGCTGGATTAGTGCAGAAAACTCATATTCTGTGGGGGTTTTGATGTTCAGAAGGACTTTCTGAATTCAGTGATTTATAAACATACTAGAGAAAACAACTTTCTTCAAACTTGTATGTGTAAGACTACTTTAGTATAATTGACTGCTATGGATTTTATGTGAAAGATCAAAACTAGCTTACAATAAATGCAGCTGCAGTCCTGATGTGGAATGAGGGCTTATTGCTAAAATTGCAAGGGCAAAGACTTGTGTGTATGTGTGGAAGGGAATTTCCATTTTAAAATGAGAATTGCAAAAAGTAAGGGGAATACTCTTCAATAGAAGAATTATTTAAGAGTAGATAATATCAAGAAGGCCTCTAAAGTTTGGGGGCTTTTTGGTGTGGTGGAAGGGAGAAAGTGGCAGGAAGGATACCCAGTGCCTTGGGTTAGGATTTTGAGTGTTTCTGGAATCCATATGGGGATTTCCCATTAATCAAGTGGTTTCTGCAGTGCATTTTGAAGCAAAGGATTGAGTAATTTTTATTAAATTAAAAATTAAGAAATTCTTTAGGGTAGAAGTCGATGTAGTCTTTTTCCAGGCAAGTCTATATAAAAGAAAATGAAGAGGAGTAAGTGAGGCTCCAGTTTTCTATCCTGTCTAAAAGTTTGGGGTTGTCCACTCTTCTGTGCAAACAGAAGACCGAAAATGAATGACATTAGCATGCTTTTCTTTAGGTCCTGGAGTCTTGTTTTCTTAGTTCTTGAATAAGTCTGTCATCTATACACCTTTAATGTGTGTGTAGCAGAAGGAGCTGATTTCAGATTTGCTTTTCAGAGATCAAGATTAAAACTTTAAGATGAAAAATACTGCTTGTATTTAGAATCATAGAATAGTTAGGGTTGGAAAGGACATTAAGATCATCTAGTTCCAACCGCCCTGCCAGGGGCAGGGACACCTCCCGCTAAACCATTTCACCCAAGGCTCTGTCCAACCCGACCTTGAACACCGCCAGCGATGGAGCATTCACAACTTCCCTGGGCAACCCATTCCAGTGCCTCACCACCCTTACAGTAAAGAACTTCTTCCTTATATCCAATCTAAACTTCCCCTGTTTAAGTTTGAACCCATTACCCCTTCTCCTATCACTACAGTCCCTCATGAAGAGTCCCTCCCCAGCACCCTTCTAGGCCCCCTTCAGATACTGGAAGGCTGCTATGAGGTCTCCACGCAGCCTTCTCTTCTCCAGGCTGAACAGCCCCGACTTTCTCAGCCTATCTTCATATGGGAGGTGCTCCAGTCCCACAAGATGAAATTAAGACTTGTGTCTTGTTTTAGTACCAGGAGGCATTGCAGCTTTTTTCTAGGTGAGTAGCTGTTGTCATGGTTATAGCTTCTCTGCACTGCTCCCAGTATTGGAGCTCACCACAGATTTTGAGGTTGCTTTGCCACGTGAACACATCTGCTGTGTTGTGTATCTGACTTTCAGGAAAATACTTTGATCAGGCATCACCTGTCTAGTTTAAATATGCAATTAAATAGTTCAAGTAAATATTTGCATTAGCAAGCAAATAAGGTGGTACCTTGGAGGTTAGGTCTGTTGTCGTAATGAAGTGATGGAGAACAAAATGCAGCTCCTCAACAGGAGTTCTTAACTCTGAAGTGCAGTCGAAGGTAGTGTGAGATTAAATAAAACTTCTAGTAGAAGTCATCAGGAGGATTAGTGTATAGGTGTTTCTGTATTGTGCTTAGTTTAGCTAGGTTGAAAGATGTGTCTTGCTGTCAGTGTGTTTTTGATAACGGCAATGCCTAAACTGGTGCTTGGACTTTTAACAGTAAAACTGTGAAAATGCAAAGAGCTTGTATTTTAGCCTGAGGTTTTTGGCGTCTCAACTATAACAGCGTCATCCTGTATGAAACCTAAGCCTCAGTAGCTTTCCCTTTATAACTCAAGTTGCATTACTTGTATGACACACTTCATCCACCTCACCGTCTTTGTTTTAAGGATCTTGACCTTGCAGTAGTTAAAAGCACTAACTTACCTCTTTCAGTCCTCCTTGAAATGACTGTTCCATCAGTCTGAGTGTTTGCTTAATAGAACTTCCAGTTTAACTGCCTTCACAGAGCTTTGAGAAAACAGCAAAGGCATCCTCAGTTCTTAAGGTGGAACTGTTCCTGCTTGTTCCCAGTGCGTACTAAGCCGCCAACACTGTGGTTCCATGTACTGTTAACTTCATTATTAATGTGGCGAGCTTCTAAAAGTCAACCAAATACCTAAATTGCTCAAATTGCATATAAAACCTAATAAACTGATTAAACAATTTCAATGAATGTTTTGTTAAATGTTGCTAACACTTTTTTTTTTTTTGAGCTAACCTTCTTGCCAGTTCATTTTAATTTTTCATCCAAAATCCTTTCTTCTGGGCATTATAAAGAAGGATGATGGGGAAGCAAAAATGTAGAATACTTCAGAAATTGGGAAAAGAGAGAGGTTCAGTTTATTTGACTTTGTTGGAGCTTCTTGAACCAAATTTGTTTTCCTCTTGACTTAGGACCATTGCTTCCAGGAAACTAATTTGAACTTGTTTAGTTGAATTGTGCTAAAGTAATGCAAGGTATAGAGAACATCTTTAGACTGTCAAACATCTTTACACTGTTGTAGGGAAACGCCCTCTGGTTTTAGTTTGAAAACAGCACTAACATTCTTTCACATTAATTATTTTGCGCTATCAACCAAACTTGATCTTTAAAAATGTGGTTTTCTCTTACTCATGCTATAAGTCTGACAACTCTATTTTAAGTGGATGAGTTGTAGCAAGGCCTCACTTATATAGGAGGGAGTTGAGGCTTGCCTATGTAACACAGTGAGGAAGGATGTGAGTTTTGAAGGACAGTGGCTATTGTAGAATAGCTGAATACAGACACCGAGTGCCTTTTTACAGTTTTCCCTCTGGAGGTGCAAACCTTTGGTAAAATGGAGAAGGAACATGTCTTAGTATCTCAAGAGGGTGCAAAAAGGGCCTCTTAATCACATAAGTAGAAAGTTAGAATGTGAATTCTCTAGCACAATGTGGGTCTGTTTGCTTCTATGATGCAATGTTATAAAATGTTGAGTATATTTTGGAGGCCTGGTAAATTCTTAACTTTTCAGTATTTGCCATACTATTTGCAATACCTTAGCGTTCCTGGTATCATTGCATATTTTGCCTTAATCAGAAACATCAGTGTTGAAATTTTGCATGCAGAATTTTGTGTGTAGCTGCTTTTTTATGTAACTGCCTGTGTCAATAAAAAGTATTAGCTTTTGTTTCCTTTCTCAAAGGACAGGATGCTTCTTGCACAGGATTCAGTGCAGTAGAAAAAGAACATGCTGCACATGTCAGTGTAAGATATGGGAGGAATGGTAGATCTCACACTTTAGTAGGTACTCGAGTCTGCATCAGTTCTGGGGCCTCGCTTGGTATGTTTCCTCTTGTGGATGCTTTAGGACTTCACCAGAGTAACTGGTGTCTGTGGGTTGTGGGTATGAGTGTCTTCTTGTCCTTACCCAGGAAGGGTATATGTAGCAGGAGGCTCTAATACCACACTTAGTAATACTTCTTGCTTCCAACCTGGTAAAGTAGCTGTCTTGCCTCAGCCTAGCCTGAATGGTAAAACTAAAAGGTGTGTAGCCTATGGGTCCATTTTCTCATACAAAGGAGACTAGTTCTTCAGCTCAAATTCCACGTGTGATTGCTTGGGCCACCAAGTCCATGTTTTATGAACACAGAATTTAATAGAGCCTTTAAGACCAAGAGTCGAGCAATTTAAGCCCTGCAAGCCCCAAGTACTGCCCTTCTTGGAAAGGGTTTTGCAGATTCCAGGTATTCTTCAGGCTTGGCTGTTGATTATGAAGCTGCTTATTTTTTTTCTTTGTATGGTTACTTTTTAACTGTCTTGACTTTCAGTTCTGTTTTATGTTGATAGGTATGCACTTTAGCCGTCTTCTATACTAACGTATGTTAACAGTGAGAAGCAGCAGGGTTTTGTGATCTTTGCAGAATTCAAACAAGAATTCTGTGGTATAAATTGGTTATCAAGAGTAAATTTTTCTCAATTTCAGCCAGTGCTGGGCAACTCAGTTTTAACTAGTATGTTAAAACTTGTTTTTTTAAGAAAGATGTATAAGAGTATTTAGATTGAAATAGTAAGCTAAAAATTAAGTGCTATGGAGTAGTGTTATGATGTACAAGTAGTAGCAAAGATCTTAAGATCTTGAAATGCATTTGGCAGGTGCCTTGTGGCTTAACTGTCATGTCCTATTTTGTAGAGTTTCAAGGTTACTTGTAACTACTACAGTATGTGCTGAGTGGCAGAAATTGGATGTGCTTGAAGCATAGTCAGCGTAGAGCCTCACTGGAAATTCTTCCTTTGTGTACAATAATAAAAGTGGTCCAGAGGCTGACTTCTGATATGCTCCAAATCTTTTAAATGTGAACTTAATGTATGGCACCTTTTCCTTACCTCCTTTCAGCTTTTAATTGCAGTTTACTTTTGCATAATAGCTTGTCTAAGCAGTGTCTTTTGGGACTGTTGTTCACCATGTTTGTTTTACAGATACTCACCCCACAAGATTTCAAGTGATTGTATACTGCTCTAAGTGCTCAATTCATAGTGGTCATTGTGTTAAGCACTTAAAACCAATATTTGGATAGGTTAGCATTTGTAACTTACATGTGTATAATTATAGAACCAGAAATCATTTTAAGTTGGATTTCCAAGGGTTGTTAAAATTACATATCCCAGAGCAAAACCCTTGCTTTTATAATTTTGTAAAGCTGGTGTAGTTGGCAGAGGAAGGTGTGTTTTCAGGGCATGCAAGTGTGCAGTCAGGTTGGCAAATGGCTCTTAAGCTTGTTAAATTTAAGTGCTTTGTACTTGTGTACTAAGTCAGGTAAATAGGAATGGATTAGTGGGGTTTAATGTAGTGCGGAGTGTGTTCAACTTCTGGTCTCGCCTTAAATTTATAGTTGGATAATATATCCACTCTATGTTGAAAAATACTGTCTTCTGCTATTTGTAGTCTAAAATAACTGACTTCTTTCTGCTGTCCTCTCTCCTAGGGAGAGGACACACCTCCTGGAGAGTTCAAATAACTGTGAAGTAAGAATTTCCTGTCCTCTGTTACTGAGCCCAAGCTACTTTAAATGCAGAAAGCATAGACTCTAGGTAGTTACATAGCAATTAATAGTCCTAAGTGGCTAGGATATGAAAAGAATGTAATTGATCCCTAGCTTTTGGAGAGCTGTTAAATTCCTTGAGATCCAAACTACTTGGTTGCTACCTTTATCCCTGAGAAAAACCTGTTTCAAATTCAGGTTAGCTTGCCACTTCAGTGTGGTGTTTGAGCTCTGTTGAGATGTCTTCTCCGTGAAAGGGTGGACAGTAGAAAGAATTCAGTTGTTCTAAGATAAATGAACTCCTCAAGTGAACAGGGTACCTGGATGTCACGTGTAATGTTTTTTATGTTTTGTAGTAATACAGTCTGATGCAAAACCAGTTTGGTTAAACTTTAGGGTGTATTGAGGTCTAATAAGAATGACTGTTCTTAACTCTTGGCAGTTACGGGTAACCTTGAAACTCTACAAAATAGGACATGACAGTTAAGCCACGAGTTCTCTTGACTGTTTAATGAGGGTAGGAGGAATTCTTTTATGTAAATGTGTACTTGCAGTACTTGAAGTATGCATCCAATTCTTGTATCTTAACAACTAAAGACTTTGAATCCCACCTTTAGCTTGAGTAAATTACAATACAAACATGTTCAAATGGCCTCCAAATGTTTCTAGTGGATGTGAGCCAGCATGTTCTCGTGAAAACAGAGCAATTGTAGAAAATGGTAAACTACTGGAAATGGTCAAAGAGGCTTGTGTCCATGTCATGTTCCTAGCAGAAGCATTTTATCAAGGGTGATACCACTCCAATTAGGAGGAGTTAACACTGAACAAGTTAATGTAAGTGACCTCGTAGGCTAGTTTTGATGTTTATTCTAACTAGGTTCAGGAGACAGTGATTTGTTTGTAGCTGCTTTAAAGAAAACAGTTTTCTGTTTAATATATATAAATAAATGTTAAAAGGCTTTTCTGTACCTTTTCTCCTATGCTCTGCTTTTAGAGGCCTTGACATGGCATGTTGCTAAATAGTGATCGTCAGGAGGACTGAAGTAATTCTGTTCAAAATGCTAAGCAATGGCAGCAAGCTTGTTAAGGTTAAAATAGTTCTATTGTATGACCCTTTTTTAACGTCATCATCTTAGTTAAAACTACCTTGAAAAGTGCTTTTACAGCACTTTATTTAAAAAATGGGTTGAAGATTAGACTTCACCTAGAGGTGAAGTCACTAAACTAGGATAAATTGCAAATGTTTAATGGTTTCTGGTTTTTGCCAATACATGATTTGATACAGTTAAAACCAGATGTAGGGTACTTCAACACAGGCTTCCTGTGTAAGAATATTAGCTGGGAAAGGAAGGGTTTCAGTGTTAGAGCTGTGGGTCACAATTACTTAGACCCATTTCAGGCACTGGGGTAGAGGGGAGAGATCATTGTAAGGATTAGGATATAAACGGAGTTTGTACAGACTCTTCTGACTTACCCAAGTTCCCTTCACTGGGTTTCTGCCATCTCTCAAATGGTATGGGCTTGAGAGTGAATCACAAAGTCGCTTCTTTGTGATCACTGGTTTTTAAGGACAGATAACTGTTGTCTTTCCATGGCCATCTGCTGTGTAAGGGAAGGATGGATGGGCAGGTCCTATCAAGCTGTATCCTGGCTCTTTTTGCCATCATTGTCTCCAATTGCTTTCTGAGACTCTAATTCATATGTTTCTGTAGTCCTGTCTTAATGCATAATCATACTAAATATGCGTATGTGCTGGCTAATGAAGTGTGAACTTTGTAAAGGAATAAGATAGATTACACTTTCCAAATCTGTGTAAAAGTCCATGGTTATATGCAAGACTGATACTAAGTGCGGACAAGTGAGCATCCTTGCCCACATGAAAGTTAGATGTTTTGGTACAATGCTTGCAACAAGCTGCATTTTGAAGGCTTCCAGATCCTCCGATTACATTCCTGGCTAATCACCAGTATTAATTTGTTCTCATGTTGTAATGTATTTGCAGGTTATGCAACAGCCTTAGGGAATTGAACTACAAGTTGCAAGCTTTAGTTTTTACTCTTAAATATACTTGGCAATAGCTCTTAAATTTACTGTGACAGTTACTGTATATATTGGCTGCTGTCCATGTGCTTTATATGGCCGCAGAAAGCGCTGCAGACTTTGTTTCTGCCTTTTGAACAGTTTTTATTGAACTCCTCTCAGCTGAGGCAGACTGTCCTTTGAAATGTGTCCTGTCAAAATAGCACAGATTTGGAGCTTTTTTCCCCCCATGAGAGGGACACCACTTGGCACATCACTTGGTAGCAGCTACTGAGCTTTGACAGATGGGGCACAGTGGTTGCTGTTGGAGTGTATGAGATGCTCCTCACCAGGAGCAGGCTTCAGCATCCTGGGAATGGCCTGGCTCTGTATCATGCTGCCAAAGAGCCCTTCCATCTATCTACCTGGAAGTTTGTTGTACTTGCTGTTAGAAGTGCTGTGCTCTCTTTTCTCCCCTGAAAAAAGTGGAAGGAGGCATCCCACAGGCTGCTGGTTAGACAGCCGTGTTGCGTTTTATTTCCTTCATGTTCTAAAATAGTCACATAATGCCAGTGCCAAATGAATGTTATAATAATCAATAATATGGATTGCTTGAATGTTTTTAAGCCCTCAGGACTCTGTTAGAACCCATTATAATGGCTGTATGTTTCGGGGAGGGGGGGTATAGGATTGAGTTTTGACCCATGTGCTACATGCTGGGATTTATTCTTGGTTTTTTACTGTGTATCTTCTACTTCCCAGGAATGCTTGACTTGTGCTTCAAGCCCTAGTAAGCCAGCTTGCAACCCTTACTGCTGCTGCCCTTTGCAAGGAGTAAGAACTCTATGAGCTCATATTTTTAGATGAGCTTTCTACCTTGCTTGAAAGCAAAATTTCTTAATCTGACGTGATTAATGGTAAAATGTTCCAATATTTGTGCTGCTGTTTTCGGTGAAAAGGTAGCTTTTGTGAGTCAGAAGGGTAGCATAGATATATTGCTGCTGTCATGTGTGTCTGAACTTATCCAGTATGCATGTACCAGAAGCCCTTGGAATTCAAGGGACCGGTGACCCCTTCACTCTGTCCCTCTTGTGCTGCAGAGACCACCAGTGCAGTGTCCCATGCTAAAAGCAGAACAGAAATGTAAGCTTGAAGAAGTAATTTGAGGTTTAGGAGTGCTTTTGACTAGGTGGCAGCTGCAGCTTCAAATACTTCATCTCACAGAGGCAAGGTGCCTGTAGCAGCTGCTTATGATTTGTGTCTCCCCTTCTAACAGCAGCCTGGCCTGGCAGAATGCACTTGTGACTAAATATCTGTGGGTTTAATGAGGGTGAAACTTGGCAACTGTTGCCCAGAAAAGCACTGCCAGGAGTGGGAAGGCTTTTCAGATGGGTTAATGCAGTTAATGATCAGTTGTTTCTATCCAGATTGTTACCTTGTGTGAAACACGTTGCTCCTTGGATTAAAACAATCTGCTCAATTCTGTAACTGAAGACAAGATATACTGTTGCATCAGCCCAAGACTGTCCTTGATCAGCAGTTTGGATTTTCAGAACATGATTATGAGGATGGCTGAATGATAAATATTCAGTGTGATCCTGACTTGTGCTTTGGTTTAGGACCTGTGGATTCTTTTAAATGGGCAAGGAAGAAGGAACTGGGTAATCGTACGCTCTTGCCTAAGCAAGGGAACAAACTAGAAAAACAGATGGTGCTAAAAATAGTTTATTACCAAGGTTTAAATATGGCTCTGATTTTATTCTCCTCCTTATAAATAATGCAGCTATAAATCCTGCTAGATATCAATAAGTATTGAATTATCTCCAAACTGCTGAGGGTTACAGAACCTTCTGGCAGCTTTCCAAGCTTAGTGTTGCCCTTCATTCATAGGATCAGCATTTAATTCCTTAACAGGGGAAACCTGAAGAATTCATCCTCTTTGAATGGCAACATAGATGCAGGGAGCTTGAATGAGTAGCTACAGGCTAAGGCATCCTATTGCAATGGAAGGGGAGCTGTGCTTGATGAGTTCCTGCTAGGTCGCAGCCAGGATGAATCTCCTCTTTTCTTTTCTGCAATGCATGAACAATCAAAGGCTCCTTTTTTGTCAATTGTTGCCATGGAGGGTGTCCATTTAAAGTTCAAATTCCAGCAGGCTTGGGAAGAAGGAAAGGAGATAGGAGTAGGCTGGGCTGGGAGATGGTAGGCAAGCATCAAAAGTGAGCTGAAGACAAGCCAGCACTTTGTGCTGTGACAGGACAGACCAGGCTGGGGGTACTTGGTTTTGAATGGATGCCTGAAGTTTTTTGGAGTAGTGAATGAAATGCTGCTGAGGTAGCAGGCACAGAGAGCATCTGGCGTTCTGCTTTCTATGCATCAGCAGAGTGGGTCACAATGTGAAATTAGGCCCGAAATGGCATTTAATGAAGTGAGCCCTTGTGCTGGAGGTTCCCTGTGCTCTGACAGCAAGGGAGTAAAGCCTTCAGGATAGTGAAGGAAAGGAAATCTCATTAGGGATAGAGGTTTTTTCCCCCTCTTTTGTAAATGGCATTCTGTAACTAATGCCTTGCAAATAGCTGGAGCTCCTCAGAGCTGTTCAGTGCTGTGTCGCTTTGTCATACCTGAAACCAGCTTTGTAAATGTATGGCACTTTTCTGTAAGCAGTGTGCTAAGAGGAGGAGGAGGCAGCTTAATATCTGCTGCAGATTTGCTTTTCTTTTCTGGCAAGTTGCTGTATGTACAAGTAAGTATTCACTGTTGAAAGAGCTAATGAGTACCAGACCAGCTGCATTTGACATTATGAGAAAAGGGGCCATCTATTAAGTCAAAGCCAGGTTTCAGCCAGCTGTGGATATTTTCTTATTTAATTATTACTTTGCCTGTCATAAAATTGGATTATGCTAAAATTATTGGTGATATTGTTTGGGATACAATACAATATTGAGTTAAGAGCCATGGTTCAGTGTTATATATAGGGTACTTAATATTCCTAAGCTGCATGAGAGGGTTTAAAGAGAGGTGAGAGCATTTTACTCAGGTTTTACCATTCGGGTTTTGGCAGGTGGCAGGAGATTAGGGTTGGGGTTTTTTTGCTTGCTCTGAACCACATGAGATGGTGGTTAGCAGAAGAGGTAGGAGTGTTTCATCATTGATAAAATAACTGTTCCCCGATCTCCTGGCAAAAAAATGAAATCCCAATGTAACTTTAAAAGACTTGTTAGGAACTGAGTTATATCTCTTCGAGTTTAACTTGGAGTAATTTGGGGTGAAGGGGGTTCTTTCAATAGTCAGTGTTCTTGTAATTACACATTAAATCAATAGATCAATGTATCTTTATGGTGCCAGAATGGAAGGACTCTCAATTCTGAAACTAGACTTTGGCCTTCCATACTCTGAATATTCTCTCTTGTGAATATTCCCTTGCTTTTTGACAGTCAATTTCTGACTTGATGTGTCATCTTCTGAAAGAGACCTGAACCAAACTGATTCACCTGAGTGTTTTTCTCTGCAGAGAGGCTTATTGAAATGGCTTTGGAAAGTCTTATGCTTAACTGTCACTTTGTCTTCTGTTAGGCTTGTATTGTATAGATCAGTTCCTGCTGCATGTGTATACTGGTATGTAGGTGTGATAAAAGCAAAACAGATGTCTGAAGCAGGTAAAATGAGCTGATTCATTTTATGTACATCAGTTAGTAATGTCAATTTGGCCTTCCATTGTGATGGGAAATATTGACTTGTTTACATGCTCTTATTCAAGTATTTTCAAACTGTAGAGAAGCTTGTGTGGCTTTTTAAACTTGCTGTTAGATGTGACTTTTAATGGAGTATAGTTGTAAGCAGATGTTTTCTGCATAAGTGATCTGGGAGGTGATGGCTTAGTGTTAAGGTTAGCTGCAGATAATCAAATAGCTGATCTGTTCATATACCTGAAAGTACTCAGTTCTTTATATGCTGATGATGACACATGCTTCTGCAATAAAACTGAAGTAATACCAGAAACTGAATTTTAAGTAAATGAGAATTCTGGCTAGTTTCCCAATTTGTTTTCATTGTAGTAGCAGCCATGTGACTAAAACATAAAAGGCATTTATGGTATGCTAGGAAGCTTGCATAGTTGTGGTAGTGTAAACAAATTTGAGTCTTTAAAACAAAGTATATGTAATACTTGAATGTATGGCTTTCTTAATGTTACAGCTTTTTCATGCAAACTGATTGTTATAAAATAAAGCAAAGCTGAAGTTTGCCATATAGTGAGAAGTGGAGCTCAGCTTTAGTGTTGCTGTAATGCTTTAAGATTCTGAATGCTGGCTCTGCCTTACACAAGTTTCATATACTTTGCTTCTCTTCTGACTTGGTATGCTGTATTTTGAAGCATGTATTGTGTTTCAGCGCAGCTGAAGGGTAAAGGACCACATATGTGGTTTCCTGACCTAACTTTTCTTTTAAGAAACACACTGAGCATAAACTGCCTAAGTGCTGTCAGCTCTGGTATTTGAACAAATAAACTTGTCCAAATCGTATTTATCAAGCAAGTTTTAGCACAGGTTGACTCGGTATTAAAAATACACATCAGGCTTGCCACTTGATGTCAGGAACACTTCTTGAGCCACATTGTTTCAGAAATGTTCAAAATGGTCCAAAATCAGATACTAAGCTAGAAAAATAAGTACATGTATTGGAAATTGAAGGTGAACAGTGCTAATTCTGTTCTTTCTAAACAAATGTGTTGTGTTCAACTTGTCTCTGGGAATAATTAGTGGTGAGAGTCCACCTACAGTTTGAGTTAATGCTCCTACAAGAATTTATTGTGGTTTTTGCATGGAATTGGACAAAAGATTCCTGACATCACTCGCAGTTTGTCCACATGTGTGCATACACCTATGTGTGCTCTTGTAGAACAAGATCTTAAGGCTTTGTTTTGGACAAGTATTTCTGTAGTGAAAAATTGATCCAAAGAAGGGAAAACTGTTCCAAAACTGAAGTTGTGTTTCCCTTTCTATCCCGTCCCCCTTCCCTGGCAGAAGTGAACTTTATGGTCCAATTATAGAATCCTTTAAAATGCTAGTTATGATGGAGTGCCAGCATAACCCAATAATATAGGTGAGGCTGACATCTGTCAGTAACTAATGAGGGTAGCTTTAGAATCAGGATTTGGAGTTCACTTCTCTAATTTCTTATAAATTTGACCCATCATATCAAGTTAATATTTGACCTGAGAATAAAAAATAACATGCTGGAATTTTAAGAGAAGCTGGTACATGGGTGTACTCTGCAAAAATCAGTACATATGTGATTCAGTTGTGAAAGTAATTGCAGCTCATAGCAAAGTCATGAAGGAGTAAGACCTTGCTAAACTGCTCAGGAATAGAAGTTCTCTATAAAAATAGATGACACATAAATGGCAGGAAATGAAGCCAACATGGTCATGTTTTGAAGCCACAAGGGTCAAATCCTGTCCTGTGTTACTCTGGTGCGTAACCAGTCAAATCATGTTACTTGAGAACAGGGTTTGGCATGGTGCAGTCAACTTCAGAATATGACTGATTATTAGGAGTTTTGTAGAAGCACAGGCTACAGCTTTTTTTCTTCTTGTTAGAATGCATCTAGCTAGAAATCTAGTGCAACTCCTTTGCGTTGTATGGTATTTCAGAGCTGATTGTAGTATGCAAGTCTCTTGATTCCTCTGCCAGAGGATGAATGCATTAGAAGGCTTTGGCTACCCAGGATGGTCTTTGTTTTTCAGATTTTGCATGCTGAGAGATGATACTGTAAGAAATCATATTCTTGTTAAGCAGTTTTCTTTTGCTGCTCGTTTTGAGCAACTGTGAAGTACGTCAGTGTATATCTGAGTGAAGAGAGGTATATGTAGCTCATGTTAATGATACAAGCATGCTTCCTTTATTTCCCAGTTTAAAATGTAGAAAACTAGATGCATCTTTCTAAAACCTGTATGAATTGCACATCATTTTAAACCAAGTCTCTATAAGGTGATTCATATTTTTAATGAAGGTGGAAATATTCTGTTTCCTTTCTGAAAGGAAAGGTAAAAGTTCTTGAATCTGAAAGGATGGAACAACTCTGGCAAAACATGAATCATTTCTGTTGGGGGAGAGCATGTGCTTACATTGTTTCCCCCTGTGCCCTTCTGCTGCAAAACCAGATGTGTTCATCATCCCTGCATGAACACAAATGGTGCAGCTGTTTGTTCATGACACCATCACATCACTCATTAATGCAGTTGGATGATGTGAATTTGCCAGACTGAAGCTTCTCAAGCTTGTGCTTGGAATTGGAGGCCCAATTCCACACTGTCCAGCTCTCCAGTTTATCCATAAGGTGGATAAATCCACTGTCCATATTAGAGATGTGCTTAGGGTCAAGCAGGGAGTAGGAAAATAACTACATGGTATACAAATACAGTTCTTAGGGCAGAGCAATTGCTTTGGGTCCTGCAAGAGACACAGACTGCAGCTGCTGCCTAAGCAAGAACAGAGCTAGAACCTGTCTTCCAGGGCACTCTTCCTGCTATTTCAGTACCCTTTTGAGTCTTTCTTTCTTTGGTACTTCTTTCCTTTTGAGAAAACCTCTATTCTAATGCATCAGTGCATTGCAGACAAACACCACTGCTGTATCTAGTAGTTGCCTTGTTTGGCTTTAATCTTGTTTTTCCCTGACCAAAGTCTTGTACTGTACTATTCAGCTGAACAAAGCAAATGTCATAATGTTCCACTTTGTGTGATGTTATATTATCAGCCAGTTCACAACAGTTAGATCTACTGTGTGAGCCTCTTCTGTTGTAGTTAATGGCGTAATTCATAGCATCTGTAGGTATTTATGCTTGCTAGACTGGTACTAAGAATAGTTGCAACTTTCTACTTAATTACATGCAGGTGAAATAGGTAGGCCTGATGTTTGTGGAATGTAATTCCACATTCTCATAATAAAAACTTGCATGATTTATACTTACTCCAGCAGGAAAGGTGAAAGGTTGCTGTTCATAAGTGCACTGAATTTGAAAATGTAAGATGCCAGCATCTTAATTAAAATTCCATACAGTAAACTTTTAAAATGCAGTTTAATGTTGGCCTAGATTTTATACAAGGGGAAAACTACTATATATGTTCACACTTCTCGTGGTAGTACTGGTGTTAAATCATATTCTTGTCTGTATTATATTAACTCAGCTTCTAGTTTGTCTTTAAAAGCAAACAAGTTAACCCCTATGATGAATGGTCCTGGACTTACTAAACTGCTAAACCCCAGCACCTGAGTTTCCTGCACTAAACTGCCCCATTCAACCAAAATTTAATGTAGAAAGGAATGAATGAAAAATAGCAGCAGTGTTTTGTCTGCTTAAGTTCAGTTTAAACACCTTTAAACTGACAAGCTCTTCTTTAATCTGCTTAAATTCCTTAGTTTCTTATGTTACTTAATGTTGGAACTTAATTGAGCATGCGTGCGTGCAAAGCACATGATAGGGACTGTGAATTTTCTTCTTGGTTGTTCACATGATCTTTGCAAACCACTACAAGGAAAAGAGGCTGTTTGGTTTGAGTGTGAAATTTAATTTCATGTATGGAGGGCCTGTCTTGAATAATTTTGTCTGACTTTGGGGCAAGGACAAAGCAGGTGTTTAAACTGAGCTTAATCCATGGTGGTTGTAATCCCTACTGTATCTGGAATTTGCTGTGCCTGTGACTTCACAAGTGGCTGTTTGGAATTTGTGTGATAGCAGTGATTTTAATGGGGTCCTGCAGAGTTTCCTAGCTAAACAAGTAAGCTGCTGTACAGGTCTGAAGACTGCCATGCAAGAGCTCCCAAAACCTCCCAACCAGTGTGGGTGATGGCTGTGTATGCACGGCAGCAGTGCTCAGGCAAAGAGCTGGACCCCCAATTCCCCCCACCCAGTCTGTGTGTTTCGTTTCTCACTTGTAGCATTTAACTCTTCCAGTGGTTTCTGTCAGTTATCTTGCATGATAAACAGCCTTGTATTCTTGCATACTTGAGTATAATCACACAAATTCAGCATTTCACTTAAATAGTTCTATTTCATTAAACCATAACATTTTTTCAACTAATAGCACTAAATAAAAAGCCAAATTAAATCACAAGCTCTTATAGCTCTAACAAAACTTGTAAGGATACTGTGGCATCATTTAGAATACAAGCAGAAAAATCTAGGCCAATAAATAGATCAACTTTCATGGTAGACTAGACCAGGGAACTGCATGCTCAAATCTAGAACAGTCTGGCTAGTGGAAGATGAAAGCCTGTTACTTCATGCTGCTGTTTAGCATCTGATGTGAAATGAGCTGTTGTTGGTTTACTTCTCTACCTGGGCACCTACATCTAAAAAATTAAAATAAGCTTTGAAGATACAGAAGAGACAAACTACTGAGCAACTTTCATTTCAAGTCAGAGCCATATTGCTGCACCAGCTTGTATTGATTTTTAACTAGGTCTTTGGCTTTGCAAATAGGATTTACCTCATTTGACTACAAGAACTGCAGCAGCAACTTTATCTCTGATGTAAGGAATGACTGTTTTAGTTAAGTGCCTAATCACATGGCAGAATGGTAGAGATTGGTTGCTCTTTCCCATTCATATCCAGTATTCCATGGATTCTGGATATTCCAGTATTCTGCTTTCTAGTTATAAATGATGAAATAAACATTGCATTTTTTGACTATAAGAATACATACCAAGCTTCCAGGGAAATGAGGGATAACTGCAGAGCTGCAAAAAGAGAACAGCATGTTTGCTTCTCAGAGTGAATTTGATCAGAGATTAGATTTTGCCCATAGAGGTGTTAGGAATATTTTAGAGATTTGATTCTTTTTCCACAAAATGCATAAATAGAAATGGTTTTGTGAACTACTTGTTTTGTAGCTCAATGCAAGGGGAAAAAAAATTACTTCTCTTCTGGTTTGTTTCAAGTGCGTGGTTTAAAAATCTGCAGTGGGTTTTGAACTGAAGTGGGTTTTTTTAGACACATGAATTGGAAAACTTCCTGTATTCCTACACCTTTCACTTTTCATTTGAGCAGGGAGAAATTCTTTTCCAGTGAACTTTTTTTCACCAAGAAGTTTTAAACTGTGCCTTAGCAAGCCTCAAGCATATCACATTATGAAGAATACTGTATTGTTTTCTTCCTGTCAGCATGACTTCGTACTGATGAAGCAGTATTTCTTCTCAACTGCAAGCTGCTTAAAGCTGAGGTTATCCTTGAGCACTGAAGTGCTCACAAAATGCTCAGTGCTGTTCAAGACAGAAGTCAAACGTCAAGAGCTTTACTCCACGGAAAGGTTAACAGTTTGTTACATGAAGACAGCATTTTTCTTGCTGTTTTTCACTTTATCGGTAGTAGAAGATGCAGGGATTAGGACTGTGATGGGGTATTTTTAATCTATACAATTAACACTTCTAATGATTTGCAGTGGACACCGTCCATGTTTCCAACTGGAGTTATCACAGGTAATGATAGTAATGCAAGTAATTAAATGCATGAAGTGAAAATTCAGTTGACAGGGAGGGACCAGTTATCGTCTGTTTGTGGTAGGATGTGATGTCAGTCAGATAGTATGCTCAAAAGGCAGTTTTCATCATGAATCAGTGAGCTGTTAGGACCAGTCTTTTGTAGCAGTTTGTTTTTATGACTTAAAGTCCTTCCTTAAGTTTCCCTCTTAGCTTCCTTGCATGAAGTTTCTTCAGTGTAATGAATTTGTACTGTTGTTGGACTTTATCATTGCTAAGCTGTAACCTCTTTGGGGATAGGTTAGTGTCTGAGGTACAAATGCATCATGCTGTATATGGTGCTTCTGATCTAAAACTTAGCCATGGTATGAGTTACCATCAGTAAGAGTATTTGAATTTGAGTCAGTCTGAGTTATCTATAGGAAACATAAGTCCAGGAAGTGAAATGAGGACCTGTGAAGCCCTCAAAGGGAGAGATGCCATGTACTGAACTTGCTCCATCTCTCTCCACTGGCTAGGTGCAGGGAAGCAACAGAAAAAGCTGTCTGTTACTCCATGCTTGGGCTGCCTCTTCAGTGTGTTGTGCTTGGATTGGTTGCTGATATTCCAGGAAATTCCAGGGTGCCCTCATCACGAGGACCAATGCATCACACACCTTTCTGTACATCCATGGTAGAGACCTTAACAGTCAAGAAATTCTGTGTACTGGTATCTCTTAAAGCAGCATCTCTTATGTTGTGCATTCATAGGCAAAAGTCTCAGGACAGGAAGGAATGGAAACATAGCCAGATAACTAGTCTAATTACTCTGCTGAATTCCCTCTCTTCCTAAGCCTGTGGCTTTAGGGAGCAGCCCTTCCTGTTGCGATGACTAGTGCTGGAAAGCAGTAGGATGGGTTTAGGGCTTCTGGTAGCTTCAGGCTCCTCTGCTGCTTGCTCTGTGCCAGCTGCTGCAGCTGCACCTCTTCAGAGCAGCTGTATCTTCCACCCCATTCAGAACTGGGGGGGACATGGGTGGACTTGGTGTATGATGGGGGCACAGGGAAGAAGCATGAGAACTGCTGTTCCCATTATACACTAGGTTTTCATGCACGTAAATGACTTATTTTTCCCTTGACTACTGTAGCAAATGCTCTAGTTTTTGTTAGTAAAACAAAAGCAACCTTTTTATTGCTTTTTATATTTGGAAAGTGATGTATTGCGGGTTTCTGAACTGGAGGTTTAGTAAGGAGTACAGACATTAGCTTCCTTTCAAGCTCCTCTGGGCCTTTCTTGTTTGCTTTGTATGGCAAGGGTCTAGAGAGATTTCTTTTATTTCCTTCCCTGCCATTGTTTTTGGTACAAAGTTGGGGTTTTTTTTCTTAATATTCAGACATTTTATCGCCTCACTCCTTTTAAAACTGAGTTTCTTTTTTTCTTCCATCACACAAAAGAATACTTTTAGCTGATTGAGTTCTATCCATTGCCAACTGTGGACTCCTTTGTCTTGTTAGTCCAGCATCCTTTATAAAATGAGGACCATTGAACAAGTACTCACAAGCTCCCCACCGAGCGCAATTGTGCTTGAAAGGTGTGGTACTGTACCAGTGTAACATGGAAAGCTGCAGTTCAGGGGGCTTGAATGCATTGCAATTTCTACCTTTTGCTTTGTGAAAGAAGTGGGATTGTGCTGTGAGATAATAAATCCACCTATTTGTAGTTCAGTGAGGTTGTGACAAGTGGGGGAACAAAGAACCAGTTGAATGCACTTGCTGTTGTGTTGAAGCCTGCTAAAAGTTCCCATTGAAGTGGTTTCAGCACAGTACAGTTAACAGGCAGTTTTCCATTTATGTACACAGACCTTCTAGAAGGACAGCTGTGTGGTTGGATTAATTTCTAGCGGTAAATTGAATAAAAGATATTTTGAAGGGAGACTTGGGAATGCCTTTCTAAAAGGTTGAAAGCAGAACTTTCAAAGCTTTCCTTTCTTTGACCCCTTTCCTTCCCAGTACCTACTATAAGATTTAAGGAACTGAAAATATTGTCCCCTGTATGGAGATACACAACAGGAAATGTGTTCTTTCTCAAAGCAATGAGATAGAATTAGGATTAAAATATCCTTTTAACACTTTCGACTTCAAAAATCCACTGCTTAAGGAAATATGACAGAAATTCACACTTCTCAGTCAGAAAAAGGAGCTCAAATGTTTGTATGTGAATAAGCTGTGAGCTGCATAGAAATGTTTTTAAAACAAATTTTATAGCAATACTGTTCTCATAAGAAAGTGAAATTTGGAAATATAAAGCTTTTTATCATGCAGTGTTATCAGTTTTTTGGTGCTAGTCATGTGCAAAATTGGGTGTGCTAACAAAGGCTTTAGTGAATTCCTTCTTATGGAACTATGGTCAACACTTGTTTTGTTGTTTCTGAAAGTTGATCTTTGGATGTAGGTCTTGGAGTTGCATAAATCAACTCCTAAATTAGGTCTTGTGTGTGTCCAAGCAAAGTAAATTACTCCTTATAGATCCTTCTAGCTGAAAGCTGTGACCATCTATTATAAGATAGGAAAGTTATTTGGGCACAGTAGGAGTTGTTTGCAGTACAGGCATAACTAACTTCTGATCAGTAGTGGAGAGTTTCAATGCGGTATGGGCTGGGGGAATACTGAGACACCAGTGATGGTGAAGCACCATCGCATACCAGAACTGCTGTTCGCTCAGTCTGTGCTGTGGCTAAACTCTAAAACCCAAGTGGTTTTGCTTTTTACCTTTGCCCAGACTTTTCCACAAGTAAACTTTGTATGTAGATTTGATGTAGGAATGTCCAAGGGACTGTATGAGCTTGCAGAGTGGCAGTGGGCTTGTCTGCAAAATGATCCATATATGACATTGCTCTTCAAGGGTCAGGCAGATCACCTCAGTGGGGTTTCCTCATTCTCTTACCCAGTTATATACAGGAAAGGATTACTAATTGGGAGTTCTTCTAAATCTATACAGTTTTGTTTAAAAAGCACACAGAGATACTGGTAAGCTGCTCATGTGGCTGCTGATATGCATTGCTGAAATCGAAAGATTATCCAGTGCTTTAGAAGAGCATCTGGAATATAGCACGCTGGGAGTGTTGCAATGTTCCTATTTCATCTGAATATATCAACAAATATAAAATACTTAAGAGGTGACAAATGGGGAGAGGAAGCTGAAAATGGGTGTGAAAGTCGGTCTTGTTCCCTGCGGATCTGCTTGTAATGAAATGATTGCCATGTGTATGAGAGACTGGAGTCACTTAACCAGTAAGATGATGAAAGCTAGCAGAGCTTTATTCTCCTGGTTCTTACCACCTCTGAGAGGAGCTATGACCATTTCACCCTTCTCTCACTGTGTAAGGCGGAACTTGGAAGTTTCTCGCTTGTTAATCTAAGTTCTGCTGTCTGTATAGATCTGTTTCTTAAATGCTGCTTCTGGATTCTAGTCAAGGATCCCTTGGAGTTATATGAGGAGTTTAGACAGTTTATCCGTCTATCTGAGGGACAGAGGTAGCACTTTTACTGAGGTTTTCTTTTCTTTTTCCTTTGTCTAAATAAAGGTGAGTTCCCCTCTGTTCTTAATATATTTTTCATTTAAACAAGATTGCTCAAATTCCTGAGCTCTGGTTCAAACAGTAACCAAATATAAGACAAACTAAGCTGATTCTGGAGCACAGTGCTTTCTAAGAAGCTTGGTTTTCCCTGTTTGAGGTTACCCAAATGTGCTGTTGCCTTGTGGACTCTGGCTGAGGTGATGCCTCAGGGCTCATTGTCTGCATGCTTGGGAACTTTGAGAAACTAATTGTTGACTGGGTTGTAGTGTAGCTGTCTGACCTAAATGCTGATGTTACCAAATGCTGTGCTCTGGGTTTGCCAGAAAGCTAAATAACATCAAACTGGCCATCTGTAATTCCTCATTCAGTTGACTAAAGCTGGGGTTTTGGATCCTCCTGCATAAAAAAGGGGACTGGTAGTTTTTCTCACTAGTGGGAAGCTCCACAGGCAAAATATGTGTACAAAACCAGATTGTGTAAGTAAGTAAGTACTTTTCTTCATGCCCGTCATATTTCCAGGATTACTTTGAACTTGTGGCATTCTGATTTTTGAGTGCATACTCAAACCACTTAAGAATTTAAGCAATTTGTTCTCCTCATGGTTATTATATTCATGTATCTTTTTTTGATTGCAGACTTTAAAAAATTCCAAAAGTCTTTGCTCCCTTGACTATGAAGATGATGATGATGACACACAAATGAAGACAATTGTGTCATCCCCATGTGACTCAAATGATCTTATGAACATCATCACCCCTGGTTCCAGCCCGATGAAAGAACAGCTGGATGAAGTAAGGCATCACGGGTCATGCCAAGGTAGCTTCAAAACAAGGGATTATAAGAAAGCAGCCGTAGTATGTGAAAGCGATGAGGACACAAGTGATTGTGAGAGCACCGAAGAAGGCATCTTTCCTCTAGACTGTGGAGACTTGGACCTAGAGCAGATTGAAAACAACTGAGACTTCGAAGTTGTGTGCTAGAATCAGAGATGTTCTAAATTAAAATGATAGAGGATTACCTTTGCCATGCATAATCCATGTCCCTGAATCTCTGTATTGCCTATCTTGGGCCTGTGTTAGAAGAAATGTTTCAGGTGGGGGAAAAACGTGAACCATTGTTACCTGTTTAGTCTGTTGATCAATATGTGGGTGACAACAAAAAAGAAAAAAGTAGGAGGTTAAATGTTATTTTGAACATTAAGGAATAATTTTGATTAAAAATTTCCTAACAGATATTTTGCATTTTTATGGCTTTTACAGTTCCGGAGAAAAAAGCATCTCTATTTTGAAACGAATTTTCAGAAGGGCATTCTATAAAACTAAATCTGTCTACAGTGATTCTGGTGCGGGTATATGTTGCTTTTGTTAAAGAGCTTAATGTGAACAGTGAATTGCATAATGAAATCGGTAATAAACCTTCAGATAGAACTCTTTAATATCTGGTTGACAACTGGTCCAAAATACTTAACTGCCATCTTTCAACAGTGTCTGGTTAAGAAAAAACCTTCATAACATGTACAAATGTTCTTTTCATACATTCAGGACTTTTTGATCAAAATATGGTAGTGACCTTAAAGGTTAACATTTTCCATTATTTTACTACTTGAATTGTTTTCTAGCCTGAAGCAATGCTAATTTAGGTGGGATAAAACTGCAAGTAGCTGCCCACCTACTTGGTCTTTGTTTTCTGTGGTTCAAAAGAATGTACAACAAGAGCACTTGAACTTTTAGACAGGGACTTTGTAATGATCAATTCCCCAGGAGGTGATCCCTTCAGCAATACTAGAAGGAAAATAGTCCTTGAATTAAATAAAATGACATTTTGCTTTGCACTTGTGTCTGCTTATGAATTTTACTAGTGGAAGATACATAATCTGTGGCAGATTCTATACTATGGTATTTGTGTGGGGATTGGGTGGAGGGGGAGAGCAGATTTCTGGTCATCTAAAAAGAAAGTGACATCAGGTTATTCTGGAGAGCTGGGGAATAGTTCAGGTCGGGTCCCATAAGTCCCAGTGATTACATGCGCTGCAGTCATCTCAAATGTAATACTGCATTCATTGCAGACTATTGCAACACATACTTTGTTAGTTCAGCTACAATAAGGATTTTCCTGAGCAAGGGGGAAATTAATCTTGAAATGGTTTTAAATTGGATAGGAATGGGGAAGCTCTGGATTATGCCATTCCAGTGCATTGTGTTATCCTGCTTTAAAGGAGCAAACTCCTACAGTAACTTGTGCCATAAAACCAAAATACAGCAACATATTTTAAGTCAGCTAATGGAGTGTGATTAAAATAAGACATAAATAAGAGGCATATGACAAAAGAGGCATATGACAAAGGCTAAGCAAGGTACAACACAGGCTCCAATCTTGTGATTCGGGTCAGCCCTTGATCATAAAGAGAATTGGCCTTTAATTACTGACCCAGCTTATGTCACTCAGTACCTATACCAAAAATTATTAAGTTTGGGTAGCAAGTAAGAAACTGAACTTTTTTTCTTGCTTTTGTGACTTCTATTTCATATACAACTAACAAGTAGCAATGGTCTGTGATAGCGATACTGGTATATGTGTGTAGTAAGGTGCAGGAACACTGCCCACATTTGTTGGGTTCTTGATATGTTCGTATGTATATTGTGGGAGAGAAAGTGAAGCTGCTCATAACTGACAAAAATCATTCCCCTTTTTCTTGATGAGCAAATAAAGGAGTTGCTCTTGGAGCAAAGACTGGTTTCTTCAGAAGCTCCTGTTAACAGTGTGCATCTCACCGCACAGTATTTGCTCTGGTGTAGCACAGAGCATACAGATGGTGGCATACATGTCAACAAAGCTATTTGAAATAATCTTATGCAACTGAGGATCCCTATTCTTGCTGCTGCTTCAAGAAGCAGCAAGTGTTGTACAGCTTTTTCTCCTCATGGGTATATGGGAAACATGCTATAGTACAGTGATCAGGCACTGTGGGTAATGGAAGAATGCAGCTCCCCCCTGGACTGCAATTACTAGTTGCAGAACTACATTTCTCTTTGTGTATTCTTCTTAATTGAGCAGTAGAGGTAAGTAAAATTGAATCAGCTTTAATGCAGGATTGTAACAAAGGCCAGTAGTACAACTGGGATCACTTAAAAGCTAATTCACCTATTTGAAAGCACTCTAGTTAAGTATAATGGCATGGAATGAGAAAGCTAATGTGGCAATGCGTTTGACTCTTCCTCCTCCAAGGGAGACAAGCTCCTGGAAGAAGTAAAAGAAGAAAATGCCTCAGAGGGCATGAATAGAAGAAGGTAAAATGTGTTTTATCAAGGCAAACAAATTAACAAGAACTGAAGCTGTTAAGAAGACAGCAGTAGAGCGACAGGGAAGAGGAGAAGACCAGATAACACATATTCTAGCTCAGAAATGGAGTCTGGCTGTGATCTCAGTGAACTGACTTGCCTAACCTCGGAGGTAAGGTTCTCCACTTACCTTTTGTAGGTGTGCTGGTTTCAGTCAACACAAAGCCACATTCCTACCCAGATGCTTAGGGTGAGAAGGGGTTTACCAAGTGAAGGCACAAGTACATTTGCTTATGGTAACACAGGACTGGGTCTCCTGGTGAGCCAGCTGTTCAAACTCTAAATGGCCCTTTCATGGAAACAAACGGAAGGGAGTGGTTGTAGACACTGAAGAACAAGTTCCATGGAAGTAGGAACTGGTAATTATCTAGTTTAAACTCTTATTAGTGGGTGACAGGAAAATAAGTAGTTGAGCAGCTGTGCGGTAACACTGGCAAAGGAAGAAATGCGCTGAAAGGAATCTGTGCGCTTTGCCTACAGATGCTAACTTGACCCCTCATGAGAGCCAGGAGTGAAAGGAATTACAGGTTAAAACTTACTTCAGGTGGAGCAGGCTTTAGCTTTGCATCCCCTCCCCAAGCTCTGATTCGTACTCCAAAAGAAATTCACAGATGGTGAATTTGGCACCTTTGTTGCGCTTGATCATAGGATAAAATCTGTGGTGGCTGTTGGGCAGATAGAGAAAGTGGTTTGCAGAAAGGGAAAGTGTGGTTTCAGAGATTGGATTGTATTTGGAAGCGGGCTGAGCCAGGCTGTAAGCAGCTCTGCTCCAGGAGTGGTTTCCTTCCGCCTTGCACCCAGTGTCAGAATGGAAGAGCGTGCTGCGTGGGGTTGTGGGAGTTGTTCTAGGTCACTTTATCTTTCATTTTTATTAGCGGTGGTAACAAAATAGTACACATGTTAAATTTGCAGTCAACAGGAAGCTGGACAGATGTGGAAGATAAGATAGCATTAGAATTCAAAATAGTCTTGGCATCATGTAGAAGTGGTTGTGACATGGAGGAGATGGAGGGGCAAGGCAAGATCCTTTCCAGCAAGCCACTAAATTTAGATAGGGTTAAACAACTGCACAGATTCAGCGTCCTGCCAACTAGTGAGCAGTATTTCAGATAAGGGACCTGGCAGCTTGTCCTGCTGGTGGTAGGAAAGCAAGCTTCAGGCTAAGGTTCACCAATGGTGATATATTTAGTGAGACTCAAGATAATCTTGTGCTTTACACGAGCACCGAGCACTTGAGACGCTGTACTTCAGGTTGAGGAAGTGCACTTCTGAGGATGCACTGGAAGAACTGAGCTTAGGGTCATATGATAGAGTGGGCTTAAATTGCACCTAGGAGTGATAGTTTCTTCTGATGCCAAATATAATGATAGGGAATGACTGAGCAGATGTGTGGGGAGATGGCAGTAGCTCTTCCACCAATGGAGATAAGAGCAAGCATCTATCAAGAGCAATAGTTACATCTCAGCTTGCTTTAGGGCAGGGAAAATGACTGCTCGCAGTCCTTTCCCATCCCATTTTCCTTTGGATCTGTGTGACTTCCGTCTTCAGGCAAACCTAAAAGTTACAAGGTAAAATAACCGCTGGAGGAAGGGGGTGTGAGAATAGTGTGCAGAGAAAGCTCCCTGGAGCAGAGGTGGGAGCTTCCAGTGCATTGTTCAACTGTGGATCCTGTTCAGAGTTGATATTTGCTGGAATCTACACATCTATGTTGTAAGCTTGGGCTAAATCACCTTTCTGAATAACATGTATATCTATTTGTCAGCATCCAAGTCCATTCTGGTGGGGTGGTACCCAGTGAATTTACATTTGCTTTCGGATTGCAGGTAAAGATGCTGATGAGCTACTGGCGTACGGCTCAGCTCCACAGAGCCTCTGAAAGCACGTGGGTTTGTTGGTAAGCGCTTGGTGGTGGTTGGCAGATGCAGGAATGTTTTCTCTCAATCTGCTCACTGTGTTTATTTTGCAAACTGTTCACTGTTTGTTTTCACAAGTACTGGAGCATGGATCCGTGCGTGCGCAGTGGGCTCATCCTCTCATTGGAAAGCATCCAGTGCTGCTCAGCACATCACCTGGGATGTGGGTGAAGCTCAACATGGCTGGAAATGTGAGGTTGTAGCCCAGAAAGCCAGCCATTCCCTGGGCTGCACTGAAAGGACCACGACCTGCAGGTTGAGGGAGGTGATTCTTCCAGTCCTGTGAGACCCTAGCTGCAGTCCTGTGTCCAGCTCTGGGGCCCCAAACACAACAGGGACTTGGGCCTGGTTCAGCAAGTCCAGAGGAGACTATGAAGATGCTCCGAGTGCTGGAGCAGCTCTCCTAAGAGGCTGATGAGGGTTGGGGTTGTTCAGCATGGAGAAGAGAAGACTCCGGAGAGACCTTAGAGCAGCTCCCAGGGCCTAAAAGCGACTACAGGAAATGTAGAGAGGGACATTTTACAAGGTCATATAGGGACAGGACAAGGAGGAATGGCTTTAACCTGAAAGAGGGGAGATTTGGATTAGATATAAGGAAGAAATTCTTCCCTGTGAGGGTGCTGGCACAGGTTGCCCAGAGAAGCTGTGGCTCCCCCATACCTGGCAGTGTTCAAGGCCAGGTTGAACAGAGCTTGGAGCAACCTGGTCTAGTGGAAGATATCCCTGCCCATGGCAGGGGTTGGAACTGGATGAGCTTTAAGGTACCTTCCAACTCAAACCATTCTGTTTGATGTCAGTTCAAGGCCTTGTCCTTAGAAGGGGTGAGCTGGCTGGGTTGGTGGCACGTGTTCTGTGTGCTCGCCCTGCAGACTACCTGGTCCAGGAGCTGTGGGCTGCCACTTCCATCAGACCTCTGTACCTTTTCCTCAGCATTATAAAGGCATGAGCATGAAATAGTTGGGATCTGGGACCCTGTTGCTATGGCTGCTTATGCTTGGACCCCTTGGTGGAGCTTGTTGGTTGTTTAACACACACAAAATGCAGTTTTAGAGGAGCACTGCTGCCATATGCTTAGCAGCCCATTCTGATGTGTTTTCAAAGTGAGTTTTGACATCAGTTGTTTTGGAGTTTGTGCATAACTAACGTCATCCAAGTTGCTGTTCCCACCACCATCTGGTCAGCAAAACGGTCACTGGTATGCTGAGGATTGGTTGCTACTAGCGGAGAATGAGGGGGCTTTCACTGCCTGCAGCTTAATGGACCCACTGGCAGTATTGCTTTTATGTTTTCTTTTGCTTAGAGATCTATGCTGTGAGTGAATTGAGCCAAGGATGTGTTGCATGAACTCTAGAGACAAGTTTGGGACTTCCTTAGGGCAGCACGTTTTCATGAAGCAAAGTTCCCTCAAACTATTGATCCTCAGGAATAGAATGTGATTTTAGCCCAGAAGCAGGAAAGGACTGAGGGTGCAAGTCTTGTTTGTGCATGCACAAAGCTATCTAGACCTTGAACTTCCGAAGACTTGTGTGTCTTGCATAGCAAGAGTTGTGCAGAGTGGTAGTCAGGGCCCAGGGCTGGGCTGAAGCAAGGTCAGGATGCCCCACTGACCTTTTATGAAAGGCATCTGCCCCTTCCCTCTTCCCTACCTGTTTGCAGAGCTTTGTCAGCCACACAGTGCTGAAAGGCAGCAAGAGTGACCCCTATGAAACAAGGGGTCAGGGAGGAGCATGGGGTGCTGCAGTAGGAGATAGTGCTAGAGCAGGGGCACCTGCAAGAGCGGCAGTAAACCGGGGATGCTGCAGGTTTCACTTTGCCCCATCTGCTGTGCCCTGCTGTGGGCTTGCTGCCTCCCTGTCACTCATTGCAGAGATGTCAGTTGAGTTCCTCATCCTTTGCCAAGCACACATCGGTGCCTGGGAGTGCTTCCCTTTGAATCCAATGGCTAAAGGTCCCAGGAGCTGCGCACTGGGTGGATGCATCACACTTGTGCGGTTGCAAGCATATGGTTCCTGTAAAAGCTGTTCCTGGAAAGCACACCATGTGTCTCCGCTGCCATCAAAACCCCAGTGTGCAGTACTATGGGTGGGATCCACACTAAGGTGTGGGATGCAGGGATGCTCTGCCCTAAGTGCAGCTGGGGTACCAATCACATGGAATCCCTCCATCCTTCTTTTGGGAAGAGGTGGGAGTGGGGCTGGAAAAGTGTAATCAGCAATTCATCTGGCTGAAGGCTGAGCAATTTCAGGTGCTGGGACTTCAGTGTTGAAATCCACCCCTGCAAGCTTTGAACTGCAATTAGTCATGTCAACTGTTGGGCTCTTGGACGTTTAGAGCGGGAGGAATCAGAAGGGACTGACAGGCTGTGGGAGTTCAGGGGGGCTGAGGGGAAGCTGCTTGTCATGGTGAGATGTTTGTGAGAGAGGAAGGGTGTGCTGGATGGGGAGGTTGGTAAATGGGTTTCTAAAGCCAAAGGAAAATCATGGATAAAATGAATGGAAAAGAGCTGCCCTCCAAGATGCTGAGCCAGGTTTGGGCAGTGAAACCCATGGAGGAATTCACTGCACCTGGCAGCAATGTTGGCTGTGTGTGGCAACACTTGTAGGTGTGAGGCGAACATTATTCTCCCATAGTCTTCCTATACTAAATGCTTGGGTAACCTGATGTCTTTCAGATATGTGCAGCTGGGGAGCAACCCAACAAGGTGGCACAAAGCATGAAGAAAAATCTCATCGTCGTCTGCAGGGAGGAGATGGGTTTTCCCCAGAAGGACCCCTTATGGCTTGTCAGGTGTTTGAAACCTGACTCATTCTCCATTTCTCACTCTTTCACCAGAACATCGGTGTTTCTATTGATGTAAAGTCTTGCAAACAGCTTTTACCAGCTAATTATAATGCCTTTTACAAGTAGTCCATCTAAAAGTGTAACTGATTCCCATGGAGATAGTCCAGGCTACTGAGAAAATAACGTGCTTTCCTAGGATGTCTTTACTGTCTGGTAAGTTGTTGAATGTTTTTAGTAAGATGGACTTAGAATCACAATTACTTCTCTTTTTAAACTTCTCTCCTTTGTAAGTGAAATGGAAGGTCTGATTAGTAGAGAAATCAGCATTTCCCTAACGAGGTTAAGCGAATAGATGAAGGAAATTCATGACCATAATATGTCCTGTTCTAGACACCCCATGCAGCAGCCTGTGCTTTCCAGGCTGGGGGCAATTCAGCCTCCTGGACACCGTTTTGCTGCAGCAGGGATAGAAATATCCTTACTTTTATGGGGATGCCAGGATGCTTCTGGACTGTGGACACCAAGGGAATACTTCCTGTGAGAAGCTGTGCTCTCCTGATTACAGCTGCTTAGACTCTACAGTGCCAATACACACAATTCCCACTGCTTTCTTGTACGCTTTGGGATCTGTGCTTAAGTCCTGTTTTGGGATTGCACCTTAACACTGAAGAGACCCTGCAGTAGATCTGGGGGCCAACACAAAGATGCTCTGGTCTCCCTCCTGCATTGCCCCTCTGCTCTCTGGTGAGCTGATCCTCAGGGCTTTTAACCCCAGGCATGTTCTCTTGCCTGGTTTTCCCAGCAGGACCCATGTGCTAAAGCATCCTTGTCTGCAGCTTCATTCTATAACTGTAGCACAGTGCATCCCAAGCGGATTTTCTGCGCTGTTTTGCAGCCTGGTTCGTTGCTCTTTAGCTCTCCCGCTCTGGGAGGTCTGACGGGGTCTGTCTCCTTTATGCCTGCTCAGCCTCAGCCAGGCACTGATTTCGGTTGAAGCGGTTTAACGAACGCTGGCCTCATTGTGCCGCATTGTTTTGGTGGGTGTCTGCACGTCTCATACAAGCTCCAATTAGGAGAAGTGGGGAGGGAGAGAAGAGAGGGGAAGAAAGGGAGTAAATAGAGGCAAAACGATTCGGCTTTCAGCCAGTGTGCAGCCTGTTCATCAGACAGATGGAGCCTCGCAGTGGATGGCTCTGCTGCAGCCCGGCCCCCTAGCAGGTGGGTATTTTGGAAGCGATGAGCAGTTTGCCCCTCTAATTTGCGGCCACGCAGCTTACACCGGACATATGTCGATTACAACTCGGCTCCTGCTGTTGTAGGAATAGGAGCACGTTCACCCGTTGGGAAAAGAAATCGCTGGGATAAAAACAAAGGGAAAAGTTACAGACACTTGTTGCGTTGGGGTGGGGAGGACAAATGAGGGTTCAGAAGCACCCGGGCACGATTTCACTTAAGTGCTAATTGCTGAGTGCCTTTCATTAAGAGGCCATCGTGGTTGTGTCATTTTGAACGTATATGCAGATGGGCAGATGGCCCTTCGCTGTAGTACAGGCAGGCGCAGCTAGTGTTACAGATGGATTATTATGTTGATTCGTTGCTAAAAGAAAAACTTATCTCACAATAGGGCACTCCTTTGAGCATGATTCCTTCTTGAGCTTATGTTTCTCCTCGGCGTTGCCAGCTTTTACTCCATGAAATGAAGTTTTCAATCAGCAAGGCTAGTGTTTCCCCTTCTGTGCTGCAAGAAGAGGGAAAAAAAAGAGTTTAAGAGCCTGTCAAAGAGTAAAGTGGTCCTTTGGGGTCTGTATAACTTCAACTGCTGCTGTTGGCAGGGAGGGCACCTTTGGTAAGTGGTATCAAATCTTTATCTTTTTAACCCATGATGAGCTGTGGTTGCTCTTAGGCCAAGTCTTCCACCATCACTGGGTTAGGAGAAAGATCTGGGGCAGACACATTGTGTTGTCCTCTTGAAGATGAATCAGTTTGAATCTCAAGGTCACTTGCCCAGAAGATGGTATTTTAGCCTCAAGCCACCACCATAGCCATTGGGTTGGTAGATACAGGTCAAAATATCTGCTCCACCACTATCGTGGGATGCACATGGTACTTCCACAGTGAACACGAGAAGATGTGCTTGTAAAGACTGCATGGTATCTTGCCTAGTTACTTTAAAGGATACCTTGGTGCAATGTGGGGTAACCTGAGGCCCGTCCTGTCCCAGGTCCAAGAGGAACAAGAGGAGGAAGGAGGCAGATGGTCCGATTACAGCAGACCATGGCTGTCCTTGGGCTTGTGCCAAAACTGGCTTCTGGCTACTCCCATGGTGATCTTCGTGGGCTGTGTATTTTGTCACAGTCTTGTCAAAGGCAGTTCTTTTCCTTGGGTCATCCACCACAGGACACAGGAGTAGTGGGGAGAAGAGGGTCAAGTAATAGCCCCTAGCATCAGTTGTCACCAGCTACATTGCAGTCGTGACAAGAATCACACTCTTGGTTCACCCTGTTTTACACAGAGGAAAAAGAAAGGGAGGAGGGAAAATAAATCTACAGTTTTCTGCTTGTCCCTGATATCTTGATGCTGAATTTGTATCCACTACAGAAACTCATTTCCTGCTCCTTATCATCTACCCAGCCTTTGTAACTTGGTGTTGTCACCCTGAGCAGAGTTCCACCAGAGGTCTGGCCAACAAGAGAAGAGCAAACAAAAGATGAACTTGGAGATATGAAATCTGGAGCTACACCTGCTGCAGACAAGGTTATTCTAAAGCTGGCTGGCACTGCATGCTTTCATAATGAAGCAGCAGCAGGTCCCAACAGTAAGAGCAGGAATTGGACAGAGCCTTGGGTGACATGGTCTAGGGCAAGACATCCCTGCCTACGGCACGGGGTTGGAAAAAGATGATATTTAGGTCCTTTCCAACCCAAACCATTCTATGATTAATGGAACTTCTCCAAATAAAGGGGGAAGTTATGTTCTGAATGTTGAAAGTGAACCTCAAGTGATAGCTTTGATTTGCCGGCTGCTACTTGGACAGACATTCTTTCCACCCAAGGAATTCTGGGTTTCAGATGTGTCTGGACAGTCATCAGATGTCTGTGTGTCTGGTTCACAGCTTGTCCCAGTGATATCTGCCCTAGGTTTGGGTCCAAACAGTCCCCCCTAGTACCTATGGATGGGGCCTGATGGTGCTCTATAGTGATGGGAGCTGTTGGGGACGCAAAGATGTAATGAAAGCCTGCTGATAAGGGAGATCTCCAACAAATAATCAGAACACTTATCTGTAGTTGCAGAACAGAAAACCATGGAAGCCAGCAGGATTTAGGATAGACACACATGTAAGATAGTGGGAAAAAATGGTTGCATAACATATAGTAATGTTACACAATGCAAGGAAAGGGATACTGTCCTTAAACCAAAAAATGACCTTTTGGTTTTAGTTTCTAAATGCCATTGACTGAGATGACGCAATATTTGACCTATCTGTAAAACAGGGGAGTTGATATTTACTGATGTCCCCAGGACATGAGATGTGATTTAATGTTTGCAAGGCAGTTGGAGGACTTTGGATGAGTGGCTTTGCAGGTATGAAGATTACGCGGTAGAGTCCCCTTACTCTCAGATAAAATAGAATCATAGAATGGTTTGGGTTGGAAAGGAACTTAAGATCATTCAGTTCCAACCCTCTGCCATGGGCAGGGACACCTCACACTAAACCATCTCACCCAAGGTTCTGTTCAGTCTGGCCTCGAACGCTGCAAGAGATGGAGCATTCACAGCTTCCCTAGACAACCCATTCCAGTGCCTCACCACCCTTACAGTAAAGAACTTCTTCCTTATATCCAATCTAAACTTCCCCTGTTTAAGTTTTAACCCATTACCCCTTGTCCTGTCACTACAGTCCCAAATGAAGAGTCCCTCCCAGCATCCTTATAGGCCCCTTTCAGATACAGGAAGGCTGCTATGACGCAGCAGTGGGTGCCTCCATGTGTCTGTGCACAACCACACGTGCTCACAAACAGCTCTCCTAAAAGAACACTGTGGTTTCAAGTGTGCATGAACCAATTAATTGTTAGTTAACCTTACCCTAAAACGCCTTATGCCTTGAAGACTGTGGTCACGCTACGGGTGCATTTGTCATATTCAAAGAGGGACATTATTTCTGTATTGAACATACAAGGCCAGGCTAGATGCCTGCCATGGATCCTTCCGGCCTTGGTTTCCATCAATCTGTGCATCCTAACAGTACCTGCTTTAATATTTCAGCTATATCTAACAACACCAGCTTCGGTGGTCCCCACCTCCTCCAGCTGCCTGATGCCACCAGTGTGATGTTACTTCCCAAGCTCCATCAGAGGATGTAAAGAGCAGTGACTGTTGGCATGGAAAGCTGTCTGAAGCAAGGCTTGGTAGAAGATCTCTGCTGTCACTTTCATGACCTGATTTTTTCCAAAGAGCCCCTGAGTTCTGGGTGAAAAACACAAGCCATTATTTGCCTTGCCTGAATGGGATTTGAACTAATCTTTGAAAATCTGGCCCAAATATTTCTCCTTCAACTAAAAAAAGGAAAAGCTCTAGTTCCTAGAGTTATAATTGTCAAGGAAACGATGGTGTCTTTGTTATCCGAGGCATAGCCCCTGAGACTTCCCATGTCTGTATTTTGTGGAGAGGCAGTTTCTTCCTATATGGCTCAGGAAAACAAGGCAGTCAAAGCAAAGACAGAGACAATCATAGCGTAGCAGTGTTAACATCTTCTGCAGAGTTGACAGTGACCTCATTGCTTTGCACTGTGATTTAGTTGACTGTTGTGGAAAGGATGGGGTGAATAAACCAGGATTTGAGGGGTGAAACAAGCAGTCATCAGTTTGAAGGGAAAGGCAAGGAAAAGAATTCTTGCTAGGAGCTTGTTCAGTGCTTTCTCTGTAGGAAGGAGACCCTCATCTCCCTGCAATGGGTGGGTTTGAGCTGTCAGCAAGCCGGGACATCTCTGTGAAGATGGAAGACAACAGGAGCACTGGAGCTCTGCTGCCTTTGAAATCAGCTTTATGTGAGCAAGAACTGGAGCTTCCCTGCTAAAAAAGTTGATGTTTCAGAGGCAGCTGATAAGAGCAAGCGGTCTGCAGCTAAACCAGGAGATATGCAAGTGTCTAAATTGCCTTATATGTATCCAGGTCAGGATGTGGAAAAGGGAGATATTTTCTCTGCTGTCTGAAAAGGATGTTCACATTTGGAAGGGTCTCATCCACCCTGCCTGAGGTCTCTTTTTCTGTAGGTGATTTGCATCATCTATAGCCTCTGTCTTCCTTCCCTCCTTGCAGAATCCCAGTTTCCAATCTGTTGGCCCCACTGCATAAAGGAAGACACTGGCTCAGCGTGTTAAGACCATGCTGAACATTTATAGTATAGAACAAATAAAAGTAAAGGTGAAACGTGCAGCCCAGGGCTCCCGGTTCTTTCTTGTGTGCTCCTGGGAATGGAATTTTTGTCCATTGGACTCGAGCCGCTCTAAAAAGCGCGGAACAAAAGCTGATCTTAAAAGTGATCCGCGAAAGAATAAATGGCAGGCTCCCTCTTTGTTATTCATGTATGGTGCTCAAAAAGCACTTGAAATGGTTGGGATTTTCTGCTGAGCATTTTCTCTTTTAATTCTTCTTGGATTTTGGGGGTCTGGGTATTTGTTTTAACAGAGGCTCAGGCACATGTCCCCCTTGAAAAACATTATGGCTGGGAAACCTGTACATTAATGATGTGAGGGGACACGTGAGTGAAATGGGCAGAAGTGGGGAAAGCTGCATGGTTGGAAGGGTGATATTCTCCAAGAGGCAGCCTGGCCTTTGTCTGTTACTTAATGTTATTCCTGCCTGCCCTGCGTTCTATGCCACACGATTTACCCACTGAATCAAGCTCAGCAACCGTATTCACAAGCTGGCATAAATTTATTCTCATCTGCTGGCCAATTACATCAACTGCCTCAACTGTTGTTTATTTTCTTCTGTTGCATCCTCTTGAGTTACTGTTAACAGTGTCCCTTTTGAGTAGAGATGGGCTTCTTGGCACGGGGGCCTGTCAGCCTGCCAAACTAATGGACCATATCTGTTATCTAACTACTTGTAAAGGCGCCAGTTTCAGGACAGCTTGCAGTTGCTGTGGCCACCTGCAGTGCATTGGCAGGGCTGAAGGCCACTGCCCATGTGGAACGTGTCACCCCAGCTCCAGAGTGTCCTTTGGCACTGACCTGCCCTCAAGGGGGACACTCATGGGCTTTGCCTTGGAGAACAGCTGCCCTTCTGCGGCTGATAGTCTCACCTCCACAGGGCTGGGTGGCACAAGTAGCTGTGCCAGGGAAGCCTTGCTGTCCAGTGATGGAGGTCCCCTGCATACATCTGCTCTGGAGGATGCTCCTCTGGCCAGAGAGGGACCCCACCATGAGGAGGCTGTGGAAGGGCAAAGCCCTGTAAGTTAACAGCCCCTGGCCTCCCAGGGTAGGGGAAGAGGTTCAATTAAATGATGAATCAAACAGCTTTAGGGGTCACATATCTTTTGTGCAGTGCAGCTACGACTCTGTCCCATTTTGAGTAGCACCTCCATGTACCTGTGGTGTCAGTGAAGAGGGGCTCCTACCTTTGCAAGATGCTTTGGACACACAGCACTTGCAACCTGCAGGATCAGCTTCACTCTTAGCTTTGTAGGATATGCTGGGTTTTGGCCAACAAAGGCTATGTCTGCCCTGCTTACATTTAAACCTGGGGCCAACTCTGCTTGAATCATCCCTGGCTTGCAACACACTCCAGCCATCTGAAAACGTCTCTGTTGCTTTACTGTGTCTCTGGTTCCGTTTGCTCTGTTTGCTGTGGGTTGTTTACTGCCTGCCTTGTAGACTCCTCTGGGATTTGGAAAGCTGAGCCATCTCCTTTCTTTCCCTACAGCTGGGTGTCCCATGCCAGCAGATGTGGTGTTGGAGGACTACAGCCTCCCTGAGCCACAGCTACAGACCAGGGGACACTGCACTGAGATGCTGATGCTGGACATGGGATGGGGCTTCAAACCACAGCCTGCATTTGCAGGGCTGGCAGTCAAGAGGAAGATATTGTCTTGCTGGTTGATAAAGCATCTTTGAACTTGAGCTTGCTCAACCTTGTACCACGGGGGTTTGTGTGTTCACCTTTTACACTCAGGGCCTTAGAAGGGATTTTCTCAGGCATAGCAATGAGCATGTTTTAGCGGGTCATTTTGAACAGAAGGGTCCTGGGCAGGATAAGGGTCCCTCAGCTTTACCTGGGGAAAGCCTTTGCTTCTCTCATGGGCAATGGCTGTTGTTAAAGCTGTGGATGGGAGGGTGGGGATTGGGTTAACATATGTCTCTCCTTGCAGAGCCACCATATCCCTACACATGCTCCAAAGTCTTCACTTGTGCTCATAAACCAAGCCATCACAAGGAGATTTGTCTGTTCTGAGGCCAGAGCGGCTCTTGTGTCTGCAAACCAAGGTTTGGCTCCTATTAAAACTATATCTAAACCCAGAACCCTACTCATGTCTTTAGTGCAGGAACAAAGGCTTTGCAAGTGTCCCAGCAAGTGCTACTTCCTTCCAATCTGATAGGGGAAAGTCTTCCCATAAAAGTTTGGCAGTATGTGAGGTCGTAGTTCCCTTTAAGTCACTTTCATGAAAAGTCCCTTGTCTTCTAAAGGGGGCCTACAAGGATGGTGTAGAGGGACTCCTTATCAGGGATTGTAACGATACGACAAGGGATGATGGGTTTAAACTCAAATAAGGGAAGTTCAAGTCAGATATAAGGAAGAAGTTCTTTACTGCGAGGGTGGTGAGGAGCTGGCACAGGTTGCCCAAAGAAGTGGTAAATGCTCCATCCCTGGTGGTGTTCAAGACCAGGTTGGACAGAGCCTTGGGTGATACGGTCTAGGGTGAGGTGTCCCTGTCCATGGCAGGGGGTTGGAACTGGATGATCTTAAGGTCCTTTCCAACCCAAACCATTCTGTTATTTCTAAGTGTGCTGCTGGCTCCATGCCTCCCCTGGACTTGGGGGTTCCCTGCATCTTTCCAAATGCCACATGTTCAGTGTGCATTTGCCTTCACTTTGAGGGCTGTGACAAAGTGCAGTGCTTCATATGCCTCCTCTGAGACATTCTGCTCTCTGCAGCAAGCAGCAGAACGTGCAGGCGGAGACGGGCTTTCCATTGCCAAGTTTGGAGTCATTTCCTCCTCCCGAGTGCTTGGGGCTGTCTGGAGCAGAGGTTGCACTTGAGGCGCATGTGTAGCCCTCAGCAAACTCTTCATAAACAGGAAAGAGCCCCGGGGAGGCCAACAAGACAGAAATCAGCCCTGCGCTGATCTTTTGTTCTTCCCCTCCCCTTTTGTCTTAAACCTAACAAGGCATCACTTGATTTGTTGCACTGAGGGCTGCCAGATGGGAGGAAAGCTCCTTCCTTCCTGAGCGCGTGGCAGCCCTCAGCAAGGACACGGCTCCCTCAGCCATGGCCAGACCCTGCTTCCAGCTGAGGAAATGCCACCTACTGACCTGCTCCTGCAGCATTACTGTGTGTGACAGGGAAAGGAGGTACAACCGCAGCTGTTGCCTAGAAGGGAGTTTCAGGGTACAGCGGTGGTACCATGATGCTCAAGACCTTACCGCAATGGTAGTAGAAATTAAGTGTGGAGGGTCTTTAAGATGCTAGCAAAGGTTCTAGGACCTTGGGCTCTGTGGCTGGGGAATGTTCTCTTTACCAAGCTTTCCAGCCTGGAAGAGCAGAGGCAACCTGACCAGAGGGATGTTATCTCAGCCCTGTGTTGCTTTCTGTTTCATTTCCTTTCCCAATGTCACTGCTGTGAAGGGGAGGGAAACCTTTTGTTTGTCAAATGTTCTCTCCAGCTTTCCACTGCAGCCCCCTGCCATGTGTGCTGGCAGCATCCCGAGTGCCAGAAGGCAGCTGGGAAATCCCACCTTGTGCTGAGGCTTGTCCTGCTGTGAGGGGGCAATAAGCTGGGGGCTCTATGACAGAAAGCAGTGCTCCCAAGGCAGATCTATTCAAAACTAAAGCAAAAAGTGTTGGTCCTCTTCTGCAGGATCTATTCCTACCCCTTCAAGATTTAATAGGCCGCTGAAAATATGAATGAAGGAGGAAATGATTGGTGTGATGCAGTTTGACCTGGAGATGAGAAGCATGGTGTAGTGATAAGGAGATGCAACTGGAGCAAGAAGTAGGATCCAGGTCTCTGCTGAATGCCCCAAGTACCAGGTCTCATTTTCCTCCACCTAGCATCTTTCTAGCCCCATGAGTCTTTCCTGTGTGGCTAGTTCTCAGGCCAACTTCAACAGGACATGCCTTGATCCAGCAGAGCCAGTACTCCTGTGTTTAAGATACCTTCCAGTCATGGTGGAGATTTGAGTCTTTTCCAGGTGAAGGGTGAACTCCTGTTTCTCATGTCCCAGGTGAGCTGTCACGGGTACAGTGAGCAGTACCGCACAATGCAGCTTCTAGCAGCTGCTTTCAGGTTCTATAATGCCGCAGCTGACTTTCTGCAACTCATCTTCATCACTTGTGGCTGCACCCACAGGGGATCCTGACTCCCCTTTGGCAGCAAGAGTACCATTGAAACCATCGAGGGAGCTTCCTTTCAAGACTCCTTCCTTTCACCCCTCCCCAAGACCTCAGAGGAATGTTTGAGGGTTTGGATCCATGACACGTCTGCAAGGCACTTGGCTGTAGAAAGCCACATCATGAGGTTGTTCCACACCGTGTGAGCCTCAGTGGGGGTGAGGTGGTTAATGACTAACTTGTAAAACTGCTCTGTGTATGGGTGAACAGAGTAGGTGTTTTCAGAAACAGCTGAGCCAGTTTCCCCTGTCAGGAGGGGTTTGGGTGCTGGCCAGCCTTCCTGTGACACTTTCTGTTTGCAAAGCTTTGGGGGGTTGAGTTTTGGTTTCTGAGATCTGTCAGGCACAACTGAAACTCAAAAGTGCCATTGCATGGTTTTGCAGCACTCTATAAGGGTCCTTTAGTACTCTGTGAGATGCTGAAGTAAAATATCTGCTGCAAGAAGCTCCAAGCTGTGACTTTCACATTGATTATACCTGGAGGAGAAGCTCGAATCCATTTGGATGATATTCATTCTATCAAGAGCTCAAGGGTTCATAATGTCTGGAAAGCTAGGCTTGAGTATGGGTAGAAGCTACTAACTTGACCATTTTGGCATCCTAGCTGTTCATGTCCTACATCATAAATTTCCCAGTGTATTTAGCTCTTTGTATGAAAGTCTTTCTAGAAAGGTCTGTCAACCTAATATGAATTTGTTCAGCTGTCAAGAAAATATCTGGCAGTTCAGGTCCCTGCCTCTTATGGCAACGTGTGGCCCAGACCTGAAGAAAGCTCTTTTGGATCCAAGAGGCAGACTTTCACTGGACTCATTACCTGAAAACGGTAACAGGCAACTCCGATTCTGTGCACCAGCCCCAGCTTGACCTATGCAACTAAGTCCTGTCCGCTGTTTTTGGTGCCCAGCCCTGGTCCTCTGGGATGTTGAATGTGTCACATCCACTGACACTGATATTTCTGGAGAGAGCAGAGACTTGTAGAGCGATTTGTTCCCTTTCAAAACTGGAAATAGAGTTTCCACCCACTGGTACTATTTATAAGTAAATAGTAACGGCACTAAACTGGAATCCCTGCTGCTCCTGATGCCACTCAAAGACTATGTGGTTGTTACAGTCCCATCACAGGGCCTGAGGTGTGAAAGATGCAGCTCATTTTGAATCGTTTTCCATTTATTCTTATCTCACCCGAGTGTCCGTGAATCAGAGATCTGCCTCTTTCTGTCCTTCTCTCAGTCTATCTCTGAAGACTGAAATGGGGGGTTCTGGTAGACCTTGCCACATACATGTAACTTGACCATCACAGAATGATGTTCCTAAATGGCCTCAAGTTGCCAATGTGTCCTCTGCACACATTATGGGTGGCAATTGGGTGCTGGTATAAATTGTGCATAGGAACCTAGCTAGGGCGAGGGGAAATTACAAGTGCAGATTTGAGCAGCCTGTTTCTGGTGTCATTGCATCTGGGGACCCATCTCTCCGTCAACTGAAGTGTTGATGCAGCCACTTGGCACACAAATGCCACTCCAAGTCTCAGATCAGCATTGCCCTCCACGTTACATTTTGTAGTTTTGCTATTGAGAAATATTGACCAGGGCTGCCTAAAATTTCCAGCATTTGGGGTGTGCAATGGACACTCTTAAATTCTCTCCCCTTTTCTGACAAATCCCATCACTCCCTTTTTGAAAGCTACTGAGATGGAATTTTCAGACATTCGCAATTCACAATTCCTTTTCCTATATGACCCTGCCCATGGCAGGGGGATTGGAACTAGATGTTCTTTAAGTTGCCTTCCAACCCAAACCATTCTGTGGTTCTATGTATGGCTAGGATGATTTGTCCTCCATACGTTAATCTGTGTTTATTGACACTGTCTTTAAACTGTGGTTTCATTGCCTGATTACTCAGTGCCATGAGATCATCTTACAATTACTCACATTCAGGTTTAAATTTGAAAATCCTGGTTAACTTTTAGTACTTGAGTGTTGGTCATTTCATTGCTCATCCACTTTCCAGATCACTATGATGGCACTAAACGGCTGAAATTGCAGCATACATTACAAGGTGTTGGGGGTATTTCCAGAGATTCTTCTTCTATTCCATGTGTCAGAATGTGCATATATACAATTATATGCACACATATGTACCCACACATATGTATGTGTGTACGTGTCGTTATTTACACCTACTTTTTCTATGTTTTAATCTGATATGAGTTATGATAATCATAGAATCATAGAATAGTTAGGGTTGGAGAGGACCTTAAGATCATCTAGTTCCAACCCCCCTGCCATGGGCAGGGATACCTCCCACTAAACCATGCCACCCAAGGCTCTGTCCAACCCAGCCTTGAACACCTCCAGCGATGGGGCATTCACAACTACCCTGGGCAACCCATTCCAGTGCCTCACCACCCTTACAGTAAAGAATTTCTTCCTCAGATCCAATCTAAACTTCCCTTGTTTAAGTTTGAACCATGACAGTAATTTCTTTAGAGCTTTTATCAACTGTCAGTGCTTTTTGAAATCCAAGTGGAGTAACCAACCAAACTGCTCTGGCCCTTATGGCTGGTGATCCTTCAAAGCTATCTAATAGATTTTTGAGGGATGACTTACCTTTACAAAAGCTATGATGACTTCCATTGGTTGATCCATTGATCTTTCTACTTACAGAATCATAGACGCACTGGTTGGAAAGGACCTCCTGAAGTCTCTAATCCAACCCCCTATTCGAAGCAGGGCTGTTGCCAAGGCCAGCTCAGCCTTTGTCTGCCCAGCTCTTGTAAACCTCTAAGGGTGGAGTTTCTACCCCCTCTCCAGGTACAGGTCCAAAAGCTGTCAGTCTGAGCCTCTTAAGCTGCAACTTGGGAACCTCTTCTGCTACCCTTTATTACTGTCCTTTGCTCTACCACTATCAAGAAGATTTTGGTTCTTTATCTATTGCTTTTCCAGTAGTTTGAGTCTGGGGACTCTCCATTCTTGAAGATACTCAAAACTGGAGCGGACATCTCTGAAGGTGACCCTATTTTGAGCAGGAGTTGGAGTAAGGGCCTCCAGAGGTCTCTTCCACCCTAAATTATTCCATGATTTTGCAATTAGTCTGGACTCTAATAGTAGGCTTTTCCCTCAAGGGACATCAGACCAAGGTGATGTATTAGGAGGTGTCATCTACTAAAGCACAATTCTGGCATCCTAGGTATTGTTTGGAAGCTGTCCAAGCTCTTCTTGAGAATCTTTGGCATTTTGGAGCAGTGAGAACAAAACAGAACAGGAAGTTTTCATGCATTTACTTCATATGTTCAGTTGGTGCTCCTGGGATGTGCCTGTCTTGAGAAAGGGGCGGTGAATTAATACTCTGCCACTCTCTTATCTTGGGTTGTCAGTTCATTCTTTGATCCAGTTCTTGTTATAACAAAATAGTGACTGCAAAACAAAGCTCGTGTCAGTCCTTACCAGCAGGGCATTCTCTTGAAGATAAAGAGCTGGAAGGCAGCATGGTAGGAGCAGTGAATCCTATCAGAGCCAGCAGCAAAACCCTTAAATGCTGAAATAATTCAGCATCTACTCAGAGCAAGAACTGTCCATATGGAAGACACTAATCTGCCAGACTTCAAGGCTGGAAGAGATTATGATGACCTTTCAGTCTGACCTCCTACATGATCCAGACCATAAGATAATATTTTGCATCAAGTTCATAGCTTCTAAATGAAAGGCATCCACTCCTGAATGAAGCAGTGAAGGACCCTGTTTTGGGGAGATTATGCTAAGGTTATCCTCACAGCTGGGAAAAATACTGTCAATTTCAGTGCTTTATTCCAGCTTTCGCCCACTGGGATTTGTGATGTTGGGTTTTTTCTGGATTAAACATTCTTCTACTGTCAGGGGAAGTTCAGCTTCCAAGAACAATTTTGACCAAATTTCTTGCCTTTTTCAATACCTTCAGTCAGAACCAGAAGAACTAGTTCTGGCTGGGTTGTAGACATTGCAGATAATCTTGATCTCTGCTTGTTTCTGTTAACAATGATCTGTAAAACAGAGATAGTCCTACTTCCCTCCCTCTCACAGGTGTTCGCTAGAAGGAAAGAGACCATTAACATTATCAAATGTTATAGTGGGAGGCAAATATTAAGTCAGTTGGAGATCAGAGGCTGGATATTGCATTCCAAAATATGGTTTAGTGCATTCTTATCTACTGGAAGTCAAGTCCTTTATATTGCTAGAAGATATGGGCTGCATTTTCATACATGGTTATTGGTGTTCTGAATCATAGAATCATAGAATAGTTAGGGTTGGAAAGGACCTTAAGATCATCCAGTTCCAACCCACCTGCCAGGGGCAGGAACACCTCCCACTAAACCATGCCACCCAAAGCTCTATCCAACCTGGCCTTGAGCATCGCCAGCGATGGAGCATTCGCAACTTCCCTGGGCAACCCATTCCACTGCCTCACCACCCTTACACTAAAGAATTTCTTCCTCATATCCAATCTAAACTTCCCCTGTTTCAGTTTGAACCTGTTACCCCTTGTCCTATCACCATAGTCCCTAAAAAAGAGTCCCTCCCAAGCATCCCTATAGGCCCCCTTCAGATACTGGAAGGCTGCTCTGAGGTCTCCACACAGCCTTCTCTTCTCCAGGCTGAACAGACACAACTTTCTCAGCCTATCTTCATATGGGAGGTGCTCCAGTCCCCTGATCATCCTCGTGGCCCTCCTCTGGACTTGTTCCAACAGTTCCATGTCCTTTTTATGTTGAGGACACCAGAAGTGCACACAATACTCCAAGTGAGGTCTCACAAGAGCAGAGTAGAGAGGCAGACTCACCTCCCTCGACCTGCTGGTCACACTCCTTTTGATGCAGCTCAGGATACGGTTGGCTTTAAATGGCATCATCTGAAAACATTTGTGTACAGTAATAACTGGACATGCATAATTGTTTCACTTGTAAGGGACCTTGGGCTAAGGCCATGAAGACCTGCTTAAGAGTATTTCTCATAGGAAAAAACTTATAAAGATGTAAAAACAGAAGCTGGTCTATTTGAGTCAGTTCATCTGTTTACTCTAGATGGGGCTCTTACTTGTAATGGAGCCAGTCGTCTCAGCTATCAACCACACCATTTACAGTCAAAGGCTAGACCAAAATAGCTCCCTGGTACTTCTGATTTTCTATTTTGGTCAGTGATCCACTCAAATGCTGACTACGTCCCATCTAGGACACTCAGATCAATCTAATTGGCTAAGCATCAGTTAGCTGTGCAGTGGTAGAGGAGTGGATCACCTCTCTATATTTAAATAAATGTATACATGATGTCCTTGTGGTGGATGACTACGGGAAGACCTGGCATGACCAACTGCAGAGTCATGGCTGAGGACTGAGGAAGATGCTCGATCTCAGTACAAGGCTGGTGTCTCCCGCACTGTTGCTCTGTGGTGTTTCAGACGCAAAGTGCTATGTAAGGATGGGTTAAGAAAGTGGATGCTCTCCCTCCATTGCTTCCCATGCTGTGGTCAGCTTGTCTGCTGAGAGGTCACCAGAGATGGATTCAGCTTTCCTGGTGATGGGGAATGACTCAGTAGTGTTGGATTGTTTTCAGCTACATGTCAGGGAACTGTTGTCTGCTCTTAACTCAGCCATGACTGTCTCCTGAAGGCCTGAGGAGGCTCTCCCTGTTGTCCTTTGTTTTCTGTTATTCATAAGTGATGTAGGTGGCTTTATTTATCTAGTGCTCCAAACACATATGGTGTTGAGTTGGTATTTGGGCCTGAGTAACAGCCCAGAAATTCATCCACACTTTCATATACAGGAACTGAAAGGCTAATGCATTTGCTTGCCTCTGCTACCCCATTGACAAGTTGGACTCGTCAATAGTCCAGAACCATCACCAAGTCTGTATGACAGAAATAATCTATCCCCTGTGGCAAAACCAGGTATTGAATCTGAAATCCAAGCCTTCTTCCAGATTATTCTGGAGTGAAGGCTTCAGTCATGTGCCTTGTGTAGCTCCTCTAGATCATTTGCAGGTTCACAAGAGTGGTTCAGCATTAATCTGCTAAGTGGAAATGCAGACGTGGTTGTGTCCAGCTATCAGAGTGATTACTCTGCACACTTGCCTCTGTAGTGCCAAAGAGTCACCTTCCAGTGTTCAAATCTTAAATGCCATGCAGGAATAGATGTTTTAAAGTTCTTTTCCCTCCCCTCCCCAGTCTTAACCCTCGTTACTGTCACTAAAGAAAAACAAATTAAATAGGCAATTTCATCTCTCATCTAATTTTTAATGTAACCAGCTAAAACAGATGAGTCCTGGGATGCAGTAATCCATAGGGAAAGGATTAGGCCGTATGCGTGTCTGGGAGCTGTTGGGCACATCAGGGGGATTGTGCTCAGTGGCACTGGGTGCTCACAGTATTGGCTTTGTTCAGAGAGCGTGTACAGTCAGTATGGGGTTACTTAAACCCAGCATCACAGGACCAGACACTAGAAAGTCCTGGTAGTTGAGCCACAGCTTCCAGGTCAGGCCATAAGTGACCATGGGAAAACCAACAAACTGCTTAATGTTGTTACGCATTACTTTAATTAAACACTAGGAAACCCAAGTCATAGCCCAGGTCTCTCCTGGGGTAGTAATTACAAAAGCTGTTTTGGCAGGGTCAAATGTAGCTTGAATTGTTGCTGCTGTTTTCTTATTTTTTCTTTTCTTTTCTAATATTTTCTTCCTAGTGGGAAAGGTTTTGTAAAATATAATTTCCTTTCAGAAATTTATGAGAACGAAAAGGCCTTGCATTTTCCCACCCACCCACCTTGGATTTCATTCAGAAACAGTGTGATCATGGCAATATTTTGGCTTTGACAAATAGGAAACTTTTGGATGTCAGTGGAACATAGGTGTGTTTTGTCTCTTCCTTCTGCTAAGGGTATGCCCTGTGTTCTTTTGCTAATGGTGGTGTTCCTGTTTTGGGCTTTTGTGGTATTCTATTAGCAATATATCACAGAATGTTTCAACTGACAGCGTTAGGTTGTATGCGAATACATATTTTTTTCAAAAGCTCTGCTTCTAATACATGACAAAAGAAATACATTAAATGGATAATAACAACCAATCCGTGCAGTATGCAAACTAAACCCCAGGTGCTTACTTTACAGCAGAACCTTTCCTGGTGTTACCCTACATGTGATTCCAACAGCAGTTATGCTGTTGAAAAGGAATGGAAGTTTCGGTTTTACTTGATTACATGATACAGGGAAATCTCATGTGGCATCACTGGTGTGAATTTAACAGCACGAGCTCAGTTGATGGTGTGTTTCATTGGTCTTTATTGACCTGTTGTGCAGCTGAGGACACAGGAGCTCTGAGCAGGTGTTTCCTCCATCTCTCCTCTCTCAGAGAAAGGAAAAGCATTTGCCAAGGTGACATGCTCTCAGAAAGCCTGTGTTTGTGACATTAGCCTCTTTGGGAACAGCTCTGATTCAAATGCAACCCTTATTTTTAGTGGAGGAAGCACATTGCCCTGTCTTACATGAGAGTCGGTCAACACGCAGACCCTTATGCCTCCTTGGGACTCTTTGTGCATCACACCAGCATCTTTATTGCATTTCATATTGCATGCATTTTACAGCATGTACCCTTTCATATAGTGGTCGCTGGGCTTCCTTGGCTGCCCCTGAGATCATGGGGTGTTCTGGACGGACGGGTGGTCACCAGGTGAACAGCCTTCTAATAAATAAATAAGTGCGTGCCTGGCGGGTGTATCAGGTTTAGGTCGCCTTGTGTGACAGGGAAGAGCAGGGCAAGCAGAACGGACGGGAACAGATTGCATTTAAATTTAGCAGTAGTGCTGTGGTTGGAAAAGGCTGATGAGAACTTGGCACCTAACTATGCACCTCACACTGCTCCCCCCAGTAGAGTTATTGGCTTCCAAAGAGAGCACTGCTGATGCCTAGCCTGGACAAGCAGCCTTTAAATAGCTTGTTCCCTTCTGTGGATTGTTTTGCTGAGCCATTCTGGTTTCTTAACATCCACAACAGCCTTTATGTGCCAGTGCTCCTGCTTAAGGAGAGGTCTCAGTCCCACACTGAGAGCTGGTGGACTGTGAACTGGTGTGAACCTCCCCATCAGTCCCACTCCATCATCCCTGTAGGCCCCTTCAGATACTGGAAGGCTGCTCTAAGCATCATAAACACCAATAATGTCTTGCTTTCTAGTTGCATCTTGATCCTCTGACTTTCACCGTGAAGATGCCACCGCTGTTCCTGTCACCGTCTTCTGTTGTTGTGAACCTGCTGAACCTGATTGGTGTCCACATTGCTGGGGCCAGGACAAGGATATCCACTTTGTGTAGCTCTACAAGAAACACTTGCTGGCTCCAGTGGAAGCAAGCAATGGATTTCCCCGGGGAGGAGCACTGCAGACCCTGTCTGCTCATCATGGCTCTTTTCAATGCTGCTGCCTGCTTTATTTTGGGTGCGGAGTGAATGACCCCTTAAATGAATATATACAGCTGCTTTTTTTCATCTTAATTTTAAGATGTCTTCAAAAAGCGGAGTGCCCCTGTTTTGTGAAGTAACAAAACTGGCTTTCCCCCCCTGCCCTTCCAGATTACATCCACCAGACTCAACATTTCTTTTCTACTCCTGGGATTCGATTGAGGAGTGTGTTAAACACCCTGAAGAAGGAAACCTCACTCAGTGTCCATGCTGCTTAGCTCAGGTCAGCAAGGCTTGTAATAGAGATGGACGTCAAACACCCTTTCTGCTGCAGGTATCTTCGAACCCTCTTCCAGCGATGGAAGGAGGAAGCTTGGTCTCTCCTTTCTGTGCTAAGGTGAAATCAAAATCATGCACTAAAGAAATCCAAAGGAGCTTCTGGACAGAAGTTTTCTGAAGCTTAATGCTGAAAATGTTTTAGGCCAGCATCTTTCTGCACACTGCAATGGCCAGGAACTGTGTCCCCTCTGAGGCTGTAAGACTGAACGTCAGTAAACAATGTATTATAGGGGTAGGGGAGCTGAGGATGTTGCTACACTCACATTTTAAGGCCCTTTTCCCTATTCATCCCTGCACAAAAGATTAGCCCAGGCTGCCTGTGGAGAAGATCTCTGTCAAAGCGCCCTCATTGACAAATGAAAGCCTCATGCACTGAGATTAGGAGGAACTTTCTGGTTGTGAGATCATTTAGACAAAGATCTATGAGACTCCACTCCTGCCCTGGCCATTACCCCAGCTCCAATCCCAGTCCTGCAATGTGCAGCCATGACAGGAGCAGCTCGTGAGCAACCATGGACCTCAGAGCCCATAGAGGCAAAATGTGAGGATGGAGCTCCAGAGATAACTTTACCTTGTGTGGTGGTCTTGATGAACATAAGGTGGGCAAAGCAGCTGGAGCATCCTTGTGCCATGCATCTACTGAGGAACAGCATTGCAGTGCCTTGGCATGATGAGGAACAACACTGAGAGCTATTGGCCGCCAAGAAGGAGACAAAGAAAAGGTGACCATCTTCCTGAAACAGAGCATGTCACAACTGTCTGGTAAAGTGATGGGGTGTGTGTGTGGAATGAAAGCTATGGAAAATAACGGCATAATTGGCTGGCTGGCAGGCTAAAACTGCAGCAGAGGCTGTGATTATACTTGTCACTATCTGTCAACCTTCAAAACAGGTGTTATATGTTTGAAGTGCCAACACGGAGCTGAGGCTGCAATCTGTGTGTATGCAGTGACAGGAGCAGGAGCTGGGGGAAGAGCCTGGGCTCTTGCCAAATGGGCACAGGCACAGAAAAAGGATGGTCCTGGGCAATCAGTGTGTGTGACACAAATAGATTTGGCTGGCATTGAAAGGGGGAGCACCTCCCGGCACTGCTGGAACCAAGCAGGACATGTCTTCAGCTGATGGCAGACAGTGAGGACCCCAGGGAAGGGGCTCCTCTTTTGTCAGCTGATTTAACTGTTGAAAAGACCCAGGTTTATTAAAGTTCTCAAGTTACTGAAATTCAGCTGGAGGAACCTTGACTCCTGCCGAGATCCTGAATTTTTACTTGGTTTTAGGAATTAGGGCTATAATGGTTTGTTGCGCTCTTGCTGCGGATCAGTGTCTGTCTGTAATGTATTTGGGTTTTGTTTCCTTCTTACAAATGCCGTAAAACCTTAAAATTTGGTTAATTCTTTTTACATGGGGGAAGGTGTGGGAATTTAGAATGCAGTATTTCAGTAAAAAAAAATACTTCTTTCAGGGGATATTTACATTATCAAACATTGTGATGGCAAGTGTCTTGGGATCTTGCAAGGCTGTATTGTTAAGTAAATCAACAAGCGATGTAACGTTTGGCATATGTGGAAGGTGCGTGAACGACATTCAAGCGGGAAGATATGAAGAATACCTAAGAAATCTGAAATACAAGGCTTTGAAGAAAAATGTCAAGGGTGAAGATCAGAAGTAAGGTCTAATAACCGGCCCTTGGCATGGCTTGCAAAGCGAAACCACTGTCAAGGCACAATCTCAACTTTTCTAAACTAAATGTAATTAGCTTTAAAATCCAAACTCAAACTGGGGTGAAAATGTGCTTATACCATAGTTTGAACAAGATAATCTTGTGCCTGAGTTCCACTGTGAGATTCCTTTTATGCAATCCATAAATCAGACTGATTGCTTTTTTAAAATTAGTATTCACCTGTATCGTGCTTTTGTCCCACATGGGAACAACTGAGAGACATGTCTCATCTGGACGTGACTGTCATCGAGCAGAAATAGCTGGTTGCTGACGTGCTAACAGGTTTTCTCTAATTGTTGATGAAATTCCAGAGTTGGTACTTCCCCTCCTCCCCAGTATTTATTAAAGAGATACTAGTTTGGGTGTGAATTCGGCAGGTGTGGAAAATGTGTTTCTATCATCAGGGTTGGTGCTGCAGGGTATTGTCTTGGTTTGGGGTCTTTATATTATATTCAGGAATGTTGCAAATCACGATGCGATAACTGAGTACCAATAAACAGCTTCTTGGCAGCATATCTTGATTATCAGAGATGTGATGCAAATGTGTCTTCATACCTCAGGCATTCTCACACCATTCACCTCCCATCCCGTTCCTGCAAACAGGGAAGTTCTCTTTGAAGGTGACAGCTTAGGGAGACCTGAGCAAAATTGTTTGTCATTTTGCAGCTCTCTGCTGTAAAACAGAGGTGGCTCCAGCTTGGCTGTCTAGGGATGACGGTCTTGGTGCAAGGGATTTGCATCCCCTGCAAACCTGGCTCAGATGTAGTGTTATTTCGCAGCTGGAGCTGGAAGGGCATACACAGCCCTTGGGAGAACGCTGTCATTTTCCTTCCTTAGAAAGAGTCAACTGGCACATCCAGAAGTGAGGAAGAATAAATTCTCGAAGAGAACAAAAAGCAGAGAGAAATCAATTGAAAGCTTTGGTTTGTGCTTATGCTTGAAGACAGGCATGGTGTTTGCAAAAATCTGGGGGTAGCTGCACCCCTCAGACACCAAGAGGAGAGATCTGTGAAGCAGAGAAGTTTCCACAGAGTTGAGAAACAATCAGGTCTTTGAAAGAACATTTGCTTTAGAGCAGTAAGCAATGCCTTCGGTATGGTCTTGAGGAGACATTTATTACAGAGAGAAACTTGAATACATATATTGAATATATTGAAATAAGAATTATATTGGAAAAGAGTTGTTTTCCTGCTGCAAAACACTGGATTCATTTCTCTGCAAAATTAGATGTTAAAAGGTTTTTAGTGGGATGCAACCTGCTGATTAAAGTGGGTGTACTCTCCAGGCAAATAGCTGTCCATATCTCCCCAAGTAGACTACATTCCTGCTGACAGGATCAGGAATTTGGATACCTTGCTATGCTCTTATAGCCCAAACAAGGATTTCAATGCCACCCCTCAAATCACAGACAATGTTGAAGCAGATCTGATAGTCTGAAGATTGTTTTTCATCTCCGTATGGTAAAAGGACTGTTGGAAAACACAGAAATAACTGTACAAAGCAATCAGCATCATGAACCCCAGTCATTCCCTGAACTCAGTAACCTGCCACTGTGTGCTCCATCTGGCAGTGGCGAGCATGTGCTGGGTATATTTCAGAAAGTTCAGAGCAAAACCAGAATTTGTCTCTTCAACCCAAGGGATTTGATGCACCTTATTTCAGCAAAGAAACAACAGGGTTCTAAAAGAAAGGGTTTCAGCTATTTACAGAGGCCATGCTTCATGCCTGTGCCCGACTTGGGTAGAAAATAGATGGAGTTGGCTGTATCTCTTCTACTTCATTCACAAATACTTTGTTTCTCTATATTGGAGGTTAATTACTGAAGCATATGTAAAAATAGAGAGGAGAAGAGTATCTTCTATCAGCCATAGCTTCCTGCAGCTGTTCTGGATCACGGTGCTTCAAGCTTTATACCATTGATAAAACATGATACTAACAAAAAACTATCACAGCATCACCACAACTGACTGAAAAATGTACAGATTACAGCTGGCAATTTTCAATGAGAAACTATATCAAGCTGTAGCAGCCCTAATTATGACCTCCTGTGTCCTTCCAAGTTTGAGAACAAATGTTTTTTCATGGTTTTCCTAACCCCCCAAATATTTTTTACCTGGGGGATAAAGTGAACATTTTGCATCTTTTCTGGATATGAGAACAAGTGAAAGCAACAGGTCCTATCTGTCTCTGTCTTATGCAGTGATTAAGTTAGTAACTCCAAAAGCTCTCTTTTCCATAAATCCTTGTAAAATGTTATTATTTAGAGTATCTGCTTGAATTTTTTAGCAGTTAAATCTTGTATCAATTTTTCTGTTATTACTACCCTCAATGTCAGGCTGACAGACTTGTGCTTATTTCACCATTTCCTTCACCGTGTCCAAACGTTACCATAATATTTGCTTTCTCTCAAGTTTCTGTCACTTCTGGACCTGAGTTACTAAAATCAGCATCCAGAGGAGCTTCCTAACCTGCTCTGGTCAAGGTATCTGGTTGTACTGATATTAAGAAGTTACTTTAGTAGTAACTGTTTTACTTCTGTTTCAATTATGGCAAGAGTGGAAAATATGCATCCTTTCCGTATAATATGAGCACAATGTCTACTTTTCTCCTGGGCAAGGGACGTTTATTTGTTAAATGCTTCTGACTTTCTGCAGTATTACTGGCCATTCTGATGCTCTTACTGTTCATGGGCTTACAGTATTGGTAGGGTCACTCTTGGTCTCAATGGACTCAAACATCTGCTTCTTAGTGTCTTTTTTTTTCATCCATATGTATTTCCTTACATCCCGTTACTTCCTTACTAATTTTGTATAGCTCCAGGATGTATTTCCAGTGTTTACAACATCTATCTATTCATCCTTATTACTGCTCATTTTGCATCCTTTTCTATCATAGATTGTTTTTACTTACGGTTTTAGTTTGGTTTTCTTGTTGTTAATTTGTTATTTTTATATCTAGCTAAATAATATTAAACTGTTCATTACAAGCAACACATTTAGTTTTCAGACCTTCCTTACAGCTGGCTTGTACTTGATTCAGCTATGTGAAACTGGCTGTCTCGAAATGCCATGTGTTTTTAACTGGCTTAGACAGGAATCAAACATAATCACTTCCACCTTAGTTACTGTTAACTTCTACTTCTTGGTTAGGAAGTTGTCATCCATGATTTGTAGGAATTCCAGAGAAGTTGATACTGCTAGCATGAGATTTTGATATATATCATCCAGTGTCAAGTTTCCCATGACGTTCCTGAACCCATGGTAGATAAATGGCTTTGGAGCAGCCCCACATAATTTTGAGGGTGGTTTAGCATTTTGGGGCACTCAGCTATTGAAACCTCATTTTGTACTTTACACATCTGGACATGATCCATAAGCAGTCAAATCCTTTGCTCCTGAGCCCACTGCTACAGGAGAAATTAATGACAGTCTTTGTCTCCTTTGCACACCTGATGCTCTTCTAGAAGGTTATGGTCACTGACCTCAACCCGTACATGGAAGCAGATATTTTCTCTGGGTTTCATCAGCATAAATCAAAAATAGCAATTTGACAATGATATTGGAGAAATATTTCAGCAATGTGGATGAACATTATAAATTGCTCTTCAAAGTTTATCATTTTGAACCTAAACCCTGTGTTTCCTCATCCCCAAAATACCATTTTCTTCTCTTACCAGATTTAGTTATAACACCTATAAAATGCCTTATAAAGGCATTTAAGAATTTAAAAGAAGGCTTAAGTCTTCTTTTAAAAGCTGTGAATGAGGGAAATTGAAGTCCATTGCTTTCAGAATGTTACTTTATGAAGTGCACTCTTGCAGACTTCAAATAAAACACATTGTAAAGAGGGAAGCAATTACAAGAATTTCAGAGGTTGTTGCAGTTGGTGTGACTTCTGTACTCATCAACAAAGACAGAAAAAGCTCTTTCTGTAGTCGGAAAAATCGTATTAAGAAATTCAAGTAGTCCAGAGCAGGGCGCATCCTATAGTGTTCTGCATTTAGTTATTTATAAACTATCTATCTTTTTAGGCTCTCACCATCTTGTTTTGGGTTCACCAGACTTGGCATGGAAGAAATCCCAGCATTTCAGTGTCAATTTTCAACGTTCAAAACTGGAGATACGTGGGAGAGCAGGGACATGGAATCATAGGAGGCTCCATGGAAACATTGCTGTCCTCAAGGTGGTAAGTCCCAAGAAGCGTGCCCAGCACAGGGGCTAAATGTGGCTGAAAAACAAATATTGACTTCTGGCAGAGTTTGAAGAAATTCATGTGGGTGTTTCCAGGAGTTCATGAATTAACCAGAAATGGAGATAAGTCTTTGGCTATCTATTTCATCAGCTAAGAAACCGTTGACTAAGGCCTAGCATAAGCCAAGCACCTACAAGGGCAGTGTTTCAAAGTATTAATCATGTCTTCAGATGTGAAGCCTGCTAGTTTAATTACTGTCCTTGGGGTTTTTTTTATTCTTTCAGTAGCTAAATGGATCCAGTTACAATGAATCTTATTTCATTTTTTAACAGATGAAAGAGAAGCAGGCTTCAAAACAGATAATGAATTTCTTCTAACTCATCTGGAGACTGAAGAGTCATAATTCTGATTGATCAGATATGGTCTGCTTCAGAGAGGCACCAGATGTGATCCAGATTTTAAATGATGCTGCTACTGTCAAAATGCATTCGCTCCCTCCTGCTATAACAAAGTGAAGTCCATCTGTCTGGAGCTGTGCACTTATTTAGTGGTAATAACAGTTAACATCAACAATAAGCTTTGTCTCATTAGTATCACATAATCCCTACCACCAAGTCCCCAGTTTCTGGTCCCCATATTATTTGCCATGGAAAAAATAAAGACCACAGCAGGAGCTAAGAAGGTCAGTGCATTCTCAGGGTAATCAGCTGTAGTAAATTCAATTCTGACAAGACAAGGCTTGCAAACGTCTGGGGAATTAAGGGATCATCTATAATTTCATATGTTGAGTGGGAAAGTGTCCTTCCAAACATTTATTAATTACAGATGAGGATGCATATGGTGGTCATCCTTGGAGAGATTTCTTCTCCAGCAAAGCAAGAAAAATAGATTTAACTGTTTGCTGTTTCTTCTGAAGTAAAAGTACTGATCTTAGCAATTGGCTTTGCAACAGCTTCAGTAATAGAATCATGGAATCATAGAATAGAATAGTTTCAGTCTGTATTCTTTCTCTCCCAGTGTTTGCTCTGCCTTAACAACTGATGCCTGTCACCTCTTATGAAACTTTTTGCATAGAAGTTTCCTACCGTAATAAACAGAGAAGCTTTTCCTTGGTTTTAGTCTGGCTCAGTGCCCCCTCTGCAGGGTTCACAGTCGTTAAGAAGTAACATGTAAAGAATAACAGACAAAAGAGCTTCACATTTAAAATTGAACCTTTTACCTGAAGATCTCGGAGTACTTTAGAAACCTGAATTACTCTCTTTTGAGATCTGTACTTCCTTTCTGTTTTACAGATGAGGAAATTAAAGCGCACAGAGGTTAGAAGATAACATTTTCCAACTTGGGCAACCAAAGGTAAGCGCTTATGTCCATGCTTTTCTTTCCCAGGAGGAAGTCCTCAACACTTTCAAACTCACTTTTTGAAAGTGTGGGCTATAAGCTTACCAAGAGCTCACCTACAGTCATCAGAATTACTGACAAGGCCATTAAATTGTCTTTAAAAGAAGAGATTCATGCATAGCTTCTTTATATCCCTTAGTGAAACCAAGGCTGAGGAGGCGAACTGAACACTAAATCCATCAGGAGACTAAATATCCAGGGAAAAAAAGAGCTATTTATGAAAAGAATAAACCTGCCATGAGAAGGGATTCATCTCAATTAATCACAAATAGGCATGGACTGAAAATTAGGAGTAGGCTTGGGCCCATCAGATAGAATTTCAGGCAAATGGGGAGACTGGGAGCAAATAATGTCTCTTGGGTTGAGATGGAGTTGGAACAGAGTCCAGGAGAGATGAACAGATGCTGTACCAGCACCTCCAAGGGACTGGATTTGGCGGTCCAGCATGTCCTTCCCATGTTGTGCTCACAGGATTGCAAACCAGTTTCCTAAACTCTGGACACATAAGTACTGAAACAAACTGGTTTTCCTCCCTGTAGGGGCCCAGGGGTATTTCTTGTTTAGGATTTAGGTCATTTCGGTAGGAAAATGCTATTGCTGCCACAGGAAAAAAATGAATACCTGGTGATATCAAATACTGCTCTCCTCTTTAGACCTCCAGTGCCTCATATGCCAGATTGGAGCTATTGTATAAAGTATTTTCCATCCTTTTTTGTGCCTGGCGTCTGATTGAAAGTTCATATTATTTATGGCAGAAAACAGCAGTGTACTTTTGAGCCTGAGGAAGCTGAGAAAGTGCAGTGGGTGTCAATCAATTAAGCTATTCAATTTATTTATGAAACAAGACAAAACAATGTCTAGGATATGAATTCCCATCTCAATAGGATCCTCCCTGATATAAAATGTCAGAGCTGAAAAAGGGTCAGCTCATGACCCTTGAATATTCTTTTAAACTATTTGCAAATCAATACCTCTTCTCTGGGTTTGTTCAGGGACCATCGTTCCCTTTTATTATAAGTCACGGGGCATAGACTGCTTATCAGCGAGTACGGAGACAGATCACTGCACTAAAGGAGCAGCTGGCTTTGAAGACTGGGCCTGGCTCTCATTTATAGGAGGGCTCAGTTCACACCACTTTGGCAGTGTAAAGGGTTTTAAACTTAGTATAATTATGGTTTTTGCTGACTCTTGGCTCCTTTATATCTGCTGAAAAGGCAAAGAAGTCCTTCGCTGTGCGTGCAGTTGGGATTGTCTTCCTCTTACTAATGCCTGTATCAACCATGAACATCATGTCCTATTTTCTCTTTCCCACGGTTAGTGTCATGAGGTCTTTCCATGTCCCGGTGCAGCTGGATTTTGGGTTTGCAGTCCCAAGTTGTCTCCCTCTTTCTCTTAACAGTTCCACTAGCAATAACCTGTGTGGTACAGGTAGGGCTTGAGTGGACAGATGGCCTGATCCTTGGCTGAGCATCTGGCCTATTAAGCTGTCTAAAAAGGCATCATCTTTACAAATCCTTGTCTTAATCTCATTGCCCACTGTGTGACCTGTGGGGGTTTCAGAGCAGTGCCAAAGAGAGGAAGAGGAGGAGAAGTAGGGCAGCCAGAGGATCCGTGAAGATGGAGGGAAGTGCCTGCAGGGCAAGTCAGATGGATGGAGCACTTTGGGATGAGCCCGTTTCTCGTGACAAGAAGGTCAACAGTCCTGGCTATCTTGAGCTTTCCTGTAAGGAGGATGCACACAAAATAAATATTTGAAGTAGCTAGTCCAGACCTCTGGATAGGTTTGTCTAAAAAACATCACATTGCATCTCCCTGTGGCATCTTCTTTCTCAGTGTGAAAACGTGACATCATCCTAATGCCTTTTAGCAGCACTTGGACAAGCTCAACTCCAGGCAGGTAACTGAGGATAAAACAACAGAAGAAATGTCCAATTGTCTATTGAGTGTCATCAGTAAGGAGAAAGCTTTTTGCAGAAGGGAGACAAGGTAGACAATGGTTTACAAGGGAGTGGGCTGTTCTTGTCAGTGATGCAATCTACTGAGAGCATGCCATTCTTCATAGGGAATCAATATACATATTTTTTGGCTAGAAGGCCATCAATGTGGTATATCCATGAGACTGCTATGAAAAGAGGACTCTTTCTCTCATTTTCCATGTTGTAGAATGCACCTCGAGGCAGATATTTGATAGTGGTAATAACCTGAGAAAAAGTGAGGAATTCCAAAAAATTGAACTTGCATAGTGCTGAGTGACCTGGAAAAGGTATTCAGTTCTGCTCTGATCCCTCCAGCTAGGGACTGGTTTTGAGGTAAATCTGAATTTGTCAGACCTGTAATGGAGTAACCCAAAATGTAAGCTCCAAATAGAAAATAATCTGGAGCAGGCTTGAATCAGATTCTTTTAGAATTAAAGATATTAAATTGACTATTTGAGTTCCTTTATATTTTCCCTTGAAAGATTTAGAAGAATTCTTACAGAATGAATAAGCACAGCTACTTCAAATTCTTTATGGTAACTAAGTATAGACATGGCTCCCTTCAGTTTTTCAGATCCTAAATATTTTTTAAATGTATTTCAAAAGATAGTAACTTAAGCCTTCAACCCACTTAAATAGCTGAAAAACGAGTAGTTCTGAAATGCTGAGTTTGTGTTGTTTAAAAACATATGTAAGTGAAAATCTCCCCATTGGTTGTAAAAGAAAACTTGGCCACTGCTTCATGTGCAAGTTTGTTTGCACTCCCCAATTCTGGTGCAGGGCTGTACTGGTGTCTGCTCAGGCAGGAAACATGAAACAGAGGCTCCCAAAGAGTCTTTCATTGTTTGGTTGGAATTTTCTGTACAGATTTTTCCCTTAGTTGCAGAATCTTGGAGAAATTGCTGTCCGCTTGATGTAAGATGTGTAACAAATACCTACATCAACCCAACAGGATCAAAAGGAAAATGAACTCCTAGCCATGAAATTTCTCTATTTATCATGGAGACCCACTCTTCAACTTTAAGTCAATAGTTCCGAATTTTTGGTTCAGGCTTCCATCAAGTAGAGTTATTTAGAGACATTCTTAACTTTAAGTGTATACAGAATTCTGTAAAATCCCATGTAAAAGGGCTATTCACAGGTACAGCTTAACTCTAATACGAATAGAGAGGTGTTACAAGCACAGTGCTTGCCTCCAAATAACCTATCAATAATGTTTAGATTCAAAATAAAACCCAAGCAGCTCATTACCTATTAATTTGCAATAAAAGTAAAGAAAGCAAGTCCAAAAAAAAAAAAATACAGAAATGTCTAAGTTATAATTATAGGTATGAAAGCAATATATTTAATATGACATTCACTGGAAAACTTTCTAGACAGCTCTGTCATTAAAAAATGAAATTAAACCGGGTGAGAACATGTCAAAGAATGGAATATAAATGTTGAAAAAGGAAGCTTCCAGTCAGCCTAAGGTTTGTTATTAATAGGCATTTGGCACACAGTTCTTAGAAATAGATTTGGAGTTGAAAGTTCACCATGATGTAGCTATAAAGAAAAGGAAAAGCTGATGAATCGCAGTTGCTTCCCTCTAAATAAAGAGTAACTAACCAAGGAACCATCTGTCGGTGTATGATTACCAACTTTCTTTTTGTCTTTCAAAACAGCCGGAGAAATCAAGGGCACTGGGTGTAAAGTGGAGAGCACACACACACTGCCGGCAGCCAGCCCCAGAGGGTCGAATCCAATCTTTGTCTTTTTGTCTTGCCGCACTGATTTCATACTGCTGGGTTTCATCTGGCATGCCTGCATAGTTCAAATATATGCTAAAGGCTAACAGGGTTATTCTGCAGTAAATGTGGTTAATTTAGGTATAGTTGAGACCTGCGAAGTAAGACTTTTCTAAGAGAGGAAAACCCTGAAGCCTTCTTAGCCTGTGAAACCAACAGAATATTAATTCATTTTTTTCCCCCTGTTATTGAATAGCAAAAAGCCTGGGATACCCTGAGAAAACATATTCTTAATGGTTTTCTTAAGGTTGAATGCCCTACTAGCAATAAGAAAGACAAAGCAGTAAGATCTAAGGCCTCTTAGTCCCTAGAAAACTGCATAGGTTTTTATGCTGGAAAAATGAGGGATTTATTCTTTTTTCTTCGGTCAGATGAGTTCAGGGTCAATGTACAATTTCTCTTTTTGTTTCTATTCCAATGACCACCTATTTTGGGGTGTTTTATTCCCCCAAACTCCATCTGACTCTCATCAAACTCACCGTATCTGGCTTTTTGTTGCTGAAGGCGCTTTGCAGCCACGTACCCACAGATCAGCCCAGCACCCAACAAGCCCCTTTGTGAAGGACATTAACCAATTTGCCACTGAAAAAAATGCACACATCCTAGCCATAATGATACCTTATGTGTTATATTTTTACAGATCCCCTGCTCTTGCCCATGACTCCATCCTTTTGCCCTCCCTCATCTCCTCCGGCCGCTCTCATGCCTCAAGTACACTTGCGCAGGCTCCACTCTCAGATTTTTTCCCTGTTGCATTTTCCCTTGTCCTCAGTCCTTAATCCATACTTCCCACATCTGGCCCAGAGCCTGAGAGCAAGTGGAAAGGTAGGTGATAGTATAAATGTTTATGTCAGGAAGCCTCCACCTGGAAGTGTTTCTTGATGGAGTTGTCACCCTAAAAGAAAATAAGACAATTCATCCATCCAACCCCAAAATTCATTTACAAATCCACAAAGAGGCTTTTTTCCTTTGCATGGCCACCAAAGCAAAGACTCCTTCTGTATTATCAGTAGTAAATCCTAGGTGCATGAAATGAAACAGATCTGAAGTTGCCAGGATCAGGTATTTAATGTGTTCATAAAGGATGTTTACAATGGGAAGTCAGACAGTAATAACTATCCTACAAATACATGAGTAAAGCAACTGTTTATGTGTACAACTTGGCAGTTTGATAGGCTGGTTTCTGATTCCTGTCAAGTGCAAAAGGAATACTCCCACTGGAGTTCTATTTTTTATCTCATAAACTGGTCTACATGTTAGTGTTGCACCAGCCAGTGCAGCAGCTAAGTGCCAGTGAATAACCTATGGGCACAGAATTAAGCAAATAAACCAATTTGCAAGCAGCTCTAATAAGCACCATCCCATTGCATGCCTGGAAATTCCCTAAGACTCATTAAGCAGTCAGCAAATAAGACACATTTGTCTCCCATTAAAGACTAAATTGGAAATACTGAAAGGAAACCTACGCATGGCTGTGATTTGTTAGAGACCATATTAGCAGGAGCAGTCACAGTATGTTTAGCAGTTGGGTATGAGTTAAAGCAGGAATGGGGTGAGAGGAGCTATTTTAAATCAGCTCTATTAATACTCCGAAAGTACATTTAAAAGCATCAGCAACTACAGCCATCTTTGGCTCTTCCAGGAGGAAGTTGCCATTTGTTGCAGAGCTGCTGTTGCTTTCATTTGACACTCAATATGTGTTTTCCCCACAGTATTAGGGATCTTGGGCTCTATCCAGGACACATTTGGAAATGAACTGATCCATGTAGTTCCTATGCAACAGTGAGATTTACTACTGAGGTCGGCGTGTATCTTCGGTGAGTCAAACAAACATAAGGAGCATTAATTAGGGCTGCCTGCTGAATTTAGATTGCATTCACACAATCTGATATGGTTGGGGCCAGGCTGGTTCACCTGAGGTCGCATAGGATGAGATAGGCAGCAATGAGGGCCTGGATCAGCTGTGAGTGGAAAAACAAACCCGCCCTGATGACCTCCTACCCAGGCTCTAGGCTGACTTTCGGAAACTCCTTCAGTTTACTTGGATTTAAAGAATTAAGGCAAAAAAATCCAACCAAACCACCTATTCTGGATAAAGCTTTGAGATCATTCAGGGCCATCTCAGCAGGAGAATGCTTTTGTGAGATTATAACTAATATACTAGGACACCACAATTGTCAGGCATATATGTAAGTGAGTAATATAGATCTTAAAAATGCATCTTTATAATATCTTTTAATCAGGTTTTCATCTAGGAAGTTTGGAAGAGGGGTTCATAAGCGTTGTTGATTTCTGTTCTTAGCACTGCATTAACTGTGGTCTTTAATGATGGAGGCAATGCTCTCTGGAGCTGTTTGCCTCCAGGTGCACTGAAATAAAACACCCTGGGCTGCTGCTTCACAAATCACAACAACTTTCCCTTCCCTCAACTTCTGAGTGCCAAGTCCTTGCAATCTCAGAGAGGGAAGACTTCTGAGAAGGCACATGCTGGGATTAAGGCACTTCCCACAAAAGCATGGTTAGCCATTAGAGCCAGCATGTACCAATACCATTGCAAGCATTTTGCATATTATTTGACCTCTTGTCCTGAGGAGGAAAACTACCTGGTGAGACTGAGTCAAGTCTTACCTGAATCACTCTAGTTTTCACCAAGCCCAAACTGGACAGAGGAAGTCTTTGGTGTCCTACCTGGACTGGGGCTGTGATCAGCTGTTTGTCTGCATTTTTAGACTGTTTTTAATAGTTCCCTTACCAGTGGTTCCTAGGGCCACCTCTGGTGATGTTACATGAAGTGGGGTTGGAGCCCAGTGCCACTCAGGAGGCATTTCACCCTGCTGCTGGGTATGGCAGAGCACTGCAGGGACTTGAGCATGGGATCTGCATTGCTGAGCATCATGGAGGAAACAGGTAAGGTTGCAGCCCATTAGTGCCTTTGGGAAGTCAAACATGGGCGAATCTCTCTTGCTTAGACATCCCCTTCTGCAGCATGCCCAAGGACCAGCCGGACAGACTGACCACACAAATGTCACAGTAATTCCGAGTTATCCTTATTGTGGGGCAGTGATAGCCTTTGCTTTTTATGTCACATGTTTTCAATAAAGGAGATATATGTTTTAAAAATATAAACATTTTTTTACAGTTCTACTTTTGCCAGTGCCATGTTAATTCACTGCAGGCTTTACAGAGGTGGCTTTGGGAAGCATTAGCTCGTGTGTGCAGCAGGGAGGAGAAGTGAAGCAAGGCAGACCTGCATCCTTTTGACATTGTCACAGTGGATCAGCAGAGGCGAATTCTCATCCCTGCTGCAGAAGAAAACCAAGTAAGTCTCTAGCTGACACCAAGATCTCCAGCAGACTTGAAAACTGGGGGCAGATTACTGCGGCTTTCCCTCGCTGACTGGGGCAAAGTAATTTCTGTAGCGCCCTATCTCTGGATGATGGTGGAAATTATGCATGAGGTTGAGGCTCACCATTCCCCACCCATTGCTGTCACAGCATGCCAGGGACATGGGATGCAGATAAGAGGATTTCATCTGGCATATCCCTGACATAGGGTGTACCCCTGTCTGTGGGTGTTGGAAGGATTAGGAGTAACTGAAATGCTGTGTGGTTGATAAAGACTTGTTGTTTGAGAGAGGTCCCACATCTTGGTGGGTTTGCTTAGCGTGGCCAGAGGTGAGGATCTGCAGCTCCCCCCTTGGGTAATAAGCATCTGAACCAGGCTGCATCACTTACAGTAGAAGATCCACCTTTATCCACTGTGGATATCCAGAGGGTAGTGTGAGGATAGGAAAGTCCCAGAAGAATCATTTTAAAAAGGAGAATGAGGTCACATTACTGAAGATGAGATCAAGGAATAAAATAAGCATGTAGGGCAGAAAGGTTGCTGTGCTAAATGAATTACAACCACTGAGGAGTGTTAGGAAACAAGGAGAAAGGTGCTATAAATACAGTAAAGTAAGAGAAAGACAGCAGCAGGCAGAAGTGCATTACCTAATGAGGAACAGGAGAGGTACAGATGACCTAGAGAAGGCTGACATATTTAATGCCTTTTTGCTTCAGTTTTCTTCAACAAAAAAAGAAAAAGCGCTTCACTGTGATATAAAGACAGCAAGATACAAAACAGAAGAGGAAAAGAACGGACAAGGGAGAATATGGTTAAACTGAATCTATTCACCAGGGAGCACAAAGGAAAGAGACCAGTGATGAGTGGTGTTCATCAGAGGTCGGTTTTGAGACCAGCGCTGTTTAATGTCTTTGTTGGCTACATGGACAGTGGGATTGATGCACCCTCAGCAATGCTGCTGATGACAGTGAGCTGTGTGGTGCAGTTGACATGCTGGAGGAAAGGGATTGGATCCAGAGGGACCTTAACAGGTTCAAGGGGTGGGCTAGTGTGAACCTCATGAAGTTCAACAAGGCCACGTGCAAGATCCTATACCAGAAACAGGGCAATCCCAGGCAAAAATACAGCTGGGCAGAGACTGGGTTGAAAATAACCCTCAGGAGAAGGACTTCAAGGTGCTGGCTAACAAGAAGCTTAACATGACACAGCAGTGTGTACTTGCAGCCCCAAAACCAACTGTGTCCTGAGCTACATCAAAAGCAGCATGACCAGCAGGTTGAGGGAGGCAATTCTATACTGTGAGGGAGGTGAGGTGCTGGCACAGATTTCCCAGAGGAGCTGTGGCTGCCTCATCCCTGGCAGTGTTCAAGGCCAGGTTGGATGGGGTTTTGAGCCGAAAGGCACGGGAATGAAAAATAATCAAACTGTACATATCTAGACATCAATGCAGTGATAAGAAACAAGCCAGTTGGACTTGCTGAGAAGCAAATATTATCCAACAGATCTTGCATTTGTCTGTAAGAAGGTGGGTGGCTCAGAGAGGCAGGCAGTGCAGTCATACATCTCAATGTGTACAGGTCTGGGTGTACTCAAGGCTTTTGGTGCAATGCCATCCCTAGAAATGTTTATGTAAATAGGTGTGAACAGGAACTGAGAGCACCTGAGTTCATCCAATGGCTCTGTCACTGCCTCTCACACGCTTTTGGTAAATTCAACAACCGTATTGCTCATTGTTAGAGAAATAGAATAATTAGCATCCCATATTACATCAGGGAGCAATGAGATTTTGTCTGCTTTGACTGTAAACTATGCAGGTCTCCTATGTGTTTGCAAACAGGAACATCACTGGATTTTTAGATGCCCCCATGTGCAATTAATAGGGATGGGTGTCCCTATGGGCAAGCTGCTAGATGCGCTCACATGAAAGACCACCTCGTGGGGTGCTTCCCATCTGCTACTGTGAGCCGTATGAGAGAGTAGAGCAGGATGGGTCAATCAGGCTTATCTTGCCGTTTCAAAACACTGAAAAAGTAAAATGAAGCTGAAAACAATGGATGATGTGGTGGGAGGGATTTTGCTGGTTAAGTTTATATGAGAAGAAACAGGGGAGAGGAAGACCTGTCGGGGCCTTTGACGACAAAGGAAAAGGAGATGGTTTCTAGGATTCCTGCTTCCTAGTACATCTTCCATCAGTACCTGCTAATCCTACCACCAGCCTTCTATTTGCAGGTTAACAGAAGTTCGGAACATTCTCAGATTTTCATTCCAAGGGCAGAGTGTTGTTCAGGGATTATGCAACAGGAGGTACACGCCACAGAGAGACAAGAATCTGCGCATTCAATCCTGCGTAGGATTAACGTGTACGTGACACCCTGTGCACATGACAGCATCTATGAGTTTCATGTGTTGCAAAAGCTTTGGTGTACTGATCAGAACCTGATGTATTCAGCTTATGGGCTGGTGTTGCTCTTCTATTTATGTGGTCTAAGAGAAGGAAAAGAGAGAGGCAAGCCTTCAGGGGCAGTGACCCTTTCTTTATTCAAACCTGAACAGAAGGAGGGTCTTTACTTCCAAGAACTCATTTCTTCTTTCTTCTTGCCACACAATGAGAGCTCCGAAAGAATAGATCATTGGAGCTAACAAGGTTGATCATCAAGGAAACCTCTGTGCCTTCTGAATCCTAGGGCTGTGGAAAAGATTTAGTGCTTTACTGGACTAACCTTTGGAAGCAGAATTTATGAAAGGCCAATTTAAAGGCTGGTTTTAAAACTGGTTCTGTACAGATATTTTGTGCTCTTCTCTGAAAACAACACAGCATAGACCTCTGTATGCCTTCATCTCCTGAAGTGCCAAATAATGCCCAATATTTCACCATATGATTGCAGCAGATGCTTTCAGCAGTCAATAGTGGGCCCAAGGTTAATGTTTAACATTCAAGGGGGGACACAACACTCAAGAAATACAATGACACTAAATTATGGTCATTATAATGGTAGGTTAAAAGCAGTGTTGCTGCAGAGAGATCCTGCTGGGAATTCTCCTCTTGGGGGGTGTTAAATAGAACAGCTTGCCAGAAAGGACAACATGAAGAAATATAAATAACTGCACATGGGATGTGCTTTAGAAGAAAGAGCAGTGCAAGGGTAAGGCTGGGCTTTGGATAATGTTAATGTGATGGGTATATGCCCACTTGTTTTTTATACATGTAACATGGTGATAAGAGCAAGACTGTCAAGAGATCTGCTGGTGCCAGCTTTCAAAACTTTAGGTGAAAGTACCTATGCTGTGGCACTTTGTCCTGCCTTGAAAAAATAGACAAAGGTGCTAAAAAATAGACAAAAATAGTGACATGATGCTATTTTTCTAGTTCTGAATCATTTCTGAATGTGATGACTACTGTTCTAGTCATCACATTCAAGTCTTTAATAGTGACTGCCTTCATGATGCTCTTGAATGTGTTTACCAAAAGGGTAGCTCCAGCAAGGCAGAATTACCTCTTTGGACACCAGAAACATGCCAAAATACACCAGTTTAGAAAGAGTGGCTTTAAATAAATGCTTTTGATTCCTTTGTTTCTGTTCCCAGCCTTATTTCTTGCTGTCCAGGTATACCACTGCTGTTTGAATTGCATAGCTGGGTGCTTTGTGTATCTAAATAGAGCAACCTGATCATCGCTGTCATAAGTGCCTTGTGCTCAGCTATAGGCATGCAAATCCTGAAGGAGGTAGGCCCATGGCCTCTGTCTCTAGAAACAGTGCTGTCAGATGTAAGAGATAGTGAGTGCAAAATGCTTGATGTAGTTGTTGGTGTTGTTGCAAACCCAGGAAATATGTCACTGACATCCCTGTAGAGTCAACAGCATAAAATTGGGGTGAGAAGAGAATAAGTGCTGTCAGGCTTGCTGGTTGTATTTATTTATTAACTTTAATTTTTAAAGTCTGCCTTCTGCTAAGATCCTGACTGCAGTGTTGATCCCACTGGTGAAACAAGATGATGTCAAATACATCAGGTTGTTGCAGCATCCATCCTCACTAGCAGTAGGTAATAACACCACCACCACCACTACACTAGGATGCCAAGTACATGCCAAGCTGTACTAAAATGATGTAGCATTTGCATTAGTACATCACAGAGGTGCCCAGGAAGCTCTCTGGTGTGAGCCATGTATGGTAGTGGCTTATTGTCCTATGGTTGGTGTATCCCAGATACTCTCCTTCTCTACTGCTGGGCCCATCTTCCCCCTCCCATGCAGTGTCTCTAACTCTGTCCCATGGAGAGAAAAGATGGAGCTGACCTCAGGTAAGGAGCCACCTCCACAGTAATGCCCAGTGATCATTGACCTCAAAGGCCAAGGGCAAGAGCTGAGTTTCACACACTTTTGGGCCTTCTTAGCAGCACAGCTCCTCCCACTGCTGCTTACACAGAGACAAAGCAAAGCAGAGGGTCTGCAGGGGTCATCAGTGTTGTGTGTATAGATAGATACTAATGACATTAGATGGGCGCTGAGCTGCAGATTTGGTGGAGGCTGCAATAATACACAACTCCTCTGAAAGGTCAGTGGTACATGGGGCTTGACCCCACATTCCTTGTGCATCCCTGACCCCCACAGAAGTCAATCAGACCTATTCTGTGGCACCATTAACTTAGAAGATTTATGTGCTTCAGGCAGTGGGAGGAGAACTTGATTTCATTTCCAGCATGGCTTTTTCTTCCCTACCCACATTCATGTTAATAACAGATGCGAATTCAGCTCAAGTAGCCAGGGAAACAGCTCAAGCTTGACTCTGCTCCTGGGCAGATGCAAACCGCTGGCTTATCATTTAACTAAGTTGTTGACAACTAATGGTCTAATTGGGAGGGCAATTGATTTTGGATGACATTTTAAAACTGCAAACTCAGCTCAATAATTTCTAACTGCAGCGGTGGTTTATTGCTCTGGCAGAGTTAAGTGGATTGATTGGTCATAAACTTCCATTGGTTTCTTGTTACCATGATCCATGTTTAATGCTTTGTTATTGATCTTGATCTATCACTTTCTGAAAGGATAAGTTTTCTTTAAAGAAAGAAAGCCCCTGCAGCACTGGCTTTTACAAAGAAAGGTGTTCTGAAGCACACACACGAAGTTTGGCTTCAGGAAATGCTGATTCTCATCACACCTGGCCTATTTTTGGATAATTCCAAGTTGTTATGCAGTTTATTGAGTTGAGCGTGCTTCATTCTTCCTGCAGCAGGAACAGGAGGTGTTTAGCACTGGATGAGCATGAGCCTGCACATTTAATCCAGGAATTACTTAGGGAGAGTTCAATCTGCCTGAAAGACATGAAACAAGGGTGTGAGCATGAGAACTGACTGTCATGTGAGAAGTGCAGTGAGAGGCATCCCAGGGCAGCCTGTGGTCTAAATCCCCCTTTTCTGAACCCAGGCTGGTCCAAAGGCAGCCCTTCCTTCAGCTGAATTCCAGTTAAGCCCTTTGTTTTAGAAAAGGTGGGATCTTTGGCACCAGTAAGAGGAGCTAAGGGAGAAATCCTCTCTGTGGCAAAACACAAGTCACCTAACTTTGCTGCCTGAGCTCTTCTTAAAATAAGGGCAATAAAACCCGGCTGCTTCAACATGTTGTGAGGATTAATGGATTAAACAGGTCTGATCCTGCATGAATTGGAGGTTGCCAGTTGCCCTATGTGCTGGACATGGCAAAACTAGGTGTTGATAGGTCATAGAATCATAGAATGATTTGGGATGGAAAGGACCTTAAGATCACCCAGTCCAAACCCCTGCCATAGGCAGGGACACCTCACACTAGACCATGTCACCCAAGGCTCTGTACAACCCGGTCTTGAACGCAGCCAGGGATGGAGCATTTGCCAGTTCTTTGGGCAACCCATTCCAGTGCCTCACCACCCTCACAGTAAAGAATTTCTTCCTTGTATCTAATTTGAACTTCCTGTTTCAGTTTGAACCCATCACCCGTTGTCCTACAATTAAGTCCCTGATGAAGAGTCCCTTTCCAACATCCTTGTAGGCCCCCTTCAGAGATTGGAAGCTATTAATTCTTAGTTATTATTCTGAATAGTGAGATTCTTCTAAGTATCTCCTAGGATTCACCCCACAGTCTCTGGGACTGGGCACATAAAAGGAACCAGGACAAATGTAGTCCATCCCTTCCGCCATATGGAAAGATTTGACACTTCAAACTTTTAGTTGTGTGAATCACAGCACCTGTGAGGTCACCAGCAAAGAACACTGTTGTGTCCCCTGTTTGGGAACATCTCCTGGGGAGGTGTCTGGGTTCTTCCTCGGTGCCTCCCGACACAACTGTAGTCATCTGGCCAGAACAACTTGCATGATTCTCATCAGGATGCAGGCGGGGGGAAGGGTAGATGGATTGGCAGGAGGCAGCAAGGTTGTTTGTCCCACACAGCATGAAACTTTATACCCTCTGTCCTGGGTTCAGCTTATATCATGACACCCTCAAACCGAAAGGAGAAATAAGGTGGGCTATGAATGAGCTAACTCAGAGCCAGCACAATCTTCAACTGAGGTGAGTGAAGAAATGTTGTGAAATCTGTGCCTCTGCAGCATCATTCCTGGCTATTCCTGCTCCAACACTATCTCTAGAAAACTTATTTCCTGGAAGCTCATGCTGCAGCCAGCTCTGGTGCTTGCTATAGAGCCCAAGATGAGAGCACACACACCTAAAAGAGCAAGGGATTATCCAAAGACATACCAAATACTCACTGCAACACTGAACTGTATCAGGTGGAAAAGGGAAGCCCATTATTGGGGTGACTTGAATAACTTTCCAAGTTTTGATGTATTTTAATTTTACAGTGCTTGGCATCCTTGAGGCAGGATGTTTTGGATTAACAATTATACAACTCAAGTGCAAAAGCAAAAGGGCCTGCTAAAGTAAGCAAGGTCTTTGCTTTGAAGTTTATTGGAATAAGAGCCAAGTCTATAGGATCTAAAGATATAGTCCTGCAGAACTGGTTTAGTGTGGCGAGAGCATGAGGAAAAACAATAAAATCAATGAGGCTTTATAGAGATCTTGGCAAATCTTGTATTATCTACCTTGTTTTAAAATGCACTTTTCTGGGGAAAGAACATATACATAATGGTAGGTCCTTTTGTATTTTAGATATGAAGTTGGATTTCAGTCATTCTTACCTTCAGAAAGATATAGGAGACTGGCACAAAGAAAAGCAAAAAAGACAGGAAAGAACAGAACAACTTTCATGAATAGGCTGTGACCCTTCAGCTTAGAAGTGTGGTGGCTGAAGGCAACACAGTGGAGACACATAAAATCCTGAACAGTGTGGAGAAGGTGAATCCAACCCAAAAATGTGCCCAGTTGAACTATCATGTTTAAAACTATATTATACCAACACACTAATTTTTCACCCAGTGGAATTGTGGAAATCATTGCTAGGGATGATGTGGAGGCCAAAATTATAAATGAGTTCAAAAAGGCGCTTTCAAGGAGGAAGAGTCCATGAATAGTTATCAAATGCAATGTTCTTCCAGCTTGGTAAATCCCTGGATGACTGCACTTTGGAAGTGTACATTGTAGAAATGCTTGACCTGTGCTTTCAGTGTTTCTCCTAAGGCTGGTGAGGATAGGTCTAAGTGAGGCATTGACCTAACTTGGGGTGATGTCTTTTGGTCTTGTTCCACATTTTTGCCCAGAAATGTCTGTGTAAATGAGAAATGAATGATTTTATGCATGTTGATCTAAAAATATAATGCCTGACACTAAGTTAACTACTTTAGACCAGCTTCTGCTTTACCCAGACATTGAGGATTGATTTCACACATTAAGCAGAAGCAGGGATCCCATATCTCATTAGCAGTGCCCTTCTCTGTCTCCTAAAAATATGTGCAGAATTAAGATCCCTTTTTCACTATGCCCTCTAGAAATAGGAGCAGTTTCTTCTTTAAAAGACCTAAATGTGATTGTCAGTGCATCTCTGAGCTGTGACCTATAGCTATCTGGTGGATTTTCAGATGTGTTGCTCTATTCTGCTAATCTCTTCTTGGGTTTTTAGGTCAGGGAGTCCAACTCTGAACACATGCCTACCTCTTTGCTTAAAGATCTGAAACCTTTAATGAGCAGGCCAGATCTTCATCTTGTGCAGCTGGCAGAGGTCCACTGCCTGCAGGAAAACTACAGCGCTTTATAAAGTATTTCCAAGTACCTACATTCACGACTCTTTGCATCCACCTCAACTATTTCCTGGAGTTCCTATGTGCAAATGTAGCCAACATCTGTTGCAAAAGGGATATTAAACAGCTTCAGGTTAGCATATTTACCAATGAAAACCTGTTTTTTTCATGGCAGAAGCAGGTATCCTTCAAGATTATTTTCTTTTTCTGCCACGTATCTCAAACCTCTGGGGTGAGAGATGTCTTTTCTTCATCTGTTTCAGACATTTGCTCTCTGACCTTTTGACGTGATGCTACTTCTTTCTTTCCCAGTATTATATTCTCCTGGAGCTGGTTCTGATATCTAAGGCACTTGCAAAGGGTTTTTTTCTCCTTACCTTTACTGACAAAGTCTACTTAGACTGTTGAAACCAAGCCTCTTTGAAGCTAAGGATTTAGCAAGGTTCAAGTAGGAATTGGAAGTTATATATCGATAGTAAGTGCAGAGAGAACTATAACTCTAAAGCTAACAAAACCAGAGACTTGGAAATAGTATCAGACCTCGTTCCTCAGGGTTTAAGTGTTTAAGTATAAAGATTTAGGATGAAATTGTCCTGGCAGGCAGATTATTCCACAGCTGCATGAATTTTCTCTAAAGCATCTGTTGCTGGCTTACATGTTAAAAAATGTCTTGCATGGATGTACATTAGGTCTGATCCGTGGTGTCCATGTTGACTACTGCCTGATTCACTATTTTAAGACTCTCTGTAGGAGTGTGTGAAAAATCACAGTGGGACTTCCTTATAATGTGAGACAGACCTCTCTTTTTGAGGAATTACTTCAAGATTTTGTAGTGGGATTTTTATCTTTTTTCATCTTTTAAGGTTACTGAAACTCTACTAGAACAGACGCAATTTTTTATGGGCTGATCTCAGTAAAAACCCTTTCCTACCTGGAGCCATGATAAAGCTTGTTCATTTTTTGTGAAAGCCAGTACAAAGTGGTCTGAGGTAGTTAAAACTGAGATTCAAACACTAGATACTGCTTGTCTGAAATGTATAGAGTAAGTGACAATGTGAAAGAAAGGCCAAATAATATTTTTGCAAGTTAGGAAACAAACCTCCTTTTTATCCAGTTCTGCCTTAAAGATGGTCACCCTTATTTTCTCATATTTCAGATGAGATTAATATAAAGAAAGGGTAATGCAGAGTCTCAATCACTGCAGATTTGGCAGAACAGCTCAGACAGACGGACAGCCATCAGGAATGGTCTACACACATGGATTATCTGATTTCTACCCAAAAGGCTTTCAGTCCTTGGAATAACTGGGGCCATTGTTTCCATGGAAAGCCAATATCAGATAGAGGTACATTCCTTAAAGATGTTTACTTGTGCATACTATAAAAAGTTTAATAAAGGTGTCCTGGTAAAGACAATGGGTGTGGATGACTTGTATTTCTGATGTTTTCATGAACTGGCTTTGTAATCTGCAGGGACATCAGCCTAAATCTGATCTGATCAGTCTAAAAGTGCTCTACCTCCCCAGTCACGGAAGTGCTGAAGTTTCAGTCTTCTTGGCTCTGTATGGAGATATCTGCTGTGTAAAGGACTCACTGCCAAGGCATCTGGCCCATACTAAAATGGTTGTTTGGGACTTTTATCTTAGTAATAGACTTCCTGATTTTTTGCTGAAGCTCTGAAATTGCTAGCAGTAATTCAGAGATCATCCCAGTATAGGGAGAATTCACTGGACAGGGAAGAAAAGGGAGGAAGATCTGGACAAACACACATCTAAAAGCTCATAAAATGAGTTATCTTTACAAGGGTTCTCTTTAAAATCCCATTCCATGATTCCATACCTACTTTCCTGCTGTAGGAGCACTAAGTGTTTCCCGTTTGCAAGAATCTCCCCTGTGGCTTGATTTCACAACAAGCTTCACTCAGTTTTCTCTTACACTTTTCCTACACTAGTAATTGAAGTTGCTGAGTGTTTTATTTGGTTTTAATTGCATGTTTAGGGGCAGATACTAAATTGACAAATCTTTGCATCCAGCAGCCCAGGCAACGCTTGTAACTGGTCTTTGAGCACCATTGTGGCTCTGTCTCATGGTGGGACCCTGCTGGAGGTGCAGCAGTGCTGCTTTGTACGGATACAGTGGTGGTCTTTTAATGTTGACATGAAGTGGCCATGAAACAGCGTACTTAAACCAAGGGTTTTCAGCAGGTCATGGGTGTCCCAGAGCAAATTGTGTTTCTGCCATCATGGTGCAACTCACAAGCTCTGAATGCAGAGATGTCTCTCCTGATGCTCTTCTACCTTCACCGGTCACTTCCTTTTCAGGAATGAGCATTTCCTAATGAAAAGGATTTCACTGACAAATTTCTCTCCCTGATTTCTTTTAACACTTGGGAAGATGTTCAAGGCCAGGTTGGACAGAGCCTTGGGTGACATGGTTTAGTGGGAGGTGTCCCTGCAGGGGGGTTGGAACTTGATGATCTTAAGGTCCTTTCCAGCCCTAACTATTCCATGATTCTATCATTCTAAGATTCATATTTTTTTTAAATTAGGCAAGAATTCATATTTATCTGGCCACAATCACCAGGTCATCTGCATTTTGGGTTATGTAGAGGCCTCATTCACCTTTGAATTGAAGAATTCCTCTGCTTTCATTAACTGAATTTTGCCCAGGCAGAGATTTCTGGTCCTGCAAGGCTTGGTTTGAAATTCCCTAGGGTTGTGCCTGTTTTCTACCAGCTCCTACATTACTCCTCACTAATCTTTACCTTTATATCAATTATACATATTAGCCACAGGGTCTTTGCACTGCATTCTTGCCAGCCTTCTATCCTCAGCATTAACAGCTTCCTTCTGCAGACTGCTCAAAAGTTTCCTGATCAGGGCTGGCGTAAGGCAAAGCTACTACAGGCTTGTGTTCAAGGCCACTGCTCTAGCACTTACATGGCTGCCTCGTCTTTCAGCTATCATCTATCAGGGAAAACAAGTGTCTAGCTCTTATACTTGTAAAAAAAGGCTTCAAATTCACTCTGAATGAATTTACACTCATTAAATCTTAATCAGTTCCTTAGTTTTTAGGGGTAATCTTGAACAGAGTAGAGGGGCTTAACATCTTCTCTGGGACATTGTGGGTTGCGAGGACCAAAGACATCCCATGCCTTGTCAAGTCTGACCGCTGCCTCCCCTCTCTTGTGCCACTTTCCCCTTCAGTCTCCCCTCTTTCCTGAGCTTTCTCCACCCACTTACTTTTATCTCAAACAGGGACCTTTATGAGGCTTCCCAGGACAATTTCCATGGGAAATATCTGTCTCATAATGGAGTCCTTTCCCATCGTTTTGGGAGCAGAGGGGCAATTTTTTCTCATAAATCGGACTATGCACCATTGTGCATGCTGTAAACCTCCATCAGAGGCCTGAAGAAGGACCCGTTGCTTCCAGCTAACAATACCAGTGGGCTAATTGGTCAAAATAATTATCCCAAACATTGGAAAAACCCAATTAGAAGAAAAAACACATTAAAATATTGTTTCCAGATATTTTATTCCATTACAAGCGACCACCCATGTGAGCTGAGTCCTCCCACTGATATACAGAGGTGTTATTAGTTTCAAAAAGTAGGAAATTTCAGGCAGGGTAGGGAAGAAAAGTGGAGGAATCTCTGGGAGAGACACAAGTCACTGTGTCACTCTGCACTGGAGAGACAGTGCTAGAGGAGTAACAAGCCATTAGTGAAAGGAAAGTGCCTAGGCTCCACTCTTTTAATAATGTGTGGTCCAAAGCCATTGTATGAAATGTAAATGGAGAGGGAAATTATATTCCATATACTCCACACTGTATTGTAGTCGTGCAGACAGCTGGTTGCAGCACACAGCCTGAGCCACCTCTCCAGCTATGCATGCCATCCTCACTGAGGTCAGTATTATTTCTTGTCCTGACAAGGATTCTCTGCTCAAAAGGCTTTAATTTTTGTTGTCTGCTTCAAGCAACAGCGGGGGGTATGAGCAGGGCATTTTTCTCAAGTGATGAAGTCTGTTCCCACAGCTGTGGGAAGGAAGATGGAGGGAGAGGGAGCGGGAGGCAGGAACAGGCAGAGGAATTGGATATGATCTGAACTTTGGCAGGAACATTTAGACAAAGGCACTGAAAGTAGGTTTAAACCAGATATGTGTTTTGTGAGCCAGGAGGCAGCTTCCTCTGCAGCAGGTCCACAGCACAGAGTTTGCTCTGGCCTGTGCCTGAGTTGCAGCTGATGAATTATTTCACTGATATTCCTAACCTTGCATGCTCACATGCAAGCAAGGAGACATGATGAAAACCTGCCTCACCCTCCTTATTTTGGTCAGCAGCATCTGCAGCTCTGGCTGCTGTGTAAGTGTCGCTAGGAGAGATATTTAGGAGCCCTGATGTGCACGTTATGAGCTAGACAAGAGGCAGTGCTGCTGCCTGCTCTGACCACGCACTGCTGCTAATCATTCTTATTGTTGTTGTGCCTGGAGGCTCTGGCTGGGATCAGGACTCCCACTGTGCGCTCTTATCTGCAAAGCTGCAGCCAGATGAAATCCCTGTCCAAAGGGTTGACTAGCCAGGACAGTCCAGGCGTGGGAGAAAGGGAATGGTATTCTCTCTTTATAGAGGAGACATTTGTGGCACAGAGGTTTTCTTATGTCAGGAGGGATGTTGTGGCACAGCTGGAAAGAACATCCAGGCTTTTGCTGCTAAAATCCAGATTCCGGCCTCCAGAAGAAGCATCCGTGTGTGGTAGGGTGGCTGTGGCTTCTGCTCCTACCAGACTGAGCAAGGAATGGGCAAAAGTATGTTTCTGATCAGTGCCTCTTCCCCTGATCTCAGGCTCCAGGTAACTCCAAACGTTGCCATCTCTAAGTGCAGCTTCCCCTTTCTCTCCTCTACCTCCCCCATCAGATAGGTCTGATAACCAAAGCTGCAAATAGCACTGTCCTTAGATAGTAGATAACATCTCACCACTCCTCCTCATTCTGGAGGGTCAACAAAGCTCCATATTACTGAAATGCTCCTTTTTTCCTTTTCTTTCATGTAACTTGCAACTTTAAAGTGCATCTTGCCTGTGAGAATGCCACTCAAATCCCTGATCAAAATCCCTGTAGGATAAGGCTGTGGTCATATATTCAGGAATTTGTACATAGCTGGAAGTGAAGGAGGTAGCAGAAAGGGTTTGTTGAGGGGTTTTTTTTGAGATACAAGTGAGAATTTAAGAAGAAAACATTCGTCCTTTCTGCTTAAATTTGAGATGGACCCACATTTTGGATCACCATATTTGCAAGTGATCTATATGCACTATATAGCCATGATGCAGAGCAGCTATAGTTGCGTTAAGTGCCTCACTTTGTGGCCAGTAATGATATATTGCTATTGCAGAAAAGAACAGAGGTGTTGAAACACATTTTACAGCTTAGAAATGGGGAAATTCTTCCCTTCTTCCTCCGCACATATATGCCATAATGTGAGCAAATATGGCAAAGTGCAACTATGTGGCACATGTTGAAACTGAAATCTGCCTGCTTCTTCTCCCCTGGGACTGAATTTGACAAGGCCTTACTATTTCAGGAGTGCTAAAATGAAACAGTAATATACTGCTGAGTTTCATCCAAACCCAGTTTTATTATATGAGCTACTTTCATCTACTGCCTATGCCTCTTCCCATCCAAATATGGACAGAATAAACAAAGCTAACCCACAAACTTTGCTGCTCTGCTCAGAGCACACAGCAGCTCTCCAGTATACACGAAAAAGCTAAGATATCTCACCTCTGCATAGGAATTTTTATCTATAGTTCTCAGCTTGCTTTATAAAGGAGAAAAGAGCAGTATCTCTGTTTTACTGATGATGAAATAGGGTGAATAAGGTGTAAACCCAAACTTTTTGGAGGTTTGAATTTTCACTCCAGCGTGGGAAGATGTAAGTGGCTCTAGGGAGAATGTAAAGATGTGTATTCAAATATGTCCGGTGCTGGGAACCTTGAATAGATATTGTGTGGAGATGCTGCAATTTCACCTTTCCCAGCTCTGGGCAGAAAAGTGCCTGTTCACCCAGAAATTGGGAATTTTGCCTTAGTAAGGCTGGTAGGAATGCCAGTGGTAGGCTCAGCAACATCCTCAAGCCTGCTGAATTCACGGGATTCCTTCCAACAAGATCAGACTTTAGTTGTAAAAGAACTCCTAAGTTACTTTGAGAATTGCCAAAAACCTCCCAGTTTGGGGATTTCTAGATCTCCTTCTTCTTTCATGACCCTCCTGTAGGACAGCTCTTCTGAGACTCAGGTGGAGAGCAGCCACCTGAGCTGGTGGTTTTCCATCAGAAGGACCACCGTGCTCACAAACTAGTTCTAATAGTGGCTGATGAGTAGTATAAATAAATAGGATGAGACCAACAGCAATATTATGCAGACATGCATTGCAGTCATTTTAGCTGGATGAGCTCATTCAGTGTCACAAAACAAAGTTTTATAATTGCCTGGGGGACATAGTGGGTGCCTTTAAGGGACAAATGATATTAATGATGTACTCAGAAAGATTAATGACATCGTATCGCAGAGTCTCCCATGACTCCAAAGAGCACGTCCATTAATGAACTTACTTATGATTTAAACATGCTGAGCGAAACAATAGTTAATTGAGCAATGGAAAAAAACACAAGGGAAGATTTTATCTTTATGAAAACAGATTTATACCATTTAGGCCGTGACTAAAATTGTCTTTGAGGTGCGTAGGATCATGTTTGCAATCACAGAATGTCATCGCCTGTTGGACAGGACACAGGAACTGGCCACTGTGGGCATCTTGCCATCCCAAGTTAGCTGCTGCACATCTGGCATGGAAGAGCTTCAGCACTTTCTTCCATTTCACTGTTACAATATCTACACCATCCTATCTGCTTGGCCAGGCCCACCAAGGGCTACTGAAGCAAAAAGTCTGAGGTAAAGTATACGGATATCAAATGTCTGTGGGTTTGGATAACACCCACAGTGAGAAACCCAGGGAGTGGTTAACTGAAGGCATGCCAGGGTGTTGCAGGGCATTTGTTGAGCATGATAACTGTTTGTGTGCCTGCTCCTGCTTTTTGGGGGAGGCAGGGACTGTTGGCCATGCTAAAGAGGGTCTCTGCAAACTGATCCCGGAAGGACCTCAGGTCTGTGCACCTTGGTCTTGCAAGGGGACCTGCTGCAGAGTTGCTGATGTAGGAAAAGGGACCCTGCAGGCAAGGTCCTTGTCAGTGTCCTCTTGAGAGCAAACAGAAGAGAATCCTGCTTGTGGAGGCCCATCATAAGGGACACATTTCCGTCCCCACTTGCACTCCTTGATCACATGGCTTGAAGAATCCATGGTCTATTTGAGTTTGGGTGCATTTTGCGTTCTTCTTGCACACATCTGGTGTTACGTGTCTAAAGGGGACATCTGGGAGTTAACCATGGACTTCCTCCACATCAGGCAGCTCAACATTTGAAGATGCTGGATGACCTGATTTTATGCAACCTGCTCTTCTAGGCAAGACTTTTTTCTGGGATCTTTCAACTCTTTTTATGAGTAACAGCCTGGCGAGATCTGCACTTCAACAAGATACCTCAAGAAGCAGTTGAAGATTCTACTGAACACTTCTGAAATCTCCAGGCCTGCCCTAACCTGCAGCTTCTCAAAGCGGTTTCAATTGTTTCAAGAGCCATGTAGCTGTAACTGAAAGCTTTCTTTCACTTCCTCAGGCTTAATTCCCAAAAGTCATCAGAGACACCTTGATCAAAGCATGGCTCTGGGAACCTGCTGCTAGAGTATGCTGCCTTGTGTTTTACCCAGCCCCAGGGCCAGAAGTGGGTTGTGCACATCTTGGGGTGTCTTTCCCTGGATGGGGAACGGTACTTCTTGGGAGTGGAGCAGGGATGCTTGTTCCTGAGCCTGTTGTGTATTGTGTCCCTGGTCAACTTCCACACTTTCAGCTGTAGATCACTTCTTCTCCATGCCCTCAGCTGGATGAAACCTTTACCCAGCTCTCAGCTGCTTTGGTACAAACTCCTCCGTCTTTGCTCAAGCACTCAGGTTTTATGGGCCAGCACAATGCACCCTACTCTCCCTTATAAGCAAAGAGCTGCAGTTCATTTTCTACTTCACATCTTTTTTTCCTTTACAGGCCACACTGTAAATGGCTTTTACTTTAAAAAAGAACCCCCTACACACATGCACGTATCCCTCTCTCCATCCTCTGTATGTGCCTAACTCCACATGCACTCACTGTGCTTGCTGAGCCCTGCTTTGGCACAGTGGTTGGGCTCCTCTTTCTGCGGCAGCCAGTGTGATCTCACCCTGGACACAGGCATTTTCCTCCTGCTGGAAAAAAAACATTTGGGCTATTAGCAGAGAGGAAGCTCACAGTGTCATGTAAGTTTATATCAAACAATTGTTGTACCAACGGAGCTGGAAAAACAGTTTTTTTAAGCACCACTGTATCATTTCCCATTTTCTTTTTTAAACAAAAGCTCAAATATTTCAGATATAAAAAAGTGGACAGTGTATTAACTCTTTATGTTACTTACATATAAAAAATAAATAACTGAAGGTTTAAGCCCAGAACACTGTATCTCTAATCCCTCATGCTGGATCCTTATCTTAAAGCTGCGATTCAAAATAAGCTCCAATAAAATTTATGCAGCGGCCAAGGCAGGAAATACAATACTTGCCCTACCCTTTCTATCTTGTTCACCACGATTACAAACCTATTGAGTGTGCTATAAGGAAACACACAATAGAATGAGATCAAATAATAAATGGAAGCAATACATCAGCCATATACTCCTTTAGTCCAAAACAACTTTCACCTCCAATTTCAGTCCATAAGGCCATGAACACAACAGCATGTATTACCCTTTATGGGTAATAGGCGTATTATGGGTAAAGGAAAAAATGTCAGTTTATTTTGCTGGAGCTCGCATAACAGAGTTTCCCAAAGAAAGCCTAAAGCTAAAAAAGATGTGTGGATTCCAGTTATGTATCACAACGTTGACTTTTATTTAACCGTTTATTTCAGAAATTAGGTATTTTCTTGATCTCTGTGAACTTTTCTTAATTGGGGACGTGTAAAACTATGGTACCCAAAACCCAGTGTGTTTTCTCATCTTTCGGAACATTAAATTCTCTACCAAGTATTTGTCCAGGATCCTCTTTAAATTGGATAGAAAAAAAAAACATTCTCCTACGTTTTTCATCCTGACTAAATTTTGATGCATTTAATTTGCAGAAGTCTGTGTTCTGTACTCATCCCCGAACTATAAGAATTGTTTTACCTTGCTACACAAAGTCTGGGTTAACTCAAAATTATGACAGACCAGTGATTTTGTGAATTTGGTTTATTTTCTGTCATATAGTGACATTTTATCTGTTGTTCATAAAACTGAACAGGGAACTGAATGACATGGTTAAAACCATGTTACTCTATATGCTGATGTTAAACATATTATGTCTTACAGTGAATTTTTTTATGATAAATGACTCAAAAAAGTAACAGAAGGCTGTCTCTATGAAATTATCTATTTGTAAAGCTGCAGTCTTGCAATGCAACTTTAACATTCATAAAACAGTTTTACTGCTTATACCTTATTAGATTTTGCAACCTAAAGGTTGGTATGATAGACAGGGTGAAAAGCAGTTTTGCCTGTAAAAGGTTTAGCAAAGGCTAAATATCCTTAAATTACACTCATGGCAGTACGAATATTTTGAGTTCTTTTGCAATCACAGTTTTGTTAAGCAGCAGAATTGCTTTTGTTGAACTTGTAAACTTTCCAGTACAAACTTGCTTTTGTTGACAGTATGTTTTTTGTAGCATTTTCAAGATAAAAACTATTTTGATGATCAGAACCTGGCATGTACTTTTAAGAAAAATGGAAACAAATGTTGCCATTATATTTTGTTCTGTTGTGGTAGGCACTTGCAGAGGATAAAGACCTAAATGCATGGGAGCTGATGAGGCATAATGTTAATAAGAATGATGTAAATATATAAGCAGTTAATTGTCTGGACAGTTGCATGGAGTTAAGCGTTTTAAGCAATTATCTGTGTTTATTGACTGGTCCATAAACATCTAGGCCTACTGTTCCTTGAGCATTACCAGACAGGGAGATGAGAAGCTGCTGAGAAACTGTGGTGAAGGGCACTGCTGAAAGCTACGAATGGGGGACTCAGCCTAGGCTGACAATGGGGTGTTTCAGTGAGCTTTGACTTTAAATTAGGCCTGGGGTTGCAAGGGGAGGACCTGGTTGACTTGATTTCCAGTCATGCTCTTACTCTGAAACTTCATGAACCAAAGCTACTGCTATCAGCCTCCTTTACCAAAAGCCATCTCAGTGTGGCTTCTTGTTTGCAAAAGGGATGTGGATGCAGCTGCTGGGGCACGTAACAGTTGGTAGCCCTTTGCTATGTATGTTGGAGAGGATGAACTAAATGCTCACAGCTTGTGTGCAGGAGGAGAAAACAACACTAATGTGTGTGGAAAGACAAAAGGAGGCAAGCAGGAAATACATGAAAAAAATCCATGAGAAAATGGATTTTGTGGTGTACTTAACCATGGCTGGGAGGAGGGTGCCTATGAAATGAGAAAGTTTGCTTGCTTGCCTGTAGGGTTTATTTGTTTTTTTAAGGTTTCCTTTAAAAAGAACAGGAAAAATCAAGCAAAAAGTCAAGTTTCTCATCAGCTGGTGACTCAGACAGCTCAAGCTGTGAGCAGCTCTGCCATTTCTCACTAAGCAGCATGTGGTTCTCTCTGCCTTGGTGCAGAGACCCCCGTGAAAGACCTATTTGGATGAGCTAAAATTTATGCTGGTGTCTAAAGCTAGGCAAGCAGATGGATTTTTATTGGAGGAAGAATGCCCTGAATGAAAGCAGGATTAGCTTTGTGGAAAATCACCTGTGCTAAATACTAGTTTGGGTTAGTGACTGATTTAGTGGCACTGGATGGAAGAAGCCAAACATCTGTTTCCCTCAATCCTTTTAAGTATTTCCCTCATCCTTTCATAGCTCCAAGCCTACAAGTATTTCAAGATCAAAGTATTCTGCTTCCTGAGCATTTCCTATATTTAGCAAATACCTGAATGAAGCAATGACCTTTCTCAATATGAGATGGGTTGACAACTGAACTGTGATTACTACCTCTGTGCACAGCTTTCCTCCCCATACCCATCCTGGTCATTAGTGCCATGGCTACATGTGCCCATAGAGTCAGGCTCATTTGGCATAAAGTCTCACATCTGCTGATCAGTAATAGAATCATAGAATCATAGAATGGCTTGGGTTGGAAAGGACCTTAAGATCATCAAGTTCCAACTCCCTGCCATGGGCAGGGACACCTCCCACTAAACTGTGTCAATCGAGGCTCTGTCCTTGAACACTGCCAGTGATGAAGCATTCTTTGGACAACCCATTCCAGTGCCTCACCACCCTCACAGTAAAGAACTTCTTCCTTATATCTAGACTGAATTTCCCTTGATTAAGTCTGAACCCATTACCTGTTGTCCTGCCACTACCGTCCCTGACGAAGAGTCCCTCCCCAGCATCCTTATAGGCCCCCTTCAGATACTGGAATGATGCTGCTATGATGGGCAGTAGTAGGATCTCCTTTACTAAAGATGTCATTGATCTGCGTTGTGTAAGATTGCAGGAGGGCAAGACTTGGGTTTCCATGTAAATTGCCAAAATGTTGTCATTTTTTTACTTTAGCTCCTCCTTTAGCATTTAATGTACATCACCTGAAATCTTTTACTTTGATCATTTCTAAGCATTTTATGAGTCAAGCTACCATTAATTTGCCACACATTTTCTAGAAACATATTGTAGAATACATTTACATGTATCAATATGCACTGATTTTTTTATTTGTTGAAGAGGTTAAAATGGGGCATTCTGAGAACCCAGAATCTGAGATACTTTGCAAAACTTATTTTAACCAGTTTCTCTGGAGAATTTCCCACCAGTTCTATAATGAAGCCATTCAAAATAGACTAAACAGGCAAAGTATTTAAATGACAATATTCCAAATGGCAGACACTTCAGAGAGAGGCATTCGTACATGCTATGTGTTTTTTGACACATCTCAGTTCCTTGGTACAGTATGTACTACAAAACATTTCTCTTTTTTCCATTATATTCTTTAAGGGGGGAACGCTCGTTGGAACAAAATGGCTATCCAAATGCACTCATGATGAGGTCTATTACAGTTGAACAAGCTGTATAATTTGCCTCTTATTAATCAATGGTAAAATACGACGTATTTGTTATTAGTTATGTTATGGGTTGTGGATTTTTTCCACTCCTAACATTATTTTCTATTTCTAAGGCTTTGATTATTTTTGTAAAGAACAAGAATGTTGAAGGTTTCTGTACCTACGTGCAGCTTCTAGGAGAGCTTAGAGAGACTGAAAAAGCATTTCCAAGAGCTGACTGAATTGGATAATTTTTTGTTTTCCAGATTTTTTTCTCTCTTTTCCCTGTCTCATCAATCCTGACACGACTGTCATCTTAATTACATGATAACTGTGTTTGTTCAGATTGCATTCCCCTGTTGCTGATGGAATAGCAGTTCTCCCATCAAGATGCATGAAAGTGCATACAGTTGTGGGTGGGGGAAGGAATTTAATATATTTTTATGCAGAACTCATCTATACTCCAAAAATGAGCCAATTTCCATGTGGAAACAGATTTGGCCTCCTTTAAAAACTGGCTGACTTCCCTGGAAAATGTATCCATTTCGGCCAACAACTCTCTAAACTAACAGAACTTTCTTTGCAAACATTTTGAACCCAAAATGCAGTACAGAAAACTTTTCAGGATGAGTTTGTCTGCTGTTTTATACTTCTTCAGTTGTCACTCAGCTATGAAATTGGCTTGGTGTCATGGTGAGCAGCTTCAGTCTTTCCAAAAGTGCAACCAGCAACTAAAGCCACAACCAATTGAAAACCTGAGTTTAACCTCTTGTCTGGAGTGTGGTATCATCCACAGCATAGAGCTCTGTGGTGCCATGCTGGGATATTCATTCTGCATTCATGGAGAGGGATGGCCAGCCCTAGCCAATCCCCCCAAAACCCCTAAATCCAATCCTTCCTCAGGGTCTGAAGCATTTTATAATAATCCAGGCACACTGAAAACAGGGAAAAATCTGTCTTTTTTGCTGTTGTTGTGAAGCTGCATGAGTGAATTCCTGGGCATCATGCTAAGGTTTTATTGTAGAGCTTGGCTTGTGCCAAGCATGGACTTTAATATGTGTCTGTAGACTTGGTTAGTGCCTTTGCTTCTAGAAATACCCAGTCTTCTGGGGGACTAATACAGCTTTGCACAGTGTCCTCAGGGCTCAGACAAACAAATGAGGTGGGAGCAGCAGTAAGAAAGAAGGCAGTTCTTCCCTTTGAGAAAGGCTGTTCTGTTAGTGGAGGGGGGGAATGTGCAGTGTAATACGTCATCTGTCTTACTTTTTGAATCATGAACTTTCTTTCCTTCTGGCTCTCTATCATCCCAGTCCTGTTAAATCTCACTCTCTGACTACACGGCTTTTGATGTCTGGCATCTATTTTGCCCACTCCAAACAGCATGTACTGGGCTTTGCTGCCAGAGGATTTCTACCTTCATGGTGAGTTTTAATATGTGATCATAATTTTCCCTTTTAAAAACATATATTAAAAACTCCAACATATTTTTTTTTTTTTTGCCAGTGTCAATGTAATGGGGAGAACATTGTCATTTGAGTTGCTAACGTGTTATTCTGGGTTGTCATAGCAAGAACACACGATTATTCTGCTCAATTTTCATTTAGGAATTGTTTGTAAGCTTCGGATTTAAACTGAATTCACCAGTTTTCTCAAGCGATCGGTGTCATACTGTGTACAAGAAGATACTTAAATGGAAAAAAACCCCAGCCAGTTCAGGTACTCTTTCATCTTTCTGATAGTTTTACATCTCTTCTTGACTTTACTGTCCTTAATAGAGACATCCTGAAGCCAGGTCAGCTAATCAATATATTTATGCAACAGTCAGGAGCTGCCATATGGTGACATTCTCCTCTGAGCCTGTTCCCGACTCCTGGCTCAGTCTATTCTTGGATTTACTGAGAATCCTCTGAGAATAACAGCTGGGTGTAAAATGATAGCCTGAGGGTGCTGTCCAACACACACTTCAGATTTCGGATTATTTATATATTTAGGCAGATAGTGATAAAGTGGAGCTTGCTCTCCTTATGGTTTCTGATTATAGAAAGCGGGTTTTTGTACATGCCCACCAAATGCTCTGTGACTGAGAGAGTGCGACAGCTTTCTGGATGAATGTGGTCTTGGTATAGGCATGTCTACAAAATGAACCTACTGAAACACATAATTGTAGGTTTAAGGAGATGCTTGTCTTTGGTGCTGGTTGCTATTGTAAATACTGAGATTGCTGGAAAGCCCTAAATGGTGGATGAAAGCCATTAACAGTAGACTGAACTTTTTGACTTATCCAAGGGGAATTCCTGGAGAAGATGTTTTAAGTCAGCTCCCTGACCTCAATTACACCTGCTTGGTCTTCTCTGGTTTATTGATGCATACTTTTGGTCTATTGCATTGGCTCAGTGGCCATTTCTGCATGTGCATAGTGCAGCAATGTACTAATTAATTCCCTCTGTGTCTGGCTGCACCTGGAAACCGCTTGTGTCCAGACCATCTTAGAGCTGCTTGTGTCATTTTCCTGCAGCACATGCTGTTCAGGACTATGGCCAAAGGAAGCTGAAGTCTTCCCCAGTGCAGATTTTGCCTCAGTCTGCATTATGTCTCCTCTTCACAGGAAGTGAACTGGTTTGCAGTTCACTCTGGATGCAACTGGCCTGTGTGCTTTGTTCCCACCCTATTTGCACTTTAACAGCATCCAATCTCAGTGCTGGACATCCAAGCTCATATGAGGCAACAGCCCCAAATGTTTGTCTTTGGTCTGGGAAAGGGTTGGTTGTCTGAGTGAGAGGAATTGCTTTCAACTTACTCTGCAAAAGGCTTCAAATAACCCCAAATTACTCGTTTTTGAAAAACTTCTAAAGGACCTACAATTTAGGCCATCCTTTTTTAAGTGGACGGGAAGTATGGGATGTGAGGGCATGAAGTAATGAGAAAGAGGAGGAATCAGGTTTTGCAGATAGCATAGTAGTTTAGTCTAGATGACAGGTAACCCCAAGTTGCTGCTCTGTGGTTGAACAGCTCACACCTCTTCTGTAAGAATGCAAAAATGCCTTGGGATGCTTGGGATGAGGTGGTGCTGTTGGGGCTGGATTTCTGGCCTCCAATGAATGTGTGCCTGGAACAGTGGCCATCGCTTACAGTGCTTAATTTTACATATACACTAGCCCCATTTCATCCAGGACCTTCTCACACTTGTAATTGCTTTCAAGATTGAAGCTGCAGGCACCACCCATTAATGGTTCACATTTCTAGAGGCAATTGTTCCCATAAAAGAATGAGTTATATTTTGTACAATGGAGTGAATGACCCTATGGAGAGTACAATATTTTCCTAGCCAGCTTATTTCTATGCTGGAAAACACTACCCTAAAATTAATTCATCCAAGGATTTCCAGATACAACTTCCAATTGACTTTAAAAGTAAGATGGATTTTCTAGACAGACAGAGGCCAAAGGACATTTAAACCTAACTAGTAATTTGTAACAGAGAGGTGTGGATGAACTGATGAGAAAATAGTTTGGTATATCATGATAGGACCTCATAGTTCAGTTCTGTGCTCTACCATTAGTGGTATTAAATGCCTGAAGTTCAATAGCATCTGCTGCCATTCCTCTGTCTTAGTGTGGAAGGCAAAAGGAGAGAAGAGCCAGGTTTAAGCACAGTTTCATGCAGACCTTTGAAGATTTATGCTGCAAAGTGTTTCGACATTTATAAGGAGCATTTAATCACTGCAGGTGGTGTAGGATACATAGATACTTTACTGTTGACACTGAGAAATTGCAGGAAATATTTCAGCGTGGTCATGGTATAATGGGAGGTGTTGATATCTCTTGAGGTTGTGTAGTGCAGTTGTTAGTTCATGGATGTATTCCTGGTATTATTCCTAGAACAGGGACATGGGGTTTGAGCTGGGTATTTAATTTAGCCGTCTGTCCCCATCGCCTCCTGGAATCCAATTGCTGCCTTGGCTTGGATGCTGTCTCCTGTTCCTGCAAATAACACAGCCATAAGGGAGGTCAGGGCCAAGACTGAGCACCTGGATAATGTGTTGATCACTGTTCCCAGAGAATATTACGCTCTATTCCTTAAATGGCAACACTTATTCACCTACATGACCCTGAAGTGATGCGTCATACACATGTAAATGAGAAAACAGAATAAAAACCAGCAGCATGCAGCTGATTCAGATCCCAAGAATGGGATCTGCCATAGGGTCAACCTTGTTCCTAAAAGGAAACAGGGCTTGGAGGCAGGATTTCCTATGGCATAACTGAGACTGGTACTGATGGCCCTGGGCTGAGCTGAAATGGGGTCCCTGGCCATGGGCAAGTCTGTGCTTGGGGTTCTCAGCAGAAGCGGGGCAGGGACATTAATACATACTGATGACCTCAGGAGTTGGATGCTCTCTGCTATTTCCTTTACATTTCTCAAATTATCCTCATGGGGCCAAAGGACAGGGAGCAGCAGCTTGGCAAGGTAAGCAAGAATGTGCATTCAGAGGTGTCAGCTTGTTAAAGACTTCTCTGAGCTTAGCAGCCCTTGAGGGGGTGCAAACCAAAGAAGACAAATTATTGAACTGAGCCAGTGTCCGAGGAGCTCTGTGCTATGGGTAGCAGCTTATGGGCCTCAAGTAGCCCTGAAGAAAGTAACCTATAAGTTGTGCAACTGATTTCAGCAAGACTAAGGCTAAGGCTGTATGTTTAGAGAAAAAGATTTTACAATTCCCTTTGAAAACGGCATCTTGATGTGATGAGGACTTGCTTCATTGCTGGATGCTTACTCAGAGCAAGAACAACAGTTACATACTGCATGAGTGTGGCTGACCACGTAAGGGGGTCTGTCCCTAGCTGTTTCATGGCTAAAATCCAAATATAGCTTCATCCCATATATATGCCCATGTAAACACAGGCACCTTGCTAACGTGTGAGTTAGGAATGAATTTGCCATAGGCTCCTTTAACAATAAATGGAGGAGAGATGAATCTATGCATCAGATCTCTGTGAGCTGAACTAATATCTGAAAGGAGAAGGCGACTTTGTTTTGCACAGGCTGCTGCTTTTTATGGGGTCAGGCTGACATCCCTTTCCTACACCTAGGTGTAGGGGTGGACTCAATTCCAAAGTCCATGTCACCAGCAAAAATGTTGAACAGTGCCGGTCCCAATGCATATCCTTGAGGAGCACCACTCGTCACTGATATCCACTTGGCCATTGAGCTGTTGACCATAACTCTTTGAGTGTGACCACCCAGCCAATTTCTTATCCTCCTAGTGGTCCATCTGTCAAATCCATGTCTCTCCAGTTTGGAGACAAGGAAGTTGTGCAGGAGAGCCTCAAATGCTTTGCACAGGTCTAGGTAGGACACATCAGTCGTTCTTCACTTATTCAGCAATGCTGTAACCCTGCCATAGAAAGCCACCAAATTTATCAGGCTCTGCTTGCTCCTAGTGAAGCCATGTTAGCTGTCACCAGTCATCTTCTTATTTTCCATGTGTCTTAGCATAGTTTCCAGGAGGATTTGCTCCATGGTCTTGCACCAAGGTGGAACTGACCGGCCTGTGATTCCCCAGGTCTTCCTTTTTTCCCTTTTTTAAAATGGGGGTTATGCTTCCCCCACTGGACTGCCACAGCTTCTCTAAAGTGATGGATAGTGGCTTAGCCACTTCATCCGTCAGTTCTCTCAGGACCGATGGATTCATCTCATCGGGTCTGTCATGGTTTAAGCCCCTCACGCAGTTTTGCTCACTCACTCCCCACTCTTTCTTCCCCCAGTCCCGGGGGGATGGGGAGGAGAATCGAAAGAATACAACTCCCACAGGTTGAGATAAGAACAGTTTAATAACTAAAGTATAACACAAGACCACTACTGCTACCACCAATAATAATAATGACAAGAGAAATACTAGGGAATACAATCGCTCACCACCTATGCCCAGCCTGACTAAGCAGTGCACCCCCACCCTTCCAGGTCTCTGCTCTCTGTTTTACATCCTGGGCATGATGTGCTGTGTCATAGAATGCCTCTTTGGTCAGTTTGGGTCAGGTGTCCTGTCTCTGCTTCCTCCTGGCTTCCCCTCCTCCCTGGCAGAGCATGAGGCTCAGAAAGTCCTTGGTCAGACCAAAACATTACCAAGCAGTAACTGAAAACACTGGTGTTATCAGCGCTGCTCCCAGGCTGAAAGTCAAAACCACAGCACTGCACCAGCTACCAAGAAGGAGAAAAATGACTGCTACTGCTGAACCCGTGACAGGGTCCCATGGACATTCTTGCACCTTCAAGTTCCTTAAATGGTCTTGAACCTGATCTTCTCCTACAGTGGTCAATTCTTCATTTTCCCAGTCCCTGCCTTTGCCCTCTGCAACTTGGGCAGTGTGGTTGCAGCACTTGTCAGTGAAAACCGAGGCAAAAAAAATCATTGAGTACCTTTGCCCTTCTCCATGTCCTGAGTAACCAGGTCTCCTGTTCCTTTCCAGAGAGGGACCACATTTTCCCTTTTCATCTTTTTACCCCTGACGTACCTATAGGATCTTTTATTGTTGCCCTTGACATCCCTGCCCAGATTTAATTCTATCAGGGCTTTAGCTTTCTTAACCTCATCCCTGGTTGCTCAGTTAATTTCTCTGTATTCTTCTCAGGCTACCTGTACTTGCTTCCACCCTCTGTAGGCTTCATTTTTACATTTGAGTTTGTCCAGAACCTCTTTGCTCATTCATGCCTGCCTCGTGGTGTTTTTGCCTGACTTCTTTGTTGGGTTACGTTGCTCCTGAGTTTGGAGGAGATGAATTCTGAATATTAACCAGCTTCCTTGGGCCCCTTTTCCCTCAGGAGCTTTATCCCATGGTACTCTACTAAGCAGATCCCCGAAGAAGCCAAAGTCTGCTCTCCTGAAAGCCAAGGTAGCGAGCTTGCTGCACACCCTCCTTCTTGTCATAAGGATCTTGAATTCCACCATTTCATGGTCATGGCAGCCAAGGCTGCCCCCAACCTTTACATTTCCCAGCAGCCCCTCCCTGATGGTGGGGACAAAGTCCAGCATAGCACCTCCTCTCATTGGCTCCTCTATCACTTGGAGAAGGAAGTTATGACCAGTACCTTCTAAGAGCATCCTGAATTGCTTGTGTCCCGCTGTGTTGTCCCTCCAATAGATATCAGGGTGGTTAAAGTCTCACATGAGGACCAGGGCTTTTGAATGTGAGGCTGCTTCTGTCTGTCTAATGAGGGCTTTATCCACTTGGTCTCCCTGGTTGGATGGCCTGTAACAGACACCCACTGTAACGTCCTCTGTCCCTGCCCTGCCTTTAATCCTGACCCAAAAGCACTGAGTTGACTCTTCATCCATCCCCAGGCAGAGTTCCATGCACCCCAGCTGGTCATTGACATAGAGGGCAGCAGACCCTCTTCATCTCCCCTGCTTGTCCTTTCTGAAGAGCCTGGGACTTCCATGAAATCCTTTACGGCCCCACTGTTTTATTACTTAGAGGGCTTTCATTAGGAGATGGCTAAGGGCCCTCTAGGCCACAAAGCAACTCCTGACACAACTGCATTAATAGCAGTGATGGGAGGACACTAATCTGGGAGAAACATGAGCTGTGGGTGGGAGATACAAGCCAGAGCCCTGTAGCTGCTATAAACGTAGGTGTTCAGCCTAGACAAAAAGTAGAACTGTGTGTGCTGCCTTTGGATATAGGGCCCTCGTGGGGACTCCTAAGTGAAACACCATGTACCCTTGCTCAGTGTCTAAGTCCGTTACTACACTTCGACAATAATGAGACAAAAATACTCTTTCCTCCCAAAAGGTGTGTTTTATTTCCTGACAGTTACAGCAGTGAAGCAAGTTTCCCAATTGGCAGCAAAATGAGATGCTATAATTTCCAAAGTGTTTGGGGAGTTCAAAGGGCTTGGCAGACAGTGGAAACTTTTTCAAGAGCTGGAGGCTAGGAAGTTGCTTGGCAGCATGGAAGTCTTCCTCTGCATCCCAATCTACCTCCCAGAACTGATCTTGCACCTAGGGAAGCTGGTGGAGGTCTGGACCTTGCTCTCTTAGGGAAAAATAGCAGCCAGATATGGAAAATCACCCTCACTGAGACCAGCCAGCCAGAACTGACAGTCTGAATGAGTCCAGTTAGGTATGAAAAGCCCCAGCTGACACCCTGTGCTGCCAGGAATACTTTTTTTAGTCAGGCTCTTCATATGAACTGCATTGGGTCTGCTAATTTCCACCGACATGCTGTGTGGGTGCTTACTTTGCTGTGCATTTCTATGAATGAAAAATACTGCACTGGTTTTACCAGCTCCCATCAGTGGGTCGTCTGAGGACTTACCTTGATACCCACTTCTGTGAATGAAATCTTAGCAGAGCATCAATTCTAGTCTTCATGAATATTGGCACTGCATATAACCTGTATCTGAATTCAGTCCCAGTCTAGACCTGGCACATCACCTTTGCTGTGAACAGATCCAAGCACTTTTTATTCGTGCAGTGTTGGATTTCTCAACCCAGGTTTTATAGGTCAAGAGTTTGTTTTTACTCTTTCTCTTCTTAATTTCTTTTTAGTTCTCTCTTTGAGTTACATGGGGTTTATTTCTCATTTATTAACTTAGAGATGAGAAGCAAAGGCAGTCTCTGCTGATTAGTTACGTGCCATCCTTGGTTTTTAATCTTTTTAGTCTAGGTTTGCCATAATATCTTTGATATTGTTCAGAAAAGATAATTAAATTAATCAAGTCGCATAGCCAAAGACTTCCTAATGCATTTATTAGCAAACAATTTGCCACTGTTATGACTGGTACAAGTAATGGTAGTATTACTGTTTATTATTGGTTGCCTGAGATCAGCACAGATTTTACAAAGGCTGCTACCTATAGGTAACCTGAAAGCAGCCTTCATCTGATCTTCTTCAGGACTGCTGGGCTGTTTAGGCTAGTTCTGGACTGTCATGTAGTTGGAAAGTGAGTAATTATCTCATCACAGTTGGTCCATCTTTGGTCAGAGTTGCATCTTGTACTATAGACAAAGTGAAGGAGACTGTACTCTATCAAATGACCACTGAGAAACAGTTACATGCAAAACCTAGATACAAAGATGGGCCTCCATAGCCTGTATTTCGGTGGGAAGGGTCTGCTGGGCCCTTTCTTCCACTGTTCTCTTCTGAATGCCACTGGGAGCCATGGTATGCTTTGCCACGGTATGCTTTGCCACGGTATGCTTTGCCACGGTGTCATTGCTGGCAAAGGTTTGGCATGCATGTTAAGTTGTGCACATTTTGCAAGGATTTAAAAAAACATATGAAATAGGTATTGATAAATAAACAAAAACTACTAAGAAAATTATGTTAAAAATCCTAAAAGCCTCAGGTTTTGTTCATGCCTAGCCAACCAGTCTTTGCGTTCGGAGCAGAGTTGAGCAATGTATTTTTAATATCAAACAGAATTGTTAATATATTTCTTTGACATTGTCCTGAGGACCAGATTGAGGATCCCAGTTCCTACTGGGATCACTGAGAGTTATGGGCACCCAGTAGTCAGTGCACTTCATAGAGAATAAGAACCATCTCATGCTGACAGCTCCCCAAATGCTGTTGTGTGTATGAGTATTGAACAGGAGTGCTTCTGGAAGAGAGACAAAGAAATAGGAACCATGTGAGTATTTGTCAGGATGTTTATGAGCTTATGCTGATAGGATCTGGGGAAAACTCTGAAACTGGTAGTGTAGCCAGGAATGAGAACTGGATGGTCCACCAGAAGTAAAAATGTTTTGTTAAACTATATTATAATGCAGCCAAATGCAGTACACACAGGGCCAAAAAGAGCAAAAAGTAATCCTGAATTACCCAGGGACCATTGTGGAAAAACTAATCAGCCTAAGTTCTGCTATCATGCTTTATCCAAGGGGTTGGTATGGACCAAGAAACGCTTTGAGTTTAGTGTGGAGGTAATTCAACCTAAACAATGAAAACAATGAAAAGAAATACTTCGTTTCAGTGACTATAACTGACAGAAATACCATAACAATGATCTGAGCTCTAACGAAAATACCTTCACAAGCAAAAACATTTGGGACTGATGGAATTCTGAGATCAGGCAGCCCAAAAGAAGTGAAGGAGCTGAACTGGTTACAGCATCTACATATCTCCACATGGAGAAAGTACCAGCTTTAAAGTGTTATTTCAGCTAGTGGAGGGCATTACAGTGAGGACCCAAGTGCTGAAAGCAGGCAGTTTCAAGCTGACAATGAAGCATGAGTTTTAACAGTGATGATCATTAGCCTTTGAAACAAAAACTGGCAAGAGGAGCAGCCATTTCTCCACCTCATACTGTTTTCAGCTCAAGATTTGTGGCCTTTCTGGAGGGAGTAATGTACTTTAGTATTGCACAAGCGAAAATACTTATCCCGGTATCAGATAACTGGGAGAAATGTAGTATCCTGCGAGAAAAGTTATGTAAATTGATTCAAAAGCCATTTTATTCCTTAAAAGCCTAAAAAGCAAAATTGCATATTGAGCTATTTCAGGTTCGACTATTTAAGTTCTCTGTATATTTTGAGCTAACAAGTTTTCCTTAATTTCAGCTAAACAGCAACTAGTGAAGGAATCCAAGGGTGCATCTACATCTTCAGGTACAAACAGATGTCTAGGAAATGTGGACTTGGTGTCTGGCTTTTCAGAGAATGCCAGGTACAATGGAAATAGAAACTCTGCATCTGGCCGCCAGATGCACAGTAGGTACCCTGATTCCCCCCCTCCCCAGAGTAATCACTATCAATATCCAGTGTAAACTGCTAATCAAACCACTACTAATTAGATGTAATTAGGGTAACCCAGTAATCAAGCTCCAGATTTGATAGAACTTGGAAGATGTGAGAGGACACAGAGCAGCCTTCATGAGGGCTGTAAAGGAGAATGCAATGGGAAATGAATGTATATACAGTAGTTTTCTGTCTGATTCTTGATTGGACTATTTCATTCTATTTTTTCATTTCAGTTTCTGAATAGATCATATGCATGTAATGTTTTGAATGCTGCATTTCACAAGCTTGTAAGAAGACAGTCTCCCTATAGCAGAGAGCATTTCCCGTGTCATCAGTGAAGAGTTCAGACAACTTAGTTATTTTAGATGTCTGACTTAAGTGAAAGGTGACCTCTTACTGCTTTCAAGCATGATATATCCTCTGGCCAACTAGAGAGCCTGGGATAGCCAGCAGAGCAGCATGTGCTTCTCCTGGCTCAGCAGCAAGTAAAGCAATACTGGGATACTGCAGAAGGTGAGGGGACACAGGAGATCAGATATGGGGTGATGGTGCTGGAGGTATGCTGGGGGGACAAACAGTGAGTGTGCAGTTTGCAGTGAGAAGAGGTGGGAGTAAGGTAAGGAACATGGTGAATATGGAGCAGGACAGTTGTAAGGGACAAGGCAGACATAGCCATAATATCTGCTGTGCACCCAGGCTGCGGATGCAAGGTAGTGCATCAAATGAGGACAGTGAGTATTTAGCACCTTCTCTTCCTGAGGCCCTCACTGCTGATGCTTGAATATCTTTTCTACCCAGCCAAGTCAGCTTGTGCTTGGGAGAGATTTAATATCAAACGCAGTGTGAAATTCAATCTCTCCTGTTAGATGAGCTCTGACAATGGAGCTGCCATGTGCTTGGTGGGTCATGTCAGCATTAATTTACTGCCCCTGGGCGCTGTAGAAATGTCTCAAGACTGTCACACTCCCACACTGCTGAGCTCTTGGCTTGTACACAGTGACCAGGCAGAAGGTAATCACAGAGATGGGGCCTTTTAGAGGGGGAATAAAAGCATTCAAAACCAGCCACAGGCACCCTCCAGTATTAATAGATGTGTGTAAATTTATGTGAACTGGAATATTTCTGACAACACAGAAAGCCACCAAATGACAATAATCAGAGTTGGTGAAAGAAGAATCCATGGGACATTCAGGGAAAAGAGGAGGGAGGCAAGAAGTTGTATCTTTAATTAATAATCATGAGAGAATGAGGAAAATAAGTGTCAGATGACTGTCAGATGACCCCTCCTCAAGTGTCAAATCCACTTAGGCTGCAACGGAAGAGGTTAACTTCTTTTGCCATTCATAAAGCATATATAGAACTTCAATGGGCTTTGGTATGAATAATAATAAAAAAGGGAAATAATCAATAGCACCTTTCAGCTAAGCCAGCTTCAATGTCTTTCTCATGCCCTAACCCAGGCATTCTTGCTGCTCTTTAGTTCAGGCTGCTCTTCTCACAGTTACAGAGTTACAGCACATATGAGGTTAATTCTGCAATTTTAATTCCATTTCCCACTGAGCATTTTTTTTTTCATGTATTTCAAAGAGTGCAAGCAAAGAAACACTGTTTTACTTACAGAAACCAAGAATAAAGAAATCAGAACTGAAACAGGAGGACCCCCTCATTAAAGATGAAACATAGATGCTGTATGGTGCAATTTAAATGGCAGGCTATGCAGAGTTAAACTCTCATAGAATGTGCAAGCTCAAGGGCACAAGCAGATTTGCCTGTCCCCACACTGCCCCTCTCTGTAATTCAGGGATACCTTGTTTTGTGCTCAGTTCTTTGGCATTGGGTGAAAGTCCATGTACTCCTCTATCTCAGACTAGTGGTCTGAATAGAAAGTCAGGTTTAAATGATTTAAAGACATAGGAAATCTTTCTTTCTAAATAAATACCACAAAAGCCAAATATTCAATTAAAATACTGTTTTTGTGGGAAAGAAGCCAGTAAAATCACGCATAAATGTGATGAACCACGCTGTAAGCTTATTGAGTTGTCCGACCTGGACCTCTCTGATGTAGCCAGCAGGACCTCTTTCAACAACAGTCTGGGGGATGAAACTATGTTTTTTGTGGTGGATGTTCCACATGGGTCTGGCATTGCCACAATTCCCACAGTCTGTTTTCCCTGCTGTTTCCCAAGTAAAAACACAATGCTACTCCCTCTAGTAATGACAGAGTGAGATCCAGTAAAGAGTGTGGGGAATCACTACACCTTGGGGAGCATGTGCTGCTGTGTCTCAGGGGCGTAGCATTGCTCTCCAGCTCACTGATGGTACTTCTGTATTGCAAGGTGACTGAAGTTGAGCTTGTCTGATTGTGAGCCTATCTGATGTCTTCCTAAAACCTACAATGAAGTGACTTTCCCAAGGTTGTGAAGAAAACCTGTGGTCCCTACAGACTCCATTTTGGGGTGAAGTCTTCCATTAGCCTCTAATTTTCTTGAAACCTCATAAAAAGTCATGCAGCACTCTGGTCAGTCCCAGCATGAAGTTATACTGGTACAAACTCAGGTTGGAAATTATCTCACGGGCCTTTATCTATCTAAACATTTGCCCTTCAACCTAACCTAGTCATGTATCTTCCTGCTATGTCCGATATAGACACCTCCAGATGGCAAATCGTCCTATCCTAAGAGAAACATCTAAGCTGTTACCTGCCTTCCCCATGGACTAGGGACAGACTGAATGGCTCTTTCAGGCTAGATGGCTAAGGATGAATGAACTGAATCCCGGCTTAAGCCACAGTCTTAGTCTTCATAGAAAAGCTGCTTTGGCTAGGTGAAAACAGCATTTTCTCTAATGCATGCACTCACCACAAACCCATGGCTGCTCTCTGGGTAGCCCTGAGACATGCTTCTGGCTTCACTAAGCTGAAGCAACCTTTAGACGCAAGGGCTGTATTCAAAGCCCCTTTCTACTTCTGCCACAAACAGGGCTGCACAGTGGTGAGATGCTGTACTTTTTGATATGAGACGGCATTATTCTTGTTTTATGGGCTCAATTACTGGAGCAAAGGTTTATGGAAGAGGTGTGCCTATCGCTCATTTGGCACCCAGTGTTGTCAGGCTTGGGAACAGTTCGATCTTTATTATCAAAGTGTTCCCTGGCCTCGCAAATTACCAGGTAAAATCCTAGAGCTCATGAAGAAAGTCATGCTAAACCATCATAATAGTCCCTTCTGGCTGTTCAAGAACCTTTCCCTCCTTACACTAGCTTTACACCTGTTTGATCCCTCTAAATTGGTGTAATTTTGGAGGAGAATAGGACCTTCCGAAATCATGCCTTTAAAGCTGTCTCAGAGATGGCTGTGCAAAAACTAGGAGCCACTTCTGGTGAGGGTTTACACAGATGATCAAAGCGCAAAGTGTACAAGTTCTTCCTGTTCGGGAGCAAGAAAGTTATAGAAAAGTTAATGTAAGTTCTAAATCTATGAGAGATCATCATGTCTTGTGCTATGTATAAAACCACTTCCTCATGCAAGTACCACAGCCCTTCAGTTTTTCATCAATCTTATGTAGGCAGGTTTTCCCCTTCTAATTTTGTTGTTGCTGCTGTTCAAATTCCACCATCCCTGTGTGGCACTAAGTGTGAAACTCACAGGTGAATGGGAGATGAAGTCACAACCCAAATCATGCACAGTTGACTCAAATGTTTCTGTATCTCTCCAAACACCTTCTCCCTCTTCCTCTTCCCTCCTGTCCTGCAGTGCATGGAAAGGTTTTGTCATGGAGGACACTCATGGGAAGGAAGGAAGTGAAGACCATTGCAACCAACCAACATCCCCAATGTGCAGCCAACCAAGTTAAGCATATCTGCACACAGAGTTCGCCCACTTTTTGGGGTTAGGGGGTACAAGACCTTTGCCTGGGCCACAAACAACAGCAGCAATACGATGATGCCAGCAAGAGCTAAGCCAGCATTGTACTGGATGTGCTCTGTGCTGTATTACGTCTGAGGCATGCCATTCTTCCCACATACATTGCCATACCCACCCAGTTATGAAAGAGGGCTTGGCTGCCTGCCCTGCTGCTCCAACATTGCATCTTTATCCTGAATTAAACTTCAGTCCAAACTCTGCTAATATTCCTTTTCATTATTGTTGCTTGGAAGAGAAAGGACTGCAATGGTTTAACACCCTGGACAAACTCCTAGGCAAGTGTCAGCACAGCAAGAAGGAGGTGGGCTTGTTATTCCTCGTTCAGCCTAGCTTGGGCAGGTTAGGACCAGCAATAAAAATGCTACTAGAGTGACATTACTGACAGTAACAACCACACTACTAAGCTGCACTCTCTGGAAGAGTTGTTTTCTGGCTACTTCCATGCGCTGATGTACAGGCCATCTATTTTGTGGTGCAAAATCATGTTTATTGAAGAGAAGGGTGGAAGGAGAAGGAGGGAAAAGCTGCTTGTGGGGGAAACACAATAGTAAAGGGGTGGAGAATCCTGGGTATTCACAAGGAAATAGCAAAGGGGTCCCTATCTCCCCTGGGGGAAAGCAGGATGACTTGATCTCCTAAGGCTGAGCAAGCAAGGTGCTTGTGTGTGCTTGTCACACCTTCCTTTTACCACACAGATATTTTTCCTTCATAGCTGATTTCTTTGCAGCTGCCCTTATTGTCTTTGCATGCAGAGTGCAACCTAACCCTGGGACCTGGCTCAACATCCCTTCTGTCCAGGGGCCATTTATATAGAGCTTAACAATTTGCTGCGTGAGAATACCAGAAAAATGGCCAATGCGAATGGACCATTGTACTCGGTGCCTTTATAGACGTGACTTCACATGGAGCTGTATCATTAAATGAAAGCAGTAAAGAAACAAGAACTAGAAACCAAAAAACTCCATCACATCTTCAAAAATCAAGAGAAAGATGGTTGTATCAGCTCTTTGTATGCATTTATTCTAAACGAGGCCAAATATCACTGAAAATGCTGGTTCTTTGCACTGCTAACTAGAGGGGCTTGTTCTAACACCAAGATTAGATAGTGTATTTCTGGGACACCCTCTCCTGGGATGTGTTAAATGGTGTTATTCGTTGCAGTAACTGCTTCTCACCATGGTCTACAATGCTACGAGAAAGTGACAGAGATGTATAAAACAGACATGACCTTTTCCTCAATGTATTTGGAAACAAAATTTATTCAAAAATGAACTAAGGTGTTGAGGAGGACCCATATGGTACCCCAGGGGCTGGGGAATGTCACATGAACAGGGGGTGAAGGGCCCTGCATCTCAAATGAGAGCATCATGAATTTGTGAGAGACTGTTTGTATTAGTTGGGTGTGTTTGAGTTATGAGATGCAGCATTTGGCTCTGGATCTAAAGGTAATTGTTTACTACATATTTTATGACTGTTTACAGAAGTGGTTTGAAGAAAATAGCAGAATACATAACACACTGTCTTTCCCCAGGTCTTTAGTCCATTACCTTCATATTGTTTTAAGTGGCTAGACTAGAAATTTTAGTCATTGTTATTTATATTAGAGACACAACTAAGGATTTAGCTAAGCTCCAGGCTGCATTATGAAAGTTGCTGTGTCAGGGTTTGAGAATGGGACAGGTGTTGTCTTGATCTGAAATACAAAAGGATCAGGACAGGTTGCTTAATCCTGTGATTAGAGCTTCTCATAAGCCTTGTAAGAACAGGCCTCCATTCCTGGTCCTGCTGCAAATTCCTTGTGTGGCCATGATCAGCCTTTTATTGGAAAAAAATATAACCATTTAAGGTCTTGGCATTCAGAAAGGCCTTGATCCCTTGGTAGATTTAAGTGACATAATTTTGAGATTAATTTTAAGATATTTTCTACCACATATAGTGTACCACTATAGAAAGACACTCAGGAGTTAAGTCAGCCTACGCCTCCAACCCTTGTTAGTTTAGTTAGCCCTGTACAGTGCTGTCTTATGTAGGGTAAACTTCAGCTGAGATCTGTAGTCTCCATTTGCTTCAATATAAGAGATTTCATCCAGGCCTGTAATGACTGAAGGATGTTGTTTGATTGATGTTCAATGGCTTATTTGATAAGCAGTGCTGCTAAAACATCATTCATTTTAGCAAAAAGAGAAAGGAGAGGTGTTTGTGCTTAAGGAACAAGAGAGGGATACAGAAATTCTGGACCTTCCTTCCAGCTGTCCTGCAGACTTGCTGTGTGAGTGGGAAGGAGTCTGTTAATCTCTTGATACATTGGTTCACCACTTAATCCTTCCTTCTTCCTACTCTTTGTGTCGTCTATTTAGCTTGAAAAGTCTCCAAGGCCAAAAACGCCCTTGTGATGTGCCTTGGCTGGCATCACAAAGCCACTGTCAGGTGAGGAACTTTTGGGAGTGAGTGTGTTGAAATAGCTCACATACATCATAACCAGAACCAGAACCATTGTTGAGAGAAGAGAAGAGGTGCCAAAGCTGGAATGGGCAGGAAGACTAAACTTGTCATTCTGAGAAGTGCTGTCTTAAGGCAAGGTGGGTGAACTGTACAGGAGCTTGCTTTGCAAGTGCTCATACTCTACATGTTCACAGAAGATTGTATACCATGCTCCAGGGCTGGCAAGCCAGGACTCATCTGCTTAAAAACAAATTCTGATCACGACTGGATGCCATTTCTATGCCTCAGGCTGCTGTAGGCTGCTCTCCTTCAGCAGCAATTCTCATAGGATCTAAATCCAAGGCAGGGTTCTAGCCATCCTGAAATGTAGGACCCATTGCAAAATCGGCAGGCAGCAGTGCTGGCAACTTAGGAGTTGCCTCTGGGCCTGGCATGTGCTTAAACTGCTCATGAGCTATCTGGGCTCCTCAGCTTGATTTCCATCCTTGTTTGACTCATATTTTATTTCGAGGATTGTTTGCATTTTTATGCCTCTGAGACTAGGTCCCGTGGGAATCCTTCCCAAACTCTCTACACTGACCTCCTGTACTTCCAGCACATAACCCCTTCTCAGAAGAGGTCATTTGATCCTCCACCATAAATACATGCATCAACACCTAATGCATTTATGGGATTTTGCCTGAGTTTGCTTATTTCCCAGCACCTCTGAAGAGTTCATTTTCCTCATGAAAGTCTCCCAAAACAATCTTACTTTTCTTGTAGGACTATATAAGGGTCACAGCACAAAATGATTTGCCTATGCACAAGGGACTGACTGTAAGCAAGTTGAGCTCAATAATGAGTCAGTTTGCTTCTCTTGATACTGCAAGACTCCTTCAGGCTGCCTAACACTAAGAGGTATATTGTATATCAGATCACTGTGCTACAGTGAGGTTAGAGGGAAGAGATCAGAGGAGTATTTTGAGAAAGCTTAACCAGCTCTCCAGTTAAATCATCAAGCAGTTAGGTACAGATGTCATTTACCCTCTGCCAGTTATTTAGCTCATTACCCATTATCTAAAAGACATCTTATCTAATCAAGTAGTCTACAAAGATGATACCTCTACAGAGATGATACCTCAGAGATGTGTAACAGGATGGGGTGAAGGTACTGTTATAGTTCTCTTCTGGTTCTGTGGATAGGCCAAACACCTCTCTTGGGCTTTTAATTGTACAAGACTGAAATTACTTCAGTCCCACCTTGACTATGGAGGGCAGCCTGTGAAAGCCATGCCTGTGTATTCTTAGAAGAGTGCCCATGAACCAAAAAAATCATATATGCATAGGAATTCATAACTTGTACCCACCAAAGCTCATTTTAACTCATCTGTGGTTTCAAAATAAACAATACATCTCCATGTGTGTACTCATACTAGCAACCAGGCCTAGTTTTTCAATAGGAGCCCATATCACAGACAAACCAGTGGAATGGTCACAGCAAGTTGCTGACAGTCAAAATTCATTTCTGGGTTGATATTACTTCCTTTGGCTGTGAACCAGAGCAGAGTTAGTAATACCCATAGCTGCATAGGTAATTTACAGATAGTAAAGGCTTTTTTGTTTGCATGTGGTCCACTAGCTGTCTGTGTGATATGTGTGGGCATGTGTCTGATAATACCTGGTTAATCATCAAGGAATGTATGTGCCCCTGAAAATAACCTGAAGAAATTCCGCTCCCACTAAAATGAGACGGATGTGCTGGCCAAAGTCAGAGAACTCCTTCTGTGCAAGTACATCCATCCATGAAATATACATCCATGAAATACACACTTATAATGCTGGGATAATGGGCAGGTAAATTCAAAAAAGATTTGAAGAGATATATGGAAAATCCTCCAGGGCGGTGGAAGATGAGTTGCTGGGGAGCTCTGGAGCCAAATCTCTCTGCTCCCCGAGCTGCTGGGCACATACATCCTCACACCAGGGAGGAAGAGAAGGCTTGGAGAGGACTTTTGGGCACCAACCCCAGCCTTTCACTTGTTTCAGAGCTCAGTGGCTTCAACAGAGCAGCTCTGGTGGCAAAGGATGGCTGCTCTGGCCTTCTTGCTGAGAAATGAATGGACAGGGCAACACCTCCCAGCTGCTGGGCTAAAACTGGGTTGTTTCATGCTCTGCTCTGATGTGGTTTGCACTTCACCAGAAATGTTGCAGCTGCTGGACCCAAAGAGCAGAGAGTTCTAGACACTGGGGCAAGAAAACAGCACTGAGTCTTGCTGATTTGCAACAGGGTTGCTCAGTCCTGGGTGTTATCCTGAGAAACTTAAATTCCTCAGCCCCTTAGGGCTTGTGGTGAAATGAATGGCAAAGCCTCAATCACTTCAAGAGCAACAAAATTGGGCTTTTATTCAGGTAGGTGTTTTTTTCCCCTCCCAGAAATGCTATGAGGCCATGTCCTAACGTAATCAAACAATACTTGCACTTGTCAATCACAGCTTCCCTGCCCCGTTCCAGTACACAAATCTACACACACATACATGCACAGAGTCCAATTAAAACTAAACCAAATTTTCTCTGAAATCATTTTGGCTAGACTTGTTTTATTTAATAAGAAGGTCGTGATACAGTGAAACAATACATCATGCATGCCAGAACAAGAAGAATGCTGCTTTTTGTGTAGGTAGGGAAATAGTTGTGATGTACGAAAGAGATACTGTTTTTCCATCACTGTGGCCAAACTTTGCATTTAGGCTTCTCATGTCGGGAGAGGGTGTGACAGTAGATAGGCTGTAGCCTTTGAAACTCCATCTCCGCAGAGAAAAGACAGATGGAATCCAGCTGGAGGATATCACACACGTTTTCTGTTCTCGATATCACAGATCTGATAAACACAGAAGAATAACAAGCCTTTATAGAATGCAGATGAACAGAGGAGCCTATCTGTACGTAAAAGAGAAGGGCCTCAGTTGGCTGAATACTTATTCCTACTAAATGAAAGTTAACTCCCACGATCTCATAAAACGAAAATCTACCTGTTTGAGGCACATATTTGATTACATACCATATGAATTTATTGACCCCCCATGACTGGTGTTATCCTGATCTCATTTAACATCATGTCATGTCAGATACAGATTGATAGCAAGGAAAGGCAATGCAAGGTGAGGATGTTCAGAGGGAGTTCACTGGGTTGCGTGAATCTTTGTCTCGGAGAACGTGATTGGTAGTCTGTGATCATCCACAGTCTGCACTCTGCCTTTTAAAATAAAACCTTAGAAACCTGGGAATAATGTGCTAAGACAAGTGTTGTCTAGTGATGGGAACCAGGAAATGGTAGCTGCGAATACCTGAGTGAGAATGACTCATCCAGTGACCTCCTTTGGCTTCTCTGCGTCCTCTTGTAACCTCCCTGCTTCAGACGGAGCTGCAAGGCTTTGTTACCCAGAGGATTTTGTGATGTGTTTTCAAGCTCCCCAGCAAAACTGGCGCAATTAATAGCAGAAGAGGCCTAAATTAGCATCTGTTATTCCACAGGCTATTACTGTAAGTTTCACTTTTGCGGATATTGGGTCACGTTCTAATATGTTTTCCATTAATACAGGGTGAATTTTGATCTCCTTTTACCCAGTAAGGCAACACTGTCTTAATGGAAAATGAACCCATGACAGAAGGTGTCATTATATCTTTTTAGATTCCATCCCTATCCAAAGGAGCTGATGCTGACATGAGTTTTACAAAGAGGTAATTTTTAAGTGTATATTCGTCTAATTCACCCGTGTACTGGGATGGTACTTGCACATCTTTCTGTTTTCTCATGTATAAGTTACAGCAAATTGTTCCCTTCCCTCCCTGCTATACCTCTATTGATGAAGGAATTGGTGTCACTGAAAGGAAATCCCAGAGGATGGCCCCTCTATCAGTATCAGCAAAAGTCCAAATTGCATCTTAGATGTCAGCTCTGAGCTTGGAACACTGCTTCTCTTTAAATCTATTTATAATTTGTGAGGTCATAGCCATAAATTTTCTTTCCTTCCTTCCTTCCTTCCTTCCTTCCTTCCTTCCTTCCTTCCTTCCTTCCTTCCTTCCTTCCTTCCTTCCCTCCTTCCTTCCTTCCTTCCTTCCTTCCTTCCTTCCTTCCTTCCTTCCTTCCTTCCTTCCTTCCTTCCTTCCTTCCTTTCTTTCTTTCTTTCTTTCTTTCTTTCTTCTCTTTCTCTTTCTTTCTTTCTTTCTTTCTTTCTTTCTTTCTTTCCTTCTTTCCTTCTTTCCTTCTTTCTTTCTTTCTTTCCTTCTTTCTTTCCTTCCTTCCTTCCTTCCTTCCTTCCTTCCTTCCTTCTTTTTCTTTCTTTCTTTCTTTCTTTCTTTCTTTCTTTCTTTCTTTCTTTCTTCTTTCTTTCTTTCTTTCTTCTCTTCTCTTTCTTTCTTTCTTTCTTTCTTTCTTTCTTTCTTTCTTTCTTTCTTTCTTTCTTTCTTTCTTTCTTCCTTCCTTCCTTCCTTCCTTCCTTCCTTCCTTCCTTCCTTCCTTCCTTCTTTCCTTTCTTTCTTTCTTTCTTCTCTTTCTTCTCTTTTCTCTTTCTTTCTTTCTTTCTTTCTTTCTTTCTTTCTTTCCTTCTTTCCTTCTTTCCTTCTTTCCTTCTTTCCTTCTTTCTTTCTTTCTTTCCTTCCTTCCTTCCTTCCTTCTTTCCTTCCTTCCTTCCTTCCTTCTTTTTCTTTCTCTTTCTTTCTTTCTTCTTTCTTTCTTTCTTTCTTTCTTTCTTTCTTTCTTTCTCTCTCTTTCCTTCCTTCTTTCTTTTTTCTTTTCTTTTCTTTTCTTTTCTTTTCTTTTCTTTTCTTTTCTTTTCTTTTCTTTTCTTTTCTTTTCTTTTCTTTTCTTTTCTTTTCTTTCTTTCTTTCTTTCTTTCTTTCTTTTCTTTTCTTTTTTTTCCTTTTCCTTTTCTTTTCTTTTCTTCCTTCTCAGAAATGGCGCCTGTTTTCAAAACACTTCTGATCTCTTGAAAGACATCCTGAAACTGCATATGAGATCATGAGTTTTTTACAGAAATGTAGATTATTGGACTTTAAAGTCCTGTCTCCAGCAGTGGTTACATCTCCTGCTCCAGAGCACGTCGCAATCTTCTCTTACCCCTAAATACAACTAAGACCCTCTGCTTTTAGCTGCTGGATTTCTAACGAAGAAAATAAACCCACAGGAGTGGGATACTTAAAACCAGGGGTACTTTTAAGAAGATTTACCCAAAGCCAATTGTACTGACCAGGAGAAATCTACTCATAACTTTCACTGAATATCTTTACTTACTCCTCATGTATTTTCTACCTCAGTTCTTCAAACTGAACAAACTAGGGTTTTGTACAACCTTAGCTCCTGCTAGGTTGTACTTATACCTATGTCCATTTAGAAGCATGTGAATAGTCTTACTGAAGTCAATGTTTTGCTTCGAAGTTAAGCATACGATGCATCTTGTTGAATCTAAGCCTAATCCCCCAGTGCTTTTACCTCCTGTGCACTCTACTGTACACTGGAAAAACCTCTACAGTTCCAGCTCTATTCAGGACAGTAAGCATCTGCTGTATTTTCCACCTGATGTCTGAAAAACGAAGATCAGGAGAGAACTGCTTCTCTCTTGAAGAATAAACAGGTTTTTGCAGACGATAGGTTTCATGTGTCTGATAACAAGATAACCACAGAAGCAGGAATTGGATTAGAAATGCATTTTTTTAGGGGGAATTGTTTCCTGCATCCTTTAAATTTTGTTTTGTGTTTCCTGAAGTCAGTATAGTGACTTTCCTAACATTATTTCCCTATTTTCAGCCAATAAAAATCACTTTGGTTATAACATTAGTAGATAATACAATATACTAAAGGCTTTGGGAACATTCTGGAGCTGTGGATGCTTTTATTGTTTTCATATGAAGTGTTCAAAGGTCCTTGGTTTATCTGCCCTTTTACCTAAGTTTGATTTAGATTTAAAAGGTTCTGGGAAAGAAAAGGACAAAAAAACTCCCTCCCATTAATAATGTCTCCTAATGTCTGGAATGGTTTTCCAACAACACATGTTCCATAGAAGATTTTTTGTTTCGTTGCTTTAAATAGAGGTCGTGTGTCATGTGGGAAGCCTGAATTCTAAGCGTCCTTTCTATATACGTACACAGTATGGAAAAAAAATAACTTAACCTAAGCCTCTAAGAAGTAGATTTGGCATTCGGGAAGAATCAAGACTTAGTGGTGACAAGTTTTGTAGCAGTCGTATAAATGGAAAAACTGTTCGTGTGCAGTGGAGTATAGTTTTATCAGTTCCTAAACTAGCTGATTTGAGAATCTCATTAGATTATGTTTCATAGAGTATCAAGTTCAAGTACCGACACTTTCAATTTGAAATCACAAAGTAATGCCACGCTGCTCCAACCAATAGTTGTGCTCTTTCCCCGAGGAAAGAGGGGTTCGAAGTTTTGCTTTTCAGCTTGTTTTCTCTGGAATTCACTTTTTGCACTTGCGGCTGTAACACAGATTAGGACTCTTCTGAGTAACCTGCCCTGAAGTCTGAATTGCATCCAAAACTCAAAACTGGAATCTGGAGTAGCTGCAAAAAGCTCATCTTATTCTTGCGTAGTGCTCAAGGTTGTAGATTCACCATTCATGTCACCTTGAACTGTAATGGTTGTTGACAGTAAAAATAGCAGGTTCTACCACAAACAGCTGAGAAGCAAAATCAAGGAAATGAGTGAAAACAAGGAAACTTCACCTCCTACATTTCATTCCATTCTCTCTGTAGATTCTATGTCGTTCAATTACTGGTGTATATCTTCTATACTAAGGACAGTACGGTCACAGCTGAGATGCACTGGGCTGAATCACACACTCAACAGACCACAGTTGATCCTTTGGGGGTCAGTGAGCTGGTGGAGTCTGGGAACTATTGTGTTCATGGAGTGGGATGCTCAGGCTGGAAATGCTCTGTTAGCAAAGATTAACTGATAACTGATATTTCTGCTCCTTGAACAAGGTGGAAAACATGAGCCCTATGAGAAATTGCTCTTAAGGTTTAGCTGAAGAAAACAGGGGCATTTACTTTATTTCAATTCACCAGGGCCATTAGATAACCCTCAGATCTTTGTCACTTTTCTTTGGGTGCCTTTCATTGGGCCTAATAGCAACTTAAAAGCACAAAATCACTATTTACTGCCAAAACATGCAGTAATGGATTGGGACTTACTTGGTAGTGGGCTAAGCATTAATCACATTCACCATGTGTTGTTGCACTGCCCCAGTGAGTCTGTGCTGGATGGGCAGCTGTCAGACTCTTGCCCTTTTGCTCCTTGGTACAGGTTCTTCTGCCTTTCTGCCCTTTTTTCTTAAGTTTTTACATCTTCTGATGTTTCTGGCTTTTTCTCTGCAGCTTTGATGATATCACATCTTTGTTTTTAACTGTGGTTAATCAGTATTGACTCATTTCTCATCATCTGCGTTCGCACTTTGCATGCCTTAGTGGTTTATATACTCAAACACAGACTAATGATCTCTGGGTCACAGGTAAAGCAGAGGATTTTCTTGACAGCTATAGATCTGAGCTATTTTCTGGACAGTGTAGGAGGCCTTAGACTTTACAGACACAAACCACAATCTATCACCTCAACCTAGATAGCATTCATGTGGGAAGATGGGTCCATTTAGTGCCCTAGCCCCATACTCATAACGTCCTTTGTAAACAAAGATATAACTTATGATTCAGTTGCTACATTTTTTCACCTTCATGGATCTTCCCAGGCATCTTTCCAGCTATACGTTTTATATCATTCCAATGCCACCCACCTGGTGGCCACCAAGCCCACAAGAAAACACTGGTCATGTAGTATCAGTGGTACACTGATGAGTTCAAACTTCAGTAAATGGGAAAAGGACAAGGTCTGTGGTCATGGGACTTTCTTCTTATCAGAAATAGTCTACAACATATTCTGTGTCCCAGACCGAGAAGGCTCATTGCAACACTGGCTTGTCAAACCAGGCACATAATCCCACATAATCAATATCCAATAGCAGATATTATGCTGGTATTCCCACTTAATGTAAGGTAGCTCCCCATAGTGATACCTAACAGAAGTAAGTTTCAAATTATATCACTCAAAATATGAATGAGAGCAGATTTTGGCATCAGCACTGTCAATTCTCCTGATTTGGTCACATGTTCCTCAGTGCATCTGGAAGAAGAGTAAAGAATATTGCTTGCTGAATTCCTTCATTCTCCTCCTCTCAGTTTGCTTTAAACCTTTCTAACGATTGCATTGTGAAAAAGAAGGGAGAATACCAAAGACAGACACAAGGTGAAAGCAAAACATCCCCAGGATTCAGCAGCAAGTAACTTGTCAACCCGGATGCTTTTCCAGACAGAGGAAAAATTGTCTGTGAAGAGGAGAGGAAGAAAATGCAGATAGTGTAGTACACTTTAATCTGGCAGAAAAGGAGCATCACAGGAACCAAACTAAAGCCAGATTCATTTATATGAAGAATAAGTCAGCAACAAAGATGGTTAACCATTGGAACAGAGTGCAGAGGGAAGCTGTAAAATTATGCCCCACGTCCTGGTGTCTTCAAATCAAGACTATTGTATCCTGTAAAATATACTCTGATCAAAGAAATTCTTGGACTTGACACAGAGGAGGCCAGACAAGATAAGGTGATCATTTCTCTGACCTTAAAACTCCACAAATATGTACCTTCTGAGAAAAGGCCAGACTGTGGTTGCAGCCTGGCACAGGGACACCAGAATTTTTGGTTCATGGTCTGGCTCTGTTACAGATTTCCAGAATAACCACAAGCAAGTTGTATAGTTTATCTGTGCCTCTGTTCACCATCTGTAAAGTCTGGAGAATAATCTTTCTCTGTTTAGCTTGTTAGGTATTTGGGGTATGGAAAGCAACTTATTAGGTGTGGGTACAGACCTTTCCTAAGGCAAGTCTTCAAGCATCGTTGCAAAGCACATGTATCCACAAGGGACACCTGATGATACAGAAGGAAAATATATTGGAAGGGAGGTAAAAAAATGCTTTGCTTTCATCAATATCCTCCTGAGTGCAGTTAAAAACCAAACACATCAGAGTGTGGGGATGGTCACTCAGCCAAAGAATTATGATTCCATTTCAGGATGCTTCTGGATACAAATAACATCCAAGGCCTCCCTCATGAGGGAGCCTCTCACTTCCTCCAGTGGCATTTGCAACATTGCACTCATTTATGTTCTCAACAACAATAATCAAATGGCCAGTGTCTGTCTCTATCCATGCACAATGAAGACTTGTTTTCACTTTGCTTAGCTGAGAAGCTTTGTGAGCTTCTGCCAAGAAGTTAAAGATCATTTTGAACAGCTGGAACAAATTCAAACCATGTTCCAGAGACTTGGAAAGCTCACAGGCTTGTCCACTGCACAGCTACTCCTCACTTCCTTACATCTTCATTGTGTCTATCAGTCTATATCACTGCTGACTGCTCCACCTGGTAGCTGGACATGCTTCTAGCTTTGCCCTTTGCCTGTCACCAGGGCTGAAATGTGAATAGCCTTTCATGGCATGTAGGAAGTAGGCTTTAGGAAATGAGCTGCGCATGAGCTTGTTGTGTACGCAGTCAGGGAGAAAAGGACCACATCCTAGCTGGAACCTTAGAGCAGCACCTCAATGAGTCCATATGTGAGCTGCTGTTACTTGCATCTGCTCCATAAAGAATGGGAGCTTATGCAGCAGTCTGCTGCTAAGCTTGCAAGAACATATAAGATGCTCTTTGTTACAGAAGCTTCTGATTCAGTCTCTGATAGTGGCCAACATGGACTTGCATGTATTACACCACATACATACAAAAAACATGTCATCTATATAACGTACATAACGACAGCACTTCAACATATAAAGGAAAGCATTGATTTCTTTGCCTATGAAGATAACTACTTGAACAGTGAATTACAGTCCTACTAAGGCATTTTCTTTAAAGAGAGAAAACAGAACTCACAAAAGAAAGCAATAGCCACCAACACTGAGATTTTCTAGGGTTACTGTAAGTGTTGCAAGGAGAATAATAGAGATCACTGTTTTCAGTTCCCCACTACTCCTAACCTCATCAAGCTACAAGCGTGACCAGTGTCAGAATAAGGCACTGAAAGATATATGAAGGGTTGGAGAAGGAAAGGAAAAGACAGCTGTTGGCATGAGCATATACCAGAAATACCATAAGACACAGCCTCACAGAGCTAAAAGATGCACTTATGTTATCATGCCAATCCCCGCTTGGCACAATGTCTCTGTATGTGATCCTCTTAGTCTATCACCGGTTCTCTGTGATATGTGTCTATCTGGTTTCTCATGGCTACAATATACCCTTCTACTGCACTAATCTCATTTAACAGCTCCACTGACTTGAAAAGAACCCAAGTAAAATTGCTGTGCAATTTCTGCTGGCATTATTATGCCTGTACCACTTGTCAGCTTTCATAAACAAGATGAATATAGTTAAACTTAAAGCATCAGATATGAAGAAATTTGGCATGTTATAGCAGCCTATCATAAATATTTTTTGACAAGTACCTTATAACAAAGGAAACGAGGATGCTAGAGAGGATAATAACTGCAAGGTTTTCTTTTGCAAAATTGTTTGGCTCAAAGAGGCTGCAAGAATTAGTTTGCTCCTCTACCTTTTCAGCGCCGTTAGCTAATACTGCTGTCACACACAGCAGCTTGTACCTGGCCTGGCTCCCTGAAAGCAGTAAGGTTTAATATCAGCCTCAGTATCTTGCAGGGCTGCTCATCTTGGAGTGCGCAACTGGAATCCAGCTACCTGGAGGCTGAAGGATAAAAGGCAGTATAGCAGGAGGTATGCAAAGCTGGAGGGGATGGGGAGAAATGTTACCGATAGTGCACAGGGAAAACCCCTATGCACATTTGATTTCCAGTGTGTTTGCACAGCAAGAGGACATCACATCTGAAGGGCCTGTGTGAAAGATCATCCCCCAATCTTCCCTACACAAGTGGTTGGTTTGTGCCTGCCGCTACTTTGTGCTCCAAAGAAGACAAGAATCTCCCCTCTAGCACCTGCATGAAAAGACAAAGTCCAACGAATCTCCCCACACCCAGGATGTACCCACACTCTCTTATCACTTTCAGGAGCGCCTTGATGGAGAGGTGGGATAGGGGAAGGTAAGCTCAAAGCCCCATACCATGCTGACCAGGGAGGATGAACAGGCATACCAGCAGCATGGTGCACCACAGCAAGAAGCATGGGGAATTACATGCTCAAGGGCAGTCCATGGGATAAATCTGGGCCCCCTCTTGCTCTCGAGCCCCAATTCCTCTCAGACCGCACAGAGGTCAGACTAACAACAGAAAACATGAGTCAGCCGTGCTGAGAACTGAGCTCATGGCTCCAGGGAAAGTAGGCACTTCCTAACCCGAGGTCAGGACACCTTCTGGAAGAGATTCAGTGATCACGGAAGCGACTGCATTAGCTCCTAGCCAGGGAGGAAAAAACAGCCCTAAAAATAACTGAATTATAAAGGCCAGTGACAGAGGTCAAGCCATTGATGCTCACAAGATAAAGTGGCTGGTTTCTACCATTGTCTAAGTGCTATACAGTCAATAAAGAACTCCAGTAATGATACACAGCTCTTGTCTCTTGTGCAACTGTATAATGGGACAGGTTTTTAGCACTAATAAAGTTTAGGACATTTATGATGTCACCTTATTTTTTCTTTCAGCACACAGAAATACTGAACATCAGTCTTGACAGATGCTCATGGGAAAAATGTTGGGATTTGAGGGTGTCAGACTGGGCAGACAGATCAGCATAGTATGATCATATAAAGAGCTCATTGCCTTATAACATCTTGGTTTTGAGGAAGTAAAATTCATATCTCTCCATCATTCTGGAGATACTGGTTTAGAATTGCCTCTCTTATTGCAGTGAGAAGTGGAAAATCATACAGCATTTCTGGTGGAAGGTGATGGGGAAATATTTTTCTGTCTTAGGTGCGGGTAAAGTAGCTGATTATGTTGTCTTCAAAGATTTCAATTTCCCTCAAAGAAATAAAGATTCCCACTAAAGTTGTGTCTAAACTGTTTAACATGTATGAATTGGAGCCTCATTCTGGACTCATGCTGAAGGTCACATCCAGTTGATCCACATGTAAATAGGCATCCTCTCCTTCAAGAAGGGAAGATACAGGCAGTCAAGGATGATGTCAGCTGCTTCTTGGCTGCAGGCTGTGAAGTCCATGCACCTTTAGTGTTGCTGATCCTGCCACATTGGCTCCAGACAAGCTTTGGGCAAAGAAACATCTTCAAGTCTCAAATGTGTCAGGACACATACAGTTCCGACACCCTAAATTATCTGATGCCCAGGATGAATGAGGGAAAGTAAGTGAGAAAGAAACTTCCAGCTCAAGTGAGCTCACCACTCCTATCACTTTCATTATAGCAGGGTTCCTACTCACTCCCTACCAGATCTGACTGTGGCTTTAATGGATGACACATATATGCAGAGAGAGTATTTTCCCACAGATTAGTTATGATAATTTCTAGAAAAACCAATAAATAGTCTAGAAAAAATGCATGCTAGCATATTTGTGTGTGAAGACAGCCATGATCTGTCATGTATCAGGCAGACATTATTGATCAGAATATTAATTCTTTAAGTTTATGTACTTTGTGAACATTTACAGCGTTCTTTCAGCTAATTAGAAGTCACTATTGATAATAAACAATTATTTACTTCATAAAAAACTTAGTCCTGGGAATACTGGTGAGTTTGAATGATTTTAATCTGTCCATGTTTATGTAGAGAGTTTTCCAGATCTTTAAGGACTATAAAAATGAAACTAACTAATTGGAAGTGTGTCTTGGAAGGATTAGAAAACTCTCATTCATCTTTGGCCATTGTAATAAGTCGTATGCTTATTGTCATTGAAGGAGAAAGGGAAGAAGAAAGAGTACAATTCTCCTAGGAGAGCAACCTTTGCTACTTTTTCTCATACACCACTTCAGGTCCTAGCAACGATCTTATTAACATGACTGCTACTGTTCTTCAGTTGTCCTGAGGCCATTGAACTGAAGCCATGGCAAGCAAACTGGATTTAAACCAGTTCTGCTTTCCCCCGCCTCTGACCTCCCATGTGGATCACAGCTGGGCTGGACCTGAGCAGGCTTTGGTGGGACAGCTTCAGCTGCTGCTGAAGTTATTGCAGCATCCGTGACAAACCAATTGTGTGTGAGAGAGAGAGAATGTGAGCTGGGGAATGTTGTATCAAAAATACATTAAAAAGTACAAACAGAGCCTGGTGGATAAAGAAGTATTTTCACTGCTGTCATGGGTTCAGCAGCAGCACTCATTTTTCTCCTTCTTGGCAGCCGGTGCAGCACTGTGTTTTTGACTTTCGGCCTAGGAGCAGCGCTGATAACACCAGTGTTTTCAGTTACTGCTTGGTAATGTTTTGGTTTGACCAAGGACTTTCTGAGCTTCATGCTCTGCCAGGGAGGAGGGGAAGCCGGGAGGAAGCAGAGACAAGACACCTGACCCAAACTGACCAAAGAAGTATTCCATACCACAGCACGTCATGCCCAGGATGTAAAAACAGAGAGCAGAGACCCGGAAGGGTGGGGGTGCACTGCTTGGTTGGGCTGGGTATAGGTGGTGAGCAATTGTGTTCTTTCCTTGTATTTGCCTTGTCATTATTATTATTGGTGGTAGCAGTAGTGGTTTTGTGTTATATTTTAGTTACTAAACTGTTCTTATCTTAACCTGTGGGAGTTGCATTCTTTTGATTCTCCTTCCTATCTCTCTGGGAGTGGGGGAGAAGAAAGAGTGGGGAGTGAGTGAGCAAAATTGTGTGGCTGAGAGGCTTAAATCACAACAACTGCCATCCCATGTTAACTCCCAACTACAACAATAAGCCATGTCCCCCCTTGTTTCTTGTCTCACAGTAGTTGTTTTGTCCATGGTTGTCAGAACAGCTCCTGAGCTGCGTAGGATCCTGCTCATTCTGGTTTTCACCACCTGCAGCAAGTGGACGTGAACCCACAACATCCGTAACTGCATTCCAATCCAACCAAAACACAAGCGCTAATCATACAGTCCTTCAGCCGCCTGAGATGGAAAGATTTATGTCCTCAAAGACTTGGCTAGCCCATTATTGCTCATTCATTGTATTTGCCTACAAGTTATGACTGTTCTTTCCATTTAATTTTTAATGCATCTGTGGCCTTGCCTCACTAAGCTCCAGGAAAACTGTAAAGGCACTGGCTGTTACAATGAACCTATAATCTCTTGGCAAAAGCAGCATGTGCAAGCAGAGTCTCTCCTCATTGCACGACAGTTCACAGCACCCTACTCTGACTTATGCAAGAACCACTTTTTTTCTTCAAAGCAAGTATACAGTTTGAATTTGCTTCAGTCTGAGGCCTGGGCCAGAGAAAAGTAAAATTTCCCAGACAAGGCATATGAATTCAGTGAACATGTCTGATTCACACATTATGGGTCTAGATGTGGTTTATTGCTGTTCATAAAGCTCATTGCTGTTCTTATCTAACGCTTCTCTTCTGTTTCATTTTTGCTGAGTGCTCATCATCTTGATATCAGTATTCTAGGTCCTGAGGGGAACTTTAATATTTCTATTCCTTAGATTTTAACCCAAATCAGATTATATTACTGTGATACTGAATTGAGTGACTCAAGATGTTTTCCATTCCAGTTGTTTCTCCTTAGGTAATGTATGCCAAATTGTTTCTTCATTCTAGCTTTCCAAACACTTCGACCCCCAAGTAGGTCTATCCATGCAGATGTATCCAAACTGTGAAGCCTGACGCCAAGTATCAGCAAACCACCTGCACAGCAACCACCATCCAACCACAAATGAAATTTGCATATATAGGTAGGAGATGGTCTGTCTACTGTTGTTGGTGTGGTGTGCTAGCATGGCCTGCAGATGCCTCTACAGACCATCAGACATTGTCCCTTGGAGCCTACGCTACTCACCCAAAATACCCAAGGAGATTGTTGCATGCCCCTGAACCACCAGTGGTGTCCAGATGGAGTCAGAGGTGCTCAGCAATGCCTAAGAAAAGGCAAGAATGGAGAGATGCTATTGATAATCCACATGATCTGGATTCAATCTCCTTTTTTCCCAAACAGCTGCTCTATGCCCAGCAGCTGCAGAATTTCTGGTAAAGTGCAAACCACATCAGAAGGGATGGTCAGACACCCAGTTTTAGCCAAGCAGCTGAGAGGTGGTGCCCCACCATCCATTCGTTCCTCAGCAAGTAGATCCAGCAGCCATCCTCTCCCACTGGGGCCCTCAAACCAAATGCCAAACCAGGCAATTCTGCTGACCACACCATGAGCAAGCTGCACACCATGAGTCTTTTGCTGAGGCATCAGAATCTCATGCCATTTAATACTGCATGGGGACCACAACTTGCTTCTGACACAGTAGATGTTGCTGCATGGCAGACCATACCTCACTGGATGCAAAGCCCTCCAAGATACTAATGGCTGTGTGCTGCTCAAGTACACATCTGAAGCAGAGAAAACCCCAGGGAAGACCCTGTCCTGGGCTGGAGGCTCCCTCTGTGCTTCCATTTCCATGTGGAGGAGCTGTGGATGGGTGACTCAGGCACTCAGAGGTCCCTGGTGTGGATGAGTCAGTGCAGGGAGTGGAGTAGCTGCAGCAGCTCCAGCCCATATGTCATCCCTGGCAGAGCAGCCAGGGAACTGGAGGAGAAAGCCTGGGTGATAGAGCTAATGAACCATTCACAGTAGCTTAAATTGTTCCTTCCCCATAGCCCACCAGTGCTGTGCCAAGTGCATGGTGACAGACACCGTTCCCCTGCTGTATGCCTCTGTGGTCACAGCCTTTGAGACCAGGAAAGGCTGTTACCGTCACCTATCCTGGCACCTTGTCTCATAGAGCCTGTAAAACTTTAGCCAATGTCTTCTTCATCAAGCCTCAACTTGTATTTCATGCAGCACCATACCTTGCATACAGGATCCATAGTCATAGCCTGGGGTATTAGATATTCAATGTTCAGTTGGACCTAACAGGCTTCAAGATTCCCCTCCTTACCTTCTGTTCTCAAACTCTCACCATGGGCAGCAAACTGACTGAAGAATAATTGCAATCATTAGCTTTTACCAGATAATAGTAAACAAAATCAGATGTGTTTTGTCTTTGGTAATTTGGAGGTCATGGAGAAAAATCAATGTACCAAATAAAAGCGAAAGCACCATTCCTTTGTTTATCAAACAAATTATGAAGGCTTTTATGCGTCAAAGAGTATGCACTATGACATAAACTGGAAAATTAAGGGAATTTAAATGGTTTGGCTCTGTCCAGATAGTGGTGATGAAGCATGTCTTTCATTCTTTATTACCTCTTACAAATGACCAGCTTGGCAGAAAAATTTCCACTGAAAGCATTTTCAGAGATAGAATGTAGCTGAGAGGGAAAAAAAGAATCATGGGAGCAAAAATAGCCCAAAGCTTTGCTATAGATTGGTGAGTCCAAGGTGGTGTGTATGGCAGACCCTGTGTCTCATGCCCATCTGGCATGGCGGTCTTGTTGAGACATAGAGCTTGCAAGCCCCATTTAGGTGGAGCTTTGGTGACTTTCAGAGTTTGCTTTGTCTGAGCTGTCTCTAGACAAGATCTGCTTGCTGCACTGATAGCGGATCAAGAATAGCTGCAGAAGACATAAGCCAAGGTGCCAAAGCAAGTCCCCAGGGGCATCAGATCAGAAGGACTGTCTATTAGCAAGTTATAAGCTCTTCACTGGTGATCCAAAAGCAGTCACTTGGTTGGATGCTGCTGATGAACAGGCACATTGATGTCATCACATAGACTTAATATTGTTGCTGTCCAAAGAACCTAAAACTTTTTAGTGTTTCTGCAAACTGCTCCTCAATATTTGCTGGCCTCTGTCCATGGCATCATTATACTTCCTCAGTGATAAATTATTATGGAACAAATTAAATTCAAAGAGATAATTTTGCCTCTGGGTTGGCTATATCCTGGGCATTCATCATCTAAAATTGCTGTGAATGTACTAATTGACAATACATTGCTCATGAAAAATAAAGGCCACTATATACTTATATATTTATCTCAATCTTTTAGATTATAACACTACAATAACAGCTTTAGGAGAGGATATTTCCTAAGTGACAGGCAGAGGTTAATGGCTTCGACTTTGCCTCTGGCCATACAAGCTCCTCCCAGCTCGTCATTAATTCCCAAGAAACGTCCTCTGTCTTGAGTGTTATTGGTTTAACTCTACTTTTAATTCCATGACAGCCACTGGGAGTGGTGCCTCTTGTATTAAAAAAGGCAAGCACTTGAGTAATAGCTTTATGTACTCTCACTTTATTTGGTACTTTTACCTTGTCCCAAAAGTCAGAGTGGATTTACTGTGACAATAATTTGATGATTAATATGGCTGTAAGGGCAAAAGAAGAAAGGTCAAACCCAAAGCTGTTACACCATGAGAATGTGTACTCAGGAGCTGAAACAGGGAGTAGAGATTGCAATTGCAGTAAGGACCATAAACTCTTCATACTGTTCCCCAGCCCCATCTGGAGCTCCTTGCAAGAGCTTGTCTACATAGCTTGTCTACACAGTACAATGCAGTGCTGTGAGACACTTAACATGTAGGCCTGCATGTTCAGTAGTGGCTAACTGATTAGATGGCAAGGTCTTAGTTCTGTTCTCAGCTAGTTTGCTGCTCACTTCAGGCAAATTGTTTAGGCATATTCATCAACTTCCTCCAATTTACAGCCTAATAGAAAATCTGATCAGTCAGGCTAAGGCAGAATAACTTCCAGAATGGTATGTCTGGGAGTCAGATGTGATGATTTGGTGATACAAAGCATAGGAGGTCACTGTTAAGGCTGTACATCAGAGCAAAAGTCTGAAGAAGCTGAAGGACATGGTGCTTTCATATGGATACAGCACTGGAGTATGTTATGTTAAGAACTGGAGCAAGAAGCATTTATTTTTACTGATATGTCTTTGTTTCCTGACCCATAGGTTTTTGACAATGATTATACTTCAAATGGAATTTGTATTCTCACTCCGATTCCCATTTTAAACACCTTTCTATGGAGCTTGTTTTCAGCCACCCATTCCCAAAGTCAGTGGTTAGCATTTTGTATAAACAAGTGGGATTTACAAATGCTTACTTTGCTGTGTAATGCTGATGCACAACTGCATTGGGAGTTAGCAGCATCTGTGTAATGATGGTCAGAACAAGGTGACCTGTAAATGATGTACACTTTCTAATCAAATGTGTCATTGAAACATAATGGAGCACTTTACACTTCTTTCTGTGTCCTCTGATTGTAGCTCTCAGAGCCAGTTTGTCAGCTCTGATGACTGGATAAGAAAGGATGCCTATGCATTGTGGTGAAATGATCCAGCAAGGAAACGCCTGATTGAATAAAGAAGACTGCTTTGTTGGGTGAATTAAGACCTGATATAACTGGTACCATAGTAGAAGACTTTTCCTGGTGCAAAGTCCTTGCTGATTGAATTTTGGATTTTTAAGTTCAAGGTAAATGCTGAGTCCGGACTTTCTGAATATTAAGTTAAAAAAACCCACAACATCTCTCAACAAAAACTGTGAATGACATAAGTATCAGTGTATTACAGAACTAAAACCAAATACTAACTTGGATTTTTAGGTTGCAGAATCACTCTGGACAAAGGTTGATCTTTTTGTTCACGGACCCCAATACATATCTTGGGTACTGTAAGGATGAAAAGGAAAGAAGCGAGGTTTAGTTATACTGTATTTATAGACTGGTACATATTTGTCACTTTGCTTTGAGGAATAGGTTGGCTGGAGAAAAGCTGTCTTAATGAAAGCTTCCAGTGTTACTTACTAAACAGTGATTTTCCCCTGTTTTCAGCAAGAAAACACATGCATAGATACAGCATAAGTCAGCTAATGCATATTGTTATCACTTGTACTACAGTAGCAACCAAAGCTCTCAGTCATGATCAAAGACTTGTTCACGATCATGTAAAAACCTGCTAGAAAACATGATCCTTTGCCAGCTTCCCCTGAGCCTTTTTCTGCTGTCTTCCCTCTTTCCACCAGAATATTTGTAGCTTTAAGGTTAGACACTAATACTTTAGAGCATATATCAAATGGCTTCCCCAAAAGAGAGAATGTTGGGGATGGGAGAGCAAGGATAGAGGAGGAAGGGCTCCTAATAAACCACATCATTCATTCAAAGCATTTTGAACCATAAGCCCAAAGAAGAATGCAGAAATGAGAGGTCTCCTTCAAGCCCAGGCTCAGACATACACATTCTGGTTTCATCCACACACCCCAGCCAAAAATTGAATGGTGTCTGCTCACTCCATGTCAGAGACCCTGAAGTTTTCGAAATTGAATTCAGTGATTATACTGCATTCCTATGCAAGTCTGTAAGAGCAAAGTAATTTACCCAGTATTAATCTAGTGGCTAGTAAAATATGAATGCACTGACTGATAGCAATGCTGTCATGGAGAGATATGGAGCAGGGAGTATTTATTCATGGAATAACTTTACTTCTGTGGTATTTTCTTAGATACTTAACCATTTTCTTAGCTTTTGCTCAATAGCAATGTCCCTTTTGGTATAATTATATCAAATGAAACATCTACATCTCTCGATACATTTACATCATTTAATAACCTTAGCAATATTTTGTTTTGAAACCTTATTTCCAGCTATCTTTAGAGTGACTACCTCGAATGACATGAACGTGTTAATTCATGAAAATTTGTTATTTCAGCTTGTAGAAGTTTCTGTTGAAAAGTTGTGTTGGATGTTGAATGCATTCATGGCACTAATCTGTGGCAAGTGCATGGTTAGTTTTTCTCTTTTATTCCACCGGACCCTTTAGAAGCTTTCAGCAGTGGGATCGGGTTTGTCCACTTCTGGCTGGATTAGATCACTCCTCCCTCATACACTTTTTGACTGTTTCCTGACCCTTTCCACCACCCCTTGAAAGGACAAACGCTGTATATGCCATGGGAGTTATGGACCAATACAGCAAAGACGTTTGAGTTGTTTCTGAAGCTTTTGAGCTTTACTCAGTAGTGCTTGCTGTGGAATGAGTTGTTGTGTACTGTGTTTAAGACACATATTTTTGGTACTTGTAGATATCTCCCAAGAAGAAACTGTGACTTCTTTATCTTGAGAAACACTCAGAAACGACAAATGTTGCCAAGATTCAGGGTAACAACATTTGGACTTTGCACAGAAGGCCAGAAAAGCCTTTATGTCATGGAAAATCATCATAGACCAAACACACAAGTACTAAGAACAGTCTTTTCTTTAGCATTTTAATACCTTCTTTTCCAAGTGCAGATGAAACCAAGAGCTAGAGAGCATGCAATTATGCCAAACTCATTTTACCTTCAGCTAGAGTTTTGCTTTGAGTTCTTTTGGGGAGAGAGAATCTCTACTAGAGGTTTCCAGACTAGGGTTGAGTTGAGTCTTCTGCTCATGCTGAAGCCATACAGAACAGGGTCTGCATGAGCCTATGCTTGTAGCAGCCTTCCCTGCATCAAGCATACAAAGAGCTTGCTCCCAGGCCACCAAAGTGGGAAATCAGAATCACAGACCTGGCTAATGCACTGGAAGCGGACAGAATCTCCTGGGAATCGGCAGACTTTCCCCACAACTGCACTGACCCAAGGGCCCCAACTCAGATTCTGCTGTAGGTTTACCAGCTTGTTCCACCCATGGTTATCTATGGACATATTCACATTGCTCCTCCTGAATTTCCATGCACTGCCTGACAACCATGATTTTTTGTCACATGAGTTATCTATTGAGTAAATGATGCCAGTTTATGCCACTCAAGATTCCTGTGCTTACAGTTGTGAAATATGTACTTGAATTAGTTTCATTAGTAATCATTGTTTTGCCTGTTTTAGTCTATGAAAACGGGATTTTAAACAAGTTTTATGTTGTTCATCACCCTAGCTATCTGCATACTGAAGTCTTAACAATGTCCTGACTCTTTCTGGGAAAATATTAGAAATGTTTAAGCCCAATTTTTGTATATAAGTAGCAATATCAACAACACAAAATACACTTATGGGCAAATTCAGCAGCCAGAGCTCTTGTTCTTTCTGGTTGTCAATTTGATAATGCAGCACAATCACATGGGCTTGTAGTCCTGTCTGCTTGGTGTGCCATCATTTATAACACATTATCAGAGTGACAGCTGGCAGTAACAAGAGGCTGAGTGCCAGATATGCACAGTGCATCTTACTGAGAAATATTTCCCTTTTAAAACGCAGATAGATTGATTAAGAAGTGAGGGAATTCCTCCCTATTCCCCCACATAGCTGGGATGATTCACTAGAAACTAACCCAGACAGAGCTTCACAGTGCACTGGCAAAACTCCATGCTCCACCTTCCATCCTCTATTCAGGTTATATCCTATGGGGTTCATCAGGAGAATTTTCCCTGACATGGACTGAAAACAGTTATCTATAAGCAATGAGAAACATTACCATTTGCTCTAATTAGGTGGGACAAAAAGCAAGCTCAAGGATGCATTTCATGCAGTTGAAGGGTATACCCTGAAAAGCATCCTGTTTGCACTGCACTTGCTTTTTTTGTTTAACCAACCTGCTTTCCTTGTGGACTCCTTGAACTCAAGCCCAAATAATGTGCTCTCAGAGCTTTCCAGTCATCATAAATCCCTGCCTCCTTCTTCACTAAGACTCCTTCTCAGGCACCAACCCAAGGAATCCTAACTACCCTTCCTGATCCAGCCTGACCTGTTGATCAGTGTTAATGAAGTTATCCCTGTGAGCTGCAGGAAGTAATCTGGTGTATTAAGTCCTCCTTTAAGTTTCACTAAATAGTTCTGTGACCTCCCTAAAGACCCCCTAAAATAGAACAACAAATCTGTGTTCCCCCACGCAGGGCACTAATTGAGAAACTACAATGAGTTAATGGAAGAACAGCGTTAGAGAAGAAGACTTCATGAAGAAGTGATAGAGTTAACTGGTTGCTTTGTCGTTATTATGCCAGCTGACTGTACAGGACTCCACAATGTTCTCAGGGACGTGGGGAGCGGTGTGTGTTCCCTGGCAGAGACCCAAGATCTAGATTAAAATCTCCCAGAGTTAATTTAAGAAAACAATAATATTTAAAGTTGGAAAGGGTGTTTTTTAGGCAATATCCTACCATGAAACATATGATCCCTGGACCTTCTTCTTGTCCACATAGACCTCTCCTTGTGAATTGTTGTGAATACCTAGCCCCACATTTCAAATAAGAGGATATAGCAGGAAGTGCTTAAATTAACATTTTTGCATTTAAATAAACATTATGAGTTTTCAAGAATTGTTGAACTGTGGCCCCAATGAAATATGTCACAGGCCCTGATGCCTAATAAACTGGTTATCACTAGTTACTCAGTTTGTACAGTAAGTCCAGTATTGACGCTAGTCTTGGCTGAAGTTTTGCAGCTTTTGTGTTATCCTTACAACTGTTCCCCTCAGATAGTTTTCCCCACATTTGTACCATCTACTCCCAGGACAGAGGATGGCAGGACAACTGACAAAATGCTATGGAACCTGAACACTTGTAGACTATTGCTTAGATCCCAAAACCACACAGCTGCCATCCTCTTCTTGCCTTCCATGGCAGGATGGTGTCAGCCACTCTCCCTGCTGAATATCTGTGTTGTACCTCCTGACTGATGGCCCATGCAGGGGCTGGGTGATGTGCTGGGGAAAACACCAATACAGGTATCCTAGAGAATACTGTCCTGGCACAACACAACCACAGAGACATAACTAGGCTGTTTTCCCCAGATGCTTGTTCATGGTTAAGGCTATAGCAGAGCCCTAAGCTGTAGGATTTCCTATTGGATGCCATGATTTGCACCTCTGCTTCTCCATTCAGTAAATGCTTAAAGCTTTTCTATCTCCACTTGTCATTTGAACTTTTTACACCCCTTTGCATGTTGCTGTGTGCTAAGAAAATAAAAGTTTCCTGGATCAAAAGCTACCTATAGCTTTGTTTCCAGTGTCTGGTCTTCACAGACTTTTTCTACTCTTGTAAGGAGGTAGAAGAGGTAAGGGGATAAACCAGTTCAGGAAGGCAGAGAGGAGGACTATCAGCAACTGTAATTTCAATGTGTGTACCTCCTTGTTCGAACCAGGAATGCAGTATGTGAAAGATAAGAAGCCACCCTTCCTAGCCCTTTACAATGTGGCTTTGTTCTAATGTCACTGCCACTGCCGACTGGGTGCTTTTCTCACCTCAACTCTGTCATATGCACTGTGGCTAGCTGAAAGGATGATAGGCACATTTCAGGGGTAAAAAACTGAGCATTTTTATCCACTGTAACAGAGGGAGTTGTTCAAGTGCCCTTTTTTATGAACACTGTTTCTTTTCAGATGCTTTCCTTTGCATTGCAATCTTCACTTTGGAGCACACCCTCTATACTGAAAAACATTTTAAAAACCAGTTTTCAGTGGGGTAGGTGTCTGCTCTACACAAAGTTTTGTTACGGTGGTATCAATTCCAGGAAACACGTTGTTTTCTGGTTGGCAAAGTCCATCCTACAGAGCGAGCAAATTTATACTGGTCTAAAAATGCCAATGGCAGCAGGTTGTTTTCCTTCCTAAAGTAAAATTGAGCTGGCCTGCAAAATTGGGTGTATGATGTTTTATCTCTTTTTCACAACATTAATGTGTAGATGAGGTCTTAACAGACACTTAAGTGTCCCGATCATCTCTGAAAGTCAGACTTCACAGGTTCTTAAAAAAAAATTCACTTTAAAACTTATTCAGCAAAAAACTGGAAAAAGGAAGACAAAGGGTTTCTTGCCATTGGAAGCATCACTTTGAAAAGTAGCTTTTCGCAAGAATACAGTAATGTTAAAATAGCTGGAGATGCCTTTCTGAGCTGTAGGAAAGGCATTTTTGTGATGTCATCACTCTTAAACCTCCCCTTTTAGCAGCCACTGAAGCATTTAGCCAATTCTCATTTGCACCTTGGCTTTACAGTAAAAGCATCAAAGTGATTTGAAACTCTTTCTCCTCCCCTTTGTAATTAAATCAGCACAATTAAACTGACCTTACTGCTCAAGGAGGATATTTCATTAATACCTAGAACACTGTGGCTAACAGATGTTGATCAGAAACCATAATCATTGAATAGTTAGGGTTGGAAAGGACCTTAAGATCATCTAGTTCCAACCCCCCTGCCAGGGGCAGGGACACCTCCCACTAAACCATGCCACCCAAGGCTATGTCCAATCCAGCCGTGAACACCGCCAGCGATGGAGCACTCACAACTTCCCTGGGCAACCCATTCCAGTGCCTCGCCACCCTTACACTAAAGAATTTCTTCCTCATATCCGATCTAAACTTCCCCTGTTTAAGTTTGAACCCATTACCCCTTGTCCTATCACTACAGTTCCTCATGAAGAGTCCCTCCCCAGCATCCCTATAGGCCCCCTTCAGATACTGGAAGGCTGCTATGAGGTCTCCACGCAGCCTTCTCTTCTCCAGGCTGAACAGACACAACTTTCTCAGCCTATCTTCATACAGGAGGTGCTCCAGTTCCCTGATCATCCTCGTGGCCCTCCTTTGGACTTGTTCCAACAGTTCCATGTCCTTTTTATGTTGAAGACATCAGAACTGCACACAATACTCCAAGTGAGGTCTCACAAGAGCAGAGTAGAGGGTACATATTATCTGCGGAATGATAAACCTGGCATACAGATTTGAACTTTTTAGCATGAAAATATTGTTTCAGTGTAGTAAACTGCTTGAAGATATTAGAAGAATAATGTAAGGTTTAAATACATTCTTCCACTGCTCCATTACTTTAAAAATTAGTGTAGCTTTGAAAATCCACTGATTTAACTGCATTTTAGGCCCAGGTTTCCAATATTGCAGTGGATTAAAATCAGTGTATTTTTTTAACTTCATAAATTCTTACCTCCAGCTATTAACAGCAGCTAGCTAAATTTTATGGGTTTTGTTGCATTGCTTACAAGGCAAATCCACTAGATCCTTCTGTTGAAGATGGCTATGTAAATCAGGAATAACTCCAACAAAGACTGTTAAAAATACATCAATGAAATACTGGTGTGAGAGGACATTCAAGCTTATCGATTTCAACTGGAGTTTGCACAAATGAAGAAAGAATAAAAGAATACACCATTCTTTTTAGCTTTGGATTTCCTGCCAGAAACCTTAATTCCAAGACAGCGTGGCTGAAATATTTTCCAATAAATAATTAAGTAGGTTATTGGACCAATTATTTTGAGTTGAGAATTTGCAATAGAAACTAAAGTCTTTGCTAAACATTTGAGCCAGCATAGAAGACCATACTTCTAACTGGTAAAAATAGTGCATTATCACAGACTGCAAGAAGTGATGTTGTCTCTACAGTATAGTCCGTGTCCGCTAAGTGACAGAGGGATATAATTGTCAGAGAGAAGTATTAGAAGAAGATGAATAGGAGAGGGGAAGAGAATACGCAGGATGAAGACTTGAAAAAAGATCCAGAGCAGCCTTGTGGCAGAGGCAAAAACTCTGTGACATCTTCTGTCCCAAGATTTGTCTCAGTGTTCTACTTCTCCTTGCCATAGCTGGAAGGGGTTGTGGTTTGAGGAATGGGTTGAAAACAATGTCAGTTAATGAACCAGACCTAGAGTCATGAAGGCATTTCTGTGTCTAATTCTTCCTGAAATCAGTGGAAGTTAAATTCCAAAAGTAACTTTACATTTTGGGCCTTGGTCCCTGTCCAGGTTTATTTAGGTCAGTGCAGATCTGTTAGCTTGCAGCTTGTGCCTACTTTGAACAATTGCTATTGTTGAATATTTTTTTCCTTGCTGTGTCAATATTTACTCTAGCTTATGGCCCTTTGAAAGAGTGCTCTGATAGACACGGGCTTCTTTTAATGTCTTTGCTAGTTCTAACATGCTTTTCTTTCCAGTCTTTGAACCGGAACTGCAAGGATGGTTTCCCCAGTTATTATCTTCCACAGAGAAAAATATAACCTAGTCTGTTTGCCATGGGAGCGCTAAACAGAAATGTTTTACGTTAGCCCCTTTAATGATACCATTATTTGCTTGTCTATCTGTTTCTATGGATTTTTCAGCTGTTCATTGTTTTGGTGTTGAATTACACTCTCCCATTTTTTATTATTATTATATTCTGTTTCATCTTTGGGAAAAAAAAAAACCAAAATCAACAAAACACAACATTAACAACCCTCAAACATGTTAGTAGGTACTTACTTAAAAGTGTTTAGAAGTAACTGCCTGTCTTCTTCAGTTGATCGCTAAAGAAGAAAAACTGACCCTAGAAGAAGAATTTATAAACAGGGTGAATAAATAATTCCTCTCTCATTGTCATGACATTTTCTTTACCATTTGGCTTTTTGCACTTGGAAATTCCTCCAAGACTTTGTGTTTCTGAGCTTTGAGATTTCAGAAAACAGTTCCTTGGCCCCCACTCCCTGCCAAGGTTGCTACTTTCATACTCCTTTTCCTGTGGATTACAAAACAGGATATCATTGTAAAAACAAACAGAAACTGCTGTTCACTGCTACTAATCTTTAAGAGAACCATAGGGGAATGAAAACTCTGCAAGTGTTCCTTTTTCAAGTGGCTCGGACTAGGGATGGCTTCTGTTCTGCTTCTGTCAGGTGAAGATCAAACGCTTGTCATTGCTGATCACCAAACGTCGTGGTAGATAACTGTGCAATTTTCTGTCCCTTTGAAATTTTAGTGATTGAGAGATGAATTTAAGTTTCAAACTCTCCCAGTATGTTTCATGGTAAAGAAGGGACCATTTATAAATCAAAGGCAGTTTATAATAGAAACCTAAGCAAAGACATTTTTCTGTTCTGTACATTGCCTCGGGCTGTTTCAGCACTGGGCAGAAGGGTTGCTGTATGTTGTTTTCTTGCCTTATTCCTGTGAGTGATATAGGTGTTAAAAGACACATATTTGCCCCTTCTGCAACTGTGAACCAGGAATATCCTATCTGCTTACTTTAAAATAAGAAAAATATGATGCCACAAACCAGAAGTCATGTGTTGATCATGTAACTCAGGAATGGAAGTCCAAGGCAATGTCTTTGGAAGACACAGATATGGGAACAAGTTATCTGTATTTTTTCCAAGTTATTTAGCCTCTTCCCACTGTATCTGATCCCACTCCATCATGAAAGGATTTTTTCTCCACAGTTCTCTCACAGGATTGGGAAGTGTGAGCTATACTTTTGACAGATGGAAACTAGAATAAATGCAGTTTTGCTGCAGCTCTTGCAGAAAAAAAGTGGGGATAGATGTTGGATTTGTAGCTGTAACATGTGGCTCCAAGTTTAACACTTCTTTTAACCTTCCTGTCTTTGGACATAAGAATGACGTGCTAAACTATTAATAGGGTGCAAAGGCCCCAGTCACACTCTTTAGGACTCTACCATATGCTATGGTAGGTCCTCCAGCTTTGGTGAGGCCACTCTTGCAGTTTGCTGTGATGCAGAGTCAGAGTGGGTGCTTCCGAGGATAACATCAGATCAGTTCCCAAACAACATCATAAATTGTGAGGCCTGTTGACTACTGGCTGCTTGTTTCAAAACCTGAATTATTCCTATTTTCCATTTCCACCCGGGGGTCACAGCCAGCTCGCACTGTTTTCATTTACCAGATGCACCCAGGAGGCCTCCATTCAGCTCCTCTAGGAAACTCCCTGGAGACATGTGAGATACCCTGGAGTGTTCCAAGAGGGCATAGGTCTCCTACCAGTCCTGTTCTAGGCATGTGGCCATCTCAAGTAGCTCAAGGTGCCTTGGATTGTATTTAGGCTGAAAGGAGCCAAGCGTACACCTGCATTCCTCCATGGGCACTCCCTTCATTGAAGACTAGAAAGCAAACTGGTCTTGGAGAAAGCAAACAAACAGAGACCAAAGTGTAGTGAGCTATGGTGTGCGTTCTTGGGAGAGGCACTCAGAGTGTGTGTAATGAGCAAGTGGGTGCTTCAGGGCTTTCAGGAGTAGGATCAGCTCTCTGATAACATGGTGGCGGTTCCCATGCTCAGGCAATAGATGCAATCTGGTGGATGTTCAAGTAGCAGATATGCATAGAAGTTTGAACATTCAGTGGATTTACTAATGGACAGAACTGCTTTGTTCTCAAAGACATAATACATGGTGGCCTGGTTGGTGGCTCTGCAATCAGTTTGCTAGTCTTTGAAATGGTTCCTGCTTTATTATGCTGCACTCCTTTAGACACTGAGCAAAAACAGTAATAGAAAATGAGGAAAACTTTCCTGATGTTCTGTTGCCACCTCCAATAGAGACAATAAAGCCTTAATGAAAATAAGACTCAAAGATAGGTTTCAAGCTACTATAGAATGTGTTGGACAAATCAGTATTTCAATGTCTAATATTATTTCTTCTCTTTGGGCAGACAGAGGAGTTGAGGACTGTCTGTTCATCATCTTTGGCATTGAAAATGTCACACTGGCAAAACCAGAAAAAATAGGGAAATAAAGGCTCTGAAACCAGATGAAAATCAAGTGTTACTTGGCAGAAAATCTTACCTGGGAAAATTAGGCAACTCACAGCAGACAAATAGATAGAAGTGTAAGACCAGGTCAAATTAAGACTCATATTAGATATGTCATGTCACTAAAACCATATGTGACAACTGAAGTTACTGGGGAAAAAAAGCAGTTTGTGCTGGTAGAATATGAAGTATTTTGCATTATTGACAAACAGTTTAGTATTTTACTTAAATTTTCTTATGTTTTAAGAACACAGTAATATTTTAGCCAAAAATGCTTGAAATTGCTGCTAGAATTTTTCATCGGCTTAACATACCATAGACATTGTTAAAATGTCATTCTAAGCCCATTTTCTGGCTTTTCCCTACAAAAGGATTAACTTCTCTTTAGAATGTTAAAAATGCTTAAATTACTTGATATCAGATAAGAAGGTTTAACTCAGGCTCAGGAAAAAGTTGGAGAATTTATTAAGACAATATGTATACTTTGCTTTTTTCTTCATTGGCACAAGTCAGCCTCTGTATGGAAAGGATCATGCTGATACAGGGTAATTGGAGTGCGGGTCATTTGCAGTCCACTTGCCAGGTACCTGACATTACAAGCAGATGAAGACTGATTTAAATCCCAGAGTGGATATCCCTAATACAAATGTAAGTCCCAGTATCCCATTCAGTTGGAGCCCATGTGAATGGAACTTGTGTGGCATCATGAATAATGTGAAATCACCATTCATAATCTGTGTGTTTTAAACTCATTTTGCACATTAGTTGATACATGGTCTAAAATGATATTTGGGGCAATCTGCATTTCAGTTTTAGGAGCTCCAGGACCAATGGTAAAGCCCAAGGATCTGGCTGTGATACCCAGAGCACCCTCTACACACAATACCTTGGTTCTTTCACACTGACTCGTGTTATTTCATGGTTCTTCTTCATCCTCAAATGTAATTGCTTTCCTAAATATAATTTGGCATTTACTTTTTTTCCCTTGAGATATAATCAAAGGTGTCTTTTATCATCCACTGTCTGCTGGCAGAAAGCTGCCCCTTGAAGTAGACTGGTGAACAATGACAATCTGATTTTGCCTGCCTTTCTTGCCCCTTATTTCTTTCTTGTCCCTCATTTCTTGCACCTAGTTGGGAAATACAACACACCAGGAGATCTACCAGACACAGGAGATGAGCTGTGATCATTATATGCCTTTCACCCCAGAAGATAGTCCAACCAAAGGCCCAGGAGATATACACATCCAGTCTGTCCTTTTCCATGCAGAGGAGATAGGAAATGGCCACTTGAGTTGCATTGGCTGCTCATACAGCCGAAAAATTTCTGGTTCTGTGTCCAGTCAAGCATTCAGAATGATCACCCACATGAAAGATGAAGTAGTATTGGAGACACAATTCATCCTGTGTGTGCAAGTGACACAATCCAAGTGGCTCACCTTGAGAAGCAACACACTTCAGGACCAAAATTGTAATGTAGCTTGGAAGGATAACAAGATAAGCATCATGCGTGGAGAACAGAGATCATCAGATCAAGGAGAGCAAAATAGGCAAAGAAAATGTCAAACCATATTCTGGAAGGTGGTACTTGTAAGCTGACCCAGCAGCATCCACTTCTAGGCTGCACATCGGTCTTAATGTTTATAGACAATGAGGATGCTGTGAAAAGACAGGAGAATTACAGCTGGGCAGTCTGCATTATGGATGGTTTGAGACAGAGATTGCTTTTGGTGTCTAATGCCTAGTAGAAATCACTGCTTAGTCTGGGAAACTCAGAAACTTAATCAGAAAATCTCCCAATGGAAACTGCGTTTGAGAATTTTTGACTACCGATTCACTTAACAACGCAGAGGAAATCCACAGGAAAGGTATAATCAAAGCACATCTCTCCTGGTTCCCTTCTGAAGTCCTCTCTTTCAAGCCATGCTGTTATTCAAAGCACCTTAAACTCCCAACTATGTTCAGGTTTAGCAGGGATCCAAAGCAAGTAAGCAAACATGCAATTACTGAATCTAATTTCAGACCTCATTTTGCTGTTGTCCTGGCAGGGTGGAGATGTCTATGCTTGTCTGCGACAGAAAAGGCTGTGTCCTATCTGTCTGAAACAGACTTTCAATAAGGACAAACTGAGTGAAACTCACCCTCCATTTAACCAGAAATGTCCAAGGAGATGAGCTACAGGCTTCTCACCATAAACACAATGGACAGATGGTTTGTCTGGATCTCACTGAAATTTGGAGCATTTTTTTTCTTAGTGAAGATAACAATGAACAAGTTTGTAAATATAATGTTTGACTCGCATGTTATAGGGCTTTTGGGTGGCATGACCTGCTTGGGGTTGCATAGCATGCTCACCATTTTTAAATGTAAGGGGCATTTTATATGCTTACTCTAGCCCTCCTCCATGTTAGCACAAATGATATATGGGGCTCAGTCCTGCATCCTGACTCTCACAGAGCAGAAACATCACCTCTCCAACTACCTTTCCCTTGTTTTCCCCACCTCAGTTCAAGCAGGTGGGCTCGGTGCTATTGCAAAGACACTAAAGCTCACACATGGACTAAACACAGGGTCTTGCACATTTTCCAGCTCCTTCATGAAATCAATCACAAAGTGGTTCTTACCAAGGTAATCATTTCTGGCAAAGGCAAGAGCAGTTTCTTAGCGGATGTGTGAAGGCTTTGCACATGTAGTCTGCACATTGCACACAATCTAGGGGTTAGGTGTGACCAAGTAATTACTCTTAAAATCCAATCTTAACTGTGCTCAGAAGCAATCAGTCCTGTTCTTTACCACTTCCTCCTTTGCTGCCCATTCATTTCAAACTTGCTTCGCAACAGCCTGATTGATTCACCCAGTCCATGCCGTTCTCTCAACACAGGTCCTGGATTAAAAATAAACCCTGTAAATTGCTGCTACATATTTACTGACCATTGTGCTGCACAGCACCTCCTGCTTGCTCAGAAAAAAGTGCTTCCTCCTTCTCTCAGTGTTGTTTAGCTGGAAAAGACAGATAACTTCCTGAACTGTAATATAAATGGTAGGGTTGCCTATTAAGCTGGACCTTGGTTAATGACACCAAACCGTCAAGAATGAATCAGTAGTGAATGCAACATTGCAAAACCCCGAGGATTCTCCCACCCTCAAAGAGTCATTAAAAATGTTACAGAGAAAGGAAGGGTATGCCAAGTTTAAGATTAACTGCAGTTATGACTGTGAAAATCATACTGGGAACACTCCTACAGGCAGGCTTCAGTCTGAAAAGACGGCATTATCTCCACTTGGCAGCAAAGTGCATGTCCAAACGATAACTCTCTGCAGGGCTCACGTCAACAGAGAAAGTACAGTGCCTTGATGCAAAAGGGCAAATAACCCTTAAAAAGCAGAAAGAAGTTCTCAGAAGTGAGCAGCATGAATCAAAAAAGTCAATGGCATCTATGGAAAGGATGTGACAGAAGATTCTCCTAAGGCCAAGGAAGGGAGCAAGCTTTAAGGAAGGGAGCAAACTTTAAGAAATGAAAAAGTAAGGGTTAAAGTGGCAGTTCCACCACGGTTTGTTCTGCAAAAAATAGGATCTTGTGTGTGACTCATCTTGCCCATCCTGTGGCATTTCTCACACACCCATATAGATAACCAGATTCTCAAAAACACTTGGAGCCCATTTTCAAGTGTTAAACACAGTGATCTCAAAAGACCTCAGTTCCGACATTCTTCAGAGGCCAGATACCTGCTGCAAGGCTGGGACAGGGCTGAAACTTTCTGACTTTTTGGTGAGATTTAAACTACTGGTTGGTGCCAGGAGCAGCGGGAGCAAGGGTGGCAGAAGGCCCAGACCTAAAGCAAGATAGCAATCAGTTGGAAGTACATTTTAAGAGATAACATCAACCTTTTTCTTAGAAACAACTTGTTGTCTTATATTTACCCAGGACACACAGCCAGAGAAACTGTCTTCTGGTTTCAGTTGTTTAAATAATCAGGGCCTATGACTCTGAATGAAATTGCAGAACCAGGGCTGTGATAGCAAAGTGCATTCAGGCAAGAGCTCTCAGCCATGGGGAGGTAAGATGAGGGCAGCAGCCACCCTCCGTCAGCCCGGTTGGCTCTGCTGGGAAAAGCCCTGCAGGTTTCTTCTCTTGTACATTTCTTCTCTTCCAGCTTCCTTCTTTTCAGATTTTCCCCTGATAGACAGGTGTGATCCCGCTCTGGGGGTGGGCAAAAGGAAGAATCAGCACCCAAAATTCCCCCCTTTTCAACTCAGAAAGGGCCTGCTGAGTCTTTTTGGTGCCTAAATCCAAGCTCTTCTTCTGGTGGTGGCTTCACCTCACAGTAACACCCAGCACAGCTATGAATGGGAGAGGTCCGGCTAGTGTCAGGCAATTTTCAGATGGTATAATATTAATCTTCTCTTTTATCAACACATACCCACATTACTGGCCTTGGAACACAGCTCAGCCTGGGAAAAGGGGTTGTGCACATGTCCCAGGGATTTTTGGCGGCTGTAGAAGCTCCTTAGAGACCAGAAGTACCATTTAGCCTAGAAATAGCTTTGCTGGACTCTCACTATTGCTGCGCTAAATCTCCCTTAGCAAATTTACACCATAACTTTTAAAAGACAACAAAGAGTATCCTAAACTTGGAAGAAAGATGTTTTATGCATTCTCAGAACAAGACAGCTTGACAAAACTCAAGGGAAGTTTTCCACAGCTAATGCAAAACATAACTCTATCTAACAAAGGACAAAAAATCTGCACAAAGAAATACATCTACTTATATTCAAAAAAAAGAAGACTATAAATGATTTGTATCTGTGTTGCCTATTTTTTGGGGTTTTTTCTGTTTAAAGGGTTCACATATCAAAGCTAAGTCAACAACAAATGGCAATAGAATAACTGCTCTGTTAATGTGAAAGCAAAATGGTTAACTATGTTACTGGATATTTTTAAGCACCCAGATTTCATTAAAGAAACATTCAAAGGCAAAATAAAGCATCAGTCATCAAATGTTTGCGGATAAATGTACCAGCTTATTGCACTGAGCAATGAAATGGGTTTTTTGGGGGGGAAATTTGCAAGTGAGTAATGGCTTCTTTAACACTAATGTGGCTTAATTCTGAATTAAATCCTTGTCCTGCAAACACAGGCTGTCATAGAGATCAGTATTACTTCATCTCCTTTTTTTTTCTTCATTTAATGTCATTACAGAAAGCCCAGTGCTCCAGAAACATTTGCTGTTGCCCAGCATGTATGTATTAACAATAACTACTTTATGTTCCTTTGAAAGAATGACCAGTGCGCCTAGAAAGTACATGAAGATATAAATCAGGGAAATTTTAAAATATCCCATTGGAACTAACAAAAGAGCAGTACACTAAAACAGCTCAGAACTGAACATTTGGCTTGGGAAATGGCTGAAATCTTCCCAGGGAGAAAATGTGCTAAATTATAATGATTATTTAAAACTGTATTTTGCTCCTGAGACTCAAAAAGAAAGAAAAAAGATTTCTACATTAAAATGTAGGCTGCATCAATTGTACAACAATTGTACAAATGTGGGCTATGACACCTAAAGTAATTTAAATACAAACAGGTTAGCCAAAGTTGTGGCAGTTCAGTCTCCTTCACAGTATAACTCAATCTCATTATTTTATATATACTGTGGTAATTCCAGGAAAAGAAAGTTCACTTGTTGAGCCAGTGAACAGGCCTGCATGGATACTAATCTCACACTTTAGCAGCTCTGGAAGTTAAGTGAAGGAACTGACTGAGGTTTCACCAGGGATCTGTGATACAATCCAGTGGCTGAGATGCAATCCCCTTGGTTCACTAACTGGCCTCCTGGTGTAGAGTGTCACCAGCACTGATGGTAGCTTTGGGACCGTGCAAATAACATTGAGAACCAGTTTCTGAAGTATACTGGCACTGAAAGTCCTGCCCTGTACCAAACTGCATTCTAACATTACTTAATGGACTGTTATAAACAGCTGAGAATGTGTCCTGGCTGTTTTGACAGTGAATTTCCTGGCTTTGTTGTCAGAAAAGTGCTAGTGACAGGTAACTTTCTACTACTTGAACAAGAAGTATTATTCATTTTCCCTCTTTCACTTGATTTGAAGTTTGCTTGTCAACAAGCTTTCTGAAGTGTATTTAAGAGTATCCTCATTGCAGTAATGGAAGAGAAAGAACATGGATTGTGAAACATGGTGAAAAAGGCTGCTGTGCATATCCCTTCCTGGTAGGAATCAGCAGTTATTTGTGGCTGAGAGATCTGCAGGGTCTGGTAAAGGAAGAGTAAACACCCAGAGAGTTGCATTTGCCAAAGGAGATGAAGGACCACTTTAAAATCAACTGCAGTAAATTGCTCTATCTGACTCTAATCTGAACAGCGGTCTTGGACAAGACAGTCTCCAGAAGCCACCTACAATCTCAGCTATGTTTGTCTGTATATAACAATGCAACCATCATTAACCCACAGCTTTTTCCTGAGTTTCACAGAAGTCACAGAGCAAAGAAGTATTTTTAAAAGAAGTCAGCTGTCATCTTTTTACTGAAAATTCCTAATATGATCTTTTTCAGCCCTACCCCAGCTTTTTCTCCTCTCTTCTCATTTTACTAGTGAAAAATACAGGGGAAAAGAAAAGGGAGTAAGGAAAAAGTAAGCCATAAGAATATCAAAGTTTTCAGCTTTTGTTGAAAAGTGCTGGTGGTTTAAATCCCTCCCAATTTTAATGAAATACTGTTTTTTAAATAAAAGTTTGAATTTTTCCTCCCATGAAAATTATTACTGTCTCTGGGAAATAGGTGATATTTAGCTATGTTGTCAGCATTGAGAGCACACTCCATGTTCTCTGACCAAGAATTTCTCAGAATACTTTGTCTTCAAGGGCTTCACAAGTAGAGCCCGTGTGGGCTTCATCCGTAAGCGAAGTACTGATTGTCTCCATTCACTCAAAGACCATCTCTTCCTCTTTCCCCAGGTAAAATGATCACGAGTCCACATTACTGATGATAATGGGTTTGGGCAACCCCAAGCACAAATACAGCTGTGCGGAGAATGGTTTGAGAGCACCCCCGAGGAGAAGGACTTGAGGGTGTTGGTTGATGAGAAGTTCAGCATGACCCAGCAGCGTATGCCTGCAGCCCAGAAACCAACCGTGTGCTGACCTGCGTCAAAAGAAGTGTGACCAGCAGGTCAAGAGAGGTGATTCTCCGCCTTTGCTCTGCTCTTGTGAGACCCCACCTGGAATACTGTGTGCAGTACTGGCGCCCCCAACATAAGAAGGACATAGACCTCTTGGTCTGAGACCACAGGAGGCCACAAAAATTGTTCAGAGGGCTGGAGCATCTCTGCTACAGAGACAAGCTGAGAGAGTCAGGTTTGTTCAGCCTGAGGAAGAGAAGACTCAGAACTAACAGCGTTCCAGTGCCTAAAGGGGGCCTACAAGAAATCTAGAGAGGGACGTTTGACAAGGTCATATAGGGATAGGACGAGGGGGAATGGCTTTAACCTGAAAGAGGGGAGATTTAGATGAGATATAACAAACAAGTTCTTCCCTGTGAGGGTGCTGAGGCGCTGGCACAGGTTGCCCAGAGAAGCTGTGGCTGCCCCATCCCTGGCAGTGTTCAAGGCTAGGCTGGATGGAGCTTGGAACAAAGTGGTCTAGTGGAAGGTGTCCTTGCCCATAGCAGTGGGGTTGGAACTCGATGAGCTTTAAGGTCCCTTCCGATTCAAACCAGTCTGGGATTCTATGATTCTATAACCTTGCATACCCCTAACACAACATTTCGGCCTTTCAGCAGAAAACTCAAGCAGATTATTCCCTGCCTGCTGTTGCGAATGCCAAAAGTGTGGCTGGAATCCACCTTGCTTTCCTGGGGAGGAATTAGAAATTACCTTATGAGGGAGGTTGTAATCCACTGCCAAGTGAGTGAGTCGGGATTAACCAGAGCAACCTGACTGATCTCTGTGTGAGGTATTTTGAATGAAGCTCTGTTTTTTTCCACTGCGATGAGCTGCAAAGCAAGGTAACCTGTGGGGTGCTTTAAGGGGAAGCCTTGCCTAAGGGCCACTGTGCTCATGACTGTGTCCCCACAAATCAGAAGCATGATGAAGAAAAATCCTCTGGAACAATTCATCAGTCAAACAAACAGCAAAGATACACAGATTCGATTTCCAGGCTTTGATCCAAGCCAAAACATGAGATCAAGAGCAACATATGTCTTCTTGTGTTAGTGCACAAGCCAATCACAGCCTTGGTGCTATTGGAAATACTGCTTTTTTGGTCTACCTGAACAGGACCATTTATTGTCCCCGTTCCCAGTCCTATGACAGCAGGCACAGTAGCTGTGGGGACCTGGTGAGCATCTGGACATGTTTTCATGTTCTGGACACGTGAAAACTTCCCTCCTTCCCCAGAATTAGCTATCTGCCTTTCAGTTCTGGTTGTAAACTATTGTACAGCGTGTCTGTGTTTTGATTATCATGAAAATTATACCCTGGGGAGATCGGCGCTGTGGTTCTCTGTATGTTTCACTGAAGAGGTGAATGAAATCATCCCTGGCAGCCCAGTTTGCACAGTGGCTGTTCAGGCAGTACATAAACAGGATCTTTTTTATTTACGTCAGTTGCATAAAACCAAAATTCATTCAAAGGATTTGCATGTTCACAGGCCTAATCATGTTAGCCCAGTGCACGCATGCAAATTTGCTCTCTCCCAATTGCTGGAATCTGGAAATCTCTCTGATTGCTGTTAGAGGCATCACCAAGTGCCAGGAGCAGTGGAGGGAGCAGGTAGGGCTGCAGCAGCTGAGGGTATGAGCAGATGGATGCGCCCATCCATGCCAGCAATGTAAATGCTGGCTGAATAGCAACTGATCCATTGTTCCTGGTTAAGTAAATAACACCAGCTTCCTGTCCCTCTGGAAACTGTATGTGTAAACCAATGCTTCATGTGCCTCAGCTCTTACTGTTTAATTGTTGCATGTCCATGCTCAGGCTTGCACAAAATGGTAAAATCAAGGAACAATAAAGAGGGACGTATTTTCAGAAAGGCTCACCTCTCATTGAAACACACACTAGGACTCAAAAGTCTCCAAGGTCTCAGATGTCTCCTGTTTTGAAATTACAGGCAGAGTTTCAAAACAAAGCTGTATTTACTGAAGTCGACTGAAACTTAAGCATGCTTGCACCGCACACAAGCATATTATTCTCAGTGTCCTCCCAGACACATTCTTCTCACCTGAACGTAGAAGGGCTTTTCTTCTGTGCCTACTGATTTACATGGAGGTTTGAGTTCGAGTTCCAGCTCCGCTTCCTTGGCTGCTAACCTTACACAACCTGCACAAGTAATTTAATATTTGAATGCTGATGACCCACCTAAAATTCCTTCCACACCCCAGGGAAACCATCCACATTCCCCCGCAGTTCATTAAGAGGCAATCACAGAGCCGCTTGCTTTATTGAAGCGCAACAGTCTGTCGGGCTCGGTACATGGGCAGGGGAGGGGAGAGGAACAGCACCAAGCGTGCGATCTCACGTTGAGGCTGATCGCACCTGAGCCAAGCCAGGATCTCAAGCCAGGGAGCAATCACAGAGCCAGCTCTGCAGTGAAGATGATGCACTTTCACACGCATTTCTAAAGAAAAGGTTTTACTCATTAGGATTTCATTCCTTAAGTGCCAAATAAAGATTAATCTTAAACAATACATCTGAAAAATAATGTTCCAACAGGCCTTTTTGCTGGAGGTTTTCCTCTCTGCTTTCTATGTTTGTGCATGGATTTTGGGTTGCACTGAGGGCAGTATCTGGAATATATTTCTTTGTCTTTCTTAAGGGAGAGATTGTGTTGGGTAATAGGGGGATAGACAACCCAGTTTTATGTAACTGTCATTTTTACACCCTATATCACAGTTAATTCATTGTTTAACATGAGGATTTAATTCAGTTGCCTTCATCAACGAGCTACTTTGTGTCCATATGGCTAATAAGTGTTATTCTGCATTCCAATTAATGGGAAAATAGAAAGTATTTTAACAGTGCAGCTGATCTAACAAAAAACACATCTGAGGAGGATTAACATTTCAAAGGAACTATTTGCTCAAGTGAGCTGTCTTTATTATGATCTAAAAGGAGGGGAGTTTAAGAAGAAACCTTGAGTAACATTTTCATTAGGGTAGCTTAGATACTGGAAATTAAATAGACCCAACTGAATTATAAAAACTCCTTGTACTTCAGTCTGGAGATAATTAAAACTATTTTACCATGTGTCAATGATAACAAATGAAAACTGGTAGAGATGAAGGATAATACAGTACTGTAAATACTTTCTGGCAAACAAAACTATTGCTCGCTTTAACCGTGGCCTGTAAAAAATATGATTTTCCAGAAAGCATAAAGAGCAGGCTGAACTGTATCAGTATGTTTTTATGGAAGACATATGGCTCATTCTCACTTCTCAAAAATGTGCGGCTCTGGTAGCAGACAATTGTTTTACTACAGAATACTAGCACAACTTTAATTTAGATCAAAAACATGACAGGTTTCCAATGCAAGGCAGGCAAGGGTTGGGTTTTTTTTTTTTTTCCTGTTTTTTTTTTTTAAATCTTAATTTCTCCAATTTTTTAAGCCTTGTTCCATTTACAGCTGTTCTTTCACTCTCCCATCTGAAGGGGAGGGGAAGCAAGCACCTGCTCATACAGTCAAAGCCAGCTTTGCTTCTCCCAAGCCAGCTGGCCAGGGTGCCATGCCGGGTATGTACTTCTTCCTCTCCAGAGATCAAATGCATCAAGCACAGTGTGAGAATGGTCTCTGCCAGCCTAGGATCCAGTGCCTGGCTTTGTGCAATTCCACAGCTGTGCAATCTGGCTGCAAAATAGCCTTTCTGCTGAAGAATTCATCAACTTGCTCAAAGGAGTGGAAAGAGTAATTCCCAGTGTTGAGATCCAGGGTATCCAGCATTAAGGTGGCTTTACAGACTGAACATTGTCTGTTGGAGTCTTTTAATGAAGAAGGATCTCATAGTTTAGGCTTCTCTGTATAAACGAATTATTTCAGTTGCTGAAGTTATTACTCCCTTCTGTGTTGTACATGACAAGTCTATGTAGCTGTAGGATGTTTATGATGATGATCCCCCTTCCCGCAAGCTACATTTTAAGAGCAATACTCCATTGCCAGGTCCTGCACATTGACCTTAGGTTTTCTCCAGTTTATGGAGGTTCAGATGCAAGTATATGAATGGTATTAAGAGGATACCACACCATAAAATGAACAACAGACCATGGTCATATGGCTAATTTAACCTTAGAAGTAGCACCAGTTGGTCTTGAGCTACTCAATGGGCCATTTGACAAACATCTGTCAGTAACTGAACACATTGCTGAATTCCCTATGAGTGGCACTATTGATTGGAAAACCCCATTTGCACTAAAGGATCAGGGAAAAGAAATGAAGCCGCTGCTGATGTGTGTGGATACATTCATACCATGGACTTGGATATCACAGCATAGGAATAGGCTCTCCCCTTGGATGAAGGGTATAAATTGGCTTTGAAGGCTTGTGGTACTGATTGTGAAGACCAGAGAGGTCCTAGAATATGAAAGAAGGTATAGTCCTTGTAATTATATTCATTGTGGATCACTGCTAATAGATTCTACAGAAATACACATCTTGTCTCTTACCATGGAACTTCTGGAGGAAGATGTCTGAAATACCTGTGATGGCCACCAACACCAGCATATGGACTAGGGCCTTTCCAACCCCAATGACAACTATGTCCAAGGTACACTTGCTTGTTCAGGGGTGATGGATATCAGAAGGTAATGCCCGTCTTCTAGATCTGTGTGTGGGTCCTCCCAAAAACTAACGACCCATTGATAACATTCTGACATGATACATGTCCAGAGCTGTTATAACATGGAGGACTTGCTTTAAAGAGCAGCCTTCCAGCTGTTCTACTTTTCTGTCAGTTTATTGGAGAGGGGATGAGACATACGTGTACAGGGGCTTGCAGTTGCAGTCTCAGAAAGACAGAAGACCCAGAGGTCCAACACAGTGGAAACACATGTTCAACTGCAGGGAGGGTGGATCTCTGCCAATAGGTCAAGGCCACTGTAGTTACTGACAGATACTGCCTTATTTTCACAAGAACTTTAGGAATTGAAATGTTTAGACTAGTCACATGAATTCTTAAAATTGAAGATAAGTCTGTCAAAAGAGCAGGGTTTTCCTAAGTTCTGGGAAATGTGACATCTGTTTGCTGGAGTTAAAATAAAGATTAAGGCATAGAAACGCAATTCCTTCTGATCCTACATTCAAATGTAACTCTTGGGTTGTAGACGCAGTTTTAAGTCCTCTATTTTTCAATATATGATTGCCTCTTGAATATGAACCATCATCAGAAGCAGCATCAATGAACATATATATTTAAATGACAATATGCACTGAATATTGACAACAATTCCTCAACAGCTTTAAACTCAAGTCACTTTCTGTCTGTCAGAAGAGTGTCTCCCTGTATTCTCCTGGCTTGGTTGCACTCTTTCATGTTACCCCCAGACAAGAAGCTCTTGTGGCCAGGTAGCACTAGTGTGTTCTGTTGGCAAAGTCTGATGCACTTAGGTCCTTGTCTGTAAGCATGTTCCCATGGCCTGTGAGAGTAACCGCAGAGTTAATGAGAACAGCAACTGCAAATAGGAATTGTAGGATTTATTAATTTCCTTTTCTCAGTAGGTTTTAACTGCTTTCAGAATGCTATTTATTTATCACTGTTATTTATTATGTGAGCTCCCTCTTGTGTCTTGTTTTGCACCTGTGTAATCCTATTGTTTGGCCGCAGGCCTTTTCTTTCAGGTGAAAAACCTCATTTTAAATGCTTTTACTAAGTAATTCATTTTTTTAATTTCTTTTTTCCTATTCAAGACACCTTTGTTTTAATTCATTCAACTGATGAAAAACACAAGAAAAAACACCAAATCACCAGAAAGCTCAACAATTAATAGGAAAAAAATCATTCTGGCATGTAGTGCAGTTCTCTGGGTTTCATATAGACTCTGGTGCAACTGAAGACAATTGTAGGTATTAAATTCAGTTCGATACAGAAAGGAGTTTCACCTATGCTCCAGAAAACCCACAAAGGGTATTAACATAGAGGAATTATACAGAGCAAAGTTACACCATTAACATTGCAATTGTCGGCATGTGAGCACAAGTGCCTATCCACATGGAAACACTGGCAAGGGCGGACAGCTTTCAGATAGTATTGCTCACCTATACTCCCAAGGGTGAATTTTTAAATGCTGGGAAAAAGGAGAAATCTTGGCAATGGCTAAAGTTTACATATACCTATTGCTCTTTTGAATTACCAACTTTACCCAAAAAATGACTCATACAGTCAGTGTCTTTGATCTGATTACATTCGTTATAACTATTATTAATGATAATAACAGTACTGCAGTCATGCCTCAAGGCCCCAGCTGAGATCAAGGCTCTGTTTTGATAGGCATTGAACACGCCGAGAAGACAAACCTTTCCCTTAGGAGCTTACACCTGAGCTGAAGAAGACAGACAAAATGCAGGGAGAAGGAAGTAATGTTATCTTCATTCTGCCTCAAGACAGAGAGGTTAAGTGATTTGTCTGAGGTCAGGCAGGTATTTTGACGTAGAGGCAGCGCAGGGGCTGCGCTCAAAGCCCCCAAGAGATGGAAAGACAAAGTGGGGACAAACCTATCACCACCTTCATAAGTGCCTCTGCTGATGCCCAAGAGGGACTGCAAGTTGGCAACAAGATCCCAACAAGGATTAGAAGAAGGAAGTGGCAAACACTGGAAAAAGTTGGGAGTGAGCATGTGGCCATGTGTTCACTTGCATGGCACATTCATCCTAGTACTGCAATGTAACAAACCAAAGATCCCCTCTGTCCAGGGATTTGAGCTGTACTCTGCCTCCAGCCTAGGGGAATTAGCCTACACCAAGCCCTGCACTTCTTTGGCTGTTTGCCCCCAAATCTGTTTGTGGGATACTTCTGTGTACCTGCAAACCAGGATAGAACCAGGCAATAACTAACAACTCGTGCTCCACCTCCCCAGACATCTGCCGTTTTGCGAGACCATAGCAGTCTTGTGACTGCAGCTGGAGACTGGCAGCAGAGGTGAAACTGTTCTCAATTATTATTAGTGTTCTTGGCCAGATCTTCTAAAAAAAAAAAAAAAAAGAAATAAAAAGCTTGAAATTAGACCCCTCTTGCTACATTTTGGCACCTAAATACATGACCTGCTTTTGCAAGAGTGCTGACAGCCGTTGGTATGGCAACGGTGATTACTGGAAATTTCCAGGGGCTTGGCTTTTGGAAAGCCGGCCAGTTCTTTGGGTGCCAGCATTCAGGTTTAGAAGCCTAAATTTAGACACCTTTTTCTTCCAATCACAGCTATTTATTTATGAAACGATGATCATGAGTTTAGACACATGTAGGACACAAGATGTAAATATGGGATGTTCCAACATCTGATAGAACTAAGGGGCCAAGGGTAAAATATGCTACAAAGTACTATTTGATTTAGCAGTGAGACAAAAAAAGGTGCAAATGCGAAAGCTATCTGGAGTACACTCAGACTATCTATCTAAAAGAACTTTAACTCTGAATGCCCACTAATGCCCCTTTAGAACAGCACTTTTCTGTCAGTGAGAGTTTAAGTCACCTCAACTGGGGGCTATCAAGTCCACTGAGTTCAAGACCACTTAGTTGTGTGGCTGTATAAATCATTTTTTGGAGCTTGTTTGGTCCCTGCTACACACTGTGGCAGTGAGTCCCACAGTTTAATGTCTACTGGGCACAGTAGGTAGTCTCAATCCTGAGCATAGAAATTAAGCTTCAGAATTTATAGGAACATCTGGACTATGGGTATTCATTAAGTGATACACTATGGGGCTGCTTGTAAGATACTTACTATCAATGTTCTTTTAAAGTGAAATGTTGACAAACTTCTATAAATTCCACTAATTTAGACATGTGGGTTTTTTTCCTCTTGATGCTGAAATGAACTTCATTCCAAAGTGATTATTCCTTAGCTGTTCCTTTTGATAAGCTTTCTTCTGCTTCTGCTCAGAAATATACAGACTAATTTAGCACACACACCAACATAACTACAGTCTTTATTTGCACTTTGTTCAGAATTTGTCTTGTTTGGCTTTATTCTGCTAATTAGTTCACATTTATTTATTATTGTTATGAGTTCACATCACATTTATTTAATTTTGTTTATATATGTCCCATCCCTTGTTGCCATCTTTTGAATGGATATTTAGGAAAATGTTCACGTGTGCACGGGTATAATGTGTATACGCTAATGTGATGTATGTTTGTGCACAAACATGTGAGTACACACATAAGAAAGAAATATGTGTAATTTAAGGTGTACATGTCAAAATATATGCAAAAAAAGCCACATTGATAAAGCACTGAGAAATGTGCTTTTACTCACTCCAATCCACACCCAGACTTTTTTAGGTATCTTTTGAAGAGGTGTATGTCAATAGACCCCAATGACCAGAGGCCTTTATCTTCCCCCAAGGACATCTCTCTGCTGCTGGAAGTGCTACAGTTTCTCTCTCCTGAGGAACCCTGAGGTTTAAAGTATTGGTATTTCATAATGACTTTTTGACAGTTGCTCTCTGACAGCAAATTTGAGGCTGGCGTTTAATAAGGGGGATTTGCCAGTTTTGTTTCCATTCTCTGATTTGTCATTCCTTGTCTGTTACAGACAAGAATTTGGGGGTTGTCAGCAATGGGGATTTGCTTTCATTTCCTAGACGTTTCAGTAGCACAAACAAAACCTGAACCATCTTTTGTAGACTGTTAAGTATCCAGACTGGTGCCAAACAAGTTCACCTACTTGCTTGGCTGGTCTGTTGGACATCAAATCAAAGGCTTGGTTTTCTCTAACTCCCAAATTCTGTCACTTCCTAAAATGAAAGGGAAAGTTAAATGGCAATTCTAGTCTGGAACTGGCTGACAGGAATCTACCAGGCTCCAGGAATTAATCCAGAGGAAATGGATACTTCTGAGATTGCCTTTATTTTCTTCCAAGATACCCAGGAACTAATATATACTTTGGTCAGCTCCATTCCAAAAAGTAGTAGAATACTGCCCAAAAATTAAGCAACTGAGAGCAGGGATTAGGCCACATCTGCTTGTTGTTGTGCACAAAGTGTCCTTTCATCTTGGTTGAGATATTTTTTCCAAATGATTTCTCTTCTGCCAGTCATGTGGCTCTTGTGGCAAAGGACACAGCTCTGTTAGTTAAATTGTTATTATAAAGGGGTAATTAAGTTACTGTGTGGTGCAGCAAAGGGGTATGCAGTCCTGCATTCCCTTATCAGGGGTAGAGGTTTATGCTGGGCAAAGTAGTAAATACTACAGCTAATGTATATTCTCAAACATTTCTGTTTACACCACCAATTACCTCAGTAAAACGTACTCCTGAAGTTCAGCAGTCCTGGGGTAATAGCTGGACTTGATGATCTTAAAGGTCTTCTCCAACCTAGCTGATTCTGTGATTCTATGATTCTAATAAACAAAGACAAGTCACTAAAGATCAATAGAGAAGATCCACCACACGGGCAGAGGTGGGTGTCCCAGCCCCGACTGTGCCACCAAGAGTTTTGGGAGACCTTTTGCTTCTCTGTAACTGAGTTCTCACTTGGAAAATGCTTCAAAATCACAATGTGAGGTTCTGAATTCTTTATTTCTTTGTTCTTGCAGTTATACTGAATGAGAGCATTATAATCAGCACATGAAATCATGCATTGAAAAATCTGTTTTCCTTTTAGTGTCCTTTTTAAAAAGATTGTTTTAATTCTTATTTAATTCTTATTTAACTCTTATTCTGGTTTCAGTATAATTGTGTTTTTCAGGCCTGTCCGCGTACCCCCCGACCAAATACCCTACACATCTTTCTCTCAAATCAAACTAAATTAAATAGAAATATATTTGAAATAATTTAGAAAGAAGTAAAGCTAAGCAGATGGCATTTATGAATGTAGCAAACATCAAGCCAATGTTCATTTCCTTACAAAAATTCAGTAAGAAAGAAAACCTGAAATACATATACATATGAAAATTAACAATGGAGAAATACAGAATGTTGCAGTTACTCTGTAATTTTTCCCTGTTTATTGACTCTTCCCTTGTTTTTTACTGTTCAAGGTTTGTTTGTTTGAGGGCTTTTTTATGTTTGTTTTTATTCTAAAAGATCAAAATCAGCAAACCTGATTTCTTATTTAAAGCCCATTTGCAGCCAAGATGTCTGGTGCCACTGAAGAATGACAACTTGAAGAGGCCAGCTTGTATTCATATTGCTCAGGAACTGCTCTGGCTCTTGGATCTCAGAGAATTCCAGTATCATATTTACTTCACATGCCCTGCGAGGAGAGCAAAAGTCACACCAGTCCTTCACCTGATATGGTCTTGTCCTGCTTGCTATGGGAATGCAGCTGGGGAGGTGAGGCTGTTCTCTTGTCTCTGTGGTCATAAACTGAATAGCCCATGTGAAGGTATGGGCTTGTGCCTGTGTACAAGGGCATGGGGAGGGATGGCTGTTCACTAAAGACACGCAATAAACCTCTTTTTGAAAGATGACACCTTTCTAAACTTCCTTGCATGGAAGTTTATAAATGCAGGTACAGGTTGGACAATCAGCATGCTTATTTTCTCACATCGATAGTGTGTCTTTAAATAAACTGCTCATATTTGAGACCCTTTTAACCTGGACTATCTTTTACTAAAGTTCTTAAAATCCTTTCTTCAGGTGTACAAATACCTATTACAATTGTATGGTTTAAGTTTCCTCTGAATAGCAATGTCTAACATTAAGGAAGTTAAGGACTGTAGGTATCTACAGAATGTAAAAGTATTTCTTGGTTGAGAGTGCTTTTATTTCAGTAGTGGATAGGTATTATCCATTAAAAGCTAAGATTAAAACAATTCAAATCAGTACTGGCTTTTTTTTAAGGAACAAACACAGTTGAGATTATGGAGGTTTGCCCATTTCAAACAAGGACTGACTAACTTTGGTAAAAGGCAAAAGTTACTATGTCAGCTGGAAGTTACTGGGCTTCCATCATATAATCAGGGTTTTGCCTTTCCCATGTGCAAGGCCAGAGCAGGTAGCTGAAATAAGCCAGCCTCACAGTCCAGACTGTGAAAAGTCTGTGATACACAAGGGAGAAGTGTTCTGCTAACTGCTCTCATTATGAAAAAACTCCACAACGTAATTTAGGCTAAGTCTAATATCCACTTACTGTAAAGACAATTCATTTGTTACTTTCTTGGGGAAAAACCCTACAGTTGTCTATTCTTCCCATCTATAGGGCAGCTGTACATTAGGCAGCTATAAGGTAAGACAGTAAACAATTTGTTGCCTCGCTCAATTTATCTTCTGTATTAAGAAACATCTTTGTGTGATTGAATGCTTTGCCACTTAAAACCCAGCATTTAATTTTGCCTTTCTTCCACTTAGAAATTTCCTCCTTTTTCTGTCCCTCTGGCTGCATAATTATAATAGTATGCCATGCTATCAGTGCCATGAAACAGCAGAAATACAATGAAGAAACATGAGCATGGTACAGCTTCTCATTTCAAACATCCTTGCTAATTCCCTGTGGCTTGAAACCAGCAATGAAAGCAGACTCACAGGCAAATGAAGGTCTGCCTATTACTTACAGGACAGAGGCCCAAAAACCTAAATCCCTCCAGGCATGTAAAAACACTCTTATCAAAGGAGCTGTTCATAGGCACTCACACAGTGCAAGGACAACTTGGGTTTTTCCATGATTAATGATAAGTTTGGAGGAATTCAAGCCACACTATACTCAGGGATTAGCTGTTTATCAAGCAAAATATATTGGGAACTGGGCCAGCTGGGCTGCTGAGCTACACACATTCGTTTGTTAGGTGCTCCTTTCCTCTCCCATCTCATAAGCAAAGGATGGGGGGAAGTATATGTGAACCCTAGCAAAATCCCTTGAAGAACAACTGTGCACAGAAAGTCTGCTTTGCCTTGAGTGTAGTCTCTTCTGTCTTCTGAAACACTTTAGGTCAAGCTTTTCTGAAGACATAATGTCTCCCCTAATATTTTCCACCAGCACAAACTGAGCTTCATAGACTGAACTGGTATGTTGTAGCTGATGTGCTTTCATTTAAGGCCATTTACACTACTATTATTGCTTATTTCCTCTGCTATCCAGCTTCCTAGAGGTTATGCAAATCAGAAATGTGGGATTATTTGTGTTAACAGTAGCTGTTTTTTATTAGAAAACCTGTCTTTGAAAAGGTGGTTTATACACAGATCTCATGTGAAGTCCCAGGCAGTTCAGACAGCAGTGCTAGATTCTTACCACGTATTAAAACTCTGGGGTCACACTTGTGGCCACACACTAAGGCTACTGATTTCAGTGGGACTACGCTGACTTGGACAACAATTGAATCTGAACTATCTGTAAGAAGAGAACTATGTGATGACAAACACCTTTTCATTAACTGAAGTTTTCAGATGAGTTATGAGCAAACGTTATTTAATTCCCAATAGCCAGGCAAATATACATATCTTACTCTGGAACACTGTTCATTCCAGGCAGTAACACCAAACTGGCTGACATCTAGTCCTGGACCTGTAAGTAATATTCTCTTTCTTATAGTCCATACAGAGGGCTATCCTATTAGGTTTATGGGCTCTCTCTCTTGGTCCAAGTTTTCCTTCTAGGACTTTCACACCAAAGATTCAGTGAATATCTATTATCAAATTAAGACATAACTGGACAGGTTTAATGCCAGGAAAAACATGTAAATCACCAGACTTGGCATAACAAATCATAGGTAAAACAAGAGGAGTGCTCGGTAGAAGCATTCCATCCTGGGTGATTGCTACCCAATCTGTTAGTGGTCCCACTGAACCAACCAGCACCACCAGTGACACACATGTTGGTGGTTTCTGTGGTCGGGACACCTGTCTGCTAGAAATTAGGTCAAGGCCTGATGACTCAGTTCTCAAAAGCTGCCAAGCAGCTGTCAGGTGGTGGGAGTTTTTAGTCTTCCAGCCTTGCTGTGTGTATGAATTGCTGACTTAGAGATACGCGGTTGTGAGTCTTCACCAGCTTCTGCAGCCGTTGCCTGTCTCCTGAGTCCTTCTTTATTTTGACCACTAGAAAGTCAAATGTGGTTGCTATTTACATATCCAATGTCCATTTTTAATATGGTTTGTGTGTGTGAGCATATGAACAATTCTTGAATTGAATTTCATGGCGAAAGAAACTCATTCCTGGGCAGAAACTAAAGCTCACTCTCTGCATTGCCTCAGATCAGTGGGAGCTTTTTTTTGGGGGGAGGAGAAGTTAATGCTACCTTATGATAAAAAAGAAGCCAGAGACCCCCTGATCATAGACTGGCATCTTTAACAAAGTATCATGTTCTGTTTAGTGTTTGGAGACTTCAAGAAAACTCTAGAATAGACCCTCAGAATGGGAATTCATCTTTGGCTGTCTAAAAACCAAGTGTTTGTTCTATATCCTCTATAATTATTGGAGAGACGTAAATGTCTTCAGGAGGCAGTTCACCCAGTGGTGTTTAAAACAGGCAGAGCTTCTACAGTAGTCTATCACTTTCCTTTGACTAAACAGAGTCTGGGAGCCCTGCATAAGATGGAGGATTCATTTTTAATTGGTTAAAGTGAAGTGAATCTAGTCTCAGTGTGACCATCTTATGATCATATATGGAGAATAAATAGCACTGAGAGAAGAAGGGGTGACAGAAAAGCTTCCTACACAGGTAAGGCAATTGACACTAGAAGAGTAATCTTTCTCATTATCTCCCAGACCATTGTTTCCCTTTTCCCAAGACACTGCAACCTGCTGTCTTCCAGTAGGCAGGAAAACATGACTTTATCATGGCAATATTGAATATACAATATTCATAATATAAGGGAAGAAATTAATGTGTAGAAGGTAAATCATTTGTCTGCAGCTACAAAATACATCAGTATTAGAACCAAGGTAATTATTTAGAGGTTGCTAGCTCCCATGGCTCTTGCAGACCAATCTAATACCTTATTAATGTTTATCCCTGATGTATTTAATACAATAAATCTTCATTTAAGAAGCTACAACTCATATAACATTTAATTACTTCACAGTGCAGCTTGAAGATGTGAGTGGGTTGGAAGGGAAAAAGAGGGGGTGACTTAGTTTAGATTTAATTACTTTTCTCTGTGACTTGCTTGGTAACAGGCTTCTTTTCTAACATTAAGGCAGCTGTGACATAAAGGAAACTGTGAGATGGAGATGGGGAGTTTGAAAGCAGGTCAACTCCTATGCCAAGGCCAAACTTCCACTTGTGTTGACCATGCATAAACTCTGTTGAAATCCAAAGGATCTGAAAATGAATGGAAACAAATGACCTGGGGAGGGAAGAGGAGATGCTAGGTATAAGTATATTTTTATTTATTAAAAAAATATGCATTTATAAAAATAATAAATTAATATAATTTTATATTAAAAATAATAATAATTATTTTTTATTATCTTTCCCTGGCAGGGGTTTCTGGGAGCCTCTGGTGTGAGGGCTGCACAAACTCCCGTTTCCAAGATGTTATCCAAAACAGCCGCTATGAAAACACCTTTACCAGGACATTTGGATGGCAACTGGCAGCTTCAGACTCTCAAATATCCTTTAATAAGTTGGAGAGGTTGAAAAGACGGTCCAGGCAGGTGGAAGGTCATACACAAGGGGCAGCAGGAAGGGCTAGGTTTTGGTGAGGAAAGCACCAGAGGACCAGAGTGGGGATGAGAAGGGGTCACAGGGCTGATGCATGATGCATGATGATAATGCATGAACACTGAGGCATGAAGCACCATCATTCCAGCTCCTTTGGCTGGAGTGGTTTCTCACCCTTTCTCTGTTTCCTCTGTGATGGATAAAGTATGTAGCCCTGTTTACAAAAACATCTGTATTTAAAAACAGAGAGAAGAATGTTTAAATGCACAGGCAAGGATCCAGATGTGGAGTTGAACAAAAGTTTAGTGATCTGGTGAGCACACAAACACATACACACATTCTCACACACACTAACACATGTGCATTTTACAAAAGCAGGGCTGGAAAGCTGAATTTCTTCTCTGTACAGCCAAGCCAGGAGGAATAAAGTGCCCATCTTCACACAGTCCCCAGTTTTGATATACAGATAGACAGAAGGACAATGGGAAACCAAAGTTCTTCATTCTGGTGAAGTGTCTTAATCTCTCCTTTCAGCTTTGGCTTTACTCAGAAAGATTTCAACTCTGGTTTCCTTTCAGAGGTAGTGAGAATCTGATGCAGTTTCACATGTTACAACAATAACTGTTTCAGGGCCAAAAGTGGCTCAGTACATCAGGGCGTGTTATTCTCCTATTTCAACAAGCTGTTACTCCTGGAGAGGAAGAGACACTTGTTTACATGACTGAGCAGGTCAGGATCTGCCTCTCCTCTGTCCTGCACTCTGAGTACCTTTTATAAGTGAATCTGAGTGAGTAACAAGGCTTGGCATGTCATGGGGTTTGAAAGCTTCAGCTCCTTGAGTCTCCTGATTATAAGATACTCATCTATTATTTTAAAAAGAGAATTTTTCTAGATGTCTTCATCAAAGAGAAGAATTTGAAAATGATGTCACAAACCTAAGATTTATTTATTTACTTACTTAGCAGAACATCACCTTAAGGGTAATGTCAAGGTTTTGGAGGCTGAATGTTTGGTATTTACCACTAAGTTATATGAACACTAGATGTGGCAGTCCTGTTTCAAGATGATTTTGTGTATCTGTGGGTTCTGTTTCAAGTCAGAATCATAGGTTTCCAGGTTCACATTTATTTTCTCAAGGGAAGTCAACAGAGTTTAGTGCTTGCAGGTTTTATAAACTCTACAGCCTCACATGGAGCCAATTCTCCAGCCTTCCAATGTACAAAGAAAACTTTGTGTAACAAAATCCACGAGCTGGTAGAAAAGCCTCTATGTCCTAAAAAGCAGTAAAAGCACTGACTAAAACCTGCACCCACACAGAAAGGTGAACATGAAAGTGAAGAAGATACACTTACAGTGAAAATGTCCAACTGGATTATTTGCACACACATAAAGTCTTCTGGGAATTTGTTTTTGGTTAAGGATTGATCAGGAATGCTTCTGGGTTGCAGTCATCTTGTCCTGTAGAAATTAATAGGATTTAGTTTTATTTATATCATCAGCCATAAATAAATGATGTACACTTCATCTTCTCTTTCACGGTTGCAGACCAGGACGTACATTTTTTCTCTTTTCATACAGAAAAAGCCTATTCATTCATGCCTTTACAGTTCTTCAGATGGGCTATAACTCATTCATATGAGCCATGGCTTGGTTGCTGGCATTATAAATGTTGGCTGTCCCATGATGTAAATTTGTTCTTCTTCTTCCCATGCTGTACACAGACAAACACCTTGGCTTTTCATTTCTAGTCCATGTCACCAACTCTGTGGCCAGCCCTGAATTCCTGTTTTTGTGAAACTTTGGGAGCCAGATGCAAAAATCTTCAAATATACCAGCTTGGTTCTTACTTTACAGCTTCTGCTTTTGGATAATACTGATTGTGGTTGATGCTAATAGTGGATGTTCCCAGTTGAGGTTGGACATTTGAATACAAAAAAGGGCACGCACTCCCTCTCAGTGTGATCTCAGTACGATCTCAGTGCAGTTGGATGTCCTCAGCTGAGTTCATTGCTTCATTACTGGTGTAACGCCCAGGGTATGCCAGGGAGAACTGAGGGTAATTCAAAAGCAGAAAGAAGGGCCAAGCACATCCCAGAACTCAGTTAATAAATGCAAAAGCCTGGCAAATACAGCCAGCAGAGCACACATAGCAAATAGTAACTGAAACCCAGTGCAAAAATTTTCCCTCAGGCCTTCAACGATGCAGTCAATCACTCCAGCCCATTAATAATAATTACTGCTATAGGAATGTGAACAAATTTTGAATGATATGAATATCATGGTAGGCAGTAAAGAATAAAAGTTGGTCTCTGTCTTGATAACATCCAAACAAGCAAGTGACCTTTGTAAGGAATATTCGCTAGAAAGAGGTAAAAAATAGTTGGCAATAAACTTATTTTTCATGCCTCCATACCTTCTCATGGATGCAGAATCTGACAAGCTGAAATGACATTCTCAATAAAGATCATCTCCCACTTGTGGCTGGTTTAAGGATTGCATGAAAAAATAGTCATAAAACAAATGCACCCAGTGTAGCCTTGCAGACACAAGAAGCTCAGAATAATCCATTGAAAGTTAAGAGAATTATCCCATCTACTGGGCCCTCAGACACCAAAATTCAGCCCCCCCTACCTGCCAGCTGAGCTCATCTCTGCCTGCCTCTTGGCTTCTATTAATGCTGCTTGCATGGAGCCATTCGTTTGATATTTAAATTGACAGTTCAATTATCTTTTCAAATTTAGTGATATGACAAGCCAGGGGTTTTATTCCATTACAATATTTCTAAGTGACAAAATTATTTTATCTCTCCTTGACATTATTATTGACCTGTAATCAGCAGATGAATGGGAGAAACAGAGGTCATCTCAGAAGTAAAAAGCCAGTTAGAAAACTGTTTGGCCAATTATGTCAGTCATCTTGACTTAATCTTGCAGCAGAACAAGGAAAGATTTGTTGCTATGAACCCTGGCCCAACAAACCCTACGTGGAAATCTTTCCACTCATCTGAAAGGGGGGGTTCATAAGTGTGACTTCTTGCAGTGAGGTCAGTGGGCCCCAGGGGTTGATGGAGGATGAAAAATAGTGAGGGGTCAAGGTTTGTAAAGCAAATCAATTTTATTAAAGAGAAGATTCTTCTTGGAATCAAGAACCCCGTGGCTATGTTATAGGTCAATTTTCACAAGGTTACAGCTGCTACCGAGCATCTGGGCTAGACAGCTTTTTTGGCTGTTAAATCTCTTAATCAAGTTGGTCGATGTTTTTCTTTGAAAGCATGTTTGCTTAAAAAAATACTCAGCATTTTTGAAATCAAACGTAAATGGTTATCACGCATGCTTCATTTATAAAGCTGTCTCTGACACAGGAACATATGAGACATCTGTGTGCTGCTTAATAGTTTTAGCAACATTTGTTTTTCAGTGTGTCTGCTCAGTTGAGCTTTTAAGCTCCATAAAGAATAAAACATGCTGTAAATCAGAAAACAAAAATATGTTTCATATCAATAATGCAAAGTTTTCTGCCAAAAATTTGAAACTACTTTAAATGAAGATCTTCCAGATATTGGGTCTTTGAATGCAGTATCAAAACCTTAGCTGACTGTTGCCTATTATATGACATTTTATTGAGCTGGACAGTCTCATGCTGCAGATGAGATGAGAAATTGGTTTGATTTCCCTTAGTTTGGCCAGAGAATCTGGGCGATCCACCAGTCTGCACACAAAGCTGGACAATCCATCTATTTAGAAGCTGGATGAGGTCAGTCATGGCCTGATCTTTATAGGATGGAACATCACTTGTACAACAGCCATCACAAGATCAAGGTGATAGAGGTAACTCCTTTGATATTCATACAAGGTCACCACTGGAGGTAAACTTATCTGAGTCCTTAAGGCTGCTGCCACTGCAGGGTTCAAGCAAGGGAGCTGCAGGTCGCTACTAAATGGGGTGAGGCAGGCACTGGCACATTAGCAGCCAGGAGGATCCTGAAGGCAGAAAGACACATCAAAGGGCAAAGCCAAAGCTCTAGCTTCTGCCAATACTATTACTTTGTCTACTTATTCCCATTGGTATGGTGTACAAGACTAGGGCCCAGAGTACTGAAGAAATAAGGAAATGAAAAGAAGTGGGCCCTTTTCATCAGCTGCAAACAGAGCAACAGACAGCATATGTAGCAGCCACATCAGCCCCTGGGACTTGACTGACCCAGGAACAAATAGGCTTATAGGAACAGCAAGGAGAAATTCTCTGGAATAAAGGTTGGAAGGTGAAGATTCACACTGGTATCCAAACTAAACTATTCACTTCTCAATGTTAGTTAGGATCAGTTTTTTTCTGTGGGAACTTGTGATGCTTTGTGAAAAAGGGTCACTTACCATAATTATTGTTATTTTACGTACTACCAAGTATTTGCATAAAAAGACACTGAAAAAACAAAGTATGATATAAAGAGACAGCCATACAAAATGAAGGGAATGCTGAAAAGAGCAGCAGCAAAGCCTCTAGAATTTTGGGACATCTGTACTCTTATCTTGGAATTTCACAGTTAGCTTTGACCTAGGAAATACATCATTCTTAGGAAAAAAAACATGATTCTCAACAGGGATTTGGAAGCATTTCTGTATTTTTGAACCTGATGGTTTTTTTTATGTTGAATATAGTGGCAAGGACTTCGTATTACCAGATATCCTGTCAAACCCAGGAAATAAATCCACACAACTTATGTGGAAGTGCCTGAGAGTTAAATGTTTGTTGGACAGGCACAGAAAGCTGTAATGCGCAATATAAACCTGATGTCATAACAAGAAACATATTTTCACAGTAATTCCTCCAGAAGGAAGAATAATATCGGTCACATATTTGGTAACTTCTTACTCTATTTTTACCTTATAGATTTGGTTTTTGGAATAGCAAGTCCGGACACACAGAAATGTAAACACTTCATGTAGACATACTGCAAACATGTGTGTAAACACATCTCCTTGTTATAGCTTATTAAACTTTATTATGTACCTTATTAAAAATCCTTTGGACAGCAACACTTGTTCAAAAAAACTTGTTCAAACACCAAGGTTATGGGTATTTGCTGGGGTTGAAAGACTTTGCAATATACTGACCTGAAATCCTTTGCTTAACTCTGTCCTGAGTAAATTATCCAGGCAAACCTTCGGCTTGATGGACAGCTGGAGCATGGGGCATATCCAAAGGGCATCTGGGAGACTCATGTCATGACATTTGCCATGTGTGTGTCTGAGTGCTTTGTGTTTGGTAGAGTTAAATAATGAATTGTTTGAAAGTGGGGTAAGAGTTTGCAGTTAAATTTAAGATGGATTTGACCCGCAAGTTCCACCTCAGAAGAAACTGCTCATTGTTACCCAGGATGACACAAAACATCACATTTCCCATTTCACTGACCCTAGACCACTCAAAACTGGTTAGCCTCAACAAAAAAGTTGTTTACTCTGCCAGTACTTCAGAAAGAGTAGTTTGAGTTTCATGTTCATAGCATTACCTGCAACAAAGCCAGTTCGGCAATTCAACATATTTCCCCCCTTGTAACTGTGAGACAGGCAATGCTCTGCGTCAGACAAGACTTCTTGGCAATTAGTCTGGCCAGTCTGAAGAAATTAGTCTTGCAGAACTCATAAAGCAAATGTACAGGATTTCCCTCACCAGAAGGGGTTTATTCAGAAGAAATAAAGTCTGTACCAAAAAAGCTTTTCAGACAGAAGGTTGTTTGCTTTCTCTCAAGGTTACCCTATTATTGCCAAGAAGCCACGGGTAAGGAATTATGCCTTATATGTAGCTAAATTGGGAAAAAAATAACTTAGGAAACAAGTGACAAGCTCCAGTCTAATTCCTGCCCGCTAGAAACTTGAGTTCAGATCAAAGGTAGCAAGCAGAAATGTTTTGCTTTTCTCTTATGTAGTTCTCAACTACCACACAATCTGGCATAATTAATAGATTAAGATCAACTAAAACCTGAGCCTCAACTAGACATAAAGAGAAGAATACTGTAAGAAAACTGCATAGCCAGAAAGGTTCAGAAAAATATCCAATCTAAATCTTCTCCTCTGAATATTGCTGCTGGATATTAAGATAATGGAGCAATCAGACATTAGATAGAGATTAGATAAGCTCACCAATTTATGGTGACACATAGCAATGCTTCCTTGGTCTCACAGAGCTATATTCATTGGGTTTGGTTTTTTTAAACTATGTTTACCACATTGACAAACTGTTTTTTTTTCCTCACAAAATGTAGGTCACTCCTCCAGTAAAAAAAAATTAGCAACAGCTGAAAATGGACTAGCCAAGCCCAAATACATGTTAGACAAGAGCAGCCAATGAATAAATTGCCGTGAAGTATTTCCTGCTACGTGACGTTGGGTAATAGGGATGAGGACTTCTAGAATTAAAAAAGAAGAATAAAACTGAAACAAGTTAACTTGGGCAGAAAGAAACATCACATTGTGCTTTTATCACACAGTGGAAAAATGGGAAAACTGAGCAGCATGAACAAGTTTACAAACAGCTGCCAGACGTGTTCCTATCTCATCGCGCTGCTCTGTGAAAGGAATTTCTATGCTCAGCACAGTGCCAACAAGTAGGATGCTTTTAACTCTGGATTCAGCTCTGAAGATTTTTTTTAGGAAGGGATGCAGTTCCCTGCAAGCTGTCAAAGTTCATGTAGACCTGCCCTGGCACTAGGGCTGCAGTAACATGTGGAGGGCTGTAGGTTCCTTGCGGAAGGCAGGTAAGAACTGGAAGAGTGCAAGGGTTTTCTCCAGCCTTCTTGGTATCTTGGCCAGCAGCCATGCAGATGTCATCAAGTTGGATGGATACCTGCCATGGGGAGCACATGGGGACCAGGTGGCATGGTGGAAGGCAGCACCACCTCATGCTGACAAATAGCTGTCTCCACCCCCCTTAGTTGACCAAAAAAACAGATTTTGTCCTTTATGCTCCCAGTGAGACTGGTGAATCGAGGCACCTGGGCTAGGTATATTCCTTCTCTTTACACATTAACAGTACAGGACATACATTATTTCCTCCAGAGAGTAGGAAAGAGTTAATGTTCTCATCAAATTATAACATCAAAGAGCTAAAAACAAATGCCATTCAAATCTGAAAAAGGCACACTCTTTTGAAAATGGACCAAAACCAACAGAAACACTCATGAAACGTAGCAGCTATTTCATAAAAGCCATAATCACGTCCTGGATCCTGGAACAAAATCTGTTTACTAAGGACGGATCTGTAGGAAGCCTTTTAAGAGAGCAATTCCCATATTTGCTCCACCAGGACCCATTTCAACCAGACCTGAATGAGTACCAGACCAAGGCTGATATTCCTCCCATACAATTATTTTCTCATGCAGGTACTGGAGCATTTTTGAAAGTGTACATTGATTCTGATGGCAAATAGTGCAACATGTTGTGTGGGCACCTACCTAATCTTGGTTTGTGTGTTTGTGTGTAGAGGAGAGGAGCCACTGAAATGTGCTTAGAAAGTAAGGTTACACTAAGCAAAAAAATACATCATCATATGTGAAAGATTTGGTCCTTGAAATGCAGAAAAGCCAACTTTAAATGCTATAGAGAGTGATCAGGCATGGAGAATTCTGCACTGATTTACTTCAGTTTGGTTCCTTTTTATAGGCTGTTTCATAGGGAGCTGGAGAGCCAAAGGTCACTGTTTTTAAGACACTCTGTGTTTCCATGACTTCAAGAATATGACAATCACACCATGTATCTTTTGGCTTTAGAAAATATCCCCAGACACTGAACAGGCAATCAACTTGCCTTTTTGTACTTTGGAGAAGGCTTGTTTTTCCTTCTTGAAGAAAGTCGTGACCTGTCATTAGTTCCTTCCCCTGAAACACATCACATTGCTGACAGTAAAATGATGTTTTCATTCTAAGAATTCTACAGGGAAAAAAGGGAGCAGCCGTTTTCTCAAGGAAATAATCTAACAAGACCACAGTGATTACAACAATTGGCTGGAACACATCAGAAAAATAAGTGCTATGGTTACTCCAACGCAAAAAATTCCAAGAAAGGAAACTTCAATCGCCTGTTTTAGAAACAGTTTATGTAAAGAGAGATTTTGAAGTCACCAAATTAAATCTTTGTGTATGATTGATGAAGTAAATTATTTTTACATTTCCCAATGTGGTATATTCATATCAAAGATTAACATAACATTTGTAAAGAAGATAAAAATTGACAACCCAGAGAATTCTGCTGCAAAAATAATATCACATCACATAAAGCATTTGTAACATAATGTAACATTACATTACACCACAACTACCCAAAGGCCAAAACCTAGCTCTTGGAAATCTAATTGACATCAGTTAAGTCCCATAGATACTAGTGTATAAGAAAAGGAAAATGCTCCCTTTGAGTAGAGTTGGGAAAACCTGAAAGAGGAACTTTATTTTATTTGGAGAAATTGCAAATTAGCTATGCAATGCTCAGTCTGAATACGTAAACCAAACATTTATAGCCCACTTATGAAATAGTTAAGGACCACATTCGGAAAGTTACTTGGACCAAGAACTAAGAATGAAGGAGAAAATTTGCAGAAGAGGCAAACAGAACGAGCTTAATGAATGTTCTCTGTGCTACAGGAATTGAGTAAGCTTGAAGTTCTGGATCTCTGTATCTAATGATATAAGGCAGGTTATGTTTCAACAAAGTATTTAGGAAAAAATGCTCTAATTGCTCAAGTAAATTATCTGTGCAAGCTTTTAAATTTTCACTTCATGGACAAATACAGGGTATTTTTGTTTGTTTGATTGGTTTTTAATGGGAAAAATCAGATCACCCTTTATTTTCACCTATCATTTTTCTCAAGCCATCAAAATGGAAACTCAGAAAGGCCTAGAAAACATCTGTGATTTTGCTGTGAATTGTGCCTGAGAATGTTCATATTTATTGTGTTGAAAGCTAGATAACAATAATAAAGTTGAGTAAATAGGTAATTTCTTTGTTTTCTTACTGAACTTAAATGTTCAAAGAATGGCAGCTAAGGGAAAAGCATCTGAAATTGAGCATTTCACCTTGTTTGGAACTTAAAAATATAAATATATGTAGATTTCAGTATGAAAGCTGGTTTTAAAAGGACACTGAAATTTCACTTGCAACATGTGAAAAGCAAATGTTTAAGAAGCTTTTGACTGCTTTCAGGTTTTCCTGGTCATGCTGAAAATCAGAAAAGTTCAACATGAATTTATAGATTGTTCCAGTTGCCTCAGCTATTTTGCTTGAAGATTTTCACCTGGGCTCTATGCTGTCATGCAAGAGGCATGCAGGAGGACTCAGCCACAGAAAGCACGTGAGATTTCAGTAGCAGCCCCTACAATCAAGAGTTTTTCTAATGAACACAAGTGGAGCACAAATCCTCTTTAGAGGAACCAATCTACTCCTTCAGTGAAGACCGCCCCTACAATGCTGTTGATGTTCTGCCCACAGTAACAACATCTGAGCTTCTTAGTTCCTGTGGAGCAGCCTTATTATCTTCTTCCCTACCCAAAGCCAGTCTACTTTTTTATATAGTTACAAACAAGGACTTGTCCATGAAGCCAGCTCGTGATGGACACACCTGTTGCAACTACAGAAGGTTTCTCTATCCCCTGGCTTTACTCATGCACAGCATTGTTGTTATCTTCTTATTTTAATGGAAAGAACGCTTCAACTCTTCCTCTGCGCAAGAGCAGGATGGAGGTCAGCAGAGCCCTCATTTACTGTTGCTGTTCTTCTGACTGCTCTTTCTCCATTTCAGGTCAGCTTTTGCATGGAAACCGAGCTGTCATAACCAAGGCCCTGACCGTCATAGTTTTATCCCACCTGTTTATATCCCCCAGGCTGTAGCTCACAGGCAAAGTGAACCAATACATCAGAATGACACAGGTGAGATACTATTATAATGCTAAGTATTAAAAACTGTCTCTGCACTGGTAATGGAGGAAAAAGCTACTTCCTTATAATGACAACTGTTGATTCAATGGATGTGGAAGTGCAGAGTGTAGAGGGTAGAAGCTTCTTTATTCAGGGGAAAATTATGCTTTAAAACTGGTTTTATTTCAGCACTCTCTATAGACCAGTTCTCTCTCCTTCCAACTCTTTCTACATAATCTCAGTTACAACATTAAAGGTCTTTAGAAGCTTCTTTCTGCTAGAGAGCTCGTTTTCTGCTCCTCATCACCCCAGTGAATGACAACTTGAAAGAAAACCTGAAGCTTTGCAATGTCATCTACTTGGATTTGTGCAAAGTGTTTGACACTGTCCCACACACCATCCTTGTCTCTAAGTTGGAGAGACATCAATTTGATAGGTGGACCACTCGGTGGATAAAGAACTGGCTGGATGGCCACACACAAAGAGTTGTGCTCAATGGCTCAATGTCCAGATGGAGACCAGTAACGAGTGGTGTCCCTCAGGGGTCGGTGTTGGGACCGGTCTTGTTCAACATCTTTATCGGTGACATGGACAGTGGGATTGAGTGTGCCCTCAGCAAGTTTGCTGATGACACCAAGGTGTGTGGTTCAGTTGATACACTGGAGGGAAGGAATGCCATCCAGAGGGACCTTGACACGCTTGTATGGTGGGCTGATGCCAACCTGATGAAGCTTAGCCATGACAAGTGCAAGGTCCTCCACCTGGGTTGGAGCAATCCCAGGCACAGCTACAGGTTGGGCAGAGAAGAGATTCAGAGCAGTCCTGCAGAGAAGGACTTGGGGGTTTTGGTTGATGAAAAAATGAACCTGAGCCGGCAGTGTGTGCTTGCAGCCCAGAAAGCCAACCGTATCCTGGGCTGCATCAAAAGGAGCGTGACCAGCAGGTAGAAGGAGGTGATCCTGCCCTTCTCCTCTGCTCTCGTGAGACCTCACTTGGAGTACTGTGCGCAGTTCTGGTGTCCTCAACATAAAAAGGACATGTAACTGTTGGAACAAGTCCAGAGGAGGGCCACGAGGATGATCAGGGGACTGGAGCACCTCCTGTATGAAGACAGGCTGAGAAAGTTGGGGCTGTTCAGCCTGGAGAAGAGAAGGCTGTGTGGAGACCTCAGAGCAGCCTTCCAGTATCTGAAGGGGGCCTATAGGGATGCTGGGGAGGGACTCTTCATTAGGGACTGTAGTGATAAGACAAGGGGTAACGGGTTCAAACTTAAACAGGGGAAGTTTAGATTGGATATGAGGAAGAAATTCTTTAGTGTAAGGGTGGTGAGGCACTGGAATGGGTTGCTCAGGGAAGTTGTGAATGCTCCATCGCTGGCGGTTTTCAAGGCTGGATTGGACATAGCCTTGGGTGGCATGGTTTAGTGTGAGGTGTCCCTGCCCCTGGCAGGGTGGCTGGAACTGGATGATCTTAAGGTCCTTTCCAACCCTAACTATTCTATGATTCTATTATTCTATGATGTAGAAGTTTCTCAAAGCAAATCACTGGATGCCAAAGGCTCCTGCCTAAGGATGCCAGGCTACTGCAGCTCGTGAGCAGTTATAACCAGTGAACAAAGGCATCAGAGGCAGCACCAAGGGAGGAACCTTTTGTGAAACATATTGACCAGCAAATTACACTGTAGACAGTGCTTTGGCACTTGGCTGTCTAAAGGTGACTCAGACAATCCGTTTAGCTCAGCAAGCTGGTTTCTAATTACACCAAATGCCTGACTGTTGTCAGTGGGCCCAGTATTTCCTAAGTGGGTGCTCTTTACATGTGTCATTCATTATCTCACCCTGCACAGAGAGCCATCTCTATAGGGAGAACGGTTGGCAATGTCTTCGGTTTGGACAATTTCCTCAGAAAATGGTTTAAAACAGAAACTCCAAAACAATCCCCTTCTACCCTTCCAAAATAATAAAAAAGAGGGGAAAAATAATAAAGAAGCCTACACAAAACCCAGCAAAGCCCCAAACACCACATGCTGATTTCAATAAATGCCCTGGAATGAAGAGACGGCAAGACGCTGTCTGGGCTTTACAAGTTGAACATAGCATACCCTTCCCGGGTTTTCACTGTACTCTTGCTTTGGTGCCAGAGTAACAGCTGTAGCAGCTGCAGTAGCATTTTACCACACAGTACAGGCACCTGCTGTGGCCAGGGAAGTGAAAACCCACAGAGATGCAATTTGCTTTTAATTACATTAGCCTGGCTTTGGCAGGCAGCCATGCAACACAGTGTTGGTGGGGATGTGGACTCTATTCACAATTAGAGTCTGTCTGTGGGTTACTTCTGATGCGTGGCAGGTTATTCTACAGAGGAACTGTGAAGGATCCATGTTAGTGCTGATTCTTGCTCAAGAGAAATAATCACGATTGCCATTTTTTTTATTACGTGGGGTAGTGTGTTGGACTCCTAGCTTGACTTTATATACTTTCAGACTAGCTGGGTCACAGCAGTTATATACATGCTTCTGAACTATACAGGATCAAGTCATAGAATCATAGAATCAGCTAGGTTGGAAAAGGTCTTCAAGATCACCAAGTCCAACCATCAGTCCTGAGGAGTGTCTTAAAATCACCCAGGAGTGCTTTAAAATCACCCATGCTGATTAATTGCTGCTTGACCCAAACGATACTACTCCAGACATGCCTCAGTGCAGTTTGGGGAACAGCATGGGTGAGGTTGCTCACAAACAGCCTGTTCCCAATGAGCTCTACAGATGAGGACATCATATTTTGGAGTCTAAGCATGCAAACATGAGCTGTGTGATGCCAGTTCTCCTCAGGGCCAGAGCAGGCTCTAGCCTGTTTCATTTATTCCTATGGAGACAGGCAGCTCCACCTGACTGTCCCTGAGTGCCATGGAGAAGGAGGTGAGTTCTGGGTATTTTCCTCAAGAGGAAGAATTTGTTCTTTGCTCTGAATATGCTCTGTGGCTAAAGTTGTCTTTTGCTGTAGCAGCTGCCTTCAGGTAAATCTAGGTCTCTGTGCTAGGATGGTCCCACTGAGGAGTAATAGTGCTGTTTCTTACAGCTTACATTAGCTTCCTTTTGCCAGCCTGCAGAAGATATTAGTGAAACTATTATGATCCTACAACACTATTCAAGCAGTGCTTTTTCACTCTACATTTAGGCTCAGATGCTGTCACTATCTGAATTAAGGTCTATTTTCATATTACGTAAGCTACTTACTGCTTTTAACCTTCTGGGCACCATTGAAGGAGATGAATCATGATGTAAAGTAGGGTTTTTTATTTCCGTGTCATGTTTTGCCCAACTACATCAGGAAAGTTGCCTCAGAAACTGGCAAATAGCTCATACTTTTAAGACTTACTGTGCTTATCCTGGTATAGGGGATGTGAGGAAGACACTGGGTACCTTCCTCTGCCCTAGCAAAGCCCCTGCAAAAGCCAAACAAGGTGTCCCTTGCTGCATCACCCAGACCTGCTCCCTGGGACACCAAGTGTAACAGGCAATGCTGTTTGCGTGCAGGAGCTGTCACAAAGAACCTTCATGGGCACCTTACTGTTTCGATTTCCAGGGTGATGGGGCACAGGACAGATGAATCTCAGCACAGCCTCTCTGTTCAGAGATCTGAAAAGTCCCTGCATCCTGTAGGAGATACAAGGACTATCAACTGCACTTTGTCCTGGGGAGCAAAAATGGTAAGAGAAGACACAGAAATAGCTTCTCCGTCCTCTGATCAACTGGGTCAGTTATTTGCTGCAAAACAGGCTTTGTGGTTTCCTTGGAAAAGCTGTAACCATGATTAAGTTTCTGAAGAGCTGTATCCCTAGCAAGTGATAGGACAGCATAGTGCTGTGTACAGCACTCAGGATTATCTGAAACATAAAAAAATGGGGCTTCAAGAAGTTTGCTTCAAATAAAGCTTTCTATTTAAAAATGTGCTCCAGATTGTTCAGCATTAATATTTATATACAGGACATAGCAGTGGTATTTAGGAGTTAGACATTAAAAGGACAAACTACAAGCCTCTCAAAAACAGATCAAAAATGGGGCAAATGAAGGGAAAAATCTGGTAGGTAACGTTAGAGCAATTGATCCTGCCTTAAGTCGTTGCTGGTGAGAGGAGAATAAATCCTGAAGTAAAATAATCAGTTTAAACAGAACAAAAAGTAAAACCTGGGAACAGCAAAGGAATTAGTAGCAATTTTGTTGATTTTCCTTCCATCTTCTTCAAGCCCTGATGAGGTGTGGGAGAGAAGACCAAAAGCCATACAACCCAGCTGAAACAGAATGTCATCCTTAGATGTCATTAAGGTTTGCACTTGTTTTAGGTGTTGACGAGATTAGTGGTGACCTTGAAAAAGAGGGAGCGGTTGTCACTGGGTCAAGGTCTTGGGCACATTCAGGGAGGCAAGAATAAAATGCCCTCTAGGAAGTCATGTATGGATAGCCTTATTCTGGCAAGATGCCCTTTTATTCCGTTGTTTCAAAATAATGCCTTGACAGTGCTCCTTAAGGAAGTATGTGATCACAGTATGTGGTCCCTGGGGGAGCCTTGCAGTGCATTTGTGGGACTGAGGCGATGAGGTTTTCTTTTATGTTTTCTTGTTTGAAATAAAAACTGAATTTGTGGCCAGTCTCTGCTCCCACCTGTGGAAGGAAGTGCTGGAGGTACTTCAGCCTTGCATCTTTGTCTCAGCTGTGTCAAGGGTGCTTTGGCAAAGTTATGGGGATTTATCAAGCATCGAGGATGCAAGGAAATAGAGTAAAAGAATTTTCATGACTTCTGAGTGTTTAACTTCATGCTCTTGATGCAGTATTCATCAAGACATACTGATACATTGACTTATATCAAGACAATAACTTTATACTTTGGTACAGTATTTTCTATAGTCCTCAAAAGTATTTATTTTATAGCCCTAATTATAAGGCATTGCCCATTGTCATGGTTTAAGTCCAGTCAGCCACACAGTTTCCTCACTCCCCCCTCTTTCTTCCCCCGGTCCCAAAGGGATGGGGAGGAGAATCGAAAGAATGTAACTCCCACAGGTTGAGATAAGAACAGTCCAGTAACTAAGGTATAACAAAAACCACTGCTGCTACCACCAATAATAATAATGATAACAGAAACAACAAGGGAAGAGAATACAACTGCTCATCACCTATAGCCAGCCCAGCTGAGCAGTGAACTCCCCTTTTCCGGGTCCCTGTCCTTAGTTTTTTACATCCTGGGCATGACGTGCTGTGGCATGGAATACCTCTTTGGTCAGTTTGGGTCAGGTGTCCTGTCTCTGCTTCCTCCTGGCTTCCCCTCCTCCCTGGCAGAGCATGAGGCTCAGAAAGTCCATGGTCAGGCTAAACATTCTTGAGCAGCAACTAAAAGCATCAGTGTTATCAGCACTGTTCCTAGGCTGAAAGACAAAAACACAGCACTGCACCAGCTACTAAGAAGGAGAAAAATGATCACTACTGCTGAACCCAGGACACCCATAATACTGATAGACCACAACAGCACCAGCCAGCCTCTGAATTACTCCTTTATAGTGTTGTGTGTTTAGTTTAGCCACAAGTGAAGACTGAGTTTGCTCAGCATTTTCTAGTCATTCTCTAGGAACCAAATCTTCATTATGACTCATTCCTGAGATTAGCAGGTATTATACATCTATGGATGTATGAGAAAACAGAAAGGAGGGATTCTTACCTATTTTCACATTTGCAAAACTGTAACATTAAGACACATTAGCCCTGTAGTCTTTTACATTAAGTATTGCAGCAAGCAAGATGAGCTGATGGAAAGAAATCATCATTAGACATATACAAAGCCTGAGGTAACATGTTGAGAAGTTTTTTGGGGTTTTTTTTCTGCTATTGTGGCATAGCTTTGATTTCATCTCCTATGCTAATCTTAACCCTGCTCTCTTTTATTCACCTTCTTGCAGTGCTTACAGCTCCATTGCACCAAATCTGAAACTTTACTATATCTCTATAGATATCAGCCCAGCACTCTCACTCTTGTTCTTTCCACCATGCCCTCTCCCAAGACTCTCAGTGAGGCAAACAGGGTTTTCAGATTGTGTGAATATGAAAACCCACCTCCACCGTGCAGAACATCCTCCTTTCACCATCATCTTTGCTCTCCACAAAGGGGAAGGAGTGTTGGAAATGTCTCCTTTGATAAAGAGACTCACAGCTAACACTTTGGGAATCAGCGAATCTGAAAATGAGAATATTCTTTTCGTGAAGCTCAGTTGAAGGCTTAGTTGAGGGTTACATGTCCAGGGGGTAGCGTAGTTCTCAGCGATAAAAGCTCCCAAATATCCTTAAGGAAAGATCACAGAATATACAGTTACATATACAATCCATTTGCATCTGAATGTCCAGTATTATCCTGGCATTGTCTTATCTACATACAGCTGCACATGAAAGACCATTACAGTTATGTCAAAACAAAGCAACCCAATACAGTTCCCTACGAACCCAGACCATGTGCCACTCTGTTCTCATTGCCACCCCTTGCTTGTCTAAAAGTAACAAGCCACTTTCCCAGACAGCTCCTATTGATCAACTCTTGTTGGCAATGCAAATTCCTTCCATGTTCAGTCAGGCATAGCCACGAGCCTGAAGCACAAAGAGGTGGAGCTGCTCTTCGCCTTGCACAACTGGAGAATTTCCTGCTGTTTTCCCAGTCATCCACAAACCAGGTCTATCTACTCCACATCAATCCACGACATCCCATTCATTTCAGGACTAGTTGCCACAGGACTCTCTGCAGGCGGCCTCCCAGGCAGGGCTTGGTTAACTTCTAGCTTTGTTTTATTTCATGTCAAGAGACATTTTGAGATAAAAGCAGCTCTTGATCTGTTTAGAAGATAATAGGAAGACTCTCAAATCATGAGCAATATCCCTCACCATGGACATTTATTGTTGTTGCTGTTATTGTTATTGGGTTTGCTGCTGTAGAATCTTCTGAGCATCAACCAGGTCAAAGCTCACCACACTCAACACTACATAAACATACAAAAAGACAGAAAAGACATCAAGGACTGACCACATAAAAAGACAAAATAAATAAACGGTAGAGGAAGGAAAGACCCTTCAGAAATGAACAAAGGATGGACAATTTCACACTGTTTTATCTCTTTTTTTCCCCTCAAATTCTGCTCTTACTGATGTAAATGGAAAAATTCCTCTGAGCTTCAAAAGGAATGATGTTAGGTCACTGCTGAGCACTTCAGAAATACTAGCACAAATATTGGATCAAGCGCAGCAAGAAACCTATTGCAAGGGGCAGGATTTGGACTCAGATCTACTTAGTTTCAAACCAGGATCTTAATTATGCAGGCAATTAATAATAGGGCACACCTTTAAAATTCTTATCAGTTTGGTAGGGAAAGCCATTTCTCACACTAGAAGTTTGATATGCACCTGGCTAAGGATTTTTTTCCCTTTTTCTTTTATAAGATATCTATATAGGTTATAAAAAACAAGGTATGAGACACTGTAGAACTATAACATTAAATATATATAGCATATGCTATTTTCTCAAGGTATTTCCGAAGTCAATAAACACTGTCCAGACAGCTTTAGGGAAAATAATCTTTTTCTTCTTTATAGAGAAGCATCTCAGGCCTCTGTGCATTAAACACCAGTGAGGTTAAAGGTAGTGCTGTAGAGCATTCATGATACAGAGACAGTGTTGGAGGGGTTGGAACATTTATCGCTGCTGGGTAAACATGAAGTTCAGATTTAAGTTTAACAGACGCGACCATTAAGCTCACTCCACATGTTGTTGGCAGCTGCCAGAAGAGCTCTTTTCACTCGATTGCAGCATCAGGAGCTGAAAATCCCCCTGTTTTAGGGGTAGAGAGCACTTTTCCTTCTCACAGCTGTAGCAACTGACCAAAGCTGCATTGGCTACAGCTCCTTCTTTCTGCGATTTGCACCCAGGAACCCCCGCACTGGTAATACTCAGGATTTGTGCCAGAGTTCCCCCACAAGGATAGTGCACCAGTTTTGGCTTCTCACTCACTGGATGTGACAGCAAAAATCTGCCTTTTGCTCCTTTGTGACTGTAGCAAGAGCAGTGGATCTTCCCTGCTGTTTTGGTACAAAACATGCCCTCTAGCATGTGTGTTTTTTATAGCAAATATGGGTTACAGAAGAAAGTTGCTGCTCGTAATGCATAAAAAGGCAATGGAGAAACAGAAAGCTTTCATAGAGGCAAAGCTGATCCTTCTGAGATCTCTCTGACTGTGAACTCTGTAAGAAACCATCACTTAGGCAGCAATATAAAGGACTTAGGTAGCATTTTGTGTTTGTTTTAGAAGGGAAATGATGGGAGCCAATTCTTCTGAATGATGTTAAACTGTTCCTGCAGGGATTCAGGTCTCCAACAAACTGGACAGATGCTCTATGGGTAGTAAAAAGACACTATCTTTTGTCATGTTGAAAGGCTCCTGCTGAAGGGCCTTTTGTACCTTATGAAAGAAAGGCATGCTTATGCAGAGGATATGCTGCAAATAGGAAAAATAGGCAAGAAATAAAATAAAATAAAATAAATAAAATAAAATAAAATAAAAATAAAATAAAATAAAATATTTTTCAGCTGAGTAATGGAGACCCAGATCTACAGAAGACACTAAGATCTAATGTATTATTAAGAATACAAGACAGAGACCTTTAAGTTAAGGAAGATTTGGACCACGCCACAGCTGACTTGCATTCTAGAGCCATAAACAAAGACTTTTGCCCACTTGTGTCCTTGTTATGGCTGTATTTCTCTTGTGAGCACCCCATCAGGGAAGCAAAAGGGGAATTTTAGCTGCATGCGATTTGAGGACCCACAATTTAATTTTTAATGATTACAAAAGTTGTTGGTTTGGACCTGCCTGGGGAAAAGCCACACCAGCTGCAGGGAGAGGGAAAAACTATGGAAAACACATGAATCCTCCAAAAAGCATTGAGGGAATTTTAATATTACTCAACACTAGACAAGATTTGCATGGTCCCTCTCCAGTAATCCACAGACAGTCAACAATTTTGAGAGAGAACCAAGCATCTGCTCCGACCTCCTGTGCACTTTCACACTGCTGCCCCTTGCCTTGAGCCCAATAATGACTTTGACACTGACATATCTCCCCAGAGGGCCCCCAGGCCTTGGGACAAGGCAGAGACAAGCAATCCTTTACTTCCCCTGCAGACTTGGGCCAATGATAATTGCTGAAAGCCCGTGGCAGTGTGAAAAGAGCAGAAAATAATAAGGCTGGCAGGGTCTGTGACACAGACACCTGCTAAGGAAGCTTAGCTGCATTTAGGCAGATCTTTCCTTGCAACCTGGAGGATGATCCCTGCATTGTGACAGCAGCTTGGCAACCTTCTTCCTCCTTTCGTCTTTGAGCTGCTCTTGCTTTTGCCTGATTGATGATGGTTATGGGACTCCAGTCTGGTTTTGTTTTGGTCATTTTCATTGCCATAGCCCATTGCTTGCAATTCTGAGTGTATATGTAAAAGATGCTCTTAGTGTTATGCACACACAGAGGACTGGAACTCTGTTTTCCTTTTAGACACACATCTATATACAAGCTTAGGGATGAGTCTAACTCACTGTGGGTTCAAACACCCTACCTAACCTGAGACATCTAAGGGACCAGATTCAGGTTCCTACTTGCTGCTGGTTCATGCTGTGTACAGAGCTAATTACACACCTCTGCAAGAGCCTGTGTGTCTCCAGTGAGATGAACGGATCTTTAAACTAGTCCACATCATTTCCTTGATGGACAATAGGATTCTACACTCCCTGAATTAGGGATCTACTTTCATCTTTTAAAGTTTAAAGACCCACCCATCAATCAGAGAGGAAGACCCTGAGCAACTCTCTCCTTCATGAAAGTTAGTTCAAGGTTTTTATTCTTCCTTAAATAACTTTTATGTCATTATTTAACAGTACCCTTCACATTAAGGACACTGGACTGAAGTAGAAGCAGGAAGAGGAAGAGTCACCTTGTTTGCCAGCGCATCCAGTGCTTTGGTTTGTCATCTAGAGGGTGCAATGAGGGTGGCTGTGCAAAGAGATAGTGATGGGTAACGGCATCTTTCGCCTCTGGATCAGGGATGTGCAGTTCCCCCTCATGCCACCAAGTGTCAGTGGTTCTCTTAGTAAAGGTCTCGGCTGCAGGCATTGAAAATGCTGCTCAGGTAAATGGGCCTTTAGTCTTTGGTTTTTGCAGCACAATTCGGGAAGGAGCTCTGATGCGAGATGAGGAGATTCAGAGGGTGATCACCCTGGTTGTTGTGTGCCTGCTGGTCTCAAAGCCATTGCTGGAGAAGTTGCAGCCTTTTTTGTGTGTGTTTCTGGTGATTCTCCAAATTGCAGCAAAGAAAATATTCAGGGGGAAGGCAAACACTGAGGGGCATCTTGAACCAATTCTCCTCAGGTGAGAAAGTCATGAAGGTCTAAAGGGCTTCTGTTATTTAAGCACTTGATAATTGCAGTAATCAGCTTGCCAGGTCCATTCAACAAAAGCTGCCTTCTGACAAAAATCCCCTGCTAACTTTTAACAACTTCAATGCTAGAATATTAAGGATTAAATAATCCTTTAACAAGCAAAATTATGGACAGACAGGATTTGAAAGGCATCATGCCTAGAGGCAACAGGAGAGAGGAGGTTTTGGCCCTGGGAAGGAGCTGAATATGCCTTCTGCTGCCTCACGAAGGTGTTACTGTAACATGCAACCGCATAATCCAGCAGCACTGCCAGTGAAAGCAAGGAAAAGACATTAACACACATGGGGAGCCAGAACAGTGAGCCTCTGGGTCCCCAGGTAGCCTCTGTTTTACAGCTTGGGCTCTGCTGCCCTGTCTGTACTTCTACAGGGGTGAAAGCAGCATGGGATACCATCATTTCAAAAGGGCGACAGCATAATGGCAAATGTGCAATGCAATAGCAGCGTGGGGGTGTTTGTTCTGACACACAGTCCTAAACAGGGGTGCCTTGAACTCAGGGAGAAAACATCCGAAAGCAGCAAAATGCCTGGGTATACACATGGAGTCATTGTTGACAAAGCTCTAATCAGGACAGGGGTCTTGCTTCTCACCCACAATCAAAATCTAGTGGTTTGCACTCTGGTTACAACAGTTGGCTGTCTTTGGTCAGCTCTGGTAAACATGAACTGCTCACAAGTGCTGGAAAAGAGCAGACAACCACCAATGGTAGGACAAAACTATATCTAGCAATACTGCCTGTTAGTCTGAGAGGAGGATGCTGAAGACAGGGTGGGAGCAGGGAGAGACACTGAGAGCTGCTCTAGCAAGAAGGCTGGACATCAGTATAGGGGACATACCTGCAACAATCATGACTGTCCTGTAGAATGCATCTGGAATAAGTGAGTCTTCTTCCTCCGTGACGCCAGAAGGTTATTTTTATGTGTTATTTATCTCAAAAATCTGTCTGGAGGATTAAACAAGCAGTCCTCCATCTCTAACAGTTCAAATGACTGGCCATGGAACAATCCAACAAAGCCAGCTCCTCATTTTGTTCACATTTCAGCTGGACACATGCAAGGAGATGGGTCTTAACCAAAACCATGTTAATCTTGAGGAAAGCAGATTATTGGCCTCAGTATGTTGGATTTATTGCTCTTGATGCAGACAACATGAACTCCATGAATCCCTTTTGCTGTTAATCCAGTGAAGCTAAATTGGAATACATAGAAAACAAGATGGAAGCACGATTCACCATCTCTAAGCACTATGTGTTTCAGATTAGGCTAAAATTTTTAGGACCAGCCTAATTCCTGGTGTCATTAGCTTGGCTCCACTGACTTTGAGTTTCAGTAGTTTACTCAAGCTGGAGACCCAGCTGTTTGATTTGGCTCAAGTCCCAGAACACTTGAAAGTCTGGAGAATATTGATGTGATTTTCAGCCACGCTGTTGATGCCAGCTTCATAAATCATTTCTTGAAGCCAAAATTCTCCTTTAAAAAGGAAAAAAAAACCCCACTAAAAAGCCGACTTTTCCACCTGGTTCAAGCATCAGTAAAAGCTTCCCTTTGGCTACTGCACTTACGCTCTTTCACGTTCTCAGACTTGGAGAAAAACTTTAATCTCGCTTGCTCCTCAGGGACCCACCTGAGTGCCAAGCTGAGTGCTTCTCGTCTTTCAGCATTGCTGCCACTTGATGGCACCAAAGCCCACGCAAAGGTCTTGGCTGTAACGTGGGGTTGGGGCTAGGGAGGAAGAGCATCCCTTCAAGGTGCTGGGATCCTGCCCCCATGGCCATGCATGGAATCATATAATCTCATTTCCGGCATCCTTCCAGCACCTGAGGACACCTGGGAAAGATTTGAATATCGCAGCATCAGGTTCATGGCATCTAAGTGTCAGCTTTCCTCCAGGACTAAACTTGTGCTGAATCAGTGCTGAATTAATTCACAAAGCATCTCTCCAAATGAGGCAGTGGGATTTCTGACCTGTCAAAAAGCTTCCAGCTTTCCTCATAATCCTGTGTGTGAAGGACTGGGTCTGCACTTCTCAGGTATCTCTTACTTATGCAGAAGTGAATACCAGGCACAGTTTAGTTCTGAATCATGATAACAAATTAGACTTGCAGTCCCCTTTCTTTCCCTTCCCAGTTCTCTGCAATGTATTGAGCAGGAGAAATCCATTGTAAGTATCAGTTCTCATTGTCCCAGACACAAGGGGCAGATTCCTTGGCACTACCAGACAAAACAAGTTGGCACCAGTGCTGAAGTAGACTCAGGACCAAGAAACAAGGGGTACAGCTAAGGGTTAATGCTCGTTCCAAGAGCAGTCTGTCTTCTGCTGTTATATCTTCATCACCCCAACAGGATGTGTATTTTTGTTTCCTATAACAAAGGCAAATGATTTAATAGCGCTTTCTCTACACAGTTCTGTGTAAAAAATGCAGTCTCTTGCTTCCTTCTGAAAGCATTGATGAGTATTGCTCCCACACAGCACTATTCATGTGCACACGCTTATGCACATCTGTATGTGGCTTTTCATTCATAAACATGCCTATACACATGCATGTACAGCGATGTATATTCCAGTACATATACAATGCACTCATGTACATAAATACACATATATAAAGTACAATGTTGGCTTTGTCTCTGCTTGCAGGACTGCTCTGCACATCCAGCCAGGAGGTGTGAAGTTTTTCCCTATTTTCTGGAAAGGGAAATAAGCAGCAGCTGCATCTGCCGAGTCCAACATGCTCGTGACTGCCACAGGTTTGGGTCTCAGCGACTGCATCTTTTTATGCTGCTGCTATTGTCATTTGAATTACTTGAAGACTTTACCAGCATCCCTGAGCAAACTCAAGGGAGTGCTATTCCTAAAGTACAAAGTTTAAAGAGAGTATCAACTTGTCTCAGCTTTCACTCAGGAGAGAAAATTAATTGACAAAAGTAACATACAAATAATTTTAAATATAGTATGGACCTAAAGCAGATTTCAGTCAGACTGCAGTGACTTTAGGGTAAAAGCTTTTCAGATTGAGAGGTCTAAGATCAAGACCTGGCTCACTGTGTCACCTGTGAAAAAGGGATCTGAGATAAGCAGCCACGCAAAGAGGACAGGAAGGACCTTCAGTGTGTAAAGTCTGGTTTTGCCTTGGTTTTACTGCTCCCCATCTTCTACCTCTGCCAAGGGAAGTTTTCTCTGGCATTTGTTTTCAGGAAAGAAGCACATGCTAACTCACATACTGGGAGCAGTAAGTTCAACACCCCATTGACACGGCTTTAGTGTCGAAAGTCCTTGCAGGATCAGGGGTTTATTCCTTACCCCTTGCAAGTGCATCTAACACAGACATCAGCCAGCTAAGCTGCTGCTCTCAGAGCTTAGCTCAGGCTGTTACAAAACTGGTAGTGCTCAAGTGATGGGACTTGGTGGCCTCAGCTTAAACCTTTGAATCCCAGGACTTGTCCTTCCCTGTGGTCAGGGTCTCCTGAGTATGCAGTGGGGAGCAGGGGCTGATTGAAACTGCAGCCCTTGAAATCACCTGGCTTATCAATTCCAGTCTCCTGTAAAATCAAAGGATCAAAAATGCCTTCAAACCAGAGAGCAAAAGCTTTTGGCCAGTAACTGATAATAGCAAACCAATCCTCTTTAGACCTCCATGTGCATGAGGGTGTTCTAACAGGGAATCCATGCCACAGTGAGATATCCCAGAAGTGATAACTGTGACTGTGATTCTGTGGACCTGGGCTCTAATCACAGCAGCAGAGCCTCCCTGCCTCTTTTTAAGGTCCCAACATGAACTCAGACCACTTAGCTCCTGCTTGCTGTGGCAAAAAGAAGTGAAAAAACAGGGCTTCTCAAACTACTCAACAGCCCTGATCCTTAGGGTTTTCCTCTTGCATTCCTGCAGCCTTTACTCCCTGCCTTAAGGAATAAGTTGTATAGTGTAGCAATTGCTCCTTGGTACCTAGGCCTTTGCTGGGCTTTGTCCTGTGCAGCCCAGGTTCCCATCAAACAGTCCTTATAGTCCTCCAGAATGAAGCATGTGTTTCCAAGTAAGCACAACCAGGTAAGTCTTTGCAGGACGAAAGCACAGCCTTACTTCCTACCTGCAGTGAACTGTAGACCACCAGGTAGTCAATGCAGTCTTACTCTTTCTGTGAGCTGGACATGTCATTGACAGAGAGAAGCTGCCAGGGCCAGGAACTTAGAAAATAAAACCTCTACTACTTAAACTCAGACAAACAGTGGACTCTCCCACCCACACCAAGGAGTGCAACCTTGACAGCCGCTCTTTGAATGTTTGTAATGCCTGTTTTAGGAGCCAAACATAATATGGGGATGGATGGCCTGATATTTGGGGCTTGAAGGCACTGAGATATTAATGTCAGTCACTAGAAACAGAGATCCAATATTCAATAGCCAGGTTATTTCCTTGGCTTCCCAGAGGAATTGTGGTGCCAATTATTGCGGTTTCAGTTCTTGTGGCAAGCACTGAAGATGTGCCACTGGAAACCTGGCATTGCCTTCCTGCACATGAGCAAGCAGTGCTTCAATCCAAGAGCAACAGGAGCTCTACGGGAATTGAGAGACAAGAAGGATTTTCTGATTCAGTTTGGATTTTTATCTAAGTGAGCAATGTTATGCCTTGCGATAATGTAAGGACATCAGCCAGAGAAAGCTATCAGAGAAATAAGCTTCTTCTCTTTCAGTCATCAGTAGATATTTGTAACCACCACAAAGATGATAGTCTTAGCGCTGAAAAAGTACTTTATATGGAAGGCAAGGGTGATCAGTGGTAACCTGCTCTGAGAGTGCCTCAAGACACTAACTGCACAGTATTTCCAATCTTTTATACTGTCATTTGTGATTAAAAATACCTAAGCAATCATCTTAAACAAGCTCGCCAGGTTCAGCCTTTACCTGAGAGCTGCCAGAGGTTGATCTATCAGATCCCTCTGTAGGAACAATACTAGTGAAATGTAATACATAGCTAACACAAATTACACATCTCAGACACAGATGGAAACTGTGAAATCTTTAAATCTCAAAGAAGTCCTTCAGCTTGAATTTTTTTTCAAATCGATTATATGATTATTGGATAAATAAACTATGTGATTGTTCAGCACATAAACACCCTTTGTTAAATGTGTCCGTCAATAGACAATTCATATAAATGATACTAACTATCATCAAAGGAGTAATAACGCCTTTATTGATGAATAAATCTCTAAAAGACAGATCAAATGGAGGTTAACTAGCCATGCATGACATTAGCAGGAATTAGTCTGAGAAGAGCCTTGCAAGCATGCTAGCTACTGTACGTGGGGTGGGAAACGATGTGGGCCACACTTAAGGAAGGACCTGCAAGGTCAAAAGCCTAGCCCTTGCATAGGCCATGCTGATTACTTTACACTGTAGTGTGGCAGCATTTTTACTATCTTGTATTTCCCTGTGGTTTTCTGTAAAGGTTCAAAGAGGTTTTTTAGATGGAGCCCCTTTTAGCATTTCTGAAGAGCAGCACGATGTAGACGAGGAGGCACCGAGGTTGTACAAACATGCACGTGGACTGACCTCTCCACCCAACAAGCATCCCTGTGAAGGCCGCCTGGTCTTACCCAGCCTGGCTGAGCAGCAGGGTGCAGAGGGAGGTAACCTGCTCACAGCCACATATACTGCATTTGAAAGTGGCTAAAACGTTCACAGAAACTCCAGTCCTCATTTTTCTCCACATCCTCACCTAAATTCACTTAAGGTTTCAGATAAGAATATTAATTGCCTCTTAAAAAATCAGGGGTCTGTTTAGACAAGAATGAGCTCCAGAGAGAAGGGCTTGAAAAACTTCTCAACAGCAACAGCTGATATGAAATAAAAATTTATATGAAGAAAAAACCTCAATATTTTCATTGGGAAATTAATAGTGGGACTGTAACTGGGTAGAAAGGAAATATTCATTAACCACAGAGCGGTATTCTACTGTTGTCTTTTACATGACTTTCTTGGTCTGTATCTCAGAGGTGTTTTCCAGCACCTGCACCCATCACTAGACAGTGAAGAAGTATTGCCAACAGGTCAAGCAAGGTGATCCCTCTGTTTCATTCAGAACTGGTGTGTCCAGTTCTTCTGCTCTACTAAAAGATTATGAAAGATAGACTGAAAGTCACTGTGCTCTGCTCTCAGCAAGCACTAACTCTTCTAAAAGCCATTTGTGTGAGTCCAGCGGCTAGCTTTTACCTTTCCATGGAGATATATTACAACCAATAATAAGCAATGAGCTCTTTTTTCCACATAAGATGAAATCAATGCACGTTAGAATAGTTAGGTTGGAATTACATAGCATATTAATGACCCACTTGGTAGCTGCTAGTGATGAAAACTGGCTTGGTAAACTGTTTCTTTATTCGTAGAGCATTCCCAACTAGGACACTGAGGTGCCTGTTAAAGAGGAATCAGCTACACTGTCTGAGGTGTTTGCAGTTGGGGCTCTGTGATCCTCCATGGTATTCCAGGGTTCTAGTCAATGGAGAGGGAAGTCCATTTGAGGTTGTGTAAATGTCAGCTGTCATCGTTTCACTTTCTCCAGTATGATGAGACTCTAGAGTGACTACTTCAGATCCAGATCATACATTAGGTCAGCTGAGTTCTCATCCCAGATGCCAAGGAAAGTTTGTCATGGTTTTACCTTTGGTGTCTAGGCACTTTCTAGTACCTTGCATGAGCTTTTTGGCTCCAATTCTTCTGCCTGTAGCTTGCATTCATTGCTCTTCATGTGGGCACGGCACCAGATATGCATTAACTGAAGCCACTGGTTTGACAGCAAGCAATGCAGTATGGGTACAGCAGCATCCTGACCACTCTCCCAACAGATACTGCAGAGCAATAGGTAATCAGGAAAATGATGACACAGGAACATCACATTAAAGACAGGCAAGGTGGAACAAGCTGCATTGGGAAGAAATGTATGTAATGACTGACTCAAGGAAAAAAGAAGAAAGGTCAACTCTTCCTCTTCTGACAGTGATAACTTATACAAAAAAAGTTAATTTGGAAAAAATTTACTGCAGAATTGCTATCTGCTTCAGTGGTCTTTGAGCATATAATGCCAGAGCGTGTCATACACTGGCTTTGCCTGCTCTATTCCAGAATATGCAAAGTGATCCACAAATGGCCAATTGTCTACCGACATACAGTATCAAAAGCTAAAGTACTATTTTTTGCTTATATTTTGGCTTTTCTCTGCAGTTTTGGTGTGAATGCAGGCAGGCAGTTTCAAAGGAGTGTTACAAAATGATATTCCAAATCTCAGTGCAATTCTATGAAATTCAGGTATCCAGATCCTTTAATATACCTCTCCTGAAGGGCCTGAGTGGTCAGGAGAGGTGGCAGTTGAATAGCCCTGGAGACTCATATCCTGAAAGTATCTATAAACTAAGCACCAGAGGCAAAATTGTCCACGCCTTTCCTTAGTCTTATCGGGTCAGAAGCAGGATCATGCTGTTTTGTGTGTAGGTCCCATGGGTAGAGACCACAGGTTTTAGGCAACACTACACTTGCTTATGGTACAATCAAACCTATAGAAATCTGTCCACCATCTCTGGAGCCACCCTGAACATTTTTGGTTGTTTCTTTACAGGATTTTGCAGTGGTGTTGTGTCTGTGCAGCCCTGCATGTGGTCATCACACTGCTTGAACATTGGTCAGACAATTCTCACTGCAGTGCCAGTGAATTTCTTGATTAACAATGCTTCCATCTGTTTTCCTTGCCTGTAATTGTCATTAATGAAAACAAAATTTAAAGGTCTCTCCATATCAAAGTTCACACAAGGCTGTGTTTTTCTCAATCTACAGTGAAAAACTGAAGCACTGAGGACTGGATTCATGCCACCTACCTTTAAATAGAAACCACATGTACCTCAGCTCATAAAACTAGGCTCTCCTTGCAGTTTGCAAGGTATTTCTAGAGCACAGCTCATCTGAACTGGTTTAGGTATTCATTTTCACATGCTTAAACAATAGGTTATAGGTATTACTATAATTTGTAATAATCTAATTAATATTTATGCTAATAATAATAGCTATTGCTGACCTTGATGATGGATAGGATAGGATAGGATAGGATAGGATAGGATAGGATAGGATAGGATAAGACAGAAGTAAAGTGAAGTCTCTGAAAAGTGTCTCTCAGTTTAATATATCACCTGAACAACTGCATAAGGGTTTAGTCTAGAAAACAGAGTTAGCCTTCAGGATCTAACCCAGAGTGAAACCCAAAGCTTGGTTTCTGGGATCTTGTCATGGTTTAAGCCCAGCTGTAACTCAGAAAGCCATGCAGCCTCTTTCTCACTCCCCCTTTTCCTCCCGCCCCCTCCACTCCCAGAGGGATGGGGAAGAAAATTGAAAGAGTGTAACTCCCACGTGTTGAGATAAGAACAGTGCAGTAGCTAAGGTATAACACAAACCACTGCTGCTGCCACCAATAATAATAATGATAACAGAAACAACAAGGGAAGAGAATACAACTGCTTACCACCCGCCAACTGATACCCAGCCTGATCCGAGCAGTGATCTAACCCTTCTGGGTAACTGTCCCCAGTTTTTACATCCTGGGCATGACGTGCTGTGGTACAGAATACCTCTTTGGTCAGTTTGGGTCAGCTGCCCTGTCTCTGCTTCCTCCCAGCTTCCCCTCCTCCCTGGCAGAGCATGAGACTCAGAAAGTCCTTGGTCAGACCAAAACATAACAGAGCAGCAACTGAAAACATCGGTGTTATCAACACTGTTCCCAGGCTGAAAGTCAAAACTACAGCACTGCACCAGCTACTAAGAAGGAGAAAAATGACTGCTACTGCTAAATTCAGGACAGATCTGAATATCAAACTACATTTCTCTATGAATTCAACAGTAGTTACATATTGGAATTCTGGGCTCAGTTCAGACACCAGCTTTTTTGATGGTACTTACCCTAAAGCAAGTGATAATGATTTTATGTAAATTGCCCTCCTGTCAGCTGGTAAACAATACAATACTAAAGCACGTGATGCTATGCTTTTGCTGATCCTGACTGATCCCTGTTTGAGGAACTATTAACATAGACAACATTTTGTTTTCCCATAGGAGCTGCTTGGAGGACAATTAGTTAAATCCACTACTCTAATCATGTGGATTTGTTTTGGAGCAAGACAATCTCATAATGCAAAATTCCTATTTCAGTTTGAACATGCAGATTTATTGAAGCATTTACGTGCACACTGTGTAGCTACCATACACAAAATTAAAATCCATCTGGAGTCAAGAGAAAATACAAGCAAACTAAATACTACAAGAGCAATAATATTACCAGCTCTCACATCAAGCTTGTAGTCAGGGTAATATTTTATTGTTACTCATGAGAAAATAAAACAGTAATAATACTTTCTGGTCATGGTCAGGTCCTCATACACTTACAGAGCAAAGGCCATCTCTTTTTTAACAGCTTCTGTCTCTGCTTTGTTTTCTGTGCTGGGAGATGCTAAGGCTGTGTAGGGCTCTGCAGAACTGGGGCTCAAGATTGTATGGAGCCGAAGGAGAGGCTCCCAGTATAGTGTGCTAAGGCACAGGCTAGGACCAGCCCAACTGTGGCTAATCGTAGAGCTATGAGGTTGAATCCCTGTTGGGCTGAGATACTCATCATCTCCAGTAGTGCCGAAGGCTGTTTCCTGAGTCGCTTCAAACACGGCACCGTTTTGCCCTTCACAAGTACTCCTCACAGAATCTGTTACCCTGAGCCAGAAGAATAGCAAAATAGTTCATGTAATTATACTCCAGGATGACTTCATTCAGCCTGATTAATTTCACAAGCATAGTATCTAATCCCCAAATTTAGAATGGTGGCTATGTTCTAATTATATCCTCTGATAGCTTAATACTCTCTTTATAGCACAGCTAAAAATAGTTCATACACATTTTTGCATTATCCTCACTCCAAAGGGGAAATCCAGCACCTATCACTAGATCCCACAGACAATCCTAATGTATTCTATCTTAAGGCTCCTGGAACATGTTGGGGAATACACTCCCCCAAGCAACATACTACTCGGGCAGCATAAGGGCAAATTTGTCCAGTCCTCATCCTATGCACAGGAAAGCAGGTGTTGGGAAGAGGTCTGGATGTCCATGAGTATCCATGCATTAGATCTTGCTATTTCCCTTCTGAAGATAGTAAACTGATGTGGTCAGTCTAAGTAGGTTGTCCAAAACCACAGAAAGAATCAGTGTTGGGATTAGAAGTGAAACTTTCTGGTGTCTGATTATATCTTTACCTCCTAAATGAGAAAACTGAGGTAGAGTTGGGATGAAGGCACCAGTAGCCATATTTTCACATATATTTTCTGCCTTACATTTCATTAATGCTTTGCAGCATGTGTCTCATCCGTACATAGAAGTGCTTCTCCAAGTACACCACTATAAAAGAGTAGTACATGCAGGGGTAGATAGTTGCAACATTATAAAGGCCCCTGAGGTACCTCCAGATAAAGATCTGTTACAGCTTTTATATAAGCCCCTAGGGCTTCCACAACCACAGATGTATGGAGGGGGTTGATTGTTAGGGTGGAAGAACCATGCCAGAGGGGTTCAGCTGCTATGAAGGTCGTAAGTAGTCAAAGCCACACTGAATAGACCAGAAAGCAAAGCTAGAGCATTTGCAAACAGCAAACACCATTACATTTTAGCCGTACAGCCATTATATTAATACAGTCCAACAAGAAAGAAGTCTGTTCAACTAGGCATATCTCTGAACTGCAAAATCATCAGGTCTATGCTGTGCTGAGTTGCTTTGCCACCACAGGCTTTGCTCAGTGTGCTGCTTGCCCTTCCAGTGTCAGAGCTGTTTTCACCTACTTCCTTTTGGGACCTGGGTGAAATATTCCCTGAGATAGCTTTAAAAAGGTGAGTGTCAGATGCTGGAGAGAATAGAAGCATGCCCCAGTGCTTCTGAAGATGAACAAGATTTACACTGTGTCAGTGGGGAGGTTTTGCACGACTGCAATTATCTTAACATGGCCATGGTTTGTTTGGGCTTTTTGAGCCTCAATGAATCTTCTTTGCGGCATATTCAGTAGCAGTGGAGCCCTGATCCACTGTGTGTCCAGTATGCCAAGCATTTTCTAGAAGTCAGGTATGAAACCTGCTTGGAGACCTGCCCCTGAAGTATATTGAGGATCAAGCTCCATTTAGCTCATAACTCATTTACTTGAATCTCTTATTGTCATTTTAATACTGTTTTGGGAAAAGGATATTTGGAGATAGGATAAGGAGGAATAGAAAGCCAGTCCAGTGTCATTATTTCCCTTATAATGTGTCATGTACTGCTCCACTTATTGTCATTTGCTTAAATATGTAATCAGCATAATGTGTTTAGTGGCTAATTGTTTATTTTTGTTCCTTTCTGTCTCATTAGGCCAATTCACTGTTCCCTGCCTGTTTGTAATAGTAAAAAGAATTATAGCAATATCAACCCCTGGTGCTGCCTGTCAGACTCACTCCACAGTAAAGCTGCTGCATATGCATTTCATTTTATGTCTCACATTTATTTCCCACTGCATCGTACTTGGGGTCGATGTCTATATTCTGCTCTGATGCAAATCAGAATGTGTGATTTAGAAACAGCAGAATTAGCAAACAAATTAGAACCAAAGCACAAAGCTTGGCTGAAAACACGAGTGTTTGGATAAAAATAGTTTGAAGGAACAGTTTGGGATTTCCAATGATCTCCAAAAATATTTTATATCCTTAAATCTTAGGCTGCAACCCCATCACAACCCAATGCAGGTTGTAAGAGGTTTGAATTGTGCTTTAGACAGAGAAAATCTCATGAATATACCAAATCTTGCTGTATTTCCTCAGAGCTGAGCTCAAATACAATGTTGAGGTTTGGATACAAAACACAGGAATCTTCTACAAGATCTTGATTTGATTTCAAGCTTTAGCCTGTTTCCAAATCAAATTACTATAACTTTTGCTTATGCAATGAAAAAAATGTATTTTAAAATAAGTTGGTTGGGGTTTTTTTTCTCTTAAATTTTTGTTGATGTTTAACTATACAGACAGGTACAGACATATGTATAGGAAGTATCTTCATGTAAAGTATTTATTTTCAAAATATGCAATAAAAAAAAGGTTTTAATAATTTATTAATCCCCAAAACATTACATAATTTTCACAAAATATTAGGTCCATTTCCTTTCACATCGATAAGAAAATTCTTACAAATGCTTACAGGCATTAAATGTTTTCTTGCACACATGCTTACGTGTAAGGAGCCCCATTGTAGATGCAGGCTGAAATTCTCACACCCCGAAATCAATCAGAGTCCTCCACTAAGCTCCAGAGAGTCAGACCTTTAGGTACAACAAACGAACATGTTCTGAGCTAGACATTACAAGCTGTGAGGATAAAAAACAATCCATGAATGAAAGGATTCCTACATGTGACTGCAAAGCGAGGGTTGAATTCTCATCTGGTGCATACTGGCCGATTTCTACCTTTCCTGCAGATTTCCTTCTCAAGGCTGATATTATACATTCAGCACCCCATCCCCCAACCCAGCGAACTATGATTCAGAGCATCAGAGTGTTCAAATTACAGCATCCTACTATTTTTCCCCATCTTTTTAGACTCAGGAATTTACACACAGCATCAGCTGACATAGGAAACATTGTCTTATTTGGGCAACCTTGTCTTCCTAGCCTGCCAACTGCTTTGAGCTAAACAATCAATGCTGTCCTTCTCAACTTTTTCCTTTCCAATTAATTAATTTAAATTGACCATTAAGTCAGCAGAGTTTTTGATTGATATTTTCATTAACAACCCTCTCATGCAGACCTGTCCAACACCTAAGAAATGTATGATAATGTCCAATCTGCATGAAGGGGTCTGAACATCTCCCTTCACCTCTCAGTGCTGGTGAGTTATTACTCGAATTGTGCTTGCTGTTTCATTGAGTGTAATTTGAATACAGATTAGCTGCCCCAGTGTTCCAGAGCTTTGGCATTATCATTACTGGGGACAGTAATTTGACTGATGAACACACAGGTTATCACAAGGTCATCACCTTCACAGTATTGGAATGGTCCATCGTCCCAGTTTTGGAGGGAAGGAGGCTAAACCTTTCAATAGCAAAATTAAGTCGTGTAAATTAACTTGTCCGATAACTTATTGAATAAATCCTTTACTAATTAAAGAACCAATAGGCCCCTTTGTTCCCAGATCTTCAAAGACTTTATTAAAATCAATGAAGTAATATCAATTTAACAGTTTTGTTGGGGTTTTTTTCCGTAACAGGAATTAAGATCCTTCATCCAATTAGACACAAATGTTCTATATACATAAAATGATTTGAAATGTTAGACAGTAAAAAGAACAATATTAGATTTATCCTGTGGAAGCAATTATCTGTCATCCACGCTTTCTCAGAAGACGGTTTTTTTCTTCATCAGCATTCAGAAAGAGAAATTGTAACTAAAAATTTTCTTCCAACTTACAGAAAACCCATATGGGTTTCATTTTACTGAGGACAGTGTCACACTGAGGCACTATAACATTTCCCTGCTCTGGTATTTTATCCAGTATAAAAGAGCATTGGAAAATGCAAGCAAAAAGAAAATGCATAATCTGAACTAAAGCACATAATCTGATGTACAACCAACAATTTTACAAAGAGTGAGAGAAATTCCACAAACCACTGGGAGAAGCGTGTTGATCTGCTAAGTTCCTAAGAATCCTCCTAAGGAATCTGCAGCTGAAGTAACTGTTTGGTTACAAATGAAATGAACGTGGTGACTTCAAGCCAATGTCAGCTGATCTCCATCCAAACCACATGCGGGTGCACTTGGTATCATCCATTGGCCAAGACATTAGGTATGTAATAAGGTATAGTTTAGGGAAAAAGGTACATGAAGAAAACATCATAATGTCAAGTACATCAAGTTTGGCTCCAGATAAAGGCATCATTTTTATTTTTCCAAACCTAACAATTCTTATGTTTTTTAAAGGGTGCAGTTGCATTTAAAGTTTTGGGGCAAATTCAGAAATGTTTTTTTTTTATAAATTTTAAATGAAAGTTTGAAAATGTTTGGGTTTGGTTGTTTTTGGTTTTGTTTTGTTTTGTTTTTTTGAGAGATGTGCTCTCTCTAAGATAAATGAAGCAGTATGAAATTAAATTAAAAAAAAACAGAAATGCTAAAGATCCGTGATATTAATACATGAAATTACATTTAGAAATCCGTGAAAGAGCACAAATATTTTAATGAATTCCTTTACGATACAAAAACCAGGAATATTATTTTGGCAGAGGTGACACCCAGACATGACAGTATTTTAGTGAGAACAAGACAATGAAGATGAAAACTAAAATCTGCAAAAGGTTCTGCCTAAAACGCATCCATGAAAAATGAATTCATTTCCCATGTGACCGTTAGTACATTCACAACATGTTCAATGAAAAGTAAATCAACATTTTAAAATTACCTTTGCAGCTATAGTGTGAAATGTCATTAGTCCCATAGTTATAGACTTTATTGAATAATAGGAGATAAGCAATTGTTAGCAAAAGGGAGGCAGAATTTGGATAACATTAGGCAGGGTCACCTAAATGCACTGCTTTCAAATTTCATTACATATAATTCATGACATGTAACATATTTTCAAAAGTGTAGTGGTGGTATTTCATAGTTTCAGAAAATGATCAAATTCCACCAAAACACACTGGAATGTTTTCAAAGAGCTTCTTGTTTAAAAAGTGTAAGTATTTGTTAGTGTTTTTCATCAAAGTTTCGAAATAGAAGGTATTTAGGACAGCATTCTCAGCATTTTTCAGGATAAGGCTCTAACATGCTTTCACTGAAAGTTTAATATATACTGTCCTGGTTTCAGCTGGGATAGAGTAAATTTTCTTCCTAGTAGCTGGTACAGTGCTGTGGTTTAGTTTCAGTCTAATAATGAGAATAACATTGATAACACACCAATGTTTTAGCGGTTGCTAAGTAGTGCAATGTATATAAATATATTCTGAACCATGTCTATTTTCATCTGGGCAGGACTATCAGTTGCACTATGTGTCTGCACATAAGGAAGGATGTTACTCAAGTGGGCCCTTTCCTGGCCCCCGCAAAATTACATCGCCTCAGTGCAGACCACAGAGCAGTTACAGAGCTGAAGACCTTTGACACAGACTGGGAGCAGGCTGGGGTCTTATCTGCATCTTTCAGAGCAGCAGAGCAAGAGTGGTGTTATCAACATGGACAAAGCATCTTCTACTGAATCATCTCTGCACAAGCCTTTTGCTCCAGAATAAAACAGCTGTGGGAGTGTACATGTGGGAAATGACAGCAGAACTTTTATGGTATGAACATCAAGCCATCACCAAGCATCTGACCCCTCCATGCAGCTGAGCCCAGCTGAGATAATCCATACAGTGCCCAAGGATGGCACACAGGTCTAAGATGATAATGCCTGTTAGGAAAGGTGCTGCTGACTGGCAACATCTAAATTAGAGGTTTGTGGCTCTGGTGTCATGTCTGAGAACAGTTAGGCTCCTCATAACCCAAGATGGAAATTTACAGCGTTCAGGCTGAGTTGCCCTTTTCTTGCTGAAAAGGAAAGATGGAAGAAAAAATGAACCTGAAATCTGCCCTTCCTGAAGACTGAGCCATGGGCTGTAGTGACATGTCTCTTTTGCTAAAAGGCATTTAAGTCAGTTACCATCATCCCAGAGAAAGATTTCCAGTATCAGCTTTAGAGAGGGTCACTCCAAATCCTTCACTCTGAACCTATGACACTGGCCAGGAGAAGACAGGTTGCACTGGTCAATCCAGATGAACCTGTTGTCTAGCAGATTAAGAACTCTCTTGGGAGGTGGGGGATGAGCAGGGCACTGGATTCAAATTTACCCCTGCTAGTGCCAATGATGCTCTCAGCATTGAGCCCTTTGGAGGAGTGTGTCATCAATCAGGCCTCAGGAATTAAAAGATAAGGATTAGAGGAATGGAGAGAGAAAAAATGCCTCTGCCTCTGACCAGGGCTTTGAAAAGTGGCCTGGTGTTGCCAGCAGAGGGATTTGAAAGTGAATTCCTCTTCAAAAGACTTTGATGAAACCACTTTGAAAATGCTGTCCCTAAAACCAGAACAACTTGTTGAGGTGGAGGCAAAAAAGCTTCACTACAGCAGCATTCACAGATATTTTTGTCACATCTCCCCTTTAAAAGTTATCCTAAATGTATCCCAATTAATCCTGCATCCTCACTACGTATTATTTATAACCTTCATAGCATTTTGCCAGCATTAACTAATTAATTCTCTCAATATCCCTCTGAGGGAAGCAAGGAAACACCATTATCCCTCTTTCAAACTGAGCTAAAGAGGTCTCGTGGAACAGCTTTTCCTGAGGCCATCATGTTTTCTTCCTTTTCTTGGTATCTTGGCACCAAGGCAGAGCAATTAGATCCTGATCTTTTCCAGCTCCTAGTCTTGGGCTTGAAATCCCTAAGTAACACCTTTACTGACATTAGCAACCTACTGTGCTCTGTGTCCATAAGACGAAGAGCTGAAACTCAGTAGCATCTTCCATGCCAATCTCAGTTTGTCAATTTGTTTTAAAGAAAATTATCGTCAATCCCTATTTACTACCACAGAAGAAGACAAGGAGAAAGATCTAAAAAATATTTGCTCTGTGAATGAATTCTGTCTATATAAATCAATTAGTCATCAAAACTATTTGACACTTGGAAAATTGAATCTTCAATTAGATGTTATCTTCCCGATATCCTTTATATCCTCTCTGGATAGAGATAACACCTTTGTTATCTTGCTGAGAATCCACCTCCCCTATTTTAGCAGAAATGATCAACTGATAGTTGTAAAACCCTTGATGCTTGTCCTTGGATGAGAGAGTCCCACAGAGACACGAAAACGTTAGAAGCCATGGGATGAAGCATTAGTTGCTACAGCCTCAATAGTGAGATTTTACAAGCTGGTTAAAGTGAGCGATTCCAGCCCTTCTGCAACACCTCTGATTTAAAGATGTCTTTACTTTGGAAGCTGCTTCTGAACCCTGTTACTGGCAAAAATGAGACAAAAATAAGGAAGGTTTCCAAGCAACAGTCATAGTACCTTGTACTCTGCTTGGCCGAGGAAAGTGCCGTGCTTGTAGGAAAAGAGTCAAATCCAAACTGAGAAGAAGTGGCTGCGGCATACCTTGAAGTTTGACTTTGGCTTGTCATGCGGGACATGGTGAGGACAAGCACTGGAGGAGGGTTAGGTGGGAGCATCAGAGCAGGAGTGCCTTGTGGAATGTGTTTGGGGCAACACCAATGAAGAAATGCACTGCCCTGAAGCGACGGGATTTGAAAACAGGTATTACTCATTTGGCTTCCAGATTTTACTGAATTCCCTAAATTCATCATGGTCCCTCCTCTGCAGCTGGTCTTTCTTTTCATATTTTATATTGTGAGCACTTCTAAATGTGATGTATCTAGGACAGGAAATGAGCAATGTTAAATTAACCTCCAGACCTGCCTATCCTCTAATCCACAATGCAGCTGCTACTCCTTGCTGGTAGCTCATTGAATCTCCACATGTTGTCACTCAGCAATTTTTGTCTATTCAGAAGTACACAGAGCCCACATTGGCTCCATTCTTGGATAAATAAAATATCACTTAAATCAGATAAAATGTGCTGATTTACTCCAGCTCCTGATTTTACCCTCGTGGTCTCCATTTATGTCCCATTTAATCCTTCCCCTGAGGACAGTGATTTTGAGCTTACTGTTCCTCTGACATCCAGCCTGAACTCTGAAACATGGGCAACATCTCATGAGATCAGGAGATCAAGTACAACTCCAGCAGTGACCTCCTCATGGAACTTGAGTAGGAAACAACCATCTCTCGTGCTGAACATTACCTATGTAAAAAGCTGTTATTTGTGGAAAATATGAAGAACCATTTCCCTGAAACCAGAAAACTGCAGTGGAAGTCCTGTATCTGGGGTAACCTCAGAACTGGACCAATGCATGGACTAACTCTGATACCAGCTTGAGATATTTACCTGAGCCAGTAAATTCAGAGGTCACCTAAGGTGCAGGGAGTCCTAGTCGAAAAGAGTTGTTCCCTATAATATTAAAAACTAGATAGCAGAAAAAATGTTCTTCTATGTCACACTAAAAGTCAGATTTGCCCTAATCATAACCTTACTCAAGATGCTTTGCTTTTTTATGGTGCAAGGGACAATTATTTATTTTAGATTAAATTTAAATCTCAGCTGTGAACAGTGATGCAGAGTATAACCCTGAAAACTCAGTTGCATTTCAAAACAAAGATTATGGCTTCTTTAACCTTCAGGAACTATATTCTATTATAAACCCATGTTAGTTACCTGGCGTAAATATACTAAAATCAACATCAGATAAATACAAGATGCATCAAAAGATTTAAGGCACCTGTTGTGTATTTAAAAGAATTATTTCTTGTTTATGGTACAGTATAAAATGCACAACTGATTTATATAACAGCTAGTCTATTGCAGGGGAAATCTCATTTCAATCATAAATGGCAGAAGTTGATTTAAGAATTCATTCTTTAATGGGTCTGCAATGTTCAAATTTAAACTCATTCAATTCATCAGCAAAATATTCAATATGGGGCACAGGGAACTCATTTAGGCAAACAGCGACTTTTAATATAAATTTTCCAGGAGATTTCTTCATTGATTCAGCAGTTTAGTGCAAAATGATTTGTGCGATACATTCCCAAGGATCAATGCAGGCCAAGTCAATGGCTAATATAAAACAATCATCCCACCAACTACAGAGAACGTGTCAATGAACTTTGACTTCACATTGAACTGCTCTGTGGAAAAGAGAAGGAAGTCTGATAAAAATTAATCATAAGTTCCCCCTCCTTCCCTTACCTTACCCATTCTCTAGTATTATTGTTTGTTTGTATTACAACATAACTTGGAAATCTCATTCGGGACTAGAGCCCTGTAGTAGCCCTGTAGAGCTAGATTCTGTATAAACACATGTGAAGATACCACCTTTGCCCTTAAAAATTCATATCCTCAATCCCCTTGATTCCCTCAGTGTGAGCCATCACGTCATATAAACGTGGGAATAACAACAGGCGCTGTCTGAGCTGCTGCAGCTTGAATCAGAGAACTTTATAGAGACTTATGAGCCTCAAACCTCCTCCGGTCAAGGCAAAAAAAAAGGACCCTGACATAAGTGAACCTAGCAAGGCTGATCTTTGGGCTTTGTGAAGTTAGACTTACCCTCTTGGAGGCTCTCAGAGGTCATTTTGCAGGATCAGAGTCTAAGAAGGGGGGCACATATACTTTCATTTGTTATTCTCCTAAATTTTAAGGCTATAGCTAGAACTCCATAGATGCGCTTCTGGTGAGATCCACTTGTGGTTCGTAGCAGCCAAATTCACTTACCCAACAATCTACACTTGACTGAGTGATTTCATACATGAACAAAGACTTGAAGAATGCAGCAGGTTCCTAAAGAGATGAGTAAAGGGCAGTGTGGAGATAACCCTACAGTTTTTAATGTAAGTAGTGTCAGGTGGGCAAGACTGGTGTCACTGGTAAAGCAAAAGAGGCAATGGGAAGAAAGAAAAGGGCAGCTGATCATGGACGGGCAACCTGGCCAAGAGGGAGATATTTGAACAGGGGCAGATAACTGGGACTAATTTTAGGAACCCAGTGGAATATTCTGGAAAAAAGTTATTAAAAAAGATTTTACTTAAGCTATGTCTCAGCTTGTTATGATGGAACAACATTTGAAATGCTGCTCATTCTGTATGTAGTTTTGGCCACTGAAATGCCTGACGGTAGGCTAGTGTCCATTTAAGCAGGTCATGATTTCACAAAAGCAAGTACAATTACACATTTTATACTGCTGAATTACCTCAGTCCAAGCCAGATGGACTTAATTTAAATGTTGTCTCATAAAAGGCTTTGTCATTTGGCGGAATTTGACTGAGTGATGATGACCTGCATGATGATGTTGTTGCTCATGGCTGGGTTCAAAGGCACTCTGGAGATGTATTTTACTAGTCGCTTTGGAATCCCTCTGGTTTTTTTGAAAGCATCATCTGAACTATAGGGACACTTTACATACTTTTACATCAAATTGCATATGTTACATAAACAACAGGTACAGAGAACTGGTCTTCAGCATCAATGACTCTGAAGGGAGTCTAGTGTGGCTTCATTTCATCACCTAGATTTACTTCCAACATGTAGCTGGAGTACAGCTGGGACATGGTTTTGGGCCAAAAGGTGGAAAAACTGACAGATCCCAGTGTTTAAAGGTAGTTTTGCAGAAGTGGGTAGGAAATGTGAGGTTATAGCATCATGATGTGAGGGCAGCTCTATTTTTTCTCTCCAAATGGATCTTCACTTGTTAAAATGGAAGTTTCATCACTGAACTTCCTGACTTGCTTTAGAAAACTGAGGAGAGAGAAATTAGAATATTTATTTGGGTTAAGACTGAAAAATTAAGAGCCTGGCTGCTGGTTTTCATGGATTTTTGGCAATCTGATACATTTGAAGCCTGAATATAACCTTATTTTACACTGAATGCAATATAAACAGAAGTCAAATAGGATCAGGTTTGGATTTAAGTATGGTCAGTCCTGTCAGAGAGCTGTACATTTTGCATTCTAATCCTGCTTCCTTCAGGGACTGTGAGATTTAATGACTGTAATCAACTCTGTTGACTAATGAATCTGTGACTACATAAGGTCCATTGCAACACTTGTCTAATGTTTTTGTGATGTACCCAGATACAACACATTTCTGAAGACATAAGATGCCAACAGGAAAAAAATCCAACACTTGCAACAGCAGAAATTTTTATGTTTTAGTGTCCCAGCTTTGGCCGGGGTTAGGGAACTATTGGCAGATTCAAAGTCTGAATCATCCTCCTAAAAGCACACAGTATGTTTATAAGGTTATAAAGGCTTTCTCATTGCAGAAGGTTGACTGGGCAAATTACACCAAATATACAGGCTAATCTTTCAATCATATTTAACTAGAATTAAGTACATATGACCTTGTTACAGTTTTCAGTTTTCCCACTGATTTCAGTGAAGTTTGGTTCTGACTTCTTAAGATATTTTCTTACCCAGGTAAAGTTACCTGGTTTGGTTTTTTTGAGCATTCCTGAGCTTAGAGCACTCATTGACTCTAAAAATTGGCATTTACTATTCATCACAGGATATTGAATTTTGAAGCTTTATTTTTCATACGACTATCTAAAGGGTCCAAACCATCTGATAAAAAGGGGCTCAGTAATTTTGTAATATGTAAATTACTTCATACTTGGCACCACAAACTGGAAGTATTCAAGGGCTTTGACAATCAAGAATAATCAAGGAAGTTAAACAGCAAAATAGTATCATCAAACTACTAATCCTTGGAGTTGCATTTCATTTTTGCAATGTCATAGGGAAGATGATGACACCAAATCCATTAGCTTAGTTTTACCATGTTTCCTTATTGAGGCTCAGAATGCCAATACAAAAGGTTTACATGCAAATCCCACTGTAATGAAATACAAAGAATATATTGATTTAATTTCCAAATTATTAATCAGCTTCACAGCTGAACAAAAATATTGTATTACTCAGTTCAAGCAAATCCAAACATCTTTGCCTCCGGCTATGAGCCCAAGAACTGATGAAGGACGAAATGGTAATGTATGTACTGTACATGTCTAGGAAAGCTCAGCATTCTTAAAGAACAAACATACTAGCTGTACAGCAAAAAAAGTTATGAAATATTCAAGCAAATGAAAAATTGTAGAGGAATAACATATGTAAAGGATCATGTGGTTACAAGACAACAATTTCCCACGCAAACTCACTCTGCTAAGAGGGTGAAACAGAAAGAGAGAAGGATATAGCAATACAAGTAGTAATGGCCCCATTAGAGATAGTGCCTCAGGAAATTTGACTTTTTAAAGTATTTTTCCAGTGTATCAGTCTTCTCTCTGAAGCAGGCATTGATAGCCAAGAGGAATGGATGGCCAGAGTCCAGAGGAAGATATCGGTTAGGGGATTGTGCAACCGATACAGAGGGCTGGGTCATATAGCAGAGCTAGAAATGTGAGATAGCGAGCAGGCTGCCAGAGTAGCTCACTTGTTTTTGCAAGACTCAAAAATGTTATATTGGTACAAACAGCAATGTGCACAACTCCAGGGGAATATATCAGCTGCAACTGCCCAGATCCTACAGAATTGCTGAGAGTTAGCTGGTACTCTTGGAACCCGAAAATCTGGGGGAAGCGAAAAGAAAATGACATGAAAGAAAAATATATGCATGAATGACACAAACCTGTCTAAAACACATCCCATCCATGTTAGATTATATTTTTATAGAATCATGGAATCATAGAATAATTAGGGTTGGAAAAGACCTGAACAGCATCTAGTTCCAACCCCCCTGCCATGGGCATGACTCTAGACTATGTCACTCAAGGCTCTGTCCAACCTGGACAACTTTTATTCCAAGTTCAATTAAAAAAGCCACACAAACTTATTCAACACTTCCAAAGTTTGCCTTCTACCAGCTGAATTTTGCCTTTTCTTCTGAAGTATTTTTTTCAGCCTGGCACTCAGATCCAAATTTTGATGCTAAATCTTGATAGCAGATACGGGAGCAATGCCAAGCAGAATTTAGGTATTCTGGAAATCGTTAGCCAGAACAACAAAGCCATTGAACTCCTTCAACCTGAAATGGAGTAAATGTCAACATGTTTCACTAAGATGCAAATAATCAACTAAGAATATTTACTACAAGCTGTAGCCTGTGAGATGCTGCATATCCCCCATGAGGCAGATAAGGTATCACACTTGCCTCAAGCACTTTGCAGTGCCACATCCCTAGTTCATTTGTATATGTCCACATTTGCTGTCTATCAAAGACCAGTTCTGTAATGTTAGATTGCAGTTTCTCAATAAATCCACTGTGTACAGAGCCAGGAGTGAGACAGTTGGTGGGTCAGGATTACAAAGTGATGGATATATTTACAAACTGATCAGCTCTCCTGGGACAACAGTGCATGTCTGTACTCTTGGGCAGCACTATAGGTCAATCAGGACTTGTCATTCTGCCCTTCCTGGGGAATTTAGCCTTTTCATTTCCCCAGGACAGTAGATTATAATTTCTATGCTCCCCTCAGACTGAGGGACTCGGGCTCCTCCACCACTCTAGCATGTTGATGTAATTTCCATCTGAAAGGACCACGGTTTTACCGTCCAAGCAGTTAAAAGTCACACATTGTGCTTCTGTATCTATTGCAAAAAATGTTCTGATTTAAAATGCAGCCACCTTTGGGAAGAAAACCAGCAGGAATTCAACAGCAGAAAAAGCATGTAGAGCAAGTCAGGACAAAAAATAGACAATCCCAGAATATTCAAACTGGATGGTTCCCACAGTTGTGTGAAAATGGAAAGTAGCTGAAACTCTGCTTTTGCTAGCATGTTGTACCAGTTCTCTTTAATCTAGTTTTTCCAAGTTGTCCACCCTGTAATTGCAATCCTTTAATGAAAAGGAGAGGGAATTTGGTGCGTGGACATGGGAATGAAAAGGTGGAATAGTAATTCAGTGTGTTCTTACATGAAGCTTCAATGATTAGCAAAGGGGGAACCAAAAAATCAAAGCAGGGGATTGAAAAGGATGGAGGCATGTCATGGGTTCAGCAGCAGCACTCATTTTTCTCCTTCTTGGTAGCTGGTGCAGCGCTGTGTTTTTGATTTTGGGCCTGGGAACAGCGCTGATAACACCAGTGTTTCGGTTACTGCTTAGTGATGTTTTGGTCTGACCAAGGACTTTCTGAGCCTCATGCTCTGCCAGGGAGGAGGGGAAGCTGGGAGGAAGCAGAGACAGGACACCTGACCCAAACTGACCAAAGAGGCTATTCCATACCACAGCACGTCATGCCCAGGAGGTAAAGATGGAGAAGAGAGACCCAGAAGGGTGGGGGGTGCACTGCATGGTAGGGCTTGGTATTAGGTGGTGAGAATTGTATTCTTTCCTTGTATTTCTCTTGTCATTATTATTATTGGTGGTAGCAGTAGTGATTTGTGTTATACTTTAGTTACTAAACTGTTCTTATCTCAACCTGTGGGAGTTGCATTCTTTTCGATTCTCCTTCCCATCCCTCCAGGAGCGGGGAGCAAGAAAGAGGGGAAGTGAGTGAGATAACGAGCTGCTTGGTTAGAGAGGCTTAAACCACGACAAGGCAGCAGAGGGAACAGACCACACTGACTTGTGAATCTTTACTTTTCCTCTTTAAATGAATGAAACCAATAAACTTTAATAGTGCGGGTGAATGTGCCTTATCATTGGCTGAAAATCAGATTTGGTATTGATTTGATTTTCAGAGTATTACTCAATCAAGCACACTTAACTGCAGAAATTTAGTATTTTTTATATCTTAAAAAAATCGGTGCAAACAAATCTGCCAAGCCTCCCCTCTGGCTACAAGTCTAACAACTGTTGAAGGACAAAAGATAATATATGTGAATACCATTGCCATGGTTCACTGGGTTAAAACAAACGGCCCCCATTTGACCTTTAAATTGAAGGGTTTCCTTTTATATCACTAGAGGCAAAATGCATGGACATGAGTACAACAACAACAAAAATGGGACTCGGGTAGCTGAGCTGTATTTGATTTGTGAGATTTTTATTCATTTTTAAGGGGATATTTTTTCTTTTCCTTTGGAGGAGGCTAAACCCAAAAGTCAAGTTGATGAAGAGAAATAGAATCTGAATCTGGCCTGGGTTATGTTCACTGCTGGTTGGTTGGTCACCCTGAGGGAAATGATATGTGTGCAGCTGGGATGATGAATTGGGTTTGTTTAAGTCATCATTACATTGTACTTTTTTATGGACCTCAGTATTTATAACACTTAAAGTTGATTGAGTAATGTGGGTTGCCTTGGCGTCCCTGCTGGTCAGCCGGGGTGACAGGCCTTGACAGCAAACATGAAGATATTACTGCTCCAAGACTGGTCCAGGATGTCGGGGTAATCTTAAGCAATCTGCTGCTTGCTCTTGTGTGTAATGCACTGTTGAAAACTTTCCCTGTGAGTGCATATGTAGGTATGTATGTAGGCTTCATATTTGTGGTGAAGAACACAAGCTCTCAGAACTAAAACAAGAAAACAGCTGGTTTAATTTAATCAGTTTTTCTTTTGAAAGTAAAATTTTGGCTTATGAAGAGCATCCTTATGAGCTGGGAACATAGTGACTTTTAACTATATTTTATATATTCTTCCTTTTGGATTAGTGTCCCTTCTCTGTTTCTGCTGATCTCTGTTCAGCTTTCCATAATCATCAGGAGAAAACACTCAGGAGCAAAATGTATTCAAGCACCTTTCCTTGATGAAAACAATAGTGATGACAGACTAATTATCTTTAAGCCACCAGTCCCTAAATAACCAAGTCTAGGCAAGTGGAACTGTGCAAGAGTCCAAATGTACATTAAGGTCATAAGCTCAGCTAAAAGAGGTGAGCATTGCTCCAATACAAATCTGCATTCATTTGTACCATGTTTGAGAGCACGGAGGGAGATGCATTACAGCAGTGCATGTTTCTGCTTGTGATTATCACCAACATCAGGATTTTACTCAAAGTTAAACAGTCTCTTGTATATTTAAACCCGAAGGCAAACCTTAAATTATTTAGAGAACTATCTTTGGTTAGGTAGTAATGGTAGCACAAACAAAGTCTCATCTGTGTGTGTACAATTAGTGTTAACCCTTTAATATGTATGCTTCTGCAAGTGGACACACGTGACTACATACATGTGTCTACATGTGTACAACCACAATATGAGACTGTCTCCAAAATAACATTTGAAGATTGGGAAATGCCAGCACTAACATGTCCTTGTCACTAGCACATCATGACACAATCTTTAACAATAATCTAATTTTTCCTCAGCAGCCCTGCCGCATTCAGCACAAAGGAAGCAGCTGGCCAACATTGAGTTTTGTTGTCTTTGTTCTGTGGGTAAACCTGTGATTAGTTTACTACACACTATCCTCATACCATCCTTAGGAAAGAATTATCACCCTGCTTGCCTGTATTTTGGGTTATTTAAATATATAAGACCTGTGATTCTTCTGCCTATTGCAGAGGAGCGTAAAGGGAAATTTGACCTGGAATATAATGTAAAAGAGTGTTTTCATACTCTGTTTTTCCTTCCCATCTCCACTTGCCCAAACTAAGACCCAGTTTGAGAGCTTCTGTTACCCTCCCCCCTATTATCCCAGCTGTATGTTCCCAAATCTCTCTGCTCCCACCTGGTACCAAAACCTGTTCTCATCTGCATGGCACAGGTCCTGGCATTAGTAAAGGTCCTCCAGGTACTGTGAATGCCAACAGTGTCACTGCCATACTTTGCATAGATATTTTCCTGTCTGGCACAGATGAAATGGGGTATCTGACAGTCGTAACTTGTTAACTTAGTTGATGGTTCTTCCTGCTAAGGTAGGAACTCAACAGGAGCTGCTCTACTGCGCAGAAGCAGTCTATTGTGGTTGGTATAGCAGTCCCTGCTGGTGACATTGAGCGAGCTTTGGAGCCACTGCCTCACTTGGCCTCAAGTGATCACCCTTTCACTAGCATGTCAGTGACATGGTTGGTAGAATTGTCATGAAAATCATCACATAGACCTGCAATCCCAAGGCAGAGAGAAAATCCTCCAGCTTGGCACATCACTATGTTTCTCTTCTTGCAGCCCTGACAACACTCAGTGTGTGCCTTCCAGCTTCCATGGGAATAAATCATCAGAACAGCTCTCAAAGATAGCAGTTCATCCTAGGACGTTGCCTCCTAGGGAGAGATTGCATTAATACTGATGTATTCTTTGTTGGCATTTGGCTTTTCAAGTTTAATAGCTTTTTAAAATACAACTTAGGCATGAAATGCGATTTCAAATGCTTTTCATTCAAAGCAAGAATTGTATCACAAGGAATCACAGTGTCATATGAAAGTTAGAAGTGACATGAAGATTCCAGGCCTCAAGCACAATCTTGGTTGATCGTAGTAACTATAGTAAATAATGACCACAGCAAGTTCTAGCAGTTGAATGTTCTGGGAGGTGCTTTTGCACCATAGCTTCATGGATATCTGCTCAAAGCCCAGGTGGTGGTACATCCAAAACCATGGGCTTCGATATTGTTTGCTTTTATACAGGGGAAGGTAAGGGTAGCATGCTGAGTATTTGAGGAGCACACTGCAGCACTGCAAGCTGCAATATCTTTGAAGAAGCATCTGTGCCAAGCTCAAGCAGGAGCCAGGAGCTTTCCTCTCATAAGAACCTAAAATATCTTCAGGGATATAATGGCAAACATCTTCCCCCTTTAAGAAACAATCTCTTTTCCTTACTGCTGGGGATTTGCTGCTGAAACACTAGCCCTTAATCTTGGGAAAGAAAGATTATGCCCGCTGCTGTGCTCTGTCTTTATTCCAGTCTCCTTGCCTGGCTAGCATTTTTCCACCTTCCAGCTCCTTACCTAATCCATCATCTCCCTTCTTGCTCTACTCCCAGTTTTTCCTCACTAAAATGCACTTTTTTCAATAGCTTTCATCTTTTCTGACCCTCTTCACTTCCCTCACTGTGCTAAAGCCAAATGACTTGAGTCTGTGTCACACATGCAGAGAAAATCCATCAGAACTTGCTCCAGTAGTGCTGGAAGAAATTGTTAGGAAAGACCTTCTCTGATCACACAGTTTCAGAAAGGAAATCACTGCCTATCCTCACCTAGGAAGTTTCTACTTCCTCAGACAAGTTCTTATAATGTAGCTATTTTTAAGATTTTTCTGGTGAAGGCAGAGCAGACATCACTTAATTTTCACTGCTGTGCTTTAAACTACAATGGAGGTACATCTCCCCACTAAACTACTAAAAAGGAAAATTTTCCTACATGCAGGCCAGTGTATTTTCCCATAATTTCACACTCAGAAGCACTTCAACTATTTTAGCTGAAATGTTCCCGAAATATATGGCCAGGAGAAATATGTAGCATGGAAAATTTCAACCAGAATAGTCCACATTCAAAAAAATTATAAGCAATATAAAGCAAGGTCTTGTAATGAGAACTTTCAGAGAATCTCAGAGCCAAGACAAATAAATATAGGTGCTATTCAATGTTTGTGTTGCCTGTAGCTACACACACCATAAATATGTCGCCGGAGGCCAAAGCTCTGTATTCCTCCTGATCTAAAACAAGAGCATGACTAGGAATTCAGACTTCTGTGCTAAGACAGTGACCATTTGACCTGTTATGGGCCAAATTCTCCTCTCATTTACATTAGCATCAGTCTTAAGGATCTTTGCTAATTATGAGAGAGAGAATATGAGAATAATGACAAAAATGAGAATATGAATATAATTTGTTTTAACAACAATTTAAAATTATGTGTGCTTCTACCCAGTAGGTTTTTGCAAAAAACAAAAACACTCTTCTTGAAGGATTCACCAGTGAGCCAAGGAAATATTTCCTGATACATCTTCTGTCATTGGGCTCAGCACTGGCAGCAAGCAAAAGCAAAGTAAATGAAATCTTCCATTAGACCAGTGCTTGCACAGAGCCCTTCTGTTTTCTCCCACCTCACTTCATGTTGATGGCAAATGAAGAGACTTAAGATCACATTTTCCTTTGCTTTCAGTTGGATCCGAACAGCAAGAAACCAAGTTGGCAACAGAATCCAAATGAAACTGTATTAGCAGTATATTCCAAATAGTTCCACCAAAACTCAGGAATGCATGCACATCTTTTTGTGTGTTGTTTGTAGCCTTTATTAATTGTTATCTGCTATGTGAAACATTGACTTAGTTGAAATTTCTCAGTAATCAAGTGCATCCTTCTAATGACGGTGCGTGACAGTCACACTTTCCGTGCATAGTGCTACTTAGTGCAAAATTCCAGAAAACACTTGAATTATTAAACTATGTTTTCAATTGCAATATGCAACCATTTGCATTGTTGCTAAATCTGTACACAAGCAGAAAAACACACACATACTCAATGTGCAGATGCAAATTCAAAGCTTAACGAACCGGGTCCTGAAAATTACTCTTAACTGACTGGCCATCTCAGGGATCGATAATAAGGCCTAGAAAACCCTTCATTCCTGTATTGTCATTTCAGATCCAGGCTCTAAGTGCTAATCTACAAGGGCTGTAATTTATTGCTTTATTAAAATTTTGTGGGAGTGATAAATCCACCCTCTGAACACTAAGGGTCAGAAGCTGATGCCCTGTTTGACTTTTATCTTATGTTCGCTGTGACGTTTTCGCTGGGCTAGGTCATACCCCTGTTACTCTGATGTTGCAGCTACCTCCACATCCTCCATCCCATCAAAGGACAGAGTGCACCACTTATAGAGCAGTAGTTTCGATAGAGAAAGCACTACAAGATCCTTCCCCAAGGGTAAGGCAGTTTTAAGTTTTCATCCCAGACAGAAACAGTAGCTGGCAACAAATACTTCCTGGCTTCTCTGATGCTGGCTTGGTCCCCAGGCCTGCTGGATTATAGGATATAGGAAAATAAAAGAGTCAAAAAATCCAGATGGAGTGCCATAATAAGGAAGCAAATTCAAAGATCCTGCCTACTGGTTTCTATGTAGCTTCATTTCTGAAGAGAGTTACAAGGAAATAGTTCTAGCTGGGAGTATTTTAACTTCACTCAGAATCTGCTAGTGTTGCTGTGGCACCAGAATGAGGGCAGAGTCCTACTGATGCCACCTAGGAATGGTCAAGCTTGGAGGAAAAACTTTTAACAGCCTCAGGTTTCTGTTTTGGTTTTTATCACTAACTGTAAATGCTAGAAACAAGGTAAATTTGTGTTCAGAGAGAGCACCTTCATGATATTGAGGGCAACCCTTCTGGAATGGTGCTAAGACAATGTAATACATGGGGGTTTTTGTACAGGCAGGAAGGGTTTTTGGTGAGGCTCCGTAGTATATCCACAAGAGCCGTGAGTGCCCTTGGTCCTTGCTGATGTAGGCATGATTAGCATGTGGCATCTCTTAGGACCTGCTAACATGTCAGACAAAAGCAAGAGCAGAAAAATCAAAGTCATTCTATTCAAGAACACGACTATGACCTCAGAGGGTATGAAGTAATCCAGTGTTTAAAAAACTTCTTCCGATGTGAAAGTTCCCGACTTTATTTTAGGATTTTGGTCTGTTTTGGTTTATGTATTTTCAGCAAAAGAAGATTATATTGTTTGTTTTCCACCTGACAAAAGCTCCCTCTATGTCCACGGTCTACTAGATAATAACCTTAATGTAGTCTGTAGTATATCTTTATACTGCTGTAAAACTGAAGAGTAGAGAAATGTCAGTTGCAAAATCATTGTAAATCACTTATGCATATATACCTGTATCTCCTCAGTTAGAATGTTTTACCCACAAGGCTCTCAGTGGTGCACATAGAGATCTTGCAAAGAGCCACTACAGGTCAAGGAGGAGGTTTTCTACCTCATGCCACCTAACAAGATACATTCCTTCCCAGGTAAAGGAATGTCAAAGACAAATTGTCTTTGGCTTCCAAAATTAAAAGGGACTATCTGAAAAAGAGAAGCCTTTTTCCAAAGCATTTTAATTCACTTTCATGAAGTTTTGCTGTGTTATGTTCAATCTATCAAACTCATTCTGCTGCTAGTTAGCAAAGCCATTTTCACTGTCAGGTTGTAAAATGCAAACAGCTTTCACTCCCTCTCACTGAAGAGCCTATCCTGCCAACACTATCCGATATGAATGGAGAAGTTCATTCCTCCACAAATGAAAGTTCACACAGGGGCTGAATGCTAGATAATTGCCAAAGTGCAAGTAAGCTTTATCTTGAGCTTTTCCTGAATTAAACAATTTATGGAATATACGCAAAGAGGCCAAATGCTGCCTTTATTGCAAGAATTACACTGAACTTATGTGTGTTAAGTTATGTAATGTAATAAAAGTCTCATCTCCACATAAACAAAAAGGAGCACACAGGTACAATGACAAGTTGAGGAACCCTCATAAAGGAGAAATTCTCCCCCAACTGTCTTGTCCCAGGGCTCTCATGGGAGCGACATGATCCCCATTGCCTAGGAATGAAGTACGTCGCAATCAGTCAATGGAAATACTCTTTGATTATTCCCCTTTAGATGTGGGCAGCTAACTCAAAATTCTTCCATGGACAAGCTCTAGACATTAATTTCTGTAATTGCTTTTCCATGAACACATGTATATGACGGTAAAAATCCAAAGGCACCAATACCCTTAAAAGCTTCTGGCTTCCAAGTAAAGAACCCAACACTAAAGCAGCAACTTCATTATATGATATTCACTTGCATGTGTTGCTTGAAAAACTGAGATGTGGAGAGCATCAAGCAATAACCTGGCTCTATAATGCAAACATAGGCAAGAATAAAAATATGAACTTACAGTTTTCCACCACAGGCTGGAAGTTTCAGCACATATCAGTGAGGAAGATTCCTTTATCTCACTAGAAATCTCGCTTACTGAGTACCTTTGGAAATCCTGACTGCTGCTACTAACTCATTGTCTACTCTATACTGCCAATGTGAATTTTACAGGGATAAGGTCTTTAACTAAATACCTCTGTAACTTGTCTTGTTCGCACTTTCACATTTATAACCAGTTGGTGCAGAACACACTGCAGACTTCTTCAGCTGAGGGCAGCCTCATCACTAACTTCACTAACTTGTAGAGACTAACAGCCAGATTTGTAAAGACATCTGACAACTAATGAGACAGAAGATACTGGATGAAGTTTTCAAAGCTTTCTTAGTGCCTACTTCCCGTTTAAATGACTGCATTGGCATAAAGGATCACAGGTGATGGTGAGCAAGAAGGGATAGATGTAAAGTACCCCAACTCCAGAAGAAGTGGCGGGTGCCTATCTGAACACTAATGGGCAGGAGCTAGGCACACAGACATGCTGAAAAGTTTCATTTTATGCCTATCTCACCCAAAGCCCCAGATCAAGCAGCTGAATATCTTGCTCAACTCTGCATCTGAAGTTCTTTAATGGTAGCAGAAGGACATCAACAATCAGCAATGTTTTTACAAATTATCTTTAATTTCGTAGATTAAAAGTATTTAAAAGTACTTTTGTTTTTAGACCTGCATTTTCACGCCCAGTAAGAAACTTGCTTCTAAAATACCAGTGAAAATGGCTTAAGATGATGGTTAGGCAAGTTCCTTTGGATCCAGACTGAGAAGTTGGCATTCTTATTTATTTCTTGAAGACTACACAGTAAAATTACTAGTTTGGCATGCTACACTGAGGACAACACTGAGAGAAAATAGAAAAATAGATCACTTACTTACCCTGTGAAAACTGCATCTTATTTCTTAAAAGTCTTTCAGGTTTAATTAAATCAGTTATTATTACTTGGGTATAAGAAAGCTGTTCTTAAAAAGTGCATTTTCTACTGAAAGTGGGTTTCTAAAGGAATCAATGACAATGAAAATCTTGATTTAATTCTAGCAAACAGTAACAAATCAGCTACCAATGATGTATATGTCACTATTGCTTGATTGTAATATTTGCCTCTAGGTATTCTGACTGAACAAGCCAGGACGGTATAATTGCGTAACACTATTTCAGTTTTTACGAATGGTGAGAAAAAATTAGGGCAAGAAAAATTCCTAAGAATTGACCCTAAATAAAATTCCGTTTAGATGCACACACTTTTGCTGGCAGCACATTCGAGATATAGGATAAGGTAATGATAATAATGTCAATTCACTCTTTCTTAGGCAGGGAATAAGATTACATAGACTTTGTTACTACACAGGCCTATCACCCCCACAAAACCTGCACTGTGAATGAAATGGTATTTGCCTGTTTATGTGAAGAATGATGAAACTTTAAATGAATCATTGACCTTTCTTGAATGACATGTGACCTGTAAGATATCTGAGCTGTATATCAAGAGCAGTTCTTGAAAATTGCTGTCTGCTGACCGAAAATAAACAATAAGATATCAAATATGGTTTGAAAAAATTGACTTGGTTTAACATTGAAGGGGGGGACAGGACTGAATTATTTTGACTCACCAGTCAGAACACATCAATTCATTTCAAATCATCCTTCATCTAGAGACTGCAAGGGCTACTTCTTGCCTTTAAAGCTGCTTCTGTTTGAGCAATTGCCATTTACCAGAATGCATGCCTTATTTAGACAATAACCAGCAGTAATAAAGAAGCTGTAAATGCAGGGATTGTTGGGATGAAATAGATTCTACAAAAGAAGAGAGAACCTTTGTTCTTAAGGTAGGGGTATCTTGTTCGAGTTTAAAGGTCAGCAAAGAAGGGCACATCTCTGAATGGGTCATTTGGGCCTTTTTCCTACTCAAAATTCAGCCACTGAAGGACAGTAAATGGTAAAGTAACTCAAGTAGAAAGCCTAAAAAGTCTAGGCTTTGTGGCAATTGGATTTCTTAAGATCATATATGGTTCCTGCCTGGCTGTGGGTTAGCTTCTTTAGTAAGACGATCTTCTTTCCATCTAGTTCTGCAGGACACAAGGTACTGTTCATGGATGGCCAAACCTTAGCTAAAACCCAAGTAGACATGATTTAGCAGAGCTTCATCAAAAATGGTGGCCTTGCAAGTTTTATCCTCAAACCTGTCCACGCTGCGCTCTCACTTTGTCAGATAGTGCATTAATTTGCTTTTACCCTATACAACCAAGGTTAGATCATTTGTTCATGTGGGCTGGCCAAATCAGGGCTAGTTCACACCAATTTTAGATACTTAGCTTAATTAAGTGGGCTTTCTTTTCAATAAGTGGAAAAAACAGGCTCCGTGATGCAAAGCAAGACACAAGTTAAATTGCCTTGTCTCAGCATCTGGAGAGATCCCAGGAAGAGTTTTGGAAGGACAACTAATTAAAGTAGGTGACTAAAATCCCATGGAAGGAGCACCACTTCTCATCCAAAGGGCACAGTTTAATTGCCCAATTCGTTTTGGATGCTCTGGGACATCTTGGGTGGCACTAGTCACCAATGATGAGGCAGTGAGTTGATTCTTAACTGTCTAACCTGAGTACTGTAGCATTCATCTAAGAAAGTTGAACAAATGATGAGAAATTGGGCTCCTCTTGGTTGAAAACACCACAGAGAAAGAAATTCCCACATTACCACAGCAGTGTTTTCCCCTAGTTAGTTTTCTATCAGCAACATTTTATTTGGTTCCTCCTGCGGTACACTAGCATAAGCAAGGAATTGAGAATGTAGGAACAAAGACAGAGAACAAGAGAGAAAAAGAGAAATGAAACAGAAGGAACTGGCCCACAAAGTATAGATGCATCCTGAGATGCATTCAGCTGGAAACAGTGGGTTGGGGTGACCTAGGCAGATGGTTAGGTCAAAGGCCTATGGACCAAATATTGATGTCTTACTAGCTCAGACAATTTGTACTATCCCTTAAGAATGGATTTCCTGACTTTATGTTATTTCATTGCATGCGCTAGAATACAAACACCCATGGGCCTCCTCTGCTGGGAAGTCAGCAAAGATCTGTCTGCCTCCATGTGCATTTTAATACCTGTCAGCTGACTCGCAGCACCAAATAAAACACAAGCATTCAGCGATGACAGATGGATTTGTTGCCCCGGAGGATTTGGGATCCATAAACCAACAAATGGATTCATTCATCTGTAGAAGTTGTTTTTTCATCTGTGACAGCTATAATGCAGATAACATTATTCATTCAGGGCAAAATCCAAATCAACACAGGGGCCATGCACAAATCCTGTGACACAATTTACAGGGAAATCTTAAAAAAGCCCTTAACTTAGGGCTTAATTATCTCTAAAGTAGAGGGGAGATCAGCAAGCTGGACTTCAGACAACCACCATTAGATAATTTCAATTAACCCCAGCATAAATTTCAGAAAAGACAGGCTCCATCCAGAAGGGCCCAGAGAAGATTAGTTTCTTAACCAACTTCATGCATGTTATTCCAATAGCCTTATAGGGCTGGAATCCTCTTCTGGTTCCACGCTTGCAGTCAGGAGGTGGACAGCACAGGAGGAGGCTGGCTGCAGTGAGTTTTCTAGGTGTTGGTGCACAGCTGGAATAAAGCAGCCCAAACACAGTTGGGAAGAACAAAGTTCTTTTCAGCTGAACTTGACTAAAAATTTACTTTGTGATTGGGCTGAGGCTGCAAGGAAATCTGCAGATGAGCCTTTATTCTTATATGTACCAAAAGAGATGACTGTGCAAAAGCAAGATGAATTCCTGCTATTCTTACTCGTCTCTGCCTAAGCCTTAACCCTTCAGGGATCACACTGTCTGGCTTAAGCAGAACAGAAGAGTGAAAGAGGTATAATATTAAAACTATTCTTTTTAACACAACACATTCTTCTGTAATATAAGAGACACCAGGGTTTTATTACATGATGTGCAGCAAGTAGGGTGATTCCTGACGAGAAGAACATAAGCACATAGAGCTAAAGGTGATCTCTGAAGCCACCATGACCAAGCCTGCGTAGGTACCTACTATATAATCTGATAAACTTTCTAAATTCCCTCTTAAAAGTCGTTAGGGCTCTTTGCTACTTATTTGCCCAAGAAGAAAGCTCCTCCATATCCTCAGTGCTCCAATGTTTTGGGGTATCATCTGCCTGAAAGAGAAACCATCTTTTTCTGATGAATTTGCACCACACCTAGATAGGACATGATATTTAAACCACTACTGCAATAAAAATAATAAACAGCAGCATTAATCATAATCAGAAAAGCATGTATTCATCTCTCACTAGCCATATAAAATATAGGTAGGACCTGTCTGTTTTTATTTATGTACTCAGAGGTTCTGGTATTAAACTGGGCTATTAAACATCAGGCTCAATGCTGGGGGGGGGGGGGGAAGGCAGAAGGGTGCTTCTGCCAGTCAGGGAGGTCAGTGGGATAGAAACAATGACCAGTAATCACCACTAATGGCTGGGCCATTAGTACTGATGAGGCACGAATGTCAGAGACCAGGTGCGAGTGACACAGGGAGAGGTGTGAGCACTAATTGCCCTATTCAGAAAATGTAAATGTGCTCTCAGGCTACATGACAGTAGTGGAAAGGCAGGGCATTGGCTACAGACCTCAAAGAAGGCATGGAAATGAGAGCTTGAAGAAGTTTCCTAGGTCTTCTCCAGCCTAGCTGCTGGTGGGGCTTTCCGTCAGCATTGTACTGACAGCCAAAGCTTCAGAAGATGGGAGGGTGGCCTTTACCCAGGGGTCCAACACTCCATTGCGTTTCATTTTTTGCATTTCATTTTTTGCATTTCATTTCATTTCATTTCATTTTTTGCATTTCATTTCATTTCATTTCATTATTTCATTTCATTTATTTCATACCCATTTCCTAATTAACTCTTGCTTGTAGCCAGGGTTGGGTTTTCCTACCACACAAGTATTCAGTGTTTCACAGGAGTAAGCTGCAAACTCTTGCTGAAATGACGGGACACACAGGGGATTTGGATGACCTGCATAGCTATCCCTGAAAAAGTCCCTATCACAACTGTCTAATGCAGTAATGTCCTCAGACTCCTTTGCCCAAGGAACTTCTGTAATGGCTCCAAAACTATCTCCAATTGATAATAAACATGTCTCTACAAAAGGCACTTTGTTGGCAAATAATATGAATGTACAACTGCGCTGACAAAGAACGGTTATGTTCATCTTACCTATTTTTTTTCCAAGAGCTGTGTCTCTGGACCCTGGGTATTAGTCTCTTCTTCCAAATAACAAACAATAGGACAAGAGAAAACAGCTTCAAGTTGTACCAGGGGAGGTTTAGATTGGATGTTAGGAAAAATTTCTTCCCCAACAGGGCTGTCAAGCATTGGAACAAGCTGCCCAGGGAAGTGGCGGGTTATTGCCCCTGGAGGTATTTAAAAGACATGTACATGTGGCACTTAGGGACTTAGTTTAGTAGTGGACTCGGCAGTGCTGGGTTAATGATTGGACTTGATGATCTTAAAGGTCTTTTTCAACCTAAACAATTCTATGATTCAATGATTCACCCTGCATGTCTCAGAGCAACGCTGGGACAGGGTAAATTGCCTTTGGGAGGTGCAGACTTTTCCTGTGACTATAAAGCGGGTTTGGCTGCCTAGTAAAGAGAAGAGTCTTAGTCAAATAGCTGGAGTTAAGTGAGGAAAAACCCTCATCAAAGATAGATGTGACAGTGTAAATGAGAAGACTAATTTTAAGCTCTCAAGTGTGTCATTTCTATCATTATTAGACAAGCATCAGGCATAACTCCATGGCCACGGATGAGCTCTTCCTCACATAGATTATCTACAGTTCCTGGCTACCTCTGGAATAGTCTTTTGAGAAAACTTAGTTTGGTTTTCGACTTTCTGGACTGCACCAGTTTAACTAAATCAGTGTTCAGTTACAAATATCTTAAAGGAGGGAAAAGCAGTATTGGTATATGCATTTTAAAAACCACTTTAAGGTCTTTTCTCACTATTGAAGAGGCAGCTGAAGAAGAAATTCTCAATGGCAAATCTCTCCTGTACCTACAATTGAAGTTCTAATCTTGCATTATGCACATGCTGAGCACCCTTCCAGCACTAGATTTTGTCCATTTTCATATGACTGTAGTGGAAGACTGCAGTGTGTGTGTAGACCAGGGAGTCTTTAAAACGCATTTGCTGCTTATGTAAGGAAGTTGTGTAAACCATGGCAAAGCTGGATTTACGTGGCTGCTCTCATGTGCCCACAATGTAATTCAACTATAAGCCCTACAGTAAATTATCTTTACTACCTGGTTAGGCCTGGGGAGGCATTGCCCACTGAGACTCATCTAAGACAACAGTGGAAAGAAACATGTGAACTTGTACTGCTTGAACACAGGGACTGAGCTCCATGCTTTCAGCTATTTCATGGCTCTTTAATCTTTAGCCATTAGATGGGAGCGATGGCTTGGCTACCCACAGGGTATGTAGCGTGCAGGCTGATTTTATTATGCCTTTAGGGCTCATAGCTAGCTTGTCAAATAGTCCCCCACTGTCTTCTGATGGCCTCAAAACCTTCTCCATTGCATCACCTCTGGTATCCTACATAATATGGCAGACAACATCTCAGTCCTGGCTCTGCTTCCTCATCTTAACTCTTCCTTCCAAGCTGGATGCTATGGAAGCACAGCATGCTCCTCTCCATCAGCCTGGTCTTGTGTGCAGTTTACATAACACATCGCACGCACGTGTATGTGCAATGTATATAGAGCAAAATTATAAATACAGTATTATTTACATGAGTTCTGCGGGGCCAAAGAGCAATGATGCACAAACACCACGCCAGAAGCAGTGGTTTCACACAGTGATATTTCAGATAGAGCTATATATCTTCAGACAGCTATTTTCAAAGTCCAACAAAGGTTTTCAGACTCCAACAAGAAGTATGTATATTAACCTCTTGCTTGATATTATCATTGCAAATTAATTAGTTGTCTTTGAAATTGTGATTTGTATATTGAAAATTAACAGGAATGTTCCCAATATGGGGAAACATGCCAAAAGTCAGAATTTAGCCAAACTGAAGTTCTGACTCTCTCTCATGAAGGACAATATGTAAAAGTACCAGTTTACAATTTGTCTTATGGCATGGACACAACACATGCATGTGTGCATCAACTCAAAAACACACACTACTTATAATTAGAAGGTCAAAATGTATTGCTGTTTCTAATCCCCTAACTGTGATACCTCTATTATTTATTACTGAAACACATCTGATATACTAAAGGAAAATAACACTTGTCAAAACCTACCTTTGCAGCTTCTGTTGTGTTTTGCATACTTATTTATATTTGTCTTTCATTTTGAAGTGTCGCTCTTGTTTTCTTCCAGATGGCTATGAAAAGCATATGAGGATCTTAGAAAAAGGTTCCAGGGTACCAAGAAGAATTTGTAGCACTGGAGGATATGTACAGCTTGCCACAATCAAATGCTTAAAAAAAAGGAACTCTCACAAAAGCAGGAAAGAAAAGGAGGTGATGGCGGGGAAAAGGGTAAACTGCATTGCTTAGTCCTTGCAGTGCAAGCCATATAACGGTGAGAAGAAAGATAACTGATGGGCAGTATTTTAAGGCATATTAACCCAATTACAAATATATTTTTACAATCGTAGCTCCAACATTTATCACACTGCATTTATTAGACCTCTGTGCTAGGTTATGTCAAATGAAACACTGTGAAACTACAACATTTCATTAAATTGCTGCCGGAGCAGGGTATTCAATCCTGATACTCTAAAACCACATGATTTTATCAAAATCTTCGGAAATTGAAGCAATCACTAAAAGGTGTCGGGAAATTAAAATGTTCTGTCTCAGTGAAAGAGATACACTCCTTGTAACATATATCAGTGGGGTTTTTTAAAGACACATTACTATGCAGAGAAAAGGCATCAAATACAGGAGACATAGTAGATTCCAGAAAAGTCTAGCTGCTGCAATTATTCATACTTAAAAATAGACTGTAAGGGCAAAAGAGCTGAGTTTCGTTCATAATTTGTTTTGTTTTATTTAGGTTTTTTGCGTATTCCATACAAAATTCCCTGATTGATCAGGTGTCTGCATGAAAGAAAGTCTTGCAGGATTTACAGGCAGTGTTGCAAAAGGAGAATGAATGTTTCAAGCTTAGTCTTTCAAAAGTTTGACCCATTTTATGTACCTTTTAATATGTTCAAATCTGCCGTTTGGCCTTGCAAGCAAATATCAAGGGGGATCAAAGGACACTTAAAATGGTCTTCAGGGCATGAAAAGGAAGAGATAACATATTTTGCATCCTTTCTTATGGAAGCTTTATTTTTAAATTCTATGCTTTCATTTACCAAAACACTCCCGAGTACATAGCACCCATAACTGAAGGATCAAAAGACACTACAAATAGGAATCTACCTGACTCTGTAATGACTTTCATATTGCCATTTACCAGTGCAAAATTAGCTCAAAGAAAAATTAAGGCATTTGAGAGTAGAAATGTTTTATAACCACACTCTGGTTACTCTGTGTTGCGAGGAAGCAATAATGGTTTCAGTGCTATTTTATACATCTCAGGGCATCACATGTTACCTCCATATGCAGTTCTAGAGAGCAATGGGTCTCCTGTCTCTGTCCTAACTAGTACCCTCACATACGTGTTTCAGATACCCTGGAGCAACTAAAGTGGCACTGCACATCTATCTCAGGCATTTAAATCTCACTCTAAATGACTATCTAAATCACAGAAAATCAGATTTCCATGAACTTCCTCTAGCTGAAATATTACCCACACTAATGCATGATGAGACCATACAAACCAGCAGGTGTTTTGTCAGTGTTTTAACCTAAATTGCGCTGTAAGCTGACCTTGTTCAGTCACTCCGTCAGGGCGGTCAAGTAAAAAAGTGCATAGTGTCCAACTCCACACCACAGCTGTGCAGTGCTGACCTAGCTGGAACAATACTAATGGGAGAAGAAAGCTCAAATTTGCAAAAGGTAGGTGCAAGAGGATCCAAAGTCTTTACTATGCTTCAAGTCCTTCAGTAGACTTCAAGTCCTTCAAGTTCTTCAATGGAAAAATGTGGTTTATAGTAGAAATGTAGGTGTAAGGAAATGAAAGATGGAATTCTGCCTCCTAACTTTTATTCTTAGACGCCAACAGCACCCTTCTTTATCACATGTTGCTCCTGCAAACAGCCACATATGGCAGTGCTGGAACATTGAGTGAAGATGATGTGCTGGATATGCAGAGTCAGGGTGATGTCTCGTGCGGTAAATGTTGGAGGGCCACTAAGTCCACTGTTCTCTGCAGATCATCAGTTGTGTTTTAGGAAATTATATAACTTTGCAGATACGTATGAAAGCAACACTGTCCAGTAACCAATCTGTAATTGTCATCCTTCAGTGACTTCCATGGATGTGTCTATGCCTAAAGATTTCTTTAAGATGTGTCTTAAAATTTCCAAGGAGTCAACTGCCCAGTGATGACTATCAAACTTTAGAAATAGCTGATGTATTTCACTATTAGTGAAGTTTTCAATAAAGATTAAAAGAGATAAAAAAAGAAAAAGATAAAAAAGTACAGAAAGGACACTGTTATAGTGTACAGGTTTATGGGGTCTAATGCTGGCTTCCAGGCTTATGTACTAAATTCAACCTCAATTGTATTTGCACCATAGGTTTTACAAGAACATCTTTTTTAAGTGATGTCCTGGCCTGAGCTACCTTTGCCATTACATCAAAGATCATAGTGCTGCATTGTTCTGAAAGCTTGGAGAAGATATACATTATTACTGGACAAACAAGCTGTCAAGCTAAAGGAAAAAGAAGAGGAATTTTTTAACTCATCTCCTCTGTAATGTCAGTTGTTCCACATTTTGCCATCTCATTTGGAGGTGTGCATATCACACGCCAGGTAGAGAAGCTACGGCAAACTATTGAACTCATTGCTATGAGGGGCATGCTCCTGCTATTCCTGTATTTCAAACAGAGGTCAGCTAGCTCACAGTAATTATCAAATTATTGATTTACTGGGTTAAAGCTGTTTTTACAATTGCTTTAGAGTTTAACAGTGTTGTATTTCTTCCACTTCTGTACTTGACGTTATCCCCTATTGCACTGAATGAAGTCACACTGTGTGAAAATAACAGTGGTGTCAAGGCTGTAGCAAACCAAAATTAACATTGTGTAAGTAAAACTGAATAACACCGAGGTGGTAATCCCTTGTGGTCTAGTCTTTTTCAACTAATTTATTAAAAGGCGGCTGACAGAGTTACCCTTTTAGCATCATTCCAACACCAGATTAAGTGCTGCTGGTAAAGCAAGATCAGGTAACCAGTCCCCAGGTGCTGAATGAGCAAAGCACTGCGGTGCTGGAGTTTACCCTCTTTAATGAACTGAACTGTATAACGAACACAGTGGAGAATTTAAAGCAATTTGCTGGAAAACGCCTGTAGGAAGAGCTACCTATAGCACAGAGAAAGGTCTGTGGGGTCAGAGGAGAGAGTGCGGCCCAGAGAGTTACAAATCTGGCTCCAACTGTGCTGGTCTAAGTCTCTTGAATAAGTCGTAGGCTGACTTCTGCCTGCGGTAGTGCTTTGTGTTAATTAGGGCTCTGATGACAAGCACTAAGGATTGTCACAGAGTATTCCCATGAAAAGGAGCACAAACAGCAGGAAGCAAAACAGAATCCAACCAAAATCAAACGCTGCACAAGGGTGTGCAACAAAAAGTTCTAATGAGAAAACCCAAAGGGTGAATCAGCTCTTCTGTGCTAAAGATGTATAAACTGTGTTAGGAGCGGTAAGGATGTGGTGAATCCGGCAGGGAATGAGTCCAGCTGTGACTTCTGTCATCCCATTTCT